>JAYESD010000008.1:132271895-135142937 GCA_036927565.1 Tuctoria greenei
AAATTTCTCCAAGTACAAGTGCAAATAGGTCAAGTAGAAATGTGATGTGTGCAAGAAATGATCAATCCTTCACATAATTTTGTTATATTGACGGCTAAAATTGGTATATAACAGTCGTCAACAAACTCCCCCAAGCTTATCGTTTGCTCCTCCCGAGCAAAGTCAAGACTTTAGGTTGATGATCAGGAGTTGCTACAATGTTCTACCTTTCGAAAGTACCTAGTGCACAACAAAATAACCTAGTATTGCAAAAAGTGGCTATGGTACTTCACCCTTCTTAAGTCATTATGGGAGTTATGACTTCTCCTATTCATGGGTAATTGAAAGATAGAACAGCAAATGGAGCAAGCATAGCCTAGATATTCATGAGTTGCTACAATGTTCTACCATTCGAAAGTACCAAGTGCACAACAAATACTCACCTAGTATTGCAAAAAGTGGTTATGGTACTTCACCCTTCTTAAGTCATTATGGTAGTTATGCCTTCTCCTATTCATGGGTAATTGAAAGATAGAACACCAAATGGAGCAGCATAGCCTAGATATCAAGTTCCACTTAAATTCCGGAGAGATTCAAATTAGATTATAAATACCTCAATTGATTCTCTCAATCACTCATTTGTGTATAGTGGAAATATGTCCTCACCAAAGCATTATGCCTATACTATTCCTACTCTTTGAATATGGCTTGTATGTGGAGCTTGGTAGGGAAAGTAAGTAGGCATATTTGCAACACATAATATTGCTAAGTCAAAAGAGCAAGACTTAGGAGAAATCAATTCAAACTTTTGAACCAAGACTTGTGCATGTGTGATGGAATGGAGGTGGATGTGGAAATATTGAGATGACTCCTTTTGGTGTGGACTCTCTTTATTGCAAGGATGAAACATGGCTACCCTTTTTTATGCTTATGGAGTAAGCATATTTTTTCTTTTTTTTTTCTCATGCTTATGATATAAGCATGCATTTTCTTTTTCTTTTTCTTGTAGCCATGTCTTCTACTCCTTTTTATGCAATAACTTGAAGAGAGTGCTAACTATGAATAGCAAGTTTCTCTTTTTATTGTGGAATGGTGGATATGATGGAATTTTGCTTCCTTCTAGTGAAGAAGTATAGCATGTGCAAGTGAAGTCTTTAATTCAAAAATAATTGAATGATTTCTCACATAGGTCTATACTAGTTTGACTAGGCTCAATGTGAAAACAAATAGCATATGCATAAGGTGTTGTCTATGTATGAATATCATATGGCTTTGGTAGGTATTTCCAGTCAAATGAGGGAAACTTAAATCTTGATAGAATTTCTCCGGAAATCTAAGTTTCACTTTCAAAATAGGAATAGCAGCCCTATTAATAATTCAAATCTCCCAACAACCTAGAAGTAGATTAATCTTTTGCTACCCACAATTTCTAAATCAAGGCAAAGTTAATTTTAGCCAATTTAAGCAATATTTGGAGAGTAGCAAGTTGTAAACTAGGGACTTAGGAAAAATAAAACAGAGCATCTATTCATCATTTCATCTATGTGAATTCAAAATCATTCTTACTGCACATCATTATTTGATAAGCAAAGCAAATCTAAGTTCCTATTTTTATGTTTTTTTAAGATGCATGGTGGATGGTGGATGAACGGAAAGTAAATATGCAATGGATGAAATAAAAATGTATTGGGTGCGATACAAGTTACCTCAAGTGGGGGTCCTCTCCCAAGCTTATTCTTGATCAAGGTTGTAGGATCGAAGAGCACGTGAAAAGTTACCAGAGGGGGGGGGTCAATGGTTGATTTAAAAATCTTACGCAACGGAAACAATTAAATCCCAACCCCTTCAGCAGAAAAACGATCTGTTAAAGAAATCATGTGTGAGACTAATCTAAACGTGTTTCACCATGACAAAAGTGATATATATTAGAGATAATCTAGTCACGAAGAAAACACAAGAAGAATCACTCAAATCCGTCGAGACAAACTCAAGTTATGATCGAAAGATCAAACAAAGGTCAATCTGTCCTACCCGAGAAAAACAGTTCTGGAACGCTGCAAAGAACCTCGTGTAGATCAGAAACCACAAATCCAATGACCGTGAAATTTTCACAGATGATAGATAATCAAGTTGTGAAGACAACCCAAAAAGAATCACGTCAATTGGATCTGTAAAACTCGAGTTATGATAAAACCACCAACAAAAGGTAGTGCTGTCCAGAAACTCGACAAGTAAAACTTGTCTGTAACAAGTCGGACGAACAAGGCACAAAAGTTCCTTCAAACTATGAATTTTATTCAATAGAACACAAGAGGAACAGCTCCCAAATTCGTGCACCACAATCTCTGGCCTCCCTTGCTTATATAACCAGCTCGAAAGCCAACTCAACTCAAATCAGGACCCTAATCTTACTCCGTTCACAAATCAAAACTTTCCATAACTGCTTAGAACTCTTCTATACGCAGATAGAAGCAATCTTAAGACTGCCAAACACATTAGGAAAATATCCCATATTCCTAAAACAACTCAAATTCGTGACCCACATGAAATCCAATCATAACCAACCCTATACTTTCCATACCGAGCCATAACCGACTCCGCCGCAGCCAAAGTCATCAACCGATATGATCCGATCCTTCCAACCAGATCTCCCCATCCATAAACCATCTTTGGAACCATATTGCCACATCATGCACCACATGCATACGTGCAAACACCTTCCTTCGACGTCCAGTAACCTTCATATGCACTGCCCTTGATTCAATCATCTTGCGCGACCTCCTGACCTGCTCAACCATAATTCCTCCTGAATTTGGTTGTTGGAACCTCATCTCCTCCCTGAGACTAGTTCAAAGGATCCTGTCACTAGCCATGACTTGAACTCAAGCAACACCTACACATGAATAAACAACCAATCCATACGAGCTCAAGTCCGCGACTTGACTCAAGTCAGTTCCGAACACAACACCTTACATGAGCACCTCACATAAGCATGTTGCAAAGCATATCAAAACGATATCAACCATATCAACCAAAACGCACCAAAAACTTAGCAAATGAATACTAAACAATCTTTCTAAGAATATAAAGCAAGTTCAAAACATTGCAAGATAAAAGCAGGAAAATTGCGATCAAGCTTCGAACCTAGCCAAAGCTAACCGGAGCTTGAGCCGGAGCTTACCAGAGCTAGTACAACCTAGCGCTGGAGCTTAACAAAGCTAGTCGGACCTAGCGCCAGAGCTTACCAAAGCTAGTCGGACCTAGCGCCGGAGCTAACCAATACTAGTCGAAACTAGTCCCCAAAAGTCAGAGCTAGAAAAACATGTCGGGGCTTAACAACATGCCAGAGCTATCAAAGACATACCGGAGCTAAAGACAAAGCTCACCGGAGCTACCCAAAAACATGTCGGATCTAGACAAAAAAGTTGGACTTATTGTCGAACCTTGTAGAAGCTCGGAGCTAGAGTCGGACCATGCTAAAAAGATGTTATGACAGCATTCAAAACTTTTATTGTCAAAGCCAATGTATTTAGCACACATAGGTCTCACAATCTCCCCCTTAATGAATGCACTGGCAACACCATTTAAATCCGAACATTGGCACGAAAAGTTTTGAGAACAATTTCCCCCTTTCTTGAAAATCAAATGAGATAGAGATAAATTTCTCCCCCTATACATATTTATCCCCCTTACATAATTCACCATATTATCTCTCCCCCTTTGGCAATTTATTCAACAAGGTTCAAAAGAGAAATTTTAATTATTATGAACATATTATAACATATACATATAAAACAAAGCTCATCCAAGTCATACTATTAAGTAACTTACACTATCACATCAATGAGATACATAAAGTAGTGTAAGCCATGCTAGAGATCAAATGTAATTTCCAATTTAGCAAGTCATGATCTCACAAACTTAACTATTTCAAACCTGAAAGCATGACACTTGTTGCTGCATTTTATTATTTTTCAAAGCACAAATTTAGATCATATGATACTTGCAAGAGACTATATGCACATCTGCCTTATTCTAACCAACCAAGCCAAGCCTATGTCATTTGACAATCAGAAGCTTAAGGACATGATTTTGGTCATACACAACTTCTTCCAAGTTCATATCTAAGTGCAATGATAAGCCATATCAAAAGAAGAAGTGCGATGCATGCATATTCTCTTGATCTTTTCTCAACTTATATTTGTTCACAAAAACTCAACATGTGAGTTGATTACTTGATTAATTATTTATGATTAAAAACACTTGTGAGCATGCAATAAGTTCAAAACAGCAAGAAAGTTCATCCATGATCAGATTTAGTGTAAGTAATTATTCCAATTACTAGACATGGCAAAAACTACAAAATGTATAATGCGAGTAATGTAGTAAGAACTTTCAGCATGTAAAAGGAATCACAAAGTCATATATGTATGAAATATTATGCTCATAATATTTTAATTTCAGATTCACACATAGACTTCCCAAGTTTCAAAACTCTCCCTCAATTTAAGCCATGAGGATGCATAATCCCTATTTCACTATGAATATAACAAAAACGAGTGAAATCCAAAAGTTTTGTAAAAATGTCAGCCAATTGTTGTTCGGTATCTACATGTAGAAGCACAATGTTACCTTTTTCAACATTATCACGGAGAAAGTGATACCTAATGTCAATGTGCTTAGTTTTAGAATGTTGCACGAGGTTTTAGCAATGCAAATGGCACTAGTGTTATCACAAAACAGTGGAACACTATGTAGATCAACCCCATAGTCCTTAAGTGTTTGAACAATTCAAAGAATTTGTGAGCAAGCACTAGCAGTAGCTACATATTTAGATTCAGCCGTGGATTGTGCAACTGAGCTTTGTTTTCTAGAGGACCAAGCAACAAGAGAATTAACAAGAAAATGACAAGCACCGGAAGTACTTTTCCTTGCCCATGGTGAACCCCTTTTCAAGTAAGAATATTTTTAACCTATCATACCATGCTCTAGGGGCTTGTTTGAGACCGTACAAGGCTTTGGATAGTTTGTAAACATGATTAGGAAAATCTGAATTTTCAAAACCTGGTGGTTGTTTGACATAAACCTCCTCATCTATGTAGCCATTGAGAAAAGCACTTTTAACATCCATTTGATATAGCTTAAAACCTTTAAATGCAGCAAAAGCTAACAAAATTCTTATGGCTTCTAATCTAGCAACAGGAGCAAAAGTTTCATCAAAATTTAGACCTTCAACTTGAGTGAAACCTTGAGCAACCAACCTAGCCTTATTCCTAACCACAACCCCATACTCACTTTGTTTATTTTTAAACACCCATTTAGTTCCAATTAAAGTGTGACCTTGATGAGGAGGTACAAGTTTCCAAACATTATTTCTTTCAAAATTTTCTAACTCTTCTTGCATGGCAATAATCCAAGATTCATTAGTGAGTGCGTGTGATATATCTTTGGGTTCAAAAGAAGAAACAAAAGCAGAATGAGCATGAGAGTTTGGATTGCAAAACCTGGACCGTGTAACTCGTTCGTGCAAGCTTCCAATAATCTGTTGTGGAGGATGAATTTTGAGAATCCGGAGGGGAGTGGACACTTCACAAGCTTCTTCTTCTTCATGTTCATCACAAATCGATAAGCTTGTGACTTGAGGAGGATCTAGACCAGCAATGGTGGTCGTCGGTACTGGCTGTGAATCAAAATCAGGAGCTCGAACAATGTCATTAGCTGCTGAATTTTCAGGCAGCAGCTCCACCTCTTCCTCATCTTCAATGAAAATGCTCTCCCCCTGCGGATATGGATCTGGCAATGTTTGAGCTTGTACCTAGGCTAGCTTCATCAAAAGACACTTCACAAGTCTCCACAATTTTGTTAGTGTCAAGTAAAAGCACACGGTAGCCTCTAGTATGAGATGGATAACCAAGAAACATGTCATCAATAGATCTAGGTTCAAATTTATCAAGATTACCATGTTTCTTAACAAAGAATTTGCAACCAAAGACCCGAAAGTGCGTAACACTAGGCCTATGTCCAAACCCGAGCTCATATGGTGTTTTACCTAGCTTAGTGCGCAAGAAAACATGATTTGAGACATAACAAGCGGTTGCAATCGCATCAGCCCAAAATTTCCTAGGAATTTGATATTCATCAAGCATAGTCCTAGCCATCTCAACTAAGGTTTTGTTCTTTCTTTCTACAACACCGTTCTGGTGAGGTACATATGGTGAAGAAAATTGATGATCTATTCCATTTTCAGCACAAAAGTGATCAAAAGATTGATTTTTAAATTCAGTTCCGTTATCACTTCTAATGGCTTTTAAAGATCCTGGGTGATCAATTGATAATGTAAGAAATAAAGTTCTAAAGTGACTAAAAGCTTCATTCTTAGACACCATAAAGTAAACCCAAGAGTATCTAGAATAATCATCAACAATAACAAGAACATACCATTTACCTCCGAAGGATTGAACACGTGAAGGTCCTACAGTGTCAAGGTGCAAGAGTTGACCCAGTTCAGTTGTCATGATCATTGTGAGAGGAGTATGTGAACCTGCAACCATCTTAGCATGTCTACAAGAAGAGCACACAATTTCTTTGTCTCCTTTAAGCTTAGGCAGCCCACGTATGCGATCAAGAGCACTAACACACGTTAGGTGATCAAAGCCTACATGACCAAGTCTACGATGCCAAAAATATAAGTCCTTTGAATCATTAGCAACTAGACACCTATGCTTAGAGGAAGACATATCAAAATCAGCTTTAAAAACTCTTCCAAACCAAGACATGTTAAAAATAAGCTCACTATTTGAACCTACAACTTTGCAGCAGTTTTTATTGAAAATAATTTCCAGATTTTCATCTAGCAATTGTGAAACGTAAAGCAAGTTGTATTTGAAATTTTTGACAAGTGCGCATCATTCAAAGTGTAATGATCATTTACTCTAACCGAACCCTTAGCAATTATAGGAGTTGAAGAATTATCGGCAAAAGTAACATTCTCTACACGTGACACAAAAGAGAGGGAGGAGAACCATTCTTTGTTACCGGTCATGTGGCGTGAGTAACCTGAATCCACAATCCAAATGTTCTCCTTCCTCGAATATGTAACCTACATAGAAGCACAATACGTTGATGACTCAATACTGGGGTTAGTCAAAAGGCATTTAGGTATCCAGTACTGAGTCACATGACATGCAACAAGAAAAACACGCGAAAGCTGAGATAAAACAGCAGGTTTATGAGTCAAAGTTTGAGGTTTTTTATTCTTAACTACTGACCTATAAGGTGTTACTTGTGTAGCACAAAAATCAGTAGCTCCGAAGGCAAAAAAATAGAAGGTCCGAAGATATACTTTGAATGTTTTTGACTCATAACAACAGATTGCATGTTCCTGGCATTCAGTTTAATATGTGCAACAAATTTTGCATGAAAGTTATGAGATCTAGCAATCATTCTTTCCCTTTTCTGTTGTTTAGCTAGTATATAACAAAAATCTATGACATGACCATCTCTACCACAATAGGTACAATGAAATTTAACTTTGTGTTCTTGTCGAGATGAGCAAGCAATATTTTTATTTGAAACCGAATGAGACAACACTCCTGCAAATTTGAAAACCACTTCTTTTTATTTAGGAACTGTTTGAATCAAACCACTTCCTAATGACTTTACAATTTTAGGTGGATGTGCCTTAGAATGAGCATGAGAATCAAAACCTAAACCAGTTTTATCATTGTAAGACTTGGAAGAATTCTTCAGCAAGTTTAGGTTCTTATTCCCATTACAAAACCGATCTAATGTCCTATGCATGTTATCAAGTTTATTGGACAGATCAAGGCAATTTTCACATGAAGTTTTTCCTTTTAATTTGCAATTGGAACAATATTTAACTTCATGGGAACGTAAAGCATTATTCAATATTGAAATTTCATTCATAGCATCTTTTAGTTTCTTTTCAAGATCATCACAACTAGAACAATGCAAATCAATTGTAGAACAAGAAGCATCTTTTAAGTTTTGAATGTCAAGGGCAGCAAGCTTTTTGTTCTTTTCAATTTCAAGTTCAAGTCTATCTAGAGTAGAGGAATGTGCAGTGCTTAATGTGGACAATTGTTCATATATTAAATCACACGAGGGACAAGAATCATCACTAGGAATCAAGATTTTCAAATGGTTGATTTCGGATTATAGTGATTTAATTTTAACAGCATTATCCCTAAGCTTTTTGTCCTTTTTCATAACAATAATAGTTGCACGAGAAATTGCATCACACATTTCATTACAGGTAGAACATACCTCATCGTCATCACTGTTGTGTTCTGCATCCTCCTGACTTGATCTTGATCTTTTTTTGCCCGCCATGAAGCATAAGTTGGCCAAATCATCATCATCTTCATCCCTTTCAAAGTCTACATCGATTGAACCGAGTTCTTGAAGTGCAGTGATGAAGTTGTTAATCATCTTGCGTCCTATGGTACCCTTCTTTTTCTTGTTGGGGTTTCCAGAGGTGGTCTTGACCTTGTTCTGTTTTTCTTCACGGGTAGTAGGACCTGAAAGGTTAGGGCATTCTGTACGAAAGTGTCCTGTCTTACCACATTTGAAGCATCGTTGAGGTCCGGAGCTTCCTCTCCTTCTAGTTCTCACATTTTGCAATGCTTTTGAGAACCTAGTAGAGAGAAGTGCTAGCTCCTCCTCTGGAAATTTCTCGATCTGCTCCAGGGTTAGTGAGGACAACAAAGCAAGAGTATCACAAGATGATGATTGGCCGGAGCTAGGCATATCACGTTGTGAGATAAATGCAATAGACTTATTTGGGTTCTTACGTGATAAGATGTCAATTTTATGAGTTTTGAGTTTAGAGTAAAGCACTTCTAAAGTAAGTGTACTCATGATAGTAGATTCACGAATAGATGTAACTTTCATCTCTCAGATTGATATGTCTAATGCACTAAGAAGTTGCCTAGCATTTTCAGCATCAGAAAAATTAACGTTGACACTACACAAGTTATGAGAATTTTGTTAAAGCGAGCAAAGAGATCATCGATGGACTCACCGGGTTGCATCTCGAAACACATATATTCCTTTTTGAACATATCTTGTCTCACCTCCTTGATCGTGTTGGATCTTTTGTGATAGTCACAAAGCACTCTCCACACATCATATGCCGATCGAAGGTGTGCAACGTGGTCGAAGTCGCTTTGAGTGAGTCCTTGGATGATCAAGTTCCGAGCTTTGTTGTTGTTGTCGATGTCCCGTAGGTTCGTAGTCATAACTTGATCATTTGACGGCACATCATAAGGCTTGTGCACCTTTTCCCATATGGCGAAGCCTTGGGCATGAAAGCCTCCATGCGTGCCTTCCAAACATGAAAATCAATACTAGCAAACCCACAAGGTTTGGCGGAGTATCTCTCCATGATTAGTCAAAAACACGTGCAAATCACAATGATTAGAGCACTGTGGCTCTAATACCAATTGTAGGATCTAAGAGCAGGTGAAAAGCTACCAGAGGGGGGGTGAATGGTAGATTTAAAAATCTTACGCAGCGGAAACAATTAAATCCCAACCCCTTCGAGAGAAAAATGATTTGTTAAAGAAATCATGTGTGATACTAATCTAAACGTGTTTCACCGTGACAAAAAGATAGATATCAGAGAGAATATAGTCATGAAGAAAACATAAGAAGAATCACTCAAATCCGTCGAGAGAAACTCAAGTTATGATCGAAAGATCAAATAAAGGTCAATCTGTCTTACCCGAGAAAACAGTTCTGGAACGCTGCAAAGAACCTCGTGTAGAAATCCAATGACCGTAAAATTTTGATAGATGATATATAATCAAGTTTTGAAGACAACTCAAAAATAATCACATCAATTAGATCTGTAAAACTCGAGTTATGATAAAACCACCGACAAAAGGTAGTGCTGTCCAGAAACTCGACGAGTAAAACTTGTCTGGAACAAGTCGGATGAACAAGGCACAAAAGTTCCTTCAAACTATGAATTTTATTCAATAGAACACAAGAGGAACAGCTTCCAAAGTCATGCACCACGATCTCTGGCCTCCCTTGCTTATATAACCAGCTCGAATTCCAACTCAACTCAAATCAGGACCCTAATCTTACTCCGTTCACGAATCGAAACTTTTCGTAACTGCTTAGGACTCTTCTATACGCAGATAGAAGCAATCTTAAGACTTCCAAACACATTAGGAACATATCTCATATTCCTAAAACAACTCAAATCCGTGACCCACACGAAATCCAATCATAACCAACTCGATACTTTCAATACCGAGCCATAACTGACTTCGCCGCAGCCAAAATCATCAACCAATACGATCCGATCCTTCCAACCAGATCTCCCCATCCATAAACCATCTTCGGAACCATGTTGCCACATCATGCACCACATGCATACGTGCAAACACCTTCCTTCGACGTCCAGTAACCTTCATATGCACTGCCCTTGATTCAATCATCCCACGCGACCTCCTGACCCGCTCAACCACAACTCCTCCTGAATTTGGTTGTTGGCACCTCATCTCCTCCCTAAGACTAGTTCAAAGGATCCTGTCACCAGCCATGACTTGAACTCAAGCAACACCTATACATGAATAAACAACCAATCCGTACGAGCCCAAGTCCGCGACTTGACTCAAGTGAGTTCCGAACACAACACCTTACATGAGCACCTCACATAAGCATGTTGCAAAGCATATCAAAACAATATCAGCCATATCAACCAAAACGCACCAAAATCTTAGCAAATGAATACTAAGCAATCTTTCTAAGAATATAAAGCAAGTTCGAAACATTGCAAGATAAAAGCAGAAACATTGTGATCAAGCTTCAAACCTAGCCAAAGCTAACCGGAGCTTGAGCCGTAGCTTACCAAAGCTAGTAGAACCTAGCGCTGGAGGTTACCAAAGCTAGTCAGACCTAGCGCCAGAGCTTACCAAAGCTAGTCGGACCTAGCGCTGGAGCTAACCAAAACTAGTCGAAACTAGTCCCCAAAAGTCAGAGCTAGAAAAACATGTTGGAGCTACATATCGGAGCTTAACAAAGACATGCCAGAGCTATCAAAGACATGCCGGAGCTAAAGACAAAGCTCACCGAAGCTACCCAAAAACATGTCGGATCTAGACAAAGAATGTTGGACCTATTGTCGGACCTTGCAGAAGCTCGGAGCTAGAGTCGGACCATGCTAAAAAGATATTATGGCAGCATTCAAAACTTTTATTGTCAAAGCCAATGTATTCAGCACACATAGGTCTCACAAAGGTCCGTGATAGGGGTTGAAACCCTAACGATGGAGGTAGGCCATCAGTTGGCCTATCCTTGTTGCAGCGTGACTTTGACTATGGAGGGTTGAGAGTTGATTGTTGTGTTGCCTCCCATGGACACCATGAGTGTGGTTGAATAGAGTGTTTTCGGTGTTGATCGTCCGCACATCAGGGTCTCCATGTGTTGGGTGTGATATGTCATTCCTTGGCTTCTAGCCACATAGGAACAACTTGCACCCAATGATGGTGGCAAATCCCTTGAGCTTGAATGAGTGCTTAGAATGGTTGAGAGCATAATGCTCTCACCCATTTGTGGCAGCCCATTGGTTGCTCATGGAGGGTTCCCATTTCAAATCTCTAGCCTCGTATATTTATGATTGATCTACGGGCATAATTTCCGATAGGGAGCAACCATCCACATTTACTCCTTGGCCAAGAGATGTTGAAATGGGATCCTCTAGGGATCCCAACAATCAGCTTCTTGAATGCCTGCATAGTAATATTACTCCTGCAAACTTCCTCTCTTGAATAGAGAGGGATGGTTAGCTCCCGACACTTGTACAAATGAATGTTCGAGTTAGGTAACTGAACTTTCATTTGTACATACGGGGAAGAACAAAATCAAAGATCCATTGGTTCCAATGTCAAGTGTATCCATGGTCAATGTGAAAGAGTGGAGGTTTATGGATAATTCATGTTGCATATTTTCTAAAGCTCCTACTCATAGCAATGCATGTGATAGAAATATACTATATGGATCCCTACATCTTTTAAAGTTTCTAACCATCTTAGCTTTCAAGAGCAAACTTTATCATTTAGACCATGACAAACAAGATTTTCAATTTTATCCTTCTGAACTTTACTAGGAATTTAAAATTTAGTAACTCCTCCAAAAAATGCAATTCAATTGTAGAGCAAGGATATCACTTATTCCTAGGAGTTTAAAATCTAGTGACACCATCTATGCATGAAGCTCAATTAAAAATTATGGTTGTCACTATTCCCAAGTTTCTATATGCCAATTCACCAATTAAGTCATGCCCAAAAGTTTTATTTTCTAAACCTAGACAAAAATGACTAAGTCTACAAAACAATGCTTAAAGGATTCTAGGTACTTGTTTTAGATTTTTCCAAGTAAGGTGGGATTTCCTTTTGGAGATCCAAAAGTCAATACCCACACTTACTCTTGTGAGGATGCATGAGAACTAAATGATGAGTAAGTGTCAACATTCCTCACAAATGCAAGCAAATACATTCAATTCTATGGCAAACCAAACAATGAAAAATTCTAAACTCATACCTCATTTGAAGAGCAGTTGGTGACGAAGGTCTTTGTGTGAGAAACTCAAGACCTTGATTTTCGGCGCAGGCTTGATGGTTGATGTCAAATGCCAAGTTGAGATTGTATTTGGCAATGGATTTGGTTCTGGCACCTCCATTGGGTCATCATCTTGAACATTTCTCTTCCTCAAACTCAAAATGAGTTTGAAGGAGAGAAGTGTTCTCAAATCCTCCCAATGGTGGCTTGAGCTTGATGAAACCTTCCACTTTCTTGCCATACCACCTCTTCACAATTTTGACCTAACTGCAGTTTAATCAAGAACACACAAAACAACTCGAAAAACGGGTTACGTTAGCCAAAAGCAAATTGAACCCAATTTTCAAATTGTCTTGCCCAACTTGAAATAACTTGTAAATGCAATGAGGGTCAAAGCAAATCATTTTGGTTTAAATTAGGAAGATAAATTCAAGTGGTCATGCACGTAGTTCATATCCAATTAAATTTCTCCCCTAATTCAAATTTTTAGTTTTATGATGGTTGGAAATTTTACTTTCCAACATGCAAGTGTGGAATTTGAAACATGCAAATGCAAGGGTTGATGCAATTTGGAAAACAAATATGAGATAACTACCAATTAACCTATTAGCAAGGACTCACCGAATTTTTGAAGTCCGATGAGTGATAACTACCAATTAACCTATTGGCGAGGACTCACCGAATTTTTGAAGTCCGATGAGTAGGACTTACCTCCATTCTATTCAGCGTGATGATTTGTTGTCCAATCCCGAAGTTGAAGATGTGGACAATTTCTTCTAGTTTGACATGCCAAACTCATTTGGTTGTCATTTGGACATGTGGGCCACATGGTGGCCCTAGCCTCTCCCCATTGTATTGATATAGACATGTTGTTGTAGCGACGGGTTCTCCCTCTTGAATGTATTCCTTCATGAGCATGGTGAGGCTTTGTCCTTCTTAGGGGTGTCACTCTGACCATATTGATATTCCATTGAATCAACCCATACCTTGATCATGGATCAAAGGCTTCCTTGGGCATGATGACATGTGGACTCCACAATCAAACAAGAAACGCTTCATCCATAATGTCACTTGCCCTAGGTTGAATGGGTTTGGTCGAAGTGTGGGAATCCCAACAAGTGATGTGGGATATCTTGGACTTTGAATGCTCCTTAAGTTCTTGTCCTTGGCCAAGATCTTCATGTGAATGTTATCTTGATTTCTGCTTGGCCAAGATACTTCAAGGTAGGCTAGTTGAACTTAAATCCCTTGGAAAGCCATAGCATCCTTGAATACAAGGGTGATGTTAATTCCACCCTTGACCTCCTTGTGAATGGTAGCCATTGGAGTTGTTGTTTGAAAAAGGTCCTCATGGGTCTCAGGGAAATAATTCTCACGCATCCCATGATGACATGGATTTTCACAAATCATGTGAATATCCATGACTTGGATTATCCAAACAAATCTCCAACGACTTGGCTATTCATGATACTTCGATGGGAGGTGTAGTTCCATAACTAGCATATCCACCTTGTGAAGTGGTGTGCATGACAAGCTATGGGAACTCGAGCATTCTTCAATCCACCCCTTGAGTGGAGACCTTCTTCTCATCCAAGATGAATGAGAATAGGACTCCTTCAACTCCAGCATGAATGTGGTCATGGATTGGTGGAGCCAACCCATGACATGAGTGTTGGATGAAGAGCCAACTATCCACCCCATGGTGGAGGAAAACCAGGAAAAACTTCTTGGAGCCTTCCCCAAGCTTGGGTATGGATGACTTTGGCTCCTACTGAAAGCTGAAATTCTCCCGCAAAAGGCAATGGTGTTGCCTAGCGGACATTTGTTGAGATACGTCTTGAATCATCTTGCAGTTTAGCACTTGCGTCCTCGTTGGCCATCCCATACAATGGGTTGGCAAACACTACCATGTTTTCACACAAAGGAGAAAACAAACAAGGATAATCCTGTCTAATAACTATTAGTACCTATAGCTTAATCACAAGTGATAGCTATCCTTCACTTCCTTTGCCTTCCCAGGCAACAGCGCCAAAAATACTTGTTGGTATTTCTTAACACCATAGAGTTATCCGCAAGCGCACGGAAAATACTGTTGTAGTATTTCACCCATGAGTATTCCTAAGGGTATCGTATTTATCCCAAAGGAAGGCAATGGAGTAAAGTATATACTACTCTTATGGTCAAGCTATGGGATACTAATCAATTATCCATACAGGGGGTAAGTTTATAATAGGGGTAGTGTGACACACACCTAGGCAATCTATTGTAAAGGGTAAATGGGTCCCAGAGGGAGATTGGATTAAGAGTTAGAGAGTTGCTCCTACAATGCTCCTAATATGTATACATAGCCTAAGGTAGATACTAATGGTCATGTCAATGATGAATTCCTATGCAATGCTATTCAACACATCGGGCACGGGCTTACCCCTAGCAATACTAGGGCGACTCCCGCCAAGAGGCTGTGGCATAGCCGAACGTGGAGGATTACAAAGGACAGATATGGCTGTCACCACCTACTGCCTACCTCTTCAATCCGTGGGTCTATGAGACATCCAATGCTACTTAAATACCCTAGCACCATGCTAGCATACTAAGCAAATATACCTTAAGAGCTGCAGCAAAGCCATCCTAAGGCAGTGAACTAAATCATCGTTGAACCAATGTTGATTGCATTGCATAGTTATTCATATTAACATAATCATATCATAACTACATAGACTATAGTGGGGGTCTATAGTGTTTATGACCATAAGATGTGAACATGAGAGTACAATCATAAAGACTATACCTTCCACTTACATGGGCTCCACAATCAAACAAGAAACGCTTTGTCCAAGTATACGTATAAAAGAGGACTAAAGATAATATCTTCATTGAGCACAAAGTCACAAATACAAGAAGGAATACATGAGACATACCTTTCCCAATGTGGAATTGGGAAGAGAGACTCCTTCTACGCCTTTCCCAATTTGTACTTGGGACTAGAGGCTCTCCTCTCTACACCCTATCTCCTCTAAGGACTATGGAAGATAGTGTATACAATAGAATAATGCCCAAGTGGTGTGTGTTGAAGTGAGGGGTATGGGGTCCTATTTATACTAGTGTTTAGGATGGTTCCTACCACCAAAAGTGCGCGAATCAGTCATCATTGACTCCAGGGAGCCGAGAGGAGCCAACACGTGGAAGTTGACCGCGTTTGGCGCTAGGACCAGGTCGGCCAACCCTCTGGTTCGGCCGACCTGGTCAGGGCTCCAAACGGCCCGTACTTCCTCCAGGTGGCTGCCAGGTGGGTCCCGTTGATTGATATTGGTGCTAAACCATTGGATGGCTTCAGATACTTCTGTTTGTGGGCCATTTGATCCATGTGGTGCCACGTGTCGTCGCTTGATTGGCTGGGATGATATTTTATAGGATTGCTCCCCATACTTTTCCTCAATTCTTGTATAAATATCTGCATACACATATTTCTCCAAGTACAAGTGGAAATAGGTCAAGTAGAAAGGTGATGTGTGCAAGAAATGATCAATCCTTTACATAATTGAGTTATATTGACGGCTGAAATTGGTATATAACAACCGTCAACACTTGCTTGCAGCCTTCTTGGCCACAATCACCCTCTTCTTGGGTGCAGCATCAACTGGAGCCTTGCCTTTATCTTTGGAGGTCCTTGCCCCCTGCGACTTGGCTTGCTCACTCAAGGTCACAAGCCGCTTCCGTTTCAGGGCTGCCTCGGCGGCTGCAGAGTTGTGCTCCTCTCGCTGCGTCTTCTTTGCCCTCTGTGAGGCAAGTACGCAGCCGCCATCTCTTGATCCTCTCGTTGCTTCCGGCGAAAGAGAGCTTGCTTCTCCGCTTCGGTCTCGTAGTCGGAAGGTGGAACATATTCGTTGTCTGACATGGTTGCTGACAAGAGAAGCAAAGGAGTGTGTATGAGTCAAGGAAGTTAATGGGTAGAGGTAGAATTCACAAAACCAACCTAGGTTAGGGTTTTTCACTGTGTAACCCGGACTTGTCTGCCCAGGGGCCGGACTAGTCCGCCCTGTGGCCGGACTAGTCCGGTTCACACAACAAGAACCCTAATTTAGGGAAATTTTGCAAAAACTACAGATCCTTCCACAAAAATGGAGCTACATGATCACATTGATGTGTACAACAACATTTGTGAAGAAGTTTCTATCAATGGACCCAAAAGAATTGAATTTCAAGGATCCTGGAGTTAGGTCAAGAATACCTCTTCAAATCTTTGATTTGATGAAATGTAGAAGAAGAATCGGCCGCCGATGCTTGGGGAAAGGTTCCTAAGCACCTTAGGGCTTCAATCCATCGATTGGAATCAAGATTTGTTGGAGGCAATCAAAAATCGTCGTTTGGGAGATGGTTTTTGAGCGTTTTTTTGGAGAGAGAGAGTGTTTGAATGGAAGTGGAGAGGTCGAGGGCTCCCTGGGGAGGTTAAGTCCCCAAGGGCCGGACTAGTACGGCCAGGGACCCAGACTTGTCCGGCCTCTGGACTAGGTCTGGACAGCCTGAACCGCAAGACTAGTCCGGTCCACTCGAGCGGACTAGTCCAGTCCTAAGACCAAAAACTCCTATATATTGAGTTTTTAGTGGAGATTTGATCCTTTTGGACTGTATTTCACAAAAGATCTTTGTAAATATGGTCAGTAAGCAATCAACAATTAAACTATGACCATGATTTATAAGGATTCAATAATTTCAAAATAATTTGTAGAAAATTGAGGAGCATGAGTTTTTCGCAAGCGTGTGTGAATTATGAATATTACAATAAAATGTGTAAGACTTAAGCCACATTTCGAGAATCTAGGATATTTAGCTCACTCCTAAGTTCACAAAACATTTTCTCATCTAGGGGCTTAGTAAAGATATCAGCCAATTGTTTATCGGTTCTCACATGGGAAATTGCAATATATCCATCGATGGAGTGATCTCTCAAGAAATGGTGGCGAATGTCGATGTGCTTGGTCCTTGAGTGTTCAACTAGATTGTGGGCTATTTTGATGGCACTCTCATTGTCACATAGGAGAGGGATATGGCGCAAGTTTATGCCATGGTCCCTAAGAGTTTGTCGCATCAAAAGAAGTTGTGCACAACAACTTTCGGCAGCGACATACTCCGCTTCGGCTGTGGAAAGTGCAATGGAGTTTTGTTTCTTTGAGGACCAAGACACTAGAGATCTACCAAGGAATTGGCAAGTTCCCGATGTACTCTTCCTATCAACTTTGCACCCTGCATAGTCCGCATCGGAATATCCAATGAGGTTAAACTTAGAGCCTTTGGGGTACCAAAGTCCTAGGCTTGGTGTGTGAACCAAATATCTAAGAATTCTCTTAACGGTGGTCAAATTACACACCTTAGGAGCGGCTTGAAATCTAGCACACATACACACACTAAGCATGATATCGGGCCTAGATGCACATAAGTATAGCAATGAGCCTATCATGGGACGATATACCTTTTGGTCCACACTTGGACCATCTTCATTGAGATCGAGATGCCCATTGGTTGCCATAGGAGTCTTGATGGGTTTGGCCTTGTCCATGTCAAACTTCTTGAGTATATCTTGTGTGTACTTGGTTTGACATATGAACATGCCTTCCTTGTGTTGCTTCACTTGGAAACCTAGAAAGAACTTCAACTCCTCCATCATGGACATCTCAAATCTTTCCATCATTATCATGGAAAACTCATCACAAAAAGCTTTGTTAGTAGAACCAAATATAATGTCATCGACATATATTTGGCAAACAAACAAATCATCATTGAAGTGCTTAGTGAATAGAGTATAATCCGCCTTCCCAATTTTGAAACCATTTTGAGTTAGAAAGTCTCTAAGGCACTCATACCAAGCTCTAGGAGATTGTTGAGTCCATAGAGAGCCTTACGCAATTTGTACACATGGTTTGGGAATTCTTCATCTTCAAATGCGGGGGGTTTCTCCACATACACCTCTTCCTTGATTGGACCATTGAAGAATGCGCTCTTGACGTCCATTCGATATAGCTTAAAATCATTGTGAGTAGCAAAGGCAAGTAATATACGAATTGATTCAATCCTAGCTACGGGAGCAAAGGTTTCTTCGAAATCGAAACCTTCAACTTGTGAATGCCCTTTTACCACGAGTCGTGCCTTGTTCCTTGTAACCACCCCATGTTCATCTTGTTTTTTGCGGAATACCCATTTGGTGCCCACAACATTCGCATTAGGCCTCTTCACAAGCTCCCATACTTGATTTCTTTTGAAGTTGTTGAGCGCTTCTTGCATGGCCATCACCCAATCCGGATCTCGTAGTGCTTCTTTAACCTTGTGAGGCTCCAAATAAGAAACAAAGGAGTAATGTTCACAAAAATTTGCAACACGAGATGTGTAGGATGGTCACTTGCATCTTGAGGTTCTTCTTGTGGTCGTATATCTCCAAGTGACATCCTTCCTATCACCACTTGTGGAGCTTCTTCTTGATCTAGCACATGACGATCAACTTGCTCCACTTGGGAGCCATTAGTCTCATCAAACACTACGTCACGTGCTACTTCAACAATCCCGTAGGATTTGTTAAAGACACGATAGGCGTAAGTGTTTGAGTCATAGCCAAGCAAGAAACCCTCCTCGGACTTAGAAGCAAACTTCAAAGCCCTAGGATTCTTGTTAAGAATGTAGCATTTGCTCCCAAAAACACAAAAGTAAGAGATGTTGGGCTTGTTACCGGTTAGGAACTCATATGACGTCTTCTTAAGTATGCGGTAAAGATACAACCGGTTTATGGCATGGAAAGTGGTGTTAACCGCTTCCGCCCAAAACCGTTCCGACGTCTTGTACTCATCAAGCATGGTTCTTGACATCTCAATTAAGGTTCTATTCTTCCTCTTGGCCACCCCATTTTGTTGAGGGGAATAGGGGGCCGAGAACTCATGCTTGATGCCTTCTTCATTCAAAAATTCTTCAACTTGAGTATTCTTGAATTTGGTGCCATTGTCACTCCTTATGGTCTTGATACTAAAGGAGAACTCATTTTGAGCTTTCTTCAAGTATCTCTTGAGAACACCTTGAGTCTTGCTCTTGTCATGCAAAAAGAATACCCAAGTGAAACGTAAAAAGTCATCAACAATAACAAGATCATATTTGTTACCACCAATACTAATGTAGGCGATTGGACCAAAGAGATCCATGTGTAGAAACTCCAATGGTCTTGATGTTGTCATAATGTTGTTGAATGGATGTGGTGCTCCAACTTGCTTTCCGACTTGACATGCGCTACACGGCCTATCCTTTTCAAACACACCATTCTTTAAACCACGGATGTGCTTGCCCTTACGGAGTTTTTGCAAATTCCTCATCCCAACATGGTCTATCCTTCTATGCCAAAGCCATCCCATGTTAGTTTTTGCAATTAAGCATGTATCAAGTTGGGCTTTATCCGCGGAGAAATCCACAAGATAGAGCTTTCCCTTGAGTACACCCTTAAAGGCAATTGAGCCATTGCTTCTCCTTGTGATGGTCACACCCTCATTTGTGAATAAATAATTATAACCTTTGTCAAATAGTTGTGATATGGACAAGAGGTTATAATCAAGTGAATCAACATGTAAAACATTTGAAAGAGTATGATTAGGGTACATAGCAATTTTATCGGTGCCAAGGATTTTTCCTTGGCTATTGTCCCCAAAATAGATTCCTTGACTTGGATCTTCATTTAGCTCATACTCCACAAACATCTTCCTCTCTCCGGTCATATGATTTGTGCATCCACTATCAAGAACCCACTTGGTTCCACCGGAGGAGTATGCCTACAAGAAAGATTTAAGCCTTGGCTTTAGGTACCCAAACGGTGTTGGGTCCTTTGATGTTAGTCAAATGGCTTTTGGGCACCAACACACAAGGTTTGAGACTCTTTTGGTGTGGCCCAACATACCTAGCATATGCCTTTCCAAACTTGTTCCTCAATAAAACTTATGAAGCATCAAAATCATGGAACAATGTATGAGGTTCTTTCTTAGGAATTTTAGGTGTAGTAGCAATGTTCTTTCCTTTATTGTTGTATTAGCCTCCTTTGACAAAAACAATCAAGTCTTTGGCATTCTTAGGAGTTTTGGCGTCTTGCCTCATCCCCCTAGAATAACCAAGACCATCCTTGACAAGGGGATTTCTTGTGTTGGTATATGCACTACGTGCATATGCCACCTTCTCCTTATCAAAGATGCCACCCTTGGGTGCTTGATTGGTTTGTGCCAACCTTAGCTCATCTTGAAGCTTTATGATTAAGTTTGAGCATTTACATGGTTGAGATGCTTCAGATTTGATATTTGTGGAGGGTGAGATTGCAGAGGAAGAAGGTGCATTGACCTTGAGAGACTTCAATTGCGTCTCAAGGATCTTGTTAGCTTGTGTAATTCTAACAAGTTCATACTTGAGCACAATTGTAGTGTTCTCAAGCTTTGAGCAAGTTTCCTTGCTCAAAGCGAGTTCACGCTCAAGTGCCTTGCTTCTTTCTCTTTCAAGCTCCAAGAGCTCCTCAACCTCTTGACATCTCTCCTTTTGTTGGATGAGCATGTCCCCTGGACGGTTGATGAGTTCTTCCTTCTCAAATATCTCTTCCGTTAACAACCTCAATATTTTCAAGGTGCTTTTGCTCATGTCTTTAAGCATATGTTCATTTTCACTACTACTATCAAAGTCATCATGAGAAGAAATTGAAGAAGAGGATTTAGATTTAACCTTCTTTCTTCCCTCCTTGGCCATGAGACATGTTGGCCTTGAAGTCTCCAAGTTAGGGAAGAGCTTGTTCTCCGTTGTTGTCTTCTTCATAGAAATAGTTGCTACCTTCTCATCGTCATCGGAGGAGGATTCCTCATTTGAATCCCACTCCTTTCCAAGGTGGGCATGTCCGGATTGCTTCTTCTTCTTGAAGTACTTCTTCTCTTTGGACTTGCCCTCCTTCTTCTTCTTGTTTTCTTCATGTGGACAATCCACAATGAAGTGGCCAGATTCTCTGCAATTGTAGCAAGCCCTTTTTGATCTTTTCTTGGGCTTGTCTTTGCTTCTCCTTTCATTTTGGTAGCTCCCCCTCCTTTTTCTAAACATCCTCTTAAAGTTGTTGATGAAGAGAGCTTCTTCCTTATCGGTGTCGGGACTCTCTTCATCACTTTCTTCCTTTTCTTGTGATTTTGAGGACGTTGCTTTGAATGCAACATCCCTTTTCTTGGAGGAGGAAAGCTTTTGTAGATCATTGTAGAACATCGCTTCTTGCTCCATCATCTCATGGTTGATGATTCTCCCTAGCACTTCTTCGGGAGTCATCTTGTGGAAGCCCGGGCTTTCTCGAATTAGTGAGCAAAGAGTGACGTTTCGAGGCATGAATGCTCGAATCATCCTCTTTACCACTTCATGGTCGGTCCACCGGGTGCTTCCATATGACCGACTCTTGTTGATGAGTCTTGAGGCGGTCATACATATCTTGCGGAGATTCACCCTCCACGATGGTGAATCTCCCAAGCTCTCCTTCGTCATCTCGATCATTGCTTCCCTAATGACGCGGTTGCCTTCGTGCGTCATCTTGAGGGTATCCCAAATCTCCTTGGCAACCTCCAACCCTTCAATGCATTTGAACTCCTCACGAGTCAATGAGGAGGTAATCACTCCAACGGCTTGAGCATTGTGATGTAGAAGAACGGCTTGCTTTGAAGTGATATCTTCCTCATTCTTCGAAAAATGAACACCTGTAATCACAATTTGCCACAAGCTAGGGTTTAAGGAAATGAGGTTCATCTTCATATTATGCTTCCACATAGAATAATCATTTCCATAAAATTGAGGAGGTTTGCCAATGGGAATAGATAAATAATGGTTGCTTGCGGTAAGTTGCTCATAATTGTAAGGATATCGGGAGTAGTCTTGTGAGCTACTCCCATTGTCGATGTTGACTGGAGCAATTGACTTGATCTCCTTCTTGGGCACATTGTGCTTCTCACGAAGCCGTGCTTTGAGCATCCGAACTTCTTCGTCGTCATTCGGATCATCTTGAAGAACATCGACGTTCTTCGTCTTGGTGTCATCGACGACCACTGGAACTTCGTTGTCACCCCTTCCGACCATTACTTCTCCGAGTTGTTAGACTCTTGGGGAGAAGTCTTCTCTGATGCCAATTGAAAATCGCCTAGAGGGGGTGAATAGATAATAATATCTGAAATCACTTAATGAAACAAAATTAAATTCCTATGGCCGGACTAGTCTGTACAGGGCTGGACTAGTCTGCTCAGCATAGGGTGGAAACCCTAAAACTTGATTTCTACAAGTTATTTGCGGAAATAAAGTTCACCAAAGAGATAGGCAATGTGTAGCAAACTTGTAGAGCTCAGATTGTAAGGTTTAAACACTTAGATTGCAAGTTTACAATAATGATCAAGGTGTAGGGCAATAAGAGTGAGATGAACCCTAATAGCAGTACTAGTGATCACAAAAAGTGAAAGACAAGTGAAACGAGATTTATCCCGTGGTGTAGCTCCACGAAGAAGCCTACCACCACGTTGAGAAGTCCACACAAGGACCGGGTCTCACTTGACCCTTCTCTCACCAAGCCACCATGATGGCCGGCTTGGTTTCCACTATATCAATGGGTAGTCACCAAGTTTGATGGGGCTGCTCACAACCTGAGGCTCCCACAAATCAATACAATGAGGAGCACACGAAGCTCAAACCAGACAAGCCACAAAACACAACACAATGTGTAAGAGATCAAACTGAGAGCCAAAGCGTGATGATCTTCCTTTACTCTCCTCCTCAAACCCTAACCTCTTCAAGATTTGCTCTTAGAGGGTTAGTAGGACGAGTAGAAGGCTTTGAAAGGCTCTAGAAAGCTTGTGGCGGTGCTAGGGTTCCAGACTTGTTCAAATGAGCCCGGGGGTCCCCTTTTTATAGGAGTCCCAAGCACCTACTGCTGACCTCAGCAGAGGGGCAGACTAGTCCATCCTCTGGGCCCGGACTAGTCCGGCCCTATGGGACCATTGACCTCTGGTCAGTTCCCGACAACTGCCACACTGAGCAACGATCGTCACGCTACCCGCCAAATTTCCAAATCCAAACGATCACTAGATAACGGACTAGTCTGGTCCAGAACGGACTAGTCCGAAGTGGAACAGAACCATTTGGTCCATCCCAAAACGAACTCTTCTAGGTTGGCCCGGACTAGTACAGCCACAAGGGCGGACTAGTCCGTCCCCTAGGGTTTCTCTCGATTAATCTCACTAAGTCTCAAACAGACAAGTCTGTATCCAAACGGACAAGTCCGAACTACTCCAGAGAGCTTTGGTCCGTCCAAAAATGGACAAGTCCGAACTTCACGGACTTAGCTCCAAATTCACTCAGATTCACTCTAGAGACGTTTGGTCCATCTCAAAATGGCTTGTCTGCCGTGGCCGGACTAGTCCGGCCTTGAGGCCCGGACTAGTCCGGCCTCCTAAGGTTTTTCTCATTTTAGACTTCTCACTTAGGTTTTTCTCTAAACCACCACTTTGAGCCCCTTGGTATGATCTCAATGCACATGATACAACCACCCTATCACATGATACAACTCACATAAGCTCAATACTATAGAAACCCTAATTTATACGCTTGAGTCTTTGATGTCCGTTTTATCCTTCTCCTTTTTGATGGTTTTCATATCATTTCAATCCTTGTACCTGTGCTTAAGATCAACTTAGCTCATTAGCCTCTTAATTGTCGTCATCAATCATCAAAAACCCACGGCGATGCCTAGATGCACTTTCACACGTGCCAACTTCGAGGCTGGCCTCTGCCAGGGGAGGCCAAGCTTGGTTCTTCGGGACACGTGTCAGCTCTAGAGCCCTTTGGGGCAAGCGGCAGCTCTAGATCCCTTCATGACACGTGGCAGCTCCGGAGCCCCCCGGGGTATGTGGCAGCTCCAGAGCCCTTCTCTACGGGAGGCGTCCGACCTTGTGCTTCGAGCCACGTGGTTGCGCCAGACCTCACCCTATAGTAGAATAAGGCCCCGCCCGAACAGGTGGCATCTTGGGAGCCCGTCCCATCGGGGGAGTGGGGTCCCATCTTTGTGGTCCACGTGGCAGTGTCGGATCCTGTACTTGAGGAAGGTCGGGGTCCGACACCTTCTGAACACGTGGCGCCACTGAATGTACTTAGGCACTTTCAACTATTGTGCGTGTAACACCCTCATTTTCATGCATCCTGCATTGCATAAGTTCATTATACATGTTTAATAATAATCCACATAAAAGAAATAAGTTTAAAATGAATTTAGAGCAAAATCGCACTTAAGAATTCTGGGAAGTGCGGACTAGTCCGTTTTTGGTGCAGACTAGTCCGATTTCTCTGTGACCATGCTCGGACATGTCCATTTTCGTGCGGACTATTCCGGTTTTTGCCTATGTATAGTTTCAGACTTTTTCGGTCCATAGCGGACTAGTTCAATATTCCAATTCCTTGGAAATTTTGTTAAGTCCCTGGACTTGTCTGGTAATCCAGCGAACTTGTCCATTTTTCCTCTGACTAAAATTGGACTTATTCGGTTTCGCCCAGACTTGTCTGATTTCCCATCTGACCAAGTTTGGACTTGTCCGATATCTCCCTGTCTAACTTCGGACTAGTGTGGCCCTTTTCGGACTTGTCCCGTAAATCGCGACTCCGAGTTGATCTTTTGTTTCATGATTTGTTTTTGGGTTTTACCTTAAGTGGGACTAAGGACGTCGTGTCTAACTCTTTTTGGACCCCACACCGGCCTCCACCCTCCCCAAACTCGAAATCCATCAAAACCTAGCCTCCACCTCTATATAAACCACTCCACCCCTCCACCTTGCATCCTTTTGCTTCAATTGAAGTACACCCAAACCCTAGTTCGTAGGTAGCTGCCACCAAGGAGGGAGAAGGAGATCCCAAGCAACAAGAAGAAGAGGAGGAAATGAAAGAGGATAAAGATATCCATCAAGTTTTTGTTCCTCATCAACAATCTTCCATCAAGATCTCATCAACCCTAGGTCACCAAAATCCAAGTGTTGCCTCCAAAACCCTTGATTCATTGGAGTCCTAAACACCTGGTATACCTTTTACTTCCTTTTTGTCACGTGAATTCAACCTCGTTTCTCCAAATTCACGTCGATCTAGAAAATCCTAGTTCGCTGTTTCTGTGAAGGGCGGACTAGTCTGGCCCTACAACGGACTAGTCCAATTTTGTGATCTATTTCTTGTTGAATTAAATCTAAATTTATTCGAATCAATTCCACACCTGTTCAAACTTGTTAAAAGCTATTAGAACTAGTTAGTAAACATCATTAACAACTCATTAACAAGTTTTACTTTACATTTGCATTAATCATGCATGACATGACATATTGAGTAATATTTGTGCACTTATTGATTGTAATTCTTGTCTTGTATGCTCGTTGCGCGGTTTAGACGGATTTGCACTAGAGAGTGCTGCGGAGGATCTCCAGCACCAGGAGTTTGAAGTCTATGATCCCAATCAAGCCCAAGAGCAAGGCAAGTGTCCTTGAACATATTGATTCTATTTTAAAATAAACGTTTTGTGTTCAAAACTGCATTTTTGTGTCAATTTGATGTGAACCCTATGATAGGAAGTTTACTAGCTTTGTTTAACCACCCTTGTCACCTGGAATATATGGTAGAGAGTCGAGAAGGGCTTTTTACCTTTTTGCTTCGCTTAATTACTTGGGATGGGAGAACAACTATACCACTTACTTATGCATTAATGAGATTATGGTTAATATGAACTGGTTAATATGATATAGTAATGGGTGATCTAAGCAAGCATGGTACGTGGGTGGGTTGGATGTTATGGTGGTTGCGTGCTTTAGATCTAAGGATCGATTCGTGCGAGAATAAGCTAGGACAACTGTGCCACCATGAGGCCAAGTATGGGTGCAGCGTAGCTGACTAATTAGGGTATTGCTAGTATTTAGCGGATCATTTGGCACACCGGAGAAGGAGAGTCGGATTGGGTTTGGATATGGCTGGCGAGCTTCCCTGGGATCCGAATGGCACGAGAGGGGGCCCTTGGTTGAAGATGTGCTTAGTTGGAGACATGGCCACTGGTGAAACCTCAGTGGGTCCGGACATGCTAGTAGTCGCTTTGTAAAGGCTATTTTGTGATGTCTTGGCCACACACCTATGGTAGTGTTTTGGCATAATGGAGGTTTCCTTTAGTCGCCAACGGCTTATGAAATCACAAACACGTGGGTAAAGTGGTACAAACTCTGCAGAGTATTAAAACTCTCATGATAGCCGTGCTCCCGGTTATGAGCACCTGGACAACTTCCATGATTAGAGGGGTTTCGGTTATGGGATAGTTTGGTACTGGTTATGGTATTATGGTTTATGGCAATGGATATGGTTATTGGTAATGAGAAATCTGGTATAATGGTGATGAATGTGGAATATGGACTCATACTATGATACTTGTATGGATTATGATGGGTTTACTTCACTTACATATAATACATGGCTTTACAAATGTTTTAATGTACTTTTCAGCACTTAGCCTTTATTATATTTATCATTTGAATCAGCTACATGTCATACTTTCCACACTTGTTGAGTACGATATGTACTCACCCTTGCAATTCCCCCACCAACAGTTGCATGTCAGGATTGGGAGTTTAACGATGATAATGCGCAGTTCTAGGTCGTGTCTACCGTCAGCTTTGCATGTGGAGAGTTGGAGTTGTGCTATCCCTTTTGCTTAGTGGATTATTAGTTATTTTTGCTGCATTAGTTCAAACTTGTCATCAGTTGTCAATAGAGCTTGTATTTGAGGATATTATGAATTGTATAAAATTTTTTAATTAATTTTGTTTTGTGACAATTTTCTGTATATCCTTTTGTGGTTGCACTTGTGTATGTGTGTTGAACGTCCTGGGCACACATATGCGTCCACTTGGTTCATTTTCGAAATCGGGTGTCACAAATTGGTATCAGAGCCATAGGTTGACCGTAGGACGCAGGCTAGATAGAATGGACACATTAGAGCACATAGGAGCACTCAGGAACCGATGTGTTTTTGTTTGGTGTACTGTTTGCTATATATTGTTTGCTTGTGTGCTTAATAGAGGATTTTGGGATGCTTTAGCATTGCCATGTCCACGTAGGATAGTATAGTTAGTTGCTTAGTTTCATATTCCTTGATGCATATAGTTGGGGACGTCTTCTAAATTCTTATCTCTTGCTTTTTTCAGATGGTGAGGACTAACAACCATAGGGATGGCAATGATGAGGAGGAGATCAACAGAGCACCTCAGACTTGGACAAGGACCTGCTCAGGGAGCCATCAACATTGAGCAACTATTGGCCATGCAAAACCAGCTCATGCAGACCATGATACAGACTATAGGACAACTGCAGGCTGGTAACATCAACAATCAACCCCACATGCCTCCACCGCCACCCCCACCTCCTCATAACCGGTTGAGATAATTCATGAGGACTAGGCCACCGACTTTTGCACAAGCTGCTGACCCTATGGATGCTGATGATTGGCTCAAGTCTGTGGAGAAGAAGCTAGCTATTGTCCAATGCAGTGACCGGGAGAAGGTGTTATTCGCCTCCCATCAACTAGTTGGAGCAGCTGCCGATTGGTGGGATTCGCTATGCAAGGCCCATGAAAATCAGGAGAGGATTACTTGGGCAGAGTTCAAGGAGAGCTTTCGTTTTCATTATGTGCCCGAAGGTGTTATGATTCTAAGGAGGCAAGAATTTGAGAACTTAAGGCAAGGAAGATCGAGTGTGGGTGAATATCTCAACAAGTTCACTCAACTTTCAAGGTATGCGCCTGAGGATGTGAGTCAGGACAGCAGGAAGCAATATTTGTTCATGAGGGGCCTTAACAATGAGATCCAAGTGCAATTACACAATTGTAATTTTGCAAACTTCAAGAAGCTTGTGGACAAAGCAATTGTGGTTGAGAACAAGGTCCATGAAATGGAGCAAGACAACAATAGAATGTAATGTGCACCCTCGCTTTGCACTGCCAGATGTGCCTTATCTCAGCTCTTCTGCACCTGCTCATCGCTCTTGTTATGCACTGCGCCCAACTCAGTTTGTGCAGAAGCGCGCCTCCAATGCCTTTTGCACCTCGTTACATCTTTCTTGGTGCAAATTCTCAAAATCAAACTCGTCCAAATAATTCTAGTGGAGTTAAGAAGTGGTATACTTGTGGAGAAGCTGGACACTTTGCACATCAATGTCCCAAGTCAGGCTTTAGTCAAGGAAGAATGCGCCGAGGCAAAACCCAAGACCCAAAGGAGGACAGCCGCAAGGGAACCGTGGACATCATAATTTTGCTCGTGTCAATGTGAACCATGTCTCTACGAAGGATGCGCAACAAGCGGATGACGTGGTGATTGGTATGTTTCTCGCAAACTCCAACCCGATGACTATGTTATTTGATTCTGGAGCATCGCATTCATTCATGTTTCCAAGTATTGTTTGCCTATCTCTCATACGAAGTTTACTCTATTGGTTAAGTCTCTTGGAGGAGAAACGAGGACAAATATAGTATGTCCAAAAGTAAGCCTTAGAATAAGGGCGTAGACTTCTCCGCCAACCTCGTTGTTTTGGATTCTCAAGGATTGGACATTATACCTGGTATGGACTGGTTGAGGAAGCACAATGGAGTTATTGAGTGTGTCACGAAGATGGTGAAGTTGACTAATGAGGAAGGGATCACCGTAGAATTTGAAGCATCTCAACACGCACCGAAGCAATTGGAGCTGAATCACATGGACGGTGCCGCAATTGAGGAGATTCCAGTAGTGTGTGAATTTTTGGATGTGTTTCCGGATGAGTTGCCAGGTATGCCACTTGATCGAGACATTGAATTTGTTATTGATTTAATACCTGAAACCGCAACTATAGCTAAGAGGCCATATAGGATGCCTCCTAAGGAATTAGCGGAGCTCAATAAGAAGATTCAGGAGCAACTAGAGAAGAGTTTTATTCACCCAAGCTCTTCACCTTGGGGAGCGCCTGTTCGATTTGTGGATAAGAAGGATGGACGCAAAGGATGTGTGTGGATTACCGAGCTCTCAACAAGGTGACCATCAAGAAAAAGAACACCTTGCCACACATAGAAGATTTTTTTGATTAGATGAAGGGTGCTTGTGTATTCTCTAAGATCAATTTGAGGTCAGATTACTTTCAAATGAAGATTAGACCATTGGACATACCTAAGATAGCTTTTAGGACATGGTATGGATCCTATGAGTCCACAGTGATGTTCTTTGGATTCACGAATGCGCCTGCCTACTTTATGTACCTCATGAATAAGGTCTTCATGGAGTACTTCGATAAGTTTGTTGTGGTGTTTATTGATGAATAAGGCCTGCATGTAAAAACAAAAATTGGGACAAAAATCGTGGACTGTGTTTTTTTAATGATATGCGCAACATAGTGTGGCCTATAGATTTTTAGTGATTAAATCCGAGATTCCTGACATGCACGTTAACACCGTGACTGAATCTCGTGATGTCATATTTTCCGAGGATATTTTTCCAATGAATGATAGAGTTGCAGGTCGTAGCGAGGCATTTACTAGTTTTACTCCTGATCCTTCTCTAATATACATACCTTGTTCTTACACTGAAAATCCAATTGAGGATGACAGTACATATATTGCTCCTCGAAGAAGCGATAGACAAAGGATTGAAAAATCCTTTGGTGATGATTTTATTGTCTACCTCATTGATGATACACCCAAAACACTTTGAGAGGCATATGCATCGCTAGATGCAGAGTACTGGAAGGAGGCAATACATAATGAAATGGAGTCCATTATAACAAATGGAACTTGGAAAATTTTTGACTGTCCAGTTAGGTGTAAACCTGTTGGTTGTAAGTAGGTATTTAAAAAGAAGCTCAAACTAGATGGTACAGTCGATAAATATAAGGCTATACTTGTAGCCAAGGGATTTACTCAAAAGGAAGGCGAGGATTTTTTTCGATACTTACTCACATTTTGCTAGGCTAACCATAATTCGTGTTCTTGTTGCACTTGGTGCGTGTCATGATCTCCTTTCAAATGGATGTGAAGACAACTTTTCTAAATGGCGAGCTCGATGAGGAGATCTATATGAAAAGCCTGATGGTTTTGTGGTGTCTGGGCAAGAGAACAAAGTGTTTAAGTTACGAAAATCCTTATATGGCCTCAAGCAGGCACCAAAGCAGTAGCATGAGAAGTTTGATAGAACTATGACCTCAATAGGTTTTGTGGTAAATGATGCTAACACATTTGCCTACTATCATTTTGGTGGGAGTAAGGGAGTAATACTGAGCTTATATGTTGATGACATATTAATTTTTGGGACTAGTATCGATGTGATAAATGATGTAAAATCATTCTTGTCCCAAATTTTGATATGAAGGATTTGGGAGTGACTGATGTTATCTAAACATCAAATTGATTAAGGGTGAGAATGAGATTACTTTAAAACAATGTCATTATGTGGAGAATATTCTGAGTCGATTTGGGTACTCAAATTCTAAAGCTTCTCCAACGCCATATGATCCCAGTCTAAAGCTTCGAAATAACAGAGGACAAGGGATTAATCAGTTGAGATATTCCCAAATTATTGGTTGTCTCATGTATCTTGCTAGTGCAACCAGACCTAACTTCTCATTTGCAGTAAGCAAATTGAGCAGATTTACTTCCGATCCTGGAAGAGATCACTGGTGTGCACTAGAACGTGTAATAAGATACTTGAGAGGTACATTACCATATGAACTTCACTATATGGGTACCCAGCTGTACTGGTATAGTGACACAAATTGGATCTTAGATGTTGATGATATCAAAGCCACTAGTGGATACATTTTCACTATTGGTGGTGCTGCAGTTTCATAGAGGTATCATAAGCAAACTATATTGACAAAGTCTACTATGGAGGCGGAACTTGTAGCACTTGAGACAGCCACAACTGAGGCGGAGTGGCTGAAACAACTCTTGATGGACTTGCCGTTGGTCGATAAACCTGTGCTGGCCATTCTTTTGCATTGTGATAATCAAATTGTGAGCACAACTGTTGGCAATGCAAAAGAAAATTAGAAATCCTCTGGACATGTGAAACAGCAAATCAAATTTGTGAGACATTTGAGAAATACGGGAGAGATTGTCGTTGAGTATATTAATACTAAAAGAAATCTTGCAGACCCTTTTACTAAGGGATTAGCACGTGCTCTAATTGAAGAAGAATCAAGGGAAATGGGTTTGAAACCCATGTGATGTTATCATACAATGGTAACCCAAACTATTTGATCGGAGATCCCGTGAAGTAGACCTTGGGCAAAACAAGTTGTATGGATAACTGGAGAGTACTTATTTATTACTTATTTCCGTTAGCATATGCGTACTCTCAGTACTGCATGGAAGGCTGACTTTATTGTCTTAATATGTTTTGAGGCCTAAATAGGCAAGGTACCGTCCTGGAGGGTATACTTGTAAGAACACACCTATCTGAGTTTGACTATTAGGTCGCAATCTATGAGATGTGACTAATCTCAAAGAAACTCATGAACAGACATGGGAGCAAGACCGTAATGCTCCAACCATAGGCATGGCTTTAACGGCCTAGTATCAGCAATGCTTTTATGTGAAACTTGCTCACACAAAACTAGCAATTCAAGGCTATGTCCATTGTAAAGTTATGAATATGTGAATCATCGAATGCTAGGTGCAGCTCAACCCGTAATAGGTTTGCACTACAAAGTTGATATATTAAAACGCATAATTATTACTTGTAGACCTTGGCTTTTGGTGGGGATTGTTGGGATTTGGCCCTTACGTACAACCCACTTGTGGGTTCATTTATTTGGACCAGCTTCCCTGGTGGATAGCCAAGGTGGTCTGCAGAGGTGGTTGGGATATTTAGTCCCACATTGCCCACCTAGATGGATGTTCCCCAATATATATAGTGGCTCCCGTAGTGGTTCTCAACATGAGAATAATGAGGAATGAAGACTGGTGCTATGGACACAAAGATACACTCACGCACGTGCGCGCGTTTCGCGATTTTACATGTGTTTATCGCGTGACTTGTGACTTGCGATGTTGCGCGTTCGCGTTGTGACGAGTTGTGTTCTACCAGCAGTTATTATTTTTTACCACAAAAAAATGGAATATTTCATCAACACCAAGACTGACACGTCAATATAAGGAGTAATTAGAGGCGTAACTGCAGGCACACATTATCAGTGCGTAATGCCTCATAACTGCTCCTATAAGTTGCACGTTGAGGGATTTCAGGGGGCGGTTTCCTGGAATTACGCCAGATCGAATCTGAGACGGATGGAGACTCGAGTATATAAGGAGACATTTTGTACTAACTGCTCTGCACTGCCGTGTTTTTACCTTGTTGTCCCTTCATCCGCCGTGCAGCGGATTGAGGGAGAGCGGTGTCTTCAAACCGACGTCGGTGATATGAAGATCTGCATGGGTGCCGGCGATCAGGTTTCTGGAAAGTGCGTTCGCATGACCACTCAGTGCACTTCCATCTTCCTCAACATTTTCATCGTCTACTTCATAGAAGGACAATCTGTAAGTGGATCACTCAAACTATGGCTAGTTCGATTTATTTGATGAGCGATTTATTTGCATTTGTTTTTGTTCTTGTTTGTGTAATAGTAGCACTGTTTACTTTGACTGCTAGTAGATCTGTTATAGTCGTTTTGACATTTCGGATCATCAAATTAATTGCATTCCATGTGTATTTTCCAACAGTCTGCAATATCTCTTTGCAAAAATCCCGTGTTACATGAAAGAAGTAAACACATCGGCATCCGTTTTCACTTCATCAGGGAAAATGTTGAAGTAGGGAAAATAGATGTACAATATGTCTGAACAAATGACCAACTTGCAGGCATTCTTACAAAGTCTTTGAGCCGTCTTAGGTTCCAAGAAATAATGAGTAGAGTTGGAATATAAGAAATAGAAGGAATAATTGACAAACAGGCTTAAGGGGGGAGTATGTTGGCATAAGCATATATGTCAATGTGTTATATTCAGTTTCATCTGTTAGAGTTAGAGTTGGATATTCAGTTTCGTCAGAAACATAGGATAGAAGAGTTGAGGTAAAACCCGAGTTGGATACTACGTCGTGTTGGACTTGAGTCTAGAGTCGCGTTGGACGTAAAAATTTCATTGTAACAAGGTCTATATAAGTGAGTCTAAATAAATAGGCCTGCATAAGTTTTTTAGTCTGAATAACTTAGCTTGCTTGTCTGTTCACTGTTTCTGTCATACGATATCGACGAGTTTGTGAGAGATGAACGGTGAGGACCAACACTCTTGCCAAGGAAAAAACAAGACATTTCCTTTGGAATCACATCTAATTTGGTATTCTGGCTAGCTTCCTCCGAAAATGGCAATGAAACTGGCAGAAGAACAAAATCTCCCCAGTAACCATTCAATCACATAGCATCAATCACCCAGTACAGTAATGTCCTGAATATTTAAGAAAAAAACGTCACACCAGAATCAATAAACGGTTGATTAAACTTCGACTCATTGAATGATTCCTCCAATGAACGATCGGTAACCGTAGATGCATTGATTTCATCAAAATATTTCAGAAAGAAAAAATTAACTTCATGGCAAGAAACACTAAAAGGTTGACTGGAGTTTGACTTCTTGAATCTTTGATCTGATGGACGATGAGAGACTGTAGATGCGTAGAGCTCGGTGAGACGATTCCGTTTCACTATTCATATGCTTGATTTGGAAAACGGGTGAGTTGATTATTAGCAGATTTATTGTGGACCGTTGGATGCAATGGAGTTTTGTTAAGTGAGTCTTAGGTATGCCCCTTCGACCTTTCTCCAACAGGCACCGCCAGATCATTTTTTTGTTCCCTTCCTCACGCCCACCCCCACCCCGGTGCTCCTGTTCCTGGTCTCTGCCTACCATGGAGAGCAATCCTCTTCTAGCTGCCTGCCGGGGGAGCAAAAAGGAGAACCAGTATCTTACCCTTGACTTGCTCCCTCAGCTTGCTGGCCTCCGCGATCTTCCTCCCCACCTGCTGCTCTCACGTTGCAGGTCTGCTGCTGCTGTTCCTTGCCAGAGGTGAGGAGGTAAATCAGATGTGAGGTGCCACTGCTTGCTTGAAATTCGTTGCTTGCTGCTTCCTTGCTTGATGCACGTGCCTGATGCTGCTCTCTTCTGTCCTTGTTTTCCACCGCTGATTACTTCAATTTGGATAAGCCTGCTGCTGCTTGGTTGATTAGAGGTGTGGATTGGTGCTGTTGCCAGGAAAAACACTGTTGCTGTTGCAGGTTAGTATTTGCATGCAATGGGTGTGCCGTTGTTTCTACCTGTATATTGCTGTATGGGTAGGTGGAGAGAAAGCGATCGGTATATTATTTCAAATTTGGTATAATCAGATAGAAATTAGACAACGATATAATAATACTAATAATAATAATAAAACATGTACAGTTTTATTCTACCACTAAGGTCAGTTCCACTTAATTCCGACAACGGTTAAGGAGACAACATCGAATTTGCGCCATTGTTCTAAGTTTCTAATTTTTGACAAGATGTATATTTAACCTTTAATTCGATTATTGGTGCAGAGATATGTCAGGAGAATTTAGTAATATTCTAGGTATGTCTCTAAGAGTAGTTTATAATTTATAGGCTTGGAGAATTCCGGCGTTGAAAAGGAGTCGTCCAGTTCTCGCCAAGGTTAAGGCAAGTGCATGACGAATTTTATTTTAGTATGAGTGAATTCTTTGTGATTAAGCTTGCATGTGATTCGTTATTTGAGTTTTCAAGATTCAATTGCTTCGAGATTCTATTTTATTTATGTCCAAGATTCAAGTTGTCCATTGCATTATTATTCAAGTACCGGTTAAATCCGGAGTTGTTCTTGTATTCAAGTTCCTATGAGTAAGTACTAATCGCACTTGCTCGGCTTTACTGGTAAATGCTAAGGAGAATTCATGTGACGTCCGTTTCAGAAAGAAACTACTATTTTATTGCTCTTCACTTCAAGTTCTATTATTGCTATGTTTTCATTTGGTTTGATTATATCGTTCTTCAAGATCCATGTGTACTTGCTGTGTATTTTTATCCACTCTTGTGTTTATTTGGTTTTTAGGTATCCGTTGATCAAAGCATGCATGGGAAGAGGGTAGCACCTGCACTTGAGCACGCCAACCAAATATTAAACTTAGATTGTAGACTTTATTAATTAATTTACTGAGCTATTGTGTTTTTAATAACTGCCGTGAGGTCGTTTGGTCGTTCGGACGTTTACTTCAGTTATGATGGTTGGATCCTGCTTATTATTGCTTGTGGGTGTTATTATGATTATATTTGCATTGTCTTGCCTGCGTCTGGTTATGTTTACAAGAGAGACTCTACTCTGCCGAAATTTTCAATAATTTTTATACTTAGTGTAAAGTTTAGATGTTTGTAGTAGCGTCCAGGGGAGTTTAGACGTGGGGAGTTACAAGTACAGTCACGACACAATGTTCGCAAAATTCTTCCTCAGTAGAGCGCTATTAATCACAAAGCTGAACACAATGCGCCTGCAAAATAATCCACTTATTGTTGTCCATTTAAAATACTATCTGGGACTCAAAAGTCATATCGATTTAAAAAAATACACATAAATAAAAGCATGAGTAGCAGGACAAATGCATTTGTTCATCCAGGGTTTAAACCATGGCCTTAACTGATTTTGGGCTTTGACTTTATCATTTGCTTCATTCTTTGAAATTTAATAAAATATATGTGTATAGAATGCATTATGCCATAGTAATGGAGCCACATATACAGAATGTTTAGGGCAGTAGGAGAATTGGAGCACATGCAGTAGGAAAACAGCCACTTTGTTTTATCCAAAATAAGTCGGTTTGAATCCATTATAGGCTCGTCTACGCTTTGAAGCCATTACCAAGTATACGAACTCCAAATAAGCAATAAGTTGGCAAACCTGCTACGGTTTGAAGTCAAAGACAGAAAATCTACCATTTTGTGTTCAACTTGCTATTGCAGTCTTCGTACATGGCTGTAGCTTAAAAATATCCTGGTTACTTCTATGAACATATCATATAGACTATTCTCTATTGTATGTCTTTCTTCTTGAAGAGATGTAATTCTCAAAGCTTCAATATTCTTAGATAATGATGACCACCTGATATAGGGTTGGAATGGATCAAGGAAAGTCCAACAAAGTTCCTAAATAGCCTTAGAACTTCCTCACAACGAAGCATCTATAAAAACTAACACTTTGATAGACAGATAGATCATGCAGACAACAAAATATCAAACAGATAAAAGATTATCACAAAGGAAGCTTCCAAACCTAAGGGCCATGATAAACAACATAGTTTACCTTCATTTACATGCTTCACCATGAGCCCAACCATCTATGATCCTACACTAACATCATCATGTGCATATGTCCATAGAACAGATCTATCAAAAAAAAAAAAGAATCCATCAAAGAAGAATACTCACTATTTTTTCCTTTCTGCTTTTTAGCTCTTTGCTGGTGTGGGAGATAGAATGTGTGCACAATATACAGGTTACATACGGCTTCATACCTGTTTATAGAAATGAATTGAGCTATTGCTCTTGATATGACAAACATTTCACCAAAAGTCAGCCTGAAGTACCTACTATTTTGGGAATGATCAGGTGAGGGGTACCTTAGATCCTAGGCTTCTAAGGGGTTTAGTCGGGGAGACTTAAGCTTTTGTTGTAACTAGAGGGCTTGAAGCAGGCAATGGAGGGAGCTGTGTGATGAAATGCAGGGTCAACACTTTTGTTGTACATATGGAAACAGGCTGTAAGGAATGGAACAAAGTTAATGAAGTCTTTGTAATCTCCTTAGTCAGAAACGGTGGTCTTTGGCATATCAAAAACAGGGGGATGAGAATGCTATATCAGGGTGCAAGGCGGGAAATAACTCTTGGTTAAAATGGTCCGATTGGACCTTTAATCAGGGTTGAGCTGCTACAGATCGGTGCGGCAAGGCAAACGCTGATGGCCTAACATGTTCGGGCTGGGCCTATTGTAAAGGTTGGACCACTACGGCAAAGTGTCACAAGGGGAACATAACTGGGCTACGACGGACGGCTGCGATCCTGTTACAGGCTCCTCTGTTCTACCTCATAAGTAGGCTGCAGCGGGTGTCTGGGCCTTCAGCCTGTTACACACCTCTCTCAGCCACTTCCATATCAAATCTGCCAAAGGTCATGCAGCACGCGTAAAGAAGCTGCAGTGAGCGCTGCATGCTTATCTCCTCTGCCTACATACTTACCTGCTCTACCACACCAACTTATTATCCAGTTCAATTGTTCCACGATGGCTGTCTACCACCATTGCTCAGCATCATGTTTTCACATGCTGTTACAAAAAAAAGACTATTTGTTCTTGCGCAGCCCTTTGTCTTTACTTGCAGGATTTACATTGCTTGGGGTTTTGAACCTCAAGTCTCCACCTAAACACCAAAGAGGAGTTTAATATGGTGTACTGTGACACCCGGTTCCAAATATGAACCAAGTATAGTGTATATGTGTATCCAGGACGTTCAACATACATATATGGAAACATCACAAATGATATACAGAATTTAACCACATCTCAAATAGTAAATAAGTACCTTGTTACAATAATCTAATGGTTCATGAATGACAAGCCTCTAATTATTGCAGCAGAAACTAAACTAAGTAGCACGACTCCATTCCACAGGCAATTGACAGTGACACACAACCTAATATTCCACGTGATCCTCAGGGTACTCTCAAGTTTCTCCTGTAGCTGTTGGTGGGGGAATTGCAAGGGTGAGTACGTGTCGTACTCAGCAAGTGTGGAAAAGTATGACATGTAGCTAAAAACAAGGATGGATATAAATAGTCCATTGCAGCAAGCCAATTTTAGTTCACAAACGAGTAAAAGCATCCTGCAATGTCTAGGTGTAGTTAAATCCTAACATAACCCAAATAATTATCATACCTCATAATGACATCCTCAATTACCATTATAATATAATTATAACCAGCCATCAATTTATATCATCACCATATACCAATTTCATATCGTCCCATAAACCGACCATAATCATGTGACATAACTAAACCATTCCCCAAAACCAAGTCCAATTCTAATCATGGAAGTTGTCCAGGTGTTCATGGCAGGAAGCACAACTACCATGATAGTTTTTAACACTCTGCAAAGGTTGTACCACTTTACTCACACGTTCGTGATTTCATCACCTTTCAATGACTATGAACCTCTATTATGCCTTATCACGCTTCCATAGGTGTGTGGCCAAGAGATCACAAAATTACCTTTCAAAAGGGACTACTAGTATGTACGGGGCCACTAAGGTTTCACCGGCAGGCTTGAATCTCCATTCTCCCGCCCACGGGCCCCCTTGTGTGCCAAGCGGATCCCAGGGTAGCCCTACTCGACTCCCATTCCCTGCGCCATCCAATGGTCCATACAATACTAGCAACACTCCTAATTATTCAGCTACGCCACATCCATACTTGGCCTTGTGGTGGCACTATTGTCCTAGCATATATTTGCATGAATCGATCCTTAGATCTAAGGCAAGCAAACCACCATCTCATCCAACCCATTCAACTATGCCATGCTTGCTTAGATCACCTAAGTTTCATGTTGCTAAATTAATCATCATCTCATTACCATCCCAAATTATTATTATTAAAGTTATCAAGCATATTATTTTAGTTATCCATAATCCATGTAGCCATGCGGTACAAAAGAGAAAAATACCGGTACCCGACTCATCATCTATATCCCAGCGACAAGGGTGGCATTCATCATTAGTAAACTCCAACGTATGGGCTTCCCATCATATTGACACAAGCATGTAGTTTCGCAAACAAAACATGTAAAAACATAGGTTCAATATGATCAAGGACACCTGCCTTGCTCCGACAGACAAGGTTGCTCAAGCGCTTCGAAGTCTTGGTTCTGAAAATCCTCGTACACGGCCTCTTGAGCACGTCCCTCTACTCGCGATCTAACACATACAAGAAAACACATACGAATCAATACAATGCACACATATAAATCAATATGCAATGATATGAATGCCTGCAAGGTTCGATAATTAATTATCTACGGCTATTCATTAATTAGATGCAACTAGTTCATATGTGTTCATGCAAGTTTACGGGGGTTTTAGCGATAGTTATTGCTGCTGAAATAAAATAGATGCGACCACATAATTTTACTCCGGATAATAGATCTATTACGTCGTTAAAATTTGACTCCGAAAACGTATCCTACCATAGATGCAGTGGCTCCGAGGATCGCGGGACGGAGGGGTAGTGTAGACAAAGTAGAAGGTGCAGCGATTCTCTGGCGGCACGATGATCTCCGGCGGACGACGGCTCCTTCATTCGTTTCTTTCCTTCCCCCTTTTTTCTCTGATGTGGCCTCTCTCTTCCTGGCGGCTAAGGTTTGATGCGTTCTACGAGGGCAGCGATCTACTTACATCGCTGAAAAAATACGATGGTTGCGGTGCATGCAAACCGGGGCCCTGCGGTTCCTTAAATAGCCGGAGGCACACACATCCGGGAGAGTCCTTGGCGGCTACGGGAGCGGAAGCCAACTCCCGCTCGTAACAAGAGCAAGCCCGAAAGTTTCCATAAGCTTTCCCCGAAAACTTCCATAAGCATCACCCGGGAACTTCCAAAAGGTTTCGGAAGGTTCCAAAACTTTCAGAAATTTCCAAAACTTCCAGAAAGTTCCAGAAACTTCCAGAAAGTTCGGTTATTATTATTATTATTTTTCTTTCTAGATTTTATATGTATATAGGGCAGGTATATTTTGTAGCTAGGTGTAAAATCCAGAATTCTGTGGCCAGATCCAATGGTAGGAACTGAGCCGGACGGCTTAACGTGGACGGCGAGAAGAATAGGATCGGGAAAAAAATGACGCCGGTGCCAGGACGGACGGGAGCAACTGCCGCGAGTCCAGTCCAGAAGTCCAATAACCGCGATCCACGAAGAAGTCGGCAGCAGTGCGAGCGCACGATCCATAAGGCGTTGGAGGGAACAGAGGGCGTAAGCAGCGTGGAGATCTGAACGAAGGTCACACGTACTGGTTAGCCGTACGTGCATTCGTGCTCCACAGTCTTCCACGTCGATTAACCATGATAGAGATCATCGGCGAGCCTGGCGATGATCAACACCGATCGGGCAAACGCAGAATCATTTTATACGAAAAACAACAGCTACAACGATGATGTGTTTCTTTTCCGAATTAACTGGCACGATCAGTAGTGATTCGTTCATTATTTATCTCCCGTTTGTTCTCCGGCCACGGAACAGGCACGGGAGCTGATGCAGATTGACAGAATGAACAGGTTTCTGGCCTGCGCATACACTGACAGGTTTGATCGTTCCCACGACAGTTGTTTTCTGCGTCACGGATCAACGTGGGGTAACTGACTTCTCGATCGATGTTCATTCCAGTCCGACGTACACGCGATGAGGAGATTGAAGACCAAGATAGAGGATGAATCTCGCTTGTGCTAATCCATTTAGACTCTATTTAAGTAAGGTTGTTCGACTTGGTCTCAAATCTTCGGTCACTTTGGAGGACCGCAGGAACTTCACAGAAACCATAGGAGGCCTAGATAGCAGGCAAGTATGCCATGGGACTAGATTACAGTTACACCTTTAACAAACTGCGCAAACCATATGGAGCTTGTACCATGCTGTCCATGCTGATTATGATGAATTCAGTTTCTTCGCCTAGGCAAGAGCATATGATGGCAGGGTCAAAAATGAAATTGTACTTTGGATAAAAAACTCAAAAGGTGAGACTAATTCAGTAGCAAACTTCTGCATCTGTGCGTAGGTGCACAATTTGATTTATCCAACTCTTAACATACACAAAGGGAAAAAAACATAGCCATGCCTAAAATGACATAACAGTGTAGACTGGAACTAGAACATAACTAGCTGGTAAAACATAGCCTAACTTTTAAGATCAGAACCTTTCGATCCAACAAGCCTTAGGTGATCATGCTGTGTCCAAAGAACTAAGCAGTTGAAGACTTGACAGTCGCAGACTTGATGATGTCCACAAATTCAGGCTGCAGAAGGCGAAGAAATCGGGGTTAGTACGGCAAAGCATGACACTTCACATTGATTTTAGAAAGCAAATGATGCTTCATCTTATCAGTTTTTGTGTGTTATTGTTGGAATATGATCCAAATTCTAATCTCGCTGGGGGCGCCTAGGGGATGTGAGAGGTGGAGTCCTCCCACGTTATGGGTCGTATTTATTTTGTGGGATTTATTTCCCTTTTGTAAGCCACCCCTATAAATACATCTTGTAGGCTGTTGAGGGAGAGCAAGAGAGAGGAGACCCTCGTTGTAATCCCCATTGTAAAACTCCCATCATATAGTGAAGATCGCCGGTCGGCGCCTGTGGTTTTTTACCGCAAGAGTTTTCCAAGTAAAATCTGTGTCTCATGTTCGATCTTGTTTATGCATTAATTTGATAACAAGTGGTATCAGAGCCAGGCACGAGATTGATTAAAAAAATTAAGGTTTTATTCCCTGTTCGAGCGCCGCCGCCAACCGATCTAGTCTGTTCGGCGGCCGCCAGTGATTACATCTGTTACATGCGCCGCCATCAGAAGATTGGTTTGAGTCACTCACATTGTCTCCGTCTCGAAGTGGGGATTTTTTTTCGTCTACAAAAGCTGCCTCACGGCAGAACCTCAATCAAGTCAAATCACGTCTCAGTTTCTTCGGGTTCCGTGCTCCTTTTGTTCGGCGTTGCCCAGCGCCGCCGCAAGGATCATGTGAAAAGGCTGAAGGGTGCTGCTCCCGTGACATCAAATCAAGTTGACCGTGGCCACATGTTCCTACTGCTCCAGACCAGGAGGGTGTGCGGAGGTGTCCTGACGCTGGATTTGTGCTCCTGTGAAAGAAGGGTAAAATCTTTGGTTCATTGTTGCTGCTGTGCTGCTCTTCACGTGAGGTAGGATCTTGCCTCGATCAACGTGAAGAGGAAGAAGGAAATTGAAATTGCTACACGCACACCAACGTATAACAGGAAATTTACAGATCAGTTATTCTTAGATTTTTCTTCGTCACGTCATCTCTCAAATATGATATTCCGCTGCTAGACCGTGATACATGGTTCACTCTATGGCAAGTCAAGATGCGGGCAATATTAGCGCATACCGATCTAGATGATGCGCTTGATGGTTTCTTCAAGAAGCAAGAAACTTGGACTGACGATGAAAAGCGTCGTGATCGTAAGGCTTTTTCACAAATTCATCTTCATTTATCTAACAATATCTTGCAAGAGGTTTTGGAACAGAACACCACTGCGACCTTATGGCTCAAGCTGGAATCGATCTGCATGTCCAAGGATCTAACCAGCAAGATGCATTTGAAGATGAAATTGTTTACTCACAAGTTGCAAGAGGGTGGTTCAATGTCCTTTCATGTTCAAGTCTTCAAGGAGATATTTCAGACCTAGCGTCCGTGGAGGTAAAATATGATGATGAGGATTTAGCTCTTATGCTCCTGTGTTCATTGCCCCAGTCTTATTCAGATTTCAGAGACACGATATTATACAATCATGATACTCTTACTATTCAAGAGGTTTATGATGCTTTGCATGCTAAAGAAAACATGAAACAGATTGTGTCTGCTGATATTGCTACCCGTTCTGATGGAGAAGGCTTGTCTGTTCGTGGTAGAACAGAGAAGAAATCAAATAAAAATTTGAGTGGTCGGAAACACCGCTCTAAATCCAAAGGTAAAGATAAGTTCTACAGATATTGCAAGCGTGATAATCATAATATCTCTGAATGTTACAAGCTGCAGAATAAAGAAAATAGAAAGGTTGCTCAAAAGTCTACAAATAAATTCAATGATGATGGTAGTGCTTCTATTGTCTCTTCCGATGGCAGTTCTAATGGTGATGTTCTCGTTGCTTTTGCTGGATGTGCTAAAATTAATGATGAATGGGTTCTTGATTCTGCCTGCACGTTTCATATTTGCATTAATAGAGATTGGTTCTCCACTTATGAATCCGTCTAGGGTGGAGGTTCTGTTTTGATGGGTGATAACACACCTCGCAAGGTCGTAGGCATTGGATCCGTTTAGATTAAGATGTCTGATGGTATTGTCAGGACATTGACAGATGTGAGACATGTTCCAACTATGACGAGAAATCTTATTTCTTTGAGTACTCTTGATCTCAAAGGTTATAAGTATTCTGCTGAAGGTGGAGTTATGAAGGTAACTAAAGGTTCTCTTGTTGTTATGAAAGGTGACTTGTTAAAATCAAATTTATATATTCTACAAGGCGTTACTATTATCGGTAATGTTGCTGTTTCTTCTAAGTCACATGATTCTGATGCTACAAGTTTATGGCATATGCGTCTTGGTCATATGAGTGAACTTGGTTTATCAATTCTGAGCAAGAGAGGACTTCTTGATGGGCACAACATCGGTAAATTGGACTTTTGTGAGCATTGTGTGTTTGGCAAGCATAAGAGGGTGAAATTCAACACTTCGGTTCATACAACTGAAGGTATTCTTGATTATGTGCATTCTGATTTATGGGGACCGTCTCGTATCTATTGGAGGTGCTTGTTTTATGTTGACTATTATGGATGATTATTCGAGAAAGGTATGGCCTTATTTCTTAAAGCATAAATCAGAAGCATTTTCTGTATTTAAAGAGTGGAAGACTATGATGGAGAATCAAACTGAGAAAAAGGTGAAGGTTCTTCGTACTGATAATGGGATGGAATTCTGTTCCAATGAATTTAGTTCTTATTGTAAGTCTCATGTCATTGTGAGACATCGCATTGTTGCTCACACACCTTAGCAAAACAGTGTGGTTGAGCGTATGAACAGGACTATCATCTCCAAGGCCCGCTGCATGTTGTCTAGTGCTGGTCTTAATAGACGTTTCTGGGCTGAGGCTGCTTCCACTGCTTGTTATCTTATTAATCATTCTCCCTCTATTGCCATTGATAAAAAGACTCCAATTGAGGTATGGTCTGGTTCTCCAGCTAATTATTCTGAGTTGAGGATATTTGGTTGTCCTGCTCATGCTCATGTTGATAATGGAAAATTGGAGCCTAGGGTTATTAAGTGCATTTTTCTTGGTTATGGTTCTGGTGTTAAAGGTTATATATTGTGGGATCCTGAATCGAAAAAGGTTATAACTAGCAGAAGTGTTGTCTTTAATGAATCTGCTATGACTACTAATACTATGGATACTAATGCTCCTGTTTAGAGTTCTCAGACTTCTAGTGTGCAGGTGGAGCATTTAATTGATTCAGCACATGCACCAGATACTGATGACTCAGATGTACTTATTGATGATGATTCATTTGTTATCCCACATTCTCCTGTTGTGCAGCCTCCACAACATTCTATTGCAGTTGACAGGTCTAGGAGGCCTCATATTCGACCCAAGAGGTTAATTGAGGAATGCAATGTTGTTGCTTATGCTTTGAGTTGTGCAGAAGATGTTGAAGGTAGTGTTGAACCTTCTAATTATTCTGAGGCTATTATTTCTTCGGACTGCAATAATTGGGTTACCGCTATGCAAGATGAGATGGAGTCACTTGAAAAGAATGGTACTTGGGATCTAGTGCCATTGCCTAAAGAGAAGAAACATGTTCGTTGTAAGTAGATTTTCAAGAAGAAAGAGCCTATTTCTCCTAATGAGACTGTTAGGTATAAAGCAAGGTTAGTTGCTAAAGGTTATAGTCAGATTGCATGTATTGACTATAATGATGTCTTTTCTCCTGTTGTGAAACATAGCTCTATTCGCAGTTTACTCAGTATTGTTGCTATGCATGATTATGAGTGGGAACAACTCGATGTTAAAACTGCATTCTTACATGGAGAATTAGATGAAGATATTTATATGGATCAACCTGAAGGCTTTATTGTTCAAGGCTCGAAACATCTTGTCTGTAAGTTGAAGAAATCACTTTATGGCTTGAAACAATCTCCTAGACAGTGGTATAAGAGGTTTGACTCCTTTATGCTCTCTCAAAACTTTAAGCGGTCATCCTATGATAGCTATGTTTATTTGAAGACTGTTGATAATTCAGCTATTTATTTACTTCTCCATGTCGATGATATGTTGATTGCTGCAAAAGATAAGTCAGAAATAGCCAAATTAAAAGCTCAATTGAGTAGTGAATTTTAGATGAAGGATTTGGGTGCAGCAAAGAAAATTCTTGGCATGGAGATTATCAGAGAGAAACAAGCTGGCAAGTTATATCTTAGTCAGCAAAGTTATATTGAAAAGGTCCTTCATCTTTTCAGTATGCATGATGCTAAACCAGTAAGTACTCCATTAGCTCCACATTTCAGATTATCTTCAACTTTATGTCCTGAGTGAGATTATGATATTGAGTACATGTCTAGAGTTCTGTATACTAGCGCAGTTGGATCTCTTATGTATGCTATGGTTTGCTCTCGTCCTGATTTGTCATATGCATTAAGTGTTGTCAGTAGATACATGGCTAATCCTGGTAGAGAGCATTGGAAAGCAGTTCAATGGATTTTGAGATATGTGCGCGGTACTTCTAATGCTTGTTTGCAATTTGGAAAATCTGGAGATGGACTTGTTCGTTATGTTGACTCAGATTATGCTGGTGACTTGGACAAACGGAGGTCTCTCACGGGTTTTGTTTTCACCGTTGGTGGTTGTGCTGTGAGTTGGAAAGCTTGTTTGCAGTCTACTGTTGCTTTATCAACTACAGAAGCTGAATATATGGCTATTTCTGAAGCTTGTAAAGAAGCTATTTGGCTTAAAGGTTTATATGCTGAGCTTTGTGGAGATGATTCTTGCACTACTATATTCTGTGATAGCTAGAGTGCTATTCACCTTACCAAAGATCAAATGTTTCATGAGAGAACAAAACATATTGATATCAGGTATCACTTTATTCGAGATGTTATGACTCGTGGTAATATTAAAGTGTGCAAGATCAGTACTCATTATAATCCCGCTGATATGATGACAAAGCTAGTTCATACTAACAAGTTTGAGCTATGCTCAAGCTTGGTTAGTATTACAGTTTGAGTCCTAGTGACTTATTGGCGCGCGGTGTTATTTATTATTGAAAGGAGTTGATTGATGATCTTTTCATTGGCTACAAGATGGAATTTGTCTCAAGGTGGAGTTTGTTGGAATATGATTCAAATTCTGATCTCGCTGAGGACGCCTAGGGGATGTGAGAGGTGGAGTCCTCCCACGTTACGGGTCGTATTTATTTTGTAGGATTTATTTCCTTTTGTAAGCCACCCCTATAAATACATCTTGTAGGCTGTTGAGGGAGAGCAAGAGAGAGGAGACCCTCATTGTAATCCCTATTGTAAAACTCTCATCATATAGTGAAGATCGCCGGTCGGCGCCCGTGGTTTTTTCCCGCAAGGTTTTTCCACGTAAAATCTGTGTCTTGTGTTCGATCTTGTTTACGCATTAATTTGCTAACAGTTATTCTTATGGACAGGAGACCTTCAGTGAAGCTCCACCAACAAGGAAACCATCAAGATCTGGTCGAGCCGCGAGCTCTTTGCAATTACCCCCATTTACAGATCATAGAACGAAATGTGTAATACACTCAGTCAGATTTAGTTTACAGTAGTGTCCAAACTTCTATCAAGTAGATCCAAGAAATACCTCCATAAATTATCCTTGTAGATTCAGCAACAGCAGACTAACATTACTCTGAAGCCACATTCTCAGACCATCAAGAACCTAGATTACCATGCAAGTTCGATAATCACAAAGAGAGGAATCAAGAATGACTTCAAGATATACAGACAAGAGACCATTGTCGAATACAAGTAGCGACATGTAGAAAATGTGATCGTTCTACGTAGCAACCTTGCCAGTTCCAATAGCCCAAACTGGTTCATATGCCAATACCACATTTGTCCAATCTGATATCTTCTCTAAAGAGAAAAAGCAGTAAACAGTGAAATGGGGGAAAAGAAAAGGCTTATGTTTCAATATTCCAGTAAAAAAAACTAATTTGCAGACTCCATCTCAATGCATTTTCAATGTCCAGAAGTCAGAAAGAACGTTTGTTCCATGCAATATCTGCTTTAATAAAAGCAAGTGACACGCGATCTGTAATATGTACTCCTACAGTCTAACACTTCAGATGCTCCCAACCAATCCGAATCCAGACGAACAATTGGAACCACAATGCATCAAAACACGCAGTAAAATCAACCTGATCTCGCCGGTGAAGGCGCCGCCCTTGCGCACCCAGCAGTTCTGCACGGCGGCGGAGAAGTCCGGGCGAAGCAGCCCCTTCACTTGCTGCAGGAACACGAACGGCGGGCTCACCACCACCTGTGCGACGCGTCAGCGAAAACCAACGCAGAGATCAGCACAGATTGATCCAGTCAATAAAACACCAAAAGGGATATCCGTATCGGTAGAGAAGGGCTCACCGACGACATCCTCCGAGGGCACCTCGGCCTCGTTGAGCACGGTGACGATCTTCTTCACGTCCTCGCCGGTCCCGTTCTGCATGCGCGCTGCAGAGTAAGGGACCAAATCGCACCAAGCTAAGCTTCGAAACGAGAGTGCACCAAGCTAAGCTTCGAAACGAGAGTGGGGCAGTGGCGTTCGCGAGGTCACTTACGCATTTCCAGTTGCCGCCGCCGAAGAACTTCCTGGCAGCCATGGTTCGTCGCGCGCGAGATCAGGGGACGCGAAGCAGGAGGCGCGGATTTTTTTGGCGAGTTCGCGTTTGTGCGAGCGCTACGAAGTGAGGCGGGCGGTTATATCGAGGGGGCGGGCGGACTAGAGACAGGTGGCGCTTCTTGGGGATTCTATATATAATATATCTAAAAGAAATGGAAAAGAGAAGGCCTGGTCACAGAATGGATGATTTTGTGGCCAGGTATAGATAATACATTATATATATATATATATATATATTTGTTTTCTATTTTTTCATATATATTCTGCATTTGTTTATATTTATTTTTCTATTATATATTTTATATTCTCATTCACTATTCTTATTACCTACACATATTTATATATATGTTTTATCTTTTATTTTTCTTCTCTTTTGTTCTACTAATGTTTTATGCATGAGAATGTATGAAATGCATGGTACTAAAAATGAGGATGTTACATGTACAACAACAACATGAATTGGAATGTTAGAGGAATTAATGATCAGGCAAAGAAGCAGGTGGTAAGATCTAAGATAGAGGAGATAAATGACTGCAACATCTTCTGTATTCAAGAAACGAAGAAGGAACTTATACATATGACATTCATCAAAAGAATTGCGCTCAGAAGATTTGACAAATTTGTATTTTTACCATCAAGAGGTGCTTCTGGAGGTATACTAGTAGGTTTGAATGGAAACATATTGCAAGAAGAGGTCATTCAGTTGTTGGACTATGCTATCTACATTCAGTTCACATTGCGTAGCGGAACTAAGTGGAAATTAATAACGATATATGGACCATGTCAGGGACAACAACGCCTAGAGTGTTCACACAGTGGCAGTTTGAGCTCAACTTATCGCCTGATGACCTATGAATGGTGATAGGAGATTTCAACTACTACAGGAGCACGGAAGACAGAAATGGACTGGGAGCTAATCACACCAACATGCAATGTTCAACAACATCATACACCACCTTGGTATGATTGAGATACTGTTAAAAGGACAGAACTATATATGGAGCAATATGCAGGGGACACCACTCCTAGAACAACTTGATTGGTGTTTAACATCATTGCAGTAGACGATATCATTTCTAAACACCATCCTCCTACCACTGGCAAGGGATGTATCAAATCACATCCCATGTGTGGTACAAATTGCGACTAATATCGCAAAAGGCGCAGTGCTTCAAGTTTGAAAACTTCTGGCTAGAACACCCACAGTTCAAAGATGTTGTGAAAAATTCATGGGATCAGCCGACACAACCCATGAATAGTGCTAGAACGGCCGCAGCTAAATTGAAGTGGCTCAGATACATGCTTAAGCACTGGAGCAGGAACATGGGCAACATTTGAAATATGATTACAAATAGCAATGGGGCTATATTGATAATTGACAAGTTGGAGGAACAAAGACCTCTCTATCAACAAGAAAAGTCATTTAGGTAACCAATCAAAAGCCACCTATCAAACCTGCTTATACAAAAGCATGACTATTGGAGACAGAGGTACACGATTAGATGGACCACTCTGGGTGATGAACCAACTAAATTCTTGTTGGAGGCAGCAATAGAAAGGTACAAATGTATCACAATAAATATCATTCAAAATAATGAGGGAAAAAAATTTTGGAGCATGATGAGAAGGCAACACTGTTACGGAAAGAATTCAAAGATAGCCTGGGCCAATCAGAACCAACATAGGAATGACCGCTCATGCAGGACATCGTACGACAAGACATGGTATTACAACACCCGTGCAGCACAATAAACAATGAGGATATCAATAGTGCACTACAAGAGATGTCCGGAGATAAGTCGACATGCCCTGATGGTTTCAACACAAAATTCTACATAGAATGCTGGAGCATAATGAAAGAAGACATCTACAAGCTTTGTGCAGACTTCTACAACAATGCAGTGAGTCTGCGACCACTGAACGAATCCTTTATTACCTTGTCACCCAAGGTGAGAAACCCATGCAAAGTGAACTACTACAGACCGATTTATTTAGAAAACACCACAATCAAGCTCATCACCAAAATCTTATCTATGAGGCTACAAAAGACAATCACAAAGCTCATTCACAGGAACCAATATGGCTTCATCAAAAAGAGATGGATATAGGACTATATGGCTTGGGGGTATGAATATCTTTACCAATGTGACACGTTAAGGAAAAAGTTGGTGATTCTGAAACTAGACATTGAAAAAGCATTTGACATGGTGGAGCATAATTTCATTCTGCTAACACTTCGGAGCATGGCATTTCTGGAGCAGTGGATCAGTTGGACTGCAGACATCTTATCAACTGCCACACCATCAGTACTTCTAAATGGGGTAATCACCCTTATTGTTTGCCCTCGCAGCAAAATTACTGCATGTAGCAGTTAACAAGGCGACATCTTTGGGAATGCTATCACCACCTATCCAGCAACAAACAACAACGGACTTCCCAGTGGTACAATATGATGATGACACTATAATTGTACTCGAGGCATCACAAAGAGAACTCTTCTTCCTCAAAAACCTATTACATGCCCTAGGAGGAGCTACAAGTTTAAGAGTTAACTGGAACAAATCAAGTATGATGGCAGTAAACCTAACAGATTAAGAAACATCCATCATGACAGGTACAGTGGGGTGCACTATCGGCTCTCCCCCTTTACATATTATTTAGGCCCGCCAATGACTCTATCAAGACTAATGGTCAAGGACTTTGCACAATTGATCACCAAAATAGATAGAAAATTTACCGCCACAACAACTTGGCTCTCAATTGGAGGAAGATGTCGCTGCTCAACAGTGTGATATCCTCAGTTCCAATCTACGCAATGTGCACCATCAAGCTCAAAGGACAGGTTATACAAGCAATCAATAAAATCAGAAAACAATGTTTACGGAGAGGTTCTGACATCGCAGGAAAAGGAAAACCACTAGTAGCCTGGGAAAAGGTGACACTGCTGCTTGATAAAAGAGGGTGCGGGGTCAAGTGCTTAAAGAAAATGAAACAAAGCACTACAGGAAACGCTAACACTTACGTCGGCCTGGTTAATTTACGTCGGCCAGCCGACGTAAATAAACTAACTTACGTCGGTCAAAAAAACCGACGTAAGTTAAACTAACTTACGTCGGCGGCCGACGTAAGTCAGTAGACCGACAACAGTAAATGTGGACATACGTCGGTCTGAGCAACTAGCCGACGTAAATAAAAGACCGACGTAAGTTAAGCCTAACTTACGTCGGCTTGGCGGGTGGCCGACGTAAATTTACTATTTAGCCGACGTAAGTTACGTATTTTAACCTACCCTCCGCACGCTTTTTCTCTTTTCTTCCTTACCCGCCGCACGCCGCTCTTCTCTCCCTCCCCGCCGCCGCGCCCGACACCTACGCTCACCGCCGCCGCGCCGCCGCGCCCGCCGCCGTCCGACGCCGCCGTCCTACGCCGCCGCCACAAGGTACGCCCCTCCCCTCCTCTCCTCCCCTCCCCTCCCCGACCCCCCCCCACGCCCCCTCCCCGAGCGCCGACCCCCTTCCCCTCCCCTCCTCTCCCGAGCCGCCCCTCTCCCCCTCCTCCTCCCCTCCCCCTCGACCTCCCCTCCACGGCCGAGCGCCGCCCCCCTTCCCCTCCCCTCCCCTCCCGAGCCCCCCCTCTCCCCCACCTCCTGCCCTCCCCCTCGACCTCCCCTCCCCGGTCGCCCCTCCCCCACCCTCACCCTGCTCCCCGCCTCCCCCCACCCTCACCCTGCTCCCCGAGCCCTCCCCCCCCCCCCCCAATTGAAAGTCAAATTTCAATTTGAATTGAAATCAAATTCAATTTTGAATTTGAAATTTTTTAAATTTGCTGAAATTGCTTAATTGTTTATTTAATTATGGTTAAGTGGTTAATTTGCTTAAATATGCTTAAGTGGTTTATTTTATTATGATTAATTTGCTTAATTATGCATAATTATGCTTATTTTGCTTATTTTTTCTTAATTTGCTTAAATATGCTTAAGTGGTTTATTTTATTATGATTAATTTGCTTAATTATGCATAATTATGCTTAATTTGCTTATTTTTGCTTAATTTGCTTAATAATGCTTAGGTGGTTTATTGAATTATGTTTAATTATAATTAAATTGCTAAATGCGTTTAATTATGCTCAAGTGGTTTATCTATTTATTCTTAAGTGGTTAATTGCACCATGAGGAGGGCAGCGTCGGGGGCGGCTGATTGTCGGGTGCCACGGCGTCGCCGGTAGCTCCAAGAGAGAGAGAGAGAAACCGTGGGTCGTGTGTAGGGGTGAGCAGAGGAGATCGGAGCGGCGGCGCGGCTTGGTGCGTCATGCAGCATGCGGAGGAGTTCGAGCTGAGAGGAGCTCGCGCCGGCGGAGGAGCTTGAGGCGGTGGGCGGCAGGCAAAAGAAGCTCGCGCCGGCGGTGAACTGAGAAATGCGGTGTATTTTGTCATTGAACATTGTTATTAAGGCGTCGCTTTAGCGTCGGTAAAGCGACGCTAGAGCGGTAAGGTGCTACGGCATCGTAAGGCGTCCCTGTTGCCTTGCTTTCTAGGGTAAGGCGGCGGCGGCCAGGGAAGCCGGCGGCAGCAAGGAAAGCTGGCGCCGCGGGAGCAGGGGGATCCGTCGCCTTAAGTCGCCTTATCGCCTTAAGAACGTCAATGACCCGCGATTGTGTGGACGGTGGAAATGGATGTGGAATTGTCATCTAAGACCAACTTTCCTCTCAGTCTTTCTCTAGTTCTTTCCTCTCTCTTAAATGACCTCAAAATGAAAATGAGCAACGTAACCTATAGCAATGTATTACCCGTTTCGGATCGGCACGTCTCACATGCCATTGGCATGTGAGACGTGCAGGTTCGGAATTGTCCCTTTTTGGACAGCCTCAGAGTGACCGAGGGGGCGTGGCTTATGACGAGACGTGGGTCCGGATTTGGACGAGATTTCGGTGGCGTAACCCTGTTGTTCTCTGCTGCACCATTTTTGGGCGTGCAGTGGAGAACAGCGGGGTTATGCTGCTGAAATTTCGTTCGAATCCGGATCACGCATCTCGTCATGAGCACGCTCCGCTCGATCACTCTTGGGTGGGTTTAGGATCTATCTGCCTAGGTTGTAGGGCCATGACACATAACATAACAATACATTAACGACAATTTCTTTCGCGTTAAACTGCAGAGTCAAACATGGGCGAAGACCGTAGTTGGATGTACACTGGTTGGAAGAGCAGAACTGGTGGTCACTCAGATGAGTGGTACGCCAAGACAGAAGCTTTTGTGGAACGAGCTTTTTCATTGTCAAATAGCGATAAGGTGAGGTGCCCATGTACGAAATGCCGAAACGGAACGTTTTTGGACAAAGTGGAACTTACATTGCACTTGTGTCGAAACGGTTACATGTCACATTATGAGTTGTGTAACTTCCACGGCGAGACAGCTTCTCAAGCTGTACAAGAAGTGGAAGCGGACAATGATGATGCTCAGAGGTTGATATGATGGATGAGATGCTGGAAGCTATACGACCAGAACTTACAGAAGATACTCAAACAGCAGAGGTTAAAGAGTTCTTCAAACGTCTCAACGATTCAGAAGACGCTCTGCATGAACACACTAAAATGTCAATCCTCAATTTTGCCACTAGACTTATGGCAATTAAGTCTAAGTTCTTCTTTTCTAACAATTGTTACAACATGCTCATCGATTTTTTCAAAGATGCCCTTCCACAACCCAACAAAGTGCCTAAGGATATGTACAACTCGAAGAAAATTCTTTCTGGTCTCTGGATGAAGCACGAAAAGATTGATGTGTGTCTGGACAACTGCATGCTTTTCTGGAGAGAGCATGCCAACGAGAACAAATGTTTGAAATGTGGTCAACCGAGGTTTGTCGAAGTTTTTAATAACGATGGTAATACAGTGACGACGGAAGTCGCACGTAAGTAGCTTCGTTACTTACCTGTGACACCGAGGTTGAAGCGGTTGTTCCTTTCAAAAAAAAACGGCCAGACACATGAGATGGCACAAAGAAGGTGAGCGTGAGAACAATGGAGTCATGACGCACCCGTCCGATGGTGAGGCATGGAAGGCTCTGGACCGGTTCGACCCAGAATTCGCTCGTGAAGCGAGAAATGTTCGCATCGGGTTGGCGACAGATGGGTTCACGCCGTTCAGCACAAACGCCGCACCATACTCCCGTTGGCCCGTTTTTGTCATTCCGTACAATCTTCCGGCGACTTTTTGCATGAAGAATGAGTTTATGTTTCTTAGCCTCATTGTACCTGGGCCAGATCATCCTGGATCATGTCTCAACGTGATGTTGAAACCGTTGATCGAAGAGTTGAAAATGTTGTGGACAGGAGTCGAATTGTACGACTGTTACAAGAAACAGAAATTCAACCTCCGAGCTGCTTATTTGTGGTCCGTTCATGATTTTCCGGCATACGGCATGTTTTCTGGATGGAGCACTCATGGTCGGTTGACGTGTCCGATATGTGCCTCGGATACCGATTGCTTTCGACTTACCCATGGAGGCAAGATATCTTACTTCGATTGTCATAGGCGTTGGCTACCTCCGAATCACTTGTTTAGACAACAGAGGAATGTCGTCAGAAAGAACACCGTTGTCACTAAAGGACCACCAAAACGTCTTGACGGGTCAGAAATATCTGATATGTTGGACAAATTGGTGCCAGATGAAGGTCGTCCTGGATATTCGAAGGTTACGGAGACAAACACAATTGGACTCACATATGTGGACTTTGGGAGTTACCGTATGTGAATTCATTGATTCTAAGGCACAACATTGATGTTATGCATCAAGAGCATAACATGGCCGAATGTATATGCATGGACATGACGGGCAAAAAGAAAGACAATTTAAAGGCTCGAAAGGATCTTGACGAGCTTTGTAACCATCAAACTCTTGAGCTCTCCGAAAATGGTGGTAAACCACGCGCTCCTTTCTGTCTTCGACCTAAAGAGAAAAAAGAAGTTCTCGAATGGTTGCAAAGGTTGAATGCCCCAAATGGTTACACAGCTAGTCTGAGACGAGCCGTGAATGTGAAAACGGGAAAGCTCATTGGGTTGAAGAGTCATGATTATCACATAATCATGGAAAGACTTCTGCCTGTTATGTTTCGAGGCTATTTTGATGATGTAGTGTGGAAGGTGTTAGCCGAGCTTAGCCACTTCTATAGGCAACTCTGTGCTAAAGAAATCACGCCAGAGATGATGACTAAAATGGAAAAGGAGGTTCCGGTACTTTTGCGTAAGATGGAAAAAAAATTTCCTCCAGGATTTTTCAATCCAATGCAACATCTCTTAATTCATCTTCCATTTGAAGCGAAAGTGGGCGGCCCCGTGCAATATAGGTGGATGTATCATATTGAAAGATCACTTAGATATCTGAAACCAATGGTTGGTTGAACGTTGCAGTAGAGGAGACGGATGAGGAGGACCCACTTTGCGGCTCCTCCTCCAGTTACTACTCAACGGACCACGATCCGTCCTGTTGGAGACAGGTATAAATACTGTATATAGTATATTAAATATTAGATGTTGTTTTCCTTTACTTAATGATTTAATATATTTTGTAGATGTTGGTACGACTTTTCATTCACGGGGGCTGAGAAGCACCACAGGCAGGTTAACAGTGTCCTCGGTGCTATTGTCAAGTTGCACTACCCGGTGTACTTGACGGTTTTCCTGCCCTGTCGTGGGATGAATACGCTCGGGTATCTCACCGGGTGCACGGCACGGTTCAGGGAGCCGTGTGGCACAATTTTATGGTAAGTTTAACTGTTTCATTTTTTCAACTCGTTTGAATTCTTAATTGCATATCACTTAAATATTTGTTTGCTTAAAGCTGAGGTACCAAGTAGAGGAACCGGGCATGGAGGACCACGCGAGATGCGTGTTCCATTACAACGCTCGGAAGCTCACGACGGCGGCGTTGTCGTACGCCCGGATTCAGGTCGTCAACGCGTACTACAAGCGGCACCCCCGGAAGCAGGAGCAGCAAAGGGGTGTATTTAGGAAGGACTCGGACTCCTACTTGACAGAGGAGCAGTACGCGGAGGTAAGTTTTTAATATTGTTAAATATTTACAATATCTACGTATGTTAACCGCGTTGATGAAAAATGAAATATGTGCAGGTTAGTATTTCCTGGTTACAGGGTAACATCGACGCGTACTTAGCTCTCTGTCGGTACTGGGCTAGCGATGCTTTCATCAACAAGTCCACGAAGGGTAGACAGTGCCGCATGGGGTCCGAGGGCAATCACAACTATGGCGGCGACGGCTACTTGCGTTTGGCTAAACGCATGGTAAGTACCTTTTTATTTTATTTATGTGTTCCTAATATATTATTTATCTCACTAACACGGCTGTACAGGAGTGAGAGATGGGTCATGAGCCGACCTCGACCCAGGTTTGGAAGAGAGGTCACAAGGGAAGTGACCCTTCTCAGCCAAGACAGTGTAGTCAGGTCGCAGTCGACCGACTGGTATGTGATCAATATTCATCAATTTCATTATAACTAATACTATTATTGACATGCTTACAAGATTTATTTGTTTTGTAGACAAAGTACGTGCAGGAGGTCGTGAAGATACACGGTGCGAATTACGATTGGGAAAGCGCGCTGATCGACCCCAAAGCCGCGTACGCAAGCAGAGGCGAGAAGGCCCACGGACGGTGAGTTCTTCGTGTGTTTCATTTCTTTTTCAATTAATCTTCTTCTACTTAGTGTTTTCATTCTTTTGCAGATTTGCCATTTTTGATGGAGTTGTCAACTCGAGGTCGACGCGACCTTTGAGAGGCGCTTCACCATCGTAGGCTTCGACCGTTGGGACCAGTGGTCGTCTCTCGCAGACCCAGCTGGAGCTCCAGGCCATGAGGGAGACGCTGGCGCATACTCAGGTAGAGCTGGAAAGGACGAGAGCAGAGGCAAGGGAGGAGCAGCAGAGGACGGCCTTAATGATGGCCCAGATGCAAGCAGCGGTGGCGGTAAGTGATACAAAGTACCGTAGTTAAATTTCACAGCACTTCAATAACATATATCTTCTAATATCTTGCAATGGCTGGCTCCTGCTCGACACATCGGTCAGGACATCGAGATTCCTACGCTTCCGCCACAGCAGACACCGGAACAGGTAATATTGTTTATCCCTCTTTTTGTTTTTTGTACACCCTGTTATTGTGAGTTTTAGCCTTAGCCTGTTCTAATTATGGACTTCTAATTTATCCTAATTATGTTTCTTTTGCAGGGTTCCAGAACGCGTTGAGATCCCGGAGGCAGTGGAGGGGCTAGCGTGTAGACACCGGAGCAGGTGATAAACTCTCTCTTTAATATTGTTGTATCCATTTTAGTATTTTACATAGAGAGATAAGGAGGTAGAACATAGAGGTAGATCTTGATGACTTGTCAGATATTGATTCCTATAGTTGTGAGGAAGTTAAGTGTAATCAAGCTTTTGGTGGGTAATACAATAATGTTAGAGTTGGATTGCTTCACATTAAGTCATGCACCTGGCTATCACATAAGGTTTCAAGAGGTAATGTAGCATGACTGTCAAAAAATATCAAAGACCACTAGCCTCTTGAAACCTTCTGTGATAGCCCAGGTTATGACTTAATGTGAAGCAATCCAACTCTAACATTATCACTGATGTTTTTGGACTCTAATGTTATCATTGAGTTGACATTGATGCTTACTAGTGACTATGTTTCTTTTGCAGGGTTCGGAAACACGCCGAGAAGATCCCGGAGGCAGTGGAGGAGCTAGCGTGTAGCTTGGTGGATGTTTTGTTGTTTTTGATGTTTTGGAACTTAATTTGCAACGGTTTTGTGTTCTGTATAGTGTTCTGTATATCTGTGTACTGTTCTTTGTTCTCGCCATCGAGCGAGGTAGTCAGTTTCTGTTTAAAAAAAAAATCGAAAACTTAACTTACCTCGGCTATGGAAAAGCCAACGTAAGTTAGCGCAGTTTAACTTACGTCGGTCAGGCCATACCGACGTAAGTTAAACCACTTAACTTACGTCGGTTTGGATCAACCGACGTAAGTTAGAGCACTTAACTTACGTCGGCATGCTCTGGCCGACGTAAGTCCTCTGGCCCAGCCCAAGGCCCACCTCGCCACTTAACTTATATCGGCTTCTGAACACTGACGTAATTAAGGTAACTTACGTCGGTGGCCGACGTAAGTAACCTTAATTACGTCCAAAAGTCTACGTCGGCCAATAGCCGACGTAAGTAAAGGAAAACCGACGTAATTAAGTTACTTATGTCGGTTTAAGCCTTACTTAGCCGACGTAAGTGATCGTTATTCCTGTAGTGAAGCTCCGCTTGGGAAATTTCTGTTTAAAATATATAACAAGCAAGACATACCGTATGTACAGTTGATACTATCCAAACATTTCGCAAATGCAAAACCACCGCGTTGCACAAAAATGAAAGGATCCTTCTTGTAGAGAGACATCTTGAGTATTGGGGACATCTATCGTCAACAGTCAAAGGTGAGGCTCGGGCTGGGCGAGACAATTTTGGTATGGCATGATACTTGGGAGGGGCACCTACTTAAAAAAGATTGCCCAAGGTTGCTCTCGTTCGCTCACAAATCAAACATTTCAATAGCTTAGTTCAACGCAAACCAGAGGTACATCACCGACATTTCTTCAATCCGCTATCCCAGGAAGCGCAGATGGAGCTTGACACACTATTGACAGTACTGGCACAGGCAATGAACAGGGGGGACACTAGGGATATTTGGATGGACAACAGTAACGGAGAGGTTTACTTCTCCAAAAATGCTTACCTAGCAAACTTCAACCTCATCAACCCCCGCCACCTTTCCAATGGACATGGAAGTCAAGATTACAAAATTTTCACATGGCTATTGTTCAGGGACAGGCTTAACTACAGAAACTTACTGAGATGCAAGAATATGATCATCGAGGGAGAGGATTATTCCTGCGTACTGTACGATCTAAACATAGAATAACTCACATACCATCTTTTCTTCCTATGTCCTTTTAGCGTCCCCTGCTAGAACATCATAGGGATACAGTGAGACCATTAAGCTCAATTCTTTGACACCATAGCAAGACGTGTCAAAGTTGGAACCGCTCATGCTTCATGGAAGTCTTTGGTGCAGTGGCATGGGAAATTTGGAAACAATAGAATGCAAAAATCTTGAGAGGGGAACAGTCTTCCGTGGCCTCGTGGAAGGAACGCTTCAAAGCGTCAATCATTGCGCAAGAATGTCGATTCAAACATATAAGTAGAGTGCCTCTGGCACCGTGGCTGGAGAGCCTTTAGGGTGTCTTCCTAACTCTGGAGTACCCTGCTGTAATGTACATATGTGTTTTGCTTGTACCTATTAACTTTTTAATATATTTTCTGTAGTAGGGGTTTCCCCTGCAGTCTTTCAGTCAAAAAAATACCTATTATTTGATAAATGGAAATCGATGAGTCACTCCATTCATTCATTCAAATGTTTCATCAAGTACATAAATAATGAAGGTAACATGAATCAATATTTCAGATGCAAGATCACTTATGATTTGCGATCACCAAATTTCCACCAGTCTGGTTCATACCGCTTATGAGTTCTGTTTGAAACAAAACATTTTAGAAAAGTTTACAAAAAAAAAAGAAAACAAAACATGAAGTGTAAAACAATATCAAGTTCTCAAAACTGCTGTATACACTCACGATTCAGAAAACACCTTGCCAGATTTCGTACATCCTATATATACACGAGGATTGTCCCAGTGGGTTTTGAGCATTGCAGTCAAAGTATCTGCAACATGTTGTTCCATGTTAAGTATCTTTCCTGTAATTATGTCAGAACCATGACTGCATAAGCAACCACATAAGAAGCAATCCAGTATTGCATATATATTTGCTCTTTTCTATAGATCGGTGGCGATCATATTTTTATTGTAATTGTATCAAAACCAACAGAACACTACAGGAAAAGCGATCATTTGCGACGGCCGACTTTATTTGCGACGGCCAGCCGTCGCAAATAACTTAAATTGCGACGGCCCGCCTCTGGCCGTCGCAAATAAGGTGGCCGTCGCAAATCATAAACTGTTGCCTCTGGTAGGCACAGAGAAAATATTGCAGCGTTTCAGAAATCTTGGTCCACCACGAGAATTCTATGTTAGATAATCAAGAATTGGTTCACATGAAATAATGGAAGATAAAGATGACGCAGGGTTGAAGATCAAGACGAGAAGGCCTCGGGAGACTTCATACGGTAGTTAGCTAGTTTCAGATTGTTTTGTTATAAAATGTAATCTAGAACAGAATTATCTATAACAACTAGATTAATCTGTTGTGATCAGTATCACAACAGAAACCGGTGCTCAGCAGCGCCAATTCTTTGGTTGTTATCTGTAATCCTGCTGCCCCATGTATCTTATATAAATTGATTAATGCATAACACTGCAGCACCTCGAGTTTGAGGGCCCAGCTTTTCCCTATGACCCATATCATTCTTCTCACATTCCATTCCAACCACTTCCACAAAGGGAACTTATATTTCCAAATTGGCAAACTAAATAGATTTCATGTGGTTTAGATTTCTCTAGGTTTACAAATTCAATAACAAAAATTTTTGGATGTTTTCCATGAAGCAACCACAAGTAAGTTGAAAAGCAAGAAACCACGGCCACTTCTGGTTTTCCAAAACGTTGGTCATAAGTTGACTACCACCATAAGTAACAAGAAAAATATCCATCACATGCATCAACTCCCATGGTCTTTACTTTATGTTTCAGTCAAACAAGATGCCTAATGTTGGCCCAGGACTCCTCTAAACAAAAGTATGAGTGAGGTTTATGCCTCACTGAACTTTCCCTCTTGTGTACTAGGAGTTTCCTCCCTTTCTCCTCTTTGTTTGTCCTGTTTTCTTCTCTATTGAGGCTGAAACAATGGTTCGAGGGAATGCAGTTGAGCTTCTTTGGGGAAGAACACTTCCCCTCCTTTTATAACCAGCACTGCTAAACAATGGAGGTGCTGTTGTGGGTGTGTTGTCCTCATGTGTGCCACACAACCAAACGGCCTAAGAAATGAGAGGTTTGGTTTGCGCCCATACCAGACCTCTAAAGGGGTCTTCGCGAGGACATTATTTGGTGCGTAGTTCAGGACGAAAAATGTAGTCATCACTGCTTCCCCCAGAATTCAGACGACATGTCTTTAGCTTCAAGCATTCGCCTCACCATCCACACAACCGTCTGATTTCTTCTCTCCTCCACATCTTCTATTGTGGTGTGTAGGGAGACGTAAGATGTCTCTCGATACCCTTCTCGGCACAATACTTGACCACTTGGTTGAGGTGAACTCTCCACCTGTATCGGTCCTCAGCACTATAAGCCTTTGTTGGTATTTCTTAACGTCAACAATTCATCCTACCAGCCAAGGCTAGTTTTGCAGAGGTACTAGGATAACCCTAGCCAAAGGAAGATGAGTTCCGCAAGCGCACGGAAAGTATCGTTGTATCATTTTGCCCAAGAGTATTCCCTAGGGTATCATATTTGTTTTATCCCAAAGGAAGACAAGAGAAGAGTGGCAAGATCAATGGAAGAGTAGGGTGTCCTAGTGAGGAGTCCAGTAGGATGGGTAGATGATGTAGTGGGGGTAGTGTGACACACACCTAAGCAATCTACTCTAAGGGGTAATAATGTCCCAGTGAGGATCAAGTTAAAGATGAAGCCACTCCTACTGTGCTTTAAGTAATCATATACATAGTCTATCAGTGTACACACGAGTATGCTAACCATGATTACTAGAGCTTAGTGGTCCAACACATCGGGCACGGGTTTACCCCTGACAACATAAGGACGATTCCTGCCTCGAGCCTCTGGCACAATCGAGCGTGGGAGATTACAAAGGACGGACAAGGCTGTTGCCACCTGCTGCCTACCCCTACAACCTGTGGTCTACGAGACATCCAACGCTACTTAAATCTATTAGCACCACATTTACATATTAAGTAAATACCTTAAGAGCTGCAATACAAGTACCTTCCTAAGAGAATGACTAACCTAAACGTCGTTGAACCAATGTTGGGACCAAGAACTAACTTACTCATATCAACATAATCATATTAATACCTAATTAGACTATAGTGGTGGTGTATAATGTTTATGATAACATGCTCATCATAATAACGTCTACACCTAGCACATACATGGACTCTACAATCATTTTGTCACCGCTAGTCGTGGATACCTTGGATGTAATCTTGAAGTGTGTTGAGGACATCGTCTGTCCTCACTTCATGGTCTCCCATCCAATGAGTGAGTTCCGCCATTCTTTGGCCAAGGTCACAAGAACCTTGGACCAAAAAGTAACGACGTGTACTCGTCAGTGGAGGAGGTAAGCTTCTATAGCTTGAGATGGAACCGTCCCATCTCCCTCAAGTGTTAGTCCACTCCTGCCATGATGATCCTACGACCTCATACGTTTGAGGTTTGGTCCAACCGAGTGCATCACCCGTCGGATCCACTTCCTCTTAGTACTTATAGGTTGGAGTATATCACAGTGGCATCTCCACGGCTTCTCTTCGTGAAAGGTTTCTTGTGACCATGCCAAAAACATTACTCTTATGAACCACTTCGATAGGTTGAAGAGAAATGGTTAGTTGCCAAGACTTATATAAACGGAGATCCAGGTTAGGTAACCGAATTTCAATTATATAGCCATGATATAAAACAATCCATCTAGATCATGTTTAAGAGTGTGTCTGTCGAAGTGTTAATGCGACACTTCCTCCGGATCTGCTAAAGAGCAGCCCGCGGAGGTTCTTTGATCGGCAAGGCTTAGTCCTCTATCGCTTGATCGCGCGTATGAGTGTATGAGACAATGGTTTTTACGTGGTTCGGGCCGCAAAAGCGTAACACCCTACTCTACGGTGTGGTTGTATTGCTGGTGTGTGTGCGTGTGTGTGTGTGTGTGTGTGTGTGTGTGTGTGTGTGTTGGGGATTGTTTGACTATCCTTTGTAATTGTGGCGGTCGGTCCTTTTATAAAAAAGGCCAGAGGCCTTACAAGTGGGGTCCGGGGCCCAACAGGTGGCCCCGTGGCAATCTTATCCTAAAGATCTATGGCTTCTCGCATAAGCTTCCTCTGATCACGGCTTGAAGACTCGTTGTCTTGCCGCCTCAGTCGCCAATGGCCCATGCGTAGTCACTGATGGAGTCAGGGGCCTATGCCTGTCTTCAATGGTTGATTTAGACAGGGCGCACCATCCCTTAACTCCCGCACTCCACCGCCCAAGGTGAGTTGCGGGACACGTGGCAGCTTCAGGGCTGGCCTTCGCCAGGGGAGGCCAGGCTTGGTTCTTTGAGACACGTGCCGTCTTCGAGGATAGCCTCCGCCAGGGTAGGCCAAGCTTGGTTCTTCGAGACACGTGTCAACTCCAGAGCCCTTTGGGGCATGCGGCAGCTCCAGATCCCTTCATGACACGTGGGAGCTCCGGAGCCCCCCGCGATACGTGGTAGCTCCAGAGCCCTTCTCTACGGGAGGCGTCCAGCCTGGTGCTTCGAGCCACCTGGTTGTGCCAGACCTCGCCCTATAGTAGAATAAGGCCCCGCCCGAACAGGTGGCATCTTGGGAGCCCGTCCCATAGGGGGAGTCGGGTCCCATCTTTGTGGTCCACGTGGTAGTGCTGGATCTTGTACTTCAGGAAGGCCGGGGTCCGGCACCTTCTGGACACGTGGCGTCACTGAACGTACCTAGGCACTTTCAGCCCGTGTACGTGTAACACCCTCATTTTCATGCATCATGCATTGCATAAATTCATTATACATGTTTAATAATAATCCACATAAAGAAAAAGTTTAAAATGAATTTAGAGTAACACCACACTTAAGAATTCTGGGAAGTGCGGACTAGTACGATTTCTCTCTGACTTTGCTCGGACATGTCCGTTTTCATGCGGACTATTCCAGTTTTTGCCTTTGTATAGTTTCAGACTTGTTATGTCCATAGCGGACTAGTTCGATATTCCAATTCCTTGGAAATTTTGCTAAGTCCCTGGACTTGTTCAGTAGTCCAGCAAACTTGTCCTTTTTTCCTCTGAATAAAATTGGACTTATTCGCTTTTGGCCAGACTTGTATGATTTCCCATCTAACCAAGATTGGACTTGTCCGATATCTCCCTGTCTAACTTCGGACTAGTCTGGCCCTTTTCGAACTTGTCCCGTAAATCGCGACTACGAGTTGATATTTTGTTTCATGATTTGTTTTTGGGTTTTACCTTATGTGGGCCTAAGGACATCATGTCTAACTCTTTTTGGACCCCAGACCAGCCTCCACCCTCCCCATACTCGAAATTTATCAAACCCTAGCCTCCACCTCTATATAAACAACTCCACCCCTCCACCTTGCATCCTTTTGCCTCAATTGAAGTACACCCAAACCCTAGTTCATGGGTAGCCGCCACCAAGGAGGTAGAAGGAGATCCCAAGCAAGAAGAAGAAAAGGAGGAGACGAAAGAGGATCAATATATCCATCAAGATCTTCATCAACCCTAGATCACCAAGATCCAAGTGTTGCCTCCAAAACCCTTGATTCATTGGAGTCCTAAACACCTGGTACACCTTCTACTTCCTTTTTCTCACGTGAATTCAACCTCGTTTCTCCAAATTCATGTCGATCTTGAAAACCCTAGTTCACTATTTCTACAAAGGGCAGACTAGTCTGGTCCTACAACGGACTAGTCAAATTTTGCGATCTATTTCCTGTTGAATTAAATCTAAATTTGTTTGAATTAATTCCTCACCTGTTCAAACTTGTTAAAAGCTATTAGAACTAGTTAGTAAACATCATTAACAACTCATTAACAAGTTTTACTTCGCATTTTCATTAATCATGCATGACATGACATATTGAGTAATATTTGTGCACTTATTGATTGTAATTCTTGTCTTGTATGCTCGTTGCGCTGTTTAGACGGATTTGCCCTAGAGAGTGCTGTGGAGGATCTCTAGCACCAGGAGTTTGAAGTCTTTGATCCCAATCAAGCCCAAGAGCAAGGCAAGTGTCCTTGAACATATTGATCCTGTTTTAAAATAAATGTTTTGTGTTCAAAACTTCATGCTTGTATCAATTTGATGGGAATCCTATGATAGGAAGTTTACTAGCTTTGTTTAACCACCCTTGTCACCTGGAATATATGGCAGAGAGTCGGGAAGGGCTTTTTACCTTTTTGCTTCACTTAATTACTTGGGATGGGAGAACAACTATACCACTTACTTATGCATTAATGAGATTATGGTTAATATGAACTGGTTAATATGATATGGTAATGTGTGATCTAAGCAAGCATGGTACGTGGATGGGTTGGATGTTATGGTGGTTGCTTTATTTAGATCTGAGGACCGGTTCGTGCGAGAATAAGCCATGACAACTGTGCTACCACGAGGCCAAGTATGGGTGCGGCGTAGCTGATTATTTAGGGTATTGCTAATATTGAGCAAATCATTTGGCAATCCAGGAAAGGGGAGTCGGATTGGGTTTGGATATGGTTGGCGAGCCTCCCTGCGATCCGAACAGCACAAGAGGGGGCCCTTGGTTGAAGATGTGCTTAGTTGGAGAAATCGCCACCAGTGAAACCTCAGTGGGTCCATACATGCTAGTAGTCCCTTTGTAAAAGGCTATTTTGTGATCTCTTGGCCACACACCTATGGTAGTGTTTTGGCATAATGGGGGTTTCCTTTAGTCGCCGACGGTTGATGAAATCACAAACACGTGGGTAAAGTGGTACAAACTATGCAGAGTATTAAAACTATCATGATAGTCGTGCTCCCGGTTATGAGCACCTGGACAACTTCTATGATTAGAGGGGTTTCAGTTATGGGATGGTTTGGTACTGGTTATGGTTTTATGGTTTATGGCAATGGATATGGTTATTGGTAATAAGAAATCTGGTATAATGGTGATGAATGTGGAATATGGACTCATACTATGATACTTGTATGGATTATGATGGGTTTACTTCACTTACATATAATATATTGCTTTACAAATGTTTTAATGTATTTTTCAGCACTTAGCATTTATTATATTCGTCATTTGAATCAGCTACATGTCATACTTTCCACACTTGCTGAGTACGACATGTAGTCACCCTTGCAACTCCCCCACCAAAAGTTGCAGGTCAGGATTGGGAGTTTAACGATGATAATGCGGAGTTCTAGGTCGTGTCTACCGTCACTTTGCCCGTGGAGTGTTGGAGCTGCGCTATCCCTTTTGCTTAGTGGCTTATTAGTTAGTTCTTCTGAATTAGTTGAAACTTGTCATCAGTTGTCAATAGAGCTTGTATTCAAGGATATTATGAATTGTGTAATAAAATTTGTTAATTAATTCTGTTATGTGGTAATTTTCTGTATATCCTTTTGTGATTGCACTTGTTTATGTGTGTTGAACGTCCTAGGCACACATATGCGTTCACTTGGTTCATTTTCGGAACCGAGTGTTAAAAATTGGTATCAGAGCCATAGGTTGACTGTATGATGCAACCTAGATAGAATGGACACTTTAGAGCACATAGGAACACTCAGGAACCGATGTGTTTTTGCTTGGTGTGCTGTTTGCTATATATTGTTTGCTTGTGAGCTTAATAGAGGATTTTGGGATGCTTTAGCATTGCCATGTCCACGTAGGCTAGTATAGTTAGTTGCTTAGTTTCATATCCCTCGATGCATATAGTTGGGGATGTGTTCTAAATTCTTATCTCTTGCTTTTCTTCAGATGGTGAGGACTCGCAACCAGAGGGATGGCAATGATGAGGAGGAGATCAATGGAGCACCTCAGAACAATAATGGACAAGGACATGCTCAGGGAGCCATCAACATTGAGCAACTATTGGCCATGCAAAACCAGCTCATGCAGACCATGATACAGACTATGGGACAGCTGCAGGCTATTAACATCAACAATCAGCCCCACATGCCTCCACCGCCACCCCCACCTCCTCATAACCGGTTGGGAGAATTTATGAGGACTAGGCCACCGACTTTTGCTCAAGCTGCTGACCCTATGGATGTTGATGATTGGCTCAAGTCTGTGGAGAAGAAGCTAGCTATTGTCCAATGCAGTGACCGAGAGAAGGTGCTATTTGCATCCCATCAACTAGTTGGAGCAGCTGTCGATTGGTGGGATTCGCTATGCAACGCCCATGAAAATTAGGAGAGGATTACCTAGGCGGAGTTCAAGGAGAGCTTTCGTTCTCATTATGTGCCCAAAGGTGTTATGATTCTGAAGAGGCAAGAATTTGAGAACTTAAGGCAAGGAAGATCGAGTGTGGGTGAATATCTCAACATGTTCATTCATCTTTCAAGGTATGCGCCTGAGGATGTGAGTCGGGACAGCAGGAAGCAATATTTGTTCATGAGGGGCCTTAACAATGAGATCCAAGTGCAATTGCTCAATTGTGATTATGCCAACTTCCAGAAGCTTGTGGACAAAGCAATTGTGGTTGAGAACAAGGTCCATGAAATGGAGCAAGACAACAAGAGGAAGACAGCATATCAAGGACAACAACAAGGAAGTAATGTGCACCCTCGCTTTGCACCACCAAATGCGCCTTATCTCAGCCCCTCTACGCCTGCTCATCGCCCTGGTTATGCACCGCGCCCAACTCAGTTTGTGCAACAGCACCCTGTTATGCAAGCACCTAGGCCTCCAATGCCTTTTGCACCTCATGACAACTTTCCTGGTGCAAATGCTCAAAATCAAGCTCGTCCAAATAATTCTGGTGGAGTTAAGAAGTGGTATACTTGTGGAGAAGCTGGACACTTTTCACATCAATGTCCTAAGTCAGGCTTTGGTCAAGGAAGAATGCGCCGAGGAAAAACCCAAGACCCAATGGAGGACAACCGCAAGGGAACCATGGACAGCAGAATTTTGCTCGTGGCAACATAAACCATGTATCTACGGAGGACGCGCAACAAGCGGATGAGGTGGTGATTGGTATGTTTCTCACAAACTCCAACCCGACGACTATGTTATTTGATTCTGGAGCATCACATTTATTCATTGCATCAAAATATGTTACCAAATATTGTTTGTCTATCTCTCATATGATGTTTACTCTATTGGTTAAGTCTCTTGGAGGAGAAACGAGGACAAATATAGTATGTCCAAAAGTAAGCCTTAGAATAAGGGGGGTAGACTTCTCCGGCAACCTCATTGTTTTGGATTCTCAAGGATTGGACATTATACTTGGTATGGACTGGTTGAGGAAGCACAATGGAGTTATTGAGTGTGCCACGAAGATGGTGAAGTTGACTAATGAGGAAGGGATCACCGTAGAATTTGAAGCATCTCAACACGCACCAAAGCAATTGGAGCTAAATCACATGGATGGTGCCGCACTTGAGGAGATTCTAGTGGTGTGTCAATTTTTTGATGTGTTTCTGGATGATTTGCCAGGTATGCCACATGACCGAGACATTGAATCTGTTATTGATTTAATACTTGGAACCGCACCTATAGCTAAGAGGCCGTATAGGATGCCTCCTAAGGAATTAGCGGAGCTCAAGAAGAAGATTCAAGAGCAACTAGAGAAGGGTGTTATTCACCCAAGCTCTTCACCTTGGGGAGTGCCTGTTCTATTTGTGGATAAGAAGGATGGATCGCAAAGGATGTGTGTGGATTACCAAGCTCTCAACGAGGTGACCATCAAGAACAAGTACACCTTGCCACGCATAGAAGATTTGTTTGATCAGATGAAGGGTGATTGTGTCTTCTCTAAGATCGATTTGAGGTCATGTTACTTTCAAATGAATATCAGACCATCGGACATACCTAAGATAGCTTTTAGGACACGGTATGGATCCTATGAGTACACCATGATGTCCTTGGGATTGACGAATGCGCCTGCCTACTTTATGTACCTCATGAATAAGATCTTCATGGAGTACTTGGATAAGTTTGTTGTGGTGTTTATTGATGACATTATGATCTACTCGAAGGATGAGAAGGAACATGAGGAACAATTGAGGCTTATATTGCAGAAATTGAGGGAGCATCAATTGTATGCCAAGTTTAGCAAGTGCCAGTTTTGGTTGAAAGAGGTGTCATTTTTGGGTCGTATAATCTCAGAAGGAGAAGTATCGGTCGACCCCGGAAAGGTGGGAGACGTGTTAAAATGGGAGGCCCCGCAGAATGTAAAGGATATCAGAAGTTTTCTTGGAATGGCTGGATATTACCTTAGGTTCATCAAGGACTTCTCCAAAATAGCCAAGCAAATGACGAACTGCTAATGAAGTGGAAACATTCCAATTGACTCAAGCTTGTCAAGAAAGTTTTGAGGAGTTGAAGAAAAGGTTAATAACAGCCCCAGTTTTGATACTGTCGGATGTGAGCAAAAGCTTTGATATTTATTGTGATGCATCGAGACAAGGAATTGGATGTGTGCTCATGCAAGAAGGTCAAGTTGTCGCCTATGCATAAAGGAAATTGAAGAAACATTAGCAGAATTACCTGACGCATGATTTGGAACTTGCGGCCGTGGTACATGCATTGAAGATTTGGAGACACTATATCCTTGGACATAGGTGTGAAATTTATACGGATCACAAGAGTCTTAAGTATATTTTCACACAAACGGATCTGAATTTGAGGCAACGAAGATGGTTGGAGATCATCAAGGATTACGATTTGGGAATCAATTATAATCCGAGAAAAGCCAATGTAGTGGTCGATGCCTTGAGCCGAAAAGGAGTAAGTCACCAAGTCACGGTTCGAGAGTTGCCATCCGAGTTATGTAAGGAGTTTGAACGGCTGAATCTCGGATTCATCAATGAGATGGGAATGATGGAGTTAAATCCAACCTTGGAGCAAGAGATTCGAGAAGGCCAAACAAAGGATGAGGAAATCCAAGAAATCAAGGAAAGGACCCAAGAAGGGAGAAAATTCAGATTTGATGAGGATGAACATGGTACTCTATGGATTGGTAAGAGGATTGTCGTGCCTAATGTAAAGCATATTCGGGAGGCAATATTAAAGGAGGCACATGACTCGCCATACTCGATTCACCCCGATTGTACAAAGATGTACAAAGACTTGAGGACGTGCTATTGGTGGGCTAGCATGAAGAAGGACATAGCTGAATATGTAGCATTGTGTGATGTGTGCCAGTGAGTCAAGGCGGAATATCAAAGGCCAACCAGAATATTGCAACCATTGAAGATTCCAGAGTGGAAGTGGGAAGAAATTGGTATGGACTTTATAGTTGGTTTACCGTGTACTCAGCCCGGTTATGACTTAATTTGGGTAATTGTGGATCGGTTGACCAAATTAGCTCATTTCATCCCTACGAAGACCAAGTATACAACTGCACAATTGGCCGAAATATACATGGAGCATATTGTGTGTCGACATGGAGTTCCAAAGAAGATAGTATAGGATAGGTGTTCTCAATTTACCTCCAGGTTTGGCAGAAATTGCATGAAGCATTGGGAACAATGTTGAATTTTAGTTCAGCATATCACCCTCAAATGGATGGACAAACTGAGAGGACCAATCAGATTTTGGAGGATATGTTAAGAGCTTGTGCTTTGAAGCATGGAAAAACTTGGGACAAGAGCTTGCCATATGCGGAATTTTCATATAAAAATAGTTATCAAGCAAGTTTGAAGATGTCGCCTTATGAAGCCCTATATGGAAGGAAGTGTAGGTCACCTTTGTTCTGGAATGAGACACGGGAAACTCAAGTATTTGGTCCGGACGTGTTGCAAGAAGCTGAGAAACAAGTTCAGATTATTCGGGAGAACTTGAGGGCTGCTCAATCAAGGCAAAAAGGCTACGTGGATGATAGGAGAAGGAAACTAGCCTTTGAAATAGGAGATTTTGTTTACCTCAAGGTGTCACCAATGCGAGGTCATAAGAGGTTTAATGTAAGACGCAAGCTAGCACCTCACTATATTGGACCATTAAGTATTTTGGACAAAAAAGGAGAAGTAGTGTATCAGTTGGAGATGCTAGCTCATCTTTTAGATGTTTACGATGTGTTTCATGTTTCCCAACTCAAGAAGTGTTTATTGGTGCTGGAAGAACAAGTGCCAATGGAAGAATTGGAACTAGAGGAAGATTTGACTTATGCCGAGCAACTGGTCAAAATCTTGGAAACCAAGGAGAGAGTCACAAGGAACAAGGTGATTCGATGGTGCAAAGTTCAATGGAAGCATCACATAGAATCAGAAGCAACATGAGAGTTGGAGGATGATCTCAAGAAGGAATTTCCCCATCTCTTCTCTTCTACGTCGAATCTCGAGGGCGAGATTCTCTTTAAGGGGGGTAGGTTTGTAACACCCTCATTTTCATCCATCATTCATTGCATACATTCTAATACATGTTTAACGTTAATCCACATTAAAAGGGACAAATTTAAAATGAATTAGAAACAAAACGGCACTTAAGAATTCTGGAAAGTGCGTACTAGTCCGATTTTGCTGCAAACTAGTCCAATTTCTCTCTAACTTCAAACGAACTTGTTCATTTTGCTGCAGGCTAGTCTTTTTTTTCTCTCTAGATACTTTCAGACTTGTCCGGTCCTTTGCGGACTAGTCCGGTGTTCCAGTTCCTTGGAAATTTTGCTAAGTCCCTGGACTTGTTCGGACTAGTCACGTATTCCAGCGGACTTGCCCGTTTTTCCCCCTGACTAAAGTCGGACTTGTCTGATTTTTGGCCAGACTTGGCTGTTTTTCCTGTCTGGATAAGTTCGAACTTGTGTGATATCCAGTCCGGACTTGTCCGATATCTCTCTGTCCAACTTCGGACTAGCCCGCCCCTTTTCGGACTTGTCCGATAAATCGTGACTCCGAGTTGATCTTTTTTTTTCATGACTTGTTTTTTGGGTTTTACGTTAAGTGGGCCTAGGGACGTCGTGCCCAACTCTTTTAGAGCCCATGTGGGACTCCAAACCGACTTCCACTCATCTCAAACTCGAAATCCATCTAACCCTAGCCTCCACCTCTATATAAACAACCCCACCCCTTGGCTTGACATCTATTTGCCCCTTTTCCATCTCATCCAAACCCTAGCTCGTGAGTAGCCGCCACCAAGGAGGGAGAAAGAGATCTATAACAAGAAGAGGAGGAAACAAAAGAGGATCAATATCTCCATCAACTTCGCATTCTTCATCACCAAATCATCATCAAGTTCTTCATCAACCCTAGACCGTCAAGATCCAAGTGTTGCCTCTAAGATCCTTGATTCATTGGAGTTCTAAACACCTGGTATACCTTCTACTTCCTTTTCCTTACATGAATTTGACCCTGTTTCTCCAAATTCACGACGATCTAGAAAACCCTAGTTCGCCAGCTCTGCAAAGTGCGGACTTGTCCGGTTCCTAGCAGACTAGTCCAATTTTCCTAGTTAAATTGTGATGAATTAATTCTAAATTGTTTTAAATCAACTCCAAACCTATATAAACTTGTTAAAGGCTATTAGAACTAGTTAGTGATCATTAAAGCAACTTATTAACAAGTTCCACCTTGCATTTGCATTAATCATGCATGTAATGTCATATTGAGTAATATTTGTGCACTTTTTTATTGTGTTTCTTGTTTGTATGTTTATTGTGCAGATTTGCGCTAGAGAGTGCCGCGGAGGATCTTCAGCACCAAGAGTTTGAAGGCTTTGATCCGAACCAATCCGAACCAATCCCAGGAGCAAGGCAAGTTTCCTTGAAGCATATTGATCCCATTTTAAAATAAGTGTTTTGTTTGCAAAACTGCATGCTGTGTCAATTGGATGGGAATCCTATGATAGGAAGTTTACTAGCGTTGTATGACCACCCTTGTCACCTGAAATTTATGGTAGAGAGTCGGGATGGGCTTTTTACCTTTTTGCTTCGCTTAATTAATTGGGATGGGAAAACAACTATATCGTTTAATTATGCATTAATGAGATTATGATTAACATGAACTGGTTAATATGATATGGTAATGGGTGATCTAAGCAAGCCTGGTATGTGGATGGATTGGATGTTGTGGTGGTTTGCTTGCTTTAGATCTAAGGACCGGTTCATGCGAGAATAAGCCAGGACTACAATGCCACCACGAGGCCATGTATGGCTGCGGCGTAGCTGATTAATTAGGGCTTTGCTAGTGCTATTTGGACCATTCAGGATGCTCGGGGAAGGGGTAGTCGAATTGTGTTTGTTGATGATTGGTGGGACTACCCCGGGATCCGAATGGCTCAAGAGGGGGCCCTTGGTTGAAGATGTGCTCAGTTGGAGGCATTGCCACCGGTGAAACCTCAGTGGGGTCTAAATAGGCTAGTAATCCCTTTGGAAAGGCTATTTTGTGATCTCTTGGCTATACACCTAAGGAAGTGTAATTGGCATAAGGGAGGTTTCTTTAGTCACCGACGGGTGATGAAATCACAAACACGTTGGTAAAGTGGTACAAACTCTGCAGAGTCTAACAAAACTATCATGATAGCCGTACTCTCGGTTATGAACACCTAGACAACTTCCATGATTAGAGGGAAATTGGGATTCGGGATGGTTATGGTTTGGTTATGGTTATGGCTGGTTATGAATTAAATTCTGGTATTGTATATGATTAATGGTAGTAATCTGGAATATGGTTGATGGTAATGAAATATGGACTGGTACTATGATATTACTTATGGTTTATGATGGGTTTGCTTCACATACATATAATATATTGCTTTTCAAATGTTTTAATGTACTTTTCAACACTTAGCCACTATTATATTCGTCATTTGAATCAGCTATATGCCATACTTTCCACACATGCTAAGTACGACATGTACTCACCCTTGCAATTCCCCCACCAACAGTTGAAGGTCAGGATTGGGAGTTTAACGATGATAATGCGGAGTTCTAGGCCGTGTCTACCGCGAGATTTGCCTCTGGAGTGTTGGAGCTGCGCTATCTCTTTTGCTTAGTGACTTATTAGTTATTTCTGCTGCATTAGTCCGAACTTGTCATCAATTGTCAATAGATATTGTATTTGATGATATTATGAATTGTGTAATAAAATTTGCCAATTAATTTTGTTTTGTGGTAATTTTCTATATATCCTTTTGTGATTGCACTTGTGTATGTGTGTTGAACGTCCTGGGCACACATATGCGTTCACTTGGTTCATTTTCGGAACCGGGTGTCACACTCACCATATTCAATCCATCCCGGTTGTACGAAGATGTACAAGGACTTGAAGGCTTGTTATTGGTGGGCTAGCATGAAAAAGGACATAGCTAAATATGCAGCGTTGTGTGATGTGTGCCAACGAGTCAAGGCGGAACATCAAAGACCAGCTGGATTATTGCAGCCATTGAAGATTCCATAATGGAAGTGGGAAGAAATTCGAATGGACTTCATAGTTGGGTTACCATGTACCCAGTCCGGTTATGACTCAATGGGTAATTGTGGATTGTTTGACCAAGTCAGCTCACATCATCCCCGTCAAGACCAAGTATACTGCAATACAACTGGTAGACTTATATATGCAGCATATTGTGTGCCGACATGGAGTTCCAAAGAGGATAGTTTCAGATAGAGGTTCTCAATTTACCTCCATGTTTTGGCAGAAATTGCATGAATCATTGGAACAAAGTTGAATTTTAGCTCAGCATATCACCCTCAAACGGATAGACAAACTGAGAGGACCAATCAGATTTTAGAGGACATGTTAAGAGCTTGTGCTTTGAAGCATGGAAGAAATTGGGACAAGAGCTTGCCATCTGCGGGATTCTCATACAACAATAGTTACCAAGCAAGCTTGAAAATGTTGCCTTATGAAGCACTATATGGGAGGAAGTGTAGGACACCTTTGTTCTGGAATGTGACAGGATAAACTCAAGTATTTGGTCCGGATGTGTTGCTAGAAGCTGAAAAGCAAGTTCAGATTAGTCGCAAAAACTTGAGGGCTTCTCAATCGAGGCAAAAAGGCTATGCAGACAATAGGAGAAGGGAACTAGCCTTTGAAGTGGGAGATTTTGTCTACCTGAAGGTGTCACCAATGAGAGGTCATAAGAGGTTTAACATAAGAGGCAAGCTAGCACCTCGCTATATTGGACCATTCAAAATTTTGAACAAAAGAGGTAAAAATAGTATATAAGTTGGAGATGCCAACTCACTAATTGGATGTCCATGATGTGTTTCATGTTTTCCAGCTTAAGAAGTGCTTGAGGGTACCGGAAGAACAAGTGCTAATGGAAGAATTGGAATTAGAGGAAGATTTGACTTATGCCGAGCAACCAATCAAAATCTTGGAAACCAAGGAGAGGGTCACGAGAAACAAGGTTATTCGATGGTGCAAAGTTCAATGGAAGCATCACACAGAATCAGAAGCAACTTGGGAGCTGGAGGATGATCTCAAGAAGGATTTTCCCTATCTCTTCTTTTCCACGTCGAATCCCGAGGGCGAGATTCATTTTAAGGGGGGTAGGTTTGCAACACCCTCATTTTCATGCATCATGCATTGCATAAGTTCATTATACATGTTTAATAATAATCCTCATAAAAAATAAATAAGTTTAAAATGAATTTAGAGCAAAACCGCACTTAAGAATTCTGGGAAGTGCGGACTAGTCTGTTTTTGGTGCGGACTAGTCCGATTTCTCTTTGACCTCGCTCAGACGTACTTGTTCGTTTTCGTGCGGACTATTCCAGTTTTTGCCTCTGTATAGTTTCGGACTTCCCGGTCCTGTAACACCCTTATTTTCATGCATCATTCCCTACATACATTCATATACATTTTTAACATTAACCCACATAAAGAGGAACGAGTTTAAAATTGATTTGGAACATTTAAAATTGATTCGGAGCAAAACCGCACTTAAAATGCTGAAAAGTGGGGACTAGTCGGATTTTGGTGAGGACTAGTCCGATTCCTCTCTGACTAAAAACGGACTTGTCCGTTTTTGCTGCGGACTAGTCTGATTTTGCCTCTGGGAACTTTCGGACTTGTCCGATTTTGTGCCGACTAGTTCGATATTCCAAGAATCCTTGAAAATTTGCTAAGTCCCTGGACATGTCCGGACTAGTACGATGTTCCAGCAGACTTATCCGTTTTCCTCTCTGAATAAAGTCGGACTTGTCCGATTTTAGGCCAGACTTGTCCGATTTTCTCTCTGGACATTTTCGGACTAGTCTGGTCCTTTTCGGACTTGTCCGATATTTCGCGACCCCAAATTGATCTTTTGCTTTACAACTTGTTTCTTGGGTTTCACGTTAAGTGGGCCTAGAGACATCATGCCTAACTCTTTTAGAGCCCATGTGGGACTCTAAACCGGCCTCTACTCATCTCAAACTCGAAATCCATCTAACCCTAGACTCCACCTCCATATAAACAACCCCACCCCTTGGATTGACATCTATTTGCCACTTTTCCACCCCACCCAAACCCTAGTTCGTGGAGAGCCACCACCAAGGAGGGAGGAGAAGATCCCAAGCAAGAAGAAGAAGAAGAGGAGGAAGCGAAAGAGGATCTAGATCTCCACCAATCTTTCATTCTTCATCACCAATTGATCTCCAAGTTCATCATCAACCCTAGATCATCAAGATCCAAGTGTTACCTCCAACTTTATTGATTCATTGGAGTTCTAAACACCTGGTATACCTTCTATTCTCTTTTCCTTACGAGAATTCAACCCCAAATCTCCAAATTCACGTCGATCTAGAAAACCCTAGTTTGCTAGTTCTGCGAAGTGCGGACTAGTCCGACCTTCTGCAGACTAGTCCGATTTTGCTGACTAAGTTGTGTTGAATTGATTCTAAAAGTAGACCTAATCAAATCCAAACCTATATAAACTTGATAAAATCTATTAGAACTAGTTGGTGATCATTAAAAGCAATCTATTAACAAGTTCTACCTTGCATTTGCATCAATCATGCATGTCATGTCATATTGAGTAATATTTGTGCACTCTTTGATTGTGTTTCTTGTCTTGTATGTTTATTGTGTGGATTAGACGGATTTGCGCTAGAGAGTGCCACGGAGGATCTACAGCACCAAGAGTTTGAAGGCTTTGACCCTAATCAACCGCAAGAGCAAGGCAACTGTCCTTGAAGCATATTGATCCTGTTTTGAAATAAATGTTTTGTTTGCAAACTGCATGCTTGTGTCAATTTGATGGGAAATCCTATGGTAGGAAGTTTACTAGCTTTGTTTAACCACCCTTGTCACCTGGAATTATGGTAGAGAGTCGGGAAGAGCTTTTTACCTTTTGCTTCGCTTAATCAACTGGGATGGAAAACAACTATGCCACTCAATTTAATTATGCATGGATGAGATTATGGTTAACATGAACTGGTTAATATGATATGGTAATGGGTGATCTAAGCAAGCCTGGTATGTGGATGGGTTGGATGTTTTGGTGGTTTTGCTTGCTTTAGATCTAAGGACCGGTTCGTGGAGTGACCATCCAGGATTTACAGTGCCACCACGAGGCCAAGAATGGGTGCAGCGTAGCTGATTAATTAGGGCTTTGCCAGTTCTATTTGGACCATTAAAGAGGCTCGGGGAAGGGGTAGTCGGATTAGGTTTGTTGATGATTGGTGGGACTACCCTGGGATCTGAATGGCTCGAGAGGGGGCCCGTGGTTGAAGATGTGCTCAGTTGGAGACGTCACCACCGTTGAAACCTCAGTGGGGTCCAAATAGGCTAGTAATCCCTTTGTAAAGGCTACCTTGTGATCTCTTGGCCACACACCTAAGGAAGTGTGAGATGACATAATTGAGATTCTATAGTCATCGAAAGGTGATGAAATCACAAACACGTGGGTAAAGCGATACAACGTCTACAGAGTGTGTCTAAAACTATCATGATAGCCGTGCTCCCGGTTATGAGCCACCTGGACCCTCACATGATTAGAGGAAAATTGGGATGGTTTGGTATTGGTTTTTGGGATGGTATTATGGTTATGGTTGGTATTATGGTTATGGATGGTTATGAATTGAATTCTGGTATTGAATATGGATACTGGTATATGATGATGGATATGGAATATGGATTGGTACTATGATTTTAATTATGGTTTATGATGGGTTTATTTCATATACATGTAATATATTGCTTTTCAAATGTTCTAATGTACTTTTCAGCACTTAACCATTATTATTGTCGTCATTTGAATCAGCCACATGTCATACTTTCAACACTTGCTGAGTACGACATGTACTCACTCTTGCAATCCCCCCCAACAGTTGCATGTCAGGATTAGGAGTTTAATGGCGATAATGCAGAGTTCTAGGCCGTGTCTACCGTCAGCTTTGCCTGTGGTGTTTTGGAGCTGCGCTACCCTATTGCTTATGCTGCCTAGCTGTTTAGTTTGCTTATTTAGTTTATTTCCGCTGCATTAGTTGAACTTGTCATTATTATTCATTAGAGCTTGTATTCGAGGATAACATGGTTTGTGCAATTAAATTTGGTTAATTAATCTTGTTCTGTGGTAATTTTCTGTATACTCTTTTGTGATGTACTCGTGTATGTGTGTTGAACATTCTGGGCACACATATGCGTTTACTTGGTTCATTTTCGGAACCGGGTGTCACGGGTTGGTATCAGAGCCACAGGTTGACCGTAGGACGCATCCTAGATAGAATGGACACTTTAGAGCAAATAGGATCACTCAGGAATCGATGTGTTTTTCTTTGTTGTGCTGTTTGCTATATATTGTTTGCTTGTGTGCTTAGTAGAGGATTTTGGGATGCTTTAGCATTGCCATGTCCACGTAGGCTAGTTAGTTTTCTAGTTTCATATCCCATGATGCATATAGTTGGGGACGTTTTCTAATTCTTACCTATTGCTTTTCTCCAGATGGTGAGGACTCGCAACCAGAGGGATGTCAATGATGAGGAGGGGAACCATGGAATACCTCGGAACAACAATGGACAAAGACCTGCTCATGGAGCTATGAATATTGAGCACCAATTGGCTATGCAGAACCAGGTCATGCAGACCATGATACAAACAATGGGACAGCTGCAGGCTGGCAACATCAACAATCAACCCCACTTGCCTCCACCGCCACCCCCACCTCCTCATAACCAATTGGGAGAGTTTATGAGGACTAGGCCGCCAACCTTTGCTCAAGCCGCTGACCCTATAGATGCGGACGATTGGCTCAAGTTCGTGGAGAAGAAGCTGGCTATTGTCCAATGCAGTGATCGGGAGAAAGTACTATTTGCTTCTCATCAACTCGTTGGAGCAGCTGCGGATTGGTGGGATTCATATTGCAATGCTCATGAGAATCACGAGATAATTACTTGGGTTGAATTCAAGGAGAGTTTTCTTTCTCATTATGTGACCGAGGGTGTTATGATCTTGAAGAGGCAAGAATTTGAGAACTTGAGGCAAGGAAGATCGCGCTTGGGTGAATATCTCAACAAATTCACTCAACTCTCAAGGTATGCGCCTGAGGATGTGAGCCGGGACAGCCGGAAGCAATATTTGTTCATGAGGGGCTTGAACAATGAGATTCAAGTGCAATTGCTCAATTGTGACTATGCAAATTTCTAGAAGCTTGTGGACAAAGCAATTGTGGTTGAGAACAAGATTTGTGAGATGGAACAAGATAACAAGAGGAAGGCGCCATATCAAGGACAGCAACAAGGAAGTAATGTGCGCCCTTGCTTTGCGCCACCTAATGCGCCAAATTACAGCTCCTCTGCTCCTGTACAACGCCCTGTATTTGCATCGCGCCCAACTCAGTTTGTGCAGCAGCGCCCCGTTATGCAAGCACCTAGACCTCCAATTCCTTATGCACCTCATGCTAACTTTCCTGGTGCCAATGCTCAAAACCATGCTTGCCCCAATAATTCTGATGGAGTTAAGAAGTGCTATACTTGTGGAGAAGCTAGACATTTTGCGCACCAATGTCCTAAGCAGGCCTTGGTCAAGGAAGCAATGCACCGAGGCAAAACCCGAGACGCAATGGAGGACAACCACAAGGGAACCATGGACAGCAGAATTTTGCTCATGGCAACGTGAACCATGTCTCTACGGAGGATGCTCAACAAGCGGATGACGTGGTCATTGGTATGTTTCTCGCCAACTCCAACTCCGCGACTATGTTATTTGATTCTGGAGCATCACATTCATTCATTGCATCGAGTATGTTGCCAAGTATAGTTTGCCTATCTCTCATATGAAGTTTACTCTATTGGTTAAGTCTCCTGGAGGAGAGATGAGAACAAATATAGTATGTCCAAAAGTAAGCCTTAGAATAAGGGAGATAGACTTCTCCGCCAACCTCATTGTTTTGGACTCTCAAGGATTGGACATTATACTTGGTATGGACTGGTTGAGGAAGCACAATGGATTATTGAGTGTGCCACGAAGACAGTGAAGTTGACTAATGGGGAAGGGATCACCGTAGAGTTTGAAGCATCTCAAACCGCACCGAAGCAATTGGAGCTGAATCATATGGACGGTGCCGCAATTGAGGAGATTCCGGTGGTATGTGAATTTTTGGATGTTTTTTCGGATGGGTTGCCAGGTATGCCACCTGATCGAGATATTGAGTTTATTATTGACTTAATACCTGGAACTACACCTATAGCTAAGAGGCCATATAGGATGCCTCCTATGGAATTAGCGGAGCTCAAGAAGAAAATTCAAGAGCAACTAGAGAAGGGTTTCGTTCGGCCCAGCTCTTCACCTTGGGGAGCAACCGTTCTATTTGTGGACAAGAAGGATGGGTCGCAAAGGATGTGTGTAGATTACCGAGCTCTCAACGAGTTAACAATCAAGAACAAGAACACCTTGCCGCGCCTAGAGGATTTGTTTGATCAGATGAAGGGTGATTGTGTCTTCTCTAAGATTGATTTGAGGTCAGGATATTTTCAAATGAAGATTAGACCATCAGACATACCCAAGACAGCTTTTAGGACACGGTATGGATCTTATGAGTACACCATGATGTCTTTTGGATTGACAAATGCACCTGCCTACTTTATGTACCTCATGAATAAGGTCTTCATGGAGTACTTGGATAAGTTTGTTGTGGTGTTTATTGATGACATTATGATCTACTCGAAGGATGAGAAGGAACATGAGGAACACTTAAGGTTGACGTTGCAGAAATTAAGGGAGCATCAATTGTATGCCAAGTTCAACAAGTTTTAGTTTTGGTTGAGAGAGGTGTCGTTTTTGGGTCATATCATCTCAGGAGGAGGAGTAACGGTTGACCCCGGAAAAGTGAGAGACGTGTTGAAGTGGGAACCACCGCAAAACGTAAAGGAAATAAGGAGTTTTCTTGGAATGGCTGGATATTACCGTCGATTCATCAAGGACTTCTCCAAGATAGCCAAGCCAATGACGGAATTGCTAATGAAGGGAAAGGCGTTCCAATGGACTGAAGCTTGTCAAAACATTTTTGAGGAGTTGAAGAAGAGGTCAACTACAGCCCCAGTATTGATATTGCCGGATGTAAGCAAGAGTTTGGATATTTATTGTGACGCATCGAGACAGAGACTTGGATGTGTATTGATGCAAGAAGGTCAAGTGGTCGCCTAAAGAAACATGAGTAGAATTACCCAATGCATGTTTTGGAACTCGCAGCTGTGGTACATACAATGAAGATTTGGAGACACTATATTCTTGGACATAGGTGTGAAATTTACACGGATCATAAGAGTTTGAAGTATATCTTCACACAAACGGATCTTAATTTGAGGCAATGGAGATGGTTGAAGCTCATTAAAGATTATGATTTGAGGATCAACTATCATCCGGGGAAAGACAACGTAGTGGCCGATGTTTTGAGTAGAAAAGGAGTAAGTAATCAGCTCACAGTTCGAGAGTTACCATCGAAGTTATGTAAGGAGTTTGAACGGTTGAACCTTGAATTTTTAAATGAGATGGAGATGATGGAGTTAAACCCAACCTTGGAGCGGGAAATTCGAGAGGCACAGACCACTGATGAAGAGATCAAGGAAATTAAGGAATGGACCGAAGAGGGGAGAGAATTCAAATTCGATGAGGATGAACATGGTACCTTATGGCTTGGAAAAAAGGATTGTCGTGCCCAATGTAAAGCATATTCGAGAGACAATACTAAAGGAGGCACATGACTCACCATACTCAATTTATCCCAGTTGTACGAAGATGTACAAAGACTTAGAGACTTGCTATTGGTGGGATAGCATGAAGAAGGACATAGCTGAATACGTAGCACTGTGTGATGTGTGCCAACGAGCCAAGGCGGAACATAAAAGACCAGCTGGACTATTACAACCATTAAAGATTCCGGAATGGAAGTGGGAAGAAATCGGTATGGACTTCATAGTTGGTTTACCACGTACTCCGTCCTGTTACGACTTAATTTGGGTAATTGTGGATCGGTTAACTAAGTTAGCCCACTTTATTCCCGTCAAGACCACCTATAATGGAGAGAAATTGGCGGAACTGTACATGGGAAGAATAGTATGTTTGCATGGAGTTCCCAAGAAGATAGTCTCAGATAGAGGTTCATAATTCACTTCCAGATTTTGGCAAAAATTGCATGAAGCTTTGGGAACGAGGTTGAATTTTAGTTCAAAATATCACCCTCAAATGGATGGACAAACCGAGAGGACCAATCAAATTTTGGAGGACATGTTAAGGGCTTGTGCTTTAAAGCATGGGAAAGGTTGGGACAAGAGCTTGCCATATGCAGAATTTTCATAGAACAATAGTTACCAAGCAAGCTTGAAAATGTCACCATATGAAGCGCTTTATGGAAGGAAGTGTAGGACACCTTTATTCTGGAATGAGGCAGGAGAAACTCAAGTATTTGGTCCGGATGTGTTGCAAGAAGCTGAAAGGCATGTTCAAATAATTCATGAAAACTTGAGGGCTGCCCAATCAAGACAAAAGGGCTATGCGGACAATAGGAGAACGAAATTAACCTTTGAAGTGGGAGATTTTGTTTACCTCAAGGTGTCACCGATGAGAGGTCATAAGAAGTTTAACATAAGAGGCAAGCTAGCACCTCGATACATTGGACCATTCAAGATTATGGACAAAAGAGGAGAAGTAGTATATAAGTTGGAGATGCCAACTCATCTATCGGATGTCCATGATGTCTTTCATGTTTCCCGGCTCAAGAAATGCTTGAGAGTGCCAGAAGAACAAGTGCCAATGGAAGGATTGGAACTAGAGGAAGATTTGACTTATGCCGACCAACCGGTCAAAAGCTTGGAATCCAAGGAGAGGGTTACAAGAAATAAGGTTATTAGATGGTGTAAAGTTCAATGGAAGAACCACACAGAAAAAGAAGCGACGTGGGAATTGGAGGATGATATCAAGAAGGAATTTCTCTATCTCTTCTCTTCTGCATCGAATCTCGAGGGCGAAATTCATTTTAAGTGGGGTCGGTTTGTAACACCCTCATTTTCATGCATCATGCCCTACATACATTCATATACATGTTTAACATTAACCCACATAAAGAGGAACGAGTTTAAAATTGATTTGGAACATTTAAAATTGATTTGGAGCAAAACCGCACTTAAAATGCTAAAAAGTGCGGACAAGTCCGATTTTGGTGAGGACTAGTCCGATTCCTCTCTGACTAAAAACGGACTTGTCCGTTTTTGCTGCGGACTAGTCCGATTTTTTCTCTAGGAACTTTCAGACTTGTCCGATTTTATGTGGACTAGTATGATATTCCAAGAATCCTTGAAAATTTGCTAAGTCCCTGGACTTGTCCAGACTAGTCTGGTGTTCCAGCAGACTTGTCCGTTTTCCTCTCTGACTAAAGTCAGACTTGTCCGATTTTAGGCCAGACTTGTCCGATTTTCTCTCTGGACATTTTTAGACTAGTCCGGTCCTTTTCGGACTTGTCCAATATTTTGCGACCCCAAATTGATCTTTTGCTTTATGACTTGTTTCTTGGGTTTCACGTTAAGTGGGCCTAGGGACATCGTGCCTACTCTTTTAGAGCCCATGTGGGACTCTAAACCGGCCTCTACTCATCTCAAACTCGAAATCCATCTAAACCTAGCCTCCACCTCTATATAAACAACCCCACCCCTTGGCTTGACATCTATTTGCCACTTTTCCACCCCACACAAACCCTAGTTCGTGGAGAGCCACCACCAAGGAGGGAGGAGGAGATCCCAAGCAAGAAGAAGAAGAGGAGGAAATGAAAGAGGATCAAGATCTCCACCAAGCTTTCGTTGTTCATCACCAATTCATCTCCAAGTTCATTATCAACCATAGATCATCAAGATCCAAGTGTTACCTCCAAGTTTCTTGATTCATTGGAGTTCTAAACACATGGTATACCTTCTATTCTCTTTTTCTTACGAGAATTCAACCCCTAATCTCCAAATTCACGTCGATCTAGAAAACCCTAGTTTGCTAGTTCTGCGAAGTGCGGACTAGTCCGGCCTTCTGCAGACTAGTCCGATTTTGCTGACTAAGTTGTGTTGAATTGATTCTAAAAGTAGACCTCATCAAATTCAAACCTGTATAAACTTGTTAAAATCTATTGCAACTAGTTAGTGATCATTAAAAGCAATCTATTAACAAGTTCTACCTTACATTTGCATCAATCATGCATGTCATGTCATATTATGTAATATTTGTGCACTCTTTGATTGTGTTTCTTGTCTTGTATGTTTATTGTGTTGATTAGATGGATTTGCGCTAGAGAGTGCCGCGGAGGATCTACAATAGCATGAGTTTGAAGGCTTTGACCCTAATCAACCACAAGAGCAAGGCAAGTGTCCTTGAAGCATATTGATCCTGTTTTGAAATAAATGTTTTGTTTGCAAACTGCATGCTTGTGTCAATTTGATGGGAAATCCTATGGTAGGAAGTTTACTAGCTTTGTTTAATCACCCTTGTCACCTGGAATTATTGTAGAGAGTCAGGAAGGGCTTTTTACCTTTTGCTTCGCTTAATCAACTGGGATGGGAAAACAACTCTACCACTCAATTTAATTATGTATGGATGAGATTATGGTTAACATGAACTGGATAATATGATATGGTAATGGGTGATCTAAGCAAGTCTGGTATGTGGATTGGTTGGATGTTATGGTGGTTTTGCTTGCTTTAGATCTAAGTACCGGTTCGTGGAGTGACCATCCAGGATTTACAGTGCCACCACGAGGCCAAGTATGAGTGTGGTGTAGCTGATTAATTAGGGCTTTGCTAGTTCTATTTGGACCATTAAGGATGCTCGGGGAAGGGGTAGTCGGATTGGGTTTGTTGATGATTGGTGGGACTACCCTAGGATCCGAATGGCTCAAGAGGGGGCTCTTGGTTGAAGATGTGCTCAGTTGGAGACGTCGCCACCGGTGAAACCTTAGTGGGGTCTAAATAGGCTAGTAATCCATTTCTAAAGGCTACTTTGTGATCTCTTGGCCACACACCTAAGGAAGTGTGAGACGGCATAATTGAGATTCTATAGTCATTGAAAGGTGATGAAATCACAAACACATGGGTAAAGCGGTACAACCACCGCAGGGTGTGTCTAAAACTACCATGATAGACGTGCTCCTGGTTATGAGCAACCTGGACCCTCACATGATTAGAGGAAAATTGGGATGGTTTGGTATTGGTTTTTGGGATGGTATTATGGTTATGGTTGGTATTATGGTTATGAATTGAATTCTGGTATTGAATATGGATATTGGTATATGATGATGGATATGGAATATGGACTGGTACTATGATTTTAATTATGGTTTATGATGAGTTTATTTCATATACATGTAATATATTGCTTTACAAATGTTTTAATGTACTTTTCAGTACTTGACCATTATTATTGTTGTCATTTGAATCAGCCACATGTCATACTTTCCACACTTGCTGACTACGACTTGTACTCACTCTTGCAATCCCCCCAACAGTTGCAGGTCAGGATTGGGAGTTTAATGGCGATAATACAGAGTTCTAGGCCGTGTCTACCGTCATCTTTGTCTGTGGTGTTTTAGAGCCGCGCTACCCTATTGCTTATGCTGCCTAGCTGTTTAGTTTGCTTATTTAGTTTATTTCCGTTGCATTAGTTGAACTTGCCATTATTATTCATTAGAGATTGTATTCGAGGATAATATGGTTTGTGCAATAAAATTTGGTTCATTAATCTTGTTTTGTGGTAATTTTTTGTATACTCTTTTGTGATGCACTCGTGTATGTGTGTTGAACATCCTGGGCACACATATGCGTTTACTTGGTTCATTTTCAGAACCGGGTGTCACAGGTCCATAGCAGACTAGTCCGGTATTCCAATTCCTTAGAAATTTTGCTAAGTCCCTAGATTTGTCCGGTATTCCAGCGGACTTGTCCGTTTTTCCTCTTACTAAAATCAGACTTATCCAGTTTTCGCCAGACTTGTCTGATTTCCCTCTGACCAAGTTCGGACTTGTCCGATATAGTCCGGACTTGTTCGACATCTCTCTGTCTAACTTCAGACTAGTATGGCCCTTTTCAAACTTTTCCGGTAAATCGCGACTCCGAGTTGATCTTTTGTTCCACGATTTGTTTTTGGGTTTTACCTTAAGTGGGCCTAAGGACGTCGTGTCTAACTACTTTTGGACCCCACACTGGCCTCCACCCTCCCCAAACTCGAAATCCATCAAACCCTAGACTCCACCTCTATATAAACAACCCCACCCCTCCACCTTGCATCCTTCTGCCTCAATTGAAGTACACCCAAACCCTAGTTCGTGGGTAGCAACAACCAAGGAGGGAGAAGAAGATCCCGAGCAAGAAGAAGAAGAGGAGGAAACGAAAGAGGATCAAGATCTCTATTAACTTTTCGTTCTTCATCAACAATCTTTCATCAAGATCTCATCAACCCTAGATCATCAAGATCCAAGTGTTGCCTCCAAAACCCTTGATTCATTGGAGTCCTAAACACCTGGTATACCTTCTACTTCCTTTTTTCTCATGTGAATTAAACCTCATTTCTCGAAATTCACGTCGATCTAGAAAATCCTAGTTCGCTGTTTCCGCGAAGGGCGGACTAGTCCGATTTTGCGATCTATTTCCTGTTGAATTAAATCTAAATTGGTTTGAATCGATTCCACACCTGTTCAAACTTGTTAAAAAATATTAGAACTAGTTAGTAAACATCATTAATAACTCATTAACAAGTTTTACTTTGCATTTGCATTAATCATGCATGACATGACATATTGAGTAATATTTGTGCACTTATTGATTGTAATTCTTGTCTTGTATGCTCGTTGCACGATTTAGATAGATTTACACTAGAGAGTGTTGCGGTGGATCTCTAGCACCAGGAGTTTGAAGTCTTTGATCCCAATCAAGCCCAAGAGCAAGGCAAGTTTCCTTGAACATATTGATCCTGTTTTAAAATAAATATTTTGTGTTTGAAACTGCATGCTTGTGTCAATTTGATGGGAACCCTATGATAGCAAGTTTACTAGCTTTGTTTAACCACCCTTGTCACCTGGAATATATGGTTGAGTCGGGAAGGGCTTTTTACCTTTTTTGCTTCGCTTAATTACTTGGGATGGGAGAACAACTATACCACTTACTTATGCATTAATGAGATTATGGTTAATATGATATGGTAATGGGTGATCTAAGCAAGCATGGTACGTGGATGGGTTGAATGTTATGGTGGTTGCTTGCTTTAGATCTAAGGACCGGTTCATGCGAGAATAAGCCAGGACAACAGTGCCACCACGAGGCAAAGTATGGGTGCAGCGTAGCTGATTAATTAGGGTATTGTTAGTATTGAGCAGATCATTTGGTGCATCGGGGAAGGGGAGTCGGATTGGGTTTGGATATGGTTGGCGGGCCTCACTGGGATCCGAATGGCACAAGAGGGGGCCCTTGGTTGAAGATGTGCTTAATTGGAGATATCGCCACCGGTGAAACCTCAGTGGGTCCGTACATGCTAGTAGTCCCTTTGTAAAGCCTATTTTGTGATCTCTTGGCCACACACCTATGGTAGTGTTTTGGCATAATAGAGGTTTCCTTTAGTCGCCGACGAGTGATGAAATCACAAACACGTGGGTAAAGTGGTACAAACTCTGTAGAGTATTAAAACTATCATGATAGCCTGCTCCCGATTATGAGCAGCTGGACAGCTTCCATGATTAGAGGGGTTTCGGTTATGGGATGGTTTGGTACTAGTTATGGTATTATGGTTTATGGCAATGGATATGGTTATTGGTAACTAGAAATCTGGTATAATGGTGATGAATGTGGAATATGGACTCATACTATGATACTTGTATGGATTATGATGGGTTTACTTCACTTACATATAATATATTGCTTTACAAATGTTTTAATGTACTTTTCAGCACTTAGACTTTATTATATTTGTTATTTGAATAAGCTACATGTCATACTTTCCACACTTGCTGAGTACGACACATACTCACCCTTGCAATTCCCTCACCAACAGTTGCAGGTCAGGTTGGGAGTATAACGATGATAATGCGGAGTTCTAGGCCGTGTCTGCCGTCAGCTTTGCCTGTGGTGTTGATTGGAGCTGCGCTACCCTATTTGCTTATGCTGCTTAACTACTTAGTTTGCTCAGTTTAGATGATTTCCGCTGCATTAGTTCAACTTGTCATTAATATTCATTAGAGCTTGTATTTGAGGATATTCTGAATTCTGTAATAAAAGTGGTTAATTAATCTTGCTCTGTGGTAATTTTTTGTATATCCTTTTGTGAATGCACTCGTGTATGTGTGTTGAACGTCTTGGGCACACATATGCATTCACTTGATTTTTTTTCGGGACTGGGTGTCACAGTGCGAGGGTACCCCGTACGCGGGGTACCAACAGTGGCCCCTGGGTCCACCTTGGGGGGAGGTGATGAGCCCGAGGGTGGACCCCTTACCATGTTTTGCCGCAGTGCTCTTTGAATTTTGTCTTGGTTAGTCGAAGCGGTGGGCGATTCTGCCAACGTGGCCATGCGTCCACTCCTGGTTGAAGGACTATGGTGACGAGATATTTACTTGCTGTAGTATCTCTGTCTTCTACGGCGCCTTTAGCCGCGGCGGTTCCCAATGTAGCTATAGCTCGCTCTGCCTTTATGGGATCCGCTTCAGCTGTCTTCATATGGCTGACTGCTTGGGTCAGCACTTTTGTCAGGGGGCCTAGCCCCAATTGTCATTGATGTTGTGGGTTGAGTGGTGCGGGCTGAGACTTTGCAATATGCACAAAGTGCTCAGGCGTTGCAGGGGTGATAAAAAGGAAACCTTTGTTAGAGGGGACAATTCCTTCCTTACTCACATCCCACTGCTCGAGCTTTTGCCTTCTTCCTTGAGTGCCCGAGCCTTCACCACTCAGCCAAAGCCCTCATTCTTGCTTGCTCCGATGGCCTCCTAGCTGCCTCCTTCTCGTTTCCGGTCAGCCGAGGATCGGGTGCCGATGAGGCGACTGCTCGGCTGGTCGGCAGTAGAGCTAGGATGGATGATCCGCTGTGGATCTCCTGATCTTTGAGACCTGCACGTAGACAAGATTGTTCTCTTTGTCGCCTACGTCTCTGCGGGGCTTGGACTCCCATTGTCGAGGTTCTTCCTCGCGTTCTGAAGGTCTAGCTTCCGATCCCACCACCTGGGAAGCATTCCAGGGGTTGATGAAGGAGTACAAGCCGGTACTGAAGAGGATCTGGTTCTTGGCTGACAAGGGCTTGACCTCCCTGATGCTATTGGCAGACTTCTTGCGCCACTGCACTACCCCCCTTCAGAAGCACCTGTACGGGGCCTGGGTATACACTGATACGTATGACCAGTGCCAGCTGGATCTAGACAGGGTGGAGGTAGGGCTCTCAACAGCCTCCGACAAGGTGGAGGGCAGCCAGCCAGTGCCAGCTTCGGCGCCGAGAATGCGTTCCCGTACACTGGCCGCAGGCCCTGCCACCTCAATGTCAAAGAAGCAGAAGCTAACTCAGGGGATGGTACCCCAATCTCCCATTGCGTGGGAGCCTGTAGGATCGAGGAGCACGTGAAAAGCTACCAGAGGGGGGGTGAATGGTAGATTTAAAAATCTTACGCAGCGGAAACAATGAAACCCCAACCCATCTGTTAAAGAAATCATGTGTGAGACTAATATAAACGTGTTTCACCGTGACAAAAGTGATAGATATCAGATAGAATCAAGTCACGAAGACAACATAACAAGAATCACTCAAATCCGTCAAGAAAAACTCAAGTTATGATCGAAAGATCAAACAAAGGTCAATCTGCCCTACCCGAGAAAAAACAGTTCTGGAATGCTGCAAAGAAACTCGTGTAGATCATAGACCACAAATCCAATGACCGTGAAATTTTTATAGATGATAGATAATCAAGTTGTGAAGACAACCCAAAAAGAATCACGTCAATTGGATCTGTAAAACTCGAGTTATGATAAAACCAGCAACAAAAGGTAGTGCTGTCCAGAAACTCGACGAGTAAAACTTGTCTGGAACAAGTCGGACGAACAAGGCACAAAAGTTCCTTCAAACTACGAATTTTATTCAATTGAACACAAGAGCAACAGCCCCAAAGTCGTTCACCACGAGCTCTGGGCTCCCTTGCTTATATAACCAGCTCGAAAGCCAACTCAACTCAGATCACGAACCTAATCCTACTCTGTTCACGAATCGTAACTTTCCATAACTGCTTAGGATTCTTCTATACACAGATAGAAGCAATCTTAAGACTTCCAAACACCTTAGGAACGTATCCCACATTCATAAACAACTCAAATTCGTGACCCACACGAAATCCTATCATAACCAACTCAAATCTTTCCATATTTGAGTCAAACCCGACTCAGCCGCAGCCTGAGTCCATAACCTAGTCGGTTGGACCTTTCCGACCAACTCTTTACGTCCACATCTCTTCATCATGTCTCGAAACCATGTAGCCACGTCCATGCACTACTTGCACACGTGCAAACATCTTACAATGACGTCCACGATACCTTCACTTGCATTGTTCTTGATTCTATCATGCTGCGCAACCTCCTGATTAGCTCAACCACAATTCTTCCTGAATTTGGTTGTTGGAACCTCATCTCCTCCCTGAGACTAGTCCAATGGATCCCATCACCAGTCATGTCTTGAACTCAAGCAACACCTGCACATGAACAAATAACCAATCCATACGAGCCCAAGTCCTCGACTTGTCTCAAGTTAGTTCCGAACACAACACCTTACGTGAGAACCTCACATAAGCATGTTGCAAAACCACAGTGACACAATATCATCCATATCAACCAAAAACGCAACCAAGACTTAGCAAATGAATACTAAGCAATCTTTCCAGAGATGTAAAGCAAGTACGAAACATTACAAATGAAAAACAGAAGCATTGCGATCAAGTTCCGGACCTTGCCAGAGCAACCCGGACCTTGAGCCGAAGCTAACAAAAGCTAGTAGCACCTAGCACCGAAACTTACCAAAACTAGTATAACCAAACTCTCGCCAGAGCTTACAAAACTAGCAGGACTTTAATAAAAAGGTGTTTTGGTGATATTCAAAACATTTATCGTCAAAGCAAGTGTATTCACTACAAGCCAATGTATTCAGCACACATAGGTCTTACAATCTCCCCCTTGATGAATGCATTGGCAACAGCATTTAAAATCCGAACATTGGCTTATTCACATAAAAGTTTTGAAGGCAATTTCTCCCCCTTTGTAAATCAAAAGTAAAATGAGAAGAAAATCCAAAAATTATCCCATATTATCTCTATCCCATATTATCTCTCCTTATGCACATATTCTCTTTCTCTTCATGCTTATTTCTCCCCCTTTAACAATGTATTCAGCAAGTCATGAGCATATAAACAAATTATCTCTCCCCCTTTAGTTGTTATGAGCATATTATAACATATACATATAAACAAAGCTCATTCAAGTCATACTATCAAGTACCTTACATTATCACATCAATGAAATACATTAAGTAGTGTAAGCCATGCTAGAGATCAAATGTAATTTTCAATTTAAGTAAGTCATGATCTCACAAACTTAACTATTTCAAAACCTGAAATCATGACACTAGTTGCTGCATTATGTTATTTTTCAAAGCATAAATTTAGATCATATGATATTTGCAAGAGATTATATGTGCATCTGCCTTATTCTAACCAACCAAGCCAAACCTATGTCATTTGACAATCAGAAGCTTAAGGACATGGTTTTAGTCATACACTTCTTCCAAGTTCATATATAAGTGCAATGATAAGCCATCTCAAAATAAGAAGTGCGATGCATGCTTATTATCTTGATCTTTTCTCAATTTATATTTGTTCATAAAAACTCAACATGTGAGTTGATTACTTGATTAATTCTTAATGATTAAAAGCACTTGTGAACATGTAAAAAGTTCAAAACAGCAAGAAAGTTCGACCATGTCCAGTTTTAGTGTAAGTAATTATTCCAATTACTAGACATGACAAAAACTACAAAATGTATAACACGAGTAATGTAGTAAGACCTTTCAGCATGTAAAAGGAATCACAAAGTTATATATGTATGAAATACTATGCTCATATTATTTTAATTTCATATACACACATAGACTTCCCAAGTTTGAAAACTCCCCCTCAATTTAAGCCATGAGGATGCATAACCCCTATTTCACTACGAATGTAACAAAAACGAGTGAAATCCAAAGGTTTTGTAAAAATGTTAGCCAATTGTTGTTCGGTATCTACATGGTGAAGCACAATGTTTCCTTTTTCAACATTATCTCGCAGAAAGTGATATCTAATGTCGATGTGCTTAGTTCTAGAATGTTGCACGGGTTTTTAGCAATACAAATGGCACTAGTGTTATCACAGAATAGTGGAACACTATCTAGATCAACCCCATAGTCCTTAAGTGTTTGAACAATCCAAAGAATTTGTGAGCAAGCACTAGCAGCAACTACATATTCAGATTTGGCTGTGGATTGTGCGACTGAATTTTGTTTTCTAGAGGACCAAGCTACAAGAGAATTACCAAGAAAATGACAAGCACCAGAAGTACTTTTCCTATCAATCCTACAACCCCCAAAATCAGCATCCAAAAAAGCTTTCAAAGTAAGGTTGAGTAAGAAGGAAGAAAAATTCTAAATTCTTGAGTTCCATGTAAGTACCTGAGAATCCTTTTGACGGCTTGACGATGTGAAGCACGTGGGGAGGCTTGAAACCGTCCACAAAGACATACGCTGAATTGTATGTCTGGTCTTGAAGCCGTGAGGTACAAAAGTGATCCGATCATGCTTCTATATTCTTTTTGATCCACGGGTTCACCATCTTCATCAAGTCCAAGTGTTGTTGCTGTTCCTATTGGTGTCCGAAGAGGCTTCCTTTTGTCCATGTTGAAGCGCCTTAGGAGATCTTTTGTATACTTCGTTTGATGCACAAAGGTACCCTCCTTTGTTTGCTTGATTTGCAGCCCCAAAAAGTAAGTGAGTTCACCCATCATACTCATTTCAAATTCGGAACTCATCATTACTGAAAACTTGGACACAAGATCATGAGAAGCACAACCAAAGATAATATCATCCACATACACTTGAACGAATAATGAGTCATTGCCATGCTTAAGCACAAAAAGAGTTTTATCAACCTTGCCCATGGTAAACCATTTTTCAAGAAAGAATGTTTTTAACCTATCATACCAAGCTCTAGGGGCTTGTTTGAGACCGTACAAGGCTTTGGATAGTTTGTAAACATGATTAGGAAAATCTGGATTTTCAAAACCCAGTGGTTGTTTGACATAAACCTCCTCATCTATGTAGCCATTAAGAAAAGCACTTTTAACATCCATTTGATATAGCTTAAAACCTTTAGATGCTACAAAAGCTAACAAAATTCCTATGGCTTCTAATCCAGCAACGGGAGCAAAAGTTCCATCAAAATCTAGACCTTCAACTTGAGTGAAACCTTGAGCAACCAACCTAGACTTATTCCTAACCACAACCCCATCCCTACTTTGTTTATTTTTAAATACCCATTTAGTTCCAATTAATGTGTGACCTTGAGGTGGAGGTACAAGTTTCCAAACATTATTTCTTTCAAAATTTTCTAACTCTTCTTGCATGACAATAATCCAAGATTCATTAGTGAGTGCGTGTGATATATCTTTGGGTTCAAAAGAAGCAACAAAAGCAGAATGAGCATGAGAGTTTGGATCGCAAAACCTGGACCATGTGACTCGTTCGTGCAAGCTTCCAATAATTTGTTGTGAAGGATGAATTTTGAGAACCCGGAGGGGAGTGGACACTTCACAAGCTTCTTCTTCTTCTTCACGTTCATCACAAATCGATGAGCTTGTGACTTGAGGAGGATCTGGACCAGCAATGGTGGTCGTTGGTGCTAGCTGTGGATCAATATCTGGAGCTCGAACAATGTCATTAGCTACTGAATTTTCAGGCAGCAGTTCCACCTCTTCCTCATCTTCAACGAAAATGCTCTCCCCCTGCGGATATGGATCTGGACCTGCAATGTTTGAGCTAGTACATTGGCTAGCTTCATCAAAAGACACTTCACAAGTCTCCACAATTTTGTTAGTGTCAAGTAAAAGCACACGGTAGCCTCTAGTATGAGATGGATAACCAAGAAACATGCCATCAATGGATCTAGGTTTAAATTTATCAAGATTACCATGTTTCTTAACAAAGCATTTGCAACCAAAGACCCGAAAGTGTGTAACACTAGGCCTATGTCCAAACCGGAGCTCATATGGTGTTTTACCTAGCTTAGCACGCAAGAAAACACGATTTGAGACATAACAAGCGGTTGCTAACGCATCAGCCCAAAATTTCCTAGGAGTTTGATATTCAACAAGCATAGTCCTAGCCATCTCAACTAAGGTTCTGTTCTTTCTTTCCACAACACCGTTTTTTGAGGTACATATGGTGAAGAAAATTGATGATCTATTCCATTTTCAGCACAAAAGTGATCAAAAGATTGATTTTTAAATTTAGTTTCGTTATCACTTCTAATTGCCTTTAAAGATCCTAGGTGATCAATTGATAATATAAGAAATAAAGTCCTAAAGTGACTAAAAGCTTCATTCTTAGACACCATAAAGTAAACCCAAGAGTATCTAGAATAATCATCAACAATAACAAGAACATACCATTTACCTCCAAAGGATTGAACACGTGAAGGTCCTATGGTGTCAAGGTGCAAAAGTTGACCCGGTTCAGTTGTCATGATCATTGTGAGAGGAGTATGTGAACCTGCGACCATCTTAGCATGTCTACAAGAAGAGCACACTATTTCTATGTCCCCTTTAAGCTTAGGCAGCCCACGTATGTGATCAAGAGCACTAACACGTGTTAGATGATCAAAACCTACGTGACCAAGTCTACGATGCCAAAAATATAAGTCCTTTGAATCATTAGCAACTAGACACCTATGCTTAGAGAAAGACATATCAAAATCAGCTTTAAAAACTCTTCCAAACCGTGACATGTTAAAAATAAGCTCACTATTTGAACCTACAACTTGGCAGCAGTTTTTATTGAAATAATTTCCAGATTTTCATCTAGCAATTGTGAAACAGAAAGCAAGTTGTATTTCAAATTTTTGACAAGTGCCACATGTTTCAAAATGTAGTGATCATTTACTCTAACCGAACGTTTAGCAATTATAGGAGTTGAAGAATTATCGGCAAAAGTAACATTCTCTACACATGACACAAAAGAGAGGGAGGAGAACCATTCTTTGTTACCTGTCATGTGGCGTGAGCAACCTGAATCCACAATCCAAATGTTTTCCTTCCTTAAGCATGTAACCTACATAGAAGCACAATACGTCGATGACTCAATACTGGGGTTAGTCAAAAGGCATTTAGAAATCCAGTACTGAGTCACGCGACGTGCAGCAGGAAAAACACGCGAAAGCTGAGACAAAACAGCAGGTTTAAGAGTCAAAGTTTGAGATTTTTTATTCTTAACTACTGACCTATAAGGTGTCACTTGTGTAGCACAAAAATCAGTAGCTCCGGAGGCAAAAACAGAAGGTCTGGAGGTAAACTTTGAATGTTTTTGACTCAAAATAGCAGGTTGTACATATTGTTCAATATGTGCAGCAAATTTTGCATGAAAGTTATGAGATCTAGCAACCATTCTTTCCCTTTTCTGTTGTTTAGCTAGTCTATAATAAAAATCTATGACATGACCATATCTACCACAGTAGGTACAATGAAATTTAACTTTGTGTTCATGTCTAGATGAGCAAACAACATTTTTATTTGAAACCAAATGAGACAATACTCCTGCAGATTTGAAAACCAGTTCTTTTTGTTTAGGAATCGTTTGAATCAAACCACTTCCTAATAAATTTACAATTTTAGGTGGATGTGCCTTAGCATGAGCATGAGAATCAAAACCTAAACCAGTTTATCATTGCAAGACTTGGATGAATTCAGCAGCAAGTTTAGGTTCTTATTCCCATTACAAAACCGATCAAATGTCTTATGCATGTTATCAAGTTTATTGGACAGATCAAGGCAATTTTCACATGATGTTTTTCTTTTTAATTTGCAATTGGAATAATATTTAACTTCATGACAACGTAAAGCATTGTTCATTATAGAGATTTCATTCATAGCATCTTGCAGTTTCTTATCAAGATCATCACAACTAGAACAATGCAAATCAATTGTAGAAAAAGAAGCATCTTTTAAGTTTCCAATATTAAGTGCAGCAAGCTTTTTGTTCTTTTCAATTTCAAGTTCAAGTTTATCAAGTGTGGAGGTATGTGCTTCTTAGGGAGGACAATTGTTCATATATTAAGTCACATGAGGAACAAGAATCATCACTAGGAATCAAGGATTTCAAATGATTAATTTCAGATTCTAGTGACTCAATTTTAACAGCATTGTCCCTAAGCTTTTTGTCCTTTTTCTTAACAATAACAGTGGCACGAGGAATAGCATCACACATTTCTTCGCAAGTAGGGCATACCTCTTCATTGTCGCTATTGTGTTATGCCTCCTCCATACTTGATCTTGACTTGCCCGCCATGAAGCACAAGTTTGCCACATCATCTTCATCTTCATCACTTGCAATGTCCACGTTGCTTGAGACAAGTTCCTGGAGTGCTGAGATAAAACTGCTCACCAATTGACGTCCTATAAAACCCTTCTTTTTCTTCGTATCTTTTGCAGAGGAGTGCTTCGTTCTTGTTTTCTTTTCATCCCGGGAAGTAGGACCTAAAAGGTTAGGGCAATCTGAATTAGAATGTCCTGTCTTACCACATTCAAAGCATCGTTGAGGTCCGGTGCTTCCTCTCCCTATAGTTCTCACATTTTGCAATGCTTTTGAGAACCAGGTAGAGATGAGCGCTAGCTCCTCCTCTGGAAACTCCTCAATCTGTTCAAGGGTTACAGAGGACAGCAAAGCAAGTGTACCATAAGATGATGTTTGATCGGAACTAGGCATGTCACGTTAAGAAACAAAAGCAATAGACTTGTTGGGGTTCTTATGTGAGATTATGTCAATTTCATGAGTTTTTAACTTGGAATATAGCACATCTAAAGTAAGTGAACTCATGACAGTAGATTCACGAATAGATGTGACTTTCATCTCCCAAATTGACATATTTAATGCACTTAGCAATTGTCTAGCATTTTTAGCATCTGAAAAATTAACATTGACACTACGCAAGCTGCTGAGAATCTTATTAAAGCGAGCAAAAAGGTCATCAATAGACTCACCGGGTTGCATCTCGAAGCGCATGTATTCTTTCTTGAACATGTCTTGCCTTACCTCTTTGACCGTGTTGGATACTTCGTGGTAGTCACAAAGTGCTTTCCACACATCGTATGCAGATCGGGGGTGTGCAACACGGTCGAAGTCGCTTTGTGTTAATCCTTGTAAGATCAAGTTCCGAGCCTTGTTGTTGTTGTTGACATCTCTCAGATTTGTAGCTGTAACTTGATCATTTGATGGCACTTCGTAAGGCTTGCATACCTTCTCCCATATTGCAAATCCTTGTGCCTGGATGAAAGTCTCCATGCATGCCTTCCAAACCTGAAAATCAATACCAGCGAACACACAAGGTTTGGCAGAGTACTTCTCCATGATGATTAGTCAAAAACACGGGCAAATCACAAAGATTAGAGCACCGTGGCTCTAATACCAATTGTAGGATCGAAGAGCACGTGAAAAGCTACCAGAGGGGGTGGGGGTGAATGGTAGATTTAAAAATCTTACGCAGCGGAAACAATTAAACCCCAACCCCTTCGGCAGAAAAACGATCTGTTAAACAAATCGTGTGTGAGACTAATCTAAACGTGTTTCACTGTGACAAAAGTGATAGATATCAGAGAGAATCAAATCACGAAGACAACACAACAAGAATCACTCAAATCTGTCGAGAAAAACTCATGTTATGATCGAAAGATCCAACAAAGGTCAATCTGCCCTACCCGAGAAAAAACAGTTCTGGAACACTGCAAAGAAACTCGTGTAGATCATAGACCACAAATCCAATGACCTTGAAATTTTGACAGATGATAGATAATCAAGTTGTGAAGACAACCCAAAAAGAATCACGTAAATTGGATCTGTAAAACTAGAGTTATGATAAAACCACCGACAAAAGGTAGTGCTGTCCAGAAACTCGACGAGTAAAACTTGTCTGGAACAAGTCGGACGAACAAGGCACAAAAGTTCCTTCAAACTACGAATTTTATTCAATATAACACAAGAGGAACAGCACCAAAGTCGTTCACCACGAGCTCTGGGCTCCCTTGCTTATATAACCAACTCGAAAGCCAACTCAACTCAGATCAGGAACCTAATCCTACTCTAGTCACGAATCGTAACTTTTCATAACTGCTTAGGATTCTTCTATATGCAGATAGAAGCAATCTTAAGACTTCCAAACACCTTAGGAACATATACCACATTCCTAAACAACTCAAATTCGTGACCCACACGAAATCCTATCATAACCAACTCAAATCTTTCCATATTTGAGTCAAACCCGACTCAACCGCAGCCTGAGTCCATAACCTAGTCGGTTGGACCTTTCCGACCAACTCTTTACGTCCACATCTCTTCATCACGTCTCGGAACCATGTAGCCACGTCGATGCACTCCTTGCACACGTGCAAACATCTTCCAATGACGTCCACGATACCTTCACATGCATTGTTCTTGATTCAATCATGCTGCGCAACCTCCTGATCAGCTCAACCACAATTCCTCCTGAATTTGGTTGTTGGAACCTCATCTCCTCCCTGAGACTAGTCCAATGGATCCCATCACCAGTCATGTCTTGAACTCAAGAAACACCTGCACATGAATAAACAACCAATCCATACGAGCCCAAGTCCTCGACTTGACTCAAGTTAGTTCCGAACACAACACCTTACGTGAGAACCTCACATAAGCATGTTGCAAAACCACAGTGACACGATATCATCCATATCAACCAAAAAAGCACCCAAGACTTAGCAAATGAATACTAGGCAATCTTTCCAGAGATGTAAAGCAAGTACGAAACATTGCAAATGAAAAACAGAAGCATTGCAGTCAAGTTCCGGACCTTGCCAGAGCAACCCGGACCTTGAGTCAAAGCTAACAAAAGCTAGTAGAACCTAGCGCCGGAACTTACCAAAACAAGTATAACCAAGCTCCCGCCAGAGCTTACAAAACTAGCAGGACCTTAATAAAAAGGTGTTTTGGTGATATTCAAAACTTTTATCGTCAAAGCATATGTATTCACTACAAGCCAATGTATTCAGCACACATAGGTCTTACAGAGCCGGAGGGGCTTAAGCCTCTATCGTTGACTTGGTCTTCGATTCCAGTGGCGGCTCTAGTTCCGGAGGAGGCGTAGAGGAGTCTGCATTGATGGCTGCACAGACACAAGCCGTCCAATAGCACGTGCTGGAGGCTGTGGCACTGGTCTATTCGTCGGGCCTAGGGGCCTTAATCCGTCGTACGAGTTGGGAGGCCAGGTCTCTGGAACAGCCCGACCCGCCTGTAAGGCGCAGTTTCTTCTTCTGCTATTTCTTAATTGTTTTTTTGCTCTGACGGAGTTGGTTTTGGCTTTTCAGGGCGTCGTCGGCCGACATAGTGCCCTTGGTACTTCTAGGGGTCGGCTTGGTAGCTCCCGCACCTCCTAGAACCAGAACAGGATCTGTTGCGCCACGTCCTATGCCTGGTGGTGCACCAGCTTCCAGTGATGATGATGTTCCTGCTCCTCCGCCCGTCAAAGCAGATGAGGCTAAGGCAATGCCAGGCGAGGAGGTGGCCACCTTGGCCGTTGCGGCAACCCCTGGTGGAGCGGACCCGCCCACCACTGACACTGTGCAGACGCCCAATGTCATTAGCCTGCAAGACAGCGACTCACCATCGGTGGTTGGCGATACCTTTGTGGCAGGGGGGAGTACTTCTATGTCGGGCAGTGACATGCTGACTCCTAGAGCTCCAGCTGGGGAGCCATCTAATCCTCAGGCGTTGGTGTTTGCCACAGAACCGGCAGAAGAGGCGGAGAGGCAATCGTCTATGGCGACGACCATGCCATCCCCCTCCCTAATGCTATTGCCGCGGCCCAGTCCGCCTTGCACTAGGCCTAGGATGCTTTCACCCGAGTGTGGGATCAGCTTGCTGAGGAGCGGCGCCTGTTGAATCTGGTCGACACCAAGAATAAGGAACTCAAGGCAAAGGTACTGAAGGCTCGTGCCGTCATCGAGGCTCGCCTGAAGTTGTGCGAGGATAAGCGGCTAGAGTTAGTCCGCCTCGAGGTTGCTGTTGCTAATGCGGAACGGGACTTGGAGGTGAAGAAAGAAGAAGTCTCCCGGATCCTTGGCATGCTGGAGAAGAGGCACTAAGCCATGCAGGTCTCGGAGCTCGCCATCAAACGCCTGGAGGATGACTTGAAGTGTCATGCTCGGGAGCTCGCCGACCGGGAGGAAGGTGCACGAAGAGAGGTAGAAGGCCTCCAGGCCTCTCGCGCGACCGATGCTCAAGGGATCCAGAACTTTCTGGCCTGTACTAGGGTGGTTTTGGAACCCCTCAGACTTGGTCCCGTGCCGCGTGGGGAGCTGTCTCATGGGGTGGCCAAGTTGCTCCTAGATTTGCACTCCCTCTGCTCGACGTTGGGGTCAATGAACACCGTCCTTGCGAGGTGGCTGGAGGTCAAAGGAAGGGAGCTGGCAGAGCAAGTGGCCTCCCATGTCTTAGTTTGCTTCCGGAGCTGGTACCCGTAGATCCCGCTGGAGTCGGTTGAGAAAGGCCCTTTCGCTGAGCGAGAGGAGGAGGCGAGGGCCAAAGTTCGGGACCTTGCCAAGCAGGTGGCCTCTTCGTTCTAGAAGAGTTGAGACCAGCGCCCCCCAAGCGGAGCACCTTGTCACCAGGGATGACCCCTTTGTATAAATAACAGTTAATGAATTTGAATTTATGTTTCGCTTGTTGGCTTGTCTTGTGCTTCTCAATCTGTCGCTCCAAGTCCTTAGCTGCATAAGGGCTTGGGAAATTTTGTCGAGTTTGTTAGTTTTTGAGGAACTAACAATCGCACATTTGACATGGCCAATCTTGTCATCAGTTGACGTCCTGCCTATGGAACCCCCTTAGAGGCCCTCTGCTAGGTGTGGCTGGGTAGTTGGGCACACCTACCACTTGATCGCAGGATGTCTTCAACGGGCCCCCAGCGGAGCTGGGGAGCTTTGAGTGGATTGATTTTGTGGGGCCCATGGCACCAAGTTTTGTCTGAGAAACGTCGACGGCAAGCCGCCTGGGTGGTGCCAGAGTTGGCTGCTCTGGTGTCACCCACAATCACCGCAGAGTCGTCGATGACAGACACCCTAGAAGTGCCAGAGTTTGATGCTCTGGCGTTGCCCACCATCATCGCAGGGATGTCGATAGCAGACCCCTTAGGTGGTGCCAGAGCTAGCTGCTCCAGCATCGCTCACCATCGTCGCAGCATCGTCGACGGCAGGACCCCTGGGCGGTGCCGAAGATAGATGCTCCGGCGTCGTCCACCACCGATTTGCAGTACGTTGACTACAGGCCTCTAGTGTACAGGTACCACAAGCGAACCCTCCCACAATCGTCGTAGAGACATCGACGACAGGCCCTTTGGGTGGTGCCAGAGCTAGCTGCTCCCGCATCGCCCGCCATTGTTGTAGAGTCATCGACGATAGGCCCCCTGGGAGGTACCGGAGATGGATGCTCCAGCGTCGACCACCATCGTTGCACAGACGTTTTCGGCAAGCCTCTTGGGTGGTGCCGGAGTTGGCTGCTGTGGCGTCGCCCAACTTCGTCGCACAGTCGTCGACGGCAGGCCCACTGGAGGTGCTACAGCTTGATGCTCCAGCGTCGCCCACCATCATCATAGAGACGTCAGCGATGGCCCCCTGGGTAGTGCCGGAGCTAGCTGCTCTGGCGTCGTCCACCATCATCGTAGAGTTGTCGATGGCAGGCCCCCTAGAGGTGCCAGAGCTTGATGTTCCGGCGTCGCCCACCATCGTCGCAGAGACATCGACAGCAGGCCCCTGGGTGGTGCCGGAGCTGGCTGCTCTGATGTCGTCCACCATCATCGTAGAGTTGTCGACGGTAGGCCCCTTGGGAGGTATCGGAGCTGGATGCTCCGGCATCACCCAACATCATCACAGAGATGTCGATGGCTAGCCCCCTAGGTGGTGCCGTAGTTGGCTGCTACGGCGTCGCCCACCATCATCACAGAGTCGTTGACGGCAGGCCTCCTGGAGGTGCTGGAGCTTGATGCTCCGGCGTTGCCCACCATTATTGCTGAGACGTTGACGGCAGGCCCCCTGGGAGGTGCTACAGCTGGATGCTCTAGCATTGTCCGCCTCCGATGTGCAATATGTCGACGGTAGGCGCATGGCGTACAGGTACCACAAGAGAACTCTATTAGCAACAAGAGCGGGACGGGATAGTGTACTAACGAATCAGCACTTACTGCAGTCTTTGACGTGCTGGGACGTCGATGGCAGGCCCCCTGGGTGGTGCCGGAGCTGGCTGCTCCAGCGTCGCCCACCATCACCGTAGAGACATCAATGGCAGGCCCCTTGGGTGGTGCCGGAGCTGGCTGCTCCGGCATCACCCACCATCATCGCAGAGACGTCGAGGGCAGGCCCTCTGGAGGTGCCGAAGCTTGATTCTTTGGTGCCGCCCACCATCCTCGCAGAGACATCGACGGCATGCCCCCTGGGAGGTGCTGGAGCTGGATGCTCCAACGTCGTCTGCCACCGATGTGTAGTAAATCGACAGCAGGCCCCTGTTGTATAGGTACCACGAGAGAACCGTATTAGCAACAAGAGCGGGACAGAAGACTGTACTGATGAACTAGCGCTTGCTACTATCTTCGACATGCTGGGACGTCGACGGTGGGCCCCCTGGGTTGTCCCCCAGCTTGCTGCTGTGGCATCGCTCACCATCATCGCAGAGTCGTCAACGACAGGCCCACTAGGAGGTGTCGGAGCTGGATGCTCCGGCGTCGCCCATCATCATCGTAGAGACGTCGACGACAGACCCCTTGGGTGGTGTCGGAGTTAGTTGCTCCAGCGTCGCTCACCATCGTTGGCGTTGCATTGGTTGATGTGTACCTCGCTGATGCTGCTGCTGGTTGTGCCTGAATCGACCTACTTTGTATGTCCTGTACACACAACAGGGGGGGCATACTTTTTGCTTGTCGGCGATCTTTCCTACTCTATAGTTTGGCCATGTCTTATAGTCTTGGGCTGGTACGCGAGGTTTGGGTAATTCAGTGCGTTAACGCCTGGGATCCGGCTCAAGGTTTACTCAGGGTGTGAGCTTTCTGGCGCTCAGTACTTAGCCGTAGCACTGGGAAGCAAAGCACACATGCTTAGGGTACAGGACCAGACTAAGCAGGTTGCGCGCTCTGGACCTCCAGCTCAGCGTAGGCCTTTCATGGGGGAACATCTGGCACCACAGGGCCCCAAGTAAGAGGGCAGCCGCGAGATCCTAAAACACCTTGCAGGTACCTCAAACAAGTCCGCTTTCAGCAGGGTTGCATAACTCCACTAGGGGTGATGTAGAGAAAAAATATTCACCAGGTATACGAAGATAATATACGAAAAACGAGACTAGCTTGATCAATCACAAAATTAACAGGTAACTAAGTGAACATAAGGGAAAGCACAGGGTAAGACAGTGATTCTTTCAAATTGCATTCATAGGAGGAGGCTAGCTTTACAATATGGCAACGAACCACTCCGGTTGGCAAGGGAGGCAGAGTGTTCATGCTTAGGGTATAGGAGCGAGCTAAATGGTTGACCACTCTGGACCTGTCTCCCCCAGAGCTTGGATGTCCTAAGTGTTGTTCCTTGGCACCATGATACCTTACACTGCCCTACTATTATGCTTAGGGATACAACATATGAATGTGCTCTATGTTCCAAGGTTTGGGGAGGGGCTCTCCTTCTCCTGTGGCTAGGCAGATGCACCTGGGGCGGGATACCTGTGTCACTCGGAAGGGGCCCTCCCAGCTGGGGGAGAGTTTGTGTGCCCCTTCAAGAGAATGTATTCGCCGCAGCACCAGATCACCCGTCTGGAGCTCTCTACTTCACACAAACCGCTCCTGGTAGCGCTGGAGCGCCTGCTGGTACCATGCGTTTCAGATGTGGCATGCCACCTTGCTTCGTCGATGAGGTCGAGATCTTCGCGTCGGAGCTGGTCCTGTGAAGCTTCGTCGAATGACCGGACTCGGAGGGAGCCCAATGCGATCTCTGGGGGGAGGACGGCCTCGGCCCCATACAACAACAAGAAAGGCATTTCTCCTGTAGCCCAACTGGGCGATGTTTGGCTGGCCCACAACACACATGGGAGTTTGTTGACCCACTGGGCACCATGTTTATCCAAGCAGCCATACGTCCAAGTCTTGAGGCCCCTGAGGATCTCAACATTGGCCCTTTCAACTTGACTGTTACTCTTTGGGTGAGCTACGGATGCATAACTGTTGACGGCTCCTAAGATATACTAACAAATCATCCCCGGTAATAGTGCCAGAAATGCTTGTTGGTATTACTTATGCACCATTAACTAAGCATCTCCAACTGATGTGTCAGAAATGCTTGTTAACGGTTCTATTGGATCACAGAGTGAATTCCACAAGCGCACGGAGATATCATTGTAGCATTTCCCCTTAAGAGTATTCCTAAGGGTGTCATTTATTTGATCCCAAAGGAAGGCAGGGAAGAGATATAAAAATCATCAAGTGGAAGAGGGAGAAAGGCCTAGGTAAGAATTTAGTAAGGATGGATAAAATAATAGTGGAGGTAGTGTGACACACACAAGAGCTTTCAAGTCTAAGGGGGGTAAGAGGATCCTAGAGGTTAGTTAAGGTTGAGAGTTATGGAGGTACTCCTACTATGCTCTATTGTACATATACATAGTCTAAACTAATTATTCATAAGCTAGATCAATAGTGAATACTTATGCTATGTGGTTCAACACATCGGGCACGGGCTTACCCCTAGCAATACTAGGGCGACTCCCGCCAAGAGCCTGTGGCATAGCCGAACGTGGAGGATTACAAAGGACAAATAGGGCTGTCACCAGCTACTGCCTACCTCTTCATTCCGTGGGTCTACGAGACATCCAATGCTACTTAGCTATCCTAGCACCATGCCAGCATATTAAGTAATTACCTTAGGAGCCTAGGCACAATCTATCCTTAGGCAATGAATTGAATCATCATTGAACCAATGTTGATACACAACATAATTATCTATACTAACCTAGTTATGTTATAATTAACTAGACTATAGTGGGGGTCTATATGTTCTATGATAATGAGATATGTTCATGATGAAATAGTCATAGAAGCTATACCTTCCACATACATGGACTCCAAAATCAAACAAGAAACGCTTTGCCCAAGTATATGTGTAAGTAGAGACTAAATATACTATCTTTATTATTCATAAAGTCACAAATACAAGAAAGAATACATTAGTCATACCTTTCCCAATGTAGGATTGGGAAGAGAGAGACTCCTTACTCCTTTCCCAATTTGGACTTGGGACTAGAGACTCTCCTCTCTACAACCTAACTCCTCTACGACTATGGATGATAGTGTATACAATAGAGATGAAGCTCAAGTGGTGTGTCTTGAAGTAAGGGGTAGGGGGTCCTATTTATACTAGTGTTGAGGTCGGTTCCTGCCACCAAAAGCGTGTGAATCAGTCACCATTAACTCCAGTGAGCCGGGAGGAGCCAACACAGGGAGGCTGACCGAGTTTGGTGCAGAGACCAGGTCGGCCGACCCCTTGGTTCGGCCAACCTGGTCATGTGCACCGTTTCTCATGTGCTTTCTCCAGGTGGATGCCAGGTGGGTCCTATTGATGTATATGGGTGATACACCGTTGGATCTCCTCGGATAGTTCTGTTTGTGGGTCATTTGATCCATGGGATGCCACGTGTCGTCGCCTGATTAGCTGGGATGATATTTTATAGGATTGGTCCCTCTACATTTCCTCATTTCCTGCATAATATGTTGCATACACATATTTCTCCAAGTCCAATTGGAATTGGGTTAGATAGAAAAGTGATGTGTGCAAGAAATGACAAATCCTTCAAATAATCAAGTTAAATTGACGGATGAAATTGTTATATAACAGCTGTCAACAAACTCCCCCAAGCTTATCCTTTGCTCGTCCCGAGCAAAGTCAAGATCTTAGGTTGATGATCAGGAGTTGCTACAATGTGTTATTTTCAAAAGTATCTAATGCACAACAAGATACTCTACATAGTATTGCAGAAATTGGCTATGATACCCTACCTTTCTTAAGTTATCATGGGGCTTATGCTTTTTCATATTCATGAGTAGTTGAAAGGTAGAATAGCAAATGGATCATACATAGCCTAGAAATAAAGTTCCACTTAAATCCCGGAGAATTCAATTTAGATATTAAGTACTTCGATTTGATTCTCTCAGTCACTCCTTTGTGGATAGTGGAAATATTTTCTCACCAAAGCATTGTGCCTCTACTATTCCTACTCATTGAATATGGCTTGTATGTGGAGCTTGGTAAGGAAGGTGAGTAGGCATATTTGCATCATATATATTGCTAAGTCAAAAGAGTAAGCCTTAGGATAATTCAAATCAAAATTTTTTGATTCAAGACTAGTGCATGTGTGATGTAGTGGAAGTGGATGTGGATACTTGAGATAACTCCTTTTTGGTATAATCTCTCTTTCTTTTGCAGGGATGAAACATGGCTACTTTTCTTTTCTCTTTTTTTTTTTCTCATGCTTATGATGTAAGCATGCTTTTTTTTATTTTGTAGCCATGTCTTCTACTCCCTTTCTTTGCAATGAATTTTGAAGAGAGTGCTCAACATGAATAACAAGGAGTTTCTCTTTTTGTTGTGGTATGGTGGATATGATGGACGTTTTGCTTACTTCTAGTGTACAAGTATAGCATGTGCATGTGAAGTCTTGAATTCAAAAAGAGTCGAATGATTTCTCACATAGGTCTATACTAGTTTGACTAGGCTCAATGTGAAAGCAAATAGCATATGCATAAGGTTTTGTCTATGTATGAATATCATATGGATTTGGTTGGTATTTCCAATCAATTGAGGGAAACTTAAATCTTTTTAGAATTTCTCCTGAAATCTAAGTTTTACTTTCAAACTAGGACTTGCAGCCCTATTACCAATTGTAGTCTTGCAACAACCTAGAATTAGATCAAACTTTTGCTACCCACAACTTCCAAATTAAGGTAAAAGTATTTCAAACCAATGAAAGCAATATTCGGAGAGTAGCAAGTTGTAAACTAGAGACTTAGGAAAATAAAACAGAGCAACTATTCATCATTTCATCTATGTGAATTCTAAATCATTCTTACCGCACATCTTTATTTGATGAAAGGAAATCTAACCTATATTTTTTTTAAATACAAGGTGGATGATAGATGGATGGAAAATAAATATGCAAGGAATGTGATACATGTTATCTCAAGTGGGGGTCCTCCCCCAAGCTTGTTCTTCAACTACCTCCGTGATAAGGGTTGAACCCTTGATGACGGAAGTACACTGCAAGATCGGCTTGTTGTTGTTGTAGCGCCGTGTTGAAGTTGGTGAATTGAGCATCCATGTGTTGTTGCCAATCCTGGGTACCTTGAACATGCTCCTGTAGTGTGCTGTAGGTGTCACCCATTCTCACTTCAAGGTCCCCCATACGTCTGGTGAGGTCCATCATTCCTTGGCTACAGTCATGATGACTTCTAGCCGAAAAGGAATGACGTCCTCTCATGGACATTGGGGGCAAGCTGCTAGAGCTTGAAGTTGATAAGGGTGGATCCCTTTGCCATTCTTGCCAAGATGATCCCCAGTCTCATACATCAGAGGTTGAGTCCATCCGGGCAAATAACCCGTTGGGTTCTCTTCCTCTTGGTATTCATGGCCCAGAGTGATTATCGGTGGCATGCCTGTGGCTGCAGCCCTCGCACGATTCCTTGTTACCCTGCCAGAGATATTACTTCTTCTCGCTTCCTCAAGGGAAGAAGATTAATGGTTAGCCTCCGGCATTTGTACAAATGAAAATCCGGGTTAGGTAACCGAATTTCATTGACAAAGCCAGGATAGAAAAATATCAAGGACCCATCTTGATCATGCTTAAGTGTATGTCCTTGCACTAAATATTCTTCATCAATTAATTCTCTTTCAGTTTCAACATATTCAAATGAAGAGTATTTAAGTGGTCCTACCCTATCAGCAATATGAGTAATCAATGAAGTGCATTCAATTGGTCCTGATTTTGAAATGTAATCTAACCGTTGTGTCATCATGGCTTTGACTGGGGCAACTTTTATCTTTTTAGTCATGGCAAACAAAATTTTCAATTCATCATCTCGCACAACCCTAACATCTCCCCTAGGGAACATAGTCATAGCCACCCATCTATGCATGAAGCGTAAGGTAGGGTTTTGGATGTGGCTATTCCTAGGAGCCCTATATGTGACCTCACTAGTTAGCTCATGCCAAAAACTTTGTTTGTTAAACTTAGGCAAATTGTCTAAATCTAGCAAACACCGTTTATGGAAGCCTAGGATGCTACCTAATTCTTTCCATAGGATGTTGTATTTTTTTGAAATAATCTAAAATCAATACCATCAAATCCTATTCTTAACGTGCAGAGGACTTGGATAGTGAGAAGGCGTGAACCTTTCTCCTCTATGTGAACAAAGTCATCAAATCCAATTGCATGCCAAATGGAAAGAAATTCGGAGTCCATACCTATTTTGGAGATCAAGTGTGGATCGCAAGCCTTGGTGTGGCGGAACTCACGATCTCGGAGAAGCCTGCGTGCTTGATCTTCAACTTCGCTTCATATGTCGAGGTCGTTGTCATGAAGAAGTTGGTGTGGGTTGCTTCTCTCTTCCATGGGAGTGTCCTCACACTCACTTCTCCTCCTTGGGCTTGTACCCATGGAAGAGAGGCGTGCACTAGAACCTTCACCGTGGCTTGAGATTGCAGCATCCTTCCTCTTTCTGAACAACCTCTTCATGTCTTTTTGAGTTCAACAAGCAAGAACAAAACAAGGCGAGAAAAATCCGAAAAGAAGCGATGTTTGGAAACGAAACTCTAAACGAATTTTCTCCTCTTGAAAGCTTGAGTGTAAAATGCAAATGCAAACAAAAGAAAATCTTTTTGGGGATGGATTTGAGCAAGAGTGTTGCAATGAAGAGCAAGAAAAACAAGGTGAGCTAGAGTGTGACTTGGGGAGGTGTAAAATGATGTGGTGTGTGAAGAGAAGTGCTCTTCACAACCACAATTTATAGGGTGCACCCTCCAACAGTCACTTAAGGTTCGAAATGTAGCCGTTGCAGGAAGGGGAGCCAATTTGGCTCCACTCCCTGTTCGGCCGACCAGGGGGTTCGACCGACCTGACAGGTGGCCCCCCTGGTTCCCCTTTTGGCATGTGGCTCCCCAACGGCTATAAAGTCAGCACATTGGTGAAATGCCACATGTGCAGCTCAGGAAAAATTGTTTTTCAAATAAAAACCCTTTTTTTTCAAATCCAATAAAAATTTTCTTTTAAAAAGAAAGAAAGAAAAATGATAGTTGAGAATATAAGATTCTCAACTTGCTAGGAAAAATCAAATATGCAATGGGAAAAATCCAAATGGGGTGGAAAAAGAAAGAAAAATAAAGTGGGAAAACTACCAATTTAACCTATTGGCGTAGGTCTCACCACCGTCCGATGAGATGGACATTCCTCCGTCTTCATTTCACATCCGGGCCCAGAGGGATGGGCTCAGACGACTTGTCTTGCTTCTTCTGCCATTCCTTCTTTGGCGGCTCGGTGGACTTGGGCCTTCGAGAAGGTCCAAATGATTCCGTCGCCTTTGGATATCGGCGTGGTTGAAACGACGGATTCTCCTCGTAGATTAATATTCTCATGAATGCAGCAAGTGAGTCCACCTTTGGAGGTGTGACTTCGACCTCTCTGATGTGTTTATCATTCGACCCATACTTGATTCGAATCAAGGCGCATTGTTCTGATTTTGGCCGAAAGTTAAACCTTTCCTCCTTGCCATTGATATGGAAGTGGATTTCTCCAGCTCCCACATCTATGCGAGCTTTCGCAGTGCTTATGAATGGACGCCCAAGAATGAGTGGTGTATCTTTCTCAGTGTCCATGTCTAGCACCACAAAATCCACGGGTATGAAGCAGTTCCGGACCTTGACTGGGATGTCTTCAGCAATACCTGCTGGATAACAGACCGAAAAGTCAGCCAATTATAGCTGCATTGGTGTTGGAGTCAGTTCTGTGAAGTTCAGCTGGTCGAACACAACCTTGGGCATCACACTAACACTTGCTCCCAGATCACAAAGTGCCTTGTCAAAGTGGTGAGCCCACATTGAGCATCAAATGGTAGGACATCCAGGGTCCTTCTGCCAGTTGCTCTCTCGTACGGAAATCATGTTGACACTTTCGGTCAGGGGTTCTGGCTGGACTGGCATCTTGCCATTATCCATCGGAGGAATAGCAGCTGCCAGCTGAGCCAACTGAGTCTCGAGCATCTTGTTGAAGCTCAGTTGATTCTTGGAGGCTGAGGATAGTCCTTCCATCTTTGCAATGATGTTTTCTAGGGTCTTGTCATGAGCTTACAGCTTCTTGGATAGGGCATTGTTGATCTTGAGCTGGCTAATGGCAAGTTCTCTCAATTTGGGCTGATTTCCAGGGTTGCCATTGTTGTTGTACCCTCCTTGAAAGAATGGGCGTTGTTGACCCCACCCTTGACCTCCTGGACGATAGCCATTGTTGTTGTACAAATTTCCATTGTGGGCGAGGTATAGGGCATCTTCACGAGTTTCTGGGCAATCATTGACATATGACCTGTGTCGCCACAGACTTCGCACGTGATGTGAGAGTCTAGGGCATAGGCATTGCCAAACAATTCACCACTGGCTTGTCCATCAATTTTTTTCATTAGGAGGTCCAATATTGCAGCGATCATGTCCACCTCCTTCAAGGTGTGCATGCCTCGCTGTCGGGTATGGAGATGCTCATCATTCCATCCCATGTTGGACACCATCTTCTCAATAAGATCTTTAGCTTTTGGCACCGTCAATGAGAAGAAAGCTCCTCTAGCAGCAGCATCCAAATGGTCACGAGCTGATGGGATTAGCCCATTATAGAAATTTTGAATAAGGAGCCAGTCATCCATCCCATGGTGGGGGCAGACTAGGATGTACTCCTGAAGCCTTTCCCACGCCTCGGGAATAGATTCCATAGGCTCTTGCTGAAAGCTGGAAATCCTTCCACGTAGGGAAATGGTTTTGCCCAACGGGAAGAATTTGGCGAGGAATGCCGTAGAACACTTCTCCCGAGTGTCTACAACACTTTGGTTCGCGTAGAACCACTGTTTCGCTCTCCAAATGAGAGAGAACGGGAAGAGTCTCAGACGGACCGCATCCGGAGACACGTCCTTGATCTTAAAAGTGCTGCAGATCTCGAGGAACTGTTGCAGGTGAGCACTTGCATCCTCATTAGCCTTCCCACAGAATGGGTTGGCTTGCACCATAGTGACAAGGCCAGTTTTGATCTCGAAGTTCACATCTCCCGTGTTAACAGTGGGCCCAATAGGCACATTGTTAGCAAAGGGAGCTGAGAACTCACGAAGGGTCTTCTGGGCCATTGGCGTTTGGATTGTTGGTGCAGAAATGATGGCTTGCTTTGCCGCTCGAATCTTCTGAGGAGTAACGACACAGCGTCGGTCTCTCTAAAGAGATTCAGGATCTTCAATAAAGTTTTCCGACAGGCGGAAACCAGACATACACTACCCTGTTTTCACATTAAAAATGCAAAAACAAAGAATGGTTATCCTACTAAAATCCTACCCAGGGTTCTATCCTATTCACTTAGTCATGTTATATATCCATTTGCCTTCCCCGGCAACGGCACTAGAAATGCTTGTTGACGGCCCTAAGATATACTAACAAATCATCCCCAGTAATAGTGCCAGAAATGCTTGTTGGTATTACTTACGCACCATTAACTAAACATCTCCAACTGACGTGTCAGAAATGCTTGTTAACGGTTCTATTGGATCACAGAGTGAATTCCGCAAGCGCACAGAGATATCATTGTAGCATTTCCTCTTAAGAGTATTCCTAAGGGTGTCATTTATTTGTTCCCAAAGGAAGGCAGGGAAGAGATATAACAATCATCAAGTGGAAAAGGGAGAAAGGTCTAGGTAAGAATTTAGTAAGGATGGATAAAATAATAGTGGAGGTAGTGTGACACACACAAGAGCTTTCAAGTCTAAGGGGGGTAAGAGGATCCTAGAGGTTAGTTAAGGTTGAGAGTTATGGAGGTACTCCTACTATGCTCTATTGTACATATACATAGTCTAAACTAATTATTCATAAGCTAGATCAATAGTGAATACTTATACTATGTGGTTCAACACATCGGGCACAGGCTTACCCCTAGCAATACTAGGACGACTCCCGCCAAGAGCCTGTGGCATAGCCGAACGTGGATGATTACAAAGGACAGATAGGGCTGACACCACCTACTGCCTACCTTTTCAATCCATGGGTCTACGAGACATCCAATGCTACTTAGCTATCCTAGTACCATGCTAGCATATTAAGTAATTACCTTAAGAGCCTAGGCACAATCGATCCTAATGCAATGAATTGAATCATCATTGAACCAATGTTGATACACAACATAATTATCCATATTAACCTAGCTATGTCATAATTAACTAGACTATAGTTGGAGTCTATAGGTTCTATGATAATGAGATATGTTCATGATGAAATAGTCATAGAAGCTATACCTTCAACATACATGGACTCCACAATCAAACAAGAAACACTTTGCCCAAGTATACGTATAAGTAGAGACTAAAGATACTATATTTATTATGCATAAAGTCACAAATACAAGAAAGAATACATGAGTCATACCTTTCCCATTGTAGGATTGGGAAGAGAGAGACTCCTTACTCCTTTCCCAATTTGGACTTGGGACTAGAGATTCTCCTCTCTACAACCTAACTCCTCTAAGACTATGGATGATAGTGTATACAATAGAGATGAAGCTCAAGTGGTGTGTGTTGAAGTGAGGGGTAGGGGGTCCTATTTATACTAGTGTTGAGGTTGGTTCCCGCCACCAAAAGCGCGTGAATCCGTCACCATTGACTCCAGGGAGCCGCGAGGAGCCAACATGTGGAGGCTGACCGAGTTTGGTGCAGAGACCAGGTCGGCCGACCCCCTGGTTCGGCCGACCTGGTCATTGCATCATTTCTCGTGTGCTTTCTCCAGGTGGCTGTCAGGTGGGTCCCATTGATGTATATGGGTGATACACCGTTGGATCTCCTCGTATAGTTCTGTTTGTGGGCCATTTGATCCATGGGATGCCACGTGTTGTCGCCTGATTGCCTGGAATGATATTTTATAGGATTGGTCCCTCTACATTTCCTCATTTCCTGCATAAAATGCTTCATACACATATTTCTCCAAGTCCAAGTGGAATTGGGTTAGATAGAAAAGTGATGTGTGCAATAAATGACAAATCCTTCACATAATCGAGTTAAATTGACAGATGAAATTGGTATATAACAGCCATCAACAAACTCCCCCAAGCTTATCCTTTGCTCGTCCCGAGCAAAGTCAAGACCTTAGGTTGATGATCACGAGTAGCTACAATGTCTTATTTTCAAAAGTATCAAATGCACAACAAGATACTCTACCTAGTATTGCAGAAATTGGCTATGATACCCTAACTTTCTTAAGTTATCATGGGGCTTATGCTTTTTCATATTCATGAGTAGTTGAAAGGTAGAATAGCAAATGGAGCAAACATAGCCTAGAAATCAAGTTCCACATAAATCCTGGAGAATTCAATTTAGATAGTAAGTACCTCAATTTGATTCTGTCAGTCACTCCTTTGTGGATAGTGGAAATATTTTCTCACCAAAGCATTGTGCCTCTACTATTCCTACTCATTGAATATGGCTTGTATGTGGAGCTTTGTAAGGAAAGTGAGTAGGCATATTTGCATCACATATATTGCTAAGTCAAAAGAGTAAGGGGATAATTCAAATCAAAACGTTTTAATTCGAGACTAGTGCATGTGTGATGGAGTGGAAGTGGATGTGGATACTTGAGATAACTCCTTTTTGGTATAATCTCTCTTTCTTTTGCAGAGATGAAACATGGCTACTTTTCTTTTCTCTTTTTTTCTCATGCTTATGATGTAAGCATGCTTTTTTATTTTATTTTGTAGCCATGTCTTCTCTCCCTTTCTTTGCAATGAATTTTGAAGAGAGTGCTAAACATGAATAACATGGAGTTTCTCTTTTTATTATGGTATGGTGGATATGATGGACGTTTTGCTTACTTCTAGTGTAAAAGTATAGCATGTGCATGTGAAGTCTTGAATTCAAAAGGAGTCTAATGATTTCTCACATAGGTCTATACTAGTTTTACTAGGCTCAATGTGAAAGCAAATAGCATATGCATAAGGTTTTGTCTATGTATGAATATCATATGGCTTTGGTAGGTATTTCCAATCAATTTAGGGAAACTTAAATCTTTTTAGAATTTCTCCGGAAATCTAAGTTTTACTATCAAACTAGGACTAGCAGCCCTATTACTAATTCTAGTCTTGCAACAACCTAGAATTAGATCAAGCTTTTGCTACCCACAACTTCCAAATTAAGGTAAAAGTATTTCAAACAAATGAAAGCAATATTCGGAGAGTAGCAAGTTCTAAACTAGAGACTTAGGAAAATAAAACAGAGCAACTATTCATCATTTCATCTATGTGAATTCTAAATCATTCTTATCGCACATCTTTATTTGATGAAAGCAAAGCTAACCTATTCTTATATTTTTTTAGATGCATGGTGGATGGTGGATGAATGGAAAGTAAATATGCAATGGATGATTTGAAATAAAAATGCAGTGGGTGTGATACAAGTTACCTCAAGTGGGGGTCCTCCCCCAAGCTTATTCTTGATCAAGGTCCGTGATAGGGGTTGAAACCCTAACGACGGAGGTAGGCCATGAGTTGGCCTATCCTTGTTCCAGCGTGGCTTTAACAATGGAGGGTTGAGTGTTGATTGTTGTGTTGCCTCCCATGGACACCATGAGTGTGGTTGAATAGAGTGTTTTTGATGTTGATCGTCCGCACATCAGGGTCTCCATGTGTTGGGTGTGATTTGCCATTCCTTGGCTAAGATAATGATAACCTTTTAGATCCAAAGGAATGATGTGCACTCAACATACATTGAGTATGTTCGTCATTCTTTGGCTAAGGTGTATCATATCTTTTTGCCCTAAGGGAGTGACATGTGCCCAACATGCATTGGGTATGATCAGTTGTTCCTTGGGTAAGGTACAACATACATAGAACCACAAAGGAATGACATGCACTCAACATGGGTTGAGTGTGATCTATTGTTCCTTGGCTAAGGCATGACATACCTTCTAGCAACATAGGAACAACTTGCACCCAATATAAATTGGGTGTGATCTTGTCATTCCTTGGTCATGGTACATCATAACTCTTAGCCACATAGGAATAACTTGTACCCAATGATGGTGGCAAATCCCTTGAGCTTGAATGAGTGCTTAAAATAGTTGAGAGCATAATGCTCTCACCCATTTGTGGAAGCCCATTGGTTGCTCATGGAGGGTTCCCATTTCAAATCTCTAGCCTCGTTTAGTTATGATTGACCTTCGGGCATAATTCCCGATAGGTAGCAACCATCCTCCTTTACTCCTTGGCAAAGAGATGTTGAAATTGGATCCTCTAGGGATCCCAACAATCAGCTTCTTGAATGCCTGCATAGTAATATTACTCCTGCAAACTTCCTCTCTTGAATGGAGAGGGATGGTTAGCTCCCGAGACTCGTACAAATGAACTTCCGAGTTAGGTAACCAAACTTTCATTTGTACATACCGGGAAGAACAAAATCAAATATGCATTGGATCCAATGTCAAGTGTATCTATGATTAATGTGTTATTCATTGATGGATAATTCAAATATGCATTGGATCCAATGTCAAGTGGAGCTTTATGGAGAATTCATGTTGCATATTTTCTAAAGCTCCTACCCATAGCAATGCATGTGATAGAAATACACTATATGGATCCCTACACCTTTTAAAGTTTCTAACCATCGTAGCTTTCAAGAGCAAATCTTATCATTTAGACAACGACAAACAAGATTCTTAATTTTATCCTCCTGAACCTCACTAGGAATTTGAAATTTAGTGACTCCTCCTAAAAATGCAATTCAATTTCAGAGCAAGGATATCACTTATTCCTAGGAGTTTGAAATCTAGTGACACCATCTATGCATGAAGCTCAATTAAAAATTATGGCTGTCACTATGCCCAAGTTCCTATATGCCAATTCACCAATTAAGTCATGCCCCAAAGTTTGGTTTTCTAAACCTCGACAAAAATGACTAAGTTTACAAAACAATTCTTAAGGGATTCTAGGTACTTGTTTGAAATTTTTCCAAGTAAGGTGGGATTTCCTTTTGGAGATCCAAAAGTCAATACCCACGCTTACTCTTGTGAGGATGCTTGAGAATTGAATGATGAGGAAGTGTCAACCTTCCTCACAAATGCAAGCAAATACATTCAATTCTATGGCTAACCAGACAATGGAAAATTCTAAACTCATACCTCATATGGGGATTAGTTGGTGACGAAGGTCTTTGTGTGAGAAACTCACAACCTTGATTTTTGGCGTAGGCTTGATGGTTGATGTCAAATGCCAACTTGAGGTTGGATTTGGCAATAGATTTGGTTCTGGCTCCTCCATTGGGTCGTCTTCTTGAACATTTCTCTTCCTCAAACTCAAAATGAGTTTGAAGGAGAGAAGTGTTCTCAAATCCTCCCAATGGTAACTTGAGCTTGATGAAACCTTCCACTTTCTTGCCAAACCACCTCTTCACAATTTTGACGTAGCTGCACATTAATCAGGAACACACAAAACAACTCGAAAACGGGTTACGTTAGCCAAAAGCAAATTGAACCCAATTTTCAAATTGTCATGCCCAGCTTGAAATAACTTGTAACTGCAATGAGGGTCAAAGCAAATCTTTTTGTTTTGAACTAGGAAGATAAATTCAAGTGGTCATGCACGTAGTTCATATCCTATTAAATTTCTCCCCTAATTCAAATTTTTAGTTTTATGATGGTTGGAAATTTTACTTTCAAACATGCAAATGCAAGGGTTGATGCAATTTGGAAAACAAATGTGAGATAACTACCAATTATTGGCAAGGACTCACCGAATTTTTGAAGTCCGATGAGTAGGACTTACCTCCGTTCTGTTCAGCATGATGATTTGTTGTCCAATACCAAAGTTGAAGATGTGGACGATTTGTTCTGTTTTGATAGGCCAAACTCATTTGGTTGTCATTTGGACATGTGGGCCACATGGTGGCCCTAGCCTCTCCCCGTTGTATTGATATAGACATGTTGTTGTAACGACGGGTTCTCCCTCTTGAATGTATTCCTTAATGAGCATGGTGATGCTTTGTCCTTCTTAGGGGTGCCACTCTGACCATATTGATATTCCATTGAATCAACCCATACCTTGATCATGGGTCAAAGGCTTCCTTGGGCATGATGACATGTGGACTCCAGAATCAAACAAGAAATGCTTCATCCACAATGTCACTTGCCCTAGGTTTGAATGGGTTTGGTCGAAGTGTGGGAATCCCAACAAGTGATGTGGGAAACCTTGGACTTTGAATGCTCCTTAAGTTCTTGTCCTTGGCCATGATCTTCATGTGAATGTTGTCTTGATTTCTACTTGGCCAAGATACTTCAAAGTAGGCTAGTTGACCTTAAATCCCTTGGAAAGCTATAGCCTCCTTAAATACAAGGGTGATGTTAATTCCACCCTTGACCTCCTTGTGAATGGTAGTCATTGGAGTTGTTGTTTGAAAAAGGTCCTCATGGGTCTTAGGGAAATATTTCCCAAGCGTCCCATGATGACATGTATTTTCACAAATCATGTGAATATCCACGACTTGGATTATCCAAACAAATCTCCAACGACTTGGCTATTCATGACACTTCAATGGGAGGTGTAGTTCCATAACTAGCATATCCACCTTGTGAAGTGGTGTGCATGACAAGCTATGGGAACTTGAGCATTCTTCAATCAACCCCTTGAGTGGAGACCTTCTTCCCATCCATGATGAATGAGAATAGGACTCCTTCAGCTCCAACATGAACGTGGTCATGGATTGGTGGAGCCAACCCATGACACGAGTGTTGGATGAAGAGCCAACTATCCACCCCATGGTGGAGGAAAACCAAGAAGAACTTCTTGGAGCCTTCCCCAAGCTTGGGTATGGATGACTTTGGCTCCTACTGAAAGCTGAAATTCTCCCGCAAAAAGGCAATGGTGTTGCCTAGCGGATATTTGTTGAGGTACGCCTTAAAACATCTTGCAGTTTAGCACTTGCGTCCTCGTTGGCCATCCCATACAATGGGTTGGCCAACACTACCCTGTTTTCACATAAAGGAGAAAACAAACAAGGGTTATGTTGCCTAATAACTATTAGTACCTATAGCTTAATCACAAGCGATAGCTATCCTTCACTTCCTTTGCCTTCCCCGGCAACGGCGCCAAAAATGCTTGTTGACGGCTCCTAAGATATACTAACAAATCATCCCCGGCAACGGCGCCAGAAATGCTTGTTGGTATTTCTTTAACACCACAGATCATCTCCGGTAAAGAGATGAGATTCGCAAGCGCACGGAAGATACCGTTGTAGGATTTCACCCATGAGTATTCCCAAGGGTATCGTATTTATCCCAAAGAAAGGCAATGGAGTAAAGTATATACTACTCTTATGGTCAAGCTATGGGATACAAATCCATTATCCGGACAGGGGTAAGTTGATAATAGGGGTAGTGTGACACACACCTAGGCAATGTATTCTAAAGGGTAAAATGGGTCCTAGAGGGAGATTGGATTGAGAGTTAGAGAGTTGCTCCTACAATGCTCATAATACATATACATAGCCTAAGTTAGATACTAATGGTCATGTCAATGATGAATTCTTATGCAATGGTATTCAACACATCGGGCACGGGCTTACCCCTAGCAATACTAGGGTGACTCCTGCCAAGAGCCTCTGGCATAGCCGAACGTGGAGGATTACAAAGTACAGATAGGGTTGTCACCACCTACTGCCTACCTCATCAATCCGTGGGTCTACGAGACATCCAACGCTACTTAAATACCCTATCACCATGCTAGCATACTAAGAAAATACCTTAGGAGCCATGGCACAAGCCATCCTAAGGCAATGACTAACCTAAACATCGTTGAACCAATGTTGAAGCATAGCATAAGTCATTCATATTAACTTGATCATATCATAACTACATAGACTATAGTGGGGGTCTATAGTGTTTATGACCATAAGATGTGATCATGAGAGTGAAATCGTAAAGACTATACCTTCCACATACATGGACTCCACAATCAAACAAGAAACGCTTTGTCCAAGTATACGTATAAAAGAAGACTAAAGATAATATCTTTATTGAGCATAAAGTCACAAATGCAAGAAGGAATACTGTCGGAGTGTGATTCCGGCAATTCTCCTTGTACTACTGTTGGCAGCCCGCGGAGTTTTTAGTTCGGTTGTGGGCGTGCAGAGATTCAGAACAAGACAATGAGTTGACACGAGGATTTACGTGGTTCGGGCCGCCTGAGCGTAATACCCCACTCCACGGGTGTGTGTTGTTGTATTGAGCGTCTGAGCGCTAGAGTGTTAGAGACTAGAGTGTCTCGTCTCAGCGTATGTGGGCGTGTGTGTCCCTCTCTCTCGTGTATCTCTCGGCCAGTCCTTTTATAGTATGAGGACTGGCCGTTACACCATCAGCTTGGCCCGACATGTGGCCCTAGCGGTTACTGATGTCTAATACATGGTTAATGTACTTAATTCCTCTTAATAGCGCAGTAATGTCCCTTAATGGTGGCATTACTGGTATTAAGGGTCATCCAATTGTGTGTCATTAAGATAGCATTAATGACACTTAATCAGGTTTTGAAGTCTTTAATTGTTCCTTGAAGGTCCGAGCCGTTGGAGGTCCACCAATCTGCCTGTTAAGCTTGAAGGTCCGGCGGTTGGACGCGTGGCAGCACCAGAGCTTACCGTCTTGGATGGGTAGGTCTGGTGCTGTTGTACACGTGTCGATACCGGAGCTTCCCTCTGTCGAGGGTTAGGTCTGGGGGTGCCACACAGGTATCTAGCCCGGAGCTTTCCCATGTAAGGAATGTAGCTCCATTTTTATGATACACGTGGCGGCATTGGGACTAACCTTAGAAGGGAGGCAGGTCTGGTTCTGAGTGACGCATGGGGCCTTCGAAGGTCTTCAACACTGATAGGTGGAGTTCCTTTGCACTCTTTGCAGTCCCCAGGGGTATCCGGTACGCAGGGTACTGACAGTGGCCCCCTGGGCCCACCTCTCGGAGAGACTTTTTGGATTAAGTCATTCTACCGGAGGTGGGTCCATTTTTTGATTTTTGCGCTGTGTCTTCATGGGTCTCTGGATGTGCCATTGAGGTGATGGTTCGCAGTTAAACCCCCATCATGTGGTGTCTTCAGGATGCGGCAGATGAGATCTGCGCGTGCGGATCTCACGCAATTGAAGGTCGCCGGTTCCCAATACGAAACCGTATCGGTTCCACGCACCCTGTCAGGCTGCCGCCCTCGGGTTTCCCGCCTCTCATGATGACAACTGTTCGCCTGGGGTAAGGACCTCGACTTGATCGTCAGGGGGGCCCCGGGCCCCCTTGTCATTGGAAGGATGAAGTTTTTGAACTGTATCGTTGGCCCCTCTATGGTTTCCATCCAAGCGTTGCGGGGGCTTAGTTAAGAAGGAAAGTGCACACCGTTTGGGGATTCCTTACGCCGTCGTTTGAATTTGCGCTTGAATCCTCCAAACTTTTGCTTGCTTTTCCTCTCTCGCCCCAACGTGCTGCGATGGAGTTGGGTCTTCGCAAGAGCCGTCTGGCAATCGAAGGTGATTTGAATAAGATCTGGACCTACATGGGGTGGTCCAGCGACTCCTTCAACCACCTGGTCCACACCGGCAAGCTCCCGTTCAAGAAGGAGCACGCCGGCAGCATGGTGTACTTCTCTACGTATGCCATGGTGGGACTGATCCCACCTTTCTCCACCTTTCTCTTGATGTTGTTAGACTTCTACGGTCTGCAGCTGTACCACCTTGGCCCCCACTCCATTCTTCTGGTGTCAACCTTTATCCACTTCTGCGAGATGTGGGTGGGTATTCCCCTCTGCGTCGAGCTCTTCCACACCTTCTTCACCATCCACACCACAGCAAGAGTGACAAGTATCTTGGCTTCTACTATTTTGTGAAGTGCAAGAAATGCCTGTACAAGTACTTGAGGTCATTCCCTTCCGGCAAGTGGGACGACTGGAAGAAGGACTGGATTGTCTTCACGGTAGAGGAGCACGAGAAGCTGGAACTACCCGAAGGCCTTCCCAACGTTGACACTGAAGCCTGGAGCGAAGTTCCGATGCTGTCGGACGCCTTCAACCCTGCCCTGACCAGGATCCGCCAATGTGTGGAAGGAGGGGTAACTCCCCAGGCGGTCTTCTGCAACTTCCTGGTCAACAGGTGGGCTCCGCTGAAGAAAAGGGAGAAGCTCGCCTGGGCCCTTAATAGTGTGATGGACGATGACCGAATTGAGACCGGTTTGAAGTCCAACCTGGAAGGCACAGCTTTGGAGCTTCATCTAAAGAAGTTCCAGCACGGCATCGACATCGAGCGCGACGACTTGTCTTCGCTGGCGGCTTTCCTCCCTCTGAACATGGAGGCAGAGTTCAGCAGGGAGCTCCGGCGGATGATGCCGGTCCTTGACGACCTCGGTGAAGTTGAGAGGCATCTGACCACCAAGATGGCAATCCCCGGAGCTTCTAAGGGTGGCCCTGCTCCTGCTCCAAAATAGAGAGTTGAAGTCGTGGGCAAGGGCAAAGAGTTGGCCGAGCCCTCGAGCCATAAGAGGAAGTTGAAGCACTCCGACAGGAGGTTTGTCAGGCCCGCTCCTTCCACAACGACTCCTTCTCCCCGGCGGGGAAGGTCTTCGACGGCGACAACCACTCCAGCATCGGCGTCTCCCCGGGACGCCAGCTCTGCCCAGGTGACCCCAGCGCCGGAGCCAGCTAAGGGCTCTAGGTCCGAGGGTCCTTCTCAATCCAGGGGCCTCAACCAAGACGTCGCTAGTGACAGCAGCAAGCTCCAGAGGGCCTTGTGGAGCTACTACCCCTGTTGCGACTGGGTTAGGCTCCGAGCGTCCAATGAAGAGGTTCCATGCTAGCTGGAGCGGAAGTCTCCCAAGGTAAATTTGCTTTTTTACCTCAGTTGGTTATTTTTTGTTGTAATCATATTTTGAGTTTCTTTGTCCTTCATCCACAGGGTATCCATGAAAGGGGCTGAAGCTCCGGTTCCTGCGACAGCAACTGATGTTGCGCAGGCGGAGGCTCCGACTCCAGTTCCAGCGCCGCCCCAGGTGGTGGCTGAGGTCGCGGCAGCTTCGGCGCCAGCTGTCGTGGTCCTTGACCTCGAGTCATCCCCTGAAGCTCCCGTGGTAGTGCCAGACCATGGGAATGAAGATCTACCAGTGGCACCAGCTCTGGAGGTTGAAGCTTCGGTTTTGGATGCTGTGATGATGGACGCTCTAGTCTCAGAGCCGGAGATAGCTGCAGTTCCGGCCCTAGATCCGGATGTTGTTGAAGCCTCAGTGGTGGAGCCAGTGGTTGATGAAGTTCTGGCGCCTGAGCCGGTTGTCGCGGAGGTGCCGGCACCAGGACCGGTGGAGGTCGAAGCGCTAGCGTCTGAACCAGCAGTGGAGGATGCACCAGCACCAGAGCTGGAAGTGGCCTCAGCTCTGGCCGAATCTTCATCGCCTACTCCGGAGGTGGTGGTTCTAGAGGTACCCGTGCCCGAGCCAGGGTGCCCAGACGAAGTGACCGGTCCTTTGCCAGAGGGACCAGTTGCTGATGACCTGGCGGCGGGACCTTCGGAGCCGACTCTGGAGGTAGGAACTTCTGTTGCAGGACCTTTCTTGGTGGCGACTGAGGCTATTCCGGAGGGCGGCCCTAGTGCCGCGGAAGATCAGGGGACCACTCTTGTATAGTGGGACCCGATTTTTGTTATGGAGAACACGCCGGAGCCAATCCCCCAATCGTTGTCCATCGACAACGCCTGCTCCAGCCTTCATCCAGTCCAGCTGGCCTTTTACCACGATAGCAAGGCCCTCTAGGAGGAGCGCCAAACCCTTAGGAGGTGGCACAACCGACTCCAATTCAAGACCAATCTAGCGCAAACAAGGCTGGCTGACGACAAGGAATTGGTCAAAAGGGAGAAGGCCCGGATGGAGTACTGGGGCTATCTGCTGGACGAGAGGGAAAGCATGGTGCGATCCCTCAACAACCAGTCCCGGGCCATCCATGAATAGGCCGTGACTTCCAATGAAGCAGCGAATGATCGAGGCTCTTGAAGAGCGGGAGAAAAAGCTCGGAGATGAAGAGAAAAAACTCCTGGAGCTACGGGATGACCTCATGAAGAGGGAGGAGGAGCTTACTCAAAGGCTGGCTCTGGGTTACAAGAGCCTCGCCGAGCGCACCAAGAAGCTGGAGGAGCACTGCGAGAGCAGGGAGAAGAAAGCCTGGCTGCAGGGACAGGACCTCACCAAGAGGGAGAATGAGGTTACTACTAGATAGAAGAAAGTGCGGGGCCGGGAGAGAGACCTGGTCGACCGCCGGAATAAGATCCACGTCCGGGAGGAGGAGCTTGCTAAACTCAAAAGGAAAGTTGCTGAAAAGATTCAGCAGCAAGCCAAAGAGGTCAAGCGCCTTGCCCGGGAGGGTTCGGAGCTTGCGGCGACCAAGAGGTCCTTGGGAGAGGTGTGAGGCTCAAGGGCTGAGGAGTCCCAACAAGTATGGGACTTCTTTGGAAAAGCCAATAATGCGCTAACGACGCTGGGCTTTAGTCCCGTGCGTCCGGATGATCCGTAGCCGGAGCTGGACTATGCATTGAAGGCGTTGAGCTCGACGGGCAACAAGCTCAACAAGATGGGGGATGTCATTGTGGACTAGTTGGAAACTGAAGGACAATCCCCGGCGAAGAACATCGCAGAGTACATGCTGACGTGCTACACAAGCCAGGATCCTCACTTCCCACTAGACCCGGTGCTTGAAGGTCCCATCGACGTAGAGGGAGATGCCGCCAAGGCCAGCGTGTCGGAGGTTGCCCAGAAGGTTGCCTCATTCTTCCTAGGATCTAGGACTCTCTCTTTGTAGCTCCCACTTGTATTTTCTCTACTTTTCCTCAATTTTGTAATCTCTTGTCCTCAGATGAATGAAATCCAAGAATTTTATGAATTTCATTTTTTGTCTTCAACCTTTGTCTCACTTGGCCCCCTGGTAGATGTACACAATTGATTGCGAACATGTACCAAGAGGATGAAACATTTTGGTTAAGACTTGATTGCTTCGAACTTGTAGAGTATAGGTCTAAAGTCTTGTTGCGTCGACGGCAGAGGCCCCCTGGGGTTGTCGGATGTTAGTAGCTCCGGCAACATCTGCCATCAACACATAGAGTGTTGACGGCTGGCCCCCTCGGGTTGTCGGAGCTTAGTAGCTCTGGCAGCGACCACCATAAACGCGTAGAGCGTCAACAGCAGACCCCATTAGGGTATCTTTCCACCATCTTTTCTTCAGCTCCTTTTATTTCTACACAACAATAGCTGGCCGCCTGGGGTTTTCGGAGCTTAGTAGCTCCAGTAATGCCCAATATCAGTGTTTTAAAACATCGACGGCAAGCCCCCTTGGGGGATGTCGGAGCTTTCATAACTCCGGCATTGTCCACCATCGTCACAAGATTTTTATTTTTCCTGCACACTGAAGTCAAGAAAAACAGTAAAATCCATTTCCTATCTATAACTCAATTGCGGCCTACTATTCCCGAAAGAAATTTTAGATCGACAACAATTATGTATGCAATCAAGCGCATTTGTTTGTTTTCTTCAGGTACATTCGTTCCTGGACTCGCCTTACTTCGGCCTGCCAGGGTGTAGGTAGAGTGGCGTACTTAGGGTGCAGGACCAGGCTAAGTCGATAGCACACTCCGGACCTAGATTGGCTTGGCGGCATTCAGGCGAGTAGGCCATTCAACAATGTTAAGACCCGAAAGAATTAACAAAGCGACTTGAATTATACATGAATTGTTCGAGCTAAAGTTTCTTGAGAATTGCACAACTTTGTTATAGACAAGAAAGAGAAAAATAAAAAATATTGAGTCTGTACAAAATAAATGCACGTGGAGTCTGTTTTCACATAATGATGTCTTTCATTATAGGTTCGGGGTACAGGGGAAACAAGTACACTCTTAGGGTACGGAACCAGGCTAAGTGTGTTACATTTCTTGTTTGACCCAAGGTAACTAGCTACACTTTTAGTTCTGAGACTGTGTCAAGTGTTGCCTAAACCTTGCGGACCTTCCGGGAAAGGTCCGGCTGTTCTCCCGGAGGAGCTACCCGACTCTGTACAATGACGCTATAACATACATCTTATGTAATTACAGACTCACCTCCATGATATTAAGCGTAGAACTTACGGAGGTGCTCAATGTTCCAAGATTAGGGAGCGGTGTCCCATCCTCGGTTGGCAAGCGAACGCTTCCGGGATGGGATACTTTGATCACTCGAAAGGGTCCTTCCAAACTGAGGGAAAGTTTGTTTAACCCTTCTCGAGTTTGTATTCTCCGTAACACCAGATCGCCTTCCTCGAGCTGTCTATTATGCACATGCCTTTGGTGATAGCGCCAAAGCGCTTGGCGGTATCGTGCATTTCGAATAGCTGCTCGGCACTTTACCTCTTCAACGAGGTCAAAGTCTTCACGCCGGAGCTAGTCCTGCGTGGCTTTGTCGAAGATCCAGACCCAGAGTGACCCCAAGGTGACTTCTAGAGGAAGGACTGCTTCAGCTTCGTGTACACCAAGAAGAAGGGTGTCTCTCCAGTTGACCGGTTTGGAGTTGTCCTGTTTGCCCAAAAGGTGGGCGGGAGCTCTTCAATCCAGTTGGCTCCATATTTTTTCAGGCGCTCATATGTGAGCTTCTTGAGTCCTTTTAGGATTTCTGCATTTGCTCTCTCATTTTGGACATTGCTTGCCGGGTGAGCTACAAAAGCGTAGCTGACCTGAATGCTCAGGTCTTCCCAATATCCTTGAAATGCAGAGCTTGTGAATTTGGTCCCATTATTAGTTATGATCTTGTTTGGGACTCCAAATCTGCATACGATTGACTGCAAGAAATTGATAGCTGGTTGCTTGTTTATTGTCACAACTGGAGTTGCTTCCGGCCACTTGGTGAACTTGTCGATGGCAACATACTGGAACTTGTAACCTCCGATGGCTCTTGGGAAAGGTCCCAAGATATCCATCCCCCACACAGCGAATGTCCATGTAGGAGGTATCATTTGTAAGGGTTGAGCTGATGTGTGAATTTGCTTCGCATGAAACTGGCATGCTTCGCATTTCTTTACTAGCTCAGTTGCATCCTGGAGTACTATAGGCCAGTAAAAACCATGCCGGAAGGCTTTACCGACCAACGTGCGGGGAGACGCGTGGTTCCTACACTCGTCTCCATGGATTTCCGCGAGGAGCTCGCGGCTTTCTTCCCTTGTAATGCACCACATTAGGACGCTGTTGGCACCATTTTGGCAGAGATCCCCTTCTACCAGTGTGTATCTTTTAGCCAATCTGACTATCCGGTCAGTAGATACATTATCCTCAGGAAGGATGTTGTATTCCAAGTAGATCTGGATCTCCATGATACATGTATCGGAGCTAACTTGAGCATTTGAGTCTTGCGTGCTGGGTTGATCGGAGCTTTCCGCAGCACCTACGACCCTTGATGGATGCCATGGTAACAGAGCCATCGGGACCGCCAGTTTCAAGGTGCTGGTCTCGCCCTCTTCGCTCAATTCGGCAGGCTGAGCTGTTGGTCTTGACAATCTCTGAACGAAGGTTCCGTCGGGAGCTGGAGCTCCGGTTGATGCTTTCGTTGAGAGTTCGTCGGCTTCAGCATTGTTAAGATGCTGGACATGACAAAGATCCAGTACTTCGAAGTCCTTTTGAAGCTTCTGGACTTCAAGTAGATATGCAGCTAGTTGAGGTTCGTTGCAGCAGCATTCACCTTTGACTAGTTTTATAAGAGTTGCGAATCACCCTTTACCAACAGCTGCTTGACACCATATGATAGTGCCACCTTGAGCCCATAGATTAGTGCTTCATACTCCGCCATGTTGTTGGTCGCCTTGAAGTCAAGGTGAACCATGTATTTGACCTTCTCCCCGGTCAGAGCGAGGAGAACGATTCCAGCTCTGGCCCCCTGCTTCTACACGGAGCCGTCGAAGTAGAGAATCCAGTGAGGCTCGGTGAAGATCGGAACCTTGGGTTCCAGCTTCTGCTCACTAGGGCCCCTAGGATTTGATGGAGAGGGGGTCCATTCCGCCACGAAGTCTGCCAATGATTGACTCTTGATCGCTTGTCTTGGGACGAATTCAAGATCAAACTCGGCCAATTCCGCTGCCCACTTTGCAATGTTCCCAGTAGAGTTGGGGTTATGCAAGATTGCAAGTAGTGGATAAGAGGTTACCACTGAAATCTTGTGAGCTTGGAAGTAGTGACGGAGCTTCCTAGAGGCAATAAGGACTGCGTAGAGCAGCTTATGCACCTCTAAGTACCGAGTCTTGGCGTCATGAAGTACTTCGCTGATGAAGTACATTGGGCGCTGGACTGTCCGGACCCTCTCGGAGGGGCCCGAAGCTTCCTCTTCATCAACCTGGACCTTCCCGGAGGGGTTCGGACCTTCTTCGGGGACCTCCAGGTTCTTGCTTGAGGAACCCGGAGCTTCTTCTGAAGTGACCCGGACCTTCCCGGGGGATCTGAATCTTCTTGTTCGGCAACAGTAACTCCTCCACTTGAAGGAGTTTGATCCTCTGGCATCTCGCCTTGAGGATCCGGGTCTGGGAGCTGCGACCCAGACTCGCCTTCAGGTAGCTCCGGACCCATTCCATAGGGGTATGGCTCCCTGAAATGGAGATGGTTCTGGTCTTTCCGCAACCAGGACCATGCTGACAACTTCGTAAGTTGCCGAAATGTAAAGCAGAAGTGGCTCACCAGGATTTGGAGCTACTAAAGTTGGTAGAGTGGTGAGGAGCTGCTTTAGCTCTTGGAAAGCCTTTTCTGCTTCTTTAGACCATTGGAATGGTCCGAACTTCCTCAATAATTTGAAGAAGGGTAGTGCCCGTTCCACCAGTCTTGACATGAACCAGTTGAGGGCAGCTAGACATCCAGTCAGCTTCTGGACGTCCTTGATGCAGGATGGTGGCCGCATGTCTTCAATAGCTTTAATCTTCGCTGGATTCGCTTCTATCCCTCGGTGGTTCACCAAGAATCCAAGAAGCTTTTTGGAGCTAACCCCAAAGACACACTTGTCCGGGTTTAGCTTCATGCGTATGATTCGCAACTTGTCGAAGACAGCTTGCAAGGTGTCAAGGAATGACTCCTTGTTCTTAATCTTGACGAAGATGTCATCGACATACACTTCCACTACATCTCTAATGAGCTCTCCAAAACTTTTGTACATAGCTCGCGCAAACGTTGAAGCAACATTTTTGAGACCAAATGGCATGGCTGTGTAACAGTATAATCCATCTATTGTGATGAAGGAAGTATGCTCTTCATCTTCCCTAGACATTCTGATTTGATGATACCCAAAATATGCATCTAGGAAACACAGTAATTCACACCCGGAGGTGGAATCCACTATCTGATCTATTCTAGGTAGTGGAAATGGATCCTTTGGACATGCCTTATTCGGTGTAGTGTAGTCGATACACATCCAAAGCTTCCCGTCGGCCTTAGGTACAACGACTGGGTTTGCAAGCCATTTTGGGAGGAAGACTTCTCAGATGAATCTAGCTTTGAGCAATTTCTTCACTTCTTGACGTATGAAGTTTTGTCGCTCTACTGATTGCTTTCGAGGCTTCTGATGTGCAGGCCGAGCGTCGGGATAAATCTTCAGATTATGCTCAATCACTTCCCTGGGGATCCCAGGCATTTGTGACGGTTGCCAGGCAAACACGTCAACATTAGCCTGGAGGAAAGTGATGAGCGCGAGTTCATATTTGTTGTTCAGACCTTCGATATACGAGTGGTCTGAGCAGCGTTGGAACTGATTTGGACGACTTTGATGAGAATGTCGGTGTCGCCGCTTGGTTGCACACGAGGTGCGGAGGTTGAGCCTCTATGACGAATGCTCAGAGTCTTTAGAGCTTGTTCCTTTCCGGATTCTTCATCCTTGCGCTGTAGCAAGCGCATGGAGTTCTTCCAGAGCAGTAACTCCAGCGGTGCGATCTCCGCGGATCCGGAGAACGCCTGAGGGTGTTGGCATCTTCAACACCAAGTAGTCATAATGAGCAGCTGGCATGAATTTGTACAAGGCTGGCCTGCCCAAGATGGCGTTGAATGGTAAGTTGATCTACGCCACGTCGAAGACCAACTTCTCAGTCCTGTAATTCTCCCGAGTCCCGAAGGTCACCGAGAGAGTAATGCCACTGAGTGGAGTGATGGCCCCGGACCTACTTCGGAGAAAGGTCGGGAGGGGCGAAGATCCGATGGTCGGAGCTGAAGCTTGATGAAGGCTTCGAAGCTTATGAGGTTCAGCCCTGAACCTCCGTCCACCATCACGTGGTGGAGCTAGATGTTGTTGATGGTCGGAGATACCATCAGAGGAAGTCGACCAGCTCCGATCATGTTCCGCATGCAGTCTGAAGCATCGAAGGTGATGGATGTATCCATCCACTTCTGATGAGGCTCCGCCCTGGTAGTGGGACCTACAAATACCATGTCCCGCCACATTGTCTTGAGGACACGACGAGAGGTGATGTCCCACGAACCATCAAAGATGGTGTTCATGGTCTTTCGACGCTCATTATCGGAGACGTCGGAGTCATCGTCGACGGAGGTGTAAACAGCCTTCAAGACCTTTTTGGGGTCCTGAAAGTCTAACTCCTCTTTAGCGGGAGCTTCGTTGACTTTTTGTTTTCCTTCCCTTTGACGGAAAGGAGCTTCTTCTCGGCGCTTATTTTAGCACTCGGCGAGGTTCTGGACCTCTCGGCAGCCTTGCAGGTTGTGGTTGTTCATCTTGTGTATGGGACACCACATCTTGGAGCTGCCACCGTCTTTAGACGACGGTCGAGTTCATTTCGCGGGGCGTGGCCCCCGGCCACCCGGAGCTGCGGCAGCAGCGGCTGTAGGTGTGCTGGCTGATGACTTTTTCTTGATGTTGGACTTTTTCTTCTTCTTGCCACTCCTGAAGGTAGCGGATTCACCCTTGGAGGACTTTTTGTTGTCCTCTGGAGGTGGTTGGGAGTGCATTTCACGGCCCTTCGCAGCTTTAGCAAACATGTCAGCCTAGCTGAAGAGTTCCGTGATGCTGGTGACTTCCTTGGTCACCAGCTTCTCCAGCATCTTCTTGTCTCGAACGCCCTATCTGAATGCTACAATGAAAGAAGCGCTTGAGGTAGAAGGAATGGTGTTTCGTACCTGGGAGAAACTCTGGATGAAGGATCGTAGGGACTCTCCCCCCTTCTGCTTGACAGCAAGGTCCAGTTCCGTGCCTGGTCAGGTATATGAGCTCCCAAAGTTGGCAGTGAACTGTTGGCACAACTCCACCCAACTGTTGATGGAGTCAGGTAGAAGGCTCATAAACCAAGACCTGGCGGTCCCAGTTAAAGCCATAGGGAAATAGTTGGCTTTCACGACGTCATTTCCCCCAGCCGCAAGGATAGCGGTGGAATATATTTGAAGAAATTCGACGGGACTAACAGACCCATCAAACTTCTCCGACAGGTGAGGCTGGAACTTCTGCAGCCATCTGACCATGCGTAGGTGCATGGCCAAAGCATAATAGCCTCCTCCTACTCCCTCAGGAGCAGGGATGTCCCGAGCCTCTCGCCTCTCGCGAGCTCGCTCGATGTGGACGCGACCGCCCTGTTGACGGTAACGACGATCGAGCTCCGCTCGGAGGTCATGAGTCGAAAGTTTCGTTATCGTATGCGTACGTCAGGCCCCAGAAGGCAGCGACGTCATTTGTTGAGATGCAACACGCCTCTTGTGCTGCAAAGTGTGCGGACTGAGTCTACCCGACAAGGTCCGATGCTGCGATTGGGCCCGCCCCGTGGGAGGAGGACCTTGATTGCTGATGCGATTGGCTGCTGCTATAACCAAATGATCCACATCAGATCTCCACTGCTCCATTGCACCCTGGGATGCTCCTGGAGGCGGTGGACGTTGGAGGAGAGCACACGCAGTGTGAAGCGCGTGTTCGGGGTTGTTGTTCGCCGATGCAGTGACCGACGCAGACTCCCCATCTCGCTATCCAGCTTGATTCACCGGTGCAGACGGTGGCGGTGGTGGCATGACTCCTGCTGGGGCCACGACACCTGTTGGCTGCTGCATGTTGGAGGGATTGCCTCCAGCAGATTGTGCAACATGGTTGCCGTTGGACGATCCAGCAGCAGAATTCTCCATCTTCGAATCTCAAGCCCCCCTACCTGGTGCGCCAACTGTCGGAGTGTGATTCCGACTATTCTCCTGGTACTACCATTGGCAGCCCGTGGAGTTCTTAGTTTGGTTGTGGGCGCGTAGAGATTCAGAACAGGATGACGAGTTGACACAAGGATTTACGTGGTTCGGGCCACCTGAGCATAATACCCTACTCCACGGGTGTGTGTTGCTGTATTGAGCGTCTGAGCGCTAGAGTGTCAGAGACTAGAGTGTCTCGTCTCAGCGTATGTGGGCGTGTGTGTCCCTCTCTCTCTCGTGTATCGCTCGGCCAATTCTTTTATAGTATAAGGACTGGCCGTTACACCATTAGTCTGGGCCGACATGTGGCCCTGGCAGTTACTGATGTCTAATACATGGTTAATGTACTTAATTCCTCTTAATAGCGCAGTAACGTCCCTTAATGGTGGCGTTACTGGTATTAAGGGTCGTCTGATTGTGTGTCATTAAGATAGCATTAATGTCACTTAATCGGGTCTTGAAGTCTTTAATTGTTCCTTGAAGGTTCGAGCCGTTGGAGGTCCACCAATCTGCCTGTTAAGCTTGAAGATCCGGCGGTTGGACGCGTGGTAGCACTGGAGCTTACCGTCTTGGATGGGTAGGTCCAGTGTTGTTGTACACGTGTCGGTACTGGAGCTTCACTCTAACGGGGGTGAGGTCCGGTGGTGCCACACAGGTATCTAGCCTGGAGCATTCCCATGTGAGGAATGTAGCTCCGGTTTTATGATACACGTGGCGGCACTGGGACTAACCATAGATGGGAGGCAGGTCCAATTCTGAGTGACATGTGGGGCCTTCGAAGGTCTTCAAAACTGATAGGTGGAGTTCCTTTGCACTCCTTGCAGTCCCCAGGGGTATCCGATACACAGGGTACCAACAAATACATAAGCCATACCTTTACCAATTTGGAATTGGGAAGAGAGACTCCTTCTACTCCTTTCCCAATTTGGACTTGGGACTAGAGGCTTTCCTCTCTACATCCAAACTCCTCTAAGGACTATGGAAGATAGTGTATACAATAGAATAATGCCCAAGTGGTGTGTGTTGAAGTGAGGGGTAGGGGGTCCTATTTATACTAGTGCTGAGGTCGATTCTCGCCACCAAAAGCGCGCGAATCAGTCACCATTGACTTCAGGGAGCCGGGAGGAGCCAACATGTGGAGGCTGACCGAGTTTGGTGCAAAGACCAGGTCGGCCGACCCCCTGGTTCAGCCGACCTGGTCATTGCACCGTTTCTCGTGTGCTTTCTCCAGGTGGCTGCCAGGTGGGTCCCATTGATGTATATGGGTGATACACCGTTGGATCTCCTTGGATACTTCTGTTTGCGGGCTATTTGATCCATGGGATGCCACGTGTCATTGCCTGATTGGCTGGGATGATACTTTATAGGATTGGTCCCTCTACATTTCCTCATTTCCTGCATAAAATGCTACATACATATATTTCTCCAAGTCCAAGTGGAATTCGGTTAGATAGAGAGATGATGTGTGTAAGAAATGATCGATCCTTCACATAATTTAGTTAAATTGACGGATGAAATTTGTATATAACAGCCGTCAACAGGCCCGTGTGGATGCCATAGTTGACAAGGCGTCGGCGATGGAGTTGTCGGTGCGCGACACGTGGCAGGGATCCAAAGCCTCAAAACCAGCTTCTAACTTCTTGACATGCAGTAAGTATGCCGCGAGATGAGGGTCGTTGTAGCATTATTCTCTGTAGACTTGCTTGATGATCAGCTGGGAGTCTCCCTTGACCAAAATCTACTAGATACCGAGACCCACTCAGCAAAGAAATCTGCTAGTGCTTGGCTCTTGATTGCATCTTGTGGCAAGAAATCGAGCTTGAACTCTGCCAGTTCCTCCACCCATTTGGCGATGTTGCCAGTTGTGTTGGAACTACGGAGCACCGCCACCAGTGGGAACAATGTCACCACTGAAACTTTGTGTGCCTGAAAGTAATGGCGGAGCTTCCTCAAGGCAATCAGCACTTCATACAGTAACTTGTGCACTTCAAGGTACCTTGTTTTTGCTTCATGTAGGACTTCGCTGATGAAGTAGACCGGTGCTGGATAGTCTGGAACCTCCTCGAGGAATCCATCATATCTTCTTCCATCTGCTCTGAGCCTAAAACTCCGCATTCCCTAAACCCTGGACGTCCTCTGGGGGTTGGGACCCAGAGGCTTCTTGATCTCCGAGCCCCCCTGGGGGGACCTGGCTACCCTCTGGGTACTCGGACCCGGAGGCATCTTGGCCGTTTGGGCCCCTGCGGCCTCCAAGCCCTAGGGATCAGAATCAGCAGCAGGGTCCCCCTCTGGGTACCAAGTCGCCCCGCCACCAAGACCATGCTCACTACGTCTGTCATGGCAGCGATGTAGAGGTACAAAGGCTCCCTGGGCTCTGGGCCACCATGATGGGCAGCGATGTGAGCTATCACTTTAGCTCATGGAACGCCTTTTTTGCCTCCTCTGTCCAGACGAACAGTCCAGATTGATGCAACAGTTTGAAGAATGGGAGGGCTCGTTCAGCCAGTCTAGAGATAAAATGGTTGAGTGCCGCCAAGAACATACAAGCTTCTGTACGTTCTTGACACGGGCTGGAGGCCGTATCAACTCTACCGCCTTGATTTTCTCTGGGTTTGCCTCGAATCCTCGGTGTGAGACCAAGAAATCAAGGATCTTCCCGGCTTTGATTCTGAACACGCACTTTTCAGGGATAAGCTGTGTGTGTGTGGTTCGCGATCTATCTAAGACTAGGGCGAGGTTGTCTAACAATAATGTACGTGTTTGGATTTTGACAACGATATCACCGACATACACCTCTACCAGGTCCCGAATGAGGTCCCCAAATGTTTTATCCATGGCACGTGCAAAAGTAGGAGGGCATTCTTAAGACCCTAAGGCATGGGACATAGCAGTAGAGGCCATCTACGGTTATAAATGCAGTATGCTCTTTATCCTCTCTAGACATGGGGACTTGGTGGAACCCTGAGTAAGCGTCTAGAAAGCAGAGTAAGTCGCATCCCGAGGTTGAATCTATCATTTGATCTGCCATAGGGAGAGGGAAAGGATCTTTAGGACATGCCTTGTTGAGGTTGGTGTAGTTGATGCACATCCGAAGCTTCCCACCAGCTTTCGGGACGACGATAGGGTTGGCCAGCCACCTGGGATGATGGACTTCCCGAATGAAGCCAACATCGAGCAGCTTCTTAATCTCTTCATGGATGAAGTTCTGCCGTTCGATAGATTGCTTTCATAGACTTTGATGTGCCGGTCGGGCATCAGGGTAGATCTTTAGGTGGTGCTCCATCACCTCCCTAGGAATGCCGAGCATCTGAGATGGTTGCCAGGCAAACACGTCGACATTAGCTCGTAGGAAGGCGATGAGCGCCGATTCCTGCTTGCTGTCAAGACTACCCGCAATGCGGGTGGTCTGGGCAGCATCGGAGGCGATCTTGATAGTCTTGATGGGTACGTCATCGTTGTGGAAGGGCTGCACCTCTGGTACAGTGACATAAATGCGCTCGCGTGAGCTCGGCGAAGGCTGACTAGGATCAACATCGCCTGGGGCACGTGCTGGGGTTGTTGCCAGCGTTCAGAGCTCCTCCAAAGCAGATATCGCCGTTGCACGATCTCTACTGATATTGAGGACGCCGGAGGGAGTCATCATCTTGAGGACGAGGTAGCTGTAGTGGACTACAACCATGAATTTGTACAGGGTTGGCCTACCCATGATGGCATTGTGGGGGGGGGGGTGACCTTCGTGACGTCGAATAGGATATTCTCCGTCCTAAAATTCTCGGGTGTTCCGAGGGTCACCCGGAGGTAGATGTTGCCGTATGGGATAATCTTCCCTGGCCCTACCCCCGAGAATGATCTCGACAGGGCTTGCTTGGACAAAGGGATCTTTAGGTTATCGAAGGCAGCACAACTAATGAGGTTAAGGCTGGCCCCGCCATCTATCAGGATTTGGTAGAACTTGATGTTGGCGATGGTGGGGGTGACAAGGAAGGGCAGAAGCCCGACTCCAGACATGTTCTCAGGGCAGTCGGAGGCGTTGAAGTTGATCGACATCTCCATCGATGCAGTGTCGTGGTGTCAGTACGATCCAGCAATGCTCGCGCTTGGCATAGGGTCTTGACCGCATTTCGGGATGCAGGTTCCCAAGATCCCGCCACAGAGTATGTGGAGTGTTTTGCGACACTCGTGGTTGCTGTTGAGGGCGAGGTTCTCATCCTGGTGGACCATTTCAACGGCTCGTTCAGGCTTTTGGAACTCCATCTCCACGTCTTTGCCGACCTGGTGGTCGACCATTTGCGGCCTGATCTTGCCGCTACTACAAGGTTGATGCTTACCATTGCGATGAAAGCGCGACAAATTTTTTGAGGGAAAAAGCCCTTAACAGGCGCACCAAATGTCGAAGTGTTAATGCGACACTTCCACCAGATCTGCTAAGGAGCAGCTCGCGAAGGTTCTTTGATCGGCAGGGCTTAGTCCTCTATCGAGTGATCGCGCGTATGAGTGTATGAGACGGTGGTTTTTACGTGGTTTGGGCCGCAAGAGCGTAACACCCTACTCCACGGTGTGGTTGTATTGCTGGTGTGTGTGACTGTATGTGTGTGTGTTGGGGATTGATTGGCCCCTTTGTAATGGTGGCGGTCTGGTCCTTTTATAGACAAGGCCAGACGCCTTACAAGTGGGGTCCCGGGCCTAACATGTGGCCCCGGGGTGATCTTATCCTAAAGATCCATGGCTTCTCGCATAAGCTTCCTCTGACCGCCGCTTGAAGACTTGCTGTCTTCCCGCCTCAGTCGCCAGTGGCCAATGCATTGTCGCTGATGGTGTTAGCGGATGTCCCATCAGTTTGTCTAGTTACCGCAAGCTACCCCCTTGGCGTTGCAGGGTAGGCTTGCGGTGGCTTCTTTGTGACGTGATTAGGTGCAGGGATCTCTGACCGTTGGCGTGCTCCGCGTTACCCGTCGAAGGTGGGTGCCTGCCTTCAATGCTTGATTTAGACGGGGTGCACCATCCCTTAACTCCCGCACTCCACCGCCCAAGGTGAGTTGCAGGACATGTGGCAGGTTCGGGGCTGGCCTCCGCCAGGGGAGGCAAGGCTAAGTTCTTTAGGACACGTGCCAGCTTCGGGGCTGGCCTCCGCCAGGGGAGGCCAGACTTAGTTTTTTGGGACACGTGTCAGCTTCAGATCCCTTCAGGGCATGTGGTAGCTTCGGATGACTTTGTGACACATGGCAACTCCAGAGCCCTCCGTGGTACGTGGCAGCTCCGGAGCCCTTGTCTGCGGGAGGCGTCCGGCCTGGTGATTCGAGCCACGTGGTTCCGCTGGACCTCGCCATATTGTAGGTTAAGGCCCTGTCCGAACACGTGGCATCTTTGGATCTCGTCCCACCAGGGGAGTCGGGTCCCATCTTTGTGGTCCACATGGTAGTGCCGGATCCCGTACTTGAGGAAGACCGGGGTCCGACACCTTCTGGACATGTGGCACCACTGAACGTACCTAGGCCCTTTCAACCTGTGTGTGAGGGTACCCCGTACGCGGGGTACCAACAGTGTCCTTGCACTAGATAGTCCTCATCTATTATGTAGCGGCTTGTTGAAATATATTCAATTGAAGAATTTTCTAAAGCCCCTACTTTCATAGCAATGCGAGTAATTAATGAAGTACATTCAATATGTCCTGTCATTTTAGTGTTTTCTAACCACTTTGACATCATAAACTTGATAGGAGCAATTTTAATCTTTCTAACCTTGGTATAAAGGGTCCTAAGTTCATTTGCGCACACAATCCTATCATCTCCTTTAGGAAACATAGTCATAGCCAACCATCTAGGCATACAGCGTTAAGTGGGATTTTGCAAGTGGCTATTCCCAGGACTCCTACATGCTAACTCACTAGTCAATTCTTGCCAAAAGCTTTGTTTATTAAATTTAGGCAAAATGTCTAAATTTATTAAACAACGCCTATGGAAGCCTAGGAGTTCACAAAATTCTCTCCATAGGATAAAATATTCTTTTCAGAAAATTGTAAAAGCCCTAATTTCTAAAGTGCAAACTTCAGCTAGGAGGATTGAAAACAGGAATGAGAAAAGAAATTAAAAATGACAAGGAGAGAATCAAATCATTTCAAACCCTAAAAGAGGGATTTCGAGAATATAAACTAAACTCCTGTTCAAACTTGTACAAAACACAAAATGGAGTTGACCACTAGTTTCCAAATATTCAAAATAGCACCCCTGCAAAATTTCATAATATTTGAGGCATGATTGCTATTTATATTGTGTGAGACAATGAATTACCTTCAAATTTGAATTCAAATTTGAGTGTGAGTGAAAGATGGCCAGATGTGGAATTGAACTACAGAATCCAAATCTCCATGCTTAATTTAGTATATCAGAAAAGATCTAGGAATTTTTGACTGAATTAGGTAGTAGAATTTACTGTCCAGTGAAGATGCGGTTGATAGAGCAGTGGGACCCACATTTCAGTGTCTGAAGCAGAGCAACCGATAATTGACTCTGTTTCCCGCAGTTCCATGCCGGTCCAGCTGCTTCCCAGCTCACCAAGCAGGCAAGCACACTGCTGGGTGGCGAAATAGGTTTAAGACATGCTCATCCCCTCCTTGATTGACTTCCTCACGCCATCGACCAGGGCAATGCGCCGCTCTATTTTTCTTCCTCCCATGAAATAGAACACTGTCACGTCTCTGTCTCACCGGCGTACACCTCGGTCCAGCCTCCTATCCACTCGGTGCAAATAGCAAAATTGGCGCATCACTTCTTCTCTATCATCTCCACCTTTCAGTTCCTCATTTCCTCATTGTTTTGCTTGGTATTTTGAAGTTTTCTCGGAGCTCGCGGGTGCAGTTGTCAAGCTTTACCTTCTGCTTCCCCGTCGCACTAACGAACCAAGCCATCTCAAGAGCTGCTACTAACTGAGAGAATAGAGGCGCCACCACACCCTCTGTTTCAAGGTGAAAACCACTTTAAAGATCCTCCCTTGCACTACAGGAACATCGATCACTTACGTCGGCCGGAGCAACTTACGTTGGCCGGCCGATGTAAGTAAGTAACTTACGTTGGTGCCTGGTAGCCGACGTAAGTTAAATAAATTACATCGGCTCGCCGATGTAAGTAAAGGGACTGACAGTAATAAATGGTACTGACGTTGGCCTCTGCCCATAGCCGACGTAAGTTAAAGGACCGTCGTAAGTTAACACTAACTTACGTCGGCCCTGACGTCGGCCGACGTAAGTAATCTCAGCCGACGTAAGTTGTGGTTTAACATAACCGCGCGAGCGGTGCGCGCCTGTTTCATTTCACGCGCACCTTCTCCCAACCGCCGCCGCCGACCCTGAGCCGCCCCGCCGCCGCCGACTCTCAGCCGCCCCGCCGCCTGCCCCCCGTCGCCGCCCCGCCACCGGCACACCGCCCCTCCTTAGTCGCCCGACCGCCACCCCCTCCCGCCCGCGGCCCCGCCCCCGCGGCGCCGGCCCGACCCGCGCGGCCCCGACCCCGATGCGCCGTTGCTGCCGGCCTGCCCCCGCCGCCCCTGCGCTGTCGGCTCGCCTCCGCGCCCCAGCCACCGCATGGCCCTGCCGGCCCTGCGCCCTCGCCGCCGGCTTGCCTCCGGCCGTCCGTCCATCCGCACCCATCGATCACTAGGTACGCACTTCAATTCGGACTTTAGTGCTTTCAAATACTTGTTATGCTATCGTTGTAGCCTTAGAATTGTTAGCTTAATGTCGTGTTTTATTGCTCAAGTGATTCTATGATGGCAGTGCTTGCTTAACTATTTATTTAATTATGGTTGTTAATTTGCTTCAATATGCTTAAGTGGTTTATTTTATTATGCTTAATTTGCTTAATTATGCATAATTAAGCTTAAGCGGATTATTTAATTATGCTTAATTTGCTTATTTTTGCTTAATTTGCTTAATTATGCTTAGGTGGTTTATTTAATTATGTTTAATTATGCTTAATTGGTTTATTTAAGTTGTTAATTTGCTTATGCGTTTAATTATGCTCAAGTGGTTTATCTATTTATTCTTAAGTGGTTAATTGCACCATGAGGAGGGCAGCGTCGGGGGCGGCCGACTGTCGGGTGCCACGGCGTCGCTGGTAGCTCCAAGAGAGAGAGAGAAACCGAGGGTCGTGTGTAGGGGTGAGCAGAGGAGATCGGGGCGGCGGAGGAGCTCGAGGATGTGGGCGGCACGCAAAATAAGCTCGCGCCGGCGGTGAACTGAGAAATGCGGTATATTTTGTCGTTGAATATAGTTATTAAGGCGTCGCTTTAGTGCCGCTTTAGCGATGCTACAGCGGTAAGGCGCTCCGGCATCGTAAGGCGTCCCTATTGCCTTGCTTTCTAGGGTAAGGCGGCGGCGGCCATGGAAGCCGGCGGCGGCAGGGAAAGCTGGCGCCATGGGAGCAGGGGGATCCGTCGCCTTAAGTCGCCTTAGCGCCTTAAGAACGTCAATGACCCGCGATTGTGTGGACGGTGGAAATGGATGTGGAATTGTCATCTAAGACCAACTTTCCTCTCAGTCTTTCTCTAGTTCTTTCCTCTCTCTTAGATGACCTCAAAATGAAAATGAGCAATGTAACCTATAGCAATGTATTACGCGTTTCGGATCGGCACGTCTCACATGCCATTGGCATGTGAGACGTGCAGGTTCGGAATTGTCCTTTTTTGGACAGCCTCGGAGTGACCGAGGGGGCGTGGCTTGTGACGAGACGCGGGTCCGGATTTGGACGAGATTTCGGTGGCGTAACCCTATTGTTCTCTGCAGCACCATTTTTGGGCGTGCAGTGGAGAACAACGGGTTATGCTGCCGAAATTTTGTTCGAATCCGGATCATGCGTCTCGTCATGAGCACGCTCTGCTCGGTCACTCTTGGGTGGGTTTAGGATCTATCTGCCTAGGTTGTAGGGCCGTGACACATAACATAACAATACATTAACGACAATTTCTTTCGTGTTAAACTGCAGAGTCAAACATGGGCGAAGACCGTAGTTGGATGTACACTGGTTGGAAGAGCAGAACTGGTGGTCACTCAGATGAGTGGTACGCCAAGACAGAAGCTTTTGTGGAACGAGCTTTTTCGTTGTCAAATAGCGATAAGGCGCGGTGCCCATGTACGAAATGCCGAAACGGAACGTTTTGGACAAAGTGGAACTTACGTTGCACTTGTGTTGAAACGGTTACGTGTCACATTATGAGTTGTGGAACTTCCACGGCGAGACAGCTTCTCAAGCTGTACAAGAAGTGGAAGCGGACAATGATGATGCTCAAGAGGTTGATATGATGGATGAGATGCTGGAAGCTATACGACCAGAGCTTACAGAAGATACTCAAACAGCAGAGGTTAAAGAGTTCTTCAAACGTCTCAAAATTCAGAAGAGGCTCTGCATGAACACACTAAAATGTCAATCCTCAATTTTGTGACTAGACTTATGACAATTAAGTCTAAGTTAACTGCGTATGTTAATTGCGTTGATGAAAAACGAAATATGTGCAGGTTAGTATTTCCTAGTTACAGGGTAACATCGAGGCGTACTTAGCTCTCTGTCGGTACTGGGCTAGCGACGCCTTCATCAACAAGTCCACAAAGGCTAGACAGTGCCGCATGGGGTCCGAGGGCAAGCACAACTATGGCGGCGACGGCTACTTGCGTTTGGCTAAACGCATGGTAAGTAGCTTTTTATTTTATTTATGTGTTCCTAATATATTACTTATCTCACTAATACGGTTGTACAGGAGCGAGAGATGGGTCATGAGCCGACCCCGACCTAGGATTGGAAGAGTGGTCACAAGGGAAGTGACCCTTCTCAGCCAGGGCAGTGTAGTCAGGTCGCAACTGACCGACTGGTAAGTTCTCGAAATTCATCAATTTCATTATAACTAATACTATTATTGACTTGCTTACAAGATTTATTTGTTTTGTAGACAAAGTACGCGTAGGATGTCACACGGTGCGAATTATGATTGGGAAAGAGCGCCGATCGACCCCCAAGACGCGTACGCAAGCGGAGGCGGGAAGGCCCACGGACGGTGAGTTCTTCGTGTGTTTCATTTCTTTTTCAATTAATCTTCTTCTACTTAGTGTTTTCATTCTTTTGCAGGTTTGCCATTTTTTATGGAGTTGTCGACTCGAGGTCGACGCGACCTTTGAGAGGCGCTTCATCGTCGCAGGCTTCGACCGTTGGGACCAGTGGTAGTCTCTCGCAGACTCAACTGGAGCTCCAGGCTATGAGGGAGATGCTGACGCAAACCCAGGCAGAGCTAGAGAGGACGAGAGCGGAGGCAAGGGAGGAGCAGCAGAGGACGGCCTTAATGATGGACCAGATGCAAGCAGCGGTGGCGGTAAGTAATTTAAAGTACCGTATTTAAATTTCACAGCACTTCAATAACTCTTAGTTATCTTCTAATATTTTTCTTTCAGGCTCTTGCTCGACATAGCGGTCAGGACATCAAGATTACTACGCTTCCGCCACAGTAGACACCGGAGCAGGTAATATTGTCTATCCCTCTTTTTGTTTTCTGTACACCCTGTTATTGTGAGTTTTAGCCTTAGTGTCGAATAGAATCTTGTTAGAGGAGGACATCCATGTCGTCCCCGAAATGCAACTTCCACCGCTCCCATAACATAGATTTTCATTATCTTGAATGCATGATTCCCTTTTGATCCACCACCAACTCAGGGTCGGCTCTAGGAGTTTGAGGGCCCTAGGAGTTTGATTCCCTTTTCATTATGTTAGATAAGTTACTTGCATCACATTTAATTTAGCAAATGTGTTACTCACACTATGGACTAGTTGTTTTATGGACTTCTAATTTTGGACTTCTAATTTATCCTAATTATGATTCTTTTGCAGGGTTCGGGAACGCGTCGAGATCCCGGAGGTAGTGGAGGGGCTAGTGTGTAGCCTAGAGGCAAATTGTGTTGTTGTTGTCAATGTTTTGGATATTATTTATAACTGTTGCTGTATAACTATATATGCTGCTGTGATGTTGTGATTTGTGTTCTCGCCATCGAGCGAGGTAGTCAGTTTCTGTTTTTTAGAAAAAATTCGAAAACTTAACTTACATCGGCTATGGAATTGCCGACGTAAGTTAGCCCAGTTTAACTTACGTCGGTCAGGCCACACCGACGTAAGTTAAACCACTTAACTTACGTCGGTTTGACTCTAACCGACGTAAGTTAGGGCACATAACTTACATCAGCGTGCTCTGGCCAACGTAAGTACTCCGGCCCAGCTCAAGGCCCATCCCGCCACTTAACTTACGTCGGCTTCTGCAGACCGACGTAATTAAGTAACTTACGTCGGTGGCCGACGTAAGTTACCTTAATTATGTCCAAACCGCTACGTAGGCCAGTCGCCGACGTAATTAAAGGAAAACCGATGTAATTAAGTTAGTTACGTCGGTTTATGCCTTACTTACGTCGGCCCTGGCCGACGTAAGTGATTGATATTCCTGTAGTGTTGCCAAGCATGCAATTCCCATTATTTACTCATTATTGTTTAAGTCATGATGCTAGGTTTTCATTTCTATTTAGATTCTACGTGTAACTATTTCCTGATTCATTTAGCAACTATCTTCCAAACCTCCTAGCACATCTAGGACAGAAACTGAGGGAAGCCATCGACTAGAGAATAAGTTATCCAAGTTTTTCCTCCCTCCGGCGAAAATGGGTGAGGCCGATGGTGCATAACGTTTTCTAGGCCGTTTCACCCTTCTTACTCCCCAGTTTCATCCTTCCCTTGGTCCAAGGAAACTTTCCAACGTTTTCCCGAGTAGTTTGAGCCTAATATTGAATGTGGCCTAGAGGGGGGGGGTGAATAGGCCTTTTTGATAATTTTCGGAACCTGCAACACTTAACAACCAGTTTAAAACCAGATATATCGGACTAGTCCGGTAAAGTGCGGACTAGTCCGGTGTATATGGACTAGATTCATTAAGTTTGATCGATTAATTTTATTCTTCAATATATGCAGCGAAAATATACGATTAAATAAAGTGTTACAAGGTTATGAACCAGGTTATATCACAATAAAATCTTATACTTGATATTTCAACGTAAAGTAATCAAGATCAATTGTAACCCTAGATTGATATAATGTAAAGGACAATGAACACAAAAGAAGAACACAAGAGATTTATCCCGTGGTTCGGTTCCCACAGAGGCAACCTACATCCACGTTGAGGAGTCCACAAAAGGATCGGATCTTCTCCAACCCTACCCTCGTCGGATCGCCACGAAGGACAATCCACTTCCACTCGTCTCAAAGGGGTGAATAACCGAATTCAAGGGACCTTCTCACATGCTTAGAGCTCCCTTGGATTATGACACGAAATACCACCAAGAACACACTCAAAAGATTACATTAAATCGCAGGAGTGTGTTAGAGAATCAAACCAAGAGCTCAATGTGGTGTTGAACGTGTCTCTCCAATGAACTAGAGTGAATCCTCAAAGGATTGACCTTTGTTGCACTTAATTTCGTGGAGAGATGTGGTTTTTGAGGCTCTTGGGAGGTGTGACGGCGCTGGGGTTCGAGAGAGTATGAAATATGGCCGTGCAACTCTATTTATATGGGTTTCTAAAAGTAACCGTTAGGGTTCAGAAAGATCAGACTAGTCCGTGGTGGTCACCGAACTAGTCAGTTGAGCTGTGTGTAGCAAACCCTAAGTGTCCCGAAATATCGGACTAGCCCGGCTAGGAACGGACTTGTTCGATTTTGCTACTGGAAATCTTCGGACTAGTCCGATAGTCATCAGACTTGTCCAGACATGTGAAACCCTAAGTGTATTGGATGACAAGTCTGCACTTGGAGGACTTGTCCGATTTAGTTGAGAGGGTTTTTCGGACTAGTCTGTGCAAATATCAGACTTGTCCTATATGGACCAGAGAGAATATTGGACTAGTCCGGTTGTGATCGGACTTGTCCGATTTTGTGTGAGTTGTGAAGTGTTTTGAGGACTAGTCCGCATTGGGGAGGACTAGTCTGATTTAGTCAGAGAGATATCGGACTGGTTCGATGGATATCGGACTTGTCCGATTTTGTGCAGAGAGGATATCGGACTAGTCCGGTGTTAGTCGGACTAGTTCGGTCCTGTGTAACTTTGAGCAATGTGTGTGTTTAATTGTGATTGAGCTCTTGGGATATGTTTTCTTAACACACTCCATACACAATGATCTACTATTCTTCTTCCTTGAGCTCATTTCCACGTTGCTCCTCATTCTTCCTTCTTTTTGATACTTTTCTCATTTTTCTATTAAAAACCTGCACTCATCTCAACAAAGCGGTTAGGATCCCAATTGCTTGTCATAAATCATCCAAAACCAACAAGGGAGTCCTAGATGCACTTTCAATCTCCCCCTTTTTGGTGATTGATGACAACCAATTGAGATTTCACAAAATATGATAAAAATTGAGATTTTCATAAGGTATGCACATATGAGTCCAAAATACATCAAGTAGTGAAAGCATAGTCCATATGTGCATTCTTTATGGTGGGATGCATAACTAAGTGCACTGAAACATTGAGAATGACATAATTGACATTAATCACCCAATAGCAAGCATATATGTCATTCTAGAGCAAAATGACAGTTTTCATAAATACTACTCAAAGTATCAAATCATTGCATCACAGAACCGTAATTAACTTAAGATCATTGTTAAAACTTTACAAGACACAAAAGAGTTAAAAAACATAGCATAGGGCTCTCTCCTCGCAAACTACAGCTAAGACTAAGACTCCCCCTCAATCTCTCCCCCTTTGGCATCAAGACACCAAAAAGAAGGAGAGGAGGGTCCTAAGGTCTTAACTCTTCGCTGTCGGTCCTCTCATCGTCGTCTTCATCATCTTCATCTTTAGCTTGATGAGGAGGAGGAGGAGAAGGAGGTGCGGAGCTACTCGAAGGGAGTCAAGGGCAAGCTCGGTGAAATCAGAATCTGAGTATTCAAAGATTATTGGAGACCCAATTGGCTCAATCTCCAGTTTCTGGCAAATTTGCTTCACATTTGCCTTGATATACTTCATGTCCTCCTTTCTTTTCTTGTTGAGCTTATGGGCCTTCACTTCGGCCTTTTTGCAGGAGGCAAAGATTGCAGTCAGATACTTGAGAATTCCACTGGCTGAACCTTTTTGAGGGGTTGCACTAGTAGCAGGGGCAGCCCTGGCATCTTCTCTTGTTCTTGCCGGTGCCTCGGGACTGGAGGCCGGCGAGGGCGCAGCCTGCACACTCGGCTTTGGAGGCATTTGAGGCCTCAAGGGGAGATGCTCCACATCTTTCACAAACTCAATCCCGGTGACTTTCTCAATCACAAACATTAGTTAAGGAGCATATCCACAAGACCTGTTGGCAGTGCAAGATATGTTCACCATGTCATTCCAAATGTATTCCGCCACATCAAACGGGCAGTCCTTGCTTATGACCCTCATCAGAGTCCGGAGGTATCCATGCACACTCCCAGCATCTCCATCCTTGGGAGAAATCGTCTTCCTCAAAACTCTGTTCATCACCACAAAAAATGGCTTCATATTTTTGGTGGAGGGAGGGTTGAACTTTGAGTTTGGCTCATATAGGAACTTCATCCTATCCTTCTCAATGACACCTATGTTGTGTATGATCAGGCAGTAAGATATTGTGGTGTCAAGGTGAAGCAGGCTAGCAAAATCTTCTTGAGTAATACTATACTTGGATCCATGAGTCATCCAAGTGACACTCTCCTCATCTTCACTAGAGAAGCGACAGGTTGCAAAGAACTGTGCAATCACTTCATCATTCCGGTTATTCCTAAAGGCGAAAAGATCCCTCAGGCCATGCCTCTCAATGGCTCTCACTACCTCAGTGAATGGTAAGCAGCCCTTCTTCTCAAAATGTGCCCAGTCAATCCACTGACTGCGCACAACTGGTGTCTTCAATGGGAGATACACCGATTTGTAGAAATCAGCATGGAAGTTGCACCAGAATCTTCCATCAACAGCTTGCTTTGGTCGGCCATAATAATCGATGCTTCTGAATTTTGCCGCCGAGTCACTACCCTTCCCGTTGAACTTCTCTTCATTGGGGTCCTGGACCCCTTCCCTTGGAGCATGGAGTTTCAACGGGCCAACCGGACCCGTAGCAATCCCTTTGCCCTTGCCCTTTGCTTAGCGAGGGCCACTTGATGATGTAGCTACCTTGGAGACTGTCTTCTTTGCCAACACCTTCCTCCAAACCTGAGGAGGGGTTGGAGCTGGCTCGGAGGGTCTTTCTTGGGGCTTCTTGCCAATACCCGTTGAGGTCCGAGGTGCCACCTCGTGGTCCATCTCGGCCTCAAAGTCGAAGACATCATTGCCCGAGCTCGACATGACCTGAGAATCAGTGGCATGAATGATAATGAATGATACAAGGCATAGGTATGGAAGGATAGCAAGGAATTTCATTGAGGAATCGAGAAGCTAGGTTTTGAGTTCAGATAAATCGGACTTGTCCGATGTACAGGCACGGACTAGTCTGGGGATATCAGACTTGTCTGTGCATGGACCGGTCTAGTCCGGTGTTCAAACTAAAAAACATAGGAAACTAGACACATGGTGATTCCTAATGCACAACGACCTTGGCATACACGTAATACATCAATAGAGCATGTATATATCGAGAAATGCTAGGATATTCGATCAACAATGAAGAAATTTGGAATTTCTTGGGTTTGAGTGAAAATTACCGAAGAATTCGATTGATGCTCGAAGAGAGAGGTGTTGAGGTCCAGACTTGTCCGTGAACTTCAATTTTCGAGCAAGGATGCTTGATCTCCACCCAAATGTGGAGCTGTTTGGTGAAGGGGACTCAAAATCGCCTTGGCAGCTCGAGTGGAAGAGGGAGAACGCGTGAGGCAAGAGTGAAGGTGAATGAATTAGGGTTTGGCAGCGGCTAGGGTTATGGACACGAAAAATTGGACAAGTTCGGAGATGACTGAACTAGTCCGAACTTTTCCAGAGGACAATATCGGACTAGTCCGTTGAATGCCGGACTAGTCCGGCCTGACCGGCACCCTGAGGTTGAACTTTGCGGACCAGTCTGCATGGGCGGACTAGTCCGGGTAACCACAGACTAGTCCGTGGTCACCAGGTGAGAATTGCTTAACCCATTCATATATATTTGAAGTTACATATTTAGAGAAAAGAGAGGCAAAACACATCAAATAATCTTGATGAATATGATCAATAAGCATACAACAATCAAGCAATGATCATAATTCATCAAGATTTAGTAATTGACGTAGTTTTTTGGAGAAAAATGAGAGAGATGATTTTCACAATCCAATCAACATATTTGAAGAATTCATACAGGTATGCAACATTTCAAGCCACACTCCGAGCATCAAGGATATTTAGTTCATTTCGGAGTTCACAAAAACGCTTTTCATCAAGTGGCTTGGTGAATATGTCGGCCAATTGCTTTTGAGTGTTGACATGTGAAATGGCTATGTCTCCTTTCATGGCATGGTCTCTCAAAAAGTGATGTCTTATGTCTATGTGTTTAGTTCTGGAGTGCTCAACTGGGTTGTGGGCAATTTTGATGGCACTTTCATTGTCACAAAGGAGTGGAATATGGTTCATATTGTAACCATAATCCCTTAGAGTTTGTCGCATCCAAAGAAGTTGTGCACAACAACTTCCGGCTGCAACATACTCCGCTTCGGCTGTGGATAAGGCAATGGAATTTTGTTTCTTGGAGGACCAAGAAACTAAGGATCTCCCAAGGAATTGGCATGTACCAGAGATGCTTTTTCTATCTACTTTGCACTCGGCATAATCTGCATCGGAGTAACCAATGAGATTGAATTTTGAGCCTTTGGGTACCAAATACCAAGGATGGGTGTATGAACCAAATATCTCAAGATCCTTTTTACGGCTGTCAAGTGACATTCCTTAGGATTGGCTTGAAATCTTGCACACAAACATACACTCAACATAATATCTGGCCTAGATGCACATAAACAGAGTAGAGATCTAATCAAGGAGCGATATACCTTTTGGTCGACGCTAGGTCCATCTTCATTGAGATCTAAGTGGCCATTCGTTGCCATGGAGGTTTTTATGGGCTTCGCCTTGTAGCCAAACTTCTTAAGTATGTCCTGCGTGTACTTGGTTTGGCTTAGGAACGTCCCTTCCTTCTGTTGCCGCACTTGGAATCCCAAGAAGTACTTTAATTCTCCCATCATTGACATTTCAAACCCGTCTGTCATGATTTTACTAAATTCCTCACAAAAGGATTGGTTAGTTGACCCAAAAATTATAGCGTCAACAAAAATTTGGCAAATAAAAAGATCATTATCAAAATTCTTTGTAAATAGTGTATATTCTACTTTGCCAATCTTAAAGCCATTTTCAATTAAGAAATCTCTAAGACACTCATACCAAGCTCTAGGAGCTTGTTTGAGGCTGTAGAGAGCCTTACGCAATTTAAATACGTGGTCGGGGAACTCTTCGTCTTCAAACCTGGGTGGTTGCTCCACATACACCTCTTCCTTGATTGGTCCGTTGAGGAATGCGCTTTTCACATCCATTTGATACAGCTTGAAATCATGGTTAGTAGCATATGCAAGTAATATTCTAATAGATTCAAGCCTAGCTACTGGAGCAAAGGTCTCATCAAAATCCAAACCTTCGACTTGTGAACACCCTTTGGCCACAAGTCGTGCCTTGTTCCTTGTCACCACCCCGTGTTCATCTTGTTTGTTACAGAAGACCCACTTGGTGCCGACGATGTTTGCATTGGGTCTTGCCACAAGTTCCCACACCTTGTTCCGTTTGAAGTTGTTCAATTCTTCTTGCATTGCCACCACCCAGTCCAGATCTTTCAATGCATCTTCAACCCTGCGTGTTTCCAAAAAGGATACAAACAAATAGTGCTCACAAAAGTTAGCTATGCGAGATCTAGTGGTTACTCCCTTTTGGATGTCACCGATGATATTGTCGATTGGGTGATCCCTTTGGACGCATTGGTGTACTCTTGGGTGTGGCACTTGAGGAGTTGTATCTTCATGATCACCTGCTTCTCCCCCTAAGTGATTGCCTTTGTTGACTTGTTGATTATCTTCGTATTCTTGTGGTTGAACTTGTGTTGAAGCTCCCCCTTGATCGTTGGTATCCTCTTGTGGTTCATCTTCCTCATGTACATGTGGAGGTGTCTCTTGTGGTCGAACCTCACCTAGAGCCATTCTTTTCAATGCTTGACAAGGAGCTTCCTCTTTACCTAGTTCACATGGATCAACTTGCTCCTTTTGGGAGTCATTAGTCTCATCGAACACTAGATCACGTGCTACTTCAACAAGTTCGGAGGTCTTGTTCAAAACACGATAGGCGTAAGTGTTCGAATCATAACCAAGCAAGAAACCTTCATCGGACTTCGAGGCGAACTTTGAAGTCCTAGGCTTCTTGTTCAAGATATAACATGGAGAACCGAAAACTCAAAAATATGAAATATTTGGTTTGTACCGGTGACTAGCTCATAGGATGTCTTCTTGAGTAGTCGATGAAGATAAAGTCGATTTACGGCGTGGCAAGAGGTGTTAATCGCTTCCGCCCAAAATTGATCTGATGTCTTGTACTCATCGAGCATTGTTCTTGCCATCTCTATGAGTGTTCGATTCTTTCTTTCTGCAACTCCGTTTTGTTGTGGGGAGTACGGCGCTGAAAATTCGTGCTTTATGCCTTCTTCATCAAGGTACTCCTCCACTTGTGTGTTCTTGAACTCCCTGCCATTGTCGCTTCGAATATTCTTGATTGTCAATGAGAATTCGTTTTGAGCTCGCTTGAAGAACTTCTAAAGTATTCCTTGTTTCTCTGACTTATCATGCAAAAAGAAAACTCAAGTGAAGCGAGAAAAATCATCAACAACAACTAAACCATATTTGTTAGTGCAGATGCTTATGTAGGCTATTGGACCAAATAAGTCCATGTGTAGTAGCTCGAGTGGTCTTCTTGTAGTCATGACGTTTTTGGCGGGGTGAGGTGCTCCAACTCGCTTCCTGGCTTGACACGCGCTACATGGCCTGTCTTTCTCAAATACAACATCCTTTAAACCTCGGATGTGATCACCTTTGAGGAGTTTTTGAAGGTTCCTCATACCAACATGCGCTAGCCGTCTATGCCACAGCCAACCCATGTTGGTCTTTGCAATCAAGCATGTGTCAAGTTCAGCTTTATCCTTGTTGAGGTCAACAAGATAGAGCTTTCCCTTTAACATACCCTTGACTGCAACGGAACCATCACTTCTCCTAGAAACGGTCACACCCTCGTTAGTGAACAAGCAATTATAACCTTTGTCGCATAATTGAGATATGGACAGCAGGTTATAATCTAGGGATTCAACATGTAAAACATGAGAAAGTGTGTGTTTAGAGGATATTGCAATTTTACCGGTACCGAGCACCCTTCCTTCATTATTATCTCCAAAGTAGATGCCCTCGTTTGGGTCCTTATTCTCTTCATATTCCACGAACATTCTTCTTTCCCCGGTCATATGGTTGGTGCAGCCACTGTCTAGCACCTATTTAGATCCACCGGAGGAATAGGCCTGCAAAAACAAATCATGCTTTGGTTTTAGGTACCCAAGCTTGCTTGGGTCCTTGGAGGTTAGTTACAATACATTTGGGCACCCACACATGAGACTTGGTATTCCCATGGTGTGGCCCAACATAATGAGCATAAACCTTGCCAAAATTATTTCTCATTAACACATAGGAGGCATCAAAAGTTTTAAACAATAGTTGTTGTTGTTTATATACAGGACTAGTCTGGGGGGCCGGACTTGTCCGGACACCGACCGGACTAGTCCGGTGTTCATGTGTAGTTATTGTCTTAATCTGTGACTTTCCAATTTGAGAGGGCCTTCCTTTTACAAAGGTAATCCTCTCCTTGTCATTCTTATGGCTTCTAGCATGTTGCTTTTCACCATAAGAATAACCAATGCCATATTTGACATTTGGAGGTCTTTTGACCAAGTATGCACTACGTTCATATTCGATCTTCTCCTTGTCAAATATTCCACTTTGGGCAGGACGTTTATCCTTTGTAGAGGTTGGCTTATCCTTCAAACTAGTGTCACCTTTCTTACATGTGCAAGCATGAGCAAAATCAGTTTTAGTGGGTTGAGAAGGTGAACTTGAAGAGGAGGAAGCTTCACTCAGCTTGAGTGACTCAACCTGCACTTCAAGGATCTTGTTAACCTTGATCAGGTCAGCAAGATAGTCCTTGATTGTGGCATTTGAGTCAGTTAACTCCAGGCAAGTTTCCTTGCTCGAAGCTAACTCAAGCTCTAGTGATTTGCTTCGGTCCTTTTCAGTTTCTAGAAGTTTGTCAAGTTCGACATATTCCTCCTTTTGGGAGATGATCATGTCCTCTTGACGATGTATTAACCTCTCCTTCTAAACAAGATGATCAAGCAAAATTTTCATTTTAGTAGCTGTTTTCCTATCTAGTCCAATAAGCATGTCCTCATTATCACTATTGAGTTCACCATCGCTAGAATAGGAATGCACGGAGGGGGGTTTAATGGTTACCTTGCATTTACCTTCCTTTGCCATAAGGCAAGTGCCATCTCCCTTCCATGCTCCAAGTGTAGGGAAAAGGGTAGACTTCTTGGATGTCTTCTCGATGGCTATGCTAGCCATCTCTTCTTCTTCGGACGATGAGGACTCATCATTTGAGTCCCATTCTCTTCCAATGTACACTTGTTCGGCTTGTTTCTTCTTCTTGAAGAATTTCTTGGGTTGAGGCTTGACTTCTTTGGTCTTCTTCTTGTTCTCCTCATATGGGCAATCAACTATAAAGTGGTTATACTCACCACAATTATAGCATGCCCGCCTCAACTTTGGCTTCGTTCTTTCCTTGTACTTTCCTTCGCTTGACTTTGTACCTTGTCTCTTTTTCATTATTCTCTTGAATTTCTTCATGAACAATATCATGTCTTCTTCATCCAATTCACTGCTCTCGTCGTCACTATCTTCCTCTAGTTGTGCTTCTCTAGCTTCTTTGGATAGGGGCTTGAGAGTGGACTTCAAAGCAACCCCTTTCTTCTTTGTCGAGGTGAGGTCAGCAATCTCCTTGACATGTTTTGCTTGTTTTTCCATCATCTCAAAGTTGATGATCTTTCCAAGCAGTTCATCCGGAGTCAACCTTTTGTATCCGCGGCTTTCTCTGATCGTGGAGCATAGTGTGACGTTGAGGCATAAAAGCTCTAAGGATGAGCTTTACCACCTCGTGGTCCTTCCGCTTCTTACTTCTGTATGATCTGACCTTGTTGACGAGTGTCTTTAATCGATTGTACATGTCTTGGGGTGACTCGTCTTCTTCAATTGCAAATCTTCCTAACTTGCCTTCAATCATTTCGATTTTTGTTTCACGCACATGTCGATCACCTTCATGTGTAGTTTGTAGTGTGTCTCATATCTCCTTTGCAATTTTGAGTCCATCCACCTTGGTGAACTCATCCCGATTGAGTGAAGAGGTAATTACGGCCGCGGCTTCAGCATTTTGGTGAATTTCCTGCTCTTGGCTGGGGGTGAGCTCTTCGTCGTCGTTCGGGATATCTATCCCTGTGCACACAATATGCCACAAACTTGGATTGAGGGAAATTAGATGCATTTTCATATTTTGCCTCCACATTGAGTAATCACTTCCATCGAAGTGTGGGGCTTTTCCAAGTGGGATAGATAAATAATGATTATTATTAGAATTGAGACGATCATAGTTAAACGGATATCGGGAGTAGTCGGTGTGACTACTCCCTTTATTCTTCTCTTAAACTTTTACTTTCCCTTTGGAAACTGTCTTCTTTCTTAGGAGCGCCTTTAGCTCCAGCGTCTCCTCATCGTCGTCCTCGAAGTCTTGAATGGATTTGAGGAGCTTCTCTACCTTGAGGTTCTTTTCATCATCAACCTTCTCTTGGTTGTTGCTCTTGTGGGTGTCCTTCATGTTTGACATGATCTTCTTCGAGCGATTAGTCTCTTTCTTGAAGAACCCGCTCTGATACCAATTGAATGTGGCCTAAAGGGGGGTGAATAGGCCTTTTTGATAATTGTCGGAACCTGCAACACTTAACAACCAGTTTAAAACTAGAGATATCGGACTAGTATGGTAAAGTGCGGACTAGTCCGGTGTATACTGACTAGATTCATTAAGTTTGATCGATTAATTTTATTCTTCAATATATGCAGTGAAAATATACGATTAAATATAGTGTTACAAGGTTATGAACCAGGTTATATCACAATTCAATCTTATATTTGATATTTCAACGTAAAGTAATCAAGTTCAATTGTAACCCTAGATTGATATAATGTAAAGGACAATGAACACAAAAGAAGAACACAAGAGATTTATCCCGTGGTTCGGTTCCCACAGAGGCAACCTACATCCACGTTGAGGAGTCCACAAAAGGACCGGGTCTTCTCCAACCCTACCCTCGTCGGATCGCCATGAAGGCCAATCCTCTTCCACTTATTTCAAAGGGGTGAATAACCGAATTCAAGGGGCCTTCTCACATGTTGAGAGCTCCCTTGGATTACAACACGAAATACCACCAAGAACACACTCAAAAGATAACTATTAAATTGCAGGAGTGTGTTAGAGAATCAAACCTAGAGCTCAATCCGGTGTTGAACGTGTCTCTCCAATGAACTAGAGTGAATCCTCAAAGGATTGATCTTTGTTGCACATAATTTCGTGGAGATATGTGGTTTTTGAGGGTCTTGGGAGGTGTGACGGCGCTAGGGTTTGAGAGAGTATGAAATATGGCCGTGCAACTCTATTTATATAGGTTTCTAAAAGTGAACGTTAGGGTTCAGAAAGATCAGACTAGTCCGTGGTGGTCACCGGACTAGTCCGGTGTGCTGTGTGTAGCAAACCCTATGTGTCCCGAAATATCGGACTAGTCCGGCTAGGAACGGACTTGTCCGATTTCGCTACTGGAAATCTTCGGACTAGTCCGATAGTCATCGGACTTGTCCAGACATGTGAAACCCTAAGTGTATTGGATGACAAGTCCGCACTTAGAGGACTTTTCCGATTTAGTTCAGAGGGTTTTTTTTGGACTAGTCCGTGCAAATATCAGACTTGTTCGATATGGACCAGAGAGAATATCGGACTAGTCCGGTTGTGATCGGACTTGTACGATTTTGTGTGATTTGTAAAGTGTTTTGAGGACTAGTCTGCACTGGGGAGGACTAGTCCGATTCTCGTCAGAGAGATATCGGACTAGTCCGATGGATATCGGACTTGTCCGATTTTGTGCAGAGAGGATATCGGACTAGTCCGGTGTTAGTCGGACTAGTCCGGTCCTGTATAACTTTGTGCAATGTGTGTGTTTAATTGTGATTGAGCTCTTGGGATGTGTTTTCTTAACACACTCCATACAAAATGATCTACTATTCTTTTTCCTTGAGCTCATTTCCACTTTGCTCCTCATTCTTCCTTCTTTTTGTTACTTTGCTCATTTTTCTATTAAAAACCTGCACTCATCTCAACAAACCGGTTAGGATCCCAACTGCTTGTCATAAATCATCCAAAACCCACAAGGGAGTCCTAGATGTACTTTCAAATATGAAGTAGACCGACTTTGTCAGAACCCTAGGTTCGCCACTACCGCCGCGTCACTGTTTTCAGCCCTCCCCGGCCCAAACCATCACCCCCATCTTCTTCCCTGCTCAAATTTATGCTCAGGCGACAAAGCACGGGCAGAGGGGAGTGTGGCACATCCTAGCCAGTGAGCTCACCAGAGCGCGCCGCTGCGGCCAGCTACGACGCCGCCCATGTCGCAAGGTTGAAGACAACCGGGATGGGGTCCGCATGTCAGTGTCAAGACTCCACTGTGGGGATATTTTAGTGGTGCCAGATCGTGTGTGGCTGTGCACGCTAACCTTATGGCCCAGCTGTGGCCACAATACCGCTGGTCCATTTAAATTGTTGGCCCAAGTGGATTTAGTGTAGACTTTTCTAACGAATATTAATTCCAAATCTCATTAAAACTTCAAAACTCAAGATCTCCTAGTAGATTTCCTCAAATAATTCCAAATAAATTCTGGTATACTCATCTCTATGCACACTTTTTAGTGGTGCCTTTTGTTGGACATGAAATTCCCAGTAGTTTTATAATTAATTCCTTTGAACTATTTGCTTGAGAAATTAATTACTCATGTTCTGCTAATTGGAAAATTCCTAGTTCTGTTCAAAACACTTATTCCAATACACTTTGTCAAAGTTTGCGATTGACACTTCCCCCGGTACTACTAGATCGTAGCCCGTGGAGGTTTTTGATTGGTTGGGGCGAGCGTGAAATTAAGAGCAAGATAGTGACACGATGATTTTACGTGGTTTGGGCCGCCTGAGCGTAACACCCTACTCCACGGGATGTGTTGTTGTATGTATGAGTATATGACGCTTGTGAGCGTGTGAGCTTGGTTCTCCCTGTACCGTGTGGTGCAACCCTTTTATAGTCCATGTACTGGCTGTTACATTGTCAGTCTGGCCCGACATGTGGCCCAGAAGGTAGTCAATTGCCTAATACACGGTCTGTGACTATTAAGCATAATTATAAGTGTGATAACGCGTCTTAATGGCTATGTTACCGTTGGTAAGAGTCATTTGATCGTGTGTCATTAGTATAGCATTATTGACAAAAAATCAGGTCTTGTAACTGTAGCTTTAACTGTCCCTTGAATGTCTGCGCCGTTGGAGATCCGCCAGTCTCTTCGTTATTGTCTTAGGTCCGGGGGCTCAACACGTGGTGGCTTTGGAGCTTTCCATAGTGGGGAGGCAGGTCCAGAGCCACTATGCACATGGCAGCACCGGAGCTTCGCTCTACTAGGGGTTAGGTCCGGGGTCACTAGACACGTGGCAAGACCGGAGCTTCCCTACAGGGGGGGTTAGCCCTGGCCTCATGTTACACGTGACAGTGCTGGAGCTACCCAAATGAGGGAGGTGGGTCCATTGCTATGTAGCACGTGTAGCCTTCGAAGGTCTTCAACTCGGTCGGGTGGAACTCCTCGGTGTTTATTGTGGTATCATGGGGTATCGGGTACGCAGGGTACCGATAGTGGCCCCGGGCCCACCTCTGGGAGAAACCCTTTGGCGTAAGTTATTCTACCAGAGGTGGGGCCATCTTTGATACCCGCGTTGCGGCTTCAAAGGTCTTCTGATGTGCCGTTGAGGTGATGGTTCGTTGTTAAACCATCGCCGTGTGGCTTCTTTTGAATGCGGCAGGTGAGATCTTTGCGTGCAGATCTCATACAATTGAAGGTCACCGGTTCCCAATGCGAAAACCGTATCGGTTTTGCACGCCTATTCAGGCCGCTGCCCTCGGTCTTCTAACTTCCCATCATGACAACGGTTTACTTGGGGTAATAACTTCAGCTTTTCCGCCAGAGTGGACCCGGGTCCATTCGTCATTGATATGGAAGATTTTTGAAATGTGGTTTCGATCTCATTGCTGTTTCCATCCAAGCGTTGCAGAGGCTTACTTAAGAAGGAAAGCTTGCATGGTTTGAGGACTCTTTACGCCTTCATTCGAACTTGCCCTCAGAGCCTCCAAACTTTCGCATAGCCCTTCCAACTTTCGCTCCCCTTTGCCACGACGGAGTTTGGTCTTCCTCGCAGCAAGATCAAGACTGACGAAGAGATGAAGAGGGTCCGGACCTACATGTGGTGGTCCAGCGACTCTTGCAACAGGGACATTCGCTTCGGCAAGCTCCCCTTCAAGAAGGAGTGCCGCGGAGAGATGGTGTACTTCTTCGGGTACACCATGGTGGGACTGATCCCACCTTTTTCAAGCTTTCTCCTGATGCTGCTAGACTTCTACGGCCTCCAGCTGCATCATCTCGACCCCCACTCACTCTTGCTAGTGGCGACCTTCGTCCACTTCTGCGATATGTGGGTGGGCATGCCTCTGTGCATTGAGCTGTTCCAGACCTTCTTCACTGTCCACACCACCGGCAAGGGGACAGAGCTCATCGGCTTCTACTACTTCGTGAAGCGGAAGAACTGCCCCTTCAAGTATTTGAAGACATTTCCCTCCGACAAGTGGGACGATTGGAAGAAAGACTGGGTGATCATCACAGTGGGGAAGTACGAGAGGTTGGATCTGCCCAAGGGTCTCTCCAATGTCGACACTAATGCGTGGAACACAGTTCCAGAGCTGTCAGATGCCTACAAACCCATCCTGGCAAGGATCCAAGAATGCATCGAGGGTCGAGTGACCCATCAGATGGTCTTTGGCAATTTCTTGGTGAACAGGTGGACTCTGCTGAATACAGGGGAGTGGCTCGCATGGTCTTTCAATAGTGAGATGGATCACAACCAGATTGAAACTGGTTTGAATTCCAATTTGGATGATGAAGCCCTGAAGCTCCATCTAAAGAAGTTGCAGTTCGGTACTATCTCCTGCGACGCCTTAGCTCCGCCGACTGCCTTCCTGCCTCTGAAGATTACTCCAGAGTTCAGCAGGGAGTTTCAAAGTAAAATGCCAGCACTGGATGACCTTAGTGTGGTCGAGAGACGGCCAACCTCTGCGGTAGCAATCCCAGGTGCTTCAGAGAGGGTGGCCACCCCTATCACGAGCCAGAAAGTCGATGATGTCGACAAGGGTAAGGGAAAAGGCAAGGAGCCAGCCGAATCTTCCAGCCGGAAGAGGATGTTTAGGCACGGTGACGGGAGCCACGTTAGGTCAGCTTCCACTACAAATGCCCCTTCTCTCCGGCAAGGCAGATCTTCGACTGCCATGCCTCCTCTTGTGCAGCCGTCCTCAAGGGGCACTAGCTCTGGCAGGTCAACTCTGGTCCAATGCCAGGCGTGGGATCCAGGTCCAGAGGTCCTTCCCAGCCGAGGGAGGTCCCGGCTGAGGCGACGCCGAAGACGGCGACAAGTTTCGGCCTACAATCCGGAGCTCTGGACACACCGACCATGGTGGGCTCTGGCTCCGATCGCCCAGTGAAGAAATTCCGCACCAGCTAGAGCGGTAGCCTCCCAAGGTAAACATTAAGTCCACACCTTGAGTTGCTGTTTTTATTTTTGTCATGTATTGAATCTTTCAATTCTTTGTTTACAAGGCGATGAAGAAGGGCACAGAAGCTCCGACACCCGCCACAGCGACTGAGGCTATGCAGGCGGAAGTTCTAGCTCCAACACTTGCGCCTCCCCATGTGCTGCCTGAGGTCACGGCAGCTCTATCGTGGATCTGGATCCCGAGGCAACACCATAGGCTCCCGTGGTAGCGCCGGACCACGGGGTAGACATTTGAGAAGATGCGCCAGCAGCAGCAGTGCTGGCAGGACTTGGAGATGGCGGAAGCTCTGACATTTGAGCCGGAGGCAACCGAAGCTCTGATGCTTGTGTCGGAAGTTGTTGAAGAGCCAGCGGCTGAACCGGTGGTGCCCGCAGTTTTGGGCTCCGTGCCGAAAGTAGTGGATGTACCGTCGCGTGAGCCGACGGTGGTGGGGGCTCTAGACGAAGCTCCAATGTCTGCCCCAGAGGAAATTAATCCAGAGGCGACCATGTCCGAGCCGGAGCACCCAGAGGAGTCGTCAGTGGGCCCTCCACCTACAGAGCCGACAGTTGAAGATATGGAGGGGGGACCTTCAACGTCAGCCCCGGAGGTTGAAGTTCCCTTGGTGGGACCCTCGCTGACGTCAGAAGAAGCTGTAGAGCTTCTAGAGGGCGGCCCCGGTGCTGCAGGACCGCAGGGGACCACGCTCGTGGCGTGGGACTCAATTTTTGTGGTTGAAGACCCCTTGGAGCCGGTGGAGAAGACCCCGATAGGTCCAAAACCTATTCCTTTGGTGTTGTCTATTGACAACGCCTGCTCCAGTCTTCGTCAAGTCCAACTCGCCTTCTACTACGACATCAAGGCCCTCGAAGATGAGCGCCAGACCTTGAGGCATTGGAACAATAGACTTCAATTCAAGACCAGCTTACATAGACAAGGCTTGCCGACCAACAGGAATGGGTCGAGAAGGAGAAGGCCCAGATGGAATACTGGGGCCAATTGCTGGAGGAGAGGGAAACCGCCATCAGGGCTCTCAATGCAAAGAGCCGAGAGATTCTCGAGCATGCTAGGAAAAGTAGTGAGGCTGCTGACGATCATCATGATAACCTCAACACGCTGAATAAAATTCTCTTGAAGCGCCGAGAAGACCTCGATGAGAGGGAAGAGAAGCTCCTTGAGTTGCAGGGGGATATTTTGAAGAGAGAGGGGGAGCTCGCCCAGAAACTGACTCTGGGGGAGCAAGATTTGGCAGACCGCACCAAGAAATTTGAGCAGTGGCGCCAGGAAGAGGAGAAGCACTAGAAGCTGGGGCAGGAGCTTTCTAATAGAGAAGCTGATGTTGCCACCAGAGAGGGAAAAGTAAGAGGCATGGAGAAGGACCTGGCCGAACGGCGGAACTGCATCCACCTCTGGTAGACAGAGCTTGCCGATTGCGAAAAGAAAGTAGCTGAGAGTATTCAGCAACATGCCAAAGAGGTCGAGCGCCTTGCTCGGGAAGGTTCAGAGCTTGTGGCGGCCAGAAGGTCACTGGAGGAGCTGCGGAGCTCGAAGGAAACTGAGTCCCAGCAGGTTTGGGACTTCTTGAGGCATGCCAACAGAGCTTTGGTGACACTTGGCTTCAGTCTGGTACATCTGGAGAACCCAGCACCAGAGCTGATCTAGACGCTGGTGGCTCTTAGCTCTTTTGGCAGCAAACTCAACGCAATGGGTAATATCATCGTCGACCAGTTGGAGACAGACGGGAAGTCTCTGGCCAAGAACGTCGTTGAATATGTTCTGGCATGTTACAAGTGCCAAGACCCCCAACTCTCTCTAGATCCGGTCTTCGATGGACCCATTGTCGAAGGGGAAGATGCCGCCAGGGCCAGCTTAAAAAAAAAGCTACCGAGAAGGTTGCCTCGTTCTTCCACAGGACATAGAGCCTCCAGCAGCTAGGGCCTTTTTCTTTTGCTTTTTACTGTAATCCTCATTTTTAAATCCAGTTCTTCCGATGAATGAAATCCACTCTTCTCAAATGAATGAATTCCATTTTGTGTTTGTCTTCAATGCATTGTCCTTTATCTTGTTGGCCCCCTGGTAGATGCAGACAATTTGATTGCGAACATGTACCAAAAGATTTTAACAATGTCTTGATGACTTGAACACTTCGAACTTGTAGCTAGAGTGCTTAGCTTTTAGGTCCAAAGTTTACTTCCGACATCTCCAGGGCCTCTTTGTGACGTCGACAGCGGCCCTGTGGGAGGTGTTGGAGCTTGGTAGCTTCGACGGCACCCATTGTCAACGCATGAAATGTCGATGGCGGGCCCCCTGAGGGGTGTCAGAGCTTGATAAGTCCGACGGCACCCACTGTCAATGGGTAGAACGTCGACGGCGGGCCCCTGGGGTTGTCAGAGCTTGGTAGGTCTGACAACATCCACTGTCAACGCGTAGAACGTCGATGGCGGACCCCCCTAGGGTTGTTGGAGCTTGGTAGGTTCCGACGACGCCCACAATTAACGCATAGAAACGTAGACAGCGGGCCCCCTGGGGTTGTCAGAGCTTAGTAGCTCCGACATCGTCCACCATTGTCATGAATTTTCATTTTTCCTGTGCATCAAAGACAATAAAAATAATAAAATTCGCCCTCTTGTCTATAACTCTTTTGCGTCTTACTATTCTTATTCGAGTTTCAGATCCCAAAGAATTCAATATGATAACAAGTACATCGTTGCAATCTCTCCAAGTCCAAATGCCTTCAGGTCTCGCCCTACTGAGGCCTGCCAAAATGTAGGTAGAGTGGTGTACTTAGGGTGCTTAACCAGCCTAAGTCGATAGCGCACTCCGGACCTAACAATAGCTTTGGCGTTCAAGCGAGTAGACCATCTAGCAATGCTAAGATCCAAAAAAATTGACAACATAACTCGTAGAACATATGAAAAACTTTGGACTAAAGCTCAAAAATAATTGCACAACTTCGTTATAGACAAGAAGGAAAAGTATAACAAAAGAAAAGGAGCATGTACAAAATTGATGCACGTGGAGTCTGCTTTTGCACAACAATGTCTTTCATTATATGTCCGGATTACAGGGGATACAAGGACACACTTAGGGTGCGGAACATGGCTAAGTGTGCTATACATCTTGTTCTAACCCAGGGTAGGTAAGCCACACTTTCAATACAGGGATCAAATTAAATGTTGCTTGAACTGCCCGGACTCTCTCGGAGGGGTCCAGATGTTCTTCCGGAGGACCTACCCGACTTTGTGTATAGACTCTATAACTTGCATTGCATGTAATTACAAACTCACCTCCGTGTAACTAAGCATAAAACTTTTGGAGGTGCTCGATGTTCCAAGGATTGGGAAGCGGGGTCCCATCCTTTGTAGCCAAGCTAACGCATCCGGGACGGGAAACTTTGATCACCCGGAAGGAACCGTCCCAGCTGGGGGAAAGTTTGTCCATCCCTTCACGAGTCAGTATTCTCCGTAGTACCAGATTGCCTTCCTTGAGCTGTCGATTGCGCACATGCCTTTAAAGATAGCGCCGGAGCGCTTGGCGATAACGTGCATTCCAAACAGCCGCTTGACACCTTCCCTCATCGACGAGGTCATTGTATTCATGCCGGAGCTTGTCCTGTGTGGCTTCCTTGAAGGTCCGGACCCGGAGCGACCCCATGGTGATCTCTGGAGAAAGGACCGCTTCAGCTCCGTACACTAGGAAGAAGGGGGTTTCTCTAGTTGAGCGGCTAGGTGTTGTCCTGCTTGCCCATAGTGCGGACGGAAGCTCTTCAATCCAGTTGGCTCCATGTTTCTTCAGGCGCTCTTATGTGCGTGTCTTGAGTCCTTTCAATATTTTTGCATTTGCTCTCTCGGCTTGGCCATTACTTTTTGGGTGAGCTACTGATGCGTAGCTGACTTGAATGCTGAGGTCTTTCAATACTCTTGGAATGCTGCACATGTGAATTAGGTTCCGTTGTTAGTGATGACTCTATTCAGAACTCCAAATATGCAGACTATGGACTTCAAAAACTTGATAGCAGACTGCTTGTTGATTGTCACAACTGGAGTAGCTTCCGTTCACTTGGTGAACTTGTCGATGGCAAACCTCCGATGGCTTATGGGAAAGGTCCCAAAATGTCCATCCCCCAAACAGCGAATGGCCATGTAGGAGGTATCATTTGCAGTGACTGAGCCGGAGTGTGAATTTGTTTTGCATGGAACTGGCACGCTTCACACTTTTTCACCAACTCAACTTCATCCTAGAGTGTTGTAGGCTAGTAGAACCACGCCGAAAGGCTTTACTAACCAACATGCTTGAAGACGTGTGGTTGCTACACTTGCCTCCATGGATATCCACAAGGAGCTCGTGGCCTTCTTCCCTTGCGATGCATCGCATTAGGATGTCGTTGGCATCGCGCCTGTAGAGATCCCCTTCTACCAACGTGTATCTTTTAGCCACTCTGACTATCCGGTCAGCGGACGCACGCCCTTTGGGGAAGATATCATCGTTCAAGTAGCTCCGGATCTCTGAGATCCATGCATCAGAGATATCTTGAGCTTCTGAGTCTTGCGTGCTGGGTTGCTCAGAGCTTCCTGCAGCACCTACGACCCTTGGTGGACACCATGGTAACAGGGCCACCGGGACCGCCAGCTTCGAGGTGTTGGTCTCACCCCCTTCGCTCAGTTTTGCTGGCTGAGCGGTTGGTCTTGACAATCTCCGGACAAAAACTCCATCGAGGGTCGGAGCTCCGATTGAAGCCTTCGTCGAGAGTTCGTCAGCTTCAGTGTTGTTGAGACGCTAGACATGGCAGAGGTCCAAGACGTGGAAGTCTTTCTGGGGCTTCTGGACTTCAAGGAGATACGCAGCGAGTTGAGGGTTGTTGCAGCTACATTCACCTTTGACTTGCTTGATGATGACCTGTGAGTCACCCTTCACTAGCATTTGCTTGACACCATATGAAAGAACCATCTTGAGCCCATAAATGAGAGCTTCATACTCCGCCATGTTGTTGGTCGCTTTGAAATCAAGGTGCACCATGTATTTGACCTTCTTCCTAGTCGGAGCGAGGAGAAGTATTCTCTAGCTCTGGCTCCCTGCATCAGCACAGAGCTGTCGATGTAGAGAGTCCAGCGACGCTCAGTGAAGACCGGGACCTTGGGTTCCAACTTCTACTCACTGGGGACCCCAGGATTTGATGGAGAAGGTGTCCATTCCGCCATGAAATCAGCCAAGGCTTGACTATTGATAGCTTGTCGTGGCAGTAATTCGAGATCGAATCCTGCTAATTCTGCTGCCCACTTGGCGATGTTTCGAGTAGAGTTGGGATTGTGCAACATAGCATGCAGTGGCTAAGAGGTTACCACTGATATCTTGTGAGCTTGGAAATAATGACGAAGCTTCCTTGAGGCAATAAGAAATGCGTAGAGCGATTTATACACCTCAATGTATCGAGTCTTGGAATCGTGAAGTAATTCACTGATGAAGTATACAGAGCGTTGGACGGTCCGGACCCTCCCCGAGGGGCCCGAAACTCCTTCTTCATCAACCCGGACCCCCCCCCCCCCCCCCGGAGGGGGAGGGGTCCAAAACTTCTTCTTGTTCAACCCGAACCCTCCCGGAGGGGTCCGAATCTTCTTGTTCAGCCATGTGAACTCCCTTAGATGAGAGAGGTTGATCCTCTAGCATTCTGCCTTGAAGATCCGTGCCTGGGGGATGGGACCAAGACTCGCCTTCAGGTAGCTCCGGACCCTCCCAAAGGGGTCTAGGAAATTGAACTGGAGATGGCTACAATATTTCCGCGACTAGGACCATGTTGACAACCTCCGTAGTTGCAGAAATGTAAAGCAGTAGAGGCTCACCAGGGTTCGGAGCTACCAGGATTGGTAGTGTGGTGGGGAGCTGTTTAAGCTCTTGGAACACCTTTTCTGCTTCTTCGGACCAATGGAATGGCCCGACCTTCATCAATAACTCAAAGAAGGGTAATGCCTGCTTTGCCAGTCTTGATATGAGCCGGCTAAACGCAGCTAGACATCCAGTTAGCTTCTAGACATCCTTGCTATCGGCTAGTGGCCGCATGTCTTCAATGGCCTTGATCTTCGCGGGGTTTGCCTCAATTCCTAGGTGGGTCACCAAGAATATGAGGAGCTTCCCGGAGCTTACCCCGAAGATGCATTTGTCTGGGTTCAGCTTGGTGCGCGTAATGCGCAGCTTGTCGAAGACGGCTTGTAGGTTGTTAAGGAGTGACTCCTTGTTCTTGACCTTAACGACGATGTCATCGGTGTAAACCTCCACCTAGTACCTGATAAGCTCTCTAGATGTTTTGTGCGTTGCTCCCACAAAAGTTGAAGCTGCATTTTTGAGACCAAACGTCATGGCAGTATAACAATACAATTCATCTACTGTTATGAAGGCAGTATGCTCTTCATCTTCCCAAGACATTTGGACCTGATGGTATCCATAATATGCATCTATGAAACACAGTAGCTCAAACCCGGCAGTGGATCTTTTGGACATGCCTTATTCAAGGGTGTGTAGTCGATACACATTCAAAACTTCCCGCTGGCCTTGGGTACAATGATTGAGTTTGGTAGCCATTTTGGATGATGAACCTCCTCGATGAACCCAACTTTGAGCAACTTATTTTTTTCTTGTCGAATGAAGTTCTGCCGCTCGACTGATTGCTTCCGCGACTTCTGATGTACTGGCCCTGCGTCGAGATAAATGTTTTGGCTGTGCTCAATCACCTCCCTGGGGATCCCAGGCATTTGTGACAGTTACCAGGCAAACACGTTAACATTCATCGGGAGGAAAGTGATAAGCGTGAGTTCCTATTTGTTGTCCAGACCTCCCGATATACAGGTAGTCTGGGCAGCATCATAACCAATTTGGATGACTTTGACAGGAATGTCGGTGTCGCCGCTTGGCTGCGCACGTGGTGCAGAGGTTGAGCCTCGATGATGAGTGCTCGGAGGTTGAGTAGCTAGCTCCTTGTCGGATGTTCCCTCCTGCGCTGTAGCAAGCATGTGGAGTTCTTCCAATGCAGTGACTCCTGCAGTGCGATCTCCGCGGATCCGGAGAACGCCCGAAGGTTTCAGCATCTTCAACACCAAATAGCCGTAGTGAGCTACGGCTATGAACCTATACAGGGCGGGCCAGCCTAGGATGGTGTTGAAGGGTAAGATGATGTGTGCAACATCGAAGACTAGCTTCTCGGTCCGGTACTTCTCCCGAGTACTGAAGGTCAATAGAAGGTTAATGGATCCGAGAGAGCTGATGGCTCCTGGACATACCCCGGAGAATGGACGTGAGGGGCGAAGGTCCGAGAGTCGGAGCTGGATCTTTACAAACGCCTCGTAGCTTAGGAGGTTGAGCGCTGCTCCTCCATCTACCAAGACATGGTTGGAGACACGATCAAGGGCAGTTGGCCAACTCCAATCATATTCCTCAGGTAGTCCGTAGCATCGAAAGTGATGGGAGTGTCCATCCACTCCTGGTGCGGTTCTGCCTTGGCAGTAGGAGCTGTGGCAGCCATTTCCCACCACATAGTCTTTAGGACACGACATGAGGTAATGTCCCAGGACCCCCCATATATGGTGTTGAGGGTCTTCTGATGCTCGTTGTCAGAGATGTCAGAATCATCGTCGACTATGTTGTACACAGCCTTCAAGACCTTCTTGGGGTCCTAGAAGCCTAGCTCTGTATCAGGCAGAGCTTCGTCGACTTTTTGTCTTCCTTCCCGTTGGCGGAAAGGAGCTTCTTCCCGGTGCTTTTTGTAGCGCTCGACAAGGTTCTGGACCTCTCGGTAGTCTTCCAGACTGTGTTTGTCCATTTTGTCGATCGGACACCCCATCTTTGGACCCCACCGTCTTCCGATGAAGGTCGAGGTCGCTTTTTGGGGCCTGGCCCCCGGCCCTCCGGAGCTGCAGCAGCTGCAACAGTAGGTGTGTCAGCCGACGACTTCTTCTTGCTGTTGGACTTTTTCTTCTTCTTTCCACTACCGGAGGTAGTGGCTTCATATTTGGAGGACTTTTTGTTAATCTTCGGAGCTGGCTTGCAGTGCATTTCACGGCCCTCCGCAGCTCGGGCGCTCTTGTCGGCCAAGCTGAAGAGTTCTATGATGCTTGTGACTTCTTTCGTCACAAGTTTCTCCAACATCTTCTTGTCTCTGACACCCTGTCTAAATGCCACAATGATTGAAGCATTGGAGATGGAAGGGATGGTGTTTCATACCTGAGAAAATTGTTGGATGAAAGATCGCAGCGACTCTCTTGACTTTTGTTGTACACCAAAAACATCCAGTTCTGTGCCAGGTCGGGTGTATGGCCAAGGATGAGCAGCCACTGCCTACTCCCATGGGAGGAGGGTTTTCCCAAGCCTCTCGCCTTCCGCGAGCACGCTCGATGTGTACACGGCTGTCATGCTGTCTGTAATGGTGGTCGAGCTCCGACCGCATATCATGCATCGAGAGTCTCAACACTGAGTGAGTGCGTGACGCCCCCGAGGGCAGCGACATTGCCGGCTGAGATACAACACATTTCTGGTGTTGTGAAGCTTGCGTACCAAGTCTTCCTGACAAGATCCGACGCTGAGAAGGTGCCTTCCCTGAAGGGGGAGGACCTTTGTTTCTAAGGCCGTCGACTGCGGCTACAACCAGATGTTCCACATTAGAACGCCACTGCTCCATGGCACCCTCAGGTGCTCCTGGCGGCAGTGCGCATTGGAGAAGAGTACGCACAACAATTACCGCGTTGTCAGGGTTGTTGTGTGTCGATGCAGTGACCGACAGCGAGACCCCATCCTGCTGTCTGACATTGTTAGCCATAGCAGATAGTGGTGGTGGTGGTATGATGCTCCCCCTACCTGGCGCACCAAATGTCGAAGTGTGCGATCGACCCTTCCCCCAGTACAACTAGATCGTAGCCCGTGACGGTTCTTGATTGGTTGGGGCGAGCGTGAAATTAAGAGGAAGATAGTGACACGATGATTTTACGTGGTTCGGGCCACCTGAGCGTAACACCCTACTCCACAGGATGTGTTGTTGTATGTATGAGTATATGGTGCTTGTGAGCGTGTGAGCTTGGTTCTCTCTATACCGTACGGCGCAACCCTTTTATAGTCCAAGGACTGGCTGTTTCATTGTTAGCCTGGCCGAACATGTGGCCGAGGCGGTAGTCAATTGCCTAATACATGATCTGTGAGCAATGTGATAACGCGCCTTAATGGCGACGTTACCATTTTAAGATTCCTCTGATCATGTATTATTAATATGGCATTAATGACACATAATCAGGTCTTGTAACTGTAGATGTAACTGTCCCTTGAATGTCCGTGCCGTTGGAGATCCGCCAGTCTCTTCGTTGTTGTCTCAGCTCCGGGGGCTCAACACGTGGTGGCTCTGGAGCTTCCCATCGTGGGGAGGCAGGTCCAGAGCCACTATACACGTGGAAGCACTGGAGCTTCCCTCTACTGGGGGTTAGGTCCGGGGTCACTGGACACGTGGCAAGACTGGAGCTTCTCTACAAGGGGAGTTAGCTCCGGCCTTGTGTTACACGTGGCAGTGGCGGAGCTACCTAAATGAGGGAGGCGGGTCCAGTGCTACATAGCACGTGTAGCCTTCGGAGGTCAGCTCGGACGGGTAGAACTCCTCGGTGTTTCTTGTGGTATCATAAGGTACCCGGTACGCAGGGTACCGACACACTTGATCTCCAGTAAAAGGTTAAAGTTCATTGGACTTGATTTGTTGGGTCAATTCGTGTTCCAATTCTCTAAGTCATTTGAAAATTCAAAAAATCAATAGAAACTTTTCCCCATTTTATTCCAAACTTGTAAAATCAATTCCTGCCTGTATAAAGCTCATAAAACTATGAATTTTTTTTTTGCTAGAACCAGTCAGACCTACTTTAACCAAATCACTCACTGTTGGCTATGTCACAGCTACAGATTTAGTACTAAATTTCAGAGAAACGATTTACTTATTAGAATTTTGAGACAACAAGCTTCCATGAAGAATGCCCATTCTTGGCCCAGATCCTAATCATAGTACTAGTCTCTAGTGTAAAAAATTCCCAAAGCCAATTAAAATTGTTTACTACCTGGTACATGTTGATGGGTGTTATACACCAATTTCACCCATCAATATAACTCAATTATGTGAAGGAATTCTCATTTCTTGCACACCATCACCTTTCAATTTAACCCATTTCCACTTGTCCTTGGAGAAAGTAGTGCATGCAGGGATTCTATGAAGAAATGAAGTGAAACATGGGGATGGATCCTATAAAATATCATTCCAGCCAATCTGGGACGCCACATGGCACCACATGGATCAAATGTCCCACCAACAGAAGTATCTGAGGCCATCCAATGGTGCAGCACCAATATCAGTCAATGGGACCGACCTGCCAGTCACCTGGAGGAAGCACACCACAAAAGGGGCCAAGACTAGGTCGGCCGACCCCCCCTAGTCGGTCGACTAGGTCCTGGCGCCTTTCTCGGTCAAACTCCACGGGTAGGCTCCTCTCGGCATGAAGAGGTCATGGGTGACTGATTCGCGCAGTTTTGGCGGGAACCGACTCTTCTCCAAGCTATAAATTGGACCCCTCACCCCTCACTTCAACACACACCACTTGAGTATTCTTCCTTTGTATTCACTACTCTCCATATGTTTAGAGGAGTATAGGCTGTAGAGAGGAGAGTCTCTAGTCCATAGTCCAAGTAGGAGAGGAGTAGAAGGAGTCTCTTTCCAATTGGGAAAAGTATGTCTCCCATATTCCAATTTGTATTTGTGACTTTATTCATTATAAATATGATATATTTAGTCTTCCATTGTTCATATACTTGGATGAAGCGTTTCTTGTTTGACTTTGGATTCCATGTATGTGGTAGGAATAGTATTTATGATTGTGCTATACCATTCTTATTACATTATCATAAACACTATAAAACTCCACTATAGTCTAATTATCTATGATATGACTATGTTAATATGAATCACTTATGCTATGAATTAACATTGATTCAATGATGATTTAGTTCATTTCCTTAGGATGGCTTGTGCCTAGGCTCTTAAGGTAATTACTTAATATGCTAGCATGGTGCTAGGATAGAGAGTAGCGTTGAATGTCTCGTAGACCCACGGATTGAAGTGGTATGCACTAGGTGGTGACAACCCTATCTATCCTTCGTAATCCTCCACGTTCGGCTATGCCACAAGCTCTTGGCGGGAGTCGCATAGTGTTGCTAGGGGTAAACCCGTGCCCGATGTGTTAATCCACTTAGCATGAGAATTCATAATTAACTTGATCATTAGTAACTAAATTCAGCTATGTATATGTACATTAGAAGCATAGTAGGAGTATCTACCTAACTCTAGCCTAGTCCCTCTATTACCTCATTTATCCCCTTAGGATAGGATGCTCTTGTGTGTGTCACACTACCTCCACTTATCATTTAACCCATCCTTGCTAGCACCCTACCTAGGCCAACCTAGCCCTTTCCACTTGATGATTGTTTTACTTCCATCTAGCCTTCTTTTGGGAAAATATAAATGACACCCTTTGGGAATACTCTTTGAAGGGGAAATGCTACATCGATAGTTTCCGTGCACTTGCTGACGTTCACTTGAGAATTAAAACCAACCAACAAATATTTCCGGCACCACTGCTAGGGATGAACTGTTAGTAGTGTGTTATCAACAGTACTATGTTACAAAGCTTAATACTATAGTTTAATATCAGTCATGTACATTATATCTTGCATAACATATAGTGATCGAGATCGAGGAGGAGTCGGAGGGCTTGGACAGCAGACACCCTGAGGCTAACTTTGAATTTGACTCGCAGCAAGGCAAGCCCTAATTTTTGCATTTAAGATCCATTGCAAAAGTTCTTATTTGTATCACTATTAAGTCTATGGTTTGAACTGCATTAGGGCTAAGGTGATTGAATACTCCAAATGCATGACCCACAATCCCATGGAGTATTTATGTAGCTGTATAGCTCGACATGTAGAATTTCTATGCTAATGTTATATGGAATCCGGTAGAAGTTGAGTAGGTGGAATCTACTCGCGAGATAGTTACACTGTCACACGAGATTTGTTTTGTAGAGAATGACATATGAATATGAATTTGAGACCAAGCAGTGGTGTAGCAAGCAGCAAGACGTGGTTCTAACATGCATAGTCCTGCCTGTGTCGATGCGGCCCCACTGAGCAAGTTTGAATTGTACCGGCAACATACTAGATATATGGGCCCCAGTAAACTGATGTAACTTGTTAACCCGGATGTCGAGTCTTAGCCTACCGTTTTATAGGACTCAGTTGAGGGTAGCAAGGTGTAAATCTGCCGGAGTGCAACGATGTTACTGTTCACTTCGCACAGGGACCTCCTGCCTGTTACGGAAGGACCGGTTCGGCATTTGGGTGTCCTGTGAAAGATTGCCACATACGGCAAAGTACTGAAGTGTAACTCGCTCCACTTCCAAAAGCGTGTATGTGTCATGTTGTTTGGGTGTCTACTGATTGCAATCACCGTCCCTCGCGGTTATTTGAGTACCGCTTGTTCAATGTATCATGACGTAGTAATTGTTGAAGAAGCCATGAGAATATGATGTATGAAGTTATAATTGTTTTGCAACCATGTTTGTTGTAGTTGCTGCTCACTGAAGTTATATTTTTGAATCATTAACTTGCTGCTAATAAGATTGAATGTAAGGATCCACTTGTAGGCAAGTCATTTATGCAATATCACTGCCTATGTTTATATGTATCCCTGCATGTAGAGTTTCATACATAGGCAAGTCGGTTAAATCTTGCTGAGTCTTCGTGCTCGCGGTTGCTATATTAAGTTGTTTCAGGTGCGATGTATGATGAAGGGCCCGAGGATGAGACGATGCCCTTATCGTCGTATACCGCCGAGTGGGAGCTCTGCATGTCGTCGTGATCTTCGTTTGGGTGTTGCTCGTGTGTAGCGTTCCTGGGCTGGACGGCTGCACTTTTCCATAGCTAGGTGAGAATTTAGCTATTAAACTTATCTTCCGCTGTACATTAAGTATTGTAATAGACTTCCACTGTTTATATCAATAAAACTTTGTATTTTATCGTATTCTTTTCATGTGTGTTGTTGGGTGCCGCATTGCACGACACCACCCTATGCGATCATTGAATATGTGAACCCAGTCCTCACAGCCTAGTATCAGAGCCGCATTGGGAATAACAAGCTTGAAAAGAGTCTATTTTAAAAACCTAGAAGTAGTCGAGTGAATATTAGTCACTATGCCAACATAAGGTCTATTATAGTATTACTTAAGGTGGCAAAGCTAACATATGTGTTATTATATTCAGTAACGATGCTTCGACTTTAGGTAAGAGGTAAGGTATGCTACCAAAAGCGGATCAATTGCGGTAAGCTCGCCATACGAGAAGTGTTATATGATTGTCGTCGTGGCCTGACACGAGGAGTTAATATGGGTCTCTGAACCTCTTCATGATCCTAAGAACATATGCAAACGTTGGCCCCCCAGTGTGATTTAGGCAAAAAGTGTGGCGGCCCCATGGTGTGGTCAGAAACGCGATAATATGCAACTGTTGAACAACTCATGTTCAATGAGCCATACGCGGCGATTGCCATCGACACACCTGTGTCAGGTAGAGGCAGTAGGTGGTATCTGTTGGGTTAATAAAATTCCCAATCGTGACGAACCGTTCGTGCTCTACTCAGATCCCCCATCTGGTGTGGAAACATGACCACATTTCTCAAGACGTGTTATCCTTGAGGATGGCCTGTATGGAAACATACATGGCGTTAGTTTGTGACTAATATATGTTATTAAGACTGCATGTCGTGCTGCCTATGAAGCCTCGCCCTATTTTGTTTGTACTTGTGTGAATTGTGAATGTGTGTCTTCTGCAGGTAGACTAACCATGTTTTAAGTAGCTCGAGTAGAAACCGTTGCGAGTGAATGTCATTAGTGTCACCATTGAGACGTATGCCGGAATACCGACTTAGGATTTTCTTTGGTGAGGAGTAGTACCAGCATTGTATTCAAGTTTCATCGGGCACGTCGACAACGATATCCGTGCCGGAGATGTAACTCAACAACAAGTGAAAATTTTCAACTTAGGATTAAGTTTGAATTTGTAATCTCTTTTTTTGATGCGTTAGAACAGATTGAGAATGAATCGTGTGATCGCTGCGGTCAGCAGCCATATGATTTGGAAACTTAAAAAATTCCTCCACAAGTTTCATTTTCAGCTCCAAAGCATATTTCAAGATTTAAAATATGAAAACTTCATTTTAACTTAAACTGCCATGTTCCTGATTCAAACCGTCAACTGGACAGAAAATTGCCTAACTTTGGAATAGCATAACTCTCTGTAGAATTCAGTATTGAAATCCTACCACACATGGTTGGAAAGTCTAGAGAGTCCTCTAAAACTCTTATGTACAATTCCCGATTAGAATCGCCTTGTAACTTGATGAAATTTCAAATTTCCAAACTCTGCCAAATCTGGACAGAGAGTCGACAGTTTCTGTACCTTGTCACTGTTTCTATCATATCTCATAGTAGAATCAACGAATAGCTTCATGTAATACATTTCCAGAATCCTGAGGTTGTATGTAACAATTTTGTAATTTAGATTTTTGCAAATTTTTTATGTGTTGTATCCGGAAAATGTCGACAAAAATCAGCCATAAACAAAGGAGGTGCTGTCAAAAATTTTCCAGAAAAATTGTCAATTTGAAAACGCAATATCTCCTCAACCAGATATTCTATGGGGGCAAATTAATACATTCTGGGTCTTTTAGTGTACTACAACTTTGTAGTTGGACGCAATTCTAGATTTTGCTTCTGACTGCTCTGAAAATTAAATCTCTCCAAACTGGTCAGTTGAAATAGAATCTAGACTGTGAACCAGTGTTGGAATTCTTCAATTCAAATCTCTTTGGTTTTACATCCTTGTGTCACTTCTGATGTCCAGCAGCTGTTCTTGACACAGTGGGTTGGGACCGAGTATGTGACACAATCGACATATCAGTTCGAGCGATTACATGTTTGTGTCTTGTATAATAGCGAGGATACACGTACGCTAATGCACTCAACGTTCCGTTGTGACCAACGATAGTCAAAATGAACATCCATCTATGAAGTTCATTATTTTTGGAACTCGCTATGGTAAAAGGTCCAGGGATGCGTATGTTGTATAAAGTTTACACTTTTTCAATATGTGTGATTGTTATGCAAGTGTCACTTGATCAATTCTCGCATTACTATTGTATGGACTGGATGCAGTAAACAAACATGTTGCTGATCTTTGGATAATGTGGATGCAGAATGGTGCATACACACTCTACATATGAGATGGGAGGCTCTAGTCAGGATCGTGCAGATGAGTCTCCACTACCAGAACACACCACGATGCAGCAGCAGCCACCTCTGCCACCACCTGAACTTCTAAGAACTCTTGCAGAGGTTCTCGCCGCAGTGCTCGGCTCGCGCAATGAGAAAACATAGTTGCTGCGGGTGTTGGTGCAGAATTTGTCCCGTCAAGGGGGCAATAAGACGATGGGCAATGCCAGCCCCAACAGAGTTCGTACTCGGACTACTTGGCGATGCATCCACCGGTCTTCATGGAGGCTGAGGATCCTCTAGAGGCAGATAAATTTATCCGCACCCTCAAGGTGAAGTTCGGGCTGCTCCAATGCACAAAACATCAGAAGGAGCTGTTTGCAGCGCAGCAGCTTCACGGAGCTGCCGGTGCGTGGTGCGCGAACTACATCGCCTCGCTACCAGCTAGGCATGCCGTAACTTGGGAAGATATCCAGGAGGCGTTCCGCGCCTGCCATATACCTCTCGGTATTATGAAGAGGAAGCTTTAGGAGTTTTTTCAGCTGAAGCAAGGCGGAAGGAGAGCTCATGAATACTCCCGTGTGTTCAACCATCTGGCGCAGTTTGTGCTTGATTATGTTGGGATGGAAGACAAGAAGCGAGATACGTTCTTCCGTGCCTTAATCCCAAGATGAAGGTCCAACTTGCACAATGCAACCGCGGCACCTTCAACAACATCGTCAATGCCGTGATTGTACAGGAAGATGATCAGCGCGAGCTCGTTTCTGATAAGAGGAAACAGAGCGCGCTATCGAGCAGCAGCGGTGGTGCTCCATAGAAGTACCGCTTGGTGTAGTACTCGCCATGCGGTCAGAGGTGGCAGCCACCGGCGCGACCGCAGCAGTTCTGCGGTCATTCTTTCAAGCGCCAAGCGTTCGACCACCATTTCCACCACCACAGCAGCAGCAGCATCGGATGGTCCAACTGCATATCCACCTCCACCACGTGCACCGGGGTTCCATCTGTAGCTTGGAGGGAACCCGACACAATACACGAGCTATACGTGTGGCCGTGTCGGGCATTTTGCAAGGGACTTCCTCGAGCAGCGAAAGGGCAACGGACAAGCACCATATGAAGATGCAACTCAGCCCCACAGTTAGCCCAAGAAACCAGCACCAAAACCCGGCAACGTCCACCACCTAGCTATCGAAGACATGCCGGACGGTGAACCCGTCCTCGCGTGTACATTTTCTCTACTCAACCATCCCATAGTCATACTTTTTGACTCTGGTGCCACCTATAATTTTATTAGCTAATCATATGCCATCAAATATCAATTGCCTATCATTCCCACAAAATATCCATATTTGATTTACTCTCCGGGTGGGAAAATAGCAGCTGATCATATGATCTATAGAGCACCACTTAGGATGCGTGGAAATCTATATGTGCCTTCTCTAATTATATTAGAGAGTCAAAATCTTGATGTTATCTTAGGTATGTCATGGCTGCATCACCATGGCACTGTTCTCAACATCGTTCCACGAGTGATTCATTTGAACTCTCCACTTCATGAACCACACACTCTCATTCTCGATGGCCATATCCAAGAAATTCCAGCCACATATAACACAGAAGCAATGAATTTTGAGGACATTCATTTTTTCATGAGTTTGCAGACATGTTTCCTGATGATTTGTCGGGTATGACATCTGACAGAGACATTGAGTTCAAGATTGAACTTATTTCAGGAACCATGCCTTTCTCTCGAAGGCCGTACAAGATGGCACCAAATGAATTGGCAGAATTAAAGGAGCACTTGAAGGACCTGCTGGACAAAGGTCTCATACACCCAATTTCTTCACCTTGGGGCTGCTCCGCATTGTTCGTGAAGAAGAAAGACAAGACGTTGCGTCTATGTGTGGATTATCGTCTGCTCAATGCAGTGACAATCAATAACAAGTATCCACTACTGCACATCGGTATTTTATTTGATCAATTAGTGGGTGCTAAGGTATTCTCGAAGATGGATCTTCAATCCGGATATCATCAAATCAAAATCCGACCTGAGGATATACTGAAGACGGCACTCTCGACGAGATACAGGCTCTATTAATATCTTGTCATGTCCTGCGCACTCACCAATGTGCCAGCTCACTTCATGTGTTTGATGAATTTAGTATTCATGCAGGAGTTGGACAAGTTTGTCGTGGTCTTCATTGATGACATCCTGGTTTATTCTAAATCAGAGGAAGAACACGCCAAACACTTGCATATCCTGCTCTAACAATAGAGAGATCACAAGCTCTATGCAAAATCCAGCAAGTGCGAGTTTTGCAGCCAAGTACCATTTCTTGGCCACATTATTTCAGCAGAGGCTATCGCTGTTGATCCAAGCAGATCGTGCAAGTGGTGAAATGGGAGTCTCCAAAGTCCGTTCATGAAGTTTGCAGCTTCCTCAGATTAGCAGGGTATTATTGGAGGTTCATTCCGAGCTTCTAAAAAATCGCTACGCCAATGACGGTGCTGCTGAAAAAGGGGACTAGATATATTTAGAGCAAGGCATGGAAGGATGCATTTCAAGCATTGGTGAAGCATCTCCCAACATCCCTAGTGCTAATTCAGCCGGATACGACCAAATCTTTTGATGTTTATTGTGATGTGTCTGGCATTGGTCTTGGCTGCGTATTGATGCAAGAAGGCCGCATGATCGCATATGGATCAAGGCAGCTCCGGAATCATGAGCAACACTATCCAACTCATGACCTTGAGTTTGTTGCCGTGGTGCTTACATTAAAAATGTGGAGGCTTACTTGGAAATCTAGTGCACCTCTACACCGATCACAAGAGCCTGAAATATATCTTCACATAAAAAGTGTTGAATGTGTGACAATGGAGATGGTTAGAGCTGATCAAATACTATGAGATTGAAATTCACTACGTCCCAGCAAGGTGAATGTGGGTGCCGATGCGCTAAGCCACAAGTCCCATGTCAACAATCTGTCCATCACTCCAATGGAAGAGGACGAGCCGAGTTTATACTTGGTTTTCATATGGAGAGTTATATAATCTTGCTCTCATTCCTACGATACTACAGGAGATTACAGAAGCTCAAAGGAAAGACGAGGGAATGTAGCATAGTCGTAGAAGATTGAAGAATGCGGAAATGAAATATTTCCAGAGGGATGAACATGGTACCCTATGTTTCAAAGATCGAATAGTGGTACCCGTGATATGATACTTCAGAAGAAAATCTTGGACGAATCTCACTTATCCAAGTATTCCATTCATCCGGGTAGCAATAAAATGTATCAAGATCTGAAAACTGGATTTTTGGGGACTCAGATGAAACGGGAAATTGCAAAGTACATATCCAAGTGTGATGCGTGTCGGCGGGTGAAAGCCAACCATATGAGGAAAGCCGGACAACTGCAACAATTGAACATTCTGGCGTGGAAATGGAAGGATATTAGTATGGATTTCATCATCGGATTACCTCTCACATCCAGAAGCATGATTCAATTTGGGTGATAGTCGATCAGTTAACCAAATCAGCTTACTTTATTCCTGTCAATACCAACTATCATGCTCAGAAGTATGCAGAGTTATAAATTGCAAGAATCTTGTGCTTCCACGGAGTTCTCTGCATGATTATTTAATATCACAGTGTGCGGTTTGTTGCTCGCTTCTGGGAGCAGCTGCACGCATCATTGGGGACAAAGGTTATACGAAGCTTGCAGACGGATGGTCAAGGTATTCACATCGAAGCTCGTCCTGCACGTCTTCGTTGAAGGTCGGAACCGGAGCGACCCTATGGTGATCTCTGGAGGAAGGATCGCTTCAGCTCCGTACACCAGGAAGAAGGGTTTTCTTTAGTTTACCGGTTAGGTGTTGTCCTACTAGCCCATAGTGCGGATGAAAGCTCTTCAATCCAGTTGGCTCCATGTTTCTTCAGGCACTCGTATGTGCGCGTCTTGAGTCCTTTCAATAATTCTGCATTTGCTCTCTCGGATTGGCCATTACTTGTCGAGTGAGCTACTGATGCGTAGATGACTTGAATGTCGAGGTCTTCGCAATACTCTTGGAATGCAACACTTGTGAATTGCGTTCTGTTGTCTGTGATGACTCTATTAAGAACTCCAAATCTATAGACTATGGACTTCAAGAACTTGATAGCAGACTGCTTGTTGATTGTCACAACTGAAGTAGCTTCTGGCCACTTGGTGAACTTGTCAATGGAGACATACATGAACCTGTAACCTCCGATGGCTTTTGGGAAAGGTCCCAAAATATCCATCCCCCACACAACGAATGGTCATGTAGGAGGTAACATTTGCAGTGACTGAGCCATAGTGTGAATTTGTTTCGCATGGAACTGGCACGCTTCACACTTTTTCACCAACTTGACTACATCTTGGAGTGTTGTAGGCTAGTAGAAATGATGCCAAAAGTCTTTACCGACCAACATGCGAGAAGATGTGTGGTTGCCACACTCGCCTCCATGGATCTCCGCGAGGAGCTCGCGACCTTCTTTCCTTGTGTTACACCGCATTAGGACGCTGTTGGCACCGTGCCGGTAGAGATCCCCTTCTATCAACGTGTATCTTTTAGCCAATATGATGATCAGGTCAGCAGACGCACCGTCTTTGGGAAGGATATCATCTTTCAAGTAGCTCTGGATCTCCAAGATCCATGCATCGGAGCTATTGAGCTTCTGAGTCTTGCATGCTGGGTTGCTCGGAGCTTCCTGCAGCACCTACGACCCTTGGTGGACGCCATGGTAACAGGGCCCTTGGGACCGCCAGCTTCGAGGTGTTGATCTCACCCCCTTTGCTCAGTTCGGCTGTATGAGCGGTTGGTCTTGACAATCTCCGGACAAAAACTCCATCGGGGGCCGGAGCTCTGGTTGAAGCCTTCGTCGAGAGTTTGCCAACTTCAATCTTGTTGAGACACTGGACATGGCAGAGGTCCAAGACGTGGAAGTCTTTCTGGAGCTTCTGGACTTCAAGGAGATAAGCAGCGAGTTGAGGGTTGTTGCAGCTACATTCACCTTTTACTTGCTTGATGATGAGCTGTGAGTCACCCTTCACTAGCATTTGCTTAAAACTGTATGAAAGCGCTATCTTGAGCCCATGAATGAGAGATTCATACTCCGCCATGTTGTTGGTCGCCTTGAAATTATGGTGCACCATGTATTTGACCTTCTCCCCAGTCGGAGCGAGGAGAAGTATTCCAGCTCTGGCTCCCTGCTTCTGCATAGAGCCGTCGATGTAGAGAGTCCAGTGAGGCTCGGTAAAGATCGGGACCTTGGATTCCGACTTCTGCTCACTGGGCCCCCAGGATTTGATGGAGAAGGTGTTCACTCCGCCACAAAATTAGCCAAGGCTTGACTCTTGATAGCTTGTCGTGGCAGGAATTCGAGATCGAATTCTGCCAATTCAGCTGCCCACTTGGCGATGTTTCTAGTAGAGTATGGATTGTGCAATATAGCACGCAGTGGACAGGAGGTTACCACTGATATCTTGTGTGCTTGGAAATAATGACGAAGCTTCCTTGAGGCAATAATAAACGCGTAGAGCAATTTATGCACTTCAATGTATCGAGTCTTTGCATCGTGATGTACTTCACTGATGAAGTATACAGGGCGCTGGACGGTCCGGACCCTCACGTAGGGGCCCAGAGCTCCTTCTTCATCAACCTGGACCCTCCCGGAGGGGTTCGGACCTTCTTGTTGAGCTTCCCAGACCCTCCCAGAGGGGTCCAGAACTTCTTCTTGTTCAACCCGAACCCTCTCGGAGGAGTCCGGATCTTCATGTTCAGCCATGTGAACTCCCTCAGATGAGAGAGGTTGATCCTCTGGCATTTCGCCTTGAAGAACCGTGCCTGGGGGCTGGGACCCATACTCGCCTTCAGGTAGCTCCGAACCCCTCCCGGAGGTGTCCAGGCTCCTGAACTGGAGATGGCTCTAGTCTTTCCGCGACCAGGACCATGCTGACAACCTCCATAGTTACATAAATGTAAAGCAGTAGATGCTTACAAGAGTTTGGAGCTACCAGGATTGGTAGTGTGGTGAGGAGCTGTTTAAGCTCTTGGAACGTCTTTTCTGCTTCTTCGAACCAATGGAATGGCCCGGTCTTCCTCAATATCTCGATGAAGGGTAATGCCGGCTCTGCCAGTCTTGATATGAACCGGCTGAGCGCAGCTAGACATCCAGTTATGAATGTGGCCTAGAGGGGGGGTGAATAGGCCTTTTTGATAATTGTCGGAACCTGCAACACTTAACAACCAGTTTAAAACCAGAGATATCGAACTAGTCCGGTAAAGTGCGGACTAGTCCGGTGTATACAGACTAGATTGATTAAGTTTGATCGATTAATTTTATTCTTCAATATATGCAGCGGAAATATACGATTAAATAAAGTGTTACAAGGTTATGAACCAGGTTATATCACAATTCAATCTTATACTTGATATTTCAATGTAAAGTAATCAAGATAAATTGTAACCCTAGATTGATATAATGTAAAGGACAATGAACAGAAAAAAAGAACACAAGAGATTTATCCCGTGGTTCGGTTCCCACAGAGGCAACCTACATCCACGTTGAGGATTCCACAAAAGGATCGGGTCTTCTCCAACCCTACCCTCGTCGGATCGCCACGAAGGCCAATCCTCTTCCACTTATCTCAAAGGGGTGAATAACCGAATTCAAGGGGCCTTCTCACACGTTGAGAGTTCCCTTGGATTACAACACGAAATACCACCAAGAAAACACTCAAAAGATTACAATTAAATCGCAGGAGTGTGTTAGAGAATCAAACAAAGAGCTCAATGTGGTGTTGAACGTGTCTCTCCAATGAACTAGAGTGAATCCTCAAAGTATTGATCTTTGTTGCACTTAATTTCGTGGAGAGATGTGGTTTTTGAGGCTCTTGGGAGGTGTGACGGCGCTAGGGTTCGAGAGAGTATGAAATATGGCCGTGCAACTCTATTTATATGGGTTTCTAAAAGTGACCGTTAGGGTTCAGAAAGATCGGACTAGTCCGTGGTGATCACCGGACTAGTCCAGTGTGCTAGGTGTAGCAAACCCTAAGTGTCCCGAAATATCGGACTAGTCCGGCTAGGAACAGACTTGTCCGATTTTGCTACTGGAAATCTTCGGACTAGTCCGATAGTCATCGGACTTGTCCGGGCATGTGAAACCCTAAGTGTATTGGATGACAAGTCCGCACTTGGAGGCCTTATCCGATTTAGTTCAGAGGGTTTTTCGGACTAGTGCGTGCAAATATCGGACTTGTCCGATATGGACCAGAGAGAATATCGGACTAGTCCGGTTGCGATCGGACTTGTCTGATTTTGTGTGACCTGTGAAGTGTTTTGAGAACTAGTCTGCACTGGGGAGGACTAGTCCGATTCTAGTCAGAGAGATATCGGACTAGTCTGATGTATATCGGACTTGTCCGATTTTGTGCAGAGAGGATATCGGACTAGTCCGGTGTTAGTCGGACTACTCCGGTCCTGTGTAACTTTGTGCAATGTGTGTGTTTAATTGTGATTGAGCTCTTGGGATGTGTTTTCTTAACACACTCCATACACAATGATCTACTATTCTTCTTCCTTGAGCTCATTTCCACTTTGCTTCTCATTCTTCCTTCTTTTTGGTACTTTGCTCATTTTTCTATTAAAAACCTGCACTCATCTCAACAAAGTGGTTAGGATCCCAATTGCTTGTCATAAATCATCCAAAACCCACAAGGGAGTCCTAGATGCACTTTCAATCTCCCCCTTTTTGGTGATTGACAACCAATTGAGATTTCACAAAATATGATAAAAATTGAGATTTTCATAAAGTATGCACATATGAGTCCAAAATACATCAAGTAGTGAAAGCATAGTCCATATGTGCATTCTTTATGGTGGGATGCATAACTAAGTGCACTGAAACATTTAGAATGACATATTGACATTAATCACCCAATAGCAAGCATATATGTCATTCTATAGCAAAATCATAGTTTTCATAAATACAACTCAAAGGATCAAATCATTGCATCACAGAACCATAATTAACTTAAGATCATTGTTAAAGCTTTACAAGTCACAAAAGAGTTAAAAAACATAGCATAGGGCTCTCTCCTCGCAAACTACAGCTAAGACTAAGACTCCCCCTCAATCTCCTCCTTTGGCATTAAGACACCAAAAAGAAGGAGAGGAGGGTCCTAAGGTCTTCACTCTTTGCTGTCGGTCCTCTCATCGTCGTCTTCATCATCTTCATCTTCAGCTTGATGAGGAGGAGGTGTGGAGCTACTCGAGCCCCCAACAGCAAAGTAGGCAAACTCGGAGGGAGTCAAGGGCCTGAGCTCGGTGAAATCAGAATCTGAGTCTTCATAGATTATTGGAGACCCAATTGGCTCAATCTCCAGTTTCTGGCAAATTTGCTTCACATTTGCCTTGATATACTTCATGTCCTCCTTTGTTTTCTTGTTGAGCTTATGGAGCTTCACTTCGGCCTTTTTGCAGGAGGCAAAGATTGTAGTCAGATACTTGAGAATTCCACTGGTTGAACCTTTTTGAGGGGCAACACTAGAAGTAGGGGCAGCCCTGGCATCTTCCCTTGTTCTTGCCAGTGCCTCGGGACTGAAGGTCGGCGAGGGCGCAACCTGCACACTTGACTTTTGAGGCATTTGAGGCCTCAAGGGGAGATGCTCCACATCTTTCACAAACTCAATCCCGGTGACTTTCTCAATCACAAAAATTAGGTAAGGAGTATATCCACAAGACCTGTTGGGAGTGCAAGATATGTTCACCATGTCATTCCAAATGTATTCCGCCACATCAAATGGGCGGTCCTTGCTTATGACCCTCATCAGAGTCCAGAGGTATCCTTGCACACTCCCAGCATCTCCATTCCTGGGAGCAATCGTCTTCCTCAAAACTCTGTTCAGCACCACAAAAAATGGCTTCATATTTTTGGTGGAGGGAGGGCTGAACTTTGAGTTTGGCTCATATAGGAACTTCATCCTATCCTTCTCAATGACACCTATGGTGTGTATGATCAGGCAGTCGGATCTTGTGGTGTCAAGGTGAAGCAGGCTAGCAAAATCTTCTTGAGTAATACTATACTTGGATCCATGAGTCATCCAAGTGACACTCTCCTCATCTTCACTAGAGAAGTGACAGGTTGCAAAGAACTGTGCAATCACTTCATCATTCCAGTTATTCTTGAAGGCGAAAAGGTCCCTCAGGCCATGCCTCTCAATGGCCCTCACTACCTTAGTGAATGGTGAGCAGCCCTTCTTCTCAAAATGTGCCCAGTCAATCCACTGACTGCGCACAACTGGTGTCTTTATTGGGAGATACACCGAATTGTAGAAATCAGCATGGAAGTTGCACCAGAATCTTCCATCAACAGCTTGCTTCGGTCGGCCATACCAATCGACGCTTCTGAATTTTGCCGCCGAGTCACTGCCCTTCCCGTTGAACCTCTCTTCATTGGGGTCCCGGACCCCTTCCCTTGGAGCATGGAGTTTCAACGGGCCAACCGGACCTGTAGCAATCCCTTTTCCCTTGCCCTTTGCTTGGTGAGGGCCACTTGATGATGCAGCTACCTTGGAGACTGGCTTCTTTGCCAACACCTTCCTCCGAACCTGAGGAGGGGTTGGAGTTGGCTTGGAGGGTCTTTCTTGGCGCTTCTTGCTAAGACCCGTCGAGGTCCGAGGTGCCACCTCGAGGTCCATCTCGGCCTCAAAGTCGGAGACATCATTGCCCGAGCTCGACATGACCTGAGAATGAGTGGCATGAATGATAATGAATGATACAAGGCATAGGTATGGAAGGATATCAAGGAATTTCATTGAGGAATTGAGAAGCTAGGTTTTGAGTTCAGATAAATCGAACTTTGAGGTTGAACTTTGCGGACCAGTCTGCACGGGCGGACTAGTCCAGGTAACCACGGACTAGTCCGTGGTCACCAAGTGAGAATTGCTTAGCCCATTCATATATATTTGAAGGTACATATTTAGAGAAAAGAGAGGAAAAACACATCAAATAATCTGGATGAATATGATCAGTAAGCATACAACAATCAAGCAATGATCATAATTCATCAAGATTTAGTAATTGACATAGTTTTTCGGAGAAAAATGAGAGAGATGATTTTCACAATCCAATCAACATATTTGAAGAATTCATACAGGTATGCAACATTTCAAGCCACACTCCGAGCATCAAGGATATTTAGTTCATTTTGGAGTTCACAAAAATGATTTTCATCAAGTGGCTTGGTGAATATGTCGGCCAATTGCTTTTGAGTGTTGACATGTGAAATGCCTATGTCTCCTTTCATGGCATTGTCTCTCAAAAAGTGATGTCTTATGTCTATGTGTTTAGTTCTGGAGTGCTCAACTGGGTTGTGGGCAATTTTGATGGCACTTTCATTGTCACAAAGGAGTGGAATATGGTTCATATTGTAACCATAATCCCTTAGAGTTTGTCGCATCCAAAGAAGTTGTGCACAACAACTCCCGGCTGCAACATACTCTGCTTCGGCTATGAATAAGGCAATGGAATTTTGTTTCTTGGAGGACCAAGAAACTAAGGATCTCCCTAGGAATTGGCATGTACCGAAGGTGCTTTCTCTATCTACTTTGCTTTGCACCTGGCATAATCTGCATCGGAGTAACCAATGAGATTGAATTTTGAGCATTTTTGGTACCAAAGACCAAGGTTGGGTGTATGAACCAAATATCTCAAGATGCTTTTTACGGCTGTCAAGTGACATTCCATAGGATTGGCTTGAAATCTTGCACACAAACATACACTCAACATAATATCTGGCCTAGATGCACATAAATAGAGTAGAGATCCAATCATGGAGCGATATACCTTTTGGTCAACGCTAGGTCCATCTTCATTGAGATCTAAGTGGCCATTTATTGCCATGGGGATTTTTATGGGCTTCGCCTTGTCCATGCCAAACTTCTTAAGTATGTCCTGCGTGTACTTGGTTTGGCTTAGGAACATCCCTTCCTTCTGTTGCCGCACTTGGAATCCCAAGAAGTACTTCAATTCTCCCATCATTGACATTTCAAACCTGTATGTCATGATTTTACTAAATTCCTCACAAAAGGATTGGTTAGTTGACCCAAAAATTATATCGTCAACATAAATTTGACAAATAAAAAGATCATTATCAAAATTCTTTGTGAATAGTGTATAATCTACTTTGCCAATCTTAAAGCCATTTTCAATTATGAAATCTCTAAGACACTCATACCAAGCTCTAGGAGCTTGTTTGAGGCCATAGAGCCTTACACAATTTAAATACGTAGTCGGGGAACTCTTCGTTTTCAAACCCGGGTGGTTGCTCCACATACACCTCTTACTTGATTGGTCCATTGAGGAACGCGCTTTCCACATCCATTTGATACAGCTTGAAATCATGGTGAGTAGCATATGCAAGTAATATTCTAATAGATTCAAGCCTAGCTACTGGAGCAAAGATCTCATCGAAATCCAAACCTTCGACTTTTGAATACCCTTTGGCCACAAGTCGTGCCTTGTTCCTTGTCACCACCCCGTGTTCATCTTGTTTGTTGCGGAAGACCCACTTGGTGCCAACGATGTTTGCATTGGATCTTGCCACAAGTTCCCACACCTTGTTCCTCTTGAAGTTGTTCAATTCTTCTTGCATTTCCACCACCCAGTCCGGATCTTTCAATGCATCTTCAACCCTGCGTGGTTCCAAAAAGGATACAAACGAATAGTGCTCACAAAAGTTAGCTATGCGAGATCTAGTGGTTACTCCCTTTTGGATGTCACCGATGATATTGTCGATTGGGTGATCCCTTTGGACGCATTGGTTTACTCTTGGGTGTAGCACTTGAGGAGTTGTATCTTCATGATCACCTGCTTCTCCCCCTAAGTGATTGCCTTCGTTGACTTGTTGATTATCTTCGTATTCTTGTGGTTGTTCTTGTGTTGAAGCTCCCCCTTGATCGTTGGTCTTCTCTTGTGGTTCATCTTCCTCATGTACGTGTGGAGGTGGCTCTTGTGGTCGAACCTCACCTAGAGCCATTCTTTTCAATGCTTGACAAGGAGCTTCTTCTTTACCTAGTTAACATGGATCAACTTGCTCCTTTTGGGAGCCATTAGTCTCATCGAACACTACATCACATGCTACTTCAACAAGTCTGGAGGTCTTGTTGAAAACACGATAGGCGTAAGTGTTCGAATCATAACCAAGCAAGAAACCTTCATCGGATTTCGAAGCAAACTTTGAAGTCCTAGGCTTTTTGTTCAATATATAACATGGAGAACCGAAAACTCGAAAATATGAAATATTTGGTCTGTTACCGGTGAGTAGCTCATAGGATGTCTTCTTGAGTAGTCGATGAAGATAAAGTCGATTTACGGCATGGCAAGCGGTGTTAATCGCTTCCGCCCAAAATCGATCCGATGTCTTGTACTCATCGAGCATTGTTCTTGCCATCTCTATGGGTCTTTGATTCTTTCTTTCGGCAACTCTGTTTTGTTGTGGGGAGTACGGTGTTGAAAATTCGTGATTTGTGCCTTCTTCATCAAGGTACTCCTCCACTTGCGTGTTCTTGAACTCCGTGTCATTGTCGCTTCGAATATTCTTGATTATCAATGAGAATTCATTTTGAGCTCGCTTGAAGAACTTCTTGAGTATTCCTTGTGTCTCTGAATTATCATGCAAAAAGAAAACCCAAGTGAAGCGCAAAAAATCATCAACGACAACTAAACCATATTTGTTACCGCCGATGCTTATGTTGGTTATTGGACCAAATAAGTCCATGTGTAGTAGCTCGAGTGGTCTTGTTGTAGTCATGATGTTTTTGGCGGGGTGAGGTGCTCCAACTTGCTTCCCAGCTTGGCACGCGCTACAGGGTCTGTCTTTCTCAAATACAACATCCTTTAAACCTCGGATGTGATCGCCTTTGAGGAGTTTTTGAAGGTTCCTCATACCAACATGCGCTAGCCGTCTATGCCACAGCCAACCCATGTTGGTATTTGCAATCAAGCATGTGTCAAGTTCATCTTTATCCTTGTTGAAGTCAACAAGATAGAGCTTTCCCTTTAACATACCCTTGAATGCAACGGAACCATCACTCCTCATAGAAACGGTCACACCCTCATTAGTGAACAAGCAATTATAACCTTTGTCGCATAATTGAGATATGGACAGCAGGTTATAATCTAGGGATTCAACATGTAAAACATGAGAAAGTGTGTGTTTAGAGGATATTGCAATTTTACCGGTACCGAGAACCCTTCCTTGACGATTATCTCCAATGTAGATGCCCTCGTTGGGGTCCTTATTCTCTTCATATTCCACGAACATTCTTCTTTCCCCGGTCATTCGGTTGGTGCAGCCACTGTCTAGCACCCATTTAGATCCACCGGAGGAATAGGCCTGCAAAAACAAATGATGCTTTGGTTTTAGGTACCCAAGCTTGCTTGGGTCCTTGGAGTTTAGTTACAATACATTTGGGCACCCACCCATGAGACTTGGTGTTCCCATGGCGTGGACCAACATAATGAGCATAAACCTTGCCAAAATTATTTCTCATTAACACATAGGAGGCATCAAAAGTTTTAAACAATAGTTGTTGTTGTTTATGTACAGGACTAGTCTGGGGGGCTGGACTTTTCCGGAGGACCGGACTTGTCCGGACACTGACCGGACTAGTCCGGTGTTCATGTGTAGTTATTGTCTTAATCTGTGACTTTCCAATTTGAGAGGGCCTTCCTTTTACAAAGGTAATCCTCTCCTTGTTATTCTTATGACTTCTAGCATGTTGCTTTTCACCATAAGAATAACCAATGCCATATTTGACATTTGGAGGTCTTTTGACCAACTATGCACTACGTGCATATTTGATCTTCTCCTTGTCAAATATGCCACTTTGGGCAGGACGTTTATCCTTTGTAGAGGTTGGCTTATCCTTCAAACTGGTGTCACCTTTCTTACATGTGCAAGCATGAGCAAAATCAGTTTTAGTGGGTTGAGAAGGTGAACTTGAAGAGGAGGAAGGTTCACTCAGCTTGAGTGACTCAACCTGCACTTCAAGGATGTTGTTAACCTTGATCAGGTCAGCAAGTTGGTACTTGATTGTGGCATTTGAGTCAGTTAATTCCAGGCAAGTTTCCTTGCTCAAAGCTAACTCAAGCTCTAGTGATTTGCTTTGTTCTTTTTCAAGTTCTAGAAGTTTGTCAAGTTTGATATATTCCTCCTTTTGGGAGATGATCATGTCCTCTTGACAATGTATTAACCTCTCCTTCTCAACAAGTTGATCAAGCAAAAAATTTCATTTTAGTATCTGTTTTCCTATCTAGTCCAAAAAGCATGTCCTCATTATCACAATTGAGTTCATCATCGCTAGAACAGGAATGCACGGAGGGGGGTTTAATGGTTACCTTCCGTTTACCTTCCTTTGCCATAAGGCAAGTGCCATCTCCCTTCCATGCGCCAAGTGTAGGGAAAAGGGTAGACTTCTTGGATGTCTCCTCGATGGCTATGCTAGCCATCTCTTCTTCTTCGGACGATGAGGACTCATCATTTGAGTCCCACTCTCTCCTAATGTGTGCTTGTTCGACTTGTTTCTTCTTCTTGAAGAATTTCTTGGATTGAGGCTTGGCTTCTTTGGTCTTCTTCTTGTTCTCCTCATATGGGCAATCAACTATAAAGTGGTTATACTCACCACAATTATAGCATGCCCACCTCAACTTTGGCTTCGTTCTTTCCTTGTACTTTCCTTCGCTTGACTTTGTACCTTGTCTCTTTTTCATTATTTTTTTGAATTTCTTCATGAACAATATCATGTCTTCTTCATCCAATTCACTGCTCTCGTCGTCACTATCTTCCTCTAGTTGTGCTTCTCTAGCTTCTTTGGATAGGGGCTTGAGAGTGGACTTCAAAGCAACCCCTTTTCTCTTTGCCGAGGTGAGGTCGGCAATCTCCTTAACATGTTTTGCTTGTTTTTCCATCATCTCGAAGTTGATGATCTTTCCAAGCAGTTCATCTGGAGTCAACCTTTTGTATCCGGGGCTTTCTCTGATCATGGAGCATAGTGTGACGTTGCCAGGCATAAAAGCTCTAAGGATGAGCTTTACCACCTCATGGTCATTCCACTTCTTACTTCCGTATGATCTAACCTTGTTGATGAGTGTCTTTAATCGAGTGTACATGTCTTGGGGTGACTCGTCTTCTTCAATTGCAAATCTTCCTAACTCGCCTTCAATCATTTCGATTTTTGCTTCACGCACATGTCGGTCACCTTTATGTGCAGTTTGTAGTGTGTCCCATATCCCCTTTGCAATTTCAAGTCCATCCACCTTGGTGAACTTGTCCCGACTGAGCGAAGAGGTAATTACGGCTGTGGCTTGAGAATTTCGGTGAATTGCATGCTCTTGGCTGGGGGTGAGCTCTTCGACGTCGTCCGGGATATCTATCCCTGTGCACACAATATGCCACAAACTTGGATTGAGGGAAATTAGATGCATTTTCATATTTTGCCTCCACATTGAGTAATCACTTCCATCGAAGTGTGGGGCTTTTCCATGTGGGATAGATAAATAATGATTGTTATTGGAATTGAGATGATCATAGTTAAAAGGATATCGGGAGTAGTCGATGTGACTACTCCTCTTCTTCTTCTCTTCAACTTTTACATCCCCTTTGGAAAGTGTCTTCTTTCTTAGGAGCGCCTTTAGCTCCAGCGTCTCCTCATCGTTGTCCTCGAAGTCTTGAATGGCTTCGAGGAGCTTCTCCACCTTGAGGTTCTTTTCATCATCAACCTTCTCTTGGTTGTTGCTCTTGTGGGTGTCCTTCATGTCCGACATGATCTCCTTCGAGCGATTAGTCTCTTTCTTGAAGAACCCGCTCTGATACCAATTGAATTTGGCCTAGAGGGGGGGTGAATAGGCCTTTTTGATAATTTTCGGAACCTGCAACACTTAACAACCAGTTTAAAACCAGAGATATCAGACTAGTCCGGTAAAGTGCGGACTAGTCCGGTGTATACAGACTAGATTGATTAAGTTTGATCGATTAATTTTATTCTTCAATATATGCAGCAAAAATATACGATTAAATAAAGTGTTACAAGGTTATGAACCAGGTTATATCACAATTCAATCTTATACTTGATATTTCAACGTAAAGTAATCAAGATCAATTGTAACCCAAGATTGATATAATGTAAAGGACAATGAACATAAAAAAAGAACACAAGAGATTTATCCCGTGGTTTGGTTCCCACAGAGGCAATCTACATCCACTTTGAGGAGTTCACAAAAGGACCGGGTCTTCTCCAACCCTACCCTCGTCGGATCACCACGAAGGCCAATCCTCTTCCACTTATCTCAAAGGGGTGAATAACCGAATTCAAGGGGCCTTCTCACACGTTGAGAGCTCCCTTGGATTACAACATGAAATACCACCAAGAAGACACTCAAAAGATTACAATTAAATCACAGGAGTGTGTTAGAGAATCAAACCAAGAGCTCAATGTGGTGTTGAACGTGTCTCTCCAATGAACTACAGTGAATCCTCAAAGGATTTATCTTTGTCGCACTTAATTTCGTGGAGAGATGTGGTTTTTGAGGCTCTTGGGAGGTGTGACGGTGCTAGGGTTCGAGAGAGTATGAAATATGGCCGTGCAACTCTATTTATATGGGTTTCTAAAAGTGACCGTTAGGGTTCAGAAAGATTGGACTAGTTCGTGGTGGTCACCGGACTAGTCCGGTGTGATGTATGTAGCAAACCCTAAGTGTCCTGAAATATCTGACTAGTCCGGCTAGGAATGGACTTGTCCGATTTCACTACTGGAAATCTTCGGACTAGTCCGATAGTCATCGGACTTGTCCAGACATGTGAAACCCTAAGTGTATTGGATGACAAGACCACACTTGGAGGACTTGTCCGATTGAGTTCAGAGGGTTTTTCGGACTAGTCCGTGTGAATATCGGACTAGTCTGGTTGCGATCGGACTTGTCTAATTTTGTGTGACTTGTGAAGTGTTTTGAGGACTAGTCTGCACTAGAGAGGACTAGTTCGATTCTAGTTAGAGAGATATCGGACTAGTCCGATGTATATCAGACATGTCTGATTTTGTGCAGAGAGGATATAGGACTAGTCGGTGTTAGTCGGACTAGTTCGATCCTGTGTAACTTTGTGCAATGTGTGTGTTTAATTGTGACTGAGCTCTTGGGATGTGTTTTCTTAACACACTCCATACACAATGATCTACTGTTCTTCTTCTTTGAGCTCATTTCCACTTTGCTCCTCATTCTTCCTTCTTTTTGGTACTTTGCTCATTTTCCTATTAAAAACATGCACTCATCTCAAAAAACCGGTTACGATCCCAATTGCTTGTCATAAATCATCCAAAACCCACAAGGGAGTCCTATATGCACTTTCAAGTTAGCTTCTGGATATCCTTGATGCAGGCCGGTAGCCGCATGTCATCAATGGCCTTGATCTTCACCGGGTTTTCCTTAATTCCTCGGTGGGTCAACAAGAATCCGAGGAGCTTCCCGGAGCTAACCTCGAAGACACATTTGTCTGGGTTCAGCTTGGTGCACGTAATGCGTAGCTTGTCAAAGACGACTTGTAGGTTGTCAAGAAGTGACTCCTTGTTCTTGACCTTGACGACGATGTCATCGGCGTAAACCTCCACCAAGTCCTTGATGAGCTCTCCAAATTTTTTGTGCATGGATCGCAGAAAAGTTGAACCAGAATTTTTGAGACTAAACGACATGGCAGTATAACAATACAATCCATCTACTGTTATGAAGGCAGTATGCTCTTCCTCTTCCCTAGACATTTGGATCTGATGGTATCCAGAATATGATCTATGAAACACAGTAGCTCACACCCGGAGGTGGAGTCTACTATCTGATCTATTCTAGGTTGTGGAAATGGATCTTTTGGACATGCCTTATTCAAGGTGCTGTAGTTAATAAACATCTGAAGCTTCCCGCCGGCCTTGGGTACAACAACTGGGTTTGCCAGCCATTTTGGATGATGAACCTCCCAGCTGGACCCAACTTCGAGCATCTTCTTTATTTCTTGTCGAATGAAGTTTTGTCGCTCGCCTGATTGCTTCTAGGGCTTCTATTATACTGGTCGTGCATCGGTATAAATCTTTAGGCTGTGCTCAATCACCTCCCTTGGGATCCCAGTCATTTGTGACAGTTACCAGGCAAACACATCAACATTCGACCAAAGGAAAGTGATAAGCGCGAGTTTCTATTTGTTGTCCAGACCTCTCGATATACGGGTAGTCTGGGTAGCATCAGAACCAATTTGGACGGCTTTGACGGGAATGTCGATGTTGCCGCTTGGCTGCGCACGTAGTGCAGAGGTTGAGCCTCAGTGGCGAGTGCTCAGAGGTTGAGCAGCTCTCCTTGTCGGATGTTCCCTCCTACGCTATAGCAAGCGCATGGAGTTCTGGAGTGCATTGACTCATGCAGTGCGATCTCTGCAGATTTGGAGAACGCCTGAAGGCGTCAGCATCTTCAACACCAAATAACCATAGTGAGCTGCGACCATGAACCTATACAGGGTGGGCCTGCCTAGGATGGCGTTGAAGGTTAAGCTGATGTGTGCGACGTTGAAGACCAGCTTCTTGGTCCTGTACTTCTCCCGGGTCCTGAAGGTCACTGTAAGGGTAGTGGATCCGAGAGGGCTGATGGCTCCCAAACCTATCCCGGAGAATGGACGTGAGGTGCGAAGGTCCGAGAGTCGGATCTTGATCTTTACGAACGCCTCGTAGCTTAGGAGGTTAAGCACCGCTCCTCCATCTACCAAGACATGGTAGAGTTGGATGTTGTTGATGGCACCATCAATGGCAGTTGGCCAACTCCGATCATGTTCCTGGGGCAGTCCGTAGCATCAAAAGTGATAGAAGTGTCCATCCACTTCCGGTGCGGTTCTTCCTTCGCGGTAGGAGCTATGGCAGCCATTTCCCGCCGCATTGTCTTGTGGACACGGCGAGAGGTAATGTCCCAGGACCCCCCATATATGGTGTTGAGGGTCTTCCGACGCTCATTGTCGAAGATGTCAGAATCATCATCGACTATGTTGTACAAAGCCTTCAGGACCTTGGGGTCCTAGAAGCCCAGCTCCATATCAGCCAGAGCTTCGTTGACTTTTTGTTTTCCTTCCCGTCGATGGAAAGGAGCTTCTTCCCGGTGCTTGGTTGTAGCGCTTGACAAGGTTCTGAACCTCTCGGCAGTCTTCCAGACCATGTTTGTTCGTTTTATGAATCAGACACCACATCTTTGGACCGCCGACATCTTCTAACGAAGGTCGAGGTCGATTTTTGGGGCGTGGCCCCCGACCACCTGGAGCTGCAGCAGCCGCAGTAGTAGGTGTGCTAGCCGATGACTTCTTCTTGCCATTTGACATTTTCTTCTTCTTTCCACAACCAGAGGTAGTGGCTTCAGCTTTGGAGGACTTTTTGTTAACCTCCGGAGCTGGCTTGTAGTGCATGTTACGACCCTCCATAGCTCGGGCGCACTTGTCGGCCAAGCTGAAGAGCTCCGTGACGCTAGTGACTTCTTTCATCGCCAGCTTCTCCAACATCTTCTTGTCTCTAACACCCTGTCTGAATGCCACAATGACTGAAGCATTGGAGATGGAAGGGATGGTGTTTCGTACCTGAGAAAATCGTTGGATGAAGGATCACAGCGACTCTCCCTACTTTTGCTGTACAGCAAAAAGATCCAATTCTGTGTCGGATCGGGTGTAAGAACTCCCGAAGTTGGCGTGAACTGTTGGCATAGCTCCGCTCAACTGTTGATATAGCTAGGTGGGAGACTCATGAACCAGGACCTGTCTTTCCCAGTCAGAGACACCGGAAAGTAGTTGGCCATCACAACCTCATTGCCACCCACCGCGAGAATGGCGGTTGAGTATATCTAGTGGAACTCGGCGGGGTTGATAGTCCCATCGAATTTTTCTGGTAGATGAGGCTGAAACTTTTGTGGCTAGCAGACCATGTGCAGGTGCATGGCCAGGGCTGAGCAGCCACTCCCTACTCCCATGGGAGAAGGATTTTCCCGAGCCTCTCGCCTTTCGCGAGCACGCTCCATGTGGACACGACCGTCCTGTTGTCTGTAACAGCGGTCGAGCCCCAACTACAGATCATGCGTTTAGAGTCTCGATGTAGTGTGAGTGTGTCGTGCCTCAGAGGGCAGCGATGTCGCTTGCTGAGATACAACACGTCTCCGGTGTTGTGAAGCTTGCGGACCAAGTATTCCAGACAAGATCCGACGCTGAGAAGGTGCCTACCCTGAAGGGGGAGGACCTTGGTTGCTGAGGCCATTGGCTGCATCTACAACTAGATGTTCCACATCAGCACGCCACTGCTCCATGGCACCCTGAGGTGCTCCTGGCGGCGGTGGCTGTTGGAGAAGAGTAAGCGCAGCAATTAGCACGTTCTTAGGGTTGTTGTGCGACGATGCAGTGACCGACGTCGAGACCTCATCCTGCTGTCTGGCATTGTTAGCCATAGCAGATGGTGATGGTGGTGGTACGATGCCCGCCGAGACAACATCACGCGCCAGCTATTGCACGTTGGAGGGATTCCCTCCAGCAAGTTGCTCAGCATTGCCGTTGGATGATCCTACGGCAGATTTCACCATATTGAAATCTCAAGTGCCCCCCTACCTGGCGCGCCAAATGTCAGAGTGTGCGATTGACACTTCCCCCGGTACTACTGGATTGTAGCCCGCGGAGGTTCTTGACTGGTTGGGGCGAGGGAGACATTAAGAGCAAGATAGTGACACAATGATGTTACATGGTTCGGGCCGCCTCAGTGTAACACCCTACCCCACGGGATGTGTTGTTATATGTATGAGTATATGGCGCTTGTGAGCGTGTGAGCTTGGTTCTCTCTGTACCGTGCGGCGCAACCCTTTTATAGTCCAAGGACTGGCTGTTACATTGTCAGCCTGGCCCGACATGTAGCCCAGGCGAAAGTCAATTGCCTAATACACGATCTTTGACTATTAAGCGTAATTAATAGTAAAATAACGTGCCTTAATGGCTACGTTACTACTCTTAAGAGTCCACTGATTGTGTGTCATTTATATGGCATTAATGACACATAATCAGGTCTTGTAACTGTAGCTTTAACTGTCCGTTGAATGTCTGCGCTGTTGGAGTTGTCTCAGGTCCAGGGGCTCAACATGTGGCAGCTCTGGAGCTTCCCATCGTGGGGAGGCAGGTCCAGAGCCACTATACACGTGACATAACTGGAGCTTCCCTCTACTGGGGGTTAGATCCGGGGTCACTGGATACGTGGCAAGACCGGAGCTTCCCTACAGGGGGAGTTAGCTCCGACCTAGTGTTACACGTGGCAGTGCCAGAGCTACTCAAACGAGGGAGGCGGGTCTAGTGCTATGTAGCACGTGTAGCCTTCGGAGGCCTTCAACTCGGACGAGTGGAACTCCTCGGTGTTTCATGCGGTATCATGGGCCACCCGATACGTAGGGTACCGACGCACTTGATCTCTAGTAAAAAGCTAAAGTTCATTGGACATGATTTGCCGGGTCAATTCGTGTTCCAATTCTCTAAGTCATTCGAAAATTCAAAAAATCAACAAATCTTTTCCCCATTTTATTCCAAACTTGTAAAATCAATCCCTGCCTGTATAAAACTCATAAAATTATGAAACAAATTTTACTAGAACCAGTCAGACCTCCTCTAACTAAATCACTCACTGTTGGCTATGTCACAGCTATAGATTTAGTACTAAATTTTAGAGAAACCATTTACTTGTTAGAATTTTAGAGACAACAAGCTTCCACGAAGAATGCCCATTCTTGGCCCAGATCCTCATCATAGTACCTAGTCTCTAGTGTAAAAAATTCCCAAAGCCAATTAAAATTGTTTACTGCCCGGTACTTGTTGACGGCTGTTATACACCAATTTCACCTGTAAATATAACTCAATTATGTGAAGGAATTGTCATTTCTTGCACACATCACCTTTGTATTTAACCCATTTTCACTTGTCCTTGGAGAAAGTAGTGCATGCAAGGATTCTATGAAGAAATGAAGTGAAGCAAGGGGATGGATCCTTTCTCGGTCAAACTCCACGTGTAGGCTCCTCCCGGCTTGAAGAGGTCATGGGTGACTGATTCGCGTAGTTTTGGTGGCGGGAACTGACTCTTCTTCAAGTTATAAATAGGACCCCTCACCCCTCACTTCAACACAAACCACTTGAGTATTCTTCCTTTGTATTCACTACTCTCCATAGGTTTAGAGGAGTATAGGCTGTAGAGAGGAGAGCCTCTAGTCCATAGTCCAAGTAGGAGAGGAGTAGAAGGAGTCTCTTCCCAATTGGGAAAAGTATGTCTCCCATATTCCTATTTGTATTTGTTACTTTATTCATAATAAAGATGATATCTTTGGTCTTCCATTGTTCATATACTTGGATGAAGCGTTTCTTGTTTGATTGTGGATTCCATGTATGTGGTAGGAATAATATTTATGATTGTGTTATACCATTCTTATTACATTATCATAAACACTATAAACCTCTACTATATTCTAATTAGCTATAGTATGACTATGTTAATATGAATCACTTATGCTATGAATTAACATTGATTCAACGATGATTTAGTTCATTGCCTTAGGATGGCTTGTGCCTAGGCTCTTAAGGTAATTACTTAATATGCTAGCATGGTGCTAGGATAGAGAGTAGCATCGAATGTCTCTTAGACCCACGGATTGAAGAGGTAGGCAGTAGGTGGTGACAACCCTACCTGTCCTTTGTAATCCTCCACGTTCGGCTATGCCACAAGCTCTTGGCAGGAGTCGCGTAGTGTTGCCAGGGGTAAACCCGTGCCCGATGTGTTAATCCACTTAGCATGGGAATTCATAATTAACATGATCATTAGTAACTAACTTAGGCTATGTATATGTACATTAGAAGCATAGTAGAAGTATCTACCTAACTCTTAGTCTAGTCCCTCTATTACCTCATTTATCCCCTTAGGATAGGATGCTCTTGTGTGTGTCACACTACCTCCACTTATCATTTAACCCATCCTTGCTAGCACCCTACCTAGGACAACCTAGCCCTTTCCACTTTATGATTGTTTTACTTCCATCTAGCCTTCCTTTGGGAAAATATAAATGACAACCTCTGGGAATACACTTAAAAGGGGAAATGCTACATCGATAGTTTCCATGCGCTTGCGGACATTCACTTGAGAATTAAAACCTACCAACAAACATTTCTGGCACCACTGCTAGGGATGAACTGTTAGTAGTGCGTAGGAAATATCAAAAATACTGGGTTACAAAGCTTAATACTATAGTTTAATATCACTCATGTACATTATATCTTGCATAACATATAGTGATCGAGATCGAGGAGGAGACGGAGGCCTTGGACAGCAGACACCCTGAGGCTAACTTTGAATTTGACTCGCAGCCAGGCAAGCCCTGATTTTTGCATTTAAGATCCATTGCAAAATTTCTTATTTATATCACTATTAAGTCTATGGTTTGAACTGCATTAGGGCTAAGGTGATTGAATACTCCAAATACATGACCCACAATCCCATGGAGTATTTGGGTAGCTGTATAGCTCGACGTGTAGAATTGTCATGCTAATGTTATATGGAATCCGGTGGAAGTCAAGTAGGTGGAATCTACTCGCAAGATAGTTACATTGTCACACGAGATTTGTTTTGTAGAGAATGACATATGAATATGAATTTGAGACCGAGCAGCGGTGTAGCAAGCAACAAGACGTGGTTCTAACATGCATAGTCCTGCCTGTGTCGATTGAGGACCAATCCGTGTGCGGCCCCACTGAGCAAGTTGGAACTGTACCAGCGACATACTAGATATATGGGCCCCAATAAACCGATGTAACTTGTTAACCCGGATGTCGAGTCTTACCCTACCATTTTATAGGAGTGAATTGAGTGTAGCAAGGTGTAAATCTGCCGGAGGGCAACGATGTTACTGTTCGCTCCGTACGTGGACCTCCTGCCCGTTATGGAAGGACCAAATCGGCATTTGGCTGCCCTGTGAAAGATTGCCACATACGGCAAAGTACTGAAGTGTAACTCGCTCCACTTCCGAAACCGCTTATGTATCGTGTTGTTTGGGTGTCTACTGATTGCAATCACCATCCCTTACAGTTATTTGAGTACCGCTTGTTCAGTGTGTCATGACGTAATTGTTGAAGAAGCCAGAAGAATATGATGTATGAAATTATAATTGCTTTGCAACCATGTTTGTTGTAGTTGCTGCTCATTGAAGTTATATTTTTGAATCATTAACTTTCTGCTAATAAGATGAAAGTAAGGATCCACTTGTAGGTGAGTCATTTATGCAATATCACTGTATGTATCTCTGCATGTAGAGTTTCATACTTAGGCAAGTCGGTTAAATCTTACTAAGTCTTCATGCTCACGGTTGCTATATTAAGTTGTTTCAGGTGCAATGTATGATGACGTGCCCAAGGATGACGTGATGCCCCCATCGTGGTATACCACCGAGTGGGAGCCTTGCATGCCGTCATGATCTTCGTTTGGGTGTTGCTAGTGCGTAGCATTCCTGGGCTGGACGGCTGCACTTTTGCATTGCTAGGTGAGAATTTAACTATTAAACTTATCTTTCACTATACATTAAGTATTGTAAAAGACTTCTGCTTTTTGTATCAATAAAACTTTGTATTTTATCGTATTCTTTTCATGTCTGCTATTGGGTGCCGCATTGCACGACACCACCCTATGCGATCATGGAATATGTGAACCATGTCCTCACAGTCTAGTATCAGAGCCGCAGTGGGAATAACAAGATTGAAAAGATCCTATTTTTGAAAACCTAGAAGTAGTCGAGTGAATATTAGTCACTATGCCCACATAAGGTCTATTATAGTACTACTTAAGGTGGCAAAGCTAACATATGTGTTATTATATTCAGTAACAATGCTCCGACTTCTGATAAGAGGTAAGGTATGCCACCGCAAGCGGATCAATTGCGGTAAGCTTGCTATACGAGAAGTGTTATATGATTGTACTTGTGGCTTGACACGAGGAGTTAATATAAGTCTCTGAACCTCTTCATGATCCTGAAAACATATGCAAACGGTGGTCCCCCAGTGTGCTTTAGGCAAAAAGTATGGCGGCCCCATGGTGTGGTCAGAAACGCGATAATATGCAATTGTTGAACAACTCATGTTCAATGAGAAATATGCAGCGCTTGCCATCGACCCACCTGTGTGAGGTAGAGGCTGTAGCTGGTATTTGTTTGGTTGATAAAATTCCCAACCGTGATGAACTGTTCGCGCTCTACTCGGGTCCCCCATCTGGTGTGGAAACGCGACCACGTTTCTCAGGACGTGTTATCCTTGAGGATGGCCTGTATGGAAACATACATGGCGTTAGTTTCGGTGACTAATATATATTATTGAGACTGCCTGTCGTGCTGCCTATGAAGCCTCGCCCTATTGTGTTTGTACTTGTGTGAATTGTGAATGTGTGTCTTCTGCAGGTAGACTAACCATGTTTTCAGTAGCTCGAGTAGAAACCGTTGCGAGTGAATTTCATTACTGTCACCATTGAGACGTATGCCGGAATACTGACTTAAGATTTTCTTTGGTGAGGAGTAGTACCAGCATTGTATTCAAGTTTCATCGGGCACGTCGACGACGGTATCCGCGCAGGAGATGCAACTCGACAACAAGTAAAAAATTTCAACTTAGGATTAAGTTTGAATTTGTAACTCTTTTTTTTGGAGTGTTAGAACAGATTGAGAACGAATCGTGTGATCGCTGTGGTCAGCAGCCATATGACTTGGAAACTTGAGGAAGTCCTCCACAAGTTTTATTTCCAGCTCCAAAGCATATTTCATGATTTAGTATATGAAAACTTCATTTTAACTTAAACTGCCATGTTCCTGATTCAAACCGTGAGCTGGACAGTAAATTGCCTAAGTTTGGAACAGCATAACTCTCTGCAGAATTCAGTACTGAAGTCCTACCACACATGGATGGAAAATCTAGAGAGTGCTCTAAAACTCTTATGTCCAACTCCAGATTAGAATCGCCTTGTAACTTGATGAAATTTTCAAATTTCCAAACTCTGCCAAATCTGGACAGAGAGTGGACAGTTTCTGTACCTTGTCACTGTTTCTATCATATCTCATAGTAGAATCAACGAATAGCTTCATGTAATACATTTCCAGAATCCTGAGGTTGTATGTAACAATTTTGTAATTTAGATTTTTGCAAATTTTTGATTTGTTATATCTGGAAAATGAGGACAAAAAACAGCCATAAACAAAGGAGGTGCTGTCAAAAATTTTCCAGAAAAACTGTCAATTCGAAAACGCCATATCTCCTCAACCAGATATGCTATGGGGGCAAATTAATACATTCTGGGTCCTTTTAGTGTACTACAACTTTGTAGTTGGACACAATTCCAGATTTTGCTTCTAACTGCTCTGAAAATTAGATCTCTCCAAACTGGTCAGTTGAAATAGAATCTAGACAGTGAACCCGTGTTGCAATTCTTCAATTCAAATCTCTTTGGTTTTACATCCTTGTGTCACTTCTGATGTCCAGCAGCTGTTATCGACACAGTGGGTTGGGACTGAGTATGTGACACAATCGACATATCAGTTCGAGCAATTACATGTTTGTGTCTTGTACAATAGCGAGGATACACGGACGCTAATGCACTCAACGTTCCGTTGTGACCAACGATAGTCGAAATGAACATCCATCTATGAAGTTCATTATTTTAGGAACTCGCTATGGTAAAAAGTCCAGGGATGCGTATGTTGTATAAAGTTTACACTTTTTCAATATGTGTGAATGTTATGCAAGTGTCACTTGATCAATTCTCACATTACTATTGTATGGACTGGATGCAGTAAACAAACACTTTGCTGATCTTTGGATAATGTGGATGCAGAATGGTGCATACACGCTCTACCTATGAGATGGGAGGCTCTAGTCAGAGTCGTGCAGATGAGTCTCCACTACAAGAACACACCACGATGCAGCAGCAACCACCTCCTCCACCACCTGAACTTCTAAGAACTGTTGCAGAGGTTCTCGCCGCAGTGCTCGGCTCGCGCAACGAGCAAACGGAGTTGCTGCGAGTGTTGGTGCAGAATTTGTCCCGTCAAGGGGGCGATAAGACAATGGGCAATGCCATCCCCAACAGAGTTCATACTCGTACTTCTTGGCGATGCATCCACTGGTCTTCACAGAGGCCGAAGATCCTCTGGAGGCAGATACCTTTATCTGTAGCCTCGAGGTGAAGTTTGGGCTGCTCCAATGCACCAAACACCAGAAGGTGCTGTTTGCAGTGCAGCAGCTTCACAGAGCTGCCGGTGCGTGGTGGGCGAACTACATTTCCTCGCTACCAGCTAGGCATGATGTAACTTGGGAAGATATCCAGGAGGCGTTCCGCACCTATCATATACCTCGCGATACTATGAAGAGGAAGCTTTAGGAGTTTTTGGAGCTGAAGCAAGGCGGAAGGAGTGCTCATGAATACTCCCGTGTGTTCAACCATATGGCGTAGTTTGTGCTCGATTATGTTAGGACGAATGACAAGAAGTGAGATACATTCTTCCAGGCCTTAATCCCAAGATGAAGGTCCAACTTGCACAATGCAACCGCGGCACAGGAAGACGATCAGCGCACTCATTTCTGATAAGAGGAAACAGAGCGCGCTATCAAGCAGCAGCGGTGGTGCTCCACAGAAGTACCGCTTGGTGTAGTGCTCGCCATCCGGTCAGAGGTGGCAGCCACCGGCGCGATTGCAACAGTTCTGCGGTCATTCTTTCAACGCGCCAAGCGTTCGACCACCGTTTCCACCACCACAGCAGCAGCAGCATCGGATAATCCAGCTGCGTATCCACCTCCACCACGTGCACCGGGGTTCCATCCATAGCTTGGAGGGAACCCGACACAATCACGTGCTATACGTGTGGCCGTGTCGGGCATTTTGTAATGTACTTCCTCGAGCAGCGAAAGGGCAACGGACAAGCACCATATCAAGATGCAACTCAGCCCCACAGCCAGCCCAAGAAACCAGCACCAAAACCCGGCAACGTCCACAACCTAGCTATCGAAGACGTGCCGGACGGTGAAACGTCCTCGCGGGTACATTTTCTCTACTCAACCATCTCGTAGTCATACTCTTTGACTCTGGTGCCACCTATAATTTCATTAGCTAATCATATGCCATCAAATATCAATTTCCTATCATTCCCACAAAATGTCCATATTTATTTACTCTTCGGGTGGGATAATAGCAGCTGGTCTTATGATCTATAGAGCAGCACTTAGGATGGGTGGAAATCTGAATCTGACTTCTCTAATTATATTAGAGAGTCAAAAGCTTGATGTGATCTTAGTTATGTCATGGCTGCATCACCACGGCACTGTTCTCAACATCGTTCCACGAGTGGTTCATTTGAACTCTCCACTTCATGAACCACACACTCTCATCCTCGATGGCCATATCCAAGAAATTCCAGCCACATATGACACGGAAGCCATGAATTTTGAGGACATTCGTGTGTTCATGAGTATGCAGACATGTTTCCTAATGATTTGTCGGGTATGCCACCTGACAGAGACATTGAGTTCAAGATTGAACTTATTCTGGGAACCATGCCTATCTCTCGAAGGCCGTACAAGATGGCACCAAATGGATTGGCAGAATTAAAATAGCACTTGAAGGACCTGCTGGACAAAGGTCTTATACACCCAATTTTTTCACCTTGGGGCTGCTCCACATTGTTCGTGAAGAAGCAAGACAAGACGTTGCGTCTATGTGTGGATTATCATCCGCTCAATGCCGTGATGATCAATAACAAGTATCCACTACTGCACATCGGTATTTTATTCGGTAAATTAGTGGGTGCTAAGGTATTCTCGAAGATGGATCTTCAGTCCGGATATCATCAAATCAAAATTCGACCTGAGGATATACCGATGACGGCATTCTCGACGAGATACAGGCTCTATAAATATCTCGTCATGTCCTTTGCAGTCACCAACGTGCCGGCTCACTTCATGTATTTGATGAATTCAGTATTCATGCCGGAGTTGGACAAGTTGCCGTGGTCTTCATTGATGACATCCTGGTTTATTCTAAATTAGAGGAAGAACACGCTAAACACTTGCATATCCTGCTCTAACGATTGCGAGATCACAAGCTCTATGCAAAATTTAGCAAGTGTGAGTTTTGGATCAGCCAAGTACCAGTTCTTGGTCACATTATTTCAGCGGAGGCTATCGCTGTTGATGCAAGCAGATCATGCAAGTGGTGAAATGGGAGTCTCCAAAGCCCGTTCATGAAGTTTGCAGCTTCCTCGGATTAGCGGGGTATTATTGGAGGTTCATTCCGAGCTTCTCAAAATCGCTACGCCAATGATGGAGCTGCTGAAAAAGGGGAGTAGATATATTTAGAGCAAGGCATGGGAGGATGCATTTCAAGCGTTGGTGAAGCATCTCTCAACAGCCCTAGTGCTAGTTCAGCCGGATACGACCAAATCTTTCGATGTTCATTGTGATGTGTCTGGCATTGGTCTCGGCTGCGTATTGATGCAAGAAGGTCGCATGATCGCATATGGACCATGGCAGCTCCGGAATCATGAGCAACACTATCCAACTCATGACCTTGAGCTTGCTGCTGTGGTGCTTACATTAAAAATGTGGAGGCTTACTTGGAAATCTAGTGCACCTCTACACCAATCACAAGAGCTGAAATATATCTTCACATAGAAAGAGTTGAATATGCGACAATGGAGATGGTTAGAGCTGATCAAAGACTATGAGATTGAAATTCACTACCATCCCGGCAAGGTGAATGTGGCTGCCGATGCGCTAAGCCGCAAGTCCCATGTCAACAATCTGTCAATCACTCCAATGGATGAGTACGAGCCGAGTTTATACTTGGTTTCATATGGAACATATATAATCTTGCTCTCATTCCTACGATATGATAGGAGATTATGGAAGCTCAAAGGAAAGACGAGGGAATGTCGCACAGCTGTAGAAGATTGAAGAATGCGGAAATGAAATATTTCCGGGGGGATGAACATGGTACCCTATGGTTCAAAGATCGAATGGTGGTACCCCGTGATATGATACTTCAGAAGAAAATCTTGGACGAAGCTCACTTATCCAAGTATTCCATTCATCCGGATAGCAATAAAATGTATCAAGATCTGAAAAGCGGATTTTCGGGGACTCAGATGAAACGGGAAATTGCAAAGTACGTATCCAAGTGTGATGCGTGTCGGCGGGTGAAAGTCAACCATATGAGGAAAGCCGGACAGCTGAAACTATTGAACATTTAGGCGTGGAAATGGAAGGATATTAGTATGGATCTCATCATCGGATTAACTCTCACATCCAGAAGCATGATTCAATCTAGGTGATAGTCGATCGACTAACCAAATCAGCTCATTTTGTTCCTTTCAATACCAACTATCATGCTCAGAAGTATGTAGAGTTATACATTGCAAGAATATTGTGCTTGCACGGAGTTCTCCGCACGATTATATCAGATCACAGTGTGCGGTTCGTTGCTCGCTTCTTGGAGCAGCTGCACACATCATTGGGGACAAAGGTGATCTGAAGCTCCGCAAATCACCTACAGCGTCAAACTGAACGGGTGAATCACGTGCTTGAAGATATGCTACGCGCTTGTGCCATCCACCATGGTAAAAATTGGGATGATCATTTACAGTTGGCAGAATTTTCATATAACAATGGCTATCAAGCTAGCATCAAGATGGCGCCGTATAAAGATCTCTACTGCCAGAAATGCCGCACACCACTCAATTAGTGTGAATCCAGCGAGCGAGTGATATATGGCATTGATCTTGTAAATGAAGCCAAGGAACGAGTGCGAGTGATTCAAGCCAACATCTTGGTATAAAAGCTATGCAGATAAAATACGTCACCCTCTCCACTTTGACATCGGGGACGACATTTATCTCCATGTCTCTGATGAAAGGGATTCATCGTTTCGGAGTGAAGGGAAAGCTTGCTCCACGATACATCGGTCCGTTCATGTCTCTCTGATGAAAGGGATTCATCGTTTCGGAGTGAAGGGAAAGCTTGCTCCATGATTCATCGGTCCGTTCACCATCATTGACAAATGTGTACCCGTGGCTTATCATTTGGAGTTACTAGCATCACTCTCTGGAAATCACAATGTTCTCCACATCTCTCAGCTGCGAAAATGTCCTAATCCCCAACTGAACTCCGCACGAAGGACATCCAAGCTCTTGAACTAGATCTCTCTTATTTTGAGTACCAATCCAGATTATCGATGAAAATACTCAGACCACAAGAAGCTGGACTTTATGGTTTTACAAAGTCTTGTGGAGTAACCGTACTGCTGAGGAAGCGACATGGGAAATCGGGGACTATCTCCGATCAAATTATCAGTAATCTTTAACCTTCATCTCTTCAATTGTAATCTTAGGACGAGATTCTTTTATGGGGGGAGGGATGTAAAAGCCCTAATTTCTAAAGTGCAAACTTTAGTTAGGAGGATTAAAAATAGGAATGAGAAAAGAAATTAAAAATTACAAAGAGAGATAATCAAATCATTTCAAACCCTAAAAGTGGGATTTCAAAAATATAAACTAAACTCCTATTCAAACTTGTACAAACACACAAAATGGAGTTGACCAGTAGTTTCCAAATATTTCAAATATCACCCTTGCAAAATTTCATAATATTTGAGGCAGGTTTGCTATTTAAATTGAGTGAGACAATGAATTGCCTTCAAATTCAAATTCAAATTTGAGTATGAGTGAAAGATGGCCAAATGCGGAATTGAAATGCTGAATCAAATTCTCTATGCTTGATTTAGTGTATCAGAAAAGATCTAGGAATTTTGGACTGAATTAGGTATTAGAATTTACTGTCTAGTGAAGGTGAGGTTGAAAGAGTAGTGGGACCCATGTTTTGGTGTCTGAAACAAAGCAACCGACGGTGGGCTCTGTTTCCCCGCCATTCCACGCCGGTGCAGCTTCCCAGCTCACCAAGCAGGCAAGCACACTGCTGGATGGCAAAATAGGTTTAAGACGTGCTCATCCCCTCGTTGATTCACTTCCTCACGCCATCGACCAGGGCAACGCGCCGCTCTGTTTTTCTTCCTCCCGTGAAACAGAGCACTGCCACCTCTGTCTCGCCGGCGTACACCTCGGTCTAGCCTCCTCTCCGCTCAGTGCAAACTGCAAAAGTGGCACACCACTTCTTCTCTATCATCTGCATCTTTCAGTTCCTCATTTTGTGCTCTGTATTTTGAAGTTTTTCCAGAGCTCGCGGGTGCAGCCGTCAAGTTACGCCCTCTGCTTCCCCGTCACGCCGACGAACCAAGCCATCTCAAGAGCTGTTCCCAACTAAGAAAAGAGGTGCCACCACACCCTCTGTTTCAAGGTGAAAACAACTTTCAAGGTCCTCCCTTACCATGTATGGAATTCCCATTTCTTTCTCGGTATTCTTTAAGTCATCATGTTAGGTTTTCATTTCAATTCAGATTCTACGTGTAACTATTCCCTATTTCAGTTACCAACTATCTTCCAAACCTCCTAGTGCATCACCTAGGCCAGAAATCGAGGGAAGCCATCGACTAGAGAACGAGTTATCCAAGTTTCTCCTCCCGGTGGCGAAAATGGGTGAGGCCCACAGTGCATAATGTTTGCCGGGTCGTTTCACCCTTCTTACTTCTTAGTTTCGTCCTTCCCTTGGTCCAAAGAATCATTCTGACGTTTTCTTGAATAGTTTGAGCCTAATATGTATTAGACCGACTTCACCGGAACCCAAGGTTCCGTCACCGCAATCGCACCACCGTTTCCGGCTCTCCCCGGCCCAAACCATCGCCACAATCGTCTTCCTCATTCAAATTTATGCTCAGGTGGTAAAGCACGGGCAGAGGGGAGTGCGCACATCATGTACGGCGAGCTCATCGGAGCGTGCCGCCGTCGCCAGCTCGGGCGCTGCCCACGATACAAGGTTGAAGACAACCGAGTTGGGGTTCGCATGTCAGTGTCCCTACTCCACTGCAGGGATCCTTTTGTGGCGTTGGAATGTGTGCGGCTGCGCGGGCTAACCCTATGGCCCAGCTGTGGCTACAATACCACTTGTCCATTTATACATTGGGCCAAAGTGGATTTAGTTTAAACTTTTCCAGTTAAGATTAATTCCAAATCTCATTCAAACTTCAAAATTCAGGATCATCTAGTAAATTTGATCAAATGATTCCAAATAAATTCTGGTAGCCTCACCTTCATCCACACATTTCAGTGGTGCAATTTGTTTGACATGAAAGTCCAAGAATTTTATAGTTAATTCCTTTCAGCCATTTTCTTGGGAAATTAATAACTCATGTTATGCTAATTGGAAAACTCATAATTTTGGTCAAAACACTCAGCCAAATACACTTGATCTCTAACTAAAATTTCAAGTTCATTGGACTTGATTTTCTGGATCAATTAGTGTTCCAATTCTCTATGTCATTTGAAATTTCAAAAAATCAACAGAAAATATTCCAGATTTTATTCCAAACTTGTAAAATCAATTACTACCTGTAGAAAGCTCAGAAAATTATGAAAGTAATTTTGCTAGAACCAGTGAGACCTCTTCTAAACAAATCACTCACTGTTGGCTACATCACAACTACAGATTTAGTACCAAAATTCAGAGAAGGCATTTACTTGTTGAAATTTTGGAGACAACAAGCTTCAATGAACAATGCCCATTCTTGGTCCAGATCCTCATCATAGTACCTAGTCTCCAGTGTAGAAGAATCCCAAAGCCAATTAAAATTGTTTACTACCTGGTACTGTGTTACAAAGCTTAGTAGTATAGTTTAATATCACTCATGTGCATTATATCTTGCATAACATATAGTGACCGAGATCGATGAGGAGCCAGAGGCCTTGGATAGCAGACTCCTTGATGCTAACTTTGAATTTGACTCGCAGCCAAACAAGCCCTGGTTTGCATTTAAGATCCATTGCAAAAGTTTTTATTTTATCACTATTAAGTCTATAATTTGAATTGCATAAGGGCTAAGGTGATTGAATACTCCAAATGCATGACCCACAATCTCATAGACTATTTGGGTAGCTGTATAGCTCGACGTGTAGAATTGCCATGCTAATGTTATATGTAATCCGGTATAAGTCGAGTAGTTGGAATCTACTCGCAAGATAGTTGCACTGTCACACGGGATTGGTTTTGTAGAGAATTGCATATGAATATGAATCTGAGACCAGGCAGCAGTGTAGGGAGCAGCGAGACGTGATCTCACGTGCATAGCGCTGCCTGTGTCGATTGATGACCATTCTGTGTGTTGTCCCAATAAGCAAGTTTGAACTGTACCAGCGACATACTGGATATATGGACCACAGTAAATTGATGTAACTTGATAACCCAGATGTCGAGGTTTACCCTATCATTTTATAGGAGTGGGTTGAGGGTAGCAAAGTGTAAATCTGCCAGCTGGCAATGACATTACTGTTTACTCCGCGCGGGGACCTCCTGCCCATTACGGAAGGACCGGTTATCCATTTGGATGTCCTATGAAAGGTTGCCACATACGGCAAAGTACTGAAGTTTGACTCGCTCAACTTCTGAAAGTGTGTCTATGTCATGTTGTCCTGGTGTCTACTGATTGCAATCATCATCCCTCGCGGTTATTTGAGTATAGCTTGTTCACTGTGTCGTGACATTTGTAATTATTGAAGAAGCCAGAAGAATATGATGTATGAAATTATAATTGCTTTGCAACCATGTTTGTTCTGGTTGCTGCTCACTAAAGTTATATTCCTGAACCATTAACTTGCTTCCAATAAGATGAAAGTAAGGATCCACTTATAGGCAAGTCACTTATGCAATATCACAGCCTATGTTTATATGTATCCCTGCATGTAAAGTTTCATGCTTAGGCGAGTCAGTTAAGTCTTGCTGAGCCTTCCTGCTCACGGTTGCTATATTAAGTTGTTGCAGGTGCAATGTATGATGAAGGGACCAAGGATGAGGCGATGCCCCCGTCGGGTTATACCGACGAGTGGGAGCCCTGCACGTCGCTGTGATCTTCATTGGGGTGTTGCAAGTGTGTAGCATCTCCGGGCTAGACGGTTGCACTTTTTCATAGCTAGGCTCGGAGTTTAGCTATTAAACTTATCTTGTGTTGTACATTAAGTATTGTAAAAGACTTCCACTGTTTATATCAATAAAACTTTGTATTTTATCGTATCCTTTTTGTGTGTGCTGTTGGGTGCCGCGGGGCACGACACCACCCTCATTGATCATGGAATGTGTGGCCTGGTCCCCACAAGAAACCTAAAAGAAATACCTTCAAATCCCACTTTAAGGGTGCATATGAATTGAATAGTGAGGAGGCGTGAACCTTCCTCATCTATTTGAGCAAAATTATCTTATCCTAATGCATGCCAAATGGTAAAGAATTTGGTATCCATACCGATTTTGGAGAGCAGAACCGGATCATAGGCCTTCGTGTGAATGAACTCATGATCTCGGAGGAGGTCGTAGGCTTGTCATTCAACATCGTGCTTCAAGTCGAGGTTGTCGTCGTTGAGAAGGCGGAGTGAAGCATTGTCTTCTTCCATCGAGACATCATCTTGCGCACCTCTCCACTGTGGACTTGGTTTAGGCTCGGCGGAGAGGTGTGAGCTTGAGTCCCTCCCATGGATTGAGCTTGATGAAGGTCCCTTCCTCTTCCCCAAGAACTTCTTCATGCTCTTCATGGCTGCACAAGTTGAGAGCAAACAAAACAAACTCAAAACAGGTTATGTAGTGAAAACCGAACAAAAACCCTAGATGAATTATTTTGTCAATTTGAGAGCAACATGGAAATGCAAATGCAAAGTGCAAATGAGAATGAAAGCAAGTCTTTTTGCCTTGAAATTGGGAGAAGTATTTCAACAAAGAGCAAAACATTTCTTGAGCAAATGTGAAAGTGAGTTAAGGAGGTGAAAATGAGGTGAAGTGTGAAGCAACACACTCACCCATGCATGTATAAATAGTGTAGCACCCCCAATGGTCATAAGAAGAAAGAATATAGCCGTTGGAGGAAAGATAGACGAAGTGGCACTCTTCCCTAGTCGGACGACTAGAGAGCTCAGCCGCCCTCTTGGTGGGCCCCCTCTGATCCTCTTTTGGCATGTCGCTCCCCAATGGCTATATTTTGAGCTGTTGGGTGAATCAACAACAAAATTGTTCTAAAAATTGTTTTTTCAAATAAAACTCCCGGAAATACAATATTTTTTTTTGATTTTTAAAATGAAAATAAATCTAACTTGTGACTACAAAATATGGAAAAGCAAACATGCTATGGGAAAATTGTGACACCCAGTTTCGAAAATGAACCAATTGAACACATATGTGTGCCCAGGACGTTCAACACACATACACGAGTGCAATCACAAAAGAGTATACAGAAAATTACCACAGAACAAGATTAATTAACCAAATTTTATTACACAAACCATATTATCCTCGAATACAAGTTCTAATGAATACTAATAACAAGTTCAACTATTGCAGCAGAAATAAATTAAATAAGCAAACTAAACAGCTAGGCAGCATAAGCGATAGGGTAGCACAGCTCCAATCAACATCACAGACAAAGCTGATGGTAGACACGGCCTAGAACTCCACATTATCGCCATTAAACTCCCAATCTTGACCTGCAAATGTTGGGGGGGGGGATTGCAAGAGTGAGTACATGTTGTACTCAGCAAGTGTGGAAAATATGACATGTGGCTGATTCAAATGATGAATATAATAATGGCTAAGTGTTGAAAAGTACATTAAAACATTTGAAAAGCAATATATTATATGTATGTGAATAAACCCATCATAAACCATAAGTAATATCATAGTACCGGTCCATATTCTATATCCATCATCATATACCAATATCCATATTCAATACCAGAAATTAATTCATAACCATCCATAACCATAATACCAACCATAACCATCCCAAATCCCAATTTTCCTCTAATCATGTGAGGGTCCAGGTTCCTCATAATCAGGAGCACGGCTATCATGATAGTTTTAGACACACTCTGCAGAGGTTGTACCGCTTTACCCACGTGTTTGTGATTTTATGACCTCTCGATGACTATATAATCTCAATTTTGCCGTCTCACACTTCCTTAGATGTGTGGCCAAGAGATCACAAAATAGCCTTTACAAAGGGATTGCTAGCCTATTTAGACCCCAATGAGGTTTCACCGGTGGCGATGTCTCCAACTGAGCACATCGTCAACCAAGGGCCCCCTCTTGAGCCATTCAGATCCCAGGGTAGTCCCACCAATCATCAACAAACCCAATCTGACTACCCCTTCGCCGAGCATACTTAATGGTCCAAATAGCACTGGCAAAGCCCTAATTAATCAGCTACGCCGCACCCATACTTGGCCTCGTGGTGGTACTGTAAATCCTGGATGGTCGCTCCATGAACCGGTCCTTAGATCTAAATCAAGCAAAACAACCATAACATTCAACCCATCCACGTATCAGTCTTGCTTAGATCACCAATTACCATATCAGATTTAACCAGTTCATGTCAACCACAATCTCATTAACGCATAATTAAATTAAGTAGTGTAGTTGTTCTTCCATCCCAATTAATTAAGCGAAGCAAAAAGGTAAAAATCCCATACCGACTCTCTACCATATATTCCAGGTGACAAGGGTGGTTAAACAAAGCTAGTAAACTTCCTATCATAGGATTCCCATCAAATTGACACAAGCATGCAGTTTTGCAAACAAAACATTTATTTCAAAATAGGATCAATATGCTTCAAGGACACTTGCCTTGCTCTTGGGATTGATTAGGATCAAAGCCTCCAAACTCTTGGTGCTGAAGATCCTCCGCGACACTCTCTAGCGCAAATCCGTCTAATCCACACCAAAAACATACAAGACAAGAAACACAATCAAAGAGTGCACAAATATTACTCAATATGGCATGACTTGCATGATTAATGCAAATGCAAGGTGGAACTTGTTAATGAGTTGCTTTTAATGTTTAATAATCACCTTCTAATGGTTATTAACAAGTATACACAGGTTTGGAGTTGATTAGATCTAATTTTGGAATTAATCAACACAATTTAATAAGGAAAACCGGACAAGTCTGCAGGAGGCCGGACTAGTCCATACTTCGCAGAACTAGCAAACTAGGGTTTTCTAGATCGATGTGAATTTGGAGACTAGGGGTTGAATTCACGTAAGGAAAAGGAAGTAGAAGGTATACCAGGCGTTTAGGACTCCAATGAATTGAGAAACTTGGAGGTAGCACTTGGATCTTGATGATCTAGGGTTGGTGATGAACTTGGAGATGATTTAATGACGAAGAACAAAACTTGATGGAGATCTTAATCCTCTTTCATTTCCTCCTCTTCTTCTTCTTGCTTGGAATCTCCTCATCCCTCCTTGATGGTGTCTCTCCACGAACTAGGGTTCGGGTGGGGTGGAAAAGTGGCAAATAGATGTCAAGCCAACGGGTGGGGTTTGTTTATATAGAGGTGGAGGCTAGGGTTAGATGGATTTTGAGTTTGAGATGAGTAGAAGCCGGTTTAGAGTTCAAATGGGCTCTAAAAGAGTTAGGCACGACGTCCCTAGGCTCACTTAACGTGAAACCCAAGAAAGAAGTTCTAAAATAAAAGATCAATTCGGAGTCGCAAAATATCAGACAAGTTCGAAAAGGGCTGGACTAGTCCGAAGTTGTCCAGAGAGAAATCAGAAAACTCTGGCCAAAAATCGGACAAGTCCGACTTTAGTCATAGAGGAAAACGGACAAGTCCGGTGGAACACCAGACTAGTCCGGACAAATCTAGGGACTTTGCAAATTTTCAAGGATTCTTGGAACACTGGACTAGTCCGCATAAGACCGGACAAGTCCGAAAGTGTCCAGAGGCAAAATCGGACTAGTCCGCAGCAAGAACGGACAAGTCCGACAGAGGTCAGAGAGAAATCGGACTAGTCCGCACTTTCCAGAATTTTAAGTGCGATTTTTTTCCAAATCAATTTTAAACTTATTCCTCTTTACGTGGATTAATGTTAAACATGTATATGAATGTATGTAGGGCTTGAAGCATAAAAATGAGGGTGTTACAATCCTACCCCCCTTAAAATGAATCTCGCCCTCGAGATTCGACGCGGAAGAGAAGATATATGGAAATTCCTTTTTGATATCATCTTCTAGCTCTCAAGTTGCTTCTTTTTCTGTGTGATGCTTCCATTGAACTTTACAACATCAAATCACCTTGTTCCTTGTGACTCTCTCCTTGGTTTCCAAGATTTTGATCGGTTGTTCGGCATAAGTCAAATATTCCTCTAGTTCCAATTCTTCCATTGGCACTTATTCTTCTAGTACCCTTAAACACTTCTTGAGCTGGGAAACATGAAAGACATCATGAACATCGGAAAGATGAGTTGGCATCTCCAACTTATACGCTACCTCTCCACTTTTGTCCACAATCTTGAATGGCCCAATATAGTGAGGTGCTAGCTTGCCTCTTATGTTAAACCTCTTATGACCTCGCATCGTGACACCTTGAGGTAAACAAAATCTCCCACTTCAATGGCTAATTTCCTTCTCCCACTGTCCGCATAGCCCTTTTGTCTTGATTGGGCAGCCCTCAAGTTTTCACGAATTATTTGGACTTGAGTTCCGGTTTCCTACAACACATCCGGACCAAATACTTGAGTTTCTCCTACCTCATTCCAGAATAAAGGTGTCCTACACTTCCTTCCATAAAGTGCTTCATAAGGTGACATCTTCAAACTTGCTTGGTAGCTATTGTTGTATGAAAATTCTGCGTATGGCAAGCACTTGTCCCAACTTTTCCCATGATTTAAAGCACAAGCTCTTAACATGTCCTCCAAAATCTGATTGGTCCTCTCGGTTTGTCCATCTGTTTGAGGGTGATATGTTGAACTAAAATTCAACCTCGTTCCCAAAGCTTCATGCAATTTCTGCCAAAATCTGGAGGTGAATTGTGAACCTCTATCCGAGACTATCTTCTTTGGAACTCCATGCAAACATACTATTCTTCCCATATACAGTTTTGCCAATTTTTCTTCATTATAGGTGGTCTTGACGGGAATAAATTGGGCTGACTTAGATAACCGATCCACAATTACCCATATTGAGTCGTAACCGGACTGAGTGCGTGGTAAACCAACTATGAAGTCTGTACCGATCTCTTCCCACTTCCATTCTAGGATCTTTAATGGTAGCAATAATCTAGTTGGCCTTTGATGTTCCGCCTTGACTCGTTGACACACATCACACAATGCTACATATTCATCTATGTCCTTCTTCATGCTATCCCACCAATAGCAAGTCTTCAAGTCTTTGTACATCTTCGTACAACCGGGTGAATTGAGTAAGGTGAGTCATGTGCCTCTTTTAATATTATCTCCCAAATATGCTTCACATTAGGCACGACAATCCTTTTTCCCAGCCATAAGGTACCATGTTCATCCTCATCGAATCTGAATTCTCTCCCCTCTTGGGTCCTTTCCTTGATTTCTTGAATTTCCTCATCCTAAGTTTGACCTTCCCGAATTGCATGCTCCAATGTTGGGTTTAACTCTATCATCTCCATCTCATTTACAAATCCAAGGTTCAACCGTTCAAACTCCTTACATAACTCGTATGGTAACTCTCGAACCGTGACTTGATAACTTACTCCTTTTCTACTCAAAGCATCGGCCACAACATTAGCCTTCCCTCGATGGTAATTGATTCCTAAATCATAATCCTTGATGAGCTCCAACCATCTTTGTTGCCTCAAATTCAAATCCGCTAGGGGAAATTATACTTCAGACTCTTATGATCCGTATAAATTTCGCACCTATGTCCAAGGATGTAGTGTCTCCAAATTTTCAATGCGCGTATAACGGCTGCAAGTTCCAAATCATGAGTTGGATAATTCTGTTCATGTTTCTTCAATTGCCTCAATGCATAGGCGACCACTTGACCTTCTTGCATCAATACACATCCAAGTCCTTGTCTCGATGCGTCACAATAATTATCAAAACTCTTGCTCACATCCGGCAATACCAAAACTTGGGCTGTTGTCAACATCTTCTTCAACTCCTCAATACTGTTTTGACAAGCTTGAGTCCATTGGAAAGCCTTTCCCTTCATTAGCAATTCCATTTTTGGCTTGGCTATCTTGGAAAAGTCCTTAATGAATCTATGGTAATATCCAACCATCCCAAGAAAACTCCTAATCTCCTTTACATTATGCGGGGGCTCCCAATTTAACATGTCCCTCACTTTTTCTGGATCAACCGAAACTCCTCCCCCTGAAATGATATGATCCAAAAACGATACTTCTCTCAACCCAAACTGACACTTATTGAACTTGGCATACATTGATGCTCCCTTAATTTCTGCAGCGTAAGCCTCAAGTGTTCCTCATGTTCCTTCTCATCCTTCAAGTAGATCATGATGTAGTCAATGAAAACCACGACAAATTTATCCATGTACTCCATGAAGACCTTATTCATGAGGTACATAAAGTAGGAAGGCACATTTGTCAATCCAAAAGACATCACGGTTTACTCATAAGATCCATATCATGTCCTAAAAGCTGTCATGGGTATGTCCGATGGTCTAATCTTTATTTGAATGTATCCCGTCCTCAAATCAATCTTACAGAAGACACAAGCACCCTTCATCTGATAACAAGTCTTCTATGCGTGGCAAGGTGTACTTGTTCTTGATTGTTACCTCGTTGAGAGGTCGATAATCCACGCACATCCTTTGGGATCCATCCTTCTTGTCCACAAATAGAACGGGCGCTCCCCAAGGTGAAGAGCTGGGCCAAATGAAACCCTTCTCTAGTTGCTCTTGAATTTGCTTCTTGAGCTCCGCTAATTCTATAGGAGGCATCCTATACAGCCTCTTAGCTGTAGGTGCAATTCCAGGTATTAAATCAATAACAAACTCAATGTCTCGATCAGGTGGCATACCTAGCAACTCATCCAGAAAAACATCCAAAAATTCACACACCACCGAAATCTCCTCAATTGTGGCACCGTCCATATGACTAAGCTCTAATCGCTTCGGTGCGGTTTGGGATGCTTTAAATTCTACGGTGGTCCCTTCTTCATTAGTCAACTTCACCTTCATTGTGGCATACTCAATAACTCCATTGTGCTTCCTCAACCAGTCTATACCAAGTATAATGTCCAATCCTTGAGAGTCCAAAACAATGAGGTTGGCGGAGAAATCTACCCCCTTATTCTAAGTCTTACTTTTGTACATACTATATTTGTCCTCATCTCTCCTCCAGGAGACTTAACCAACAGAGTAAACTTTATATGAGAGATAGGAAAACTATACTTGGCAAATACTTCGATGCAATGAATGAATGCGATGCTCTAGAATCAAATAACATATTCACGGGGTTGGAGTTCGCAAGAAACATACCAATGACCACATCATCCGCTTGTTGAGCATCCTCCCTAGAAACATGGTTCACGTTGCCACGAGCAAAATTTTGTTGTCCCCGATTCCCTTGCGGTTGTCCTCCATTGGGTCTTGGGTTTTGCCTCGGCGCTTTCCTTCCTTGACCAAGTCCTGACTTAGGACATTGATGTGCAAAGTGTCCAGCTTCTCTACAAGTATAGCACTTCTTAACTCCACCAGAATTATTGGGACCAGCTTGGTTTTGAACACTTGCACCAGGAAAGTTAGCGATTGGTGCATAAGGCATTGGAGGCCTAGGTGCTTGCATGACAGGGCGCTGCTGCACAAACTGAGTTGGGCGTGGTGCAAATCCAGGGCGATGAGTAGGCGCAAAAGAGCTAAAGTAATGCGCATTGGGCGGTGTGAAGCGAGGGCACACATTATTTCCTTGTTGTTGTCTTTGATATGGTGCCTTCCTCTTGTTGTCTTGCTCCATCTCACGGACCTTGTTCTCAACAACAATTGCTTTGTCCACAAGCTTATAAAAATTGGCATAATCACAGTTGAGAAATTGCACTTGGATCTCATTGTTCAAGCCCCTCATGAACAAGTATTGCTTCCGGCTGTCTCAGCTCACATCCTCAGGCGCATACCTTGAGAGTTGAGTGAATTTGTTGAGGTATTCACCCACACTCGATCTTCCTCGCCTCAAGTTCTCAAATTCTTGACTCTTCAAAATCATAACTCCTTCTGGCACATAATGAGAACGGAAACTCTCCTTGAATTCGGCCCAAGTAATTCTCTCTTGGTTCTCATGAGCATTGCATAAGGAATTCCACCAATCTGTAGCTGCTCCAACTAGCTGATGAGAAGCGAAAAGAACTTTCTCTCGGTCACTGCATTGGAAAATAGCTAGTTTCTTCTCCACGGACTTGAGCCAATCAGCCGCATCCATAGGGTCAGCGGCTTGAGCAAAGGTTGGCGGCGTAGTCCTCATAAACTCTCCCAACCGGTTTTTAGGAGGCGGGGGTGGCGATGGAGGCATGTGGGGCTGATTGTTGATATTGCCATCCTGCAGCTGTCACATAGTCTGTATCATGGTCTGCATGAGCTGGTTTTGCATAGCCAAAAGCTGCTCGGTACTCATAGCTCCATGAGCAGGTCCTTGTCCATTGTTGTTCTGAGGTTCTCCATGGTTTTCCTCCTCATCATTAGCATCCCTCTTGTTGCGAGTCCTCACCATCTGGAGAAAAGCAATAGGTAAGAATTAGAAAACGTCCCCAACTATATGCATCAAGGGATATGAAACTAGACAACTAACTAGCCTACGTGGACATGGCAATGCTAAAGCGTCCCAAAATCCTCTATTAAGCACACAAGCAAGCAATATAGCAAACAACACACCAAACAAAAACACATCGATTCCTGAGTGCTCCTATGTGCTCTAAAGTGTCCATTTTATCTAGGCTGCATCCTACGGTCAACCTGGCTCTGATACCAATTTGTGACACCCAGTTCCGAAAATGAACCAAGTGATGCATATGTGTGCCCATGACGTTTAACACACACACACGAGTGCAATCACAAAATAGTATATAGAAAATTACCACAGAACAAGATTAATTAACCAAATTTTATTACACAAACCATGTTATCGTCGAATACAAGTTATAATGAATACTAATAACAAGTTTAACTAATGCAGTGGAAATAAACGAAATAAGCAAACTAAACAGCTAGGCAGCATAAGCGATAGGGTAGCGCAACTCCAATCAACACCATAGGCAAAGCTGAAGGCAGACACGGCCTAGTACTCCGCATTATCACCATTAAACTCTCAATCCTGACCTGCAATTTTTTTTTTGGGGGGGGGGGGGTTGCAAAAGTGAGTACATGTCATACTCAGCAAGTGTGGAAAGTATGACATGTGGCTGATTCAAATGACGAATATAATAATGACTAAGTGCTGAAAAGTACATTAAAACATTTTAAAAGCAATATATTATATGTATGTGAATAAACCCATCATAAACCATAAGTAATATCATAGTACCAGTCCATATTCCATATCCATCATCATATACCAATATCCATATTCAATACCAGAAATTAATTCATAACCATCCATAACCATAATACCAATCATAACCATCCCAAATCCCAATTTTCCTCTAATCATGTGAGGGTCCAGGTTGCTCATAACCGGTAGCACGACTATCATGATAGTTTTAGACACACTCTGCAGAGGTTGTATTGCTTTACCCACGTGTTTGTGATTTTATCACCTTTCGATGATTATAGAATCTCAATTATGTCGTCTCACACTTTCTTAGGTGTGTGGCCAAGAGATCACAAAATAGCCTTTACAAAGGATTACTAGCCTATTTAGACCCCATTGAGGTTTCACCGATGGCGATGTCTCCAACTGAGCACATCTTCAACCAAGGGCCCCCTCTTGAGCCATTCGGATCCCAGGGTAGTCCCACCAATCATCAACAAACCCAATCCGACTACCCCTTACCCGAGCATCCTTAATGGTCCAAATAGCACTGGTAAAGCCCTAATTAATCAGTTAGCCACACCCATACTTGGCCACATGGTGGCACTGTAAATCCTGGATGGTCACTCCACGAACCGGTCCTTAGATCTAAAGAAAGCAAAACCACCATAACATCCAACCCATCCACGTACCAGGCCTGCTTAGATCACCCATTACCATATCATATTTAACCTGTTCATGTCAACCACAATCTCATTAATGCATAATTAAATTAAGTAGTGTAGTTGTCCTTCCATCCCAATTAACTAAGGGAAGCAAAAAGGTAAAAATCCCATCCCGACTCTCTACCATATATTCCAGGTGACAAGGGTGGTTAAACAAAGCTAGTAAACTTCCTATCGTAGGATTCCCATGAAATTGACACAAGCATGCAGTTGTGCAAACAAAACATTTATTTAAAAATAGGATCAATATGCTTGAAGCACACATGCCTTGCTCTTGGGATTGATTAGGATCAAAGCCTTCGAACTCTTGGTGCTGAAGATCCTCCGCGGCACTCTCGAGCGCAAATCCATCTAATCCACACCAAAAACATAGAAGACAAGAAACACAATCAAAGAGTGCACAAATATTACTCAATATGGCATGACATGCATGATTAATGCAAATGCAAGGTGGAACTTGTTAATGAGTTGATTTTAATGTTTAATAATCACCTTCAATGGTTGTTAACAAGTTTACATAGGTTTGGAGTTGATTAGATCTAATTTTGGAATTAGTTCAACACAATTTAATCAGGAAAATCGGAGAAAGTCCGCAGGAGGGCAGACTAGTTTGCGCTTTGCAGAACTAGCGAACTAGGGTTTTCTAGATCGACGTGAATTTGGAGACTTGGGGTTTAATTCACGTAAGGAAAAGGAAGTAGAAGGTATACCAGACGTTTAGGACTCCAATGAATCGAGAAACTTGGAGGTAACACTTGGATCTTGATGATCTAGGGTTGGTGATGAACTTGGAGATGATTTGGTGATGAAGAACAAAACTTGATGGAGATCTTGATCCTCTTTCGTTTCCTCCTCTTCTTCTTCTTGCTCGGGATCTCCTCCTCCCTCCTTGATGGTGTCTCTCCACGAACTAGGGTTTGGGTGGGGTGCAGAAGTGGCAAATAAATGTCAAGCCAAGAGGTGGGGTTGTTTATATAGAGGTGGAGGCTAGGGTTAGATGGATTTCGAGTTTGAGATGAGTAGAGGCCGGTTTAGAGTCCCTCATGGGATCTAAAAGAGTTAGGCACGATGTCCCTAAGCCCAATTAACGTGAAACCCAAGAAACAAGTCGTAAAACAAAAGATCAATTCGGAGTCGCGAAATATCGGACAAGTCCGAAAAGGGTCGGACTAGTCTGAAGTTGTCCAGAGAGAAATCAGACAACTCTTGCCAAAAATCAGAGAAGTCCGACTTTAGTAAGAGAGGAAAACGGACAATTCCACTGGAACACCGAACTAGTCCCGACAGGTCCAGGGACTTTGCAAATTTTCAAGGATTCTTGGAACACCGGACTAGTCCGCATAAGATCGGACAAGTCCAAAAGTGTCCAGAGGCAAAATCGGACTAGTCTGCAGCAAAAAGGGACAAGTCCGACGGAGGTCAGAGAGAAATCGGACTAGTCATCACCAAAATCGGACTAGTCTGCACTTTCCAGAACTTTAAGTGCAGTTTTGTTCCAAATCAATTTTAAACTTATTCCTCTTTACGTGGATCAATGTTAAACATGTATATGAATGTATGTAGGGCATGATGCATGAAAATGAGGGTGTCACAAAAATGCAAAAATCTGAGTGGAAAATTCAAATGAGGATGGAAAAATAAAAAATGAGATTACTACCAAATTAACCTATTAGCAAGGTCGCACCATAAATTTGATGAGATGGATTTCCCTCTATCTTCATTGATGCTCAATTTTCAGCCTCTGTCCCTGGAGAAGTGGGCACGGTCGGCTTGCCTTGCTTCTTCCGCCATTTCTTCATTGGCGGTCTAGTGGACTTAAGGCATTCAAACGGTCCTGGCTTTTTCATCTTCTTGAAATGTCAGCGTGAGCGAAAAGATAGAGTCTCCTCATAGATTAATTTCCTCATGAAAGCAATGAGGGTGACCACTTGAGGTGGTGTAACTTGGATCTCCTTGATGTGTTTGACATTCGGGCCATACTTGATTCTGATCATGGAGCATTGCTCCTTCCTTTGTCAAAAGTCAAATTTCTCCTCCTTCCTATTGATATGAAAGTGGATTTCTGCAGCTCTAACATCGATGCGAGCATCCGCGGTGCTAAGGAAAGGGCACCCAAGAATGATCGGAGTTTCCTTCTTGATCTCCATGTCGAGCACCATGAAGTCCATAGGTATGAAGCAGTTTCGGATTCTCACCGGAACGTCTTCAACGATACCCATGGGATAGCAGACCGATGAATTGGCCAGCTGAAGCTGCATTGGCATTGGAGATAGTGTGTTGAAGTTGAGCTTGTCGAAGACCATCTTTGGCATGACACTAACTTGCACCAAGGTCACAAAGTTCCTTGTCATAGTGTTGTGTTCCAATGGAGCATGATATAATGGGGCATCCTGGATCCTTCAGCTAGTTGCCCTCTCGTATGGAGATCATGTTGATATTCTTTATGGGAGGCTCGGGTTGTCCTAGCATCTTGCCATTTTCTAATGGCAGGACAACAGCTGCCAGTTGAGTTGATTGAGTTTCTAGAATTTTGTTGAAGCTCAATTGGTTCTTGAAGGCAGAAGTTAAGCCTTCAACCTTGGCATTAATGTTTTACAGGGTCTTGTCATTAGTAGGCAACTTCTTGGATATGGCATCATTGATCTTGAGTTGGCTAATTGCAAGTTCCTTCAAATTTGGATGATCTCCATAGCCATTGTTGTTGTTGTAGCCCTATTGATAGAAAGGGTGTGGTGGGACTCACCCTTGACCTCCTGGACGGTAGCCATTGTTGAAACTTCCGTTGTTGGCTAAGTATAGGGCATCTCACGGGTCTCGGGGCAGTCACTTCCCATATGACCAGTGTTGCCACATATATGTTACCTCACTAGCCAATTCTTGCCAAAAACTTTGTTTATTAAATTTAGGCAAAGTTTCTAAATCTATTAAACAACGTCTATGGAAGGCTAGGAGTTCACTAAATTCTTTCTATAGGATAAAACATTTTTTTCTAAAAACCAAAAAGAAATACGTTCAAATCCTACCTTAAGGGTGCATAGGAATGGAATAGTGAGGAATTGTGAACCTTCCTCATCCATTTGAGCAAAATTATCCCATCCTAATGCATGCCAAATGGTAAAGAATTTAGAATCTATAACAATTTTGGAGAGTAGCACCGGATCGTAGGCCTTTGTGTGAGTGAACTTGTGACCTCCTGGCTCAAGATTTAATAGGATTGATAGAATAACTCATTCCACCAAGGTATACCTTCTTTTCTGGAAGCTCACCTGCAAAGAACTCTGAGGTTAAGCGTGCTTGGCCCGAAGCAATTTACGCATGGGTGACCAACCGAGAAGTTTTCCCAGTTGCGCACGAGTGAGGAAAAAATGCGCAGAAAAGACTAGTGTTGGTCTGTGGGGCTAGTTTGTGATCTTAGAGAGCTACCAAGAGTAACGACCGCCAGACCTGTAGTGGCTCAGGTGTTACAAAATGGTATCAGAGCTGACCCTCACGGTTTCACGGGGTCAGGGACGTGGGTACGTACGCATGACGCGTGGGTCCTCTAGGAGGGACACAATATGATATGTATGCCAGTACTGAACGTATAGACGTGGCCAAGAGGGGATGTTCCTGGCTTCAGAGTTGACCGACGAGGACGTCGGTCTTCTAAGGGGGGTGGATTGTGACATCCTGGCTCAAGGTTTAAAAGGATTGATAGAATAACTTATACCACCAAGGTATACTTTCTTTTCTGGAAGCTCACCTGTAAAGAATTGGCTCGGAGCAATTTACGGATGGGTGACCGACAGGGAATTTTTCCCGGTTACGCACGAGTGAGGACAAAATGCGCATAAAAGACTAGTGTTGGTCTGTGGGGCTAGTCTGTGATCCTAGAGAGCTGCCAGGAGTAACGACCGCCAGGCCCGTAGTGGCTAGGGTGTTACAGAACTCGCGATCTCGGAAGAGGTTGTAGGCTTGTCGTTCAACATCGTGCTTCAAGTAGAGGTCGTCGGTGTTGCGAAGGTAGAGTGAAGCATCGTCTTCTTCCATCAAGACATCGTCTTGCGCATCTCTCCACCATGGACATGGTGTAGGCTCGGGGGAGAGGTGTGAGCTTGAGTCCCTCACATGGCTTGAGCTTGATGAAGTTCCCTTCCTCTTCTCAAACAACTTCTTCATGCTCTTCATGGCTGCACAACTTGACAACAAACAAAACAAACTTGAAACGGGTTATGTAGTGAAAACCAAACAAAAACCCTAAATGAATCATTTTGTCAGTCTGAGAGCAACTTGAAAATGAAAATGCAAAGTGCAAATGAGAATGAAAGCAAATATTTTTGGCTTGAAATTGGGAGAAGTATTTGAACAAAGAGAAAAACAATTCTTGACCAAATGTGAGAGTGAGTTGGGGAGGTGAAAATGAGGTGAAGTGTGAATCAACACACTCACCAGGGCATGTATAAATAGTGTAGCACACCTCGACGGTCATAAGAGAAAATAATATACCCGTTGGAGGAAAGGAAGCCAAAATGACACTCCTCCCTAGTTGAACGACCAAGGGGCTTTGCCGCCCCGTGGGTGGGCCCTTCTGGTCCCCATTCTGGCATGTGGCTCCCCGACGGTTATATTTTGAGCTGCTAGGTTAATCAACCACAAAATTGCATTGAAAAATTGTTTTTTCAAATATAACATCCCTAGATCAAATATTCTTATTTTTGATGTTCAAAAAATTAAAATAAATCTAACTTGGGACTACAAAATTCCCAACCCTCTAAGGAAAGCAAACATACTATGGGAAAAATTCAAAAATCCAAATGGAAAATTCAACTGAGGTTGGAAAATAAAAAATGAGATAACTACCAAATTAACCTATTGGCGAGCGTCGAAGTTTGCGATCGACACATCCCCCGATACTACTAAGAAGTAGTCTGCGGAGGTTCTTTTTTAGGAGGGGGCGTAAACTCAAGAACTCAAGAATAGGGTGTGGGGATCGGAATCCCGACATCCAAGGATCTCATTGGGTGGTCTCGTGCGACGCGACACCCAACACTATACAAGAAAAGAACGGGAATAAATTTACAATACTAATTCTTTATTTAGAAACACAGTGGAAGTTTTACAATACTAGCGGAAAGGAAAGAGAACTATACATCATAGCTACACTCTCGACACTAGCTATGCAAAAGCAAAGTCATCCATGTCCTGGATACATTGCACTAGCAACACTCAACTTACGGCGGTGTGCAGGGTTCCCACTCGGCTATAAACCCGGGAGGGGGTGCAGCCTCGTCATCGAACCCATCATCAGTCGTATAATATGCAAAAACTTGTTAACTACAAACGTGAGCTTAAGGCTTAGCAAGACTAACCCGTCTCACTAAACATATGCAGGGGTGAATACTAAGCATAGTGACATGCCTACAAGTGGATCCTTATAATCATGTTTTAAGTAGCACATGAAATTGTTCAGGCACGACACATCATAGACTCCACAATCAAACAAGAAACACTTTGCTGAGGATATGACATGCCCAAAGCACATAATGCTATTACAGGTAAAGTAAGGGGAAACTGTAAACTTTTTATTGTGCTATCTCTAAGCCATACAAGGTTACAAAACAATTATAATTCAAAATATCGTATTCTCCTGACTTCTTTAGTATTTACTACGTCACGACACAGTGAACAAGTGGTACCCTATAACCGCGAGGGACAGTGATTGTAATCAGGACACACCCGATCAACACGACACATACGCACTTTCGGAAATGCCATCGAGTACTTACAGTAGTACCTACATAGCACTTCAGTAATAGTCGTATATGGCCACCTTTTACCCAACACTCGAATGTCAAACCGGTCGATCCGGAGCAGGAGGTCACTGTGTGGGGCGTACTCTGACGTGCCCACCAGCTAATTTACACCTCGCTGCCCTCAACCAACACCTATAAAGCGGAACGGAATGCCTCGACAAACTAGTATCAAGTTACGTCAGTTTACTGGAGCCCATTTCTCCGGTATGTCGCTGGTACAATTCAAGCTTGTCCAGCAGGGCCGCACACGACACGGGCCTTAATCAACATAGTCAGAGCTATGCGACCAAGACCACATCTTGTCGCTTCCTACTCATCTCTGACCGGTCTCAATTTCATATTTATCAAACATTTCTTGATCCAATTCATCCCGTGTGATAAAATCCTATCTCGCGAGCAGATTCCATCTACACGTCTTCTACCGGATCCCTATGAATATAAGCATGGCAGTTACTACACAAGTTTGTGAGATATTCTAACCACTCCCTAGGTCCTTTGGTCATGCAAGTGGATGTCAAACACCTTAAACGTAATGCACAAACATCTGAAGGCGTAAGGTGAATGAAAGGTGCAAAGACACTATAAGGAACTTAAATGCAAACCGGGGCTTGCCTGAATGCGAGTCCGAGTCTATGTTAGTCTCTGGTAGCTGGACTTCCAAAGCTTCCGGCTGCTCCTCGACTTCAGTTACTACACGTTATGCATATAGTATATATGAACGACTTTGAAAATAAATAATATGTTTAAGGTCACAAGCTAATATCTTGTGAATCAAATAATATTATGATCTTAAAGGGCTTCGAAACTTTTTTGGTAGATACTAGGGACTATAAAGGAGACTCTTGCAAAGAACAGGAGATGATCAAGGAAGTTTGTTGTCCCTAAAATTCCTACAAGTATAAAAATTCTCTAAATTTTGTTGAAATTATGGAGGTCTATCATGGCTACCAGTGGTTGTGCCATGTAGAGGGGTCTTAATGGTTCTAGGAAAATTTGTTTCACAATTTTCTAAGCTTCCTACAGGGAGAAACTGATTTTACAAGTTTGGGGAAAAAGCTGAAATTGATTTTGTATTTTTCTCAATTTTCAACTACATAGAGATTCGGAACACTGATCAAACCAGTAATTTAAATTAAATTAAATTGAAATTTTTACTGGAGATCAAGTGTATTATTAAGAGTGTTCGGACTAAAATTGGGAATTTTCCAATTAACAGAACAGGAGTTATTAATTTCCCAAGCACTTAGTTGAAAAGGAATTAACTATAACAATTCTGAGTGTTTCATGTCTAATAAATTGCATCACTGCAAAGTGGAGATTTATATGAGTGTACCAAAATTTATTTTGAAATTTTTGAGCATTTCTACTAGGAGTAATGATTTTTAAAAGTTTGGATAAATCCTGGAACTATTTTCCAACGGGAAACATTTAAATAAAGCAGCCAGGCCCACTGGTTTGAAATCAACCAATCGCAGCGGGGCCGCACCGGGGGCCACAGGGTTAACCTGCACAGCCGCATGGATCCGGAGCCGCAGCTGATCCGCGCGCTCGCACACGTCGCTGACACGCGAGGCCCACAGCCTTTGTCTACCTCGCGACGCGATGCCCGGCCGCGGTCGTGTTGCGCCGGCGAGCTCGCCGCGACAGCTGCGTCGACCTCCATCCGACTCGGCCCTGACCAACTAGCCATAAAATTGGCCGCACAACACGATTGTGAGGTCCAATCACGGCGGCGACGGTTGGAAATGGCGATGCGACGACGGCGGCAGAGCTAGGGTTTCGGCCATCCTCGGAAACACATGGGGATGGCAAAAAAGGCTCGAGGAAAAGCTAGAAACATTCCTGGGAGCATGAGGATGATGATTTGGAGGTGCAAATGCCGTGGAATGGTCGACAATGAAGAGTTCAACGGTGAACCGCGGCTTCTTCAGTGGCGGCGACCAAAAATCGGCTATCTCGGTCAACACTCGATGGTTTTCAAGTCTTTTTGATCCGAAGTGTTCGCAGGGAGATAGGCAAACTATACCTTAACTATTGCCAAGATTTATTAGACGTAGAAAACGAATTAAATCCCTAACCTAGAGACATAGGTATGAACTATCATCGGGAAAAATGGAAATAAGAACGCTACAAGGCATGGCATGGCATGAAACATGGTGAGCATGCGTAAGGCGCGATTACACACCTTTTTCTTATAGAAGTTGGGGCCTGTAGAGGCTTCCTCTGGGTTGTCAACGGTGGACAGAGGGCGATTTATGGTGGCTTCACCGGCGGTCGTCAGAAAACTACGGAATACCGCGCAACCGGTTGAGAAAACGCCGAACCACAAGATGGAGAAGGTGCGCAAGTAAGTTGTGCACAAGTTTGCTAAAGAACTCATGATCGATCCTTGGCTAGACGGCAAGTTCTCGTCGGAATCCTGAGGGAAGGCGGCGGCGCGCGAGCGGGGCAGAAATGCGGCGTGGGGAGTAAAAACCGAACGGGAACTCGACGCCGGTGACCAGAGGGGTATAAATAGGCATGGAGGGACGAGGGGAGCTCGTCACGGCGCAAGCAAGCAGGCAGCTCGGTGGCATGCATGCCGGGAGGTGTCGCCACCGAGTGCCATCGTGAAAACAGAGGGGCAGCTCGAGTGTGAGTCACTGGATAGTGGGTCCCACAACCTCTTAAGCCTATCCTCTCTGGAACTTCAACTCCCCTACCAAACTTGATCCAAAAATCCTAGATTTTTCTGGAGAGGCTCAAATAAATATCTGGATTTTGATTCTAAAATCAAAACATCAAATTGATCAAGTTTCAATTAAAATTCAATTTTGAATTTGAATTTGAATTATATTCAATGGAGCCACTGAATTAGCAATTGAGTTTCAAAAATTATGAAACTTTGTGGATAAGTCAAGCAAGTCATGCTTATCATGATGGTGTGTTCAAATTTTATGTTCAAATAAGTTTGAATAGAATTTAAATTTTGAACTTAATTGTGGCTTGAATTTGCTAAGCATCTCAAATAAAATAGTAAATGGAATTAACAAATATTGAGACTTTGCAGGAGGGCTATATGGAATATTATGAGGCCATGGAAAAATGTATAGCCTCAGATTTGAATATTTTGACAGGGCCTAAATGTACAGTGCTATATTCAAATTAATTTGAATATATTTAGTACTGCATAATGTTTTGCCCTAGCAAAAACCATTCAATAAAATCCAAAATTTGCAGGAAGGTCACTTGAATTATCCTAGGGTCATTGGTGAAGTACATCCCTTATATTAATAAAATCTTTGAGTATGAGGGAAAGAATTATGCTTCTTCAGCGGTGTGGTTTCCCCACAAGACCTTGTGGAAGTGCAAGGTGCGGCTTCTTGTGGTGCGAGTCTTCTAATTGATTATTTGGGTTGGATGCTCAGAGTAAGTAAGATCTGGTTGGAGAGCATCCAAATCTTCCATACGGACGGCAGCTAAGGTCTTGAGACATTTCCACAACTGTGAAATGTGAAATACAGTGTGGACCCCTGAAAGCGACACTGGTAGCTCTAGCCGATAGGCCACCAGTCCGCATTGTTCAATTACTGCGAACGGCTTAATGAAGCGTGGAGCTAGCTTCCCTTTTACTCCGAAGCGATGAACCCCTTTCATTGGGGATACACGAAGGTAAATGTGATCCTCGACATCGAAGTAAAGAGGTCGTCGTTGTTTGTCCGCATAGCTTTTTTGCCGGGATTGAGCAGCATTGAGATTGGCTTGAACAACTTGCACTCGTTCTTCGGCTTCATTTTCCAAGTCGATACCATATACCACTAGTTCATCGGATTCAAACCAGTTCAAACGTGTGCGGCACTTCCGTCCATAAAGAGCTGCATATAGTGCCATCTGGATGCTAGCCTGATAACCATTGTTGTATGAAAACTCCGCTAATGGTAGGTGATTATCCCAATTCTTACCATGGTGGATGGCACAGGCACGGGGCATATCTTCTAGCACTTGGTTTGCTCGCTCCATTTGACCATCATTCTGAGGATGGTAAGCTGAGCTTCGGATCAACTTGGTACCCAGAGATGCATGGAGTTGCTCCCAAAATCGAGCAACAAATAAGGTTCCACGATCTGATATGATAGTGCGGGGTACTCCGTGTAGGCACTGGATCCTGGCAATATACAACTCTGCATATTGTCGTGCCACATAATTGACATTTACTAGAATAAAGTGAACCGACTTGGTGAGTCGGTCGACTATCACCCAAATTGAGTCATCCTTGTGAAAGGTGAGAGGTAATCCAACAATGGAATCCATGCTGATATCCTCCCATTTCCAGGCTGGTATGCTTAAAGGATGAAGCTGACCGGCTGTCTTCAGATGGTCGGCTTTCACCCGCCGACACGTATCACACTCAGATACGTACTTCGCTATCTCCCTCTTCATCCGAGTCCACCAAAATTTCTTCTTTAAATCTTGGTACATTTTGTTACTTTCCGGATGAATTGAATACTTGGACAAATGAGCTTCGTCCAATATCTTCTTTCGATGTCCCACATTGCGGGCACTACGATGCGGTCTTTGAACCAAATGGTACTGTCATCGTCACATCAGAAACACTTCATCTCCCCCTTCTTCATTCTCCAGTGAATATGCGATATGCCCTTGTCTTTCTTCTGAGCCTCTACAATATCTTCCCTTATGGTAGGAATGAGAGCTATATTGTAGAGCGCCCCATATGGAACCAAGTAAAGACTCGGTTCTTCTTCTTCCATCAAGGTGATAGAAAGATTATTGACATGGGACTTGCGACTCAGCGCATCTGCATCTACATTTGCTTTGCTAGGATGGTAGTGGATCTCAATCTCATAGTCTTTGATCAATTTCAACTGACTTCACTATCACATATTAAAGTCCTTTTGGGTGAAGATGTACTTCAAGCTTTTGTGATCGGTGTAGAGATGCACTAGGTTGCCCAATAGATAATGTCTCCACATCTTCAATGCAAGTACCACGGCAGCAAGCTCAAGATCACGAGTCGAATAATGCTGCTCATGGTTCCGAAGCTGCCGTGATCCATAAGCGATCACCCTTCTGTCTTGCATCAACAAACAACGCAAACCAATCCTAGATGCATCACAATAAACATCAAATGACTTGGTTGTGTCTAGTTGGGCTAATACCGGCGCTGTTGTGAGGTGTTTCACTAATTCTTGAAAACCTTCCTCACATTCCTTCGTCCATACATACTTCTTCCCTTTCTTCAGAAGTTCCGTTATTGGTTTAGCTATTTTGGAAAAACTTGGAATGAACCTCCAGTAATATCCTGCTAAACCTTGAAGCTTCAAACTTCATGTACAGACTTTGGAGACTCCCATTTGAGTACTTGCTTAATCTTGCTTGGATCAACTGCAATCCCGTCAGCAGAGATGATGTGCCCTAGAAATGGCACTTGGCTGATCCAGAACTCACATTTGCTAAATTTGGCATACAACTTGTGGTCTCACAATCGTTGGATCACGATGCGCAAATGTTGAGCATGTTCTTCTTCAGATTTTGAATACACAAGGATGTCATCGATGAAGACCACGACAAACTTGTCCAATTCCGGCATGAACACCGAATTCATGAGATACATGAAAGGAGCCGATGCATTGGTCAATCCAAAGGACATGACAAGGTACTCATACAATTTATACCTCGTTGAGAATGCTGTCTTAGGTATATCCTCTAGTCGAATCTCAATCTGATGATATCCAGAACGAAGATCCATCTTAGAGAACACCTTGGCACCCACCAATTGATCGAACAAAATATCGATGTGTTGTAGTGGATACTTATTCTTGATTGTGACAGCATTGAGTGGACGATAGTCCACACATTGTCTCAATGTCTTATCTTTCTTTTCCACGAACAATGCAGAACAGCCCCAAGGTGATCAACCTGAACGGATGAAACCCTTGTCCATAAGTTCCTTCAGCTGCTCTTTCAGTTCTGCAAGTTCCTTAGGTGCCATCTTATATGGCTTCCTCGAGATCGGCACTATTCCCGGTACAAGTTCAATCTTGAACTCGACATCTCTTTCTGGTGGCATACCAGGAAGATCTTTGGGAAATATGTTCGGATACTCACATACCACTAGAATGGCCTCAAGTTTAAAGGCCTCAGTGTTGTAAGTACTTGGAGTTATTTAGTTAATACTCTCAAGAGTGAGAGCTTGGGGAGTGTGGAGTGGAGAATTCACATATAAACTCTGAGGAACAATTTCAAGAATAGCACAGTTGTATTGCAACCATGCCATCCCTAAGATGACATCTAACTTTTGATGATCCAATATAATGAGAGAGGTAGGGTATATGTTCCCACCCATATCAAAAGGTACCCTATGGACCATCTCATCTGCAACTACTTTCCCACCCGATGAACAAATCATATATGGGGTTTTTGTGGGAACGATAGGCAACTGATATTGACTGACATAAGACTTGCTAATAAAGTTGTGGGAAGCACCGAAGTCAAAGAGGATTACTACGGGATGACCAAGGAGAGAGAACGTACCCGTGAATACGGGTGCGCCTTTCGAAATGTCCTCGATGGAGAGGTGGTGGATGTTGTTGGGTCTGGGGCCTAGCTTCTTGGGCTGGTTGCAGGGCTGGTTTGCCCCCTGGTACGATGACTGTCCTCCGCTCTGCAGGCAGTCCCTGACGAAGTGCCCCGTAAGACCACACGTGAAACACGTGTACGGGGTCTGACCGGCACGGAAGGTAAGACGGAACCCCGGTGCACGTGGTGGAGGTGGAAGTGCATGCAGAATCATCCCCTGCTGCTGCTGTGGACGAAAGCCGGCGTTGTTGAACGGGCGACCACGAAACATCAGTGGTCGCGATGGCGGCTGCCACCTCTGGCCGGATGGTGATCGATACACCATTCAGTACTTCTGAGGAGCACCCCCTCTGCTGCATTGCGGAGCACTCCTTTTCTTCTTGTCAAATAACAGCTCCCTAGTAGCGTCCTCCTGCACGATCGCGGTGTTGACCATGTTGTTGAAGCTGCCGCTGTTGAACAAGGCAAGCTTGTCCTTCATCTTGGGGTTCAAACCCCGATAGAAGCATTCACACTTCCTATCTTCCGACTCACTTGGTCCTGAGCATACTGGGCCAAGTGGTTGAATGCCTTGGAGTACTCATAAGTGTGGGGACCGGGGTCCACACATCCGAGGATCTCATTGGGTGGTGCCGTGCGATGTGGCACCTAACAGCACACACAAAAAGGATACCAAAACATATAAAGTTTTCATTTTATAATAAGAAGAGTTTACAAAAGAGTGTACAATAGAAGTACACACGCAGCGGAAAATACATACTCATAATCTCACCTAACTAAGCAGGAGAGAAGGCGTCCATGCCCTAGGACGATTCTCACTAGCAACACGAAGAACATTCAGCAGCGGTGTGGTTCACATGAGATTTTATCTCGACACCTCGTGTCTCATGTATAACCTGAACAACAGAAATAAAACTAATACCTGCAAAAATCATTAAAGTGCAAACTTGAGCATAAGGCTCAACAAGACTTAACCGTCTCACTAGACATATGCAAGGGGACACTAAACATAGGTAAGGTGAAGCATAAATGACTCGCCTACAAGTGGATCCTTATAATCAAGTTTTAGGTAGCAAATGACATTCTTCGAGCACGGCACATCATGGGCTCCACAATCAAACAAGAAACGCTTTACCGATGATATGACATGCTCAGGGCACATAATGCTATTACAGCTAAAGTATGGGGAAATTGTAAACTTTTAATTGTACTATCTCTAAATCATACAAGGTTGCAAAGCAATTATAATTCAATACAATATGATTTTTCTTGCTTCTTTAGTATTTACTACGTCACGGCGCAGTGAACAAGTGGTACTCTATTACCGCGAGGGATGGTGATTGCAATCAGGACACACCCGGACAACACAACACATACGCACTTTCGGAAATGCCAGCAAGTACTTCACGCAGTACCTATGTAACACTTCAGTACTAGTCGTATATGACAACCTTTCGCAAGACACTCAAATGCCGAACCGGTCGATCCGTCACGGGCAGGAGGTCCCTGCGTGGGGCGTACTCTGACGTGCCCACCAGTGGATTTACACCTTGCTACCATCAACCCACACCTATAAAACGGAACGGTATGCCTCGACACCCAAGTGACCAAGCTACGTCAGTTTATTGGATTCCATATGTCCATTATGTTGCCGGTACAAGTCAAGCTTGTCCGAAAGGGCCGCATACAGACGGGCCTTAATCGACACAGGCAGGGCTATGCGATCGAGACTCCATTCTCGCCGCTTCCTATCCCTTCCCTGCCCGGTCTCCATTTCATTATACTATGCCATTTTCTATCTAACCAATTCTGTGAGATATGTCCTACATCTCTCGCGAGTAGATTCCAACTACTCGACTTCTACCGGATTTCCTTTGCATTAGCAAAGCAGTTACTACAGGTCAAATTGTAACTCGTTCCAACCAATCCCTGGGACTTTTGGCCATGCAAGTGGAGCATCAATCGCCCTATACGTAATGCACACATCAAACTTATGACGTAAGGTGATCAAGACTGTAAAAACTCTGTAAAGCTTTTAAATGCAAAACGAGGCTTGCATTAGTTTGCGACTCGAATAAATGTCAATTGTTAGGGCTTGGTCTTCCTCCGGAGAACCTGCCATGGAACTTCAGTGGGAACACCTTGGCCTTCTCCTCCAAGTGAAGCTCCTCGTCGATCACCTACCATCACGTTTCCTATCGACATGATATGCATATAAGTAAGTAATATAAGGAAACACTAGAGTTAAGAAGATTGTGTACTCTTTAGGAACGACGAGATTGTCTAAGAGGAACAGACATGCCTCTGTTGTGTGGATAAACAAAGGATGACTCAAGGTGACATAGTAGTGTCGAGATAAGCACTAAAAGGTGCAATGTAATGACACATCGCGATTTAGAACTCGACACTTGGGGCTATGCCGCTCAAAGAGTGATAAGGTAGAATGGTGAAGAAGCATTACTGGACTATGTGATGTAAGGAAGACTAAGCGATCAAGATGGAGCATTGAAAGCTTAAGGCATGAGTGAACAACAAGAGGTTGTGATTTAGAAGTCGACCAACGAAGTTACACAAACTCATTAAAGAGTAAACCTAATTACGTGACAAATGTGGTCGCAGGGTTCTGATAAGGATGAACCAGTGTGAAACCCTAGCGACACTTGGGAGTGAAGTGAGGTCAACATTCCTTGGACTTAAGACGTCATAACGAGCCTTGTTAACCTGACGTGAGTACCGAGACAACGTTCAAATGACCTTTAGGTAAAGTAGTTTCTACAGCTAGCTTCTCGAGCATCGTTCAAGTACTTACACGACGACACTAATGTAGTGTCTCCCGCAAGCCTATCCCGGTGAGCTCGATAAGCTCTCAGGACTTAAACATGATGCGAGACCTTGCCGTGAAGGCAGGATTTGCCATCTCGAGAAGATCGTCTCCTCGACGTTTACATCGACCCGGACTCGTCAACAGTGGTGAGCAGAATCTCGAACACCACCTCATGAGTCGGAGAGTTAGGGACTCGACTTAGTTGTCGACAAAAGACTCGACGAACCTACCGTCGAAGAAGTGGTACACCAAGCTAACCAATCCTGTGATCGGTTAGGGAACATCCTCGACACAACCAAGGAACTCTTACCCAAGGTTCCCCTTGGTCTAGTTATCCTTGTTGGTCGCAACGTTCTTGCATCCTCTACTCCAGGTCATCGGTGAGCACCAAAACACCTGGTTTGACCTAGAAGGCATTTCATCGAGCACCCTGACTACACCCAGGACTCGAAGAGTCTCGCCTCGACTAAACCCTAATTTGGCTAAACGACCGTCAACTGTTGTGTCATGGTTCTGTTCCAGCATCATGTACATTACAGGCATCCTTCATCTCGATGCCAAGGCACGATGATGGCTCGGAACGTCACGACGACGTCATGTGGTCAACGACGTCGACACGGCTCATGGTGGAGCATCACGAGCACGCACGGACAAGCCAACGTGATACAAACAACAAAGGAGGTCGACTTGGGGACTCCTATAGGAATGATATCAAGGCGGAACATGGACGTACGACTTGACGACACATGAGTACCATTAGGGATCACAACGAACGGACCTCGATGACGTCAAGCAAGACATTTTAGGGCAAGGCTCACCTTGTAGGCATTTCGCCGAACATCTTGGGTGTGTATTTGATTTCCGTCGCTTCATCACCATTCAAAGGGTATCTTGGCACTTGGGCTTGTCGAGTTGCCACATCACCATACCCCTGCATCAAGACCAGCTCTGAACATCAACGAAGTTGGTTCTTTCCTCGTGAACATTTCATCGAACACCTAGGCTGCAGCTCTGTCCCAACTAATCTTTGCACAAATCAGAGCTAACCTTGAACCAATTGTCGTCGCCGTTGTGTCATCAACGTGTTCTTGCATCTCACACATCTCACAGGTCACTCGCTTCGCTGGTTGGGTGCAGCCATGGCGCGGAACGGGGCGACGATGCCGGGTGTCGACCACCGGTTGAGGTGTTGGACAGCGTCGAGGGTGGACAGCCGTCGCGGGCGCGGTCGTGGACGGACAGGGAGCAGGTCGGCGTGCGTTGGCGCTGGGGAGACACGAGCAGTGGTGGGCATCCGTCGCCGTTGATGGTGCAGTGCGGGACGACGTGCATCCATGGTGTGCGTGACCGGCGTGGCGTGGCACTGCAGCACCGGAGGAAGGGAGGAGCAGAGGCGCGAGCCGGGGCAACCGCCGGCGAGTGAGGCGCTGGAGGCAGCCGGGCGCAGGGGAGACGCGCGGTCCAGAGGCCAGGACGAGCGGCACACGGCGGGGAGGTGTTGGGGCGACGCGCGTGGACAGACGGGCTGTGGAGCAGGGCGCTGGGGCGCGGGTGCCGGAGCAGAGGTGGGGCGGCGCGCGAGCCAGCGTGGAGGAGGTGCGGTGCTCGGGGCGGCTCGGCCTGGCAGCGAAGCGGCGCGAGGGAGGAGACGAGGAGGCGCGCGGTAAGGCGCGGGGCGATGCGGCCAGTGGGGGCGCGCCGCTGGGGGACAGCACCGGAGGCGGCCGCTGGCGGCGGGAGCCGGTGGCCGGGGGACGAGGCGGCGGCCAGACGCGGAGGAGGCGCGCGGAGTTGGGCGAGCGACAGTCGGGAGCGGCCCCAGCGATGAGGAGGTGGCCGGCGCGGTAAAGGTGCGCTGTGGCCGGAGCCAGCAGGGGCAAGCGGCTAGGCCGAGCGGCGCACGGCGCTGAGGGGCGCGAGCTGGAGGCGAGGAGGCGGCCGAGTGTCGTGGGTAGGACCGGGAGGAGGCACGGCGCTGGGGATAAGGACCGGTGCGACATCGCGGTGGCCATCGCGGTGGAACATGCACGTGCCTGCGTGGAGGCAGGGGAGGAGGTGCCGACCTGACTGGTGGGGACCACCTGTGGGACCCACCTCCCTAACTCCTCTTTCCAAAATTCAAATAGGGCTAGCAAGCATGCTTCAAAAATAGTCAAATTTGGTCCAGTGACTAAATAAAATGTGGAGAATTTTATGGTGCAATCAGATTTCAAAACTGAGCAAGTTGAATTTGAACTCAGATTTGAATTTGAATTCAAGTGGTGATACTTGACTCAAGGAAATAAATAGTAGATTAGGTTCAAAAATCCTGAAACTTTGAAGTTACCCTTTTTGAACCATAAGGGACCTCAGGATAATTTTGGAGTTGATTTGGACAAGGTTGAGCACAAAGTTTAAATTTGAGGTCGACGTTGATTAAACTCTCAGTACGTGTTCAATAAATGGAAAACGTGCTTCAAAAATTTTGAAACTTTTCCGAGAGTCTATTTGGAATATTAGAAGGTCATGGAAAAATTTACGGCATGAGATTTGAATATTTTTGGATGTCCCATTTTAGGCTTGAAATAATTCCTTTTTCTTTTTCTCTATTTTGTTTTCTTTTCTCCTTTAATTTTTTCATTGAAAATGTGAATACTTGGAAATTAAAGATTTTACACCTTAAGTTCCAATACCTTAGCAAACATGTTCTATATGTAAAGTTTTAACAAGTCCCTATTTTTAGTGAACATGGTTTAACTCATATGGCTCATGTGAGTTTGGATTTCCAAGTCCACTTTCAAAATTTTTAAGTTCGCATTTTTGCGTTTTTGTTCTTTCGAAAAGCGGGCTTTTACAACAAGCACTCCGTCCTCCTTGCTTCAGCTCCAAGAACTCTTGAAGCTTCCTCCTCATAATACCGGGAGGTATATGATAGGTGCGGAACGCCTCGCGGAACTCCTCCCAGCTCACTGCATAGTAGGCTGGTGATGCAGCAAGATAATTTTCCCACCACGCATCAGCAGACCCCTGTAACTGTTGGGCCGCGAACAGGATGTTCTGATGTTCGGTCATCCGTAGCAAACCGAACTTTCCTTCGATGGAGCGGAGCCAGTTGTCCGCCTCCAACAGTTCATCGGCCACCATGAAGACCGGCGAGTGCACTAACATGAAGTCTGAGTATGAACGGGACAAATGTTGAACCAAAGTCTGCAGCAACTCAGTTTGCTCGTCGCGCGAGCCGAGCACTGCGGCAGGAACCTCCGCTAGACTCCTCGGAAGTTCAGGAGGTGGTGGTGGTGGAAATTGTTGCTGCGGTGTCGCAGCTGGCTCCTGGGTCGGAGATTCGTCCTCATGACCACGACTTGAACCTCCCATTTCAGGCGTCCAACGCGTACGCACCATTCTGCACCCATATGATTTAAAATCAGCACATGTTTGCTTTTCTGTCATCCATTTCATATTACAGAAGTGCAAATATTGACAAGGGAATAAGTGCATAACATTCACATATATTGATAAAGTACAAACTTTATACAAGATATATTATCTCATGACCAAGTTTACAGTAGTGAATTCCAAAATGACAGACTCCCACTACGGAAGTGCATCTCTACCATACATGGTCCCCATGAGACGTCATACACACCTTGTCATCTTATACATACCCACTACTAATTTTAATATGACACAAACATGGCCACAAAATAAACACGAGCAACTACTAAACTATATGTTGCCCCGTGATGGCAGGAGTGCTGCCCCATCCTTCACCGATACGCCCTATTCGACATATATCATGGGCTCGTGGATACACCACTGGTCGCAATTGTGCTTCGGCTTCAATCACATTATCCTGAAGTTGTTCTGCCTCGCACTCCCAATTCTGAGCTTCCTCAATGGCCGTGTCTCATTCCTCGGTGACTACCAACAGCTGCTCCTGCTGTTGTTGCACCACCAACTGACTCGCTTGCAGCTCACCACGAGCTTGCTACAGATCATTGCGAGTTTGCCGCTGCTTGGCATGAGCTTTCCGTAGTCTAAGGCGAGCGTGATGCAGCTGACTCTCGCACTTATTCAGCCGGTGATTTGTTGGAGCCAGGAACGAACGTAGGTTCTCATTGATATAATCAAGAGTATCTCCCCGTTCAGTCGCTTGCCTCAAGGATTTGACTTGCTCCTGAATAATTGCACCTTGAGCAAGAACCACCATATTGGATGCAGCCGCAAACTTTCCAAATGTCGTCGAGGTTGTGTCGCCATACGGTGTATAGGCTGCAACCATACGACGCTGCCACTCAAAACCAGCCACACCACAGACCGGACGAAGAACAAATTGAGTCTCAGCCACGACATCTTGATGAAACTCGCAAAGCTTCATAAGCGCTTCGCCCGCTGCGATTGCCCAAGTTTCCACCAAATGAGTTCCCTCGATAGTGATCGAAAAAGGAGCCCATCCATAACGACGTGGACTAGCAGGTATGTCGACCAGGACGGTGCATGAATGAACGCCTCTGTCAACCATTTCTTGACCCCAATAGCATGGCATTTCAATGAAGCCAAACTGTTGGAGCACCTCCCGCAGCATGCTCGGGAAGCCCGGATGGCTAGCGCACGTGGAAAATATCCATCCGTCCGGCAATAGCATCATCACATCCGCCATCTAATAAATATTTGAATGGTTCAAATACTCAAATTCAACAAACTGTGTTTATAACCAGATCATGGATGTGATAAATGAATTATGAAAGTGAATTCACATTCAACTGCTAAAGGAAACAACACACTGGAACCCCATCACAATTCTGTTCCTGCTGACCTTCCTGTATAAATTCAAAATTTTCATACCGGAAACATCAGAACCAGATGTTGGGTTGAATACAAAAGTTGTAGAACACTTTAGTAACTTTCCGGATTGTACTTATACAGCTCCAGGGGAGATAGGAAGTAGAATCTATACAGGTTTAAAGTTGACCCAAGTTTTCTGGAAATTTTGACAGAACCTCCCCTGTATATGTGGTTATTTCCACAATTTATACAGGTATATTAAAACCATATATGGAGGTAATGACAAAATAAACATTGTATAACATCAAGTTAAAAATCCAGAAGTGAAAGATTTGAGCCATGAAACATTTGTTATACAGCTATAACGCACAAATTCGAAACTATGTGCAAACTGTTTCAAGTTCTGGTCTGCCAGAACCAAGTTTTCGACAATAGGAATTAAACACAGTTACAGAAAGATTCAGGCCATGAGTGCAACATGAAGTTGATAGAGGACTTCCTAAGATTTCCATAAATGTATATATGTGACATTGTCACCATTCTGGATTAAAAACTAGAGCTATCCCAACTTAACAGATAAACTGACTGGTTTTTAACAGCAGCCCTGCAGTTCACTGTTTTGAACTCGAAATTTGAATTGCCTCAAATTCGAATCAGGAAAAACTTTGAATAGAAAAACTGTATATATCCTTCTATCCTTTCCATATATGTGTCACAATAACGCAGAAGATTTTTCTACAGTGAGTTATGGCAAAATTACAGAGATTGGTACAATGGTAGGGTCATGTGGAGCAGTTTAAGCATACCCCAAATTTCAATAGATTATTAAACTTATCTGCCTTGATGGTCAACAGAAAAGTTGTAGAGGTCTTCAAGAGCTTTCTATCCATATAGCATAAACCTATGTTTGTTCATGACCAACCAAGATTAAAACCTGACGAAGTTGAGCAAACTTCTGCCAGAAATCAAGAATCTTGGTTCTAACCCTTTGTCGAGTCGAAACTCATTTTGCGGAGTCCGAACCTGCCAGCACCTGATAGCCAAACTTTCCAAAATGTAACGCAACCATTCTGTCGTCGGAGATGGTCAAGTATCAAAATCGATACTGACGGTACTACGTGCCTTACCAAAGAAAATTCTAACCGGTATATCTAGATACGTTTATAGGTGGCCCTAGTATCGTTCACTCACAAACGTGTTCTACACGGGTCGCTACTGTAGTTAGTGCTGCAGAAGACAAACAATCCCCTTTCACACCTTCACACCTCAAGGGCGGCACGGGGAAATATAACAGGCAATCATAATAATAATATGTATGAAAGTAAATGCATACGACTCTGGTGTGAGTCGTCGTCGAGCGATGTCATGTCTCGAGGTACATGGTTGTATTACGTCTGTACAAAAAAGACTTCCGCACGAACCGGCTTATACACGCTCGGGCATATGTGTTTCGCATGCTCCCATAGAACATGAATAGTTCTAGAGACGCATACTATCAGGTTATTCACCACCCGACGGGGGCTCCCACTAACTTTGAAGCACGCTGGGGTACCGCGTGTCATAGGTTCTCAGAAACATGGAAAGTTTCAGAGACTCCTATTAACATTTCGTGCCAAGCCATGGAAATACATCCATGCTACCTCTCGCATGGTGAGCTTACCGCAATTGATCCGCTTACGGTGGCGTACCTTACCTCTTACCTGACGTCGGAGTGTTGTTACAGAATATAATAACTCATAGTTAGTTTACCACCATTATATCATATACTAATAATACTCCTTATATGGGCATATAGCTAATTCCTCACTCAATAATCCTAAGTTTTGAAAATATGCTCTTTTCAAGCTCATTGTTCCCAATGATGCTCTGATACCATGCCCGTGGGGACCGGAATCTGACATCCAAGGATCTCATTGGGTGGTGTCGTGCGATGCGACACCCAATAGTATACAAGAAAAGAACGGGAATAAATTTACAATACCAAGTCTTTATTTAGAAACACAGCGGAAGTTTTACAATACTAGCAGAAAGGAAAGAGAATTATACATCATAGCTACGGTCTCGGCACTAGCTATGCAAAAGAAAAGACATCCATGCCCTTGATACTTCGCACTAGCAACACTCAGCTTACAGCGGCGTGTAGGGTTCCCACTCGGCTGTAAACCCGGGAGGGGGTGCAGCCTCGTCATCAAACCCGTCATCAGTCGTATAATTTGCAAAACTTGTGAACTTCAAACGTGAGCATAAGGCTCAACAAGGCTAACCCGTCTCACTAGACATATGCAGGGGTGAATACTAAGCATAGGTAAGGAATAGCATAAGGGACACGCCTACAAATGGATCCTTATAATCATGTTTTAAGTAGCACATGACATTCTTCAGGCATGGCACATTGTTGACGGTCCTTAAGTACCACATTTTGACGGTCAATTCACCTCATAATGTGCATAAAAGAAACACAAAACATAGTGGTAGGGTTATACACTAAACAAATTCCACAAGTGTTGGTGTTTATTTGTATGCAGGTGAATTATTATCCAAAATACCAAAATATGCAGGGATGAATCCATGAAAATGGATTTCAACGAATTAGGCGATGACACGTGGCAACATATGGATCAAATGGCCCACAAACAGAAGAATACGAGGAGATCCAACGATGTTGCACCCATATACATCAAGGGGGCCCACCTAGAAGCCACCTGGAGGAAGCACTCCCCGAGGGGAGCCTTGACCAGGTCGGCCGACCTCTTCCTGGCGCCAAACTCGATCAAATGACACGTGTTTGCTCTTCTCGGCTCCCTGAGGTCAATGGTGACTGATTCGCGCGTAAATTGTGGTGGGAACCGACCATTCTCCACCTATAAATAGACCCCCTCACCTCACTTCTTACACACACCAAAAGTTGAGAATAGTGCTACACTCCAAAGGTTTAGAGTAGTCCTAGAGGCTGCCAAAGTAGAAGGAGAGTGTGGTGAAGAGTCTAGGAGAAGGAGGCTTGGGCTTGTCAAGTCCCTCTTCTACACTTGTACCCCTACAAAAGTTTTACTCAATCAAGTAAGACTTTGTGAATTCAATACAAGTTTGATCTTTTATTCTTAGTTGTTTGCATAAGTAGTTACTTGTGGGTTCACGGCTTTAATTCATTAGAGGCTCTAGTTGTAGCTTTGTGTTTGAAACAACTCGAGTAGTGATTTAGAACATAAGCGTGGTGTTTAGGTTATAAATCATCAGTGGATATCTCGTAGACCCACGGATTGAAGAGGTAGGCAGTAAGTGGTGATAGCCCTATCTGTCCTTCGTAATCCTCCACATTCGGCTATGCCATAGGCTCTTGGCTGGAGTCGTCCTAGTATTACTAGGAGTAAGCCCGTGCTCGAAGCAAGCATCTACTGCAAACTACCTTGAATTAGGATCAATAATTTGAATTCCTCTCTGTTCCTTGCCTACCAAAAAACTTTGTGTCCTTGGGTGAGCTAGTTCGAAAGATTAGCACACAAGTTCTTTGGATTTCATACCCTTGGGAATACTCCTTAAGGGGAAGTGCTACAACGGTATTTTCGTGCACTTGCGGATAACTCTGTGGTGTTAAGAAATGCCAACAAGCATTTCTAGTGTCGTTGCCGGGGAACGGTTGCTGTTAATCTTCGAACCAAGATCACCCTCGTATCATATCCCCCTTATCTATTATAGAACCTTTCTTATTCTTACCTTACCACCACCATATAAATGGAGCAACCCACCATTCTTTCTTACTCTGCTCCGAAGGGCAAGTTTTGTGAGCTACCGCCTTCGGGGGAACATATTTGTTCAACCAGCTATGAACTTTGCCCTGGCTTTATAGCCATAGTTCAGGAACAATCCTTCTCAGGAACGGATTGTGAAAACCCTTACCACCATCTACGAGAGTTCAAACAACTGTGTTCATGCCTTCTAATCAAAGGTATGACACAGAAAACTTTCAAATGGAAGTTGTTTCCTTTTTCCCTCAAGGAAAAAGCCAAACAATGGTACAACGATTACATTGGGAAGACAAACGGTGATTGGAGCGAATTCCGAGACAAATTTTGTCTTTTCTTCTTTCCCATTGTCCGAATTGTTTCCTTACGAAAGGAAGTACTATGCTTCCAGCAGATGGAGAAGGAATCCATAGGTGCAGCTTGGGACATATTTTCTCTTTTGAAAAATTCTGGCCCAGATTTGTTAATCCCTGATCCAATGCTTTTGCAACATTTCTTCATGGGATTGAACAAAGAGTATGCCCTATATCTTGACATTACTGCTGGAGGATCTTTCCTCCATAAGACTCCAGAGGAAGGAAAGGATCTTCTGGACAGAATTTTAGAAATTTTTTCCTTCATTATGGGTCTTAATGAGCCTCCCCAAGAGGAAGTCATGTCAAGAACAGAGGATACACTCTTGGACAAGGATGAACCCATTTTTTGTTTACCCCAAGCCTTGCCAGAGGAATCCTCTCCCGAACCTGTAACAACGAAGGTAGAAGAAATTCAACCCTCGCAGTTTCCATTTTACGTCGAGGAAGAGCTTTTTGAAGATTATGGAAATACCTCAAAGTATTGTTGCCATAGGAAACATTCTTGGCACCAACTTCACCTGAACCACCTAACGGGGTGTTCGCTCGTAAGATGGTCAAGGAGTTGACCTCTATCCTAAGCAGAGAGTGGACAGCTGAAGTCAAGAATTAACCCAAAATTCTTCGGATGACCTCACATTTGGCTACCACTTTATGTTCTATTAGAGGGACACCAATGAGAATCCTATACAACCCCACTATTGGAGCAAATCTCATTTCTGATTCTTGTGCTGTCGCCATTCTTGGCGATGTGCCATTGGCACCAACACGCAAATCCTTCCGAGATTCATTTGGAACCATTCTTGAAGGATGTGGGGTTCTGCAACAAGTGTCTGTTAGACACAAATATGTTGAGGCTCTCCTAGACTTTCACGTGTTCAAAATCAAAGATTTCGACATCATGATAGGGATTCCCATAGAGAAATTTCTCATGGAAGTTCCTTTGGAAGGAAGCCTCAATATCAACCTTGGAGGGAGAAATTTCTCCATGCCTATTCTGCGTTCAAAGAACACATCTGCAGAATCTCTCATCCAAGATGAGCCAATGGAGGAGGTTAGGACTCTTCAATTTTTAGAACCCCCTGAAATTGTAGGAGAAGAAGACTTCATCCAAGAGGAGGATGAATTTTAGGAGGAAATTGAATTGCCAAAAGAAGAGCCCTCCCCAAAACCTCCTATTGAGCTCAAGATTCTACCTCCAGGCCTACGTTATGCCTTTCTAAATGGCGATTTGGAAGCCCCTGTCATCATAAGTGACAAGCTTTCTGATGATGAAACACTCAAACTCATAGCCATGTTAGAAAGGGATAGAGCTGTTTTTGGATATTCACTTCAGGATCTCAAGGGAATTAGTCCAGCGTTATGCACACATCGTATTCCTATTGACCCTGAGAGTGTCCCCTCAAGGGAACCTCAAAGGCGATTGAATAATGTGATGCGGGAAGTTGTCAAGAAAGAAGTCTTGAAACTTCTGCATGTCGGGATTATTTACCCTGTTCCTCATAGTGAATGGGTAATTTCAGTTCATGTAGTGCCTAAGAAGGGAGGTATGACGGTCGTTCAAAATAAGAGGAATGAATTAATTCCTCAACGGACCGTCACGGGATGGGGTATGTGCATTGACTACTGTAAGACCTATGTGTGCTGAATACATTGGCTTGTCGTGAATACACTTGGCCTTGATGGTAAAAGTTTTGAATATCACCAAAACACCTTTTTATCAAAGTCCGACTAGCTTTGGTCAGCTCCGGTGAAGTTTTGTCTTTAGCTCCGGCATGTCTTTGATAGCTCCGACATGTTTTTGATAGCTCCACCGTGTTTTTTCTAAGCTCCAAAGTTGATTTTTCTAGCTCCGGCTTTTGGGATTACTAGTTCCGACTAGTTCTGGTTAGCTCCGGTGCTAGGTCCTGCTAGTTTTGTAAGCTCCGACGGGAGCTTGGTTGTACTAGTTTTGGTAAGCTCCGGCGCTAGGTTCTACTAGCTTTGGCTCCGGCTCAAGGTCTGGGTTGCTCTGGCAAGGTCCAGAACTTGACCGTAGTGCTTCTGCTTTTCATTTGCAATGTTTCGTACTTGCTTTACATTGTTGGAAAGATTGCTTAGTATTCATTTGCTAAGTTTTTGGTGCGTTTTGGTTTATATAGATGATATCGTGTTACTGTGGTTTTGCAACATGCTTATGTGAGGTTCTCACGTAGGGTGTTGTGTTCGGAACTAACTTGAGTCAAGTCGAGGACTTGGGCTCGTATGGATTGGTTGTTTATTCATGTGCAGGTGTTGCTTGAGTTCAAGACATGGCTGGTGACAGGATCCATTGGACTAGTCTCAAGGAGGAGATGAGGTTCCAACAATCAAATTCAGGAGGAATTGTGGTTGAGCTGATCAGGAGGTTGCGCAGCATGATTGAATCAAGAACAATACATATGAAGGTATCGTTGACGTCATTGGAAGATGTCTGCACGTGTGCAAGGAGTGCATGGATGTGGCTACATGGTTCCGAGACGTGATGAAGATATGTGGATGTAAAGAGTTGGTCGGAAAGGTCCAACCGACTAGGTTATGGACTCAGGCTGCGGCTGAGTCGGGTTTGACTCAAATATGGAAAGATTTGAGTTGGTTATGATAGGATTTTGTGTGTGTCACGAATTTGAGTTGTTTAGGAATGTGGGATACGTTCCTAAGGTGTTTGGAAGTCTTAAGATTGCTTCGATCTGCGTATAGAAGAATCTTGAGCAGTTATGGAATGTTACGATTCATGATCTGAGTAGGATTGGAGTCCTAGTTGATATTGGGTTGGCTTTCGAGCTGGTTATATAAGCAAGGGAGCCCAGAGCTCGTGGTGCACGACTTTGAGGATGTTCCTCTTGTGTTCTATTGAATAAAATTCATAGTTTGAAGGAACTTTTGTGCCTTGTTCGTCAGACTTGTTCCAGACAAGTTTTACTCGTGGAGTTTCTGGACAGCACTACTTTTCGTCGGTGGTTTTATCATAACTCGAGTTTTACGGATCCAATTAACGTGATTCTTTTTGGGTTGTCTTCAAAACTTGATTTTCTATCATATGTAAAAATTTCACGGTCATTGGATTTGTGTTCTATGATCTACACGAGTTTCTTTGCAGTGTTCCAGAATTGTTTTTTCTCGGGTAGGGCAGATTGACCATTGTTTGATCTTTTGATCATAACTTCAGTTTTTCTCGACGGATTTTAGTGATTCTTTTTGTGTTGTCTTCGTGACTTGATTCTCTCTGATATCTATCACTTTTATCACGGTGAAACACGTTTATATTAGTCTCACACACGATTTCTTTAACAGATCGTTTTCTGCCGAAAGGGTTGGGGTTTAATTGTTTCCGCTGCGTAAGATTTTTAAAATCTACCATTCACCCCCCCTCTGGTAGCTTTTCACGTGCTTTTTGATCCTACAACTACCGAAAACTTAACAAGGCAACAAGGAAAGACCATTTTCCATTGCCCTTCTTCGATGAGATGTTAGAGCGATTGGCAAAACACTCCTACTTCTATTTTCTTCATGGGTATTCGGGATCATCAAATTCCTATCCATCCCGATGATCAAAGTAAGACCACGCTCACATGTCCTTACGGGACCTATGCCTACTGGCGTATGTCCTTTGGACTGTGTAACGCTCCTGCCTCATTCCAGAGATGCATGATGTCTATATTTTCAGACATGATCGAGGATATCATGGAAGTTTTCATGGACGATTTCTCCGTCTATGGAAAATTTTTTGATCATTGTCTAGAAAACTTAGACAGGGTCTTACAAAGATGTCAAGAGAAGGACCTTGTACTTAATTGGGAAAAGTGCCATTTTATGGTTCGGGAAGGAATCATTCTTGGACACTTGGTGTCCGAGAGAGGGATAGAGGTGGACAAGGCTAAAATTGAAGTTATTAAAGACTTCCACCTCCTATCAATGTTAAGGGAATCCGTTGCTTTTTAGGTCATGTGGGCTTCTACCGACAATTTATCAAGGATTTCTCCAAAATCGCTAGACCACTCACCAACCTATTAGCTAGAGAAGCTCCCTTTGATTCCGATGATGAATGCCCTAAATCATTTTATATACTAAAAAAGGCACTCATTTCAGCTCCAATTATCCAACCTCTTGATTGGACGCTGCCATTCAAAATCATGTGTGATGCCAGTGACTTTTCTGTTGGTGCGGTTTTAGGCCAAACCAAAGATAAAAAGCATCACGCAATAGCCTATGCTAGCAAAACTCTGACAGGAGCCCAACTCAGTTATGCCACAACTGAGAAAGAGATCCTAGCAGTAGTTTTTGCTATCGACAAGTTTAGATCCTATTTGGTTGGAGCAAAGGTCATAGTCTACACAGACCGTGCTGCTTTGAAATACCTGCTGTCGGTACCCTAAAAACCGTACACCCCCTGAGATTACAAAGATCTCAGGGGAAGGACGACTACTCGAGTTGAATATCCTCGGAGACCCACTTGTCAGACATGACCGGACTAGCTTTTCCAACATGGTTAATCCCTAGGTCGCCATGTGTACTACCGAACCGGAGCTACCGCCCACAAGGGGGAAGCACCGGACTGAGTACCGAAACGACACCTCCGGACCTAACCCCTGACCGAGAGAAGCTCTGGACCTGACACGTGTCAAGTAGCCCCGGAGCTTCCTGCTTCCCGCGGCAAGCTCCGGAGCTGCCACATGTCTAAACATCGGAGCAAGCCGCCTCTAACCTCCGGGAGACCTTGTAACTGCTCCGGATCTTCAAAGGAGACCCAAGGACTTCAAGACCTGTTTAAATGTCATTAATGCCATATTAATGACACTTAAACGGACGATCTTAACGCCTGTAACGGCACTATCGAAGCCCGTTACAGGATCATTAACAACAATTAATCGTGTATCAATACTAGTAACCGCCAGGGCCACATGTCGGGCCAGGTAGCTTGTAACGTCCTGTCTTTGTACTATAAAAGGACAGGCCGACGATACACAGAGAGGAGGACAGACAGTAGATCATACGTGATAAGCCAATACAACATCAACACCCCCGTGGAGTAGGGTATTACGCTCAGGTGGCCCGAACCACGTAAATCCTAGTGTCTCCAGTGCCAAACCGCAATACACCTTCTTGAGTCTCCGCGCGCCCACACCGAACTACGAACTCCTTCAACACTTTAGCTGTGTCAGGAGATCTGCCGACTCCAACAGTCGACAGTTGGCGCACCAGGTAGGGGGGCGCCTCAGATTTTCGAGAATGGTGAACTCCGCGGCTGGATCATCCAATGGCCAACCTGCTGCTCAAGCTGTTGAGGGCAATCCCTCCAACAGGCAGCCACCAGCAGGAGCCACTCTCCCACCACCACCGTCTTCTCCGGCGAATCGTGCTGGACAACGTGATGGTGCTCCGGCGTCACTGACTGCGTCAGCAAGTCATGACAACCCGGAACATGCGCTCCATGCAGCGCGTGCTCTTCTCCAACGACCACCACCTCCGGACGCATCTCGAGATGCAATGGAGCATTTGGAGGGCCGATGTGGAGCATTTGGTCGCAGCAGCGGCTGAACGCCTCAACAACCAGGGACCTCCTCCTTCCGGACGAGCCCCATCGCAGCGGCGGACTTTGTCTGGGAGACTTGGTCTGCACGTCTCCAACAATAGGAGACATTCTGCGTCACAGCAGGTGACATCGTTGCCCTCCGGGGCACGACGTACCCATACGGTATCTAGGCTTTCAACTCATGACCTCCGGGCGGAGTTGGATCGCCGATACCACCAACAGGATGGCCGTGTCCACATCGAGCGTGCTCGTGAAAGACGAGAAGCTCAGGACCTTTCTACTCTGGAAGGAGTAGGAGGAGGCTGTTCAGCCCTAGCCATGCACCTGCGCATGGTTAGATGGCCACAGAAGTTCCGGCCACACCTGCCGGAAAAATTCGACGGGACTGTCAATCCCGCTGAATTCCTTCAGATATACTCCACTGCAATCTTGGCAGCTGGAGGAAACGAGGCTGTAATGGCCAACTACTTTCCAGTGGCCTTAACCGGGACCGCCAGGTCCTGGTTTATGAGCCTTTCACCCAACTCTATCAACAGTTGGGAAGAGTTGTGCCGTCAGTTCACTGCCAACTTCGAGAGTTCATACACCCGACCAGGCACTGAACTGGATCTTTTTGTGGTCGTGCAAAAAGGGGGAGAATCTTTGCGGTCCTTCATCCAGAGGTTCTCTCAGGTACGCAACACAATCCCTTCTATCTCAAGCGCTTCTGTCATTGTGGCATTCAGACAGGGCGTACGGGACAAGAAGATGTTGGAGAAGCTGGCGATCAAAGAGATCACCAGCGTCACGGAACTCTTCAACCTGGCAGACAAATGTGCCAGAGCTGTGGAGGGCCGTGAAATGCACTCCAAACCAGCCTCGGAGGATCACAAGAAATCCTCTAAAGGAGAAGCTGCTACCTCCGAGGGTGGCAAGAAGAAAAAGAAGACCCACGGCAAGAAGAAGCCGTTGGCCGGCACATCCAACGTTGCAGCTACTGCAACTCCTGGTGGCCGGGGGCCACGCCCCGAGAAGCGACCTCGACCGTCTTCCGAAGATGGTGGCAAACCCAAAGTGTGGTGTCCCATTCACAAAATGGGCAGCCACGGTTTGGAAGAATGCCGAGAGGTCCAAAACCTTGCCGAGCGCTACAGCAAGCGCCGGGAAGGATCTCCTTTCCGACAGAGGGAAGGAAAACAGAAAGTCGACGAAGCTCCGGCTGAAGAGGAGTTATGGTTTCAGGATCCCAAGAAGGTCCTGAAGGCCGTCTACACCTCCGTCGACAATGACTCTGACGTCTCTGACAACGAGCGTCAGAAAACCATGAACACCATTTTTGGTGGGTTATGGGAGATCACCTCCCGTCGCGTCATTAAGACTATGCGGCGGGATATGGCCGCTGTAGCTCCTACAGCTAGACCGGAGCCACATCGAAAGTGGATGGACACACCCATCACTTTTGATGCTTCAGACTATCCACGAAGCATGGTTGGAGCCGGATAGTTTCCTTTGATGGTATCTCCCACCATCAATAACATCCAACTTCATCATGTTATGGTGGACGGAGGTTCGGGACTGAACCTCATAAGCTTTGAAGCTTTTACCAAGCTTCAGCTCCGACCTTCGGATCTCCAGCCCTCTCGACCTTTCTCTGGAGTAGGTCTGGGGGCCATTACTCCACTCGGAGCTATAACTCTCCCCGTTACCTTCGGGACACGGGAGAAGTATCGCACCAAGAAGTTGGTCTTCGACGTCGCTCAGATCAACTTACCATTCAACGCCATCTTGGGTAGACCTGCCCTATACAAATTTAGGGCAGCTACTCATTATGGATACCTGGTGTTGAAGATGCCAACACCAGTAGGCGTTCTCCGGATCCGCGGAGATCGCACCGCCGGGGTAACTGCTCTGGAGGAGCTCCATGCATTAACCACGGCGCAAGAGGAGGACTCCAGACAGGAGCAAGCTCCAAAACCCCCGAGCATTCGTCAACGGGGCTCAACCTCTGCACCACGTGTGCAGCCAAGCGGCGACACCGACATTCCCGTCAAGGTCGTCCAAATTGGTTCCGATGCCGCTCAAACCACCCGCATATCGGGAGGGTTGAACGACAAATAGGAACTCGCGCTCATCACTTTCCTTCGGGCTAATGTTGACGTGTTTGCCTGGCAACCGTCACAAATGCCTGGGATCCCTAGGGAAGTGATTGAGCACAATCTGAAGATTTACCCTGATGCTCGGCCTGTGCATCAGAAGCCTCAGAAGCAATCCGTAGAGCGGCAGAACTTCATCCGACAAGAAGTGAAGAAGTTGCTCGAAGCCGGATTCATCCGAGAAGTCTTCCATCCAAAGTGGCTGGCAAACCCAGTCGTTGTGCCCAAGGCCGGCGGGAAGCTTCGGATGTGCATCGACTACACCACACTGAATAAAGCATGTCCAAAAGATCCATTTCCACTACCTAGAATAGATCAGATAGTGGATTCCACCTCTGGGTGTGAGTTACTGTGTTTCCTAGACGCATATTCTGGGTATCATCAAATCAGGATGTCTAGGGAGGATGAAGAGCATACTTCCTTCATCACAGTAGATGGATTGTATTGTTACACAGCCATGCCATTTGGTCTCAAGAATGCAGCTTCAACTTTTGTACGAGCTATGTACAAAACTTTTGAAGAACTCATCAGAGATATAGTGGAAGTGTACGTCGATGACATCGTGGTCAAGGTCAAGAATAAGAAGTCCCTCTTGGACACCTTGCAGGTTGTCTTCGACAAGCTGCGGGCCACCCGCACGAAGCTAAACCCAGACAAGTGTGTCTTCAGGGTTAGCTCCAGAAAACTTCTGGGGTTCCTGGTAAGTCACCGGGGCATAGAAGCTAATCCGGCGAAGATAAAAGCCATTGAAGAGATGCGGCCACCAACCCGCATCAAAGACGTCCAAAAGTTAACTGGGTGTCTAGCTGCCCTCAGTCGGTTCATATCAAGACTGGCGGAACGGGCGCTCCCCTTCTTCAAGTTGTTGAGGAAGTCTGGACCATTCCAATGGTCCGAAGAAGCAGAGAAGGCATTCCAGGAGCTGAAACAGTTCCTCACCACCCTACCAATTCTGGTAGCTCCAAACCCTGGTGAGCCCTTGCTACTTTACATTTCAGCTACTGACGAGGTTGTCAGTATGGTTCTGGTTGTGGAGAGACCAGAACTATCCCATACTCAGGAATCCAGACCCCTTCGGGAGGGTCCGGAGGTCCCTGAAAGTGAGTCTGGGTCCCAGCTCCCAGACTCAAATCCACAAGAAGTCACTTCAGAAGACTCAGACCCCTCCGAGAGGGTCCAAGTCATTTCTGAAGAAGCTCCAGGTTCCTCCAGCCAGAACCCGGAGGTCCCTGAAGAGAATCTGGACTCCTCCGACAGGATCCGGATCAATAGAGAGGAAGCTCCGGACCCCTCCGGGAGGGTCTGGACCATTCAACGTCCGGTATACTTCATTAGTGAAGTATTACATGATGCCAAGACTCGATACCTAGAGGTGCATAAGCTGCTTTATGCAGTTCTTATTGCCTCTAGGAAGCTCCGACACTACTTCCAAGCTCACAAAGTCTCGGTGGTGACCTCTTATCCACTTCGAGTGATCCTGCATAATCCCAATTCAACTGGGAATATTGCAAAGTGGGCAGCGGAATTGGCTGAATTCGATCTCGAATTTATTTCAAGACAAGCAATCAAGAGTCAAGCGTTGGCAGATTTCATGGCGGAATGGACTCCCTCTCCATCAAACCCTGGGGGCCCCAGCAAGCAGAAGACGGAACATCAAGTTCCAACCTTCACCGAGCCTCATTGGACTCTTTACTTCGATGGCTCCATGCAGAAGCAGGGGGCCGGTGCTGGAATCCTTCTCCTTGCACCGACTGGGGAGAAGGTAAAATACATGGTACACCTTGACTTCAAGGCAACCAACAACATGGCGGAGTATGAAGCACTCATCTGCGGGCTAAAGGTGGCACTGTCATACGGTGTCAAGCAACTGCTGGTCAAAGGAGATTCACAGCTCATCATCAAGCAGGTGAAGGGTGAATGCTCCTGCAATAATCTCCAGCTAGCTGCTTACCTCCTTGAAGTCCAGAGGCTTCAGAAGGACTTTGAAGTCCTAGACCTCAACCATGTTCAGCGTGCCCACAACGCTGAAGCTGACGAACTCTCGACCAAAGCGTCAACCGGAGCTCCAGCTCCTGACGGAATCTTTGTCCGGAGGTTGTCAAAACCCACAGTTCAGCCTGCCGAACTGAACGAAGGGGGCGAGATCAGCATCCCGAAGCTGACGGTCCCGATGGACCTGTTACCATGGCAGCCATCAAGGGTCGTAGGTGCTGCCGGAAGCTCCGAGCAACGCAGCACGCAAGACTCAAGTGCTCAAGTCAGTTCCGATGCATGGATCTCGGAGATAGAACTACTTGAAAGACAACATCCTTCTTGACGATGATGTATCCGCTGACCGGGTAGTCAGATTGGCTAAAAGATACACACTGGTAGAAGGGGATCTCTACCGGCGCGGTGCCAACGGCATCCTAATGCGGTGCATCACAAGGGAAGAAGGCTGCGAGCTTCTCGGAGAAATCCATGGAGGCGAGTGTGGGAACCACGCATCTTCCCGCACGCTGGTCGGAAAAGCCTTCCGGCATGGCTTCTACTGGCCTACAGCGCTCCAGGATGCCACTGAGCTGGTAAAGAAATGCGAAGCATGCCAATTTCATGCAAAGCAAATTCATACACTCGCTCAGCCCTTACAAATGATACCTCCTACATGGCCCTTCGCTGTGTGGGGGATGGACATCTTGGGACCCTTCCCAAGAGCCGTCGGAGGTTACAAGTTCCTGTACGTCGCCATCGACAAGTTCACCAAGTGGCCGGAAGCAACTCCAGTTGTGACGATCAACAAGCAATCTGCTATCAACTTTCTGCAATCCATTGTAAGCAGATTCGGAGTCCCAAACAAGATCATCACTGATAATGGGACTCAATTCACAAGCTCCGCATTCCAAGGGTATTGCAAAGACCTCGGCATACAGGTTTGCTATGCTTCCGTAGCTCATCCCGCCAGCAATGGCCAAGCTGAGAGAGCAAATGCAGAAATCCTTAAAGGACTCAAAACGCGCACCTATGAGCGTTTGAAAAAGCACGGAGCCAATTGGATCGAAGAGCTTCCGCCCACTCTATGGGCCAACAGGACTTCTCCAAACCGGTCAACCGGAGAAACACCTTTCTTTCTGGTGTACGGAGCTGAAGCAATCCTTCCTCCAGAAATCACCATGGGTTCGCTCCGGGTCCGGACCTTCGACGAAGCCGCGCAGGACCAGCTCCGGCGTGAAGACCTAGACCTCCTCGAGGAGGGAAGGTGCCAAGCAGCTGTTCGGAATGCCAGATATCGCCAGGCTCTACGGCGTTATCACCAGCGGCATGTATACAACCGACAGCTCGAGGAAGGCGATCTGGTGCTACGGAGAATACTATCCAGAGAAGGGCTAAACAAACTTTCCCCCGGCTGGGAGGGGCCCTTCCGAGTGATCAAAGTATCCCGTCCCGGAAGCGTTCGCTTGGCTACTGAGGATGGGACACCTCTCCCAAATCCTTGGAACATCGAGCACCTCCGTAAGTTCTACACTTAATTCCACGGAGGTGAGTCTTGAGTAACTTGAGATGTATGTTACAGAGTCATTTTACAGAGTCGGGTAGTTCCTCCGGGAGAGCAGCCGGACCTTTTCCGAAAGGTCTGTAAAGCTCAAGCAGCACTTGTTACAGTCTCCGGACTAAAAGCGTGGCTAACTACCCTGGGTCAAACGAGAAACCAAGCACACTTAGCCTGGTCCCGTACCTTAAGAATGTACTTGTTTCCCCTGTACCCCAGACCTATAATGAAAGACATCTTCATGTGAAATAGACTCCACGTGCATTCATTTTGTGCAGGCTCGATATTTTTATTTTTCTCTTTCTTGTCTATAACAGAAACGTGCAATTCTTAAGAAATTTTAGTTTGACCGGTTTATATACGACTCGAGTTGAATTGTCAGAACTCTTGGATTTAAATATCGTTTATGGCCAACTCGCCTGAAAGCCGCCTCTAACCTCCGGGAGACCTTGTAACTGCTCCGGATCTTCAAAGGAGAGCCAAGGACTTCAAGACCTGTTTAAATGTCATTAATGCCATATTAATGACACTTAAACGGACGATCTTAATGCCTGTAACGACACTGTCGAAGCCCGTTACAGGATCATTAACAACAATTAATCATGTATCAATACTAGTAACTGCCAGGGCCACATGTCGGGCCAGGTAGCTTATAAAGGCCTATCTTTGTACTATAAAAGGACAGGCCGACGATACACAGAGAGGAGGACAGACAGTAGATCATACGTGATAAGCCAATACAACATCAACACCCCCGTGGAGTAGGGTATTACGCTCAGGTGGCCCGAACCACGTAAATCCTAGTGTCTCCAGTGTCAAACCGCAATACACCTTCTTGAGTCTCCGCGCGCCCACACCGAACTACAAACTCCTTCAACACTTTAGCTGTGTCAGGAGATCTGCCGACTCCAACAGTCGACACCTGCTTACCAAAAAGGATGCTAAACCCAGGCTAATTCGATGGATTCTTTTACTCCAAGAATTTGATTTGGAAATAAGAGATAATAAAGGAGTAAAAATTCAGTAGCAGATCATCTTGCACGTATGGAAGTCGCACAAACCATGGACATACCTATCAATGACTTCCTACGAGATCATATGCTCCTCAAGGTGACAGACTCTCACCCTTGGTATGCGGATATCGTAAACTTTATGGTCACAGGATACGTACCACCAGGGAAGAACAAAAAGAAACTCATTTATGAGAGTCGTAGACACCTTTGGGATGACCCTTACCTCTATCGAGTATGTGCTGATGGCCTTCTTAGAAGGTGCGTCCCATCAATCAAAGGCACCAAAATTATAGAGAAATGCCATGTTGGCCCCTATGGTGGTCATTACGGTGTTTTTCGTACTCAGGCAAAGATCTGGCAGATTGGATTCTATTGGCCTTCAATGTATGAAGATACCAAGGAATTCATTCGCAGGTGTTGGAAATGCCAGAAGCATGGAGGAATCTCTGCTCGCAATGCGATGCCTCTAACATACAATCTCCAAGTGGAATTATATTATGTATGGGGTATTGATTTCATGGGTCCTTTTCCTAGGTCTTATGATTGCGAGTATATTCTGGTTGCCGTCAATTATGTGTCAAAATGGGTAGAAGCATTGCCATGCAAAAATGCTGATTCCAAGCAAGCAAGGAAAATGTTCTATGAGATCATTTTCCCACGCTTTGGAACTCCCCGTATGGTCATAAGTGATGGAGGGTCTCATTTCATATATAAGACCTTCCAGAAGTTTCTAAGGGAACTTGGAGTTCAGCATAACATTGCTACCCCATACCACCCACGGACAAGTGGTCAAGCAGAAACATCTAATAAGCAAATTAAGAATATTCTGCAAAAGATTGTCTTGGAAATGGGAACGGGATGGAAGCAAAAGCTACCTGATGCATTGTGGGCATATCGTACTGCCTACCAGACACCTATCGGCATGTCTCCTTTCCAACTTGTCTATGGGAAGACTTGCCATCTTCCGGTAGAACTGGAACATAGAGCGTATTGGGCCATCATGCGGTGGAACATGAATCTTAACGACGCTAGAAATCACTGATTGAAGCAAATCTCTGAGTTGGAGGAATGGAGAGATAAGGCGTACCACAGTGCAAAAATTTATAAAGAGAGAACCAAAAGATGGCACGATAAGAGGATTATGCCGAAAGAGTTCAAACCTGGAGATAAAGTTTTACTCTTTAACTCTAGGGTTAAACTCTTTGGACATGGGAATCTTAGAAGTAAATGGGAAGGACCCTTCACTGTAGTATAGACTTCATCCCATGGAGCAATCACAATCCAAGGTGATGACGGTCAACTATTCAAAGTCAATGGGCACCGACTCAAATTATTTCTCGATTCCCAAAAGGATACAGAAAAAGAATTTGACGTGGTAAATCTAATCGATTTCCATGCCATTTCTTTCAATTCTGTTTAAATTCTCCACGTCCAACTAATGGGCCCATCCAATTCTTCTTCTAGAAGGCCCATTTAATCGACTTGAGAAAATGTGGCCCGAACGGAGCCAGAAGAGGTTCGGCCGAACCGTAGGGTTGGCCGACTCTCCCTTCACGCCGTTCGTGTTTTGTTTTCTTGTGTTAATCCTCCTCGATATCCTCCACAAAATCCTCGGTGAAACGCGTCGTTCCCCGCCTACTCTGATTTCAATAAAGTGAACTTGCTGGTTCATCTAACACCGGTAAAGTTCCCCCTTTAGTTTATTTTGTTGAAGAAAGAATTCAGGGAACAAGTGTGGGGGGAACATGTCCCCAAGTAACGAAATCCCGATGTGAAAAATTAACGTTGCATATCAAAACACGTCGCGACCGAATAAACAAAACGACTCGACGAAACAGAGCCTCAGAAGAGCCACCAAGATGTCGGTCGAACCCCCTGGTCGGCCGACCTGTGCTCTGCTCCGTACGACTCCGTTTCGCTTCAGAAAATCGGTTTGGATTTCCTACCCAGCTGTTTGAGTTGATTTCATATTTTTCATTACATATCTAAAATGAATCAACTCAACAAATCGAAATAAAATTTGGTAGTCAAGAACTTGCTTAAGCTGAAAATTTGAATACTTTATATTTCAATTCATTACCTTGTTTATGATTCCCATAATTTGATAGGAAAAACACATCATCTAGGTATTTGACTAGTGTGATATGGTAAATGAGTTCCTTAGAAATCATCTTTTTGCTTGAAATTGATTTTGACATTTGTAACTATTTGAAGTCTCAGACTTTGCCTAAATCTCTCATTGGAAATTTATATACCCACCGAGGCCATATGATATATCCAGTGAAAACCACAAGCATATGCCACTTTGCTTTTCATTGAACTTTGTCAAACCCATGACCCAATTGAGTGACATGCATGAACTTTCTGAATTGAAAACTCTTGTGCACTCCATTCATGTAAAATTTCTCACAGTGAGAGTTTGCATCCATCGATTATCCATCCGCCAAAAAGAAACTCCATACAATACATATGAAAGGCTCTCTAAAAAAATAAAAAGGAGTAGAAGACATGGCTACAAAAAAATAGAAAAAGAAAAAGCATCCACTCTTGAAAAAAGAGTAAGAGTGCTAAAAAAAAGTAGTAGCCATGTTTCATCCTTAAGAGAGAGCAAATTCATGGGAGTTATCACCTCACCCCTCCATTCCATTCATGTGCACAAGAATTTTCTCTTCACTTTGTTCATTGCATAAGTCTCTCATAGGATCAAGTTTTTGACTTAGTAACATATGAATTGCAAATGTGTGCCACATTCATCCCTACCAAGCTCTAGATATAGAGTATAGGGACAAGAATTGGCAAAACAAGCCATGGGTAGGACTCAACACTTTGAGAGACTTGGGAAATTCCATTCGAGAAGGCATGGGCAAAAGTTCCTATGACTTCCAAATATAGCAATTGCCTAATCATTTCAGCAGGAAATGATCCAAGGGAACTTCATTCTAACCATTCCACTTTTCAAACACCCAAGATTGATGTGGTAGCCACATACACAAAGGGAATCCATGAATTCAGGTATAGGTTGAAATATCTAGTATCCTTATTTTCTACGTTATAGCAATTTCATGACAACACTCTAGTTCTTCTTGCCTTCACTCGAGGACGAGCAAAGAACTAAGTGTGGGGGAGTTTGTTAACGGTCCTTAAGTACCACATTTTGACCGTCAATTCACCTCATAATGTGCATAAAAGAAACACAAAACATAGTGGTAGGGTTATACACTAACCCAATTCCACAAGTGTTGGTGTTTATTTGTATGCAGGTGAATTATTACCCAAAATACCAAAACATGCAGGGATGAATCCATAAAACTGGATTTCAACGAATCAGGCGATGACACGTGGCAATACATGGATCAAATGGCCCACAAATAGAAGAATACAAGGAGATCCAACGGTGTTGCACCCATATACATCAAGGGGGCCCACCTGGAAGCCACCTGGAGGAAGCACTCCCCGAGGGGAGCCTTGACCAGGTCGGCCAAACCAGGGGTTCGGCCGACCTCTTCCTGATGCCAAACTCGGTCGAATGACATGGTTTGCTCCTCCCGGCTCCCGACCCTTCTCCACCTATAAATAGACCCCCTCACCTCACTTCTCACACACACCAAAATTTGAGAATAGTGCTACACTCCAAAGGTTTAGAGTAGTCCTAGAGGCTGCCAAAGTAGAAGGAGAGTGTGGTGAAGAGTCTAGGAGAAGGAGGCTTGGGCTTGTCAAGTTCCTCTTCTACACTTGTACCCCTACAAAAGTTTTACTCAATCAAGTAAGCCTTTGTGAATTCAACACAAGTTTGATATTTTATTCTTAGTAGTTTTCATAAGTAGTTACTTGTGGGTTCACTGCTTTAATTCATTAGAGGCTCTAGTTGTAGCTTTGTGTTCGAAACAACTAGAGTAGTGATTTAGAACATAAGCGTGGTGCTTAGGTTATAAATCATCAGGTAATATCTCGTAGACCCATGGATTGAAGAGGGAGGTAGTAGGTGGTGATAGCCCTATCTATCGTTCAGAATCCTCCACGTTCGGCTATGCCATAGGCTCTTGGCGGGAGTCGTCCTAGTATTGCTAGGAGTAAGCCCGTGCCCAAAGCAAGCATCTAATGCAAACTACATTGAATTAGGATCAATACTTTGAATTCCTCTCTGTTCCTTGCCTACCAAACAACTTTGTGTCCTTGGGTGAGCTAGTTCGAAAGATTAGCACACACGTTCTTTGGATTCAATATCCTTGGGAATACTCCTTAAGGGGAAGTGCTACAACGGTATTTTTGTGCGCTTGCAGATAACTTTGTGGTGTACTACGTCATGACACAGTGAAAAAGTGGTACTCTATTACCGCGAGGGACGGTGATTGCAATCAGGACAAACCCGGTAAACATGACACATACGCACTTTCAGAAATGCCAGCGAGCACTTACAACAGTGCCTACATAGCACTTCAGTACTAGTCGTATATGGCCACCTTTCACCCAACACTTGAATGTCGAACTGATCGATCCGTCACGAGCAGGAGGTCACTGCGTGGGGCATACTCTGACGTGCCCACCAGCTGATTTACACCTCGCTACCCTCAACCCACACCTATAAAACAGAACGGAATGCCTCGACAAACTAGTATCAAGCTACATCAGTTTACTGGAGCCCATTTCTCCAGTATGTCACCGGTACAATTCAAGCTTGTCCAGCAGGGCCGCACATGGCACGGGCCTTAATCAATACAGTCAGAGCTATGCGACCAAGACCACCTCTTGTTGCTTCCTACTCATCTTTGACCGGTCTCAATTTTATATTTATCAAACATTTATTGATCCAATTCATCCCGTGTGATAAAATCCTATCTCGCGAGTAGATTCCAACTACTCGTGTTCTACCGGATGCCTATGAATATAAGCATGGCAGTTACTACACGAGTCTGTGAGCTATTCTAACCACTCCTTGGGTCCTTTGGTCATGCAAGTGGATGTCAAACACCTTAAATGTAATGCACAAACATCTGAAGACGTAAGGTGAATGAAAACTACAAAGACACTATAAGGAACTTAAATGCAAATTGGGGCTTGTCTGAATGTGAGTCCGAGTCTATGTTAGTCTCTGGTAGCTGTACTTCCAAAGCTTTCGGCTGCTCCTTGACTTCAGTTACTACACGTTATGCATATACTATATATGAATGACTTTGAAAATAAATAATATGTTTAAGTTCAGAAGCTAATATCTTGTGAATCAAATAAGATTATGATCTTAAATGGCTTTGGGACTTTTATGGTAGATACTAGGGACTATAATGGAGACTCTTGCAAAGAACAGGAGATGATCAAGGACGTTTGTTGTCCCTAAAATTACTACAAGTATAAACCTTCTCTAAATTTTGGTTGAAATTCTTGAGGTCTATCATGTCTACCAGTGGTTGTACCATGTATAGGGGGTCCTACTGATTCTAGGAAAATTTGTTTCACAATTATCTAAGCTTCCTACAGGGAGAAACTGATTTTACAAGTTTGGGAAAAAAGATGAAATTGATTTTATATTTTTCTCAATTTTCAACTACATAGAGATTTGGAACACTGATCAACCCAGTAATGGCAGTCCAACGAACTTGAACCTTTTAATGGAGATCAAGTGTATTATTAAGAGTGTTCTGACCAAAATTGGGAATTGTCCAATTAACAGAACAGGAGTAATTAAATTCCCAAGCAGTTAGTTCAAATGAATTAATTAAATAAATTATTGGAGTTTCATGTCTAATAAATTGCATACTGCAAAGTGTAGATTGAGATGAGTCTACCAAAATTTATTTGGAAATTTTTGAGCAATTCTACTAGGAGTAATGATTTTTAGAAGTTTGGGTAAATCTTGGAATTATTTTCCTACGGGGAACATTTAAATAAAGCAGCCGGGCCGACTGGTTTGAAATCAACCAATCACAGCGGGGCCGCACTGGGGGCCACGGGGTTAACCCGTGCAGCCGCACTGGATCTGGAGCCACAGCTGATCCGCGCGCTCGCACGCGTCGCTGACACGCGGGCGCCACGGCCTTCATCTACCTCGCGACACACCGCCCGGCCGTGGCAGCGCTGCACCGGTGAGCTCACCGCGACAGCTGCGTCAACCTCTATTCGACTCGGCCCTGACCGCCTAGCCATAAAATTGACCGCACAACACGATGGTGAGGTCCAATCACGGCGACGACGGTCGGAAATGGCGGTGCGATGACGGCGGCGGAGTTAGGGTTTTGGCCAGCGTCGAAAACGCATGAGGATGGCAAAAAAGGCTCAGGGAAAAGCTAGAAACATTCATGGGAGCATGAGGATGATGATTTGGAGGTGCAAATGTGATGGAATGGTCAGCAATGAAGAGTTCGATGGTGAACCGCGGCTTCTTGACCGGCGGCGACCAAAACTCGGCTATCTCAGTCAACACTCGATGGTTTTCAAATCCTTTTTATCTGGAGTGTTCACAGGGATATAGGCAAACTATCCCTTAACTATTGCCAAGATTTATTAGACGTAGAAAACAAATTATATCCCTAACCTAGAGACATAGGTATGAACTATCGTCGGGAAAAATGGAAATAAGAACGCTACAAGGCATGGCATGGCTTGAGACTTGGTGAGCATGCGTAAGGCGCGATTACACACCTTTTTCTTATAGAAGTCGGGACCTGTAGAGGCTTCCTCCAGCTTGTCAACGACGGACAGAGGGCGATTTATGGCGGCTTCACCGGCAGTTGTCGGAAAACTGCGGAATACCACACAATCGGTTGAGAAAACACCGAACCACAAGATCGAGAAGGTGCGCAAGTAAGTTGTGCACAAGTTTGCTAAAGAACTCACGATCGATCCTTGGCTAGACGGCAAGTTATCGACAGAATCCTAAGGGAAGGTCAGCGACGCGCGAGCGCGGCAGAAATGCGGTGTGGGGAGTAAAAACCGAACGGGAACTCGACGCCGGTGATTAGGGTGGTATAAATAGGCATGGAGGGACGAGGGGAGCTCGCCATGGCGCAAGCAAGCAGGCAGCTCGGTGGCTTGCATGCCGGGAGGTGTCACCACCAAGCGCCATCGTGAAAACAGAGGGGCAGCTTGAGTGTGAGTCTCTGGATAGTGGGTCCCACAACCTCTTAAGCCTATCCTCCTTGGAACTTCAATTCCCCTACCAAACTTGATCCAAAAATCCTAGATTTTTGTGGAGAGGCTCAAATAAATATCTGAAATTTGATTCTAAAATCCTAACTTCAAATTGATCAAGTTTCAGTTGAAATTCAAATTTGAATTTGAATTCAGTTCAATGGAGCCACTGAATTAAATAGCAATTGAGTTTCAAAAATTGTGAAACTTCGTGGATAAGTCAAGCAAGTCATGCTGATCATGATGGCGTGTTCAAATTTTATGTTAAAATATGTTTGAATAGAATTTAAAATTTGAACTTAATTGTGGCTTGAATTTGCTAAGCGTCTCAAATAAAATAGTAAATGGAATTCACAAATCTTGAGTCTTTGCAGGAGGGCTATATGGAATAGTATGAGGCCATGGAAAAATGTATAGCATCAGATTTGAATATTTTGACAGAGCCTAAATGTACAGTGCTATATTCAAATTAATTTGAATATATTTAGTACTGTATAATGTTTTGACCTAGCAAAAACCATTCAATAAAATCCAAAATTTGCAGGAAGGTCACTTGAATTATCCTAGGGTTATTGGTGAAGTCCATCCCTTGTGTTAATAAAATCTTTGAGTATGAGGGAAAGAATTATGCTTGATGATATCAAGTTCATGTGTACAACCATAATTGACCTTTACTATGGTTGAAAATAAACTGGTAACTGAACTTCATATTATGGAAAAGCTAGGATTTTACACAGGGTGACATAGCGATTTTACGTGGTTCGGGCCCCCTGAGCATAATACCCTACTCCAAGGCAGTATTTGTGTGTTGGATTGCTTTAAGCGAGTATGCTGGTGAGCTAGTCTGAATGACTTATGTTCTTCTGTGCTACACAGTCCTTTCATACACCAAGGACTGGCTGTTACAGTATGTCATTGCCTGACAGGTGGCCCCAGCGATGTTCACCATGCCATACACAATCTAAGTGTATAACGGCAATTTATTAGTGTGATAACGTGCCTTGATGGCAGCATTACCAGACTTGATGGTCCTCTGATCGTGCATCATTAATGCAGAATTAATGACGCGTTAACCAGGTCTTATAACAGCTGATTGATTGCCTTTGAATGTCTGCGCTGTTGGTGATCCCAGAGTTCTTCCTGTTGGAGATGTAGATCCGCACACGTGACATGTGGCAGCAACAGAGCTTCCCTTAGCAGGGAGGCAGGTCCGGTGCTACAGGACACGTTGCAGCGCCAGAGCTTCCCTTAGCAGGGAGGCAGGTCTGGCGCCACGGGACACGTGGCAGCGCTGGAGCCACCCATAGGAGGGAGGAAGGTCCGGCGCCATAGGACACGTGGCAGTGCTAGAGCCACCCTTAGGAGGGAGGCAGGTCTGGCACTATAGGTGGCCAACGGACTGTGTAGGACTGGCGCGACACGAGCCCGACCGGGCTTGGGCCTGAAAAGATTTGGCCCGACCCGACATGATTGTTATATGGGTCATGTCAGGTCGGCCCAACCAGCATTTTTCTAGGCCCAGGCATGGCCCGAGGCCCGATAAACCGGGTCGTGCCAGGCTCAGCTTATGTTGGGCCGATTGTGCTGGGCCAGCAGGAGCCCGCGAGGGAAATATCAGCTAAAATCAGGCGAGACGAAAGGGGATGCCGCATGGTGAAGGTGCCAGGTGCCAGATCTACAGGCTGCAGCAAGGGGGCAGGTAGACGGTGCTGACCGACGGGGTCATCAGAAAGCGTCGTCGTGCCGGGTGGAGTCAAACACTCGAGCTGAGGCACAGATCTATGGTGAGTGAGTCGTGGGTGAAGGATAGGGTCGTGAAGAGGTGCCGCTGCATCGGGCGAGGTCGAGCTGAGGCGCCGGCGCTGCCGCAGCGTGTTGGAGCACCGTCGCACCATGGTAGCCAAGCCACCTGCATAGCCAGAAGAATGAAACAAGGAAGAGACGCCAGGAAAAACGATGAACCGAGAAAGTGTAGAGAAGCAGCAAGCAAGGCATATGACCATGCGGCATGCTGGGAAACAAGGCAAGTGAGCATGGGTGTGCGGCTGCTGGGAAATGGGCACAGGAGGCTAGGGTTTTGACCAAAAGGTTGAGGAAATAATTTATATATACTAAGCGGGCTGGATCGGGCCGGGCTGCACACTGTTGGGCCGACCGTGCCAGACACCTGACCAACCAGGCCAATCCTTATTCGGGCCATGTCGGGCTGGCCCAACAGGCTAAAAGTTGGCCCGAGCCTGGTCTCTCCCGTGCCAAGTCGCGCTCGGGTTGGGCCGAAATGGCCAGGCTTCATGCCAGCCCATCTGGCAACCTCTATCTGGCACTACGGGACACGTGTTGGCCTCTGGATGTCTACTTTCTCGGAAAGTGGGACTCAGCGCTTCTCTTTTTTGTACTATGGGCTACTTGGTCTATAGGGTATCAACAGTGGCCCCCGGGTCCACCTTTAAGTGAGCCTTTGATCCCATAGGTTGGGCCACCATGATTTCCTGTGTTGCTGCTTCAACTTTTCACTTGGGTGGTTGAAACAATGACATGCTCCTGTGCCATTGCTCTGTGTCCCTTCTTGGTTCAGCAGGTGAGATACATGACGTGTGGATCTCACACAATTGAAGGTCGCCGGTTCCCAATACGATTTTCATATCGGTTCCTAGTGCAATCTTTGTAGCCCTATCAAGTTGCCGCCCTTGGGCTTCCCACTTCTCATCATGACAACGGTTCACCTGGTGCCACTTTTTTTTGCAAAGTGGACCTTGCCCCCCTTATCATTGACGAGGTAACTTCGCAGTGCGTAATCAATCTCTGCAAGCAGTTGCCATCCAAGCGTTGCAGAGGCTAATAAACAAAGAGGCTTTGCAAGGGGAGATAACTCTTATGCCTTGATCTGTTTGTTTGCGCATAGAGCTCTCCGCTTCATCCCCTGCATCGCGTTCTCCGCTTTTGCTCTGCTTTGCGGTGATGGAACTCAGACTCCCCCCACCAAGCTTGTCAGCGAGAAGGACAATGAGAGGGTCTGGAAATTACTGGGGTGGCAGAGCACCTCCTTCGACAATGCGGTTCACTGTAGAAAACTACCTTTCAAGAAGGAGAGATCCGACGTGATTGTCTTCTTCACGGTTGTCGGTACCCTGCGTACCGGGTACCCCCGACACCGCAAGCAAAGCCGGAGAGTTCCTATGTCCAAGTTGCAGATCTCCAAAAGGGATAAGCTTCCCGCGGAACTGGATCTACCTCCCACTATAGAGTAGCTCTGTGGTAGCCATGTGTCTAGAAGAGCCAGACCTGCCTCCCTTGTTTGGGTAGCTCCGTTGCCGCCACGTGTCCGGCAGAGCCAGACCGATCTCCCTCCTCAGGGAAGCTCCAACACTGCCACATGTACAACGATATCGGACCTATCTCCCAGTACAGGGAAGCTTTGGAGCTTCCATGTGTCAAAGCCAGAACCTACATCAGCAATGGGAAGACAGCGTGATCTCTAACGGCATGGACATTAAAGAGCCATCAATTGGCCATTACAAGATTTGGTTAACGCGTCATTCATGACATATTAATGACGGACAATCAGAGGAATATCAAGGCTGGTAATGTTGTCATTAAGGCATGTTATCAGCCTAATAACTGTTCTTAACATTGTAGATTGTGTACAGGGTAGTTAATAAAAACGGGGCCACTTGTCGTGCTAGACACAAACTGTAACATCCAGTCCTTGGCATATAAAAGGATTGCGCTTCACGATAGAAAGACAAGCTATCTGAACTGATCCCAAGCAATATCATATGCATACAAGCTGATACACATTCATACAATCAACACACACCCTGTGGAGTAGGGTATTACGCTCAGGCGGCCCGAATCACGTAAAACCCTCGGTGTTCACCTCTTGTATGGATATTGAGTCGCGCCCCAACCGCATACGAACCTCCGCGGACTATGTCTTAGTAGTACTGGGGGAAGTTTCCTAGTACACACTTCGACAACGGCATACGCAATGGTTTGACTAGTTCCGCCAGTCTCCAACTTCTTGTTGATGCTGCTAGAAGTGTATGGGGTTCAACTTCACCACTTCAACCTCCACTCAATCTTTCTAGTGGCGATCTTCGTCCACTTTTGTGAGATGTGGGTGGGTGTGCGGCCCTGCGTGTCGCTATTCGAGACCTTCTTTACCCTCCGGACGATTGGGAAAGGTAACAGTCTGATTGTATTTTACTAGTTAGGGGGAGTGCGCTTTCAAGATTTCAAGATGGTGAACTCTGCCGCCACTTCATCCAACGGACCGGCTGTGCAGCCTACTGGAGGAAATCCCTCCAATGTGCAGCAACCGACCAACATTGTCATTTCGGCGGATGTCATTCCTCCTCCACCACCACCATCTCAGTAGAATGGTGTATTCGTGTTGATCTCTGCATCGACAAACAACCCTGAGAACACACTGACCATAGTGTAGACTCTACTCCAGCGTCCACCGGCACTGGAGCTCCTCCCATCGCGACAGAAAAGAGGTGCGCTGATGTGGAGCATTTGGTTGCAGCTGTAGCCAATGCGATCAGCAATCAAGGTCCACCCCATGCAGGGCAGGCACCTTCTCGGAAAAGGACCTTGTCTGGTAGACTTGGTCCTTAGGCATTGCAGTTCAAGAGACGTGTTCCCTCCCAGCAAGTGATGTCACTACCCTCTGGGGCTCACCGTACTCACACGGTGATGAGGCTCTTAACTCAGAGTCTCCAGTCAAAGCTCGATCGTTGCTACATGCGGCAAGACGGCCGTGGCAACATCGAGCGTGCTCACGAGAGGTGCATTGCTCAAGAAAACCATTCTCCTCTTGGAGTTGGGGCCAGCTGTTCAGCCCTTGCCATGCACCTCCGCATGGTCGAGTGGCCACCTAAGTTCCAGCCTCATCTACCGGAGTAATATGACGGGACAGTCGACCCTATCAAATTTCTTCAAATCTGCTCCACCGCCATCCTCACGGCTGGAGGCAATGAGGCCGTTATGGCCAGTTACTTCCCTGTGGCCTTAACTGGGACTGCAAGGTCCTAGTTCATGAGCTTACCGCCCGAATCCATCAACAGTTGGGCAGAACTCTGTCGCTAGTTCACCACCCACTCCGGGAGCTCCTACACCCGACCTGGCACCGAGCTGGACCTCTTTGCCATACAGCAGAAGATGGGGGAGTTGCTGCAATCCGTCATCCAGCAATTCTCTCAGGTATAGAACACCATCACTTCTATCTCCAACGCTTCCGTCGTTGTCGCATTTTGACAGGGGGTCCAAGATAAAAAGATGCTAGTGAAGCTTTCAACCAAGAATGTCAGCAGCATCACGGAGCTCTTCAGCATGGCTGACAAATGCGCCAGAGCTGCAGAGGGCCGGGAAATACACTCCAAACCAGCTGCGGTGGCAAGGAAATCCTCCAAAGCTGAAGCTACAACCTCTGGCAGTGGAAAAAAGAAGAAGAAGAAGTCAAGTGACAAGAATAAGTCACTTGCCGCACACCTACTGTTGTCGCTGTTGTAGCTCCGTGTAGCCGGAGGTCATGCCCTGACAAGCGACCTCGACCATCATCTGAAGATGGCAACGATGAAAAGATGTGTTGTCCGATCCACAAGTCGACAACCCACAATCTTGAAGACTGTCGAGAGGTCAAGAGGCCTACTGAACGGAACAGCAAGCGTCACAATGAGACCCCTTTCTGTCAGCGGGAAGGGAAGCAGAAAGTCGACAAAGCTCCGTCTGACCAGGAGCTAGGCTTCCAAGATGCCAAGAAGACATTAAAGGCGATCTACAACACCGTCGATGACTCCTATATCTTCGACGATGAGCATCGTACGACTCTTTATATGATGTATGGAGGGTCCTAGGATATCACCTCCTGGCGCATTCTAAAGACCATGCGTCGATAGATGGCTGCTGCTGATCCTACTGCCAAGGCGGAGCCTCATCAAAAGTGGATGGATACTTCCATCACCTTCGATGCTTCAGATTGTCCGAACAACATGGTGGGAGCTGGACAATTGCCCATGATGGTCTCTTCGACAATCAACAATATCTAGCTCTACCATGTCCTGGTGGATGGAGGTGCGGCGCTCAACCTCCTCAGCTTCACGACTTTTGTAAAGCTCCAGCTCAACCTCTCGGACCTAAGACCCTAACGCCCATTTTGTGGGGTAGGTCCAGGAGCTATGACACCTCATGGGTCGATTACTTTACATGTGACCTTCGAAACACGGGACAATTACCGGTCTGAGAAGCTGGTGTTTGATGTGGCACACATCAACCTACCCTTCAACGCGATCCTAGGTAGGCCAGCCCTGTATAGGTTCATGGTAGTGGTCCACTACGGCTATCTCGTTGTTGATATTTCCTACGCACTACTAACAATTCATCCCTAGTAGGGGTGCCTGAAATGTTTGTCTGTAGGTTTTAGATTATACATGTAAATCCGCAAGCGCACGGAAATGATCGATGTAGCATTTCCCTCTAAGAGTATTCCCAAATGGTGTCATTTATATTCTCCGAAAGGAAGGCTAGATGGAAGTAAACCAATCATCAAGTAGAGAGGCTAGTTTGGCCTAGGTAGGGTTCTAGCAAGGATGGATAAAGGGTAATTGAGGTAGTGTGACACACACAAGAGCATTCTATCCTAAGGGGATAAATGGGGTAAAGATGGACCAGGCTAAGAACTAGGTAGAGACTCCTACAATGCTTCTAATGTACATATACATAGCCTAAGTTAGTTACTAATGATCATGTTAATTATTAATTCTCATGCTAAGTGGATTAATACATCGAGCATGAGTTTACCCCTAGCAATACTAGGACGACTCCCGCCAAGAGCCCGTGGCATAGCAGAACGTGGAGGATTACAAAGGACAGATATAGCTATCACCACCTATTACCTACCTCTTCAATCGGTCGGCATACGAGACACTCAATGCTACTCACTATCCTAGCAACATGCTAGCATATTAAGTAATTACCTTAAGAGCCTAGGAACAAGCCATCCTAAGGCAATAAAATAAATCATCATTGAACCAATGGTAATTAATAGCATAAGTTATTCATGTTAACATAATCATGTCATAGCTAATTAGACCATAGTGGAGGTTTATAGTGTTTATGATGATATAATGATAATGGTATAGCATAATCATAAATACTATGCCTACCACATACATGGAATCCACAATCAAACAAGAAATGTTTCATCCAAGTATATGAATAATGGGAGACTAAAGATAACATCTTTAGTAAGAATAAAGTCACAAATACAAATAGGAATATGGGAGACATACCTTTCCCTATTGGAAATTGGGAAGAGACTCCTTCTACTCCTCTCCTACTTGTACTATGGACTAGAGACTCTCCTCTCTACAGCCTATACTCCTCTAAACCAACAGAGAGTAGTGGATACAATGTATGAATACGCAAGTGGTGTGTGTTGAAGTGAGGGGTCCTATTTATAGCTTGGAGAAGGGTCAGTTCCTGCCACCAAAAGCACGCAAATCAGACACCCATGACCTCTTCAAGCCGGGAGGAGCCAAAACGTGGCGTTTGACCGTGAAAGGCGCCAGGACCTAGTCGGCCAACTAGGGGGGTCGGTCGACCTGGTCTTGGCCCCTTTTGCGACGTGCTTCCTCCAGGTGTCTACCAGGTGGGTTCCATTGACTAATATTGGTGCTACAACATTGGATGGCCTTGGATACTTCTGTTTGTGGGCCATTTGATCCATGTGGTGCCACATGGTGTCGCCTGATTGGCTGGAATGATATTTTATAGGATCCATCCCCTTGTTTCACTTCAATTCTGCATAGAATCCCTGCATGCACTACTTTCTCCAAGAACAAGTGGAAATAGGTTAAATAGAAAGGTGATGTGTGCAAGAAATGATATTTCCTTCACATAATTGAGTTATATTGACATGTGAAATTAGTATATAATAGCCATCAACAAACTCCCCCAAGCTTATCATTTGCTCGTCCCGATCAAAGTCAAGACTTTAAGTTCATGATCAGGAGTTGCTACTATGTTCTATTTTTCAAAAGTACCATGTGCCTATCAAAATACTCTACCTAGTATTGCAAAAATTGGCATGGTAGTCATTATGGGGCTTATGCCATCTCCTATTCATGGGCGGTTGAAAGATAGAACAACAAATGGAGCACACATACCCTAGAAGTCAAGTTCCACTCAAATTCCAAAGAGTTCAGTTTAGATTTTAGATATCTCAATTTGATTCTCTCAAGTCTCTCCTTTGTGTATATTGAAAATAGATCCTCACCAAGGCATTTTGCCTAAATTCATCCTACCTCTACATAAGGCTTGTATGTAGAGCTTGGTAGAGAATATAGTAGGCATATTTGCAACACATAATATTGCTAAGTCAAAAGATTAAGCCTTAGGAGAAATCAATTCAAAACAATTTGATTCAAGACTTGTGCATGTGTGATGGAATGGAGTGGATGTGAATCTTGAGGTGAATCCTTTTTGAGTGGAATCTCTTATTATGCAAAGATGAAACATGGCTACTTTTTTTTCTCATGCTTATGATGTAAGCATGCATTTTTTTTCCTTTTTCTTTTTCTTGTAGCCATGCCTTGTGCTCCTTTTTTATGCAAGAAATTCTGGAGAGTACTAAACATGAATGATATGGAGTTTCTCTTTTTATTGTGAAATGGTGGTATGGTGGAATTTTGCTTACTTCTAGTGTAGAAGTATAGCATGTGCAAGTGAAGTCTTGAATTCAAAAAGTAATGAATGAAATCTCACATAGGACTATACTAGTTTGACAAAGCTCAATGTGAAGACAAATGTCACATGCATAGGGTCCATCAATGTAATGTATCATCTGGCTTTGGTAGGTATTTCCAATCAAATGAGAGTAAATTAAATCATTTTAGAATTTTGCTAGAAATTTAAGTTTCACTTTCAAACTAGGAATAGCAGCCCTATCACTATATCATATCTCACAATAACTTAGAATGGATTAAGCTTTTGCTACCCACAATTTCCAAATCAAGGCAAAAGAATTTTAGCAAATGAGAGCAATATGTTGGAGACTAGTAACTTGTAAACTAGGGACTTAGGAAAATTAAAACTGAGCAACTATTCCTCATTTCATCTATGTGAATTCCAAACCATTCTTACCGCACATCATTTATTTTATTGAAAAAAACCTATCCTAAAATTTATTATTATTTTTTATATGCAAGGTGAATGGTGGTCTAATGGAAAATAAATATGCAAATGGGTTGACACAATTTACCTCAATTTGGGGTCCTTCCCCATGCTTGTTCTTCACTCACCTCCGTGTCGAGGGTTGAACTCTTTATGACGGAAGTATGCCGCGAGATAGGCTTGTTTTTGTTGTAGCGTGGAGTTGAGGTTGATGAATTGAGTGTCCATGTGTTCTTGCTAGTCTTGGGTACCTTGGAAATGACCTTGGAGAGTGTTGTAGATGTCACCCGTTCTCACTTCAAGCTCATCCATACGTCTAGTGAGATCCGTCATTCATTGGCTATAGTCATGATGACTTTTAGCCGATGAGGAACGATATCTTATCATGGACGATGGAGGCTAGAGCTTGAAGTGGAGAGGGGTGGCTCCCATGTGGCACATGGCCATCCATGCCAAGACGGACCTTCGGTCTCATATGATGGAGGTAGAGTCCATCCGGTTGCATCAGCCAATGGGTTCTCTTCCTCTTTGTACTCATGGACTGTGGAGGTTGTTGGAGGCATATACGCTCTCCTTGTACGGCTTCTAGTTATCCCGCCAGAGACATTAATTCTTTCGGCTTCCTCGACAGAAATAAGGTCAATGATTAGCCTCCAGCATTTGTGCAAATGATAATCTGGGTTAGGTAACCGAATTTCATTAACAAAGATGGGATAATAAAATATCAAAGAGCCATCTTGATCATGCTTAAGGGTATGTCCTTGCACTAAATAATCTTCATCAATTAATTCTCTTTCATTTCCAATATACTCAAATGAAGAATATTCTAGTACTCCTACCCTCGTAGCAATACGGGTAATCAATCAAGTACATTAAATTGGCCCTACCCTTGGAATGTAATCTAACCATTTTGTCATCATTGCAATAACTATAGCAACTTTTATCTTTTTAATCATGGCAAATAAATTTTTTAGATCATCATCACGTATTATCCTTACATCCCCTTTAGGGAACATAGTCATAGCCACCCATCTATGCATGAAGCGTAAAGTAGGGTTGTGCAAGTGGCTATTCCTAGGTGCACTATATCTGACCTCACCAGTTAAATCTTGCCAAAAACATTGTTTGTTAAACTTAGGCAAAGTGTCTAAATCTATCAAACAATGTTTACGGAAACCTAGTATTTCACTTAATTCTTTCCATGGGATAGTGTATTCTTTTTGAAATAATCTAAAACTAATACAATCAAATCCTATTTTGAGTGTGCAAAGGAATTGTATGCAGAGAAGGCGTGAACATTTCTCCTCTATGTGGCAATGTTTTCCCATCCTAGTGCACAACAAATGGAAAAGAATTCGTAATCCATACCTATTTTGGAGATCAAATCCGAATCATAAGCTTTTGTATGAGAAAACTCACAATCTTGAAGGAGCTTGCGTGCCTGATCTTCAACTTCACTTTGGATGTCGAGGTCGTTGTCGTGAAGAAGTTGGTGTGGGTTGCTCCTCTCACCCATGGGAGTGTCCTCTCCTACACTCCTCTTTCGTGAACTTGGTGTAGAAACGGAAGAGGGGCGTGCACTTGAGCCTCCACCATGGCTTGAGCTTGCAACCTTCTTCCTCTTTCCAAAGCACCTCTTCGTTCCTTTCATGGTCACAACAAACAAGAACACAACAAGGCAAAAACTCGAAAGAGGTGATGTTAGTGAAAGCAAAACCCCAATGAATTTTCCCTTGAAGAACTTGAGAGCAAATCGCAAATGCAAACAAAAGCAAATCTTTTTGAGTTGGAAATTTGAGCAAGAGTGCTTCAATGAAGAGCAAGAAAACAATGTGAGCAAGAGTGACTTTGGGGAGGTATGAAATGAGGTGAAGTGTGAGGAGAAGGGCTCCTCACGGCCACCATTTATAGTGTGCAATCCCCAACGGTCACTAGGGAACCAAATGTAGCCATTGGAGGAGAGCAAGCCAAAATGACTCTCTCCCCTAGTTGGCCGAACACGTGGGTCGGCCGACTTGATAGGTGGGCCCCCCTATTCCCCCTTTTGGAAGGTGGCTTTCCAACGGCTATGAAATTTGCACGTTGGTGAAATACCACTTTTGCAGGTCGGAAAAATTATTTTCCAAATAAAAACTCCTTTTTCAAAACCCAACAGTTTACTTCTTGTGAAAAATAAAGAAATAAAAATGATAATGAGAATATAAGATTCTGAACTTACTAGGAAAATCAAATATGCGGTAGGGAAAATCAAACTAAATGGGGAAAACAAAATAAAGAGAAAAGAAAAACAAAGAAAAATGATAACTAACAATTAACCTATTGGCTAGGTCTCAACACCGTCCGATGAGATGGACATTCCTCCTTCTTCATTTCTTGACATCCAGGCCCAGAGGGATGGGCTCGGACAGATTTTCTTGCTTCTTCCGCCATACCTTCTTTGGTGGCTTGGTGGACTTGGGCCTTTGGGGAGGCTCGGGCTTCTCCGTCTTCTTGAGGGGTCAGCGTGGACGATAAGACGAGTTTCCCGCATAGATCAAATTTCTCATGAATGCAATGAGTGGGTCCACCTGTGGAGCTGTGATTTCGACCTCTTCAATGTGTTTGACATTCGGCCCATACTTGATACGGATCATGGAGTATTTCTTCAACTTTGGGCAGAAGTTAAACTTCTCCTCCTTACCATTGATATGGAAGTAGATTTCTCCAGCTCCCACATCTATGCGAGCATTCGCGGTGCTTAGGAACAGGCGCCCAAGAATGAGCTGTGTATCCTTCTCGACCTCCATGTTGAGCACCATGAAATCCACAAGTATGAAGCAGTTCCGGATTTTCACCGGAACATCTTCTGTGATACCCGCTAGATAACGGACTGGGGAATTAGCCACATGGAGCTACATTGGTGTTGGAGTGAGTTTCATGATGTTGAGCTGGTCGAAAACCACCTTGGGTACACCTACACTTTATCCAAGGTCACAAAGGGCCTTGTCAGAGTGGTCTTCCCCAATTGAGCATGAGACTATAGAACATCAAGGGTCCTTCGACCAGTTGCCTCCTGTTGACGGCTGTTATACCCCAATTTCACCCATCAATATAACTAAATTATGTGAAGGAATTATCATTTCTTGCTCACATCACCTTTCTATTTAACCTATTTTCGCTTGTCCTTGGAGAAAGCAGTGCATGCATGAAGTGAAACAAGGGGATGGATCCTATAAAATATCATTACAGCCAATCAGGCGATGCCACGTGGCACCACATGGATCAAATGGCCCACAAACAGAAGTATCTGAGGCCATCCAATGGTGTAGCACCAATATCAGTCAATGGGACCCACCTGTCAGTCACATGGTGGAAGCATGCCGCAAAAGGGGCTAAGACCTGGTCGGCCGACCCCCCTAGTCGGCCGACTAGATCCTGGCACCTTTCTCAGTCAAACTTTACGTGTAGGCTCCTCCCGTCTTGAAGAGGTCACGAGTGACTGATTCGCACGCTTTTGGTGGCTAGAACCGACCCTTCTCCAAGATTTAAATAGGACCCCTCACTTCAACACACACCACTTGAGTATCCTTCCATTGTATCCACTACTCTGCAGAGGTTTAGAGGAGTATAGGCTGTAGAGAGGAGAGTCTCTAGTCCATAGTCCAAGGAGGAGAGGAGTAGAAGGAGTCTCTTCCCAATTGGGAAAGGTATGTCTCCCATATTCCTAGTTGTATTTGTTACTTTATTCATATTAAAGATGATATCTTTAGTCTTCCATTGTTCATATACTTGGATGAAGTGTTTCTTGTTTGATTGTGGATTCCATGTATGTGGTACGAATAGTCTTTATGATTCTGCTATACCATTCTTGATACATCATCATAAACACTATAAACCTCCACTATAGTCTAATTATCTATGATATGACGATGTTAATATGAATCACTTATGCTATGAATTAACATTGGTTCAACGATGATTTAGTTCATTGCCTCATGATAGCTTGTGCCTAGGCTCTTAAGGTAATTACTTGATATGCTAGCATGGTGCTAGGATAGAGAGTAGCTTTGAATGTCTCGTAGACCCACAGATTGAAGAGGTAGGCAGTAGATGGTGACAGCCCTATCTGTCCTTTGTAATCCTCCACATTCGGCTATGCCACAGGCTCTTGGCGGGAGTCGCCTAGTGTTTCTAGGGGTAAACCCGTGCTCGATGTATTAATCAACTAAGCATGAGAATTCATAATTAACATGATCATTAGTAACCTAGGCTATGTATATGTGCATTAGAAGTATAGTACGAGTATGTACCTAAATCTTAGTCTAGTCCCTCTATTACTTGATTTATCCCCTTAGGATAGGATGCTCTTGTGTGTGTCACACTACCTCCACTTATCATTTGACCCATCCTTGCTAGAAACCTACCTAGGCTAACCTAACTTTTCCACTTGATGATTATTTTACTTCCATATAGCCTTCCTTTGAGAAAATATAAAGAGTACTCTTAAAAGGGGAAATGCTACATCGATAGTTTCCGTGCGCTTGCGGACGTTCACTTTAGAATTAAAACCTACCAACAAACATTTCTAGCACCACTGCTGAGGATGAATTGTTTGTAGTGCGTAGGAAATATCAACAAGATTTCTGGCATCGTTGCCGGGGAAGGCAGCCGAAGTATTGCATGATTGAGTGAATAGGATAGGACCCTGATAGGTTTTAGTAGGATGACCCTTCTTTGCTTTTGCATTTTATGTGAAAACAGGGTAGTGTATGTCTGAATTCCGCTTGTTGAAAAACTTTGTTGAAGATCCTGAATCCCTTTTGAGAGATTGACCTCGTGTCGTTACTCCTTAGAAGCTTCGAGCAGCAAAGCAAGCCAGCACAATCGCACCAACAACTGAAACACCAATGGCCCAGAAGACCCTCCGTGAGTTTTTGGCTCCCTCTGCTAACAATGTGCCTGTTGGGCCCACTGTTAACATGGGAGACATAAACTTCGAAATCAAGACTGAACTAATCACTATGGTGCAAGCCAACCAATTTTGTGGGAAGGCTAATGAGGATGCAAGTGCTCACCTACAACAGTTCCTTGAGATCTGCAACACTTTTAAGATAAAGGACGTATCTCCTGATGTTGTCCATCTTAGGCTGTTCTTGTTCTCTCTTCTTGGGAGAGCGAAACATTGGTTCTACATGAACCGAAGTGCTGTAGACACTTGGGAGAAATGTTCTACGACATTCTTCACCAAGTTTTTCCCGTTGGGCAAGACCAATGCCCTACGTGGAAGAATTTCCAACTTCTAGAAAGATGCCAAGGAATCTATTCCCGAGGCTTGGGAAAGGCCGCTGGAGTATATTCTAGCCTGTCCCCACCATGGGATGGATGACTGGCTCATAATCCAAAACTTTTACAACTGGATGATCTCTTCCACCCGTGACCATATTGATGTTGCTGCTGGAGGTGCCTTCTTCTCATTGACGGTGCTCAAAGCCAAATATTTGATTGAGAAGATGGTGTCTAGCATGGGTTGGAGCAACGAGCATCTCCATACCCGCCAAGGAGTTATGCACACCTTGAAGGAGGTGGACATGATCGCTGCTAAATTGGAACTCCTTGTGAAGAAGATTGATGGACAAAGCAATGGTGAAGTGTGTGGCAATGCCTATGCCTTAGACTCTGACATCACTTGTGAAGTCTGTGGCAACACGAGCAATTTGGGAAATGACTGCCCAAAAACCTGTGAGGATGCCTTGTACGTAAACCAACAATGAAAACAACAATGGCTATCGTCCAGGAGGTCAAGGGTGGGGCCAACCACGCCCATTCTTTCAAGGAGGGTACAACAACAATGGCAACATTGGAAATGAGCCCAACTTGAGAGAACATGCCATTGGCCAGCTAAAGATCAATGAGGCTATATCCAAGAAGCTGTCGGCCAATGAAAAAATCGTAGAGAGCACAAATGCCAAGATTGAAGGACTATCCTCAGCCTTCAAGAATCAATTGAGCTTCAACATGTTGAAACTCAATTGGCTCAACTGGCAGCTGGTGTTCCTCCAATGGAGAATGGCAAGATGTCAGGACAGCCCGAACTTCCCATGGAAAGTGCCAACATGATTTCTCTACTAGGAGGTGTTGATATTTCCTATGCACTACAAACAATTCATCCCTATCCATCCTAAGGCGATGAACTAAATCATCGTTGAACCGATGTTATTTCATAGCATAAGTGATTCATGTTAACATAATTATGTCATAGCTAATTAGACAATAGTGGAGATTTATAGTGTTTATGATGATATATTGAGAATGGTATAGCATAATCATAAACACTACTCCTACCACATACATGGAATCCACAATCAAACAAGATACACTTCATCCAAGTATATGAATAATGGAAGACTAAAGGTAACATCTTTATTAAGAATAAAGTCACAAATACAAATAGGAATATGAGAGACATACCTTTCCCAATTGGAAATTAGGAAAAGACTTCTACTCCTCTCCTACTTGGACTATGGACTAGAGAGTTTCCTCTCTACAGCCTATACTCCTCTAAACCTATGGAGAGTAGTGGATACAACACATGAATACTAAAGTGGTGTGTGTTGAAGTGAGGGGTGAGGGGTCCTATTTATAGCTTGGAGAAGGGTCGGTTCCCGCCACCAAAAGCACGCGAATAAGTCACCCATGATCTCTTCATGCCGGGAGGAGCCAACACGTGATGTTTGACCATCAAAGGCGATAGGACCTAGTCGACCGACTAGGGGGGTCGGCCAACCTGGTCTTGGCCCCTTTTGCGGTGTGCTTCCTCCAGATCTCTGCCAGGTAGGTCCCATTGACTGATATTTGTGCTACACCGTTGTATGGCCTTGGATACTTCTGTTTTGTGGGCCATTTGATCCATGTGGTGCCACGTGGTGTCGCCTGATTGGCTGTAATGATATTTTATAGGATCCATCCCCTTGTTTCACTTCAATTCTGCATAGAATCCCTCATGCACTACTTTCTCCAAGGACAAGTGGAAATAGGTTAAATAGAAAGGTGATGTGTGTAAGAAATGATATTTCCTTCACATAATTGAGTTATATTGACGGGTGAAATTGGTATATAACAGTTGTCAACACTCATGTTGAAGATGCCAACTCCATCAAGCGTCCTCCGGATCTGAGGGGACCGCACTGCTGGAGTTACTGTGTTGGAGGAACTTCATGCGCTTGCTACAGCGCAAGAAAAAGGATCCAACAAGGATCAAGGTGCTCATCCTCCGAGCTCGTGTCAGCGCGGCTCATCTTCTGCACCTCATGTGCAACCAAGCGGCAACACCGACATTCCCGACAAAGTCGTCCAAATTGGTTCTGATGCCAACCATACCACCCATATATAGGGAGGTCTGGGTGACAAATAGGAATTCGGGCTCGTCACTTTCCTTCCGGCAAATGTCAACGTGTTTGCATGGCAACCGACACAAATGACTGGGATCCTCAAGGAGGTGATCGAGCACCGTCTGAAGATCTGCCTAATGCAGGACCTATACAACAGAAGCCTCAAAAGCAATGTGTTAAGTGGCAGAACTTCATCACACAACAAGTCAAGAAGCTGCCTGATGTTGGATTCATCAGGGAGGTTCACCATCCACGGTGACTGGCAAACCAAGTTGTCGTACCAAAGGTTGGTGGGAAGCTTCGGATGTGCATCGACTACACTACATTGAATAAAGCATGCCCAAAAGACCCATTTCCACTACCTAGAATAGATCAGATAGTGGATTCTACCTCTGGGTGTGAGTTACTGTGTTTCTTAGACGCTTATTCTGGATATCATCAAATTCTAATGTCTATGAAAGATGAAGAGCATACAACCTTCATCACAGTGGATGGGTTGTATTGTTACACAGCTATGCCTTTTGGTCTTAAAAATGTTGCGTCAACTTTTGTGCGAGCCATGCACAAAACCTTTGGGGAGCTGATTAGGGACCTGGTGGAAGTCTACGTTCATGACATCATCGTCAAGGTGAAGAACCAGGACTTACTCCTGGACAATCTTCAAGCTATCTTCAACAAGCTGCGCTTGACGCGCACGAAGCTTAACCTGGACAAGTGTGTTTTCAGGGTAGGCTCCTAAAAGCTCCTTGGTTTCTGTGTGACTCACCGAGGAATTGAAGCAAATCTAGCAAAAATCAAAGCCATTGAAGAGATACAGCCTCCAGCCCGTATCAAGGACGTCCAGAAGCTAACTAGGTGTCTATCTTCGCTCCGCCGATTCATCTCAAAGCTGGCAGAGCGGGCATTACCCTTTTTCAATATATTGAAGAAGTTTGGACCATTTCATTGCTATGAAGAAGCAGAGAAGGCCTTCCAGGAGCTCAAGCAACTCCTCACCACAGTACCAATCATGGTAGCTTCTGAGCCTACTAAGCCTCTTCTGCTTTACATCGCTGCAACTACGGAGGTTGTCAGCATGATTCTGCTTGCGGAGAGACAAAACATCTTCAACTCAGGAGCCTAGACCCCTCTGGCGAGTCTGGGTCCCAGCCCCCAGGCATGGATCCTAAAGGCATGATGCTTGTGGATCAACCTCCCTCATCCGAGGGAGTACATGCTCAACAAGGAGAAGGTCAAGACCCTTCTTGGAGGGTCCGGGTTGATGAAGAAAAAGATTCGGACCCCTCTGAGAGGGTCCAAACTGTCAAGTGACCGGTGTAATTCTTCAGCGAAGTACTTCATGATGCCAAGACTCATTATATTAGAATGCATAAGCTACTATACACAATGCTTATTGGCTCAAGGAAGCTTCATCACTACTTTCATGCCCACAAGATATCAGTGGTAACTTCTTATCCACACTGAGCTATTTTGCATAATCCCAATTCTATGGGAAATATCGCCAAGTGGGCAGAGGAGTTGGCAGAATTTGACCTCAAGTTCCTGCCCCGACATGCGATCAAGAGTCAGGCGCTGACTGATTTTGTGGCGAAGTGGAGACCTTGGCCTCGACGAGCAGAAGCTGGAACCTAAGGTCCCTATCGAAGTGCAGCTACGACACTTCCCCCGGTACTACCAAATGTAGTCCATGGAGGTTCTTGTTTCGGTTTGGGAGCCTAAAGATCGGGAACAAGATGGTGACACGGGAGATTTTCATGGTTTGGGTCGCCTGAGCGTAACACCCTACTCCACGGGGTTTGTGTTGTTGTATTGAGTGATTATGTTCCCTCTGTCCGTTGGTTCGTGCGGCATAGCCCTTTTATAGTTCTAAGGGCCGACCGTTACAAAGCTTGCCTGGCCCGACATGTGGCCCTAGCGTATTTAATGGCCTAATACACTGTCTAAAGGGTATTAAACATGATCAATAGTGTGATAACGTGCCTTAATGGCTGCATTATCCCTATTAATGGTGCACTGGTGTGTCATTAATATAGCATTAATGACACGTAATCAAGTCTTGTAACTGCCGCTTTAATCGCCTTTGATTGTTTGTGCAGAAGGAGATTCGCCAATGTACTCATTGGTGAAGCAGGTCCGGAGACTCTACACGTGGCAGCTCTGGAGCTTTCCCTTGCGAGAGGGTAGGTTCAGGGCTACTGTACACATGTCGGCACCAGAGCTCCTCTCTGTTGGGAGTTAGGCCTGGGGTCGTCGTACACGTGTTGTCACCAGAGCTTTCCTTCGTTGGAAGTTTAGTTCTGGTTTTCCTTTACACGCGTTTACCCAGGAGCTACCCATATGAGGGGAGCGGGTCCGGTGCAATGTGACATGTGGGGCCTAAGGAGACCTTCAACTCTGACAGGTAGAACTCCCTTGTACTCTTCGCGGTACCGAAGGGTACCCGGTACGCATGGTACCGACAGTGGCCCCCAGGCCCACCTCTGGGAGAAACCCTTTGGGTTAAGTTATTCTACGGAGGTGGGGCCATTCTCGATTCTCGCGCTTCGATTTCAAGAGTCTTCTGGTGTGCCGTTGGAGCGATGGTCCGACAGTGAACCATCGACGCTTGGCTCGTTATGAATGCGGCACATAAGATATTTGAGTGAGAATCTCACGCAATTGAAGGTCGCCGGTTCCCAATACGAAAACCTTATCGGTTCCGCGTGCCTTGTCATGGTGCCGCCATCGGGTTTCCCGCCACTCATGATGACAACGGTTCGCCTACGGTAAGAACCTCAATCTCTTCGTCGGGGTGGCCCCAGGCCGACTCATCATTGACGGGGTAGACTTTTGAAAAGTGCCTTCGCTCTCACTGCGGTTTCCATCCATGCGTCGTGGAGGCTTACATAAGAGAGAAAGTGCACACGGTTTGATGACTCTTTACGCCTTTGATCAAATTTGCACTCAGAGCCTCCCAAACTCTGCCTAACTTCCCTTCTTTTGCTCTGCTTTGCCGCGATGGAGTTGGGTCTTCCTAAGAGCCGCCTCAAGAGTGAAGATGATCTGAAGAAGGTCTGGACCTACATGGGGTGGTCCAACAACTACTTCAACCACATGATTCATGCCGACGAGCTCCCGTTCAAGAAGGAGCGTAACAGTGACATGGTGTACTTCTCGGCGTACGCTATGGTGGGATTGATCCCACCTTTTTCTACCTTTCTTTTGATAATGCTAGACTTTTATGGTCTCCAACTGTCTCACCTTGGCCCCCTTTCTCTTATTCTAGTGGCGACTTTCATCCACTTTTGCGAGATGTGGGTGGGTGTTCCCCCCTACGTCGAGTTGTTTTGCACTTTCTTCACCATCCACACCACCAACAATGGGACTGAGCTTCTTGGCGTCTACTATTTCGTGAAGCGCAAGAACCGCCCCTTCAAATACTTGAAGTCATTTCCTTCCGGCAAATGGGATGACTGGAAGAAATACTGGGTCATCATTGTAGTGGAGGCGCATGAGAGGTTGGAGCTGCCCGAAGGACTCCCCAACATTGACACTGACGCTTGGAGTGTAGTTCCAGTGTTCTCAGATGCCTTCAACCCCCTCTTGACCTGGACCCACGAATGCGTGGAGGGTGGAGTGACCCCTCAGATGGTCTTCTGCAACTTCCTGGTCAAGAGATGGGCTCTACTGAGGAAAAGGGAGAAGCTCGTGTGGGACCTCATTAGTGTGATGGATGACGACCGTATTGAAACCGGTCTAAAATGCAACTTGGATGATGAATCTTTGAGGCTTCATCTCAAGAAATTCTAGCATGGGATAAACGTCTACGGCGATGACTGAGTTCCGCCAGCAGCTTTCCTCCCCCTGAACATGGAGGCGCAGTTCAACAGAGAGCTACGGAGGAAGATGTCGACGCTTGACGACCTTGGTGAGGTGGAAAGGAGTCCGACCTCTAGGGTGGTAATCCCTGGAGCTTCCGAAGGAGGGCCTGCCTCCGCCTCGAGCCCAGGCGTTGAAGACACAGGCAAAGGCAAAGGCCAGGAGCCGGCCGAACCCTCCAGCCAGAAGAGGAAGCTGAAGCATGCTGACGGGAGGTCCGTCAGGGCTGCTCCCTCAATGAGGGCTACTTCTCCCCGGCGGGGTCAGCCCTCTGTGACCGCACCTTCCCCGACGCAAGCATCTTCAATAGGCGCTAGCTCCAGGCAGTCAACCCTAGCCTCAGTGCTGGCTAAAAGCTCTAGGTCTGGGAGTTCTTTCTAGCCAAGAGAAGCTACGACCGAGAGGACTCCGGCTGCTGCAAGTGGCCCTCAACTGAGGTTCGAAGCCGTTGTCTCGCCCAATTTGGTGGGCTCTGGCTCCGGGCCCCAAAAGAAGATGTTCCGCGGCAACTAGGGTGGTAGCATCCCTAGGTAAGCATTGATTGCTCACTTTAAAATGCTAGACTTATTTTTGAAGTGCCTTTGATCTTCTCTCTTTTTATTTCTAGGGTGTCGAAGAAGGGGTCAGAGACTTCGTTGCCTGTTGCAGTGACTGGGGCTGCACATGCCGAAGCTCCGGCTTAAGCATCGAGCCTCCTCCTCAAGCGGTGGCAGAAGTTGCGACAGCTCCGGCGCCAGCTGTCGTGGACTTGGATTCGGGTTCCTCGCCCGAAGCTCCTGTGGTAGCGCTGGACCACAGGGGAGAAGTCGAAGATGTACCCCTGGTGGCGGTGGCAGAGGCTGATGCTCCAGCACCGGCGATGCCAGAAGTTTCGGCCTTTGAGCCGAAAGTCGTTGAAGCCCTGGCCGCTGAGCCAGAAGTAATTGAACCCCGGCCATTGAGCCAGAAAAGGTTGAAGGTCTGGACCTTGGGCCAGAAGATGTTGAAAATCCGGCAGCTAGGCCGAAAATGCATGAAGTTCCAGTCGTTGGACCGGAAGTGACCAATGTGCCGGTGTTTGAGCCAGTTGTGGCAGGGGTGTCGGATGAAGCCCCAACTGCTGACCCAGAAGTAGTTGTCCCAAAGGTGCCTGGTCTAGAGCCGGAGCCCTCAGAGCCTAAGAGGTAACAACAGATCTTCCACCCTCAGAGCCAACAACTGAAAACCCGGAGATAGCACCTTCAACTTCTGCTCCAGAGGTGGGAGTTCCTCCAGTGGGTTCCTCTTTTGCTGCTGCTGAAGGGCTCCCAGAGAGTGGTCCCAGTGCCTTAGAAGTTCAAGGGTCCTCTCTTGTAGAGTGAGACCCAATTTTTGTAATGGAGAACCCTCTGGATCCTGCGGAGATGGTCCCAGCAGGTCCGGAGCCTATCCCTCTGGCATTGTCCATAGACAATGCCTGCTCCAGCCTTCGACAAGTCTAACTCGCTTTCGATCATGAGACCAAAGCCTTAGAGGAGGAGCACAACACCTAGCGGCGTTGGCACAACAGACTCCATTTTGAAACCAGGCTTGCTCCGGCGAGGCTGGCTGACCAGAAGGAGTGGATTGAGAGGGAGAAAGCCTAGTTAGAATACTGGGACAAGCTGCTTGAGGAGATGAGGCTGCCATCCGGGTGCTCGACGCTAACTCCAGGGAAATCCTTGAGCAAGCCAAGGAGAGGCATGATGCCGCTGATGAGTGTCATGAAAACCTCAATGAAATGAACGAGGTTCTCCTGAAGTGCCGGGCAAACCTGGAGGTGAGGGAGGAGAAGTTCCTTAAGCAGTAGGAGGGTGTTGTGAAGAGGGAAGCGGAGGTCACCCAGAAGTTGACTCTCGGTGAACAGAATTTGGCGGATCACAGCAAAAAGTTGGATCTATGGAGCAAAGAAGAGAAAGAGAAGTACTGGAAGCTGGAACAGGAGCCCTCCAAAGGAGAGGCTGACATTGCCATCAGGGAAGGGAAGGTCAAAGGCAGGGAGAAGGACTTGGCGGAAAAGTGGAACCGCATCCACCTCCCGGAGACGGAGCAGACCGACCGTGAGAAGCAAGTTGCTGAGAGTATGCATCAACATGCTAAATTGGTTGAGCATCTTGCTCGGGAAGGTTCGAAGCTTGCGGCCGCCCGGAAGTCATTGGAGGAGCTGCGGAGCTTGAAGGAGACGGAGTCCATTCAAGTGTGGGACTTCATGGGGCGGGCCAACGACGCACTGACACCACTAGGCTTTAGTCCCGTACGTTCGGACAACCTGGAGCTGGATTTGTATCGAGCGCTGGTAACCCTCAATGGTGCTGGCGGCAAACTAGACGTGATGGGCGATGTTATTGCAGACCAGCTCGAGACAGAGGGGAAGTCTTTGGCTACTAACGTCGCAGAATATGTGCTGACGTGTTACGTAAGCCGATATCCCCAATTCTAATCGAACTCGGTGCTTGAAGGTCCCATTGCCGAAGAGAAGACGCCGCCAAGTCCAGCGTCCAAGAGGTTGCCCAGAAAGTCGCCACATTCTTCCGCGGGACTTCGATCCTCCAGTAGCTAGGACTTCTTCCTTTTGCCTTCTATTGTAATCCCAATTTTCTAATCCAGTGCTTAAAATTAATGAAATACATTTTGCCATGAACTTCACTTTATTTTTGTCTTCAATATAATGTGCCCTGTCTTGTTGGCCCCCTGGTATATGTGTAGAATTGAAGTGTGTACATGTACCAAAGGTTTTGATAATATATTGATGACTTGAACGCTTCGCACTTGTAGATTTTAGGTCTGAAGTCTTCAATTCTGAGGCGTCGACGGCAGGCCCCCTGGGATTGGCGGAGCTTGGTAGCTCTGACAGTACCAGTATCAACATATAAACATTGACGATTAGAGCTCGGTAGCTCCTGATGCCGCCGCACGAATAGTTGAATTTAGGCCCCCCAGGTGTTGTCGGTGCTTAGTAGCTCCGACGTCAACCACCACAGCTTCAAATTTCTATTTTTCCTGCACATTAAACACAAGAAAAAAGTAAAATTCGTCCTCTTGTCTATAAATTTTTTGCGACTTATTGTTCTTACTTGAGTTTTATTCCAAAGTAACTCAATACAGAAATAAGTATATTTATATAACCCTTTCGAACTCTTATGCTTTTCTAGTAATCACCCTACAAACGCCTGCCAGAGTGTAGGTAGAGTAGCGTACTTAGGGTGCAGGACCATACTATGTTGATAGCTCACTCCGGACCTATGTTGGCTTGACGTTCAGGCAAGTAGACTATACAGCATGTTAAGACCCAAAAAGATCAACAATATAACTTGCAATGCATATGAATAACTTGGGTAAAAACTCAAAAAGAATTGCACAACTTCATTATAGACAAGAAGGTTAAAAACAATAAATTGATAGATCGAGCCTTGTACAAAAAATAAATGCACGTGGAGTCTATTTTTACACAACAATGTATTTCATTATAGGTCTGGATTACAGGGGAGACAAGGACACACTTAGGGTGCGGGACCAAGCTAAGTGCGCTATACATCTTGTACTATCACTGGGTAGATAGTTACACTTTTCGTGCAGTGACTGTATGAAGTGTACTTGAACTTCCCAGACCCTCTCGGAGGGGTCCGGATGTTCTCGCAGTGGACCTACTCCTATGTGTTTATCGACTTTATAACGTACATCATGTGTAATTATAGGCTCACCTCTGTGATTTTAAGCATAAAACTAACAGAGGTGCTCGATGTTCCAAGGATTAGGGAGCGGAATCCCATCCTTAGTTGCCAAGCGAACGCATTCGGGACGGGATACTTTGATCACTCGGAGTGGACCTTCCCAGATGGGGGAAAGTTTGTTGATTCCTTCACGAGTTAGTATCTTCCGAAGCACCAGATCGCCTTTCTCGAGCTATCAGTTGCGCACATGTCTTTGATGATAGCGCCAGAGCGCTTGGTGATAACGTGCATTCCGAACAGGTGCTTGGCACCTTCCCTCATCGACGAGGTCAAGGTCTTCACACTAGAGCTGGTCCTGCGTGGCTTCGTCAAAGGTCCAGACCCGGAGGGACCCCAAAGTGATCTTCGGAAGAAGGACTGCTTCAGCTCCGTACAACAGGAAGAATGGAGTTTCTCCAATTGACCGATTTGGAGTTGTCCTGTTTACCCACAGTGTGGACAGAAGTTCATCAATCCAGTTGGCTCCATGCTTTTTCAGGCGCTCATATGTGTGCGTCTTGAGTCCTTTTAAGATTTCTGCATTTGCTCTCTCGGCTTGTCCATTGCTTGCTGGATGAGCTACTGAGGCGTAGCTGAGTTGAATGTCGAGGTCTTCACAATATTCCTGGAATGCAGCACTTGTGAATTGAGTTTCGTTGTCAGTTATGACTATGTTTGGAACTCCAAATTTGCATATAATGGACTTCAAGAACTTGATTGATGATTGCTTGTTGATTGTCACAACTAGAGTTGCTTCTGGCCACATAGTGAACTTGTCGATGGCGACATACAGGAACCTGTAACCTCTGACAGCTTTTGGGAAAGGTCCTAGGATGTCTATGCCCCGCACAACCAATGGCCATGTAGGAGGTATGATTTTTAGTGATTGAGACGGTGTGTGAATCTGTTTTGCATGGAACTGACACGCTTCACATTTTTTTCACTAGCTCAACCGCATCCTGGAGTGCTGTAGGGCAATAAAAGCCATGTCGAAAGGCTTTACTGACTAGCATGCGAGAAGAAGCATGGTTCCCACACTCGCCTCCATGGATTTTCTTGAGGAGCTCGCGGCCTTCTTCCCTTGCAATGCACCGCATTAGGATGCCATTGGCACCGCGCCAGTAGAGATCCCCTTCTACCAACGTGTATCTTTTAGCCAATCTGACAATCCGGTCAGCGGATACACTGTCTTCAGGAAGGATATTGTCTTTCAAGTAGCTCCGGATCTCCGATATCCATGCATTGGAGACACAAAGTCAGCCAAGGCTTGACTTTTGATTGCTTGTCGTGACATGAATTCTAGATCGAATTCCGCCAGTTCTGCTGCCCACTTTGCAATGTTCCTAGTAGAAGTAGGGTTATGCAAAATAGCATGCAGTGGAAAGGAAGTTAGCACTGAGGTTTTGTGGGCTTGAAAGTAGTGACGAAGCTTCCTTGAGGCAATAAGAACTGCGTAAAGCAGCTTATGCACCTCAATGTATCTTATCTTGGCATCGTGGAGTACTTCGCTGATGAAGTACACAGGACGTTGGATGGCTCGAACCCTTTCGGAAGGGCCCGAAGCTTCTTCTCCATTGACCCGCACCCTGTTGGAGGGTTCCGGACCTTCAGGCTGTGCTTCTTGAACCCTCCCGGAAGTGTCTAAAATTTCTTATTGTTTGACCCGGACCTCGCTGGAAGGATCCAGATCATCTTGGTCAACCAGTTAAACCTCCCCAGACGAATGAGGTTGATCTCTTAGCATTTTGTTTTGATGTTTCGTGTTTGGGAGCTGGGACCCTGACATGCCTTCAGGTGATTCCGGACCCTCCCGGAGGGATCTGGACTCCTGGACTGGATGTGGCTCCAGTCTTTCCGCAACCAGGACCATACTGACAACTTCGGTGGTTGCGGTTGACGGCTGTTATATACCAATTTCTTCTATCAATTTAACTCAATTATGTGAAGGATTTGTCATTTCTTGCACACATCACCTTTCTATCTAACCCAATTCCACTTGGACATGGAGAAATATGTGTATGCAACATTTTTTATGTAGGAAACAAAAAAATGTAGAGGGACCAATCCTATAAAATATCATCCCAGCCAATCAGGCAATGACACGTGGCATCCCATGGATCAAATGGCCCACAAACAGAAGTATTTGAGGAGATCCAATGATGTATCACCCAGATACATCAAGGGGGCCCACCTGGCAGCCACCTGGAGGAAGCACTCCACGTTTGGAGTGCTGACCAGGTCGGTCGAACCAGGGGTTCGGCCGACCCCTTCTTCGCGCCAAACGCGGTCAAACGACGCGTGTTGGCTTCTCCTAGCTTGAAGGAGTCAATGGTGACTGATTCGCGCGCTTTTGGTGGCGGGAACCGACCTCAACACTAGTATAAATAGGACCCCCTACCCCTCACTTGAGCTTCATCTCTATTGTATACACTATCATCCATAGACTTAGAGGAGTTAGGTTGTAGAGAGGAGAGTCTCTAGTCCCAAGTCCAAATTGGGAAAGGAGTAAGGAGTCTCTCTCTTCCCAATCCTACATTGGGAAAGGTATGGCTCATGTATTCTTTCTTATATTTGTGAATTTATACATAATAAAGATAGTATCTTTAGTCTCTACTTATACATATACTTTGTGTTGACGACTGTTATATACCAATTTCATCCGTCAATTTAACTCAATTATGTGAAGGATTTGTCATTTCTTGCACATATCACCTTTCTATCTATCCCAATTCCACTTGGACATGGAGAAATATGTGTATGCAGCATTTTATGCAGGAAGTGAGGAAATGTAGAGGGACCAATCCAATAAAATATCATCCTAGCCAATCAAGCGATGACATGTGGCATCCCATGGATCAAATGGCCCACAAAAGGAAGTATCCATGGAGATACAACGGTGTATCACCCATATACATCGATGGGACCCACCTGGCAGCCACCTGGAGAAAGCACACGAGAAAACAGAGCAATGACCAGGTCGGTCGAACCAGGGGGTCGGCCGACCTGGTCTTTGCACCAAACTTGGTCAGCCTCCACATGTTGGCTCCTCCCGGCTCCCTGGAGTCAATGGTGACTGATTTGCGTGCTTTTGGTGGCAGGAGCCGACCTCAACACTAGTATAAATAGGACCCCCTACCCCTCACTTCAACACACACCACTTGGACATCATTCTATTGTATACACTATCTTCCATAGTCCTTAGAGGAGTTAGGATGTAGAGAGGAAAGCCTCTAGTCCCAAGTCCAAATTGGGAAAGGAGTAGAAGGAGTCTCTCTTCCCAATTCCACATTGGGAAAGGTGTGGCTTATGTATTCCTTCTTGTATTTGTGACTTTGTGCTCAATAAAGATATTATCTTTAGTCTTCTTTTATACGTATACTTGGACAAAGCATTTCTTATTTGATTGTGGAGTCCACATATGTGGAAGGTATAGTCTTTATGATTTCACTCTCATGATCACATCTTATGGTCATAAACACTATAGACCCCCACTATAGTCTATGTAGTTATGATATGATTAGGTTAATATGAATGACTTATGCTATGCTTCAACATTGGTTCAATGATGGTTAGGTTAGTCATTGCCTTAGGATGGCTTGTGCCATGGCTCCTAAGGTATTTGCTTAGTATGCTAGCATGGTGCTAGGGTATATAAGTAGCATTGGATGTCTCATAGACCCACGGATTGAAGAGGTAGGCAGTAGGTGGTGACAGCCCTATTTGTCCTTTGTAATCTTCCATGTTCGGCTATGCCACAGGCTCTTGGCGGGAGTCGCCCTAGTATTGCTAGGGGTAAGCCCGTGCCCGATGTGTTGAACAGCTTTGCATAGGAATTCATCATTGACATGACCATTAGTATCTACCTAAGGCTATGTATATGTATTAGGAGCATTGTAGGAGCAACTCTCTAACTCCCAATCCAATCTCCCTCTAGGACCCATTTTACCCTTTAGAATAGATTGCCTAGGTGTGTGTCACACTACCCCTATTATCAACTTAACCCTGTCCGGATAATGGAATAGTATCCCATAGCTTGACCATAAGAGTAATATACACTTTACTCCATTGCCTTCCGTTGGGATAAATACGATACCCTTGGGAATACTCATGGGTGAAATGCTACAACGGTATCTTCTATGCGCTTGCGGATCTCATCTCTTTACCGGAGATGATCTGTGGTGTTAAGAAATACCAACAAGCATTTCTGGCGCCGTTGTTGGGGATGATTTGTTAGTATATCTTAGGAGCCGTCAACAAGCATTTCTGGCGCCGTTGCCGGGGAAGGCAAAGGAAGTGAAGGATAGCTATCACTTGTGATTAATCTATAGGTACTAATAGTTATTAGACAGGATTACCCTTTTTTGTTTTCTCCTTTGTGTGAAAACAGGGTAGTGTTGGCCAACCCATTGTATGGGATGGCCAACGAGGACGCAAGTGCTAAACTGCAAGATGATTCAAGGCGTACCTCAACAAATGTCCGCTAGGCAACAACATTGCTAATTACGGGAGAATTTCAGCTTTCAGTAAGAGCCAAAGTCATCCATACCCAAGCTTGGGGAAGGCTCCAAGAAGTTCTTCTCGGTTTGCCTCCACCATGGGGAGGATAGCTGGATCTTCATCCAACACTCATGTCATGGGTTGGCTCCACCAATCCATGACCACATACGTGCTGGAGCTAAAGGAGCCCTATTCACATCCATCATGGATGAGAAGAAGGTCTCCACTCAAGGGGTGAATTGAAGAATGCTCAAGTTCCCATAGCTTGTCATGCACACCACTTCACAAGGTGGACATGCTAGTTATGGAACTACACCTCCCATTGAAGTATCATGAATACCAAGTCAATGGAGATTTGTTTGGATAATCCAAGTCGTGGATATTCACATGATTTGTGAAAATACATGTCATTATGGGACGCGTGGGAATTATTTCCCTAAGACCCATGGGGACCATTTTCAAACAACAACTCCAATGGCTACCATTCACAAGGAGGTCAAGGGTGGAATTAACATCACCCTTATCTACAAGGAGGCTATGGCTTTCCAAGGGATTTAGGTTCAACTAGCCTACCTTGAAGTATCTTGGCCAAGCAGAAATCATGACAACATTCACATGAAGATCTTGTCTAAGGACAAGAACTTAAGGAGCACTCAAAGCCCAAGATACCCCACATCACTTGTTCGGATTACCACACATCGACCAAACCCATTGAACCTAGGGCAAGTGACATTGTGGATGATGAGTTTCTTGTTTGATTGTGGAGTCCACATGTCATCATGCCCAAGGAAGCCTTTGACCCATGATCAAGGTATGGGTTGATTCAATGGAATATCAATATGGTCAGAGTGGCACCCCTAAGAAGAACAAAGACTCACCATGCTCATGAAGGAATACATTCAAGAGGGAGAACCCGTCGCTACAACAACATGTCTATATCAATACAACAGGGAGAGGCTAGGGCCACCAGGTGGCCCACATGTCCAAATGACAGCCAAATGAGTTTGGCGTGTCAAAACAGAAGAAATCGTCCACATCTTCAACTCCGGGATTGGACAACAAATCATCACGATGAACAGAACGGGGGTAAGTCCTACTCATCGGACTTCAAAAATTCGGTGAGCCCTTGCCAATAGGTTAATTGGTAGTTATCTCATATTTCTTTTCCAAATTGCATCAACCCTTGCATTTGCATGCTTGAAATTCCACACTTGCATATTGGAAAGTAAAATTTCCAACCATCATAAAACTAAAAATTTGAATTAGGGGAGAAATTTAATTGGATATGAACTACATGCATGACCACTTGAATTTATCTTCCTAGTTCAATCCAAAAAGATTTGCTTTGACCCTCATTGCATTTACAAGTAATTTCAAGCTGGGCAAGACAATTTGAAATATGGGTTCAATTTGCTTTTGGCTAACGTAACCCGTTTTCGAGTTGTTTTGTGTGTTCCTGATTAAAGTGCAGCTAGGTCAAAATTGTGAAGAGGTGGTTTGGCAAGAAAGTGGAAGGTTTCATGAAGCTCAAGTCACCATTGGGAGGATTTGAGAACACTTCTCTCCTTCAAACTCATTTTGAGTTTGAGGAAGAGAAATGTTCAAGAGGATGACCAAATGGAGGAGTCAGAACCAAATCCATAGCCAAATCCAACCTCAACTTGGCATTTGACATCAACCATCAAGCCTACGCCAAAAATAAAGGTTGTGAGTTTCTCACACAAAGACCTTCGTCACCAACTGCTTTTCAAATGAGGTATGAGTTTAGAATTTTTCATTGTTTGATTTGGCATAGAATTGAATATATTTGCTTGCATTGCTGAGGAAGGTTGACACTTCCTCATCATTCAATTCTCAAGCATCCTCATAAGAGTAAGCGTGGGTATTGACTTTTGGATCTCCATAAGGAAATCCCACCTTACTTGGAAAAATCTCAAACAAGTACCTAGAATCCTTTAAGAATTGATTTGTAAACTTAGTCATTTTTGTTGAGGTTTAGAAAACAAAACTTTTGGGCATGACTTGATTGGTGAATTGGCATATAGGAACTTGGGCATAGTGACAGCCATAATTTTTGATTGAGCTTCATGCATAGATGGTGTCACTAGATTTCAAACTCCTAGGAATAAGTGATACCCTTACTCTGAAATTGAATTGCATTTTTAGGAAGAGTCACTAAATTTCAAATTCCTAGTAAGGTTCAGGAGGATAAAATTGAGAATCTTGTTTGTCATGGTCTAAGTGATAAAATTTGCTCTTGAAAGCTAAGATGGTTAGAAACTTTAAAAGGTGTATGGATCCATATAGTGTATTTCTATCACATGCATTGCTATGAGTAGGAGCTTTAGAAAATATGCTACATGAATTATCCATAAAGCTCCACTCCTATCAATGAATAACACATTGATCATAGATACACTTGACATTGGATCCAATGCATATTTGATTTTGTTCTTCCCCATATGTACAAATGAATGTTTGGTTACCTAACTCGAACGTTCATTTGTACAAGTCTCGGGAGCTAACCATCCCTCTCCATTCAAGAGAGGAAGTTTGCAGGAGTAATATTACTATGCAGGTATTCATGAAGCTGATTGTCAAGATCCCCAGAGGATTCTATTTCAACATCTCTTGGCCAAGGAGTAAATTAGGATGGTTTTTATCTATCGGAAATTATGTCCGAAGGTCAATCATAACTATCTGAGGCTAGAGATTTGAAATTGGAACCCTCCATGAGCAACCAATGAGCTGCAACGAATGGGTGAGAGCATTATGCTCTCAACTATTTTAAGCACTCATTCAAGATCAAGGGATTTGCCACCATCATTGGGTACAAGTTATTCCTATGTGGCTAAGAGTTATGATGTACCATGACCAAGGAATGACAAGATCACACCCAATTTATATTGGATGCAAGTTGTTCCTATGTGGCTAGAAGGTATGTCATGCCATAGCCAAGGAACAACAGATCACACTCAACCCATGTTGCGTGCATGTCATTCCTTTGTGGTTCTAGGTATGTTGTACCTTACCCAAGGAACAACGGATCATACCCAATGCATGTTGGGCACATGTCACTCCCTTATGGCAAAAATATATGATACACCTTAGCCAAAGAATGACGAACATACTCAATGTATGTTTAGTGCACGTCATTCCTTTGGATCTAAGGTTATCATTATCCTAGCCAAGGAATGATAAATCACACACAACACATGGAGACCCTGATGTGCAGACGATCAACATCGGAAACACTCTATTCAACCACACCCATGGTGTCAATGGGAGGCAACACAACAATCAACACTCAACCCTCCATTGTCAAAGCCATGCTGCAACAAGGATAGGCCAACTAATGGCCTACCTCCGTTGTTAGGGTTTCAACCCCTATCTTGGACCTTGATAAAGAATAAGCATGGGGGAGGACCCGCACTTGAGGTAACTTGTATCACACCCACTGCATTTTTATTTCAAATCATCCATTGCATATTTACTTTTCATTCATCCACCATCCACCATGCATCTAAAAAAAATACAAAAATAGGTTAGATTTGCTTTCATCAAATAAAGATGTGCGGTAAGAATGATTTAGATTTCACATAGATGAAATGATGAATAGTAGCTCTGTTGTATTTTCCTATGTCTCTAGTTTACAACTTGCTACTCTCCGAATATTGCTTTCATTGGTTTGAAATACTTTTACCTTAATTTGGAAGTTGTGGGTAGCAAAAGCTGAATCTAATTCTAGGTTGTTGCAAGATTAGAATTAGCAATAGGGCTGCTAGCCCTAGTTTGAAAGTAAAACTTAGATTTCTGGAGAAATTCTATCAAGATTTAAGTTTCCCTCATTCGATTGGAAATACCTACCAAAGCCATATGATATTCATACATAGACAACACCTTTTGCATATGCTATTTGCTTTCACATTGAGCCTAGTCAAACTAGTATAGACCTATGTGAGAAATCATTCAATTCTTTTTGAATTCAAGACTTCACTTGCACATGTTATACTTCTACACTAGAAGGAAGCAAAATTCCATCATACCCACCATTCCACAATAAAAAGAGAAACTCCATGCTATTCATAGTTAGCACTCCCTTCAAGTTATTGCATAAAAAGGAGTAGAAGACATGGCTACAAGAAAAAGAAAAATAAAATGCATGCTTATATCAAAAGCATGAGAAAAAAATATGCTTACTCCATAAGCATAAAAAAAGGGTAGCCATGTTTCATCCTTGCAATAAAGAGAGTCCACATCAAAAGGAGTCATCTCAATGTTTCCACATCAACTTCCACTCAATCACACGTGCACTAGTCTTGAATCGAAAAGTTTCGAATTGAATTCTCCTAAGGCTTACTCTTTAGACTTAGCAATATATGTGGTGCAAATATGCCTACTTACTTTCCTTACCAAGATCCACATACAAGCCATATTCAATGAAGTAGGAATAGTAGAGGCACAATGCTTTGGTGAGGAAATATTTCCACTATCCACAAAGAAGTGACTGGGAGAATCAATTCGAGTTACTTAATATCTAAATTGAATTCTCCGGGATTTAAGTGGAACTTGATTTCTAGGCTATGTTTGCTCCATTTGCTATTCTACCTTTCAACTACTCATGAATATGAAAAGGCATAAGCCTCATGATAACTTAAGAAAGGTAGGGTATCATAGCCAATTTCTGCAATACTAGGTAGAGTATCTTGTTGTGCATTAGATACTTTTGAAAATAAGACATTGTATCAACTACTGATCATCAACCTAAAGTCTTGACTTTGCTCGGGGCGAGCAAAGGATAAGCTTGGACAAGTTTGTTGACGGCTGTTATATACCAATTTCATCCATAAATTTAACTCAATTATGTGAAGAATTTGTCATTTCTTGCACACATCACCTTTCTATCTAACCCAATTCCACTTGGACTTGGAGAAATATGGGTATGCAACTTTTTATGCAGGAAATGAGGAAATGTAGAGGGACCAATCGTATAAAATATCATCCCAGCCAATCAGGCGACGACACGTGGCATCCCATGGATCAAATGGCCCACAAACAGAAGTATCCGAGGAGATCCAACACTGTATCTCCCATATACATCAATGGGACCCACCTGGAAGCCACCTGGAGAAAGCACACGAGAAACAGTGCAATGATCAGGTCGGCCGAACCAGGGGATCGGTCGACCTGGTCTTTGCACCAAACTCGGTCAGCCTCCACGTGTTGGCTCCTCCCGGCTCCCTAGAGTCAATGGTGACTGATTCGCGCGCTTTTGGTGGCAGGAACCGACCTCAACACTAGTATAAATAGGACCCCCTACCCCTCACTTCAACACACACCACTTGGGCATCATTCTATTGTATACACTATCTTCCATAGTCCTTAGAGGAGTTAGGATGTAGAGAGGAGAGCCTCTAGTCCTATGTCCAAATTGGGAAAGGAGTAGAAGGAGTCTCTCTTCCCAATTCCACATTAGGAAAGGTATGGCTTATGTATTCCTTCTTGTATTTGTGACTTTGTGCTCAATAAAGATATTATCTTTAGTCTTCTTTTATACGTATACTTGGACAAAGTGTTTCTTGTTTGATTGTGGAGTCCATGTATGTGGAAGGTATAGTCTTTATGATTTCACTCTCATGATCACATCTTATGGTCATTAACACTATAGACCCCCACTATAGTCTATGTAGTTATGCTATGATTAGGTTAATATGAATGATTTATGCTATGCTTCAACATTGGTTCAACGATGTTTAGGTTAGTCATTGCCTTAGGATGGCTTGTGCCATGGCTTCTAAGGTATTTGCTTAGTATGCTAGCATGGTGCTAGGATATTTAAGTAGCGTTGGATGTCTCGTAGACCCACAGATTAAAGAGGTAGGCAGCAGGTGGTCACATCCCTATCTATCCTTTGTAATCCTCCACGTTCGGCTATGCCACAGGCTCTTGGCGGGAGTCGCCCTAGTATTGCTAGGGGTAAGCCCGTGCCCGATGTGTTGAATAGCATTGCATAGGAATTCATCATTGAAATGACCATTAGTATCTACCTAAGGCTATGTATATGTATTAGGAGCATTGTAGGAGCAACTCTCTAACTCTCAATCCAATCTCCCTCTAGGACCCATTTTATCCTTTAGAATAGATTGCCTAGGTGTGTGTCACACTACCCCTATTATCAACTTACCCCTGTCCGGATAATGGAATAGTATCCCATAGCTTGACCATAATAGTAGTATACACTTTACTCCATTGCCTTCCTTTGGGATAAATACGATACCCTTGGCTCATGGGTGAAATGCTACAACGGTATCTTCCATGCACTTCCGGATCTCATCTCTTTACTGAAGATGATCTGTGGTGTTAAGAAATACCAACAAGCATTTCTGGAGTCGTTGCCAGGGATGATTTGTTAGTATATCTTAGGAGCCGTCAACACTTGGGCAAAGCGTTTCTTGTTTGATTGTGGAGTCCATGTATGTGGAAGGTATAGCTTCTATGAATGTTTCATCATGAACATACCTCGTTATCACAGAACCTATAGACCTCCACTATAGTCTAGTTAATTATAACATAACTAGGTAAGTATGGATAATTATGCTGTGTATCAACATTGGTTCAATAATGATTCAAGTCATTGCCTTAGGATGGCTTGTGCCTAGGCTCTTAAGGTAATTAATTAATATGCTAGCATGGTGCTAGGATAGCTAAGTAGCATTGGATGTCTCGTAGACCCACAGATTGAAGAGGTAGGCAGTAGTTGGTGACAGCCCTATCTTCCTTTGTAATCCTCCACGTTCGGCTATGCCACAGGCTCTTGGCGGGAGTCGCCCTAGTATTGCTAGGGGTAAGCCCGTGCCCGATGTGTTGAACCACATAGCATAAGTATTCACTATTAATCTAGCTTATGGATGATTAGTTTAGACTATGTATATGTACAATAGAGCATAGTAGGAGTACCTCCATAACTCTCAACCTTAACTGACCTCTAGGATCCTCTTATCCCCCTTAGACTTGAAAGCTTTTGTGTGTGTCACACTACCTCCACTATTATTTTATCGATCCTTACTACATTCTTACCTAGACCTTTCTACCCTATCCACTTGATGATTGTTATATCTCTTCCCTGCCTTCCTTTGGGATCAAATAAATGACACCCTTGGGAATACTCTTAAGGGGAAATGCTACAATGATATTTCCGTGCGCTTGAGGAATTCACTCTGTGATCCAATAGAACCATTAACAAGCATTTCTGACACATCAGTTGGAGATGTTTAGTTAATGGTGCACAATAAATACCAACAAGCATTTCTAGCGTCGTTGTCGGGGTGATTTGTTAGTTTATCTTAGGAGCCGTCAACAAGCATTTCTGGCGCCGTTGCCGGGGAAGGCAAATAGCTATAACATGACTGAGTGAATAGGATAGAACCCTGGGTAGGATTTTAGTAGGATAACCATTCTTTGTTTTTGCATTTTAAATGTGAAAACAGGGTAGTGTATGTCTTGTTTCCACCTGCCGGAAAACCTTGTAGAAGATCATGAATCTCTTCTGAGAGACTGACCCCGTGTCGTTACTCCTCAGAAGATTCGAGCGGCAAAGCAAGCCAGCATTTCTACACCAACAATCCAAATGCCAATGGCTCAAAAGACCCTTCGTGAGTTCTCAGCTTCCTCTGCTAACAATGTGCCTTTTGGGACCACTGTTAACACTTTAGATGTGAACGTCGAGATCAAAACTGGCCTTATCACTATGGTGCAAGCCAACCCAATCTGTGGGGAGGCTAACAAGGATGCAGGTGCTCACCTACAAAAATTCCTCGAGATCCGCAGCATTTTTAAGATCAAGGACGTGTCTCTAGATGCGGTCTGTCTGAGACTGTTCCCGTTCTCTCTCCTTGGGAGAGCGAAACAGTGGTTCTACGCGAACCGAAGTGTTGTAGACACTTGGGAGAAGTGTTCTACGGCATTCCTCGCCAAATTCTTCCCGTTGGGCAAATGCAATGCCCTACGTGGAAGGATTTCCAGCTTTCAGCAAGAGCTCAAGAATCTATTCCCGAGGCATCGGAAAGGCTTCAGGAGTACATCCTAGCATGTCCCCACCATGGGATGGATGACTGGATCCTTATTCAGAATTTTTATAACAGGCTAATCCCATCAGCTCGTGACCATATGGATGCTGCTGCTGGAGGAGCCTTCTTCTCATTGACGGTGCCAAAAGCTAAAGATCTTATTGAGAAGATGGTGTCCAACATGGGGTGGAACGATGAGCGTCTCCATACCCGACAGCAAGGCATGCACACCTTGAAGGAGGTGGACATGATCGCTGCAAAATTGGATCTCCTAATGAAGAAAATTGATGGACAAGTCAATGGTGAAGAGTCTGGCAATGCCTATTGCCCTAGACTCTCACATCACGTGTGAAGTCTGTGGCAACACGGGTCATATGGGCAATGATTGCCCAGAAACTCGTGAGGATGCCCTATACCTCGCCAACAACGGAAATTTCAACAACAACAATGGCTATCGTCCAGGAGGTCAAGGGTGGGGTCAACAACGCCCATTCTTTCAAGGAGGGTACAACAACAATGGCAACCCTGGAAATCAGCCCAACTTGAGAGAACTTGCCATTAGCCAGCTCAAGATCAACGATGCCCTATCCAAGAAGCTGTCAGCTAATGACAAGACCCTAGAGAATATCAATGCAAAGATGGAAGGACTATCCTCGGTCTTCAAGAATCAACTGAGCTTCAACAAGATGCTCGAGAATCAAATGGCTCAACTGGCAGCTGCTATTCCTCCAATGGAGAATGTCAAGATGCCAGGCCAGCCAGAACCCCCGAAAGAAAATGTCAACATGATTTCCGTACGAGAGAGCAACTGGCAAAAGGACCCCGGATGTCCTACCATTTCATGCTCAATTGGGGCTCACCACTTTGACAAGGCACTTTAAGATCTGGGAGCAAGTGTCAGTGTGATGCCCAAGGTTGTGTTCGACCAGCTGAACTTCACAGAGCTGACTCCAACACCAATGCAGCTACAACCAGCTGACTCTTCAGTCCGTTATCCAGCGGGTATTGCTGAAGACGTCCCCGTGAAGATCCGGAACTGCTTCATACTCATGGATTTTGTGGTGCTAGACATGGACACTGAGAAAGATACACCACTCATTCTTGGGCGCCAATTCCTCAGCACTGCAAAAAGCTCGCATAGATGTGGGAGCTGGAGAAATCCACTTCCATATCAATGGCAAGGAGGAAAAGTTTAACTTTCGGCCAAGATCATAGTAATGCTCCATGATTCGAATCAAGTATGGGCCGAATGATAAACACATCAGAGAGGTCGAAGTCACACCTCCAATGGTGGACTCACTCATTGCATTCATGAGAAGATTAATCTACGAGGAGAATCCCTTGTTTCGACCACGCAGATATCCAAAGGCGACGGAATCGTCTGGACCTTCCCGAAGGCCCAAGTCCAACAAGCCGCCAAATAAGGAATGGCAGAAGAAGAAAGACAAGCCGTCTGAGCCCATCCCTACGGGCCCGGATGTGAAATGAAGACGGAGGAATGTCCATCTCATTGGACGGTGGTGAGACCTACGCCAATAGGTTAAATTGGTAATTATCCCACTTTGTTTTTATTTCTTTCTTTTTTCCACCCCATTTGGATTCTTCCCATTGCATATTTGATTTTTTCCTAGCAAGTTGAGAATCTTATATTCTCAACTATCATTTTTCTTTCTTTCTTTTCAAAAGAATATTTTTTATTGGATTTGAGAAAAAGGTTTTTTATTTTAAAAACAATTTTTTTCTGAGCTGCACATGTGGCGTTTCACCAACGTTCTAACCTTATAGCCGTTAGGGAGCCACTTGCACAAAGGGGAACCAGGGGGGCCACCTGTCAGGTCGGCCAAACAGGGAGTGGAGCCAAATTGGCCCCCCTTCCTCCAACGGCTATATTTTGAATCCCAAGTGAGCGTTGGAGGGTGCACCCTTTAAATTGTGGCCGTGAGGAGCACCTCTCTTCAAACACCACATCATTTTACACCTCCCCAAGTCGCTCTCTAGCTCACCTTGTTTTTCTTGCTCTTCATTGCAACACCCTTGCTCAAATCCATCCCCAAAAAGTTTTTCGTTTGTTTGCATTTGCATTTTACACTCGAGCTTTAAAGAGGAGAAAATTCGTTGAGTTTTGTTTTCCGAACATCGCTTCTTTTTGTATTTTTCTCGCCTTGTTTTGTTCTTGCTTGTTGAACTCAAAAAAACATGAAGAGGTTGCTCGGAAAAGGGAAAGGGGCTGCAAGCTCAAGCCATGGTGAAGGTTCTAGTGCACGCCTCTCTTCCATGGGTACAAGCCCAAGGAGAAGTGTGTGTGAGGACACTCCCATGGAAGAGAGAAGTGGCCCACACCAACTTCTTCATGACAACGACCTCGATATACGAAGCGAAGTTGAAGATCAAGCACGCAGGCTTCTCCAAGATCGTGAGTTCCGCCACACCAAGGCTTACGATCCACATTTGATCTCCAAAATAGGTATGGACTCAGAATTTCTTTCCATTTGGCATGCAATTGGATTTGATGACTTTGCTCACATAGAGGAGAAAGGTTCATGCCTTCTCACTATCCAATTCCTTTGCACGCTAAGAATAGGATTTGATGGTATTACTTTTAGATTATTTCAAAAAGAATACAACATCCTATGGAAAGAATTAGGTAGCATCCTAGGCTTCCATAAACGGTGTTTGCTAGATTTAGACAATTTGCCTAAGTTTAACAAACAACGTTTTTGGCATGAGCTAACTAGTGAGGTCACATGTAGGGCTCCTAGGAATAGCCACATCCAAAACCCTACCTTACGCTTCATGCATAGATGGGTGGCTATGACTATGTTGAGATGTTAGGGTTGTGCAAGATGATGAATTGAAAATTTTGTTTACCATGACTAATAAGATAAAAGTTGCTCCAGTCAAAGCCATGATGACACGATGGTTAGATTACATTTCAAAATCAGGACCAATTGAATGCACTTCATTGATTACTCATATTGCTTATAGGGTAGGAGCACTTAAATACTCTTCATTTGAATATATTGAAACTGAAAGAGAATTAATTGATGAAGACTATTTAGTGCAAGGAAATACCCTTAAGCATGATCATGATGGCTCCTTGATATTTTTCTATCCCGGTTTTGTCAATGAAATTCGGTTACCTAACCCGGATTTTCATTTGTACAAATGCCAGAGACTAACCATTAATCTTCTTCCCTTTGGGGAAGCAAGAAGAAGTAATGTCTCTGGCAAGGTAACAAGGAATCGTGTGAGGGCTGCAGCCACAGGCATGCTAGTGATAATCTCTCCGGTCCATGAATACCAAGAGGAAGAGAACCCAACGGTTTATGCGCCCGGATGGACTCAACCTCCGACGTATGAGACTGGGGGATCATCTTGGCAAGAATGGCAAAGAGATCCACCCTTATCTGCTTCAAGCTCTAGCAGCTTGCCCCCAACGTCCATGACAGGATGTCGTTCCTTTTCGGCTAGAAGTCCTCATGACTATAGCCAAGGAATGATGGACCTCACTAGACGTATGGGAGAACTTGAAGTGAGAACAGGTGACATCTACAGCACACTCCAGGAGCATGTTCAAGGTAACCAGAATTGGCAACAACACATGGATGCTCAATTCACCAACTTCAACACAACGCTACAACTACAACAAGTGGATCTTGCAGTGTACTTCCGTCATCAAGGGTTCAACCCCTATCACGGAGGTAGTTGAAGAACAAGCTTGGGGGAGGACCCCCACTTGAGGTAACATGTATCACATTCCTTGCATATTTATTTTCTATCCATCCATCATCCACCTTGAACTTAAAAAATATATATAAAAAATAGGTTAGTTTTGCTTTCATCAAATAAAGATGTGCAGTAAGAAAGATTTAGAATGCACATAGATGAAATGATGAATAGTTGTCCTGTTTTATTTTTCTAAGTCTCTAGTTTACAACTTGCTACTCTCCGAATATTGCTTTCATTGGTTTGAAGTATGTTTACCTTAATTTGGAAGTTGTGGGTAGCAAAAGCTTAATCTAATTCTAGGTTGTTGCAAGATTAGAATTAGTAATAGGGCTGCTAGTCCTAGTTTGAAAGTAAAACTTAGATTTCCGAAGAAATTCTAGAAATATTTAAGTTTCCCTCAATTTATTAGAAATACCTACCAAAGCCATATGATGTTCATACATAGACAAAACCTTATGCATATGCTATTTGCTTTCACATTGAGCCTAGTCAAACTAGTATAGACCTATGTGAGAAATCATTCAACTCTTTTTGAATTCAAGACTTCACTTACACATGCTATACTTCTACACTAGAAGTAAGCAAAACATCCATCATATCCACCATACCACAACAAAAAGAAAAACTCCATGTTATTCATGTTTAGCACTCTCTTCAAAATTCATTGCAAATAATGGAGTAGAAGACATGGATACAAAAATAAAATGAACAAAAAAAGAAGCATGCTTACATCATAAGCATGAGAAAAAAAAAGAGAGAGAAAAGAAAAGTAGCCATGTTTCATACCTGCAAAAGAAAGAGAGATTATACCAAAAAGGAGTTATCTCAAGTATCCACATCCACTTCCACTCCATCACACAAGCACTGGTCTTGAATCAAAAAGTTTTGATTTGAGTTCTCCTAAGGCTTACTCTTTTGACTTAGCAATATATGTGATGCAAATATGCCTACTTACTTTCCTTACCAAGCTCCACATACAAGCCATATTCAATGAGTAGGAATAGTAGAGGCACAATGCTTTGGTGAGGAAATATTTCCACTATCCACAAAGGAGTGATTGAGAGAATCAAATTGAGGTACTTAATATCTAAATTGAATTCTCCGAGATTTAAGTGGAACTTGATTTCTAGGCTATATTTGCTCCATTTTCTATTCTACCTTTCAACTACTCATGAATATGAAAAAGCATAAGCCCCATGATAACTTAAGAAAAGTAGAGTATCATAACCAATTTCTGCAATACTAGGTAGAGTATCTTGTTGTTCATTAGATACTTTTGAAAATAAGACATTGTAGCAACTCCTGATCATCAACCTAAAGTCTCGACTTTGCTCGGGACAAGCAAAGGATAAGCTTGGGGGAGTTTGTTGACGGCTGTTATATACCAATTTCATCCGTCAATTTAACTCGATTATGTGAAGGATTTGTCATTTCTTGCACACATCACCTTTCTATCTAACCCAATTCCACTTGGACATGGAGAAATATGTGTATGCGGCATTTTATGCAGGAAATGAGGAAATGTAGAGGGACCAATCCTATAAAATATCATTCTAGCCAATCAGGCAACAACACGTGGCATCCCATGGATCAAATGGCCCACAAACAGAAGTATCCAAGGAGATCCAACGATGTATCACCCCGATACATCAAGGGGGCCCACCTGGCAGCCACCTGGAGGAAGCACTCCACGTTTGTAGTGCTGACCAGGTCGGCCGAACCAGGGGTTCATCCGACCACTTCTTAGTGCCAAAGGCGGTCAAACGACGTGTGTTGGCTCCTCCTGGCTTGAAGGAGTCAATGGTGACTGATTCGCACGCTTTTGGTGGTGGGAACCGACCTCAACACTAGTATAAATAGGACCCCCTACCCCTCACTTCAACACACACCACCTGAGCTTCATCTCTATTGTATACACTATCGTCCATAGTCTTAGAGGAGTTAGGTTGTAGATATCATCCATTCCACTTGAGCTTCTTTCTTGTATTTGTGACTTTATGCATAATAAAGATAGTATTTTTAGTCTCTACTTATACATATACTTGGTCAAAGCGTTTCTTGTTTGATTGTGGAGTCCATGTATGTGGAAGGTATAGCTTCTATGTGACACCCGGCTCCAAAAAAGAACCAAGCGAACGCATATGTGTGCCCAGAACGTTCAACACACATACATGAGTGCATTCACCAAAGAGTATACAGAAAATTACAACATAACAAGATTAATTATCCAAATTTTATTACACAAACCATATATATTAATGACAAGTTCAACTAATGCAGCGGAAATAAGCTAAATAAGCAAACTAAACAGCTAGGCAGCATAAGTGATAGGGTATAGCGCAACTCCAATCAACACCACAGGCAAAGCTGACTGTAGACACGGCCTAGAACTCCGCATTATCGCCACTAAACTCCCAATCCTGACCTGCAACTGTTGGAGGGGGGGGGGTTGCAAGAGTGAGTACATGTCGTACTCAGCAAGTGTGGAATGTATGACATGTGGCTGATTCAAATGACGAATATCATAATAGTTGAGTGTTGAAAAGTACATTAAAACATTTGAAAAGCAATATATTACATGTATGTGAATAAAGCCATCATAAACTATGAGTAATATCATAGTGCAAGTCCAGATTCCATATCCATCATCATATACCAGTATCCATACTCAATACCAGAATTCATTTCATAACCATCCATAACCATAATACCAACCATAACCATAATACCATCCCAAAGACAATACCAAACCATCCCAAATCCCACGTTTCCTCTAATCATGTGAGGGTCCAGTTTGCTCATAATCGGGAGCACGGCTATCATGATAGTTTTAGACACACTCTGCCGAGGTTGTACCGCTTTACCCACGTGTTTGTGATTTTATCACCATTCGATGACTATGGAATCTCAATTATGCCTTCTCACACTTCCGTAGGTGTGTGGCCAAGAGATCACAAAATAGCCTTTACAAAGGGATTACTAGCCTATTTAGACCCCACTGAGGTTTCACCGGTGGCGATGTCTCCAACTGAGCACATCTTCAACCAAGGGCCCCCTCTTGATCCATTCAGATCCCAAGGTAGTCCCACCAATCATCAACAAACCCAATCCAACTACCCCTTCCCCGAGCATCCTTAATGGTCCAAATAGCACTGCCAAAGCCCTAATTAATCAGCTATGCCGCACCCATACTTGGCCTCGTGGTGGCACTGTAAATCCTGGATGGTCGCTCCACGAACCGGTCCTTAGATCTAAAGCAAGTAATCCACCATATATCCAACCCATCCACATACCAGGCTTGCTTAGATCACCCATTACCATATTAGATTTAACCAGTTCATGTCAACCACAATCTCATTAATGCATAATTAAATTAAGTAGTGTAGTTGTTCTTACATCCCAATTAATTAAGCGAAGCAAAAAGGTAAAAATCACATCCCGACTCTCTACCATATATCCCAGGTGACAAGGGTGGTTAAACAAAGCTTGTAAACTACTTATCATAGCATTCCCATCAAATTGACACAAACATGCAATTTTGCAAACAAAACATTTATTTCAAAACTGGATCAATATGCTTCAAGGACACTTGCCTTGCTCCGACGGATAGGGTTGCTCAAGTGCTTCGAACTCTTGGTGCTGTAGATCCTCCGCGGCACTCTCTAGCGCAAATCCGTCTAATCCGCAAAATAAACATACAAACAACAAACACATTCAAAGAGTGCATAAATATTACTCAATATGACATGATATGCATGATTGATGCAAGGTAGAACTTGTTATTAGATTGCTTTTAAATGATCACTATCTAGTTCTAATAGATTTTAACAAGTTTATACCGGTTTGGACTTCAATAGATCTACTTTTATAGTCAATTCAACACAATTTAGTCAGCAAAATCGGACTAGTCTGCAGAAGGTCGGACTAGTCCGCACTTCGCAGAACTAGCGAACTAGGGTTTTCTAGATCAACATGAATTTGGATATTAGGGGTCGAATTCACGTAAGGAAGAGGAAATAGAAGGTATACTAGGTGTTTACGACTCCAATGAATCAAGAAACTTGGAGGCAACACTTATATCTTGGCAATCTAGGGTTGATGATGAACTTGGAGATGAATTGGTGATGAAGAATGAAAGCTTGGTGGAGATCTTGATCCTCTTTCATTTCCTCCTCCTCTTCTTACTTGGGATCTCCTCCTCCCTCCTTGATGATGGCTCTCCACGAACTAGGGTTTGGGTGGGGTGGAAAAGTGGCAAATAGAGGTCAAGCCAAGGGGTGGGGTTGTTTATATAGAAGTGGAGGCTAGGGTTAGATGGATTTAGAGTTTCAGAGGAGTAGAGGACGGTTTAGAGTCCCACATGGGCTCTAAAAGAGTTAGGCACAATGTCCCTAGGCCCACTTAACGTGAAACCCAAGAAACAAGTCATAAAACAAAAGATCAATTCGGAGTCGCGAAATATCGGACAAGTCCGAAAAGGACAGGACTAGTCCGAAGTTAGTCAGAAAGAAATCGGACATGTCTGGCCAAAAATCGGACAAGTCCGACTTTAGTCAGATAGGAAAACAAATAAGTCTGTTGGAAGACCAGACTAGCCCGGACAAGTTCAGGGACTTAGCAAATTTTCAAGGATTCTTGGAAAATCGGACTAGTCCACACAAAATATGACAAGTCCGAAAATTTCCAGAGGCAAAATCGGATTAGTCCATAGAGAAAACGGACAAGTCTGATTTTAGTCAGAGAGAAATCGGACTAGTCCTCACCAAAATCGGACTAGTCCGCACTTTTCAGCATTTTAAGTGCGGTTTTTTTTTCCAAATAAATTTTAAACTCGTTCCTCTTGATGTGGGTTAATGTTAAACATGTACATGAATGTATGTAGGGTACGATGCATGAAAATGAGGGTGTTACATTCTATGACTGTTTCATCATGAACATACCTCATTATCATAGAACCTATAGACCTCCACTATAGTCTAGTTAATTATAACATAACTAGGTTAGTATGGATAATTATGTTGTGTATCAACATTGGTTCAATGATGATTCAATTCATTGCCTTTAGGATGGCTTGTGCCCAGGCTCTTAAGGTAATTACTTAATATGCTAGCATGGTGCTAGGATAGCTAAGTAGCATTCGATGTCTCGTAGACCCACAAATTGAAAAGGTAGGCAGTAGTTGGCGACAACCCTATCTTTCCTTTGTAATCCTCCACGTTCAGCTATGTCACATGCTCTTGGCGGGAGTCGCCCTAGTATTGCTAGGTGTAAGCCCATGCCTGATGTGTTGAGCCACGTAGCATAAGTATTCACTATTAATCTAGCTTATGGATAATTAGTTTAGACTATATATATGTACAATAGAGCATAGTAGGAGTACCTCCATAACTCTCAACCATAACTAACCTCTAGGATCCTCTTATCCCCCTTAAACTTGAAAGCTTTTGTGTGTGTCACACTACCTCCACTATTATTTTATCCATCCTTACAAGATTCTTACCTAGACCTTTCTACCCTTTCCACTTAATGATTGTTATATCTCTTCCCTGCCTCCCTTTGGGATCAAATAAATGACACCCTTGGGAATACTCATAAAGGGAAATGCTACAATGATATTTTCGTGCGCTTGCGGAATTCACTCTGTGATCCAATAGAACCATTAACAAGCATTTCTGACATATCAGTTGGAGATGTTTAGTTAATGGTGCATAAGAAATACCAACAAGCATTTCTTGTGCCATTGCCAGGGATGATTTGTTAGTATATCTTAGGAGCCGTCAACAGTTGCCGAAATGTAAAGCAGTAAAAGTTCACTTGGATTCGGAGCTACCAATATCTGTAGTGTGGTGAGTAGTTGTTTTAGCTCTTGAAACGCCTTTTCTACTTCTTCAGACCAGCGAAATGGTTCGGACTTCCTCAGGAGTTTGAAGAAGGGTAGCGCCCATTCTGCCAATATTGAGATGAACTGGCTGAGTGCAGCTAGACATCCAGTTAACTTTTGGACATCCTTAATGTGGGCTAGGGGCTGCATATCTTCTATGGCCTTGATCTTCACAGGATTTGCTTCAATTCCTCGGTGAGTTACTAAGAAACCCAAAAGCTTCCCGGAGCTAACCCCTAAGACACACTTGTCTGAGCTCAGCCTGGTGCGCGTGGTGCGCAACTTGTCGAAGACGGCTTGTAAGTTTTCAAGGAGTGACTCCTTGTTCTTGATTTTCACCACGATGTCATCAACGTACACCTTCACCAGGTCTCGGATTAGCTCTCCGAATGTTTTGTACATAGCTCGTACAAATGTTGAAGCAGCATTTTTGAGACCAAAGGGCATGGCAGTATAACAATATAATCCATCTACTGTTATGAAGGACGTATGCTCTTCATCTTCCTTAGACATCTGGATTTGATGATATCCAAAGTATGCATCTAACAAACAAAATAGCTCACACCCGAAGGTGGAGTCCATTATCTGATCTATTCTAGGTAGTGGAAATGGATCTTTTGGACATGCCTTATTCAATGTGGTGTAGCCGATGCACATCAGAAGCTTCCCGCCAGCCTTGAGCACCACAGCTGTGTTTGCCAGCCATTTTGGGTGGAACACCTCCCGGATAAATCCAGCTTCGAGCAACTTCTCTATTTCTTGTCGGATGATGTTTTGCCGCTCGATTGATTGCTTCCGGGGCTTCTGGTGTACAGGCCGTGCATCGAGATAGATCTTCAGATTTTGCTCAATCTCCTCCCTAGGGATCCTAGGCATTTGTGATGGTTGCCAGGCAAACACGTCGACATTAGCCCGGAGGAAAGTGATGAGTGCGAGTTCCTATTTGTTGTTCAGACCTCCCAATATACGGGTACTCTGAGCAGTATCGGAACCAATTTGTATGACTTTGACGGGAACATCGGTGTCGTCGCTTGGTAGCACAAGGGGTGCGGAGGTAGAGCCTCGATGATGAATGCTCGAAGGATTCAGAGTTGGCTCCTTATCGGAAGCTTCCTCTTGCGCTGTAGAAAGCGCAAAGAGTTGTTCCAATGCAGTGACTCCAACAGTGCAATCTCCACGGATCTGTACAACGCCCGCAGGTGTTGGCTTCTTCAACAGTAAATAACCATAATGGGCGGCGGCCATGAACCTACACAAGGCAGGCCTGCCCAGAATGGCGTTGAACAGCAGACTGATTTGCGCGACGTCGGAGACCAACATATCAGTTCTGTAGTTCTCTCGAGTCCCGAAGGTCACCGGGAGTGTGATGGAACCGAGTGGGGTAATGGCCCCCGGACCTACTCCAGAGAAAGGTCGAGAGGGGCGAAGTTCCGAAGGTCGGAGCTGAAGTTTGACGAAGGCTTTGAAGCTTATGAGGTTTAGCCCCGCACCTCCGACCACCATCACATGGTGAAGTTGGATATTGTTAATGGTGGGAGACACCATCAATAGGAGTTGGCCAGCTCCAATCATGTTGCGAGAGCAATCCGAAGCATCGAAAATGATGGGAGTGTCCATCCATTTCTGATGAGGCTCCGCCCTATCGGTGGGAGCTGTAGCGGCCATATCCCGCCGCATTGTCTTGAGGATGTGACGTGAAGTAATATCCCAGGAACCACCAAAAATTGTGTTCATGGTTTTTCGACATTCATTGTCAGAGATGTCGGAATCGTCATCAACGGTATTGTAGACGGCTTTCAAGACCTTTTTGGGATCTTGGAAACCTATCTCTTCTTGAGCCGGAGCATCATCGACCTTTTGCTTTCCTTCCCCTTGGCGGAAAGGAGCCTCCTCTCGGCGCTTATTATAGCGCTCGGCAAGGTTCTAGGCCTCCGGACATTCTTCCAGGCTGTGTCTGTCCGTCTTGTGGATCGGACACCATGACTTTGAACTGTTGCCATCTTCTGACGAAGGACGAGGTCGCTTCTCAAGGCGTGGCCCCCGGCCACCCGGAGCTGCAGCAGCTGCAGCGGTTGGTGCGCCGGCAGACAACTTCTTTTTGCCGTTGGGCTTCTTTTTCTTCTTGCCACTACCGTAGGTAGCGGCTTCAGTTTTGGAGGACTTCTTGTTGGCCTCCGGAGCTCGATTGGAGTGCATTTCACAATCCTTCGCAGCTCTACCACATTTGTCTGCTAGACTGAAGAGTTTCGTGATGCTGGTGACTTCTTTGATGGCCAGCTTCTCCAGCATCTTCTTATCTCGAACACCCTATCTAAATGCAACGATAACAGAAGAGCTCAAGATTGAAGGAATAGTATTCCGAACCTGAGAAAACCGTTGGATAAAGGATCACAACGACTCCCGCGATGTTTGCTTTACTGCAAACAGATCTAATTCAGTGTCAAGCCAGGTGTAAGAACTCCAGAAGTTGGCAGTGAATTGTTGGCCTAGCTCCGCCCAACTATTAATGGAGTCAGGTGGAAGACTCATGGACCAGTACCTTGCAGTCCCAGTTAAAGCCACCGGGAAATAATTGGCCATCACAGCCTCATCACCCCCCGCCGCCAGTATGGCAGTAGAGTAGATTTGAAGGAATTCGGTGGGGGTTGACAGTCCTGTCGAATTTTACCGGCAAGTGAGACCGGAACCTCTGTGGCCACCTGACCATGCGCAAATGCATGGCCAGGGCAGAACAGCCTCCTCCCACTCCCTGAGGAGCTGGGTTGTCCCGAGCCTCTCGCCTTTCACGAGCATGCTCGATATGGACATGACTGTTCTGCTGTCGGTAACGGTGATCCAGTTATGACCGCAGGTCATGGGTTGGAATCCTAGTGATGGTATGGGTGCGTCGCGCCCCGGGGGGCAGCGAAGTCACCTGCTGGGGTGCAACACGTCTCCTAGGCTGGGAGACTTGTGGACCAAGTCAGCCTGACAAGGTCCGTCATTGCGATGGCGCTCGCCCTGAAGGGGGAGGACCTCGATTGCTGAGGCCAGCAGCTACTGCTGCAACCAAATGGTCATCATCAGCCCTCCACTGCTCCATGGCACCCTGGGATGCTCCTTGAGGTGGTGGGTGTTGCTAGAGAGCTCGCGCAGCGATGAGCGCGTGCTCAGGATTGTTGTTTGTCGATGTAGTGATCGACGCAGATGCACCATCTTGACACCCAGCATTGTTGACAGGAGCAGATGGTGGTTGTAGAGCCATTTTGCTCGCCAGAACAATGGCACCTACTATCTACTGTGCATTGGACAGATTGCCTCCGGCAAGTTGTCCAGCGTGATTGCCATTGGATGATCCTGCGGTGGAATTCACCATCTTGAGATCTTGTGAAGCCCCCTACCTGGTGCGCCAAATGTCGAAGTGCAGCTATGAAACTTCCCCCAGTACTACCAAATGTAGCCCGCGAAGGTTCTTGTTTCGGTTGGGAGCCTAAAGATCGGGAACAAGATGGTGACACGGGAGATTTATGTAGTTCGGGCCGCATGAGCATAACACCTTACTCCACAGGGTTTGTGTTGTTGTATTGAGTGAGTCTGTTCCCTCCGTTTGTGGGTTCATGCATCATAGCCCTTTTATAGTTCTAATGGCTGACCGTTACAAAGCTTGCCTGGCCCGACATGTGGCCCTGGCGTATTTAATGGCCTAATACACTGTCTAAAGGATATTAAGCATGATTAATAGTGTGATAATGTGCCTTAATGGCTGCGTTATCCCTATTAACGACACACTGATTGTGTGTCTTAATATAGCATTAATGAAACGTAATAAAGTCTTGTAACTGCCGCTTTAGTCGCCCTTGATTGTTCGTGCAGAAGGAGATCTACCAATGTACTCTTTGGTGAAGCAGGTCCGGAGACTCTACACGTGGCAGCTCTGGAGCTTTCCCTTGCGGGAGGGTAGGTCCGGGGCTGCTGTACACGTGTCGGCGCTGGAGCTCCTCTCTACTGGGGGTTAGGCCTGGGGTCGTTGTACACGTGTTGTCATCGAAGCTTTCCTTCGTTGGAAGTTTAGTTTTGGTTTTACTTTACACGCGTTTACCCAGGAGCTACCCATATAAGGGGAGCGGGTACAGTGCAATGTAACATGTGGGGTATGAAGAGACCTTCAACTCCGACAGGTAGAACTCCCTTGTACTCTTCGCGGTACCGAAGGGTACCCCGTACGCGGGGTACCGACAGTCCCGGTCTTCACCGAGCCTCACTGAACTACTTTGACGGCTCCATGTAGGAGCAGGGGGCTGGAGTTGGAATACTTTTCCTCGCTCTTACCGGGGAGAAGGTCAAGTACATGGTATGCCTTGACTTCAAGGCAACCAACAACATGGCGGAATATGAAGCTCTCATCTTCGGACTCAAGGTGGCGCTATCATATGGCGTCCGACAGATTGTGATGAAGGGTGACTCGCAACTCATCATCAAGCAAGTCAAAGGTGAATACAATTGCAATAATCCTCAACTTGTTGCTTATCTACTTGAAGTCCAGAAGTTGCAAAAGGATTCCACGACCTCGATCTCTGCCATGTCCAGTGTCTCAACAATGCTAAAGGTGACTTCGTCTCGACGAAGGCTTCAACTAGGCTGAAGCTCTGGTCGGGGTTTTTCTCTGGAGATTGTCATCATCTGCTGCTCATCCTGTCGAACTGAGTGATGGGGGCGATATCACCATCCCGAAGCTGGCGGTCCCGATGGCCCTGTTACCATGACATCTACCAAGGATCGTAGGCACTACAGGAAGCTCCGAGCAACCAAGCGCGCATGATCCAGAAGCTCAAGTTACTTCCAATGCATGGTTCTCGAAGGTCCAGAGATACTTGAAAGACAACATCCTAGACAATGTATCTGCTGAGCGAATTGTTAGATTGGCGAAAAGAGAAGCGTTGGTAAAAGGGGATCTCTACCGACGTGGTGCCTATAGCATTCTAATGTGGTGCATTTCCCAGGAAGAGGGCCGCAAGCTTCTCACAGAGATCCATGGAGACGAGTGTGGGAACCATGCGTCTTCTCACACGTTGGTCAGTAAGGACTTCTGGCATGGCTTTTACTGGCCTACCTTGCTTTGCAGTCGAGCTGGTAAAGAAGTATGCCAGTTTCAAGCGAAGCAGATTGACACACTGATTCAGTCATTGCGGATGATACCTCCAACGTGGCCATTCGCTGTGTGGGGGATCGACATTTTGGGACCTTTCCCAAAAGCAGTCAGAGGTTATTAGGTCTTGTATGTCGCCATCGACAAGTTCACGAAGTGGCCGGAAGTAACTCCAGTTGTGACTATCAACAAGCAATCAGCCATCAAATTCTTGAAGTCCATTGTCTGTAGATTTGGAGTTTTGAACAGAATCATCACTGACAATAGAACCTAATTCACAAGTGCAGCTTTCCAAGAGTACTACGAAGAACTCGATTCAAGTCAGCTACACATCAGTAGCTCATCCGGCAAGCAATGGCCAAGGTGAGAGAGCAAACCTGGAAATACTTAAGGGACTCAAGATGGCACTTATGAGCGCTTGAAGAAACATGGTGCCAACTGGATAGAAAAGCTCCCATCTGCATTTTGGGCAAGTCGGACTACACCGAGTCGGGCCACATGAGAGACACCTTTCTTCTCGGTGTATAGAGCTGCAGCAATCCTTCCTCCAGAGATCACCATGGGTTCTTTTCGGGACCGGACCTTCGATGAAGCCACACAGGACCAGCTTCGGCGTGAAGACCTGGACCTCATCGATGAGGCAAGGTGCCAAGTAGCTATTCGAAATGCGCGATACCGCCAGACGCTTAGGTGCTATCAACAAAGGCATGTGCACAACCGACAGCTAGAAGAAGGCGATCTGGTGCTGGGAGAATACTGACTGGAGAAGGGATGAGCAAACTCTCCCCCAGCTGAGAAAGTCCTTTCCGGGTTATCAAAGTTTCCCGCCTCGGATGCGTCTGCTTAGTAACAAAGGATGGGATACCACCTCCCAATCCCTGGAACATTGAGCACCTTCGTAAGATCTACACCTAGTTCACGGATGTGAGTCTGTATTTGTATAAGTTGTATCTCTTATAGTCTATGAATAGAGTCGGAAGGCCTTAGGTCAAAAGCACACTTAACTTGGTCCTGTACTTTAGGTGTGTCCTTACCTTCCCTAGGTATTACAAGATGAATAGCACACTTAACTTGGTCCTGTACTTTAAGTGTGCCCTTGTATTCCCTTGTTATTCAGACCTTAATGAGAAACATTTTATACAAACAGACTCTACATGCATTTCATTTTTTCAAGCTCATTTCATTTTATACCTTCTTGTCAATAGTAATGTTGTGCAATCTGCTCGAAATAAGGTCCTAAATTTTCATTTGAAATATATAGGTTTTAATGATGTTTTTCCATTGGATTCTGGTCATTTATAGACGGTCTACTCGCCTGAAAACGAACACCAACACAGGTCCGGAGTACGCTATCGACTTAGCCTGGTCCAGCACCCTAAGTACGCCACTCTACCTATTTCGGCAGGTCTTAGTAAGGTGAGTCCAGAAAGTGTACAAACCTTTGGAAAGTTAATCATAAAACTCATACTTTTAATGAATTTTTTGGAACCTAAATTTCAAGTAATGACAATAAGCCGCAACTAAACTATAGGCAACAGGATGAATTTTACTACTTTTCTTGTCTTTTATGCGCGGGAAAATGAACACTTGACGACAAGCGACATGGCCGATGGTGGATGCTGCCGGAGCAACTAGCTCCGACAATCCCCAGGGGCCCGTTGTCAACGTAGTACATGTTGACAGTGGGGGCCGTCGAAGCTACCAGCTCCGACAACCCCAAGGGGGCCCACCATTGACGTTTTATGTGTTAACGCTGGGCGCCGTTGAAGCTACCAAGCTTCGACAATCCCCAAGGGCCCACTGTCGATGTTCTATGTATTGATAGTGGGCGTTGTTGAAGCTACCAAGCTCTAACAACCCCCAGGGGGCCTGCCGTCGATGTTCTATACGTTGACAGTGGGCGCCGTCGAAGCTACCAAGCTCCTACAACCCCCAGGTGGCCCGCCGTCGATGTTCCAAGCGTTGACAGTAGGAGCCATCGAAGAATCAAGCTCTGACAACCCCCAGGGGGCCCGCCGTCGATGTTCCAAGTGTTGATAGTGGTAGCTACCGAAGCAAACAAGCTCCAAAAACTCCTGGGGGGGCCCGCCGTCGACGGAACAAAGGGTCCCTGGAGATTCGGAAGCAAGACCTGGACCTCGAAGCTATCATACTGGCTACGAGTTTGGAGCTATTCAAGTTTTTAAGGCATTGTCTAAGTCCTCATGGTATATGTCCTCAATCCATTGAACACATCTACCAGGGGGCCAACAAGATAATGGGCAATGCATTGAAGACACAAAAATGGAATTCTGAAGGATTTCATTCATTCAAAATTGGAGAATTACAAGTTGAAGGTACAAAGGGAAAGATCCTAGCTACTGGAGTTCCTCACAAAGAACAAAGCAACCTTCTAGGCAGCTTCTTGGATGCTAGCCTTAGCAGCTCCCTTCTCTTTGGCGATGGGTCTTTCAAACACCAGAGCTAGAGACATCAAAGAGTACCGGCTTCAGAATCATGTCAGCATGTACTCTGTGATGTTCTGAGCTAGTGACTTCCCTTCAGTCTCGATCTAGTCGACGACCACATCTCCGATAGCTTCCAGCTTCGTGCAAGCGGAGTTGAGTGCCACTAGGGCCTTGTCCATCTATGGCTCCGGATCAGCCAGTCGAACCGGGCTGAATCCGAAAGGTACCAGAGCTTCATTAGCCCATCCAAGAAAGTCCCAGTTCTGTTGGGACACAATCGCTCTCGCACTTCGGAGCTCCTCTAGTGACCTCCTTGCAGAAGATAGCTCCACAGAACCCTCATTCGAGAAGCGCTTGACCTCTTTGGCGTGATGCTGCATCCGTTCGGCCAACAACCTTTCTTGGTTTGCGACTTGTTTCTCTCGAAGATGGGTGTGGCTTTGTCTATCTGCAAGGTCCTTCTCCTTTGCCTTCATCTTGTCCTCGCGGGCACAGACAACAATTTCTCTTTTGATGACATCTTGACCCGCCTGCCACAACCGATGCTTCTCTTGTTCACACCAAGCCTCAAATTCTTTCACACGGTTAGTCAAGTCTTGCTCACCGTGTGCTAGCTTTTAGGAGAGCCCATCCTCCCTCTGTTGGATCTTATCTTCTTTCTCTTGGAGGTTAACCTCCTTATTATCGAGCTCGTCTCGGCGCTTGAGGAAGGTTTCCCTCAACTCTTCGATACTTTCCGAGCGGCTGTCGGCCATTTCATGGGCCTTCTGAGTGTGCTCGTAGATCTCTTGAGTCTTCTTGTCAAGGTCCTTAATAGTGGCCTCTCGCTCTTCCAGCACCTTGTTCAGGCGTGACTTCTGAGACTTCTTCGAAACCACCCACTCCTTTTGGTCAGCGATCCTGGACTACGTTAGCTTCATCTCAAAGAAGAGCTTTTGGCGCCAACGCCCTAGCATGGACCACTCCACTTCAAGAGCCTCTGCTCATAGTCGTAGGCAAGCTGGACCCGTCGGTGGTTGGAGCAAGCATTGTCAATTGATAGCTCCAGAGGGATTGGCTCCATACATCTCCGGTGCGGGTGAGGAAGGTACTGAAGTTGTATCTTCTGCCTCCGGAGTTGATGAGGAGGGACCTACAGCCAGAACTTCATCCATCAGTGCAGAAGTTGTAGGTCCTACATCTAGATCCCCTTGTGCGGGATCAGGCATGGACACTTCCGGTGTTGCCACATACACGGAGTTGGCGTCGGGACTCCCATCGAAGCTTCATCAATTTTTGGCATTGATGTCGGAACCTCCAAAGCTAGCTCTGAGACAGCCAGAGCTTTATCAAGCATTTCTTCCTCGTGGTCTGGCGCTACCAAAAGCTCTTCGGTCAACGGTACAGAAGTCGTCTCCATGACATCCGGCGCAGTATTGTCGTGTCATCCACCACAACCACAGGAGGAGGGGCGGGAGCTTCAGCCGGCACAGTCTTCGGGGCTGCAGTAGGCACCGGAGCAGTTGTACTTGTTCTTGACACTTTGGAAACAGAGAGTAGAGAATCCAAGATAAAGTGAAACAAAATCAAGACATAAGCTACCGTCACATACCTAGGGATGTTGCTGCTCCAGTCGGCACATAGTTTCTTCTTTGAACGCCTGGAGCTAGAGCCCGCCATTGTCGGTGTGGTGGAAGCTCCAGGCTCCATGCCAGGCGTTGAGGCGCTGCCAGCACTGTCTCAGCCAGTACCTCCATCGTCAGAGGACTTGCTCCAGACCCAGAGCCCTCTGCTGGCACTTGGGCTAGAGTCGACTTGCCGGACCCAATGCCCGTTGTGGACACTAGAGCCCAAGGACCAGCTGGAGCTGGGGGAACAACCACCACAAACCTTAACCGAGGTTGAGGGGTCACTTCATTTGGAGCGTCGCTCACACTGCTTCCGTTGCTTCTTGTCAGCTTCCGCTTGCGACTCGTAGCTTCGATGGGAACTTTCTCATTGCCTCGGCTTGAGGCTAATTTCTTGGGAGGTGAAGCGATGAGATCTTTGCCTTTGCCACTGACTGGCGTAGGCCCAAAGCCTTCATGCGGGCAAGGAGCTCCGAGGATCACAATCCCCATTGGAGGAGTGCTCCGACGCCTATCCATAACGCCCAAGTCATCAAGCATCGGCATCTTCTTCCGCAGCTCCCTCCTGAACTCCGGAACCATGTTCAGGGGCAGGAACTCTGCTGGAGGTGTTAGATCATCAGAGTTGATGGCTCTGTGGTGCATCTTTTGGAGATGAAGCTTCAAATCCTTTTCATCCAAATTGGACCCGATACCAGTTTCAATCCAGTATGGGGGAAGTATCCTCCTAGTACACATTTCAACAGACCCGATACCAGTATCAATCTGGTATGGATCCATCTCTCCACTGAATGCCCATGTAGAACATTCCCTCGTATTCAGCACAGCCCACCGATTGGTCAGGAAGTCGGTGACCACCATCAGGGGAGTCACTCCTCCTTCCACGCACTCCCAGATCCTTGTCAGGATTGAGTTATATGCCTATGGCAGCTTCGGAACCACCTCCCAAGCATCGGTGTCAATGGTGGGAAGGCTGTCATGCAGCTTTAGCATGTCATGGCGATCCACCCTGATGACCATCCATTCCTTCTTCTAGCTGTCCCACCTTCTGGAAGGGAATGTCGTCAAGTACTTGAAGGGGGAGCTCTTGTGCTTCACAAAGTAGTAGAAGCCAAAAAGCTCTTTCCATTTTCTGGTGGTGTGGACCTTGAAGAAGGTCAGAAAGAGCTCGATGCAGGGCAGCACTCCCACCCACATCTCGCAAAAGTGGACGAATGTTGCCACTAGCAAGAAGGAGTGGGGGGTAAGGTGGTGGAGCTGCAGACCGTAGAAGTCCAACAGCATCAGCAGGAAGCTGGAGAACGGCGGGATGAGCCCCACCATGGAAAATTCCAAGAAGTACACAATCTTGTTGGGGCTTTCCTTCTTGAAGGGGAGCTTTCTAAGGCGAATCGAGTTGTCGAAGGAGTCGCTCGACCACCCCATGTAGGTGCGGACTCCCGACAACTCTTCATTGCTCTTGATCCGGCTGCGAGGAAGACTCAACTCGATCGCCGCAAAGTGGATTAGAAGTGGAAGAAAGGTTGCAAGGGCAGAGAGCTCTAAGCATAAGATCAGATGGAAGCGAAAAGAGTTATCTTCCCGTACAGACTTTCTCCCTTTAGTAAGCCTCTGCAACGCTTGGATGAAAACTACCTCCAGACCCAAATCTCAAATGACCTCATCAATAACAAGGGGGCCCAGGTCCACTGTTAAAAAAGTCGCACCAGGCGAATCATTGTCATGATGGAAAGTTGGAAGTCCGAGGGCGGCAACCAGACAGGGCTACAAAGATTACGCTGGGAATCGATACAAAATTCGCATTGGGAACCGACGACCTTCAATTGCGTGATATTCGCACACCAGGATCCCACTGACCATATCAAGAAGGGCCACAAGGCGATGGCATATTTGCGTGTCGTCATCCCGACTGCCCAGGAAAAGACTTTGAAGCCTGTGAGACCTATGTGTGCTGAATACATTGGCTTGTGCTAAATACATTGGCTATGGCGATAAAAGTTTTGAATACAATTAAAACACCTTTATCATCAAGGTTCGACTCTAGGTCTGAGCTCCAGCAAGGTCCGACGATAGGTCTGGCTTGTTTTGTGTAGCTTCGGCAAGGTCCGACGTAAGGTCCAGCATGCTTTGGCTAGGTCCGACTTCTGTGTCTGGGTCCGACTAGCTTTGGTTAGCTCCGGCTCTAGGTCCGACTAGCTTTGGTAAGCTCTGGCGCTAGGTTCTACTAGCTTTGGTAAGTTCCAGCGCTAGATCCTGTTAGTTTTGGTAAGCTCTGGTTCAAGGTCGGGTTAGCTTTGGCAAGGTTCAGAGCTTGATCGCAACGGTTCTGCTTTTAACTTGCAATATTTTGAACTTTCTTTTGGATTATGGAAAGTTTGTTTAGTATTCTTTTACTAAGCTTTTGGTGTATTTTGGTGGTTATGACTGATATCATTTTGCTGTTGTTTGCAACATGCTTATGTGAGGTGCTCACGTAAGGTGCTGTGGTTTTAGAACTAACGAGAGTCAAGTCGAGGACTTGTGCTCGGAAGTATCGATTGTTTATTCATGTGCAGGTGTTGCTTAAGTACAATACATGGCTGGTGACGGGATCCATTGAACTAGTCTTAAGGAGAAGATGAGGTTCAACAACCAAGTTTGGGAGAAATTGTGGTTGAGTTGATCGGGAGGTCGCGCAACATATTTGAATCAAGAACAATGCATATGAAGGTATTGTGGATGTTATTGGAAGATGTTTAAACTTGTGCAAGGAGTGCATGGACGTGGCTACATGGTTCCGAGGTGTGATGAAGAGAAGTGGACATAAAGAATTGGTCAGAAAGGTCCAACTGATTAGGTTATGGACTCAGGCTGCGGCTGAGTCGTGTTTGACTCAAATATGGAAAGTTTTGAGTTGGTTATGATAGGATTTCATGTGGGTCACGAGTTTGAGTTCTTTTAGGAATGTGGGATACGTTATTAAGGTGATTGGAAGTCTTAAGATTGCTTCTATCTGTGTATAGAAGAGTCTTGAGCAGTTATGAAAAGTTTCGATTCGTGAATTGAGTAGGATTAGAGTCTTAGTTAGGTTTGGATTGGCCTAAGGGCTGGTTATATAAGCAAGGGAGGCCAGAGATCATGGTAGATGGCTTTAGGGATGTTCCTTGTGAGTTTTGATCAATAAAATTCGTAGTCTCAAGGAGCATTTGTGCCTTGTTCGTCCGACTTATTTTGTTCAAGTCTTTCTTGTCGAGTTTCTGCACAACACTACTTTGATTCGGTGGTTTTATCATAACTCGAGTTTTACAAATCCGATCAATGTGATTCTTTTTGGGTTGTCTTCAAAACTTGATTTTATATCATCTGTGAAAATTTCACGGTCATTGGATTTGTAGTTTCTTATCTACACGAGTTTCTTTGCAGTGTTCTAGAACTGTTTTTCTCTGGTAGGACAGATTGACCTTTGTTCGATCTTTCGATCGTAACTTGAGTTTTTCTCGACGGATTTTTGTGATTCTTGTCGTGAAAACTTTGTTACTTGATTATCTACAATGTATACTAGTTTTATCACAGTTTAACACATTTATAATAGTCTCACACATGGTTTCTTTAACGGATCAGTTTTCTGTCGAGAGGTGTTTTGTTGCTTCTGCTAAAAAGTTTTAATCTACCATTCACCCCACCCCCCCTGTTAGCTTTACACGTGCTCTTCGATCCTACAACGCAACATAGGAATCGGTGCTGGCCCCACCTTTGGTAGCATAACCTCTACCTAAGGAGCTCTCTCTGAGGTGGGCCCGGGGGCCACTGACAGTATGCGTACCGGGTATCCCCTCACACCGCAAGAAAAGTAGAAGAGTTCATATGTCCAGGTGGCAGATGTCCAAATGGGATATGCATGCCTCGAAACCAGATCTACCTCCCACCATAGGGTAGTTCCAGTGTAACCACGTGTCCAGAAGAGTCGAACCTGCCTCCATTGTTTCGGTAGCTCCGGTGCCGCCATGTGTCCAGCAGAGCCGGACCTGTCTCCCTCCTCATAGAAGCATCAGCACTGCCATGTGTCCAACGGTACCGGACCTATGCCCCAGTAGAGGGAAGCTCTAGAGCTTCCACATGTCAACACTCGGACCTACATTAGCAACGGGAAGACAGCAGGATCTCTAACGGCATGGACATTCAATAGCCATCAATTGGCTATTATAAGACCTGGTTAATACGTCATTAATGCCATATTAATGACACATGGTCAGAGATATATCAAGGCTGGTAACGCTATCATTAAGGCACGTTGTCAGCCTATGAACTGTCCTTAACACTGAAGATCGTGTACATGGTTGTTAATACAGCCGGGGCCACTTGTCGGGCCAGACAAAAGCTGTAACAGCGAGTCCTTGGCATATAAAAGGGTTGTACTGCACGGTATATAGACAAGCTATCTGAACCGATCCCAAGAAATCTCATGCGCATACAAGCTGATACACACTCATACAACCAACTCACACCCTAAGGAGTAGGGTATTACGCTCAAGCGGCCCGAACCACATAAAACCCTCGGTGTTCACCTCATGTATGGATCTTGACTCGCGCCCCAACCGAATATGAACCTCCGTGTACTACGTCTTAGTAGTACGGGGGGAAGTGTTCTAGTCCACATTTCGACAACAGCATACGCCTTGGTTGGACTAGTTCCGCCAGTCTCCAACTTCTTTCGGACGCTGCTAGAAGTGTACGGGCTTCAAATTCACCACTTCAGCCTCCACTCAATCTTGCTAGTGGTGATCTTCGTCCACTTCTACGAGATGTGGGTGGGCATGCAGCCCTGCATGTTACTATTCAAGACCTTCTTTACCCTCCGGACGATTTGGAAAGGTAACAGTCTAATTGTATTTTACTACTTCATAAGATGTAGAAATCCTCCATTCAAGTACATTAGGTCCTTTGCCTCTGGGATGTGGGAGACCTGGAAAAGTGATTGGGCGATTGTCCGGATAGACCAACACGATCGATTTGAGTTGCCAATTGGGCTTCCGACAATGGACAACGACTTCTGGAAACTGCTTCCAGAGTTATCAAAGGAGTACAACCCAGTGCTCTCCAGGATCCAAAACTTGGTTGATGGAGGCTTGACGTCCCTGATGGTGCTTGGCAACTTCTTGACCAGCCGGTGGGCTCCACTTAAGCACAGGAATTTCCAGCTTGGGACTACAATGAAGAGATGGACTTCCTTTGAATCGAGGTTCGCCTTGGAACTGATTTTGATGAGAAGGCTCTGTGTCTCCAACTGCAGAAGCTATACAGCGATATTGTTTCCAGAGACGACCTCGTGCCACCATTAGAAATCCTGCCACTGTCTGTAGTCCTCGAGATCAGAAGAGAACTACAGAAGGGGATGCCAATCCTCGACGACACTGTTTTTGTGGTGCGACAGAGGAGTAGCCCATCCGGAGGGATGGTCATCCCCGAAGCTTCATCCCCATGTCAGCATGGGAGGTCCGAACCCACCTCTGTCGGTGGCAAAGCCAAGGCTGCTGTAGAGCCGAGCCAGAAGAAGAAATTTGACTCAAGTCAGAGCAAGGGGAAATAGCTCGCAGATTCCCCCAGCTGGAAGATTAAGTTGACGCGAGCTGATGGTAGTTCCATCAAGGAGCTCCGACAGAAGCGGTGTCATCATCAGTGTCGCGCCCGAACCTGAGGTCCGTGGTGGTTGTACTCCTGCATCCGCATCTTCAGTCCCGGCGCCCAAGACTAGCTCTGGGTCCAGGAAATTTTCATCTTCAGTCCCAGTGCCAACGGTGGGCACTGGGTCCGGCAAGTCTTCACCTCTAGTCCCGGTGCCAACGGTAGGCATCGGGTCTGGAATATCTTCTCCGACGGTAGCTCCGACAGCAGGGAGTGGATCAACATCTGTGATGAAGGTCCCGACTGTTGTGACGCTGGTGGCCACTTCGGACACTCCCGAGGCGAAGTCTGGACCAACTGCCTCACCGGTGAGAGTGGGTTCAGGTGACTCTGGCCGCCCGATAAAGAGGGTCTGCGCCGACTGGAGCTGCAGCAGCCCCTGGTAAGAATTGGCACTAGAAACATGTCTTTTTTTTCACTTCTTGCTTTTTGTTGAATTTTACATTTCCTCTGTTTCCAGAGTGTCGAGGCCAATCGCTGCTCCTGCACCACCAACCAGCCAAGCCAGCGTTGCCGCCGAAGAGACCATGCCGACTGAAGCGTCGGTTGATGTCATGGCTTCTCCTGTAGTCATGGCGGAAGTGCGGTGATTCCGAAGTCAACTGACGTCGAGATGACCTCGGCACCAACGGCTGGAGATGACGTGGTTGGGCTGGACCATGTAGAAGAAGTTGTGACAGTGCCGGAGCAGGCTACAGCAGCACCGGAGCCAACTTCGGAACCAACAATTGATGTTGAAGTGGCACTGAAGGTTCCGACTGAAGCCTCGGAGGTGCCAGATCCAGCGATCGATGCTCTGCCAGTGGCTAACGCCACAATGGTGCACAAGTCAACGACCACCGTCCAGAGCTAGTGAACGATGCTGTGTCGGAGCTACCGACAGACACCATGATGGCACTGAAGCTTGCGCTTGGAGAATCAGCTGCTAGTGCCTCGACATCTGCGCCTGTGGACGACGACCTTCCGAGGTTTGGCGCAGCTGATGATGACTTCTTGGGGTGCATGTTTGTGCCATGGGCTCCAACGACTGTCCAGGAGGCTATGGGAGCTCCGGCGGATACGCAGGAAGGTCCGGAGCCGATCACCCTGTCGCTCTCGATTGAGAACGCTTGTTCATGCCTTCGCCAAGTTGAACTTAGCTTGGACTACAAGCGAACTTCTATGGAAGCAGAACGAGAAACTCTGCGGTGGAGGCCAAAGCTTCTCAACTTCAAGACGAAGTTGACACAGACCCGCCAGGCCGACTTGAGGGACCTGCTTGTTGTCGAGAAGACGCGACTGAAGCGGCTGAAGGAGCCGCTAGATGATAGGCATGCTTCCATAGGAGCTCTATGCGAGAAGACTCACAAAATCTATGATAAGGCGACAGAATCCAACAATTTGGTGGATGCTTGCTTTGAGACCCTAGACAAGCTGAGGGATGAGCTCGTCAAGCGACAAGAGGTTGTCAACAATAAGGAGCAAGAGCTCGAGAAGAGAGATGTTGAGATCTCTCAAAACTTGGAACGCGGTGACCAGGACTTGGCTGAACGCATTGAGAAGTTCAAGTCCCGGTGCGAGCAAGAAAAGCACCAAATGTGGCTGTCTGGAGAAGGAGTCTCCAAACAGGAGCTTGATATCTCCACGAGGGAAGATAAGGTGGAGGCAGAGGAGAAGGACCTAGCCACAAAGAAGGACCGCTTGAACCTCTGCGAGAAACAAATTGCAGACCAAGAAAGGCTGCTAGCTGTGCAGATGCAACAGCATGCTAAGGTCGAGCGATTCTCGAAGGAAGGTTTCGCGGAGCGAACATCCGCCAAGAGGTCACTGGAGGAGCTCTGAACCACGTGGAAAGTCGAAGCCCAATAGATCGGGGACTTCCTTGGGCATGCAGAGAATGTGTTGGTGCCTCTGGGCTTCATTCTGGTTCGACCGACTGACCCGGAGCAAGAAATGGGCCAAGCCTTGATAGACCTGAACTCAGCCGAAGTCAAGCTTGGAACGTTGGAAGACTTCATCAGCGACCAGCTTGAGACTAAGGGGAAGACCCTAGCAAGTTAGTTGCAGAGTATGTGCTGACTTGATTCCGATGTTGGGACCCCTCAATGTCGCTAGCTACAGTGCTTGAAGGGCCTGTCATAGAGAAGCAGGAGGCTACGAAGGAAAGCGTACAAGAAGCCGCCCAGAAAGTCGCCACGTGGTTCCAATGCAACTCCAGCGAGTAGCTAGGACCTCTTTTTCCTGTTGTACCTTCATCTTGTAAAGACTTGAAATTTGAATGAATGAAATCCTATCAAACTTCATTTTCTTGTCTTGACTGCTGTCATTGCCATAATCTTGTTGCCCCCCTAATAGATGTGCTCAATTTATTGAGGGCATCTACCATCTGGAGATTGGCAATGTGTTGAAGTATTTGTGTTAGCTTCGAGCTTTTGTGTTGTGTCCGAGCTTCGAGTTTAGCCTCCGTGAGCTTTGAGAACCCCTTGCAAACATACGGAACATTGATGGCGGGCCACCTGGCAGGTGCTGGAGCTAAGTACTTCGATGGCGCCCATCATCAACGTGTGAAACTGTGAGACCTATGTGTGCTGAATTCATTGGCCATGGCGATAAAAGTTTTGAATACTACCAAAACACCTTTTTAACAAGGTTCGACTTTAGGTTCGAGCTCCTGCAAGGTCCAACGATAGGTCCGACTTGTTTTGGGTAGCTCCTGCAAGGTCAGATGCTAGGTCTGACTTCTTTGCCTAGGTCTGAGTAGCTTTGGTTAGCTCCGGCTCTAGGTCCAACTAGCTTTGGATAGCTCCGGTGCTAGGTCAAACTAACTTTGGTTAGATCCGGCGCTAGGTTATGTTAGCTTTGGTATGTTCTGGCACTACATCCTGCTAGTTTTGGTAAGCTCCGATTCAAGGTCCGGTTAGCTTTGGCAAGGTTCAGAGCTTGATCGTAGTGGTTTTGCTTTTAACTTGCAATGATTTGTACTTGCTTTACATTGATGGAAAGTTTGCTTAGTTTTCTTTTACTATGTTTTTGGTGTGTTTTGGTGGTTATGGTTGATATCTTTTTGTTGAGGTTTGCAACATACTTATGTGAGGTTCTCACGTAAGGTGTTGCGGTTATTGGATCTAACGTGAGTCAAGTCGAGGACTTGTGCTCGGAAGTATCGGTTGTTTATTCATGTGCATGTGTTGCTTCAGTTCAAGACATGATTGGTGACGGGATCCATTGATCTAGTCTTAGGGAGAAGATGAAGTTCAATAACCAAGTTCGAGAGGAATTGTGGTTGAGTTGATCGGGAGGTCGCACAACATGTTTGGATCAAGAACATTGCATATGAAGGTATCATAGAACATCATTGGAAGATGTTTGCACGTGTGCAAGGAGTGCATGTACATGGCTACATGGTTCCGAGGCGTGATTAATAGATCTGGACGTAAAGAATTGGTCAGAAAGGTCCAACTGACTAGGTTATGGACTCAGGTTCTGGCTGAGTCGTTTTTTGACTCAAATATGGAAAATTTTGAGTTGGTTATGATAGGATTTCATGTGGGTCACGAATTTGAGTTGTTTTAGGAATGTGGGAGACGTTCCTAAGGTGTTTGGAAATCTTAAGATTGCTCCTATCTGCGTATAGAAGAGTCTTGAGCAGTTATGGAAAGTTTCGATTCGTGAATTGAGTAGGATTAGAATCCTAGTAAGGTTCGGGTTGGCCTAAGGGCTGGTTATATAAGCAAGGGAGGCTAGAGCTCATGGTGCATGACATTGGGGATGTTCCTTGTGAGCTTTGATCAATAAAATTCGTAGCTTGAAGGAACTTTTGTGCCTTGTTCATCCAACTTGTTTTCGTCAAGTCTTTCTCGTCGAGTTTCTGCTTAGCACTACCTTTCTTCGGTGGTTTTATCACAAATGGAGTTTTACAGATCCGATTGACGTGATTCTTTTTTGGGTTGACTTCACAACTTAATTTTGTATCATCTGTAAAATTTTCATGGTCATTGGATTTGCGGTTTCTGATCTACACGAGTTTCTTTGCAGTGTTCCAGAACTGTTTTTCTCAGGTAGTACAGATTGACCTTTGTTCGATCTTTCAATCGTACCTTGAGTTTATCTCGACGGATTTTCATGATTCTTGTTGTGAAGTCTTTGTGACTTGATTCTCTACAATGAATAATAGTTTTGTCACAGTTTAACACATTTAGATTAGTCGCACACACGATTTATTTAACAGATCGTTTTTCTATTGAGGGGTTTTTTGTTGCTTCCGCTGAAAAGTTTTAATCTATCATTCACCCCCCCTCTGGTAGATTTACACGTGTTCTTCGATCCTACAATTGGTATCAGAGTCATGGTGCTCTAATCTTTGTGATTCGCACGTGTTTTTTACTAATCCTCATGGAGAAATACTCGGCAAAACCTTGTGTGTTTGTTGGTATTGATTTTCAAGTTTAGAAGGCACGCATGGATGCTTTTATCAAAGCGCAAGGCTTCACGATATGGGAAAAAGTATACAAGCCTTAGGACGTGCCGCCGAATGATCAAGTAACGTCTACAAACTTAAGAGATGTCGACAACAACAACAAAGCCCGCAACTTGATAATCCAAGGACTAACTCAGAGCAACTTCGACCGTGTCGCACACCTCCAATCGGCGTACGATGTGTGGAGAGCACTTTGTGAGTACCACGAAGGATCCAACACAATCAAAGAGGTAAAGCAGGATATGTTCAAGAAAGAATACATGCGCTTCGAGATGCAACCCGGTGAGTCCATTGATGACCTTTTTGCTCGCTTTAATAAAATTCTCAGCAACTTGCGTAGTGATGAGGGCATCAACACCCTCGATACATCCACACGAACTCAGCTACCGGTTTCTTGTCCGATCACTCGTGCTCGTGCACGTCAAATAAACTATGAGATGAACTCGTTCTTGGCCTTATGTTTATCTTATCTAGACCGTGGAACTACGTGCTTTCTTGTTTTTCTTAGGAACAATGGAGAGGAGCCAATGGGAAGGGAATTCGCGCGGACGGGATTTGGACAGCAGAACAGCACCAACTTGTGACAGCCACCACGACATCATACGGACTCCGATCTGAGTGTTCAAGTACTTCCTGGAAAGATTATCAAGTTTACTTTCAAACGGATCTGGCCTCATGTCCATATTTATTCGGAGTCGGCCACAATCGTTATTTTAATACCAAGACTTTTTCTGTCCATGGTGCTGCATCACCAAAATTGGGCCCATGGCCCATGTATTGTTTGGAGTCCATTAGGGACTCGTGATTAGGGTTTCTCATGACCCTAAGGAGGTAATAAATAGTAGCCGCCAACCTCATTAGCTGGTGGGTTTTGTTTATTCGTAAGTTAGCTTCTGTTGCTTCCTTGTACACGCGTGTGTCGACTAGATCGTCCATCTACTTGTATCCAAAACCCCACTTTATATTGATTCAACAGATAAGTGCTCATTCTTCTTGTTCTTGTGTGTTCTTCAATTGCTTGTAGGAACAAAGGCCTCGTGGTCAGGTTGATTGTGCGCCAACAAGATCAATACAACTTCAGAGTCAGTGTACCGATCGCTAAGGCGCATCGTCTTGGGGACGGTGTAGCCGGATCGCCAACATCTTCTCCTCCACAAATCAAACCCTCCTATTCTCATCGAAAGATCAGGAACCAAGATCCTATCAAGTGGTAATTAGATCAAGGTTAATCAGTGAGAGTGCTACCATTACTTTTCTTTCCGCTATTATCATCCTATAGTCCAGAAAAAAGCACAAAAAATACCAGATCTATTTTTCCATTATTCCTAGACCATTGTGCCTTTTACTTTCTCTACTTAGTCTAGACTTGTTGAGTTCATGGTTGCTTCGACGAGTCAAGTTGCTGGTCTTTAGTTTTGCACCACTAGAGTTTTGAGTTTGTGTCACATTCGGTCACCTAGTTTGAGTTAGATTCATAGTTCGAGTTTGAGTCGGATTACTAGTTCGAGTTTGATTCAGATTGCTACTTCGAGTTTGAGTCAGATTGCTAGTTCGAGTTTTAGTCTGATTACTAGTTCGAGTTCGCATCAGATTGCTACTTCAAGATTTGTCAGATTAGTAATTTGAGTTTGCCAACAAGAAAAAGGCAAGTGCAAAATCAAAAGCTGCACAAAAGCCACAACCAATTAGAGAAGAAAAAGGCAAGAGCAAGATCAAAAGCCGCACTAGATCAACTGCAAAACCAATGTTCAGAGAGAGATAGAGAGAGAAGCGCATGTGCAAATTTTGTTTGTGGGTCTCCTAATTCCATCTAGAGAGAGTTTGGGTGACCACCCCAACCAAAAAAAAAGGAAAAAAAATCAGATTGTTTTTTGGTGTGTTTTTGGTGACGACATTGGTGTCTCGGCTCGCGTCTCTAGTACGGCCTAGACTAAGACCAGCACAGTACTGTCATAGAACATTTATTCAGCTTGTTGTGATTAACATGGTGAAAGTTTGCTCCTTGTGCTAGTTCAGCCACCTAAAGCCATAGATTGACACCTGCTCTTGAAATTGTTCATTACTTGCTGGTTGCCATCACCTTCTTGCTGAGCTTGGTAAGAACAGGTAAGAGCTTGACTGCACAGGTTGAGAGTGAGCAAGTTATCTCCACCAGTACCTTTGTAGATAGGGATAACGTTACCCTTTCATATTGTATTGTTCTTTTTTTCTACTAACCATGGCAGGAGGATCAAATACAAACGAAGACGTGCATTCACCTCGCACACGGGAAATTATACAACACTTCGAACGCCAAGTGCGGCTACGCACAGAAGCACTTGATGAGGATTTTTGTGTTACCAGTGACCGCCTTGGTCAATTGGAAAATATGCAGATCGACACCAACACCAAAATCAGCACGTTGGAGATTTTCATTCAAACATTGAACACTTCCATTGGAGCCATCCTGCAGCGCGTTGAGGAGAGGGATCATGGACACACCGTGGATGGACAGGCGAGCAATGCTCCTAGTATTGTACGTGACAATGAAGATGACTATTCGGCAGATACAGAGATTGGGGAAGATGAGGAAGCTAGGCCACGGCGCCGGCTACAACGCAACCGTCAAGGTATGGTTGGACATCATCGACGTGAGGTACGCAATCGTGATGACACTTTTAACAAGATCAAATTTAAAATACCTCATTTTGATGGTAAATATGACCCTGATGCATATATTACTTGGGAGATTTCTGTTGATCAAAAATTTACATGTCATGGGTTTCCTGAAAACGCAAGAGTTAGAGCAGCCACTAGTGAGTTTACTGATTTCGCTTCTGTTTGGTGGATAGAACATGACGAGAAAAATCCTAATAACATACCACAAACTTGGGATGCTTTGAAACGCCTCATGCGGGCTAGATTTGTTCCTTCTTACTATACATGTGATATGTTAAATAAGTTACAACAACTGAGACAGGGAGCTAAAAGTGTAGAAGAGTATCTTTAGGGATTACAAATGAGTATGTTGTGTTGTAATTTAGACGAGGATGAGGAACCAGCTATGGCTAGATTTTTGGGTGGTTTAAACCAAGAAATTCAGGACATACTTGCTTATAAAGATTACAATAATGTTACCCGTTTGTTTCATCTTGCTTGTAAAGCTGAAAGGGAAGTGCAGGGACGAAGAGCTAGCTCTAGAACTAATATTTCTGCAGGAAAGACTAGCAAATGGCAACCACGCACGACTACTACTTCGACTGGGCGTGCTTCCCAGCCATCTTCTTCACCAAGTCGGGCAGCACCTTCTTCCTCCGGCAACAAGCCACGTGCTTCTTCCGCTAGCTCAGCAGTAAAGACCACCCAAAAGCCCACCGAGAGTGCTTCTTCCGTAGCATCTACCGGACGATCTAGAGACATTCAATGTCACAAGTGCAAGGGTTTTGTCTATGTGCAGCGTGACTGCCCAAGAAAACGTGTTCTAATTGTTAAAGATGAAGGTGAGTACTCATCTGCTAGCGATTTTGATGACGATACATGTGATTTGCTTGCAGCTGACTATGCAGGTAGTGATGAACATCAAGAAGAGCATATTGGTGCAGAAGATGCAACGCGCTATGATAGTATCATTGTGCAGCATGTGCTTAGTGCACAAATGGAGAAAGCGAAACAAAATCAAAGGCACACATTATTCCAAACAAAGTGTGTCATCAAAGAGCAATCTTGCCGCATGATCATTGATGGAGGTAGCTGTAACAACTTGGCCAGCAGTGACATGGTGACCAAGCTGGCACTAAGCACCAAACCGCACCCACATCCCTATTACATTCAATGGTTAAACAACAGCGGTAAGGCAAAGGTAACTATACTTGTGCGAATCAATTTTGCTATTGGATCGTATAAGGATGTCGTTTAATGTGATGTTGTGCCTATGCAAGCTTATAATATTCTGCTAGGCAGACCTTGGCAATTTGATAGAGATCCTATGCATCATGGTAGATCAAATCAGTTTTCTTTTCTTTACCAGGATAAAAAATTGTGTTGCATCCTATGTCTCCTGAAGCTATTGTGCAAGATGATGTTGCCAGAGCTAGAAAAACTAAATCTCAAGACCATGCTAACGTAACAATGCCAAATCTGTGTCTGATAAGAAAAATGAGATATCTCTGAAGGGAAAATGCTTGTTTGCTACGAAATATGATATTAATGAACTGATTACTTCCACCTCTATTTCCTATGCTTTGGTATGCAAAGATGCTTTGATTTCCCTTTACGATATGCAACATTCTTTGCCTACTGCTGTTGCTAATATTTTGCAGGAATATTCTGATGTGTTTCCAAGTGAAATACCTCCAGGACTACCACCACTTCGAGGGATTGAGCACCAGATTGACCTCATTCCCGGTGCTTCATTGCCCAACCGTGCACCATACAGGACAAATCCGAAAGAAACAAAGGAGATTCAACGCCAAGTACAAGAACTACTCGACAAAGGTTATGTATATCAGTCTCTTAGTCCTTGTTCTGTTCCAGTTATTTTAGTACCTAAAAAGGATGGATCCTGGCGTATGTGTGTGGATTGTAGAGCAATCAACAATATCACCATTCGATATCGTCATCCTATTCCATGCTTAGATGATATGCTTGATGAATTGAGTGGTGTTGTTGTGCTCTCAAAAGTTGATTTGCGTAGTGGTTATCACCAAATTCCCATGAAACTAGGAGATGAATGGAAAACTGCTTTCAAAACTATGTTTGGTTTATATGAGTGGTTAGTCATGCCTTTTGGGTTAACTAATGCACCTAGCACTTTCACTTGATTAATGAACGAGGTTTTGCGTGCATTCCAAATTTGTTGTTGTGTATTTTGATGATATATTGATTTATAACAAATCAGTGGATGAACATTTTGATCACTTACGTGTTGTTTTTAATGCTTTACGTGAGGCACGATTATTTGGTAATCTTGAGAAGTGCACCTTTTGCACAGATCGAGTCTCTTTCCTTGGCTATGTTGCTACTCCACAGGGAATTGAAGTTGATCAAACCAAGGTAGAGGCTATTCAGGGGTGGCCTTTAACAAAGACGAGTGCGGAGCTTTCTAGGGCTGACTGGGTTCTATCGTTGCTTTGTGAAGGATTTCAGCACCATTGCTGCTCCATTGAATGACCTTAAGAAGAAGGGAGTGCCTTTTTCTTGGGGCACCACACAAGATAACGCCTTTACCATACTGAAAGATAAGTTGACGCATGCACCTCTTCTCCAACTTCCTGATTTTTCTAAGACTTTTGAGCTTGAATGTGATGCTAGTGGGATTTGATTGGGTGGTGTTTTGTTACAAGAAGGAAACCTATTGCATTTTTTAGTGAGAAAATGAGTGGGCCTGTTCTGAATTAGTTTACCTATGATAATGAATTATATGCTCTTGTACGAACTTTAGAAACATGGCAACATTATTTGTGGCCCAAAGAATTTGTTAACCATTCTGATCATGAATCACTAAAGCATATTAGGAGTTAAGGGAAACTGAACCGTAGGCATGCTAAGTGGATGGAATTTATTGAGTCTTTTCCTTATGTCATTAAACACAAAAAGGGAAAGAACAATGTTATTGCTGATGCTTTATCTAGACGTTATACTCTTCCATCTCAACTTGACTTTAAAATTTTTGGATTCGAAATGATTAAAGATTAATATGAACATGATGCTAATTATAAAGATGTATTGCTGAAATGTAAAGACGGAAAAACATTGAATAAATTTTTCCTCAATGATGGCTATGTGTTTAGAGCTAACAAGTTATGCATTCCAGCTAGCTCCGTTTGTTTGTTGTTGTCACATGAAGCGCATGGAGGCAGGCTGATGGGGCACTTTGGAGTGAAAAAGACGGAGGACATACTTGCTGGTCATTTCTTTTGGCCAGGGATGAAGCGAGACGTGGAGCGCTTCGTTGCTCGCTGCACGACATGTCAAAAAGCTAAGTCACGACTTAATCCACATGGTTTGTACATGCCTCTTCCTGTTCCTAGCATGCCTTGGGAGGATATTTCTATGGACTTTGTTTTAGAACTGCCTAGAACAAAGAAGGGAAGGGATAGCATCTTTGTTGTTGTGGATAGATTTCTAAAATGGCACACTTCATACCTTGTCGTAAAAGTGATGATGCTACACATGTTGCTGATTTGCTTTTCCGAGTGATTGTTAAGTTGCATGGTGTGCCAAACACAATAGTTTCAGATCGTGATGCGAAGTTTCTTAGCCATTTTTGGAGAACGTTATGGACTAAATTGGGGACTAATCTTTTGTTTTCAACTACTTGTCATCCCCAAACTGATGGTCAAACTGATGTTGTGAATAGAAGTTTATCTACCATGCTTAGGGCTGTTTTGAAAAAGAACATAAAAATGTGGGAAGAGTGTTTGCCTCATGTTGAGTTTTCTTATAATCGTTCCCTACATTCTAGTACTAAGATATGCCCTTTTGAGATTGTTTATGGATTTGTACCCCATGCTCCTATTGATTTATTACCTCTTCCTTCAATGGAATGAGTGAATTTTGATGCTAAACATCGTGCTGAATTGATCTTAAAATTGCATGAAACCACTAAGAAGAATATAGAGTGCATGAATGCCAAGTATAAACTTGCTGGTTGTAGGGGAAAGAAACCTATCACTTTTGAACCTGGTGATTTAGTTTGGTTACATTTGCGAAAGGATAGGTTTCCTGATTTGAGAAAGTCTAAATTGTTACCTCGAGCTGATTGCCCATTTAAAGTGTTAGAAAGGATTAATGATAATGCATATAAACATGAGTTGCCTGCGGATTTTAGGGTTAGTCCCACATTTAACATTGCAGATTTGAAGCCATATTTGGGAGAAGAAGATGAGCTTGAGTCACGGACGACTCAAATGCAATAAGGGGGGGTGATGAGGACATCAACACCCTCGATACATCCACACCAACTCAGCTACCAGTTTCTGGTCCGATCACTCGCACTCGTGCACATCAACTAAACTATGAGGTGAACTCGTTCTTGGTCTTATGTCCATCTTATCTAGACCATGGAACTACGTGCTTTCTTGATTTGCTTAGGAACAATGGAGAGGAGCCAATGGGAAGGGAATTCGCACGTACGGGATTTGGACAGCAGAACAGCACCAACTTGTGACGGCCACCACGACTTCATATGGACTCCGATCTGGCCGTTCAAGTACTTCCTGGAAAGATTATCAAGTTTACTTTCAAACAGATCTGGCCGCATGTCCATATCTATTCGGAGTCGGCCATAATCATTATTTTAATACCAAGACCTTTTCTGTCCATGGTGCTGCATCACCAAAATTGGGCCCATGGCCCATGTATCGTTTGGAGTCCATTAGAGACTCGTGATTAGGGTTTCTCACGAACCTAGGGAGGTAATAAATAGTAGCCTCCGCCTTCATTAGCTGGTGAGTTTTGTTTATTCGTAAGTTAGCTTCTGTTGCTTCCTTGTACACGCGCGTGCCGACTAGATCGCCCGTCTACTTGTATCCAGAACCCCACTTTATATTGATTCAACAGATAAGTGCTTGTTCTTCTTGTTCTTGTGTGTTCTTCGATTGCTTGCAGGAACAAAGGCCCTCGTGGTCAGGTTGATTGTGCACCAGCAAGATCAATACAACTTTGGAGTCGGTGTACCGATCGCTAAGGCGCATCATCTTGGGGAAGGTATAGTCAGATTGCCAACGTCTTCTCCTCTACAAATTGAACCCTCCTGTTTTCATCGAAAGATCGGGAACTAAGATCCTATCACGTAGTGTCAATGTTAATTTTTCAGATGCTGAAAATGCTAGGCAATTGTTAAGCTCATTAGACATGTCAATTTTGGGAGATGAAAGTCACATCTATTCGTGTATCTACTGTCATGAGTACACTTACTTTAGATGTGCTATATTCCAAGTTAAAAACTCGTGAAATTGACATAATATCACGTAAGAATGCCAATAATTCTATTGCCTTTGTTTCTCAACGTGACATGCCTAGCTCCGGTCAATCTTCATCTTGTGGTACGCTTGCTTTGTTTTCCTATCTAACCCTTGAATAGATTGAGGAGTTTCCAGAGGAGGAGCTAGCACTTCTCTCTACTAGGTTCTCAAAAGCATTGCAAAATGTGAGAACTAGAAGGAGAGGAAGATCCAGACCTCAACGATGCTTCGAATGTGGTTAGACAGGACACTTTCGTACAGATTGTCCTAAGCTTTCAGGTCCTACTTCCCCGGAAGAAAAACAATTAAGGACGAAGCACTCCTCAACAAACGATAAGAAGAAGAAGGGCTTTACAGGTCGCCAACTGGTGAATAGTTTTATCTCCGCACTCCAGGAACTTGGCTCGAGTGATGTAGACATTGGAAGTGACGAAGATGAAGATGATCTGGCAAACTTGTGTTTCACGGTGGGCAAATCAAGATCAAGTGTGGAGGATGCAGAACACAACAGTGACAACAAAGAGGTATGTCTTACTTGTGATGAAATGTGTGATGCTATTTCCCATGCAACTGTTATTGTTAACGAAAAGGACAAAAAGCTTAGGGACAATGCTGTTAAAATTGAGTCACTAGAATCTGAAATTAATCATTTGGAAACATTGATTCCTAGTCATGGTTCTTGTTCCCCATGCGATTTAATGTATAAACAATTGTCCTCCTTAAGAAATGCACACTCCTCCACTCTTGATAAACTTGAGTTAGAGATTGAAAAGAACAAAAGGCTTGCTGCACTTAATGGCAGAATATTAAAAGATTCTTCTTGTTCTAAAATTGATTTGCATTGTTCTACCTGTAATGATCTTGAAAGGAAACTAAAAGATGCTATGAATGAAATTTCAATACCGAACAATGCTTTACGTGCTCACGAAGTTAAATATTGTTCTAATTGCAAATTAAAAGGAAAAACTTCATGTGAAAACTGCCTAGAATTATCTAAGAAACTTGATGACATGAATAGGACACTAGAGCAGTTTTGTATTGGGAACAAAAATCTAAACTTGCTATTGAATTTATCCAAATCTTGCAATGATAAAACTGGTTTAGGTTTTGATTCTCATGCTCATGCTAAAGCTCATCCACCTAAATTGTAAAGTCATTAGGAAGTGGTTTGATTAAAACAATTTCTAAACCAAAAGAGGTGGTTTTTTAAATCTGCAGGAGTGTTGTCACATTCGGGTTTAAATAAACATATTGCATGCTCATCTAGACATGAACACGAAGTTAAATTTCATTGTACCTATTGTGGTAGAGATGGTCATGTCATAGATTTTTGTTATAGACTAGCTAAACAACATAAAAAGGAAAGAATGCAATCTAGATCTTATAACTCTCATGCAAAACTTGCTGCACATACTAAACCGAATGTCAGGAACATGCAACCTGCTGTTATGAGCCAAAAACAATCAAAGTTTACCTCCGGACCTTCTGTTTTTGCCTCCGGAGCTACTGATTTTTGTGCTACACAAGTAACACCTTATAGGTCAGTAGTTAAGAACAAAAAATCTCAATCTTTGACTCATAAACCTGTTGTTTTATCTTAGCTTTCTCGTGTTTTTCCTGCTGCACGTCGTGTGACTCAGTACTGGATTCCTAAATGCCTTTAGACTTACCCTAGTATTGAGTCATCGAAGTATTGTTCTTCTATGTAGGTTACACGCTTGAGGAAGGAGAACATTTGGATTGTGGATTCAGGTTGCTCATGCCACATGTCCGGTAACAAATAATTGTTCTCCTCCCTCTCTTTTGTGTCACGTGTAGAGAATGTTACTTTTGCTGATAATTCTTCAACTCGTATAATTGCTAAGGGTTCGGTTAGAGTAAATAATCACTACACTTTGAAGGATGCGACACTTGTTAAAAATTTGAAATAAAACTTAATTTCTGTTTCACAACTGCTAATTGAAAATCGGGAAATTATTTTCACCAAAAATTGCTGCAAAGTTGTAAATTCAAATAGTGAGCTTAATTTTAACATGTCTCAGTTTGGAAGTGTTTTTAAAGCTGATTTTGATATATCTTCCTTTAAGCATATGTGTCTAGTTGCTAATCATTCAAAGGACTTATATTTTTGGCATCGTAGACTTGGTCATGTAGGCTTTGATCATCTAAAGCGTGTTAGTGCTCTTGATCGCATACGTGGGCTGCCTAAGCTTAAAGGGGACAAAGAAATTGTGTGCTCCTATAGACATGCTAAGATGGTTGCAGGTTGACAACGATGTTCAATTGAACCGGGACAACTTTTGCACCTTGACAACGTAGGACCTTCACGTGTTCAATTGTTTCGAGGTAAATGATATATTCTTGTGACTGTTGATGATTATTCTAGATACTCTTGGGTTTACTTTATGGCATCTAAAAATGAAGCTTTTAGTCACTTTAGAACTTTATTTCTTAGATTATCAATTGATCACCCAAGATCTTTAGAAGCAATTAGAAGTGATAATGGAACTGAATTTAAAAATCAATATTTTGATCTCTTTTGCGCTGAAAATTGAATAGATCATCAATTTTCTTCACCATATGTACCTCAACAAAATTGTGTTGTAGAAATACATAACATAACCTTAGTTGAGATGGCTAGGACTATGCTTGATGAATACCAAACTCATAGAAAATTTTGGGCTGAGGCAATTGCAACCGCTTGTTATGTCTCAAATCGTGTTTTCTTGCGTGCTAAGCTAGGTAAAACTCCATATGAGCTTCAGTTTGGACATAGGCCTAGTGTTACACACTTTCGGGTGTTTGGTTGCAAATGCTTTGTTAAGAAACATGGTAATCTTGATAAATTTGAACCTAGATCCATTGATGGCATGTTTCTTGGTTATCCACCTCATACTAGAGGCTACCATGTGCTTTTACTTGACACTACCAAGATTGTGGAGACTTGTAAGGTATCTTTTGATGAAGCTAGCACAGGTACTAGCTCAAACATTGCAGGTCCAGATCCATATCCGAGGGGGGAGAGCATTTTCGTTGAAGATGAGGAAGAAGTGGAGCTGCTGCTCGAAAATTCAGCAGCTAATGACTTTGGTTCAGATCTGGATGTTGATCCTCAACCAACATCGACAACCATCATTGCTGATCCAGATCGTCCTCAAGTCACAAGCTCATCAATCTACGATTAACCTAATGAAGAAGAAGCTTATGAGACATCTGTTTCCCTACGGATTTACAAGAATCATCCCCCGCAACAAATGATTGGAAGCTTGCACGAACGAGTCACACGGTCCAGGTTTTGCGATCCAAACTCTCACGCTCATTCTGCTTTTGTTGCTTCTTTTGAACCCAAAGATATATCACACGGACTCACTAATGAATCTTGGATTATTGCCATGCAAGAAGAGTTAGAAAATTTTGAAAGAAATAATGTTTGGAAACTTATACCTCCACCTCAAGGTCACACTTTAATTGGAACTAAATGGGTGTTTAAAAATAACAAAGTGAGGATGGGGTTGTGGTTAGGAATAAGGCTAGGTTGGTTGCTCAATGTTCCACACAAACGGAAGGTCTAGATTTTGATGAAACTTTTGCTCCTGTTGCTAGATTAGAAGTCATAAGAATTTTGTTAGCTTTTGCTACATATAAAAGTTTCAATTTATACCAAATGGATGTTAAAAGTGCTTTTCTTAATGGCTATATAGATGAGGAGGTTTATGTCAAGCAACTACCAGGTTTTGAAAATCCAGATTTTCCTAATCACGTTTACAAACTGTCCAAAGCCTTGTACGCTCTCAAACAAGCCCCTAGAGCATGGTATGATGGGTTAAAAACATTCTTACTTGAAAAGGGGTTTACCATGGGCAAGGTTGATAAAACTCTTTTTGTGCTTAAGCATGGCAATGACTCATTATTCGTTCAAGTGTATCTGGATGATATTATCTTTGGTTGTGCTTCTCATGATCTCGTGTCCATGTTTTCAGCTATGATGAGTTTAGAATTTTGGATGAGTATGATGGGAGAACTCACGTACTTTTTGGGCTGCAAATCAAGCAAACTAAGGAGGGAAACCTTTGTGTATCAAACAAAGTATACAAAAGACCTTCTTAAGTGCTTCAACATGGACAAAAGCAAGCCTCTTCGGACACCAATGGGTACAGCAACAACACTTGAACTTGATGAAGATGGTGACCCGGTCGACCAAAAAGAATATAGAAGCATGATCGGATCACTTTTGTACTTCACGGCATCAAGACCGGACATACAATTTAGCGTATGTCTTTGTGCATGGTTTCAAGCTTCCCCACATGATTCACATCGTCAAGCCATCAAAAGAATTCTCAGGTACCTACATGGAACTCACGAATTTGGCATTTTTCTTCCTTCTTCCTCAACCATTACTTTGAAAGCTTATTCGGATGATGATTTTGGGGGTTGTAGGATTGATAGGAAAAGTACTACCGGTGCTTGTCATTTACTTGGTAATTCACTTGTTGCTTGGTCCTCTAGAAAACAAAGTTCAGTTGCACAATCCACAGCCGAATCTGAATATGTAGCTGCTACTAGTGCTTGCTCACAAATTCTTTGGATTGTTCAAACACTTAAGGACTATGGGGTTAATCTAGATAGTGTTCCACTATTTTATGATAACACTAGTGCTATTTGCAATGCTAAAAACCCAGTGCAACATTCTAGAACCAAGCACATTGATATTAGGTATCATTTTCTCCTTAATAATGTTGAAAAAGGAAACATTGTGTTTCACCATATAGATACCGAACAACAGTTGGCTGACATTTTTACAAAACCTTTGGATTTCACTTGTTTTTGTGACATTCGTAATGAAATAGGAGTTATAAATCCTCATGGCTTAAATTGAGGGGGAGGTTTGAAACTTCGAAACTTTATGTGTGAATCTGAATTTAAAATAATATGAGCATTGTATTTTATACATATATGACTTTGTGATTCCTTTTACATGCTAAAAGTTCTTACTACATTACTCATGTTATACATTTTGTAGTTTTTGCCATGACTAGTAATTGAAATAATTAATTATACTAAATCTGGTCATGATCGAGCTTTCTTGCCGTTTTGAACCTATTGCATGCTCACAAGTGTTTTTAAAAGAATTAACCAAGTAAGCAACTCACATGTTGAGTTTATATGTTCAAATGAAGAAATGAGAAAAGATCAAGAGAATATGCATGCATCACACTTCTTCTTTTGAGATGGCTTATCATTGCACTTAGATATGAACTTGGAAGAAGTTGTGTATGACTAAAACCATGTCCTTAAGCTTCTGATTGTAAAATGACATAGGATTGGCTTGGTTGGTTAGAATAAGGCAGATGCGCATATAATCTCTTGCAAATGTCATATGATCTAAATTTGCGCTTTGAAAAATAATAAAATGCAGCAACAAGTGTCATGCTTTCAGGTTCTGAAATAGTTATGTTTTTTTAGATCATGACTTGCTAAAATTGAAAATTACATTTGATCTCTAGCATGGCTTACACTACTTTATGTATCTCATTGTTGTGATAGTGTAAGTTAATTGATAGTAACACTTGGATGAGCTTTGTTTTATATGTATATGTTATAATGTGCTCCTAACAAATTAAAATTTCTCTTTTGTACCTTGTTTAACACATTGTCAAAGGGGAGAAGTATGCAAGGAGGAGAAATAAGTATAGGAGGAGAAATTTATTTTTATCTCATCTCATATGATTTTCAAAAAGGGTGAGAAATTGTTTTCAAAACTTTTCATGTGAATAAGTCAGTGTTTGGATTTTAAGTGGTGTTTCCAATGCATTCATAGAGGAGGAGATTTTGAGACCTATGTGTGCTGAATTCATTGGCTATGATGATAAAAGTTTTGAATACTACCAAAACACCTTTTTAACAAGGTCCGACTTTATGTTCGAGCTCCTGCAAGGTCCGATGATAGGTTTGACTTGTTTTGGGTAGCTCCTACAAGGTCTGATGCTAGGTCGGACTTCTTTGCCTAGGTGCGAGTAGCTTTGGTTAGCTCCGTCGCTACGTCCGACTAGCTTTGGTTGGCTTCGGTGCTAGGTCTGACTAGCTTTGGTTAGCTCCAGCGCTAGATCTTGCTAGCTTTGGTAAGTTCCGGCGCTACATCCTGTTGGTTTTGGTAAGCTCCAATTCAAGGTTCGGTTAGCTTTGGCAAGGTTCGGAGCTTGATCGCAGTGGTTTTGCTTTTAACTTGCAACGATTCGTACTTGCTTTACATTGATGGCAAGTGTGCTTAGTTTTCTTTTACTATGTTTTTGGTGTGTTTTGGTGGTTACAGTTGATATATTTTTGCTAAGGTTTGCAACATACTTATGTGAGGTTTTCACGTAAGGTGTTGTGGTTATCGGAGCTAATGTGAGTCAAGTCGAGGACTTGTGCTCAGAAGTATCGGTTGTTTATTCACGTGCAGGTGTTGCTTGAGTTCAAGACACGGCTGGTGACGGGATCCATTGAACTTGTCTTAGGGAGAAGATGAGGTTCAACAACCAAGTTTGAGAGGAATTGTGGTTGGGTTGATCGCGAGGTCGCACAACATGTTTGGATCAATAACATTGCATATGAAGGTATCATGGACGTTGTTGGAAGATGTTTGCACGTGTTCAAGGAGTGCATGGACGTGGCTACATAGTTCCGAGGCGCTATGAAGAGATGTGGACGTAAAGCATTGGTCGGAAAGGTCCAACCGGCTAGGTTATGGACTAGGCGTTTTTGACTCAAATATGAAATGTTTTGAGTTGGTTATGATAGGATTTCGTGTGGGTCACGAATTTGAGTTGTTTTTAGGAATGTGGGATACGTTCCTAAGGTGTTTGGAAGTCTTAATATTGCTTCTATCTGGGTATAGAAGAGTCTTGAGCAGTTATGAAAATTTTCGATTTGTGAATTGAGTAGGATTAGAGTCCTAGTTAGGTTTGGGTTTGCCTAAAGGCTGGTTATATAAGAAAGGGAGGCCAGAGCCCGTGGTGCACGACTTTGGGGCTGTTACTTGTGAGTTTTGATCAATAAAATTCCTAGTTTGAAGGAACTTTTGTGCCTTGTTCATCCAACTTGTTTTTGTCAAGTCTTTCTCGTCGAGTTTCTGCTCAGCACTACCTTTCTTTGGTGGTTCTATCATAACTCGAGCTTTACAGATATGATTAATGTGATTATTTTTGGATTGACTTCACAACTTAATTTTCTATCATCTGTGAAAATTTCACGATGATTGGATTTGTGGTTTCTGATCTACACGAGTTTCTTTTCAGTGTTCCAGAACTGTTTTTCTTGGGTAGGATAGATTGACCTTTGTTCGATCTTTCGATTGTAACTTGAGTTTCTCTCGACGGATTTTTGTGATTCTTGTTGCGACGTCTTTGTGAATTTATTATCTACAATCTACTAGTTTTTTCACAGTTGAACACATTTAGATTAGTCACACACACGGTTTCTTTAACAGATCATTTTTTTGACAAGGGATTTTTTGTTGCTTCCGCTGAAAAGTTTTAATCTACCATTCAACGCCCCCTATGGTAGATTTACACGTGCTCTTCGATCCTATCGAAACGTCAACATCGGTCCCCTGGGTGGTGCCAAAGCTAGATGCTGCGTTGGCGCCCATCATCAATGTGTGAAACGTCGACGCCAGGCCCCCTGGGTGGTGCCAGAGCTAGATGCTCCAGCGGCGCCCATTATCAACGTACGAAATGTCGACGTCGGGCCCCATGGATAGTGTCGAGGTAGATGCTCATCTGGTGCCCATCATCAACATACAAAACATCGACGTTGGGACCCCTGGGTACGTTGGAACTCACAGAACGAGCGTGAATATCATTTGTCCTGCACAGGAGTGACAAGAAAAGTAGTAAAAATGCTTTTTCTTACCTATAGTTTAGTTGTGGCTTACTATTCTTCCTTGAATTTTGAGTCCTAATCAATTCAATGTGATCATACTTAGTATATCAGTTGCACTTTCATAGGGCCGTGTGCTTCCTGGACCCGCCTTACTTTGATGCAATACCAGAATAGGTAGAGTGGCGTACTTAGGGTGCTGGACCAGGCTAACTCTATAGCCGACTCCAAGCCTGTCATTGGCATTGGTTTTCAGGCTAGTAGGCCATTCAGCGAAAACTAGATCCCGAAAAAGACTACCAATAATACTTGGATATGTATCACATGACTTCTAAGAAACCAATTTTCAAGGGGATTGCACAACTCTACTATTTGCAAGAAGATAAAAAGGATATTAAATAAGAGCATGTGCAAAGTAAATGCACGTAGAGTAAGTTTTCATGTAATTGTATTTCATAATAGGTCTGAATAACATGGGAGGCAAGGACACACTTAAAGTACATGACCATGTTAAACATGCTATACATCTTGGACCAACCTGACTCTATTCATATACACTATGGAATACTATACAAAAATAGACTCAACTCCATTCTAAGTGTAGAATTTACAGAGGTGCTTTATATTCCAAGGGTTTGGAAGTGGCGTCCCATCCTCTATTGCCAATCAAACGCATCTGTGGCGGGAAATATTGATGATTTGTAAGGGACCCTCCAAGCTGGGGGAGAGTCGCTCCTTCTTGAGAGAGTATTCACCGCAGCACCGGATCGCCTTCTTCAAGCTGTCGATTGCGTACATGCCTATGATGATAGCGCCTGAGCACCTGGCGGTATCGCATATTTCGGACACCTGCTTGGCACCTTGCCTCATCGATGAGGTATAGGTCATCGTGCCAGAGCTGATCATGCACGGCTTCGTCGTAGGTCTGGACTCGGAGAGAACCCACGGGGATCTCGGGGGGAAGGACTACTTTGGATTCGTACACTAGGAAGAAGGGTGTCTCTCCAGTAGCCTGGCTGGGTGTTGTCCAACTTGCCCAAAGTGCAGACGTAAGCTCCTCAATCCTGTTGGCACCATGTTTTTTCAAGCGTTCGTAGGTGTGGGTCCTGATTCCCTTGAGAATTTCAGCATTTGCTCTCTCGGCTCGGCCATTACTTGTCGGCTGCGCTACTGAGGCGTAGCTGACGTTGATGCCAAGGTCTTTGCAATACTCTTGGAAGCTGCAGTTGTGAATTGGGTCCAATTGTCAGTAATGACTCTGTTCGGGACTTCAAATCTGCAAACTATGGACTTCAAGAACTTGATAGATGATTGCTTGTTTATAGTCACAACAAGAACTGCTTCTAGCCACTTTGTGAACTTGTTGATGGCGATGTATAAGAACCAATACCCTTCAATGGCTTTTGGGGAAGGTCCCAAAATATCCATCTCCCACGCAGTGAATGGCCATGACGTAGGAATCATCTGCAGTGATTGCGCCGGTGTATGGATCTTCTTGGCATGAAACTGGCACGCCTCGCATCTCTTGACCAACTTGACTGCATCCTGGAGAGCTATAGGCCAGTAAAAACCATGTTGAAAGGCCTTACCGACCAGCGTGTGGGATGATGCATGATTCTCGCACTCGCATCCATGGATCTCTGCGAGGAGCTCACAACCTTCTTCATGGGAAATGCACCACAATAGGATTCCATTGGCGCCACGTCTGTAGATATACCCTTCTACCAACGTGTATCTTTTAGCCATCCGAACATTCCATTCTATCGATACACCGTCTTCAAGAAGGATGTTGTCCTCAAGTAGTCCCGGACCTCCAAGATCCATGCATCGGGCGCCTACGATCCTTGGTGGACGCCATGGTAACGGGGCCACTGGGACCGCCAGCCACAAGGTGCTGATCTTACCCCCCTTCACCCAGCTCAGCAGGCTGGGCGGCAAGTGCTGGTAATCTCCTAACAAAAGCTCCATCGGGTGCTGGAGCCCCAATAGAAGCCTTCGTTGAGAGGTCGTCAGCTTCAGCATTGTTGAGACGCTGAAAATGGCATAGGTCTAGGACTTGGAAATCTTTCCGTAGGTTCTGGACTTCAAGAAGGTATGCTTCTAGTTGGGGGTTGTTGCAACAACATTCACCTTTGACTTGTTTGATGATGAATTGTGAATCCCCCTTTGCCAGCAGCAGTTGGACACCGAATGATAGCGCCGTCTTCAGTCCAAAGATGAGATCTTCATATTTTTCCATGTTATTCATCACCTTGAAGTCTGACGGACCATGTATTTTACTCGCTCCCCGGTCGGTGCAAGGAGCAAGATTTCAGCTCTGGCCCCCTGCTTCTGCATGGATCCGTTGAGGTAGAGGGTCCAGTGAGGATCTGTGAATCCCGAGACCTTAGGTTATGGCTTCTCTTCATTGAGCCCCCCCCCCCCCCCCCCCCGAACATGATGGAGATGTAGTCCAGATGGCATGTCGAGGCAGGAATTCTCGATCGAATTATGCCAGCTCCTCAACCCACTTGGCGATGTTTTCGGGATTATGCAGAAAAGCTCCCAGTGGATAAGAAGTTACAATTGATATCTTGTGAGCTTGGAAGTAGTGAAGGAGCTTTCTTGAGGCAATAAGAACTGCGTACAATAGCTTATGCACCTCAAGATATCGAGTCTTGGCATCATGGGGGACCTCGCTGATGAAGTAGACAGGTCATTGGATAGTCCGCACTCTCTCGCAGGGGTATGGTCCATCCTCTCCAGCAACCTAGACCCTCCCGAAGGGGTCCAAATCTCCTTCTTGAGTTGTCAAGACCATCTCGAAGGGGTCCGACACATTATCTTGTAGAGGTTGGTCCACAGGCGCCTAGCCTTTAGGACCCGTGCCTAGGGGTTGGGACCCAGGAACGCCTTGATGGTTGTCTCTTGCAGGTGGCTCCGGACCCCCCCTAGAGGGGTTCGAGCCTCTATGTGGAGGATCTTGGAGATGTGTCTGGTCTCTCGGCGACCAGGACCACACTGACAACTTCTGTAGTTGTAGAAATGTAAAGCAGAAGAGGCTCACCAGGTTTTGAAGCTACCATAATAGACAGTGTAGTGAGGAACTGCTTAAGCTCCTAGAATGCCTTGTCTGCTTCTTTGGACTAGTGGAAAGGTCCGGACTTCCTCAGAAGCTTGAAGAAGGGGAGTGACTGTTCAGCCAATCTAGAGATGAACCGGTTGAGTGAGGCAAGACACCCCGTGAGCTTCTAGACATCTTTGATGTGGGCAGGAGGCCGCATGGCTTCGATGGCTTTTATCTTTGCCGAATTTGCTTCTATCCCTCTGTGAGTCAGTAGGAATGCGAGAAGCTTTCTGAAGGAGACCCCTAAGACTCACTTGTCGAGGTTCAGCTTTATACGCATCAGGTGCAACTTGTCAAAAACGTACTGGAGATAGTACAGTAAGGAGTCTTTGTTCCTGGCCTTCACGAATATGTCATCGACATAAACTTCCACTAGGTCCCTAATAAGCTCCCCAAATGTTTTGTGCATAGCTCGCACAAAAGTTGAGAGGGCATTCTTGAGACCATAAGGCATTGTAGTGTAGCAGTACATACCATCTACAATAATAAAGGCAATGTGCTCTTCATCTTCCTTAGACATTGGTATTTGATGAAAACCAGAGTATGCATCTAGGAAGTAAAGTAGTTCACAACCTAAAGTAGAATCCATTATCTAATCTATTCTTGGTAGTGGAAAAGGGTCTTTGGGCATGCCTTATTCAAAGTGTTGTAGTCGATGCACATCCGAAGCTTCCCGCTGGCCTTTGGAACAACGACTGGGTTTGCCAGCCATCGTGGATGATGTACCTCCCGGATGTGTCCACCATCAAGTAGCTTGTTGACTTCTTCTTGGATGAAGTTCTGCCGCTCAATACATTGCTTCCGAGGCTTCTGTTGTATAGGCCAGGCATCTGGGTAGATCTTCAGATGGTGCTCAATCACCTCTTGGTGATCCCAGTCATTTGTGACGGTTGCCATGCAAACACGTAAACATTTGCCTGGAGAAAAGTGACGAGCGTGAGTTCCTACTTGTCACCCAGACCTCCCGCAATGTGAGTGGTCTGGGCGGCATGGGACCCGATTTTGACGACTTTGATAGGAACGTCTTCGTCGCCGCTTGGCTGCACACATGGTGCGGAGGTTCAGCCATGCGGGCGCAAGCTCGGGGGTTGTTGTGCATATTGCTCCTTGCGGGATTCAGCTTTTTGCGCAGCAGCTAGCGCATGAATCTTCTCCAACGCCGTGACTCTTACAGTACGGTTCCCTCAAATTCGGAGGACACCTAATGGAGTTGGCACCTTCAACACCAGGTAACCGTAGTGGGCCACTGCCATTAACAAGTACAGAGTCGGCCTGCCAAGTATAGCGTTGAAGGGAAGGTTGATGTGCGCCATGAACAAGTACACACCAGCTTCTCCGATTGCTAGTTCTCTAGTGTCCCAAATGTAATCAGGAGAGAGACAGAACCGAGTGGAGTAATGGCTCCTGGACCCACCCCACAGAATGGACGCGAGGGCCTAAGGTCTGAGATGGGGATTTGCAGCTTCATGAAGGTGGCATGAGCGCAACTCCACCATCAACAAATACATGGAAGAGCTGGACGTTATTGATAGTCAAGAACACCATCAATGATAGCTGCCCAGCTCCAACCATGTTCTTCAAGCAGTCGAAGGCGTCAAAAGTGATGGGAGTGTCCATCCACTTTCAATGAGGCTCCACCTTTACGATGGGAGCCACAACAGCCATCTCACGACTCAAAGTTTTCACTATGCATCGGAAGGTAATGTCCCCGGACCCTCCATCCATCGTCTGGCGAGTCTTCCGCTGCTCGTTGTCGGAGCTGGCGTCAGAGTCATCGACATTGTTGAAAACTGCCTTCAACGCCTTCTTTGTGTCTTGGAAGCCTAGTGCCTGCTCCGATGGAGCTTCGTCAACCTTTTGTTTGCCCTCCCGTTGACAGAAAGGAGTGTCATCTCAACACTTTAGTTAGGCGCGCTCAGCGATCCTCTTGACCTCACGACAGTCTTCAAGGTTGTGGCCCATAGATTTGTTGTTCGGGCACCACATCTTGTCGCTGTCGTTAAATGTTGGTCGAGGTCGCTTATCGGAGCATGGCCCCCAACCTCCTGGTGCTGCCACAGCAACAGTTGTAGGTGCGCTGACAAGTGGCTTGTTCTTGCCACTTGACTTTTCTTCTTTTTGCCAATGCCATGGGTAGTAGATCCGGTCTTGGTGGCAGATGGCACTCCTTCCCCCGCAGCTGGCTTGGAGTGCATCTCATGGACCTCAGCACCCCTGGCGCATTTATCAACAAGGCTGAAGAGTTTCGTAATGTTGTTGACGTTCTTGGTTGCCAGCTTCTCCAACATCTTCTTGTCTTTAACACCCTGTCAGAATGCTGTAGGATCGAAGAGCATGTGAAAAGCTACCAGAGGGGGGTGAATGGTAGATTTAAAAAATCTTACGCAGCGGAAACAATCAAATCCCAACCCCTTCGGCAGAAAAACGATATGTTAAAGAAATCATGTGTGAGACTAATCTTAACGTGTTTCACCGTGACAAAAGTGATAGATATCAGAGAGAATATTGTGACAAAGACGACACAACAAGAATCACTCAAATCCGTCAACAGAAACTCAAGTTACGATTGAAAGATCGAACAAAGGTCAATCTGTCCTACCCGAGAAAAACAGTTCTGGAACGCTGCAAAGAAACTCCTGTAGATCAGAAACCACAAATCCAATAACCGTGAAATTTTTACATATGATAGATAGACAAGTTTTGAAGACAACCCAAAAAGAATAACGTCAATTGGATCTGTAAAACTCGAGTTATGATAAAACCATCAACGAAAGGTAGTGCTGTGCAGAAACTCGACGAGTAAAACTTGTCTGGAACAAGTCGGACGAACAGGGCACAAAAGTTCCTTCAAACAACGAATTTTATTGATCAAACCACAGGAGTAACAGCCCCAAAGTCGTTTACAACGAGCTCTGGCCTCACTTAATTATATAACCAGCCCTTAGGCCAACCCAATCTCAACTAGGACTCTAATCCTACTCAAATCACAAATCGAAACTTTCCATAACTGCTTAGGACTCTTCTATACACAGATAGAAGCAATCGTAAGACTTCCAAACACATTAGGAACATATCCTATATTCCTAAAACAACCCAAATCCGTGACCCACAAGAAATCCTATAATAACCAACTCAAAACTTTCCATATTTGAGTCAAACACGACTCAGTCGCAGCCTAAGTCCATAACCTAGTCGGTTGGACCTTTCCGACCAATTCTTTATGTACACATATCTTCATCACGCCTCGAAACCATGCATCCACGTCCATGCACTCCTTCCACACGTGCAGACATCTTCCAACAACGTCCATGATATCTCCATATGCATTGTTCTTGATTCATACATGCTGCGCAACCTCCCGATCAACTCATACACAATTCCTTCCGAACTTGGTTGTTGAACCTCATCTTCTCCCTAAGACTAGTTCAATGGATCCCGTCACCAGCCATGTCTTGAACTCAAGCAACACCTGCACATGAACAAACAACCAATTTGTACGAGCCCAAGTCCGCAACTTGACTCAAGTTAGTTCCGAAACGACACCTTACGTGAGCACCTCACATAAGCATGTTGCAAAACCACAATAAAACGATATCAACAAAAACACATCAAAAACTTAGTAAAAGAATACTAAGCAAAATTTCCAACAATTTAAAGCAAGTTTGAAACAGTTCACAGCAAAAGCAGGAAAATTGCAAACTAGCTCCGGACCTTGCCAAAGCTAACAGGAGCTTGAGCTGGAGCTTACCGGTGCTAGCAGGACCTAGCACCGGAGCTTACCAAAGCTAGTCGTACCTAGCACTAGAGCTAACTAAAACTAGTCGGAACTAGTCAACCCAAAAGTCGGAGCTAGAAAAACAACTCGGAGCTAACCAACATAAGTCGAACCTAGCAAAACATCTCGGAGCTTAACAAAAACATGCTGGAGCTATCAAAGACATGTCGGAGCTAAAGACAAAGCTCACCGGAGCTACCCAAAAACATGTCGAACCTTGACAAAGCAAGTCGGACCTATTGTCGGACCTTGCATAAGCTCGGAGCTAGAGTTGGACTTTGCAAAAAACGTGTTTTAGCAAAATTTCAGAACTTTTATCATCAAAGCCAATGTATTCACTACAAGCCAATGTATTCAGCACACATAGGTCTCACAATCTCCCCCTTGATGAATGCATTGGCAACACCACTTAAAATCTGAACATTGGCTTATTCACATTAAAAGTTTTGAAAACAATTTCCCCTACCCCTTTGTAAAACATAAATAAAATGAGAAGAAAAAGAAATTCTTTGTCTGAGAAGAATCGTGACAAAACAATTGTGAATATGTGCAATGTGTAATCAATTTCTCCCCCTTGCATACTTATCTTTAAAAATTCACATATTATCTCTCCCCCTTTGACAATGTATTCAGCAAGGTTCAAAAGAGAAATTTCAAATGTTATGAGCATATTATAACATATACTGATAAACAAAGCTCATCCAAGTCATACTATCAAGTAACTAACACTATCACATCAATGAGATCAAATGTAATTTTCAATTTAAGCAAGCCATGCTAGAGATCAAATGTAATTTTCAATTTAAGCAAGTCATGATCTCACAAACTTAACTATTTCAAAACCCGAAAGCATGACACTAATTACTGCATTTTATTATTTTTCAAAGCACAAATTTAAATCATATGATATTTGCAAGAGATTATTTGTGCACCTGCCTTATTCTAACCAACCAAGCCAAGCCTATGTCGTTTGAAGCTTAAGGACATGGTTTTAGTCATACACAACTTCTTCCAATTTCAATTCTAAGTGCAATGATAAGCAATCTCAAAACAAGAAGTGTGATGCATGCATATTCTCTTGATCTTTTCTCAATTTTTCATTTGATCATAAAAACTCAACATGTGAGTTGATTACTTGTTTAATTCTTTATGATTAAAAGTACTTGTGAGCATGCAACAAGTTCAAAACAGCAAGAAAGTTCGATCATGAGCATATTTAGTGTAAGTAATTATTCCAATTAGTAGTCATGGCAAAAACTACAAAATGTGTAACACGGGTAATGTAGTAAGAATTTTAGCATGTAAAAGGAATCACAAAGTCATATATGTATGAAATACTATGCTCATATTATTTTAATTTCAAATTCACACATAGACTTCTCAAGTTTCAAAACTCCCCCTCAATTTAAGCCATGAGGATGCATAACCCCTATTTCACTACGATTGAAACAAAAACGAGTGAAATCCAAAGGTTTTGTAAAAATGTCAGCCAACTGTTGTTCGATATCTACATGGTAAAGCACAATGTTTCCTTTTTCAACATTATCACGGAGAAAGTGATACCTAATGTCAATGTGCTTAGTTCTAGAATGTTGCACGGGGTTTTTAGCAATGCAAATAGCACTAGTGTTGTCACAAAACAGTGGAACACTATCTAGATCAACCCCATAGTCCTTAAGTGTTTGAACAATCCAAAGAATTTGTGAAAAAGCGCGAGCAGCAGCTACATATTCAGATTCGGCTGTGGATTGTGCAACTGAACTTTGTTTTCTATAGGAACAAGCAACAAGTGAATTACCAAGAAAATGACAAGCACCTGAAGTACTTTTCCTATCAATCCTACAACCCCCAAAATCAGCATTCAAAAAAGCTTTCAAAGTAACAGTTGAGTAAGAAGGAAGAAAAATGGCAAATTCTTGAGTTCCATGTAAGTACCTGAGAATCCTTTTGACGGCTTGACGATGTGAAGCACATGGGGAGGCTTGAAAACGTGCACAAAGACATACGCTGAATTGTATGTCCGGTCTTGATGCCGTGAGGTACAAAAGTGATCTGATCATTCTTCTATATTATTTTTGATCCACGGGTTCACCATCTTCATCAAGTTCAAGTGTTGTTGCTGTTCCCATTGGTGTCCGAAGAGGCTTGCTTTTGTCCATGTTGAAGTGCCTTAGGAGGTCTTTTGTATACTTCGTTTGATGCACAAAGGTACCCTCCTTGGTTTGCTTGATTTGCATCCCCAAAAAGTATGTGAGTTCGCCCATCATACTCATCTCAAATTCTAAACTCATCATAGATGAAAACTTGGACACAAGATCATGAGAAGCACAACCAATGATAATATCATCCACATAAACTTGAACAAATAATGAGTCATTGCCATGCTTAAGCACAAAAAGAGTTTTATCAACCTTGCCCATGGTAAACCCCTTTTCAAGTAAGAATATTTTTAACCTATCATACAATGCTCTAGGGGTTTGTTTGAGACTGTACAAGGCTTCAGACAGTTTGTAACACGATTAGGAAAATCTGGATTTTCAAAACCTGGTGGTTGTTTCACATAAACCTCCTCATCTATGTAGCCATTAAGAAAAGCACTTTTAACATCCAATTGATATAGCTTAAAACCTTTAGATGCAGCAAAAGCTAACAAAATTCTTATGGCTTCTAATCTAGCAACAGGAGCAAAAGTTCCATCAAAATCTAGACCTTCAACTTGAGTGAAACCTTGAGCAACTGACCTAGCCTTATTCCTAACCACAACCCCATCCTCACTTTGTTTATTTTTAAACACCCATTTAGTTCCAATTAAAGTGTGACCTTGAGGTGGAGGTACAAGTTTACAAACATTATTTCTTTCAAAATTTTCTAACTCTTCTTGCATGGCAATAGTCCATGATTCATTAGTGAGTGCGTGTGATATATCTTTGGGTTCAAAAGAAGCAACAACAGCAGAATGAGCGTTATAGTTTGGATCGCAAAACCTGGACCGTGTGACTCGTTCATGCAAGCTTCCAATAATTTGTTGTGGGGGATGAATTTTTAGAACCCGAAGGGGAGTGGACACTTCACAAGCTTCTTCATCTTCATGTCCATCACTAATTGATGAGCTTGTGACTTGAGGAGGATCTGGACCAGCAATGGTGGTCATCAGTGTTGGCTGTGAATCAAAATCAGGAGCTGGAACAATATCATTAGCTGCTGAATATTCGGGAAGCAGCACCACTTCTTCCTCATCTTCAACGAAAATGCTCTCCCCTGCAGATATGGATCTGGACCAGCAATGTTTGAGCTAGTACCTGGACTAGCTTCATCAAAAGACACCTCACAAGTCTCCACAATTTTGTTAGTGTCAAGTAAAAGCACACTGTAGCCTCTAGTATGAGATGGATAACCAAGAAACATGCCATCAATGGATCTAGGTTCAAATTTATCAAGATTACCATGTTTCTTAACAAAACATTTGCAACCAAAGACCCGAAAGTATGTGACACTAGGCCTATGTCCAAACCGGAGCTCATATGGTGTTTTACCTAGCTTAGCACGCAAGAAAACACGATTTGAGACATAACAAGCAGTTGCAATCGCATCATCCCAAAATTTCCTAGGAGTTTGATATTCACCAAGCATAGTCCTAGTCATCTCAACTAAGGTTCTATTCTTTCTTTCTACAACACCGTTTTGTTGAGGTACATATGGTGAAGAAAATTGATGATCTATTCCATTTTCAGCACAAAAGTGATCAAAAGATTGATTTTTAAATTCATTTCCGTTATCACTTCTAATTGCTTTTAAAGATCCTGGGTGATCAATTGATAATCTAAGAAATAAAGTTCTAAAGTGACTAAAAGATTTATTCTTAGATGCCAATAGTAAACCCAAGAGTATCTAGAATAATCATCAAGAATCACAAGAATATACCATTTACCTCTGAAGGATTGAACACGTGAAGGTCCTACAGTGTCAAGGTGCAAAAGTTGACACGGTTCAGTTGTCATGATCATTGTGAAAGGAGTATGTGAACCTGCAACCATCTTAGCATGTCTACAAGAAGAGCACACAATTTCTTTGTCCCCTTTAAGCCTAGGCAGCCCACGTATGCGATCAAGAGTACTAACACGCGTTAAATGATCAAAGCCTACATGACCAAGTCTACGATGCCAAAAATATAAGTCCTTTGAATCATTAGAAACTAGACACCTATGCTTAGAGGAAGACATATCAAAAATCAGCTTTAAAAACTCTTCCAAACCGAGACATGTTAAAAATAAGCTCACTATTTGAACCTACAACTTTGCAGCGGTTTTTATTGAAAATAATTTCCAGATTTTCATCTAGCAATTGTGAAACAGAAAGCACGTCGTATTTCAAATTTTTGACAAGTGCCACATCCTTCAAAGTGTAGTGATCATTTACTCTAACTGAACCCTTAGCAATTATAGTAGTTGAAGAATTATCAGCAAAATTAACATTCTCTACACGTGATACAAAAGAGATGGAGGAGAACCAATCTTTGTTAGCGGTCATGTGGCATGAGCAACCTGAATCCACAATCCAAATGTTCTCCTTCCTCAAACGTGTAACCTACATAGAAGCACAATACGTCGATGAATCAATACTGGGGTTAGTCAAAAGGAATTTAGGAATCCAGTACTGAGTCATGCGACGTGCAACAGGAAAAACACGCGAAAGCTGAGAAAAAACAGCAGATTTATGAGCCAAAGTTTGAGGATTTTTGTACCCAACTACTGACTTATGAGATGTTACATGTGTATCACGAAAAACAATAGGTTTGGGAGCAAACTTTGCATGTTTTCGGCTCATTACAGTAGGTTGCATATTCCTATCATTCGGTTTAGCATGTGCAGCAAATTTTGCATGAAAGTTATGAGATCTAGCAACCATTCTTTCCTTTTTCTGTTGTTTAGAAAGTCTATAACAAAAATCTATGACATGACCATCTCTACCACATTAGGTGCAATGAAATTTAGCTTTGTGTTCATGTCTATATGAGCAAACAACATTTATATTTGAAACCGAATGAGACAACACTCCTGCAGATTTGAAAACCACTTCTTTTTGTTTATGAACTGTTTGAATCAAACCACTTCCTAATGTCTTTATAATTTTAGGTGGATGTGCCTTAGCATGAGCATGAGAAACAAAAATTTAAACCAGTTTTATCATTGCAAGACTTTGAAGAATTCAGCAGCAAGTTTAGGTTCTTATTCCCATTACAAAACCGATCTAATGTCCTATGGATGTTATCAAGTTTATTGGACAGATCAATGCAATTTTCACATGAAGTTTTTCCTTTTAATTTACAATTGGAACAATATTTAACTTCATGAGAACGTAAAGTATTGTTCAATACAGAAATTTCATTCATAGCATCTTGTAGTTTCTTATCAAGATCATCACAAGTAGAATAATGCAAATCAATTGTAAAACAGCTAGCATCTTTCAAGTTTTTATCATTAAGTGCAGCAAGCTCTCTGTTCTTTTCAATTTCTAACTCAAGTTTATCAAGTGTGGATGTGTGCGCACTTCTTAATGAGGACAATTGTTCATATATTAAATCACATAAGAAACAAGAATCATAACTAGGAATCAAGGATTTTAAATGATTAATTTCAGATTCTAGTGACTCAATTTTAATAGCATTGTCCCTAAGCTTTTTGTCCTTTTTCTTAACTATCACAGTGGCCGGAGAAATAGCATCACACATTTCTTCGCAAGTAGGACATACCTCTTCATTGTCGTTGTTGTGTTCAACCTCCTCCATACTTGATCTTGACTTGCCCGCCATGAAGCACAAGTTTGCAAAATCATCTTCATCTTCGTCACTTCCAATGTTCACGTCGCTTGAGCCAAGTTCCTAGAGTGCGGAGATAAAACTGTTCAATGGTTGGCGACCTGTAAAGACCTTCTTCTTCTTATCATTTGTTGAGGAGTGCTTCGTCCTTGATTGTTTTTCTTCTCGGGAAGTAGAACCTGAAAGGTTAGGACAATCTGTATGAAAATGTCCTGTCTTACCACATTCAAAGCATCGTTGAGGTCCGGAGCTTCCTCTCCTTCTAGTTCTCACATTTTGCAATGATTTGAGAACCTAATAGAGAGAAGTGCTAGCTCCTCCTTTGGAAACTCCTCAATCTATTCAAGGGATAGAGAGAACAACAAAGCAAGTGTACCACAAGATGAAGAATTACTAGAGCTAGGCATGTAACGTTGAGAAACAAAAGCAATAGACTTGTTGGAGTTTTTACGTAATATTATGTAAATTTTATTAGTTTTTAACTTGGAATATAGCACATCTAAAGTAAGTGTACTCATAACAGTAGATTCACGAATGGATGTAACTTTCATCTCCCATATTGACATGTCTAATGCACTTAACAATTGCCTAGCATTTTCAGCATCTGAAAATTTAACATTGATGCTACGCAAGTTGCTAAGAATTTTATTAAAGCGAGCAAAGAGATCATCAATGGACTCACCAGGTGGCATCTCGAAGCGCATGTATTCTTTCTTGAACATGTCTTGCCTTACCTCCTTGATCGTGTTGGATCCTTCGTGGTAGTCACAAAGTGCTTTCCACACATCGTATGCAGATCGGAGGTGTGCAACATCGTCGAAGTCGCTTTGAGTTAATCCTTGTATGATCAAGTTTCGAGCCTTGTTGTTGTTGTTGACATCTCTCAAATTTGTAGTTGTAACTTGATCATTTGACGGCACTTCGCAAGTCTTGTACACCTTCTCCCATATTGCAAAGCCTTACACCTGGATGAAAGCCTTCATGCGTGCCTTCCAAACCTGAAAATCAATACCAGCAAACACATTAGGTTTGGTGGAGTATTTCTCCATGATGATTAGTTAAAACCACGTGAAAATCACAAAGATTAGAGCACCGTGGCTCCGATACCAATTGTAGGATCGAAGAGCACATGAAAAGCTACCAGAGGGGGGTGAATGGTAGATTTAAAAAAATCTTATGCAGCAGAAACAATTAAATCCCAAACCCTTCGGCAGAAAAACGATTTGATAAAGAAATCGTGTGTGAGACTAATCTAAACATGTTTCACCATGACAAAAGTGATATATATCAGAGAGAATAGTGTCACAAAGACAACACAACAAGAACCACTCAAATCCGTCGAGAGAAACTCAAGTTACGATTGAAAGATCGAACAAAGGTCAATCTATCCTACCCTAGAAAAACAGTTATGGAATGCTGCAAAGAAACTCGTGTAGATCAGAAACCACAAATCCAATGACCGTGAAATTTTTACATATGATAGATAGACAAGTTTTGAAGACAACACAAAAAGAATCACGTCAATTGGATCCGTAAAACTTGAGTTATGATAAAACCACCGATGAAAGGTAGTGATGTGCAGAAACTCGACAAGTAAAACTTGTCTGGAACAAGTCGGACGAACAAGGCACAAAAGTACCTTCAAATTACGAATTTTTTATTGATCAAACCACAGGAGGAACAGCCCCAAAGTCGTCTACAATGAGCTCTGACCTCCCTTGCTTATATAACCAGCCCTTAGGCCAACCCAATCTCAACTAGGACTCTAATCCTACTCATATCACGAATCGAAACTTTCCATAACTGCTTAGGACTCTTCTATACACAGATAGAAGCAATCTTAAGACTTCCAAACACATTAGAAACGTATCCCACATTCCTAAAACTACCCAAATTCGTGACCCACACGAAATTCTATCATAACCAACTCAAAACTTTCCATATTTGAGTCAAACACGACTCAGTCGCAGCCTGAGTCCATAACCTAGTCGGTTGGACCTTTCCGACCAATTATTTATGTCCACATATCTTCATCACGCCTCGAAACCATGCAGCCACGTCCATGCACTCCTTGCACACGTGAAAAAATCTTCCAATGGCGTCCATGATACCTTCATATGCATTGTTCTTGATTCATACATGTTGTGCAACATCCCAATCAACTCAACCACAATTCCTCCCGAACTTGGTTGTTGAATCTCATCTTATCCATAAGACTAGTTCAGTGAATCCCATCACCAGCCATGTCTTGAACTCAAGCAACACCTGCACATGAACAAACAACCAATCCGTACGAGCCCAAGTCCGCAACTTGACTCAAGTTAGTTACGAACACAACACCTTACGTGAGCACCTCACATTAGTATGTTGCAAAACCACAGTAAAACGATATCAACCATATCAACCAAAACACACCAAAAACTTAGTAAAAGAATACTAAGCAAACTTTCCAACAATGTAAAGCAAGTTCCAAACATTTCACAACAAAAGCAGGAAAATTGCAAACTAGCTCTGGGCCTTGCCAAAGCTAACCGGAGCTTGAGCCGGAGCTTACCAAAGCTAGCAGGACCTAGCATCAGAGCTTACCAAAGCTAGTCGTACCTAGCGCCGGAGCTAACTAAAACTAGTCGAAACTAGTCAACCCAAAAGTCGGAGCTAGAAAAACATGTCGGAGCTAACCAACATAAGTCGGACCTAGCAAAACATATCAGAGCTTAACAAAGACATCACGAAGCTATCAAAGACATGTCAGAGCCAAAGACAAAGCTCACCGGAGCTACCTGAAAGTGCATCTAGGAATCCCTTGTGCATTTTGGTTGATTTATGGCAAGCAAATGAGATCCTAACCACATTGTTGAGATGAGCACAGGTTCTAATGAAAGGATGAACAAAGTGCCAAAAAGAAAGGAGAATGAGGAGCAATGCGGAAAAGATCTCAAGAACCAAGTGTAGTAGATCATTGTGTATGGAGGGTGTTAAGGAAACACATCCCAAGAGCTCAAGCACAAATAATCTCACACATTGCACAAAGTTATATAGGACCGGACTAGTCCGACTGACCCCGGACTAGTCCGATATCTTTCTGTACCAGATCGGACAAGTCCTCACAATGTGGACTTGTCCACACAGTCTAGTTTTCACTGACCGGACTAGTCCGATATCACCACGGACTATTCCGATATCTCTCTCACTAGAATAGTACTACTCCTCCCCAGTGTGGACTAGTCCCCCAAACACTTCACAAGTCGCACAAAATCGGACAAGTCCAATAACACCACGGACTAGTCCGATATCTTTCTGATGTCAATCGGACAAGTCCGATGTTAGCACGGACTAGTCTGAAATCCCTCTGACCTAAATAAGAAAAGTCCTCCAAGTGCGCACTTGTTCCCCAAATTCACTAAGGGATTTACCTATCCAGACAAGTCCAATATTCATTGGACTAGTCCGAAGATTTCCAGAACCTATATCGGACTAGTCCACTTTCACTTTGGACAAGTTCGGTATTTCGGGACACTTAGGGTTTCCTACACGCAACACACCGGACTAGTCCGCTGTCCACCACGGACTAGTCCAATCTTTCTAAACCCTAACGGTAACTTTTGGGAACCCCATATAAATAGGTGTGCACGGCCCAACTTTCACCTCTCTCGACACCCTGCGCTATCACACCTTCCAAGAGCCTAGAAAACTCAACTCTCCACGCAAAACAACTCAAGAAAGCTTAATCCTTGAGGATACACTTTGGATCCAAGGAGAGATACGGTTCTTCACTCATTGATCTCTTGGTTTTATTCCCTAACAGACTCCTGTGGTGTTCATTGTAATCTTAAGAGTGTGTTCTTGGTGGTGTTCATCCTGTAATCTTCGGGAGCCCTCAACTTGTGAAAAGGCCCCTTGAATTCGGTTATTTGCCCTTTGTGATCAGTGAAAAGGATTGGCCTCCGTGGCGATCCGACGAGTGTAGGGTTGGAGAAGACCTGGTCCTTTTGTGGACTCCTCAACATGGATGTAGGTTGCCTCTGTGGGAACCGAACCACGGGATAAAGAGCTTGTGTTCTTACTTTGCGCATATTGTTCTTACTCTTCATATCTATCTAGGGTTTCAATCAATCTTGTTTACATTACGTTGAAACATTGTATATAAGATTATCTTGTGTTACATCCTAGTTCATAGTAGTGTGACACTCCAATTACAAGTACATTTCCGCTGCATACAGTCTATGATCGAGACATCGATCAAACTTGATCAATCTAGTCCGCATGCACTGGACTAGTTCGCACTCTACCAGACTAGTCCGATATCTCGGGATTTGATCAGTTTGTTAAATGTTGTAGGTTCCAACTAAAAATCAAAAAGGCATATTCACCCCCTCCTCTAGGCCACATTCAATTGGTATCAGAGTGGGACTCTTCAAAAGGAGACTAATTGCTCGAAGAGAACATGTCGGACATGAAGGACGTACATAAGAGCATCAACCAAGAGAAGGTTGAAGAAGAAAAGAACCAAAAATTGGAGAGGCTCCTCGAGGCCATTCAAGACTTCGAGGATGACGATGAGGAGACGCTGGAACTCAAGGCGCTCCTAAGGAAGAAAACCCTCTCCAAGGGAAAAGTGAAGATCGAAGACAAGAAGAAGAAGAAGGGGAGTAGTCACACCGACTACTCCCGATATCCTTTCAACTACGATCGTCTTAATTCTAGCAATAATCACTATGTATCTATTCCACTTGGAAAAGCCCCATACTTCGATGGCAATGACTACTCAATGTGGAGGCAGAACATGAAAATGCACTTGATTTCTCTCAATCCAAGTTTGTGGCATATTGTATGTACAAGAATAGATATCCCGGACGACGATGAAGAGCTCACGCCTACCCAAGAGCAAGCAATCCATCGAAATGCCCAAGCTGCAGCAGTCATCACCTCATCACTTAGTCGGGACAAGTTCAGCAAGGTGGATGGACTCGAGATTGCAAAGGAGATGTGAGACACATTGCAAACTTCACATGAAGGTGATCGTCATGTGCGAGAGGTGAAGATCGAAATGATCGAGGGCGAATTGGGAAGATTTGCCATTGAAGAAGACGAGTCGTCGCAAGACATGTACAACCGCCTCAAGACGCTCATCAACAAGGTTTGAGCATACGGAAGCAAGAAGTGGAACAATCACGAGGTGGTGAAGCTCATCCTTAGAGCTTTCATGCCTCGCAACGCCGCCTTGTGCTCGATGATTAGAGAAAGCCCCGAGTACAAGAAAATGACCCCGGATGAGCTACTTGGGAAAATCATCAACTTTGAGATGATGGAAAAGCAGACGAAGCATGTCAAGGAGATTGCCGACCTCACCTCAGCAAAGAAGAAATGGGTCGCTTTGAAGTCCACTCTCAATCCCTTGTCTAAAGAAGCTCGAGAAGCTCAAGAAGAAGAGGACAGTAATGATGAGAGCAGCGAAATTGACGAAGAAGACATGATCCTCTTTATGAAGAGATTCAAGAAAATGACGAAGAAAAGACAATGGGGAAAATCAAGTGAATGAAAATATAAAGAGAAGTCAAGACCAAAGTTGAGGCGGGCATGCTATAACTGTGGTGAATATGACCACTTTATAGTTGATTGCCCATATGAAGAAAACAAGAAGAAAACAAAGGAAACAAGACCTCAACCCAATAAATTTTCAAGAAAAAGAAGCAAGCTAGACAAGCACATCTAGGAAAGGATTGGGACTCAAATGACGAGTCCTCATCCGAAGAGGAAGAGGAGATGGCTAGCATAGCCATCGAGAAGACATCCAAGAAGTCCACCCTCTTCCCAACTCTAGGCGCATGGAAGGGCAACAACACTTGCCTCATGGCAAAGGAAGGTAAACAAAAGGTAATAACCAAATTCTCTTCTTTGCATTTCTATTCTAGTGATAGTGAATCTGCTAGTGATAATGAAGACATGCTCATTGGCTTAGATAAGAAAACAACAGCGAAAATGAAATTTCTACTTGATCAACTTGTTGAGAAGGAGAAGCTGATCAACCGTCAAGAAGATATGATTATCTCCCAAAAGGAGGAATATATTGAACTTGACAAGCTTCTCGAACTTGAAAAGGAGCAGGGCAAGTCACTGGAACTTGAGTTAGCCTCAAGCAAGGAAGCTTGCTTGAAGTTAAGCGACTCAAACACCACCATCAAGGATGAACTTGCTAACCTATCCAAGGTTAACAAAATCCTTGAGGTACAAGTTGAGTCAATCAAACAAAGTGACCCCTCATCCTCTTCAAGCTCACCTTCTCAACCACTTAAAACTGAAGCTGCCATTATTTGTTCATGTGCTAAAATTGACACTAGCTTGAAGGAGAAGTCAACTTCTACCAAGGACAAGCAGCCTTCCCAAGGTGGCATATTTGACAAGGAGAAGATCAAATATGCACGTAGTGCATACTTGGTCACAAGACCTCCTAATGTCAAATATGGCATTGGTTATTCTTATGGTGAAAAGCGATATGCTAGAAGCCATGAAAATAACAAGGATAACATTTCATTTAGGATGGGGAAATTCTCTCAAGCCAGAAAGACCAATCATGCTAATAAGTCCAAAGTCAACACACATGATCACCGGACTAGTCCGGTCCATACTCGGACAAGTACGGTCCTCCGGTCAAGTCCGATTTCCCTAACTAGTTTTGTTCATCTACAACAGCAACTATTATTCAATACTTTTGATGCATCCTATGTTCTGATGAGAAGTAATTTTGGTAAAGTTTATGCTCATTATGTTGGGCCATGCCATGGGAACACCAAATCTCATGTGTGGGTGCCCAAATCTCTTGTAACTAACCTCCAAGGACCTAAGCAAGCTTGGGTACCTAAAACCAATGCTTGATTTGTTTTTTAGGCCTATTCCTTCGGTGGATCTAAATGGGTGCTAGACAGTGGTTGCACCAACCATATGACTAGAGAAAGAAGGATGTTCGTTGAGTATGAAGAAAATGAGGATCCAAGCGAGGGCATCTATTTTGGAGACAATAGTCAAGGAAAGGTGCTCAATACCGGTAAAATTGCCATATCATCTCAACATACTCTTTCTCATGTGTTACATGTTGATTCCTTAGATTATAACCTGTTGTCCATATCTCAATTATGTGACAAAGGTTATAATTGCTTGTTAACTAATGAGGGTGTGACCGTCTCTAGAAGGGGTGATGGTTCCATTGCATTCAAGGGTATGTTAAAGGGAAAGCTTTACCTTGTTGACTTCAACAAAGATAAAGCCAAACTTGACACATGCTTGATTGCAAAGACCAACATGGGTTGGCTGTGGCATAGACGGCTAGCGCATGTTGGTATAAGGAATCTTCAAAAACTCCTCGAGGCCAATCACATCCGAGGTCTGAAGGATGTTGTTTTTGAGAAAGACAGGCCTTGTAGCGCGTGCCAAGCCGAGAAGCAAGTTGGAGCACCTCACCCCACGAAGAACGTCATACTACAACAAGACCGCTCGAGCTACTTCACATGGACCTATTCGGTCCAATTGCTTACATAAGCATCGGCGGTATCAAATATGGTTTAGTGATTGTTGATAATTTTTTGTGCTTCACTTGGGTTTTCTTTTTGCATGATAAGACAGAAACTCAAGGAATCCTCAAGAAGTTTCCCAAGAGTGCACAAAATGAGTTCTCGTTGAAAGTCAAGAACATACGAAGCGACAACGGCACGTAGTTTAAGAACACTCAAGTTGAGGAGTACTTAGACGAAGAAGGCATAAAACATGAGTTTTCAGCACCTTACTCTCCTCAGCAAAACAGAGTTGCAGAAAGGAAGAACCGAACCCTCATAGAGATGGCGAGAACAATGATTGATGTGTACAAGACCTCGGATCGGTTTTAGGCGGAAGCGGTTAACACCGCTTGCCACGCTATAAACCGGCTCTAACTTCATCGACTACTAAAGAATACATCATATGAGCTACTCACGGGTAACAAGCCAAATATTTCTTAACTTTGAGTCTTTGGTTCTAAGTGCTATATCTTGAACAAAAAGCCTATAACTTCAAAGTTCGCTTCAAAGTCCGATGAAGGTTTCTTGCTTGGCTATGATTCGAACTCTTACGCCTATTGTGTCTTCAACAAGACCTCCAGACTTGTTGAAGTAGCATGGGACGTAGTGTTCGATGAAACTAACGGCTCCCAAAAGGAGCAAGTTGATCCATGTGTGCTAGATAGAGAAGAAGCTCCTTGTCAAGCATTGGGAAGAATGGGGTTGGGCGAAGTTCGACCACAAGAGCCACCTCTACATGTGCATGAGGAAGATGAACCACAAGAGGAGGCCAATGATCAAGGGGGAGTTTTCGCACAAGATCAACCTCAAGAGAACAAAGATGATCAACAAGTCAATGAGGGCAATCATCTAGGGGGAGAAGAAGAAGACCATGAAGACACAAGACCGAAAAAGCCACACCCAAGAGTACACCAATGCATCCAAAGAGATCACCCAATCGATAACATCACCGGTGACATCCAAAAGGGAGTAACAACTAGATCTCGCATAGCTAACTTTTGTGAGCATTACTCTTTTGTGTCCTTTTTGGAACCATGCAGGGTTGAGGATGCATTGAAGGATCCGGATTGGGTAGTGGCCACGCAAGAAGAACTCAACAACTTCAAACGGAACGAGGTGTAGGAACTAGTCGAAAGACCCAAGATCAATGTCGTCGGTACCAAATGGGTCTTCCGCAACAAACAAGACGAACACGAGGTGGTGACAAGGAACAAGGCACGACTTGTGGCCAAAGGGTACTCACAAGTTGAAGGTTTGGATTTCAATGAAACCTTTGCTTCGTAGCCAGACTTGAGTCTATTAGAATATTACTTGCATATGCTACTCACCATGATTTCAAGCTCTATCAAATGGATGTGAAAAGCTCCTTTCTGAATGGACCAATCAAGGAGGAGGTGTATGTGGAGCAACCCCCCGGATTTGAAGATGAAGAGTTCCCTGACCACGTCTTTAAATTGCATAAGGCTCTCTATGGCCTCAAACAAGCTCGTAGAGCCTGGTATGAGTGTATTAGAGATTTCTTAATCGAAAATGGTTTTAAGATCGGTAAAGTAGATTATACATTGTTTACAAAGAACTTTGACAATGATCTCCTTATTTGTCAAATTTATGTTGATGATGTTATCTTTGGTTACACTAACAAATCTTTTTGTGAGGAATTTAGTAAGATTATGACAGATAGGTTTGAGATGTCTATGGTGGGAGAGCTAAAGTACTTCTTGGGATTCCAAGTGAGGCAACAAAAGGAAGGGACGTTCATAAGCCAAACAAAGTACACTCAAGACATACTCAAGAAGTTTGGAATGGACAAGGCAAAGCCTATAAAGACTCCCATGGCAACGAATGGCCACTTGGATCTCAATGAAGATGGACCAAACGTCGATCAAAAGGTATATCGCTCCATGATTGGATCTCTACTCTACTTATGTGCATCTAGGCTACACATTATGTTGAGTGTATGTTTATGTGCAAGGTTTCAAGCCAACCAAAAATAGTGTCATTTGACAGCCGTAAAGAGAATCTTGCGGTATTTAGTTCATACATCCAACCTAGGCCTTTGGTATCCCAAAGGTTCCAAATTCAATCTCATTGGTCACTCCGATGCAGATTATGCTGGATGCAAAGTAGATAGAAAAAGTACCTCCGGTACATGCCAATTCCTAGGTAGATCTCTAGTTTCTTGGTCCTCCAAGAAACAAAACTCCATTGCCTTATCCATGGCTGAAGCGGAGTATGTTGCAGCCGGGAGTTGTTGTGCACAACTCCTTTGGATGCGACAAACTCTTAGAGATTACGGTTACAACATGAACCGTATTCCACTCCTTTGTGATAATGAGAGTGCTATTAAGATTGCCCATAATCATGTTGAGCGCTCTAGGACTAAACACATAGACATCCGACATCACTTTTTGAGAGACCATTCAATGAAAGGAGACATAGCCATTTCCAATGTCAATACTGAAAAGCAACTAGCCGATATATTTACCAAGCCACTAGATGCAAAATGCTTTTGCGAGCTCCGAAATGAACTCAATATCCTTGATGCTCAGAATGTGGCTTGAAAACTTGCATACCTGTATGAACTCTTCAAAATATATTGCTTGAGTTGTGAAAATCATCTTTCTCAATTTTCTCCAAAAACTATGACAACTACTTGATTTTGGTGAATTATGATCATTGCTTGATTGTTGAATGCTTACTGATCATATTCATCAAGATTAATTGATTTGCTTTACCTCCCTATTTTCTTAATAAGTACCTTCAAATATATACGAATGGGCTAAGCACTTATTTTCTGGTGACCACAGACTAGTCCGTGGTTACCCAGACTAGTCCGCCCATGCAGACTAGTCCGCAGAGTGACTGTTAGTATGGACTAGACTGGCCAAACATGGACTAGTCCGATGTAGGCTCTGGAAAAGTTCAACTAGTCCGATTATTTTCGGACAACTCCGATTTTTCGTCTCCATAACCCTAGCCGTCGCCAAACCCTAATCTTCCTCACCCTCACACTTGCGTCAAGCTTTCTCTCTCCTCGCTCGAGCTCCCCAAGGCGATTTGGTGATTCCTCCATCAAAACTCCTCAAGTTTGGGTGGAAATTGATCTCCTTCGCGCAGGGATTGAAGACCACGGAGTTGTCTGCTCCTTCAGCCCCTACGTCTCCAAGAATCAAGGACTTTCGGTAAAAATCTCATCCCAAACCCTAGAATTCGAGATTTCCTTCATTGTTGATCAAATAGCCTAGTTCCCTTCACCTAATACATGCTTCCTTGATGTAGTACATTGATGCTAAGCTATTTGTGCATTAGGAATCACCATTTGTCTCATAGTTAGGGTTTTAGAGGTTGAATACTGGACTAGTATGGTCCATGCACGGACAAGTCCGGTCACTCGGACTAGTCCGTGCTTGTACACCGGACTAGTCCGATTTTTTCTAAACTCAACCCTAATTACTCATTCCTCAATGAAATTCATTGTCATCTATGCTCATAAATACCTTGTGTAATCCATTCTCAAGACCATGTCGAGCTCCAACGATGAAAATTCCGACTTCGAGGCTGAGATGGACCAAGAAGCCTTGCTTCGGGCCCCGACGGGCCAAGGCAAGAAGCGCCAAGAGCGCCCATCCGAGTCGGCACCCTCCCCTCCGCAGATTAGATGCAAGGTTCTCGCTAAGAAACCTGCGTTGAAAGTTAAGGGTGCGGCTGCAGCAGGCCCTAGCTCGGCAACCTCTCGCCAAGCTAAGGGCAAAGGAAAGGGGATTGCCACGGGCCCGATTGGCCCCCTCAAGATGTCAGTTCCAAGGCAAGGGGCCCAGGATCCCGCTGAGGAGAAGTTCAATGGCAAGGGCAGCGACACGACAGCGAAGTTTAGAAGTGTGGAATGCTACATCCGGCCCAAGCAGGCCGCCGATTAAAGGTTATGGAGCAACTTCCATGCGGACTTCTATAAGTCCGTGTACCTGACAATGAAGGCCCCAGTGGTGCGCAACCAATGGATAGAATGGGCGCACTTTGAGAGGAAAGGTTGCTCACCTTTTGTTGAGAAGGTCGAGGCAGTTGATAGACATAGATTGAAGGATTTGTTTGCCTTTCAGAACAATTGGAACGACAAGGTCATTGCTCAATTCTATGCTACATGCCACTTTGCAAGTGATGAGGAAGAGTGGTTGACTTGGATGACTCATGGATCCAAGTACATTGTTACCTATGACGAATTTGCAAGATTGCTACATCTTGATAGCTCCAGCAATGACAACTTGATCATTCACAGCATTGGTGTCCTTGAGAAGGACAATATGAAGTTTCTTTATGACCCCCACTCAACTTTCAACCCACCTTCCACCAAGAACATGAAGCCTTTCTTCATAGTGCTCAACAGGGTCCTCAGGGAGACCATTGCCCCGAAGGATGGAGATGCTGGAAGTGTTCAGGGATATATCAGGACCTCGATGAAGGACATAAGCAAAGACGGAAAGTTTGATGTCTTTGACTACATCTGGAACGACATGGTCAACATCTCTTGCACGCCGAACAGATCCTGTGGCTATGCCCCCTACCTGATATTTATGATTGAGAAGGTCACAAGTATCAAGTTCGTCAAGGACGTGGAGCACACCCCCTTGAGGCCCCAGAAGCCTCAACAACCAAGTGTTCAAGCTGCTCCTTCTCCTGCATCTAGTGTAGAGGCTCCAGAGAGAGCTAGTGGAGATGTTAGGGCTGCTCCCGCCACTAGGGCCCCTCCTCAAAAGGGGTCACCAAGTGGCATCTTAAAGTACTTGGCAGCCATCTTCCAGTCTTGCAAGAAGGCCGAAGTAAAAGCTCACAAGCTAAACAAGGCAAGGAAAGTCGATATGCGATATGTCAAGGAGAATGTCAAAAACATTTGCCAGAAGCTAGAGATCGAACCCATTGGATCCCCAGTCATCTCTGAAGATTCTGATTCTGATTTCACCGAGCTCGGGCCCTTGACTCCCTCCGAGCTTCCCTATTCTGGCATTGGGGGCTCGAGTGGAACTATTCCTCCTCCTCCTCCTCAGCCTTATAATGAAGATGAAGATGATGAGAGGACCGACAGCGAGGCTTGAAGACCTTAGGTCCCTCCTCTCCTTCTTTTTGGCGTCTTGATGCCAAAGGGAGAGAGATTGAAGGGAGTCTTAGGCTTTAGCTGTAGGCTGCGAGGAGAGCTATATTATGTATCTTTTGTCTCTTTGTGGGTTGTAAAACTTATATCATGCTCTTTTGGTACTTTTGGTCTTGTGATGCATGTTATGAACAGCTTATGAAGATATTTATGAAATCTGTGATTTTGCTCTGAAAATGACATATATGCTTGTTGTTGATATATTGATGTCAATTATGTCATTCTCATCATGATTATCATTTATACATACTTAGTTTTGCATCCCACCATAAAGAGTGCATATATGACTTATGTTTTCATTACTTAATGTGTTTAAAACTCATATGTGCACACTATGAAAATCTCAACTTTTTTATCTTATTTTATGAAATCTCAATTGGTTGTCATCAATCATCAAAAAGGGGGAGATTGAAAGTGCATCTAGGAATCCCTTGTGGGTTTTTGTTGATTTATGACAAGCAAATGAGATCCTAACCACATTGTTGAGATGAGCACAGGTTCTAATGAAAGGATGAACAAAGTGCCAAAAAGAAAGGAGAATGAGGAGCAATGCGGAAAAGAGCTCAAGAACCAAGTGTTGTAGATCATTGTGTATGGAGTGTGTTAAGGAAACACACCCCAAGAGCTCAAGCACAAATAATCTCACACATTGCACAAAGTTATACAGGACAGGACTAGTCCGACTGACGTCGGACTAGTCCGATATCATTCTGTACTAGATCGGACAAGTCCTCACAATGCGGACTTGTACACACAATCCAGTTTTCACTGACCGGACTAGTCCGATATCACCACGGACTAGTCCGATATCTATCTGACTAGAATCGGACTAGTCCGCCAAACACTTCACAAGTCGCACAAAATCAGACAAGTCCGATAACACCACAGACTAGTTCAATATCTTTCTGATGTCAATCGGACAAGTCCAATGTAAGCACGGACTATTCCAAAATCCCTCTGACCTAAATCGTACAAGTCCTCCAAGTGCGGACTTGTTCCCCAAATTCACTAAGGGATTTACCTATCTGGACAAGTCCGATATTCATCGGACTAGTCCGAAGATTTCCAGAACCTATATCGGACTAGTCCGCTTTCACATCGGACAAGTTCGATATTTTGGGACACTTAGGATTTCCTACACACAGCACACTAGACTAGTCCGGTGTCCACCACGGACTAGTCCGATCTTTCTAAACCCTAATGGTAACTTTTGGGAACCCCATATAAATAGGTATGCACAGCCCAACTTTCACCTCTCTCGACACCCTGCGCCGTCACACCCTCCAAGAGCCTAGAAAACTCATTTCTCCATGCAAAACAACGCAAGAAATCTTAATTCCTTAGGATACACTTTGGATCCAAGGAGAGACACGGTTCTTCACTCATTGAGCTCTTGGTTTGATTCCCTAACACACTCTTGTGGTGTTCATTGTAATCTTAAGAGTGTGTTCTTGGTGGTGTTCATCCTGTAATCTTGGAGAGCCCTCAACTTGTGAGAAGGCCCCATGAATTCGGTTATTTTCTCTTTGTGATTAGTGAAAAGGATTAGCCTCCGTGGCGATCCGACGAGGGTATGGTTGGAGAAGACCCGATCCTTTTGTGGAATCCTCAACGTGGATGTAGGTTGCCTCTGCAGGAACCGAACCACAGGATAAAGAGCTTGTGTTCTTACTTTGCACATATTCTTCTTACTCTTCATATCTATCTATGGTTTCAATCAATATTATTTACATTACGTTGAAACATTGAATATAAGATTAACTTGTGTTACATCCTAGTTCATAGTAGTGTGACACTCCAATTACAAGTACATTTCCGCTGCATAGAGTCTAGGATCTAGATAATTGAATGTAGGCCTAGAGGGGGGGTGAATAGGTCTTCTTGAAAATTATCGGATCCTACAGCACTCAACAACCAGTTTAATACTAGAGATATTGGACTAGTCCGATAAAGTGCGGACTACTTTGGTGTTCACGGACTAAGTTGATTAAACGTGATTGATTGGTTTGATTCTTTTATGTGTACAGCGGAAATATAGAATCAAACAACAGTTTAACAGTTATCTACTGAATTATATCACAATTAAATCTTATGTTCAACAATGTAACGTAAGATGAACAATGTGTATTAAACCCTAGATTGAGTTGATTAATTAGAATGATGAACACTGAAACAAGACACAAGAGTTTATCCCGTGGTTCGGCTACCACAAAAGGCCACCTACATCCACATTGAGGAGTCCATAAAAGGACCGGGTCTTCTCCAACCCTACCCTCGTTGGATCGCCACGAAGGCCAATCCTCTTCCACTAATCACAAAGGGGTGAATAACCAAATTCAAGGGGCGATCTCACACTTTGAGAGCTCCCTTAGATTACAAAACACAATGCCACCGAAAACACACTCAAAAGTTACAATTTAAACGCAGGAGTGTATTAGAGAATCAAACCAAGAGCTCAATGTGGTGTTGCAAGTGTCTCTCCAATGATTTAAAGTGAATCCTCAAAGGATTGGATGATGTTGCACTTGATTTCATGGATAGAGATCGTTTTTGAGGCTCTTGGGAGGTGTGACGGCGCTAGGGTTCGAGAGTGTGTCAAATTGGGCCGTGCACCTCTATTTATATGGGGTTTCTAAAAATTACCATTAGGGTTCAGAAAGTTCGGACTAGTCCGTGGTGGTCACCGGACTAGTCCGGTGTGCTGTGTGTAGCAAACCCTAAGTGTCCCGAAATAACGGACTAGTTCGGCTGAAAGCGGACTTGTCCGATTTCGCTACTGGAAATTTTCGGACTAGTCCGATGTCCATCGGACTTGTCCGGACATGTGAAACCCTAAGTGTGTTGGATGACAAGTCCGCACTGGGAGGACTTGTCCAATTTAGATCAGTGGGTTATTTCGGACTAGTCTGTGTGAACATCGGACTTGTCCAAAGTGGATCAGAAAGGATATCGGACTAGTCCGGTTGATAACGGACTTGTCCGATTTTGTGTGACTTGTGTAGTGTTTTGAGGACTAGTCCGCACTGGGGAGGACTAGTCCGATTCTAGTCAGAAGGATATCAGACTAGTCCAACAGATATCGGACTTGTCCGATCTGGTGCAGAAAGGTTTATCGGACTAGTCCGGTTGTGAACGGACTAGTCCGGTCCTGTGTAACTCTGTGTAATGTGTGTGTTTAATTATTATTGAGCTCTTGGGGTGTGTTTTCTTAACACACTCCATACAAAATAATCTACTACTCTTTTTCCTTGAGCTCATCTCCACTTTGCTCCTCTTCATCCCTTCTTTTTGGTATTTTGCTCATTTTTCTATTATAGGCCTGCATTCATCTCAACAAAGAGGTTAGGATCCCAATTGCTTGTCATAAATCATCCAAAACCCACAAGGGAGTCCTAGATGCACTTTCAATCTCCCCCTTTTTGGTGATTGATGACAACCAATTGAGATTTCACAAAATATGACAAAAAATTGAGATTTTCATAAAGTATGCACATATGAATCAAAATACATCAAGCAGTGAAAGAATTATCCATATGTGCATTCTTTATGGTGGGATGCATAACTAAGTACATTAAGACATTAGGGTGACATAATTTGCATTAATCAACCAAAAAAAGCACATATGCCATTCCAGGAGCAAAATTACAGAGTTTAATGAAGACTTCTCAAATTAAGTAAGCATTGCATCACAGAACCAAAGTTAACTTAAAAACAACATTAAATCATTACAATCACAAAGATAGATAAAAAGATCTCTCTCCTCGCATCCTACAACTAAAGCTAAGACTCCCCCTCAATCTCTCCCCCTTTGGCATCAAGACACCAAAAAGAAGGGGAGGAGGGTCCTAGGGTCTTCACTCTTCACTGTCGGTCCTCTCGTCGTCGTCTTCGTATTCTTCATCATCAGCTTGACGAGGAGGAGAAGGAGGAGGAACGGAGCCACTCGAGCCCCCAATGCCAAAGTAGGCAAGCTCGGAGGGGTTCAAGGGCGCGAGCTCAGTGAAGTCTGGGTCAGAGTCCTCAGAAATCACTGGAGATCCGATGGGGTCGATCTCCAGCTTTTGGCAGATTTGCTTCACATTGGCCTTTATGTACTTCATGTCCTCCCTTCTCTTCTGGTTGAGCTTGTGGGCCTTCACTTCGGTCTTCTTGCAGGAGGAGAATATGGCAGCCAGATACTTGAGGATCCCACAAGCTGATCCTCTCTGAGGGGCCTCCCTAGAAGCAGGGACAGCACTAGCACCTTCCCTTGATCTTGCCGGTGCCTCGGGATTGGAAGCTGGCGAGGGAGCAGCCTGGATATTCACTGGTTGAGGCTTCAGAGGCCTCAAGAGAGTATGATCCACATCCTTCACAAACTCAATCCTTGTGACTTTCTCAATAATAAACATGAGATAGGGAGCATAGCCACATGACCTGTTGGGGGTGCTGGAGATGTTGACCATATCATTCTATATGTAGTCAAACACATCAAACTTTCTGTCCATGCTTATGATCTTCATTAGGGTCCGGAGGTATCCTTGTACACTCCCTGCATCCCCATCCTTAGGGGCAATGGTCTTCCTCAAAACTCGATTTAGCACCACAAAGAATGGCTTCATGTTCTTTGTGGAGGGAGGGATGAACTTTGAATTTGGATCATAGAGAAACTTCATCCTCTCCTTGTCGATGACACCAACATTGTGGATGACCACATTATCATTGCTGGAGGTGTCAAGATGCAGCATCCTAGCAAACTCTTCATAAGAGATAGTGTACTTGGATCCATGAGTCATCCAAGTCACTCTTTCTTCCTCACTTGCAAAGTGGCAGGTAGCATATAATTGAGCCACCACTTCATCATTCCAGTTGTACTTGAAGGAAAATAGGTCCTTCAAGCCATGTCTCTCAGCTGCTGCAATCACTTCATCAAAAGCTGAGCACCTCTTCCTCTCAAGGTGTGCCCAGTCAATCCACTGACTGCGCACCACCGGTGTCTTCATTGGTAAGTATACCAATTTGTAGAAGTCAGCATGGAAGTTGCACCAGAACCTTCCATTTGCAGCTTGCTTTGGTCTGCCATACCAGTCAATGCTTCTGAATTTAGCAGCCGAGTCACTGCCCTTGCCATTGAACTTCTCCTCAGTAGGGTCCCGGACCCCTTCCCAGGGAGCATGCAGCTTCAAAGGCCCGACTGGGCCTGTCGCTATCCCTTTGCCCTTGCCCTTTGCTTGGCGGGCACTTGCCGAACTAGGGCCACCACTGGCGGTAGCCCTAGAAGCTGGCACCTTGGAGGTCGGCTTCTTTGCTAGCACTTTCCTCCGAACTTGTGGAGGGGATGGAGATGGCTTGGTAGGTCTTTCTTGGCGCTTCTTTCCAAGACCCGTTGAGGTCCGAGGTGCCACCTCGTGGCCCATCTCGGCCTCAAAGTCGGAGATTTCATCATTTGAGCTCGACATGATCTGAGAATGATTTGCAAGAATGATGATGAGTGATAAAAGGCATAGGTATGAAAAGATAGCAAGGAAGTGCATTGAGGAATTGAAGAATTAGGTTTTCAGTTCAGAAACATCAGACTTGTCTGGTGCACAGGCACGGACTAGTCCGTGGGACCGGACTTGTCCGTGCATGGACCAGACTAGTCCGGTGTTCATCCTCAAAAACCTAACAGACTGGACAAAGGCTGATTCCTAATGCATAACAAGTCTAGCATACACGTAGTACATCAAAGATGCATGTATCTAGTGAAAGATGCTAGGCTATTCGATCAACAATGGAGAAAAACAAGATTTCTAGGGTTTGGGAGAAAATTACCGAAGAAATCGATTGAAGCTTGAGGATTTGGGAGTTGGAGCCCGGACAAGTCTGCTAGCTTAAATCCGCACAAGGTCAAGCTTGATTTGCGCCCAAATGCACACCTTTTTGATGGAGGGAGCAGGGAATTGCCTTGGGAGCTCGGGCGCAAGAGAGAGAGTGCATGAGCAAGAGTGGGGATGAGAGGAATTAGGGTTTGGTGGTGGCTAGGGTTATGGACACGAAAAATCGGACAAGTCCGGAGATGAACGGACTAGTCCGAACTCATCCAGAGAGCTATATCAGACTAGTCCGTGGTCTATCGGACTAGTCCGACCTAACCGGCACTCAGCAGACTAGTCTGCAAGGGCGGACTAGTCCGGGTAACCACGGACTAGTCCGTGGTCACCAGGAGAAATGTGCATAGCCCATTCATATATATTTGAAGGTTCATAAATAGAGAATAGAGGGGCAAAACAAATCAATTAATCTTGATGAATTTGACCAGTAAGCATACAACAATCAAACAATGATCATAATTCACCAAGATCTAGTAATTGACATAGTTTTTTTTCGAGAAAAATTGAGAGAGATGATTTTCACAATTCAATCAACATTTTTGAAGAATTCATATAGGTATGCAACCTTTCAAGCCACACTCCGAGCATCAAGGATATTTAGTTCATTTCGGAGTTCGCAAAAACGCTTTTCATCAAGTGGCTTGGTGAATATGTCGGCCAATTGCTTATGGGTGTTGACAAGTGAGATGGTTATATCTCCTTTCATGGAATGGTCTCTCAAGAAATGATATATTATGTCTATGTGTTTAGTTCTAGAGTGCTCAACTGGATTGTGGGCAATTTTAATGGCACTCTCATTGTCACAAAGGAGAGGAATACGGTTCATATTGTAACCGTAATCTCTTAGAGTTTGTCGCATCCAAAGGAGTTGTGCACAACAACTCCCGGCTGCAACATACTCCGCTTCGGCTGTGGATAGGGCAATGAAATTTTGTTTCTTGGAGGACCAAGAAACTAAGGATCTCCCTAGGAATTGGCATGTGCCAGAGGTGCTTTTTCTATCTACTTTGCACCCTGCATAATCTGCATCGGAGTAACCAATGAGATTGAATTTTGAGCCTTTTGGGTACCAAAGACCAAGGTTGGGTGTATGAACTAAATATCTCAAGATCCTTTTTACGGCTGTCAAGGACATTCCTTAGGGTTGGCTTGAAATCTTGCACACAAACATACACTCAACATAATATCTGGCCTAGATGCACATAAATAAAGGAGAGATCCAATCATGGAGCGATATACCTTTTGGTCGACGTTAGGTCCATCTTCATTGAGATCCAAGTGGCCATTTGTTGCCATGGGGGTCTTTATGGGCTTTGCCTTGTCCATGCCAAACTTCTTAAGTATGTCCTGCGTGTACTTGGTTTGGCTTATGAACGTTCCTTCCTTTTGTTGCCGCACTTGGAATCCCAAGAAGTATTTTAATTCTCCCATCATTGACATTTCAAACCTGTCTGTCATGATTTTGCTAAATTCCTCACAAAACGATTGATTAGTTGATCCAAAAATTATATCATCAACATAAATTTGACAAATAAAGATATCATTTTCTAAATTCTTTGTAAGTAATGTATAATCTACTTTGCCAATTTGAAAACCATTCTCAATTAAGAAATCTCTAAGACACTCATACCAAGCTCTAGGAGCTTGTTTGAGGCCGTAGAGAGCCTTACGCAATTTATATACGTGGTCAGGGAACTCTTCGTCTTCAAACCCAGGTGGTTGCTCCACGTACACCTCTTCCTTGATCGGTCCGTTGAGGAAGGCGATTCTCACGTCCATTTGATACAGCTTGAAATCATGGTGAGTAGCATATGCAAGTAATATTCTAATAGATTCAAGCCTAGCTACTGGAGCAAAAGTCTCATCGAAATCCAAACCTTCGACTTGTGAGTACCCTTGCGTAAGACCCACTTGGTGCCGATGATGTTTGCATTGGGTCTTGCCACAAGTTCCCACACCTCGTTCCGCTTGAAGTTGTTCAATCCTTCTTGCATTGCCACCACCCAGTCCGGATCCTTCAATGCATCCTCAATCCTGCGTGGTTTCAAAAAGGATACAAACGAATAATGCTCACAAAAGTTAGCTATGCGAGGTCTAGTGGTTACTCCCTTTTGGATGTCACCGATGATGTTGTCGATTGGGTGTTCCCTTTGGACGCATTTGTGTACTCTTGGGTGTGACACTTGAGGAGTTGTGTCTTCATGATTGTCTGCTTCTCCCCCTAAGTGGTTGCCTTCATTGACTTGTTGATCAACTTCATACTCTTGTGGTTGATCTTGTGTTGAAGCTCCCCCTTGATTGATGGTCTCCTCTTGTGGTTCATTTTCCTCATGTTCGTGTGAAGGTGACTCTTGTGGTCGAACTTCGCCTAGAGCCATTCTTTTCAAAGCTTGACAAGGAGCTTCTTCTTTACCTAATTCACATGGATGAACTTGCTCCTTTTGGGAGCTGTTAATCTCATCGAACACTACGTCACGTACTACTTCAACAAGTCCGGAGGCCTTGTTGAAGACACGATAGGCATAAGTGTTCGAATCATAACCAAGCAAGAAACCTTCATCGGACTTCGAAGCGAACTTTGAAGTCCTAGGTTTCTTATTCAGGATATAACATGGAGAACTGAAAACTCGAAAATATGAAATGTTTGGTTTGTTACCAGTAAGTAGCTCATAGGGAGTCTTCTTGAGTAGTCGATGAAGATAAAGTCGATTTGCGGCGTGGCAAGCGTTGTTAATCGCTTCCGCCCAAAATCGATCTGAAGTCTTGTACTCATCGAGCATTGTTCTTGCCATCTCTATGAGTGTTCAGTTCTTTCTTTCGGCAACTCCGTTTTGTTGTGGCGAGTATGGCGCTGAAAATTCGTGCTTGATGCCCTCTTCATCAAGGTACTCCTCCACTTGTGTGTTCTTGAATTTCGTGCCATTGTCGCTTCGAATACTCTTGATTGTCAATGAAAATTCGTTTTGAGCTTGCTTGAAGAACTTCTTGAGTGTTCCTTGTGTTTCTGACTTATCATGCAAAAAGAAAACCCAAGTGAAGCAACAAAAATCATCAATGATAACTAAACCATATTTGTTACCGCCGATGCTTATGTAAGCAATTGGACCAAACAAGTCCATGTGAAGTAGTTCGAGCGGTCTTGTTGTAGTCATGACGTTCTTTGCGGGATGATGTGCTCCAACTTGCTTCCCGGCTTGGCACGCGCTACAAGGCCTGTCTTTCTCAAAAACAACATTCTTCAAACCACGGATGTGATCGCCCTTGAGGAGTTTTTGAATATTCCTCATACCAACATGCGCTAGCCGTCTATGCCAGAGCCAACCCATGTTGGTTTTTGCAATCAAGCATGTGTCGAGTTCGGCTTGTTTCTTCTTCTTGAAGAATTTCTTAGGTTGAGGCTTGGCTTCTTTGGTATTCTTCTTGTTCTCCTCATATGGGCAATCAACTATAAAGTGGTTATACTCACCACAATTATAGCATGCCCGCCTCAACTTTGGCTTCGTTCTTTCCTTGTACTTGCCTTCACTTGATTTTGTCCCTTGCTTTTTCTTCATTATTCTCTTGAACTTTTTCATAAACAATATCAAATCCTCTTCATCTAGCTCACTGCTCTCGTCATCACTGTCCTCCTCTAGTTGTGCTTCTCTTGCTTCTTTGGATAGAGGCTTGAGGGTGGACTTTAACGCAACTCCTTTCTTCTTAGTCGAGGTGACGTCGGCAATTTCCTTGACGTGCTTTGCTTGTTTCTCCATCATTTCAAAGTTGATAATTTTACCAAGCAATTCATCCGGAGTCATCCTTTTGTATCCGGGGCTTTCTCTAATCATGGAGCATAGCGTGACATTGCGAGGCATAAAAGCTCTAAGGATGAGCTTTACCACCTCGTGGTCATTCCACTTCTTGCTCCCATATGATCAAACTTTGTTGACGAGTGCCTTCAATCGATTGTACATATCCTAAGGTGACTCATCTTCCTCGATTGTGAATCTTCCTAGTTCACCTTCGATCATCTCAATCTTTGCTTCACTCACATGCTGGTCACCTTCATGTGCAGTTTGTAGTGTATCCCATATCTCCTTAGCAATTTCGAGTCCATCTACCTTGGTGAACTCGTCTTGACTGAGTGAGGAGGTGATTACAGCTGTGGCTTGAGCGTTTCTATGAATGGCCTGCTCTTGACTTGGGGTGAGCTCTTCATCGTCATCCGGAATATATATCCCTGTGCATACAATATACCATAAACTTGGGTTGAGGGAAATCAAATGCATTTTCATATTCTGCCTCCACATAGAGTAATCACTTCCATCGAAGTGTGGGGCTTTTCCATGTGGGATAGATAAGTAATGGTTGTTATTAGAATTTAGACGATCATAGTTAAAAGGATATCGGGAGTAGTCGGTGTGACTACTCCCCTTTTTCTTCTCTTCAACCTTTGCTTTCCCTTTGGAAAGTGCCTTCTTTCTGAGGAGCGCCTTTAGCTCTAGCGTCTCCTCATCGTCGTCCTCGAAGACTTGAATGGCTTCGAGGTACTTCTCCAGTTTTTGGGTCTTGTCGTTGTTAACCTCCTCTTGGTTGTTGATTTTGTGGACGTCCTTCATGTCCGACATGATCTCTTCGAGTGATTAGACTCTTTCTTGAAGAGCCCGCTCTGATACCAATTGAATGTAGGCCTAGAGGGGGGTGAATAGGCCTTCTTGAAAATTATCAGATCCTGCAGCACTCAACAACCAGTTTAATACCAGAGATATCGGACTAGTCCGGTAAAGTGCGGACTAGTCCGGTGTTCACGGACTAAGTTGATTAAACTTGATTGATTGGTTTGATTCTTTTATGTGTACAGCGGAAATATAGAATCAAACAACAGTTTAACAGTTATCTACTGAATTATATCACAATTAAATCTTATGTTCAACAATATAACGTAAGATGAACAATGTGTATGAAACCCTAGATTGAGTTGATTAATTAGAATGATGAACACTAAAACAAGACACAAGAGTTTATCCCGTGGTTCGGCTACCACAAAAGGCCACCAACATCCACGTTGAGGAGTCCACAAAAGGACCGGGTCTTCTCCAACCCTACCCTCGTTGGGTCGCCACGAAGGCCAATCCTCTTCCACTAATCACAAAAGGGTGAATAACCAAATTCAAGGGGCGATCTCACACTTTGAGAGCTCCCTTAGATTACAAAACACAATGACACCGAAAACACACTCAAAAGTTACAATTGAAACGCAGGAGTGTGTTAGAGAATAACACCAAGAGCTCAATGTGGTGTTGCAAGTGTCTCTCCAATGATCTAAAGTGAATCCTCAAAGGATTGTACGATGTTGCACTTGATTTCGTGGAGAGAGATCGTTTTTGAGGCTCTTGGGAGGTGTGACGGCGCTAGGGTTCGAGAGTGTGTCAAATTGGGCCGTGCACCTCAATTTATATGGGGTTTCTAAAAATTACCGTTAGGGTTCAGAAAGTTCGGACTAGTCCATGGTGGTCATCGGACCAGTCCGGTGTGCTGTGTGTAGCAAACCCTAAGTGTCCCGAAATATCGGACTAGTCCGGCTGAAAGCGGACTTGTCCGATTTCGCTACTGGAAATCTTTGGACTAGTCTGATGTCCATCGGACTTGTCCGGACATGTGAAACCCTAAGTGTGTTGGATGACAAGTCCGCACTGGGGAGGACTTGTCCGATTTAGATTAGTGGGTTATTTCAGACTAGTCCGTGTGAACATCAGACTTGTCCGAAGTGGATTAGAAAGGATATCGGACTAGTCTGGTTGATAACGGACTTGTCCGATTTTGTGTGACTTGTGTAGTGTTTTGAGGACTAGTCCGCACTGGGGAGGACTAGTCCGATTCTAGTCAGAAGGATATCGGACTAGTCCGACAGATATCGGACTTGTCCGATCTGGTGCAGAAAGGTTTATCGGACTAGTCCGGTTGTGAACGGACTAGTCCGGTCCTGTGTAACTCTGTGCAATGTGTGTGTATAATTATCATTGAGCTCTTGTGGTGTGTTTCCTTAACACACTCCATACAAAATAATCTACTACTCTTTTTCCTTGAGCATCTCCACTTTGCTCCTCTTCATCCCTTCTTTTTGGTATTTTGCTCATTTTTCTATTATAGGCCTGCATTCATCTCAACAAAGAGGTTAGGATCCCAATTTCTTATCATAAATCATACAAAACCCACAAGGGAGTCCTAGATGCACTTTCAATAATCGATCAAACTTGATCAGCTAGTCCGCATGAACCGGACTAGTCCGCACTCTACTGGACTAGTTCGATATCTCGGGATTTGATTAGTTTGTTAAGTGTTGCAGGTTCTGGCTAAAAATCAAAAAGGCCTATTCACCCCCCCCTCTGGGCCACATTCACTACCCAAAAACATGTCGTACCTTGACAAAGCAAGTCAGACCTATTGTCGGACCTTGCAGAAGCTTGGAGCTAGAGTCGGACTTTGCTAAAAAGGTCTTTTAGCAGAATTTCGGAACTTTTATCATCAAAGCCAATGTATTCACTACAAGCCAATGTATTCAGCACACATATGTCTCACAAATGCAACAACCACAGAGGCGTTGGAGATAGAAGGAATTGTGTTTTGTACCTGGGAGAACTGCTGGATGAAAGAACGCAGTGTCTCTCCTGGGTTTTGCCATACGACGAAGAGATCTAGTTCAGTGCCAGGTCGGGTGTAGGAACTCCCGAAGTTGGCAGTGAACTAGTGACATAGTTCTCCCCAACTGTAAATGGAGTCGGGGGGCAAGCTCATGAACCAAAACCTAGCAGCCCCGATCAAAGCCACTGGAAAGTAGTTGGCCATGACGGCCTCATTCACTCCTGCAGCGAGGATGGCGGTGGAGTATATCTACAAGAACTCAACGGGGTTGATAGTCCCATCGTACTTTTCCTGCAAATGAGGCTAGAACTTGGGTGGCCACTCCACCATGCAGATAGCAGGGCAAGTGCCAAAAAGCCACCTCCAACTCCTAGAGGAGAAGGTCTTCATGAGCGCATCGCCTTTCGTGACTACGCTCTATGGAGAGGAAGCCATCCGGCTCCATGTCTGGCAGTTGAGCTCTGCCCAGAGATCTCCAATCGGCAGCCTCAACGCTGTGTGACTATGGCGAGCCATCAAAGGGGTGCGGTACGTCACATGTTGCAACAACGCATGTCCCCTCTGCGACGGCCGAGGTCCAAGTCATCCCAACAAGGTCCTGTTGCGCGTAGGTGCCTGCATGGGCTCAAGCTGTGGCGGATTGTTGAGCGTTGTGGCTGCAGCGGTGACCAAATGGTCAACATAATTGCGCTAGTGGTCCAACGCTGCTGGAGATGCGTGTGGTGTAGGTGGACGCTGAAGAAGAGCCCGCACTACAATCAACGCATTCTCGGGGTTGCTGGTCGATTCTGTCACCGAGGCAAAGACACCATTCTGCTGTGCATGGACTATTTCTGCAGCAGGTGGTGGTCTGAAGCTGTTGTCTTGGAGCTCTACCCTGTGGATTATTGGCAGGATTGCCACCAGGACGATGAGAGGTGTTGCCAACTTCATTGCCTCTACCAGCCCGTGCATCAGATCGGTGGAAGCATTAGTTGATTTCACCATTGTGGACGCTAATATTCTTGAAACAAAGCGCCCCATACGTAGCACGCCAAATATTGAAGTGTGCAATGGACACTTCCTTCGATACTACTAGGAAGTAGTTTGCGGAGGTTCTTTTTTAGTAGGGGGCATAAACTCAAGAACTCAGGAACAGGGTGACACAACGATTTTACGTTGTTCGGGCCGCCTGAGTGTAATACCATACTCTACGGGAGTGTTTGTGTGTTGGATTTCTTTAAGCGAGTATGCTAGTGAGCTAGTCTGAATGACTTGTGTTCTACCGTGCAGCACGGTCCTTTTATACGCCAAGGACTGGTTGTTACAATGTACGGGTGGCCCGACAGGTGGCCCTAGCGGTATTCACCATGTCTTACACGATCTAAGTGTATAACAAAGGTTTATTAGTGTTATAACGTGCCTTGATCACTGCGTTACCAGGCATGATGGTCCACTGACCGTGCATCATTAATGCAGAATTAATGACACGTTAACCAGGTCTTGGACATATGGCTACGCCGGAGCCACCCTTAGGAGGGAGGCAAGTCCGGCACCACAGGACACGTGGCAGTGTCGGAACCACCTTTTAGGAGTGTGGCAGGTCCGGCACTGCGGGACAGATGTTGGCCTCTAGAGGTCCACTTTCTTGGAAAGTGGGACTCGATGCTTCTCTTTCTGGTACAAAGGGGTACCTGGTCTGCAGGGTACTAACAGCGAGGTCCCATCCAAAATACGATGAGATGGATTTTCTTCCGTCTTCATTGAAGCTAAATTTTCAGCATCTGGCCCCAGAGAAGTGGGCACAGACGGCCCTTGGTTTTCCATCTTGTTGAAATGTCGGCATGGGTGAAAAGATGGAGTCTCCTCATAGATTAATTTCCTCATGAATGCAATGAGGGTGCCCAGTTGAGGTGGTGTAACTTTGGCCTCCTTGATGTGTTGGCCATTCGGTCCATACTTGATTTTGATCATGGAGCATTGCTCCTTCCTTGGACGAAAGACAAACTTCTCCTCCTTGCCATTGATATGGAAGCGGATTTCTCCAGTTTCCACATCAATGCGCGCATTTGCAGTGCTAAGGAAAGGGCGCTCAAGAATGAGTGAACTCTTCTTCTTGACCTCCATGTCAAGCACCACTAAGTCTACGGGCATGAAGCAGTTCTAGATTCTCACCAAAACATCTTCGGTGATACCCGTGGGATAGCGGACTGATGAATCGGCCAGTCGAAGCTGCATTGGTGTTGGAGACAGTGTGGTGAAGTTGATCTTGTGGAAGACCATCCTTGGAAAGACACTAACACTTGCACCAAGGTCACAAAGTGCCTTTTCAAAGTGTTGCGTTCCAATCGAGCAAGATATAGTGGGGCATCCTGGATCTTTCAGCCAGTTGTCCTCTCGTATGGAGATTATGTTGATATTCTCTACGCGAGGCTCAGGTTGTCCCAACATCTTGCCATTTTCTAATGGCGTACAACAGCTGCCAGTTGAGCTAAGTGAGTTTCCAACATTTTGTTGAAGCTCAACTGGTTCTTGAAGGCAGAGGCTAAGCCTTCAACCTTGGCATTGATATTTTCCAGGGTCTTGTCATTAGCCGACAACTTCTTGGATAGGGCATCATTTATCTTGAATTGGCTAATGGCAAGTTCCTTCAAGTTGGACTGATTTCCATTGCCATTGTTGTTTTTGTAGCCCCCTTGAAAGAAAAAGCATGGTTGGCTCCACCCTTGACCTCATGGACGGTAGACATTGTTGAAACTCTCATTGTTGGCTAAGTATAGAGCATCCTCACAGGTCTCAGGGTAGTCACTTCCCATATGACCCGTGTTGCCATGGACCTCACACATCATGTGAGAGTCTAAGGCCTGTGCGGTGCCAAAATACTTCTCCATTGGCTTGACAGTCCAACTTCTTCATTAGGTGGTCCAATTTGGCAGCGATCATGTCCACCTCTTTCAAGGTGTGCATGCCTCGCTGTCGGCGCTGGTGACGCTCATCGCTCCAACCCATGTTGGAAACCATCTTTTCAATCAACTCTTTGGCTTTGAGCACCATAAGTGAGAAGAATGGTCCTCCAGCAGCAGCATCGACATGGTCACGGGTTGATGTAGTCATCCCATTGTAGAAGTTTTGGATGATGAGCCAACAATCCATCCCATGGTGGGGGCAGGCCAGGATGTACTCCTGCAGCCTTTTCCATGCCTTGAGAGTGGACTCTTTGGGCTCTTACTAGAAGCTTGGAATTCTTCCACGTAGGGCATTGGTCTTGCCCAATTGGAAGAACTTGGGGAGAAATGTTGTAGAACACTTTTCCCAAGTGTTTATAGCACTTCTATTCGCGTAGAACCACTATTTCACTCTCCGAGGTGGGGGGAGAATGGAAACTGTCAAAGATGGATGGCATCAGGCATGAAATCCTTGATCTTAAAAGTGCTACAAATCTCAAGAAATTGTTGCAGATGAGCACTTGCATCCTCGTTGTCTTTCCCAAAGAAGGCATTAGCCTGCACCATAGTTATTAGGCCAGTCTCGATTTCAAAGTTTATGTCTTCCATGTTGACATTGGGCCCAGTAGGCACATTTTCAGTGGAGGGAGCCAAAAACTCACGAAGGGTCTTTTGGGCCATTAGCTTGGAGCGTGATGGTGCAGAGATGATGGGTTTCCTTGCCGACAAGATCACCTGAGGAGGAATGACACAAGGTCGAACTCTTCCCAGAAATGATTCAGGATCTTCAATGTAGTTTGCCGGCAAACGGAAACCATTCATACACTACCCTATTTTCGCATCAAAAAATGCAAAAACAAAGCGAGGTTATCATACTAAAAACCTACTAGATTCCTATCTAACACATGATCATGCAAATAATTCATGCCTTCCCTGTCAACAGCGCCAGAAATGCTTGTTGGTATTTCTTAACGTCTACAATTTATCTTAGCAGCCAAGGCTAGTTCTGCAAGGGCACTAGGCTAACCCTAGCCAAAGCAAGATGAGTTTTGCAAGCGCACGGAAAGTACCACTATAAAATTTCACCAAAGAGTATTCCCTAGGGTATCATATTTATTTTATCCCAAAGGAAGGCAAGGGAAGAGTGGCAAGATCAACGGAAGAGTATGGTGTTCTAGTGAGGAGTCCAGTAGGATGGGTAAATGACGTATGCGGGTAGTATGACACACACCTAAGCAATCTAACCTAAGGGGTAAGAATTTCCTAATGAGGGTCAAGTTAGAGATGAAGCTATGCCTACTATGCTTCAAGTATTCATATACATAGCTTATTAGTGTACCTTGAGTATGCTAACAAAGAATACAAGGGTTTAGTGGTCCAACACATCAGGAACGGTTTACCCCTGACAACATCAGGATGATTCCCTCCTCGAGCCTGTGGCATAGCCAAATGGGGCATTATGAAGGACAGACAAAGCTGTCACCACTTGCCGCCTACCCCTACAACCCGTGGAGCTACGAGACATCCAATACTACTTAACTATCTAAGCACCACGCTTACATGTTAAGTAAACACCTTAAGAGTCGCAATACAAGTACCTTCCTAAGGCAATGACTAACCTAAACACTAGTGAACCAATGTTGGGACCCAGCACTAACTTACTCATATTAACTTAATCATATTAATACCTATTTAGACTATAGTGGTGTTGCATGATGTTTATGATAACATGATATGAGCATTATGACTCGATTATAATAACATCTACACCTAGCACATACATGGACTCCACAATCAAACAAGAAATACTTTGTCCAATTATATGAATAATTACTAATAATATCATTATTATAAAGCATAAAGTCACAAAATAATAAAAATATACATGAGCCATACCTTTTCCAATTTGGACTTGGGACTAGAGGCTCCTCTCCACAGCCTAACCTCCACTAAAGACTAAGAGAGCACTAGTGTAGTACAAGAGAGAATGCTTGAGTGGTGTGTGGGAGAAGTGAGGCCTCCGCCCTCCCCTCGCTATTTATACATATGGTGTAGAGGTGGTTCTCGCCACCAAAAGAACGCGAATAAGTCTCCACCGTCTTCAGGGTACCACAAGAGAGCACCATGTGTCGGCTCATCGAGTTTAACGCTAAGACCTTGTCGACCGAGCCAGGGGGTCGACCGACCTGGTCCTGGCCCCTCCATCGGCCGTGCTTTCTCTTGGTAACTGACAGGTTGTTCCATGCCTCATCCCCGCGTGAATCAACGTTGGATTCCCTCGGATACGCCTGGGAACGGGTCCATCCATGTGATGCCACATGTTGTCGTGTGATTGGCTGAGGTTGCAATTTTTAGGATTGCTCCCCTCATTCTCCATCAATTCTGCATAAAAACTCCTGCATGCACTATTTCTCCAATTACAAGTGGAATTATGTCAAATTTAAATATAATGTGTGTAAGAAATATTTATTCTTTCACATATTTGAGTTATATTGATGATCAAAATTAGTATATAACGACCATCAACAGCTTTCTCCCAGTCTCATTCTTTACCAGACTCTGGAACTCCTTGATCGGGTGAGGGGTTTCGTCCTTGCTTGCCAGCAGTTGTATCCACATGTGGACAAGCAGGAGTATATAGTTTTTTCCGCCATAAGTTGCGGGTGTAATTGGTCCACAAATGTCTCCATTGACCAAATTAATTACACCTTGTGCCTTTCTCCTCTGCTTTCTGGCGAGGCAATCCTCGCACGACTTACCTACGTGCTCCATCAGAGGCAAACCATGAGCCATTTCCTGTCGTGCCATCTTGGTGATCACATCGAAGCTGATGTGGCTGAGGCACCCATGCCATAGCCAAGGAACATAGTTGCTTTGTGCTGCCAAGAAGATATGTCAGGTCACTCTTTGGTTCACCGTGTATAGCATGTTGCCTGCTCAACCAACATTCACCAACTGCTTCCTTCACCTGTCTCTTGCCTCTTCAATCAACATTTGGCAGCCTCGCTCGGACAGCTGCCCTATTGACTATAATCGTATATTCTAGGTTCATAGAGGTCATGGAAAAATTAAAGATATACTTTAGAGACAAAGATAGAGTTTGAGTCTAAAGTTAAACAAGAGTCCAAAACAGTTTCGGTGCTGTTTTTAATCTGTAACAGGTCTTTATATAGCTAGGCGACCCAAGGGAATAGATCAGGAAGATTATTATTGAATTTTCAAGTTGCATTATTGTTCAGAATTCCAACAATTAGCATCAGAGCCGAGTTTAGAGATCAATCCCTTCCGGTGGAGGACGTGCTCCTGGGGAGGGGCTATATTTGAAGTAGATCGACACACCTGGAGGGCGGCTCAAGCAACCCCAGCTGCCGTTGTTGAAAATCCGGAGAAAGTTAGACACGAAAATTCTCTATAAAATGGCTTAATCTGGCTAGGGGCACACAACTGTATATAAAGGTCCTTTATAGATAAAAAAATAGACTAAAATATGTTTAGGACTCTATCTCAAATACTTGTACTCAAATTCTAACTCTTACCTAATTTTGACTCTCCTCTAGAATAATCTAGAAAATAAGATTATACTCAACAATTGTAACACCACAGTTTTGTAAACGAGAAACAAAATAAATATTTGGTTGTACATCATGCTATGTGCATTACAATTTTAATTTCAAAGCACACTATAAATTCGTTCAAATTTGAATTTAAAACTAGAATTTGAAAATAAAATTGGGAAGACATTTGTTTCGGGCCGAGACCTAGTTCATCACACACCCACACCCTTACTCCTCTCAGGGCCGCAACCTACCAGCCCACAAGCGCCCTCCTCTCTCTCCCTCTCTCTGCGTAGTAGGACCCTCTCCTCAGCTCGGTCTTCACCTTTCTCACGATGCACGCATGCACAAGGAAATCGAGCAGATATCTCGACAAACTCGGCAACGACCAATCCTTTTCCATTAGAAGAATTGACCGCCCTTCTATAAGCCTTTCGCATGCGTCGGCTAGGTCTCCCCGATCCTAGTTCCAAAATCCCGAGAGGAATATCGCCACTGCTATTCATCTCGGCAAGTTGCCGCCGCCATCACAAAAATTCTTTGCGCCCATTGCTGTTTTGCTGTGCTAATGCACCTACTTGCTTCGTATGGACGCCGGTTATCTCCTTCATCCTTTCCCAACTCGAGCCACCCTGGGAAACCCTAGCCGCCGAAGTTCTAGTAAGTCTCTCCAAGAGCTCCCGGTCAAGAAGAACACACGCGACAGCTGCGGGGAAGCCGTCCTGATGAAGATCGACAGAATCCACTGCTCTACGCCATTGGAACCCCCTCCTCACACTGCCCCAGATCACGAAAACACAATAGGTGAGTTTGCGACACGACTCTCCTTCATTTCTGCTAGCTAGCGTCGAGTAGTAGACCTCCTAGCCATAGAACCATGCTTCACCGACGAGCTTGGTCCGCAGCCATGGTGCACCACCGTGGGAAGCCACCACTGGCAATCGGCTTCTGCTGGGATGCGCCCTGTGCCGCTCAATCGGATTTGTGCGGTCCAGATTAGAAGGATCACAAACCCCTTCATTTTTTTAATCTATATCGTCCATCCGACAGCTAACGACCCTGATTAGAAGCATACCCTTTCATTTACATTAACCTTAACCGTTTTCCTTCAATTCTAGGGCTAGAATAAAACGCGCGTACCCCTTGAATATTTTAAATTCGTGTCGCCCCGGTAGCATTCCACAGTCCATATTTTGTTAATGATATCCCTTCATTCTTTTAATCAGGTGCCCCCATTTAGAATCCGGCGGTCTAGAACAGATTGGCCCATACCCCTTCACTCTTTAGCAATCATCCCGTGTAATCTTAAGTATAATTATGAATAGGCCCTTGCAGCTCACTGTTGTGTAATTTTAGCCCTTGCTGTAGTCTGAATTTCACATAAAAGCAACTGTATATTCTGTTTTTACCAAAATAGCTCTGTACCATGCTGAATTTACCTATAGAACCTTTGTAGTTTCTGTTTTTGCATAAAACACCTTCAGAAAATACTTATTGATGCTTTTTAAGACTGAAACTGATAAAAACTATATTTGAGCACATTATAAACTCTTTACTACTTAGAATTAATTAAATAATGTATATCCGATGACGTACATGCATAGGTTTTGGTTGTATGTTTATGAATTTATCATGCTTTATCGCTTTGTAGTGTTTCTTATTGTTTTCCTGTTATTTTGCTATGTGTCCAACGATGTGGATAGAGCCAATCCTCAAGCGAACCTTTAATTTGCAAGATCAAGACTTCGACGTCCGTGAGCAACAACAGTTTCCATGAGGCAAGCGCCCTTGATCACTTTGTTCCTATTCTAGGAATTTAGTTAGTAAATTTTCATACATGTCTTTAAATTTAATCCCATAATAAGTTGTTGTAGGATTGAAGAGAGCGTGAAAAACTACTAGAGGGGGGTTGAATGGTAGATTAAAACTTTTTCAGTAGAAGCAACAAAAAAACCTTGGCAAAAATCAACCGATAAGAAAACCGTGTGTGCGACTAATCTACCATGATCAATCGTACAAAGCAGATATAGATTGTATAGAATCAAGTCACGAATACACGACAACAAGAACCACGACAAAAAGTTGAGTAAAACTCAAGTTATGACCGAAACCCTGAGCAAAGGTCAACCTGTTCTAAGAGAGAGCAAACAAATCTGCTATGCTGCAAAGAAACTCTTGTAACTCAAAAACCACAAATCCAATGACCGTGAAATTTTGACACATGATACAAAATTGAGTTGTTAAGCCAACACAAAAAGAATCACATCGATTGGATGTGTAAAACGCGAGTTATAATCAGAACACCGAAGAGAGGTTGGGCAATGCAGAAACTCGACTAGAAAGACTTGACGAAGACATGTAGCACGAACAAGGCACAAAAGCTCCTCTAAACTATGAATTTTATTGATTAAACACAATAGGAACAACCCCCAAGTCGTGCACATGAGCTTTGGTGTCCCTTGCTTATATAACCAGCCCTAAGGCCAACCCAATCCTAACTAGGACTCCTAGTTGTGTTCAATTTCAACCGAAATTTTCCATAACTTGTCAAAACTCTTCCATATGCAGATTGAAGCAATCTTAAGACTTCCAAATACCTTAGAAACATCATAAACATTCCTAAAACAACTCAACTTTGTGACCAACACAAAATCTAATTATAACTGTCGGTACCCTGCATACCAGGTACCCCTTGGTACCGTAAACAAAGTCATAGAGTTCCTATATCCAGGAGGCCAACGTCCGAAGGAGATATGCGTCTGAAGTACCTGATATGCCTCCCTCATTGGTTGGCTTTGATGTTTCCATGTGTCTAGAAGAGTCGGACTTGCCTCCCTTGTTTGCGTAGCTCTGATGCTACCACGTGTTCTGCAAAGCCGCACCCGCCCCCCTCCTTAGAGATTCTCCAACACTGCCATGTGTCCAGTAGTACCAAACCTACCCCCCAGTAGAGGAAAGCTCCAGAACCTCCGCGTAGCACGTGATCGGGCCTGCCAGCAATGGGAAGAATCAGATATCTCCAATAGCACAAGCAATGAAGAACCATTTATCAGAAGTTACAAGACTTGGGTAACGCGCTATTAGTCCCACATTAATAGTGCACAATCAGAGGACTGTTAAGGTCAATAACGCTGCTATTAAGGCATGTTATCACGGTATTAATACACTTTATACACATAGATCGTGTATATAGTAGTAAACATAGCTGGGACCACCTGTCGGGTCTCAACACCCGTTGTAATAGTCAGTCCTTAGCATATAAAAGGGTTGCACTGCTCGGTAGAAGGGGAAGGGCTAAGGAGACATAGGCTAAGACACACTCAACAAATCCCGATCTCAGGCTTACTCAAGCTCTTACAATCAACACACACCCCGTGGAGTAGAGTATTATGCTCAGGCAGCCCGAACCACGTAAAATCCTCCGTGTTCACCCTTGTTCTTGATCTTGATTAGCGCCCCATCCGAATACAAACCTCCACGCACTACTTCTTAGTAGTACCGGGGGAAGTGTCTTAGTCTACACTTTGACATTTTGCACGCCAGGAAGGGGACAATTTCAAGATCTCAAAGATGGTGAATTCTACTGCTGCTTCCAACGGACCAGCTACACCCTCCAATGTTCAGCAGCCGGCCAACGTTGTTGTCCTGGCGGGCGTCGTTCTACCACTGTCACCATCTTCTGAAGCAGCCAATGCTGAACAACAGGATGGTTAATTTGCGTCAGTCATAGCATCGACAAACAACCCGGAGAACAGGCTAAACGCAGCGCGAACTCTACTTCAGCATCCTCCAGCGCCAGGAGCGCCTGATAGAGCATGAGTCCTGATCTACTGAGAGGTATGGTAAACTTGATTGGGTGAAGATCTCAACATTGATGATCCAAGGCTCCGAACGAATGAAACCCCACAATCACTACACCACTGCTCTGTTGGTTATCACCCGTGTCACACGAATGACTCGCCACGAAGGCTTATCCCTGCAAGCGCAATCAAGAACACAAGCAAGAACAGAGAAGTTGCAATCAAAACTGAATTGATCACGAAATTGGGGTCTCACAACCGATGATCGGCGACACTGTTCAAAGACAGATTGTATCTAAGCAAAACCCAACCCTAATGTGGTGATGGCTTCTGTATAAATAGGAGCATAGGGGCATGCAAGACCCCTGGATGCAACCCTAATGGGCTTCCACACGATACACGGGCCAGCAGCTCAAAAGATGGTGGCGCAGCACCGGACAGATTCTGGACGCCCACTTGTTTTGCTGATTCCCGTCAACTTAGAAGGAATTTTAAGGTGGGGTTGGTTGCATTGGAAGCTTTATGAAATCACGGTTCCAACCATATATAGAACGTCCAAATCTGACTCCGTATGTGTCTGGGGCGCTAATTTTGGTGAAGGTAGCTCCTGGAACCCGAGGTGGAGTCAAAGTCGAGTTGGACTTGGGCTCCTCCTTGGTGTGCACGTCCTATCTCCTCCTCCTTGACTCGTTGGACCCCTGCAAGACCTTGCTGGTCCTCTCCATTGTTTCTAATCAATAAAAACATGCATGGAAACAAGCATAAGTTCTAAAAAACAATTAACAAGTTTAGAATGCACCTGGATATCCAATTGTCGCGCACGTGCTCTAGTGATCGGTCCTTGCATTGTATGCAAGGGAGAGATGTCCTCATCATCCTCCCCCTCTTGAATTGGAGTCGTCCTCGACTCAAGCTCATTTTCCTCACCCAAGTATGGCTTCAAATCTGAAATGTTAAATGTGGAACTAACCCAAAACTCGGGAGGCAACTCAAGTTTATATGCATTGTCATTTATCTTCTCAAGAACCTCAAAAGGTTCAGCAGCACGTGGCATGAGTTTGGACTTCCTCAAATCTGGGAACCTATCTTTTCTCAAATGAACCCACACCAAATCACAGGGTTCCAATTTTACCTCCTTCCTACCTTTACTAGCAGCAATGCGATTCTTTTCATTCATTTTTTCAATTTGTAACTTCGTAGTTTCATGCAACTTAAGAATAAATTCAGAACGTTGTGTAGCATCTAAGTTTACAATTTCAGTATGTGGTAAAGGTAGCAAATAAATTGGAGCACGAGAATTGAAACCATAGACTACCATAAACGGACTTAACTTGGTTGTGGAGTGAATAGACCTGTTATTTGCAAATTCAATATGTGCCAAACACTCCTCCCACAACCTCAAATTGTCTTTCAAAACAGCCCGCAACATATTAGATAAGGTACGATTAACTACCTCCGTTTGCCCATCAGTTTGTGGATGACAAGTGGTAGAAAACAACAACTTTGTTCCCAATTTATACCATAAAGTTCTCCGAAAGTGACTCAAAAACTTAGCATCTTTATCAGAAACAATAGTATTGGGAACACCATGCAAACGCACAACCTCATTAAAGAACAAATTAGCAATATGTGAAGCATTATCGGTCTTGTGGCAGGGTATAAAATGAGCCATTTAAGAGAAATGATCAACAACCACAAAGACACTATCCCCCCCTCTTTGTTCTAGGCAATCCTAAAACAAAGTCCATAGAAATATCCTCCCAAGGTGCACTAGGAACAGGAAGAGGCATATAAAGACCATGTGGGTTAAGTCGAGACTTAGCTTTATTGCATGTCGTGCAATGTGAAATGTAGCGCTCAACATCACGCCTCATTCGTTGCACAAAGAAGTAAGCGGCCAACACATCCTTTGTCTTTTTAACACTAAAATATCCCATCAAACCACCTCCATGCGCTTGCTGCAACAACAAAAGACGAACGGAGCTAGCTGGAACACACAGCTTATTAGCACGGTAGAGAAGGCCTTCACGCAGCAGGAATTTTTGCCACGTTCTTCCCTCTCTACAATTTTCAAAGGCACCTTGAAGTCCAAATAAATAGCATATAACCTCTTTATGGTTTCCAAACCAAAGATTTTATGAGAAAGTTGAGACAGCATGGTATAACGTCTAGATAAAGCATCGGCAATCACATTGTCTTTCCCTTTCTTATGTTTAATGATGTAAGGAAATGATTCTATGAACTCAATCTATTTAGCATGACGTTTGTTCAGATTAGCTTGTCCTTTAAGATACTTCAAAGACTCATGATCCGAATGTAATTCTTAGACCATAGGTAATGTTGCTAAGTTTGCAAGACACGCACTAAAGCATAAAGTTCTTTGTCATATGTAGAATAATTCAGCAAATGCCCATGCAATTTTTCATTAAAGAAGGCAACAGGTTTAACTCCTTGAATTAGCACTCCTCCAATGTCAATGTCGCTTGCGTCACATTCAAGATCAAAGGTCTTCTCAAAATCAGGAAGTTGCAGCAATGGTGCTTGTGTGAGCTTCGACTTGAGAACATCAAAAGCTTGTTCTAGTGCTGGTCCCCATCGAAACGGCACTCCATACTTTGTCAACTCATGGAGAGGTGCCACAATGTTGCTGAAATCCCGCACGAAACACCGTAGTCGGAAGTGGCCTTCGTGATGGCAACAATCTTTGCCTCGTCCACCTCAATGCCTTGCGAAGTAACAACATAACCAAGAAAAGACACACGATCGGTGCAAAAGGTGCACTTCTCAAGTTTACCAAATAAACGTGCACCGCGCAAGACATTGAAAACAGCACGCAAATGTCCAAGATGCTCATCATATGACTTGCTGTAAATAAGGATATCATCAAAGTAAACCACCATAAATTTACCAATGAAAGCACGTAAAACCTCATTCATCAACCTCATGAAAGTTCTAGGCGCATTAGTTAAACCAAATGGCATGACTAACCATTCGTAAAGTCCGGATTTAGTTTTAAAAGCAGTTTTCCATTCATCACCTAAAGCCATACGAATCTGATGATACCCACTACACAAATCAATCTTGGAGAAGATAACAGAACCACTCAAGTCATCAAGCATGTCATCCAATCTAGGAATAGGATAGCGATAACGAATGGTAATGTTATTGATGGCTCTACAATCAACACACATGCGCTAAGTGCCATCTTTTTTCGGAACCAAAAGAACAGGAACAGAACAAGGACTAAGGCTCTCATGAATGTACCCGCGGTACAGAAAATCTTGGACTTGTCGCTGAATTTCCTTAGTCTCGTCGGAGTTGGTCCTGAAGGCGGCACGGTTTGGCAAGCTCACCCTGGAATCAAATCAATCTTGTGCTTGATGCCTCGCACAGGTGGTAATCCTGGGGGTATCTCTGATGGAAAAACATCCATATATTCCTGCAAAAGGTTAGCAACAGCAGGTGGCAAGACAATGGATGTATCCTCAATGGAATATAAATCATGTTTGCACACTAAAGTATAGTTCCATTAGAAGCATATAAATCAGCAAGATCAGATTTAGTTGCAAGCAACATATGATTTTTCAACTTAATAGGTTGCTAAGTTTCAGAATTGAAAACACCCTTTTGCTTAGCATTATTCTTTTTCTCCTGCTCAAATTGCACAATTTCAGTGGGATTCATAGGAAGCAACCCAATTTTCTTGCCCTTATGCATGAGAGTATACTTATTAAATCGACCATGGTGAATAGCATCAGTATCAAACTCCCAAGGACGTCCCAACAAAAGAGAGCAAGCATCCATAGGTACCACATCAAAATCAGCAAAATCATGATAAGAACCAATGGAAAAATGTATCCTTGTTGTTTGTGTTACCTTTACCATACCATTGTTGTTAAACCATTGAATGCGATAAGGGTGGGGATGCTCCCGTGTTGTCAAGCCAAGCTTCTTGACCACCTCATCATTCACCAAATTGTTGCATCTACCACCATCAATGATGATATGTACACGGCAGTCCTTCATGACGAGAAACATGTTGAAAAGATTGTGATGTTGGCTGTTGTCATCCTCTCAAACCGTGGCACTCAAAGCTCGTTGCACAATCAAAGTCCTATAGTTGTTGGTCGCAGATGTACCAAGAACCTCCTTAGCACCATCATCCGAACCTGAAATGTTAGCTGCAATAATATTTTCATCTTCAATATCATAAGCACTAACATACCCACCATTAGAAGTGGCAATGATCGCCCCTTTGCTGGGGCAATCTCGTTGCATATGGCCAAGTTCCTGGCAGCGGTGGCACTTGATGTCGGAGGTGCGAGTTGTCGAAGTGCTGGGTGCAGCCGCCATTGCTGCAACACTTGAAAGCATCTGGGACTTGCTGTTATCTTGTCCCCGTGATGTAGAAGGTGCGGTGCTGCTACGTACAACACCGTGGAGGGTGGTGTAGAAGCACGTACGCTCGAAGAGGGCGCTGCTTTCGATGGCACCGGAAGCTGTCGTGGCATAAAGGTGTTGTTCCACCACTGCTGTTGGCGACCCTTCACTTCTTTTTCTGCTAACATAGCAAGTTAAAATAAAGGTTGAATAGAATTTAGTCCATAAAACCTAACAATTTGGTCTTCCTGATCCTCAACTACCCCACAACGAAGCATACCTTTCTGCAACTCTTGGTAGTACTCCTGGACAGTCATGCCACCCTGATCAACGCGTGGCAATTTCTTAAGAAGATGGCACCTATATGAAGGAGGAACAAACCTAGCGCGCATCTATTCTTTTAACACAGCCCATGTCGGTGGTGCATTACATGTATTGGCAAGTTCATTCCACCAAATTATAGAAAAATCTTTAAACTCACTAGTGGCTTGTCTAACTCTATGTCGCTCCGGAACAAGATGAGAGCTAAATTTTTGTTCTACCATCATCTCCCAATCCAATTAAGACTCAGCATCATAAGATCCATAAAATGGTGGAATAGAAAACTTAATCTTAGCGTAAGGATCATTATCTTGTTCAGGAGCATGAGGATGACGTCTACCTCCCATACCTTGATGATTTCGTCGAGGGCGTCGGCGTTGCTGTGCATCAACCTTATCGTTATTGAAGTCATCCTCTGTGTCGTAGTGAGCATGTGCATCAACTTCAACGATGATAGAGGGTGTAGCTTGTTGGGGAAGACGACTCTCCATCTCGTCCAACCATGTGGTCAGACCAGCAACACTTGTATGGAGCCTCTAAAAGGTGGCTGTTGTAGTGGTCTGGTAATTGTTGAAAGCTTCGGTCATCGCCCGCATCATGTCCCTTAGTTCCATATGTGACACGCACTCATCATCATCTGGAGGTGTAGAACCAGAGGTCTTATCCATAGGCTTCTTTCCTGTCATTGTTAGTTCAAAACCGAAACAAAGACAAGAAGATCGTGAAGAACCCTATTACTACACTCTCTGAAGTGTAAGTGGAAATTTGATCAGTAAGATGCGTCTTACCCCGCTCTTACAAGTTTCTTACTAGCACTGCAGGTGGCCAACAGTGATTGAAGTGAAAGCAAGCAGAGAGTGGGTGTGATTGCAGAGGTTACCTGTTCTGCTCAAGAGAAGGTGGAGCTTGGAAGGCTCAAATGCAATATATGTATGTGTCACACAAGTTAGTAACAGATAGCAATGCTGAATAAGTGTCCAAAGAATTTCACCTAGTTGCTGGCCTAAAAATGTATTAGAACAGTTGTGGCGACAAGCAAGGACAAGGATGAATGACGATGTACAACAAGGACAACATCAGCAAGTATCCAACACTCACACTGAAACAGCACAACTAGAAAACCCCTTAGCCTCCTGTTTTTGTCTTTAAGCACTAGTAGAAATCAAAATCTTTTTTTCTCTTTATTTTTTTGATATTTTTTTCTCAACCAGGGGCACAACAATAGAAACAGCACCAAGTATTAGCTCAAACCGATGAAATATGTGATCGGTACAAATTCAGGAGAGATTGGAAAAACTGGTGCTGGAACTTCAGAGTTCGAAACGAGGGCCTTCTTAATTTTTTTAATTTTTTTGAAAACGCCGGGACCGACATAGCGGGTGTATCGTATGTGGATTTTTTTGAGACATTTATGTGAAAAAAAATGCGTCTCAATCGGAGTTCCGAGCAAAAAGTTATGCCCATTTTAAGGAGGATACCCAGAATTAGATTTTGGTGGTAGTGGAAACTTCAATAGAAACAAATCGGTGGATGGAATTTTTTTGTAGATTGATTTTTTGTAGATGGCTGCGGATGGAAGAAACAAAACTGAACCAAAACAAATCTAAACCAACAACTAGACTCAACCTAGGACACGAACTCAAAACTACGGACTCCGAAACTAAATTATACAAAAGGCTGAGCGGGGGTTGTAGGTTAGGGAAAGTAAAGATTTTTCTATCTTTTTGTGGACGATAAGACTAAACCAAAATAAATCTAAAGGGCACACAAGTATATCTCACAGTGAACCTTGCTCTGATACCAATTGATAGAAGGATGAGTCTTGATCTTCCGAGAGGTATGGTAAACTTGATTGGGTGGAGATCTCGACGTTAATGATCCAAGGCTCCGACCGAACGAAACCCCACAATCACTACACCACTGCTCCGTTGGTTATCACCTGTGGCACACGAATGACCTCGCCACGAAGGCTTATCCCTGCAAGTGCAATCAAGAACACAAGCAAGAACAGAGAAGTTGCAATCAAAACTGAATGATCACAAAATTGGGGTCTCACAACCGATGATCGGCGACACTGTTCAATGACAGATTGTATCTCAAAACGCAACCCTAATGGGGTTCCACACGATACACGGGCCAACAGCCCAAAAGAAGGCATTTTGAAGGCATTTTGAGGTGGGGCTGGTTGCATTGGAAGCTTTATGAAATAACGGTTCCAACCATATATAGAACGTCCAAATTCAACTCCGTATGTGTCCGCGGCGTCAATTTTGGTGAAGGCAGCTCCTGGAACCCGAGGTGGAGTCAAAGTCGAGTTGGACTTGGGCTCCTCCTTTGTGTGCACATCCTATCTCCTCCTCCTTGACTCATTGGACTCCTCCAAGCCCTTGCTAGTCCTCTCCATTGTTCCTAATCAATAAAACAAGCATGGAAACAAGCGTAAGTTCTGAAAAACAATTGACAAGGTTAGAACGTACCTGGAGATCCAATTGTCGTGCACATGCTCTAGTGATCGGTCCTTGCATTGTATGCAAAGGAGAGATGTCCTCATCAAAGTCTTGTATATCTTCTCCCATATTGCGAAGCTTTGTGCCTGGACGAAAGCTTTCTTAAGTGCCTTCGAAACCTGAAAATTAATATCACTAAACACACAAGGTTTGGCGAAGTATTTCTCCATGATGATTAGTCAAAAACACGTACAAATCACAAATATTAGAGCACCGTGGATCTGATACCAATTGTAGGATCGAAGAGCACATGAAAAGCTACCAGGGGGGTGAATGGTAGATTAAAACTTTTTCAGCGGAAGTAATGAAAACCTCCCGGCAGAAAAATGTTCGGTTAAAGAAATCGTGTGTGAGACTAATCTAAACGTATTTCACCGTGACAAAAGTGATAGATATCAGAGAGAATCAAGTCATGAAGACGACACAATAAGAATCACTCAAATCTGTCGAGAGAAACTCAAGTTACGGTTGATAGGTCGAACAAATGTCAATCTGTTCTACCGAGAAAAAAATAGATCTGCAATACTGCGAAGAAACACGTGTAGATCAAAAACCACAAATCCAATGACCGTGTAATTTTGAAAGATGATAGATAATCAAGTTTTGAAGACAACCCAAAAAGAATTACGTCAATTGGATCTGTAAAACTCGAGGTATGATAAAACCACCGAAGAAAGTTAGTGCTGTGCAGAAAACTCGATGAAAAAACTTGTCTGAAACAAGTTGGACGAACAAGGCACAAAAGTTCCTTTAAACTACGATCTTTATTCAATTGAACACAAGAGAAACAGCCCAAAAGTCGTCTACCATGAGCTTTGGCCTCCCTTGCTTATATAACCAGTCCTAAGGCCAACCCAAACATAACTAGGACTCTAATCCTACTAAATTCATGAATCGTAACTTTCCATAACTGTTCAAGACTCTTCTATACGCAAATAGAAGCAATCTTAAGACTTCCAAACACATTAGGAATGTATCCCACATTTCTAAAACAACCCAAATTCGTGACCCACACGAAATCTTAACATAACCAACTCAAATCTTTTCATATTTGAGTCAAAGACGACTCAGCCGCAACCTGAGTCTGTAACCTAGTCAGTTGGACCTTTCTGACCAATTCTTTACGTCCACATCTCTTCATCACGCCTCAGAATCATGTAGCTACGTCCATGCACACCTTGCATACGTGCAAACATCTTCCAATGACTTTCACGATACCTTCATATGCATTGTTCTTGATTCGAACATGCTGCGCAACCTCCCGATCAACTTAACTACAATTCCTCCTGAACTTGATTGTTGAACCTCATCTTCTCGCTAAGACTAATTCAATGGATCCCGTCACCAGCAATGTCTTGAACTCAAGCAACACCTGCACATGAATAAACAACCAATACTTCTGAGCACAAGTCCTCAACTTGACTCATGTTAGTTCTGAAACTACAACATCTTACATGAGCACCTCACATAAGCATGTTGCAAACCATAGCAAAATGATATCATCATTAACCACCAAAACACACCAAAAACTTAGTAAAAGAATACTAAGCAAACTTTTCATAGATGCAAAACAAGTTCAAAATATTTCAAAGCAAAAGCAGAACCATTGCAACCTAGCTCCGGACCTTGCCAAAACTAACCGGACCTTGAACCGGAGCTTACCAAAGCTAGCAGGACCTAGCGCCAGAGCTAACCAAAACTAGTCAGACCTAACATCGGACCTTGTTGGAGCTCGGATCTAGAGTCGAACCTTGATGATTAATGTGTTTTGGTAGTATTCAAAACTTTTATCGCCATAGCCAATATATTCAACACACATAGGTCTCACATATTCTACCATGTATGGTTCCAGAAAAGAGACAAAAGAGTAATATTCACAGAAACTAGCTATGCGAGATCTAGTGGTTACTCCCCTAGCAATGTCTCCAGTGATGTTGTTGATGGGATGATCTCTTTGTATACTCTGATGTACTCTTGGGTGAGGGACTTGTGTAGTTGCTTGCATTTCATTTTCTTCATTTTCAAGGTTTCCCCCTAGATCATTGCTTCCATGATTATATTGATCTTCTTGATCTTCCTGACCTTGATCTTGTGCATGAGCTTCCCCTTGATCATTGCTTTCCTATTGAGGTTCATCTTGAGCAGTTGAGTCTTGTGGTTGCTCTTGAGGTCGAATATCACCAAGTGCCATCCTCCTCAACGCTTGGCATGAGGCTTCTTCTTGATCTAGCACACACTTATCAACTTGCTTCACTTGGGAGCTATTAGTTCCGTCAAACACTACGTCATGTGGTGTTTCAACAATGCTAGAGACTTTGTTGAAGACACGATAGACATAGGCGTTCAAATTATAACCAAGAAAGAACCCTTTATCAGATTTTGAAGCGAACTTAGAAGTCCTCAGTTTCTTGTTCAAGATAAAACATTTACTTCCAAAATCTCTAAAATATGAAACATTTGATCTGTTACCGATGAGAAGCTCATATGGTGTTTTATTCAGAAGTCGGTGAAGATATAGCCGGTTTGTGTCGTGACAAGCGGTGTTCACCACTTTAACCCAAAACTGGTCCGAAGTCTTGTATTCGTCCAGCATCGTCCTCACCATTTCAATTAGCGTCCTATTTTTGGCCACCCCATTTTGTTGAGAGGGGTAGGGTGCAAAAAATTCATGCCTTATTCCTTCTTCATCTAGGTACTCCTCAAGTTGTGTATTCTTGAAATCCTTTCCGTTGGGACTTCTAATGTTCTTCACAATTGATGAGAATTCACTTTGCGCCCTTTTTAGAATTTCTTGAGGATTCCCTGAGTTTCCCATTTATCATACAAGAAAAACACCCAGGTAAATCTAGAAAAATCATCAACAATAACCAATCATCAACAATAAGCAATTGGACCGAAGAGGTCCATGTGAAGAAGTTCCATCGGTCTTGAGGTAGTCATTACGTTCTTGATGGGGTGTGGTGCTCCAACTTGTTTTCCCACCAGGCATGCGCTGCACGGCTTGTCTTTTTCAAAAACAACATCTTTTCAACCTCGGATATGACCACCTTTTAGAAGTTTCTACAGATTTCTTATCCCAACATGGGCTAACCGTCTATGCCATAACCATTCCATGTTAGTTTTTGCAACCAAGCAAGTGTTGAGTTCAGATTTATATTTGTTGAAGTCAACAAGATAAAGCTTTTCCTTCAACATTCCCTTGAATGCAATCGAGACATCGCTTCTTCTAAAAATAGTCACACTGTCATTAGTGAATAGACAATCATAACCGTTGTCGCAAAGCTGAGATATGGATAAAAGATTATAATCTAGAAAATCGACATGTAAAACATTTGAAAGATTATGTTGGGAAGAAATTTCAAATTTTACCGCTACCAAGGACCTTTCCTTGGCTATTGTCTCCAAAATATATTCCTTCATTTGGATCCGAGTTGCACTCATACTCCACAAACATACTCCTCTCTCCCGTCATGTCATTAGTACATCAACTTTCCAACACCCATTTCTATCCACCGGAGGAGTAGGCCTACAAAACAGAGTTATTTCTTGGTTTTAGGTACCCAAGCTTGCTTGGCTCCTCACAGGTTACTCACAAGAGTCTCGGGCACCCACAAACAAGTTTTTGAGTTTTTGTAGTGTGGCCCTGCATATTTGGCAAAGACATGTCCAGATTTATCTTTCATAAGTACAAAGGAAGCATCAAAAGTACGAAATAGTATTTGCAATTCAGATTCATTTGATGTTTCAAAGTAATTTGCTTCTTAACTTGAACATTAGTGGACATGTTTTTATATTTAGTAAACCCAAGACCATCTTTGACGTTAGGAGGTCTAGTGACCATATATGCACTACGTGCCTATTTAATCTTTTCTTTGTCAAAGATGCCACTTTGGGATGAATGTTTAGCGTGTGAAACAAAAGAATCATGTTTAACAATATCTTTCTTATTAGAGCATGTGCAAATTATAGTTGTTGTCGAATTTACAACTTTGGAAGGTGAGCTTTTGGAGGAGGAGTAGTCACTTTGCTTGAGTGACTCAACTTGCACTTCAAGAATTTTGTTAACTTTTGACAAGTTAGCAAGTTCATCCTTGATTGCAATGTGTGAGTCTTCTAGTTTTGAGTAAGTTTCCTTACTCAAGGCTATCTCATGCTCAAGTGACTTGCTCTTCTCCTTCTCAAGCTCAAGGAGTTTTTCAATCTCTTGATATCTCTTCCTTTCCCGGATGAGCATATCTTCTTGTCGGCTGACAAGCTCCTCCTAAAAAATTTCATCCGACAACATTTTCATTTTCTTTAAAGCAGCTTTATTTAAACTTTTAAACATTTCCTCATTTTCACTAGAGCTATCAAAATCATCAATGGAGGAATTAAGCGAGGGAGGTGTAAGTTGAACCTTTTTCTTGACTTCCTTAGCCATGAGGCAAGTATGATTATGAGTCTCCCGTCCTCCCATGTTCAGGAAGAGCGTAGACTTCTAGGTCGACATTTTGATGGCAATGGTAGCCATCTTCTTCTTCACCGGAGGAGGACTCATCATTTGAGACCCACTCCTTGCCAATGTGCGCTTGGTGAGCTAGCATTCTTTTCTTTAATGTCTTTCTCTCTTGTGGCTTCGCTTCGTTCTTGTTCTTATTTTCTTCATATGTCCAGTCAACCATAAAGTGATCGTACTCGCCACAATTTTAGCAGGTACATCGTGCCTTCGATTTTCCTTTCTCTTTGCTCTTCTCATCACTTGAGTTGATGACCTTACTTCTTCTCATCATGCGCTTGAATTTCATGATGAAGAGCGCCATCTCTTAATCATCCAAATCGGTGCTCAACACTTGTGTCTTCTTCATCTTGTGCTTCATGAACTTCCTTTCCTTTAGGCTTCCAAGTTGCTTTGAGGGCAACTTCTTTCTTCTTGGAGGAGGTAAGTTCAGCTAAGTCTTTGACATATTGGGCCTCCTTCTCCATCATATCATGGTTAGTAATCTTGCCCAATAGTTCATCCAGAGTCATTTTGTGAAACCCCGGGCTTTCTCAGATCATAGATCACAAAGTGACGATGCGGGGCATGAATGCCCTTATCATCCTCTTTACGATCTCATGATCGGTCTACTTCTTGTTTCCATAGGCACGAATCTTGTTAATAAGTGCCTCCATCCAGTTGTACATTTCCTGAGGTGATTCGCCCTCCTCAATGGCAAACCTCCCCAATTCTCCTTCCAGCATTTAAATTTTTACTCCAGGAACTGATCGATTTCCTTCGTGAGCTATCTTGAGTGTATTCCAGATTTCTTTGGCACTTTCCAGTCCATCAGTATTGGTGAACTCTTCTCGGCTCAAGGAGGAAGTGATCACTGCAACGGCTTGTGCGTTGCGGTGAATTTCTTGCTCTTTGCTCTGCAGTGAGTTCATTGTCATTATCTAAGATATCTACTCCTGTACACATCATGCCAAAGACTGGGATTCAAGGAGATTAGATGCATTTTTATATTATACTTCCACATTGTATAATCATTTCCGTCGAACTGAGGAGGTTTTCCCATGTGAATTGAAAGATAATGATTGTTTGAATTTAGACGATTATAATTATAAGGATATCAGGAGTAGTCATGATGACCACTCTCCGTCGTCTTCTCATCTTCTCCCTTGCCCTTTTTGCCTAGGAGTTTCTTCCTTCGAAATGCCTTGAGTTGACGCACTTCTTCATCATCATGTTTATTTTCCTTGAGTACATCAAATGCCTTTGTGTCTTGTTCTGCTTCAGTGTTGGGCACCTTTGAGATCTCGTTGTTCTTGTCAGAGGCCATTGATCTCTCCGAGCAATTAGTCTTGTAGATGGAGAACCTGCTCTGATACCAATTGAATGTGGCCTAGAGGGGGGTGAATAGGCTTTGAAAATTTCCTGCACACTTAATCAAATCGTTAAATTCCTGGTGGACCGAACTTGTCTGGTGTGCTTGTGTGGTGTGAACTGATCAAGTGTTAGAGCGAAAATTGTACATGTTATAGCGGCAGAATTTGAACAACTATTCAAACAAACATGATTGAACAATTTCTATTGCAAACATGCACGTGTAATACAATTGTAATTCAGATTACAAGGTTGATCAACTTAGTGCCCTTAGTAATGATAATTGCAAAAGTAAATCAGCACACGGGAGACCAATTTTTATAGAGGTTTGATCTCACCAAAGAGATCTACATCCTCATTGAGGAGGCCCACACAGAGCCGAGTCTCCTCAAACCCTTTCCCTCGTCAAGTCATCACACAAGGCCGACTTGGTTCCACCATCACGGGTAATCACCGAGTTGGTGGAGCAACCTCACACGTTGAGGGCTACCAAAAAAGATTACAGCAGAAAAGGATGATCAAATACACTCAAAAAGATTACAAGTAATGCAAGAGTGTATAGAAATCAAACCCCAAGATCTCAATGACGCATAGACAATGATCTCCCAATTTGAAATCAGAATACTCAAAATATTTTCACTTTTGAGGACCTTAGATGTGTGGGGAGATGTGTTTTTGTGCTCTTGGGACAAGTGGCGGCGCTAGAGTTTCAGTTTTTAATAGTAGAATTCGAGAGATGTGTTTGTGGGGTTGTGGATCTCCTATTTATAATATTTCCAAAAATATTACCGTTAGGGATCCCGACGACCGGACTAGTCTGCTCCGGCGTCCGGACTTGTTTGGTGTGCTGAGAAAAATTTGCGTGGAATGTGCAACACACTAAAAACCCTAATATGTTGTAGGTATACCAGACTAGTCCAATAAGAGTCCAGACTTGTCCGTTGCCCTGTGTATTGGAACATCAAGAAGTTTCATGGAATAGTCCAGCCCATGAACGAAATTGTTTGGTGCATAGCGTTGTGAAACATCAGAAAATTTTTCGGACTAGTCCGATCCATGAACAGACTTGTCCGCTGCACAGTGTTATGGAATATCAGAAAGTTTAACAGACTAGTCTGGTCCATGAACGGACTAGTCCGGTGCACTTTGAAGTGAGACACCAGAGAGTTGAACTGGCTAGTCCGGTTGGGAGCGGACTAGTCCGGTGCTCAGTGAATTATTAAGGTTGATTTTAAGCCCTTACCCCTACGCAAAGACTTGATCTATTGGGGTGTGTCTCCCACAGACATCCTATACATTTAAATCTATTTTGATCTTCATACATCAATTGGGCTTTTCTTTTGTACATCACTTCATTTTTCACTTTTTGAGTGCACCAAACTATCTCATGTGAGTTGACCTACATTCATCTCAACAAGTTCATTAGGATCTCAATCGTTTGTTATCAATCGTCCAAAACCCACATGGCAATGCCTAGATGGACATTCAGAAACAAGCAAGAACAAGATGTAGGCAAAACTGAATATCCATTACTCACAAATTGGGGTTCACTTTGGCTGTCCCAGGTGGCCGTTGAGCACAGCTGCAGTACAGTATGTTTGCATGATGGCTAAACCTATCAAAGAAAACCCAACCAAAAAAGGGGGCGCAACCACTAGCTAAATAGGGGGGAGGAGGTGGGCGTCCAGCCTGCCCACAAGGCAGTGAACAGGCGCCCAATCAGCCACGCCATCTCCTTGATCCCTTTCCCTAATTTAGGCGGGATACCACTTTCCTAGTTATTTCTTGACAAACTAAAAATAGATAGGTGGCACAAACACCTATGCTTTATTCTGAGCAGGTTCACCATGAGCATAGGTGGCGCATGCACTAAGGAAGCTTCTGGTCCTTCATTCTTCAGAATCGTTACAATGTTTAATTCACATGCACAAGCTCGAGTGAGTGGTCCTAGTGGCGCTTGTGCTGGTTTAGTTGGAGTAGTCGTTCCTTTTGTTAGGGTTGATGTCCTCATCACCACCTGGATCACAATCCAATCGGTCTTCCACATCTCCCACTTCCTAGAAGGAAAGGTCTTTATGTACATGAATGGGGCATTTATAAGCTTTACGAAGTAGTAGAACCCCAGCAAGCAGTTACCTTTGCCTGGCGTCTGGAGAGTGAAGAAGGTCCGAAATAGAGGGATGCAGGACGGCACACCCACCCACATATCGCAGAAGTGGATGAAGATCGCCACTAGCAAATGCAGTGAGGTCCAAGGTGGTGCAGTTGGAGCCCGTACGACTCCAACAACATCCGCAATAAGTTGGACACTGGTAGAACCAGCCCAACCATGGCGTACGCCGTGAACTAAATAATGTCGCCGGAGGACTCCTTCTTGAATGGGAGCTTGCCGCGGCGAATAGAGTTGTTGAAGGAATCACTTGTCCAACCCATCAGCTTCAGAACTCTCAACAACTCATCATCGCTCACAACCTTGCTCGGGGGAAGTCCGAGTTCCATCGCCACAAAGTGGAGCAAAAGTGGGAGTGCGGCGCAATGGTTCTAGCAGAGAACTCTATGGAAAGAATATATCGATGTGTAAGAGTTGTTCCACCTTGCAACACCTCTTCCTTTATTCAGCCTCCTCAACACTTGGATGACAACTGCATTTGGACAAGGTGAACCATTGTCATAAAGTTACCTTGTCAATGACAAAGGGGCCCGGGTCCACTTTGTTAAAAAAGGTCGCACCAGGTCAACCATTGTCATAATGAGAAGTTGGAAGCCCGAGGGCGGCGGCCTGATAGGGCTATAAAGATTATGCTAGGAACCGATACGAAAATTATATTGGGAACCGTCGTCCACCAATTTTGTGAGATCAGCACGTCATGTATCTCACCTACCAAATCAAGAAGGACCCCGTGTCCCTAACAGAAGACGGAAGCAGCAATGCGGGAGAGATAATGGCCCCACCTCCATCATCGAAACCTCATAATCTCACCAAAGGTGGGCCCAACGCCACTATCAATACCGTGCATACCAGATATCCCTTCATACTAGAAGAAGACGTGTCGAGTTCCACCTTCCAGTATTGTGGACTTCCGGAGACAACACGTGTCCCGCAGTGACGGACCTACCTCCCTCCTTGGGGTTGCTCCGATGCTGCCATGTGTCCCGCAGTACCGGACCTGCTACCCTACATAGGGTGGCTACGGTGCTGCCATGTGTCCTAGGACGCCAGACCTGCCTCCCCGACCTGGGAAGCTCCGGTGCTGCCATGTGTCCAGTAGCTCCGAACCTGCCTTCCCGCAGAGGGAAGCTCCGGAGCTACCACGTGTCACACGACCGGATCTAAGTCTGTGATAGGGAGACTTCGGGATCTCCAACAGCGCGGAATTTCAAGAGCTATCAAATGACCGTTACAAGACTTGGTTAATGCGTCATTAATGCTATATTAATGATGCATGATCAGAGGACTATCAAGATTGATAACGATGCCATTGAGGCACGTTATCATGCTATTAACCACCCTTAACACCATAGATTGTGTATGGGGCAGTTATTACAGCCAGGGCCACATGTCGGACCATGAGGCAAACTGTAACAGCCTGTCCTTGGCATATAAATGGGTTGCGCTGCACGGTAGAAGCTAGGCTAACCTCAACTAATTCCAGACTAAGCTCAGGCTTATGTATACTTGTACAATCAACACACACTCTGTGGAGTAGGATATTACGCTCAGGCGGCTCGAACCATGTAAAATCCTCTCTGTTCACCCTTGTTCTTGATCTTGATTAGCGCCGTAACTAAATACGAACCTCCACGGACTACTTCTTAGTAGTACCAAGGGAACTGTCTTAGTCTACACTTCAACAATGACCATGACACTAGGGACCTACCCAAGAATTGGCATGTCCCGGAGGTACTATTTTTATCAACCTTACATCCGGCATAATCCGCATCAGAATATCTGATGAGATTAAATTTTGACCCTTTTGAATACCATAACCCATGGTTTGGTATATGAACTAAATAGCACAAGATTCTATTAACGGCCGTCAAAGGACACTCCTTAGGTGCAGCTTGAAATCTTGCACACATACACACACTTAGCATAATATCTAGCCTAGATACACAAAGGTAAAGCAAAGACCCAAACATGGAGCAATATACATTTTGATCCACGCTGGGGCCATCTTTGTTGAGGTCGTTGCGTCCATTTGTCATCATGGGCATTGTAAAAGCCAACATTTGAGAAACCTAGGAAGCAAAAATGTGAACTTAAAAATTTTAAGTTAAATTGGGAATTCAAACTCACATGAATCATGTTAGTTAATAAATAATGTTAAAATAAGGACTTGTTAAAAACTTTATATCTAATAAAAGCTTATCAGTATATAATGGCACTTAGGAAAATAATTAGGAAAATGGAAGAAATCCCAAGTACAATTCCAAAGATAAAGTCAAATAGAAATGTAAGTTTCAAATGCCAATAACAGCAAATAAAAATCCTTTAAAAACCTCATGACAAATTCAGCTCTAGAATCTAATTGAGAAAGAAGAAATTTTATACTGAACACTAGAGTTCATATGAGGAGATATCAATTAAACTATATGAAGGGATTTTCAAATTCAATTCAAAATCTCTGATTCAAATTTAGCAAACTCCTAACTGGAATTTACTAGTGTGTTTCACATATTTCCAATAACCCACCTGCCATGTTTGGTAATATTTCAACTTCATTTGTCATGTATTTGAGTCAAGCCATGTGAGGACATTCAAATTCAAATTCAAAATTTAACTTTCAATCCAACTTCATAGAATCTTAAAATTTGAATTCGATTTAACCAAATGAAAAATTGGATTACACCATTGTGTTCACCACAATTTAATTAGTTAACCTGCCATTTTTGAGTATTTTTAGAGTCTGTTTAATATACATCTGGCAAAAATGGGGAGGATGTACATGTGGGGTGGGACCCACTTCGAAAAGTGAGAGGAGAGAACCTTCCTCTGTTCCAAAGCAACAGAACGAGCATTGCATGCTCTCCACGTAGCAGTCTGCTTCTTCCCAATTTTTTCCCTCTCCCTCGCTCTTATCCAGCTCTGCTCTTCTTTACCGAAGCACTAAGCTAACCAATCACTCCTCAGCTCACTCATATGCTTTGCTCGCCGTGGTGCTCGCCTCTGCTTCCTGCCGTCTTGCAGCAGTGCTGCCCAAGGTTTCCCAGTGTTCCCAGCTCGTCTGCGCGTGCCAAGGCGGGCGCCGAGCCTTCCTCCTTCTCCCTGGCGTGCCTCTGCCTCGGCTCCTTTCTTCTCGAGCGATGCTAAGACGGATATTCCAGTTTTACTCATGGAGTCGCCCCTGCTGCAACGTCGATAGTGTTATCATGTTCTCCACGTCCAGCTGAGCTCACTAGGAGTGGAGCAAGGGCTCCTTCCTCCTCCCCAACGCGAAGTGGCGTCGTCTCCTTCCTCTTTGTAGGATCGAAGAGCATGTGAAAAGCTACCAAAGGGACAAGTGTGGAGGTGTACATACTTCTTAAGGAGGATAATTGTTCATATATTAATTTACATGAGCAACAAGAATCGTCACTAGAAATCAAAGATCTTAAAAGATTAATTTCAGATTCTAGTGATTCAATTTTAACAGCATTGTCCCTATGTTTTTTGTCCCTTTTCTTAAGTATAATAGTGGCACGAGAAATAGCATCACATATTTCTCGCAAGTGGGACATACTTCTTCATTGTCGCTGTCGTGTTCTACCTCCTTCATACTTGATCTTGAGTTGCCTGCCATGAAGCAAATATTTGTCAAATTCTCTTGATCTTCGTCACTTCCGATGTCCACATCGCTCGAGCCAAGTTCTTGAAGTACAGACACAAAACTGTTTACCAATTGGCTACCTGTAAAACCCTTCTTCTTCTTCTTGTTGTTTGTAGAGGAGGACTTCAGCTTTGTTAACTTCTAATCACGAGGAGTAGAACTTGAAAAGTTAGAGCAATTTGTACGAAAATGTCCAAACTCACCGCATTGGAAGCACCGTTGAGGTCCACCTATTCCTCTACTTCTAGTTCTCACATTTTGCAATACTTTTGAGAACCGAATAGAGAGAAGTATTAGTTCCTCCCCTGAAAAATCTTCAATCTGTTCAAGGGATGGAGGAAAGCAAAGCAAGTGTATCACAAGATGAGGATTGACTAGAACTAGTCATGTCACATTGTGAAACAAATGCAAGAGACTTATTGGGATTTTTACGTGATATTATGTAAGGTTCTTGAGTTTTCAATTCAGAATATAGAACATCCAAAGTATGTGTACTCATGATAGTAGATTCATGAATAGATGTAACTTTCGTCTCCCAAATAACATATCTAATGCACTTAACAATTGCCTAACATTTTCAATATTTGAAAACTAACGATGACACTACGCAAGTTGCAGAGAATTTTATTAAAGCGAGCAAAAAGGTCATCGATTGACTCACCGGGTTGCATCTCGAAACGCATATATTGTTTCTTGAACATATCTTGCCTTACCTCCTTCATCGATTTGGAGCCTTTGTGGTAGTCACATAGTGCTTTCCACACGTCATACGCAGATTGGAGATGTGCAACACGATCGAAGTCGCTTTAAGTCAATCCTTGTATGATCAAGTTTCGCGCCTTATTGTTGTTGTTGACATCTCTCATGTTTGCAATTGTGACTTGATCATTTGGTGGCATGTCTAAGGGCTTGTACACCTTTTCCCATACGGCGAAGCCTTGCGCTTGTACGTAAACCTCCATACGTGCCTTCCAAACCTGAAAATCAACGCCATTGAACACACAAGGTTTTGCGGAGTATTTCTTCATGATTATAAGTCAAAAAACATGCAAATAAAAAATATTAGAGCATTGTGGCTCTGATACCAATTGTAGGATCGAAGAGCATGTGAAAATCTATCTTAGGGGGGTGAATGGTAGATTACAAACTTCTAAGTGGAAGCTATGAAAACCCCTCGGCAAAAAACTAATCTGATAAGTAAACTATGTGTGCGACTAATCTAGATAAGTTCAACCATGATAAAAATAGTATAGATTGTAGATAATCAAGTCATGAAGACAATATTAAAAGAATCACGAGAAATCGTCGAGTAAGGCTCAAGTTATGACAAAAATCCTGAGTGAAATCAATCTGTTCTAACAGAGAGCCAACAGATATGTTATGCTGCAAAGAAAACTCGTATAACTCAAAAACCACAAATCCAATGACTGTGAAATTTTCATAGATGACAGATAATTGAGTTGTGAAGACAACACAAGAAGGATCATATCAACTAGAGTAGTAAAACTCGAGTTACGATCAAAACACCAAAGAAAGGTCGGGCAGCGCATAAACTCAACGAGAAAGACTTGATGAAAACAAGTCAGACGAACAAGGCACAAAAGCTCCTCTAAACTAAAAAAATTTATTCAAAGAAACACAAGAGGAACAGCCAAAAGTCGTCTACCCAAGAGCTCTGGCCTCCCTTGCTTATATAACCAGCCCTAAGGCCAATCCAATCCTAACTAGGACTCTAATCTTACTCAGTTTCAACCAAAACTTTCCATAACTGCTCAAGATTCTTCCATACGCAGACAGAAGCAATCTTAAGACTTGCAAACACCTTAGGAACATACCAAACATTTCTAAAACAACTCAACTTCGTGCTCGCCATGAAATCTAACAAAAAAACTCTAAACCTTCCATAAACGAACCATAACTACCTCAGCCGCAGTCTGAGGCATAAACAAGTCGGTTGGACCTTTCCGGCCACATCTTCACGTCCATATCTCTTCACCATGTCTTGGAACAATCTAGCCACCTCCATGCACCCCTTGCATACGTGTAAACACTTTCCAAAACATTCACGATACCTTCATATGCATTGTTCTTGACCCAAACATGATGCATGACCTTCGTGATCAACTCAACCCAATCCTAACTAGGACTCTAATCCTACTTCGTTTCAACTGAAACTTTCCATAACTGCTCAAGACTCTTCTATATGCAGATAGAAGCAATCTTAATATTCCCAAACACATTAGGAACATACCAAACATTCCTAAAACAACTCAACTTCATAACCCACATGAAATCTAACTAAAACAAACTTGAAACTTTCAATAAAGGAACCATAACCACCTTAGCCGCAGTTTGAGGCATAACCCAGCTGGTTGGACCTTTCCGACCAATTCTTTACGTCCACTTCTCTTCATTGCACCTTGGAAACAAGTTGCCACGTCCACACACTCCTTGCACACATGCAAACACCTTCCAACAACGTCCATGATACCTTCATATGTATTGTTCTTGACCCAAACATGCTGCGTGACCTCCCGAACTTGGTTGTTGAATCTCATCTTCCCCTTAATACTAGTTCAAGGATCACCATCACCAGTCATGTCTTGACCTCAAGCAACACCTGCACATGAACAAACAACCATTCTTTCCGAGCACAAGGCTGCAACTTGACTCACGTTAGTCCAAAACCCACAACACCTTACATGATCACATCACGTAAGCATGTTGCAAACCATAGCAAGATAATACGAGCCATAACCACCAAAACACATAAAAAAATTAGTAAGAGAATACTAAGCAACCTTTCCAGAAGCCAAAAAGCAAGTTTTAAACATTGCAATATAAAAACAGATCCGACACACAATTATTTCAACAAATAAAATTATCGAATAGACAAAAAATGGCGCTGCAATGTAAAGACAAAAGATTGGACAATCCAATCCCAAACTCACGTGCAAATCACGTGTCAGAAAGTTCGAACAGTCCTAACCAAGTAAAGAGTAAATGCTACTCTCGAAGCACTCCCACCACAACGACTCACCTGCAGCTCATGTGAGTGAAAGTTTGGACAACCCGTAGCGTGAAATATGTGCAACTCACGTGAGAAAAAGTTTGGACAATCCGAGACCATTGAAGGTAACGTTACTTCCAAAAACACATTGAAAAATTTGGACAATCCAAAACTATCAAAGATAACGTTACTCCCAAAATGTACTGAGACTAGTTTAGACACTGTGTATCGGGGTGTATCGTGGTGTATCTGTGTAAGCTCAAAACTTTGAATGTAAACCTTCACTTTTATTCTAATTGCCAATGTATTCAGCACACATAGATCTCACACTCCCGCAGCGGCGCCACACCGGCTTCTCTCTCCATGGTGCAGAACGGCCACGCCAAGCGCCGTCCCGCTGCCTGACATATTATTAGTCTTTCCGTCCACCACATCCCGCATTATGGTTCCCAACATCGTATTTTTGTGCTCCTCGACCCTTTTTGGCCAGTCTTAATGCCAGAAGTCGGATTTTCAATTTTTGACGACGGCCATTAGTGAAACCATAGTGACTACGCACTAAAGTTCTCCCTGCATGGTTGATTAATTTTCAATCCCTTTGAACCATAAAAACTAGAGTCTGTGATGAGTTTACATCATCAAACAAATCAAAGAATTATGGTGTATTGGCTTGGGAATAGAAGATCTTGGCACTGCCACCATAAAACGTTTTGTTTATCATCACACTTCCTATTAGAGCCAAAATGTTAATGAAATTGATTCAATTTCTTGTTATACATCATACCCTGATGTTCCAAGATCAATTTTGTAGGAATTGAGCATTTCCCGAGTGATCCCGAGCTCGCCGGAGCTCACATTGCTGCAGCACCCGTCGACGGCTAGGCTGCAGCCCCAGCTGGCCTTCCTTGACCCCCCGTTTGGATTCGCTGTGACTAAACATGCTCTAGTGGTCAGTCCCGACGGAGGAGGAGAAACCAGCTAGGGTTCCGGTCTGTGTCGCCCTCGGCTGGAAAAAGAATTATGCAGAAAAGGTTATCAACTTGTAGCACTCACAGCAAATTGTAGAAATGCACTAAAATGTGAAACAAATTTCCCTCAACTCCTTATGATCCAAACTTTGCAGTAAACCATTTGAATTGACATGAAAAACCTCATAAAATTCTATAAAAATCTGAGAAACCTAAATCATGGGGAAATTCTTCTGCCAGCTCCAGAACCTATAAAATTCTGAAATTTTTATGGAGCACAGAGGAGGTTGAACTGAACATAAAAAATGACAAGGTAAATCCCTCATATGAACATTTTATAATGTTGTATGTCATTTTGGCACTTCACTTGATAAAAAGGACAAGAAACTAAGAAAATAAAACTTTAAAATTGAACCACTACAATCTGAAGTTGATCGCTTGAAATCGTTTATTCTTAATGATGATTTTTGTTCTTCTTGTGAGATGATCTATGCGCAATTGTCTTCCCTAAGAAACATGAACACCTCCACACATAATCAACTTGAGATTGAAATTGAAAGGAATAAAAAACTTGCTATAATTGACAAGAAAAATGTGATTGATGCTTGCTGTTCTACCGTGATTTGTATTGTTCTAGCTACGATGATCTTAATACGAAATTGCTTGATGTTGGGGCCAAAATTTCCACTTCGTACAATGCTTTACACACTATTGAAATCAATTCTAGTTCTAATTGTAAACTAAAAGTAAAAAATTATGTCAAAATTGTGTAGACTTGTCCGAGAGACTTGATGGTATGCATCTGAAACTAGAGTGGTTTAGTGCGAATAAACCTAAACTTACTGCTAAATTCTTGTAAGTCTAGGAATGATAAACTAGCTATACATTTTGATTCTCATACTTATGCTAAGGCTAATCCATCCATGGCTATAACGTCACTAGAAAGTTGTTTAATTCAAGCAATTCCTAAGCAGACTCCGGGACACACTGGCCAAACCCACTACATGCTCTGAAATTGCTAGATGTACACACTGTCAATTTGGGCGCACTAGTCGGCCTCTGTTACGCTAAGAAATGGCTAAGGCCACTTGGCTTGTGTACACATTAGTATATACGCATTTCTTGATTTAGAACAATTCAAAAAATAGTAATTGACTATTGGAACATAGAGTAGAGATTCAAAGCATGAATAAATTGTAGTTATTATCACATTTATTATTGCCTAACAAAAATTATTAAATTATTTGGAAAAATAAGAGGAACCCATATCTAGTCTTCAAATTAGATAATCTCATCGCAAATAATTACCCAGATAGCTCATAGAAATGTTATATCGTTAAACTTGAAATAAGTGATAGTTGGCCAAAATAAATTATGGGATAGCAAATTAATTTCAACCTCATGAAAATCATTGAGATAGTCATAGATTAGTGATGTTGAACATAGAAGCTTCCGATTAAATGATCTCTTAGCAAAGAACCTCCTAAATCTTTCTAAAAAATATATTATCAAGACTTTTGGAATATTAATTGATTAAAATAAATTATGGGAATACTGAATAATAGTCACCCTCATAGAAGAAGCATTAAAATAGTCACTGATTAGAAAAACCCATAGATAGGCTCTCAATAAAATAATGTCTTCACTAGTAATTCCCTAAAAATCCAAAAAGTTATGTGCTAGAGAAGTTCAAAAATATGTTTATAACTTTTAGAACATATTAACAATATAATAGAAAAGGAAAATTGTACAAAATTAATAAATCATTCAATAGCTCATAATACAAATTTTATTTAGCTAGAAAATACTAAAACATATATTTAACCACTAAAATAAGTGAAGCTTCCATTAGTTAAATCATAGTAAACATATTCATGTGATTAAGAATTATGTAGGAAGTCCATAAGCATCATAAGAGACTGCTAGACCATAATAAAGGTACATTTTAGACAAAATGAAACTTATCATAAATTATTCAAATAACTATAAAATTGAGAAAAATCACTTGAAACTCCACAATTGACAATAACCTTATTGGTAATTACTTAAAAGCGTTACTTGATTTCTAAAATGTAAATAACATGGAAGTGGATGAAGCTAAACTAGTGAAACAAACAAAACAATTATAGTCCTCCAAAAAGCAATTAGCTGACCACAAAATAGTATCATTTACAAATAAGCCCCAAATAACATGTTATATTCGCCGGGTAGACCTTTCAAACCATAGCAACCGTATTAATGAATGATTCTAGTATTTATTGGAATTTTATCTGGATTTCTTGGATTTTCATCTGTATTTTATTGGATTTTCTTGAATTATTCAAATAACCATAAACATGAGAGAACCATTTTAAACTCTGCCTTGATAATAACCTCATCGTAATCACTTAGAAGCTTTACTTGATTTCTAAAATGTATTTAACATGGAATTGGGTCAAGATAAAGTACTGAAACCAACAAACAATTATAGTCTTCCAACAACCATTTATCTAACCACAATATTATCATTTACAAATAAGCCTCAAAGAAGAAGTTGTATTCCCAAGTAGAACATTCCAAACCGTAGAAACCGTATTAATGAATGATTGTTCGTATTTACTTGAATTTCATTTGGATATTTGTATTTTCATTTGTTATTAGTAATTATTGATGTAATTACATATCGTAGCAAATGAAGAGATCGAACAGGAACCTGAAGGCTCAGTCTACATAGAATTTCTTAGACATTGTAAAGGCAAGCTCAAACTTTCTTGAACATATTGCACCTACATTTTGCAAATGCACCCAATGGCCCGTTTCCAATATGCATGACTGAAAGTCTATTTTATACATTGGTGTAGTAATGCCCAAGTGAAATGTGGTAGTACATTAGGTAGGAATTATAGTAGTTAATGTTGGTGTTGGTTACTTGCTCTTCAAAGACTAGTTCCCAGCTACACCCTGTTGAATCACTATTGTGAAACCCATAACTTGGGAAGGATAAGAAGGTACAAGTGTGAGTTTAAAATTTTCAAAGCTTAATGGGAAATGCAAAACTCACATGAATTAATTTGCAACTTGAACTATATTCAGAAATAGGAGAAATGCATAAAGATTTAAAAACCCTAAATGAGGAGGTTCAAAATTCAAACTAAGCATATGTTCAAATTAGGTCAAACATCAAATTTGAGTTCACAAATGGATTCCCCATATCTCAAAATAGTATCCATGCCAAGTTTTATAATTTTTGAACATCATTTGCTATTTAATTCAATGAGGGCATTGAAAAGCATTTGAATTGAAATTCGAATTTGAATTTGACTGAAACTTTGCTGAATGTCAAATTTGACTTCTGAATTAGATTCTACATATTTTATTTAGCCTTGCTACATATTTTTAGCAATTTTAGAGCAAGTTTAAACCACTAATTAAATGTGACATAAATTCGAATTCAATTTGAATTTCACATTCAAATTTGATTAAAATTCTGTTTAAACTCTCCCATGGTTTCTCCATATGGTATTGCCTACCCTGCCAAGATTTTTGCCTTCTTGGAAGATATTTTGCTTTTTGTTTCGAGTGGAAAAGGAGGGGATAATGAGGGAGGGTGGCCCCACCTGATAGAACAGAGAGGAATTTCTTTCCCTCCGCTGTTTCTAGTGCAGCAGGTGCTTTGCACCGTTCCTTACCGCGCTCTTGCCCACGTGAAGCCAACCGAGCACCTTCAACTCGTCCTTAGCCATACGCAGCGCTCCTCCTCATCCCATCCTCTCATGCAAAGGCGACTTCCCTCTGTTCTTGTTTTCCCTAGTGCAGAAGTTGGCCATCGGTTGTGTTCTTTCCGGTTCCGGCCGAATCCCTGCTACGAGGAGTGTTGTGATTCTTTTCTTCGTCGTGCCTCAAGATTCCTGATGATGTGGCGCAACCTCTAACTCTCTCTATGACCGACTCAAGCCTTCAGAGCAAGAATTGTTGCAACAGCGGCCGCCAAAGATGACAATCACCACAGTTTCGATGTTGCCGCGACGTTCCTGTACGAGCTCCCTCTCGTGCCATCCAAAGCATCATCATGTTCGCACAAACCTCCTCGACCTCTCTCTCCACCATGCTTGCCGTGTTTTGCATCGTAGCTACTATGTTTTCTTTTCCCCATCGACATGCTCCATAGAACCACCACCTTTCTCTCTAGAATTCGTTTTACACATTCCATCTCGCTCTAATCCAGTGAAAAAATACCCTCAGTAGATTCCTACAAGTTCCCAGGTCATCTTCCAAGGGAAACAATTGACCCTAGCCTCGGGGCAAGGTGTTTTCCTGGCCGCCGGCCTTCATGACCTAGGTCATCCGTGGAAACAATTTTGCAAACATTTTTACACCGATTGAGGTTTACTTTCACACTCCTTATGGCCCTAATCTGATTTAAAGAAATTTCCCGAGCCCTAACGAACTTGTTGGAAATCTCCTTGCCGCCACAGTCGTGGGGAACCCGGTTCCGGCTATTGATGGTGGTCGCCGTGGCCAGCATCGGACTTGCCATCCTTTGCTGCACTGGGGACACCCTATGCGGTGCGGAGACTCTGGCCGGGTGACCTTTCCGACAGTGCACCACCAGGCGTCGACGCCCTAGCGCCGCCCCTTCTCCCTTGCTGAAGGTGGAAGAAGGCAGGGTTAAGAATAAAACCCGGGCCCCACCCGTTGGTCTCACAAGCCATTCCCTCTCCGGATCTTCTGTTCAAGATGATCGAGTGTGTCCACGTGGTTAAAAACCTTGTGGCCCCACTGTGGCTTGTCTCTGATAGGATTCTTTTGAATGTGGGCCCAGCTGCCAATGTTGAAATCGTTTCCAATTAGAAAATAAATCCAGAAACTTGGTAAACTTGGGGAAATCATATCTCTCGGCATAGTGACCAAAATTTCCCAAATAAATTTTGTTGAACTACTCTTTAAATGTACTCTGCAATGGTGTAATTTATATTTTATTAAAATCCCTGTGATTTTCTGAATAATTAATTTTCCATTTTCCTTTTGGGATTAATTCTAGAAGTTCTACTTAGTCGAAAATTCCCAAACTTTGCCAGAATGTTCTTCATATTATCTTTGAATAGCAGTAAAAATTCAAGCCTTAGTAACCTTCATTAAGGGGGTAAATTATGCAGGATTATCTCAGGTTCATTGAAAATCCATAAAATGTCCAGAAACATTTTCAGAAAATGACCAAGACACTGTAAAATTCATATCTCCCTATAGGAAGCTTAGAAAATTGTGAAACCAATTTTGCAGGACTCAATTTGACCATCCCTCCATGAAAAACATAATATCCTATATGAGAAAGCTCCAGTTTTTCTCTGTAAATTAAGAGAAGGAAAAAGACATAGGGAATCTTGTAGAACACATTCTAACATAGCAGAATCTGAAATTTTTCTAGCACATTCCTTAGTACATCTGTAGACCAATACAAAAATCTTACTTCCAGTATGTTTTATCTTCATCAGATTCTCTCATTAGTAATATAACCTCACATGAATATTCATATTGAAGATCATAAGGTCATTTTTTAAGTTATCTGTTTACAATTATCCCTTAAACCAGATTTGAGTTCCAGTAGAGACTCCTCTGTAGTTTCTTTTAGCATGTTAGAATGCTCTTGTAACTCATAAAGTAGTTCTTCATTACAAGTTTCACTTTCTCATATGTGCATTTCATATCGATAGTGCCCGTGATGATGAAGGACTCTGCGAAGGGATTTCTTCTGGACGGACCAGCAGCTGATCACACATAGATTCTTGCTGACTTTGACAAACTGTTGAGCAAGGTAAGCCCCGGTTTGCATTTAACAGCTTTTATAAATTTTTCTCTGTATAACATTACGTCTTGGAGATAATTGTGCATTAAGTCTGGACGACGTTGATACTCCACTTGCATGATCAGAAACTACAGGGAGTATTTGGGTAGCGGTTAAGTCCTCGTGTAGCTGCTGCTATGCTAAATGTTGGATAGAAATCTGGTAGAAGCTGAGTAGTTGGAATCTACTCGTGAGGTAGGTTTCACCTCACACGGGATTGGTTTATGGTAGAGAATGACTTATGGAAATGAATATGAGACTGGATAGCGGGCTAGGATGTGTAGCCCTGCCTGTGACAATTGTGGACTGATCCGTGTGCGGTCCTGTTGAGCAAGTTTGAGCTATACGAGATGTATACTGGTGTATGGGACCCAAGAAACTAATATAACTTGATGACCTTGGTGTGGAAACTTGTCAGCCATTTGTGAATGGAGTTGAGAAGGCATAAATGTGTAAATATTCTAGCGGGCAACTTTGACATGTCCATGTAGGGGACCTTTTGCTCGATATGGAGAGTTGATTCCATATATGGGCCTCTTGTGAAAAGTGGCTCCATATGGCATAGAGTGAAGCACACCGAAGTAGTTATTGATCCGAATCACCGTTGCTCGCAGTAATGGACTGATCATACTTGTTCGTTGAGTCGTGACGTAGTAAATTAAGAGTAATTGAGTCATATGAAATTTGCTCCGTGCTTAATCACTATTTACTACTTGTATGCTCTAGTCATATTGCTAACTAAATTTACCTCTTATGAAACTTTAAATTTCTGCTAAAATCTGAAAATGAAGGACAGACTTTAGGCGAGTTTCATTAATGCTAATTCAGCTGCCTATGTACTAGAGTTTTCATCATGTAGAGTTGCATGTTTAGTGAGGCGGTTAAGTCTTGTTGAGCTTTATGCTCACGGTTTGTGGATTAATGTTTTTGCAGATAATGTTGCATATGACGGGTTCCGTAGTGCGGTATCACCCCTCTCGGGTTGTATTGTCGAGAGGAAACCCTACGAGCCGCTGATTTGCTTCGTGTTGCTAGTATGAGGTATTCCATGCTGAATACTCTCACATGCTGAATACTCTCACTTGTGCAGTAGCTAGGTACGATTGAGTGTATTATGTATCTTCTGCTGCTTATGTACTCTTTTTGTACATAATTTTGTTAGCACGAATATCTTATGAATTAAAGATTTTGTATGTTTCACATATTCTTTTCTAGTGTGCTGTTGGGTGCTGCATCGCACAACACCACCCAATGCGATTCCTGGAATGTCAAAATCCCAATCCTCACAGCCTGATATCAGAGCTGCACTGAGAATAGAACGTGTGAAAAGAGCCTATTTTTGGAAACTTCTAAGTAGTCGAGTGAGGATTAGTCACTATGCCCACATAAGGTCTAATAACATAGTTATTAAGGTGGCAACGCTAACATACTTGTTATTATATTATGTAACGATGCTCCGATGTTAGGTAGGAGGTAAGGTACGCCACCGCAATATGACCAATTGCGGTAAGCTCACCATGCGAGAGGTAGCATGTGATTGTTCCCCATAGCTTGACACGGAAGTTAATATGAGTCTCTGAACTCCTAGTTCTGGGAACATATCAAAACGCTGCTCCCCGACGTGCTTCAGGCAAAAGCGTGGATTACCTATTGTGTGGTTAGAAACATGAAGTATGCAACTCTTGAACGTTCAATATTCAAAGGGCCATACACAGCGCTGATCCCTAGCGCAAGAGATATATTACGTGACCACCTATCATGCGATTGAAAAGCACGTAGTGTTTTTTTTTTAAGAAACATGTGAAAGCACCAGTTACTGGTGCAGCATTAGGCAAATACGTGGGACCCCCTTCGGGTGATAGAAAACCCGGTCATGTACCTCGAGACGGGGCTCAGCTCGGGGCAGCCCGTATGGAATGATACATGACAAATGTTCTTACTTTGATATATATTATTGTGACTGCCTGGAATGATTGCCCGTGCGGGCCATGCCATACGGCACCATAATGTGTGTTCTGTAAATTGTGTGTCTTCTGCAGGTATACTAACCGCATGATCATATTGTGCCTAGAAAACGTTTGCGAGAATGTCATTAGTGTCATCATTCAGATGTATGCCAGAATACCGGCTTAGAACTCCCTTTGTTGAGGACGTAGTACCGACATGTATTCCATCCATGCATTAATCAAGTTTGCTGCAAAATGGACTCCAGAAGATGTAATAATACGTCTTATCTATCGATCTGTTATTTTGAACTAAGTTTCAAAATTAAAGTAGGTTTGAACTGAAGAATTTCAAAAATCAGGGTGTCCCGTTTCTGCCAGAAAAATAACCTGAGTTTGAAAATCCATAACTCCAAGTAGATTTATCCCATAAAGACGTGCTATACATTTATGGAAATATCTGAGAGTCCTCTACAAACTTTATTTCGACATCCAGGACAGAAACTTCCAAGAACATTATGAAATTTTGAAATTTCCAAAACCTACCAAATCTGGACAGAGACTAGGACAGTTTATGGACCTTGTACCAATTTTGACATATCTCTTAGTAGCGACATCGAATGACTTCATGTGATACATTTATGGAATCCTTTTGATATGTATTACAATGTTGTAATTTAAAGTTTTGGCAAATTTTGATATTGCCTGTTTGTAAAACTGTGGCCAAATCCACAATATACAAAGGAGGTGCTGTCAAAATTTTCCTGGAAATCTGTTAACTTTGTCGAACTTTACAAATTCATATCTCTTAAACCAGAGATGCTATGAAGACAAACAAATACTTTCTAGAAAGCTGCTTAAGTATTTTAACTATTATTTTCACTATAGGAGCATATTTCCAATTAATGTTCGGGATTTGATCAATGGAACGGACACTGTTCCAAATTGCAGAATACAGAATTGAATCTCTGTACTTTGCAGTAATTTGGTCATATTTTGCGATACACAACATATCATGGGTTGTGTGATACATTTCCCTGAAGTCTGAGACTTATACTACAGCTTTGTAGTTTTGAGTTTTGTAAGATTTCAATCGGAATTGTATAAAACAAGTAAATCAAAGTGGGGACATCCAAATGGAGTGCTGCTGAATATTTTCCAGCCAGTCTGTCCACTTTGAACCTTCATAATTTTTTCTCCCCAACTTATCTGGAGGTGAGTTAATAATACTCGTTGGAAATATAGTGTAGATAGCTTCAACATTTGTTTTTGTCTCAAATCATTAAAATGCTTTTAGCAAGATCAAAACCAAGTTTTAGTGAAACTGGTCCAGTCTGCCAGAGTTGTGACCAGTCCCAATAGTTTTGTTTTTGACAGTGTTGAACCTGGAGTTTGTTAAAACCTTTATGCGTCCACAACAAGCTCAGGTTATGATATCCTCAGTTATCCAGTAGATTTACTCATATTTTCCCAGGCCATCGCTTTTGACATGATTGGCATTAGGGTGCAATGCATGCACATCAGAAAGGTTTGACGCTCGTCTTTTCATAACATTTTTTAAGCCTCTAGATAGCTTGAATATCTCCGTCAAGTTATTATTCCAGATTTGATGGTCCGGAAATGTCCACACCCAACCAACTTCTCAACAACCCTAATAGTTGCTTCATTATTGTTTACCAGCAAATCAAATGACCATGGTAGAGGCACACCGGTTATATTTTATTTTTCTTAATCAACAAAGGTGTTGATTATGCTTCCACAAACATCACCGTTTCAATTTTCAAATGTTGTACAGTTGGTATACCTTTATGCAATTTCTTAATCAGTTAAGCAAAATTACTGGAGGTGGTACTCTAGTAAAGTCTTAGATGATTACTATACTTGCTTAAAGTAACATTTATGTCATGCTCATGGACTGGTTTACCTCTAGTGTGACACTCGAAGTGAGAATTTCATTCTCATGATCCAAAGTTCTTTTTGGGATAGTATGAACAACTGACCAAAGCCATTTAACTTGCGCAGTTGATAACTCCTAAGAATGGGGTTCACACGCGACATCTTCTCGAAAGTGGGAGACTTGAGCAAGGCTAAGTTTACCCGTCACAATTAACCTTGATGAGAAAGGCTGGTTACCACTAACACAAGAGGTAAACAGGAAAAATTCTTTGACCACCTTTTCCGTCGATCAATGATGATATGTCTCAGCGGTATGAAAACGTTGTTGCACATCACCTTCCCCAATGGAATTTTATGAGGAAAGCTTTCAAGCTCCTAGACCAAAACTTAAAGGGGGGGGGGGAGTGCCCTTTATTTAACTTTGGTGTTTGATTATCAAACCTCCTTTGCATTGGAGGACTTCAACAATAAAGTGGAGGCGTTGCATTTTCTAATGGACAAAGTCGAATTACGTGATCGCCTCACTTTAGAGTATAATAGTAGCTTGAACGTCTTTATCGTTTTCAAGGAAACGACTAGCATGATCTCCACCGGAGTCTGCTACAACAATGATCATATAAGAGTATTGATTTTGTCGGTACGGTCATCATGGTAGTACACACACGGAGCATGGAGTAAATGCTTGCGAGTACTAGATGACCTATTCAGAAAGACTGCATTTTACCATCAACATTTCTTTGATGGATTGTTTCACCAACCTTAAGAGTGGTATGACCTTGATACCCTATAGTGGTTGTATCCGTTGTTCGACCATCATCGTACGTCATCTTTACTGCCCACCGAAGTGGATGTTGTTATGTACTCTTCAAAGTTACTCTCTTTACCACTTCAGAAGGCAATCCAGCCACGTTCACTAATGAATGGAGATCGTTAATAAGAAAACTTCGAGATGAGAAACCTGACCCTTCACTTTTAAATTACAATTCTGTTTCTACGTTGTGGTTAGAAGGTCTCATGGTGTGTTAACTCATCGAAAGTTTAATCATTCAACTCAAATGCACTCGCTACGTTGATTTGAGTTGAGTCCCATCTATCCTTGTTATCATGTTAGTTTGCATTCATCACTCTTGGTCAAGTTGGGCAAGGTGTATTCCGTATCTAGCATCTTTCATGACCATGTTTGTCAAGCCTTGTGAACCTTGAAATATGTCTCATCGTGTTTGAAAGTGTCTTACATACTTTTGCTCAAACCATAAAAGCAAATGGATCATACCTTATGCATCTTCACCTCAAGTTACATTGCATATGCAACCCCTCCTCCAAATTGCGATGCATCATGACTCACCGCTCACTAAGGACCTAAAATACTTGAAGAATGATTAATAATTAACATTGAGCAAGAATATGTATCTTTATTCAAATACTCGAGTAGTATCTAATAATCTTGAGTTGTGGACAACGTGATTGTTCATAACGCCATCGCTTGATTCGTCATCTTTGGAATAATACAAGAAGCACTGATTTCTCGAACTTCTTGTAACCAAGCCAGATTCGAATAGTTAAGTCTCGAAGCTAGGAGCAGTATAGAGAAATAATATAGAACCTGCATATTATCGCAAATCCAGTCCCTTCAAAGTTGTGAACATCTTTTCTTGGTTAACGACTCTCTTTTACCAATTGACCCCTATCGACTTCTTTTTCCATTTCACTAGAATCTCGGGACGAGATTCCTTTAAGTGGGAAGGATTGTAAAATCCCATAACTTTAGAAGGACAAGAAGGTACAAATGTGAATTTTAAATTTTTAAAGCTGAATGGGAAATGCAGAACTCACATGAATTAATTTGCAACTTGAATTATATTCAAAAATAGGAAAAATGCATAAAGATTTAAAAACCCTAAATGAGGAGGTTCAAAATTCAAACTAATCTTATGTTAAAATTAGGTCAAACATCAATTTTGTGTTCACAAATGTATTCCCCATATTCAAATAGAATCCATACCATGTTTTATAATTTCTGAAATTTGTTTGCTAATTAATTCAATGAGGGCATTGAAAAGCATTTGAATTCAAATTCAAATTTGATTGAAACTTTTCCAAATGTAAAATATGACTTCTGAATTAGATTCTAAATATTTAGTTTAGCCTTGCTACCTATTTTTACCAATTTTAGAGCAAGTTTAAACCACTAATTAAATGTGACATAAATTCAAATTCAATTTGAATTTCACATTCAAAATTGATCAAATTTCAGTTTAAACTCTCCCATGGTTTCTCCATATGGTATTGCCTACACTGCCGAGCTTTTTGCCTTGTTAGAAGATATTTTGCTTTTTGTTTCGAGTGGAAAAGGAGGGGATAAGGAGGGAGGGTGGACCCCACCTGCCAGAACAGAGAGGAATGCCTTTCCCTCCTCTGTTTCCAGCACGGCAGGTGCTCTACACCATTCCTTACCGCCTCTTGCCCACATGAAGCAACTCGAGCGCCTTCAACTCGTCCTTATCCATGCATAACGCTCCTCCTCATCCCATCCTCTCAAGCAAAGGTGACTTCCCTCTGTTCTTGTTTTCCCTAGCGCAGATGTTGGCCAACGGCAGTGTTCTTTTTGGTCCCGGCTGAATCCCTACAAAGAGGAGTGTTGTGATTCTTTTTTTCGTGGTGCCTCAAGATTCCTGATGATGTGGCGCAGTGTCTAACTCTCTCTATGACCAGCTCAAGCCATTTTGGAGCAAGAATCATTGCAATAGCGGCCGCCAAAGCCGACGATCACCGCACTTTCGATGATGTCGCGACATTCGTAGAACCGAGCTCTCTCTCGTGCTATCCAAAGTACCAACAGGTTCGCACAAACCTCCTAGACCTCTCTATCCACCAAGCTCGCCGTGTGTTGCATCGTAGCTACTATGTTTTCTTTTTCCTCATCGGCATGCTACATAGAACCACCACCTTTCTCTCTAGAATTCATTTTACACGGTCCATCTCGCTCTAATACAGTGAAAGATTACCTTCTGTACATTCCTATGTGTTCCCAGGTCAATTTTCAAGGGAAACAATCGACCCTAACCTCAGCGCAAGTTGTTTTCGTGGTCGCCGACCTTGATGACCTAGGACATCTGTGGAAACTCTTTTGCAGACGTTTTTACACCGATTATGGTTCACTTTCACACTCCTCATGGATCTAAGCTGCTTTAGAGCAAGTTCCCGAGCAAGACAATGCTTCCCCGAGCCCTAAAGAGCTCGTCAGAAATCTCCTTGCCACCACCGTCGTGGGGAACCCGGTTCCGACCATCCTTTGCTGCACCAAAGACACCCTATGCGGCGCGGAGACTCCAGCGGGGCGACAATTTTGGCAGTGAGCCTCTGGGCGACGACGCCCTATCGCTGCCCCTTCTCCCTGGCCGAAGGTTGAAGAAGGCAGGGTTGAGGATGAACCGCGAGCCCCACCCGTCAGTCCAACAAGCAATTCCCTCTTCGGATCTTCTGTGCAAGATGATCAAGTGTGTCCACGAGGTTAAAAACCTTGTGCCCCCACTTTGTCTTGTCTCTGATTGAATGCTTTTAAATGTGGGACCAGCTGCCAACGTTTAAATCGTTTCCAATTAGAAAATAAATCCAAAAACTAGTTAAACTTGGGAAAACCATATCTCTCAGCATAGTTGACCGAAATTTCCCAAATAAATTTTTTTGGACTACACATTACATGTACTTTGCAATGATGCAATTTATATGGTATGATAATCCCTGAGATTTTTCTGAATAATTCATTTTCCTTTTTTCCTTTAGGGATTGATTTCAGAAGTTCTACTCAGTGGAAAATTCCCAAACTTTGCCAGAATGTTCTTCATATTATATATTTGAATATCAATAAAAATTCTAGCCTTAGTAACCTTCATTAAGGGGGTTAATTATGGAGGTTTATCTCAGGTTCATTGAAAATCCATAAAATGTCCATAAACATTCTCAGAAAATGACCAAGACATTGTAAAATTCATATCACCCTCTAGAAAGCTTAGAAAATTGTGAAACCAATTTTTTTGGACTCTATTTGACCGTCCCTACATGAAAAACATAATATCATGTATGAGAAAACTCTAGTTTTTTCTCTATAAATTCAGAAAAGGAAAAAAGACTTAGGAAATTTGTAGAACACATTCTAACATAGCAGAGTCTCAAATTTTTCTAGAACTCTCCTTAGAACCACTGTAGACCACTACAAAAATATTTGGTCCAGTATGTGTCATCTTCATCAGATTCTCTAATTAGTAATGTCCCCTCACTTGAATATTCATATTGAAGATCATAAGGTCATTCTCTATTTACCTGTTTCCAATTGTAAAAGTCCACAGTGGAGGAAAACCAGAGGCAAAAAAATCCAACTTAAAACTCACAATGAATTATGTTAATTTATAACTGATGTCCAAAATAGGAAACTCCCAAAAAACATCAAGCCAAAAATTGATGTGAGTCAAAACAAATATTTAAATCAATTTAAACAAGTGGAACTCAAATCAAGGTTTTAGTTGTAAACACATTGACAGAAAGATTTAGATGTGACTGTGAGGACCGGGGTCCTGACATTCCAGTAATCACATTGGATGGTGCCATGCGATGCGGCACCCAACAGCACATACGAAAAGACATAGTAAAGATACAAAGTTTTTATTTCATAATAATATATTATTTACAACATGGTGTACAACAGCGGTACACACGCAGCGGAAAGTACATACTCACACTCTCAACCTATCTATGCACAAGAGAAGCCGTTGATGCCATGAACGCTTCTCACTAGCAACAAGACAACAAATGGCAGTGACATGGTGTCACGTGAGAGATACATCTCGAAAACTTGAAGTCTCACAGACAATCCATAACAGCAATTATATAATTTAACCTGCAAAACCACGAATATAGCAACCATGAGCACGAAGGCTCAGCAAGACTTAACTGTCTCACCTAAGGCATGGAACTCTACATGCTGGAAACTGTAAAGATTGGAATTTGAATTTGCGTAAACTAACTCGCCGAAACTAAATCCTTAGTTGCCAGTTTTAGAGTAGCAAATGTGAAATCAATGGGCATGCATCATAATGAACTCCACGATCAAACAAGAAACGCTTCATCCACAATGATACTTGCACAAAGCTGCATAAGCTTCATTCAAGTTTAAAAGTTTGGAAATGATAAATTTCATGATGCTAGCTCTAATTTAGCCAAGGTTACAATACAAAAGATTATTCATAGCAGCATATTTATATTCTTCCAACTACTCTTTATTACTACATCACGATGCAGTGAAGAAGCGGTACTCAATAACCGCAAGAAATGTTCATTCGAATCAAAGATGCCCGGAATACACGACACGTACGCCCGTACTGGAAGTCACGTAGGTGCACTGCAGGGACGTCGTACACAACAACCTTTCCCAAGTCCCACCGAAGTTGAATCTATTCAATCGTCTAGGAAAGTATTCCCACTCATGATGCACCCTCCTTTGTGAAGCTATCATGAGAGAATTTTCGTCTACTGTGTTGTGGCCGAAAGCCTGAGGCGATCGAAAAAAGCTAAACAACGGCATCCCAAGGTACATCGGTTTCCTGAACCCCATATATCCAGTATGACTCCAATATAATTCAAACTTCCTCCATAGGGACGCACATGGATCGGTTCTTAACCGACACAGGCAGGGGTACTACTCCAATCCCGCTGCCCATGCTCATATTGTGACACCCGATTCCAAAAATGGACCAAGTGCGACACATATGTGTGCCTAGGATGTACAACACACATAAACGAGTGCATCACAAACGATATACAAAAATTACCACAGCACAAACTAGTAAATAAGTACTTTTATTACAATATTTAAATAATTTTCAAATTACAACTCTAATGATCATTATTACTAATAAAATCTGCAGCGAAAATAATCTAAACTAAGAAAACTAAGGACAAGGGATAGCGCGGCTCAAGGCATGACCACAGGCAAGTTGACGGCAACACACAACCTAGTACTCCGCATTATCCTTAGGATACTGCCAAACATCACCTGAAACTGTTGGTGGGGGAATTGCAAGGGTGAGCACATGTCGTACTCAGCAAGTGTGGGAAAATAATGACATGTAGCTTAAACAAGGAATTGATAATAAAAAAAGGCTATTTGCAGAAAAGTACATTTAGAACATGTAAAAAGCACTATACCATGTCTATGTGAAATAATCCCTTCATATCCCAATTAATTAACATAATACGAATACATCATCCATTAGCCATCCATATACCAGATTCTTACCATCGTCATTAACCATGTCCATTTATCACCATCCAATACATAACCATAACCAAACCATCCCAAATCCCAAGTTCCACTCTAATAATGTAGGTCATTCAGGTGCTCTTAACCGCCAACATGGCTATCATGATAGTTTTTAACACTCTGCAGAGGTTGTACAACATTACCCACAAGTTCGTGATTTCGTCACCCGTCGGCGACTAAAGAAAACATCCCTCATGCCAAATACACTACCTTAGGTGTATGGCCAAGACATCACAAAATAACCTTTACAAAGGACTACCAGCATATTCAGACCCCTCCTGGTGATGTCTCCAACTGAGCACATCCAACCAAGGGCCCCCTCTTGTGCCGTTCAGATCCCAGTGCAGTCCCGCCACTATTACAAACCCAACCGAATCCCATTCCCCGCTCCCACGAATGATCCGAACAATGCTGGTAATACACCTAATTAATTGGCTAAGTCGCACCCATACTTGTCCTTGTAGTGGCACTGTATTCGTGGCCTATTCTCGCATGAACCTATCCTTAGATCTAAAGCAAGCAAAACCACCATATAATCCAATCCAATCCACAACCATGCATGCTTAGATCTCCCAAGTCCCATGTTACCAAATAACCATATTCATCAATTTCCATCATCCATAGGTTCATTAATTCATGATTAAGCCATTTGGTTGTTTTCCCATCCCATTAATTAGAGCAAAGCAAAAAGGTAAAAATACCCTTCCCGACTATCTACAATATATTCCAAGCAACAAGGATGGTCAAACAAGACTAGTAAACACCTATTATGGATTTCCCATCAATTTGACATAAGCATGCAGTTTTGCAAACAAAACATTTAAAACAGGATCAAAATGATCAAGGACACTTGACTTGCTCCTGAGATTGGTTAGGATCAAAACCTTCGAAGTTTTGGTGCTGGAGGTCCTCGACAGCACCCTCTAGAGCAAAACCTTCTATTCTGCTTACAAAACAAATATTACAATCAATAAATGCTCATATATTACTCAATGTGCCATGGCATGTATGAATAATGAAATTATGTGGTAATGCATGTTATCAAGTTGTTATCATTGCCTACTAACTAATTACAATTAAGTATTACATGTTAGAACATGTTTCAAGTAATTTTGGGGGATATTAACGAAGTTCCAGAAATTTTCAGAACAGAAACATCAGACTAGTCTGCAATTGGACCAGACAAGTCCGTTCTGGAACAAAAAGGAAATCGGACTAGTCCGCTCTCGGACCAGACAAGTCCGTTATGGCCAGGTTTTTGGCGAATTTTCAACTAGGGCATAATTTCTTCCATCATTGAACCATAATTTACGTTGAAAAGATGCATCTAAGGTATTTACCACGAATCCAAGGGTTCAAAGGTCGAGAATTGGGTGCAACACTTGGATCTTGACATCTAGATCGAAGAAGACGAGGATGTGGTGGAGAATTGACGATGATGTTGATAAGTTGACGGAGATCGATCTTGCTTGATCCTCCTGTCCTTCTCCTCCTTCACCTGGTTGCAATCTAGTCTCTCCTCGATGGAGGCTCCCACAAACTAGGGTTAGGTTTTTTTTTCAATTGTGGCAAAGAGATGAGAGGGTGGGTGTTAGGGTGTTTATATAGGGTGGAGGTGGTAGGGATTGGGGTGCATTTTGAGTATAAGGCGGTAGAGGATGAGTAGGAGTCATGGTGGGTCCACTCGGGCACAACATTCATGGGCCCACTTAGCGCAAATACCCGATAACTTGTCGTGGGGGAAAAATTGAATCTGAGTCGTTCACAACGGACTAGTCCGTTAGGGTGCTGGACAAGTACAATATTGAACAGAGAGTAAAACGGAATAGTCAGGTAGAAATTCGGACAAGTCCGATCTGGACCAGAGAGCAAAACGGACAAGTTCGGTATGGGTCCAGACAAGTCCAAAGGTTCGTCCAACTTTTCAAAAACTGGACCAAACTCGGGGATTATCGGACAGCTCTGAAAAGTTTCAGGGACGAATATCAGACTAGTTGTACTCTATAACCAACAAGTCCGAGAAACAACAGAACCGATTTCAGACTAGTCCGCAGCAAAAGAGGACAAGTCCGGAAAACAACAGGGGCAAAATCGTACTAGTCTGGGGTCAGGTCCGGACAAGTTCGCATTGAATCCAGTTTTTAGTGCTGTTTTGGTTCTAATTCATTTTAAACTTGTTCCTTTTTGTGTTTCTTAATACTGAACATGTCTAAGAGTGTTTGCAATGCATGATGGATGAAAATGAGTGTGTTACAAACCTACCCCCCTTAAAATGAATCTCGCCCTCGAGATTCGATGTAGAAGGGAAAAGATGGGGAAATTCTCTCTTGAGGTCATCCTCTAGCTCCCAAATTGATCTTGATTCTGTATGATGCTTCCATTGCACTTTGCACCATCGAATCACGTTTTTTCTTGTGACTCTCTCCTTGGTTTCTAAAATTTTGACCGGTTGCTCGACTTAAGTCAAATCTTCCTCTAATTCCAATTCTTTCATTGACACTTGTTCTTCTGCTACCCTTAAGCACTTCTTGAGCTGAGAAACACATAACACATCCTGAACATTAGAAAGATGTGCTGGCATCTCCAACCAATATGCCACTTCTCAGCGTTTCCCCAAAATCTTGAATGGTCCAATATAGCAAGGTGCCAACATGCCTCTGACGTTAAACCGCTTATGACCTCGCATAGGTGTTACTTTGAGATGTACGAAGTCACCCACTTCAAAGGCTAAATTCCTTCGCCTACTATCCGCATAGCCTTTTTGTCTTCATTAAGCAGCCCTCAAATTCTCGCAGATTGTCTGAACATGCTTTTCAGCTTCTTGCAACACATAAGGTCCAAAGTAACTTGGTTTTCTCCTATCTCATTCTAAAACAAGGGTGTTCTACGCTTCCTTCCATATAGTGCATCATATGGTGACATCTTCAAGCTGGCTTGGTAACTGTTATTATAGGAGAATTAAGCATATGGCAAGCTTTTGTCCCAGGTGCGTCCATGCTTCAAGGTGCAAGCTCTCAACATGTCTTCCAACATTTGGTTGGTCCTCTCGGTTTGTCCATCATGTTGCGGGTGATATGCTGAGCTGAAATTTAACCTTGTACCCATAGCTTCATGCAATTTCTCCCAGAATCTAGAGGTGAATTGAGAAACTCGGTCACCCACTATTTTCTTCAGAACTCCATGTTGGCATACAATATGCTCCATGTACAATTATGCTAGCTTCGACGTGGTATAGCTTGTCATTACGGGAATGAAATGAGCTGATTTGGTCAACCGATCGACAATAACCCATATCGAGTCATAACCAGACTGGGTTCACGGTAATCCGACTATGAAGTCCATACCAATTTCTTCCCACTTCCACTTCGGAATCTTCAATGGCTGCAATAATCCAGCTGGCCTTTGATGTTCAGCCTTGACTCGTTGGCACACATCGCATAAGGCAATGTATTCAGCTATGTCTCTTTTCATGCCTTCCCACCAATAGCAAGTCTTCAAATCCTTGTACATCTTCGTACAACCGAGATGGATGGAGTATGGCGAGTCATGTGCCTCTCTTAATATCGTCTCTTGGAGATGCTTCACATTAGGCACGGCAATCCTTTTCCCAAGCCATAGAGTATCATGATCATCTTCATCAAACCTCCATTCTCTCCCTTCTTGGATCCTTTCCTTGATTTCCTGGATCTCCCCATACTTTGTTTGACCTTCTCGGCTTTCTTGTTCCAAAGTTGGATTTAACTACATTACTCCCATTTCATGAACAAACCCAATATGCAACCGTTCAAACTTCTTGCATAGCTCGGATGGCAACTCTCAAACCGTGAGTTGGTGGCTTACCCCTTTTTGACTGAAAGCATTGGCCACTACAATAGCCTTCCCTGGATGATAGTTGATTCCCACATCATAATCCTTGATGAGCAGTAACCATCTTCGTTGCCTCAAATTCAGGTCTGTTGGTGTGAAAATGTACTTGAGACTCTTGTGATCAGTATAAATTTCACACCTATAACCAAGAATGTAATGTCTTCAAATCTTCAAGGCATGCACTACGGCTGCAAGTTTGAGATCATGCGTAGGATAATTCTGCTCATGATTCTTCAATTGCCTCGATGCATAGGCTACCACTTGACCTTCTTACATGAGCACAGATCCAAGTCCTTGACGCGTCGCAATAAATATCAAATTTTTTACTCAGATTGGGCATTACGAACACATTTGTTGTTGTTAACCTCTTTAACTCCTCAAAGTTGTTTTGACAAGCTTGAGTCCATTGGAATGTTTTTCCTTCATCAATAATTCTGTAATGGGCTTGGCTATTTTGGAAAATCCTTGATAAACCGATGGTAATATCTGGCCATTCCAAGAAAGCTCCTAATTTCCTTCACATTTTGTGGTGGTTCCAATTTTTGCACATCTCTCACTTTTCATGGGTCAACCCATACTCCTCCTCCGGAGATGATATGTCCCAAAACAATACTTCACTTAACCAAAACTTGCAATTGCTGAATTTGGCATATAATTGGTGCTCCCTCAATTTCTGCAATATGAGCCTCAAATGCTCCTCATGTTCCTCCTCACTTCTCGAGTAGATCATAGTGTCATCAATGAAAACACCACAATGAATTTATCCAAGTGCTGCATGAAAACCTCATTCATGAGTTATATAAAGTATGCAGGTGCATTCGTCAATCCAAAAGACATCACGGTGTACTCATAAGATCCATACCATATCCGAAAAGCTGTTTTGTGTATACCCGACGGTCTAATCTTCATTTGGAAATAACCTAACCTCAAGTCGATCTTGGAGAAAACACATGCACCCTTCATTTTATCAAACAAATCCTCTATACGCAACAAAGTATACTTGTTCTTGTTCGTCACCTCGTTGAGAGCCCGGTAATCAACACACATCCTTTTGGATCCATCCTTCTTATCCACGAAAATCACTCGCACTCCATAGGAGGCATCCTATATGGCTTGTTAGCTATAGGTGCAGTTCCAGGTATTAAACCAATAACAAACTCGATGTCACGATCAGATGACATACCTGACAACTCATCCAGAAACACATCCAAAAATTCACACACCACTGGAATCTCCTCAATTGCTGCACCGTCCATTTGATTCAGCCCCACTAGCTTGGGTGTGGGTGGAGATGCTTCAAATTCTATATTGACTCCTCCTTCATTTGTCAACTTCACCGTTTTTGTGGCACATTGAATTATCGCATTATACCTCCTTAACCAGTTCATACCAAGTATTATGTCCAGTCCTTGTGAATCTAAAACAATAAGGTTGGCAAAGAAGTCTACCCTCCTTATTCTAAGGCTTACTTTTGGACATACTATATTCGTCCTCATCTTCCTGCCAAGAGATTTAACCAACAAGGTATACTTCATATGAGATATGGGCAAACTATACATGGCAACATACTTTGATGCTATGAATGAATGCGATGCTCCAGAATCAAATAATATAGTCGCTGGTTGGAGTTTGCGAGAAACATACCAATCACCATGTCATCCGCTTGTTGAGCCTCCTCCTTGGAAACATGGTTCACCTTGCCACGAATAAAATTCTGCGGTCCACGGTTGCCTTGTGGTGCTCCTCCATTTGGTCTTTGGTTCTGTCTCGCAGTATTATTCCCTTGACCAAGGTCTGACTTGGGCATTGAGATGCAAAGTGTCCCACCTCACCACAAGTATAGCACGTCATTGCTGCACCAGAATTGTTAGGGCGAGCTTGATTTTGAGCATTAGCAGGAAAGTTGGCGCGGGGCGCATGAGGCATTGGAGGGCGAAGTGCTTCCATAGCAGGGCATTGCTGCATGGGTTGAGCTGGGCGCGGTGGAATAGAAGCGCGATATGCAGGAGTAGAGGGGTTGCCATATGGTGCATTTGGTGGTGCAAAGCGGGGGCGCACATTGCTTCCTTTTGGCTGTCCTTTATATGGCGCCTTCCTCTTATTATCTTGCTCCATCTCGCGTACCTTGTTTTCAACCACAATAGCTTTGTCCACAAGCTTCTAGAAATTTTCATAGTCACATTTGAGCAATTGGACTTGAATCTCATTGTTTAGGCCTGTTATGAACAAATATTGCTTGTGATTGTCCCGTTTAACATCCTCTGATGCATACCTTAAGAGTTGAGTGAATTTATTACGGTACTCACTCACACTCGACCTTCCTTGCCTTAGGTTCTCAAATTCTTGCCTCTTCAAGATCATAACACCCTCAGGAACAAAATGAGAACGGGAACTCTCCTTGAATTCAGCCCAAGGGGTCCTCTCCTGATTTGCGTGGGCATTGCAAAGGGATTCCTACCAATCCGCAGCTGCCCCAACTAGTTGATGGGAAGCAAAGAGAACCTTCTCCCGGTCATTGCATTGGACAATAGCGAGCTTCTTTTCCACATATTTCAGCCAATCATCAACTTCTATAGGGTCATTGGCTTGAGCAAAGGTAGGTGGTCTAGTCCTCATAAATTCTCATAATCTGCTATGAGGTGGTGGGGGTGGTGGTGGAGGCATATGGGGTTGATTTTGGTTATTGTCCTGGAGCTGTCCCAGAGTTAGCATCACAGTTTGCATGAGCTGGTTTTGCATAGCCATCAACCACTCAATGTTGCTAGCCTCAGGTCCAAGATTGTTGTTGTTCTGAGGTGCCCCATTGTTATCCTCCTCCTCATTAGCATTCCTTTGGTTGAGGGTCCTCGACTTATAAAGAAAGAGCAAGAGATAGAAGAATTAGGAAACATCCCCAACTATATACATCAAGGGATATGAAACTAAGCAACTACCTATATAAGCCTATATGGATGTGGCAAGCGATAAAGCATCCCACAATCCTCTACTAAGCACACAAGCAAACAAGCAAGCATTACATAGCAATCAGCACACCAATCAAACCCCAACTATTCCTCAATGATTGTATGTGCTATAAAATGTCCATTCTATCTAGGCTGCATCCTACGGTCAACATGTGGCTCTGATACTAATTTGTGACACCTGGTTCCGAAAATGAACCAAGTGTGTGTTGGTATTTCTTAACACCACAGAGTTATCCGCAAGCGCACGGAAATACCGTTGTAGCACTTCCCCTTAAAGAGTATTCCCAAGGGTATCGAATCCAAAGAACGTGTGTGCTAATCTTTCGAACTAGCTCACCCAAGGACACAAAGTTGTTTGGTAGGAAAGGAACAGAGAGGAATTCAAAGTATTGATCCTAATTAAAGGTAGTTTGCAGTAGATGCTTGCTTCGGGAACGGGCTTACTCCTAGCAATACTAGGACGACTCCCGCCAAGAGCCTATGGCATAGCCGAACGTGGAGGATTACGAAGGACAGATAGGGCTGTCACCAGCTACTGCCTACCTCTTCAATCCGTGGGTCTACGAGATATCCACTGATGATTTGTAACCTAAGCACCACGCTTACATTCTAAATCACTACTCTAGTTGTTTCGAACACAAAGCTACAACTAGAGCCTCTAATGAATTAAAGCAGTGAACCCACAAGTAACTACCTGTGCAAACTACTAAGGATAAAAGATCAAACTTGTATTAAATTCACAATGGCTTACTTGATTGAGTAAAACCTTTGTAGGGGTACAAGTGTAGAAGAGGGACTTGACAAGCCCAGGCCTCCTTCTCCTAGACTCTTCACCACACTCTCCTTCTACTTTGGTAGCCTCTAGGACTACTCTAAACCTTTGGAGTGTAGCACTATTCTCAACTTTTGGTATGTGTGAGAAGTGAGGTGAGGGGGTCTATTTATAGGTCGAGATGGGTCGGTTCCCGCCACAATTAATGTGCATATCAGTCACCATTGACTCCAGGGAGTCGGGAGGAGCCAACACGTGTCATTCGACCGAGTTTGGTGCTAGGAAGAGGTCGGTCGAACCCCTGTTTCGGCTAACCTGGTCAAGGATCCCCTCGAGGAGTGCTTCCTCCAGGTGGCTTCCAGGTGGGCCCTCTTGATATATATGGGTGCAACACCGTTGGATCTCCTCGTATTCTTCTGCTTGTGGGCCATTTTATCCATGTGTTGCCACGTGTCATCGCCCGATTCGTTGAAATCCATTTTCATGGATTCATCCCTGCATGTTTTGGTATTTTGGGTAATAATTCACCTGCATACAAATAAACACCAACACTTGTGGAATTGGGTTAGTGTATAACCCTACCACTATGTTTTGTGTTTCTTCTATGCACATTATGAGGTGAATTGACGGTCGAAATGTGGTAATTAAGGACCGTTAACAAACTCCCCCACACTTAGTCCTTTGCTCGTCCTCGAGTGAAGGCAAGAAGAACTAGAGTGTTGTCATGAATTTTCTATAAGGTAGAAAATAAGGATACTAGATATTTCAACTTATACCTGAATTCATGGATTCCCTTTGTGTATGTGGCTACCACATCAATCTTGGGTGTTTGAAAAGTGGAACAGTTAGAATGAAGTTCCCTTGGATCATTCTTTGCTGAAATGATTAGGCAATTGCTATATTTGAAAGTCATAGGAACTTTTGCCCTTGCCTTCTCGATTGAAATCTCTCAAATCTCTCGAAGTGTTTGAGTCCTCACCATTGGCATATTTTGCCAATTCTTGTCCCTATACTAAAAGTGGCTATATCTGGAGCTTGGTAGGGATGAATGTGGCACACATTTGCAATTCATATGTTACTAAGTCAAAAACTTGATCCTATGAAGGACTTATGCAATGAACAAAGTGAAGTGAAAATTCTTGTGCACATGAATGAAATGGAGGGGTGAGGTGATAACTCCCATGGAATTACTCTCTCTTAAGGTTGAAACATGGCTACTTCTTTTTTTTTATAGCCATGTCTTCTACTCCTTTTTTATTTTTTAGAGAGACCTTCATCTGTATTGTATGGAGTTTCTTTTTGGCGGATGGGTAATCGATGGATGCAAACTATCAATGTGAGAATTTTTGCATGAATGGAGTGCACAAGAGTTTTCAATTCAAAAGGTTCATGCATGTCACTCAATTGGGTCACGGGTTTGACAAAGTTCAATGAAAAGCAAAGTGACATATGCTTGTGGTTTTCAATGAATGTATCATATGGCCTTGCTGGGTATATAAATTTCCAATGAGAGATTTAGGTAAAGTTCAAGACTTCAAATAGTTACAAATGTCAAAATCAATTTCAAGAAAAAGGATGATTTCTAAAGAACTCATTTACCATATCACACTAGTCAAATACCTAGATGATGTGTTTTTCCTATTGAATTATGGGAATCATAAACAAGGTAATGAATTGAAATATAAAGTATTCAAATTTTTAGCTTAAGCAAATTCTTGACTACCAATTTTTTTTTCAATTTATTAAGTTGATTCATTTTAGATATGCAATGAAAAATATGAAATCAACTCAAATAGCAGGGTAGCGCATAAAAGTGGGGATAAGAAATCCAAACCGATTTTCTGGAGCAAAACGGAGTCGTACGGAGCAGAGAACAGGTCGGCCAATCAGGGGGTTCGACCGACTTTCTGGTGGCTCTTCTGAGGCTCTGTTTCATTTGGTCATTTTGTTTATTCAGTCACGACATGTTTTGATATGCAACGTTAATTTTTCACGTTGGGATTTCGTGACTTGGGGACATGTTTCCCCCACACTTGTTTCCTGAATTCTTTATTCAACAAAATAAACTAAAGGGGGAACTTTACCAGTGTTAGATGAACCGGTAAGTTTACTTTATTAAAATCAAAATATGGGGATGCTTACATTATTTATCCTATCTTTAGAAAAGAAATGTTTGGAAAATATTAAAATCCTAAGTAGTAAGCATCCTTGTTGACCATGACGAGGACGGGAGGAAGATGATGATTCAATGAGGTGCACGACTTTCCTCTCTGTTTCTGTCCTTTAAATAGGCGGGGAACGACGCGTTTCACTGAGGATTTTGTGGAGGATATCGGGGAGGATCAACACGAGGAAACAGAACGTGAACGGCGCGAAGGGAAGGTCGGCTGACCCTAGGGTTCGGCCAAACCCTTTTTGGCTCCGTTCGGACCATATTTTCTCGGGTCGATTTAATGGGTCTTCTAGAAGAAGAATTGGATGGGCCCATTAGTTGGACGTGGAGAATTTAAACAGAATTGAATGAAATGGCATGGAAATTGATTAGATTTACCAAGTCAAATTCTTTTTATGTATCCTTTTGGGAATCGAGAAATAATTTGAGTCGGTGCCTATTCAATTTGAATAGTTGACCGTCATCACCTTGGAGTGTGATTGCTCCATGGGATGAAGTCTCTACAACAGTAAAGGGTCCTTCCCATTTAATTCTAAGCTTCCCGTGTCCAAAGAGTTTAACCCTAGAGTTAAAGAGTAAAACTTTATCTCCAGGTTTGAACTCTTTCGGCGTAATCCTTTTATCGTGCCATCTTTTGGTTCTCTCTTTATAAATTATGGTACTATGGTACGCCTTATCTCTCCATTCCTCCAACTCAGAGATTTGCTTTAATCGGTGATTTCCAGCTTCATTAAGATTCATGTTCCACCGCTTGATGGTCCAATACGCTCTATGTTCCAATTCTACGGGAAGATGGCAAGTCTTCCCATAGACAAGTTGGAAAGGAGACATGCCGATAGGTGTCTTATAGGCAGTACAATATGCCCACAATGCATCGGGTAGTTTTTGCTTCCATCCCGTTCCCATTTCCAAGACAGTCTTTTGCAGAATATTTTTTATTTTCTTATCAGATGTTTCTGCTTGACAACTTGTTTGTGGATGGTATGGGGTAGCAATGTTATGCTGGACTCCAAGTTCCCTTAAAAAGTTCCGGAAGGTCTTATATATAAAATGAGACCCACCATCACTTATGACCATACGGGGAGTTCCAAAGCGTGGGAAAATGATCTCATGGAACATTTTCCTTGCTTGCTTGGAATCAGCATTTTTGCATGGCAAGGCTTCTACCCATTTTGACACATAATCGACAGCAACCAGAATATACTCGCAATCATAAGACCTAGGAAAAGGTCCCATGAAATCAATACCCCATACATCAAATAATTCCACTTGGAGATTGTATGTTAGAGGCATCGCATTGTGAGCAGAGATTCATCCATGCTTCTGGCGTTTCCAACATCTGCGAATGAATTCCTTGGTATCTTCATACATTGAAGGCCAATAGAATCCACTCTGCCGGATCTTTGTCTGAGTACGGTAAACATCGTAATGACCACCATAGGGGCCATCATGGCATTTCTCTATAATTTTGGTGCCTTCGATTGATGGGACGCACCTTCTAAGAAGGCCATCGGCACATACACGATAGAGGTAAGGGTCATCCCAAAGGTGTCTACGACTCTCATAGGTGAGTTTCCTTTTGTTCTCCCCTGATGGTACGTATCCTGTGACCATAAAGTTCACGATATCCGCATACCAAGGGTGAGAGTCTGTCACCTTGAGGAGCATATCATCTCGTAGGAAGTCATTGATTGGTATGTCCATGGTTTGTGTGACTTCCATACGTGAAAGATGATCTGCTACTGAATTCTCTACTCCTTTCTTATCTCTTATTTTCATATCAATTCTTGGAGTAGAAGAATCCATCGAATTAGCCTGGGTTTAGCATCCTTTTTGGTAAGAAGATATTTCAAAGCAGCATGGTCTATGTAGACTATGACCTTTGCTCCAACTAAATAGGATCTAAACTTGTCGATAGCAAAAACTACTGCTAGGAGCTCTTTCTCAGTTGTGGCATAATTGAGTTGGGCTCGTGTCAGAGTTTTGCTAGCGTAGGCTATTTCGTGATGTTTTTTATCTTTGGTTTGGCCTAAGACCGCACCAACAGCAAAGTCACTGGCATCACAAATGATTTCGAATGGCAGCATCCAGTCAGGAGGTTGGATAATTGGAGCTGAGATGAGTTCCTTTTTGAGTATATCAAATGATTTAAGGCATTCATCATCGAAATCAAAGGGAACTTCTTTAGGTAATAGGTTGGTGAGGGGTCTAGCGATTTTGGAGAAATCCTTGATAAATCGTCGGTAGAACCCCGCATGACCTAAAAAGCTGCGGATTCCCTTAACATTGATAGGAGGTGGAAGTTTTTCAATAACTTCAATTTTAGCTTTGTCCACCCCTATCCCTCTCTTGGACACCAAGTGTCCAAGAACGATGCCTTCCCGGACCATGAAATGGCACTTTTCCCAATTATGCACAAGGTCCTTCTCCTGGCATCTTTGCCTGTCTAAATTTTCCACACAATGATCAAAAGTTTTTCCATAGACGAAGAAATCGTCCATGAAAACTTCCATGATATCCTCGATCATGTATGAAAATATAGACATCATGCATCTTTGGAAAGAGACAGAAGCGTTACACAGTCCAAAGGACATACGTCGGTAGGCATAGGTCCTGTAAGGACACGTGAACGTGGTCTTACTTTGATCATCGGGATGGATAGGAATTTGATGATATCCCGAATACCCATCAAGGAAACAGAAGTAGGAGTGTTTTGCCAATCGCTCTAACATCTCATCGATGAAGGGCAATGGAAAATGGTCTTTCCTTGTTGCCTTGTTAAGTTTTCGGTAATCAATGCACATCCTCCATCCTGTGACGGTCCGTTGAGGAATTAATTCATTCCTCTCATTTTGAACGAGTGTCATACCTACCTTCTTAGGCACTACTTGAACTGGACTTACCCATTCACTATGAACAGGGTAAATAATCCCGGCATGCAGAAGTTTCAAGACTTCTTTCTTGACAACTTCCCGCATTGCATTATTCAATCGCCTTTGAGGTTCCCTTGAGGGGACACCATCAGGGTCAATAGGAATACGATGGGTGCATAATACTGGACTAATTCCCTTGAGATCCTGAAGTGAATATCCAAAAACAGCTCGATGCCTTTCTAACATGGCTATGAGTCTGAACGTTTCATCATCTGAAAGCTTGTCACTTATGATGACAGGGGCTTCCAAATTGCCATTTAGAAAGGCATAATGTAGGCCTGGAGGTAGAATCTTGAGCTCAATAGGAGGTTTTGGGGAGGGCTCTTCTTTTGGCAATTCTATTTCCTCCTGAAATTCATCCTCCTCTTGGACGAAGTCTTCTTCTCCTTCAATTTCAAGGGGTTCTAAAAATTGAAGAGTCCTAACCTCCTCCATTGGCTCATCTTGGATGGGAGATTCTGCAGATGTGTTCTTTGAACGCAGAATAGGCATGGAGAAATTTCTCCCTCCAAGATTGATATTGAGGCTTCCTTCCGAATGAACTTCCATGAGAAATTTCTCTATGGGAATCCCTATCATGATGTCGAAATCTTGGATTTCGAACACGTGAAAATCAAGGAGAGCCTCAACATCTTTGTGTTTAACAGACACTTGTTGCAGAACCCCACATCCTTCAAGAATGGTTCCAAATGAATCTCTGAAGGATTTGCGTGTTGGTGCAAATGGCACATCACCAAGAATGGCGAGAGCACAAGAATCGGAAATGAGATTTGCTCCAACATTAGGGTTGTATAGAATTCTCATTGGTGTCCCTCTAATAGAACATAAAATGGTAGCCAAAGGTGATGTCATCCGAAGAATTTCAGGTGAATTATCGACTTCAGTTGTCCACTCTTTGCTAAGGATAGAGGTCAATTCCTTGACCGTATGACGGACGAACACCCCGTTAGGTGGTTCAGGTGGAGTTGGTGGCAATGAAGGTTTCCTATGGCAACAATACTTCGAGGTATTTCCATAATCTTCAAAAAGCTCTTCCTCGAAGTAAAATGGAAACGGCGAGGGTTGAATTTCTTCTACCTTCGTAGTCTCAGGTTCGGGAGAGGATTCCTATGGCAAGGATTGGGGTAAACAAGAAATGGGTTCATCCTTGTCCAAGAATGTATCCTCCGTTCTTGACACGACTTCCTCTTGGGGGGATCATTAAGACCCATAATAAAGGAATAATTTTCTAGAATTCTGTCTAGAAGATCCTTGCCTTCTTCTAGAGTCTTATGGAGGAAAGATCCTCCAGCTGTAATGTCAAGATATAGGGAAGACACTTTGTTTAATCCCATGAAGAAATGTTGCAAAAGCATTGGACCAAGGATTAACAAATCTGGGCCAGAATTTTTCAAAAGAGAAAATCTGTCCCAAGCTGCACCTATGTGGGGACCGGAATCCCAACTGCCAATGATCTCATTGGGTGGTGTCATGCGATGCAACACCCAACAGTATACAAGAATAGAACGAAAACAAATTTACAATACCAAGTCTTTATTGACAAGCACAGCGGAAGTTTAAAAAAATACTAGCAGAAGGAAAGAGAACTATACATCATAGCTACACTCTCAGCACTAGCTATGCAAAAGCAAAGTCATCCATACCCTGGATACTTTGCACTAGCAACACACAATTCACGGTGGCGTGCAGGGTTCCCACTCGGCTGTAAACCCTGGAGGGGGTGCAGCCTCATCATTAAACCTCTCATCAGTCGTATAATCTGCAAAAACTCGTTAACTGCAAACGTGAGCATAAGGCTCAGCAAGAATAACCTGTCTCACTAGACATATGCAAGGATGAGTACTAACCATAGATAAGTAAAGCATAAGGACTCGCCTACAAGTGGATCCTTATAGTCATTTTTGATTTAGCACATGACATTCCTCAGGCACGGCACATCATAGACTCCACAATCAAACAAGAAACGCCTTGCCGATGATATGACGTGCACAATGCACACAATGCTATTATAGCTAAAGTATGGGGAAACTATAAACTTTTAATTGTACTATCTCTAAGCCAAACAAGGTGGTTCAAGCAATTGTAAACCAATATATCATATTCGTCTGACTTCTTTAGTATTTACTACGTCACAGCACAGTGAACAAGTGGTACTCTATTACCGCGAGGGACGGTGATTGCAGTCATGACATACGTGGAACAACACGACACATACGCACTTTCGGAAATGCCAGCGAGTACTTTCAGTGGTACCTGCATAACAGTTCAGTACTAGTCGTATATGGCTTTCACTAAACACTCGAATGTCGAACCGGTCGATCCGTCACAAGCAGGAGGTCACTGCGTGGGCGTACTCTGACGTGCCCACCAGCTGATTTACACCTTGCTGCCCTCAACCCACGCCTATAAAACGGAACGAAATGCCTCGACAAACCAGTATCAAGCTACGTCAGTTTATTGGAGCCCATTCCTCCAGTATGTCGCTGGTACAATTCAAGCTTGTCCAGCAGGACCGCACACAAAACGGTCCTCAATCGACACAAGCAGGACTCCACACGTGAGACCACGTCTCAATTTCATATTCATAAACCTTTTTCTTGTTCTAGAATCTCCCGTGTGATAAAATTCCTATCTCGCGAGTAGATTCCAACTACTCGACTTCTACCGAATTCCTGTGAGCATAAGCATAGCAGTGTCTACTCAACGGGCCGTAGACTTACCCAAGACTCCATAGGATTTGTGGGCCATGCAAGTGGATGTCAAACACCTTAAACGTAATTGTCGGTACCCTAAAAACCATACACCCCCTGAGGTTACAAAGATCTCAAGGGAAGGACGTCTACTCAAATTGAAGACCCTCGGAGGCCCACTTGTCAGACATAACCGGATCTGCTTCTCCAACATGGTTAACTCCTAGGTTGCCACGTGTACTGCCAGACCGGAGCTACTACCCACAAGGGTGAAGCTCTGGGCTAGGTACCAAAACGGCACCTCCGGACTTAACCCCTGACCGAGAGAAGCTCCGGACCTGACACGTGCCAGGCCGCCCCGGAGCTTCCCGCTTCCCACAAGCAAGCTCCGGAGCTGCCACGTGTCCAAACGTCGGAGCTGGCCGCCTCAAACCTCCGGAAGGCATTGTAACGACTCCGGATCTTCAAAGGATAACCACGGACTTCAAGACCCGATTAATTGTCATTAATTCCATGTTAATGACACTTAATCGGACAATCTTAACACCTGTAACGGCACTGCCGGAGCCCGTTACAAGGTTATTAACAACAATTAATCGTGTATCAATACTAGTAACCGCCGGGGCCACATGTCGGGCCAGGCTAACTTGTAACGGTTTGTCCTTGTACTATAAAAGGACAGACCGACGATACACGAGGGGGGCTCTCGAACGCTCTCAGGCACACACGCACTGACGTGAGCTTTCATACATAAGCTAATACAACACCACACACCCGTGGAGTAGGGTATTACGCTCAGGCGGCCCGAACCACGTAAACCACTGTGTCTCTCGTGTCCAATCGTGATTCACCTTCTTGAGACTTCGCGCCCACACCAAACTACAAACTCCTTCAACACTTTAGTAGTGTCAGGAGATCTGCCGACTCCAACAGTCGACAGTTGGCGCGCCAGGTAGGGGCGCCTGAGATTTTCAAGAATGGTGAATTCTGCGGCTGGATCATCCAACGGGCAACCTGCTGAGGCTGTAGGGGGCAATCCCTCTAACATGCAGCCACCAGCAGGAGCCTCAGCACCAGCAGGAGTCACACTCCCACCACCACCATCTTCTCCGGCAAGACGTGCCGGGCAACACGATGGTGCGCTGGCGTCACATACTGCGCCAGCAAGTCGTGACAACCCAGAACACGCGCTCCATGCAGCGCTTGCTCTTCTCCAGCGACCACCACCTCCGGATGCATCTCAAGATGCCATGGAGCAATGGAGGGCTGATGTTGAGCATTTGGTCGCAGCAGCGGCCGAACGCCTCAACAACCAGGGTCCTCCTCCTTCAGGGCGGGCCCCGTCGCAGCGACGGACGTTGTCTGGATGACTTGGTCCACATGTCTCCAACAACCGAAGACGAGCTGCGTCACAGCAAGTGACGTCGTTGCCCTCTGGGGCACGACGCACCCATACGGTATCTCGGCTTTCGACACACGACCTCCGGGCGGAGCTTGATCGCCGATACCGCCAACAGGATGGCCGTGTCCATATCGAGCGAGCTCGAGAAAGATGGGATGCTCAAGACCTTTCTACTCTGGAAGGAGTAGGAGGAGGTTGTTCCGCCCTAGCCATGCACCTGCGCATGGTTAGATGGCCACAGAAGTTCCGACCACACTTGCCGGAAAAATTCGACGGGACTGTCAACCCCGTAGAATTTCTGCAGATATACTCCACTGCAATCTTAGCAGCTGGAAGAAACGAGGCCGTAATGGCCAACTACTTTCCAGTGGCCTTAACTGGGACCGCCAGGTCCTGGTTTATGAGCCTTCCACCCAACTCTATCGACAGTTGGGAGGAGCTGTGCCGACAGTTCACTGCCAACTTCGGGAGTTCATACACCCGACCGGGCACTGAACTAGAACTTTTTGCGGTCGTGCAAAAAGGGGGAGAATCTTTGCGGTCATTCATCCAGGGGTTCTCTCAGGTACGCAACACAATCCCTTCTATCTCAAGCGCTTCTGTCATTGTGGCATTTAGACAGGGTGTACGAGACAAGAAGATGTTGGAGAAGCTGGTGATCAAAGAGATCACCAGCGTCACGGAGCTCTTCAGCTTGGCAGACAAATGTGCCAGAGCTGCGGAGGGCCGTGAAATGCACTCCAAACCAGCCTTGGAGGATCACAAAAAATCCTCCAAAGAAGAAGCCGCTACCTCCGGGAGTGGCAAGAAGAAAAAGAAGACCAACGGCAAGAAGAAGCCGTCGGCCGGCACATCCAACGTTGCAGCCACTGCGACTCCTGGTGGCCGGGGGCCACGCCCCGAGAAGCGACCTCGACCGTCTTCCGAAGACGGCGGCAAATCCAAAATGTGGTGCCCCATTCACAAAACGGGCAGCCACAGGCTGGAAGACTGCCGGGAGGTCCAAAACCTTGCCGAGCGCTACAACAAGCGCCGGGAAGGGCCTCCTTTCCGACAGAGGGAGGGAAAACAGAAGGTTGACGAAGCTCCGGCTGAAGAGGAGTTAGGGTTTCAGGACCCCAAAAAGGTCTTGAAAGCCGTTTACACCTCCGTCGACGATGACTCCGACATTTCCGACAACGAGCGTCGGAAAACCATGAACACCATCTTTGGTGGATCATGGGACATCACTTCTCATCGTGTCATCAATACTATGCGGCGGGATATGGCTGCTGTAGCTCCTACAGCTAGACCGGAGCCACATCGAAAGTGGATGGACACACCCATCACTTTTGATGCTTCGGACTGTCCTCAAAGCATGGTCGGAGCTGGCCAATTACCCTTGATGGTATCTCCCACCATCAACAACATCCAGCTCCATCATGTTATGGTGGATGGAGGTTCGGGGCTGAACCTTATAAGCTTTGAAGCTTTTACCAAACTTCAGCTTCGACCTTCGGATCTTCAGCCCTCTCGACCATTCTCCGGAGTAGGTCCGGGGGCCATTACCCCACTCGGAGCTATAATTCTCCCCGTTACCTTCGGGACACGGGAGAAGTACCGCACCCAGAAGTTGGTCTTCGACGTCGCTCAGATCAACTTACCATTCAACGCCATCTTGGGTAGACCTGCCCTATACAAATTTATGGCAGCTGCTCATTATGGATACTTGGTGTTGAAGATGCCAACACCAGCAGGCGTTCTCCGGATTCGTGGAGATCGCACCGCCGGAGTAACTGCTCTGGAGGAGCTCCATGCACTCACCACTGCGCAAGAGGAGGACTCCAGACAGGGGCAAGCTCCGAAACCTCCGAGCATTCGGCAACGAGGCTCGACCTCTGCTCCCCGTGTGCAGCCAAGCGGCGACACCGACATCCCCGTCAAAGTCGTCCAAATTGGTTCCGATGTCACTCAAATCACCCGCATATCGGGTGGGTTGAATGACAAATAGGAACTCGCGCTCATCACTTTCCTCCGAGCTAACGTTGACGTATTTGCTTGGCAACCGTCACAAATGCCTGGGATCCCCAGGGAAGTGATTGAGCACAATCTGAAGATTTACCCCGATGCTCGGCCTGTGCATCAGAAACCTCGGAAACAATCTGTAGAGCGACATAACTTCATCCGACAAGAAGTGAAGAAGTTGCTCGAAGCCGGATTTATCCGAGAAGTCTACCATCCAAAATGGCTGGCGAACCCAGTCGTTGTGCCCAAGGCCGGCGGGAAACTTCGGATGTGCATCGACTACACCACACTGAATAAGGCATGTCCAAAAGATCCATTCCCACTACCTAGAATAGATCAGATAGTGGATTCCACCTCCGGGTGCGAGTTACTGTGTTTCCTAGACGCATATTCTGGATATCATCAAATCAGGATGTCTAGGGAGGATGAAGAGGATACTTCATTCATCACAGTAGATGGATTGTATTGTTACACAGCCATGCCGTTTGGTCTCAAGAATGCAGCTTCAACTTTTGTACGAGCTATGTACAAAACTTTCGAAGAACTCATCAGAGACATAGTGGAAGTGTACGTCGATGACATCGTGGTCAAAGTCAAGAACAAGGAGTCCCTCTTGGACACCTTGCAGGCTGTCTTCGACAAGCTGCGGGCCACCCGCACGAAGCTAAACCCAGACAAGTGCGTCTTCGGGGTTAGTTCCGGAAAGCTTCTTGGTTTCCTGGTAAGTCACCGAGGCATAGAGGCCAATCCGGCGAAGATAAAAGCCATTGAAGACATGCGGCCACCAACCCGCATCAAAGACGTCCAAAAATTAACTGGATGTCTAGCAGCCCTCAGCCGGTTCATTTCAAGACTGGCGGAAAGAGCACTTCCCTTCTTCAAGTTACTGAGGAAGTCCGGACCATTCCAATGGTCTGAAGAAGTAGAGAAGGCATTCCAGGAGCTGAAACAGTTCCTCACCACCCTACCAGTCCTGGTAGCTCCGAACCCTGGTGAGCCTTTGTTGCTTTACATTTCAGCTACTGACGAAGTCGTCAGTATGGTTCTGGTTGCGGAGAGACCGGAACTACCCAATACTCAGGAATCCAGACCCCTTCGGGAGGGTCCGGAGGTTCCTGAAAGCGGGTCTGGGTCCCAGCTCCCAGACTCAAACCCACAAGAAGCCACTTCAGAGGACCCGGACCCCTCTAAGAGGGTCCAGGTCATTTCTGAAGAAGCTCCGGGTTCCTCCACCCAGAACCCGGAGGTCCCCGAAGAGAGTCTGGACCCCTCCGAGAGGGTCCGGATCAATGAAGAGGAAGCTCCGGACCCCTCCGGGAGGGTCCGAACCATTCAACGCCCAGTATACTTCATCAGTGAAGTGTTACATGATGTCAAGACTCGATACCTAGAGGTGCATAAACTGCTTTATGCAGTTCTTATTGCCTCAAGGAAGCTTCGACACTATTTTCAAGCTCACAAAGTCTCGGTGGTGACCTCATATCCACTTCGAGCGATCCTGCATAATCCCAATTCAACTGGGAATATTGCAAAGTGGGCAGCGGAATTGGCTGAATTCGATCTCGAATTCATTCCGAGACAAGCAATCAAGAGTCAAGCGTTGGCGGATTTCGTGGCAGAATGGACTCCCTCTCCGTTAAACCCTGGGGGCCCCAGCGAGCAGAAGACGGAACCTCAAGTTCCAACCTTCACTAAGCCTCACTGGACCCTTTACTTCGACGGCTCCATGCAGAAGCAGGGAGCCGGAGCTGGAATCCTTCTCCTCGCACCAACTGGGGAGAAAGTGAAATACATGGTACACCTTGACTTCAAGGCAACCAACAACATGGCGGAGTATGAAGCACTCATTTATGGATTAAAGGTGGCACTATCATACGGTGTCAAGCAATTGCTGGTCAAAGGAGATTCACAACTCGTCATCAAGCAGGTGAAGGGTGAATGCTCCTGCAATAATCTCCAGCTGGCTGCTTACCTCCTTGAAGTCCAGAGGCTTCAGAAGGACTTCGAAGTCCTAGACCTTCACCATGTTCAGCGTGCTCACAACGCTGAAGCTGACGAACTCTCGACCAAGGCGTCAACTGGAGCTCCGGCTCCTGATGGAACCTTTGTCCGGAGGTTGTCAAAACCCACAGTTCAGCCTGCCGAACTGAACGAAGGGGCCGAGATCAGCATCCCGAAGCTGACGGTCCCGATGGCCCTGTTACCATGGCAGCCATCAAGGGTCGTAGGTGCTGCCGGAAGCTCCGAGCAACCCAGCACGCAAGACTCAAATGCTCAAGTCAGTTCCGATGCATGGATCTCGGAGATCCGGAGCTACTTGAAAGACAACATCCTTCCTGACGATGATGTATCCGCTGACCGGATAGTCAGATTGGCTAAAAGATACACGTTGTTAGAAGGGGATCTCTACCGGCGCGATGCCAACGGCATCCTAATGCGGTGCATCACAAGGGAAGAAGGCTGCGAGCTCCTCGCAGAAATCCATGGAGGCGAGTGTGAAAACCACGAATCTTCCCGCACGCTGGTCGGAAAAGCCTTTCGGCACGGCTTCTACTGGCCTACAGCGCTCCAGGATGCCACTGAACTGGTGAAGAAATGCAAAGCATGCCAATTTCATGCAAAGCAAATTCATACACCTGCTCAGTCCTTACAAATGATACCTCCCACATGGCCTTTCGCTGTGTGGGGGATGGACATCTTGGAACCCTTCCCAAGAGCCGTCGGAGGTTACAAGTTCCTGTACGTCGCCATCGACAAGTTCACCAAGTGGCCGGAAGCAACTCCCGTTGTGACGATCAACAAACAATCTGCAATCAGTTTTATACAATCCATCGTGAGCAGATTCGGAGTCCCAAATAAGATCATCACTGATAATGGGACTCAATTCACAAGCTCCGCATTTCAACGATATTGCGAAGACCTCGGCATACAAGTTTGCTATGCTTCCGTAGCTCATCCTGCCAGCAATGGACAAGCCAAGAGAGCAAATGCAGAGATCCTTAAAGGACTCAAAACACGCACCTATGAGCGCTTGAAAAAGCACGGAGCCAATTGGATCGAAGAGCTTCCGCCCACTCTATGGGCCAACAGGACTTCTCCAAGTCGGGCAACCGGAGAAACACCCTTCTTTCTGGTGTACGGAGCTGAAGCGATCCTTCCTCCGGAAATAACCTTGGGTTCCCTCCGAGTCCGGACCTTCGACGAAGCCGCGCAGGACCAGCTCCGGCGCGAAGACCTAGACCTCCTCGAGGAGGGAAGGTGCCAAGCAGCTGTTCGGAATGCCCGATACCGCCAAGCTCTACGGCGCTATCACCAGCGGCATGTACACAACCGACAGCTCGAGGAAGGCGATCTGGTGCTACGGAGAATACTATCCAGAGAAGGGCAAAACAAACTCTCCCCCGGCTGGGAAGGGCCCTTTCGAGTGATCAAAGTATCCCGTCCCGGAAGCGTTCGCTTGGCTACCGAGGATGGGACACCTCTCCCAAATCCTTGGAACATCGAGCACCTCCGTAAGTTCTACACTTAATTCCACGGAGGTGAGTCTTAAGTAACTTGAAATGTATGTTATAGAGTCATTGTACAGAGTCGGGTAGTTCCTCCGGGAGAGCAGCCGGACCTTTCCCGAAAGGTTTGAAAAGCTCATGCAACACTTGACACAGTCTCCAGACTAAAAGTGTGGCTAACTACCCTGGGTCAAACGAGAAATCAAACACACTTAGCCTGGTTCCGTACCCTAAGAGTGTACTTGTTTCCCCTGTACCCCGGACCTATAATGAAAGACATCTTCATGTGAAATAGACTCCACGTGCATTCATTTTTGCATAGGCTCGACATTTTTATTTTTCTCTTTCTTGTCTATAACAGAAACGTGCAATTCTTAAGAAGTTCTAGTTTGACCGGTTTACATACGATTCGAGTTGAATTGTCAGATTTTTTGGATTTAAATATCGTCTGTGGCCAACTCGCCTGAAAGCCGCCAAGCCATTCTAGGGCCGGAGTGCGCTATCGACTTAGCCTGGTCAAGCACCCTAAGTACGCCACTCTACCTACACCCCGGCAGGCCAAAGTAAGGTGGGTCCATGGACAATTGGATCTAAAAGAAAAGACAATTCATCCAGTCGTATTAAAAATCGTGTTCAACTTAAAATTTTCTTGAGAACCATAAGCCGCGACGAAGTTATAGACAAGGAACGAATTTTACTATTTTTCTTGGCTTAAGTGTGCAGGAAAAATGAACCCTACGTTGATGGAGAAAAACCGGAGCTAACCAAGCTCCGACTCCCACCAGGGCGTCAACCGTCGGCGTTGACTAAAAGATGGTGAGAAGACCCCGTCACTGGAGTCTGTTGCCAACAAACCAAGTGTGGCAAAGGTCATTGCCGGAGCTGCTAAGCTCCGACACCTTGGAGTATTAACTACTGACGCTCAACGTGTCGATAGAGGCTATTGCCGGAGCTACTAAGCTCCAGCGATGGACACTACCGGAGCTTCTAAGCTCCGACAACTTCAGGGGACCTTCACTATCAAAAACTTCGGACCTAAATTCCACAAGTTTGAAGCAAATTCGTCTTCAACAAAACTCAACATCCTTTTGGTACATGTCCACAATCAAATTGTGCACATCTACCAGGGGGCCAAGTGAAGATAAAGATGTTGAAGACAAAAAAAATGAAATTCGCAAAAAATTGGGGATTTCATTTCATCTGAAGACCGGAGATTACATCTGGAGACAAGGGATTACAAAATTGAGGAAGAAGAGAAGATACAAGTAAAGGCTAAGAGAGACGGTCCTAGACCCTATGGAAGAACTCGGCGACCTTCTGGGCGACCTCCGACACGCTGGCTCGGGTAGCTTCGCCTTCTCCTTCGACGGGGCCTTCAAGCACCGGGTCCAGAGGAAATCGAGGGTTCCAGCTGGTGTAGCACGTCAACACATATTCTGTGACGTTCCTAGCCAGGGATTGCCCCTCGACCTCCAGCTGGTCCGCAATGACGTCGCCCACCTTGGAGAGCTTGCTGCCTGCGGCGCTCAACGCTTGCAATGCAAGGTCCGGCTCCGGCTCCGGATCATCCGGGTGCACGGGGCTGAAACCCATCAGCGTCAGCGCGTCGTCGGCCTTGCCCAGGAACTCCCAAATCTGCAGGGAGTTCGCCTTCCTCAAGTTCTTCATCTGTTCCAGGGATCTCCGGGCCGCCATCAGCTCCGAATTCTCACGGGCGAGGCGCTCAACTTCTTTGGCGTTTTGCTGGATCTTCGCAGCAACCCGCTTCTCAAGTCTTCCGAGCTCCTCCTCCCGGAGGTGGATCTTGTTCCGGCGGTCGACCAGGTCCTTTTCCCTAGCCTCCACTTTCTTCTCCCGGGCGATAAGGGCACACTCGTATTCGTAGAGTTCCTGCCCCCGCACCCAGGTCTTCTCCTCTTCCTCGAGGCAGCGCTCTTCCAATTTCTTAGTGCGCTCCTTGAGGCCCTTGTCCGCCAGAGCTGTTTTCTCAGCGAGCTCTTCTTCCCGTCGCAAGACATCATCCCGTAGCTCTAGGAGTTTTTGCTCCTCATCCTCGAGCCGTCTTTCCCTCCCTTCAAGTGCCTCTCGGCGCTTGATGAGTGCGGTGCTGATGGCCTCGAGCTGATCAAACCGAGCATTGGCCGCGTCGTTAGCAGCCTTAGCTTGGTCATGGAACTCCCGGGATTGAGTGTCGAGGGCGTGAGTCATGCTCTCCCTCTCGTCCAGCAGCTCACCCCAGAGCTCCAGGCGGATCTTCTCCCGCCTGATCCATTCCTTGTCATCCGCAAGCCTCGACTGCGCCAGCTTAGTCTCGAAGTGGAGCCGATTACGCCACCGCCTAAGGGTTTGGCGCTCCTCTTCAAGAGCCTTGCTGTCGTGGAAGAAGGCCAGTTGGACCTGACGTAGACTGGAGCAGGCGTTATCGATGGACATCGACAGTGAGATGGGCTCCGGACCTGCTGGGATCTCTTCCGCTGGTTCCAGCGGGTCTTCACTTACAAAAATTGGGTCCCACTCTACGAGAGTGGAACCCCGAGCTTCCAAAGCGCTAGGGCCCTCCTCCGGGATGGCCTCAGTCGCCATCGAAGGAGGTCCCGCCACCAAGTCTTCATTTGCCCCCTCGGGCTGGGGGCCGGCGACTTCGTTCAGGCACTCTGGCTCTGCCACAGGTACCATCGACGTCGTCACCTCCAGAGCAGGAGCCGCTACTGGCTCCGGCCGGGACACCTCTTCTGAGGGAGGCTCAAGCTCCCTCGCCTCTTCAGCCGCCAGCTCTGCGGCCGGCGCTCCAACAATCACCGGCTCTGCGGCTGGAGCTTCGGAAGTAACCGGCTCAACTGCCAGAACTACTTCGACTTCCGGCTCGCATGCCGGAGCTTCAGCCACCTCCAGCTCAATCGTCGGGGCTTCAGCACTTTCCGGCTCCGAAGCCGGGACTGCTACTTCCTCCGACTCAACAGCCGGAGCTTGTACTACTGCAGCACCAGGACCCGGAGTTTCCACTTCCGGGACGGGTGCCGCTAGCGCATCTTCACTCCCGTGGTCCGGCGCTACCGCGGGAACTTCTGGAGACGAGTCGAGGTCCATGACCACGACAGCCGGCGCCGGAGCTGTCGCAGCCTCCGCTTGGGGCGGCACCGGGGCTGGAGCAGAAGCCCTCGCAGCCTCAGACACTGTGGCTGAGGGCGGAGCTTCACTCCCCTTCTTGGGAACGCTGCAGATGAAGAACGAAGAAATTGAGCAAACAGATGCTACAATTAAAAAGTTAATCGAGGTAAAAAAAGAAAAATTACCTTGGGAGGCTCACGCACCAGCTTGCGCGGAACCTCTTTCCCGGACGATCCGGGCTGGCCACGGTCGGCGTAGGAGCTCCGAGAGGACTCCCAGGACTTGCCACAGCCGCGGGCGTTTCCCGGGTCGGAGCTCTCCTTGATCGGGAGGAACTCCTGGACCTGGAGGCCCTCACCGCTCCAGATGCCGGAGTCGCGCGCCCGGAGCTAGCACCGCAGGAGGGATCCACCGCGGGGACAGTCGCACTCCGGGAGGATCCCACCGCGGGAATAGTAACGTTCCGGAAGGACCCCACCACGGGGACAGTTGCCACGGCGGCGGAGGATCTTCCTTCCTGAGGAGGGGGAACCGGGGGGGAAGTGGCACGCCCGACGGACCTTCCGTCAGCATGTCGCAGCTTTCTCTTCCGGCTCTCCAGCTCCTCCGCCAGCTCCTTGCCCTTGCCGATGACCTCAGCTCTTGGCTGTGGGACAGGGGCGGAGCCGCCTTCGGACAACCCGAGGATCGCCAACCGGGTGGTTGATCTTCTCTCGACGACACCAAGGTCGTCAAGCGCGGGCATCGTCCGCCGGAGCTCCCTGCTGAACTCAACTTCCACGTTCAGAGGGAGGAAGGCCGGCGGCGGAGTCAAGTAATCTCCGTCAACGTCGATGCCGTGCTGGAATTTCTTGAGGTGAGACTCCAAGGTCTTCCCCACCATGCTGGACTTCAACCCGGTCTCAACCCGGTCCTTGTCCATCACGCTGTTGAGGGCCCAGGCGAGCTTCTCCCTCCTCTTCAACGGCGCCCACCTGTTAGATAGGAAGTTGCAGAACACCGCCTGGGGAGTCAATCCTCCCTCCACACATTGGCGGATCTTGGTCAGGACAGGGTCGAAAGCTTCCGCCAGCACCGGAACTTCGCTCCATACCGACGTGTCAATGCCGGGCAGACCGTCTGGCAATTCCAACCGCTCATGCTCCTCCACCCGGACGACTATCCAATCTTTCTTCCAGTCATCCCACTTCCCGGAAGGGAATGACCGGAGGTACTTGAATGGGCACTTCTTGCGCTTCACGAAGTAGTAGAAGCCAAGATACTCATTGCTTCGGCCGGTGGTGTGGACGGTGAAGAAGGTTCGGAAGAGCTCGATGCAGGGAGGGATGCCCACCCACATCTCGCAGAAGTGGACAAAGATGGACACAAGGAGAATGGAGTGAGGGCCATGGTGGTACAGCTGCAGACCATAGAAGTCCAGCAGCATCAAGAAGAAAGAAGAAAACGGTGGGATCAGCCCCACCATGGCGTACGAGGAAAAGTACACCATCTCGCCAGAGTGCTCCTTTTCAAAGGGGAGCTCCCCGCCGGCGCGGACCGAGTGGTTGAAGAAGTCCGAAGACCACCCCATGAGGGCCCGGACCTTCTTCAGATCGCTGTCAGTCTTCAAGCGACTCTCACGCAGACCCAACTCCATCGCAGCACAGCTAGGCAAGAGAAGAGGAGCAAAGTACGAGTTGGGAGTTTGAGCGCAAGAACAGATGGGAAGCGTAAAGAACTCCCGACGGTGCGCTTTCCTTCTTAAGTAAGCCCTCGCAACGCTTGGATGGAAACTGCAGGAGAGTCAAGGATACTACTCAAGAATTCAACCCTGCCGATGACAAGAGGGCCCGGGACCACCCTGACGATCAAGTCGAGGTTCTTACCCAGGCGAACAGTTGTCATCACGAGGCGGGAAACCCAAAGGCGGCGAACTGACAAGGCGCGCGGAACCGATACGGTTTTCGTATCGGGAACCGGCGACCTTCAATTGCGAGAGATCCGCACGTCAAAGATCTTATCTGCCGCCTGAGGTGCGCCACGCGTCGGATTTTAACCGTAAAGCCCCACCAACGGCACCTCCGAAGACCCTTGAAGACCCAGTTCAAGAGTCGCGAGTATGGACCCACCTCCGACGGAATGACTTCACCCCGGTGACTTTCCCCGGAGGTAGGTCCAGGGGGCCACTGTTGGTACCCTAAAAACCATACACCCCCTGAGGTTACAAAGATCTCAAGGGAAGGACGTCTACTCAAATTGAAGACCCTCGGAGGCCCACTTGTCAGACATAACCGGATCTGCTTCTCCAACATGGTTAACTCCTAGGTTGCCACGTGTACTGCCAGACCGGAGCTACTACCCACAAGGGTGAAGCTCCGGGCTAGGTACCAAAACGGCACCTCCGGACTTAACCCCTGACCGAGAGAAGCTCCGGACCTGACACGTGCCAGGCCGCCCCGGAGCTTCCCGCTTCCCACAAGCAAGCTCCGGAGCTGCCACGTGTCCAAACGTCGGAGCTGGCCGCCTCAAACCTCCGGAAGGCATTGTAACAACTCCGGATCTTCAAAGGATAACCACGGACTTCAAGACCCGATTAATTGTCATTAATTCCATGTTAATGACACTTAATCGGACAATCTTAACACCTGTAACGGCACTGTCGGAGCCCGTTACAAGGTTATTAACAACAATTAATCGTGTATCAATACTAGTAACCGCCGGGGCCACATGTCGGGCCAGGCTAACTTGTAACGGTTTGTCCTTGTACTATAAAAGGACAGACCGACGATACACGAGGGGGGCTCTCGAACGCTCTCAGGCACACACGCACTAACGTGAGCTTTCATACATAAGCTAATACAACACCACACATCCGTGGAGTAGGGTATTACGCTCAGGCGGCCCGAACCACGTAAACCACTGTGTCTCTCGTGTCCAATCGTGATTCACCTTCTTGAGTCTCCGCGCGCCCACACCGAACTACAAACTCCTTCAACACTTTAGTAGTGTCAGGAGATCTGCCGACTCCAACAGTCGACAGTAATGCACAATCATCTGAAGACGTAAGGTGAATGAAAACTGCAAAATACTGTAAGGAACTTAAATGCAAACCGGGGCTTGCCTGAATGCGAGTTTGAGTCTATGTTAGTTTCTGGCAGCTGGACCTCCAAGGCTTTCGGCTGCTCCTCGACTTCAACTACTACACGATATGCATATACTAGGTATAAATGATTTTGTGAATAATTAATATGCTTAAGGTGGGGTGTGTATATTAGGATACAATAAGACAATTATCTTAATTGACTTTGGGATTTTTATGGTGTATACTAGATATTATGGGGAAGACTCTTGCAAAGAATAGGAGATGATAAAGGATATTTGTTATTCTTAACAATTATGGTAAGCAATAAGGTTCCTTAAATTTTGGTTGAAATTTTGGAGATGTATTATGGCTAGCAAGGGTTGTATCCTGTAGAGGGGGTCTCACTTGTTCTAGGAAAATTTGTTTCACAATTTTCTGAGTTTTCTACAGGAAGAAACTGATTTTTAAAGTTTGGGTAAATTTCTAGAAATTGATTTTTCCATTCTTTCTCAATTTATAGCTACATAGAGGTTTGGAACATAGATCAACCCAGTATTTTAAGTCCAAAGAACTTCAAATTTTTACTGGAGATCACATGTATCAACTATAGGGTTCTGACCAAAATTGGGAATTTTCCAATGAAAAGAACTGTAGGAATGAGTTCTTTAAGCATTTTTTTATCTAAATTTTGGTGAAATTTCTATGGCTTTTCATACAAATCCAAGTGCACCACTGAACAGTATTCTTCATGCTGGTTCTAACAAAATTTATTTGGGAATTTCTGGATAATTCTACCGGAAGTTATGGATTTTCTAAGTTGGGATTGAATATGGATTTATTTTCCTAATAGAAATTTCAAATAAAAGGGGCTGGTCCCACTTCATTTGAATTCGACCAATTGGATTGGAGCCACACCGGGGGTCACAGGGTTTAACCGCGCAGCCACACTGGATCCTATCCGCAACTGATCCCACGCGAGAGGGTTACGCTGACTGGTGGGGCCCGCGTCTTCGTCTACCTCCCGACGCGGTGGCGCTCCTCGCCGGAAACTGCGGCGGTGCCTCGCCGGAACTGGTCCATCGACCTCCTCTCGGCCTCGCCGTGACCGCTCCACCCTAAAATCGACTGCTCAAGCCAATGGTGGGGTCCAATCATGCCGACGATGGCCGGAGACGGCGGCGCGACGGCGACGACGGAGCTAGGGGGTCGGTCTTCGTCGAAAATGCTTGGGAATGACTCAATCGACTCGGGAAAAGCTCGGGAAGGTTCCTGGGAACATCAGGATGATGATTTGGGGGTCAGATTGGGGTGAAATCACCGGCAAAGTTGAACTCGATGGCGAGGTACGGGTTTTCTATTGGCGGCCATGAGAACTCAAAATCCGACCTAGTTTCTCGATGGCTTTCTCTCAATTTTTGTGAGGTGATGCGCATGGAGGTCTAGGAGATAATACCTTACTGGATTGACAATTAATCGTACGTATAAACGGAATTTTACCGGTAATCTATCAACATCGGTATGAACTGTTTGGTGGAAAACTGGAGATAAAGGAGCTAGGAAGCATGACAGTGTCTGAAACTTCACAAGAAGCATCTAGGTACCTTTGCGCACCTTATTGCTTCAAAGAGGAAGATGGAATCGGCTTGGAGTGGTCTGTCCTCATGGAACAGGAAGCTTCCCTTTGCGACCTCACCCGCGAGCGTCGAGGAACTTCGAAATACCACACATATAAGCAGTGAATCAAACAAGCGATTGGACAGGAAGGAAGAGCAACTAGTTGAGCCACCTTTTGCTATTGGAAGCACTGCAATTCTTTGCCTCGTTTGGCCGGCGCGTCGAGAATGGCGGCGGCGGTGCGGTGCAGTGGCGGAAGAATGAAAATAGAGGTGAGTGCTCGGGGTGGTGTTCACTGCGACCGAGGGAGAGTATTTATAGGCTGGGGAGGAGTAGTGGGAGACACCATGAAGCAGGCAGGTGAGCAGCACTGTGGAGCTTTGCATGCGGCGCGGTGTCGAGCGGAGGAACGCCGGAAAAACGGCGTGCAGAACAGCTGCGAGTGTGTCCCACTGACTAGTGGGTCCCACAACCCTTATCCCTGTCCCTCCTTTGCAGACTTCAATTCTCCTACCAAATGGTGTCCAATAACTCTAGATTTTTGTGGAGAGGCTCAAAAAAATATCTAGAATTTGATTCTGCAATTGGATTTTGATTGGAGCAAGTTTCTATTGGATTTCAAATTCAAATTTGAATTTGGATGGAATTCAATGGTGCCACTGTTTTAAATAGCAATTGAATTCCAAAAATTGTGAAACTATGAGAATAAGTCAAGCAAATTATGCTGACCATGAGTGTGTGTTCAAATCTTGATGTTCAAACTAGTTGAACAAAATTCATAACTTGAATTCAAAACATGGTTTGAATTTGCTAAGCGTCTCAAATAAAATAGCAAATGAAGTTCAAAATTTATGAAACTTTGCAGGAAGTCTATTTGGAATATTTGAAAACCATAGAAAATTTTATGGCCTCTGAATTGAATAATTTTTGAGAGGGCCAAATATACAGTAGTATATATTCAATTTATATTAATTTGAATATCTATTTGGTACTGCATATTAAATTGGCCTAGCAATCTTTCTTCAAATATTTCCAAACTTTGAAGAGAGGTCAAAAGAACTAATCTAAGTTCATTGGTGAAGTTTATTCCTCATGTTAATAAATTTAAACATGAGCAGAAGAAAACATTGATGAGATCATGTTTATAAGCATGGCTATAATTGGTTTCCATTAGGGTTAACAACCAATTTACAACTGAACCTCATATGAAGAAAAATGTGGGATTTTATTCCTCCCCCCTTAAAAGAATCTCATCCCGAGATTACAAAAGGAAGGACAAAAAGAAAAGACCTAATGAAAATACGATGTTAACAAGTCTGGATAATTGACTTTTAGATATTCCTCGCTTTCCCACGTTGCTTCATCAGCAGTGTGGTTTCCCCACAAGACCTTGTAGAAACTCAAGGTGCGGTTTCTTGTGGTACGAGTCTTCTCATCAATTATCTGGGTTGGATGTTCGGAGTAAGTAAGATAAGGTTGGAGAGCTTCTATATCCTCCATACGGACTTCCGCTGGGGCCTTGAGACATTTTCTCAATTGTGAAATGTGGAACACATTGTGGACCCCTGAAAGTGATGTTGGCAGCTCTAGCCGATAGGCTACAGGTCCGCACTGCTCACTTATTGCGAAAGGTCCGATGAAATGCGGAGCTAGTTTCCCTTTTACTCCAAAACGATCAATCCCTTTCATTGGGGATACCTAAAGGTAAATGTGATCCCCGATATCAAAATGAAGCGATCGACGCCGTTTGTCCGCATAGCTTTTCTGGCGAGACTGAGCAGCCTTGAGGTTGGCTTGAATAACTCGTACTCGATCTTTGGCTTCCTTTACCAAGTCTATACCATAGGTTACTCGTTCACCGGATTCACACTAGTTCAACGGTGTGCGGCACTTCCAGCCATAAAGAGCTTCATATGGTGCCATTTGAATGCTAGTATGATAACCCTTGTTGTATGAAAACTCCGCCAATGGTAGATGATCATCCCAATTCTTACCATGGTGGATGGCACAAGCACGGATCATATCCTCTAGTACTTGGTTTACTCGTTCCGTTTGACCATCAGCCTGTGGGTGGTAGCTGAGCTTCGAATCAATTTGGTACCCAGAGATGCATGGAGCTGCTCCCAAAATCGAGCAACAAACAAAGTTCCACAATCTGATATGATAGTGCGGGGTACTCCGTGTAAGCATAAGATCCTGGCAATATACAGCTCTGCATATTGCCGTGCCACATAATTGACATTGACTGGAATAAAGTGAGCCGACTTGGTGAGTTAGTCGACTATCACCCTAATCGAGTCATGTTTGCGAAAAGTGAGAGGTAACCCAACAATGAAATCCATGCTGATGTCCTCCCAATTCCAGGCAGGTATTCTTAACGATTGTAATTGTCCGACTGCTTTCAGATGGTCGACTTTCACTCGTCGACATGTATCACATTCGTATACATACTTCGCTATTTCCCTCTTCATCCGAGTCCACCAAAATTTCTTCTTCAAATCTTGGTACAATTTGTTACTCCCCGGATGAATAGAATATTTGGACAAATGAGCCTCGTCCAAAATTTTCTTCCGAAGTTCCACATCGCGGGGTACCATGATGCGGTCTTTGAACCAGATGGTACCGTCATCGTCACCTCGGAAACACTTCATTTCTCCCATTTTCATTCGTTGACGAATATGGGATATGCCCTTGCCCTTCTTCTGAGTCTCCATAATTTCCTCCCTTATGGTGGGAATGAGGGCTAGGTTGTAGAGTGCCCCATATGGAACCAAGTAGATACTCGGTTCTCCTTTCTCTATCAAGGTGATAGAAAGGTTATTGATATGTGACTTGTGACTTAGTGCATCTACGACTACATTTGCCTTTCCAGGATGGTAGTGGATCTCAATCTCGTAGTGTTTGATTAACTCCAACCATCTTTGTTGTCCCGTATTCAATTCTTTCTGGGTGAAGATGTACTTCAAGCTTTTGTGATCGGTGTAGAGATGTACTTGGTTGCCCCATAGATAGTGTCTCCACATCTTTAAAGCTAGTACCACGACAGCGAGCTCAAGATCATGAGTCGGATAATGCTGCTCATGGTTCCGAAGCTGCCGTGATCCATAAGCGATCACCCTTCTGTCTTGCATTAATACGCAACCCAGACCATTCCAGATGCATCACAATAAACATCAAAGGATCTTGTTGTGTCTGGTTGGGACAATACTGGTGCTGTTGTGAGGTGTTTTACCAATGCTTGGAAACCCTCCTCACATTCCTTTGTCCAGGTATACCTCCTGTCTTTCTTCAGAAGTTTCGTCATTGGTTTAGCTATCTTGGAAAAGCTTGGGATGAACCTCCGGTAATATCCAGCTAAACCCAGGAAACTTCGAACTTCATGCACAGACTTTGGAGACTCCCATTTGAGTACTTGCTTAATCTTGCTTGGATCAACTGCAATCCCCTCAGCAGAGATGATGTGCCCTAGAAATGGCACTTGGTTAATCCAGAACTCACATTTGCTGAACTTAGCGTACAACTGGTGGTCCCGCAATCACTGAAGTACGATGTGCAAATGTTGTGCATGTTCTTCTTCGGACTTTGAGTATACAAGGATGTCGTCGATGAAGACCACGACAAACTTATCCAAATCCGGCATGAATACCGAATTCATGAGATACATGAAATGGGTCGGTGCGTTGGTTAATCCGAAGGACATGACAATGTACTCATATAAGCCATACCTCGTCGAGAAAGCTATCTTAGGTATATCCTCAGGTCGAATTCTGATCTGATTATAACCAGAGCGAAGATCCATCTTTGAAAATACCTGAGCACCTACCAACTGATCGAACAGAATATCGATACGGGGTAGTGGATATTTGTCCTTGACTGTGACAGCATTGAGTGGACGATAGTCCACACATAGTCTCAATGTTTTATCCTTCTTTTCCACGAACAGTGTAGAACAGCCCCAAGGTGACGAACTTGGACGAATGAAACCCTTGTCCAATAGTTCATTCAGCTGCTCTTTCAGTTCTGCCAGTTCTTTAGGTGCCATCTTATACGGCCTTCTCGAGATTTGCACTGTTCCTGATACAAGTTCAATCTTAAACTCGACATCTCTTTCTGGTGGCATACCAGGAAGATCTTCAGGAAAAACATCTGGATACTCACATACTACTGGAATATCTTCGAGTTTACAGGCTTCAGTGTTATCAGCAGTTGGAGGCACATGGATATTACTCTCAAGAGTGAGAATTTGGGGAGAGTGGACCGGAGAATTTAGATATATTCTCCGAGGAATGATGTCAATAATAGCACCGTTGTATTGCAACCATGCCATTCCTAAAATGACATCTAATTTCTGATGCTCCAATATAATGAGAGAGATAGGGTATATGTTCCCACCCAGATTAGGAGGTACCCTATGGGCCATCTTATCTACTACTACTTTGCCTCCCAGGTAACAAATCATATATGGGGTTTTTATGGAAATGAAAGGCAATTGGTATTGATTGACATAAGACTTGCTAATAAAATTATGGGAGGCACCGGAGTCAAAAAGGATGACTATGGGATGACCAAAGAGAGAGAACGTACCCGTGAGTACGGGTGCGCCTTCCGGAACGTCCTCGATGGCGAGGTGGTGGACGTTGCCGGTTCTGGTGGTTGGCTTCTTGGACTGGTTGCAAGGTTGGTTTGCCCCCTAGTACGATGATTGTCCTCTGCTCTGCAGGCAGTCCTTGGCGAAGTGTCCCGTACATCCTCACGCATGGCATGTGTATGGGGTCTGACCAGTACAGAGTGGAGGACGGAATCCTAGTGCACGCGATGGAGGTAGAGGTGCTTGCGGAATCATCCCCTGTTGCTGTTGTGGGCGGAAACCGGCGTTGTTGAATGGGTGACCACGAAACATCGGTGGTCGCGATGGCGGCTGCCACCTCTGGCCGGATGGTGATCGATACACCATGCAGTATTTCTGAGGAGTACCTCCTCCACTGCCCTGCAGAGCACTCCTTTTCTTCTTGTCAGAGAACAACTCCCTAGTAGCGTCCTCCTGCACGATGGCGGCATTGACCATGTGTTGAAGCTGCCGCTGTTGAACAAGGCAAGCTTGTCCTTCATCTTGGGGTTCAAACCCCGATAGAAGCATTCCCGTTTCCGATCCTCAGTATTCACTTGGTCCTGAGCATATTGGGCTAAGTGGTTGAATATCTTGGAGTACTCATAAGCACTCCTTCCTCCTTGTTTCAGCTCCAAGAACTCTCGAAGCTTCTTCCTCATAACACCGGGAGCTATGTGATAGGCGCGAAACGCCTCCCAGAACTCCTCCCAGCTCGCGGTGTGGCCAACTGGTCGTGCGGCAAGGTAATTCGCCCACCACGCACCAGTGGAACCTTGTAGTTGTTGGGCCACGAACAGGGTCTTCTGGTGTTCGGTCACTCGTAGCAAACCGAACTTCCCTTCAATGGAGCGGAGCCAGTTGTCCGCCTCCAATGGTTCATCGGCCCCCATGAAGACCGGCGGATGTGTTGACATGAAATCCGAGTATGAACTCGGAGAAGGTTGTCGTGGACCCACATCTGGTCGCCCGCCTTGAAGGGACGAATGCTGGACCAGAGCCCATAGTAACACTGTTTGCTCATCGCGCGAGCCAAGTACCGCGTCGAGAACCTCCGCTAGACTCCTTGGAAGTTCCGGAGGTGGTGGTGGAGGAACTCGTTGCTGTGGTGTTGCAGCTGTCTCCTGGGATGAAGATTCATCCTCACGACCACGACTAGATCCCCCCATTTCAGGTGTCGAGCGAGTATGCACCATTCTGCATCCAAATGACTTAAAATCAGCACATGTTTTCTTTCCTTTATCTAGTTTATCAATCAGTAGTACAACTTTTTGATAAGGAAATAAGTGCATCACATTCACATATAGTGATAAAGTACAAACTTTATACAAGATATATTATCTCGTGGCCAAGTTTACAGTAGTGTACTTCAAAATGATGGACTCCCACTATGGAAATACATCTCTACCATACTTGGTTCCCATGAGATGTCATACACATCTTATCAGCTTAGACATACCCACTACTATTCTTAATATGACACAAACATGGTCACAAAAGAAACACACTAGCAACTATTAAACTATATGTTGCCTCGTGACGGCAGAAGTGCTGCCACATCCCACTCCAATACGTCCTACTCGACGTACTCAAGTTCCTCGGGATCTTCTTCTTCTTCTTCATTCGAAGTTGGTGTCATAGGTGCGGTTGCGGGAGCAAGAGTTGCTACCCCACCCACCATAGATGATGTCACGGCAACTAAAGATTTCACATCAGCCTGCAGAAGAAACATTCTCAAGTCTTCCAATTCCTTTTGTGCATTTTTGCAACTGGCCTTCCAATCCTGAGTTTCCCCTCTGGATTGATCCCTTTCTTGAGTCACCTCACTCAGCTGTCCATCCAACAGTTGCACCTCGAGTTGACTCACTTCCAACATGCTTTCTGCGTGTTGCATTTTCATGCGAGCTTCCGATCGAGCCTGAACAGCCTGGTGCCACTGCTTCTCCCTTAAGTTTAAACGGCGGTTTAGGGGAGCAACTGTGGCCCTAAGTGAGTCGTTGGCACCTTCAAAGTGATCCCTTCGAATCAAGGCCTGCTTCAGGTCACTCATCATTTTTCCCAGGCTAATATGCTGATCAAGGCTCTCCTGACACGCTGATGCCGCATATGAGGCTAAACTATGTTGGGTACTTCTTCAGCATGCCCATATGCTGCAACCGTCCGACTTGCCCACTCGTCACCGGCTCTACCGTCGACCGGAAAGAGCTCGAATGGAGTGCCAGCCATATCATAGTAATGAAGTTTGCAAAACCTCATGATGGCCACACTTGCGGCATAACACCACGTGTCTTCCAATTGAATTCCTTGTACTTGGATGGAAAAGGGGGCCCATCCAATATTTAATGGAGCAGCAGGCACATCCACATAAATGGTGCACCTCGTTACCCCTCCATCATCGATCTCTCTTGCCCCAATAGTCTGGTATTTCACGATACCCGAACCGTTGAAGCATTGCAATCAACAAACCCGGAAAACCCTTCAAAAGCGTACACTTTGTGCACCCATCCATTTGGTAAGTATACCATAGAATCAGTCATATGTGAAAAAGATACTGGAACAATGAGAAGGTTTCCAACTCTCAACAGTTTATGAAAATTTAAAACTGGAGTTGTACTCACAGTCTGTTCCAGCTGACCTTCCTGTATAAATTCAAATTTTTTATACAGGAAACATCAGAACCAGGTGTGGGATTGAATAGAAAAGTTGTAGTACACTTTACAAGCTTTCAATATTGTACTCATACAGCTCCAGGTGAGCTAGGAAAAAGAATCTATACAGGTTTTAAGTTGACCCATATTTTCTGGAAATTTTGACAGAACCTCCCCTGTATATGTGGTGATTTCCACAATGTATACAGGTATATCAAGACAATATTTTGAGGTAATGACAAGATAAACATTGTATAACATCAAGTTAACAATCCATTGGTAAAATATCTCGGCTATGAAACACTTGTTACATAGGTATAGTGTGCTAATTCTAAACTAGGTGCCAACTGTTCAAGTTCTGATCTGCCAGAACGAAGTTTGCAACCATAGGAATTTAACACGGCTATACCAAGATTTAGGCCACGAGTACAACATGAAGTTGATAGAGGACTTGCTAATCTTTCCATAAATGTATATATATTACCATGTCACTATTTTGGATCAAAAGCTAAAGCTACCTAAAATTAACAGATGAACTGACTATCGTTCAACAGCAGCCCTGCAGTTCACTGTTTTGAGCTCGAAATTTGAATTGCTTCAAATTCGAAACAAGTGTAACTTTGAATAACAAAACTGTAGATTAGCTTCTCTACTTTTCAGATATATATCATAATAAGTCAGAATACTTTTCTGCAGTGAATTATAGAAAAATTACTGAGACTGGTACATCGGTAGGGTTATCTGGAGTAGTTCAAGCATACTCCGAATTTCAATAGATTATCAAGCTTTCCTGCCTTGATGGTCAACACAAAAGTTGTAGAGGACTTCGAGAACTTTTAATCCATATATAATATACCTATGTTTATTTCTAAATAACCAAGATTACAACCTGACGAAGTTGAGCAAACTTTGGCCAGAAATCAAGAATCTTGGTGCTCACCCATGTTGAATGGAATTTTTATCTTTACGGAGTCCATACCTACCAGCACCTGATAGTCGGACTTTCCAAAATACAATGCATCCAATTTTTGTCGTTGTTGGGGATGGTCAAGTATCAAAGTTGATACTGACGGTACTATGTGCCTCACCAAAGAAAATTCTAACCGGTTATTTCCGGATACGTTTATAGGTGGTCCTAGTATCGTTCACTCGCAAACGTGTGCTACACAGGTTGCTACCATAGTCAATGCTGCAAAAGACAAACAATCCCTTTGCACACCTTCACACCTCAAGGGCGGCACAGGGAAACACGACAGACAGTCACAATAATACATATGAAAATAAATGCATACGACTCTGGTGTGAGTCGCCCTCGAGCGAGGTCATGTCTCGAGGTACATGGTTGTAAATACGTCTGTATAGCAAAGACTCCCGTACTAACCGTCTTATACACGCTCAGGCATACATGTTTTGCATGCTCCCTTAGAATATGAATGATTCTAGAGAGGCATACTATCGGGTTATACACCACCCGACGGGGGCTCCCACTAACTTTGAAGCACACTGGGGTACCGCGTGTCATAGGTTCTCAGAAACATAGAAAGTTTCAGAGACTCCTATTAACATTTCTGTGCTAAGCCACGGAAAACTTCCATGCTACCTCTCGCATGGTGAGCTTACCGCAATTGATCCGCTTACGGCAGCATACCTTACCTCTTACCTGACATCGGAGCGTCGTTACGGAATTAGTAACATATAAGTTAGTTTACCACCTTTATATATTATACTAATAATGCTCCTTATAAGGGCGTATAGCTAATTCCACACTCAAATCCTAATTTTTGAAAATGTGTTCTTTTCAAGTACACTGTTCCCAATGATGCCCTGATACCATGCCTGTGGGGACCAGAATCCCGACTGCCAAGGATCTCATTGGATGGTGTCGTGTGATGCGACACCCAACAGTATACAAGAATAGAACGAGAACAAATTTACAATATCAAGTCTTTATTGACAAGCACAGCGGAAGTTTAAAAAAAATACTAGCGAAAGGAAAGAGAACTATACATCATAGCTACGCTCTCAGCACTAGCTATGCAAAAGCAAAGTCATCAATACCCTGGATACTTTGCACTAGCAACACACAATTCACGGCGGCGTGCAGGTTTCCCACTCAGCTGTAAACCCTAGAGGGGGTGCTGCCTCGTCATTAAACCCGTCATCAGTCGTATAATCTGCAAAAACTCGTTAACTGCAAATGTGAGCATAAGGCTGAACAAGACTAACCCGTCTCACTAGACATATGCAAGGATGAGTACTAACCATATGTAAGTAAAGCATAAGGACTCGCCTACAAGTGGATCCTTATAGTCATGTTTTATTTAGCACATGACATTCCTCAGGCACGACACATCATAGACTCCACAATCAAACAAGAAACGCCTTGCCGATGATATGACGTGCACAAGGCACACAATGCTATTACAGCTAAAGTATGGGGAAACTGTAAACTTTTAATTGTACTATCTCTAAGACAAGCAAGGTTGTTCAAGCAATTGTAAACCAATATATCATATTCTTTTGACTTCTTTAGTATTTACTACGTCACGGCACAGTGAACAAGTGGTACTCTATTACCGCGAGGGACGGTGATTGCAGTCAGGACATACCTGGAACAACACGACACATACGCACTTTCGGAAATGCCAGCGAGTACTTTCAGCGGTACCTGCATAACAGTTCAGTACTAGTCGTATATGGCTTTCACTAAACACTCGAATGTCGAACCGGTCGATCCGTCACGAGCAGGAGGTCACTGCGTGGGGCGTACTCCGATGTGCCCACCAGCTGATTTACACCTTGCTGCCCTTAACCCACACCTATAAAACGGAACGGAATGCCTCGACAAACCAGTATCAAGCTACGTCAGTTTACTGGAGCCCATTCCTCCAGTATGTCACCGGTACAATTCAAGCTTGTCCAGCAAGACCGCACACGAAACGGTTTTCAATCGTCACAAGCAGGGCTACACACGTGAGACCACGTCTCACTACATCCTATCCACTGCTCGGTCTCAATTTCATATTCATAAACCATTTTCTTATTCTAGAATCTCCCGTGTGATAAAATTCTTATCTCGCGAGTACATTCCAACTACTCGACTTCTACCGAATTCCTATGAGCATAAGCATAGCAGTGTCTATTCAACGGGCCGTAGACCTACCCAAGACTCCATAGGATTTGTGGGCCATGCAAGTGGATGTCAAAAACCTTAAATGTAATGCACAATCATCTGAAGACGTAAGGTGAATGAAAACTGCAAAATACTGTAAGGAACTTAAATGCAAACCGGGGCTTGGCTCAATGCGAGTTTGAGTCTATGTTACTTTCTGGCAGCTGGACCTCCAAGGCTTCCGGCTGCTCCTCGACTTCAGCTACTACACCATATGCATATACTAGGTATAATGATTTTGTGAATAATTAATATGCTTAAGGTGGGGTGTGTATATTAGGATACAATAAGAAAATTATCTTAATTGACTTTGGGATTTTTATGGTATATACTAGATATTATGGGGAAGACTCTTGCAAATAATAGGAGATGATAAAGGATGTTTGTTATTCTTAACAATTATGGTAAGCTATAAGCTTCCTTAAATTTTGGTTGAAATTTTGGAGATGTATTATGGCTACCAAGGGTTGTATCATGTAGAGGGGATCTCACAGGTTCTAGGAAAATTTGTTTCACAATTTTCTGAGTTTTCTACAGCAAGAAACTGATTTTTAAAGTTTGGGTAAATTTCTGGAAATTGATTTTTCCATTTTTTTTCTCAATTTATAGCTACATAGAGGTTTGGAACATAGATAAACCCAGTATTTTAAGTCCAAAGAACTTGAAATTTTTACTGGAGATCACATGTAACAACTATATGGTTCTAACCAAAATTGGGAATTTTCCAAGTAACAGAACTGTAGGAATTAATTCTTTAAGCATTTTGATTATCTGAATTTTGGAGATATTTCTATGGATTTTAATACAAATCCAAGTGCACCACTGGACAGTATGCTTCATGCTGGTTCTAAAAAAAATTATTTGGGAATTTTTGAATAATTCTACTGAAAGTTATGGATTTTCTAAGTTGGGATTAAATCTGGATTTATTTTCCTATTGGAAATTTCAAATAAAAGGTGCTGGTCCCACTTCATTTGAATTCGACCAATCGGATTGGAGCCACACCGGGGGTCACGGGGTTTAACCGCGCAGCCACACCAGATCCTATCCGCAACTGATCCCACGTGAGAGGGTTACGCTGACCGGTGGGGCCCGCGTCTTCGTGTACCCCCCCGACGCGGCGGCGCTCCTCACCGGAACTGGTGCGTCGACATCCTATCGGCCTCGCCATGACCGCTCCACCCTAAAATCAACTGCTCAAGGTGATGGTGGGGTCCAATCATGCCGATGGCCGGAGACGGCGGCGCGACGGCGACAACGGAGCTAGAGGGTCGGTCTTCGTCGAAAATGCTTGGGAATGGCTCAATCGGCTCGGGAAAAGCTTGGGAAGGTTCCTGGGAACATCAGGATGATGATTTGGGGGTCAGGTTGGGGTGAAATCACCGGCAAAGTTAAACTCGATAGCGAGGTACGGGTTTTCAATCAGCGACCATGAAAAATCAAAATCCGACCTCGTTTCTCGATGGCTTTCTCTCAATTTTTGTGAGGTGATGCGCATGGAGGTCTAGGAGATAATACCTTACTGGATTGACAATTAATCGTACGTATAAACGGAATTTTAACGGTAATCCATCGACATCGGTATGAACCGTTTTGGGGAAAACTGGAGATAAAGGAGCTAGGAAGCATGACAGTGTATGAAACTTCACAAGAAGCATCTAGGTACCTTTGCACACCTTATTGCTTCAAAGAGGAAGATGGAATCGGCTTGTAGTGGTCTGTCCTCATGGAACAGGAAGCTTCCCTTTGCGACCTCACCCGCGAGCGTCGAGGAACTTCGAAATACCACACATATAAGCAGTGAATCAAACAAGCGATTGGACAGGAAGAGCAACTAGTTGAGCCACCTTTTGCTGTTGGAAGCACTGCGATTCTTTGCCTCGTTTGGCTGGCGCGTCGAGAATGGCGGCGGCGGTGCGGTGCAGTGGCGGAAGAATGAAAACAAAGGCGAGTGCTCGGGGTGGTGTTCACTGCAACCGGGGGAGAGTATTTATAGGCTGGGGAAGAGTAGGGGGATACGCCATGAAGCAGGCAAACGAGCAGCTCTGTGGAGCTTTGCATGCGGTGCGGTGTCGAGCGGAGGAACGCCGGAAAAACGGCGTGCAGAACAGCTGCGAGTGTGTCCCACTGACTGGTGGGCCCCACGACTCTTATCCCCGTCCCTCCTCTGTGGACTTCAATTCTCCTACCAAATGGTGTCCAAAAACTCTAGATTTTTGTGGGGAGGCTCAAATAAATATCTAGAATTTGATTCTGCAATTGGATTTTGAATTGGAGCAAGTTTCCATTGGATTTCAAATTCAAATTTGAATTTGGATGGAATTCAATGGTGCCACTGTTTTAAATAGCAATTGAGTTCCAAAAATTGTGAAACTATGGGACTAAGTCAAGCAAGTTATGCTGACCATGAGTGTGTGTTCAAATCTTGATGTTCAAACTAGTTGAACAGAATTCATAACTTGAATTCAAAACATAGTTTGTATACTAACAAATCAACCCCGACAACAGCGCCAGAAATGCTTGTTGGTATTTCTTAACACCACAGAGTTATCCGCAAGTGCACGGAAATACCGTTGTACCACTTCCCCTTAAAGAGTATTCCCAAGGGTATCGAATCCAAAGAACGTGTGTGCTAATCTTTCGAACTAGCTCACCCAAGGACACAAAGTTATTTGGTAGGCAAGGAACAGAGAGGAATTCAAAGTATTGATCCTAATTAAAGTTAGTTTGCTGTATATGCTTGCTTCGGGAACGGGCTTACTCCTAGCAATACTAGGATGACTCCCGCCAAGAGCCTATGGCATAGCCGAACATGGAGGATTACAAAGGACAGATAGGGCTGTCACCACCTACTGCCTACCTCTTCAATCCGTGGGTCTACGAGATATCCACTGATGATTTGTAACCTAAGCACCACGCTTACGTTCTAAATCACTACTCTAGTTGTTTCGAACACAAAGCTACAACTAGAGCCTCTAATGAATTAAAGCAGTGAACCCACAAGTAACTACCTGTGCAAACTACTAAGGATAAAAGATCAAACTTGTATTAAATTCACAATGGCTTACTTGATTGAGTAAAACCTTTGTAGGGGTACAAGTGTAGAAGAGGGACTTGACAAGCCCAGGCCTCCTTCTCCTAGACTCTTCACCACACTCTCCTTCTACTTTGGTAGCCTCTAGGACTACTCTAAACCTTTGGAGTGTAGCACTATTCTCAACTTTTGGTATGTGTGAGAAGTGAGGTGAGGGGGTCTATTTATAGGTCGAGAAGGGTCGGTTCCCGCCACAATTAATGTGCATATCAGTCACCATTGACTCCAGGGAGTCGGGAGGAGCCAACACGTGTCATTCGACCGAGTTTGGCGCCAGGAAGAGGTCGACAGAATCCCTGGTTTGGCTGACCTAGTCAAGGCTCCCCTCGAGGAGTGCTTCCTCCAGGTGGCTTCCAGGTGGGCCCTTTTGATATATATGGGTGCAAAACCATTGGATCTCCTCGTATTCTTCTATTTGTGGGCCATTTGATCCATGTGTTGCCACGTGTCATCGCCTGATTCGTTGAAATCCGTTTTCATGGATTCATCCTTGCATGTTTTGGTATTTTTGGTAATAATTCACCTGCATACAAATAAACACCAACACTTGTGGAATTGGGATAGTGTATAACCCTACCACTATGTTTTGTGTTTCTTCTATGCACATTATGAGGTGAATTGACGGTCAAAATGTGGTACTTAAGGACCGTCAACAGTGCGACTCATATCTGTGCCCAGGATATACAACACACATACACGAGTGCATCACAAATGATATACATAAATTACCACAATAGAAAATAGTAAATAAGTACTTTTATTACAATATTCAAATAAGTCTCAAATTACACCTCTAATGATCATTATTACTAATAAAATCTGCAGTGGAAATAATCTAAACTAAGCATAAGGGATAGCGCGGCTCCAAGCATTACCACGGGCAAGTTGATGGCAGCATACAACCTAGTACTCCACATTATCGTCGGGATACTCTCAAACATCACTTGAAATTGTTGGTGGGGAATTGCAAGGGTGAGCACATGTGGTACTCAACAAGTGTGGGAGCTTAAACAAGAAAATGATAATAAATAATGGCTATTTGCTGAAAAGTACATTTAAAACATGTAAAAAGCACCCTAGCATGTCTATGTGAAATAATCTATTCATATCCCAAATAATTAACATAATACGAATCCATCCTCCATTATCCATCCATATGCCAGATTCTTACCATCATCATTAACCATGTCCATTTATCACCATCCAGTCCATAACCATAACCAAACCATCCCAAATCCCAAGTTCCACTCTAAACTTGTAGGTCATCCAGGTGCTCTTAACCGAGAGCACAACTATCATAATATCTTTTAACACTCTGCAAAGGTGGTACCACTTTACCCACAAGTTCGTGATTTCATCACCTGTCCGTGACTAAAGAAAACTTCCCTTATGACAAATACACTACCTTAGGTGTATGGCCAAGAGATCACAAAATAGCCTTTACAAAGGGATTAACAGCATATTCAAACCCACAAAGGTTTCACCGGTGGTGATGCCTCCAACTGAGCACATCCAACAAAGGGCCCCCTCTTGTGCTGTTCGGATCCCAGGGCAGTCCCACCATTATTAGAAACCCAACTGACTCCCATTCCTTACTTCCCCAAATGATCTGAACAATGCTTGAAATACACCTAAAGTTGCACACATACTTGGCCTTTTGATGGCACTGTATTCATGGCTTATTCTCGCATGAACCAGTCCTTAGATCTAAAGCAAGCAAAACCACCATATCATCCAACCCAATCGACAATCATGCTTGCTTAGATCTCCCAAGTCCCATGTTACCAAATAACCATATTCATCAATTTACATCATCCATATGTTCATTAATTCATAAATAAGCCATTTGGTTGTTTTCCCATCCTAATTAAATAGAGCAAGGCAGAAAGGTAAAAATACCCTTCCCGACTCTCTACAATATATTCCAAGCAACAAGAATGGTCAAACAAGACTAGTAAACACATATCATGGGTTTACCATCAATTTGACACAAGTATGAAGGTTTGCAGACAAAACATTTAAAACAGGATCAAAATGATCAAGGACACTTGCCTTGCTCCTTAGATTGGTTCAGATCAAAAGCTTTGAAGTTCTAGATCTGGATGTCCTCGACCGCACCCTCTAGAGAAAAACCTTCTATTCCGCGCAATAACATACAAAACAAACATTATATTCAATAAATGCTCATATATTACTCAATATGCCATTGCATTCATGAATAATTAAATTGTGTGGTAATGCATGTTATCCAGTTGCTATCATTGCCTACTAACTAGTTACAATTAAGTATTACATGCTAGAACAAGTTTCAAGTCATATTGGGAGATATTAAAGAAGTTTCAGGAATTTTCACAACAAAAACACTAGACTAGGGATGAGGACATCACTTCTATGGATACAAGCAACACTCCATTGAATATACAAGATGCAATCAATAGAGTTCATACACAACAATTAATTTCAGAGGTGAGCTTGTTCTTATATGTTTCTTTATATGTTTTTGAGCATAGATTGCTACCTAATGATTTAATTGTGATTAGGATCCATGGAGAGGTTCAAAGAGTACTTGGAGGAAGTATTAGGGATGTGGAAGACTAGAGAATTCGTTCAAAGAAGATGGAAACCGACCCCAACTCAAAATTGTGTCCAACTCAGAGTCCAGGAGCAGTACGTACTAAAACGGATGCCCAGGACACATACGAACTCCGTAGTTGAAACAAAATCGAGTTCAGAATCTATCAGGGTGTTGCGCCACTGTATTGGGCCATTGGGCCTTGTATCAAGTCTAAGTCTATTATTTTCGTGTGTTAGGGTTAGGTCACGACTCCAACACCCCCTTGGACGTCCTCCCACCTATATATACTCCATAGATCCGCCATGAACAATTGGGTTTTGCTTAGATCAATAATATCGCCGTTCTACGGTTTGTGAGACCCCAACTTCGCGATTTTAGATCGTGTCTTCTACGTTCTTGCTCGTGTTCTCGATTGCACTTGCAGGGATTAACCTTCTTGGCAAGGTCAAGTGTGTGCAGCACGGTTGATAACCAACGGAGCTGTGGTGTGGTGATTGCAGGGGTACTCATACCGCTCGAGTGCCGTGGATCATCAACGTCGAGTTCTCCACCCCAATCGACATACCTTTCGGAAGATCGGGACTCACCTTTTTCCTATCAATTGGTATCAAATTTCCAGGTTGCCTGTTAGGTAATTCATCTATCCATTACATTGGTTTTGTTTTTCATACCTAGAGTCCACAAAAAAGCCACAAAAAAACTTGCAGTTTAGTAGATCTGTTCATTACTTTGTCCAAACCACCATTGAGCCTTTGCAACTTTCATTTTCAGTTTGGTTTTGTTGAGTTTGTGTCCGTTGTTGAGTCATATTGCTGGTTTAGAAAGTGTTTTTGGTCTTAGTTTGAGTTTTGCATTGTGTGATTCATCCTTTTGAATCACGTCATCAGGTCCAGATTAGATTCACCTCTGTCGAGTTAGGTATTTTCATCATATATCGCACATATGAACTCGGATTTTGGTGCTCTTGTACTTTCAAGAAATCTTAAGAAGTGCTCTATAACTTTCATATTCATCATTTTCCCAGAAAATATAGTTATCAATATCTAAATTGCATTCGATCCGAATCTGATATTGACCTAAAAATTCTGAACTGTCTGTATTTCGGGGGAAATATCTCCTATTGTTCTTTTCCAAAATAGGTCTTCCATATATTGAAATTAAAGAGGAGAGATATATCTACAATATTGCCGTTGTTAGTTTTCCTATTTGGAGCCTCTAAGTATGCCTATTTGTCCTTGGACGATTGATCAGAAAATCTGTGACAGACCCACGAGATATCTTTGATTGATTTTCATTGTGTTCTTCCCTTGCAGCACATTCTGAAAAAAAAAAGAAAAAAGAAAAAGGCAAGTGCAAAACAAGAAACAAAAGCCGCACAAAAAAAAAGAAAAAAAAAAGAAAAAAAACAGAAGTGCTTGTATTTTTTGTGTCATCTAGTTTTGTCTCATGTCTTGCTAGCTTGAACTACTAGGAACACATTTAGGCCAGTAACTTTGACAAGTACTTTGGACACTTATTCAACTTTACTATCTGATTTCATTGATGCTAATCCTTGCTACATATAAAGTGCCATCCAAACTACACCTTACTCTTTAGCAGAATCGATACACCTTTGCAATCATCCATGCTTCATTGGTTTCATCATACCGGCCACCATTTGCCACCTGCAGTCTCGGTAAGAACACTTGTAAGAGCGTGGTAAGATGCTTGAGAGTGTGTGATTCCACTTCCACTTTGCCATTATCCTTTGTAGTTGATAGGGATAACATATTTTTTTTGTTGTCTTCTGTTTGCTACTAACAATGTCAGGTAAAAGCAAGAATCATGCATTATATGCTGAGATGATGGACATGACAAAGACGGCGATGGAGTTGCTCACTAAAAATCAAACATCAACCAAGGTTTCACATGACATTCAGACCACCTTTACAACACCTTCCATAAGAAGTAATTACATTCTCCCATCTCTTCCTTCTTATGATGGTTTTGGTTATGATGAATATATTACTTGGGAAATAGAGGTGGATAATTTTTTTGGACAATGTCATATGTGTGAGAGGAGAAAGATTAGAAATGTTGCAAGTGTATTAGTAGATTGTGCATTAACTTGGTGGAACAATTTAAAAGAATTAGAAAAACCTCGAACATGGAAAGAAACGAAAATTCTTATGCGAGAAACTTTTGCTAATGTATCTATGTGCAAAGAAGAAATTCAGAAATTTGAGAAGAAATTTCTTGTTGTACCTCCTTTTATGTCTAACGTTTTGAAGGACAATATACAAAATAATATAGATGATGCAAAAGAGAACGAGGCTTTCGACAATACTTGTGAAAATTTAGATGGATCAACTCATAATGCACTCGAAATCACTGCTGAAAATTGAAAGGCAAAACATTCTACAAATACAAAAGGTGAGAAGTTTTTGGATATTCTGAATTTTTCGACCAATCATGCTATTTTCGAGGAGCAACTATTAGAATCGTTTAATTATACACCATTGTCACATGTTGATTTTCCTGCTGATCGTTGAGCTAAAAAAGAGTTGTGTACTGATAACTCTATTATACCTATGCAAAAAAAAGTTAATGTACAAGATGATTGTGTTTTGGATTCACCTACTTGTGCTGAAATTCATAATTTCGATCACCGCTACTGCTGAAAATGATGAGCTGAAATTTTTGTCTTCTCTAAATACTTTGGGTTATATTGAATTTGACACTCTTTGTGATCTAAATATTGTAGAGAGGAGAATATTTTCACAATCTAAATTGCCTTTATTAAGTAGAAATATTTTTCATTCTATAGGAAACAATGAAGATAGTGGTGAATTTATGGTGCATAAAGTTTACATATGTTCAAATGTGCAAGCTCCTTTTGTGCTGCAACAACATGGTGAAATGAATGGATGCACTAACACTAATAATGTATTGTCAAGTTTTTCTAGCATTTTTTTATTGCAGCAAGGACAACAAATAAAAAAGAAGCATTGTTCGTTGCGGTTGTGCAATATGGACAATGTTCATTCTACTCCCAAAGCAATCCTTTTTCCTGGACATACGAGCAAGTTGAGGACAGCTTGTCATAAAGAAGGGGAGAATGATGAGATCATGCATATTATTATTGCACCTACAAACATGACACAATGTTTATTTGTTTGGGATCCTGGCTCAAGTGAATGTGCACTCTTATTTGATGGACAAGATCAAGATGGCGCACTATGTCGTCCACCACCTTGGCCTCCTCCATTCATGCATACAAGGAGATTTGATGGCGTTGCACATTTGGACCAACACATGAGAGGAGAGAAACTTGAGTCGAGGACGACTCCAATTCAAGAAGGGGAGGATGATTAGGACATCACTTATATGGATACAAACAACACTCCATTGAATATACAAGATGCAATCAATAGAGTTCATACATAACAATTAATTTCAGAGGTGAGCTCGTTCTTATATGTTTCTTTATATATTTTTGAGCATAGATTGCTACCTAATGATTTAATTGTGATTAGGATCCATGGAGAGGTTCAAAGAGTACTTGGAGGAAGTATTAGGGACGTGGAAGACCAGAGAATTCGTTCAAAGAAGATGGAAACCGACCCCAACTCAAAATTGTGTCCAAATCGGAGTCCAAGAGCAGTACGCACTAAAACGGATGCCCAGGACACTTACGAACTCCGTTTTGGTTGTTCTACATATGCACGGAAAGGGTATAGGATAAACTTTCCAATGGCACTGGTCCCATGTCAAAAAAATTTCGGAGTCATCGGAATAGTCGAAACAAAATCGAGTTCAGAATCCGTCAGAGTGCTGCGCCACCGTATTGGGCCTTGTATCAAGTCTAAGTCCATTATTTTCGTATGTTAGGGTTAGGTCACGACCCCAAAACCCCCTTGGACGTCCTCACACCTATATATACTCCATAGTAGCCACCATGAACAATTGGGTTTTTCTTAGATCAATAATATCGCCGTTCTACGGTTTGTGAGACCCCAAATTCGCGATTTCAGATCGTGTCTTCTACGTTCTTGCTCGTGTTCTCGGTTGCACTTGCAGGGATTAGCCTTCTTGGTGAGGTCAAGCGTGTGCATCACGGTTGATAACCAATGGAGCCGTGGTGTAGTGATTGCAGGGGTACTCGTACCGCTCGAGTGCCGTGGATCATCAACATCGAGTTCTCCACCCCAATCGACATACCTTTTGGAAGATCGGGCCTAAACCTACTCATCAACTAGTCTGCAATTGGACCGGACAAGTCCGTTTTGGAACACAAAGGAAATCAGACTAGTCCTCTCTGGACCAAACAAGTCCGTTATGATTAGATTTTTGACAAATTTTCAACTAGGGCATACTTTTATCAATCATTGAACCATAATTTACGTAGAAAAGATGCCTCTAAGGTATTTACCACGAATGCAAGGGTTCAAGGAACAACGTTCTTGGGCCCACTTAGGGAAAATACCCAATAACTTGTCGTGGGGGAAAAATTGAATTTGAGTCGGGCACACTGGACTAGTCCGCTAGGGTGCCAGACAAGTCTAATATTGAACAGAGAGTAGAACAGACTAGTCCTGTAGAAGTTTGGACAAGTCCAATTCAGACCAGAGAGCAAAACGGACAAGTCTGGTATGGGTCCGGACAAGTCTGGAGGTTCGTCATACTTTTCAAAAACGGACCAAGCTGGGGAATTATCAGATAACTCTGAAAAGTTCAAGAGATGAATATTGGACTAGTCCGTACTCGATAACAAACAAGTCCAGGAAACAACAGAACCGATTTCAGACTAGCCCGCAACAAAAGCAGACAACTCCGGAAAACAACATGGGCAAAATCGGACTAGTCCGGGATCAGGTCAGGACAAGTCCGCACTGAAGCAAGTTTTTAGTGATGCTTTGGTTCTAATTCATTTTAAACTTGCTCCTTTTTGTGTTTATTAATACTAAACATGTATGAGAGTGTATGCAATGCATGATGGAATAAAATGAGGGTGTTACACATATTCAGCTCATAAACCACTCTCTAAAATAACCAATCCCAAGTGATAATATTGCTATATCGCGAGTTGATTCCAACAATTTGACTTCTACCGGATTCCCTACACCATTAGCATGGCAATTCTACGCGTAGAGCTATAAACCTACCCATATACTTCATGGGTTTGTGAGTCATGCATTTGGATTATTCAAACATAATAGACCTAATGTACAATTCATATACTAGTCAACATAGTGATAAAAGCAAAACTTAAGAAAGGCACCTAAATGCAAACCGGTGCTTGCTTTGGGTTGTGACTAAGTAAATGTCAACTTGTTAGTGGTTTGGTCTTCCTTCGGAGAATCTGCTATGGCAGCTCCGGGATGGGAATCATCGCCTCCGAGATGTCCTCCTTGTCGAGCTCTGGCGTCACGTTCACTATCGACATGCAAATGCACATATAAGAGAAAGTAACTTAGTAATATAATCAAGGATGTTTCTTATGACTCAAGAAGGTTTAGTATAGCCTAGAAACTAAGAAAGTCTCAGCTGTGTACAAAGAAGAGAAACGGGTTACAAGGAGCTCTATTAGGATAGGAATAAAGTCTCTTATGAACTATAATGAATCATAACTTTAGTGAATCAACAAGGGCATATGTTTAAACTTTAGAAGTACAACTGTAGCTAGGATTGAAATGGGTTGCTGGAAGTGTTTAACAACAGAGGAGATCAATGTGGAACGTATGATATTTAGATATGATATGACACAGGCAAAGTTTTAAACATAGGGTGTGAAACACAGTTCAGCATATTAAATCAAACACACTGCTTCTGGAAATTTTACAATGAACATTTGGTAGTATGAGTGTGATTCTGGCCAAATTTGAGCAATGTTAATGGTAGTCTCTGGTCTCTAAAATTCTATGAAGCTAAACTCTTCTCAGAATTATTATGCTTATTCTCTACCTTTGACATAGGCAACAAAGGAGGTTTCATTTAGGGTTGTTCATATAGAGTCTAACAAAATTTGTTTCATAATTTTCTAAGCAATATACAGAGATATATTGATTTTAGAAGTTTGGACAATTTTCTAAAAATGTTTCTGGATATTTTGGAATTTTTCAGGTACATAAAGGTTGGAAGCTCAATTTGACCAATCAAATCAACTCAAATGGTTCTCAAATATTACTGGAGTTCAAAAGAATTATGAGAAATATCTGACCAAATTTGGAGTTTTTTGAATGAACATATCTTCAGAAACTAATTCCAAAGGCAAAAACTTTCATGGAATTATTGAAGAAATTTCTGGGCTTTTCATACCAATTCAAGTGCACCACTTGAAAGTATAGTTCACCCTGGTTCCAACAAAATTTATTAGAGAATTTTTTGGCCAATCCTAGGAGTTATTGATTTTCAAAGTTTGGATGAGAAAGGGACTTATTTTAGAACTGGGAACGTTTAAATAAACCAGGGGGCCCACGGGGTTTAAATCCACCAATGAGATTTTGGCCACACGGGGTCACAAGGTGTTGGGCTGTGGCCACACCAGATCAATTGGCCGCACTAGATCCGAGGATTTGAGATAAGAGGCTAGCGGTTGGGTCCCACCCTAGCCATCTTCAACCTTGCGCGGACAGCACCAATGGGGAGGTGCACTGCGGCGCCTGACAGCTACCGACGGCGGGCTCTTGCCGCCACTCGTGCCAAGGCATGATGGCCCTCAAGATCAACTGCTAGTACCTAATTTCGCAAGGGGAAACCAACGGACTGGTCCACGGAGGCTAAAGATGGTCGAAGAGCCGAGCTCCACGGCGGCGGCGCCGGCTAGGGTTCCGGCCAGGTGGGCGCTAGCCTCCATTGCAATATTTCGATAGGGAAAACTTCAAAAATTCGTACTAACGTGCTACACAAGCCGGGACCCTCAATTCCCCCTGGACCCGGTGCTTGAAAGCCCCATCGAAGGAGAGGGAGAAGCTGCCCAAGCCAGCGTATCGGAGGCTGCCTAGAAGGTCGCCTCGTTCTTCCATAGGGTCTAGGACCATCTCTTTGTAGCTCCCACTTGTATCCTCTCTTCTTTTTCTCCAATTTTGTAATCTCTTGTCTCCAAATGAATGAAATCCAAGTTTTTTTGTGAATTTCATTTTTTGTCTTCAACACCTTTGTCTCACTTGGCCCCCTTGAAGATGTACACAATTTGATTGTGAACATGTACCAAGAGGATGTAACAGTTATTGAAGACTTGCGCACTTCGAACTTGTAGAATGTAGGTCTGAAGTCTTCGATAGTGAAGGTCCCCTGAGGTTGACCATCGTCGGAACTCCGACAGTAGTCTCCATCAACGCGTAAAGCATCGACGGTTAGTCCTCTGGGGTGTCGGAGCTTGATAGCTCCGGCAGTGACCTCTGTCAACACGTGGTGTGTCGACAGAAGACTCCACTATAGAGTCTTCCCACCATCTTTTCTTCACGTTGATGGCTGGCCCCCTAGCTTTACCGGGGCTGAGTAGCTCCAGCGATGCTCGCTATCAATGTTTGAACATCGACCACAAGCCGCCTAGAGGATGTCAGAGCCTTGGCAGCTCTGGCTTCATTCACCATCATAATGCAATATTCATTTTTCCTGCACATTGATGTTAAGAAAAATAGTAAAATTCATTTTCCTATCTATAACTTCATTGTGACTTACTATTCCTGAGAAATTTTTTGGTCGAACACAATTCTAAATACAATCAAGTGTATTGCCTTGTTTCCTTCAAATCTGATCGTTTCTGGACTCACCTTACTTCGTCCTGCCGGGGTGTAGGTAGAGTGGCGTACTTAGGGTGCATGACCAGGCTAAGTCGATAGCACGCTCCGGCCCTAGATTGGCTTGGCGGCATTCATACGAGTAGACCATCAACAATGTTTGGACCCAGAAGAATAGACAATGCAACTCGAATTGTACATGAACTGGTCGAGCTAAAGTTTCTTAAGAACTGCACAACTTTGTTATAGACAAGAAAGAGAAAAATAAAAAATGTTGGGCATGTACAAAATAAATGCACGTGGAGTCTGTTTTCACATAATGACGTCTTTCATTATAGGTCCGGGGTACAGGGGAAACAAGTACACTCTTAGGGTACGAAACCAGACTAAGTGTGTTTCGTTTCTCGTTTGACCCAAGGTAGCTACACTTTTAGTTCTGAGACTGTGACAAGTATTGCATGGACGTTGCGGACCTAAACGGGGTAGGTCCATCTGTCCTCCCGGAGGAGCTACCCGACTCTATACAATGACTCTATGACATACATCACATGTAATTACAGACTCACCTCCGTGATATTAAGCGTAGAACTTACGGAGGTGCTCAATGTTCCAAGGATTTGGGAGAGGTGTCCCATCCTCGGTTGCCAAGCGGACGCATTCGGGATGGGATACCTTGATCACTCGGAAGGGTCCTTCCCAGCTGGGGGAAATTTTGTTTAACCCTTCTCTGGGTTGTATTCTCCGTAGCACCAGATCGCTTTCCTCAAGCTGTTGGCTTTGAACATGCCGTTGGTGATAGCGCCAAAGAGCTTGATGGTATCGGGCATTCCGAACACCTGCTCGACACCTTCCCTCTACAAGGAGGTCAAGGTCTTCATGCCGGAGCTGGTCCTGCGTGGCTTCATTGAAGGTCCGAACCCGGAGCGACCCTAAGGTGATTTCCAGAGGAAGGATTGCTTCAGCTCCGTACACCAGAAAGAAGGGTGTCTCTCCAGTTCACCAGTTTGGAGTTGTCATGTTGGCCCATAGAGTGGGCGGAAGCTCTTCGATCTAGTTGGCTCCATGTTTTTTCAGGATTTCTGCATTTGCTCTCTCGGCCTGGCCATTGCTTGCTGGGTGAGCTACGGAAGCGTAGCTGACTTGGATGCTGAGGTCTTCGCAATATCCTTGGAATGCAGAGCTTGTGAACTGGGTCCCATTATCAGTTATGATTTTGTTCGGGACTCCAAATCTGCATACGATGGACTGCAAGAAGTTGATAGTTGATTGCTTGTTTATTGTCACAACTGGAGTTGCTTCCGGCCATTTGGTGAATTTGTCGATGGCAAAATACAGGAACTTGTAACCTCCGACGGCTCTTGGGAAAGGTCCCAAGATGTCCATCCCCCACACTGCGAAAGGCCATGTAGGAGGTATCATTTGTAGAGGCTGAGCCAGTGTGTGAATTTGTTTCACATGAAACTGGCATGCTTCACATTTCTTCACCAGCTCAGTTGCATCCTGGAGCGCTGTAGGACAGTAAAAGCCATGCCGAAAGGCTTTACCGACCAACATGCGGGAATACGCATGGTTCCCACACTCGCCTCCATGGATTTCCGTGAGGAGCTCACGGCCTTCTTCCCTTGTGATGCACCGCATTAGGACGCCGTTGGCACTGTGCCTGTAGAGATCCCCTTCTACCAATGTGTATCTTTTAGCCAATCTGACTATCCGGTCAGCGGATGCATCATCGTCAGGAAGGATATTGTCTTTCAAGTAGCTGGATCTCCGAGATCCAGGCATGAGAGCTAGCTTGAGCATTTGAGCCTTGCGTGCTGGGTTGCTCGGAGCTTCCGGGAGCACCTATGATCCTTGATGGCTGCCATGGTAACAGGGCCATCGAGACCGCAAGCTTTGGGATGCTGGTTTCGCCCCCTTCGCTCAGTTCGGCGGGCTGAGCTGTGGGTTTTGACAACCTCCAGACGAAAATTCCGTCGGGAGCCGGAGCTCCGGTTGACGATTTCGTCGAGAGTTCGTCAGCTTTAGCGTTATGGACACGCTGGACATGGTGGAGGTCCAGGACTTCGAAGTCTTTTTGAAGCCTCTTGACTTCAAGGAGATAAGTAGCCAGTTGGGGATTATTGCAAGAGCATTCACCCTTCACCTGTTTAATGATGAGTTGTGAATCTCCTTTGAGTAATAGCTGCTTGACACCGTATGACAGTGCCACCTTTAATCCGTAAATGAGTGCTTCACACTCCGCCATGTTGTTGGTTGCCTTGAAGTCAAGGTGGACCATGTATTTTACCTTCTCCCTGTTGGAGTGAGGAGAAGGACTCCAGCTCTGGCCCCCTTCTTTTGTATGGAGCTGTCGAAGTAGAGAGTCCAGTGAGGCTCGATGAAGATCAGAGCCTTGAGTTTCGGCTTCTGCTCACTAGGGCCCCAGGGTTTGATGGAGAGGGGGTCCATTCCGCCACGAAGTCCGCCAGTGCTTGACTCTAGATCGCTTGTCTTGGGATGAATTCAAGATCGAATTCGGCCAATTCCGCTGCCCACTTTGTAATGTTCCCAGTGGAATTGGGATTATGCAAGATCGAACGCAGTGGATAAGAAGTCACCACTGAGATCTTATGAGCTTGGAAGTAATGGTGAAGCTTCCTGGAGGCGATAAGAACTGCATAGAGCAGCTTATGCACCTCTAGGTATCGTGTCTTGGTGTCATGGAGTACTTTGCTGATGAAGTACACTGGGCATTGGACTGTCCAGACCCTCCCGGAGGGGCCCGGAGCTTCCTCTTCATCGACTCGGACCCTCCCGGAGGGGTCCGAACCTTCTTCAGGGACCTTCGGGTCCTTGCTAAAGGAACTCAAAGCTTCTTCTGGAGTGACCCTGACCCTCCCGGAGGGTTTCGGATCCTCTTGTTCAACAAGAGTAACTCCTTGTAGATCCAGTCTGGGGGCTGGGACCCAGACTTGCCTTCAGGAACCTCCTAACCCTCCCGGAGGGGTCTAGATTCTTGAGCTTGTAACGGTTCTGGTCTCTCTACAACCAGGACCATGCTGACAACTTCGTCAGTTGCCAAAATGTAAAGCAATACAGGCTCACTAGGGTTCGGAGCTACCAAGGTTGGTAGAGTGGTGAGGAGCTGCTTCAGCTCCTGGAACGCCTTTTCTGTTTCTTACGACCATTGGAATGGTTCGGACTTCCTCAATAGCTTGAAGAAGGGAAGTGCTTGTTCCGCCAGTCTTGAGATTAACCAGCTGAGGGCAGCTAGACATCCAGTCATCTTCTGGACGCCCTTTATGCGGGCTGGTGGCCGCATATCTTCAATGGCTTTAATCTTCGCCGGATTCGCCTCTATGCCTCGGTGGTTCACCAAGAATCCAAGAAGCTTTCCGGAGCTAACCCCAAAGACACACTTGTCCGGGTTCAGCTTTGTGCGGGTGACCCGCAACTTGTCGAAGATAGCTTGCAAGGTGTCAAGAAGTGACTCCTTGTTCTTGATTTTGAGGACGATGTCATCAACATACACTTCCACTACCTCTCTGATGAGCTCTCCAAAGGTTTTGTACATAACTCGTACAAATGTTGAGGCTGCATTCTTGAGACCGAATGCCATGGCAATATAGCAATACAATCCATCTACTGTTATAAAAGAAGTGTGCTCTTCATCTTCCCTAGACATTCTGATTTGATGGTACCCAGAATATGCGTCTAGGAAACACAGTAATTCACACCCGGAGGAGGAATCCACTATCTGATCTATTCTAGGTAGTGGGAATGGATCTTTTGGACATGCCTTATTTAGTGTTGTGTAGTCGATACACATCCGAAGCTTCCCACCGGCCTTGGGTACAACGACTGAGTTTGGCAGCCATTTTGGGTGGAAGACTTCTCGGATAAATCCAGCTTCGAGCAACTTCTTCACTTCTTCTCGTATGAAGTTATGTCACTCTACTGATTGCTTCCAAGGCTTCTGATGTACAGGCCAAGCGTCTGGATAGATCTTCAGATTATGCTCGATCACTTCCCTAGGGATCCTAGGCATTTGCGATGGTTTTGCCAGGTAAACACGTCAATGTTAGCCCAGAGGAAAGTGATGAGCGTGAGTTCCTATTTGTCATTTAGACCTCCCGATATATGGGTGGTCTGAGCGGCATTGGAACCGATTTGGACGACTTTGACGGGAATGTCGGTGTCGCCACTTGGTTGCACGCGAGGTGTGGAGGTCGAGCCTTGTTGATGAATGCTCGGGGGTTTTGGAGTTTGCTCCTGTCTGGATTCTTCCTGCTGCGCTATAGCAAGCGCGTGAAGTTCTTCCAGAGCAGTCACTCCGGCAGTGCGGTCTTTGCGGATCCGGAGAACATCAGCTGGTGTCGGCATCTTCAACACCAGGTAGCCATAATAAGCCCCAGCCATGAACTTGTACAAGGCTGGCCTGCCCAGAATGGCGTTAAAGGGTAAGTTGATCTGAGCAACATCAAAGACCAATTTCTCAGTGCGATAATTCTCCCAAGTCCCAAAGGTCATGGGGAGAGTAATGGCACCAAGTGGGGTTATGGCCCCCGGACCTACTCCGGAGAAAGGTCTAGAGGGGCGAAGGTCCGAAGGTCGGAGCTGAAGCTTGACGAAAGCTTCGAAGCTTATGAGGTTCAGCCCCGAACATCCGTCCACCATTACATGGTGGAGTTGGATGTTGTTGATGGTCGGAGATACCATCAATGGGAGTTGGCCAGCTCCAATCATGTTTCGAGGGCAATCTGATGCATCAAAAGTGATGACAGTAACCATCCACTTCCGGTGCAGGTTCGCCCTGGCGGTGGGAGCTACTGAGGCCATGTCCCGCCGCATGGTCTTGAGGACACATCGGGAGGTGATGTCCCATGAACCACCAAAGATGGTGTTCATGGTTTTCCGACGTTCATTGTAGGAGACGTCACAGTCATCATCGACGGAGGTGTATACAGCCTTCAAGACCTTTTTTGGGTCCTGAAAGCCTAACTCTTCTTCAGCCGGAGCTTCGTTGACTTTCAGTTTTCCTTCCCTTTGTCGGAAAGGAACTTCTTCTCGGCGCTTATTGTAGCGCTCGGCAAGGTTCTGGACCTCTCATCAGTCTTCCAAGTTGTGGCCGTTCGACTTATGGATAGGACACCACATTTTGGAGTTGCCGCCATCTTCAGATGAAGGTCGAGGTCGTTTCTCTGGGCATGGCCCCCGGCCACCCGGAGCTGCAGCATCTGCAGTAGTAGGTGTGCCAGCCGACGGCTTTTTCTTGCCGTTGGACTTTTCTTCTTTTTGCCACTCCCGGAGGTAGTGGCTTCGCCCTTGGAGGATTTTTTGTTATCCTCCGGAGGTGGTTTGGAGTGCATTTCACGGCCCTCTGCAGCTTTAGCACACTTGTCTATCAAGCTATAGATCTCTGTGACGCTGGTGATCTCCTTGATTGCCAGCTTCTCCAGCATCTTCTTGTCTCGTACGCCCTGTCTAAATGCCACAATAACAGAGGCACTGGAGATAGAAGGAATAGTGTTTCGTACCTGGGAGAACCTCTGGATGAAGGAACGCAAGGATTCTCCCCCCTTCTGTGTTACAGTTAAAAGGTCCAGTTCGGTGCTTGGTCGGGTGTATGATCTCCCGAAATTGGCGGTGAACTGTTGGCACAATTACGCCCAGCTGTTGATGGAGTTGGGCGGAAGGCTCATGAACCAGAACCTGGCGGTCCCAGTTAAAGCCACGGGGAAGTAGTTGGCCATTACGGCCTCATTACCTCCGGCTGCAAGGATTGCAGTGGAGTAAATCTAGTGAAACTCAGAGGGATTGACAATCCCGTCAAATTGGCTTGTAATGTGTGTTGCTGTAAGACCTATGTGTGCTGAATACATTGGCTTGTAGTGAATACACTTGCTTTGATGATAGAAGTTTTGAATATCACCAAAACACCTTTTTATTAAGGTCCTGCTAGTTTTGTAAGCTCCGGCGGGAGCTTAGTTATACTAGTTTTGGTAAGTTTCGGTGCTAGGTTCTACTAGTTTTTGTTAGCTCCGGCTCAAGGTCTGAGTTGCTCTGGCAAGATCCGGAACTTGACTGCAATGCTTCTGCTTTTCATTTGCAATGTTTCGTACTTGCTTTACATCTCTGGAAAGATTTCTTAGTATTTATTTGCTAAGTCATTGGTGCATTTTTGGTTGACATGGATGATATCGTGTTACTGTGGTTTTGCAACATGCTTATGTGAGGTTCTCACGTAAGGTGTTGTGTTCGGAACTAACTTGAGTCAAGTCGAGGACTTGGGCTCGTACGTATTGGTTGTTTATTCATGTGCAGGTGTTCAAGACATGGCTGGTGATGGGATCCATTGGACTAGTCTCAGGGAGGAGATGAGGTTCCAACAACCAAATTCAGGAGGAATTGTGGTTGAGCTGATCAGGAGGTTGCGCAGCATGATTGAATCAACAACAATGCATGTGAAGGTATCGTGGACGTCATTGGAAGATGTTTGATCATGTGCAAGGATTGCATGGACGTGGCTACATGGTTCCGAGACGTGATGAAGAGATGTGGACGTAAAGAGTTGGTCGGAAAGGTCCAACCGATTAGGTTATGGACTTAGGCTACGGCTGAGTCGGGTTCGACTCAAATATGGAAAGATTTGAGTTGGTTATGATAGGATTTCGTGTGGGTCACGAATTTGAGTTGTTTAGGAATGTGGGATACGTTCCTAAGGTGTTTGGAAGTCTTAAGATTGCTTCTATCTGTGTACAGAAGAATCCTAAGCAGTTATGAAAAGTTACAATTCGTGAACAGAGTAGGATTAGGTTCTTGATTTGAGTTGAGTTGGCTTTCGAGCTGGTTATATAAGCAAGGGAGCCAAGAGCTCGTGGTGCACGACTTTGGGGCTGTTCCTCTTGTGTTCTATTGGATAAAATTCGTATTTTGAAGGAACTTTTGTGCCTTGTTCGTCCGACTTATTCCAGACAAGTTTTACTCGTTGAGTTTCTGGACAGCACTACCTTTCGTTGGTGGTTTTATCATAACTCGAGTTTTACAGATCCAATTGACGTGTTTCATTTTGGGTTGTCTTCAAAACTTGATTATATATCATCTGTCAAAATTTCACGGTCATTGGATTTGTGGTCTATGATCTACACGAGTTTCTTTGCAGCGTTCCAGAATTGTTTTTTTCTCGGGTAGGACAGATTGACCTTTGTTTGATCTTTCGATCATAACATGAGTTTTTCTCGACGGATTTGAGTGATTCTTGTTGTGTTGTCTTCGTGACTTGATTCTCTCTGATATCTATCACTTTTGTCACGGTGAGACACGTTTAGATTAGTCTCACACACGATTTCTTTAACAGATCGTTTTTCTGCCAAAGGGGTTGGGGTTTAATTGTTTCCGCTGCGTAAGATTTTTAAATCGACCATTCACCCCCCCTATGGTAGATTTTCACATGATCTTCGATCCTACAATTGGTATCAGAGCCACGGTGCTCTAATCTTTGCGATTTGCGCGTGTTTTTTTACTAATCATCATGGAGAAGTACTCTGCCAAACCTTGTGTGTTCGCTGGTATTGATTTTCAGGTTTGGAAGGCACGCATGGAGGCTTTCATCCAGGCACAAGGCTTTGCAATATGGGAGAAGGTATACAAGCCTTACGAAGTGCCATCAAACGATCAAGTTACAGCTACAAATCTGAGAGATGTCGACAACAACAACAAGGCTCGAAACTTGATCATAAAAGGATTAACACAAAGCGACTTCGACCGTGTTGCACACCTCCGATCTGCATACGATGTGTGAAAAGCACTTTGTGACTACCACGAAGGATCCAACATGATCAAAGAGGTAAGGCAAGACATGTTCAAGAAAGAATACATGCGCTTCGAGATGCAACCGGTGAGTCTATTGATGACCTTTTTGCTCACTTTAATAAGATTCTCAGCAACTTGCGTAGTGTTAATGTTAACTTTTCAGATGCTAAAAATGCTACGCAATTGCTAAGTGCATTAGATATGTCAATTTGGGATATGAAAGTCACATCTATTCGTGAATCTACTATCATGAGTTCACTTACTTTAGATGTGCTATATTCCAAGTTAAAAACTCATGAAATTGACATAATCTCACGTAAGAACCCCAACTAGTCTATTGCTTTTGTTTCTCAACGTGACATGCCTAGTTACGGTCAAACATCATCTTGTGGTACACTTGCTTTGCTGTCCTCTCTAACCCTTGAACAAATTGAGGAGTTTCCATAGGAGGAGCTAGTGCTCATCTCTACCCGGTTCTCAAAAGCATTGCAAAATGTGAGAACTAGAAGGAGAGGAAGCTCTGGACCTCCATGATGCTTTGAAGGTGGTAACACAGGACATTTTCATTCAGATTGCCCTAACCTTTCAGGTCCTACCTCCCGGGAAGAAAAACAATCAAGGATAAAGCACTCCTCAACAAATGATATGAAGAAAAAGAAGGGCTTTACAGGTCGCCAACTCGTGAACAGTTTTATCTCAGCACTCCAGGAACTTGGCTCAAGCGACGTGGACATTGGAAGTGATGAAGATGAAGATGATTTGGCAAACTTGTGCTTCATGGCTGGCAAGTCAAGATCAAGTATGGAGGAGGCAGAACACAACAGCGACAATGAAGTGGTATGTCCTACTTGCGAAGAAATGTATGATGCTATTTCTCGTGCCACTGTTATTGTTAAGAAAAAGGACAAAAGGCTTAGGGATAATACTGTTAAAATTAAGTCACTAGAATCTGAAATTAATCATTTGAAATCCTTGATTCCTAGTGATGATTCTTGTTCCTCATGTGACTTAATATATGAACAATTGTCCTCCCTAAGAAGTGCACATACCTCCACACTTGATAAACTTAAACTTGAAATTAAAAAGAACAAAAAGCTTGCTGCACTTAATATTGGAAACTTAAAAGATGCTTCTTGTTCTACAATTGATTTGCATTGTTCTAGTTGTGATGATCTTGATAAGAAACTGCAAGATGCTATGAATGAAATCTCTATATTGAACAATGCTTTACGTTGTCATGAAGTTAAATATTGTTCCAATTGCAAATTAAAAGGAAAAACTTCATGTGAAAATTTCCTTGATCTGTCCAATAAACTTGATAACATGCATAAGACATTTGATCGGTTTTTTAATGGGAATAAGAACCTTAACTTGCTGCTGAATTCATCCAAGTCTTGCAATGATAAAACTGGTTTAGGTTTTGATTCTCATGCTCATGCTAAGGCACATCCACCTAAAATTGTAAAGTCATTAGGAAGTGGTTTGATTCAAACAGTTCCTAAACAAAAAGAAGTGATTTTCAAATCTGCAGGAGTATTGTCTCATTCGGTTTCAAATAAAATTGTTGTTTGCTCAACTAGACATGAACACAAAGTTAATTTTCATTGTACCTACTGTGGTAGAGATGGTCATGTCATAGATTTTTGCTATAGACTAGCTAAACAACAGAAAAGGGAAAGAATGGTTGCTAGATCTCATAACTTTCATGCAAAATTTGCTGCACATATTGAACCGAATGTACAACCTGCTGTTTTGAGTCAAAAATATTGAAAGTTTACCTCCGGATCTTCTGTTTTTGCCTCTGGAGTTACTGATTTTTGTGCTACACAAGTAACACCTTCTAGGTCAGTAGTTAAGAATAAAAAAATCTCAAACTTTGACTCATAAACCTGTTGTTTTGTCTCAGCTTTCGCGTGTTTTTCCTGTTGCACGTCGCGTGACTCAGTACTAGATTCCTAAATGCCTTTTGACTAACCCCAGTATTGAGTCATCGATGTATTGTGCTTCTATGTAGGTTACACGTTTGAGGAAGGAGAACATTTGGATTGTGGATTCAGGTTGCTCACGCCACATGACCGGTAACAAAGATTGGTTCTCCTCCCTCTCTTTTGTGTCTCGTGTAGAGAATGTTACTTTTGCCGATAATTCTTCAACTCCTATAATTGCTAAGGGTTCGGTTAGAGTAAATGATCACTACACTTTGAAGGATGTGGCACTTGTCAAAAATTTGAAATACAACTTGCTTTCTGTTTCACAATTGCTAGATGAAAATCTGGAAATTATTTTCAATAAAAACTGCTGCAAAGTTGTAAGTTCAAATAGTGAGCTTATTTTTAACATGTCTGGGTTTGGAAGAGTTTTTAAAGCTGATTTTGATATGTCTTCCTCTAAGCATAGGTGTCTAGTTGCTAATGATTCAAAGGACCTATATTTTTGGCATCGTAGGCTTGGTCACGTAGGCTTTGATCATCTAACACGTGTTAGTGCTCTTGATCGCATACGTGGGCTGCCTAAGGTTAAAGGGGACAAAGAAATTGTGTGCTCTTCTTGTAGACATGCTAAGATGGTTGTAGGTTCACATACTCCTCTCACAATGATCATGACAACTGAACCATGTCAACTATTGCATCTTGACACCGTAGGACCTTCACGGGTTCAATCCTTCGGAGGTAAATGGTATGTACTTGTGATTGTTGATGATTATTCTAGATACTCTTGGGTTTACTTTATGGCGTCTAAGAATGAAGTTTTTAGTCACTTTAGAACTTTATTTCTTAGATTATCAATTGATTACCCAGGATCTTTAAAAGCAATTAGAAGTGATAATGGAACTGAATTTAAAAATCAATCATTTGATCACTTTTGTGCTGAAAATAGAATAGATCATCAATTTTCTTCACCATATGTACCTCAACAAAACGGTGTTGTAGAAAGAAATAACGAAACCTTAGTTGAGATGGCTAGGACTATGCTTGATGAATATCAAACTCCTAGGAAATTTTGGGCTGATGCGTTTGCAACCGCTTGTTATGTCTCAAATCGTGTTTTCTTGCGTGCTAAGCTAGGTAAAACACTATATGAGCTCCGGTTTGGACATAGGCCTAGTGTTACACACTTTCGGGTCTTTGGTTACAAATGCTATGTTAATAAACATGGTAATCTTAATAAATTTGAACCTAGATCCATTGATGGCATGTTTCTTGGTTATCCATCTCGTACTAGAGGCTACCGTGTGCCTTTACTTCACACTAACAAAATTATGGAGACTTGTGAAGTGTCTTTTGATGAAGCTAGCTCAGGTAATAGCTCAAACATTACAGGTTCAGATCCATATCCGCAGGGGGGTAGAATTTTCGTTGAAGATGAGGAAGAATTGGAGCTGCTGCCCGAAAATTCAGCAGCTAAAGACTTTGGTTTACTCCGAATGTTAATTCTCAACCAGCACCGACAACCATCAATGCTGATTCAAATCATCCTGAAGTCACAAGCTCATCGATTTGTGATGAACATGAAGAAGAAGAAGCTTGTGAGACATCTGTTCCCCTACGGTTTTACAAAGATCATCCCCCACAACAGATGATTGGAAGCTTGCACGAACGAGTCACACGGTCCAGGTTTTGCGATCCAAACTCTTATGCTCATTCTGCTTTTGTTGCTTCTTTTGAACCCAAAGATATATCACACGCACTCACTAATGAATCTTGGATTATTTCCATGCAAGAAGAGTTAGAAAATAATGAAAGAAATAATGTTTGGAAACTTGTACCTCCACCTCAAGGTCACACTTTAATTGGAACTAAATGGGTATTTAAAAATAAACAAAGTGAGGATGGGGTTGTGGTTAGGAATAAGTCTAGGTTGGTTGCTCAAGGTTTCACTCAATTTGAAGGTCTAGATTTTGATGAAACTTTTGCTCTCGTTGCTAGATTAGAAGCCATAAGAATTTTGTTAGCTTTTGCAGCATCTAAAGGTTTTAAGCTATATCAAATGGATGTTAAAAGTGCTTTTCTTGATGGATACATAGATGAGTAGGTTTATGTCAAGCAACCACCAGGTTTTGAAAATCCAGATTTTCCTAATTATGTTTAAAAACTGTCCAAAGCCTTGTACGGTCTCAAACAAGCCCCTAGAGTATGGTATGATAGATTAAAAACATTCTTACCTGAAAAAGGGTTTACCATGGGCAAGGTTGATAAAACTCTTTTTGTGCTTAAGCATGGCAATGACTCATTATTCGTTCAAGTGTATGTGGATGATATTATCTTTGGTTGTGCTTCTCATGATCTTGTGTCCAATGTTTTCAGCAATGATGAGTTCTGAATTTGAAATGAGTATAATGGGTGAACTCACTTACTTATTGGGGCTGCAAATCAAGCAAACAAAGGAGGGTACTTTTGTGCATCAAACGAAGTATACAAAAGATCTCCTAAGGCACTTCAACATGGACAAAAGCAAGCCTCTTCAGACACAAATGGGAACAGCAACAACACTTGGACTTGATGAAGATGGTGAACCCGTGGATCAAAAATAATATAGAAGCATGATCGGATCACTTTTGTATCTCACAGCATCAAGACCAGACATACAATTCAGCGTATGTCTTTGTGCATGGATTCAAGCCTCCCCACGTGTTTCACATCGTCAAGCCGTCAAAAGGATTCTCAGGTACTTACATGGAACTCAAGAATTTGGAATTTTTCTTCCTTCTTCCTCAACCGTTACCTTGAAAGCTTTTTCGGATGCTGATTTTGGGGGTTGTAGGATTTGATAGGAAAAGTACTTCTGGTACTTGTCATCTTCTTGGTAATTCTTTTGTTGATTTGTCCTCTAGAAAACAAAATTTAGTTGCACAATCCACAGCCGAATCTGAATATGTAGCTGCTGCTAGTGCTTGCTCACAAATTCTTTGGATTGTTCAAACACTTAAGGACTATGGGGTTGATCTAGATAGTGTTCCACTGTTCTGTGATAACACTAGTGCCATTTGCATTGCTAAAAACCCCGTGCAACATTCTAGAACTAAGCACATTGACATTAGGTATCACTTTCTCCGAGATAATATTGAAAAAGGAAATATTGTGCTTCACCATGTAGATATCGAACAACAATTGGCTGACATTTTTACAAAACCTTTGGATTTCACTCGTTTTTGTTACATTCGTAGTGAAATAGGGGTTATGCATCCTCATGGCTTAAATTGAGGAGGAGTTTTGAAACTTGGGAAGTCAATGTGTGAATCTGAAATTAAAATAATATGAGCATAGTATTTCATACGTATATGAATTTGTGATTCCATTTACACGCTGAAAGTTCTTACTACATTACTCGTGTTATACATTTTGTATTTTTTTGCCATGTCTAGTAATTGGAATAATCACTTACACTAAAACTGGTCATGGTCGAACTTTCTTGCTGTTTTGAACTTGTTACATGTTCATAGTGCTTTCAATCATTAAGAATTAATCAAGTAATCAACTCACATGTTGAGTTTTTATGAACAAATATAAATTGAGAAAATATCAAGAGAATATGCATGCATCGCACTTCTTTTTTTGAGATGGCTTATCATTGCACTTAGATATGAACTTGGAAGAAGTTGTGTCTGACTAAAACCATGTCCTTAAGCTTCTGATTGTCAAATGACATAGGCTTGGCTTGGTTGGTTAGAATAAGGCAGATGTGCATATAATCTCTTGCAAATATCATATGATCTAAATTTATGCTTTGAAAAATAGTAAAATGCAGCAACTAGTGTCATGCTTTCAGGTTTTAAAATAGTTAAGTTTGTGAGATCATGACTTGCTTAAATTGAAAATTACATTTGATCTCTAGCATGGCTTACACTACATTATGTATCTCATTGATGTGATAATGTAAGGTACCAAATAGTATGACTTGGATGAGCTTTGTTTATATGTATATGTTACAATATGCTCATAACAACTAAAGTTGGAGAGATAATTTGTTTATATGCTCATGACTTGCTGAATACATTGTCAAAGGGGGAGAGATAAACATGAAGAGAGAGAATATATGTGCGTAAGGAGAGATAATAAAGGGGGAGAGATAATATGGGATAATTTTTGGATTTTCTTCTCATTTTACTTTTGATTTACAAAGGGGGAGAAATTGCTTTCAAAACTTTTATGTGAATAAGCCAATGTTCGGATTTTAAATGGTGTTGCCAATGCATTCATCAGGGGGGGAGATTGTAAGACCTATGTGTGCTGAATACATTGGCTTGTAGTGAATACACTTGCTTTGACGATAGAAGTTTTGAATATCACCAAAACACCTTTTTATTAAGGTCCTTCTAGTTTTGTAAGCTCTGGCGGGAGCTTGGTTATACTAGTTTTGGTAAGTTCCGGCGCTAGGTTCTACTAGTTTTTGTTAGCTCCGGCTCAAGGTCCGAGTTGCTCTGGCAAGATCCGGAACTTGACTGTAATGCTTCTGCTTTCCATTTGCAATGTTTCGTACTTGCTTTACATCTCTGGAAAGATTGCTTAGTATTCATTTGCTAAGTCTTTGGTGCGTTTTTGGTTGACATGGATGATATCGTGTTACTGTGGTTTTGCAACATGCTTATGTGAGGTTCTCATATAAGGTGTTGTGTTCGTAACTAACTTGAGTCACGTCGAGGACTTAGGCTCATATGGATTGGTTGTTTATTCATGTGCAGTTGTTGCTTGAGTTCAAGACATGGCTGGTGATGGGATCCATTGGACTAGTCTTAGGGAGGAGATGAGGTTCCAGCAACCAAATTCAGGAGGAATTGTTGTTGAGCTGATCAGGAGGTTGCGCAGCATGATTGAATCAAGAACAATGCATGTGAAGGTATCGTGGATGTCATTGGAAGATGTTTGCACGTGTGCAAGGAGTGCATGGACGTGGCTACATGGTTCTGAGACGTGATGAAGAGATGTGGACGTAGAGAGTTGGTCAGAAAGGTCCAACCGACTAGGATATGGACTTAGGCTACGACTGAGTCGGGTTTGACTTAAATATGGAAAGATTTGAGTTGGTTATGATAGGATTTCGTGTGGGTCACGAATTTGAGTTGTTTAGGAATATGTGATACGTTCCTAAGGTGTTTGGAAGTCTTAAGATTGCTTCTATCTGCGTATAGAAGAATCCTAAACAGTCATGGAAAGTTACGATCCGTGAACAGAGTAGGATTAGGTTCCTGATTTGAGTTGAGTTGGCTTTCGAGCTGGATATATAAGCAAGGGAGCCCAGAGCTCGTGGTGCACGACTTTGGTGCTGTTCCTCTTGTGTTCTATTGAATAAAATTCGTAGTTTGAAGGAACTTTTGTGCCTTGTTCGTCTGACTTGTTCCAGACAAGTTTTACTCGTCGAGTTTCTGGACAGCACTACCTTTCGTCAGCGGTTTTATCATAACTCGAGTTTTACAGATCCAATTGATGTGATTCTTTTTGGGTTGTCTTCACAACTTGATTATCTATCATCTGTCAAAATTTCACGGTCATTGGATTTGTAGTCTATGATCTACACGAGTTTCTTTGCAGCGTTCCAGAACTGTTTTTTTTCCTCGGGTAGGACAGATTGACCTTTGTTTGATCTTTCGACCATAACTTGAGTTTTTCTCGACGTATTTGAGTGAATCTTGTTTTGTTGTCTTCGTGACTTGATTCTCTCTGATATCTATCACTTTTTTCATGGTGAAACACGTTTATATTAGTCTCACACACGATTTCTTTAACAGATTGTTTTTCTGTCGAAGGGGTTGGGGTTTAATTGTTTCCGCTGCGTAAGATTTTTAAATCTACCATTCACCCCCCCTCTGGTAGATTTTCACGTGCTCTTCAGTCCTACAGTTGCTGTTGTATTGAGTGTTTAAGAGTGTCTGAGTGTGTCCGAGAGCGTGTCCCGCGTATCTCACAGAGTCAACCTCTAAGAGAGTCGCCGTCCCCATGTGTATCGTCGACCAGTCCTTTTATAGTACAAGGACTGGTTGTTACACCGTTAGTCTGGCCCGACATGTGGCCCTGACGATTACTAATGTTTAATACAGAATAAGTGAGGTTAATTACCCTTAATAGAGTGGTAACGGGCCTTAACAGTGCTGTTACTTGTATTAATCACACTTAATCGGGTCTTGAAGTCCTTGATTGCCCCTCGTAGGTCCGAGCCGTTGGGGGTCCACCAGACTGATTGTTGAGGTTGAAGGTCCGGCGGTTCGGACACGTGGCAGCTCTGGAGCTTACCATCGTGGACGCGTAGGTTCGGTGTTGTTGGACACGTGTCGATACCGGAGCTTCCCTCTGTCTGGGGTTAGGTCCGGGGGTGCCATATCTGTATCTAGTCCGGAGTTTTCCCACGTGTGGGCGATAGCTCCGGTCTTATGATACACGTGGCAGCCCTGGGACTAACCATGTCGGCGAAGCAGGTCCGGTTACGGCTGACAAGTGGGGACTTCGGAGGTCTTCAAATCTGATAGATGGAGTTTCCTTGTGATCTTTGCAGTCCCAAGGGGTATCTGGTACGCAGGGTATCGACAGTGTTACTGTTCTGAATTCCAATACTTTGCAGGGTTCAAATATAAAATCTGAGGGCACCATGGGATTCCTCGTGTCCAAATTATGGGGGGGGGGGGGGCGCTACAAAGTTTGGGGATTTTTGCAGACAATTTCCAATTTCAAACTTGAATGAGGCGAGTGGTATGACATGTGAATCCTATTTATTAGGGGAACACAGCACGTGCCCAGGAGCTTTCCTCTCCACTCTAGTGGCACCACGAGCACAGAGCACCGCTGATGGGAGGCTTGCCGACTTGGAGCCGGCTTTTACCGCGAGAAAGGCCTTGACTGCGTCCATTTTGTTCTACCTCTCTATTCTATCTGCTCACACTGTGAAACTCAAACCTTGTACTCCTCTGCTCCATGCCCAAGCTCAACCACCAGTCCTTCGCTTGACGCCGGCGTCGCTGTTCCTTTCGTCATTTCACCTCGCTTCCAATAGCAAGAATCATCGCAAGCCTCCCCTCTACCCTTCCATCAGTTTATCTCATCGAGTTGGAGCATCAACGTGGGTTGTTTTGCAATTCCTCCGCCGGTCGTTCCCGGTGCCGCCGCGGACATCTTCGCGTTCCCAACGAATCAAGCCTATTCTCCTCTTCTCTACCGCACCACAAGGTTTGCCAGAATCCCCTGAGTACATTTGGCAAGTTGTTCGCTCGTGTTGAAAAATGGTTGGGAAAAGGTTTGGGAATTCGGGTTGTAGGCCTGTTCTTGATTCAATTCAAAGAGAGCTTGTGATCCCCTATCCATAGCGCATCCATTGAGGCAATAATCTTGAGCGGCCGTGGTCAGAATAGAGTTTACAAGGAGGATTTTGTGGCCGCCAGCCACAAACCCTAGCTCGCCGTAGGGCAACCCGTTTGTGTCCATATTGTCCTGATTAAACATCTATTTCGTGCTCTCCATGTTGCCCTAGTACTGCTTGGCAAGTTAGCAATGATTTGGGTCTCCTTTGTATTGTCCATGGCAGCCGCCATGGTGGCCGCCGCCCTCCACCGTGGTGGCCGAGCCCATTGCCATGTGCAGCGAGTGTGCCATTGCCCTAGCTGTGTTTTTGCGCTGGTCCCGTGGTCTGAGGCACTCATCCGGCAGAGGGTAAGCTGGGCGCCACCGCCTCTATCATGTGGCCTCCATGGCCTTGGCCAGATGTTGAAGATGAAGTGCGGGGCCCGACTGTCAAGGAAATAGACGAAAAAAGAATGCAGCGGGCCCAATGTTCAGTGTGAGAAGGAGAGAGAGAGAATGCAGTGTGGCCCCATTGTCAGCCACTAGGCAGTTACGCTGGTTGGGTTTTAAACCCTGCGGGCCCCATATGTCAGCCCTTAGGAAATTTCCATTGGCATAAAAAATTCAGATTATTCTTCCATCTTTGAAATTCCATATCTCCCTGTAGACAACTTCAAAGATTCCCAAACAAATTTTGCTAGAATCCACTGAGTGAGTTCTTTTCAGAAAGATAAAGTCCATGGCATGAAATTTAGTTGATCATCCTATATAATTCATTTTTTTTCAAAAGCTTTGTGCATTTATTCTGGAAAGCCTAGACCTTGATAATTATCATATTTTGCCAGAAATTACATCATGACTCCATGTATCACTAGGAAAATTTCCCCACTTGTTTAACTTGATTTGCTTGTGTAAATCAAGGAGTTTGTCTCAGCTGTGCTGCAATTGGTAGAAAATACCAGAGAAAATACCAAAATTCATTCAAACATCAAAATTGAATTGTTAGTTGCAGATTGATCAGAAAATTGTGACACAAATTTTCCTAGCATCTTCATGATCTTTTCTACCTGTTTGTGAACTCAATTCACCTGATCAGCCCTGTTCTATTTCTGTGATGGATTTCTTGATATGAATCTTTATCACTTATTTGTTTGATGAAACTTGCTGGTTGGATAAACAACTTAAGTGAAGTAGTTGAGAAGCAAACTAAAATATGTTTTTAATAATAAACTTGATGGTTATAAGTGATTATAAGGATCGACTGCTATATTAGTGCTATAAATAGCTTTACTCTTAATAGTAATCCCCTGCATGTATGAGTAGTGAGACGGGTCAGTCTTGTGAACATAAGCTGATGATTTGTTGTTCCACTATTTTGCAGATATTGTTGCAAGCGGCGACATTATAGATGAGGGCAAGCCTAGTGTGGCACCACCCGATGTGGGGTGCGAGCCTCACTGAAACCCTTGCACGCCGTCGTAAACTCTTGGTGTTGCTATTGTGAAGCTTCTGAGAGCCGGATGACTTCACTTTTCCTTATAGTAGGCTATAGGGCGTGAGTTGTATATTATCTTTATGCTACTTGTACTAATGTACATTAGTTTGTAAACTGACAATACTATGGAATAAAGGCCCAATGTATTGTAAATGTGTGTTTTGTGTGTATTGTTGTTAGGTGTCGCATAGTATGACACCACCCAATGCGATTCCTACAGTGTCAGGATTGGTGTCTTCACATGCTAGTATCAGAGCTGCATTGGGAATAGCACACCTGCAATCACATGTATTTTGAAAAACTTAAGTCTATAGGTGAGGATTCGGTACTAGGCCTACATAAGGATGAATATTAGCATAGTTACTTAAGGTGGCGAAGCTGACATACTTTTTAATATATTCTATAACAATGCTACGACATCGGGTAAGAGGTAAGTTATGCCACTGCAAGAGGATCAATTGTGGTAAGCTCCTTCGTACGAGAGGTAGTACGGTGATGGTTGAAAGTGCATCTAGGCATCCCTTGTGGGTTTTGGTTGATTTATGACAAACAAGTGAGATCCTAACAAAATTGTTGAGATGAGCGCATGTTTTAAAGAAATTAGGAGGAAAACTCAAAAAGAAAGGAGAATGAGGAATCAAAAGGAAAAGAGCTCAAGAGATGAAAAGAATAGATTATTTTGTATGGAGTGTGTTGGAGAAACACTCCCCAAGGCTCAAGCAAAAGATATCTCACTCACTACACAAAAATATGCATTTCTGGACTAGTCTGATGTCTACCGGACTAGTCCGATTTCTCTCTGACTAGAAATGGACAAGTCCCCCCAGTGCGGACTTGTCCGCATGCATTCCAGTTTACACAGCATTGGACTAGTCCGATAATCTTCTGACTAAAATCGGACAAGTCCTCCAAGTTCGGATGTCTTCTTAACCCCACAATTTTTCATGACAACGGACAAGTCTGATATCCATCGGACTAGTCAGAAAACTCTCTAACTAAAATCGTACAAGTCTTCCAAGTGCGGACTTGTCCTCAATTCTACACAAGGTTCACCACACCGGACTAGGCCGATATGTGTCAGACTAGTCCGAACACTTCCGGTGCCCAGATCGGACTAGTCCGAACATTTACTGACAAGTCCGATATCTCTGAACACTTAGGGTTTTCCACACTCCTCACACCGGTCTAGTCTGAGTCCACCACGGACTAGTCCGGACATCGCAAACCCTAGCAGTAACTTTAGGAAACCCTAGTATAAATGGAGGCGTACGACCCTTCAACCAACACTCTTGACCCCCTGCGCCGTCACACCTTCCAAGAGCCCAAAATACACATCTCTCCACACATTCTAACCCTAAAAGGATTAAATCTTTGAGGATTAGGAATTGATCAATAGAGAGACTTGGTCCACATGATCTTGAGCTCTTGGGTTTGATCTCTTGCACACTCTTGTTGTTTATTGTATATTTTTGGAGTGTGTTTGGTGGTGTTCTTTATTGTAATTCTTGGGGAGCCCTCAACTTGTGAGAAGGTCCCTTTGAACATGTTATTTGCCCTTTTTGATTAGTGGAAGAGAATCGGCCTCCGTGGCGATTCGACGACGGTAGGGTTGGTGAAGACCCGGTCCTCCGTGGACTCCTCAATGTGGATGTAGGTTTCCTTCATGGGAATTGAACCACAGGATAAAATTTTGACTCGCGCATCTTTGTTTTTGCTTTCATCACAATCTAGGTTTTGTCTAGTATTGTGCAATTCATCTTGAAACATTGTATCATACTTGATCATTGCAATATATTGGTTCATTGATTCAATACACTTTACTTGTAATCCGATTTCCGCTGCATAGTGTGCTAGACATAAAATTGTCAATTTACTTTGATCTTTTAGTCTGCGCACACTGGACTAGTCCGCACAATACCGGACTAGTCCGGCCTCCCAATATTTTGATCCATCTGTTAAGTGTTTCAGGGTCCAACAAAAGTTCAAAAAGCCTATTCACCCCCCCCCCCCTCCTAGGCTACATTCGATTGGTGTCAGAGCAGGACTCTTCAAAAGATACTCACCGCTCGAATAGAAGATGTCGTACATAAAGGTTGTAAACAAGAACTTCAACAACAAGAAGGGTTATGATGAAAAGACACAAAAGCTGAAGAAGCTCCTCGACGCCATCCAAGACTGTGAGGATGATGAGGAGGAGGTGCTTGAACTCAAAGCACTCTTACGGAAGAAAGCACATTCCCCAAAAGGGAAGAAGAAGATCAACAACGAAAAGAAGAAGGGGATTAGTCACACTGACTACTCTCGATACCCTTTTAACTATGATCGGTTAAATTCTAACAATAATCATTACTTGTCAATTCCTCTAGGGAAAGCACTTTTCTTTGATGGCAATGACTATTCAATGTGAAGACAAAACATGAAAATGCATGTCTTATCTCTTAACCCAAGTTCGTGGCATATAGTGTGTACAGGGATAGATATCCTAGATGATGATGAAGAGCTGACTCCAAGCCAAGAGCAAGCCATTCATCAGAACGCTCAAGCTGCAGCCGTTATCACTTCAACACTGAGCCGAGACGAGTTCACAAAGGTGGATGGACTCGAAATTGCAAAGGAGATATGGGACACTCTACAAACTGCACATGAAGGTGATCATCATGTACGCGAAGCCAAGATTGAAATGATTGAAGGTGAATTGGGAAGATTCACCATAGAAGAAGATGGATCACCACAAGATATGTACGATCGATTGAAGAATCTTATCAACAAAGTCTGAGCATATGGCAGCAAGAAGTGGAATGATCATGAGGTTGTAAAGTTGATTCTTAGGGCTTTCATGCCTTGCAACGTAACTCTTTGCTCCATGATTAGAGAAAGCCCGGGGTATCGGAAAATGACCCTGGAAGAACTTCTTGGGAAGATTCTCAACTTTGAGATGATGGAGAAGCAAGCCAAGCACGTCAAGGAAATTGTCGACCTTACCTCGGCAAAGAAGAAAGGAGTTGTTTTGAAGTCCACTTCTAAACCTGTATCAAAAGAAGATCGAGAAGCTCATGGAGAAGACGACGGCGATGATGAAAGCAGTGATATTGATGAAGAAGATATGATCTTATTCATGAAGAAATTCAAGAAAAGGATGAGAAGAAGACAAGGTGGTCGCTCAAATGAAGGAAGAAATAGGGACAAACCAAGACAAAAAATGAGGCGTGCTTGCTATAACTGTGGAGAGTATGACCATTTCATAGTGGACTGTCCACATGAAGAAAATAAGAAGAAGACTACGGACAATAAGCCTCAGCCAAAGAAAATGTCCAAGAAGAAGAAGCAATTTGACCAAGTGCACCTAGGTAAGGAGTGGGAATCCAATGATGGGTCCTCATCCAAAGAAGAAGAGGAGATGGGCACGATAGCCATCAAGAAGACTTGAAAGAAATCCACTCTCTTCCAAACCATGGGCGCATGGAAATACACCAACAACACTTGTCTAGTGGTCAAGGAATGTAAATGAAAGGTCACAACTAAAGCTTCCTTTTCGCATTCTTTTGCTAGTGATAATTCTAGTGATGATGAAGATATTCTTAGGTTTAGACAAGAAAACTGCTACTAAGATGAAATTTCTAATGGATAAGCTTATTGATAAGGAGGAGCTAGTTGATCGTCAGGAAGATATGATCATCCTCCAAAAGGAAGAATATCTTAAGATAAAAAAGTTCCTTGACCTTGAAAAGGAGCGAAGCAATTCACTAGAACTTAGGTAGCTTCAAGAAAGGAAGCTTGTTTGAAGCTAAAAGACTCAAACGTGGCTATCAAGGATGAACTTGCTAACTTAACCAAAGTTAACAAGATCCTTGAGGTACAAGTTGAGTCACTCAAGCAAAGTGGTTCTTCATCCTCTTCAAGCTCACCTTCTCAACATATAAAATCTGAAACTGTTGTTGCTTGTACATATGCTAAAAATGACACTAACTTGATGGAAAAGCCAAACTTGACAAAGGACAAGCGTTCTTCTCAAAGTGACATATTTGACAAGGAGAAGATCAAGTATGCACGCAGTGCATACTCGGTCACAAGACCTCCTAATGTCAAATATGGCATTGGGTATTCTTATGGTGAAAAGCATAATGCTAGAAGCCACAAGAATAACAAGGAACGCATTGCTTTTGTCAAGGGAAAATCTTCTCATGTTGGAAAACAAGATAACCTTGATAAAATGAACATTGTTAACTCATATGAACAACAAGTTTTATTTAGAGCATTTGATGCTTCATATGTACTTATGAAAGGTAATCTTGGTACAGTTTATGCAAAATATGTTGGGCCACGCCATGGGAACACCAAGTCTCATGTGTGGGTGCCCAAATCACTTGTGACTAACCTCAAAGGACCCAAGCAAACTTGGGTACCTCAGACCAAGGCATAATTTATCTATTGCAGGCCTAATTGGGTGCTAGATAGTGGATGCACAAATCACGTGACTGGAGAAAGAAAAATGTCGTGGAATATGAAGAAAATGAAGATCCAAGTGAAGGCATTTACTTTGGTGATAATAGTCAAGGAAGGGTGCTTGGTACCAATAAAATTGCAGTTTCATCAAAACATACTCTTTCTCATGTTTTACACGTTGACTCCTTGGATTATAACCTTTTGTCCATATCTCAATTATGTGACATGGGTTATAATTGTTTATTCACTAATGAGGGTGTGACCGTCTCTAGAAGGAGTGATAACTCGGTTGCATTCAAGGGTGTGTTAAAGGGAAAACTTTATCTAGTTGACTTCAACAAAGATAAAGCCGAATTTGACACATGCTTGATTGCAAAGACCAACATGGGTTGGTTGTGGCATAGACAGCTAGCACATGTTGGTATGAGGAATCTTCAAAAACTTCTAAAATGTGATCACATCCGTGGTTTAAAGGCCTTGTAGAGTGCGCCAAGCCGAGAAGCAAGTAGGAGCACCCCATCCCACGAAGAATGTCATGACTACAACAAGACCGCTTGAGCTCCTCCACATGGATGTATTCGGTCCAATTGCTTACATAAGCATCAGAGGTAATAGGTATGGTTTAGTCATTCTCGATGATTTTTCTCGCTTCACGTGGGTTTTCTTTTTGCATGATAAGACAAAAACTCAAGGAACCCTCAAGAAGTTCCTCAAGCGAGCTCAAAATGAATTCTCATTGATGGTCAAGAACACACGAAGTGACAATGGAACAAAATTCAAAAACACCCAAGTTGAGCAGTATCTAGACGAAGAAGGGATAAAGCACGAATTTTCAGCATCATACTCTCCTCAACAAAACGGAGCAGCCGAAAGGAAGAACCGAACACTCATTGAGATGGCAAGGACAATGCTCAATGAATACAAGACTTTGGACCGGTTTTGGGCTGAAGCGGTCAACATCGCTTGTCACGCCATAAATCGACTCTATCTTCATCGCCTACTCATGAAGACCTCATATGAACTACTCACGGTTAACAAGCCAAATGTTTCATATTTTTGACTTTTTGGTTCAAAGTGTTATATTCCAAAGAAGAAGCCTAGGGCTTCGAAGTTTGCTTCGAAGTCCGATGAAGGTTTCTTACTTGGCTATGATTCAAACTCATACGCCTATCGTGTCTTCAACAAGGCCTCCGAACTTGTTGAAGTAGCACGTGACGTAGTGTTTGATGAAACTAACGGCTCTCAAGAAGAGCAAGTTGATCAATGTGTGCTAGATCAAGAAAAAGCTCCATGTCAAGCATTGAGAAGAATGGCGTTGGGCGATATTTGACCACAAGTGCCACCTCCAAATGCAAATGAAGAAGATGAACCACAAGTGAAGGACAACGATCAAGAGGGGGCTTCCACACAAGATAATCAAGGTGATCAAGACATCAATGAGGGCAACTATCGAGGGGGACAAGAAGATGATAATAATGAAGATTCAAGACCACAAGTGCCACATATAAGAGTACATTAAAGCATCCAAAGAGATCACCCCGACAACAACATAATTGGTGACATACAAAAGGGAGTAGTAACTCAATCTCGTATAGCTAATTTTTGTGAACACTATTCTTTTGTATCTGAATGTAGCCTAGACGGGGATGAATAGGCATTTTGAATTTTTCGTCGGAACCTGAAACACTTAGCAACCTGATCAAATACAGAGAAATCAGACTAGTCCGGTAGTGTGCAAACTAGTCTGGTGTATGCGGACTAAATTGATTAAGTTTGATCAGTGATTTCGATCAAAGAACTCTATGCAGTGGACATTGAGTTACAAATAGAGTGTATTGCTTCGATAAACTAGATGTGGCACAAGTAAACTTTAGATACAAAGTTTTAAAGCAAATTGAACTAAATTAATCAAACCCTAGATCACTGTGAATAGATAGAACAAAAGAACAAAGGACATAGTGATTTTCATCCCTTGGTTCGATTCCACAGAGGAAATCTACGTCCACGTTGAGGAGCCCACGAAAGGATCGGGTCTTCACCAACCCTACCCTCATCGAATCGCCATGGAGGCTGATTCTCTTCCACTAATCACAAAGGGGTAAGATAACCGTGTTAAAGGGCCTTTTCACAAGTTGAGGGTTCCCCAAGATTTAAAATTCAAAACACCATCAAACACACTAAAATAGTATGCAATGAAACAGTGAGAGTGTGTGAGAGAATCAAACCCAAGAGCTCAAGTCGTGAAGAACGTGTCTCTCCTTTGATCTATGGTTAATCCTCAAGGATTTGATCTTTATTGCGCTGAATTGTGTGGAGAGACGTGTTTTCTAGGCTCTTGGAAGATATGATGGCGTAGGGGGTCGAGAGAGTTTGATTAGGGGCCGTACATCTCTATTTATACTAGGGTTTCCAAAGGTTACCATTAGGCTTTGCAATGTCCGGACTAGTCCGTGGTAGACTCTGGACTAGTCCGTCGTGCGGCGTGTGGGAAACCCTAAGTGTCCTGAATTATCGAACTTGTTTAGACTTGGGCGGACTAGTCCGATTTTGTCTCTGAAGATGTTCAGACTAGTCCGACACATATCGGTCTAGTCCGGTGTGGTGAAACCCTTAGTGAATTGAAGACAAGTCCGCACTTGGAGAACTTGTTTAATTTTAGTTAGAGAGGTTATCGGACTAGTCCGGATAAGATCGGACTAGTCCGGTGTCGTGGAATATTGAGGGGCTAAGGACAAGTTTGTGGAATATCAAACTTGTCCGATATTGATCAGATGGATTATCGGACTAGTCCGGACTTTATCGGACTAGTCCAGTGCGGACTTGTCCGATCTCGGACAGAGAGGTTATCGGACTATTCCGGTGACCATCGGACATGTCCGGACCTGTGTAAACTTGTGCAGTGAGAGTGATTTCTTTTGCTTGAGCTCTTGGGGTGTGTTTCTCCAACACACTCCATACAAAAAAAGTATTCTATTCATCTTCTTGATCTCTTTTCAACTTGATTCTTCACTCTCCTTTCTTTTTGCGCTTACTTCATAATTTCATTGAAACCTGCGCTCATCTCAACAATTTGGTTAGGATCTCATTTTTTGTCATAAATCAACCAAAACCCACAAGAGATGCCTAGATGCACTTTTAATCTCCCCCTTTTTGGTAATTGATGACAACCAATTGAGATTTCACAAATATGATTAAAAATCCAGATTTTCATAAAGTGTGCACATATGAGCTTGGAACAAATTAAGCAATGAAAACATAAGACATATGTGCACTCTTTATGGTGGGGTGTAAAACTAAGTGTGTGTAAGCAATATGCGTGACGAGAATGAGATAATTGACATAATCATAATAACAGCAAGCATATATGTCAATTTCAGAGCATAAACATAGATTGCACCACAGAGTCATCACAAACTTCATAAACATGATTTAGAACCATAATAAGAGCATAATAGAAGTTTTACAACCCAAAAGCATAATAAAGATCAAAAGATGCAAATGGAGCTCTCATCTCTCAAACTACTGCTGGAACTAGTGACTCCCCCTCAATCTCTCCCCCTTTGGCATCAAGGCACCAAAAAGAAGTAGAGAAGGGATCTAGCAATCGCCGCCGACTCACTCCTCGTTGTCGGTCCTCTAATCATCTTCATCTTCACACTGCGGAGGAGGAGGAGGAGGAGCGGATCCACTCGAAGTGCCCCCAACGCCAAAATAGGCAAGTTCTGAAGGTGAGAGGGGTGGAAGCTCCAAGAAGACAGAAGGAGAGTCCTCAGAGATGACAGGAGACCCAATAGGCTCAATCTCCAACTTCTGGCATATGGCTTTGACATTTTGCTTTATGTATCTCATATATTCTTTCCTTGCCTTGTTCAACTTGTGGACTTTCACCTCAGCCTTCTTTTAGGAGCCGAAGATGGCGGCCAAGTACTTCAAGATGCCACTAGGGGACGCCCCACCTTCTTGGAAGTCGTAGCTCCTGTACTTGATGGGGGTCTTGCTTCAGCTTGGGCCCTCCTGGGAGCCTCCTCACTAGATACAGGAGATGGAGCAGCTGTGAGAGTGGCTTGGGAAGGCTTCTGGGGCCTTAGAGGAGTGTGCTCAACATCCTTCACAAACTCGATTCCTGTGACCTTTTCTATCATGAACATGATATAGGGTGCATAGCCACAGGAACGGTTAGGGGTGCAAGAGATGTTCACCATGTCGTTCCAGATATAGTCAAAGACATCAAACTTTCTGTTCTTGCTTATCACCTTCATTAGTGTCCTCAAGTAACCTTGAACACTTCCTGCATCTCCATCTTTTGGAGCTATTGTCTTCCTCGGCACCCTATTTAGAACCATGAAGAAGGGCTTCATGTTCTTGGTCGCTGTAGGATTGTACTTCAGGTGGGTGTCATATAGGAAGTCCATCTTGTCCTTCTCTAGGACGCTAATGTTGTGAATGATGAGCTGCTGCTAGTGTCCTCATGATGAAGCAGTCTTGCAAACTCATCATAAGTAATAGTATATTTGGATCCACGTGTCATCCAAGTCACCCTTTCCTCTTCATCGCTAGCAAATTAGCAGGTTGCATAGAATTGGGCGATGACTTCATCATTCCAGTTACACCTGAAAGCAAACAAGTCTTTGAGCCCATGCCTCTCCACAGCCTGTATAACTTCATCAAAGGCTGGGCAACTCTTCCTCTCAAAGTGTGTCCAGTCGATCCATTGGCTTCAGACCACCGGAGTCTTCATCATGAGATACACAGAACTGTAGTAGTCCGCATGGAAGTTGCTCCAGAATCTTGCATCAGCTGCCTTTCTGGACCTGCTGTAACACTCAATGGTCCTTAGCTTTGAAGCGACATCGCTCCCTTTGCCATTGAACTTTTCTTCAGTGGGGTCTTTGCTCCCCTGCCTTGGAGCACTCATCTGGAGAGGACCAATTGGACCGGTGGCGATCCCTTTCCCTTTCCCCTTAGCTTGGCGAGGAGCTGCCGAGCTAGGGCCAGCTGCTTCCTTTCCTTTGGATGCAGGCTTCTTGGCCACGACCTTTCGCCGCACCTGAGGTGGAGTGGGCGACGGGTCAGCGGCACCGTGTTGCCTCTTCTTGCTTTGGCCTGTCGAGGACCGAAGCAAAGACTCTTGGTCCAACTCGGCTTCAAAACCGGAGATCTCATCATTGGAGCTCAACATTGTCCTGACAAGAGGATTATACAATGCAATGGATGAGAATTGATGGCAAGGAGATGCATTGAGTAGTTGGAATTTAAGGTTGAGTTCTGTTAAAAATCGGAGTTGTCCGGTGCTCAAGTGCACACTAGTACAGATAACCGGACTTGTCCGTACGAAGACCGGACTAGTCCGTTGTTCAACATCTCAAACCCTAACTATCAGATCAATGGTGGTTCTCAATGCGAAAATAGCTTAATGTAGATGTAATACAACAAGGAGTCATGTACTAACAATTAGAGCTAAGCTATTTGGTCCACAACACAAGAAATCGAAGGTTCTAGGGTTTTGGAGAAAGTTTACCAAAATCCTTCAATTCTTGAGGTTGGAGGCATTGTTGGTGCGGACAAGTCCTTGGTCCTCGATCCCCTTGCGATGAAGATTCTTTTCCACGGAGAGTTGAAGTGATTCAGTGGAGAAGTCACCAAATGACATTGGGGGTGCTCGAGTGAAGAGAGAGATTATGAGGGAAGTTGTGAGGATGAAGGAGATTAGGGTTTGGCAGCCCTAGGGTTATGGAGTCAAAAAATCGGACTAGTCCGTGGTCAATCGGACTAGTCCGGACTACCGGATCTCTTCGGACTAGTCTGCATTGTGCGGACTAGTTCGGGCAACCGCGGACTAGTCCGTGGTGACCATAACAAAAACATTTAGCCCATTCGTATATATTTGAAGGTGCTTACAAATAAAATAGGGGGGCAAAACACACAAATAATCTTGATGAATATGATCAGTAAACATCCAACAATCAAGCTATGACCATAATTCACCAATATCAAGTAATTGAAATAGTTTTTCGGAGAAAATAGAGAGACATGATTTTCAGAACACAATCAATGGATTTTGATTATGTCATACAGGTATGCAAGTTTTCATGCCACGTTCCGAGCATCAAGGATGTTTAGTTCATTTTGGAGCTCGCAAAAGCATTTTTCATCAAGTGGCTTGGTAAATATGTTAGCTAGTTGTTTTTTGGTGTTCACATGGGAAATGGCTATGTCTCCTCTTATTGAGTGGTCTCTCAAAAAGTGATGTCGGATGTCTATGTGTTTGGTTCTAGAGTGCTCAACGGGGTTATGGGCAATTTTAATAGCACTCTCATTATCACAAAGGAGTGAAATACGGCTCATATTGTAACTGTAATCCCTTAGATTTTGACGCATCTAAAGAAGTTGTGCACAACAACTCCCGGCTGCAACATACTCCGCTTCGGCCGTGGATAAGGCAAGGGAGTTTTGTTTCATGGAGGACCAAGAAACTAGGGATCTACCTAGGAATTGGCATATATCGGAGATACTTTTTCTATCTACTTTGCATCCGGCATAATCTGCATCGGAGTATCCAATGAGATTGAACTTGGAACCTTTGGGATACCAAAGGCCTAGGTTGGGTGTATGAACTAAATAACGCAAGATTATTTTAACAGCTGTAAAATGACACTCCTGAGGATTGGCTTGAAATCTTGCACACAAACATACACTCGACATAATGTCAGGCCTAGATGCACATAAGTAAAGTAGGGATACAATCATGGAGCGATATACCTTTTGATCCACGTTTGGTCCGTCTTCATTGAGATCCAAGTGTCCATTTGTTGCCATGGGAGTCTTTATAGGCTTCACCTTGTCCATTCCAAACTTCTTGAGTATGTCTTGAGTGTACTTGGTTTGGCTTATGAATGTCCCTTCCTTTTATTGTCTCACTTGGAATCCCAAGAAGTACCTCAATTCTCGCATCATGGACATCTCGAATCTATCTGTCATAATCTAACTAAATTATTCACAAAAGGATTTGTTAGTTGAACCAAAAATGATGTCATCAACATAAATTTGACAGATAAATAAATCATTGTCAAAGTGTTTGGTAAACAACGTGTAATCAGCTTTGCCAATTTCAAATCCATTTTCAATCAAAAAATCTCTAAGGCACTCATACCAAGCTCTAGGAGCTTGTTTGAGGCCATAGAGAGCCTTACGCAGTTTGAACACGTGGTCGAGGAACTCTTGGTCTTCGTATCCGGGGGGTTGCTCCACATACACGTCCTCCTTGATTGGTCCGTTGAGGAAGGCGCTTTTCACATCTATTTGATAGAGATTGAAATCATGGTGAGTAGCATATTCAAATAATATTATAATCGATTCAAGCCTAGCTACGGGAGCAAAAGTTTCGTCGAAATCCAAACCTTCAACTTGTGAATACCCTTTGGCCACAAGTTGTGCCTTGTTTCTTGTCACCACCCGTGTTCGTCTTTCTTGTTGCGCAAGACCCATTTAGTGCTGACGACGTTGAACTTGGGCCTTTCAACAAGTTCCCACACCTTGTTTTGTTTGAAGTTGTTCAATTCTTCTTGCATTGCCACCACCCAATCCTGATCTTTCAATGCACCTTCAACCCTGTGTGGTTCCAAAGAGGATCCAAACGTGTAATGTTCATAAAAATTAGAAATTTGAGATCTAGTTGTTACTCCCTTTTGGATGTCACTAATTATGTTGTCGACGGGGTGATCCCTTTGGATGCATTAGTGTACTCTTGGATGTGGCACTTGTGGTCTTGAATCTTCATGGTCATCTTCTTCTCCCCCTAGATGGTTTCCATCATTGATTTGTTGGTCACCTTGATCTTCATGAGGTTGATCTTGTGTAGAAGCTCCCCCTTGATCAGTTACCTCCATTTGTGGTTCATCTTCTTCATTTGCATTTGGAGGTGGCTCTTGTGGTCGAACATCACCCAACGCCATTCTTCTCAATACTTGACATGGAGATTCTTCTTTATCTAGCACACATTGATCAACTTGCTCTTCTTGAGAGCCGTTAGTTTCATCGAACACTACATCATGTGCTACTTCAACAAGTCTGGAGACCTTGTTGAAGACACGTTAGGCGTAAGAGTTCGAATCGTAGCCATGTAAGAAACCTTCATCGGACTTTGTAGCGAACTTTAAAGTCCTAGGCTTCTTGTTCAAGATATAACATTTAGAACCAAAAACTCAAAAATAGGAAATATTAGGCTTGTTACCAGTGAGTAGTTCATATGATATTTTCTTGAGTACACGATGAAGATAGAGTCGATTTATCGCGTGACAAGCGGTGTTGACTGCTTCAGCTGAAAATTGATCCGAAGTCTTGTACTCATCAAGCATTGTCCTCGCCATCTCTATGAGGGTTCGATTCTTCCTTTCGGCTACTCCGTTTTGTTGAGGGGAGTACGGTGCTGAAAATTCATGTTTTATGCCTTCTTCGTCTAGGTACTCCTCAACTTGGGTGTTCTTGAACTCCGTGCCATTGTCACTTCGTATGTTCTTGATCTTCAATGAGAACTCATTTTGGTCACGCTTGAGAAACTTCTTGAGAGTTCCTTGAGTTTCTGTCTTATCATGCAAAAAGAAAACCAACGTGAAGTGTGAAAAATCATCAACAATTACTAAACCATATTTGTTACCGCCGATGCTTATGTAAGCAATTGGACCAAATAGATACATGTGAAGTAGCTCGAGCGGTCTTGTCATTGTCATGACGTTCTTCATGGGATGGGGTGCTCCTACTTGCTTCCCGGCTTGGCACGCGCTACAAGGCCTGTATTTCTCAAAAACAACATCCTTTAAACCTCGGATGTGATCACCCTTAAGAAGTTTTTGAAGATTCCTCATACCAACATGTGCTAGTCGTCTATGCCACAACCAACCCATGTTGGTCTTTGCAATCAAGCATATATCAAGTTCGGCTTTATCATTGTTGAAGTCAACAAGATAAAGCTTTCCCATTAACACACCCTTGAATGCAACCGAGTCATCAGTCTTTGTAGAGACGGTCACCCTCTCATTAGTGAACAAGCAATTATAACCCTTGTCACATAATTGAGATATGGACAATAGGTTATAATCTAAGGAATCGACATGTAAAACATGAGAACGAATGTGTTGAGATGATATTGCAATTTTACCAGTATCGAGCACCCTTCCTTGACTGTTGTCTCCAAAATAGATGCATTCGCTTGGATCTTCATTTACTTCATATTCAACAAACATCCTTCTTTCTACGGTCATGTGGTTGGTGCATCCACTATCTAGCACCCATTTTGCTCCACCGAAGGAGTAGGCCTGCAAAAACAAATTACGCCTTGGTTTTAGGTAGACAAGATTGCTTGGGTCCTTTGAGCTTAGTTACAAGTGATTTGGGCACCCACACATGAGACTTGGTGTTCCCATGGCGTGGCCCCACATATTTAGCACAAACTTTACCAAAATTACTTTTCATGAGAACATATGATGCGTCAAAAGTTCTAAACAATAGTTGTTCTTCATATGTGTTAACATGTTTGGACTTATCAACCTTATTAAGCTTTCTAGCTTGAGAGGAGTTTCCCTTGACAAAAGCAATGCACTCCTTGTTATTCTTGTGGCTTCTAACATTTTGCTTTTCAGCATAAGAATACCCAATGCCATATTTGACACTAGGAGGTCTTGTGGCCAAGTATGCACTGCGTGCATACTTGATCTTTTCCTTGTCAAATATGTCACTACGGGAAGGATGCTTGTCCTTTGTCAAGTTCGACTTATCCTTCTAGTTAGTGTCAATTTTAGCACATGCGCAAGTAATAGTAGTTTCAGATCAAGGATCTCGTTAACTTTGGTTAAGTTAGCAAGTTCATCCTTCATGATTATATTTGAGTTACTTAACATCAAGCAAGCTTCCTTGCATGAAGCTAACTCAAGCTCTATTGACTTGCTTCGCTCCTTTTCAAGTTCAAGAAAATTTTAGATCTTAAGATACTCCTCCTTTTGAAGGATGATCGTATCTTCTTGGCGATCAACAAGCTCCTCCTTATCAATACGTTTATCCATCAAGAATTTCATTTTTGCAGCAGTTTTCTTATCTAAGCCAACAAGCATATCTTCATTGTCACTATAAGCATCACTATCGCTAGAGTAAGAATGCGAGGAGGAAGATTTAGTTGTTATATTTCTTTTACCATCCTTCGCCATTATACATGTGTCGTTGTCCTTCCTTGCACCAATAGTTGGGAAGAGGGTGGATTTCTTGTTTGTCTTCTTGATGTCTATGCTAGCCATCTCCTCTTCCTCTTCGGATGAGGACTCATCATTGGAGTCCTACTCCTTTCCTAGGTGCGCCTGTCCAATTTGCCTCTTCTTCTTGAACATATTCTTGTGTTTAGGCTTTGTATCCTAGGTCTTCTTCTTGTTTTCTTCATAAGGACAATCAACTATAAAGTGGTCATATTCACCACAGTTATAGCAAGCGCGCCTCAACTTAGGTCTTTATTTGTCTTTGTGTCTTCCTGTAACACGCTCATTTTCATGCATCATGCCCTACATACACTCATATACATGTTTAACATTAACCAACATAAAGAGGAACGAGTTTAAAATTGATTTGGAGCATTTAAAATTGATTTGGAATAAAACCGCACTTAAAATGCAGGAAAGTGCGGACTTGTCCGATTTTACTGAGGACTAGTCTGATTTCTCTCTGACTAAAAATGGACTTGTCCGTTTTTGCTGCGGACTAGTCCGATTTTGCCTCTGGAAACCTTCGGACTTGTCCGATTCTGTGCGGACTAGTCCGATATTCCAAGAATCCTTGAAAATTTGCTAAGTCCCTGGACTTTTCCGGACTAGTTCGATATTCCAACGGACTTGTCCGTTTTCCTCTCTGTTTAAAGTCGAACTTGTCCGATTTTTGGCCAGACTTGTCCGATTTTCTCTGTGGACGACTTCAGACTAGTCTGATCATTTCCGGACTTGTCTGATATTTCGCAACTCCGAATTGATATTTTGTTTTACGACTTGTTTCTTGGGGTTCATGTTAAGTGGGCCTAGGAACGTCGTGCCTAACTCTTTTAGAGCCTGTGTGGGACTCTAAACCGGCCTCTACTCATCCCAAACCCGAAATCCATCTAACCCTAGCCTCCACCTCTATATAAACAACCCCACCCCTTGGTTTGACGTCTATTTGCCACTTTTCCACCCAACCCAAACCCTAGTTCGTGGAGAGCCACCATCAAGGAGGGAGGAGAAGATCCCAAGCAAGAAGAAGAAGAGGAGGAAACGAAAGAGGATCAAGATCTCCACCAAGCTTTCGTTCTTCATCACCAATTCACCTCAAAGTTCATCACCAACCCTAGTTCACCAAGATCCAAGTGCTACCTCCAAGTTTCTTGATTCATTGGAGTCCTAAACACCTGGTATACCTTCTATTCTCTTTTCCTTACGAGAATTCAACCTCTAATCTCCAAATTTACGTCGATCTAGAAAACCCTAATCTGCTGATCTCGCAAAATGCGGACTTGTCCGGTCCCTAGCGGACTAGTCCGGTCTTCCTGGCTAAATTGTGTTGAATTGATTATAAAGTTTGATCTAATCAACTCCAAACCTGTATAAACTTGTTAAAAGCTATTAGAACTAGTTATTGACCATTAAAGCAATCTAGTAACAAGTTCTACCTTGCATTTGCATGTCATGCCATGTAACACCCTAATTTTCATGCATCATGCCCTACATACACTCATATACATGTTTAACATTAACCCACATAAAGAGGAATGAGTTTAAAATTGATTCGGAGCATTTAAAATTGATTTGGAACAAAACCGCACTTAAAATGCAGGAAAGTGCGGACTAGTCCGATTTCGCTGAGGACTAGTCCGATTTCTCTCTGACTAAAAACGGACTTGTCCGTTTTTGCTGCGGACTAGTCTGATTTTGGCACTGGAAACTTTCGGACTTGTCCGATTTTGTGCAGACTAGTGCGATATTCCAAGAATCCTTGAAAAATTGCTAAGTCCTTGGACTTTTCCGGACTAGTCCGGTGTTCCAGCGGACTTGTCCGTTTTCCTCTCTGTTTAAAGTCGGACTTGTCCAATTTTTTGCCAGACTTGTCCGATTTTCTCCCTGGACGACTTCGGACTAGTCCGGTCCTTTCCGGACTTGTCTGATATTTCGTGACTCCTAGTTGATCTTTTGTTTTACGACTTGTTTCATGGGTTTCACGTTAAGTGGGCCTAGGGGCGTCGTGCCTAACTCTTTTAGAGCCCGTGTGGGACTCTAAACCGGTCTCTACTCATCCCAAACCCGAAATCCATCTAACCCTAGCCTCCACCTCTATATAAACAGCCCCACCCCTTGGATTGACATCTATTTGCCACATTTCCACCCACCCAAACCCTAGTTCGTGGGGAGCCACCATCAAGGAGGGAGGAGAAGATCCCAAGCAAGAAGAAGAAGAGGAGGAAACGAAAGAGGATCAAGATCTCCACCAAGTTTCGTTCTTCACCACCAATTCATCTCCAAGTTCATCACCATCCCTAGATCATCAAGATCCAAGTGCTACCTCCAAGTTTCTTGATTCATTGGAGTTCTAAACACTTGATATACCTTCTATTATCTTTTCCTTACGTGAATTCAACCCCTAATCTCTAAATTCACATCGATCTAGAAAACCCTAATTTGCTAATCTCGCAGAGTGCGGACTTGTCCGGTTCCTAGCGGACTAATCCGATCTTTCTTGTTAAATTGTGTTGAATTAATTCTAAAGTTTGATCCAAGCAACTCCAAACCTGTATAAACTTGTTAAAAGTTATTAGAACTAGTTAGTGATCATTAAATGCAATCTATTAACAAATTCTACCTTGCATTTGCATCAATCATGCATGTCATGTCATATTGAGTAATATTTGTGCACTTTTTGATTGTGTTTCTTGTCTTGTATGTTTATTGTGTGGATTAGACGGATTTGCGCTAGAGAGTGTCGCGGAGGATCTACAGCACCAAGAGTTTGAAGGCTTTGATCCTAATCAACCGCAAGAGCAAGGCAAGTGTCCTTGAAGCATACTGATCCTATTTTTAAATAAATGTTTTGTTTGCAAAATTGCATGCTTGTGTCAATTTTATGGGAACCCTATGATAGGAAGTTTACTAGAATTGTTTAACCACTCTTGTCATCTGGAATTTATGGTAGAGAGTTGGGAAGGGCTTTTTACCTTTTGCTTCGCTTAATCAACTGGGATGGAAAACAACTATACTACTCAATTTAATTATGCATGGATGAGATTACGGTTAACCTGAACTGGTTAAATCTGATATGGTAATGGGTGATCTAAGCAAGCCTGGTATGTGGATGGTTTGGATGCTATGGTGGTTTGCTTGCTTTAGATCTAAGGACCGGTTCATGCGAGAATAAGGCAGGACTACAGTGCCACCATGAGGCCAAGTATGGGTGGGGCGTAGCTGATTAATTAGGGCTTTGCTAGTACTGTTTGGACCATTGTGGATGCTCGGGGAAGGGGTAGTCGGATTGGGTTTATTGATGATTGGTGGGACTACCCTGGGATCCGAATGGCTCAAGAGGGGGCACTTGGTTGAAGATGTGCTCAAATGGAGACATCGCCACCGGTGAAACCTCAGTGGGGTCTAAATAGGCTAGTAATCCCTTTGTAAAGGCTATTTTTGTGATCTCTTGGCCATACACCAAAGGAAGTGTAATTGGCGAAAGGGAGGTTCTTTAGTCGACGACGGGTGACGAAATAACAAACACATGGGTAAAGTGGTACAAACTCTGCAGAGTTAAATAAAACTATCATGATAGCCGTGCTCCCGGTTATGAGCTCCTGGACAACTTCCATGATTAGAGGGAAATTGGAATTTGGGATGGTTATGGTTTCTTAATGGTTATGGATGGTTATGGATTTATTTCTGGTATTGAATATGGTTATTGGCAAATGGTGAAATCTGGAATTATTGATGAGGATGGTGAATTGTGGACTGGTATTATGGTATTACTTATGATTATAATGGGTTTACTTCACATACATATAATATATTGCTTTTCAAACGTTTTAATGTACTTTTCAGCACTTAACCATTATTATTGTCGACATTTGAATAAGCCACATGTCATACTTTCCACACTTGCTGAGTACGACATGTACTCACTCTTGCAATTCCCCCCACCCCCCACCAGTTGCAGGTCAGGATTGGGAGTTTAATGGCGATAATGCGGAGTTCTAGGTCGTGTCTACCGTCAGCTTTGCCTGTGGTGTTATGGAAGCTGCGCTATACCCTATTGCTTATGCTACCTAGCTGTTTAGTTTGCTTAATTAGTTTATTTCCACTGCATTAGTTGAACTTGTCATCGATATTCATTAGAGCTTGTATCTGAGGATAATATGGTTTGTTTAATAAAATTTGGTTAATTAATCTTGTTCTGTGGTAATTTTCTGTATACTCTTTTGTGAATGCACTCGTGTATGTGTGTTGAACATCCTGGGCACACATATGCGTTAGCTTGGTTCATTTTTCGGAACCGGGCGTCACAGATTGGTATCAGAGCCACAGGTTGACCGTAGGATGCAGCCTAAATAGAATGGACACTCTAGAGCACATAGGGGCACTCAGGAATCGATTTGATTTTGTTGGCTTGCTGTTTGCTATATATATTGTTTGCTTGTGTGCTTAATAGAGGATTTTGGGGTGCTTTAGCATTGCCATGTCCACCTAGGCTAGTGTAGCTAGCTGTTTAGTTTCATATCCCTTGATGCATATAGTTGGGGACGTTCTCTAATTCTTACCTATTGCTTTTCTTTAGATGGTCAGGACTCGCAACCAGAGGGATGACAATGATGAGGAGGAGAACAATGGAGTGCCTCAGAACAACATTGCACAAGGATCTACTCAGGGAGCTATCAACATTGAGCAGCTATTGGCTATGCAAAACCAGCTCATGCAGACCATGATACAAACTATGGGACAGCTGCAGGCTGGCAACATCAACAATCAGCCCCACATGCCTCCACTGCCACCCCCGCCTCCTCATAACCGATTGGGAGAGTTTATGAGGACTAGGCCATCGACCTTTGCTCAAGCTGCCGACCCTATGGATGCAGACGATTGGCTCAAGTCTACGGAGAAGAAACTTGCTATTGTCCAATGCAATGACCGGGAGAAGGTGCTATTTGCTTCTCATCAACTCGTTGGAGCAGCTGCGGATTGGTGGGATGCTTATTGTAATACTCATGAAAATCAAGAGAGGATCACCTGGGCGGAATTCAAGGAGAGTTTCTGTTCTCAATATGTGCCTAAGGGAGTTATGATTTTGAAGAGGCAAGAATTCGAGAACGTAAGGCAAGGAAGATCGAGCGTGAGTGAATATCTCAATAAGTTCACTCAACTCTCAAGGGACGCGCTTGAGGATGTTAGTCGGGACAGCCGGAAGCAATATTTATTCATGAGGGGCTTGAACAATGAAATCCAAGTGCAACTACTCAATTGTGACTATGCAAATTTTCAGAAGCTTGTGGACAAAGCGATTGTGGTTGAGAACAAGATTCGTGAGATGGAGCAAGACAATAAGAGAAAGGCGCCATATCAAGGACAACAACAAGTAATGTGCACCCTCGCCTTGCACCACCCAATGCGCCCTATTACAGCTCCTCTATTCCTGCTCAGCGCCCTGGTTATGCACCACGCCCATCTCAGTTTGTGCAGCAGCGCCCTGTTATGCAAGCACCTAGTCCTCCAATGCCTTATGCGCCTCGTGCTAATTTTCCTAGTGCCAATGTTCAAAACCAAGCTTGTCCCAATAATTCTGGTGGAGCTAAGAAGTGTTATACTTGTGGAGAAGCTGGACACTTTGCGCATCAATGTCTTAAGTCAAGCCTTGGTCAAGGAAGCAATGCACCGAGGCAAAACCCAAGACCCAATGGAGGACAACCACAAGGGAACCGCGGACAGCAGAATTTTGCTCGTGGCAACGTGAACCATGTCTCTACGGAGGATGCTCAGCAAGCAAATGACGTGGTCATTGGTATGTTTCTCGCCAACTCCAACCCCGTGACTATGTTATTTGATTCTGGAGCATCACATTCATTCACTACATCAAGTATGTTGCCAAGTATAGTTTGCCTATCTCTCATATGAAGTTTACTCTATTGGTTAAGTCTCCTGAAGGAGAGATGAGTACAAATATAGTATGTCCAAAAGTAAGCCTTAGAATAAGGGGGGTAGACTTCTCCGCCAACCTCATTGTTTTGGATTCTCAAGGATTGGACATTATACTTGGTATGGACTGGTTGAGGAAGTACAATGGAGTTATTGAGTGTGCCACGAAGACGGTGAAGTTGACTAGCGAAGAAGGGATCACCGTAGAATTTGAAGCATCTCAAACTGCACCAAAGCAATTGGAGCTGAATCATATGGAAGGTGCCACAATTGAGGAGATTCCGGTGGTGTGTGAATTTTTGGATGTTTTTCTGGACGAGTTACCAGGTATGCCACCTGATCGAGACATTGAGTTTGTTATTGATTTAATACCTGGAACTGCACCTATAGCTAAAAGTCCGTATAGGATGCCTGATGAGGACATCACTTCTATGGATACAAACAACACTCCATTGAACATTCAAGATGCAATCAATAGAGTTCATACACAACAATTAATTTCAGAGGTGAACTCGTTCTTATATATTTCCTTATATGCTTTTGAGCATAGATTGCTACTTAATGATTTATTTGTGATTAGAATCCATGGAGAGGTTCAAGGAGTACTTGGAGGGAGTATTAGGGACGTGGAAGACCAGAGAATTCGTTCAAAGAAGATGGAAACCGAACCAAACTCCAAATCGTATCCAACTTGGAGTCCAAGAGCAGTACGCACTAAAACGGACGCCCAGGACGCATACGAACTCTGTTTTGGACGTTCTACATATGCACGGAAAGGGGAGAGGATAACCATTCCAATGGAGCCGGTCCCATGTCAAAATTATTTCAAAGTCGACGGGAATCTTCGAAACAAAATCAAGTACAGAATCTGTCAGGGTGCTGCGCCACCGTATTGGGCCATTGGGCCATGTATCAACTCTAAGTCCATTATTTTTGTATATTCGGGTCAGGTCACGACTCCAAAAACCCATTGGACGTCCTCCCTCCGATATATACTCCATATTAGCCGCCATGAACAATTGGGTTTTGCTTAAATCAATAATATCGCTGTTCTATGGTTTGTGAGACCACAACTTCGCGATTTCAGATCGTATCTTCTACGTTCTTGCTCGTGTTCTCGGTTGCACTTGCAGGGATTATCCTTCATGGCGAGGTCACTCGTGTGAAGCATGGTTGATAACCAACGGAGCCGTGATGTAGTGATTGCAGGGTTCTCGAACCGCTCGAGTGCCGCAGATCATCAACGTCGAGTTCTCCATCAATCGACTTACCCATTTCCTTTCGGAAGATCGAGCCTCATCATCTTTTACTCATCAATTGGTATCAGATTTCCAGGTTGCCCGTTAGGTAATCCATCTATCCATTACATTAGTTTTGTTATTCATACCTAGAGTCTACAAAAAAATTGCAGTTTAGTAGATCTGTTCATCACTTTGTCCAAACCACCGTTGAGCCCTTTGCAACTTTGTTATTCAGTTTGGTTTTGGTGAGTTTGTGTCCGTTGTTGAGTCATATTGCTGGTTTAGAAAGTGTTTTTGGTCTTAGTTTGAGTTTTGCATTGTGTTGATTCATACTCTTGAATCACGTCATCACGTCCAGATTAGATTCACTTCTGTCCAGTTCGGTATTTTTATCATATCTCGCTCATACGAACTCGGATATTTGTGTTCTTGTACTTTATGGAAAGCTTAAGAAGTTTTCAATAACTTTATTATGCATCATGCTCCCATAAAATAGAGTTATCGATGTCGAAATTGTATTAGATCTGAATCTGTTATAGATCTAGAAATTCTGAACAGTCTGTATTTTGGGGGCAATATCTCCCATTGTTCTCATCCAAAATAGATCTTCCATATATTGAAATTAAAGAGGAGAGATAGATCTATAATATTTCTGTTCAAAGTTTTTACATTTGGGGACTATAAAGGTGCTTAATTGTCCTTAGAACATTGAGCAGAAAATCTGTAACAGACATACGAGATATCTTTGAGTATTTGCATTGTGTTCTTCCTTTGTAGCACATTCTGAAAAAAAAAGAAGAAAAAAAAGGCAAGTGCAAAAGAAGATACAAAAGCCGCACAAAAAAAAAGAGAAAAAAAACAACAACAAAAAAACAGAAGTGTTTGCATTCTTTGTGTCATCTAGTTTTGTCTCATGTCTTGCTAGCTTGAACTACTAGGAACACATTTAGGCCAGCAACTTTGATAAGTACTTTGGACACTTACTCAACTTTACTATCTGATTTCATTGTTGTTAATCCTTGCTACATATAAAGTGCCATCCAAGCTACACCTTACTCTTGAGCAGAATCGATACACCTTTGCGATCATCTCACGCTTCATTGGTTTCTTCATAACGTCCACCGTTTGCCACCTGCAGTGTCGGTAAGAACACTTGTAAGAGTGTGGTAAGACGCTTGAGAGTGTGTGATTCCACTTCCACTTTGCCATTATCCTTTGTAGTTGATAGGGATAATATATTTTTTGTGTTGTCTTCTGTTTGCTACTAACAATGTCAGGTAAAAGCAAGAATCATGCATTATATGTTAAGATGATGGCCATGATGAAGACAACGATGGAGTTGCTCAGTAAAAATCAAACATCAACCAAGGATTCACATGACATTCAGACCACCTTTACAACACCTTCCACAAGAAGTAATTACATTCGCCCATCTCTTCCTTCTTATGATGGTTTTGGTTATGATGAATATATTACTTGAGAAATAGAGGTGGATAAAATTTTTGGACAATGTCATATGTGTGAGAGGAGAAAGATTAGATATGTTGCAAGTGCATTAGTAGATTGTGCATTAACTTGGTGGAACAATCTAAATGAATTAGACAAACCTCGAACATGGAAAGAAACGAAAATTCTTATGCGAGAAACTTTTGTTAATGTATCTATTTGCAAAGAAGAAATTCAGCAATTTGAGGAGAAATTTCTTGTTGTACCTCCTTTTGTGTCTAACATTTTGCAGGACAATATAGAAAATAATATAGATGATGCAAAAGAGAACGAGACTTTTGACAACACTTGTGAAATTTTAGATGGATCAACTCATAATGCACTCGAAATCACTGCTGAAAATGGTAAGGCAAAACATTCTACAAATACAGAAGGTGAGAAATTTTTGGATGTTCTGAATTTTTCCACCAATCAGGCTATTTTCGAGGAGCAACTATCAGAATCGTTTATTTATACACCATTGTCACATGTTGATTTTCCTGCTGATCGTTGCGCTACGAAAGAGTTGTGTGCTGATAACTCTATTATACCTATGCAAAAACAAGTTAATGTACAAGATGATTGTGTTTTGGATTCACCTACTTGTGCTGAAATTCATAATTTGATCACCGCTACTGCTGAAAATGATGAGCTGAAATTTTTGTCTTCTCTAAATACTTTGGGTTATATTGAATTTGACACTCTTTGTGATCTAAATATTGTAGAGAGGAGAATATTTTCACAATCTAAATTGCCTTTATTAAGTAAAAATATTTTTCATGCTATAGGCAACTATGAAGATAGTGGTGAATTTATGGTGCATAAAGTTTACATATGTTCAAATGTGCAAGCTCCTTTTGTGCTGCAACAACACGGTGAAATGAATGGATGCACTAACACTAATAATGTATTGTCAAGTTTTTCTATCATTTTTTTATTGCAGTAAGGACAACAAATAAAAAAGAAGCATTGTTCATTGCGGTTGTGCAATATGGACAGTGTTCATTCTACCCCCAAAGCAATCCTTTTTCCTTGACATACGAGCAAGCCGAGGACGGCTTGTCATAAAGAAGGGGAGAATGATGAGATCATGCACATTATTATTGCACAAATAAACATGGCACAATGTTTATTTGTTTGGGATCCTCGCTCAAGTGAATGTGCACTCTTATTTGATGGACAAGATCAAGATGCCGCACTATGTCGTCCACCACCTTGGCCTCCTCCATTCATGCATACAAGAAGATTTGATGGCATTGCACAATTGGACCAACACATAAGAGAAGATGAACTTGAGTCGATGACGACTCCAATTCAAGAAGGGGAGGATGATGAGGACATCACTTCTATGGATACAAACAACACTCCATTGAACATACAAGATGCAATCAATAGAGTTCATACACAACAATTAATTTCAGAGGTGAACTCATTCTTATATATTTCCTTATATGTTTTTGAGCATAGATTGGTACTTAATGATTTATTTGTGATTAGGATCCATGGAGAGGTTCAAGGAGTACTTGGAGGTAGTATTAGGGACGTGGAAGACCAGAGAATTCGTTAAAAGAAGATGGAAACCGAACCAAACTCCAAATCGTATCCAACTCGGAGTCCAGGAGCAGTACGCACTAAAACGGATGCCCAGGACGCATACAAACTCCGTTTTGGACGTTCTACATATGCACGGAAAGGGGAGAGGATAACCTTTCCAATGGCGCCGGTCCCATGTCAAAATCCATTTGTATTCGACAGAAATCGTCGAAACAAAATCAAGTACAGAATCTGTCAGGGTGCTGCGCCACCGTATTGGGCTATTGGGCCATGTATCAAGTCTAAGTCCATTATTTTTGTATATTAGGGTTAGGTCACGACCCCAACACCCCCTTGGACGTCCTCCCTCCTATATATACTCTATATTGGACGCCATGAACAATTGGGTTTTGATTAGATCAATAATATCGCCATTCTACGGTTTGTGAGACCCCAACTTCGCGATTTCAGATCGTGTCTTCTACGTTCTTGCTCGTGTTCTCGGTTGCACTTGCAGGAATTAGCCTTCTTGGCGAGGTCAATCGTGTGAAGCACGGTTGATAACCAACGGAGCCGTGGTGTAGTGATTCCAGGGTACTCGAACCGCTCGAGTGCCGCGAATCATCAACGTCGAGTTCTCCACCTCAATCGACATACCTTTCAGAAGATCGGGCCTAAACCTACTCATCAATGCCTCCTTTGGAATTAGCGGAGCTCAAGAAGCAAATTCAAGAGCAACTAGAGAAGGGTTTTATTCGCCCTAGCTCTTCGCCTTGGGGAGCGCCCGTTCTATTTGTGGACAAGAAGGATGGATCCCAAAGGATGTGTGTAGATTACCGAGCTCTCAACGAGGTGACAATAAAGAACAAGTATACCTTTCCACACATAGAAGACTTGTTTGATCAGATGAAGGGTGCTTGTGTCTTCTCTAAGATTGATTTGAGGTCGGGATACTTTCAAATGAAGATTATACCATCTGACATACCCAAGACAACTTTTAGAACACGGTATGGATCTTATGAGTACACCGTGATGTCATTTGGATTGACAAATACGCCTGCCTACTTTATGTACCTCATGAATAAAGTCTTCATGGAGTACTTGGACAAGTTCGTCGTGGTGTTCATTGATGACATTATGATCTATTCGAAGGATGAGAAGGAACATGAGGAACACTTGAGTCTTACATTGCAGAAATTGAGGGAGCTTCGATTGTATGTCAAGTTCAACAAGTGTCAGTTTTGGTTGAGAGAGGTGCCATTTTTGGGTCATATCATCTCGGAAGGAGGAGTTTCGGTTGACCCCGGGAAAGTGAGGGACGTGTTGAAGTGGGAACCATCGCAAAATGTCAAGGAAATAAGAAGTTTTCTTCGAATGGCTGGATATTACCGTAGATTCATCAAGGACTTTTCCAAGATAGCCAAGCCTCTTGCTAATGAAGGGAAAGGCTTTCCAATGCACTTAAGCTTGTCAAAATAGTTTTGAGGAGTTGAAGAAGAGGTTGACAACAGCCCCAGTTTTGGTATTGCCGGACGTGAGCAAGAGTTTTGATATTTATTGCGACGCATCGAGACAAGGGCTTGGATGGGTATTGATGCAAGAAGGTCAAGTGGTCGCCTATGCATCAAGACAATTGAAGAAACATGAGCAGAATTACCCCACGCACGATTTGGAACTCGCGGCTGTGGTACATGCATTGAAGATTTGGAGGCACTATATTCTTGGACATAGGTGTGAAATTTATACGGATCATAAGAGTTTGAAGTATATTTTCACACAAAAGGATCTGAACTTGAGGCAACAGAGATGGTTGGAGCTCATCAAAGATTATGATTTGGGGATCAACTATCATTCGGGAAAAGCCAATGTAGTGGCCGATGCTTTGAGTAGAAAAGGAGTAAGTCATCAACTCACGGTTCGAGAGTTACCATTCGACTTATGTAAGGAGTTTGAAAGGTTGAACCTCGATTTGTAAATGAGATGGAGATGATGGAGTTAAATCCAACCTTGGAGCAAGAAATTCGAGAAGCACAAACCACATATGAGGAGATCAAGGAAATCAAGGAAAGGATCGAGGAAGTGAGAGAATTCAGATTTGATGAAGACGAACATGGTACCTTATGGCTTGGAAAGAGGATCGTTGTGCCTAATGTGAAGCATATTCGGGAGAAGATATTAAAAGAGGCACATGACTCACCTTACTCAATTCACCCTGGTTTTGTACAAAGATGTACAAAGACTTGAAGACTAGCTATTGGTGGGATAGCATGAAAAAGTACATAGCTGAATATGTGGCATTGTGTGATGCGTGTCAACGAGTCAGGGCGGAACATCAAAGGCCAGCTAGATTATTACAACCATTGAATATCCCGGAATGGAAGTGGGAAGAAATCGGAATGGACTTCATAGTTGGGTTACCACGTACTCAGTCCGGGTATGACTCAATTTGGGTAATTGTGGATCGCTTAACCAAGTCAGCTCATTTTGTCCCTGTGAAGACCAAATATACAGCTGCACAATTGGCCGAAATATACATGGAGCATATTGTGTGTCGACACGGAGTATCGAAGAAGATAGTCTCAGATAGAGGTTCTCAATTTACCTCCAGATTTTGGCAAAAATTGCATGAAGCTTTGGGAACGAGGTTGAATTTTAGTTCAGCATATCATCCTCAAACGGATGGACAAACCGAGAGGACCAATCAAATTTTGATGGACATGTTAAGAGCTTGCGCTTTAAAACATGGGAAAAGTTGGGACAAAAGCTTGCCATACGCGGAATTTTCATACAACAATAGTTACCAAGCAAGTTTGAAAATGTCACCGTATGAAGCACTTTATGGGAGGAAGTGTAGGACACCTTTATTCTGGAATGAGGCAAGAGAAACTCAAGTATTTGGTCCGGATGTGTTGCAAGAAGCCGGAAAGCAAGTCCAAATGATTCGTGAAAACTTGAGGGCTGCCCAATCAAGGTAAAAAGGCTATGCGGACAATAGGAGAAGGAAATTAGCCTTTGAAATAGGAGATTTTGTTTACCTCAAGGTGTCGCCGATGAGAGGTCATAAGAGGTTTAACATAAGAGGAAAACTAGCTCCTCGTTATATTGGACCATTCAAGATTTTGGACAAAAGAGGAGTAGCATATAAGTTGGAGATGCCAGCTCATCTTTCAGACGTACATGATGTCTTTCATGTTTCCCAGCTCAAGAAGTGCTTGAGAGTACCGGAAGAACAAGTGCCAATGGAAGGATTGGAGCTAGAGAAAGATTTGACTTATGCAGAGCAACCGATCAAAATCTTGGAAACCAAGGAGAGAGTCACAAAGAACAAGGTTATTCGATGGTGTAAAGTTCAATGGAAGCACCACACAGAAAAAGAAGCGACGTGGGAATTGGAGAATGATCTCAAGAAGGAATTTCCCTATCTCTTCTCTTCTACGTCGAATCTCGAGGGCGAGATTCATTTTAAGGGGGGCAGGTTTGTAACACCCTAATTTTCATGCATCATGCCCTACATACACTCATATACATGTTTAACATTAACCCACATAAAGAGGAATGAGTTTAAAATTGATTCGGAGCATTTAAAATTGATCTGGAACAAAACCGCAATTAAAATGCAGGAAAGTGCAGACTAGTCCGATTTTACTGAGGACTAGTCTGATTTCTCTTTGACTAAAAACTTACTTGTCCATTTTTGCTGCGGAGTAGTCCGATTTTGGCACTGGAAACTTTTGGACTTGTCCGATTTTGTGCGGACTAGTCGGATATTCCAAGAATCCTTGAAAATTTGCTAAGTCCTTAGACTTTTGCGGACTAGTCCGATGTTCCAGCGGACTTGTCCATTTTCCTCTCTGTTTAAAGTCGTACTTGTCCGATATTTCGTGACTCTGAGTTCATCTTTTGTTTTACGACTTGTTTCTTGGGTTTCACGTTAAGTGGGCCTAGGGGCGTCGTGCCTAACTCTTTTAGAGCCCGTGTGGGACTCTAAACCGGCCTCTACTCATCCCAAACTCGAAATCCATCTAACCCTAGCCTCCACCTCTATATAAACAGTCCCACCCCTTGGATTGACATCTATTTGCCACTTTTCCACCCACCCAAATCCTAGTTCGTGGGGAGCCACCATCAAGGAGGGAGGAGAAGATCCCAAGCAAGAAGAAGAAGAGGAGGAAACAAAAGAGGATCAAGATCTCCACCAAGTTTCGTTCTTCACCACCAATTCATCTCCAAGTTCATCACCAACCCTAGATCATCAAGATCCAAGTGCTACTTCCAAGTTTCTTGATTCATTGGAGTTCTAAACACTTAGTATACCTTCTATTATCTTTTCCTTATGTGAATTCAACCCCTAATCTCCAAATTCACGTCGATCTAGAAAACCCTAATCTGCTGATCTCGCGGAGTGCGGACTTGTCCGGTCCCTAGCGGACTAGTCCGATCTTTCTGGTTAAATTGTGTTGAATTAATTCTAAAGTTTGATCCAAGCAACTCCAAACCTGTATAAACTTGTTAAAAGATATTAGAACTAGTTAGTGATCATTAAAAGCAATCTATTAACAAGTTCTACCTTGCATTTGCATCAATCATGCATGTCATGTCATATTGAGTAATATTTGTGCACTCTTTGATTGTGTTTCTTGTCTTGTATGTTTATTGTGTGGATTAGACGGATTTGCGCTAGAGAGTGCCGCGGAGGATCTACAGCACCAAGAGTTTGAAGGCTTTGATCCTAATCAACCGCAAGAGCAAGGCAAGTGTCCTTGAAGCATATTGATCCTATTTTTAAATAAATGTTTTGTTTGCAAAATTGCATGCTTGTGTCACTTTGATGGGAACCCTATGATAGGAAGTTTACTAGAATTTTTTAACCACCCTTGTCACATGGAATTTATGGTAGAGATTTGGGGAGGGCTTTTTACCTTTTGCTTCGCTTAATCAACTGAGATGGAAAACAACTATACCACTAAATTTAATTATGCATGGATGAGATTATGGGTAACCTGAACTAGTTAAATCTGATATGGTAATGGGTGATCTAAGCAAGCCTGGTATGTGGATGGGTTGGATGCTATGGTGTTTTGCTTGCTTTAGATCTAAGGACCGGTTCATGCGAGAATAAGCCAGGACTACAGTGCCACCACGAGGCCAAGTATGGGTGCAGCATAGCTGATTAATTAGGGCTTTGCTAGTGCTGTTTGGACCATTGTAGATGCTCGGGGAAGGGGTAGTCGGATTGGGTTTGTTGATGATTGGTGGGACTACCCTAGGATCCGAATGGCTCAAGAGGGTGCCCTTGGTTTAAGATGTGCTCAGTTGGAGACATCGCCACCGATGAAACCTCAGTGGGGTCTAAGTAGGCTAGTAATCCCTTTGTAAAGGCTATTTTTGTGATCTCTTGGCCATACATCAAAGGAAGTGTAATTGGCGAAAGGGAGGTTCTTTAGTCGCCGACGGGTGACGAAATCACAAACACGTGGGTTAAGTGGTACAAACTCTGCAGAGTTAAATAAAACTATCATGATAGCCGTGCTCCCGGTTATGAGCACCTGGACAACTTCCATGATTAGAGGGACATTGAAATTTGGGATGGTTATGGTTTGTTAATGGTTATGGATTTATTTCTGGTATTGAATATGGTTATTGGCAAATGGTGAAACCTAGAATTATTGATGAGGATGGTGGATTGTGGACTGGTATTATGGTATTACTTATGATTATAATGGGTTTACTTCACATACATATAATATATTGCTTTTCAAACGTTTTAATGTACTTTTCAGCACTTAACCATTATTATTGTCGACATTTGAATAAGCCACATGTCATACTTTCCACACTTGCTGAGTACGACATGTACTCACTCTTGCAATCCCCCCCCCCCAACAGTTGCAGGTCAGGATTGGGAGTTTAATGGCAATAATGCAGAGTTCTAGGACGTGTCTACCGTTAGCTTTGCTTGTGGTGTTATTGGAGCTGCGCTATACCCTATTGCTTATACTGCCTAGCTGTTTAGTTTGCTTAATTCGTTTATTTCCGCTGCATTAGTTGAACTTGTCATCAATATTCGTTAGAGCTTGTATTTGAGGATAATATGGTTTGTTTAATAAAATTTGGTTAATTAATCTTGTTCTGTGGTAATTTTCTGTATACTCTTTTGTGAATGCACTCGTGTATGTGTGTTGAACATCCTGGGCACACATATGCGTTAGCTTGGTTCATTTTTCGGAACCGGGTGTCACATGTCATATTGAGTAATATATGTGCACTCTTTGATTGTGTTTCTTGTCTTGTATGTTTATTGTGTGGATTAGACGGATTTGCGCTAGAGAGTTCCGCGGAGGATCTACAGCACCAAGACTTTGAAGCGCTTGAGCAACCCTATCCGTCGGAGCAAGGCAAGTGTCCTTGAAGCATATTGATCCTGTTTTTAAATTAAATGTTTTGTTTGCAAAATTGCATGCTTGTGTCAATTTTGATGGGAATCCTATGGTAGGAAGTTTACTAGTTTTGTTGACCACCCTTGTCACGTGGAATATATGGTAGAGAGTCGGGAAGGGCTTTTTACCTTTTGCTTCGCTTAATCAACTGGGATGGAAAACAACTATACCACTCAATTTAATTATTCATGGATGAGATTATGGTTAACATGAACTGGTTTAATATGGTATGGTAATGGGTGATCTAAGCAAGCCTGGTATGTGGATGGGTTGAATGTTATGGTGGTTTGCTTGCTTTAGATCTAAGGACCGGTTCATGCGAGAATAAGCCAGGACTACAGTGCCACCACGAGGCCACGTATGGGTGCGGCGTAGCTGATTAATTAGGGCTTTGCTAGTGCTGTCTGGACCATTGTGGATGCTCGGGGAAGGGGTAGTCGGATTGAGTTTGTTGATGATTGGTGGGATTACCCTGGGATCCGAATGGCTCAAGAGGGGGCCCTTGGTTGAAGATGTGCTCTGTAGGAGACATCGCCACCGATGAAACCTCAATGGGGTCTAAATAGGCTAGTAATCCCTTTGTAAAGGCTATTTTGTGATCTCTTGGCCACACACCGATGGAAGTGTGAGACGGCATAATAGAGGTTCTAGTCATCGAAAGGTGATGAAATCACAAACACGTGGGTAAAGTGGTACAAACTCTGCAGAGTGTGTCTAAAACTATCATGATAGCTGTGCTCCCGGTTATGAGCACCTGGACAACTTCCATGATTAGAGGGTACTCGGTATTAGGATGGTATTTGGGATAGTATTTGGGATGGTTATGGTTGGTTATGAATTTATTTATGGTATTGAATATGGTTCTTGGCAAATGGTGAATTCTGGAATTATTGATGATGGTAGTGAATTCGGACTCGTATTATGATATTACTTATGATTATGATGGGTTTACTTCACATACATGTGATCTATTGATTTTCAAATGTTTTGATGTACTTTTCAGCACTTTACTATTATTATTGTCGTCATTTGAATTAGCCACATGTCATACTTTCCACACTTGCTGAGTATGACATGTACTCACTCTTGCAATCCACCCCAATAGTTGCAGGTCAGGATTGGGAGTTTAATGGTGATAATGCGGAGTTCTAGGCCGTGTCTACCGTCAGCTTGCCTGTGGTGTTGATTGGAGTTGCGCTATACCCTATCGCTTATGCTGCCTTGCTGTTTAGATTGCTTATTTAGTTTATTTCCGCTGCATTAGTTGAACTTGTCATTAATATTCCTTAGAGCTTGTATTCAAGGATAATATGGTTTGTTTAATAAAATTTGGTTAATTAATATTGTTCTGTGGTAATTTTCTGTGTACTCTTTTGTGAATGCACTCGTGTATGTGTGATGAACATCCTGGGCACACATATGTGTTAGCTTGGTTCTTTTTTCAGAACCGGGCGTCACAGATTGGTATCAGAGCCACAGGTTGACCGTAGGATGTAGCCTAGATAGAATGGACACTTTAGAGCACATAGGATCACTCAGGAATCAATGTATTTTTGTTGGTGTGTTGTTTGCTATATATTGCTTTCTTGTGTGCTTAATAGAGGATTTTGGGATGCCTTAGCATTTCCATGTCCACCTAGGCTAGTGTAGCTAGCTGTTTAGTTTATATCCCTTGATGCATATAGTTGGGGACGTTTTCTAATTCTTACCTATTGCTTTTCTCCAGATGGTGAGGACTCGCAACCATAGGGATGACAATGATGAGGAGGAGAACAATGGAGTGCCTCAGAACAACATTGGACAAGGATCTACTCAGGGAGCTATCAACATTGAGCAGCTATTGGCTATGCAAAACCAGCTCATGCAGACCATGATACAAACAATGGGACAGCTGCAGGCTGGCAACATCAACAATCAGCCCCACATGCCTCCACCGCCACCCCCGCCTCCTCATAACCGATTGGGAGAGTTTATGAGGACTAGGCCTCCAACCTTTGCTCAATCCGCAGACCCTATGGATGGGGATGATTGGCTCAAGTCCGTGGAGAAGAAGCTAGCTATTGTCCAATGCAGTGACCGGGAGAAGGTCTTGTTTGCTTCTCATCAACTAGTTGGAGCAGCTGCGGATTGGTGGGATTCTTATTGCAATGCTCATGAGAACCAAGAGAGAATTACCTGGGTGGAATTCAAGGAGAGTTTCCGTTCCCATTATGTGCCAGAGGGTGTTATGATTTTGAAGAGGCAAGAATTTGAGAATTTAAGGCAAGGAAGATCAAGCGTGAGTGAATATCTCAACAAGTTCACTCAACTCTCAAGATATGCGCCTGAGGATGTTAGTCGGGACAGCCAGAAACAATACTTGTTCATGAGGGGCTTGAACAATGAGATCCAAGTGCAACTACTCAATTGTGATTATGCAAATTTCCAAAAGCTTGTGGACAAAGAAATTGTGGTTGAGAACAAGATTCGTGAGATGGAGCAAGACAATAAGAGAAAGGCGCCATATCAAGGACAGCAACAAGGATGTAATGCGCGCCCTCACTTTGCGCTGCCCAATGCACCTTACTTCAGCCCTTCTGCGCCTGCTCAGCGCCCTGGTTATGCACCACGCCCAACTCAGTTTGTGCAGCAGCGCCCTATCATGCAAGCACCTAGGCCCCCAATGCCTTATGCACCTCGTGCTAACTTTCCTGCTGCAAGTGTTCAAAACAAAGCTCGTCCCAATAATTCTGGTGGAGTTAAGAAGTGCTATACTTGTGGAGAAGCTGGACACTTTGCGCATCAATGTCCTAAGTCAGACCTTGGTCAAGGAAGCAATACGCCGAGGCAAAACCCAAGACCAAATGGAGGACAGCCACAAGGGAACCGCGGACAGCAGAATTTTGCTCGTGGCAACGTGAACCATGTCTCTACGGAGGATGCTCAACAAGCGGATGACGTGGTCATTGGTATGTTTATCGCAAACTCCAACCCTGCGACTATGTTATTTGATTCTGGAGCATCGCATTCATTCATTGCATCAAAGTATGTCGCCAAGTATAGTTTGCCTATCTCTCATATGAAGTTTACTCTATTGGTTAAGTCTCCTGGAGGAGAGATGAGGACAAATATAGTATGTCCAAAAGTAAGCCTTAGAATAAGGGGGGTAGACTTCTTTGCCAACCTTATAGTCTTGAATTCTCAAGGATTGGACATTATACTTGGTATGGACTGGTTGAGGAAGCACAATGGAGTTATTGAGTGTGCCACGAAGACGGTGAAGTTGACCAATGAAGAAGGGATCACCATAGAATTTGAAGCATCTCAAACCGCATCGAAGCAATTGGAGCTGAATCATATGGATGGTGCCGCAATTGAGGAGATTCTGGTGGTGTGTAAATTTTTGGATGTTTTTCCGGACGAGTTGCCAGGTATGCCACCTGATCGAGACATTGAGTTTGTTATTGATTTAATACCTAGAGCTGCACCTATAGCTAAGAGGCCGTATAGGATGCCTCCTATGGAATTAGCGGAGCTCAAGAAGAAAATTCAAGAGCAATTAGAGAAGGGTTTTATTCGCCCTAGCTCTTCACCTTGGGGAGCGCCCGTTCTATTTGTGGACAAGAAGGATGGAACCCAAAGGATGTGTGTAGATTACCGAGCTCTCAACGAGGTGACAATCAAGAACAAGTACACCTTGCCGCGTATAGAAGACTTGTTTGATCAGATGAAGGGTGCTTGTGTCTTCTCTAAGATTGATTTGAGGTCGGGATACATTCAAATGAAGATTAGACCATCGGACATACCCAAGACATCTTTTAGGACACGGTATGGATCTTATGAGTATACCGTGATGTCTTTTGGATTGACAAATGCTCCTGCCTACTTTATGTACCTCATGAATAAGGTCTTCATGGAGTACTTGGATAAGTTCGTTGTGGTGTTCATTGATGATATTATGATCTACTCGAAGGATGAGAAGGAACATGAGGAACACTTGAGGCTTATATTGCAGAAATTGAGGGAGCATCAATTGTATGCCAAGTTCAACAGGTGTCAGTTTTGGTTGAGAGAGGTATCGTTTTTGGGTCATATCATCTCAGGAGGAGGAGTATCGGTTGACCCCGAAAAAGTGAGAGACGTGTTGAAGTGGGAGCCCCCGCAAAATGTAAAGGAAATAAGGAGTTTTCTTGGGCTGGCTGGATATTATCGTAGATTCATCAAGGACTTTTCCAAGATAGCTAAGCCAATGATAGAGTTGCTAATGAAGGGAAGGCTTACCAATGGACTCAAGCTTGTCAAAGCAGTTTTGAGGAGTTGAAGAAGAGGTTGACAACAGCCCCAGTTTTGGTATTGTCGGATGTGAGCAAGAGTTTTGACATTTATTGCGATGCATCGAGACAAGGACTTGGATGTGTATTGATGCAAGAAGGTCAAGTGGTCGCCTATGCATCAAGACAATTGAAGAAACATGAGCAGAATTACCCCACGCAGGATTTGGAACTCGCGGCCGTGGTACACGCATTTAAGATTTGGAGACACTATATCCTTGGACATAGGTGTGAAATTTATACGGATCATAAGAGTTTGAAGTATATTTTCACACAAACGGATCTGAACTTGAGGCAACGAAGATGGTTGGAGCTCATCAAAGATTATGATTTGGGGATCAACTATCATCCCAGAAAGCCCAATGTAGTGGCCGATGCTCTAAGTAGAAAGGGAGTAAGTCATCAACTCACAGTTCAAGAGTTACCATCCGAGTTATGTAAGGAGTTTGAAAGATTGAACCTCAGATTTGTAAATGAGATGGAGATGATGGATTTAAACCCAATCTTGGAGCAAGAAATTCGAGAGGCACACACCGCAGATGAGGAGATCAAGGAAATCAAGGGAAGGATCGAGGAAGGGAGAGAATTTAGATTCGATGAAGACGAACACGGTACCTTATGGCTTGGAAAGAGGATTGTTGTGCCTAATGTGAAGCATATTCGGGAGGCAATAATAAAAGAGGCACATAACTCACCATACTCGATTCACCACGGTTGCACGAAGATGTACAAAGACTTGAAGACTTGCTATTGGTGGGGATAGCATGAAAAAGGACATAGCTGAATATGTGGCATTGTGTGATGTGTGCCAACGAGTCAAAGCTGAACATCAAAGGTCAGCTGGATTATTGCAACCATTGAAGATTACGGAATGGAAGTGGGAAGAAATCGATATGGACTTCATAGTTGGGCTGCCACGTACTCAGTCCGGGTATGACACAATTTGGGTAATTGTGGATCGCTTAACCAAGTCAGCTCACTTTGTCCCTGTGAAGACCAAATATACAGCTGCACAATTGGCCGAAATATATATGGAGCATATTGTGTGTCGACACGGAGTACCGAAGAAGATAGTTTCGGATAGAGGTTCTCAGTTTACTTCCAGGTTTTGGCAAAAATTGCATGGAGCTTTGGGAACGAGGTTGAATTTTAGTTCATCATATCACCCTCAAACGGATGGACAAACCAAGAGGACCAATCAAATTTTGGAGGACATGTTAAGAGCTTGTGCTTTAAAGCATGGGAAAAGTTGGGACAAAAGCTTGCCATATGCGGAATTTTCATATAACAATAGTTACCAAGCAAGTTTGAAAATGTCACCATATGAAGCGCTTTATGGAAGGAAGTGTAGGACACCTTTATTCTGGAATGAGGCAGGAGAAACCCAAGTATTTGGTCCGGATGTGTTGCAAGAAGCCAAAAAGCAAGTCCAAATAATTCGTGAGAACTTGAGGGCTGCCCAATCAAGACAAAAGGGCTATGCGGACAATAGGAGAAGGAAATTAGCCTTTGAAGTGGGAGATTTTGTTTACCTCAGGGTGTCACCAATGAGAGGTCATAATAGGTTTAACATAAGGGGCAAGCTCGCACCTCGTTATATTGGACCATTCAAGATTTTGGACAAAAGAGGAGAAGTAGCGTATAAGTTGGAGATGTTAGCTCATCTTTCAGACGTACATGATGTCTTTCATGTTTCTCAGCTCAAGAAGTGCTTGCGAGTACCGAAGAACAAGTGCCAATGGAAGGATTGGAACTAGAGGAAGATTTGACTTATGCCGAGCAACCGGTAATCTTGGAAACCAAGGAGAGAGTAACAAGGAACAAGGTGATTCGATGGTGTAAAGTTCAATGGAAGCACCACACCGAAAAAGAAGCAACATGAGAATTGGAGGATGATCTCAAGAAGGAATTTCCCTATCTTTTCTCTTCCACGTTGAATCTCGAGGGCGAGATTCATTTTAAGGGGGGTAGGTTTGTAACACCCTCATTTTCATGCATCATGCCCTACATACACTCATATACATGTTTAACATTAACCCACATAAAGAGGAACGAGTTTAAAATTGATTTGGAGCATTTAAAATCGATTTGGAATAAAACCGCACTTAAAATGCAGGAAAGTGCGGACTAATCTGATTTTACTGAGGACTAGTCCGATTTCTCTCTGACTAAAAACGAACTTGTCCGTTTTTGCTGCGGACTAAAACCTTCGGACTTGTCCGATTCTGTGCGGACTAGTCTGATATTCCAAGAATCCTTGAAAATTTGCTAAGTCCCTGGACTTTTCCGGACTAGTCCGGTGTTCCAACGGACTTGTCCATTTTACCCTCTTTTTAAAGTCAAACTTGTCCAATTTTTGTCCAAACTTGTCCGATTTTCTCTCTGGACGACTTCGGACTAGTCCGGTCATTTCCGGACTTATCTGATATTTCGCGACTCCGAATTGATCTTTTGTTTTACGACTTGTTTCTTGGGGTTCACGTTAAGTGGGCCTAGGGACATCGTGCCTAACTCTTTTAGAGCTCGTGTGGGACTCTAAACTGGCCTCTACTCATCCCAAACTCGAAATCCATCTAACTCTAGCCTCCACCTCTATATAAACAACCCCACCCCTTGGTTTGACATCTATTTGCCACTTTTCCACCCCACCCAAACCCTAGTTCGTGGAGAGCCACCATCAAGGAGGGAGGAGAAGATCCCAAGCAAGAAGAAGAAGAGGAGGAAACGAAAGAGGATCAAGATCTCCACCAAGCTTTCGTTCTTCATCACCAATTCACCTCAAAGTTCATCACCAACCCTAGATCACCAAGATCCAAGTGCTACCTCCAAGTTTCTTGATTCATTGGAGTCCTAAACACCTGGTATACCTTCTATTCTCTTTTCCTAACGAGAATTCAACTCCTAATCTCCAAATTTATGTCGATCTAGAAAACCCTAATCTGCTGATCTTGCAGAGTGCGGACTTGTCCGGTCCCTAGCGGACTAGTCCGGTCTTCCTGGCTAAATTGTGTTGAATTGATTCTATAGTTTGATCTAATCAACTCCAAACCTATATAAACTTGTTAAAAGCTATTAGAACTAGTTATTGACCATTAAAGCAATCTAGTAACAAGTTCTACCTTGCATTTGCATCAATCATGCATGTCATGTCATATTGAGTAATATATGTTCACTCTTTGATTGTGTTTCTTGTCTTGTATGTTTATTGTGTGGATTAGACAGATTTGCGCTAGAGAGTGCCACGGAGGATCTACAGCACCAAGACTTCGAAGCGCTTGAGCAACCCTATCCGTCAGAGCAAGGCAAGTGTCCTTGAAGCATATTGATCCTGTTTTTAAATTAAATGTTTTGTTTGCAAAATTGCATGCTTGTGTCAATTTTGATGGGAATCCTATGGTAGGAAGTTTACTAGTTTTGTTGACCACCCTTGTCACCTGGAATATATGGTAGAGAGTCGGGAAGGTCTTTTTACCTTTTGCTTCGCTTAATCAACTGGGATGGGAAACAACTATACCACTCAATTTAATTATGCATGGATGAGATTATGGTTAACATGAATTTGTTTAATATGGTATGGTAATGGGTGATCTAAGCAAGCCTGGTATGTGGATGGGTTGAATGTTATGGTGGTTTGCTTGCTTTAGATCTAAGGACCGGTTCATGTGAGAATAAGCCAGGACTACAGTGCCACCACGAGGCCAAGTATGGGTGCGGCGTAGCTGATTAATTAGGGCTTTGCTGGTGCTGTTTGGACCATTGTGGATGCTCGGGGAAGGGGTAGTGGGATTGGGTTTGTTGATGATTGGTGGGACTACCCTGGGATCCGAATGGCTCAAGAGGGGGCCCTTGGTTGAAGATGTGCTCTGTAGGAGACATCGCCACCGGTGAAACCTCAGTGGGGTCTAAATAGGCTAGTAATCCCTTTATAAAGGCTATTTTGTGATCTCTTGGCCACACACCGATGGAAGTGTGAGACGGCATAATAGAGGTTCTAGTCATCGAAAGGTGATGAAATCACAAACACGTCGGTAAAGTGGTGCAAACTCTGCAGAGTGTGTCTAAAACTATCATGATAGCTGTGCTCCCGCACGTTGACAACTTCCATCATTAGAGGGTACTCGGTATTGGGATGGTATTTGGGATGGTTATGGTTGGTTATGAATTTATTTCTGGTATTGAATATGGTTATTGGCAAATGGTGAAATCTAGAATTATTGATGATGGTAGTGAATTCGGACTGGTATTATGATATTACTTATGATTATGATGGGTTTACTTCACATACATGTGATCTATTGCTTTTCAAATGTTTTGATGTACTTTTCAGCACTTTGCCATTATTATTGTCGTCACTTGAATCAGCCACATGTCATACTTACCACACTTGCTGGGTACGACATGTACTCACTCTTGCAATCCCCCCCAATAGTTGCAGGTCAGGATTGGGAGTTTAATGGTGATAATGCGGAGTTCTAGGCCATGTCTACCATCAGCTTGCCTGTGGTGTTGATTGGAGCTGCGCTATACCCTATCGCTTATGCTGCCTAGCTGTTTAGATTGCTTATTTAGTTTATTTCCGCTGCATTAGTTGAACTTGTCATTAATATTCCTTAGAGCTTGTATTCGAGAATGATATGCTTTTTTTAATAAAATTTGGTTAATTAATCTTGTTCTGTGGTAATTTTCTATGTACTCTTTTGTGAATGCACTCGTGTATATGTGATGAACATCTTGGGCACACATATGCGTTAGCTTGGTTCTTTTTTTTCGGAACCGGGCGTCACACTTCCTTCATTTGATTTAACACCTTGTCTTCTTTTCATCATCTTTTTGAATTTCTTCATAAAGAGAATCATGTATTCTTCATCTATATCGCTACTTTCGTCGTTGTTGTCCTCTTCTTGTTGAGCTTCTTGAGCTTGTTTTGACATGGGCTTGCAAGTGGACTTCAAAGCGACTCCTTTCTTCTTTGCTGAGGTGAGGTCGGCAATCTCTTTGACATGTTTTTCTTGCTTTTCCATCATCTCAAAATTGATAATCTTTCTAAGCAACTCGTCCGGGGTCATTTTCTTGTACCCGGGGCTTTCTCTAATCATCGAACATAGAGTCACATTGCGAGGCATGAAGGCTCTAAGAATTAGCTTCACCACCTCGTGATCATTCCACTTTTTGCTTCCTTATGCTCGAACTTCATTTATGAGAGTCTTCAACAGATTGTACATGTCTTGCGGTGACTTGTCTTCTTCTATGGCGAATCTCCCCAATTCGCCTTTGATCATTTAAATTTTGGCTTCTCGCCCATGACGATCGCCTTCATGTGCAGTTTGTAATGTGTTCCATATTTCTTTAGCAATTTCGAGTCCATCCACCTTGGTGAACTCGTCTCGGCTCAATGATGAAGTTATGACAGTCGCATCTTGAGCGTTCCGATGAATAGCTTGCTCTTGACTTGGTGTGAACTCTTCATCATCATCCGGGATATCTATCCCTATACACACTATATGCCACAAGCTAGGGTTAAGTGATATTAAATGCATCTTTATATTTTTCCTCCACATTGAGTAATCATTGCCATCAAAGTATCGGGCTTTTCCTAGAGTAATTGATAAATAATGATTATTATTTGAATTTAAGCGATCATAGTTAAAAGGACATCAGGAGTAGTCGGTGTGACTACTCCCCTTCTTCTTCTTCTCATCATCGATCTTTATCTTCCCTTTGGAGAGTGCCTTCTTCCTTAGGAGCACCTTGAGTTCAAGCGTCTCCTCATCATCATCTTCGAAGTCTTGGATGGCGCTGAGGAGCTTCTCCAACTTTTGAGTCTTTTCATCTTCAACTTTCTCTTGGTTGAAGTTCTTGTGCACATCCTTCATGCCTGACATCTTCTCTTCGAGCGGTTAGTCTTCTTTTGAAGAGTCCTGCTCTAATACCAATTGAATGTAGCCCAGAGGGGGGTGAATAGGCTTTTTTGAATTGTTTTGTCAGAACCTGAAACACTTAGCAACCTGATCAAATAGAGAGAAATCAAACTAGTCCGATAGTGTGTGGACTAGTTCGGAGTATGCAGACTAAATTGATCAAGTTTGATCAGTGATTTCGATAAAAGAACTCTATGCAGCATAAATTGAGTTACAAATAAAGTGTATTGCTTCAATAAACTAGATGTGACACAAGTAAACTTTAGATTCAAAGTTTTAAAGAAAATTGAACTAGATTAATCAAACCCTAGATCACTGTGAATAGATAGAACAAAATAACAAAGGACACAGTGATTTTCATCCCTTGGTTCAATTCCACAGAGGAAATCTACGTCCACGTTGAGGAGCCCACGAAAGAACCAGGTCTTCACCAACCCTACCCTCATCGAATTGCCATGGAGGTTGATTCTCTTCCACTAATCACAAAGGGGTAAGATAACCGTGTTAAAGGGCCTTCTCACAAGTTGAGGGCTCCCCAAGATTTAAAATTCAAAACACCACCAAACACACTCGAAAAGTATGCAATGAAACAGCGAGAGTGTGTGAGAGAATCAAACCCAAGAGCTCAAGTCGTGAAGAATGTGTCTCTCCTTTGATCTACGGTTAATCCTGAAGGATTTGATGTTTTTTGCGTTGGATTGTGTGGAGAGACGTGTTTTCTAGGCTCTTGGAAGGTGTGACGGCACAGGGGGTCGAGAGAGTTTGATTAGGGGCCATACACCTCTATTTATACTAGGGTTCCCAGAGGTTACCATTAGGGTTCAATGTTCGGACTAGTTCGATGTGCGGCATGTGGGGAACCCTAAGTGTCCTGAATTATCGGACTTGTCCGGCCCTGGCGGACTAGTCCGATTTTGTCTTTGGAGATGTTCGGACTAGTTCGGTACATATCGGACTAGTTCGGCGTGGTGAAACCCTTAGTGAATTGAGGACAAGTCCGCACTTGGAGGACTTGTCCAATTTTAGTCAGAGAAGTTATCGGACTAGTCCGGATAAGATCGGACTAGTCCGATGTTGTGGAATTTTGAGGGGCTAAGGACAAGTATGTGGAATATCGGACTTGTCTGATATTGATCAGAAGGATTATCGGACTAGTTCGTACTTTATCAAACTAGTCCAGTGCGGACAAGTCCGCTCTGGGAGGACTTATCCGATCCTGGACAGAGAGGTTATCGGACTAGTCCGGTGAACATCGGACTAGTCCGGACCTGTGTAAACTTGTGCACTGAGAGTGATTTCTTTTGCTTGAGCTCTTGGGGTGTGTTTCTCCAACACACTCCATACACAAAAAATATTCTATTCATCTTCTTGATCTCTTTTCAACTTGATTCTTCACTCTCATTTCTTTTTGCGCTTACTTCATAATTTTATTGAAAATTGCGGTCATCTCAACAATTTGGTTAGGATCTCATTTGTTTGTCATAAATCAACCTAAACCCACAAGGGATGCCTAGATGCACTTTCAGTATACTCTTTGGAACCACACATTGTTGAAGATGTATTAAAAGATCCGGATTGGTAGATGGCGATGCAAGAAGAATTGAACAACTTCAAAAGGAACAAAGTGTGGGAGCTTGTTGAAAGACCCAAGTCCAACGTTGTCGGCACTAAATGGGTCTTCCGCAACAAGCAAGACAAACATGGAGTTGTAACAAGGAACAAGGCACGACTTGTGGCCAAAGGGTACTCACAAGTCGAAGGTTTGGATTTCGACGAGACTTTTGCTCCCGTAGCTAGGCTTGAATTGATTCGTAGATTGCTTGCATATGCTACTAACCATGATTTCAAGCTCTATCAAATGGATGTGAAAAGCATCTTACTAAACAGACCGATCAAGGAGGAGGTGTACGTGGAGCAACCACCTGGTTTTCAAGATCAAGAGTACCCTGACCATGTGTACAAACTACGTAAGGCTCTCTATGGCCTCAAACAAGCTCCTAGAGCTTGGTATAAGTGCCTTAGAGATTTTTTGATTGAAAATGGCTTCAAGATTGGTAAAGCTGATTACACCTTGTTTACTAAACATTTTGATGATGATATCTTCATTTGCCAAATCTATGTTGACGATATTATATTTGGTTCAACTAACAAATCTTTTTGTCAAGAATTTAGTAAGATTTTGACAGATAGATTCGAGATGTCCACGATGGGAGAGTTGAGATACTTTTTGGGATTCCAAGTAAAGCAACAAAAGAACGCGACATTCATAAGCCAAACAAAGTACACTCAAGACATTCTCAAGAAGTTTGGAATGGACAAAGCAAAGCCCATAAAGACTCCCATGATGACAAATGGACATTTGGATCTCAATGAAAACTGACCAAACATGGATCAAAAGGTATATCACTCCATGATTGGCTCCTTACTTTATTTATGTTTATCTAGACCTGATATCATGTTGAGTGTATGTTTGCGTCCAAGAGTTCAAGCCAATCCTAAGGAATATCATTTGACACCTGTTAAAAGGATCTTGATATATTTAGTTCACACACCCAACCTAGGCCTTGGTATCCTAAAGGTTCAAAATTCAATCTCATTAGATACTTCGATGCAGATTATGTCGAATGCAAGGTAGATAGAAAAAGTACCTTTGGTACTTGCCAATTTCTAGGTAGATCCCTAGTTTCTTGGTCCTCCAAGAAACAAAATTCCATTGCCTTATCCATGGCCGAAACGGAGTATGTTGCAGCCGGGAGTTGTTGTGCATGACTCCTTTGGATGCGACAAACTCTAAGGGATTGCAGTTACAATAGGAGTTGTATTCCACTCCTTTGTGACAATGAGAGTGCCATTAAAATTGCCCATAACCCCGTTGAGCACTATAGAACCAAACACATAGACATCTGACATCACTTTTTGAGAGACCACTCAATGAAAGGAGACAAAGCCATTTCCCATGTCAACACTGAAAAACAACTAGCCGATATCTTTACCAAGCCACTTGATTAAAAATACTTTTGTGAGCTCTGAAATGAACTAAATAGCATTGATGCTCGAAATGTGTCTTGAAACTTGCAACCTGTATGCCACCTTCAAAATCATGTTGATTGTGTTGAAAAATCATCTCTCTCTATTTTCCTCCAAAAAACTATGTTAATTACTGGATCTTGGTGAATTATGGGCATAGCTTGATTTTTGTATGTTTACTGATCATATTCATCAAGAATATTTGTGTGTTTTTGCCCCTATCTTCTTTTTAAGCACATTCAAATATATACGAAAGGTCTATATCTTTTTCTGTCCTGGTGACGACGGACTAGTCTGTGGTTACCCCGGACTAGTCCACACAAGGCAGACTAGACCGCTGAGATTTCCGGTAGTCCAGACTAGTCCGATCTACCACAGACTAGTCCGATTTTTCGAGTCCATAATCCTAGGGCCGGCGCAAACCTAATCTTCTTCTACCTCACAACTCGCCTTACGTTCTCTCTCCTCACTCAAGTGCTCCCAAGGCGATTTCGTGAGTTCCTACTTTGGCATTGGTGGCACGACGAGTGGCTCTTATCCTCCTCCTCCTCAGCCTAATGATGAAGACGACGAAAGGACCGACAGCGCGGAGTGAGCCTGTGACGACGAGTAGATCCCTCCTCTCCTTCTTTTTGGTGCCTTGATACCAAAGGGGGAGAGATTGAGGGGGATTCTTAGGTCCTAGCCGTAGGCTGAGAGATGAGAGCTCTATTTGTGTTTGTTTTGGTGCTGTAAGACTTTTATTATGTCGGCATTATGCTTCTAGACATGTTTGTGGTAATGCTTTGTTATGATCTATGTTTATGCTCTAAAAATGATATACATACTTGATAATCTTGATGTTGTTATGATTATGCCATTTACCTCATTCACATCACGATTATTGCTCACACACACATAGTTTTGCACCCCACCATAAAGAGTGCACATATGTCCTATCTCTACATTGCCTATTTTGTTCCAAGCTCATATGTGCACACTATATGAGAATCTGAATTTTTATCATATCTGTGTAATATCAATTGGTTTTCATCAATCACCAAAAAGGGGGAGATTGAAAGTGCATCTAGGCATCCCTTGTGGGTTTTGGTTGACTTATGACAAACAAATGAGATCCTAACAAAATTGTTGAGATGAGCGCATGTTTTAAAGAAATTAGGAGGAAAGCTCAAAAAGAAAGGAGAATGATGAATCAAAAGGAAAAGAGCTCAAGAGATGAAAAGAATAGCTTATTTTGTATGGAGTGTGTTGGAGAAACACACCCCAAGAGCTCAAGCAAAAGAGATTTCACTCACTACACAAAAATATGCATTTCCAGACTAGTCCGATGTCTGCCGGTCTAGTCTGATTTCTCTATGACTAGAAACGGACAAGTCCCCCCAGTGCAAACTTGTCTGCATGCACTCTAGTTTACACAGCACCGGACTAGTCCGATATCAACGGGACTAGTCTGATAATCATCTGACTAAAATCGGACAAGTCCTCCAATTTCGGACTTGTCCTTGACCCCACAATTTTTCACGACACCGGACAAGTCCGATATCCATCGGACTAGTCCGAAAACTCTATGACTAAAATCGGACAAGTGCTCCAAGTGCAGACTTGTCCTCAATTCTACACGAGGGTCACCACACCGAACTAGGCCGATATGTGTCGGACTAGTCTGAACACTTCCAGTGCCCAGATCGGACTAGTCTGCACATTTACAGACAAGTCCCATATCTCTGAACACTTAGGGCTTTCCACACGCCGCACATCGGACTAGTTCGGAGTCCACCACGAACTAGTCCGAACATTGCAAACCCTAATGGTAACTTTTGGAAACCCACCATAAATAGAGGTGTACGACCCTTTAACCAACACTCTCGACCCCCTGCACCGTCACACCTTCCAAGAGCCCAAAATACACATCTCTCCACACATTCTAACCCTAAAAGGATCAAATCTTTAGGATTAGCAATTGATCAAATGAGAGACTTGTTCCACACGATCTTGAGCTCTTGGGTTTGATCTCTCGCACACTCTTGTTGTTTATTTTATATCTTTGGAGTGTGTTTGGAGGTGTTCTTTATTGTAATTCTTGGGGAGCCCTCAACTTGTGAGAAGGCCCCTTTGAAAACGTTATTTGCCCTTTGTGATTAGTGGAAGAGAATCGGCCTCTGTGGTGATTCGACGAGGGTAGGGTTGGTGAGGACCCGGTCCTCTGTGGACTCCTCATCGTGAATGTAGGTTTCCTTCGTGGGAATCGATCTAGGTTTTGTAGTATTGTGCAATTCATCTTGAAACATTGTATCATACTTGATCATTGCAATATATTGGTTCATTGATTCAATACACTTTACTTGTAATCTGATTTCCGCTGCATAGTGTGCTAGACGTAGAATTGTCAATTTACTTTGATCTTTTACTCTGAGCACACCGGACTAGTCCGCACAATACCGGACTAGTTTGGCCTCCCAGTATTTGATCCATCTGTTAAGTGTTTTAGGGTCTGACAAAAGTTCAAAAAGCCTACCCCCCTCTCTAGGCTACATTCAATGGTTCCCCGTGATCTGGCACAAGAGTTAATATGAGTCTCTGAACCTTCTCATGGTTCTAGGAACATATGAAAATGCTAGTCCCCCAGCGTGCTTCAAGCAAAAAAGTGTGGAGGCTCCATCGTGTGGTCAGAAACACGATAGTATTCAACTTTCGAACAATTCATGTTCAATGAACCATACGTAGCGCTCGCCATCGGCGGGCCTCTGCGAGGGAGGGCGGTAGGGGGTATATGTTGGGTTGATAAAATTCACAACAGTGATGACCATTTTGTGCTCTACTCGGGTTCCTGTCGTTTGGTGTTGAAACATGACCATGTTTCTTGAGACTAGTTCTCCTCGATATTGTTTGTATGGAATGATGCAAGACATTAGATTGGAACTGATACATTTTTGTGACTGCCTGAAATGGTCGCCCGTGTGGGCTGTGCCGTAAGGCACCATAATTAGTGTTTGTAAATTGTGTGTCTTATGTAGGTACACTGTCACACCTCATTTTACATAAAGTAAAACAGGGCAAACCTGCATGTATGCCAGGATCAGTTGATTATACATGCATGACAAAATATGGTAAACAATTCTATGTCAAATAAAACAATAATTAAATACCTTAAAGCAATTACGAGCACAACAGCAGAAGAGGAAAGCAAGCAGGGCACGCCACAGGCAAATCGACTGGCAGCAACGTGACCTTCTAGACTCCATCTTCGCTTGATAATCTTTTACCTGAGCAGCATGACATGTACAAAAAAAACAGAAAAGGAAAGAAGCAAGGATGAGTACCTAATGTACTCCGCAAGTGTGGAAGTTATGACATGCGGGTTATTCAATGAGGAAAGGCATACACGGGTTAAGTCTCTATGCATCCTTAATTTCCTATGTTGACCTTAACATCCTATTTACTAGGTGAATAATATATATATATATATATATATATATATATATATATATATATATATATATATATATATATATATATATATATATATATATATATAAGCGTCGGGTTACACCCACCCGACTCACCACCGTCCAGGTTACCCACCTGGATGCCAACTCACCGGGTTACCCCACACGGGACCAAACTCATTGGGTTACCCACCCGACTACCAACTCACCGGGTTACACCACCCGGCTACCAACCAACCAACCAGTCTCATCTAGTCCCAACTAATCAAGGCAGTACTACCAGGCGCTTATGACCGTGAGCCCGGCTATCTAGATAGATTTATACCTCTACAGAGTTTTTACCACTTTACCCACATGTTGTGATTTCATCCTCTGTCTCCAGGTGGACTAAGAAACTTCTTTATGCCGGTGAGGATCAGTCACACTTCACACTACCTAAGGTGTGTGGCCAGAAGGTCACAGCAGAGCCTTTACAAAAGGTCTCCCAACAAGTACGAGCACTCTAAGGTTTTGCATACCCCGCCATACTGGAGTACACCCTCCGACGTGGTAGCCCCCTCTTGAGCCATGCGGATCCCAGAGCAGATAACGTTGAACTCGTCCCCCGCACCAATCCATTGTTCATACTCATTGAAAGATCACCTAATTAATTGGCTAAGTCGTTCCGTACCGTCATGTGGTGGCACGGTAATACCTGGTCGCAATGTCACCAAGAACCGGTCCTTAGAATCTAGAACAAGCGCCAATACAATGAACCCGAGTCTCGTGCGTACTGCACCCACCACTCAATCCTGCCTGTCTAGATTCCTATCTACTATATACATATCCATAACCATCCCATATGTAATAATAATAATAATAATAGCATTATATCAATTTAACATTACCACCCAACTAATGACAGCAGGGCTAAGCGTTAACACACTCCCAAGTCCCAACAATACCATCCCAAACCCAGCGACAAGGAATAATATGGAAATCTAGGAAACTTCCTAACATAGGATACAATTTAAGACTTGCATGCAACTAATTATATCTATGTCCTTAATAGTTACTAACCGGTGCAAAGTGGTCAAGGACACTTGCCTTTTCTTTATTTCATGCAGCTGCACAATCTTCCGGGGTAGGACGCTTGATTAACCAAGTCTTGACATTGCATCTCGACCACCACGCGAGCATGTAGATACTACCAAAAGAGATATACAAAAATACTTTCAATAGCAGTACACCATTTCATGCAAACAAGTAATAAAGAGTTCTACGCGAATACCCTACGGGGTAACGAGAACCTACGCGTGAAAACGGCTTAACACGGTGTTATGTTCATTTTATGTTGTATCTATGGTTATAGTTTATCTAGCATAATTAAATAATGACTAAGATGGCAATTCATTAATCTTAATGAGAAACCACACATAAACATGCATGCAACATTAAAGTAAACCTACGTTATAAATCATTTAATGTGAGCAAGAGTATGTGTCAGTATCCTAAAAACCGTACACCCCTTGAGGTTACAAAGATCTCAAAGGAAAGTCATCTACTTGGTTTGAAGACTCTCGGAGGCCCACCTGTCAGACATAACCGGACCCGCTTCTCCAACATGGTTAATCCCTGGGTCGCCACGTGTACGACTAACCCGGAGCTACCGCCCACAAGGGGGAAGCTCCGGGCCACGTACCGAAACGGCACCTCTGGACTTAACCCCAGACCGAGAGAAGCTCCGGACCTGACACGTGTCTGGTAGCCCCGGAGCTACCTACTTCCCACAACAAGCTACAGAGCAGCCACGTGTCAAATCGTCGGACCTTTCAGCTTCTAACCTCCGGAAGACCTTGTAACGGCTCCGGATCTTCAAAGGAGAGCCAAGGACTTCAAGACCCGATTAAGTGTCATTAATGTCATATTAATGACACTTAAACGGACGATCTTAACACCAGTAACGGTGCTGTCAAAGCCCGTTACAGGGTTATTAAGAGCAATTAAGCGTGTATCAATACTAGTAACCGCCGGGGCCACATGTCGGGCCAGGTTGAATTGTAACGGCCTGCCCTTGTACTATAAAAGGACAGGCCGACGATACACTCAGGGACGTTCACGGACGATCATACGCACCCCACGCGTTCGTGACAAGCTCTTACCGCTAATACAACACCAACACACCCGTGGAGTAGGGTATTACGCTCAGGCGGCCCGAACCACGTAAATCCTCGTGTCTCCTACATTAATTTGATTTTCACCTTCTTGAATCTCCGCGCGCCCACACCGAACCACAAACTCCTTCAACACTTTAGCAGTGTCAGGAGATCTGCCGGATCAAAACCACCGACAGTTGGCGCGCCAGGTAGGGGCGTCTGAGATTTCAAGAATGGTGAACTCCGCTGCTGGATCATCCAATGGTCAACCCGCTGTTCAGGCTATTGGAGGCAATCCCTCCAATATGCCCCCACCAGCAAGAGCCTCAGCGCCAGCAGGAGTCACACAGCCACCACCGCCGCCTCCTCCAGCAAACCAAGCTGGACAACGCGATGGTGCACCGGCGTCCATTACGGCGTCGGCGAATCATGACAATCCGGAACATGCGCTTCATGCAGCGCGTGCTCTTCTTCAACGTCCACCACCTCCTGATGCATCCCGGGATGCATTGGAGCAGTGGAGAGCTGATGTGGAACATTTGGTTGCAGCCGCAGCCGACCGCATCAGCAACCAGGGTCCTCCTCCTTCTGGACGGGCCCCATCGCAGCGGCGGACTTTGTCTGTAGACTTGGTCCGCACGTCTCCAATAATAGGAGACAAGCTGCATCACAACAAGTGACGTCGTTGCCCTATGGGGCACGACGCACCCATACGGTATCCAGGCTTTCAACTCATGACCTCCGGTCGGAGCTTGATCGCCGATATCGTCAGCGAGACGGCTGAGTCCATATTGAGCGTGCTCGTGAGAGACGAGAGGCTCAAAGCACTCCTGCTCCCGAGGGAGTAGGGGGAGGCTGTTCAGCCCTGGCCATGCATCTGCGCATGGTCAATCGGCCACAGAAGTTCCGGCCTCATCTACCGGAGAAATTTGGCGGGACTGTCAACCCCGCCGAATTTCTTCAGATTTACTCCACTGCTATTTTGGTAGCTGGAGGAAATGAGGCTGTAATGGCCAATTATTTCCCTGTGGCTTTAACCGGAACCGCGAGGTCCTGGTTTATGAGCCTTCCACCCAACTCTATCAACAGTTGGGAGGAGTTGTGCCGACAGTTCACCGCCAACTTCGGGAGTTCATACACCCGACCAGGCACCGAACTGGATCTTTTTGCCGTCGTGCAAAAAGAGAGAGAATCCTTGCGATCCTTCATACAGAGGTTCTCTCAGGTACGCAACACTATTCCTTCTATCTCTAGCGCCTCTGTCATTGTGGCATTCAGACAGGGAGTACGGGATAAGAAGATGTTGGAGAAACTAGCAATCAAAGAGATTACCAGTGTCACGGAGCTCTTCAGCTTGGCTGACAAGTGCGCCAGAGCTGCGGAGGGGCGTGAAATGCACTCCAAATCAACTCCGAAGGGTAACAAGAAATCCTCCAAAGAAGAAGCCGCTACCTCAGGGAGTGGCAAGAAGAAAAGAAGACCAACGGCAAGAAGAAGCCGTCGGCCGGCACATCCAACGTTGCAGCTGCTGCAACTCCGGGTGGCCGGGGGCCACGCCCCGAGAAGCGACCTCGACCGTCTTCTGAAGACGGTGGCAAACCCAAAGTGTGGTGTCCCATTCACAAAACGGGTAGCCACGGTTTGGAAGACTGCCGGGAGGTCCAGAACCTTGCCGAGCGCTACAGCAAGCGCTGGGAAGAATCTCCTTTCCGACAGAGGGAAAGAAAACAGAAGGTCGACGAAGCTCCGGCTGAAGAGGAGTTAGGGTTTCAGGATCCCAAAAAGTTCCAGAAGGCCGTTTACACCTCCGTCGATGATGATTCTGACGTCTCTGACAACGAGCGTCGGAAGACCATGAACACTATTTTCGGTGGGTCATGGGATATCACCTCTCGTCGCGTCATCAAGACTATGCGGCGGGATATGGCCGCTGTAGCCCCTACAGTCCGGCCGAAACCTCATCGAAAGTGGATGGACACCTCCATCACTTTTGATGCCTCTGATTGCCCGAGGAGCATGGTTGGAGCAGGACAGTTACCTTTGATGGTATCTCCTACCATCAATAACATCCAGCTCCACCATGTCATGATAGACGGAGGTTCGGGGCTTAACCTCATCAGCTTCAAAGCTTTCACTAAGCTTCAGCTCCGACCTTCGGATCTTCAGCCCTCTCGACCTTTCTCTAGAGTAGGTCTGGGGGCCATCACCCCACTCGGAGCTATTACTCTCCCCGTTACCTTCGGGACACGGGAGAAGTATCGCACTGAGAAGTTGGTCTTCGACGTCGCACAAATCAACTTACCATTCAACGCCATCTTGGGTAGACCTGCCCTGTACAAATTCATGGCAGCTGCTCATTATGGATACCTGGTGTTGAAGATGCCAACACCAGTAGGCGTTCTCCGGATCCGCGGAGATCGCACTGCCGGAGTAACTGCTCTGGAGGAACTCCACGCACTCACCACGGCGCAAGAGGAGGACTCCAGGCAGGAGCAAGCTCCAAGACCTCCGAGCATTCATCAGCGAGGCTCGACGTCAGCACCTCGTGTGCAGCCAAGCGGCAACACCGACATTCTGTCAAAGTCGTCCAAATTGGTTCCGATGCCGCTTAGACCACCCGTATATCGGGAGGGCTGAACGACAAATAAGAACTCGCGCTCATTACTTTCCTCCGGGCAAATGTCGACGTGTTTGCTTGGCAACCGTCACAAATGCCTGGGATCCCCAGGGAAGTGATTGAGCACAATCTGAAGATCTACCCCGATGCTCGGCCTGTGCATCAGAAGCCTCGGAAGCAATCCGTAGAGCAACAGAACTTCATCCGACAAGAAGTGAAGAAGTTGCTCGAAGCCGGATTCATCCGAGAAGTCTTCCATCCAAAATGGCTGGCGAACCCAGTCGTTGTGCCCAAGGCCGGCGGGAAGCTTCGGATATGCATCGACTACACCACACTAAATAAGGCATATCCAAAAGATCCATTCCCACTGCCTAGAATAGATCAAATAGTGGATTCCACCTCCGGGTGTGAATTACTGTGTTTTCTAGATGCATATTCTGGGTATCATCAAATCAGGATGTCTAGGGAGGATGAAGAGCATACTTCATTCATCATAGTAGATGGATTGTACTGCTAAACAACCATGCCCTTTGGTCTCAAGAATGCAGCTTCAACTTTTGTACGAGCAATGTACAAAACTTTTGAGGAACTCATCAGAGATATAGTGGAAGTGTACGTCGATGACATTGTGGTCAAGGTCAAGAACAAGGAGTCACTCCTAGACACCTTGCAGGCTGTCTTCGACAAGCTGCGGGCCACCCGCACAAAGCTAAACCCGGACAAGTGCGTGTTTGGGGTTAGCTCCGGAAAACTTCTTGGTTTCCTGGTAAGTCACCGGGGCATAGAAGCTAATCCGGCGAAGATAAAAGCCATTGAAGACATGCGGCCACCAACCCGCATCAAAGACGTCCAAAAGTTAACTGGATGTCTAGCAGCCCTCAGCCGGTTCATATCAAGACTGGCGGAGCGGGCACTTCCCTTCTTCAAGTTATTGAGGAAGTCCAGACCATTCCAATGGTCCGAAGAAGCAGAGAAGGCATTCCAGGAGCTGAAACAGTTCCTCACCACCCTACCAATTCTGGTAGCTCCGAACCCTGGTGAGCCTTTGTTGCTTTACATTTCAGCTACTGACGAAGTCGTCAGTATGGTTCTGGTTGCGGAGAGACTGGAACTACCCCACACTCAGGAATCCAGACCCCTTCGGGAGGGTCCGGAGGTTCCTAAAAGCGAGTCTAGGTCCTAGCTCCCAGATTCGAACCCACAAGAAGTCGCTTCAGGGGACCTAGACCCTTCCGGGAGGGTCCAGGTCATTTCTAAAGAAGCTCCGGGTTCCTCCAGCCAGAACCCGGAGGTCCCCGAAGAGAATTTGGACCCCTCCGAGAGGGTCCGGATCAATGAAGAGGAAGCTCCGGACCCCTACGGGAGGGTCCGGACCATTCAACACCCGGTATACTTCATCAGCGAAGTATTACACGATGCCAAGACTCGATACCTAGAGGTGCATAAGCTACTCTATGCAGTTCTTATTGCCTCCAGGAAGCTTCGACATTACTTCCAAGCTCATAAAGTCTCGGTGGTGACCTCCTATCCATTTCGAGCAATCCTGCATAATCCCAATTCAACTGGGAATATTGCAAAGTGGGCAGCGGAATTGGCTGAATTTGATCTTGAATTTATTTCAAGACAAGCAGTCAAGAGTCAAGCTTTGGCAGATTTCGTGGCGGAATGGACTCCCTCTCTATCAAACCCTGGGGGCCCCAGTGAGCAGAAGTCGGAACACAAGACTTCGGTCTTCACTGAGCCTCACTGGACCCTCTACTTTGACGGCTCCATGCAAAAGCAGGGGGCCGGAGCTGGAGTCCTTCTCCTTACACCGACTGGGGAGAAGGTGAAATACATGGTACACCTTGACTTCAAGGCAACCAACAACATGGCGGAGTATGAAGCACTCATCTATGGACTAAAGGTGGCACTGTCATACGGTGTCAGGCAACTGCTGGTCAAAGGAGATTCACAGCTCATCATCAAGCAGGTGAAGGGTGAATGCTCCTGCAACAATCTCCAGCTAGCTGCTTACCTCCTAGAAGTCCAGAGGCTTCAGAAGGACTTTGATGTCCTAGACCTCCACCATGTTTAGCGTGCCCACAACGCTGAAGCTGATGAACTCTCGACGAAAGCGTCAACCGGAGCTCCGGCTCCTGACGGAACTTTTGTCCGGAGATTGTCGAAACCCACAGCTCAGCCTGCCGAACTGAGCGAAGGGGGCGAGATCAGCATCTCGAAGCTGACGGTCCCGATGGCCCTGTTACCATGGCAGCCATCAAGGGTCGTAGGTGCTGTCGGAAGCTCCGAGCAACCCAGCACGCAAGACTCAAATACTCAAGCTAGCTTCGATGCATGGATCTCGGAGATCTGGAGCTACTTGAAAGACAACATCCTTCCTGACGATGATGTATCTGCTGACCGGATAGTCAGATTGGCTAAAAGATACACGTTGGTAGAAGGGGATCTCTACCGACGCGGTGCCAACGGCGTACTAATGCGGTGCATCACAAGGGAAGAAGGATGCGAGCTCCTCGCAGAAATCCATGGAGGCGAGTGTGGGAACCACGCGTCTTCCCGCAAGCTGGTTGGTAAAGCCTTTTGGCACGGCTTCTACTGGCCTACAGCGCTCCAGGATGCCACTGGGCTGGTGAAGAAATGCGAAGCATGCCAATTTCATGCAAAGCAAATTCATACACCGACTCAGCCCTTACAAATGATACCTCCTACATGGCCCTTCGCTGTGTGGGGGATGGATATCTTGGGACCCTTCCCAAGAGCCGTCGGAGGTTACAAGTGCCTGTACGTCGCCATTGACAAGTTCACCAAGTGGCCGGAAGCAACTCCAGTTGTGACGATCAACAAGCAATCTGCTATCAACTTTCTGCAATCCATTGTAAGCAGATTTGGAGTCCCAAACAAAATCATCACTGATAATGGGACTCAATTCACAAGCTCCGCATTCCAAGGATATTGCGAAGACCTCGGCATACAAGTTTGCTACGCCTCCGTAGCTCATCCAGCCAGCAATGGCCAAGCCGAGAGAGCAAATGCAGAAATCCTTAAAGGACTCAAAACGCGCACCTATGAGCGTTTGAAGAAATATGGAGCCAACTGGATCGAAGAGCTTCCGCCCACTCTATGGGCCAACAGGACTTCTCCAAACCGGTCAACCGGAGAGACACCCTTCTTTCTGGTGTACGGAGCTGAAGCAATCCTTCCTCCGGAAATCACCTTGGGTTCGCTCCGGGTCCGGACCTTCGACGAAGCCGCGCAGGACCAGCTCCGGCGTGAAGACCTAGACCTCCTCGAGGAGGGAAGGTGCCAAGCAGCTGTTCGGAATGCCCGATATCGCCAAGCTCTACAGCGTTATCACCAGCGGCATGTACACAACCGACAGCTCGAGGAAGGCGATCTGGTGCTACGGAGAATACTATCCAGAGAAGGGTTAAACAAACTCTCCCCCAGTTGGGAGGGGCCCTTCCGAGTGATCAAAGTATCCCGTCCCGGAAGCGTTCGCTTGGCTACCGAGGATGGGACACCTCTCCCAAATCCTTGGAACATCGAGCACCTCCGTAAGTTCTACACTTAATACCACGGAGGTGAGTCTTGAGTAACTTGAGATGTATGTTATAGAGTCATTGTACAGAGTCGGGTAGTTCCTCCGGGAGAGCAGCCGGACCTTTCCCGAAAGGTCCGCAAAGCTCATGCAACACTTGTCACAGTCTCCGGACTAAAAGTGTGGCTAACTACCCTGGGTCAAACGAGAAACCAAACACACTTAGCCTGGTTCTGTACCCTAAGAGTGTACTTGTTTCCCCTGTACCCCGGACCTATAATGAAAGACATCTTCATGTGAAATAGACTCCACGTGCATTTATTTTGTACAGGCTCAACATTTTTATTTTTCTCTTTCTTGTCTATAACAAAGACGTGCAATTCTTAAGAAATTTTAGTTTGACCGGTTTATATACGATTCGAGTTGTATTGTCAGTTCTTTTGGATTCAAATATCGCTCATGGCCAACTCGCCCGAAAGCCGCCAAGCCAATCTAGGGCCGGAGTGTGCTATCAACTTAGCCTGGTCAAGCACCCTAAGTACGCCACTCTACCTACACCCCGGCAGGCCGAAGTAAGGCGAGTCCATGAACAGTTGAATCTAAGAGAAAAGGCAACGCATATGGTTGTATTTAAAATCGCGTTCAACTTAAAGTTTTCTTAAGAATCGTAAGCCGGGACGAAATTATAGACAAGGAACGAAATTTACTATTTTTCTTGGCTTAAGTGTGCAGGAAAAATAAACTCTACGTTGATGGAGAGAAGCCGGAGCTAACTAAGCTCCGACTCCCCTAAGGGGGCCAGCCGTCGACGCTGAATATAAGATGGTGAGAAGACCCCGTAAATGGAGGCTGCTGCCAACAAACCAAGTGTTGGCAAAGGTTACTTCCGGAGCTACCCAGCTCCGACACCCCGGAGGACTAACTATCGACGCTCTAGGTGTTGATAGAGGCTATTGCTGGAGCTACCAAGCTCCAGCGATGGACAATGCCGGAGCTTCTAAGCTCCGACAACCTCAGGGGACCTTCACTATCGAAGACTTCGGACCTAAATGCTACAAGTTCGGAGCAAATGAGTCTTCAACAAAACTCAATATCCTTTTGGTACATGTTCACAATCAAATTGTGTACATCTACCAGGGGGCCAAGTGAAGATAAAGATGTTGAATACAAAAAGTGAAATTCGCAAAAATTTGGGGATTTCATTCATCTGGAGACAGGAGATTACATCTGGAGACAAGGGATTACAAAATTGAGGAAGAAGAAGAGAAAATACAAGTGAGAGCTAAAGAGATGGTCCTAGACCCTATGGAAGAACTCGGCGACTTTCTGGGCGACCTCCGATACACTGGCTCGGGTAGCTTTGCCTTCTCCTTCGACGGGGCCTTCAAGCACCGGGTCCAGAGGAAATTGGGGGTTCCGGCTGGTGTAGCACGTTAGCACATACTCTGCGACGTTCTTCGCCAGGGATTGCCCCTCAACCTCCAGTTGGTCCGCGATGACATCGCCCACCTTGGAGAGCTTGCTACCTGCTACGCTCAACGCCTGCAGCGCAAGGTCCGGCTCCGGCTCCGGATCATCCGGGCGCACGGGGCTGAAACCCATCGGCGTCAGCGCATCATTGGCCTTGCCCAGGAACTCCCAAATATGTAGGGAGTCCGCCGTCCTCAAGCTCTTCATCTCTTCCAGGGATCTCTTGGCCGCCGTCAGTTTGGAATTCTCGCGGGCGAGGCGCTCAACTTCTTTGGCGTTTTGCTGAATCTTTGCAGCAACCCGCCTCTCAAGTCTTCCGAGCTCCTCCTCCCGGAGGTGGATCTTGTTCCGACGATCGACCAGGTCCTTCTCCCTAGCCTCCACTTTTTTCTCCCGGGCAACAAGGGCACACTCGTATTCGTAGAGTTCCTGCCCCCGCACCCAGGTCTTCTCCTCTTCCTCTTGGCAGCGCTCTTCCAACTTCTTGGTGCGCTCCTCGAGGCCCTTGTCAGCCAGAGCTACTTTCTCGGCGAGCTCCTCTTCCTTCCTCAGGACGTCATCCTGCAGCTCCAGGAGTTTCTGCTCTTCGTCCTCGAGCCGTCTCTCCCTCTCTTCAAGTGCCTCTCGGCGCTTGATGAGTGCGGTGTTGATGGCCTCAAGTTGTTCGTGCCGAGCATTGGCCGCGTCGTTGGCAGCTTTGGCCTGATCGTGGATCTCCCGGGATTGAGCGTCGAGGGCATGAGTCATGCTCTCCCTGTCATCCAGTAGCTTGCCCCAGTACTCCAGGCGGATCTTCTCCCGCTTGATCCACTCCTTGTCATCCGCTAGCCTCGACTGCGCCAGCTTGGTCTCAAAGTGGAGTCGGTTACGCCACCGCCTAAGGGTTTCGTGCTCCTCTTCAAGAGCCTCGCTGTCGTGGAAGAAGGCCAATTGGACTTGACGCAGACTGGAGCAGGCGTTGTCGATAGACATCGACAGCGGGATGGGCTCCGGACCTGCTGGGGTCTCCTCCGCTGGTTCCAGCGGGTCTTCACATACAAAAATTGGGTCCCACTCTACGAGAGCGGAACCCTGAGCTTCCAAGGCACTAGGGCCGTCCTCCGGGATGGCCTCAGTCGCCATCGAAGAAGGCCCCGTCGCCATGTCTTTGTTCACCTCCTTGGGCCGGGGGCCAGCGACTTCGCTTGGGCACTCCGGCTCGGCCGCAGGTACCTCCGACGTCGTCGCCTCCGGAGCAGGAGCTGCTACTGGCTCCGGCCGGGACACCTCTTCCGAGGGAGGCTCGAGCTCCATTGCCTCTTCAACCACCGGCTCTATGACCGGCGCTCCAACAATAACCGGCTCAGCGGCCGGTGCTTCGGAGGTAACTGGCTCAACTGCCGGAACTACCTCGACTTCCAGCTCGCATGCCGGGGCTTCAGTCACCTCCGGCTCAACCGCCGGAGCTTTGACAAGTTCCGGCTCCGAGGCCGGGACTACTACTTCCTCCGGCTCAACAGCCAGAGCTTCCACCACTGCAGCACCAGGACCCGGAGCTTCAACCTCCGAGACAAGTGCCGCTGGCGTGTCTCCACTCCCGTGGTCCGGCGCTACCACGGGAACTTCTGGGGACGAGTCAAGGTTCATGACCACGACAGCCGGCGCCGGAGCTGTCGCAGCCTCAGCCACCACCTGGGGCGGCACCGGGACAGGAGCAGAAGCTCCCACGGCCTCAGACATTGTGGCCGAGGGTGGAGCTTCACTCCCCTTCTTGGGGATGCTGCAGAGGATGGACAAAGAAAATTAACAAACAATCGCTACAATTAAAAAGTTAACCAAGGTAAAGATCAAAAATTACCTTGGAAGGCTTCCGCACCAGCTTGCGCGGAACCTCTTTCCTGGACGTTCCGGGCTGGCCACGGTCAGCGTAGAAGCTCCAGAAGGCCCCTCAGAACTCGTCGCAGCTACGGGCGTTTCCCGGGTCGAGGCTCTCCTCGGTCGGGAGGAACCCCTGGACCTGGAGGCTCCCACCGTCCCAGGTGCCGGAGTCGTGCACCCGGAGCTAGCACCCCAGGAGGGTTCCACCACGGGGACAGACACGCTCCGGGAGGATCCCACTGCAGGAACGGTATCGTCCCGGAAGGACCCCACTACGGGGACAGTCACCACGGTGGCAGAAGATCTTCCCCCCTGGGGAGAAGGGACCGAGGCGGGAGTAGCGGGCCTGACAGACCTTCCGTCGGTATATCGCAGCTTCCTCTTCCAGCTCTCCGGCTCATCCGCCAGCTCCTTACCCTTGCCGACGACCTCGACCCTCGGCTGTGGGGTAGGGGCGGAGCCGTCTTCAGGTATCCCGGGGATCGCCACCCGGGTGGTTGATCTTCTCTCAACGACACCAAGGTCGTCAAGTGCAGGCATCGTCCGCCGGAGCTCCCTGCTGAACTCCACTTCCACGTTCGGAGGGAGAAAGGCTGACGGCGGAGTCAAGTCATCACCGTCGACTTCGATGCCGTGCTGGAATTTCTTGAGGTGGAACTCCAAGGTCTTCCCCACCATGTTGGACTTCAACCCAGTCTCAACCCGGTCCTCGTCCATCACGCTGTTGAGGGCCCAAGCGAGCTTCTCCCTCCTCTTCAGCGGCGCCCACCTGTTGGCCAGGAAGTTGCAAAATACCGCCTGAGGGGTCAATCCCCCCTCCACGCATTGGCGGATCCTGGTCAAGGCGGGGTCGAAAGCTTCCGCCAGCACCAGAACCTCACTCCAGATTGTCGTGTCGATGCCGGGCAGACCATCGGGCAGCTCCAACCGCTCTTGCTCCTCCACCCTGACGACTATCCAATATTTCTTCCAGTCATCCCACTTCCCGGAAGGGAACGACCGGAGGTAATTGAATGGGCACTTCTTGCACTTCACAAAGTAGTAGAAGCCAAGATACTCATTGCTCCGGCCGGTGGTGTGGACGGTGAAGAAGGTCCGGAAGAGTTCGATGCAGGGGGGATGCCCACCCACCTCTCACAGAAGTGGACAAAGATGGACACGAGGAGAATGGAGTGAGGGCCAAGGTGGTATAGCTGCAGACCATAGAAGTCTAGCAGCATCAAGAAGAAGGAAGAAAAAGGTGGGATCAACCCCACCATGGCGTACGAGGAAAAGTACACCATTTCACCGACGCGCTCCTTCTCGAAGGGGAGCTCTCCGCCGACACGGACCAAACGGTTAAAGAAGTCCAAGGACCACCCCATGAGGGCCCGGACCTTCTTCAAATCACCGTCGGTCTTCAAGCGACTCTCGCGCGGACCCAACTCCATCGCAGCACAGCTAGGAAAGAGAAGGAGAGCTAAGCACGAGTTGGGAGTTTGAGCGCAAGATCAGATGAGAGGTGTAAAGAACTCCCGATGGTGCGCGCTTTCCTTCTTAAGTAAGCTCTCGCAACGCTTGGATGGAAATCGCAGGGAAGTCGAAGATACCACTCAAGGATTCAACCCAGCTGATGACAAGAGGGCCCGAGACCACCCCGATGATCGAGTCGAGGCTATTACCCAGGCGAACGGTTGTCATCACGAGACGGGAAACCCAAAGGCGGCGGCCTGACAGTGCGCGCGGAACCGATACGGTTTTTGTATCGGGAACCGGCGACCTTCAATTGCGTGAGATCCGCACATCAAAGATCTCATCTGCTGCCTGAGGTATGCCACGCGGCGAGATCTAACTGTAAACCCCTGCCAACGGCACCTTCGAAGACCCTTGAAGACTCAGTTCAAGAGTCGCAAGGATGGACCCACCTCCGACGGAACAACTTCACCCCAGTGATCTTCCTCGGAGGTAGGTCCAGGGGACCACTGTCGGTACCCTAAAAACCGTACACCCCTTGAGGTTACAAAGATCTCAAAGGAAAGTCATCTACTTGGTTTGAAGACCCTCGGAGGCCCACCTGTCAGACATAACTGGACCCGCTTCTCCAACATGGTTAATCCCTGGGTCGCCACGTGTACGACTAACCCGAAGCTACCGCCCACAAGGGGGAAGCTCCGGGCCACGTATCGAAACTGCACCTCCGGACTTAACCCCAGACCGAGAGAAGCTCCGGACCTGACACGTGTCTGGTAGCCCCGGAGCTACCTGCTTCCCACAGCAAGCTCTGGAGCAGCCACGTGTCAAATTGTCGGACCTTTCAACTTCTAACCTCTGGAAGACCTTGTAACGGCTCCGGATCTTCAAAGGAGAGCCAAGGACTTCAAGACCCGATTAAGTGTCATTAATGTCATATTAATGACACTTAAACGGACGATCTTAACACCAGTAACGGTGCTGTCAAAGCCCGTTATAGGGTTATTAAGAGAAATTAAGCGTGTATCAATACTAGTAACCGCCGGGGCCACATGTCGGGCCAGATTGAATTGTAACGGCCTGCCCTTGTACTATAAAAGGACAGGCCGACGATACACTCAGGGACGTTCACGGACGATCATACGCACCCCACGCGTTTGTGACAAGCTCTTACCGCTAATACAACACCAACACACCCGTAGAGTAGGGTATTACGCTCAGGCGGCCCGAACCACGTAAATCCTCGTGTCTCCTACATTACTTTGATTTTCACCTTCTTGAATCTCCGCGCGCCCACACCGAACCACAAACTCCTTCAACACTTTAGCAGTGTCGAGAGATCTGCCGGATCAAAACCACCGACAGTATGTTTCGTTATTATCACATGCAATGATACATGAAAGAATGATACATTTAGTGCACAAATCATTATCACATGCAAAAATACATTATTTTATGTGTTTTAAGCATTTGCATGCATTATCAAATATTTTCTACGCATTAATTAATTTAACACTAAGTTGTAAGTGTGTGCTCAAGTATTTTGTTTATGCCATTTCAGAGTTTAACAACACTAATAAATATTTTATAGAGGTGCTTTAATGTAAAAACAGCAACTACTAGGGTTCTATGTGTGAATTCAGCAATGTGCAGGGCCACTATGGTGAAAACAGCACCGTGCAGGGGCTTTCATGCAATTACTACAGTCTACTAATGGCTGAACATATTATTTATTAAAATTGCAGTGGTCTTAATGTCATTTTTATAACAAAACCATAGTTATACCAAAGTCTAAGGCCATTTATGCATTTATACATAACTAACAGGGCTTAAAACACTAATTACTATTATTCCAGGGCTAAAGTGTTAATAATAGTGAGCTACAGGAGTCCAGTTAAAAACATGATTAACAGCAAGCATAGTGGTGTTTCTGAAAACACAGGGGCCTATTTGTAAATTTATTTAAAACAACCAGGGAGTTATACGCAAAACCGTGAAGGGGTATCCACATTTTATTCTCAGCCGTCGGATCTAAGTTAGGTGGCTCAGATTTTATTTTAGGGAATGAGTACGCGTGGCTCAACCAGGACCGAGAGATGGCTAGTGGACGGTGGAGATTTTAAAAGGGTGAAGGGGTACGCTCGATCTATTTGGGACCGCAGGATTTTATATGCACGACTACGATGCTACTGAAATGGACACATATGCTGATCTAACAGCGATCGTTGGATGCGAAACGAGCGGCGCCGACTTAAACTATGAAGGCGTATAGCTTTCGTTAGATCCAAGCCGTTGAGGCTCGATCTAGGGGTCAAGGGAGAACAGAAGCTCTCGGCTTCTTCTCCCCGAGGGCGCACGGCGGCGCCGCCATGGCCAGCGAGGCAAGATCGCCGTAGACACGGCGTTCAACAGCAAGGCCACCCTAAACACACATCTAATGACATGGATCAAAAGAGGAGGGCCTAGTGAACTTTCCTAGGGGTTTTCCAGAGGGTGCATCATCGTGGAAAGGTGCTCACGATGGGGATAGACGGATGAGCTCGTCAGGGCTCGGTGATCTAGTGCTACCCTACACTAAGCGCGCGTATAAATGCATGAATCAACAGAGGAGGGCATAGAGAGCTCACCCAGGGTTGGTAGCGCGGCACGGGGAAGCTCGAAGACGTGTGCACGATGAGGAGAGGCGGCGGACGGTGTCGGCCTGCGTCGGCACGGCACTACGGCGTCGATCCTCCTCACGTCTCCATGCCCGAGGGGTGTTCCAGTGCGAAACAAGCGAGGCAAGGGGGGTCAGGCGTAAGAGAAACAGAGAGGAAGAAGCGGAACGGCGGTGAAGGCAGCGAACCTTGTCGGACATCGTCGGGGATGGTGGTTCCAACATCGATTCACCCAGGGGAAGGACGAAGGGGATCACACGAGATCCAGAGAAGCAGGGTGGCTAGCTAGGAAGGAGTATAGCGACGTGGGGCTGGGGAATCATGCGCGGTGATGGTGCTCTCTAGGGAAATGGCGACAGCGGCGCACGGCTAGAAATCGGGAGCGAGAGGAGGCTAGGGTTTAGGAGTGGCTTTATAGGGCAAAGCTTCGTGGGGCGCAAGATAGGGCCAGATATTTTGGGCTGGACGCTGGAGTCTGCACTTGGCGTCCGCGCTCACGCGGATGGCGTGACCGTCTCGAGCGAGGAGGCAGTGCGCAGGGGAAAGAAATGGGGGGGGAGCTGGCAAGTGGGGCCCGATGCGCAGGGAGGAAAGAAACAACAAAGGGGTGGCGAGGGAATCCTATGCGCGGGGCTGACCGAGCCAGGAGAAAGGCTGGGGCGCTAACGAGCGGGTCCCATGGACCAGAGAAAAGAAAAGGGGATAGGGCATCCAAGGGAGAACTGGGCCGGCCAGGGTGCGCGACCCATGAAAGAGAGAGGTGGAAGGCGGCCTTGGGAGGAAAGAGGTGGGCTGCGAAAGAGTTTTTGGCCCAAGCAGAGGATTTGGCTGCAAATGAGGTTTTTCCAATTTTCCTAAACTTGTTTCTAATTTAGATTTTAGGTTTTGAATTCAAACCAAACATTAACATGTTTTTTAAATTCAAATTTTAAACAGTAGCAAACACACCTTCAAGTATCCAATCACAAGAATTCATCACACCATATCTTATTTTAATTTCTTCCCATGCTTAAATTTTAATGATTCAATTATTTAAATTCATGTATGGATGGTTTTTAAAATTTGGGGTGTTACAAATCTACCCCCCTTAAATGGAATCTCGCCCCGAGATTCAAAAGCGCGGGACGAAAGATAACAAGATTTTACGCCATTTCCTAAAAGATTTATTCCTTTTATAATTCAACTTAAGTTCTCAAACAAATATTTAAACGTTCAACACAACATAAGGAGCACACAAATGCAGCAACACAATATGGAAGGTCAGTTTAAAATAATTTTAGGAAACATTTCAATAAATCATAGATTTTCTTTATAACAAATGGAGATTGCACTTTTTTTATATATGAGAAACGCTATGAAATGTTAATTATTTTTAAATTACAAATATCACACATTTTAGAATCATTAGTTCAAACGTTAATCCACCTTTCTCTAGTTTAGATTTTGAGTGAGGTCAAGATTTTAGTATAGTTCTCAAAATAAGATGTGTTACTCAAATGCATTTTTAAAATATGGACTACAAAATTTTATTTTTATTAAAATATACTAGTGTTACCAAAATTAAGATTCGATTAATGATGGGTTACACCCCCCCCCCTTAAATAGAAAAAACATATTTTATGTGTTTGTTTATTATCAATTTGCAGTACATCAATCAGCGTTTACTATTGTCGTCGTGGCAAGGTATAGTCTTCACTCGCTAATCAAAAGAGGACCTAAACGAGTGAATATAACAAATCTTCAAGCACTCTTCTTCTCGCTTTCGGATATCTTTTCCTGTAGATCTTGAAACATCGTCGGTCGAGCCGAATCTTCATCTTTATCAACAGGATCAAAAGGGAAAACTTAAAAGTTCATAATATCTAAGGTCACGTGCCTAGAGTCGATATATAGCTCCGATACCACCTTTGTCACACCCCATTTTACATAAAGTAAAATAGGGCAAACCTACATGTATGCCAGGATCAGTTAATCATACATGCATGACAAAATATGGTAAACAGTTCTATATCGAATAAAACAATAATTAAATACCTTAAAGAAATTACGAGCACAACAGCGGAAGAGGAAAACAAGCAGGGCACGCCACAGGCAAATCGACTGGCAGCAACGTGAACTTCTAGACTCCATCTTCGATTGATCATCTTTTACCTGAGCAGCATGACATGTACAAAAAAAAAACAGAAAAGGAAAGAAGCATGGATGAGTACCTAACTCCGCAATTGTGTAAGTTATGACATGCGGGTTATTCAATGAGAAAAGGTGACACAGGTTAAGCCTCTATGCATCCTTAATTTCCTATGTTGACCTTAGCATCCTATTTACTAGGTGAATGATATATATATATATATATATATATATATATATATATATATATATATATATATATATATAAACTGTCGGGTTACACCCACCCGACTCACCACCATCCAGGTTACCCGCCCGACTCACCACCGTCCAGGTTACCCACCTGGATGCCAACTCACCAGGTTACCCCACCCGGGACCAAACTCATCGGGTTACCCACCCGACTACCAACTCACCGGGTTACACCACCCGGCTACCAACCAACCAACCATTCTCATCCAGTCCCAACTAATCAAGGCGTACTACCAGGCGCGCTCGTGACCGTGAGCCCGGCTATCTAGATAGATTTATACCTCTGCAGAGTTTTTACCACTTTACCCACATGTTGTGATTTCATCCTCTATCTCCAGGTGGACTAGGAACCTTCTTTATGCCGGTGAGGATCAGTCACACTTCACACTACCTAAGGTGTGTGGCCAGAAGGTCACAACAGAGCCTTTACAAAGGGTTTTCCAACAAGTACGAGCACTCTAAGGTTTCGCATACCCCGCCATACTGGAGTACACCCTCCGACGTGGTAGCCCCCTCTTGAGCCATGCGGATCCCAGAGCATATAACGCTGAACTCGTCCCCTGCACCAATCCATTGCCCATACTCATTGAAAGATCACCTAATTAATTGGCTAAGCCGTTCCATACCGTCATGTGGTGGCCCGGTAATACCTGGTTGCAATGTCACCAAGAACCGGTCCTTAGAATCTAGAACAGGCGCCAACACAATAAACCCGAGTCTCGTGCGTACTGCACCCACCACTCAATCCTGCCTGTCTAGATTCCTATCAACTATATACATATCCATAACCATCCCATATGTGATAATAATAATAATAATAATAATAATAATAATAATAATAATAATAATAATAATAATAATAATAATAATAATAGCATTATATCAAGTTAACATTACCACCCAACTAATGACAGTAGGACTAAGCGTTAACACACTCCCAAGTCCCAACAATACCATCCCAAACCCAGCGACAAGGAATAATATGGAAATCTAGGAAACTTCCTAACATAGGATTCAATTTAAGACTTGCATGCAACTAATTCTATCTATGTCCTTAATAGTTCCTAACCGGTGCGAAGTGACCAAGGACACTAGCCTTTTCTTTATTTCATGCAGCTGCTCAGCCTTCCGGGGTAGGACGCTAGATCGACCAAGTCTTCACATTGCATCTCGATCACCACGCGAGCACATAGATACTACCCAAAGAGAGATACAAAAATACATTCAATAACAGTACACCATTTCATGCAAACAAGTAATAAAGAGTTCCACACGAATACCCTACGGGGTAACGAGAACCTACGTGTGAAAACGGCTTAACACAGTGTTATGTTCATTTTACGTTGTATCTATGGTTATAGTTTATCTAGCATAATTAAATAATGACTAAGATGGCAATTCATTAATCTTAATGAGAAACCAAACATAAACATGCATGCAACATTAAAGTAAACCTACGTTATAAATCATTTAATGTGAGCAAGAGTATGTTTCGTTATTATCACATGCAATGATAATGAAAGAATGATACATTTAGTGCAAAAATCATTATCACATGCAAAAATACATTATTTTATGTGTTTTAAGCATTTGCATGCATTAACAAATATTTTCTACGCATTAATTAATTTAACACTAAGTTGTAAGTTTGTGCTCAAGTATTTTGTTTATGCCATTTCAGAGTTTAACAATACTAATAAATATTTTATAGAGGTGTTTTAATGTAAAAACAACAACTACTAGGGCTCTATGTGTGAATTCAGCAATGTGCAGGGCCACTATGGTGAAAACAGCACTGTGCAGGGGCTTTCATGCAATTACTACAATCTACTAATGGCTGAACATATTATTTATTAAAACTGCAGTGGTCTAATGTCATTTTTATAACAAAACCAAAGTTATGCCAAAGTCTAAGGCCATTTATGCAATTATACATAACCTAACAGGGCTTAAAACACTAATTACTATTATTCAAGGGCTAAAGTGTTAATAACAGTATGCTACAGGAGTCTAGATGCAATATCCCAGTTAAAAACATGATTAACAGCAAGCACAGTGGTGTTTCTGAAAACACAGGGGCCTATTTGTAAATTTATTTAAAACAACCAGGGAGTTATACGCAAAACCGTGAAGGGGTATCCACATTTTATTCTCAGCCGTCGGATCTAAGTTAGGTGGCTCAGATTTTATTTTAGGGAATGAGTACGCATGGCTCAACCAGGACCGAGAGATGGCTAGTGGACGGTGGAGATTTTAAAAGGGTGAAGGGGTACGCCCGATCTATTTGGAACTGTAGGATTTTATATGCACGGATACGATGCTACTTAAATGAACATATGCTGATCTAACAGCAATCGTTGGATGCGAAATGAACAGCGCCGACTTAAACTATGAAGGTGTATAGCTTTCGTTAGATCCAAGCCGTTGAGGCTCGATCTAGGGGTCAAGGGAGAACAGAAGCTCTTAGCTTCTTCTCCCCGAGGGCGCACGGCGGCGCCGCCATGGCCAGCGAGGCAAGCTCGCCGGACACACGATGTTCAATAGCGAGGCAACCCTAAACACACATCTAATGTCATGGATCAAAAGAGGAGGACCAAGTGAACTTTGCTAGGGGTTTTCCAGAGGGTGCAGCATTGTGGAAAGGTGCTCACGACGGGGATAGACGGATGAGCTCGTCGGGGCTCGGCGATCTAGTGCTACCCTACACTAAGCGCCCGTATAACCGCATGAATCAATAGAGGAGGGCATAGAGAGCTCACCCAGGGTTGGTAGCGCGGCACGAGGAAGCTCGGAGACGTGTGCACGACGAGGAGAGGAGGCGAACGGCGGCGGCCTGCGTTGGCACGGCACTACAGCGTCGATCCTCCTCGCGTCTCCATGCCCGAGGGGTGTTCCGGTCCGAAACAAGCAGGGCAAGGGGGGTCAGGCGTAAGAGAAACGGAGAGGAAGAAGCGGAACGGCGGTGAAGGTGGTGAACCTTGTCGGACATCGTCGGGGATGGTGATTCCGACATCGATTCGCCCAGGGGAAGGACGGAGGGGATCACACGAGATCCAGAGAAGCAGGGTGGCTAGCTAGGAAGGAGTATAGCGATGTGGGGCGGGGGAATCATGCGCGGCGATGGTGCTCTCTGGGGAAATGGCGACGGCGGCGCACGGCTAGAAATCAGGAGCGAGAGGAGGCTAGGGTTGAGGAGTGTATTTATAGGGCGGAGCTTCGTGGGGCGCAAGATAGGGCCAGATATGGAAAGTTTGAAGAGTCCTCTAAAACTTTTGTATCAAACTCCAAGACAGTAATGTGATGACCAGGGTCCCGACAAACCAGGAATCACATTGGGTGGTGTTGTGCGATGAGACACCCAATAGCACAACAGAGAAAAGAACAAATAACTCATAACATAAGTGTGCAACTTATATTATTCTCAAAGTTTTATTCAAAAGTGCCTACATCAACGGAAGTCTTCATAACACTCTTTCAGACCTACACTACTGCAGTAACGGTCATATCCAGCCCACAGATACTTCACTCTAGCATCACAGAAGACAGTAGCGGCATTCAGGGCTTCCATTAGGCTACATACTTGTAGAGGGTACTGCCTAGAAACATGTCATAGCTATATACCTGCAAAACTCATACAAATGCAACCATGAGCACAAGGCTCAACAAGAATTAACTGTATCACCTAAGAACATGAAACTCTACAAGCTAGGAAATAAGACTTGAATTTAAACTGGAGTAAGTAAATGTTCACAATCAGTAGATACTTGTTTCAGGTATATAATAGCATGTGAAATCCTTGGGCACGACAACATCATGAACTCCACAATCAAACAAGAAATGCTTCATCCACAATGTTGCAGGGCCCAAGGTTACACAGGACTTAGCAAGTTAGTTACTTAGAATCATAACTTGAGTTCTCCTATCAACTACTTCAACCAAGTTGCTTAATCATCCAACAGATTACTCCCAGTTCTAGTTATTACTACGTCACAACGCAGTGAACAAGTATGCTCCCTTCCGCGAGTGATGGTGATTTGAATCAAGATACACCCAGCTTGCACGTCATATACACCCATCTAGAACAGGTGCGACCACATCCGTTAACGTTGTACACAACAACCTTTCACAAGACATCCAAGCATTGAACCGATCGTACCATGCCGAAAATGTAAGTCCTAACTACTTGGGGTTGCCATTAGTGGGGTTACCCATTACTTTCCTGTCGGCTGACTGCCTAAGACGATGGGGTATGCCTGAACACCCAGGTTAACAAGTTGCATCAGTTTTCTGGGTCTCATATAGCTAGTATGCATCTGATACATATTCAAACTATGGCCACAAAACCACATTCTTGAGCATCCTAATCTTCATGCCCGTCTCAGATTAACTATTCCATCTCATCCCTTTCCTCATCTTTCTTGCATCCATATTCCTCAACTTTAATATAACAGCTGAAATTATGTAACGTCCTATTCTAACTAGACTCCGGGGATTCAGGGATCATGCATGTTGAGTATCATACATCCCTAGACTTAATGCACAATTACCACTGTATAATTATAAAATTAAAACATATTAACAACTTAAATGCAAACAGGGTCTTGCCTTAGTTTCGACTAAGTAAATGTCAATAATCAGGCTTGATCTTATGACTTAAGCTTATCGTCGTTCTTCTTCTTTCTTTGTCTTTACTGTTGCTTGCGCAACTCTTGCGCTGGTGTGCTGCTTGGACAAATCTTGATGCCGTGTGGTGCTTGGACAAATCTTGTTCTTGCAGCGGGTTCCATGCTAGTCCTTCTCCTCCGAGTTTTGCCCCTCGTCGATCGTCTTTGTCATAGTCTATCGATATGAAGATGCATCACAACATGGAAATCATCAATTTAGTAAAAAAAGTTTCTTAAGATTTAAAAGAAGGTTCAACTACAAATTAGGAATAAAAGTTGAACTAATAGGAACTAAATGAGTTCCTGTTGCTGTTGCTAAAAGATGAGTACTAGTATCCCTTTTATTCAACCCGGTGATGAAGGAAAATCATCCATATGCTTATTAAAACATAAGGATGAAGATGGATTCAATTAGTCAAATAGCAAGGATGAAGGAAAAGACTGTGTACATAACAGTGACCTAATCAGGAGTAGAAATTCTATTGTTGCTAAGAGAAGGATTACAATCAATAGGTATTATAATTATGGAGATTATTAGGTTGAATCATATACAAAAGATAATTAATTAACAAATCCTACAATGTTCTGGGCAACTAATGGTCATGAGAGATTTATTGGAGATGTGGAACATGATGAGGAAGTTTCTTACAAATTTTTATGATTTATAGAATTACGCTAATTATCAGTGATTTAATTAACAAAGAGCACTTAATGATTTATTGTTCCAGTTCTTCATGTGTAACTGACTTAGAATTTGTACTGTGGAATAAAGAGATGATAAGGGACCTACCATAAAAATTCAGAATTTTCTAAGAGCTGGAGCTTGCTGAAGAATTTTTCAAGTTAGAGCTTCTCAGATTTTTTATAGCATTTTATATGTCTTTTATACAAATTGAGGTAATCCACTGCAAAGTTGAGATGATCAGCAGTTCGTAGAATTTTTTTTCATATTTTTAGGAAGTTTCTACTGTTTCTAGTGATTTTTATAAAATTTGAAGACTTTCAGCATTTTTCTTCTACTAGAGAACTAGTCATCTCGCTGACAGGAGGACCCACGAGTTGCATCGGCCAATCAACTGAAAAGCCACATGTGGCCACAGGATTAGGACTTTCGATCGCACGGGATCTTCCAGCCGCAGAAAATCTGGAGCCCACACTTTCTTCAACCTCAGGCAGCCCCATGCAGCCCACCACGCCGGCAGCCCGAAGGTGCGGCGAGCGGCGGTGGAAAACGGTCCAAAACCATCACCAATGCACGACGAACAGATAGAAATGGTCGGCTGGGTGGGGTTCTCACCGAAGAGAGCCGACGGCTGGCTGCCGGCGGAGTTGATCTCCGACGAAGCATTCTCGTCGCCTAAACCACTAAAATGGTCGGGATTTCCTTGATAAGCTGTGAGGTCTCGTGAGGAACACAGGCGTCAATTTCTCTTGCACCGGAGAGGACCGAATGGACAGGTGCGGCGTGAGCAGAGGGGGTGTTCTAAGACAGCGGTGACGAAATCTAAGACTCCGGCTCATATACTTAAATATTTTTCAATTTTTTTAATCTGGGTGATGAGCAAGGTCATGCATATTCTCCGGATTAATTGTATTGAATCCTGGTGCAAGAGAGGTGGAGAATTTGAAGATTTATGGTGGCCGCCGGCGGAATGATTTGAAATCCGGTGCGGATATGCAACGGGACAGAAAAGAACTACTAGTGTAGTAGGAGAGAGGTATGGCCAACGTTTTGGGTGACCTAGTGGCGTGGAAAGTCCACCGGAGGCGACTGTCAACGTGGATGCCCTGTGGCTGGAACAGAGTTGATGGGGAAGAAACGAAAACATGCTCCGGTGCAGCTAGACAAGGACGGGTCAGCCGTTGTACACAATGGAGGGTTTGCGGGAGAGGTGGCGCCGTCCTTGGCACGCTCAGCAGAGCAGAAAAGGAACGGGTACGCCGGGCGTCGATGGAGCATAGGCGGCGCCGAGCAACACCGCAAGCAGGGGCGCGCGCAAGGGGAGCCGTCCTCGACAGAGTTGGAGCCAGCAGAACATGGTGCCGCCGAGCAGTGGTCTCAGCCTGGCGAGGAAGGAAGGAGAAGCGCCGGCGCCTTGGCTGTGCGGCCGGTGCATGGTGACGGCGCAGCGCGCTTGTGTCTGAGCGAGAGCAGGAACCGAGAGTGAAAACTAGGTTTGTGTTCTGAACGCAAGGATTGACCAGAGAAACGAATACGGCGAGTGATGTTGCCGGCAAGCAGGCAGCATCGTGGAGGACTGCCGACTGCGTGTCTTGCCATGTCGTGCTACCAGCAAAACAGAGGAACCAGCGTCGTTTCATATGGGGTTTGGTCACTGGCGGCTGCGTCCCGCCCTATGTAAAATTTCTTTCCTTCATCTCAATTAAATAGTAGTTACGCTCAACAATCCTTGAAATTTTACAGGGTGACTAAGTAAAATATGAGGATTCCAGCTATGATATAATTTTTTGAGTTTGGATCAAGTTGATTTTTGATCATTTAAATTCAAATTTGAATGACACATTTAATTAACTTATTTTGCATACACCTATACTTGGTAATAATTTTGTAGGGTACTAAATAATTATTGAGATGTGCCGAGGTGATATCAAAGCTTAATTTTGCAATTCGTGTTTTAAGCATTGATTTAAATACTCAAACTAAAAGATTTTGTGAATTAATAGATGATTACATTGGCATACTTAATTTATTATTAATATCATTTTAGCTAATCCAAATCTAACCTTTGAATGTATTTGATTTAGAGTTATGATTTTTGCCTTAGCCCGGCATTTGGTTTTGAATTAATTTTAAGCTTGATTTTGATTCTTGCATTGACCTTTTTTGGAATTCTCTATTGTTGTGTTTACTTTAATACGTGAATCTGAATTTCTAATTCTACTTAAAAAATTTCAAGTTTGTAGTTTTGCATTCTTGCTTTTTTCCAACCATGGGCTTTTACAAGTAACACACTCAAAGTTGGTCAAAAGTTCAAATTTCAAAAACTACTACAATTTCCATGGTTTTGAACCAGTCTCTGTATTTTCGCAATATCTCCTTATAGGATCATCTTCTGGAGTATTGTGATACTGTTCTGGAAAGGCGAGGATATGTGCTACAATTTTGTAATTCATAGTTTTCCTAATTTGGCACAGAAGGTTATGTAATTTGGAGTTCAACCTGGTGCACTTGCAATGAGGTGGTTAGACTGTACCGGAATTTCTATGGACTTTGAACTGCCATATCACTTACTCTATAGTTGTTACATAGGAATCTATATACATTTGTGAAACGCTTAGTGAGTCCTCTATCATATTTGTTTTCAACTCAAAGGCTGAATCTGCTTGTAACTGGTTGAAATTCGAATTATCGTCGAACGTGTCCTGGTTTTACAGATTCTGGATCCTATGTACATAGTTTTGAAATTTGTCTATAATACACATGTATGGATTATATGAGCTATTTATGTGTACTCTTCTGGGAAGCTGTCATGTTATACTACAATGTTGTAAAGTGAAGTTCATGAATATTTTGACTGTATCATATATTCAAGCTGTGGCCAAAAACACACATTTGAGGGGAGGTTATGTCAAAATTGTCACAGGAACTGTCAGTTTAAACCATCATATCTCTCTAACCCTAGATGTAATGGGGCGTGTTGGTAACATATGGAAATGTGGGAGAGTCAGCTACAACTTTGTTATAGGACTCATGTCATGAAATGTCGTTTACATACTCAAAATAAAAATTTAGTAGGAACGGGTCTGGCGGGGTAGAGTGCAACCAGATTTAGGGTAACTTGAGTATGGATATTTGAATGGAATGAGTATGCATTTGACAATGATGTATTTTCTACTGTTTGGAACATGAATTTGACTTTCTCAATTCTATTTCCATTGTATCTACCCTTTGTCCAAATGGAAGATGGTTGGTATTGCTCCGCCCCGGTGAACAGACCGAGGTTCACCTCAAGGTTGACTCAAATGCTTCAAGACTTCAGATACACCGAGCAAACGGCTTGTTGGACTAAAGAGTCAGAAGAGTTTGGACTTTACTCCTGCATGTTGTATGTCGAGATACCATATGTACCATCATGGCGCGGCTAGTTACCATTCACTGTGGTGGTGTGTCGTATTCGACGTGATGACACGTTGGATAAGGCTGCGTGCGAAGCCATAACGGTGTTTTGTCGTGATCGCTATGAGGAGACTATGGAGACACCATATGCACTTTTTCCTATAACTGGTCAGCATACAATTGAAGCTCAACAATGCTTGTTTGTTGTGTCTCAGTTCTCTCCGAACGCTAGTGTGTCCTGCCTAGGGGCATACGGAACTTCATCGTTTGGAGTGCAAGTGGTTCAAAGCAGCATTATCAGGCAGTAGCAGAGCGCCTTGAGTGCACCTATAGAGCGTGGAAACACGCATCGAGATGCAAGTAATGCTAAGGCGAACATTATAGCTGAACATGAGTAGGAAATTTAATAGCTGCAGTTACAGTTGGATCAAAAGCAGACAGCCTTGCAAATCAGTAAGGAGTTAGTTCATGAAGTAAGTGCTGAGCATGATGAAGCTCAAGAGCAAGCGAAGAATTTCGAGCACGACATGATACAAGCCATTGCCAATCTAGAAGAGTATCAAGCTCATCACCCTCTGACGCCTCTATATGCTTCAGCAGGAGAGATTCCACTTGTTCAAGGAGTTCAGGTGGAACCTGAGCCTATATAAGGTGAACATGAAGTTCCACACCTCCCGCCACTTGAGCATGTGGACTTAGACTCTGACATGGAATGGATCCCGGAGTTAGCCTCATCGGTAGCAACTTTAGAGGAGGATCCGGAGGAACACCCTGAGGAGATGGGTGAGGCTGAAGAAGAGGATCCAGAGGAGGTTGATGAAGAGGATCCAAAGGAGGCTGAAGAAGAGGACTCGGAGGAGGTTGAACCAGAGCCAGAGGCAGTTGAGGAGCCGCCAGCTCTGGTTGCAGCACCCTGAGCAGGGCAACTGAATGTGGCCTAGAGGGGGGTGAATAGGCCTTTTTGAATATTGTCGGATCCTGCAACACTTAACAACCAATTCAAAAATAGAGAAATCGGACTAGTTCGGTAAAGTGCGGACTAGTCCGGTGTATACGGACTAGATTGATTAGGTTTGATCGATTAACTTTATTCTTCAATATATGCAGCGGAAGTATACGATTAAACAAAGTGTCACAAGTTTATGAATCAGGTTATATCACAAATCAAACTTATACTTGATATTTCAACGTAAAGTAATCAAGATCAGTTTGTAACCCTAGATTGATATGAAGTAAGAACAATGAACACAACAGAGAACACAAGAGATTTATCCTGTGGTTCAGTTCCCACAAAGGCAACCTACATCCACGTTGAGGAGCCCACAAAAGGACCGGGTCTTCTCCAACCCTACCCTCGTCGGATCGCCACGAAGACCAATCCTCTTCCACTTATCACAAAGGGGTGAATAACCGAATTCAAGGGGCTTTCTCACACATTGAGAGCTCCCTTGGATTACAACACAAAATACCACCAAGAACACTCTCAAAAGATTACAATTAAAACGCAAGAGTGTGTTAGAGAATCAAACCAAGAGCTCAATGTGCTGTTGAATGTGCCTCTCCAATGAACTAGAGTGAATCCTCAAAGGATTGATCTTTGTTGCACATAATTTTGTGAACAGATGTGGTTTTTGAGGCTCTTGGGAGGTGTGACGGCGCTAGGGGTCGAGAGATTGTAAAATATGGACATATAACTCTATTTATACGGGTTTCTAAAAGTGACCGTTAGGGTACAGAAAGATCGGACTAGTCCGTGGTGGTCACCGGACTAGTCCAGTGTGCTGTGTGTAGCAAACCCTAAGTTTTCCGAAATATCGGAGTAGTCCGGCTAGGAACGGACTTGTTCGATTTCGCTACTGGAAATCTTCGGACTAGTCCGATAGTCATCAGACTTGTCTGGACATGTGAAACCCTAAGTGTATAGGATGACAAGTCCGCACTTGGAGGACTTGTCCGATTCAGATCAGAGGGTATTTCGGACTAGTCCGTGCAAACATCGGACTTGTCCTATTTGGATCAGAAAGAATATCGGACTAGTCCGGTTGTGATCGGACTTGTCAGATTTTGTGTGACTTGTGAAGTGTTTTGAGGACTAGTACGCACTGGGGAGGACTAGTCCGATTCTAGTCAGAAAGGATATTGGACTAGTCCGATAGATATCGGACTTGTCTGATTTCGTGCAGAAAGGATATCAGACTAGTCCGGTGTTAGTCGGACTAGTCCGGTCCTGTGTAACTTTGTGCAATGTGTGTGTTAAGTTGTGATTGAGCTCTTGGGATGTGTTTTCTTAACACACTTAATACACAATGATCTACTATTTTTCTTCCTTGAGCTCATTTCCACTTTGCTCCCCATTCTGCCTTCTTTTTGGCACTTTGCTCATTTTCCTATTAAAATCCTGCACTCATCTCAACAAAGAGGTTAGGATCCCAATTGCTTGTCATAAATAATTCAAAACCCACAAGGGAGTCCTAGATGCACTTTCAATCTCGCCCTTTTTGGTGATTGATGACAACCAATTGAGATTTCACAAAATATGATAAAAATTGAGATTTCCATAAAGCATGCACATATGAGTCCAAAATACATCAAGTAGAGAAAGCATAGTCCATATGTGCATTCTTTATGGTGGGATGCATAACTAAGTGCAATGAAACATTGAGAATGACATAATTGACATTTATTACCCAATAGCAAGCATATATGTCATTCTAGAGCAAAATCACAGTTTTCATAAACATTACTCAAAGGATCAAATCATTGCATCACAGAACCATAATTAATATAAGATCATTGTGAAAACATTACAAGCCACAAAAGACTTAAAAAAAACATAGAGCTCTCTCCTCGCAAACTGCAGCTAAGCTAAGACTAAGACTCCCCCTCAATCTCTCCCCCTTTGGCATCAAGACACCAAAAAGAAGGAGAGGAGGGTCCTAGGGTCTTCACTCTTCGCTGTCGGTCCTCTCATCGTCGTCTTCATCATCTTCATCTTCGGCTTGATGAGGAGGAGTAGGAGGAGGAGGTGCGGAGGTACTCGAGCCCCCAACGCCAAAGTAGGCAAGCTTGGAGGGGGTCAAGGGCCCGAGCTCGGTGAAATCAGAATTTGAGTCTTCAGAGATTGTTGGAGACACAATTGGCTCAATCTCCATCTTTTGGCAAATTTGCTTCACATTTGCCTTGATATACTTCATGTCCTCCTTTCTTTTCTTGTTGAGCTTATGGGCGTTCACTTCGGCTTTCTTGCAAGAGGCAAAGATAGCAGCCAGGTATTTGAGAATACCACTGGCTGAACCTTTTTGAGGGGCTGCACTAGAAGCAGGGGCAGCCCTAGCATCTTCACTTGACCTTGCCGGTGCCTCGGGACTGGAGGCCGGCGAGGAAGGAGCCTGCACACTCGGCTTTTGAGGCATTTGAGGCCTCAAGGGGAGATGCTCCACATCTTTCACAAACTCAATGCCGGTGACTTTCTCAATGACAAACATTAGGTAAGAAACATATCCATAAGATCTGTTGGGAGTGCAGGATATGTTCACCATATCATTCCAAATGTATTCCGCCACATTGAATTGGTGGTCCTTGCTTATGACCCTCATCAGAGTCCGGAGGTATCCTTGCACACTCCCATCATCTCCATCCATAGGAGCAATCGTCTTCCTCAAAACCCTGTTCAGCACCACAAATAATGGCTTCATGTTTTTGGTGGAAGGAGGGTTGAACTTTGAGTTTGGCTCATATAGGAACTTCATCCTATCCTTGTCAATGACACCAATGTTGTGTATGACCAAGCAATCAGATCTTGTGGTGTCAAGGTGAAGCAGGTTAGCAAAATCTTCTTGATTAATGCTGTACTTGGATCCATGGGTCATCCAAGTGACACTCTCCTCATCCTCACTAGAGAAGTGACAGGTCGCAAAAAACTGCGCAATCACTTCATCATTCCAGTTATTTTTGAAAGCAAACAGATCTCTCAGTCCATGCTTCTCAATGGCTCTCACTACATCAGCGAATGGTGAGCATCCCTTCTTCTATAAATGTGCCCAGTCAATCCACTGACTACGCACAACTGGTGTCTTCATTGGGAGATAGACTCATCTGTAGAAATCAGCATGGAAGTTGCACCAGAATCTTCCATCAGCCACTTGCTTCGGTCGGCCATACCAATCGATGCTTCTGAACTTGGCCGCCGAGTCACTGCCCTCCCCGTTGAACTTCTCTTCATTTGGGTCCCGGACCCCTTCCCTTGGAGCATGAAGTTTCAACGGGCCAACCGAACCCGTAGCAATCCCTCTGCCCTTGCCCTTTGCTTGGCGAGGGCCACTCGATGATGCAGCTGCCTTGGAGACTGGCTTCTTAGCTAGCACTTTCCTCCGAGCCCGTGGAGGAGACTGAGCTGGCTCGGACGATCTTTCTTGGCGCTTCTTGCCAAGACCCGTCGAGGTCTGAGGTGCCACCTCATGGTCCATCTCGGCATCAGAATCGGAGACATCATTGCCGGAGCTCGACATGACCTGAGAATGAGTGGTATGGATGATAATGAATGAAAAAAGGCATAGGTGTGAAAGGATAGCAAGGAATTGAATTAAGGAATTGAGGAACTAGGTTTTTGAGTTTAGAAATATTGGACTTGTCCGGTGCACAGGCACGGACTAGTCCGGGGGACCGGACTTGTCCGTGCATGGACCAGACTAGTCCGGTGTTCATCCTCAAAAACCTAAGAGATTGGATAAATGGTGAATTCTAATGCACAACGACCTTAGCATGCACGTAATACATCAAGAGAGCGTGTATATAGCGAGGAATGCTAGGCTATTTGATCAACAATGAAGAAAATTGGGATTTCTAGGGTTTGAGCGAAAATTACCAAAAAAAATGCTTGAAACTTGGAGATGCGGGTGTTGAAGGACGGAAAAGTCCGCTAGCTTCAATCCTCAAGTGGACAAGCTTAATTTCCGCCCAAATGCGAAGCTTTTTAATGGAGGGAGCAAGGAATCGCCTTGGGAGCTCGAGCACGAAGAGAGAGAGCACGTGAGGCAAGAGTGGTGGTGAGGAAATTAGGGTTTAGCGGCGGCTAGGGTTATGGACACAAAAAATTGGACAAGTCCAGGCATGACCGGACTAGTCCGAACTTTTCTAGGGGCTATATCCGACTAGTCCGTTGTCTACTGGACTAGTCCGGCTTAACCGGCACTCTACGGATTAGTCTGCATGGGCGGACTAGTCCGGGCAACCACGGACTAGTCCGTGGTCACCAGGCAAGAATTTTTAGCCCATTCATATATATTTGAAAGGACATATTTAGAGAAAAGAGAGGCAAAACACATCAAATAATCTTGATGAATATGATCAGTAAGCATACAACAATCAAGCAATGATCATAATTCACCAAGATCTAGTAATTGACATAGTTTTTCGGAGAAAAATGAGAGAGATGATTTTCACAATCCAATCAACATATTTGAAGAATTCATACAGGTATGCAACATTTCAAGCCACACTCCGAGCATCAAGGATATTTAGTTCATTTTGGAGTTCACAAAAACGTTTTTCATCAAGTGGCATGGTGAATATGTTGGCCAATTGCTTTTGAGTGTTGACATGTGAAATGGCTATGTCTCCTTTCATGGCATGATCTCTCAAAAAGTGGTGTCTTATGTCTATGTGTTTAGTTCTGGAGTGCTCAACTGGGTTGTGGGCAATTTTAATGGCACTCTCATTGTCACAAAGGAGTGGAATATGGTTCATATTGTAACCATGGTCCCTTAGAGTTTATCGCATCTAAAGGAGTTGAGCACAACAACTCCCGGCTGCAACATACTCCACTTCGGCTGTGTATAAGGCAATGGAATTTTGTTTCTTGGAAGATCAAGAAACTAAGGATCTCCCTAGGAATTGGCATGTACCGGAAGTGCTTTTTCTATCTACTTTGCACTCGGCATAATCTGCATCGGAGTAACCAACGAGACTGAATTTTGAGCCTTTTGGGTACCAAAGGCCAAGGTTGGGTGTATGAACTAAATATCTCAAGATCCTTTTTACGGCTGTCAAGTGACATTCCTTAGGACTGGCTTGAAATCTTGCACACAAACATACACTCAACATAATATCTGGCCTAGATGCACATAAATAGAGTAGAGATTCAATCATGGAGCGATATACCTTTTGGTCGATGCTAGGTCCATCTTCATTGAGGTCTAGGTGGCCATTCGTTGCCATGGGGGTTTTTATGGGCTTCACCTTGTCCATGCCAAACTTCTTGAGTATGTCCTGTATGTACTTGGTTTGGCTTAGGAACGTCCCTTCCTTTTGTTGCCGTACTTGGAATCCCAAGAAGTACTTTAACTCTCACATCATTGACATTTCAAACCTGTCTGTCATGATTTTACTAAATTCTTCACAAAAAGATTGGTTAGTTGACCCAAAGATTATATCATCAACATAAATTTGACAAATAAAATGATCATCATCAAAATTCTTTGTAAACAGTGTATAATCTACTTTGCCAATCTTAAAGCCATTTTCAATTAAGAAATCTCTAAGACACTCATACCAAGCTCTAGGAGCTTATTTGAGGTCGTAGAGAGCCTTACACAATTTAAACACATGGTCGGGGAACTCTTCGTCTTCAAACCCAGGTGGTTGCTCCACGTACACCTCTTCCTTGATTGGTCTGTTGAGGAAGGCACTTTTCACATCCATTTGATACAGCTTGAAATCATGGTGAGTAGCATATGCAAGTAATATTCGAATAGATTCATGCCTAGCTACTGGAGCAAAAGTCTCATCGAAATCCAAACCTTCGACTTGTGAATACCCTTTGGCCACAAGTCATGCCTTGTTCCTTGTCACCACCCCGTGTTCATCTTGTTTGTTGCGGAAGACCCATTTGGTGCTGACGATGTTTGCATTGGGTCTTGCCACAAGTTCCCACACTTTGTTCTGCTTGAAGTTGTTCAATTCTTCTTGCATTGCCACCACCCAGTACGGATCTTTCAATGCATCTTCAACCCTGCGTGGTTCCAAAAAGGATACAAACGAATAGTGTTCACAAAAGTTAGCTATACGAGAGCTAGTGGTTACTCCCCTTTGGATGTCACCGATGATGTTGTCGATTGAGTGATCCCTTTGGACGCATTGGTGTACTCTTGGGTGTGGCACTTGAGGAGTTGTATCTTCATGATCATCAGCTTCTCCCCCTAAGTCATTGCCTTCGTTGACTTGTTGATTATCTTCGTATCCTTGTGGTTGATCTTGTGTTAAAGCTCCCCCTTGATCGTTGATCTCCTCTTGTGGTTCATCTTCCTCATGTACGTGTAGAGGTGGCTCTTGTGGTCGAACCTCACCTAGAGCCATTCTTTTCAATGCTTGACAAGGAGCTTCTTCTTTACCTAGTTCACATGGATCAACTTGCTCCTTTTGGGAGCCATTAGTCTCATCAAACACTATGTCACATGCTACTTCAACAAGTCCGGAGGTCTTGTTGAAAACACGATAGGCGTAAGTGTTCGAATCATAACCAAGAAAGAAACCTTCATCGGACTTCGAAGCGAACTTTGAAGTCCTAGGCTTCTTGTTCAAGATATAACATGGAGAACCGAAAACACAAAAATATGAAATATTTGGTTTGTTACCGGTGAGTAGCTCATATGATGTCTTCTTGAGTAGTTGATGAAGATAGAGTCGATTTACAGCGTGGCAAGCGGTGTTAATCGCTTCCGCCCAAAATCGATCCGATGTCTTGTACTCAACGATCATTGTTCTTGCCATTTCTATGAGTGTTCGATTCTTTCTTTCAGCAACTCCGTTTTGTTGTGGGGAGTATGGTGCTGAAAATTCGTGCTTTATGCCTTCTTCATCAAGGTACTCCTCCACTTGCGTGTTCTTGAACTCCGTGCCGTTGTCGCTTCGAATATTCTTGATTGTCAATGAGAATTCGTTTTGAGCTTGCTTGAAGAACTTCTTCAGTGTTCCTTGGATTTCTGACTTATCTTGCAAAAAGAAAACCCAAATGAAGCGAGAAAAAACATCAACGACAACTAAACCATATTTGTTATCGCCTATGCTTATGTAGGCTATTGGACCAAACAAGTCCATGTGTAGAAGCTCGAGTGGTCTTGTTGTAGTCATGACGTTTTTGGAAGGGTGAGCTGCTCCAACTTGCTTCCCGGCTTGACACGCGCTACAGGGCCTGTCTTTCTCAAATACAACATCCTTCAAACCTCGGATGTCATCGCCTTTGAGGAGTTTTTGAAGGTTCCTCATACCAACATGCGCTAGTCGTCTATGCCACATCCAACCCATGTTGGTCTTTGCAATCAAGCATGTGTCAAGTTCAGCTTTATCATTGTTGAAGTCAACAAAATAGAGCTTTCCCTTTAACATACCCTTGAATGCAATGGAACCATCACTCCTCCTAGAAACGGTCACACCCTCGTTAGTGAACAAGCAATTATAACCTTTGTCGCATAATTGAGATATGGACAATAGGTTATAATCTAGAGATTCAACATGTAAAACATGAGAAAGTGTGTGTTTGGAGGATATTGCAATTTTACCACTACCGAACACCCTTCCTTGACTATTATCTCCAAAGTAGATGCCCTCGTTTGGGTCCTCATTCTCTTCATATTCCACGAACATTCTTCTTTCCCCGGTCATATGATTGGTGCATCCACTGTCTAGCACCCATTTAGATCCACCAGAGGAATAGGCCTGCAAAAACAAATCATGCCTTGGTTTTAGGTACCCAAGCTTGCTTGGGTCCTTGGAGGTTAGTTACAATGCTTTTGGGCACCCACACATGAGACTTGGTGTTCCCATGGCGTGGCCCAACATAATGAGCATAAACATTGCCAAAGTTATTTCTCATTAACGCATAGGAGGCATCAAAAGTTTTAAACAATAGCTGTTGTTGTTTATGTATAGGACTAGTCTGGGGGGCCAGACTTGTCCGGAGGACTGGACTTGTCCGGACACCGATCGGACTAGTCCGGTGTTCCTATGCAGTTACAGTCTTAGTCTGTGACTTTCCAGTTTGAGGGGGCCTTCCTTTCACAAAGGTAATCCTTTCCTTGTTATTCTTATGGCTTCTAGCATGTTGCTTTTCACCATAAGAATGACCAATGCCATATTTGACATTTGGAGGTCTTTTGACCAAGTATGCACTACGTGCATATTTGATCTTCTCCTTGTCAAATATGCCACTTTGGACAGGATGTTTTTCCTTTTTAGAAGTTGGCTTATCCTTCAAACTGGTGTCACTTTTCTTACATGTGCAAGCATGAGCAAAATCAGTTTTAGTTAGTTGAGAAGGTGAACTCGATGAGGAGGAAGGTTCACTTAGCTTGAGTGACTCAACTTGCACTTCAAGGATCTTGTTAACCTTGATCAGGTCAGCAAGTTGGTCCTTGATGGTGGCATTTGAGTCAGTTAGCTCCAAGCAAGTTTCCTTGCTCGAAGCTAACTCAAGCTCTAGTGATTTGCTTTGTTCATTTTCAAGTTCTAGAAGTTTGTCAAGTTCGACATATTCCTCCTTTTGGGAGATGATCATGTCCTCTTGACGATGTATTAATCTCTCATTCTCAACAAGTTGATCAAGCAAAAATTTCATTTTAGTAGCAGTTTTCCTATATAGTCCAATAAGCATGTCCTCATTATCACTATTGAGTTCATCATCGCTAGAATAGGAATGCACGGAAGAGGGTTTAATGGTTAACTTGCGTTTACCTTCCTTTGCCATAAGGCAAGTGCCATCTCCCTTCCATGCGCCAAGTGTGGGGAAAAGGGTAGACTTCTTGGATGTCCTCTCGATGGCTATGCTAGCCATCTCTTCTTCTTCGGACGATGAGGACTCGTCATTTGAGTCCCATTCCTTTCCGATGTGCGCTTGTTCGGCTTATTTCTTCTTCTTGAAGAATTTCTTGGGTTGAGGCTTGGCTTCTTTGGTCTTATTCTTGTTCTCCTCATATGGGCAGTCAACTATAAAGTGGTTGTATTCACCACAATTATAGCATGCCCGCCTCAACTTTGGCTTCGTTCTTTCCTTGAACTTTCCTTTGCTTGACTTTGTACCTTGTCTCTTTTTCATTATTCTCTTGAATTTCTTCATGAACAATATCATGTCTTCTTCATCCAATTCACTGCTTTTGTCGTCACTATCTGACCTTGTTGACGAGTGTCTTTAATCGATTGTACATGTCTTGGGGTGACTCGTCTTCTTCAATTGCAAATCTTCCTAACTCGCCTTCAATCATCTTGATTTTTGCTTCACGCACATGTCGGTCACCTTCATGTGCAGTTTGTAGTGTGTCCCATATATCCTTTGCAATTTTGAGTCCATCCACCTTGGTGAACTCGTCTTGACTGAGTGAAGAGGTAATTACAGCCGCAGCTTGAGCACTTCGGTGAATTGCCTGCTCTTGGCTGGGGGTGAGCTCTTCGTCGTTGTCCGGAATATCTATCCCTGTGCACACAATATGCCACAAACTTGGATTGAGGGAAATTACATGCATTTTCATATTTTGCCTCCACATTAAGTAATCACTTCCATCGAAGTGTGGGGCTTTTCCAAGTGGGATAGATAAATAATGATTGCTATTGGAATTGAGACGATCATAGTTAAAAGGATATCAAGAGTACTCGGTGTGACTACTCCCCTTCATCTTCTCTTCCACTTTTACTTTCCCTTTTGAAAGTGTCTTCTTTCTTAGGAGTGCCTTCAGCTCCAGCGTCTCCTCATCGTCGTCCTTGAAGTCTTGAATGGCTTCGAGGAGTTTCTCCATCTTGAGGTTCTTTTCATCATCAACCTTCTCTTGGTTGTTGATCTTGTGGGTGTCCTTCATGTCCGACATGATATCCTTCGAGCGATTAGTCTCTTTCTTGAAGAACCTGCTCTGATACCAATTGAATGTGGCCTAGCGGGGGTGAATAGGCCTTTTTGAATATTGTCGGATCCTGCAACAGTTAACAACCAGTTCAAAAATAGAGAAATCGGACTAGTCCGGTAAAGTGCGGGCTAGTCCGGTGTATACTGACTAGATTGATTAGGTTTGGTCGATTAACTTTGTTCTTCAATATTTGCAGCGGAAGTATACGATTAAACAAAGTGTCACAAGTTTATGAATCATGTTATATCACAAATCAAACTTATACTTGATATTTCAATGTAAAGTAATCAAGATCAGTTTGTAACCCTAGATTGATATGAAGTAAGAACAATGAACACAACAGAGAACACAAGAGATTTATCCCGTGGTTCGGTTCCCACAAAGGCAACCTACATCGACGTTGAGGATCCCACAAAAGGATCGGGTCTTCTCCAACCCTACCCTTGTCGGATCGCCACGAAGGCCAATCTTCTTCCACTTATCTCAAAGGGGTGAATAACCGAATTCAAGGGGTTTCTCATACGTTGAGAGCTCCCTTGGATTACAACACAAAATACCACCAAGAACACACTCAAAATATTATAATTAGAACGCAGGAGTGTGTTAGAGAATCAAACCAAGAGCTCAATGTGGTGTTGAATGTGTCTCTCCAATGAACTAGATTGAATCCTCAAACGATTGATCTTTGTTGCACTTAATTTCATGGAGAGATGTGGTTTTTGAGGCTCTTGGGAGGTGTGACGGTGCTAGGGGTCGAGAGATTGTAAAATATGGCCATACAACTCTATTTATATGGGTTTCTAAAAGTGATCGTTAGGGTACAGAAAGATCGGACTAGTCTGTGGTGGTCACTGGACTAGTCCAGTGTGCTGTGTGTAGCAAACCCTAAGTTTTCCGAAATATCGGACTAGTCCGGCTAGAAATGGACTTGTCTGATTTCGCTACTGGAAATCTTCGGACTAGTCCGATAGTCATCGGACTTGTTTGGACATGTGAAACCCTAAGTGTATAGGATGACAAGTCCGCACTTGGAGGACTTGTCCGATTCAGATCAGAGGGTATTTCGGACTAGTCCGTGCAAACATCGAACTTGTCCGATTTGGATCAGAATGAATATTGGACTAGTCCGGTTGTGATCGAACTTGTCCGATTTTGTGTGACTTGTGAAGTGTTTTGAGGACTAGTCCGCACTGGGGAGGACTAGTCCGATTCTAATCAGAAAGGATATCGGACTAGTCGATAGATATCGGACTTGTCCGATTTCGTGCAGAAAGGATATCGGACTAGTCCGGTCCTGTGTAACATTGTGCAATATGTGTGTTAAGTTGTGATTGAGCTCTTGGGATGTGTTTTCTTAACACACTACATACACAATGATCTACTATTTTTCTTCCTTGAGCTCATTTCCACTTGGCTCCCCATTCTTCCTTCTTTTTGGCACTTTGCTCATTTTCCTATTAAAATCCTGCACTCATCTCAACAAAGAGGTTAGGATCCCAATTGCTTGTCATAAATCATCCAATACCCACAAGGGAGTCCTAGATGCACTTTCAGCAACGAGTAGCCATTGTTGACCACTAGTTGGTAGTCTTGACCATGTGTGGGTTTTGATGTACAAAGTATGGGTTATAATAATATGGTTGAATGATCTTTTGGTAACCAAGTAGGATAATGATGGACTCCTGTAGATGAGTACATCGATTTTGGCACAGACTGATGTATACTTGGTTTAGTACTAGTGTTTGTATATGGTTGTGTCTTTATGAATGAAAGTGGTGCTTGCAGTTTATATTAGTAGTTTGTCTCCTTTATTGAGCATCGTGTTGCATAAGTGACATGCCATTGTGATCAAGTACCGACTTATGATTTTATTATCATTTTTCCATACTGCATATTAAGGAATAAAGTGATGATATGGGAACCGATGATGAACTTATTGCATTGTAGAATGGTGCGTACTCGCTCCACTTTCAAGGTGGGCAGCGGTAGTACCCAAGGTGGCAATGAATCTACACGCACAGAGCAGCACACTTCGCAGCAGCAGCCACCGCCTCAACCTCCACTCACTCTAGCAGATGTCGTGCCCGCCATGGTGGGTACACGATATGAACAGACAAATATCTTGCTGACTATCATGCAGAATACGTCCTGATCTAGGGGGCGTCAAGATCAAGAAAATAATCACTCTCCTCAAGCTACTTATTCAGACTTTCTGGGGACACACCCACCGGTCTTCATGGAGGCTGATGAATCTTTGGGGGCGGACAACTGGCTCCGCACTATCAAATCCATGTTCAGGCTACTTTAGTGCACAGAACATCAGATGGCGCGATTTGCTGCACAACAACTTCAAGGTTCCGCCGGTGCATGGTGGGCAACTCACGTTGCCTCCCTGGCGGTCGAACATCAGGTTACATGGACCGAATTTTGCGACACGTTCCTTGCTTATCATATTCCATCGACGATCATGGACAGGAAGCTTTAGGAGTTCTTGGACTTAAAACAACGAGGGAGGAGGGCCCATGATTATGTTAAGGTGTTTAATCATCTGTCTCAGTATGCACCTGATCAAGTGAGCACGGAGGCACATAAATGCTACCGTTTTTTCCGTGGCTGCAATGCGACACCGAGAGAACAACTTCTGTTGATAGATCGCAAAAAACTTCACCACACTCTTCAATACTGTGTTAAAGCTTGAAGATGCAAACCGCCAAACTCAGGCGGAGGACAGGAAGAGGAATGTACCAATAGGCGGTGGGAATCCCGCTCCCCCGAAATGTCGACTGGTGTGCCAGACACCATCTGGTCAACAAGTCCGACCACCTATGCGACCACAGCAATATCAAAGTCACCCGTTCTAATACTAAGGTTACAGATCGCAGTAGTAGCAGTAGCAGCATATTGCTCCACATGCATTCGTTCCTCAGTAGAACGCGCCAATTTGTCGCTCTCCGACTGGAGGAGGACCGCCGAGGTACACCTGTTACACCTATGGTCGTACTGGTCATTTCGCCAAGGACTGCCGACAAACTCAACCAGGTGGCAGAAAAGCACATGTGCAAGGTGCGAATCGACCATGCGCTCCATTGAAGAGGCCAACACCAAAAGGAGGCAACGTCTATAATACAGCTTTGGAGGATATAGCGAAAGGATAACTTGTGCTTGCAGGTACGTTCACTCTCAATGAACTACCCCTACATGTTCTATTTGATTCTAGAGCCACACATAATTTCATCAGTACATCATTTGTGGGCAATGCTAAGTTAGCTACTACTACTACTACAAATACTCACTACCTCATCAGCTCACATGGTGGCAATATAGCCGCGAGTGAGATGGTAGTCAAAGCTCCGTTATGCTTAGGTGGAAAGATATATCCTACCACACTCATTTTCTTAGAAGGACGAGAGATTAATGTTTTTCGGGGAATTGCATGGCTTAAGTACCATGGTGCTGTTCTTGAAATCAATCCTCAGATTATATAGTTAGACTCTCCAATCCATGGTCTTCATACTCTGATTCTTGAAGATCTAAACTCCAAAACTCCAGCTACTTATCACACAGAAACCACTAAACTTGAGGACATCACAGTCGACTGTGAATATCCCTACGTATTGCCAGATGATATTTCGGGTATGCCACCAGAGCGTGACATAGAGTTTAAGATTGAGCTAGTACCTGAAACTACACCGATATCTCAGAGACTGTACCCGATGGCTCCAAATGAGCTAGCGGAACTTAAGGAGCACCTGAAAGACTTGCTAGACAAAGGATTTATCAGACCCAGCTCATCCCTATGGGGCTATTCAGCTATATTTAAGAAGAAGAAGGATGAGTCACTATGGTTGTGTGTTTACTATCGTCCGCTAAATGCGGTGACGATTAAGAAAAAATATCCACTACAAAGGATTGATATCTTGTTCGATCAACTCATGGATGCCAAGTTATTCTCAGAGATGGATCTAAGATCCGGGTATCGTGAGATTAAGATTCGAGCGGAAGATATTCCAAAGACCGCATTTTCAACGAGATACAGACTGGTTATGTCTTTCGGTCTAACTAACGCACCAGAACACTTCAAGTACCTTATGAATTCTGTTTTCATGCCAGCGTTGGATCGGTTTGTCGTGGTCTTTATTGACAACATACTAGTATGCTCCAAATCAAAGGAAGAGCATGCTGAACATCCTCATATTGTACTGCAGCGACTAAGAGAGCATAAGCTACATGCTAAGCTCAGTAAATGTGAGTTTTGGATCAACAAAGTACCTTTTTTTGGTCATATTATTTTAGCTAAAGATGTGGCAATTGATCCAAGTAAGGTTGTACAAGTGCTTAAATGAAAATCTTCGAAGTCACTCCATCAGTTCCGTAGCTTCTTGGGACTAGCTGGTTACTATTAAAGATTCATTCAAAACTTTTCCATCATTGCTAAGCCAATGACTGAACTATTGAAGAAAGGCAACAAGTATGTATTGACTAAAGAATGTGATGAAGCATTCCATACCTTGAGGAATTGTCTTACAACAGCACCGATCTTAGCTCAACTGTATACGACTAAGACTTTTGACATATATTGTGATGCATCAGACACTGGTATTGGATGTTTTCTTATGCAAGATAAGCATGTGATTGTATATGGATCGTGCCAGCTCCACAACCATGAGCAACACTACCCTACTCATGATTTGGAACTTGCTGCCGTGGTGCTGGCGTTAAAGATGTGGAGATACTATCTACATGGAAACCTAGTGCACCTCTACACCGACCATAAGATCCTCAAATACATCTTTACTCAAAAGGAACTCAATACGAGGCAACGGAGATGGTTGGAACTAATCAATGACTATGAGCTTGATATCCATTATCATCCAAGAAAGGCTAAGGTGGCAGCTGATGTGCTTAGTCGCAAGTCTCACATTAATAACATATCAGTGATACCGAACGAGGAAGAAGAACCTAGCTCATGTGTGGTTCCATACGAAGCACTGCATAATCTTGCTCTTATACCTACACTCCGGGAGGAGATCATAAAGGCTAAAAAGCGAGACATTGTGATGCCTAACATCTGGAGAAGGATTAAAGAATAAGAAGCATTATGCTTCTGGATGGATGACGAAGGTATTGTATGGTTCAAAAACCGCATTATGGTACCTCGACATAAGAACTTACGGAAGAAAATATTGGCTGAAGTGCACCTATCCAAGTATTCAATACATCCAGGCAGCAATAAGATGTATTAGGATCTCAAAACAAAGTTTTGGTGGACGAAAATGAAGAGAGAGATTGCTAAGTACGTATCGGAGTGTAATATGTGTCGAAGGATCAAGGCCGATCATATAAAGAAAGCGGGGACACTACAACCTATAAGTGTTCCAACATGGAAGTGGGAAGACATCAACATGGACTTTATCGCCGGTTTACCTTTCATGTCACATCAACATGATTCCATTTGGGTAATCGTGGATCGACTCACCAAGATAGCTCATTTTATTCCAGTTTGTACAAGATACAAGGCCAAGAAGTATACAGAGTTGTATATCTAGGATTCTATGTTTACACGGAGTTCCTTGCACTATTGTTTCTGATCGGGGCTCATTATTTGTTTCTCGTTTCTAGGAGCAACTACATGAGTATCTCAGAACCATGTTAATCAGAGGCTCTGCATACCATCCTCAAATGTATGGACAAACTGAAAGAGTAAATTAGATCTTAGAAGATATGTTGAGAGCAAGTGCCATTGATCATATAAAGAATTGGGATGATCATTTAGCCTTAGTGGAATTCTCCTACAACAACGGTTATCTGTCAAGTATCAATATGGGACCTTATGAAGCACTATATGGGCGTAAGTTCCGTACACCACACGATTGGTGTGAATCTAGCGGGCGGGTTATTTTCAGAGTTGATCTCATTAAAGAAGTGGAAAAAAGAGTCGGACTCATTTTAACCAATCTTATAACTGCACAGTCCCGTCAGAAGAGCTATGTAGACAAGCGGCATCGTCCGTTATACTTTGAAGTTAGTGATCAAGTGTATCTATGTGTTTCTCTGATGAAAGGAATTCATCGATTTGGAGTCAAAGGAAAACTGACACCTCGTTTGATTTGCCCCGTTTACTATTTCTGAGAGTTGTGGACCCGTAGCCTACCGTTTGGAGCTATCAGCATCATTGACAAGGATTCATGACATCTTTCACGTATCTCAGTTGAGGAAATGTCTGAAGAAACAAACAGAAGTTCTTACGGAAGGCATAGAAGCATTGCAACCAGATCTGACTATGTTGAACAACCAATTCAGATCATCAATGAAAAGACTTTTGAAACAAGAAATCGAACGTTATGGTTTTACAAGGTATTATGGAGTAATCACACTGCCAATGAAGCTACCTGGGAAAGCGAGGATTTTCTTCGAAACAATTATCCGAACTTGTTATCGCCATATCAATGGTAACCTTCTTTCCATCTCATGTTCATTCTAATCTCAAGACTAGATTCTTTTAAGGAGGGAGGGTTGTGAAAACCCAGTTCTCAGATTTTCAATTTTAAGACTACCTCTTCATAATTTGTCTGAGGCAACATGTTCAAACTTCATATAAGGTCAAATATTGATCAAGGATATAATATGGTGCCAAGATCAGAGAATACATACTTCAAGTCAGATACATGAAATATGAATTGAAAATTCAAATGTGGGTGATGCAAAACAAGTGGGCAGCGGCCATGAACCTGTACAAAGCAGGCCTACCCAGTATGGCGTTGAACGGTAAATTGATCTGTGCCACATCGAAGACCAGCTTCTCGGTTCTGTAATTCTCCCGAGTCCGTAAAGTCACTGGGAGTGGGATGGATCTGAGGGGGGTAATGGCCCCCGGACCTACCCAAAAAAAAGTTCGAGAGGGGCGAAGGTCCGAAGGTCGAAGCTGGAGCTTCACGAAGGCTTCAAAGCTTACGAGGTTCAGCCCGGCACCTTCGTCCACCAATACATGGTGGATTTGAACATTGTTAATGGTTGGAGACACCATCAACGGGAGTTGGACAGCTCCGATCATGTTGCGGGGTAGTCTGAAGCATCAAAAGTGAAGGGAGTGTCCATCCACTTCTGATGAGGCTCTGCCCTAGCAGTAGGAGCTGCAGCAGCCATGTCTCGCCGCATTGTCTTGAGGATGCGGCGAGAGGTGAAGTCCCAAGAACCACCATAGATGGTGTTTAGGGTCTTCTGACGCTCATTGTCAGAGATGTCGGAATTGTCGTCGACGGTATTGTAGACAGCCTTCAGGACCTTCTTGGGGTCCTAAAAGCCTAGCTCCTCTTCAGCCAGAGCTTCATCGACTTTTTGTTTTCCTTCCCACTGGCGGAAATGAGCTTCTTCTCGGTGCTTATTGTAGCGCTGGACAAGGTTACGAACCTCTCGACATTCTCCGAGATTGTGTTTGTCCATCTTGTGGATCGGACACCACATCTTAGAGCTGCTGTCGTCTTCTGACGAATGACGAGGTCGTTTTTCGGGGCGTGGCCACGGCCACCCGGAGCTGCAGCAGCCACAGCAGTAGGTGCGCTGGATGATGGCTTCTTCTTGCCATTGGGCTTCTTTTTCTTTTTGCCACCTCTAGATGTAGTGGCCTCAATCTTGGAAGATTTCTTGTTAGCCTCCGGAGGGGGTTTGGAGTGCATCTCATGTCCCTCCGCAGCTTTAGCACATTTATCTGCTAAGCTGAAGAGTTCCGTGACACTGGTGACTTCTTTGGTCGCCAGCTTTCCTAGCATCTTTTGTATCGAATGCCCTGTCTGAATGCAACAATAACAGAAGCACTCGAGATTGAGGGGATGGTATTGCATACCTGAGAAAATTGCTGGATAAAGGAACACAGCGATTCCCCTGTTGTTTGCTTCATGACAAACAATTCTAGTTCAGTGTCTGGTCGGGTGTATGAACTCCTGAAGTTGGCAGTGAACTGTTGTCATAGTTCCTCACAACTATTGATGGAGTCAGGTGAAAGACTCATGAACCAGGACCTTGCAGTCCCAGTCAGAGCCACTGGGAAGTAGTTGGCCATCACGGCCTTATTGCCCCCCCCCCACTGCAGGTATAGCAGTGGAGTAGATTTGAAGAAACTCAGCGGGATTGATGGTCCCGTCGAATTTCTCTGGCAAATGAGGCCGGAACTTCTGTGGCATCTGATCATGCGTAAATGCATGGCCAGGAAAAAACAGCCTTCCCCTACTGCCTGAGGAGCAGGGTTGTCCCGAGCCTCTCGCCTCTCGCGAGCACGCTCGATATGGACGCAACCGTCCTGCTGCCAGTAACGGAGATCAAGTTCTGACCGCAGGTCATGAGATGGAATCCTGGTGATGGTGTGGGTGTGTCGTGCCGCGGAAGGCAACGAAGTCACCTGCTGAGGTACAGCACGCCGTCGGTGCTGTGACACGTGAGGACCAAGTCTTCCAGACAAGGTCCTACGTTGAGCTGTTGCCTGCCCCGAAGGGGGAGAAGCTTGGTTGCTGATGGCATCAGCTAAGATGGCAACCAGATGTTGTACATCAGCGCGCCACTGCTCCATCGCACCCTGAGGTGCTCCGGGCGCTGGTGGGCGCTCCAACAGAGTTCGCGCAGGAATTAGCGCGTTCTCGGGGTTGTTGTTTGCCGATGCTGTGACCGACACAAGTACCCCATCCTGCTGTCCAGCATTATTTGCTGGGGCAGATGGTGGTGGTGGTGGCATAACACCCTCCGGGACAACGACACCCGCTGGCTGCTGCATGTTAGAGGGATCACCTCTAGCAAGCTGTTCAGCGTGGTTGCCATTGGAGGATCCTGTGATGGAGTTCACCATCTTGCGATCTCGGACACCCCTTCCTGGCGAACCAAATATCGAAGTGGTTTAACGACACTTCCTGTGGTACTACTAAATGTAGCCCGCGGAGGTTCTTGTATTGGTTTGGCCGCGCAGAGATAAGGAACAAGATGACGACGCAGAAGATTTACATGGTTCGGGCTGCCTGAGCGTAATACCCTACTCCACAGTGTGTATGTGTGTTGTATTGAGGATTTTTCTCGTGCTGGCGGGCGTCTGAGCTTATCTCCCTATGTATCGTGCGGCTAGTCCTTTTATAGTCTAAGGACTAGCTGTTACAACATTTACGTGGCCCGACATGTGGCCCTGGCATATTTAATGACCTAATACACAGTCTATGAGTATTAAGTATGATTAATAGTGTGATAACGTGCATTAATGGCTGTGTTACCCCTATTAGTAGTACGCTGATTGTGTGTCATTAATATAGCATTAATGACACGTAATCAGGTCTTGTAACTGCCGCTTTAACAGTCCCTTGAATGTTCGTGTTGTGGGAGATCTGCCTGTGTTCCCGTTGGTGTTGTAAGTCCGGAGGCTCCACACGTGGCAGTTCCAGAGCTTTCCCTCACGGGGAGGTAGGTCCGGAACTGCTACACACGTAGCGGCACCAGAGCTTCCCTCTTCGGGGGGCTAGGTCCGGGGTCATTTTCCACGCGTCAACGCCAGAGCTTCCCTATGTTTAGAGTCCAGCTCTGGTCTTATATTACACGTGGTAGTCCTGGAGCTACCCATATGAGGGAGGCAGATCTGTTGTCGTGTCACATGTGGGGCCTGAGGGAGCCTTCAACTCGGAAAGATGGACTTCTCTTGCACTTCTTGCGGTATCATGGGGAACCCAGTACAAAGGGTACCGACAGTTGCCCCCAGGCCCATTTCCGGGAGAAACCCTTTGGGTCATTATTCTACCGGAGGTGGGGCCATCCTTGATTCCCGCCCTGTAACTTCAAAGGTCTTCTGATATGCCGTTGGGGTGATGGTCGGGGTTAAACCATCGTTGTGTGGCTTGATTTGAATGTGGCAGATGAGATCTTTGATTGCGGATCTCACGCAATTGAAGGTCGTCAGTTCCCAATACGAAAACTGTATCGGTTCCGAGCGCCTTGTCAGGCTGCTGCCTTTGGGTTTCCCGCCGTCCATCATGACAACGGTTTGCATGGGGTTATAACCTCGACCTCTTCGTCGGGATGGCCCCGGGCCCATTCGTCATTGACGGGGTAGATTTTTGAAATGTGGCATCACTTTCGCTGCAGTTTCCATCCAAGTGTCGCGGAGGCTTACTTAAGAGGGTAAGTATGCAGGGTTTGAGGACTCTTTACGCTTTCAATCGAACTCGTGCTCAGAACCTCCCAAACTCCACCTAGCTTTCCTTTCCATTGCTCCACTTTGCCATGATGGAGTTAGGTCTTCCCAAGAGCCGCATCCAGAGAAAGGACAACCTGATGAAAGGTCCAGACCTTCATGGGATGGTCCAGTGACTCCTTCAACCACCTAGTCTGCGCCAGCAAGCTCCCCTTCGAGAAGGAGTGCCGCGGAGAGATGGTGTACTTTTTGGTGTACGCCATGGTGGGACTGATCCCACCATTCTCGAGCTTCATCCTAATAGTGTTGGACTTCTACGGCCTCCAACTGCATCACCTAGGCCCACACTCCCTTCTGCTCGTGGCCACTTTTGTCCACTTCTACGAGATGTGGGTGGGCGTACCTCCCTGCATCAAATTGTTCTAGACCTTCTTCACAGCTCACACAACTGACAAGGGGACAGAGTTGGTTGGCTTCTATTACTTCGTGAAGCGCAAAAACTGCCCCTTCAAGTAGTTGAAGTCGTTCCCCTCTAGCAAATGGGACGACTGGAAGAAGGATTGGATTATCATTGCAGTGGAGGAGAATGATAGGTTGGAGCTGCCCCAAGGACTCCCCAACGTCAACACCAAGGCCTGGAACGTAGTTCCGAAGTTGTCGGATGCGTTTAACCCCCTCCTAACTAGGATCCGAGAATGCGTGGAGGGTGGAGTGACCCCCCAGATTGTCTTCGGAAATTTCTTGGTGAACAGGTGGGCTCCACTGAGGAAGAGGGAGAAGCTCGCCTGGGCTTTCATTAGTGTGATGGATGACGACTGGATTGAAACTGTTTTGAAATCTAACTTGGATGACGAAACTTTGAAGCTCCATCTGAGGAAATTTCAGCATGGGCTTGTTGGCGGTGATGCCTTAGCTCCATCGGCTGCTTTCCTGCCCTTAAACATGATTCCAAAGATCAGCAGGTAGCTTCGTAGGAAGATGCCAACGCTAGACGATCTTGGCGAGGTATAAAAACATCGGACCTCCAGGGTTGTAATCCCCGGAGCTTCCGAGGAGGTGGACGCCCCTGCTCCGAGCCAGAGGGTTGAAGACATCGGTTAGGGCAAGGGCAAGGAACCAGCCGAGCCTTCCAGCCGGAAGAGAAAACTGAAGCACACTGATGGGAGGTTCGTTAGCCCTGCTCCCTCTACAACGGCCCCTTCTCCCCGGCGAGGGAGATCTTCTGTGGCTACACCTTCTCCAGTGTAGGTGTCTTCGAGAGGCGCTAGCTCTAGACAATCAACTCCAGCCTTTGTGCTGGCTAAGAGCTCCAAGTCGGGAAGTTCTTCCTGACCGAGGGATGTTCCGGCCGAGAAGACTCCAGATGCCGCAAGTGGTCCCCAGCTGAGGTCCGAAGTTGTTGTCTCACCAGACTTGGTGGGCTCTAACCCCATGCCTCAGAAGAAGAGGTTCCGCGGCGACTGGGGCGGTAGCATCCCTAGGTAAGCATCGTGGGCTCGCCTTGAAATGCTAATCTTGTTTTTATAATGTTTTTAATCTTCTTGTCCCTTTATTTCCAGGGTGTCAAGAAAGGAGTCAGAGACTTCAGCATCTGTTGCAGCGACTGTGGCTGCGCATGCTGAAGCTCCGTCTTCAACAATTGAGCCTCCTCCTCAAGTGGTGGCAGAAGTCACAGCAGCTCCGGTGCCAACTGTCGTGGATTTGGATTCAGAGTCTTCGTCAGAAGCTCCTGTGGTAGAACCGGACCACGGGAGAGAAGTTGAAGATGCACCGCTGGCAATAGCGCTGGAGGCTGAGGTTTCAGTGCAGGAGCCGGAGATGTCGGAAGCTCTGGCTCTTGAGCCGGAAGTTATTGAAGCCCTGGCCGCTGATCCAGAGGCGATTGAAGCCCTGACCATTGAGCCGGAGATGGTTGAAGCACCGGCCCTTGAGCCAGAAGTTGTTGAAGGTCCGGCTGTTGAACCGGAAATACTTGAAGCCCCGGTTGCTGAACCGGAAGTGGCTAACATGTCGGCACCCGAGCCAGCGATATTAGAGGCACTGGATGAAGCCCCAACTATCGCCTCGGAGGTAGCTGCTCCGGAGGTGTCCGGGCTAGAAGCAGAGCACCATGAAGAAGTGGCGGCAGGTTCTCCACCCTCAGAGCTGGCAACTGAAGACCCCGAAGTAGCAGCTTCGACTTCTGCTCTGGAGGTGGAAGTTCCCCCAGTGGGTTCTTCCTCTACTGTTGCTGAAGAGCTCCCGGAGAGTGGCCCCGGTGCCGTAGTAGCTCAAGGGACCTAACTTGTAGAGTGGGATCCTATTTTTATTATGGAGAATCCCCTGGAACCGACAGAGATGATCCCTACAGTTCCGGAGCCTATCCTCTTTGCATTGTCCATAGACAATGCATGCTCGAGCCTCCGACAAGTTCAGCTCGCCTTTGATCATGTGAGCAAGGTCCTGGAAGAGGAGCACCACACGTTAAGGCGTTGGTGAAATAGGCTTCATTTTGAGATCAGACTTGCTCAGACAAGGCTTGCTGACCAGAAGGAGTGGGTCAAGAGGGAAACGGCCTGGATGGAGTACTGGGGCAAGCTGCTGGAAGAGAAGGAAGCCGCCATCAGGGCCTTCGATGCTAACTCTTGTGAGATCCTCGAGCAAGCCAAGGAAAGGAGTGATGCTGCTGATGAGCATCATGAAAACCTCAATGAATTAAATGAGGTCCTCCTGAAGCGTTGAGCGGACCTTGAGGCGAGGGAAGCAAAGCTCCTGGAACAGCGGGAGGATTTTTTAAAGAGAGAGGAGGAGCTCGCCCAGAAGCTGACTCTGGGAGAGCAAAATTTGGCGGATGGATCAAAGAAGTTTGAGCTGTGGAGTAAGGAGGAAGAGGAAAAGTACTGGAAACTGGGGCAGGAGCTCTCAAAAAGAGAAGCTGATTTTGCCACCAGAGAAGGGAAATTAAGAAGCAGGGAGAAAGACCTTGCGGAACAGCGAAACTGCATCCACCTCCGGGAGACGAAGCTAACCGATCGTGAAAAGCAAGTTGCTGAGAATATGCAGCAACATGCCAAAGTGGTCGAGCGCCTCGCTCGGGAAGGTTTGGAGCTTGCGGCCACCCGGAGGTCACTAGAGGAGCTGCGGGGCTTGAGGGAGAATGAGTCCATTCAAGTGTGGGACTTCTTGGGTCGAGCCAATGACACGTTGACACCTTTAGGCTTTAGTCCTGTACGTCTGGACAATCCAGAGCTGGACTTGGACCGAGCACTTGTGGCACTCAATGCTGCTGGGAGCAAACTCGACGCGATAGGTGACATCATTGTGGACCAATTGGAGATAGAGGGGAAATCTCTGGCTGCAAACATCGCAGAGTATGTGCTGATGTGTTATGTGTGCCGAGATCCACAATTCTCCCTCTACCCAGTGCACAAAGTTCCCGCTGCTGAAGAGGAGGACACCGCCAAGGCCAGTGTCTAAGAAGTTGCCAAGGAAGCCGCCTCATTCTTCTGTAGGACTTAGATGCTCCTATAGCTAGTACTTTTTTTCCTTTTGCCCTTTGCTGTAATCCCAATTTTGTAATCCTGTACTTTGAATTAATGAAATCCACTCTTTTTGCCATAAATTTCTCTTTGTCTTCAATATACTATGCTCTGTCTTGTTGGCCCCATGGTATATGTGCAAAATTCGAGTGTGTACATGTACCAAAAGGATTTAACAGTATGTTGATGACTTGAACGCTTCGAACTTGTAGATTTTAGGTCCGAAGTGTTTATCTCCGATACATCGACGGCTGGCCCCCTGGGGCTGCCGGAGCTTGGTAGCTCCAACGGTACCCTCCATTAACATATAACACATCGACAACAGGCCCCTGGGAATTATCGGAGCTTGATAGGTCCGATAGCTCCCGATGTCAATGCACGAATCATCGATGACAGGCCCCTTGGGGTTGTCGGGGCTTTGTATCCCCGACAGTACCCACTGTCAACATATTAAACGTCGACGGAGGGCCCCTTCGAGGATGTCGGAGCTTAGTAGCTCCGGCATTGTCCACCATCGCTATGAGTTTCTGTTTTTCCCGCACATTAGAGACAAGAAAAGAGTAAAATCCATCCTCTTGTCTATAAACTGTTTGTGACTTATCGTTCTTATTTGAATTTTAAATCCAAAGGAACTCCATATGTTAACAAGCATATTGCTGTAATCTTTCCAGATCTATATGCTTTTTTAGTACTCACCCTACTTAGGCCTGCCGGGGTGTAGGTAGAGTGGCGTAATTAGGGTGCAGGACCAGGCTAAGTCGATAGCACACTCTGACCTATGTTGGCTTGGCATTCAGGCAAGTAAACTATACAACATGTTGAGATCCAGAGAGACCAAGAATATAACTTGTATCACATATGAATAACTTGGACAAAAACTAAAAAGGAATTGCACAACTTCATTATAGACAAGAAGGGTAAACATAATAATTTGATATACTAAGCATTGCACAAAAATAAGTGCATGTGGAGTCTGTTTTCACACAAAAAATTCTTTCATTATAGGTTCGGACTACAGGGGAGACAAGGACACACTTAGGGTGCATGACCAAGCTATGTGCACTATACATCTTGTACTAGCCCTGGGCAGGTAGTTACACTTTCAGTGTTGTGACTGTATAAAGTGTTACTTGAACTTCCTGGACCTTCCTGAAGGGGTTCGGATGTTCTCCCAGAGGACATACCCTTCTTTGTGCATTGACTCTATAACATACATTATGTGTACTTATAGACTCACCTCCATGATTCTAAGCATAAAACTTACGGAGGTTCTCGATGTTCCAAGGATTAGGAAGCGGAGTCCCATCCTTAGTTGCCAAGCGAACACATCCGAGACTGGATACTTTGATCACTCAGAAGGGACCTTCCTGGCTGGGGAAAAGTTTATTCATCCCTTCACGATTTAGTATTTTTCGCAGCACTAGGTCGCCTTCCTCGAGTTGTCGGTTGTGCACGTGCCTTTGATGATAGCGCCGGAGTGCTTGGCGATAGCGTGCATTCCGAACAGCTGCTTGGCACCTTCCCTCATCGATGGGGTCAAGGTCTTCACGCTGGAGCTGGTCCTGCGTGGCTTCGTCAAATGCCCGGACCCGGAGGGACCCCATGGTGATCTACAGAGGAAGGACCGCTTCAGCTTCGTACACCAGGAAGAAGGGTGTCTCCCCAGTTGACCGGTTAGGTGTTGTCCTGTTTGCCCACAATGTGGACGGAAGCTCTTCAATCCAGTTGGCTCCATGCTTTTTTAGGCGCTCATATGTGCGCGTCTTGAGTCCCTTTAAAATTTCTCTATATGCTCTCTTGGCTTGGCCATTACTTGTCGAGGGAGCTACTAAAGCGTAGCTAAGTTGAATGCCGAGGTCTTCACAATATTCTTGAAATGCAGCACTTGTAAATTGAGTTATGTTGTCAGTTATGACCTTGTTCGGAACTCCAAATCTACATATAATAGACTTCAAGACTTTGATGGATGATTGCTTGTTAATTGTCACAACTGGAGTTGCTTCCGGCCATTTGGTGAACTTGTCAATGGCGACATACAAGAACCTGTAACCACCAACGACTTTTTGGAATGGTCCCAAGATTTCCATGCCCCACACAGCGAATGGGCATGTAGGAGGTATAATATGTAGTGATTGAGCCGGTGTGTGAATCTGTTTTGCGTGGAACTGGCACACTTTACATTTTTTCACTAGGTCAACTGCATCCTGGAGTGCTGTAGGCCAGTAAAAGCCATGCCAGAAGGCTTTACCAACCAACGTACAGGAAGATGTGTGGTTCCCACACTCGCCTCCATGGATTTCCACAAGAATCTCACGACCTTCTTCCCTTGTAATGCAACACATTAGGACTCCATTGGCACCACGGCGGTAGAGATCCCCTTCTACCAGTGTGTATCTTTTAGCCAACCTGACAATCCGGTCAGTGGATGCACCGTCTTTAGGAAAGACATTGTCTTTCAAGTAGCTCCGGATCTCCGAGATCCATGCATAGGAGCTAACTTGAGCTTCTGAGTCTTGCGTGTTGGGTTGCTCGGAGCTTCCAATAGCACATATGATCCTTGGTGAACGCCATGGTAACAGGTCCACCAAGACTGCCAGCTTCGAGGTGCTGGTCTCGCCCCCTTCACTCAGCTCGGCAAATTGAGCTGTTGGTCTTGACAACCTCCGGACGAAGATTCCGTTGGGAGCCAGAGCTCTGGTTGAAGCCTTTGTCGAGAGTTCGTCGGCTTCGACATTGTGAAGACGCTGAACATGGTGGAGATCCAGGACTTTAAAGTCCTTCTGGAGCCTTTGGACTTCAAGGAGATAAGCAACTAGTTGGGGATTGTTACAACAGCAATCACCTGTGACTTGTTTGATGATGAGTTGTGAATCACCCTTCACCAACAGTTGTTTGACACCATAGGATAGTGACACTTTGAGTACGTAGATGAGAGCTTAATACTCTGCCATGTTGTTGGTCGCCTTGAAATCAAGGTGAACCATGTACTTGACCTTCTCCCCGGTGGGAGCAAGGAGAAGGATTCCAGCTCTGGCCCCCTGCTTCTTCCTGGAGCCGTCGAAGTAGAGAGTTCAGTGAGGCTCAATGAATACCGGGACCTTGGGTTCCGGTATCTACTCACTAGGGCCCCCAAGTTTGATGGAGAGGGAGTCCATTTTGCCACAAAGTCAGCCAAAGCCTGACTCTTGATTGCTTGTCGTGACACGAATTTGAGATCGAACTCGGCTAGCTCCGCTGCCCACTTTGCGATGTTCCCAGTAGAGTTAGGGTTCTACAAAATAGTGCGCAGTGGATAAGAAGTTACCACTTATTTTTGTGAGCTTGGAAGTAGTGACGAAGCTTCCTTGAGGCAATAAAAACTGCATAAAGCAGCTTATGCACCTCAATGTATCTTGTCTTGGCGTCATGGAGTACTTCGCTGATGAAGTACACTGGGCGTCAGACTATCTGGACCCTCTCAGAGGGGCCCAAAGCTTCCTCTCCATCGACCCGGACCTTCCCGGAGGGGTCTGAACCTTCTTGTTGAGCTTCCCAGACCCTCTCTGAGGGGTCCGGATGTTCTTGGTGTTCAACTCGGACCTTGTTGGATGGGTCAGGATCTTCATGAATAGCCGTTAGAACTCCCTCAGATGGGAGAGGTTGATCTTCTAGCACTCTGTCTTGAAGATCCATGTCTGGGGGCTGGGGCCCAGACTTGCCTTCAGGTAGCTCCGGACCCTCCCGGAGGGGTCTATGCTCCTGAACTGGATGTGGCTCCGGTCTTTCCGCGGCCAGAACCATGCTGACAACTTTTGTAGTTACAAAAATATAAAGCAATAAAGGCGCACAAGGATTCAGAGCTACCAAGATTGCTAGTGTGGTGAGGAGCTGCTTCAGCTCTTGAATTGCCTTTTCTGCCTCTTTAGGCTAGTGAAATGGTCCAGACTTCCTCCAATGTTTGAAGAAGGGTAGTGCCCACTCTGCTAGTCTTGAGATGAACCGACAGAGTGCAGCTGGACACCAAGTTGACTTCTGTACGTCTTTTATGCGAGCTGGGGGCCACATATCTTCTATGGCCTTGATCTTCGCCGGTTTTGCCTCAATTCCTCGGTGAGTCACTAAGAAACCAAGGAGTTTCCCGGAGCTAACCCCGAAAACACACTTGTCCAGGTTCAGTTTGGTGCGCGTGATGTGCAGCTTGTCGAAGGCAGCTTGTGAATTATCAAGGAGTGACTCCTTGTTCTTGATCTTCACGACGATGTCATCGACATACACCTCCACCAAGTCTCTGATTAGCTCTCCAAATGTTTTGTACATAGCTCGCACAAAGGTTGAAGCAGCATTTTTGAGACCGAAGGGCATGGTAGTATAACAATACAATCCATCTACTGTTATGAAGGCAGTATGCTCTTCATCTTCCTTAGACATTTGGATTTGATGATATCCAGAATATGCATCTGAAAAACACAATAGCTCAAACCCGGAGGTGGAGTCCACTATCTGATCTATTCTAGGTAGTGGTAATGGATCTTTTGGGCGTGCCTTATTTAAGGTGGTGTAGCCGATACACATCCGAAAATTCCCACCAGCCTTGGGCACCACAACTCGATTTGCCCGCCATTTAGGATGAAACACCTCCCGAATGAAACCAGCTTCGAGCAACTTCTTGATCTCCAGCCGAATGAAGTTTTGCCGCTCCATTGATTGCTTCTGGGGTTTTTGGTGTACAGGCCGTGCGTCGGGATAGATCTTCAGGTTGTGCTCAATCACCTTCTGGGGGTCCCAGACATTTGTGAAGGTTGCCAGGCAAACACGTCAACATTCGCCCAGAGGAAAGCCATGAGTGTGAGTTCCTATTTGTTGTTCAGACACCCCCCCCCCCCCCCCCCCGATATACGGGTGGTTTGAGCAGCGTCAGAACCGATTTGGATGACTTTAACGGGAACATCTGTGTCGCCGCTTTGTTGCACACGAGGTGCAGAGGTTGAGCCTCAATGACAAGAGCTCGAAGGTTTCAGAGCTAACTCCTTTACGGATGCTTCCTCCTGCACTGTAGCAAGCGCGTGGAGTTCTTCCAATGCAGTGGTTCCTGCAGTGCGATCCCCGCAGATCTGTAGAACGCCACTAGGTGTTGGCATCATCAACACCAAGTAGCCATAGTGGGCGGCGACCATGAACCTATACCAAGCATGCCTACCAAGTATGGCGTTGAATGGTAAACTGATCTGCGCCACATCGAAGACCGGCTTCTCGGTTCTGTAATTCTCCCGAGTCCCGAAGGTCACTGGGAGTGTGATAGAGCCGAGGGGGGTAATAGCCTCCGGACCTACCCCAGAAAAAGTTCGAGAGGGGCGAAGGTCCAAAAGTTGGAGCTGGAGCTTGACGAAGGCTTCAAAGCTTATTAGGTTCAGCCCTGCACATTCATCCCCCAATACATGGTGGAGTTGAACATTGTTAATGGTTGGAGACACCATCAACGGGAGTTAACCTACTCCGATCATGTTGCGGGGGCAGTCCGAAGCATCAAAAGTGATGAGAGTGTCCATCCACTTCTGATGAGACTCCGCCCAGGCAGTAGGAGCTGCAACAGCCATGTCCCGTCGCATTGTCTTGAGGATGCGGCGAGAGGTGATGTCCCAAGAACCACCATAGATGGTGTTTAGGGTATTCTGACGCTCATTGTTGGAGACGTCGGAATTGTCGTCAATGGTATTATAGACAACCTTCAGGACCTTCTTGGGGTCCTGAAAGCCTAGCTCCTCTTCAGTTGGAGCTTCATCGACATTTTGTTTTCCTTCCCGCTGGCGAAAAGGAGCTTCTTCTTGACGCTTGTTGGAGCGCTCGACAAGGTTCTAGACCTCTTGACATTCTTCCAAATTGTGTTTGTCTGTCTTGCGGATCGGACACCACATCTTAGAGTTGTTGCCGTCTTCTAATGAAGGACAAGTTTGTTTTTTCAGGTTGTGGCCCCCGGCCACCCAGAGCTGCAGCAGCCGCAGCAGTAGGTGCGCCAGCCGATGGGTTCTTCATGCCAGTGGGCTTCTTTTTCTTTTTTGCCACCTCCGGATGTAGGGGCTCCAGTCTTGGAAGATTTCTTGTTAGCCTCCGGAGGGGGTTTGGAGTGCATCTCATGTCCCTCCGCAGCTTTAGCACATTTATCTTCTAAGTTGAAGAGTTCCGTGACACTAGTGACTTCTTTGGTCGCCAGATTCTCCAGCATATTTTTGTCTGGAACGCCCTATCTGAATGCAACAATAATAGAAGCACTCGAGATTGAGGGGATGGTATTGCATGCTTGAGAAAATCGCTGGATAAAGGAAAGAAGCGATTCCCCCATTGTTTGCTTCACCACAAACAAGTCTAGTTCGGTGCCTGGTCAGGTGTATGAACTCCCGAAGTTGGTAGTGAACTGTTGGCATAGTTCCTCCCAACTATTGATGTAGTCGGGTGGATGTCTCACGAACCAGGACCTTGCAGTCTCAGTTACAGCCACTGGGAAGTAGTTGGCTATCACGGCCTCATTGCCCCCCACTGCAAGTATAGCAGTGGAGTAGATTTGAAGAAACTTAGCGGGATTGATGGTCCCGTTGAATTTCTCCGGCAAATAAGGCTGGAACTTCTGTGGCCATTTGACCATGCGCAAATGCATGGCTAGGGCAGAACAGCCTCCCCCTACTCCCTGAGGAGCAGGGTTGTCCCGAGCCTCTCGCCTCTCGCGAGCACGCTCGATATGGACGCGGTCGTCCTGCTGCTGGTAACGGCGATCAAGTTCCAACCGCAGGTCACGATAGGAATCCTGGTAATGGTGTGGGTGCGTCGTTCCCCGGAAGGCAGCGAAGTCACCTGCTGAGATACAGCACGCCATCGGTGCTGTTACATGTGAGGACCAAGTCTTCCAGACAAGGTCCTACGTTGAGCTGTTGCCTGCCCCAAAGGGGAGAACCTTGGTTGCTGATGGCATCAGCTGCGGCGGCAACCAGATGTTGTACATCAGCGCGCCACTGCTCCATCGTACCCTCAGGTGCTTCGGGCATTGGTGGGCGCTCCAACAGAGTTCGTGCAGCAATTAGCACGTTCTCGGGGTTGTTGTTTGCCGATGCTATGACTGACACAAGTACCCCATCCTGCTGTCCAGCATTATTTGTTGGGGTAGATGTTGGTGCTGGTGGCATAACGCCCGCTGGGACAATGGTGCTCGATGGCTGCTGCATGTTAGAGGGATTGCCTCTAGCAGTTTGTTCAGCGTGGTTGCCATTGGAGGATCCTGCGGCGGAGTTCAACATCTTGCGATCTCAGGCACCCCCTTCCTGGCGCGCCAAATTTCAAAGTGGTTAAACGACACTTCCCTCGATACTACTAAATGTAGCCCGCAGAGGTTCTTGTATTGGTTTGGGTGTGCAGAGATCAGGAACAAGATGATGACGTAGGAGATTTACATGGTTCGGGCTGCCTGAGTGTAATACCCAACTCCACAGTGTGTGTGTGTGTGTTGTATTGAGGATTTTTCTCATGTTGGCGGGCGTTTGAGCTTATCTCCCTATGTATCGTGTAGCTAGTCCTTTTATAGTCTAAGGACTGGCCATTACAACATTTACTTGGCCCAACATATGGCCCTAGCATATTTAATGACCTAATACACAGTCTATGAGTATTAAGCATGATTAATAGTGTGATAATGTGCCTTAATGGCTGCGTTACCCCAATTAACAGTATGCTGATCGTGTGTCATTAATATAGCATTAATGACACATAATCAGGCCTTGTAGCTGCTGCTTTAATAGTCCCTTGAATGTCCGTGCTGTGGGAGATTTACTTGTGTTCCCGTTGGTGTTATAGGTCCGGAGGCTCCACACGTGGCAGTTCCAGAGCTTTCCCTCATAGGGAGGTAGGTTCGGAACTGCTATACACGTAGCACCATCGAAGCTTGCCTCATCGGGGGGGTTAGCTCCGCGGTCATTATCCACGCGTCAACGCTGGAGCTTCCCTATGTCGGGTATCCAGCTCTGGTCTTATATTACACATGGCAGTCCTGGAGCTAGCCATATGAGGGAGGCAGGTCTGTTGTCGTGTGACATGTGGGGCCTGACAGAGCCTTCAACTCGGACAGGTGGACTTCTCTTGCACTTCTTGCGGTACCATGGGGTACCCGATACACAGGGTACCAACATATCTTTTCTTATATTTGTGAATTTATGCATAATAAAGATATTATCTTTAGTCTTCTTTTATTCATATACTTGGATGAAACGTTTCTTGTTTGATTGTGGATTCCATGTATGTGGTAGGAGTAGTCTTTATGATTATGACATATCACTGTTAATCTATCATCATAAACACTACAAACCCCCACTATAGTAGTTAGTTATGATATGATCATGTTAATATGAATCACTTGTGGTATATATTAACATTGGTTCAACGATGATTTAGTTCATTGCCTTAGGATGGCTTGTGCCTGAGTTGTTAAGGTAATTACTTAATATGCTAGTGCGACACCCGGTTCCGAAAATGAACCAAGTGAACGCATATTTGTGCCCAGGATGTTCAACACACATACACGAGTGCATTCACAAAAGAGTATACAGAAAATTACCACAGAACAAGATTAATTAACCAAATTCTATTACACAATTCATAATATAATTGAATACAAGTTCTAATGAATATTAATGACAAGTTCAACTAATGCAGCGGAAATAAACTAAATAAGTAACTGTGCAGCTAAGAAATAGGGTATAGCGCAGCTCCATGCAACACCACAAGCAAAGCTGACGGTAGACACGGCCTAGAACTCTGCATTATCGCCATTAAACTCCCAATCCTGACCTGTAACTATTGGGGGGGGATTGCAAGAGTGAGTACATGTCGTACTCAGCAAGTGTGGAAAGTATGACATGTGGCTGATTCAAATGATGAATATAATAATGGTTGAGTGCTGAAAAGTACATTAAAACATTTGAAAAGCAATATATTACATGTATATGAAATAAACCCATCATAAGCCATGTAGTATTCATAATACCAGCCCATATTTCATATCAATCATCATATGCCAATATCCATATTCAATACCAGAATTCAATTCATAACCATCCATAACTATAATACCAACCATAACCATCCTAAATCCCATCCTAAGCGAAGCAAAAAGGTAAAAATCCCATCTTGACTCTCTAACATATATTCCAGGTGACAAGGGTGGTTAAACAAAGCTAGTAAACTTCCTATCATAGGATTCCCATCAAATTGACACAAGCATGTAGTTTTGCAAACAAAACATTTATTTCAAAACAGGATCAATATGCTTCAAGGACACTTGCCTTGCTCTTGGGATTGATTCGGGTCAAAGCCTTCAAAATCTTAGTGCTGGAGATCCTCCGCAACACTCTCTAATGCAGATCCATCTAATCCACACAATAAATTTACAAGACAAGAAACACGATCAAAGAGTGCACAAGTATTACTCAATATGGCATGACATGCATGATTTATGCAAATGCAAGGTGAAATTTGTTAATGAGTTTCTTTTAATGATCACTAGCTAGTTCTAATAGCTTTTAACAAGTTTATACAGGTTTGGATTTGATTAGATCAAATTTTAGAATTAATTCAACAAGTATTACTCAATATGGCATGACATGGATGATTTATGCAAATGCAAGGTGGAATTTGTTAATGAGTTGCTTTTAATGATCACTAGCTAGTTCTAATAGCTTTTAACAAGTTTATACAGGTTTGGATTTGATTGGATCAAATTTTAGAATTAATTCAACACAATTTAACTAGGAAAATCGGACTAGTCCGCTAGGGACCCGACAAGATCCTCTTTCATTTCCTCCTCTTCTTCTTCTTGCTTGGGATCTCCTCCTCCCCTTGGTGGCGGCTCTCCATGAACTAGAGTTTGGGTGGGGTGGAAAAGTGGCAAATAGATGTCAAGCCAAGGGGTGGGGTTGTTTATATAGAGGTGGAGGCGTAGGGTTTGGGTGTTTACTCTTTGGAGAGATGATCTGCAACATAAGAAACGTCAACAAGCATTTCTGGCGCCAATGTTGGGGATGAATTGTTGGTGTTACTTAGGAGTCGTCAAAAATCATTTCTGGAGCCATTGCCGAGGAAGGCAAAGGAAGTGAAGGATAGCTATCGCTTATGGTTAAGCTGTAGGTACTAGTAGTTATTAGACAGGATTACCCTTGTTTTTTTCTCCTTTTTGGTGAAAACAGGGTAGTGTTGGCTAACAAATTTTATGGGATGGCCAACGAGGATGCTAGTGCTCAACTGCAAGATGATTCATGGCGTACCTCAACAAATGTCGACTAGGCAAGACTATTGCCTCTTGCGGAAGAATTTCAGCTTCCAGTAGGAGACAAAGACATCCATTCCCAAGCTTGGGGCAGGCTCCAAGAGTTCTTCTTGGTTTGCCTCCACCATAGGTTGGATGTTTGGCTCCTCATCCAACATTCATGTCATGGGTTGGTCCACCAATCCATGACTACATTTGTGCTGGAGTTGAAGGAATCCTATTCTCATTGATCATGGATGAGAATATAGTCTCTACTCAAGGGGTGGATTGAAGAATGCTCTAGTTCCCTTATCTTGGCATGCACACCACTCGGCAGGGTGGACATGCTGGCTATGGAACTACACCTCCCACTAAAGTATCATGAAGACGAAGCCAATGGAGGAGTGTTTGGTTGATCCAAGACATGGATATTCACATGATTTGTGAAAATCCATGTCATCATGGGCCACTTTGGGAATCATTTCCCTAAGACCCATGGGGATTCTTCCTTCTAAATACAACTCCAATGGCTATCACCTACAAGGAGGCCAGGGGTGAATCAACATCACCCTTGTAACCAAGGAGGCTATGGGGATTTCAAGGGATTTAAGTTCAACTAGCCTACCTCGAAGTATCTTGTCCATGGAAAAGCAAGAAATCAAACAACATTTACATGAAGCTCTTGGCCAAGGACAAGAAACTTAAAGAGCATTCATGATCCAAGATATCCCACAATAACTTGTTGGGATTCCTACCCTTTGACCAAGCCCATGCAACCTAGGGCAAGTGACATTGTGGATGAAGCGTTTCTTGTTTGATTGTGGAGTCCACATGTCATTATGCCCAAGGAAGTCTTTGATTTATGATCAAAGTATGGGTAAACTCAAAGGAATATAAAGAAGGTCAAAGTGACACCCCTAAAAGAAGGACAAGCCTCACAATGCTCACAAGAGAATATCTTCAAGAAGGAGAAATCATCATTACATCAACAAGTCTTAATCAAGATGACGGAGAGGCTAGGGTCACCATATGGTCCACATGTCCAACTAACATGCCAAAGGAGATTTGGCATGACAATCAAGAGAGATTGTCCATATCTTCAACACCGGGATTGGACAACAAATGATCACACCAAACAGGACGGAGGTAAGTCCCACTCATCGTACTTTAAAAATTCGGTGAGTCCTTGCCAATAGGTAAATTGGTAGTTATCCCATATTTGTTTTCCCCATTTGCATATTTGAATTTCTCATTTGCATTTAGCATGTTTGAATTTTCACACTTGCATGTTGGAAGGAAAAATTTCCAACCATCATAAAACTAAAATTTTGAATTAGGAAATAAATTTATTTGGATATGAACCTTGGGCATAACCACTTGAATTCATCTTCCTAAATAAAACCAAAATATTTCTGTCGACTGTTGGAGTCGGCAGATCCCCTGACACTATGAAAGTGTTTAAAGGAGTTGTGGTTCGGTTTGGGCGCGCGGAGATCTAAGAAAGTGAAGTGCGATTTGGACACGATTGACACAGTAGTTTACGTGGTTCGGGCCGCCTGAGCGTAATACCCTACTCCACGGGTGTGTGTGTGAGTTGTATTCACTTGTGAGCTTGAGTATGTTCCAGAGCCCCCCTCCGTGTATCGTCGGTTTGTCCTTTTATAGTATAAGGACAAACCGTTACAAGTCAGCCTGGCCCGACATGTGGCCCTGGCGGTTATTAGTATTGATACACGAGATTAATTGTTGTTAATAACCCTGTAACGGCTCCGACAGTGCCGTTACAGGTGTTAAGATCATCCAATTAAATATCATTAATGTGGAATTAATGATAATTAATCGGGTCTTGAAGTCCGTGGCTGTCCTTTGGAGATCCGGAGCTGTTACAACGTCTCCTGGGGGTTTAAAGCGGTCAGCTCCGACGTATGGACACGTGGCAGCTCCGGAGCTTGCTCGTGGGAAGCGGGAAGCTCCGGGGCGGCCTGCTACGTGTCAGGTCCGGAGCTTCTCTCGGTCAGGGGCTACCTCCGGAGGTGCCGTTTCAGTACTTGGCCCGGAGCTTCACCCTTGCGGGTAATAGCTCTGGTCTGACAGTACACGTGGCAACCTAGAGGTTAACCATGTTGGAGAAGCGGGTCCGGTCACGTCTGGCGAATGGGCCCCCTAGGGTCTTCAATTTGAGCAGATGTCCTCCCCTTGAGATCTTTGTAACCTCAGGGGGTGTATGGTTTTTAGGGTACCGACAATTTCCCTTAATATTCAATGCATTTACAAGTTCATTCAAGTTGGGCAAAACAATTTGGCAAGGGGCACAACATGCTTTTGTGCTAACGTAACCAATTTTCGAGTTGTTTTGTTTGTTCTTGATTTTTGTGCAGCCGGGCCAAAATTTGTAAAGAGGTTGGAAAGCCCCATCATGCGCACATTCCTCCATCGATCTCATTTATAGTTCATGGTGGAGGAGTGCATATGATGGTGGTCCAATGGAGGAACCAGATGAAGCCCATTCAACTCCAACCTCAACTTGGCATTGATGAAGGCTACACCAAAATTCATGGTCGTGAAATTCTCACAAAACGACCTTCAACCTGGACTGCTCTTCAATTGAGGTACAAGTTTAAAATTTTCCGTCGTTTGAATTGCATTAGGATTGATTGACTTTTGCTTACATTGGTAAGGAAGGTTAAACCTTCTCATCATTTAATTCTTATGCACACTCACGAGAGTATGTGTTGGCATTGATATTTTGATTCTTCAAAAAAGGAATGTCACCTTACTTGGGAATAAATTTAAACAGGTACCTAGAATTTCATAAGCATTTCTAAAATTGACCTAGGCATTTTCTACCTAGGTAATGCTTATGGAATTACTTAATAGTTGACTTGGTATGTAGCTACCTAGGAATAGTGATGTCCATAATTTTGATTTAAAACTCATTAATGCATGAATCACTAAAATTCAAATTCCTAGGCAATAAATGGAAAATGTTCAGGAGGATAAAATTGAGAGTCTTGTTTGCCATGATCCAAATGATAACATTTGCTCTTGTAAAAAAAACTATTATGGTTAGAAAATTTACAAGGTGAAGAGATCCATATAGTGTATCACTAGCATTGCTATAAGTAAAAGCTTTATAAAATGTGCAAATTTATTTATCCATAAAGTCCCACTCTTGTCAATGAATCATACATTGTTCATTAATACACTTGGAAACGGACCCAATGCATCTTTGGTCTTGTTCTTCCCCGTGCGTACAAATGAGGATTCGGTTACCTAACCCGAAAATTTATTTGTACAAGTATCGGGAGCTAATCATCCCTCTCTATCATAGAGAGGAATTTTGCAGGAGTAAAATAACTATGCAGGCATTCAAAGATCCAATTGTTGGAACCCCTAAGAGGATTCCATTTCAATATCTCTTGGCCAAGGAGTAAATTATGATGGTTGCTACCTATCGAAAATTAAGCCCGAAGGTCAATCATAACTATACGAGGCCGGACATTTGACATGGAAACCCTCTGTGAGCAACCAATGGGCTGCTACGAATATGTGAGAGCATTATGCTCTCAACTATTCCAAGCACTCATTCAAGCTCAAGGGAATTGCCACCATCATTGGGTGTAAGTTATTCCTTTGTGGCTAAAAGGTATGATGTACCTTAACCAAGGAATTACAAGATCACATCCAATGTATATTGGGTGCAAGTTGTTCCTATGTGGCTAGAACGTATTTTATACCTTAGTCAAGGAACAACGGATCACGCTCAACGCATGTTGAGTGCACATCATCCCTTTGTGGTTATAGGTATGTTGTACCTTAGCCAAGGAATAACTGATCGTACTCAACGCACGTTGGGTACATGTCACTCCTTTGTGACTAAAGCTTATCATTGCCTTAGCCAAGGAGTGATGGATCACACCCAATGCGTGAGAGGTACAATTATTCCTATATAGCAAGAAGGTATGATACACCTTAGCCAAAGAATGATGAAACACACTCAACGCATGTTGAGTGCAAGTCATTCCTTTGTAACCAAGGAATAACAAGGTACATCCAACCTATGGAAACCTTGATGTGTGGATGAGCGACATCGACAACACTCTCCTCGACCACACGCATGTAACTCATGGAAGGCAAACCAACATCCACACTCAACCCCTCCAATGTCAAAGTCATGCTGCAACAAGGGTAGGCCAACCTCATGGCCTACATCCGTCGTTAGGTTTTCAGCCCCTATCGCGGACTTTGAACAAGAACAAGCTTGGGGGGAGGATCCCCACTTGAGGTAACTTGTATCACATCCCATTTGCATCCCATTATGTTATTTATTTCTTTCCACCACATTTGCATCCAAAAAAAAGAAAAAAAAGAGAAAAAAGAGATTAATAATAATGTAGTATAGGTTAGGTTAATAAAATAAAAGATGTGCGGTAAAAATGATTTGGAATTCACATATATGAAATGATGAATAGTTGCTCTGTTTTAATTTTTCTAAGTCCCTATTTTACAACTTACTACTCTCCAAAATACTGCTTTCCTTGGCTAGAATTATTTTTGTCTTGATTTAGAAACACTACTACAAAAAATATTTTTACAGGCGCTTCTATATTTTTTTTACAGACGGTCTATTAAAAGTACCGTCTGTGATGTCAGATGAGTTAATAACCGTCTGTGATAATAGAATATCACAGGCGGTCCGTAACAAACAACCGCTTGTGAAAATGTATTGATTTTCACAGGCGGTCCGTAACAAAAACCGACTGTGATAATAGTCATTATCACAGGCGGTCCATAACAAACAACCGCCTGTGAAAATATAATGATTTTCACAGGCGGTCTGTAACATAAAAACCGCCTGTGATAATAATGGCTCCTCATTGGTCCGCTGCTTCATCCCACGGATCACTCTTGGACTTCGTATCTCCGCTGTCCGCTGCTTATCGATCCAACGACTCAGTTTAGAAGTCACACGATAGATGTGTCTATAACAGCAGCAGCCACGGTTCAGTCCGTGATCCTCCGTCGGCCTCCCAAGGTACGGCTTCCGGCGGCATCTCCCAAGGCGCGGCTGCCGGTGGCCTCTCTCAAGGCGCGACTAAGGCGCGACTTCGGTTGCTCCAGACCCCGGCGGCTCCGGCGCGGCCTCCCGATGAGTGCGAGCCCTGCCGACGTGAGCATGGGCACGGATCTGGCACAGTCTACCTCGAGCTCCTGGTGGCGCGGCTGCCGGCGGCCTCTCTCAAGGCGCGACTAAGGCGCGACTTCGGTTGCTCCGGACCTCGGCGGCTCCGGCGCGGCCTCCCGACGCGAGCACGGATGCGGATCTGGCACAGTCTACCACGGGCTCCCGATGGCGCGGCGCCCGGCGAGCGCGCGCCCTGCCAGCGTGAGCGCGGGCACAGATCCGGCACGGTCTACTTCGGGCACCCGGTGGCGCGGTCTACTTCGGGCTCTGGACGGTGCGGCTCCTCCGGCTCCAAGCGGCACGACCTCGTCGGGCTTGGGGCGGCACGACTCCTCCGGCTCTCGGCGGTGCGACCTCCTTAGACACTTGGCGGCGCTCTTCCGGCTCCCGGCAACGCGGCAGCCTCCAGGCGGCGCGACCTCTTCTGACTCCCGACGGTACATGTGATTTTTTTTGTTTCACTAGCCATTTTCACAGGCGGTCGGTAATTAAAAACCGCCTGTGAAAATGCATTTTCACAGGCGGTCGGTAATTAAAAACCGCCTGTGAAAATGCATTTTCACAAGCGGTTTTTTATTAAAAACCGCCTGTGAAAATGTAGTTTCACAGGCGGATTATGCCACCGCCTGTGTTAATCGATCATTTTCACATGCTCTTCGTTACAGGCGGTTTTTAAAACCGTATGCGATAATATGTTTAGAACCGCCTGCGATGAAGCATTTTGTAGTAGTGAAATTGTGGGAAGCAAAAGCTTAATCCATTCTAAGTTGTTGTGAGATATGATATAGTGATAGGGCTGCTATTCCTAGTTTGAAAGTGAAACATAGATCTATGGAGAAATTCTTAAAAGATTTAAGTTACTCTCATTTGACTGGAAATGCCCACCAAAGCCATATGATACACTATATTAATAGACCTTACGCATATGCTATTTGTCTTAACATTGAGCTTTGTCAAACTAGCACTTGCACATGCTATACTTGTACACTAGAAGTAAGCAAAATTTCATCATACCTCCACAATAAAAAGAGGAACTCCATACCATTCATGCTGAGTACTCTCTCCAAATTTATTGCATAAAAAGGGAGTATAAGACATGGCTACAAGAAAAAGAAAAAAAAAAGAAAAAAAATGCATGCTTACATCATAAGCATGAGAAAAAAGGAAGAAAAAAAAGAGAAAAGGAAAAAGTAAAAGTAGCCATGTTTCATCCCTGTGAAAAAAAGAGTCTACATACATAGGAGTCATCTCAAATATCAACATCCACCTCCATTCCATCACACATGCACAAGTATTGAATCAAATAGTTTTGAATTGATTTCTCATAAGGCTTGCTTTTTTGACTTAGCAATATTATATGTTGCAAATATGCCTACTATATTCCCTACAAAGCTCCACATACAAGCCTTATGTAGAGGTAGGATGAATTTAGGCAAAATGCCTTGGTGTGTATTTATTTCCAATACACACAAAGGAGAGACTTGAGAGAACCAAATTGAGATACTCAAAATCTAAGTTGGACTCTCCGAAATTTGAGTGGAACTTGATTTCTAGGGTATGTGTGCTCCATTTGCTGTTCTATCTTTCAACCACCCATGAATAGGAGATGGCATAAGCCCCATAATGACTTAATATGGGTGAAGTACCATGCCAATTTTTCAATACTAGGTAGAGTATTTTTGTTGTGCACATGGTACTTTTGAAAAATAGAACATGGTAGCAACTCCTGATCATCAACCTAAAGTCTTGACTTTGCTCGGGACGAGCAAAGGATAAGCTTGGGGGAGTTTGTTGACAGTTGTTATATACCAATTTCATCCATCAATATAACTCAATTATGTGAAGGAAATATCATTTCTTGCACACATCACCTTTCTATTTAACTATTTCCACTTGTCCTTGAAGAAATTCGTGCATGCAGGTACTTTATATGGAATTGAAGTGAAACAAAGGGATGGATCATATAAAATATCATCCCAACCAATCAAGTGTCGGCACGTGGCACCACATGGATCAAATGGCCTACAAACAGAAGTATCTGAGGACATCCAACAGTGTAGCACCCACATCAAGGGATGGGACCCACCTGGAAGTCACCACAAGAAAGCACATACCATTTGGAGGACATACCAGGTCGGCCGACCCACCTAGTCGGCCGACCTGGTCTTTCCTCCGAACTCGATTCGCTTCCACGTGTTGGCTCCTCCCGACTCTAAGAAGTCAGTGGTTACGAATTCGCGTGCTTTTGGTGTCGGAAACCGACCCTTCCCCAAGCTATAAATAGGATTCCTCACCCCTCACTTCAACACACACAACTTGAGCATCATTATATTGTATACACTAGTTCTCTATGTCCTCAGTGGAGTTAGGCTATAGATAGGAGAGCCTCTAGTCCCAAGTCCAGGTTGGGAAAGGTATGGATCATGTATCTTTTCTTTTATTTGTGACTTTATGCATAAAAAAGATATTATCTTTAGTCTTCTTTTATTCATATACTTTGATGAAGCGTTCTTTTTTTATTGTGGATTCCATGTATGTGGTAGGAGTAGTCTTTATGATTATGCCATATCACTCTTAATCTATAATCATAAACACTACAAACCCCCACTATAGTCTAATTAGTTATGATATGATCATGTTAATATTTATCACTTGTGCTATGTATCAACATTGGTTCAACGATGATTTAGTTCATTGCTTTAGGATGGCTTGTGATCGGGCTCTTAAGGTAATTACTTAATGTGCTAGAATGGTCCTAGGATAGATATTAGCATTGAATGTCTCGTAGACCCACAGATTGAAGAGGTAGGCAGTAGGTGGTGACAGCCGTATCTATCCTTTGTAATCCTCCACGTTCGGCTATGCAACAGGCTCTTGGCGGGAGTCGCCTAGTGTTGCTAGGGGTAAACCCATGCCCAATGTGTTGAACAACTTAGCATAAGTATTCAATATTGACATGCTCATTAGTACCTAACCTAGGCTATGTATATGTATATTAGAAGTATTATAGGAGCAACTCCCCAACTCTAGGTCTAACCTCCATTAGGACCCATTTACCCCTTAGAATAGATTGCTTAGGTGTGTGTCACACTACCCATATATTATCAACCTACCCCTATCTTGATAATTGATTAGTATCTCATAGCTTGATCATAAAAGTAGTGTTTACTTTACTCCAATGCCTTCGTTTGGGATAAATACGATACCCTTGGGAATACTCTTGGGTGAATTGATACACGATAGTTTCCGTGCGCTTGCGGACCTCATCTCTTTCGAGAGCTCACCTGTGACGTAAGAAACGTCAACATGGCGCCAAAGGCTCTGAGCGCCGCTGTGCTGCGGCTTGCCGACTTGAAGCCTGCTGTTACTGCTCTATTCTATCTGCTCACACGGTGAAACTCAAACCTCGTACTCCTCTGCTCCACGCCCGAGCTCAACAGCCAGTCCTCTGCTCGACGATGGCGCCGCCGTTCCTTTCGTCATTTCACCTCACCTCCAATAGCAGGAATCATTGCGGGCCCATCCTCTACCCTTCCATCAGTTTAGCTTGTCGAGTTGGAGCTTAACGTGGGTAGTTTTGCAGTTCTGATGCCAGCCATTCCAGATGCTGTCGCGGACATCTTCACATTCCAAGAAACCAAGCCTCTTCTCCTATTCTCTATTGCACCACAAGGTTCGCCATAATCCCCTGAGTATATTTGGCAAGTTGTTCACTCTTGTTTCACCCTAGCTTGGTCGAGCGCCGTCGATTTCATGCGGTCGGGTTGAAAAATGTGTGGGGAATGTTTAGGAATTCGGGTTGTAGGCTTGTTATTGATTCAATTCAATGAGAGCTTGTGATCCTTTGTCCATAGGGCATCCATTGAGGCAATAATCTTGAGCCGTCGTGGTCAGAATAGAGTTTATGAGGAGGATTTCGTGGCCGCCGGCCTCAAACCCAAGCTCGCCCTAGGGCACCCCGTTTCTGTCCATATCACGGTTAAGCATTAATGTTGTGCTCCCCATGTTCCTATAGTACTGCTTGGCAAGTTAGCAACTCGATTTAGGTCTCGGTTTGGATTGTCCATGGCAGCCGCCGTGGTGGCCGCCGCCCTCCACCGTGGGGATCCTCTTTTCCGGCAAAGCTGAGCCCCATTGCCATGTCCAGTGAGTGAGCCATCGACCTAGCTGTGTTTTTGCTCTGGTCCCTTGGTCTGAGGCACTGGTCCAGCAGGGGGTAAGCTAGCACCACCGCCTCTGTTTTGTGGCCTCCATGGCCTTGGCCAGAGGTTGAAGATGAAGTGTGGGACCTAGCGGTCAAGGAAATAGAGGGAAAAAGAATGCAGCAGGCCCAAAAGTCAGTGTGAGAGGGAGAGAGAGAGAATGCATTGTGGCCCCATTGTAAGCCACTGGGCAGTTGCACTGGGTGGGTTTCAAACCTAGTGGGCCCCATATATGAGCCCTTAGGAAATTTTCTTTGGCACAAAAATTTCAGAATATTCTTCCATCTTTGAAATTCCATATCTCCCTGTAGGCAACTTAAAAAATTCCCAAACAAATTTTGCTAGGATCTTCTCAGTGAGTACATTCCTGAAAGTTATAGTTCATGGCATGAAACACAATTGATCATCCTGTATAACTCATTCTTTCAAAAGCTTTGTGCATTTCTTCTAGCAAGCCTAGACCTTGATAAATCTCATATTTCGCCAGCTATTACATCATGACTCTATATATCACCATAAAAATTCCCACACTTGTTTAACTTGATTTACTTGGGTAAATCATGGAGGTTGCCTCAGCTGTGCTGAAATTGGTAGAAAATACCAGAGAAAATATCTAAAGTTCATTCAACCTTCAAAATTGAATTGTGAGCTGTAGATTGATCTAAAAATTGTGAAACAAATTTTCCTAGCATCTTCATGATCTTCTCTAGCTGTTTGTCAACTCAATTCACCTTATCAGCCTTGTTCTATTTCCATGATGGATTTATTGATATGAATCTTCGTCACTTATTTACCACCTAGTTATTTCATGCATCCAGCTACATTCTTTTCTCCTAAATCTTCTCTGAATTGTTCCAACCTTTGTAAATACTTTGAAGAATAGTGCTAATCAATTGCTTAAGCATTTCTTACTAAATGTTCTTTAATCCATGTAGTGTATACAACACTAATTGCATTATTATCTTCATGTCGAATAAAAAGGATTCACGAGAAGTATTCCACCCTGTTGCAACGATTGTACTGCAACGAATACTAAATTGTTGCAGTAAGCTTGGTCTTTTGCCACGATTCACTAGTTCGTGGCATTAGCATCTATCGCCACGGAACACGATCGTTGCATTAGGATCTGTTGCCACGATTTACTAGTTCGTGGCATTAGGATCTATCGCCACGAATCTGTTGCCACGATTCACTAGTTCGTGGCATTAGCATCTATCGCCACGGAACACAATCGTTGCATTAGGATCTGTTACCACGATTCACTAGTTTGTGGCATTAGGATCTATCACCACGAATCTGTTGCCACAATTCACTAGTTCATGGCATTAGAATCTATCACAACGGAACACGATCGTTGCACTAGGATCTGTTGCCACGATTCACTAGTTTGTGGCATTAGGATCTATCGCCACGAATCTGTTGCCACGATTCACTAGTTCATGGCATTAGCATCTATCGCCACGGAACCCGATCGTTGCATTAGAATCTGTTGCCAGGATTCACTAGTTCGTGGTGTTAGCATCTATCACCATGAATCTGTTGCCACGATACACTAGTTCGTGGCATTAGCATCTATTGCCACGGAACACGATCGTTGCACTAGGATCTGTTGCCACGATTCACTAGTTCGTGGCATTAGGATCTATCGCCACGAATCTGTTGCCACGATTCACTAGTTTGTGGCATTAGCATCTATCACCACGCAACCCGATCGTTGCATTAGAATCTGTTGCCACGATTCACTAGTTCGTAGCATTAGCATCTATCGCCACAGAACTCGATCATTGCATTAGGATCTGTTGCTACGATTCAATAGTTCGTGGCGTTAGCATCTATCACCATGGAACCCGATCATTGCATTAGAATCCGTTGCCATGATTCAATAGTTCGTGGCATTAGCATCTATAGCCACAGAACCCGATCGTTGCATTAGAATATGTTGCCACGATTTACTAGTTCATGGCATTAGCATCTATTGCCACAAAACACGATCATTGCATTAGGATCTGTTGCCACGATTCAATAGTTTGTGTCATTAGCATATATCGCCGTGGAACACAATCGTTGCATTAGAATATGTTGCCACGATTCACTAGTTCGTGGCATTAGCATCTATCACCACGGAACGCAATCATTGCATTAGGATCTGTTGCCACGATTCAATAGATCGTGGCGTTAGCATCTATCGCCACGGAACACAATCGTTGCATTAGGAACTTTTGCCACGATTCACCAGTTCGTGGCATTAGGATCTATCGCCCCGAAACACAAATGTTGTATTAGGAACTTATGCCATGATTCACAAGTTCGTGGTGATAGGATCTATCGCCACGAAACACAATCGTTGTGTTAGGATCCATTGCCACGATATACCAGTTGGTGGCGTCAAGATCTATCGCCACGGAACACAAATGTTGCATTACATAGTTCACGTACAGCTAGCTCACACAGTACCTATATGAAAAAATCATCATCTTCACTGTCCTCCCTCAATATTGGAGGTACAATACCATCATTGATATATGTATCATCATCGCCGTGGTGGTCGTCGTCGTCATCTTCATTTGAAAGAGTGGAAGCATCACCAGTTGCTCTGTCAATGTCATTCCTATCCCATGTGGTCATATCCTCAGTAAGTCGTCGATCATCAAATAATGTCTCAGCCTCCATCCTCTCAGTGACATTATTTTCACCGTCTCTAGGGGGCATGGCAAAAAGGTTTCGTAGCTTCGTTTTAACAACTGTAGCCCATTTAGGTTGCTTCACACTTCTAACGTAAAAAACCTGTTCTGCTTGGGTGGCTAAAATGTATGGCTCATACTTAAATTAAGAAATAGTAGTGTCAACATCTATCATTCCGTATCGATCCATTTTGTAGCCTCTGCTTTGGCTTTGACCGGAATGAGGCCGATCAAACCATTCATATTCAAATAACAGAACCTCTTGATTTTTTCAAAATCAACATAAATCATTTTCTTGATTACTCCATACCACTCATGATCACCATCCCGAATAACAACACCACTATTTTGCATCCATAAATCTTTTTCCACCTCTGCTGTTCGAAAGAAGAAGCCATTTATGAATGATCGACTAAAAAAATGTGCCCGACGATCAGGTCCTCTAGATAATGCATACAAATAATTGGTTACTTTGCCTTCTTTGTGTAATGTCGTAATCTGTACACATTAATTAGTATAAAAGGGGTCATCGATAAACCAACTTCAGAACAAATATTTCTTCAATATTTCATCAAAGTAAAAACTTGCATGTACTTACTCATTTCTGAAATTAATAAACAAACTCATCTCTATGGCGTTTTTCAACATCACGAGAATGAATTTTTTTCAGCTCTTCAAAATGCTCACTGAAAAGGGTACAAAATTAAATTAGCCATCTACAATAAGCATGATCCATTAATATAGTATAGAACATCTGAGTGTTATACGTACTTGATCCATGGAGCGGCCTCTTCAACATTAGAAATAATATAATGTCTGATGTTATGTTGTTCCACCATAGTAAGTTCGCCCCATTTAAACCCTTTTTTATAATTATCAACTTCTGTAAATATATTAGACTCGAGAGAAGGTTCATTCGTAGTATATCCCTCAGCTATAGAATTATCAACTTCTATAAATTATCATGACGTTCTGGCCTAGTAAGCTTGGTGCTCAAAAACTGGCTACAAAAAGTCATACACTCTTCCATAATATATCCCTCAGCTATAGAACCCTTCGGGTGAGCTCTGTTACGTACATACCTCTTCAATGTACCAAGGTACCTCTCAGGATATATCCATCTGTAAGAAACAGATCCACTCAAGCGAGCTTCTTCGCCAAGATGGATTGGAAGATGTACCATGATATCAAAGAAAGTGGGAGGAAGCAACATCTCAAGCTTACAAATCGTTTTAGGAAATTGTTCAATCATCTTATCTAAATCAGATTCCGCCAATTCTTTAGAACAAATTCCAGAAAAGAATCTGCTAAACGTAATTAAAGGTTAAACAACCTTTTCAGGCAATATGTCATGTATTGCAATAGGAATGAGCTTCTGAAATATAATATGGCAGTCATGAGTTTTTAGACCAGATACCTTACGTGCTGTTATGTCCACACTTCTCTTGATGTTTGAGGCATAACCATCGGGCATCTTCACATCCGCCAAAAACTTGCACAAGGTGGTCTTCTGATCTTTTTGCAAAGTATATGATGCTGATGGACAATCATACTTCCCTTTCATACCCATCGAATGTTGCTTTGGCCGTATACCCATTTCCTGCAAATTAAAACGAGCTTGTAGACTATCTTTTGTTTTACCATCCATATTAAGTAATGTCCCCAATATGCTATCACAAATGTTTTTCTCAATGTGCATGACATCCAAGTTATTCCTTATTAGCAATGTCTTCCAATACGGGAGCTGAAAAAATATACTTTTCTTCTTCTAACTATGCCACCCATCTTCCTCAATGTGCTTTCTCTTATTATTCGTCTTTCCAAAACTCACTTGATCAAAAGTCTCGTATTGTTGGAGTACTTCGTGACCAGAGTGTGATGTTGGAGCCTCTCTATTCTCTATTTTGTTGTTGAAAGAAGCTTTGTCCTGACGCCACCGGTGAACCTGAGGTAGGAAACGACGATGACCCGTGTAGCAATACTTTCGTCCATGTTTCAACCACAAGGCGTCAGTGTTTACATGGCAGTATAGACATGCTAGCCTACCTTTTGTGCTCCATCCACATAGCATTGCATATGCTGGAAAATCATTTATTGTACACAACATAGAAGCTCGCATGAGAAATGTCTCTTTCTTTGAACTGTCGTATGTTTCAACACCATCAAACCATAATTTCAGTAGCCCATCAATCAAAGGCTGCAGATACACTTCAATTTTGTTTCCAGGTGACTTTGGGCCAGGAATTATCATTGACATCAACCAATAAGGTTGCTTCATACACAACCAAGGTGGTAGATTATAAGGAAGAAACATTCATTACTCCAAAAGGATTGAAACCGTCAGATGCTAGCCCAAGTCTTATGTTGCGAGGATCAGATGAGAAATTTGGGTGAACGCTATCAAAATGCTTCCATGCTTTCAAATCTGCAGGATGGCGTAATATTCCATCATCAATACGTTCTTCTTTGTGCCAGCGCATGTTTGAGCCGTTGATTCTGCCATATAAAATCTTTGAAGACGGGGAATAAGAGGGAAGTATCATAGAATCTTGCGTGCTACAAGCTTCTTGGCTTTCCCACAAGGTAAAGCCTCTCTTGCATCCCCACCAGTACTATTTTTCCATCTTAATTAACCACATTTTGGGCATCGATCCAGCAGAGAATAGTCCTTCCAGAATAACACACAGTCATTGACACATGCATCGATCTTTTCATAGCTCAGCCCGAGGTCACGAACAACCTTCTGAACTTTATCAAGTGTATTAGGAATGCAATGGCCCTCTGGAAGCACATATGAGAGTAGTTCAAGGATCAACTCAACTCACACGCTTTTTTGCTCAAACCAGTTATACACTTTATCTGGTACAACCTGACAATGAAGGATAATTGGGTCACCTTCTCACGACCCGGATACAACTCCTTTTTGGCATCATTTAATAAGTCATAGAATGCCTTTGCACACCCAGTTGGCTCCTGCTGGTTTATAGCATTTTTTGGATCATCAACACCTGCTGAAGTACCACCATGATCACCAGTGCCTCTAAGAAGACTGGACAGCATATTTTCCATAGCAGCATCATCAGAAATTATCTCCTCATTATTTGCTGATTGCTCAGCAATTTTTTCTCAGTTCATTTTTCTCCATGGTGTACCCAACAAGTATAATCAAATGACATCCCATTACGAAGCAAGTGAAGATGAACTTCCTTGTGTCTCCCGTGGCAAATATTACGACATTTCGTGCAAGGACAAGACTTAGTTTCTTCTTCACGAGTGCCCTGGAATGCTAAATTTAAAAATGACTTCATTCCATCCTGCCACTCCTTCGTACGCCTGTCTTTTCCCATCCATGTCTTATCTTCTGACATCGCTTCCTACAATTCAATCATCGTATCCATAAGAGGATTGAACTACAATAACATTATGTGAGCAATTGTACCTAGCGCTATTGCTCCTCCACGTGCGGTGGCCGGCGGATGCTCCTCCACGCTGGTGGACGACGGATGCTCTTCCAAGAGCGTGGTGGCCGGCGGATGCTCCTCCAAGAGCGTGGCGTCCAGCGGATGCTCCTCCAAGAGCGTGGCGGCTGGTGGATGCTCCTCCGGGCGCGTTTCATGCAATCGGGAGAGGGGCCGTTGTGGATCGAAGGGTTCGGCAGGGAGGCACGTGAAGCTATCAGAGTAGGCCCAACACCGCGCTGGGCCGCTTGTTATTTGTGGGCTGAAACTGCGCTGAGTCACATTGTATTCCTGGGCCGAAACTGTGCTGGGACGCTTGGTGTTCGTCCCCATGTACGCATGAGCCCATGTACCAAAATTTGGCGTCGTTAAAGGATATTTTTTTGCGGTAAAAGGAGAAATTTTTAATTTGACAAGCGAAGGGCCCATCGTATGCGGGGAAAAATTATGCTTTAAAAGGATACAATTCCTTGGCGTTATCCCTGTCATGTCTGGCCATCATACGACCTTGTTCGTTCATGTGCACAGATGTCACAGCCATGCAACTGCTTCATCCGTTCGTTCATGTGGACACATGTGACAAATGTGGAACGGTATGCACAGCCTTGGATATGCATATCGTATGCATAAATTTTTTTCCTCGTTTGGGTAGGAGTGGTTCCACTTCAATCTAAGTGGATTGGAGAGTGTCCGGCCATCATACGACCTGGCGTAATGAAGATTTTTGAATCTGATATACTCCTCTTTTAATTCTTATCGTTATGACCACAAGTTGCATTGTCTCAACCAAACACCACGAACAACAACAATGACTCAGCGGAATCGGGAACTGGCCAATTAAAATGGAAGTTAGCAGTCTCGCGGTTCATAGATCGAAACACGCACCATCCTTTTTCTTCTTCCTTTTTCCTGTCCATAACCGTAATACTGTTGAGTTCCATCTTCACCGGCACATATATACGGTCCGGGTGTGCCGGTGTGTATCTTAACCCCCTTCGTGCGTCCCCGGTGGTGGTTGGAAGACCCCTGCAGGTATGTTCTGATTCCTGTCCTCCAACTATATCTAGGTTTCTGATGACGCATGTGGTTCACCACCAGACAAACCAGCAAAGCCTAGGTGATGAGTGGCATGCAAATTTCTTGATGACAAACTGGCTGCGGGGGCCTTCCGTTCGGATGCAACTTTGGTGCTCCCGTTTGTGCTTCCATGCATACTCCCTCTTATGTGTCATCATCTAATTGGTTGAAGTTGAATAAGGCATTATGTTAGGTAAATGAAAGGGCCAATAAAATCATGACACTTAAGTAGGCATGGAAGCACTGAATGGGAGTATACAAGCCGTGTCCCTCCCGTTCTGTCCTCCTATGCGTCATCACACTGATGTGTCAAAATGCTATTGGTCCCTTTATTAATGCTTAGTTTAACTACCATACCTTCACAACAAATAAGATGATGACACGTCAGCGGGAGTGTCATAAAAAAACTAGAGATGGATGCGTCAGCAGGCCGCAGTCAATTTTTCATCAAAAAACTTGCATGCCACTCAACCTTTTTAGGTTTGTCTGGTGGTGAACCGCCTGCGTCATCAGAAACCTAGAGATGGGGTAAGAGGACTAGAATCAGAGCATACCTGTAAGGCTCTTCCCAACAACCACCGAGGACGGATGAAGTACGGGGGGTTAAGGTACACCATCACACCCGTACCGTACGTGTACCCGGCCAGCCCTGTAGTTTACTCCGAACCTCCGGCAGAAGAAAGCAGCATGCATGTTTCATTCTGTATGGAGAATGTTTGTTGTGTATTCATCAGGGAACACATATACACTTTATATAGGCTATCTAGTGTAGTGTGAAACCAAAACAAAACCCTTTCGCACTACACAGATTCAAAAGCTAGTGTTAATGACTAAACGTATGCCTACGCAGTCAGACAATGATGTTAGACCAACGCAGTCAACAATGACTGTTACATGTGTGCATGCTTATCCTTTCTACAGTCTGGTGGTGAACCGCCTGCGTCATAGGAAGCCTAGATGGAGTTTGAGGACAAAAATCGGAGCATACCTGCCTGGACCAGGATCGCCTGACGTAGCAACATTTTGTTGCATGCGTGCAGTAAAGGCTGCATCCACCGTTTATTTTGATCTGACGGTTGTACTTCCCAACTATCCAACTAAGGGGTCCATTCAAATCGTTTCTTCAACTCTTGCCTGCTTGCTTCAACATGAGAAAGAGTTTACATGCATATAATGATGCATACTACAAACATTTAAATAAAACAAACTTCTATAACAAATTAACTGGATTAAAAACACATTAACTATCTTATGTGGCATGCCAATGTGTGGATGTCCAACTCAGAGTAAGGATGAAAGTGAAACGGTTTTTTGAAGTTGATGGACTAAATAATTGACCGATTTGGAAGTTCAAGGACCAAACTTAGTTTTGATTGAAAGTTTGAGGATGAAGTTGAGTATTGCCAGCTTGATGAGCTCAAGCTCGAAAAGTTCGAGTAAGCTCGTTTGTTGTTGTCATTATGATATGTACGTATGATTAACTAAACTATATAACTCTATTAAAAATGTTCTATGGGACACAATTTTTATATATGGTAGAAACAAACTCACTCGGGTTCGACTCGTTGACAGCGCTACATGCAATTAAAGTTTTGGTGCAATCATGTAATCAAAGATTTTCATCTGTTGGATCTATACATCCTACGGTTATTACATCTTTTCATTAAACCCCTTCCACCCCACCACCACCCCTCCACCTGGTGGAGGGGGTTAAATAAAAAGATTCAACGACTGTAATGTAGATCGATCCAATAGTTGAAGATGGTTGATTACCCGAATGCACCAAACATCTTATTACATTCTAGTTCAACCCAACTTTAAAACAAGAAAACTTTAAAACAAGTAATATAGGTAGGAGGTTGTAATGTTTTATGATAATGAACTCAATGATGTTTGTCTGTTCCATCTGTTATTTTGTTTTCTATCTGCTGTTCAGTGAACTATCTGTTCTATCTGTATTCTCTATTAATGAACGACCCTCCGCACCGCTGGTGGCTTGTAAAGTTGCATGTACGATACTTTAGTAGCTAGAGGTGCCAGGAGATCGCCAGCTGCAGGGCCTGCAAAGCGGTCTATAAAGTAGTATACGGTACTAATAGGTAGCGACGACTAGAAAGAAAATTGGAGACAATCAACAAAGAGAAAATAAAATAAAGCACGAGAAAAATATTAGAAAAAGATAGGTAGAACTCCAACATACCACTGGCCCTATTCCCCTATATGCGGTGTAATCATTACCACTACTCCTATACATGGCCAGAAGTTATTACCACTGCTTCAAGGGAAGTGCTGCAGACTAGATGTGCCGATTAGTTTATTTTGTGTTTATTGGGGATTATGTAACAGCTAGTTCAGTCGATTAGCGATGACTGGAATGAAAAGTGGAGACAATGAACAGAGAGAAGGGAACACTGATTTCCTTCGTTACAAACTACTGTATGATTGAATGTATTCATTTCTGGAAGAATCCATTTCATTAAACTGTCTCGTAAGTTTCCTTTGATGCAAACGGAGCTAAACATAAGACGAGCGCGCATAGGGGAAACACAACAAGTGCAACATTCATCAGAGACGAGCGGGCATAGGGGAAACACATATACTACAAGTCTATTTTATATACTCCCTTTGTTCTCTTTTAATTGGCGTTGGGAGAACTAGGGGTGCATCCAAACGGGAATAGAGGGAATATAACCCATATAGTACAATGCCAGATGGCAGAATAGGTCATGCTCGTGCTTAATCCTACAGTTCTCTGTATAGAAGACTCTCCACTCCTCCCACGTAGGCCTGCCACAGCGGGCAGTTCCCTGGTTCCCCCTATTGAGCAGCCCCAAGCGTCATCATCAATGTTGGGCACTGCCACCGGCAGCGCTTCTGGACGAGGCCTGCCCAGGAACCTCCAGGCGACACGATTGATACTATTCATGGCTTCATGTCGACACTGGCAGCACTCCTTGTTGGTCCACTTCATGGCGATGGACCCGACCGCGTTGTAGCCGACGTGGTCCTCACCTTCGACCTGCCGGATATACTGGAAGGCATCGCGGGCCCCGCGGTCAGCGTCATAGCAGAGCATGGTGAGGACGTAGGCCGCCACCATGTGGTCGTTCGCGGCCACCCGAGCAAGAAACTGGGTGCCAAGCTGCGCGCGACCGTGCAGGAAGACGAGGTCGAATCCGGTGACGTAGAACGCATGAGGGTTGCCGACGATTGCCAGGTGCTCCACGAGGCGGTCGTAGCTCTAGTTAAACCTCCAGATACTCTCCCGCTCCAGCGCCATTGCCCACGGCACGATCCCGGCACGCTGTGTGCATGGCCTTGCAGGAGGCGCGCAGACTGGAGAGGTTGTCCATGGGTTACGGGGAGGTTGCGGTGACCCACCCCGCGATTAGGACCACAATATCATGCGGGAAGGGGAACTCCATGGGCTTCGAAGGGAAACAATGAGGGCACGCGCGACAGAGACGAAGAGGAAGAGTACGCGCGGAGAAGAGGATGACCTGTGTGTGTTGCGGAGAAGAGGATGGTGTGTCTTTATTAGTACGCATGGAGAAGACGATGAGACGCGTGCAGTGATGGTTATGGCTTCTAAAGTGCATCGTTTGGAATGCTACTTGCGAAACTCGTATGAATGTCTTTCCCTTCCGGAGGATTCCATTCCTTTAAACTGTCCCATGAGTTTCCTTTGATGCAAACTGGGGTTCTGGCTTCTAAAGTGCAGCTGTATGCTACTTTAGCCGCTGGAGTTGTCAGCAGGCAAGAGATCGCCCGCAGCGGGGCCTGCAAAGCGGGCTGTAAAAAGTATTCCTCCCTCCGCCCCAACTCAACACTATTTTTAGCATTGGTCAAACTTACCTTTGACCAATGATTTCTTGCCTGGTCCTTATTCTGATCATCAGGTCCTTCGCCTGCTGCCCCAGATGACTTGGGGTAGAGTAGGGATGAAAACGGTTGGAATTGAGCTTATTACCTTTGACAACTCCTTATTCAAACTTGTGTCTGAATAAAAAAATTTAAAGAATTGAGCTTATTACTCTCCCCGACTCTAAATACTTAAACATAGGAATAGAAAAAATGCAGGAACGAAGAAAGTGAGAAAACCACGGGAATCAAAATCACAGGAATGGAGAATTCAATATGTTTGGAATGCAGGAATGAAAACATAGGAAAAATGTTAGAGCAACTATAAACAAAATTCTTTAGAATCTTAACTATCATTGTTTGTAATACATAAATCAATGTCATAACTTCTTGCCAAAATGAACTACCAGTTTGCTTCATAAACAACTTCATTCTATTTTTAACATCAAAACGTCTATTGCATTGCAGTAGCTCAGAAATAATTATTCCCTTGTTTCAAAAAAAGAAATAATTATTCCATTTAAATCATTAGGTTAGTTAATTTGACTTTTTGCACCCTATATATTCCCTCCATAGCCAACTAGCAGACCACAAAGAACTTGGACTGGATTATTTCATTCCTCCATTTTACATAGGAAAGGAAGTCTTTCTACAGGAAAGGAAATATGATTCCTGTGTTCCAAACACCTGTGACATCAGCACAATGTAGGAATGAATTCCTTTGAAGTTTCTTTTAAAAATCCTATATTCCAAGGGATGGGGAGAGTACATGTCAGCCCATTAGACCCAACCTACTATTTGGAAAGTATTCGGTTATTGTTCGGAAATTTTCCATTAAAATACGGTATTCCGACAATTCAGTCGGAAATCAGTCTAAATCGTTTCCATTCCGTTTACCAAATTTCAATGTTCGATAAAAATGGTAATCGGAACGAAAATTTCGGAAATTGTTGAAAATAGTAATCGCATCAGAAATTTTCGAAAATGGGGTCGGACGGTTCGGAAATTTACCGTACTGTTTTCATCCCTAGGGCAGAATGATCCTGGCGACCAGAATGAAGTGTCGGATATATGTTGTCCACAGTGCAGGGTTATTCAACACAAGCAATAGGTAGCATATCCTAATCTTTCTCCTCATATATAGCGTGTTAACTAATTTTTCGGCCCCAAATGATCTAGAAAAATTACTCCAGATTTGATGATGCCATAAATTAATCGCTGCTCAAAACAATGATGGTGCTCATCAAGCTCACAAGCTCAACATCATTCATCCTCAAACTAGATAATTATTTCGGATGGATTTACGTTAAGGGGTGTGCATTCGGTCTACCCGATATTTTGGTTCCGGTATTTCGGTCTTTTTCAAAATTTGGTTTCTTGAAATTACTACCCGAATTGTTGTAATAATATTAGGTACCCAAACATTTTGGGTGCCAAAATTCCGGTTTGCTCTTCAGTCCTACTTGATATATCCGAATTATACATTATATCAATGTCATGTTTGCACAAATTTAATATGACTGATAAATTTAATCCCATGAGGTAATTTATTATAAATTGACAAATGAAAAATAAAAAATAAATGTTTAGATCCAAGAACTTCACACATCACAACTTGAAAATAAAATATCTAAATTTGAATTGTTCATAGATTAGCACGCATAATTTAACTTATTATTTGATGGATCGACTATTCGGTTATTTCAGTTACCCGAGAGCGGTACCCGAACCTGATATTTATTTTTCAGTTATTTATATTTGCTACCCGAAAAGTACCCGATAACCGATATTTCGGTCTTTTCGGTTCCATTCTCGGTTTTATCGGTTTCGGTTTCTCGGTCTCGATTTATTTGCCCACCCCTAATTTACGTAGTAGTAGCATATGGGATATACATATTTCTCCTGCATGTTTTTTTGCAAAACTATTTAGTGATATATCCTATGTGCATATTACATATGTAAAACTAATGTAAAGTGTAAAACTTTTTCAAAGGTAAGTCTTAGGTTTCGTCAAATCTATCTTTGAGATTTATGCAATTTTGATCTGTTTTAACAATACAAGAATTGTACTTTTAGATTCACCATGAAAATATTTCCATAATATACAATCTAGTACTATATGTTATTGAAGTTAATAAATTCCATATAAATCATTGGTCAAAGGTAATTAGTTCGACCAAAACAATAATAGAGTTGAGTTGGGGCGAATGAAGTATTATATGTTGTTGTTTGCCGCATAAGGTTTGGTCCTTCATTCAAGCTGTAGCCATTTGTACAGGCGGCTGATGCGACCAGGCGCACCAAGCTTACGTGCGCGCTAGTCACCGAGGCGCCTTAAACGCGCGCAGCGCATGCACATCTTTGAATTCAATTGGAACCGCTCCACGTCCCATCACCACTACTACGCACGTCGAGAGACGAACAACCAGGCGGGATCAAATACCCTGCAGTACTGCAACTGCAGTAGAGATGGCTGACATGAGGGCCCTACATGGTGTGGGACCCACATGTCAGCCACCTCTACTGCACCTGCAGTACTGCAGAGGATGAGCACCCCAGCCAGGCTGCTACTACGCTATAAGATCACCCGAGCATGTCATCGTCTTCTCCGCACAACCACTCTTCCTCTCTTCCCAAAACTGCGCCAAGAACACCATGGCTGACAAGACAACGCCGCCGCCAAGCCTGCCAAAGGACGCCAAGGGGAAGCTTCCCCGACCGGACTCCCCCTCAGACAAGGAGTGGGCTCTCCGGAAGATGGCGCGCGATGTATTTGACAATACATCGCGCTCCATGCGTCGCCTTGGGCTTGGTCCCCTTCCAGAGTATGCTGCCATGGGGACCACGGGCCACTACATCTTTGGCATGACGCACTTGGCCGGTCGCCTCGGCATCCTCTGGGAGACGCTGGCGGACAAGCTCGGCGTCGCCGGGCGCGACAACCTGGTGGCGGTGACGTCCAGGAAACTGGGCTTCCCGTCTCCACCGCGGGAGGCACCCCACCCAGCCAGGAGCCCAAGGAGGAGGAGGAGAAGGAGAAGTAGGTGGAGCGAGGTGGAGGAGAAATAGTTTTTTTCTTGTTCTTAGTCGTGTTGTTTATCTTTTCTTATTTGTAGTTTGTGTTTTCTTTTTTCTTGTTTGTAATGTATCGTCTTAAGGTAATGAACTTTATATTTCTTTTCATTGGTGCGCAAAAATAGTTCTAATGTTGCTGTTCTAATGATAAACTAGTGGAATATTTATCTCTTTTATCTTTTAGAATGGAATATATTTCCACTTCCAACTGTACTGAGTTGGAGATCCAAAAAGTGACTATCACCTATTAGTTTATCTGACAGGACCAGCAGGGAGAAGCCCACTCTCTGTTCAAACCCAACACGGATCCAACATAATGAGCAATCAAACAGCAAAGCACGTAGTAAATCACAAAAAACGCAACAACAGTTTATGTAGTACGTATCAAATTTAGCCCAGATTAGATGCTCGTGGGCGTCATTGCAAAAGGGTGAAGACAAAAAAAGACTTGATTCGAATGGCATGCAAAAACAAACTAGAAGTCAGGGTCATCGAAATTTTTGCCCGATTTGGATTGAGTCTTAGTTATAGACTTCCATAATAATAAAATGTATCAGGTGTTTTACTTTCACTAGTGTGTCATAAAGTGTACGCCGGCCACGTATCCTGATCCAACCGTACAACTTCAAATAAAGGAGGGTTAGAGCATCTCCAACCCTTTGTTATTTTTGGTTTGCTATTCTTTCAAATGACGAATATGCTATCCGCATTTAGCATCTCATTCCATGAGCATCTCCAACCCGTTTGCCATATGATGTGCTATATTAATTTTTTTTCATATTTTATTAGTTTATAATAATTATTTTAAAATTCAAATAATATTGTTGCAATGGCTATATTGTAACGGTTGTATTTATAACAGCTATTTTTCAATGGTTATATTTCTCACGACTATTTTTCAACGGATGTATTTCCAACGGCTAATTTTCAACGACTATTTTGCAATGGAATGACGATAATGTACTGGAAATCAGGAATAGCAAACCGGATAGCATTTGCTACTAGTAGCACACTGAGAGCTCCATATAGCAAATAGCTAAAAGTAGCAATCCTAATAGCAAACCGGTTGGAGATGATTTTTGCTCTAGATTTGCTAAATAATAGGATAGCACATCATATAGCTAATGGGTTGGAGATGCTCTTTTAGCCATTAGCTATATGGTGTGCTATCCTATTATTTAGCAAATTTAGAGCAAAAATCATCTCCAGCCGATTTGATATTAGGATTGCTACTTTTAGCCATTTGCTACATGGAGCTCTCGGTGTGCTACTAGTAGCAAATGCTATCTGGTTTGCTATCCCCAATTTCTGCTACATTATTGTCGTTTCTGTTGCAAAATAGTTGTTGAAAATTAACCGTTGGAAATACAACCGTTGAAAAATAGTCGTTAGAAATATAACCATTGAAAAATAGCCATAAGAAATACAAACGTCACAATATAGCCATTGCAACAATGTTATTTGAATTTTAAAATAATTATTACATATTAATAAAATATGAAATTTTTTAATATAGCACATCATATAGCAAACAGGTTGGAGATGCTCATAGAATGAGATGCTAAATGTGGATATCATATTTGCTATTTGAAAGAGTAGCAAACTAAAAATAGCAAACGGGTTGGAGATGCTCTTAGAAGATTGGTGAAAAATAATATGAACTTATAAGAAAAAGGAGAAGAAGAAAAAGGATGGCGCGCGTTTCGATACATGAACCTTCACACTGCTGACATCCATCTTCATTGGCCAGTTCCCGATTCTGCTGATCTCTCCAGCATGTATTCACACTAGCTACTCTCTGGTGATTGGACCCAGGGTATCCCATGGCCCACCCGGCATATCCAGTGGGTGGGCTCCTGAGAAATGTTGTCGTTGTTGTACGTGGTTTTTCGGTTGACACAATGCAACTTGTGGTCATAACGATAAGAATTAAAATTAGAAAGAGTATATAAGATTCAAAAATCTTCATTACTCTCTTTACTCCGAGCTCGGGCCCGTCAAATTCGGAAACTCCTCCGCTCATATCGTAACTGCATCAGTTATATATCCAGGCCCGTTTCCAATTAAAATCCAAACTAAAGGTTCAGACGAAGGTTTTGCACAAGAGATAGAGTTGCGCCGCGCCACCGCAGACAGCAACCGTAGGGATGACATGGAGAGAGACCCAATGGTGGGGACTCAGGTCGACAACATGACGTTCGAGGAAGACGTGATCGCCACCATCGTGACGTCCTTCGGCAAGGTCGTGGAGGACTGGCTCGACGAGGTACTCTACGTCCACCGTTCGCCTTCACAAGCTCGTCATCGGTCTTGACGTCGAGTGGCACCCCAGCTACTCCGCCGACCAGAACCCCGTCGCCATTCTGCAGCTCTGCGTCGGTCGCCGCTGCCTCATCTTCCAGGTCATCCATGTTGACTACTTCCCCGACGAGCTGGAAGATTTCCTCTGCGATTCCGACTACCGCTTCGTTGGCGTCAGCGTGGAGGGTGACGCCGACAGACTTTGGAAGGACTGGCAGCTAAAGGTGGCCAAAACAGTGGACCTGCCCGAGCTGGCGGCGGAGGAGATGGATCGCCCGAGCCTCCGACACGCGGGGCTGAAGGACATCGCGAGCGCCGTGATGGACGCTGACATGGAGAAGCCTTACGGGGTGAGGACGAGCAACTGGGACACGTACAATCTCTACGGCGAGCAGATCAGCTATGCGTTCATCGACGCCTTCGTCTCCTTCGAGGTCGGCCGCAAGATGCTCTCCGGCGACTACTGATCTTACCACCGAGTTTGCGGATCGGCTGCCGTCGATCATCCTGGCATATGGAATTCGTAGGTGCAACGCTCAAGTTCTAGCTTTTGTGCTTGTGCACCCAATCTCTCATAAAATTATTTTTTCTTGAGGAAACACTATATCTTGCTTTTAAAAACATGCATGTTATTTCACATGCATCGAGGTCTTTCACATGCATGTTAGTTGTCCATGCATGATACACCCCAAACATGATCAACGAGCCTCAAACATGATGATCTCTCAACAAAAAAGAGAACACGTAACGTCAGCAAACATAGTCGAGGTCTTTCACATATCACATCTATGTTAGACGTACATATGCTACGTCCCAAACATGTATAAATAGAATAATATTTCCTACCATGCATATATATTTCTATATTTATCATATTCTCTACCATGCATGTGTGTATGCTCTCAACCTACAGTATATGGCAGTTTAACTACCCCACTAATGAAGTATATTATCCTGTCATCAATAGAGATAACAAATTTGACACAAGGATGTTCCCTCGACAGTACGAGGATAGAATGTGGACTACCATCGTCGAATAAGCACACAGCTCTCACTACATATGTACATGGTTAATCAAATTAATCGATCGCAAGCTGCCATTATGTATCGCTGTACTCATCTTTTGAAGAAACAACAGGCGTAGGCGCTAGCCGCTACGTGATCTGATTTTAGGAACAAATGAACACACTTGTGAAAACACGTACGCCACATCCGATCCTCAACGTCATCCAATTAACATGTTCCTCAACAAGGGGGCACCAAAATCCTCAACACGTGACCAAACATGCTTGATTGCGAGTCTCTTTCACATGCATTACATTCATGTCCACCATCATCCATGATCACAACAATTATCAGTTCGTTATGGACTCTCGGTCAGCAACAGTCGGATCCTTAAAAAAAAGATATGGACTCTCGGTCGATTGCCATGTGCGTTCACGTCAATCTCCGCACCTTTGTGTGTCAAATTAAAAAACTGGCCGATGGGACGTGTTGAGCCATTGCGATAACCGAGAGGCGAACCGCGGTTTGGAGTAACTCTGACCATCGATTCAAAAGCACAATTTTTGAAGCGTCCGATCGTCTTCACTCACGCACTTAGACGACGACCCGCTATAAAGGCACACCGTCCTCTTCTTCTCCATCGCACCTCTCGATCGATTTTAGCCTCCAAACTTCTCCTCTTGCTTCTCCGCCGCACCACCGTCGACCACCTCTCTCTCTTTGTTCACACCTCCGTTGCTACACAAATGGGTAGCCCCGCACCGAAGCGCTCCTGGTCACCGACGTCCTCCGATCTTCCTTCTCCGTTTCCATCGCCACCAAGGCCGGTGGAACTGGAGGCGGCGCCCACACCTCCTCCACTCCCATCTCCGCCCGCAGCGCCCGCACCTCTTCCGTCCGACTATGATGAGACTGTCCGCCTCATCAAGGAAAGCATCGACAAACTCGACGACAAGCTTAAGGAGGTCACTAGCAGCCTATTCACCGCCAACGTGCAAGCAAAAGCGCTCGACAAAATGGCGCAGGATGTATTTCACAATACATCTCACTCCTGTCGCCGACTGGGACTTGGTGTCCTTCCCCACCACGCCAGCATGGACTCCGCCGGCTACTACATCTTCGGGTTAGGCTTTGTTGCCGCTCGTCTCGACTGCCTCTACGAGACAATCAGTGAGGAGGCCGGGGTGGGGTTTCGCGAGCAACTCGTGAAGGCCGTCAGGCGGAAGAAGTTCGATCTGGTGTCAGAGGATGCTCCGCCGGCGGTTGCGGCGGAGGCGGAGGCACCGGCGGCGGATGCGGAGGTGGAGGCGCCGCCGGCGGAGGCGGCGGCGGAGGTTTACAAGTCCTCCTGCGAGTAGAGTAGGACGAGTAGTAGTTTTTTCTTTTGTTTTCTATGTGTTTTTTTTCTTGTTTGTAATATATGTGTTGTTTTTATGTTAATAAAAAATGTCTTTTATTTTATGTTCATGAACAATGTGTCCTACAGTACATGCACTAATGAAAAACTCCTCCTTTTATCGAAAAACATCACATATGGAAAATTAACACATTAGTAATATTATACTGTATCTAATAAATACTCCTTGTTATTCTTTTATTTGACGTTTTGAACAAAGCATTGAACTAACATTAGTAGGACGTACGTAGTAGAATTATATTTCAAAAAATTACGAAAATAAAAAGCTACACACTTAATTAATTTTATTTCTTTTCTCTTTACCAGTTGTCATCGTGCCCGCCCCACCACCCCCACCCACCGGCCTGGCCCTAGGCAGTAGCCCACAAATTTTCTGCGACCCTGCAGCACAGCATCGCACGTGCGCCCCCGCCTCGCACGTCGTCTGATCAGAATCGCATAATCGTGGGAGCGGGATACGCGGGATTTCCATCCTTTGTTGTCCAGACAACATACCCAGCGCGAAGTGAAGGATCTCAGTGGGATTTCCATGGGACGGCGTGCGGGGCAGGCGCACACGCGCGACGTTGTGCGACAGGGCCGCAGAAAATTTATTTCCGCCCCCCTAGGCCCAGAGCCGGGCCTGCCTTTAAGACCATCCGCAGTGGTTCACGGTAAAGCTTTAGGCTGTGTTTGGGAACACAGTTTTTCAATACTAAAGTTTTGGAAACCACAGTTTTTAAAATGACATGGCAATACCAAAGTATTTCAATAACATAGTTTTGTAATACCACAATTTTGCAATACATAGGACTGTTTGGTTGACAAACACCATTCTGTAAAAAATACCATAGTAATATCAAATACCACGGTATTGCTAATTGCTCTAAAACTCAAAAAATACCGTGTTCCCAAACACCATTACTGGCCTGCGAATCAGATGGTCTTATCTCTTAACTCCTTGGTGCGGAAATCGAATTCTCTGCGGCCCTTCCGCACAGCATGACTTGGAGAAATGGGCCACCAACGCATCCCGACCCTGCGAAAAGATGACGAGCAGCAGCAGGTGAACACCATGCAGCGGCGGTGCAATGGAAAATGGCGGCAGCAGATAGCGATGTACCTGGATGTTGGTGTAGTCAACCTCGCACATCTTCCGCGAGTCGTTCACCTTCCAATGGAAGCCATGCAGGTGCTTCCACAGCCGAAATGCCGCATCTGGCGATGTGACGTTGACAAAGCAGCAGCCCTTGTTGGCCTCGAACCTTGGCAAATGCAACAAACGAGGTTAAGTATCAATTAGTAAAAGACCGGAGCTTGATTAGTATAATCATATATTTCAAAGCATAGGCGTGGTACTTGAAGTCAAATGGAACGTAAATAAAATCGTATTCCGACTTGACGCGACCCACTGCAATTTTCGCGTTCTCCTCGGCACAGGGCTGATCAATGATGTTCATTACTTTTTGCCTCCTATGGAAAACAATGTAAAACATCAGGTATTAATGCATCAACAAATATGAGGGGGAGAATACCAACGCGCAGATTTAAAAGTATGTTGCGGATCATCAGCGTCGTCAGACCAGAAGCAGGGTCAAAGAAGCGCTGTGGTCGCCGCGAACTCGAGAATGGATTGAGGGGAAGGCTCATCGCCAACGGATTGAGGGGATGGAAGATACACGGCCGCTATGGGCGATGAGCCTTCCCCTTGATCTGTTCTTGAGTCCGCGTTCCCGGACCCGGCCCTAACTCCATCGTCGCCGATAGAGTCTGCTAGGGGTCGGGGGTGTTGGGGGCCGGGGTGTGGGGGGGCGGGGGTTTTGGGGGTGCAGTGGGCTGGGGTCGGGGCGCCGCTGGGGCGGGCCGGTGGCGAGGGCACAGGGGCAGCGGGGCCGGAGAAGAGCCGGCGGTGGGAGCGCAGGGGCAAATAAACTCAGCCATCACAAATGATCGCATTTCTTGTAGTGTGTGTGTGTGTGTGTGTGTGTTTTAATGAATGCATGAATGTGTGGTGTGTTCATCGTCTTGTACTTTTTTCTTCTGTTTTCTGACAATCTTTCAACTATATATACATATATATATATATACATATATATATATATATATATATATATATATATATATATATATATATATATATATATATATGACGATCTTTCAAAAAATAAGAGAAAACATGTAACTTCATGAAACATGATTGAGGTCTTTTGCGTGACAAACTGAAAAAAACTGGAGCATTGCATATACCTTGGGCCGGTGGGCCCTTTGCGTGTCAAAATTAAAAACTGGAACTGAAAATTTGAAACATAGCTCGACGGACCTACAAAGTATGCCAGATGGGCCACTGCATACCCTGGACCCTTTGCATGTCAAATTAAAAAATTGTCGGTGAAGCAACAACTTAGAGGAAGCCAACCGCGGTTTGGATTAATTCGAAAGCGCAGTTTTCGAAGTGTCCGATCATCTCCACTCACGCGGACCATACGCAGTGGCATACTATAAAGCATACTGGATACACTGTTTCGCAGAGTAATTTAGAGTACGTAGTGTAAAAGCTGAAAGAGAATAGTGTATAGAGTATGCTTTAGAGTACGCTGGTGCGGATGGTCGACGAGGACCCGCTATAAAGGTGCACCCGTCCTCTTGCGTCTCCACCGCACCACTCCAAACTTCTCTTCCTTCACCGCTGCACCATCGCCAACCACCTCTCGCTCTTTCTCCGCACCTCCGTCGCCGCACAAATGGGTAGCCCCGCACCGAAGCACTCCAGGCCGTCGACGTCCTCCGAACCTCCTTCTTCTCCGTTTCCGCCGCAGCCAATGCCGGTGGAACTGGAGGCGGTGCCCACACCTAATCCGTCCCCTTCTCCACCCGCGGCGCCCGCACCTCCTCATCCCGTTTGGGTTCAGGAGACTGTCCGCCTCATCGAACACCGCTTCGATGAACTCAATTGGCGCCTGAAGGAGGCCACCGAGCACCTTTCCGCCACCACCGGGCGAGCAAAAAAGCTCGACATATTGGCGCGAGATGTATTTTGTGATACATCTCGCTCGTGCGACCATCTGGGTCTTGGGAAACTTCCTGTCTGCACCAGCATGGACACCGCCATCCACTACTGCTTCGGGTTAGGGTTTGTGGCCGGTCATCTCAACGTCCTCTACGAGACGATCAGGGAGATGGCTAGGGTGGAGGACCGCCAGCATCTTCTACGGACCGTCGCCCGGAAGCTTATGAATCAATTGCCGAAGGAGGCGGCAGCAGCGGCGGCAGTGGAGGAGCCGACGGCGGCAGCGGCGGAGGAGGCGACAGCGGTAGCAGCGGCGAAGGAGGAGGCAGTGGTGGCGGAGGAGGTGGAGGAGATCTCCTCCGACTCCGAGTTGAGTAGTATTTGTAGTTTTTCTGTTTCTTGTTTTCTATGTGCTTTCGTAGTTCTTGTTTGTAATATATGTGTTGTTTCTATTGTAATGATAAATGTCTTTTCTGTTCATGAACAATGCGTCCTATGCAGTATCGAAAAACAACTCATTTCTGAAAAAGGGGCAAGATAATTGTTGTTAAATGTCTAGCCAAGAATTTGTTGTGTTGCGACAATCGATGGATCTTGGTTGAAACTCCATTGAGATCGTGGTTGAGGTTGCATTTCTCCTCTTTTGTGTTCTTTCACTCAATTTTTTCATTTGTAGTAGGCGCATGGGAAAATGTATTTTTAGTATGTCATAGTATATACTACATGTTATCATTTCATTGTGATTAATGTTACAAAATGTTGATTGTTTACCATCGTCCTTTGGTGGACTTGGCTTTATTTGCATATCGTTTGCATTAGCACATATACATTTGCTTATTCATATTTTTTCGTATTTTTTTTGGAATGTCCCACTAGCTAGCAGATGACTGCTTTTAGATTTCGATCTCCATGCATAGTAACAAAGATGAATTAAAAAGCGAGCAAGTTGTCCTAAGGCGAAGTCTACCACTCCAGCTGCACACACCATGTGCAGGAATCGACGCGACATGAGATGTAATTAATCACAATTGGATGCGTGCACAAGGGCGCGTCTTGCGTCAAATTCTCCACTACCGCGAAAATTTTATCGTTCTACTTGGCGTGCCACATTTGAGATTTTGACAATTCAATTTTCACTACCTGCGCCTCCAATTTCAGTCCCGCCTATTATTGTAACCCTATTTCAGCCACGATGAGTATAAATGGAAACACTGGCCTCCGTTCTCGACACACCGCTGCCCCGCCCTTCCCGTGATCTCGCAGTACTCCAAATGTGTTGTCTCTCTGTCTTGTGTTCCATACTTGTATTCCTAAGGAATTCCCGTGTTTTTATTTCCCATGGTTTTTACAATTTTTCCCCCATGGATCTCGCAGTGACGAATCGAAGCTCATGGTGGTGTTGACTCTTGGGTACAACGCCGGACGACCAAATTTTACGGGCTCTACCGAACTTTTTCGTCGCCGACACCTCCCTGCGACATCGCATTCCGGACTCCAGTTTTGTGCTAGGTAAATTACACGATCCATGCCGTCTTTTTATAGAGCTATATTGGCTTGGTTCTACACGATCCATGCAGTTTTGGCCTTGTTAAGTTATACACGATCCATCTTGATATACGAAGATTAAATAAATTAACAAAGAAGAAATGTGGTCTTCTGTTTCACGAATTTAGTTATATATATATATATATATATATATATATATATATATATATATATATATTACATCTGTCCCTAAATAAATGTTGCTCCGACAGCTTATTACGGTAGTGTATTTCTAGTTCAATTCCTGGCCGGGAATGACAAATACTAAAAACCAGAGGTAGTAGTATGTAATTTCTGGATTTAGAAGTAAATGGCGCACGGGTTATCTGATCAACTACTCCAAATGTTGTACTCTCATTCCTGTTTTACAAATTTGTATTCCTAAGATTTTTAGTTCCCATGGTTTTCACTTTTTTCTTTATTGTGGCTTTCTCGTATCGTACGTTTTTTTCTATTCTTTCTTTTCTAATTCCTCTGTTAGTAACAAACACTGCAGTTTATAGAAAGCACACCATCCGATCCAAAATCTACGTCGGTCATGTAATCTGACGTTATCACTGTTATTTGGAATGACTACTTATAATGCTCTTTACATTAGGAACAAGACATCAAACCGTGATGTCCTCTACAAGCATCCATGGTAGCCAACAAGCACCTGGTATAACTATAAATGTGTTTACTATCAAAATTAAACGAATTTAGACAACATTAAATCGTTTGCATGGTACGTAGAGAATATTGCAGCACATGATGTTCAGGAACCCCGGGGTTCTTCACTCCTTGGTACTACTATGATGCATGAACGAACAACAGGTATAGATATACAAACCAGAAATACTCCTTCCGCCCCAGTGTAATTTTACTTTTGGAGCTTAAAAAATGTCCCACTCCAACTCTATCCTCGGTAGTAGCTTCCAACTACCCATATCACATCACATTACTACCTGCCTCTCTATCGTGTCATTTGTTTTGGCAGAGCGTTTTAGTTTTTTACTCTACTCCTTTGGCGTTGAATTTGGAGCATTTTGAGAGACTACGTTCTGTCCTTTAGGCTATGTTTGGGAACACAGTATTTTTGGAGTTTTAGAGCAATACCGTGGTATTTGAGATTACTATGGTATTTTTTACATAATGGTGTTTGGTAACCAACTCAAAAACTATGTATTGAAAACCATGCTTTTGCCTATACTATGGTATTTTTGGGGTATAAAAAACTTTGGTCCGAACCAAAGTTTTTCTCTTCTTGCTTGCTCTTGATGCTTGCTACTTTGCTCCCAAACAGTTCTATGTATTGCAAAACCATGGTATTACAAAACCGTGGTATTGAAATACTTTGGTATTGCTATGTCATTTTAAAAACTGTGGTTTTCAAAACTTTAGTATTGAAATACTATGCTCCCAAACACAACCTTAGATGTATTGATGATGGGTGTATCATGGTCATTTGCACTCTTTCCTAGGCTCTACTAATTGTTTTAGCATGCCTTGCGATTCTACTTTCTTATTAGTACTTAGTCTTTATAGTTAACAGTTCATCAGCCTGTGTGATGGCGTGATTTTTTTATGCCTCCACGTTGTGCTCTCTCACCGCCGGCCACTCCGGCCGGCACCGGCGCCCACGCCCTGCTGCTGGTCACTTTAGTGTCCTCCCCGACACGTCTCCCTCGCCCATCACCACGTCCCATCCTTCGTGTGCCATGATTACCCCGCCATCCGCAAATCCTTGGCCATTACTCGCCCTGCCACCAATCCTCCTCGAGAGTTTCAGCGATACCAAACCCTCGCTTTGTTGAGTGTCGCAAGCTGGCACTATGCAGTACTGCACCTGCAGTAGCCACCACTGACAAGTAGACCCGATGTCTCATGGGCCCACATGTCAGTGGCAGCTATTGCAGGTGCAGTACTACGAAGTATTTCAATCCCGCAAGCTGCCTGCCTTATCTGTCTTCCATTTGCCACCTACAACCGCTGGCGTTCATTACTTGCCCTGCAACTAATAATTCTCTTCGAGACGCGCTCCGGCTGATGTCAGTCAGACCGAACTGGCGAACCCTATCTTTATCTAGTCTAGCGTTGCCAGCTGCATGCCCCCTCACAGTCTTGCCTACTTCACTCATGGACTGAAAATCCTCTGCAGTACTACGAGTGCGTACCTCCACTGACATCTGTACCTGATGACTCATTTTAGGGTATGAACAGCAACAAAGAAGTCAATAATGTAACCGCCCCCCCCCCCTCAAAATAGTTGTCGTTAGGACAGTCCTAACTACTGTAGTAGTTCATTTTTAATTCATTTGTTGGTCTGATACGACAACTAATATAAACCGGGAGGGAGTACTACAGAACAAAATGGTGCTGGCACGACACGGTTGTCCCACGCTCGTATTTGCCACACTCGTCCTGAAGATGGTATGGACATCAGACTTTTCTTCTTTTCACACTATTTTTACATGATACTAAACTTGTTCAGGCGGTAATTTCACTACCAGGATTCTGGTTTATTGCGACGAAAAAAATCATTGCAATAGCTCAAAATTCGTCGCGATAGGTTGTTGTCGCAACGAAATAGAACGTCGCGATAGTTTTTCCGACTCGTGGCGATAACAGCCGTGGCAATAGGTTATTGCGACGACTTGACATCCGTGGCAAATAGTATGGATTTGCGACGACTCCACGTTGGTGGCAAATAGTATGGTATTGCAATGGTTTAACGTATTGAAACAATTTAACGTATTGCGACGAAAATATCGGTGTTGCAATGATGTCACATTCGTGGTAAAAAGTATGGTACTGCAACGACTCCACGTTCATTGCAAATAGTCTGGTATTGCAACGATTTAACGTATTGCGACGATTTAACGTATTGTAACGAAAATAACGGTGTTGCAACAATGCCACATTCGTGGCAAAAAGTATGGTATTGCAACGACTCCACGTTCGTCGCAAATAGTATGGTATTGTAACGGTTTAACGTATTGCGACGATTTAACGTATTGCGACGAAAATAATGGTGTTGCAACGATGCCACATTTGTGGTAAAAAGTATGGTATTGCGACAACTCCACATTCGTGGCAAATAGTATGGTATTGCAACGGTTTAATGTAATGCGACGATTTAACGTATTGCAACAAAAATAACGGTGTTGCAATGATGCCACATTCATGGCAAAAAGTATGGTATTACGAAGACTCCACGTTCGTGGCAAATAGTATGGTATTACAATGGTTTAACGTATTGCGACGATTTAACATATTGCAACGAAAATAATGGTGTTGCAACGATTTCACATCTGTGGCGATAAGTACGGCATCGCGACGATTTCATACTCGTGGCGAATAGTATGGTATCGCGACGTTTTCACATTCGCGACGAATAGTACGGTGTTGCAACGATTTCACATCCGTAGCAAATAGTACGGTATGACAACGTTTTTACATTCGTGGCGAATAGTATGGTGTTGCAATGATTTCACATCCGTGGCGAATAGTACGGTATCGCGACGATTTCACACGCGTGGCGAATAATATGGTATCGCGACGTTTTTACATCCGCGGCGAATAGTACGGTATCGCGACGATTTCACACTCATGGCGAATAATATCATATCGCGACGTTTTCACATTCGTGGCAAATACTACGGTGTTGCAAAGATTTCACTTCTGTGGCGAATAGTACGGTATCGCGACAATTTCACACTCGTGGCGAATAATATGGTATCGCGACAATTTCACAGCCGTGGCCAATAATACGGTAATGCAACGATTTCAAAACCGTGACAATAGTATTGTATTGCAACGATTTCTGATGTGTGGCAATGGGTTCGTAATGCAACATATTCAAATCTGTTGCAACAGGGTCGTAATGCAACGTTCTCTGGGTGGTGGCAATAGCAGTCCAGTGCAACGCTTTTTTGGTCGTAGCCAAATGTTTGTAGTGCAATGTTTTATAATTTGTGGCAATAGCTAGCTTCCTAGTGCAACAGTTCATTTTTGTTGCAATAATCTGTTAATGCCACGTTTTATAATTAGCAGCACTAGAATCCTAATGCACCAGGTTTGAAAATTAGTGGCAACAGAATCAATTTATTCGCACATGATACGTCTGTCGACTTACCAACAAACATCCAACAATTGATGCAACACTCAAGGACCCTTGCGTTGTTGCGAGACGATGTTATTTACAGTTTTTTCAGGTTGCAACATTGTACCCATTAAAATAGCACCGCGACGAGTTGTAGTATTAGGAATAGTTTCTCGAACATCCAGCTTCGACTTGGTGCGAGCAGAAGCCTTTTGTGGAGTTGCGGCTAGCCGTTGTTGATTTTGCAAGCTCTCCATCATTCTGCGCATGTCAGCTAGCTCCTTTTCTTGCCGTGTAGAATTGGCTGCCATCTGGTCATGTAAAGCCTGGACTTCCTGGTTGAGCTGTTCATTTGCCTGGACGAAGCCATCCATCTGGGAGGTTATATAATAATTTCTTCCTTCCAACTCTTGCACCTGAGAGCTGAGGTCTTCATTTCTATTTTGCAAGGATCGAACTTGCTGGTCGAGCTGGTTAGACATCTGGATACGCAGTCTTTCAGAAACATTAGGTTTAGCCATATAACCACGCCCCGAAACTGTGATCCTCCAGAACCGGTTGCGGATATATAAGTAAGCTGGAAGATGTTGTTTCTTTCCTCATCTGGGATTGGGACTCCCAGCTCAGCTTTTTGACGTTGATTTGGGCACGTGCCTGGGTCTATATACAAAAAGAAAAGTCACATGTACATTGCAAATATTTATTTAAATGGGGACTGTTTGAAGTGTTTCTCACATGTACAGCTTCTGCATGCTCATTTGCCCATTGACCGTTCTTCACATGGCTTGCCTCCCACAGTTCTATGTCATCGGGTTCTTTTCCGGTCTCTGGGTCTCGCTACATCAAAGACAAGTAAAATTTGATTGAATGATTGCAGTTCAAAGTAAAAGCATGATTTAGTTTTCATACCTTCTCGTAACTAAGTTGGGCGTAGGATTTCGAGCCAAGCAAGTGTTTTGTCTTTTGAGTACATCAATTTCGTGAATTGGTTCTGCTTATTGACTGCAATTTTAATAATTAATTTCACGAATGGGTGTTATCAAAGAGTTTTTGTAGGATATGAAGGTATTAGAAAGCTAGCTGACCTTGAATCGCTCGGACCCAAAATAGTCCATAAGCGCCAACCAATCGGAATCTGCTACGTCAACAGGCTTGTTTTGTATACGTTCCTCATCGATCGAATACTTCTTATAGGTGGCATGCAATGTTGATCGCCACCCCTTGTAGCGCTCACCAGCAATCTTCAATATTTTTCTTTTGGTATCATCTGTGTCCTCCAAGTCCCAGACATTCTGTACATTATATATCACACTGTTATAAATGTACAAGATGGAGGTCGCTAGAAAAAAATACTTATGTGGGGTGTCACAACACTAACCAGAATGTCTCTCACTATATCGCTCTTCGAAGTATCGCCAACCTCTGCCCACTTCCTTACACCAGCTGATTAGGACCACATCGGCCCTAATCAGCTGGTGTATTGTGACACCAGCTGGTGTATGGTGATATACAATGTACAAAATGCCTGGGACTTGGAGGACACAGATGATACCAGAAGAAAAATTTTGAAAATTGATGGTGAGCGCTACAAGGGGTGGCGCTCTACTTTGCATGCCACCTATAAGAGTTATTCTGCCGATGAAGAACGTATACGAAACCGACCTTCTGACGTAACGACGCCCGAGTGGTTGCACCTAATAGAATATTTTGGGTCTGAGCGATTCAAGGTCAGCTAACTTTTTAATAGCTTCGCATCATACAAAAAACATTTCATTTACATTCATTCGTGGAATTAATTCTTAAAATTATTGCAATCAATAAGAAGGACCAATTCTCAAAATTGAAGCGGACAAAAGGCGTGTCACTTGCTTGGCTCCAAATCCTACGCCCAACTTAGTTACGAAAAGATATGAAAAAATAAATCACGCTTTTACTTTGCGCTACAAACAATATGTATACCGATATGTTAAAGTTTACTTGTATTTTATGTAGCGAGACCCAGAGACCGAAGAAGAACCCGATGACATACAACTGTGGGAGGCAAGCCATTTGTTGGAGAACGGTAACTGGACAAACAAGCTGCCAGAAGCTGTACATGTGAGTAACACTTCAAATAATCCCCAATTAAATAAATATTTGCAAATTACCTGTGACTTTTCTTTTCATATATAGATCCAGGCACGTGCCCAAGTGGACGACATGGAAGCTGAGCAGGGAGGCCCAATTCCAAATAATGAGAGAAACCACATCTTCAAGTGTTGTTATAGATCCTCAATCGGTTGTGCAGGATCACAGGTTCGGGGGCGTGGTTATATGGCTAACCCAACTGGTCCCAAACGTGAACGTATGAGTATCCAGATGTCTGAAAACCTCAACGACCAAGTTCGAAACTTAGAAGTTAGAAATGCAGGCCTCAATGAAATAGTGCAGGAGTTGAAAGGAAGAAATGATAGCTTAAACACCCAGATGGACTGCATAAACCAGAAGAATGAAGCGTTAATCATTGAAGTCCAGAACTTATAAGGTCAGATAGTAGCTGATCGTGAACAGACAACTAAGGAAATGCATGACATGCGCGCCTCAGTGGCTGAAATGCACAAAATGATGATGGCGACCACTCCACAGAAGGTCCAACAAAGGAACCGCCAAAAGCCACCCGCTCCAACAATTAGTCCCGGTCAGCTTAGGAAACTCTTAGCATGCAAACACGTCGCTTAAGTAATCCTTAAGTGTTGTTATGCGTGTTGTAATATCAATTGATGAATGTTTATTGTTAAACTACCAATTCTGTTGCCACTAATTTTCAAACCTGGTGCATTCGGGTTCTACTACCGCTAATTATAAAACGTGGCATTATGAATTTCTTGTAACGAATGATAAATTGTTGCAATAGGAAGCTATTGCCAATACGGATGATAAAATGTGGCAATAGAATGACAAAACATTGCAGTATAAACATCTGGCAACGACTCAAAAAAACGTTGTATTAAAACACTATTGCCACAAATAAGAAATCGTTGCAATACCAAACTATTCGCCACGGATGCGAAATCGTTGAGGTATCATACTACTTCCAACGGATCTGAAATCGTTGCAATACGATACTATTCGCCACGTTTGTGGACTCGTTGCAATACCCAACTATTCGCCACGGATACGAAATCGTTGCAGTACTAGACTAGTTCCTACAAATCTGAAATCGTTGCAATACGGTACTATTCGCCACGTTTGTTGACTCTTTGCACTAACCTACTATTTGCCACGGACGTTAAACCGTCATAGTATCATACTATTTGCAACAGCTGTGACATCGTCGCAATACCATACTATTTGCATGGAATGTGAAATCGTTGCAATACCGTGATATTCGTTGCAATATGGTAAATCGTCGCTACACCATAACTCGTTACTATATGTTACTATTTGCCACGGCTGTGAAAATCGTTGCAATACTGTAGTATTTGTCATGATTGTGAAAATCATTGCAATCACATACTATTACCACGAACGCGAAATCGTTGCAATACAATGCTATTCGTTGCAATATGTTAAATCATCGCAATATGGTAAACCATTGCAATAACATACTATTGGTCACGAATGTGAAATCGCTACAATACCGTACAATTGCCACGCCTGCGAAATCGTTGCAATACAATGATATTCGTTGCAATACGTTAAATCGTCGCAATACGCTAAACCAATGCAATAACATACTATTTGCCACGAATGTGAAATCGTTACAATACCGTACTACTGCCACGCCTCTGAAATCATTGCAACCACATACAATTACCACGAATGTGAAGTCGTTGCAATACCATGCTATTTGTTGTAATACGTTAAATCGTTGCAATACGCTAGATCGTTGTAACAACATACTATTTGCCATGAATATGAAATCGTTGCAATACCGTACTATTTGCTATGATCGTGAACCCGTTGCAATACTGTACAATTCGTTGCGATACGTTAAATCGTCGCAATACATGAAAATGTTGCAATAGTGTCCTATTTGACACCGATGTAAAATCGTTGCAATACCATACTATTCGCCGCGGATGCCAAGGCATCGCAAATAACCTATCGCTGCGGGAATTATTACGACGATTCATAAAAACTATCACCACGCTCTTTTTCGTTACAACAGCGACCTATTGCGACGAAAAACAACCTATTGCGACGGATTTTTTCATTGTGATAAACCGGAATCCTTGCAGTGAGTCCACTAACTATTCTCCACCAGAGTTGGATTACTCTTTTGATCAACATCAAGGCAGCTCCGGTTTGCATTTAAGTTAACAAGCTTTTCTTCACAACGGTTACTATATGTCTAGTGTTATGTGCATTACGTCTTGGTTTTATTGTCACTCTACTTGCATAGCCAGAAGTACCTGGAGACTATGGGTGATATACTACTTATTTGATTCCAGAAATACATGGAGACTATGGGTAATATACTACTTATATGATGTTTAGTAATGCTACATTGATATATCTAATATGCATTAACTGGTATAACTCGAGTATGGCTTTTTCCTGCTCGTGCACTGGTAGAAGTGGAATCAACTGTGTCAGTACCCTGGGTACCATATACCCCTTGGGATTGCAAAAATCTCAAGGGAATATCATCTACTTGATTTGAAGACCTCCCGAGGCCCACATGTGAGTTATAACTGGACCCGCTTCCCCAACATGGTTAGTCCCAGGGTCGCCACGTGTACTATCAAACCGGAGCTACCGCTCACAAGGGGGAAGCTCTGGGCTATGTACCATAGCGGCACCCCCGGACCTAACCCCAAACCGAGGGAATCTCTAGAACTGACACGTGTTAGGTGGCACTGGGCCTATCTGTTTCCCACAGTACGCTCCGGAGCTGCCACGTGTCCAACCGTCGGATCTTCAGCCTCCAACCTCCGAAAGACTTCACAACGGCTCCGGATCTTAAAAGGGGAATCAAGGACTTCAAGACCCGTTTAAGTGTCATTAATACTATATTAATGACACACGATCGGACGACCTTAATTACCAGTAACGGTGCTATCAAAGCCTGTAACTCGGTTATTAAGGGTAATTAAGCGCATCAAAGTGTATCAATATTAGTAACCGCCGGGGCCACATGTCGGGCCAGGCTAACTTGTAACGGCCTGCCCTTGTACTATAAAAGGACATGCCGACGATACATAGACGAAAGGCGCTCACTCTACACTCTCAGCTCACGTTGAGCTCATACAACCAATACAACACCAACACACCCCGTGGAGTAGGGTATTACGCTCAGGCGGCCCGAACCACGTAAATCTTCGTGTCTCCTGTGTCATTTACACTTCACCTTCTTGAATTTCCGTGTGCAACACCGAACCTCAAACTCCTCTAACACTTTAGTAGTGTCGGGAGATCTGCCGGATCAAAACCATCGACAGTTGGCGCACCAGGTAGGGGTGCCTGAGATTTCAAGAATGATGAACTCAACTGCTGGATCATCCAACGGTCATCCCAATGTGCAAGTTGTTGGAGGCAATCCCTCCAATATGCAACCACTAGCAGGAACCTCAGTTCCAGCAGGAGTCACGCTACCACTACCGCCGCCTCCACCAGCGAATCAAGCTGGGCAGCGCAATGGTGCACTGGCGTCAATCACTGCGTCGGCAAATCATGACAACCCGGAACATGCGCTCCATGCAGCACGTGCTCTTCTTCAGCGGCCACCACCTCCGGACGCATCCCGGGATGCAATGGAGCAGTGGAGGGCCGATGTGGAACACTTGGTTGCAGCAGCAGCCGACCGCATCAGCAACCAGGGTCCTCCTCCTTCAGGACGGGCCCCGTCGCAGCGACGGACCTTGTCTGGCAGACTTGGTCCTCACGTTTCCAACAACAGGAGACGTGCTGCATCACAGCAGGTGACATCATTGCCCTCCGGGGCACGGCGCACTCACACGGTGTCAAGGCTGTCAACTCATGACCTCCGGGCGGAGCTTGATCGCCGATACCGTCAATAAGACGGTCGAGTCCATATTGAACGTGCTTGTGAGAGACGAGAAGCTCAGGACATTCCTGCTCCTGAAGGAGTAGGAGGAGGCTGTTCGGCCCTGGCCATGCATCTGTGTATGGTCAGGTGGCCACAGAAATTCCAGCCTCACCTGCCGGAGAAGTTTGACGGGACCGTTAATCCCGTTGAATTTCTTCAGATTTACTCCACTGCTATCCTAGCAGCTGGAGGAAATGAGGCCGTATTGGCCAATTATTTTCCAGTGGCTTTAACTGGGACCGTCCGATCCTGGTTTATGAGCCTTCCACCCAACTCCATCAATAGTTGGGAGGAGTTGTGCCTGCAATTCACCGCCAACTTTGGGAGTTCATACACTCGACCAGGCACTGAACTGGACCTTTTTGCAGTCGTGCAAAAAGGGGGAGAATCCCTGCAATCATTCATCCAGAGATTCTCTCAGGTACGAAACACTATCCCTTCTTTCTCTAGCGCTTCTGTCATTGTGGCATTTAGACAGGGTGTACGGGATAAGAAGATGTTGGAGAAACTGGCGATCAAGGAGATCACGAGTGTCACGGAACTCTTCAGCTTGGCTGACAAATGTGTCAGAGCTGCGGAGGGCCGTGAAATGCACTCCAAACCACCTCTAGAGGATCACAAAAAATCCTCCAAAGGCGAAGCCACTACCTCCGAGAGTGGCAAGAAGAAGAAAAAGACCAACAGCAAGAAGAAGCCGTCGGCCGGCGCATCTAATGCTGCAGCTGCTGCAGCTCCGGGTGGCCGGGGGCCATGCCCCGAGAAGCGACCTCGACCGTCTTCTGAAGATGGTGGCAAACCCAAGGTGTGGTGTCCAATTCACAAAACGGACAGCCACAGTTTGGAAGACTGCCGGGAGGTCCAAAACCTTGCCGAGCGCTACAACAAGCGCCGGGAAGAAGCTCCTTTCCGACAGAGGGAAGGAAAACAAAAAGTTGACGAAGCTCCGGCCGAAGAGGAGTTAGGTTTTCAGGATCCCAAAAAGGTCCTGAAAGCCGTCTACACCTCCGTCGACGACGATTCTGATGTCTCTGACAATGAGCGTCAGAAGACCATGAACACCATTTTTGGTGGATCATGGGACATCACCTCCCGCCGCATCCTCAAGACAATGTGTCGGGACATGGCTGCTGTAGCTCCTACAGCCAGGGCGGAGCCTCATCGGAAGTGGATGGACACGACCATCACTTTTGATGCTTCGGACTGCCCTCGAAGCATGGTTGGAGCAGGCCAGTTACCTTTGATGGTATCTCCCACCATCAATAACATTAAGCTCCACCATGTTATGGTAGACGGAGGTTCGGGGTTGAACCTCATAAGCTTCGAAGCTTTTACCAAGCTTCAGCTCTGACCTTCGGATCTCCACCCCTCCCGACCTTTCTTCGGAGTAGGTCCGGGAGCCATTACCCCACTCGGTGCTATTACCCTCCCCGTTAACTTCGGGACCCATGAGAAGTATCGCACCGAGAAGTTGGTCTTTGATGTTGCTCAGATCAACTTACCCTTCAATGCCATCTTGGGTAGGCCTGCTTTGTACAAATTCATGGCAGTTTCTCATTATGGCTACTTGGTGTTAAAGATGCCAACACCAGTAGGCGTTCTCCGGATCCGAGGAGATCGTACTGCCGGAGTAACTGCTCTGGAAGAACTTCATGCACTTACTACGGTGCAAGAGGAGGACTCCAGGCAGGAACAAGCACCAAAACCCCCGAGCATTCGTCAGCGAGGCTCGACTTATGCACCTCGTGTGCAGCCAAGCGGCGACACAGACATTCCCGTCAAAGTCGTCCAAATCGGTTCTGATGCCGCTCAGACCACCCGTATATCGGGAGGACTGAATGACAAATAGGAATTCGCGCTCATCGCTTTCCTCCGGGCTAACGTCGACGTGTTTGCCTGGCAACCGTCAAAAATGCCTGGGATCCCCAGGGGAGTGATTGAGCACAATATGAAGATTTACCCTGACGCACGGCCCGTACACTAGAAGCCTCGGAAGTAGTCCGTGGAGCGATAGAACTTCATTCGACAAGAAGTGAAGAATTGCTCGAAGCTGGATTCATTCGAGAAGTCTTCCATCCAAAATGGCTGGCAAACCCAATCGTTGTACCCAAGGCCGGCGGGAAGCTTCGGATGTATATCGACTACACAACACTAAATAAGGCATGTCCAAAAGATCCATTCCCACTACCTAGAATAGATCAGATAGTGGATTTCACCTCCGGATGTGAATTATTGTGTTTCCTAGATGCATATTCTGGGTATCATCAAATCAGAATGTCTAGGGAAGATGAAGAGCATACCTCTTTTATCACAGTAGATGGATTGTACTGTTATACAACCTGCCATTTGGTCTCAAGAATGCAGCTTCAACATTTGTACGAGCTATGTACAAAACTTTTGAAGAACTCATTAGAGACATAGTGGAAGTGTACGTAGATGACATCGTGGTCAAGGTCAAGAACAAGGAGTCACTCCTTGACACCTTATAGCCTGTCTTCGACAAGTTGCGGGTCACGCGCACAAAGCTAAACCCAGACAAGTGTGTCTTAGGGGTTAGCTTCGGAAAACTTCTTGGTTTCTTGGTAAGTCACCGGGGCATAGAAGCTAATTCAGCGAAGATCAAATCCATTGAAGACATGCGGCCACCAGCCCGCATCAAGGATGTCCAAAAGCTGACTGGATGTCTAGCAGCCCTTAGCCGGTTCATTTCAAGACTGGCAGAACGAGCACTTCCCTTCTTCAAGTTATTGAGGAAGTCCGGACCATTCCAATGGTCTGAAGAAGCAGAAAAGGCGTTTCAGGAGCTAAAACAGTTCCTCACCACCCTACCAACTCTGGTAGCTCCGAACCCTGGTGAGCCTTTGCTGCTTTACATTTCAGCAACTGATGAAGTCGTCAGTATAGTCCTGGTTGCGGAGAGACCAGAACTATCCCATACTCAGGAATCCAGACACCTCCGGGAGGGTCCGGATGTTCCTGAAAGCGAGTCTGGGTCCCAGCTCCCAGACTTGAGTTCACAAAAAGTTACTTCAGAAGACTCAGACCCCTCTGGGAGGGTCTAGGTCGCTTCTGAAGAAGCTCCGGGTCCCTCCTGCCAGGACCCGGAGGTCCCCGAAGAAGGTCCAGATCCCTCAGGGAGGATCCGGGTCAGTGAAGAGGAAGCTCCGGGCCGCTTCGGGAGGGTCCGAACCATCCAGCGCCCCGTGTACTTCATCAGTGAAGTACTTCATGACGCCAAGACTCGATACCTAGAGGTGCATAAGCTGCTCTATGCAGTTCTCATTGCCTCTAGGAAGCTTCGCCATTACTTCCAAGCTCACAAGATTTCAGCGGTGACCTCTTACCCACTTCGAGCTATCTTGCATAATCCCAATTCAACTGGGAATATTGCAAAGTGGGTAGCGGAATTGGCTGAATTCGATCTCGAATTCATTTCAAGGCAAGCAATCAAGAGTCAAGAATTGGCGAATTTCGTGGTGGAATGGACTCCCTCTCCATCAAACCTTGGGCGCCCCAGTGAGCAGAAGCCGAAACACAAAGCTCCGGTCTTCACCGAGCCTCAGTGGACCCTCTACTTCGATGGCTCCATGCAAAAGCAGGGGGCCGGAGCTGGAATCCTTCTCCTCGCACCAACCGGAGAGAAGGTAAAATACATGGTACACCTGACCAACAACATGGCGGAATATGAAGCACTCATCTACGGACTAAGGGTGGCAATGTCATACGGTGTCAAGCAACTGCTGGTCAAGGGAGATTCACAGCTCATCATTAAGCAAGTGAAGGGTGAATGCTCTTGCAACAATCTCCAGCTAGCTGCTTACCTCCTTGAAGTCCAGAGGCTTCAGAAGGACTTTGAAGTCCTAGATCTCCACCATGTCTAGCGAGCCCACAATGTTGAAGCCGACGAATTCTCGACGAAAGCGTCAACCGGAGCTCCGGCTCCTGACGGAACTTTTGTCCGGAGGTTGTCAAAACCCACAGCTCAGCCTGCCGAACTGAGCAAAGGGGGCGAGATCAGCATCCCGAAGCTGACGGTCCCGATGGCCCTGTTACCATGGCAGCCATCAAGGGTCGTAGGTGCTGCCAGAAGCTCCGAGCAACCCAGCACGCAAGACTCAAATGCTCAAGTTAGCTCTGACACATGGATCTCGGAGATCCGGAGCTACTTGAAAGACAACATCCTTCCTGACGATGATGTATCCGCTGACCGAATAGTCAGATTGGCTAAAAGATACACGTTGGTAGAAGGGGATCTCTACCGGCGCGGTGCCAACGGCGTCCTAATGTGGTGCATCACAAGGGAAGAAGGCTGCGAGCTCCTCATAGAAATCCATGGAGGCGAGTGTGGGAACCACGCGTCTTCCCGCACGCTGGTCGGTAAAGCCTTCTGGCATGGCTTCTACTGGCCTATAGCACACTAGGATGCAACTGAGCTGGTGAAGAAATGTGAAGCATGCCAATTTCATGCAAAGCAAATTCACACACCGGCACAGCCTCTACAAATGATACCTCCTACATGGACCTTCGCCGTGTGGGGGATGGACATCTTAGGACCTTTCCCAAGAGCTGTCGGAGGTTACAAGTTCCTGTATGTCGCCATTGACAATTTCACCAAGTGGCCGGAAGCAACTCCAGTTGTGACAATAAACAAGCAATCTGCTATCAACGTTTTGCAGTCCATCGTATGCAGATTTGGAGTCCCAAGCAAAATCATTACTGATAATGGGACTCAATTCACAAGCTCTGCATTTCAAGGATATTGTGAAGACCTCAACATTCAACTTAGCTACGCCTCCATAGCTCACCCGGCAAGCAATGGCCAGGCCGAGAGAGCAAATGCTGAAATCCTGAAAGGACTCAAAACACGCACCTATGAGCGCTTGAAAAAACATGGAGCCAACTGGATTGAAGAGCTTCCGCCCACCCTATGGGCCAACAGGACAACTCCAAACCGGTCAACTGGAGAGACACCCTTCTTCCTGGTGTACGGAGCTGAAGCAATCCTTCCTCCGGAAATCACCTTGGGGTCACTCCGAGTCCGGACCTTCGACGAAGCCACTCAGGATCAACTCCGACGTGAAGACCTAAACCTCCTTGAGGAGGGAAGGTGCCAAGCAGCTGTTCGGAATGCCCGATACCGCCAAGCCCTTCGGCGCTATCATCAGCGGCATGTACAAAACTGACAGCTTGAAGAAGGCGATCTGGTGCTACGGAGAATACAATCTAGAGAAGGGTTAAACAAACTCTCCCCCAACTAGGAAGGACCCTTCCGAGTGATTAAAGTATCCCATCCCGGAAGCGTTCGCTTGGCAACCAAGGATGGGACACCTCTCCCAAATCCTTGGAACATTGAGCACCTTCGTAAGTTGTACACCTAATATCATGGAGGTGAGTCTGTAGTAACTTGAGGTATATGTTATAGAGTCATTATACAGAGTCGGGTAGTTCCTCCGGGAGAACAGCCGGACCTTTCCCGAAAGGTCTACAAAGTTCATGCAACGCTTGTCACAGTCTCAGGACTAAAAGTGTGGCTAGCTACCCTGGGTCAAACGAGAAATGAAATACGCTTAGCCTGGTTCCGTACCCTAAGAGTGTACTTGTTTCCCCTGTACCCCGGGCCTATAATGAAAGACATCTTCATGTGAAACAGACTCCACGTGCATTTACTTTGTACAGGCTCAACATTTTTTATTTTTCTCTTTCTTGTCTATAACAAAGACATGCAATTCTTAAGAAATTTTAGTTCGACCGGTTCATATACGATTCGAGTTGTATTGTCGATTCTTTTGGATTCAAATATTGTTCATGGCCCACTCGCCTGAATGCCGCCAAGCCAATCTAGGGCCAGAGTGTGCTATCGACTTATCCTGGTCAAGCACCCTAAGTACGCCACTCTACCTACAACCCGGCAGGCCGAAGTAAGGCGGGTCCAAGTACAATTGGATCCGGAAGAAAGAAGGCAATGCATTCGGTTGCATTCAGAATCGTGTTTGACCTAAAATTTTCTTGAGAATCGTAAGCCACGACAAAGTTATAGGCAAGGAGCGAATTTTACTATTTTTCTTGGCTTCAATGTGCAGGAAAAATAAAGAATCCACGTTGATGGAGAAAAGCCAGAGCTGACGAAGCTCTGACTCCCCTTAGGTGGCTTATAATCAATGTTAAACATTAAAAACGAGCATCACCGGAGCAACCAAGCTCCGGTAAAGCTAGGGGGGCGATGCAGAATAAAAGATGGTGAGAAGATTCCACAAACGGAGTTTGCTGCCGACAAACTATGCGTTGGCAAAGGTCACTGTCGGAGCTACTAAGCTCCGACACCCCGGAGGTCTAACTATCGATGCTCTACGCGTTGATAGGACTATTGCCGGAACTACTGAGCCCCGACGGCAGTCAATACCGGAGCTTCAGAGCTCCGACAACCTCAGGGGGCCTTCACTATCAAAGACTTCGGACCTACACTCTACAAGTTCGAAACAAACGAGTCTTCAACAAAACAAAGTATCCTCTTGGTACATGTTCACAATCAAATTGTGTACATCTACCAGGGGGCCAAGTGAAGACAAAAGTGTTGAAGACAAAAAATGAAATTCGCAAAAATTTTGATTTCATTCATCTGGAGACAAGGGATTACAAAATTGTGGAAGAAAAAGAGAGAATACAAGTGGGAGCTACAGAGATGGTCCTAAACCCTATGGAAGAACTAGTCGACCTTCTGAGCAACCTCTGACACGTTGGCTCGGGTGGCTTCACCTTCTCCTTCGACGGGACCTTCAAGCACCGGGTCCAGAGGGAATTGGGGATCCCGGCTGGTGTAGCACGTCAGCACATATTCTGCGACGTTCTTCACCAGGGACTGCCCCTCAACCTCCAACTGGTCCGCGATGACGTCACCCACCTTGGAGAGTTTGCTACCTGCCGAGCTCAACGCCTGCAACGCCAGGTCCGGCTCCGGCTCCGGATCATCCGGACGCACGGGACTGAAGCCCATCAGTGTCAGTGCGTCGTTGGCTTTTCTCAGGAACTCCCAAACCTGTAGGGAGTCCACAACCCTCAAGCCCTTCAATTCTTCCAAGGATCTTTTGGCCGCCGCCAGTTCAGAATTCTCGTGAGCGAGGCGCTCAATCTCTTTGGCATTTTGCTGAATCTTTTTAGCAACCTGCTTCTCGAGTTTTCCGAGCTCCTCCTCCCGGAGGTAGATCTTGTTCCGGCGGTCAACCAGGTCCTTCTCTCTGCCCCTCACTTTCTTCTCCCTGGCAGTGATGGCACACTCTTGCTGGTAGAGTTCCTGCCCTCGCACCCATGCCTTCTCCTCCTCCTCAGCGTAGCGCTCTTCAAATTTCTTGGCGCGCTCCTCGAGGCCCTTGTCAGCCAGAGCCACCTTTTCGGTGAGCTCCTCCTCCCTCTTCAAGACGTCATCCCGCAGCTCTAGGAGTTTTTGCTCTTCATCTTCGAGCCTTTTCTCCCTCTCCTCAAGTGCCTCCCGGCGCTTGATGAGAGTAGTGTTAATGGCTTCAAGCCTTTGTTGGCGTTCATCAGCCGCACTATTAGCTGCCTTGGTGTGCTCATAAATGGCCCGGGATTGAGCGTCAAGGGCGCGAGTCAAGCTCTCCCTGTCATCCAATAATTTGCCCCAGCATTCCAGGCGGACCTTCTCCTGCTTGATCCATTCTTTGTCATCTGCCAGCCTCGACTGCGCCATCTTGGTCTCGAAGTAGAGCCAATTACGCCACCTCCTAAGGGGTTGGCGCTCCTCTTCAAGAGCCTTGCTGTCGTGGAAGAATGCCAGCTGAACTTGACGCAGATTGGAGTAGGCGTTGTCAATAGACAATGACAACGGGATAGGATCCGGACCTGCTGGGGTCTCCTCCGCTTGTTCCAGTGGGTTTTCAGTTACAAAAATTGGGTCCCACTCCACAAGAGTGGTCCCCTGAGCCTCCACGGCACTAGGGCCGTCCTCTGGGATGGCCCCAGTCACCATCGAGGAGTGTCCCACTGATGAAGTTCCGACCTACGGAAGTGGTTCCGAAGGACCAGCCGCCAGATCTTCGTTCGCCACCTCGGGCAAGGGGCTAGCGACGTCATCAGGGCACTCCGACTCAGCCGCGGGTACCTCCGGCGTCGTCACTCCCGAAGCAGGGGCTGCTTCTGGCTCCGGCCTGGGCACCTCCTCTACTGGGGGCTTGAGCGCCGACACCTCCGCAACGACCGGCTCGGGCACCGGAAGATCTTCAACAACAGCCGGCCTTGTGGCCGGAGCTTCAACGGCAACCGGCTCGGGAGCTGGAAGGTCTTCAACATCAACCGGCCCTGCGGCCGGAGCTCCAGCAACGACCAGCTCTGCGGCCGGTGCTTCAGAGGTAGCCGGCCCAACCGCTGGGACTTCCTCAACATCCGGCACGCACGCCGGGACTTCAATTACCTCCGGCTCAACCGTCGGGGCTTCGACAATTTCCGGCTCTAGGGCTGGAATTACTGCTTCCTCTGGCTCAACGGCCGGAGCTTCCGTCATCTCAGCATCAAGACCCAGAGCTTCAACCTCCGAGGAAGTGTAGCTGACAAAAGAGTAGACCGAACCAGCTTTTCCAGCTATTTACACGAGCGAGTCAACGAATGTTGTTATTTAGTAGTAATAGTACCTTAAGAAAGACTGGTGAGATAGAGTGAGCAGAGCCCACGCCCATAGTGGGTATAAGCCCTATCAGTTATTGTAAAAGTACTAAAGTACTAAAGATAGTATTTAGCTAAACTCAAAGCTCTATCTGTAATCCCGGCGGGATTACTGGCCTCGCAGGCACTCAGGTTCTGATCTTACCATCCCTCGAGTCCGATCTCGGGATGGTGCTTAGGCCAGGCCAATAGCAATATGTTTTCCCGAAGGGAAATCCCTTACCTTTATCAAATATGTTTTCCCAAGGGGAAATCAATTTAGGGGCAGGTGCTGCTGGCGCATCTTCTCTCCCGCGGTCCGGCGCTACCACAGGAGTCTCTGGGGATGAGTCGAGGTCCATGACCACGACAGCTAGCACCGGAGCTGTCGCAGCTTTAGCCACCACTTGGGGCGACGCCGAGACAGGAGCAGAAGCTTCCGCCCTCACAGCTTCAGCTGCTGTGGCTGAGGGAGGAGCTTCACTCCTCTTCTTGGGAACGCTGCAGATGATGGATGAAGAAACCTAAAAAACAGTTACAACAACAAAATAACTGTCTGGGGTAAAGATTAAAAATTACCTCGGGAGGCTTTCGCACCAGCTTGCGCGGAACCTCTTTTCCGGGCGTTCTGGGCTGACCATAGCCGCCGCCGGCGTGGAAGCTCCGGAAGGCCCCCCGAAACTTGTTGCAGCCACGGGCATTTCCTTAGTCGAGGCCCCCCTCGATCGGGAAGGACCTCCGGACCTAGAGGCCTCAACCGGCCCTGGTGCTGGAGTCGCATGCCCGGAACTAGCACCCCGGGAGGACGCCACTGCGGGTACGGTCGCCGCAGTTGTAGAAGACCTCCCCCTCCGGGGAGAAGGAGCTGATGCAGAGGTTGCAGGCCTAATGGACCTTCCGTCAGCATGCTGCAGCTTCCTCTTCCAGCTCAAGGGTTCGTCTGCCGGCTCCTTGCCCTTGCCGACGACTTCGATCCTTGGCTTCGGGGCAGGGTCGGAGCCACCTTCAGAAGCCCCAGGGATCACCACCCTGGAGGTCGATCTTCTCTCGACGACACCAAGGTCGTCAAGCATAGGCATCTTCCGCCGGAGCTCCCTGCTGAACTCTACTTCCACTTTCAGAGGGAGAAAAGCTGATGGCGGAGTCAAGTCGTCACTCGCGACGTCGATGCCATGTTGGAACTTCTTGAGATGAAACTCCAAGGTTGCCCCCGCCATGTTGGACTTCAGCCCGGTCTCGACCCGGTCGTCGTCCATCACACTGTTGAGGGCCCAAGCAAGTTTTTCTCTCCTCTTTAGCGGTGCCCACCTTTTGACTAGGAAGTTGCAAAACACCGCCTGAGGAGTTAATCCTCCCTCCACGCACTGGCGGATCCTGGTCAGAGCAGGGTTGAAGGCATCCAACAGCACTGGAGCTTCACTCCAGACTGTAGTGTCGATGTTGGGGAGGCCTTCGGGTAGCTCCAGCTTCTCGTGCTCCTCCACCCGGATGACTATTCAGTCCTTCTTCCAATCATCCCACTTCCCAGAGGGAAACGACCAGAGGTACTTGAATGGGCACTTCTTGCGCTTCACGAAGTAGTAGAAGCCAAGGTACTCATTACTCCTACCGGTGGTATGGACGGTGAAGAAGGTACGGAAGAGTTCAATGCAGGGGGGGATGCCCACCCACATCTCACAGAAGTGGACGAAGACGGACACAAGAAGAATGGAGTGCGAGCCAAGGTGGTACAGCTGCAGACCATAGAAGTCTAGCAGTATCAAGAAAAAGGAGGAAAAAGGTGGGATCAACCCCACCATGGCGTACGAAGAGAAGTACCCCATTTCGCCGGCGTGCTCCTTCTCGAACAGGAGCTCTCCCCCGGCGCAAACCAGGCGGTTGAAGAAGTTCGGGGACCATCCCATGAGGGCCCGGACCTTCTTCAGGTCACCTTCGGTCTTCAAACGGCTCTCGCGGAGACCCAACTCCATCTCGGCACAGCAAGGCAAGAGAGGAAAAGCGAGCACAAGTTGGGAGTTTGAGCGCAAGATCAGATGAGAGGCGTAAAGAACCCCAGACGGTGCATGCTTTCCTTCTTAAGTAAGCCCTCGCAATGCTTGGATGGAAACCGCAAGGAAGTCGAAGATACTACTCAAAAATTCCACCCAGCCGATGACAAGAGGGTCCGGGACCACACGTACGATCAATTCGAGGTTCTTACTCAGGCGAACGGTTGTCATCATTGTAGGATCAAAGAGCACATGAAAAGCTACTAGAGGGGGGGGGGGGTGAATGGTAGATTTAAAAATCTTATACAGCGGAAACAATAAAACCCTAATCCCTTCGGTAGAAAAACGATCTGTTAAAGAAATCGTGTATGAGACTAATCTAAAACGTGTTTCGCCGTGACAAAAGTGATAGATATCAGAGAGAATCAAGTCACGAAGATAACACAAAAAGAATTACTCAAATCCGTCGAGAAAAACTCAAGTTATGATCGAGAGATCAGACTATGGTCAATCTGACCTACCCGAGAAAAACAGTTTCTGGAATGCTGCAAAGAAACTCGTGTATCGCAGAAACCACAAATCCAATGACCGTGAAATTTCGATAGATGATAGACAATCAAGTTGTGAAGACAACCCAAAAAGAATCACGTCAATTGGATCTATAAAACTCGAGTGATGATAAAACCACCGATGAAAGGTAGTGCTGTCCAGAAACTCGACGAGTAAAACTTGTCTGGAACAAGTTGGATGAACAAGGCACAAAAGTTCCTTCAAACTATGAATTTTATTCAATAGAACACAAGAGGAACAGCCTCAAAGTCGTCTCCCATGAGCTTTGGCCTTCCCTTGCTTATATAACCAGCCCTTAGGCCATCCCAATCTCAACTAGGACTCCAATCCTATTCCGATCACAATCGGAACTTTCCATAACTGCTTAGGACTCTTCTATACGCAGATAGAAGCAATCTTAAGACTTCCAAACACCTTAGGAACGTATCCCACATTCCTAAACAACTCAAATTCGTAACCCACACGAAATCCTAACATAACCAACTCGATATTTCCATACCGAGCCATAACCGACTCAGCTAGTAGCCTAAGTCTTCAACCGATACGATCCGATCCTTCCGATCAGATCTTCCTTCCATAATCCGTCTCTAGAAGCATATTGCCACATCATGCACCGCATGCACACGTGCGAACACCTTCCTTTGACCTTCATATGCACTGCCCTTGATTCAATCATCCTGCGTGACCTCCTGACCCGCTCAACCACAGTTCCTCCCGAACTTGGTTGTTGGAACCTCATCTCCTCCCTGAGACTAGTCCAATGGATCCTGTCACCATCCATGACTTGAACTCAAGCAACACTTGCACATGAACAAATAAACAATCTATACGAGCCCAAGTCCTCAACTTGACTCAAGTTAGTTCCGAACACAACACCTTACGTGAGAACTTCACATAAGCATGTTGCAAAACCAAAGTAGAAACGATATCAACTATATCATCCAAAACGCACCAAAAACTTAGCAAATGAATACTAAGCAATCTTTCCAACAATGTAAAGCAAGTATGAAACAATGCAAATGAAAAGCAGAAGCACTGCGATCAAGTTCCGGACCTTGCCAGAGCAACCCGGAGCTTGAGCCGGAGCTATCAAAAGCTAGTAGAACCTAGCGCCGGAGCTTACCATGGCTAGTAGATCCTAGCACCGGAGCTTACCAAAAACTAGTCAAAACTAGTCAATCCAAAACCGGAGCTAGACAAAGTATGTCGGAGCTTAGCAAAAGCATGCCGGAGCTATCAAAAACATGCCGGAGCTAACAAAGACATGCCGGACTAAAGATAAAGCTCACCGGAGCTAACCAAAGATAGTCGGACCTTACCAAGAAGCCGGACCTAGCATCTAACGTAGCCGGAGCTACTCAAAACAAGCCAAACCTACCGTCGGACCTTGTTGTAGCTCGGAGCTAGAGTCGAACCTTGACAAAAAGGTGTTTTGGTGATATTTAAAACTTTTATCATCAAAGCCAAGTGTATTCACTACAAGCCAATGTATTCAGCACACATAGGTCTTACAATCTCCCTCTTGATGAATGCATTGGCAACACCATTTAAAATCCGAACATTGGCTTATTCACATAAAAGTTTTGAAAGCAATTTCTCCCCCTTTTGTAAGTCAAAAGTAAATGAGAAGAAAAATTAAATGAGAAGAAAAATTATCATATTATCTCTCCCCCTTTATTATCTCTCATTATGCACATATTCTCTTATCTCTCCCCCTTTGACAATGTATTCAGCAAGTCATGAGATATAAACAAATTTTCTTTCCAACTTTAGTTGTTATGAGCATATTATAACATATACATATAAACAAAGCTCATCCAAGTCATACTATCAAGTCACTTACACTATTACATCAATGAGATACATAAAGTAGTGTAAGCCATGCTAGAGATCAAATGTAATTTTCAATTTAGGCAAGTCATGATCTCACAAACTTAACTATTTAAAAACCTGAAATCATGACACTAGTTACTGCATTTTATTATTTTTCAAAGCATAAATTTAGATCATATGATATTTGCAAGAGATTATATGCGCATCTGCCTTATTCTAACCAACCAAGCCAAGCCTATGTCATTTGACAATCAGAAGCTTAAGGACATGGTTTTAGTCATACACAACTTCTTCCAAGTTCATATCTAAGTGCAATGACAAGCCATCTCAAAAGAAGAAGTGCGATGCATGCATATTCTCTTGATCTTTTCTCAATTTATATTTGTTCATAAAAACTCAACATGTGAGTTGATTACTTGATGAATTCTTAATGATTAAAAGCATTTGTGAGCATGCAACAAGTTCAAAACAGCAAGAAAGTTCGACCATGACCAAATTTAGTGTAAGTAATTATTCCAATTACTAGACATGGCAAAAACTACAAAATGTATAACACGAGTAATGTAGTAAGAACTTTCAGCATGTAAAAGGAATCACAAAGTCATATATGTATGAAATACTATGCTCATATTATTTTAATTTCAGATTCACACATAGACTTCCCAAGTTTCAAAAACTCCCCCTCAATTTAAGCCATGAGGATGTATAACCTCTATTTCACTACGAATGTAACAAAAACGAGTGAAATCCAAAGGTTTTGTAAAAATGTCAGCCAATTGTTGTTCGGTATCTACATGGTGAAGCACAATGTTTCCTTTTTCAACGTTATCTCGGAGAAAGTGGTACCTAATATCAATGTGCTTAGTTCTAGAATGTTGCATGGGGTTTTTGGCAATGCAAATAGCACTAGTGTTATCAAAGAACAGTGGAACACTATCTAGATCAACCCCATAGTCCTTAAGTGTTTGAACAATCCAAAGAATTTGTGAGCAAGCACTAGCGGCAGCTACATATTCAGATTCGGCTGTGGATTATGCAACTGAATTTTGTTTTCTAGAGGACCAAGCAACAAGAGAATTACCAAGAAAATGACAAGCACCGGAAGTACTTTTCCTATCAATCCTACAACCCCCAAAATCAGCATCCAAAAAAAGCTTTCAAGGTAACGGTTGAGGAAGAAGGAAGAAAAATGCCAAATTCTTGAATTCCATGTAAGTACCTGAGAATCCTTTTGACAGCTTGACGATGTGAAACACGTGGGGAAGCTTGAAACCGTGCACAAAGACATACGCTGAATTGTATGTCCGGTCTTGATGCCGTGAGGTACAAAAGTGATCCGATCATGCTTCTATATTCTTGTTGATCCACGGGTTCACCATCTTCATCAAGTTCAAGTGTTGTTGATGTTCCCATTGGTGTCCGAAGAGGCTTGCTTTTGTCCATGTTGAAGCGCCTTAGAAGGTCTTTGGTATACTTCGTTTGATGCACAAAGGTACCCTCCTTGGTTTACTTGATTTGCAGCCCCAAAAAGTAAGTGAGTTCACCCATCATACTCATTTCAAATTCGGAACTCATCATTGCTGAAAACTTGGACACAAGATCATGAGAAACACAACCAAAGATAATATCATCCACATACACTTGAACAAATAATGAGTCATTGCCATGTTTAAGCACAAAAAGAGTTTTATCAACCTTGCCCATGGTAAACCCCTTTTCAAGTAAGAATGTTTTTAACCTATCATACCATGCTCTAGGGGCTTGTTTGAGACCGTATAAGGCTTTGGACAGTTTGTAAACATGATTAGGAAAATCTGGATTTTCAAAACCCGGTGTTTGTTTGACATAAACCTCCTCATCTATGTAGCCATTAAGAAAAGAACTTTTAACATCCATTTGTTATAGCTTAAAACCTTTAGATGCTGCAAAAGCTAACAAATTCTTATGGCTTCTAATCTAGCGATAGGAACAAAAGTTTCATCAAAATCTAGACCTTCAACTTGAGTGAAACCTTGAGCAACCAACCTAGCCTTATTCCTAACCACAACCCCATCCTCACTTTGTTTATATTTAAATACCCATTTAGTTCCTATCAAAGTGTGACCTTGAGGTGGAGGTACAAGTTTCCAAACATTATTTCTTTCAAAATTTTCTAACTCTTCTTGCATGACAATAATCCAAGATTCATTAGTGAGTGCGTGTGATATATCTTTAGGTTCAAAAGAAGCAACAAAAGCAGAATGAGCATGAGAGTTTGGATCGCAAAACCTGGACCGTGTGACTCGTTCATGCAAGCTTCCAATCATCTGTTGTGGGGGATGATCTTTGTAAAAACGTAGAGGAACAGATGTCTCACAAGCTTCTTCTTCATTAGTTTCATCGTTGATTGATGAGTTTGTGACTTGTGGACGATCAGGACCAGCAGAGGTGATAGCCGGAGCTTGTTCAATGTCCAGAGCTGGATACGTGTTAGCTTCGGAACTACCAGGCAGTATCACCGGCTCTTAATCATCTTCGAAAATACCCTCCCCCTGAGGATATGGATCTGGTCCTGCAACACCGGAGCTAGTACCTGGGCTAGCTTCATCAAAAGACACTTCACAAGTCTCCACAATTTTGTTAGTGTCAAGTAAAAGCACACGGTAGCCTCTAGTATGAGATGGATAACCAAGAAACATGCCATCAATGGATCTAGGTTCAAACTTATCAGGATTACCATGTTTCTTAACAAAGCATTTGCAACCAAAAACCCGAAAGTGTGTAACACTAGGCCTATGTCCAAACCGGAGCTCATATGGTGTTTTACCTAGCTTAGCACGCAAGAAGACACGATTTGAGACATAACAAGCGGTTGCTAACGCATCAGCCCAAAATTTCCTAGGAGTTTGATATTCATCAAGCATATTCCTAGCCATCTCAACTAAGGTTCTGTTTTTTCTTTCTACAACACCGTTTTGTTGGGGTACATATGGTGAAGAAAGTTGATGATCTATTCCATTTTCAGCACAAAAGTGATCAAAAGATTGATTTTTAAATTCAGTTCCGTTATCACTTCTAATTGCCTTTAAAGATCCTGGGTGATCAATTGATAATCTAAGAAATAAAGTCCTAAAGTGACTAAAAACATCATTCTTAGATGCCATAAAGTAAACCCAAGAGTATCTAGAATAATCATCAACAGTAACAAGAGCATACCATTTACCTCCGAAGGATTGAACACGTGAAGGTCCTACGGTGTCAAGGTGCAAAAGTTGACATGGTTCAGTTGTCATGATCATTGTGAGAGGAGTATGTGAACCTGCAACCATCTTAGTATGTCTACAAGACGAGCACACAATTTCTTTGTCCCCTTTAAGCTTAGGCAGCCCACGTATGCGATCAAGAGCACTAACACGCGTTAGGTGATCAAAGCCTACGTGACCAAGTCTACGATGCCAAAAATATAAGTCCTTTGACTCATTAGCAACTAGACACCTATGCTTAGAGGAAGACATATCAAAATCAGCTTTAAAAACTCTTCCAAACTGAGACATGTTAAAAATAAGCTTACTGTTTGAACCTACAACTTTGCAGCAATTTTTATTGAAAATAATTTCTAGATTTTCATCTAGCAATTGTGAAACAGAAAGCAAGTTGTATTTCAAATTTTTGACAAGTGCCACATTTTTCAAAGTGTAGTGATCATTTACTCTAACCGAACCCTTAGCAATTATAGGAGTTGAAAAATTATCAGCAAAAGTAACATTCTCTACACGTGACACAAAAGAGAGGGAGGAGAACCAATCTTTGTTACCGGTCATGTGGCGTGAGCAACCTGAATCCACAATCCAAATGTTCTCCTTCTCAAACGTGTAACCTACATAGAAGCACAATACGTCGATGACTCAATACTGGGGTTAGTCAAAAGGCATTTAGGTATCCAGTACTGAGTCACACGACGTGCAGTAGGAACAACACGCGAAAGCTGAGACAAAACAGTAGGTTTATGAGTCAAAGGTTGAGGTTTTCTGTTCTTAACAGTTGATTTAGAAGTTGTTACTTGTTTAGAGTGAAAACCAGTAGCTCCGGAGGTAAAAACTGAAGCTCCGGAGGGAACAACAGAAGATCCGGGAGCTCTCGGAGCTATCAGAACTACTGGAGCTGCCTTTGTAGATTTCTTGCCAAAAGTTCCAGAAGCTACCTTTTCAAATTTCTGACTCATTAAAGCAGGTTGCATGTTTCTAATTTTCGGTTTAGCATGAACGTTATGAGATCTAGCAGACATTCTTTCCCTTTTCTGTTGTTTAGCTAGTCTATAACAAAAATCTATGACATGATCATCTCTACCACAGTAGGTACAATGAAACTTAATTTTGTAATCATGTCTCGATGAGCACCCAACATTAGAAACAGAATTAGAAGGCACTCCTGCAGATTTGAAAACCACTTCTTTTTCTTTAGGAACTGTTTGAATCAAACCACTTCCTAATGACTTTACAATTTTAGGTGGATGTGCCTTAGCATGAACATGAGAATCAAAACCTAAACCAGTTTTATCTTTGCAAGACTTGGAAGAATTCAGCAGCATGTTTAGATTCTTATCCCCATTACAAAACCGACCTAGTGTCCTATTCATGTCATCAAGTTTCTTAGACAGGTCTAGGCAGTTTGCACATGAAGTTTTTCCTTTTAGTTTGCAATTGGAACAATTTTTAACTTCATGAGATTGTAAAGCATTGTTCAGAATGGAAATTTCATTCATTGCATCTTTTAGTTTCCTATCAAGATTTTCACATGCAGAACAATGCAAATCATCTGTAGAACAAGAAGCATCTTTTAAATTTTTATCACTAAGTGCAGCAAGCTTTTTGTTCTTTTCAATTTCTTCATCAAGTCTGTTTAGAGTGGAGGAGTGTGCACTTCTTAATGTGGACAATTGTTCATAGATTGAGTCACATGAGGGACATGCATCATCACTAGGAATCAAGGTTTTTAAATGGTTAATTTCAGATTCTAGTGATTCAATTTTAGCAGCATTATCCATAAGCTTTTTGTCCTTTTTCTTAACAATAATAGTTGCACGAGAAATAGCATCACACATTTCATTGCAGGTAGAACATACCTCATCATCTTCACTGCTGTGTTCTGCATCCTCCTGACTTGATCTTGATCTTGTTTTGCCCATCATGAAGCATAAGTTGGCCAGATCGTCATCTTCTTCATCACTTTCAAAGTCTACATCACTTGAACTAAGTTCTTGAAGTGCGGTGATGAAGCTGTTGATCATCTTGCGTCCTATGGTACCCTTCTTCTTCTAGTTGGAGTTTCCAAAGGAGGTCCGGACCTTGCTTTGTTTTTCTTCCCGGGTGGTCGGACCTGAAAGGTTAGGGCATTCTGTACGAAAGTGTCCTATTTTACCACATTCAAAACAGCGTTGAGGTCCGGAGCTTCCTCTCCTTCTAGTTCTCACATTTTGCAATGCTTTTGAGAATCTAGTAGAGATGAGTGACAACTCCTCTTCTAGAAATTCTTCAATCTGTTCCAGGGTTAGCGAGGACAACAAAGCAAGAGTATTGCAAGATGATGATTGGCCGGAGCTAGACATATCACGTTGTGAGACAAATGCAATAGACTTATTTGGGTTCTTACGTGCTAGGATGTCAATTTCATGAGTTTTTAGTTTAGAATAAAGTACATCTAATGTAAGAGAACTCATGACAGTTGATTCACGAATAGATGTTACTTTCATCTCCCAAATTGTCATGTCTAATGCACTAATAAGTTGTCTAGCATTCTCAGCATCAGAAAAATTAACATTGACACTACGTAAGTTGCTGAGAATTTTATTGAAACGAGCAAAGAGGTCATCGATAGACTCACCTGGTTGCATCTCAAACCGCATATATTCCTTTTTGAACATATCTTGTTTTACCTCCTTGATTGTGTTGGAGCCTTCATGGTAATCACAGAGAGCGCTCCAAACATCGTATGCTGATCGGAGGTGTGCGACACGATCAAAGTCGCTTTGAGTGAGTCCTTGGATGATCAAGTTTCGTGCTTTGTTGTTGTTGTCGACGCCCCGTAGGTTTGTGGCCGTGACTTGATCATTGGGTGGCACTTCATAAGGCTTATACACCTTCTCCCATATTGCAAAGCCTTGTGCCTGCATGAAGGCTTCCATGCGTGCCTTCCAAACCTGGAAATCAATACCAGAAAACACACAGGGTTTGGCAGAGTACTTCTCCATGATGATTAGTCAAAAACACATGCAAATCACAAAGATTAGAGCACCGTGGCTCAGATACCAATTGTAGGATCGAAGAGCACGTGAAAAGCTACCAGAGGGGGGGTGAATGGTAGATTAAAAATCTTACGCAGCAGAAACAATAAAACCCTAATCCCTTCGGTAGAAAAACGATCTGTTAAAGAAATCGTGTATGAGACTAATCTAAAACGTGTTTCACCGTGACAAAAGTGATATATATCAGAGAGAATCAAGTCACGAAGATAACACAAAAAGAATTACTCAAATCCGTCGAGAAAAACTCAAGTTATGATCGAAAGATCAGACTATGGTCAATCTGACCTACCCGAGAAAAACAGTTTCTGGAATGCTGCAAAGAAACTCGTGTAGCGCAGAAACCACAAATCCAATGACCGTCAAATTTTGAAAGATGATAGACAATCAAGTTGTGAAGACAACCCAAAAAGAATCATGTCAATTGGATCTATAAAACTCGAGTTATGGTAAAACCACGGATGAAAGGTAGTGCTGTCCAGAAACTCGACGAGTAAAAAACTTGTCTGGAACAAGTCAGACGAACAAGGCACAAAAGTTCCTTCAAACTATGAATTTTATTCAATAGAACACAAGAGGAACAGCCCAAAAGTCGTCTCCCATGAGCTTTGGCCTTCCCTTGCTTATATAACCAGCCCTTAGGCCATCCCAATCTCAACTAGGACTCCAATCCTATTCCGATCACAATCGGAACTTTCCATAACTGCTTAGGACTCTTATATACGCAGATAGAAGCAATCTTAAGACTTACAAACACCTTAGGAACGTATTCCACATTCCTAAACAACTCAAATTCGTGATCCACATGAAATCCTAACATAACCAACTCGATATTTCCATACCGAGCCATAACCGACTCAGCTAGTAGCCTAAGTCTTCAACCGATACGATCCGATCCTTCCGATCAGATCTTCCTTCCATAATCCGTCTCTAGAAGCATATTGCCACATCATGCACCGCATGCACACGTGTGAACACCTTCCTTTGACCTTCGTATGCACTGCCCTTGATTCAATCATCCTGCGCGACCTCCTGACCCACTCAACCACAGTTCCTCCCGAACTTGGTTGCTGGAACCTCATCTCCTCCCTAAGACTAGTCCAATGGATCCTATCACCAGCCATGACTTGAACTCAAGCAACACCTGCACATGAACAAACAAACAATCCATACGAGCCCAAGTCCTCAACTTGACTCATGTTAGTTCTGAACACAACACCTTACGTGAGAACTTCACATAAGCATGTTGCAAAACCACAGTAGAAATGATATCAACTATATCATCCAAAACGCACCAAAAACTTAGCAAATGAATACTAAGCAATCTTTCCAACAATGTAAAGCAAGTATGAAACAATGCAAATGAAAAGCAGAAGCACTGCAATCAAGTTCCGGACCTTGCCAGAGCAACCCGGAGCTTGAGCTGGAGCTATCAAAAGCTAGTAGAACCTAGCGCCGGAGCTTACCAAGGCTAGTAGATCCTAGCACCGGAGCTTACCAAAAACTAGTCAAAACTAGTCAACCCAAAACCGGAGCTAGACAAAGTATGTCGGAGCTTAGCAAAAGCATGTCGGAGCTATCAAAAACATGCCGGAGCTAACAAAGACATGTCGGAGCTAAAGATAAAGCTCACCGGAGCTAACCAAAGCTAGTCGGACCTTACCAATAAGCCGGACCTAGCATCTAACGTAGCCGGAGCTACCAAAAACAAGCCGGACCTACCGTCGGACCTTGTTGTAGCTCGGAGCTAGAGTCGGACCTTGACAAAAAGGTGTTTGGTGATATTTAAAACTTTTATCATCAAAGCCAAGTGTATTCACTACAAGCCAATGTATTCAACACACATAGGTCTTACAATCATGAGGCGGGAAGCCCGAAGGCGGCAGCCTGACAAGGCGCGCGGAACCGATACGATTTTCGTATCGGGAACCGGCGACCTTCAATTGCGTGAGATCTGCACGCCAAAGATCTCATTTGCTGCACACGGGATATGCCACACGGCGAGGATTTAACTCCAAACCATCGCCAACAGCACATCCGAAGACCTTTGAAGACTCAGTTCAAAAGTCGAAGGATGGACCCACCTCCAGCGGAATGACTTCACCCAAGGGGCCTTCCCCAGAGGTGGGCCCAGGGGGCCACTGTCAGTACCCTGGGTACCATATACCCCTTGGGATTGCAAAAATCTCAAGGGAATATCATCTACTTAATTTGAAGACCTTCGGAGGCCCACATGACAGACATAACCGGACCCGCTTCCCCAACATGGTTAGTCCCAGGGTCGCCACGTCTACTATCAAACCGAAGCTACCGCTCACAAGGGGGAAGCTCCGAGCTATGTACCATAGCAGCACCCCCGGACCTAACCCCAGACCGAGGGAAGCTCCAGAACTGACACGTGTTAGGTGGCACCGGGCCTATCTGTTTCCCACAGTACGCTCCGGAGCTGCCACGTGTCCAGCCGTCGGATCTTCAGCCTCCAACCTCCGGAAGACTTCACAACGGCTCCGGATCTTCAAAGGGGAATCAAGGACTTCAAGACCCGTTTAAGTGTCATTAATACTATATTAATGACAAACGATCAGATGACCTTAATTACCAGTAACGGTGCTATCAAAGCCCGTAACTCAGTTATTAAGGGTAATTAAGTGCATCAAATGTGTATCAATATTAGTAACCGCCGGGGCCACATGTCGGGCCAGGCTAACTTGTAACGGCCTACCCTTGTACTATAAAAGGATAGGCCGACGATACATAGACGAAAGGCGCTCACTCTACACTCTCAGCTCACGTTGAGCTCATACAACCAACAACACCAACACACCCCGTGGAGTAGGGTATTACGCTCAGGCGGCCCGAACCACGTAAATCTTCGTGTCTCCTGTGTCATTTACACTTCACCTTCTTGAATCTCCGCGCACCCACACCGAACCTCAAACTCCTCTAACACTTTAGTAGTGTCGGGAGATCTGCCGGATCAAAACCACCGACAAACTGGGATGTTGGACATTGATTCACTTAATAGTTAAGTGAGACTGGACAGGAATGGTAGGAAGCAGCAGAGTGGAGATCTTTGTGCATAGTCCCATCTGTGTTGATTGAGAACCGTATTGTGTGTGGTACCACTGAACAAGTTTGAACTTGTATCAGATGCATACTGGCTTGAATGGACCCCACAAACCCATGTAGCTTGCTAACTTGGATGTTGAGGCATACCCCACCGTCCTAAACACCATGCACGTCATGAGGAGAGCAGATATCACTACAAAATAGGTCGTCATGCGAGGCTTGCTTCCGAGATGGTTGGACCGGCTCAAAGTTTGAGTGTCTCGTGAAAGGTTGTCACTTATAGCGTTATGGAAGAGTACCTTAAGCCTTCTCTGGATGGGTGTATGTGACGTGCAAGCTGGGTGTTTCATGATTCGGATCACCATCACTCGCAAAAGGGAGCATGCTTGTTCACTGCGCTGTGATGTAGTAACAACTAGAATTGGATGGAACTGGCTATTTGGATAAACAACTTGAGTGAAGTAGATGAGAAGTGAACTAATGTTATGATTTTAATACTTAAATTGATGGTTAAAAGTGATTATAAGGATCCACTGCTATATTAATGCTATGAAGTGCTCCAGTCTTAATAGTAATCCCCTGCATGTATGAGTAGTGAGACGGGTAAGTCTTGTTGAGCATAAGCTCATGGTTTGTTGATCCACTGTTGCAGGTAACGTTGCAAGCGGCAACGCTATAGATGAGGCCGAGCCTAGTGAGGCAACACCCGATGAGGGGTACGAGGCTCACTGGGAACCCTGCACGCTGCTGTGAACTCTTGGTGTTGCTACTGTGAAGCTCTGAGGGTCAGATGATTTCAGTCTTACATTGAGTAGGCTATAGGGCATGAGTTGTACCTTATCTTTCTACTACTTGTACTGATGTACATTAGTTTGTAAATTGACAATACTATGTAATAAAGGCACAATGTATTGCAAATGTGTGTTCTGGGTGTTGTGCTATTAGGTGTTGCATCTTACGACACTAGCCAATGCGATTCCTAGAATGTCGGGACTGGGGTCCTCACACTACACATGGTCCCATGCCCGGAAACCACTTCCAACTAGGGTGTGCCGAGTCTAGTTCTGAGTAGACTCACCCAGAGTCGGGTAGGGTCGCATTCCGAACCTAGTTCCATCACCATGTTGACCCAGACGCGACGCGTCTTCATGCGCTTTCTGCCTGTACCAACGCCACAACTGGGACCACCGACACCGCACACCACGAGAAGGTGAGCCAGAGCATCGCGGTACCAACATCCTCCTGGCGTGCCACACCCATGTCGAGCTAGATCAGGTTCTGCCCGATCCGTCGGTACCCATGTCCTCCGATGGGCCGCCCCGCCCACGATTGCGAGGATGGACATCTTTACCAACGCTTTGCTAACAATGACTCATGATGGTCACGAAATGGTTCTCCAGCACAAATGAACAGCACCGACAGGACCGAGTCCTCCATCCGCTCGCCCTCTTCAGTCTAGACACGAGAAGTGATCACCGACCTTCGCCTAACCCTCAGCACCCTTAATGTCTCCCGAGGCTGCTCACCCATCACGGTGGGCAGAGTTCTATCCCTACACGAGATGGGGTCAAGCTCAAGGCTACCCTCGATAGGAGGAACCCCTGAGAGGCACATGATCATCGCGACAGGCCACGATACCTCGAGAGATACTAACGAAGGTCCAACGAAACCTTCCTCGAGTACATGCGGTTTTGGGCACCTACGAAGGGACTGCCCAAGCAAGCGTGTGTTGATTGTACGAGAAAATGGTGAGTACTCATCCGCCAGTGATTTAGATGATGAAACATATGCCATGCTTGCTGCACAAGATGCAGGAACGAAGAATGATGATGAAGAGCACATGTGGGCTGATCATGCTGACCACTATTAGAGTATTGTTGTGAGGCGTGTCTTGAGTTCCCAAATGCTCAAAGCTGAACAGAACCAGCGACACAATCTATTCCAAACTAAGTGTGTAGTTTTGGAACGATCGTGTCGCATTATTATTGATGGAGGAAGCTACAACAATTTAGCAAGTGTTGCCCTGATAGAGAAGCTTGGGATGACACCACTTCCACATTCACATCCCTACTACATCCAATGGTTCAACAAAAGTGGTAAGCTTAAGGTAACACGTCTGGTTTGTGTCGAGTTTACAATTGGTTCCTACCATGATTACATTGATTGCGATGTGGTACCTATGTAAGCTTGCTCTATGCTATGTAGTCGACCTTGGTAATTTGATAAAGGTACATTACATCATGGTAAATCAAATCAATACTCTTTCATGCATAATGAGAAGAAGCTGGTATTGCACCCTATGTCTCCCGATGCTATTTTGAAGGATGACTTTGCTAGAGCTTGTAAAGAGAAAAATAAGAAATCTACTCAAAATTAAAATTCAAATGTTGTGAAGGAATCGGTACAACCTAAGACTGATAATTATAAATCTGCTCATGTGAAGATGAATGAAATAAAATTGAAGAGTGCTTGTTTTCTTGCTTCAAAATCTGATTTGTTTGAATTAAAAAATAATAATGCAATCTGCTATGTGTTTGCTTGCAAAGAAGCTTTGTTCTCACTTCACGACATGCCATGTGCTTTGCCCTCTGCCGTCACTAAGCTTTCGCAGGAATATGCTAATGTGTTTCCACAAGAGGTACTAGCCTGGCTGCCACCATTGAGAGGGATTGAGCATCAGACTGACCTCATCCCTGGGGCTTCTTTGCCAATACGAGCATCATACAGGACCAACCCGGAGAAGACTAAGGATATTCAGCGACAAGTACAGGAATTACTCGACAAAGATTATGTGTGTGAGTCCCTTAGTTCTTGCTCTATTCCTGTTCTATTGGTCCCAAAGAAAGATAGAGCATGGTGCATGTGTGTAGATTGTTGAGCAATTAATAACATTACCATTAGATATAGTCATCCTATTCCTAGGTTATATGATATGCTTGATGAACTTAGTGGCTCGATGATTTTCTCTAAAATTGACTTTCGTAGTCGATACCACCAAATTCGCATGAAGCTAGGTGATGAATGGAAAACAACGTTTAAAACCAAGTTTGGTTTGTATGAGTGGTTAGTCATGCCTTTGGGTCTCACTAATGCACCTAGCACTTTCATGACATTAATGAATGAGGTTTTACGTGCTTTCATTGGATGATTTGTGGTAGTATATTTTGATGACATCTTGATCTATAGCACATCTGTAGAAGAGCATCTTGATCATCTCCGAGCTGTTTTCAATGATCTACGTGATGCACACTTATTTGGTAACATTGACAAGTGCACCTTTTGCACGAATAGTGTCTCTTTTCTTCGATATGTTGTGACACCACAAGGAATTGAAGTTGATCAAGCCAAGGTGGAGGTGATACACAGCTGGTCGACTCCTACCACAAACACACAAGTACGAAGCTTTCTCGGACTTGCTGGATTCTATTGTCATTTTGTGAAGGACCTCAGCATCATAGCAGACCCACTGCATGAGCTTAAAAAGAAGGGTGCTCCATTCACATGGGGCAAGGCACAAGGGTTTGCATTTGAAACTTTGAAGAATAGGTTATACACCCCTTCTCCAATTAACAGATTTCAGTAAGACTTTTGAATTGAAATGTGATGCTAGTGGTATTGGATTGGAAGGTGTCTTGTTGCAAGAGGGGAAACCTATTTCGTATTTTAGTGAGAAACTGAATGGGCCTAGTCTGAACTATTCCACTTATGATAAAAATTATATAAACTAGTAGAGACTTTGGAAATATGGGAACATTATTTATGGCCTAAAGAATTTGCTATACATTTTGATCATGAATCTTTGAAGCACATTAAGAGCCAAACTAATTTGAACCTTTGGCATGCCAAGTGGGTAGAAGTCATTGAGTCCTTTCCTTATGTCATCAAGCACAAGAAAGGAAAAGATAATGCCATTGCGAATGCCTTATCTCACCGTTATAATATGTTGTCCCTACTTGATTTTAAGATTTTTGGCTTGGAAACAATTAAAGAACAATATGCTTTTGATGCTGATTTCAAAGATGTGCTTCTACAATGTAAACAAGGAAAAACATGCAACAAGTTTGTTCTCACTAATGGTTTTGTGTTTCGAGCTAACAAATTGTGCATTCCAGCTGGTTCTGTGCATATCTTACTATTGCGGGAAGCACATGGTGGACGTTTGATGGGACACTTTGGTGTCAAGATGGAAGACATTCTAGCAAGCTATTTCTCTTGGCCAAAGATGAGAAGAGATGTGGAGCGGTTTGTTGATCATTGCATCACCTGTCAAAAAGCTAAGTCCTATCTTAATCCACATGGTTTATACATGCCTCTCCCCGTTCCTAGTGCTCCATGGGAGGATGTTTCAATGAATTTTGTTTTAGGGTTGCCTGGAACAATGAAGGGGGGATATTATTTCTGTTGTTGTTGACAGATTTTCTAAAATGACACATTTCATACCATGCCTCAAAATTGATGATGGTACCCATATTTCTGATTTGTTCTTTCGAGAAGTTGTCCGTTTGCATGGGGTCCCAAACACTATTGTTTCAGATAGAGATGCCAAATTTCTTAGTCATTTTTGGAAAACCTTATGGGCTAAGTTGGGACAAAATGCTCTTTTCTACATCTTGTCACCCTCAAACTGATGGACAGACCGAAGTAGTGAATCGTAGTTTATCTACCATGCTTAAGGTTGTTCTAAAACATAACATCAAATTATGGGAAGAATGTTTGCCTCATATTGAATTTGCTTACAATCATTCGCTGCATTCTACTACTAAATTGTGCCCTTCCAGATTGTATATGGTTTTATCCCTCGTGCTCCCATTGATCTTCTGGTTCTGCCACCTTGAGAGAAATTGAATTCTGATGCTTCTCGCCGTGCTGAACTAATTCTTAAAATGCATGAGCAAACTAAAGCAAACATTGAGAGCATGAACGCTAAGTATCAACCAGTCGGTAACAAGGGTAGAAAGCATGTTACTTTTGAACCTGGTGATTTTGTTTGGGTGCATTTGAGAAATGAATTCTTGATTTGAGAAAATCTAAATTGCTATCTAGAGCCGCTGGACCATTCAAAGTGCTTCAAAAAATTAATGATAATGCATATGCAATTGAGTTGCCTGCACATTTTGGGGTCACTTCCTCTTTTAACATTGCAGATTTGAATCCATATGTAGGCGAGGAAGACACGTTGGAGTTGAAGACGACTCAATTGCAGGAAGGGGAGGATTATGACATCGCTACCGTTGATACAACGACAACAGCAACTCATTCATCACTTGCAGCTAATCAATGTCCAATGACACGCGCTCGTGCACGTGAACTTAATTACCAGGTAAATTCATTCCTGGTTGTTCATATTAATTATCTATGAAATGGGGAACTATTAAAGCCTTGTGATGACCTTGTTATTATTAGGTGCTTGGAAATTGATCCACCTAGGAGGAATGAAGGGATTAATGCAATGAAGGCTGCTCCACCCGAGGGGCCAGCTTAAAAGAGGCATAACTTTTAACTCCCAAGGTTGTTTAATATAAATAAGTACTTGCTGGAAAGGTCTCTTCATCTACTTTCCATTGGATCAAGAATCAAAGGAAGATGACTATTAAGCTGCCCAGAAAAGGCCGAATAAGACTCATGACTCCATCCTCAGTTATAGTCTTCCTCCTCTATATAAGCAACTAGCAGCCATAGGAACAACTTGGGTTTTGTTTTCGCTAAGTTTAGTCGTTGCTACTTCCTTGTAATGCAAGTGTCAACGAGACATTCCGATTACTTGAATCAGAACCCCAACTTATGACACCTGTGAGTGTTTGCTTGTTATATTGTTCTTGCTTGTTCTTGTTCTTCGATTGATTGCAGGTTCAAGGTTGTTCTTGGCATGGCAAGAACAGCAACAATAGGAGCTGGTGTAACTATCTCTAAGACGCAGCACCCTTGTGGTTGTCGTAGTCGGGTAGCACAACGTCGACCTCCACCCAAATCGTAGTTATTAGGGACGGTGTAATTGTCGCTCAAGGCGCCACACCATTCTGGTTGTGGTAGTCGGACAGCCAACGTCGACCTCCACTAATTAGTTCACCACCAACATCTCTGACCAAAAGATAGAGCATCCCCCATACCCGTCACAATTTGGAAGGCTATATTAGAAGAAAATAGAAATAAACAGGATATCTTGTTGACAACAGATAAAAACGGTAAAAAAGCGGCAGAGGCTGGACGCACTACAGCAATGCCTAGATCGGGCCCTGCCATGACACAGCCCAGTAGATCACAGGTCCGAGTACGTCATTGATAGTGTCGATCTTGGCCCCCGACCGATTGGCCGCAAAGCCCTCCCCAAGAGCGTTGAGGTCAATGTCATGATAATGTGAGACTACATTCGCCAACGTACCCATGGCACCGATCTCCGTACTGACAATGGCTGTCAACCGCAGGTGAGATTTGATCTGGCTCGGGACCTAAGCCATGAGATCGCTCGGAGGCACGTCCGGAAGGCCCACAGAGCAGTAAATGGATCGAGTAGCCCAACTAAGTGCTCTCAGCTCTCCTCGGACCACCTCGAACCTCTGTCAGGCCTCGCCCAACAAAGACACTAGGGCGGGTCCGTCATCAGAGGCATCGGTCCCCAACTCACAGTAAAGCGGCCAGCTGAAGTCAGGTGCCGGAGGCCCAAGCGCTACATCACAGGTTGTACCTTCGCCTCTCGGATGGCACGCTCCCTCCGGTCTGAGAATTCGAGCTCTTGTCCAAGTTCTCAAAGCCACGGAACCAACTCCGACCGCCCTCCGGGCAGACCAAGGACGTAGGTGCATACCGCGTGCCCGACTTCCCGGGCGATGATCAACTCCTTGTCCCGCACGGCCAGCAAATTCTCCATGCGCGCTAGCCAGGAGGCGAGCTCTGCAAACACTCAGGCGTTAAACGCACGGGGCAATACATGACAGCCATGTACCCGCGTGTAGAGAAATGGAAGGAGTCAGGAAGCTAACCTTCTGTCGTGGCCCGACGGTGTCGACCTCGGCGCGAACCTCGGATACCTCAACGGTGGACTTTTCCGGAGCCCGTGCTAGCCGGTCCAGCTTGTCCTGACCCACTGACAACAAAGTGGTGGACTCTTCCGCCTCCTTCAGGGCAAAGTCTTGAACAGCCAGCGCCTGTCCTAGATGTTCACCCGCCTCGACCCCCTCGTCACCGGCGGTGGTCGCCTCCGACCGGGCCGTAGAGGCATCTGCTTGGGCCCGCTCAAGCTGCTCCCAGACTGCCCGTCGTTCGAACTCGAAGGAGCTCCAACAGTCTTGGGCTTCACGAAGTAGGCGAGATCGTCTCTCGACCACCAGTCTCTCCAGCCTTTGCAAAAGGAACCAAGTCAACCGGCAGTAAAGCAAGGAGAACGAAGCGAGGGTGGATACCTCACCTGGCGGTTGATAACCGCCTCTTGGAGACGCCCAGATGCGTCAAGAACCTGCTCGAGCCCTGCCCCCAGCTTCGATTAGGCACCCACAAGCCGCCAAAATATGTCAACGGCCTCGCCGTGGAGCAACTACAAATCAGCCGAACTCTCGTCGAGGAACTCGGAGGCCCTCTCGACGCGCCCTTAGGAGGCGGCAATCTCCGACGGACGGGGATTGGACATAGTGGGAACGTTAGTAACCGGCTCCGCAGCCCGACAAGGCGAGGGTCGCCGACGGTGTCCCAGCTTATGTCGCCTTCATCGGCACCGTCACTTATCCCACCACGGGATATGAGGGCGGCATTATGACCACCATCACTACCACTGACGCCTCGTCTGCAGTGGTTGTCCCCACCGTCCACTACTATAATAAGTCTCATCGCAGACGGCTTCAAACCTATTATCATAAACGGTTTTTAAAACCGCCTGAAACGAAGAGTCTGTGATAATCCGTAATTTCATAGGCGGAAAAGTGATACCGCCTGTGAAAAAACATTATCACAGGCGGTTTTTACTTATGCTAGCCGCTTGTAAATATAATTTATCACAGGCGGGTGGTGCAGCATATATATCCGCCTGTGATAATTGTCTTATCACAGGCAGGTCTTGCAGCATAACTAACTGTCTGTGATAATGGTGTTATCACAGGCGAATGTTTACCTACATCAAGCCGTCTGTGAAGACCTTTTACCATAGTCGATTTCTACCTTAACACTTACCGCCTGTGATAATTAGGTTATCACAGATGGTTCTTTACCTGTATCTAGCCGCCTGTGATAATTGTTTTTCATAGGCATGCCTAGCCGTTGGTTAATAACCACCTATGATAAGGTATAACCTATGTAGTACTACTGCTGTTATTTCTAATTTTCTGGTCAATTCAATATAATCACAGAACAAACATCAACAATATCATCACAGAACAGAAGTCAACCATATTATCATCACATAAGTCAATTTCACTAAAGCAATATACATATGTACAAGTTAAACATACAATTCATCTCATAGTTTACAAGTTTTCACTAAAAACTGTTTCTATTGGCATAGTCGCAAAGTTTTGGCACATCAGCTGCTGCACCATTCTTATCAAAGAACTTCCCTGTTTTGTGCAAAATTTCACGACGAATGAACTGACAGAGTTCAGAAGCAATCATGTCGGCTCCTCCATCAGGAATACTTCTACAAACCGGCCATTCTTCGTTCATATTCTTCGTGTGCTATAATATAACACATAACATGGTTTAGAATGTGTTGGTTTGAACAATCTCAAAGTATAGATCAAAGTGAGAGTATACAAGAATTTAGTTGGTATTTTTGGAGCAGTTGTACTATGAGCAATTGAATTTTAAAGTTGGAATCAAAATATGAAAATAATGTTTCTGGTAGTATTGAACAGCGGAGAATATAAGTATTAAACTATGCTAGTTACAATGAAAATGAAACTCAAAAATAAGAAAATAAGGTATCGACATTAAGGATAACTTACATCCTCACGATTCACTTTATATACTCCGGCGGTCCGAAGATGCTCGCATACATAATACCCACATAAGACACTCCCAGCAGGCTGCTTCGGACAAGCATAATACGTTTTAATGTCCAATGCATTCGTATTGGAAGGTCTCTCACCGCCAAGCTGTTCCGCATAAAACCGCCAAGCGCTGTAATACAAGAAATGTCATATAAAACTTGTCAACACATTCTAAATGTGTGTAAATTAAAATTATTGAATAAACGTACAGTTTCAAAATGGAAAGGAAATCTTTGTAACGATCTGGTGGGATATCGGTCGAGTCCAAGATGGTTGCCTTTCCCTGCGTTGGCTTGATGAAGATCATTATGTAGTGATCACTTCAAACACAAAAATGCACGTGTTAAAAATTACCAATAGCTGCTATTTCAATGTCATGTGTAGAACTTAATCGAAGTGGTACGGAGCCTTTACGAGGTCCTTGCCGTCTCTGACAAAGTTAAACATTGCATGTCCTATGTAAGCTTCAACTTCTGTCCTCTATTATCCTTCTTAAGTTTTGCGATTGCTTTTTTCAAAATCTTTTTTTTTCATGTGCTTGAACTGTTCTGAGTTTCGATCTGCCTTGACGTCGAATAGCGCCTTTGCAATCCTAGTAGGGTCAAGGATACCTGTCTTGCGCGCCAAATTTTCATTATTCATGTATTGCATCCTATTGAAGAAGTCCAGAATTGTTATAATATCATGAAATGCGTATGCGTGTAGTAAGAAAAGCAAATACGAAATATTAGAGCACTTACAAGCACCAGACGAGAATCAGGTTGATTTCGAGCATGCCCTGATGCAAAAGGGGACGCAACTCTTCAAATAAAATGGCTCGTCTATCTTCTCCAGTGCTCCAGAATGCTTCTTTTGGAATACGAAATGTGACGCAATTAAGATCATATATTGTGCTGGCAAGGATGTACCACTCATGCATTCTTCTGAGCGAGATGGGTTGTTTGCTAAGTTGTACGAATCTCATGGGCGGCTTCCCATTCTTAAATTTAGGAGGAACATCCTCAAGCTTATATATTGGAACTCATGGTTTAACTAAAGTCGTCCGCCGATTATACATGACACCGTCTTCTTCCCACTCCTCGATATTTCCTAATTCTGGCTCATGAGAAGAACGAGATGCACTCGATTTTATAATATTTTCCTTCATAGTTTCCAAATACTTTGACACATCTGATGAAGGTTTCTTATTTTCGTATGGGCTAACTTTGATAGGCAATAATGATCAAGGAGTAGTCATCGGAAGTTGGACACTGGCTTGTTGAACCTGTTGTTCAACTGATTGCTCTTTACTCCCAGCAACTGGCTCTAGTACTACTTCAAGTTGTTGCTCAACTGGTTGCTCTTTACTAGCAACAGCTTGCTCTGGTATTGCTTGAAGCTGTTGTCCAACTTGTTGCTCTTGGATATCTTTACTAGCAAGGTTACTATCATCCTTGCTGAGACATAGGTGGAGTGGATCTTTCTGGACTGGGAGTGGGTCTTCATGCACTTTCGCCTTAGAAGATAGGGTTGTAGTATTTGGAGATGCGACGGGGCTAGAAATTGGCTCATCGTCCAACGTGGTATTGCGTCGGTGCCAAAGGATTAATCAGTTGACAGCCTGCCCCAGAGTCACGATCCCCTCAGGTGTGACATGGTCTATTTCATAATCTTCATAATCATTATCAATGATCTGAAGAACTTGCACCACAGCATAATACAACAGAAGTGGATTCCCATTGAAGTCACGATCAGGCTTTGCCATAGCAGTGGCAACCTGTTTGGTTTTGTTCCCTACTCTGCCTATTGGGACAAGAATACGACAATATTTGTCGTTAGCAATATCATCGACAGGGAACTTATGGGTTGACCCTAAGCCTGGCACAGAACCAACGCTTCTAGGGTAGGCAGTTGGAGATACTAATTGCTCCTTTTGCATCGGAACCATCACTATAATCGGTGCCACTAATTGTCTCGATTGTCTAAGTTGTTCCATTATTTCTTGCATATTTTCTTTGACCTTTTGAGAAATCGTTTCATCAAGTGTTTTCTTAAACTTCTCACGTCTTCTATATGTGTCTTTATCTTTAGGGAAACCATCTAGCCAAGACATTTGAGAAGAGACCGCTCGAACCCGTTCACTGTGTTCAGGGTTTCCTAAGATAGCGGTAAGTTGGTCATTCTTCCTCTTCGGCTTGAAGAGACCCTTCTGTTGCTTTTCAATTACTTCTTTAATTTTATCCTCTACTTCATTCAGAGAGTCAGGCTTTTCAAGTTTGCCCTCGTCGGTCAAACCTAACCGAGCAAAGACCCAGCGTTGAGTTCGCTCATCTCACCCTTGTAATGGGTGAGGATTGCCCTTACTGGTAATTTTGTCTAATATCTTATTCCATTTCTGGACTTTGAGGCCATATCCGGCAGACCCCAAGTGATGATGGTATTTGTTCTTTTTTGCAAGCTCTGACCTAGTTGCACTTAGAGCTTTAGCATCAGGTGTGCTCTTTTGACGAAAAAACTCTTGCCACTGAGCTTGTATGATTTTTCCCATCTTCCTCGGGCTAGGCACCTTATCCGCCTTAACATAAGCATTCATTTCACTCTTCCAGCCACAAAACTTCTTGCCGCAAGAGATCAATGTTGCTTTCTTTACTGCTTCTTCTGTGCCTTTCGGGAACTTGAATTGTTTCTTTACCCTTTCCCACAACTCATTCTTGGTCTGCTCGGGTAATTTCCTCCAATTCTCGGTTGTGATCGGCACAACCTCCCTAACAAGAAAACCGCATGCATTACGGTACTTGGTAAGTGAAACCATTGGTTCTACGGGAAGCCCACCTGGACCGTCCCTTGTTATGTACATGATGCGGTCCAATGGACCCTTATTAGGACCTCGTTGCCCTCGTTTCCGCTTGAGTGAAGCTGAGGATTCATCCATTGGAGAACCTTCCGCGGTTTTAGGAGCCGATGTAACCTCATTGTCTTCGCAATTAATCTAGGTAGAAAAAAATTATAAGACTTCGTATACTTGACAACCAACATTAACTTGAACTGCTGAAGTTAAGATTCGTGATCCATACCTCGTCGGTAGGATCATATTCCGGGTCTAGATCCACTGAAGTCTTTTTAATTTTTATATTTGGAAAAGGATCCGATGGACTGTGATAGCCTAAACTGCTGGAGTCAGTAAACTCCATATTGTCTTCTTTATTGTTACTACCACGACCAGTCTTCTTAGGGTTTTCCATGCTAGATCTAATAAGACAAAAAATATAATAAATGGCATATTAACTCTACATGAAGTGTTGCATGAAGAAAAATATGGAAGCATTCTAGGATTTGATAAGGCATTCTAGGGTTTAAGGCGACTGACCAAAAGGTTCCTATACATTGTGAGGGTGACAAGCATGTTAAAGTTGCTCACCAGCAATGACAATTTTATCTTCTTATTCTAAATAGGCTAGCTTCATTCAGAGTGGCGACCACGTTATTGAGGTTTACTAGGCGGCGCCTAGCTCCGGACCTATAACTGATCAAGCAAGAGACTGATAGCAGCAGCAACAACTAGCAAGCTCACTTTACACTGACAACCTAAGGCATTCTTGTATCATAGAGATCAACAGCATATGCTCAGACTCCATCGCCACACCTAGTGGTACCTAGATATGGGCGTGAGGATGCTCCTGGCATCACAAATGAGTTGGCCAGCAACTTGTTTGGCTTCAAAGCTAAATATATGTTGCAGCACCCCCAAGAGGATCAACAACCAGCAGAGCCACCTCATGGCGCGAGAGGCGTACAACAATACATCTCGCGCCATGAGTGCCTTGGGGCTGGGTACCCTTCCACAGTATCCTGGAATGGGTACTACCATCGGCCACTACCTCTACGCCCTCACGGGGGTGGCTGATCGTCTCGACATTCTGTTCACGACGATGGCCCAGGTTCATAGCCCCGAGGGCCGTAGAACGCTGGTGGAGGTGATGGCTAGCAACCTCGTTCTCGGGGTTGCACCGCCGGTGCAACCGGCCCTGTCTCCTATTGCACCGGTGCCAGAGTCACCGCCGGAGGACGAGGAGGAGGAAGAGGAGTACGAGTAGGAGTAGGATTTAATTAGTTTTTCTTTGTTGTTTTTATTTTCTTCTATTTTGTAAATATTGTTAATGAATGAAATCTATCTTTGTTCGTCTATGTGATTGAATATTACTTGTGTATCTTGTGTGTTCTTTTGTGAGATGTGTAATTGAATATTGTTAATGAATGAGTATCTTGTGTGTTCTTCAACTATGTGAATGAATGAATGAATGTGTAGTGTGTTCATCGTGTTCCTCACACTCGGGTATCATAAGGTAATTATCTCAGGCGGTTGTTAATTCAAACCCGCCTGAGAAGAAGATTATCTCAGGCGGTTGGTAAGTAATACCCGCCTGAGATAAACATCTTCTCAGGCGGTTATTAAGTACCAACCGCCTGTGAAGATATTTACTTCTTCTTAATTAATATTCTTGATTAAATGTGGGTCCTTTAAAAAGGCAAAATTCCACTTTCTTGTAATATTATTGATAAGTAAAGGTTACCATTAGATTTCACTTCATAAATCCTTTAAAATTGGTCAGAACATAAAAAACATACAACAAATGCTATTTTTCATTTTTCTATCTTTATAAATATAAGGTTTTTTCATTTAATTTTTCAGTGGACATTTTTCTCATCATACCAACCTATATGAATTTTTTCAGATTTTTTTAAATTTTTTTGAATCAGTGTGTGTTCATAATTTGATGAATGCCTCATATGTATATGAGCATTTAGTTAGAATGATGGATAATTTGAAGTTTGACATGTTAGAATGCTTTTAAAAAGATTTAACAAAATTCATACATGTATAAATGATACATATATGTTCATACAAACAAATTTGAGTGAAGGATCTTTTTTTATGAGATACACAAATGTGAATAATATGTGAGTAGAAATTAATTTGATATTTACCAAAAATTACAATGTCAGCTATAGAAGTTTTAAAATATTTTGTTCAGGTGGTAGATGTTAATTTTATACAAATGTAGAATAAAGAATCATCGAATTTGGACACAATTTGCAGAATCTAAACATGTTTGAGTATTTATATTGGAATCTAAATAAAAAAGAAGCAAGGGATAAGGAAACTGAAGAACAGTATCGGGCATTATCTCAAGCGGTTGGTAAGCATAACCCGCCTGAGATAAACATCTTCTCAGGCGGTTATTAAGTACCAACCTCCTGTGAAGATATATTTCTTCTTAATTAATATTATTGATTAAATGTGGGTCATTTAAAAAGGCAAAATTCAACTTTCTTGTACTATTATTGATAAGTAAAGGTTACCATTAAATTTCACTTCATAAATCCTTTGAAATTGGTCAGAACATAAAAAACATACAACAAATGCTGTTTTTCATTTTTCTATCTTGATGAATATAATACCTTTTTCATTTATTTTTTCAGTGGACATTTTTACTCATCATACCATCCTCTATGAATTTTTTCAGTTTTTTTTAAAATTTTTTGAATCAATGTGTGTTCATAATTTGATGAATGCGTCATATGTATATGAGCATTTAGTTAGAATGATGGATAATTTGAAGTTTGACATGTTGGAATGCTTTTAAAAAAATTAACAAAATTCATACATGTATAAATGATACAAATATGTTCATACAAACAAATTTGAGTGAAGGATCTTTTTTTTTATGAGATACACAAATGTGAATAATATGTGAGTAGAAATTAATTTGATATTTACCAAAACATTACAATGTCAAATATACAAGTTTTAAAATATTTTGTTCAGGTGGTAGATGTTAATTTTATACAAATGTAGAAGAAAGAATCATCGAATTTGGACACAATTTGTAGAATCTAAATATGTTTGAGTATTTATATTGGAATCTAAATAAAAAGGAAGCAAGGGATAAGGAAACTGAAGAACAGTATCGGGCATTATCTCAGGCGGTTGGTAAGTAATACTCGTCTGAGATAAACATCTTCTCATGCGGTTATGAAGTACCAACCGCCTGTGTCGACGTCCGTGCGCGACCTTTCGTTTCCCCGAGGCATAACCTTTCAAATCGTGGTTGGTAGATATTTACTTCTTCTTAATTAATATTCTTGATTAAATATCCTCTCAGGCGGTTGGTAAGTAAAATCCGACTGAGATAAACTTAAAAACCGCCTGTGAAAAACTGACGCCTATATAAGGACCCCTCACCACAGTCAAAACGCAACCCTGGAGAATTTATATCGACGCCGCAAGGCTGTTGAATTTCCCCTGCTCCGCGCCGCCGCTCCGCCGCCCAGCCCATACTGCCGCACCGCCGCTCAACCCCGTACCGCCACTTCTCCACCCAGCCGGCCCACCGTGTTGACGCCTCCCCACCGTGCTGACGCCTCTACAAGGTAAATGTAGTTTCCTTACTTTTTCTTTGTATATTTTAATTAGCTGATAAGTTTTGTGTGTTCTGGTATATGAATTCTGTCCTTTTGCATGTGTAAGGACTGTATGGATTGTGTTCTGGTATATTGATGTATGGACTATATGGATTGTTTCCTTTTTGTGTGTTCTGCTAGTTTGGTCTTTTATATATTGATGTATGGACTATATGGATTGTTTCTTTTATGTGTGTTCTGCTAGTTTGGTCTTTTATATATTGATGTATGGATTATATTGTAATAAGCTTATTGTAGTTTGTACCTATTATGTGACATGAATATGATGTTTAATTAACAGATGCTATTGTAATATATATAAGATGCATGAAGTTTACCCGAACTTGTAATTGTAGTTTTATGTGTTTTCCTTTTCAATATGCTACTTGTGTGTGCGTACCTCCTGCTTGCATACATTTCGAAGGAGTGATTAGGGTTAGCTTTCTAGGGAGATGGTTTTATAACTCACACATTTAGTTACCATCGTTGGATGGGATCCGATGTCAAGATATAACAGACCGGATCCCACCCAAACCTAGCCCATGCTGCTGGGCCTGTTTGCCCCACGACTTTAATCCTTCACCCCCGATTGCTGCTCCCGACGCCTTCGACTCCGTCCGCCTCAAGCTGCAGTAGGGTTGGTCATTGGTGACCATACCTTCTCGTTGCTAGGTGACATCAATGGTGGCAGGGTGCAGAAGCCAGCGACAGGGCCATCTGCAAGCGGCAGTGAGGTCGGGAAATGGCACCGGGGGTGGAAGGCGGCACTGGGGCCAGCTGCAGGTGGTGACAAGGATGGAGACAGAGTTGGAGGCACCGGGGCCAGCTGCCGGCGGCGGCGATACCGAGAGACGGAGGTGATGGCCGGAGCCGCGGGCGACGACGCGCGGTGGTCGGTGGAATGTCGGCGGCAGTCACCGAAGTGGCAAAGTGGAGTCGTGCCACGCTCCAGCAGCGCGCCTCTCCATCGCGTCAGGTCGGGGGCGGCGGCAAAAATCCACCCGTACCCGCACCCGTCGGGTGCAATACCCGTTGGGTACCCGTACCTGCGGGTATAATTGCCATCCCTAGATCCCACCCAGACCTAGCCCATGCCACTGGGCCTGTTTGCCGCACGACTTCAATCCTTCACCCCCGCCTCAAGACGTTGTCCGTCTCCTACATTAGTCACCCTAATCATACTTGTTATGTCTCTGTAAATTCATTTTATAGAAGACCTTTAGAGAATATTTGTGGCCAAATTTTGTAAATCTGACAAAAATTCTATTATTGAAGCATGGACCGTCGAGCGTGGAGGTATAATATGCCAAGACCCGATCCTATGTACATTCATAATGTTGCAAATTTTATTGAAGCATCCAAGAGACATGCGAAGTTGCAAAAGATAGATGACATATTATGTCCATGTATCGACTGCGAAAATAAGATTGCTTGGACGAATACTGTAGTAATCCAATCTCATTTGGTGAAAAGAGGTTTAAAAAAAACTACACAATATGGACAGAGCATGGTGAGTTAGATACACATGATGTGGATAAAGATGATGAGAGAGGTTCAGATGATGATAATGTTCATATAAATGATGGTAGTGACTATCAAGCTGGTGCTGATGATGATGAGTTCGATTGTGAGGAGATGTTGCGTCACATTGAACCATATGTATTGACTTCTATGGGAGCAAGCAAAGGTTTAAGTAAAATGGAGACATTGCAGAATGCGGCGACGAAGCTTTTATATGATGAATCAAACGGTTGTGATAAAGAGTTTACTACATTGCGTGCAGTCTTAGAACTACTAAAGTTGAAAGCTATGCACGGATGGTCCAATTGAAGTTTCTCTGATCAGTTGAATCTTCTGGCAAAAATTCTTCCAAATCAAAATAAACTGCCCGGAAGCTCTTATAAAGCGAAGAAACTTCATTGCCCGATGGCACTAGGTGTGACAAAAATACACGCTTGTGTGAACTATTGTATTCTGTATCGCAAAGAGCATGAGCTCGCGACTAGATGCCCCATTTGTGGTGTCAGTAGATATAAGAAGGACTACAATCACCAGTATGTTACCAACATGAAAAAGACTCAGAATAATAAGAAGTTTATTATTGGTCCTGAAGGTGACGACGATGATACTTCTGCCGATGCAGACGGGAAGAATAAGAGAAAAATTCCTGCCTTGGTGATGTGGTACCTTCCGGTAATTGATCGCTTGAAGCGTTTGTTCTCAAACCCTAGGGAGGCTGAACTTATGCGTTGGCATTTCGAGAAACGCAAGAAGAATGAAAAACATATACGACACCCTGGTGATGCAACGCAGTGGAAAAATTTTGATATTCAGTATCAAGAATTTGCGAAGGAAATCAGAAATGTGAGGTTTGCCTTGGGTACAGACGGAATGAATCCGTTTGGTGAAAAAAGGAGCATACACAGCACATGGCCTGTGGTCTTAACGATGTACAATCTACCAACGTGGTTGTATCACAAAAGGAAATATATCTTGTTATCTGTTCTTATCCAAGGTCCGAAACAACCCGGCATCGAAATTGATGCGTTCTTAGAACCTTTAATGGAAGATATGGCGAAATTGTGGAATTAAGGGGTACGTACATGGGATGAGTACAAGCGGGAGTATTTCACGCTAAGAGCAATGATATCCGTTACCGTGCATGATTATCCCGGACTGTTTACATTATCGGGACAAATGAAAGTGAAGAAAGGTTGCGTTAGGTGCGTGGATAGAACTGGATTTCTATACCTCACTTCATCCAGAAAGACGGTGTACATGAGACATCGACGGTTCTTGACAGATACACACAAGTATAGGAAGATGAAAGAACAATTTGATAACAAAATCGAGAAAGATACTACACCGAAACCTTATAGTGGAAAACTTGTGTTTGAAATGGTCTAGAACATTCATATTTCTTTCAGTAAGGGAAAAAATAGTAAAAGAATTAAGAGAAAGAAAAGTACATCTTCGGATGATACAACTGACATGGCTTTCAAGAAACAATCAATTTTTTTCAAGTATCTTCCGTATTGGAAGAATCTGGATTTTTGCCATAGTATTGATTTGATGCACATTACAAAGAATGTATTTGACAACATCATTGGGACCTTGCTGGACATGCCGAGGAAAACAAAGGACGGATTAAATTCACGTATGGACCTAGTAAATCTTGATTTGAGACCAGAGCTTCATCCAGTAGAAAAGGCGAACGGGAAGCATTACCTTCCCCCAGCCAGCTACAACTTGATGCTAGAAGAGAAAAAAGCAATTTGTGAATGCTTGCGTGGGATCAAAGTGCCCACGAGTTTCTCATCCAATATCCGCAAACTAGTCTCGATGAAAGACTTGTCTTTATTCGGTTATAATTCTCACGACTGTCACATGATGATGACAGTTTTCCTTGCCATTGCAATAAGAGTAATCAAATCTGAGCATATAAAAGTTGTCATCACACATTTGTGTTACTTCTTCAATGCAGTATCGCAAAAGGTGATAGCACATGAAGATTTAGACTATCTGAAAACATACATCGTCGAGACAATGTGCAAGCTTGAGATGTGTTTCCCACCATCCTTTTTCGATATGCAAGTACACCTAATCATACATCTTGTTGATCAGATAAAAGCATTGGGGCCACTATATTTACATCATATGTTTTTTTAGATAGATACTTAGGAGTATTAAAAGGTTATGTGTGGAACCGTGTTCACCCAGAGGGTTCAATTATGGAAGGATACACCACTGAAGAAGTGATTGAGGGTTGCGCTGATTACATCAAAGATGGAAAATCGATAGGTGTGCCTATACCGGTACATGAGGGTAGACTACATGGGAGAGGCAAAGTGGGTAAGAAAACTTTTATCGTTCAAGATTACAAGAATGTACACCGTGCACATTTTGGTGTACTACAATAGCTCGCAATAGCTGAGTCGTACATCGAGGAACACCAAATTGAGTTTTGTGATAAAAACCAAGACCGCACAGAGGACTGGATCATGAAAGAGCACAGAAGATGTTTTACTGAATGGTTAATGGACAAAAATATACCATACGGAAACACTATAGAAGAGGCAACAATGAAGAAGTTAGCTTCTGACCCATCTGCTTTGGTGACATCATGGCAAGCATATGACATCAATGGTTACACATTTTACACTAAATAAAAAAACGGTAAGAGTGTTGCACAAAATAGTGATGTTCGTATTGAGCCTTATGATTCACAAGGACAGAAGACCACATACTTCAGGTTCATAGAGGAAATATGGGAACTTGATTATGGCGAAAGAATGGTAATGCCCGTATTTAAGTGCCAATGGGTCAAACATCCTGATGGTGTGAAAGTGGACAATTACGGGCTGACAATGGTAGACTTGGATAAAGTGGGTTATAAAGATGACCTGTGGGTTGTCGCCGATAATGTTGCACAAGTTTTTTATGTTCAAGATCCAGAAACTGAGAAGATGCATGTAGTTGTTTCTGGAAAGCAAAATATTGATGGGGTTGAGAATGTGGGAGATAATGAAGAGGAATATAATCAGTATGAAGAGATGTACCTTTTCACCGAACCAGAAAACATCAAGCGCGTATAGAGAAGCATTAAAAAGAATTTGAAACCCTATATGTGAGAAGATGTCAATGCTGGAAAAAATGTATATAGCAATGCGAGATGATACATATTGTATATATTTGTATTTTCTGAAATCAACTTAGAACAATGTTCTATTTCAGCTTTAGATAGTATGTTTCGAACATTATTAAATTCAGCTTCTGTTTTGAGCTCATGTTAAGCTAATCCCTTCACAACAAGCTCTTATAGATGCAAGTAACACCCGAGACTCATCATTTCTGGATTGTTAAAAGCTTCAATTGAAGTCTGACGATACTTCCCGTGCATTTGAGGGCTTGTTTGGATAGGAGTACACCCAAACAAGCCCTGCAAGATTTCTTTCTCTTCTCTCCATTTTGATAACTTACGAAGATGCTACTTTATCAGTTCTAATGGCTGAATATATTGACTACAAATCAGTACCATCTCTCTTAGTGCTTTACACAAGCGACGAAACGTACAACTTCAATCACAAATCTTGTTTGTACCATTTTTATAGGAATTTGACCTTAATCTTTCAATCATAGATTTATCAATAATTGAAGCTTCCTCATTAGACATGTTAATGACAGTTACAAGGGAAAGATGTGTCGAAGCTAACGAAATCTCAATGGAACTGAAGACAAAGAGATGCTGCATATGATTGGCAATGTCCAGGTTAGACGATATGAAGCTATGATGACAACCTTCAACAACATGAAAAGTGATGCCAAGGTTATGCTTGCATCAACCAAGACATGTTTTGAGGGTATAACACTTTTTGGGGCAAGCATAACCTTGGCAAAAATTAGAAATCACGCCACCGTTGATTACTCTGAAGGCGCCATGGATTACTCTGAAGTTTACCGAGTATGCACGAAGAAAACTTTAGAGTAATCCATGGCGGCTTTTGAGTAATCCACAGTGGCGTGATTTCTGATTTTGGCCAAGGTCATGCTTGCCCCAACAAGTGTTATACCCTCACAACATGCCTTAGTTGATGCAACCATAACTTTGGCATCACTTTTCATGTTGTTGAAGGTTGTCATCATAGCTTCACGCTGTTTAACCTGGACATTGCCACTCATATGCAGGATCTCTTTATCTTCAGTCCGATTCAGATTTCGTTAGCTTCGACACATTCTTCACTTATAACTGCCATTAACATGTGTGATAAGGAAGCTTCACTTATTTGATAAATCTATGCTTGAAATATTAAGATTAAATCTCTAAGAAAGTGTAAAAACAAGATTTGTGATTGAAGTTGTTCGCTTACTCGCTTGTGTGAAGTACTAAGAAAGTGGGTACTAATTTTTAGTCAATATATTTAGGCATTAAAAATGAGAAAGGAGCATCTTCCTAAGTTTTCAAATGGACAGGAGGGAAAGAAATCGTTCAAATGGATGGGAAAATCCTTCCAAGGATCGTCAGGCTTCAAATTGATGCTTTCAACAATTCAGATGCTTTCAACAATTTCCGCTGCATTAGTTGAACTTGTCAAAAGACATCACAGTGTACTCATAAGATCCATACCATGTCCTAAAAGTTGTCTTGGGTATGTCCGATGGTCTAATCTTCATTTGAAAATATCCCGACCTCAAGTCAATCTTAGAGAAGACACAAGCACCCTTTATCTGATCAAACAAGTCTTCTATGCGTGGCAAGGTGTACTTGTTCTTGATTGTTACCTCGTTGAGCTCGGTAATCCACGCACATCCTTTGGGATCCATCCTTCTTGTCCACAAACAGAACGGGTGCCCCCCAAGGCGAAGAGCTTGGGCGAATGAAACCCTTCTCTAATTGCTCTTGAATCTGCTTCTTGAGCTCCGCTAATTCCATAGGAGGCATCCTATATGGCCTCTTAGCTATAGGTGCAGTTACAGGTATTAAATCAATAACAAACAATGTCTCGATCGGGTGGCATACCTAGCAACTCGTCCAGAAAAACATCCAAAAATTCACACACCACCGGAATCTCCTCAATTGCGGCACCGCCCATATGATTCACCTCCAATTGCTTCGGTGCGGTTTGAGATGCTTCAAATTCTACGGTGATCCCTTCTTCGTTGGTCAACTTCACCATCTTCGTGGCACACTCAATAACTCCATTGTGCTTCCTCAACCAGTCTATACCAAGTATAATGTCCAACCCTTGAGAATCCAAAACAATGAGGTTGGCAGAAAAGTCTACCCCCCTTATTCTAAGGCTTACTTTTGGACATACTATATTTGTCCTCATCTCTCCTCCAGGAGACTTAACCAATAGAGTAAACTTCATATGAGAGATAGGCAAACTATACTTGGCGACATACTTCGATGCAATGAATGAATGTGATGCTCCAGAATCAAATAACATAGTCGCAGGGTTGGAGTTGGCGAGAAACATACCAATGACCACGTCATTCGCTTGCTGAGCATCCTCTGTAGAGACATGGTTCACGTTGCCACGAGCAAAATTCTGCTGTTCGCGGTTCCCTTGTGGCTGTCCTCCATTGGGTCTTGGGTTTTGCCTCAGCGCACCGCTTCCTTGACCAAGGCCTGACTTAGGACATTGATGCGCAAAGTGTCTAGCTTCTCCACAAGTATAAAACTTCTTAACTCCACTAAAATTATTGGGACGAGCTTGGTTTTGAACATTTGCAGCAGGAAAATTAGCACGAGGTGCATAAGGCATTGGAGGCCTAGGTGCTTGCATAACAGGGCGCTGCTGCACAAACTGAGTTGGGCGTGGTTCATAACCAGGGCGCTGAGCAGGAATAGAGGAGTTGTAATAGGGCGCATTGGGTGGTGCAAGGCGAGGGCGCACATTACTTCCTTGTTGCTATCCTTGATATGGCGCCTTCCTCTTGATTTCTTGCTCCATCTCACGGATCTTGTTCTCAACCACAATTGCTTTGTCCACAAGCTTCTGAAAATTTGTGTAGTCACAATTAAGTAGTTGCACTTGGATTTCAATGTTCAAGCCCCTCATGAACAAGTATTGCTTCCGGCTGTCCCGACTAACATCCTCGGGCGCATACCTTGAGAGTTGAGTGAATTTATTGAGATATTCACTCACGCTTGATCTTCCTTGCCTTAAATTCTCAAATTCTTGACTCTTCAAGATCATAACACCCTCGGGCACATAATGAGAACAAAAATTCTCCTTGAATTCGGCCCAAGTAATTCTCTCTTGGTTCTCATGAGCATTGTAATAAGCATCCCACCAATCCGCAGCTACTCCAACTAGTTGATGAGAAGCAAACAATACCTTCTACCAGTCACTGCATTGGACAATAGCTAGCTTCTTCTCCACGGACTTGAGCCAATCATCCGCATCCATAGGGTCGATAGCTTGAGCAAATGTCGACGGCCTAGTCCTCATAAACTCTCCCAATCGGTTATGAGGAGGTGGGGGTGGCGGTGGAGGCATGTGGGGCTGATTGTTGATGTTGCCAGCCTACAGCTGTCCCATAGTCTGTATCATGGTCTGCATGAGCTGGTTTTGCATAGCCAAAAGCTGCTCAATGTTGATAGCTCCATGAGCAGGTCCTTGCCCATTGTTGTTCTGAGGTACTCCATTGTTCTCCTCCTCATCATTGCCATCCCTCTGGTTGCGAGTCCTCACCATGTGAAGAAAAGCAATAGGTAAGAATTAGAAAATGTCCCCAACTATATGCATCAAGGGATATGAAGCTAACCAACTAGCTATACTAGCCTAGGTGGACATGGCAATGCTAAGGCATCCCAAAATCCTCTATTAAGCACAAAAGCGAACAATATATAGCAAACAACACACCAACCAAAACACATCGATTCCTGAGTGCCCCTATGTGCTCTAAAGTGTCCATTCTATCTAGGCTGCATCCTACGGTCAACCTGTGGCTCTGATACCAATCTGTGACGCTCAGTTCCGAAAAATGAACCAAGCTAACGCATATGTGTGCCCAGGATGTTCATCACACATACACGAGTGCAATCACAAAAGCGTATACAGAAAATTACCACAGAACAAGATTAATTAACCAAATTTTATTACACAAACCAGATTATCCTTGAATACAAACTCTGATGAATATTAATAACAAGTTCAACTAATGCAGCAGAAATAAACTAATTAAGCAAACTAAACAGCTAGGTAGCATAAGCAATAGGGTATAGCGCAGCTCCAATAACACTACAGGCAAAGCTGACGGTAGACACGGCCTAGAACTTCACATTATCACCATTAAACTCCCAATCCTGACCTGCAACTGTTGGGGGGGGATTTGCAAGAGTGAGTACATGTTGTACTCAGCAAGTGTGGAAAGTATGACATGTGGCTTATTCAAATGTCGACAATAATAATGGTTAAGTGCTGAAAAGTACATTAAAACGTTTGAAAAGCAATATATTATATGTATGTCAAGTAAACCCATCATAATCATAATTAATACCATAATACCAGTCCACAATTCACCATCCTCATTAATAATTCCAGATTTCACCATTTGCCAATAAACATATTCAATACCAGAAATAAATCCATAACCATAATATCACCATGACCATCTCAAATACCATCCCAATACCGAGTACCTTCTAATCATGGAAGTTGTCCAGGTGCTCATAACCGGGAGCACGGCTATCATGATAGTTTTATTTAACTCTGCAGAGTTTGTACCACTTTACCCACGTGTTTGTGATTTCATCACCTTACAGTGACTAAGAACCTCTATTATGCCGTCTCACACTTCCGTAGGTGTATGGCCAAGAGATCACAAAATAGCTTTTACAAAGGGATTACTAGCCTATTTAGACCCCACTGAGGTTTCACCGGTGGCGATGCCTCCAACTGAGCACATCTTCAACCAAGGGCCCCCTCTTGAGCCATTCGGATCTCAGGGTAGTCCCACCAATCATCAACAAACCCAATCCGACTACCCCTTCCCCGAGGATCCACAATGGTCCAAACAGCTCTAGCAAAGCCCTAATTAATCAGCTACGCCGCACCTATACTTGGCCTCGTGGTGACACTGTAGTCCTGGCTTATTCTCGCATGAACCGGTCCTTAGATCTAAATCAAGCAAACCACCATAACATCCAACTCATCCACATACCAGGCTTGCTTAGATCACCCATTACTATACCGTATTGACCAGTTCACATTAACCAGAATATCATTAATGCATAATTAAATTGAGTGGTATAGTTGTTTCCCATCCCAGTTGATTAAGCGAAGCAAAAGGTAAAAACCCTTCCCGACTCTCTACCATGTATTCCAGGCGACAAGGGTGGTTTAGCAAATCTAGTAAACTTCCTACCATAGGATTCCCATCAATTTGACACAAGCATGCAGTTTTACAAACAAAACATTTATTTTGAAACAGGATCAATATGCTTCAAGGACACTTGCCTTGCTCTTGCTGTTGATTAGGATCAAAACCTTCAAACTCTTGGTGTTGTAGATCCTCCGCGGCACTTTCTAGTGCAAATCCGTCTAATCCACACAATAAACATACAAGACAAGAAACACAATCAAAGTGTGCACAAATATTACTCAATATGACATGACATGCATGATTGATGCAAATGCAAGGTAGAACTTGTTACTAGATTGCTTTTAATGATCACTAACTAGTTCTAATAGCTTTTAACAAGTTTATACATGTTTGGATTCGATTAGATCAAATTTTAGAATTAATTAAACACAATTTAACCAGAAAGATCGGACTAGTCCGCTAGGGACCAGACAAGTCCGCACTCCGCAAGATCAGCATATTAGGGTTTTCTAGATCGACATGAATTTGGAGATTAGGGGTTGAATTCACGTAAGGAAAAGATAATAGAAGGTATACCAGGTGTTTAGAACTCCAATGAATCAAGAAACTTGGAAGTAACACTTGGATCTTGATGATCTAGGGTTGATGATGAACTTGGAGATGAATTGGTGGTGAAGGACGAAACTTGGTGGAGATCTTGATCCTCCTTCGTTTCCTCCTCTTCTTCTTCTTGCTTGGGATCTTCTCCTCCCTCCTTGATGGTGGCTCTCCATGAACTAGGGTTTGGGTGGGTGGAAAAGTGGCAAATAGATGTCAATCCAAGGGGTGGGGTTGTTTATATAGAGGTGGAGGCTAGGGTTAGATGGATTTCGAGTTTGAGAGGAGTAGAGGCTGGTTTAGAGTCCCACATGGGCTCTAAAAGAGTTGGGCACGACGTACCTAGGCCCACTTAGCGTGAAACCCAAGAAACAAGTCGTAAAACAAAAGATCAACTCGGAGTTGCGAAATATCGGACAAGTTCGAAAAGGACCGGACTAGTCCGAAGTCGTCCAGAGAGAAAATTGGACAAGTCTGGCCAAACATCGGACAAGTCCGACTTTAAACAGAGAGGAAATCGGACAAGTCCGCTGGAACACCGGACTAGTCCGAAAAAGTCCAAGGACTTAGCAAATTTTCAAGGATTCTTGGAATATCGGACTACTACGCACTTTCCTGCATTTAAGTGCGATTTTGTTCCAAATCAATTTTAAATGCTCCGAATCAATTTTAAACTTGTTCCTCTTTATGTGGGTTAATGTTAAACATGTATATGAGTGTATGTAGGGCATGATGCATGAAAATTAGGGTGTTACATAAATAATGTCAATATTTTCAGGATCCAGCGGAATATAAGAGACGTGTTCGGGAGCAAGAAGGACGGTATAATTTGGATTGATCGATGGGAGCTTCATCATCGATCTACAATGAATGTATCATGATTTTTGTTTTCTACTTGACAGGGCGCTTCATCATCGTTGTTTGCAGCTGTTACGGAGAGAGGCTCACTTAAATTTGTGCTCAGTGTGTAAAGATGTTATCTTTGAACAATTGTAAAGCCTCTAATGGTGTATTATCACAATTAAGCCAGCCTCACTGGTGATCGAGCATTTCCTATAATGCATTACTGTACTAGTATCCGCTCATCTGTGTTTTTTTCCTGATAAAATTTTCCCTGAAATGACTACATACGGTTGTGATAATTGCAACGACTACATCCCTGTAATTTCAATGAAAACCGCTTGTGATAATTGAACAACTACATACGGTTCTTAAACAATGACCGCCGGTGAAAATAGATGATCTTCTCAGGCCGTTGTTAATGAAGAACCGCCTGTGAAGTTCTTTACATTACAGGCGGTTATTAATTAAGAACCGCCTGTGAAGATCATGTATATACGCAGGCGGTTGTTTCTTAAAATCCGCCTATGATGTTATTTTATTGCAGGCGGTTCTTAAGTAATAACCGCCTGAGAAGATCGATTATTTACCCAATCGGTTGTTTTTTAAAATCCGCATGTGTTGTTCTTTCATCACAGGCGGTTATTATATCATTCGTCATCATAGTCACATATTTTTAAGGACCGCATGTGTTTGAAAAATTGAGGTGCCTGTAAAAATGCTTTTTGTAGTAGTGGTCGCCTTTTCTGCAGCGATCGCCACTACCGTCACCTCCTCCGCAGCGAGGGCCATCACCATCGCCTCCTACCAAAGGGACGATAGACGACACAAATACCGCCGCCACCGCCATTGCCCCCTCCACGGTCATCGTCAGCGCTGCCTCCGATGCCTTCCACTATAAGAATCGAGTAAAAGGGTGTCGGCTTTATAGCCGTCGGTTACCTACTGTAGCCGACAGTAATATGGTATGGACGTCGGTGGACCGACGGCTTTACCCGACGGTCTTAATTCGACGTCTTTAACTTTTAAAAAACGTCGGTCCTAATGGTTTTAAATAATATATACATCGGTTCTCTAAACCGATGATCATTAACTGCTACAACTGCTGGCCACATCACCGACAACTTTAAATCCTTACGAGCGTCACCCGACGACCTTAAATGGCTTCCAGTTTTTTTTACAGTCAGAACTGTCAGACTATTGTAATATTAAAAAATTTCACCCTCCTTTCGTAGTGGCCATTTGAACACTCCAGATGAACAATTTCAATATCAATCTCAGTACCAAAAGATGAACAACACTACAAATTTGCATTTCTCATTATTGTTTATCAACAAAAGATGAATAAGATTACATTTGAACACTCAAGATCTGCTCAAGAAAATAAGATGAACACAAAAAACACAATTGGTCCAGATCTGCTCCAGATCCACCGCAGGTCCTAGAACAAAGAGGAGACGACCGGGGTTTGGAGAGGCCCCTGTGGAGAAGACAGGGGCACTGGTGGCCGGGGGCGGGGCACATCGTGTAATGACCCGTCTCGTCGAGCTCAAGAACAACGCGTAACACAACGGATCCAAAATACGAACGAGACGAAAAACGCTCAACAACCAAAGATCAGTGCGAACAACCACAGAATATGATCATCGCTGCATCTCTCTTCCATTCACTCCCATAATCACCGAGATCACAAGTGTTAATTACAGGAGCTTGTAGAGCAAGAAAGGAGAGAGAGATTAGGAGATCGGAACTGAGGAGGAAGAGAAACAGAATCATAACAACCTAACTGCCTTCTTCATCTCTGGTGGTGAGTTTAAGTAGCCGCTCCTCCTCATGGGCCTCTTGGGCCATGTTCACAGATCTGCTACTTGGGCCGCCGAGGTGTTGTTTGAATTTGAGTCATTCGCTTCCTTCCCGCCACTCTGGACGGCTTCGTCTACTTCTTCCCGTGTCATATCCAGAATACCGCCATCGCCGGCTATGACACTGCCCCCTTCTGGAGCATCAGCTGGTCCCCAGACTGATGAGCTTGGAAACCTTGCACGAAGAACATTGTAGTCTTCCCATGTTGTGAAATTTTCCGGCATACCAGACCAAGAAACGCGCACTTGTACTGTGGCTGCATTGCCCTTCTTGACCAAACGCCTGTCAATGATTTGTACTGGAGTAGAATCATGAACAGAGAGATCTGCTGGATCAGGAAGAGTATGGAAAACTGGTGTATAATCAGGGGTGAAGGGTTTGAGTTGAGATACGTGAAACACCGGGTGTATGAGACTGGATGCTAGAAGGTCCAACTTGTATGCCACAGAGCCAATCTTCGCCAGCACTTTGAAAGGTCCGTAGAATTTGTGGGCCAGTTTAGGAAAGGGTCTGTTGACAAGAGAACTTTGAGCATAAGGTTGTAGTTTTAACAGGACCATGTCACCAATAGCAAATTGTCTCTCAGAGCGTTGAAGATCAGCATAGTGCTTCATTCTGTGTTGTGCTCTAGTAAGTTGATTCTTCAGATGTTCGAGCATAGACTAGCGTTCTTTCAGTATAGCAGTGGCATCAGGTGATTCAGATGTATCCAAAGAAGGAATAAGGCCAGGGGAAGGATCAGTCCCATATAATGCTTTGAATGGAGAGCATTGCAAAGTTGTATGGAAAGAGGAGTTATACCATAGTTCAGCCAAAGAAAGCCACTTGGTCCAATGCTTAGGATTGTCATGAGCTGCACATCTGAGGTACATTTCCAGGCATTGGTTCACTCTTTCAGTTTGCCCATCTGATTGTGGGTGATAGGCAGAACTGAACTGGAGCTTTGTATCTAACAGCTTGAAAAGCTCCCTCCAAAATGTACTGGTGAAAATCCTATCTCAATCAGAAACAATGGTCTGAGGTATGCCATGCAACTTGACTATGTGGTCCATGAAGAGATGAGCTACTTGAGTCGCTGAGTAAGGGTGCTTCAGAGGCAAGAAATGGGCATATTCAGTGAATCTGTCCACCACCACCATAATGACCGAAAAGCCTCCAGAAGAGGGTAGTCCCTCTATGAAATCCATGGACAAGTCCTTCCAAGAATCAGTAGGGATTGGCAGAGGTTGGAGCAACCCCGGAGATTTAGTATGCCTGCTGACAAGTAAAACATTGGTTAACAAAATTTTGGACGTCCTGTTTCATGCCAGCCCAATAAAAGAGATTCTTCAGTCTGTGGTATGTTGCTGAGATGCCAGAATGTCCCCCCAGAGCTGAGCTATGAAAAGCATTGATCAACTTGGTTTGTAGTGCTGAATTATGAGCCACCCATAATTTTTGTTTGTATCTGATTAATCCCTGCACCAGAGAAAAACCTTGAGTATTAGGACTTGTTATAGCCAGTTCGGTTAATAAGTCCTGAGCTCTTGATCAGTTGCATAAGAGTTCACAATCTCCTGGACCCAAACAGGTTGAACTGCAGTAATAGCTTGCAACTGAAAGTATTGACCAACACGAGATAAAGCATCAGCTACCAAGTTCCTTTTGCCCTCTTTATACTGGAACTTGAATTGGAGACCCGCTAGCTTGGTCATGGCTTTCCTCTGAAGGTCAGTGGAAAGGGACTAGTCCTGCAAGTGTATCAAGCTTTTGTGATCAGTAAAAATAGTGAAAGGATTCCTATGAAGGTAAGACCTCCATTTATCCACTGACATAAGGACAGCAATAAATTCTTTTTCATAAGTGGATAGCCTTTGATTAGCAGCACTGAGAGCCTTGCTAAAATATGCCAAAGGATGGCCATTTTGAGACAGCACAGCACCAATGCCCACATCACAAGCATCAGTGGTGATTTCAAATGGTTGGGAGAAGTCAGGGAAAGATAAGACTGGTGTGGAAGTCATAGCAGTCTTCAACTTGTCAAAAGACAACTGAGCTTCAGACGTCCACTGAAACGATTTCTTCTTCAGTAAAGATGTTAGAGGTTTAGCAATGATCCCATAGTGCTGCACAAATTTTCTATAATACCCAGTAAGACCAAGAAAGCCTCTAAGATCAGTAAAGTTCAAAGGAGTGGGCTAGTGAAGCATGACAGATGTTTTTGCAGGATCTGTGGCTACCCCTTGATCTGATATAATATGGCCAAGATATGTGAGTGAAGTCTGGGCAAAAGAACACTTACTCAGTTTGATATACAATTTGTGTTCAGCCATTGTCTTGAACACCAATTCCAAATGAGATAGATGATCTGTCAGAGATTTGCTATAAACCAAAATATCATCCATAAAGATGAGAACAAATTTTCTCATATAATCTGCAAAGACAGAATTCATTAGACATTGGAATGTTGCAGGTGCATTTGTTAGTCCAAAGGGCATCACTTTAAATTGGTAGTGGCCATGATGTGTTTTGAAGGCTGTTTTTGCTTCATCACTAGGTAACATTCGGATTTGATGAAACCCAGAACGAAGGTCAATGGTGGAAAACAGCTTTGAACCAGCCACTTCATCAAGAAACTCCTCAATAATGGGCATTGAAAACTTGTTTTTGATTGTGACAGAGTTGAGTTTGCGATAATCCACACAAAAACGCCAGCTACCATCTTTCTTCTTGACAAGAAGGACTGGGGATGCGTAGGGACTGACACTAGGAATGATCAGTCCAGCAGCTAACATCTCTGCAACTTGTTTTTCTATTTCTGTCTTCTGTTCTGGTGAGTATCTGTAGGGCCTGCAATTGATGGGTGATGTATTAGGCAATAGTGAAATGGCATGATCATAAGCTCTTGAGGGTGGAAGACTGTTGGGGTCCTGAAAAATGTCATCAAATTTCCTGATGAGGTCCTGGATTGAAGAAGGAATGGGGGTCAATTTAGTGGTACTCGCAGGAACAGATTCTAACAGCACTGCAGCCCATAGATCATTGCCCTTGCAACATTTAAAGACCTGCTCGGCAGATATAGCAGTTAGGATGGAAGGTTCAGGGTCAGGAATACCATGTAAAGTAATGGTTTGGCCTTGATGCTGGAAAGTCATTGATTTATTTGCCCAGTCACAAGTCATGGGGCTATGATATGCCAACCAATCCATGCCAAGCACCAGATCATAGGCATTCATGTGAAGGACTTTGGCTGGGAAAGAGAATGTGTGACCTTGTGAATACCACTCGAACCGAGGAACTTCTGAGGTACACTGCATGATGTTACCATTAGCCACTTTAACCTGCAGAGGGGAAGTATCACAAGTATGTAACCGAAGCATGGACACCAGATCAGCATTTATAAAAGTGTCAGTACTTCCTGAATCCACGAGTATCACCAATGTAGTATTTCTAACCAGTGCTTGGATCTGCATAGTATGATGAGTAGACTTGCCAGAGATGAATTTTTTTTTTAATATACGATTTTTAATCCAAAATTATATTAATAACCTTGGATTTAAAAAATTTCCAAATATGACCCACCGTCGTATGAGTCTCATACGACGTAACGAATGTCGTATGAGGCTCATACGACGGTCCGACGTGGCAGCCACGCGGGCAACGGTCGCCGCGGAAAACGAGGCGGCAGCGACCGTCGTATGAGCCTCATACGACTTGCTCCAACGGTCGAACCGTCGTATGAGGCTCATACGACGGTCTGCCCCTTATAAGCCCCGCCCCCCCCCCCCCCCCCCCCGCCCCTGCCTCACTCCCACCCATCCCACTGCCTCATTTCCTCCCAGCCGCGCCGCCCGCGACCTCCACCGCTCCCGCACGCTTCCGACCTCCACCGCTCCACCGCTTCCGACGCTTCCGATCCTCGCGACTTCGGTATTGATTTCGCCACCGTACATTTATGTTGTTTTGTTGTCAATATAATATGAATGCGTATTATATTATGATATTTGTTTGTATGAATGTATATTGTTGAGAACACACGCGACATAGTCTATTGTATTTAATTTTTATACACGTTGTTCATGCATATAGTGTAATGTTGTGAATATAATATAATTGTATATTATTACTCGTTGTGCACGCGATTGTTGTCAATATTATATGAATTTATATGGTTCATGCATATAGTTTAATATGAATTTTGTTAGTATTCATGCGAATGTCATGATTACGGTAGAGTACATTAATGCAGCATGTTTTCTTAATGTATTATTCGTTTAATTAAAATGTACTCGTTTTTTGATATGATTTTTCAGTTTATAAATGTGTACTATATATTATATTATGTTTTATTAGTAGTTATAAAACATTGTCATACATTACAGAGGAGCGTAAAATTGCTCCTGTAGTTACAAATGTGTGGCAAATATATACGTTTTATAGAGTTAGAGTAGATTATAATACGTTTGTTTATACTGAATACAGTAGGAATGTCGGACAAATTAATGTTTCGTATTTTCTACGGAGAAGGCACGCTTGTTTATGGGTCAACTGGGGTTGATATGTCGGCTTGGACGTCGTTGGTGAGGGGGATAGCAAGACCAAATGAGAGATCATTTGGTAGCCTGGAGAAATGGCTGATTAAAACGTTAAACCTTGATGAACAAGTATATCAAGTGAAACTGAAAGGGTTGATTAATCGAGCAAGAGATGGATGTTATTGGGATTTCGTTCCTATTAAGGGGACACAGAATTGGAGGAAATGGGTAGATACAGTTGTGGAGCGGGGTTGGCCGCTGGTGTTTCTTGCGCAAGCAGAAACGAAAGAAGTTGAAGATTCAGCTGAAGCAGACGATATGGAAGATACTGAGGTAGAGGTCGAAGGCGGAGTGAACCAGATGCAAGAAGACCCACTTGGTGTCGCTGATGAAGGAGAGCACATAGAAGATTTAGTTGAACAAATTAGAAATGAGGACATGGAATATGAAAATGTTATTGAAGATGACTCTTCTGATGATGAGAATGATATTATCATTCCTGCAGACTGGAACAATGCAATCCCGAGTAATTTAGCAGCTGCAGAAAAATATTCTGGGTTATCTGGATATCATGAGAACCAGTTAACACAAGGAGATATTTTTAAAGACAAAGATGGTTTAAAAGATGCAGTAAAATATTGGTCTTTGTCTGTGCAGAGATCATTTACAGTTTACAAGTCTAGTCCAAAATTATATGATGTGAAATGTGTGTTCCCAACTTGTCCTTTTCGAGTTCATGGTTTCGAGGAGAAGTGGACGAAGCTTTGGAAAGTTTCAAAAATGGTTGATCACACATGTCAGTTGCAGGAATTGGAGAAGTGCAACGGTGCTTTGACCTCAGATTTCATTGCAAATCATATGTATGCCCGTATAGTGGACAACATACAGTTTGAACCAAAATCAATAATAGCCACTATTGAGGAAGAGTTCAAGTACACCATCAGTTACTCTAAAGCATGGAGGGCCAAACAGAAAGTGATTGAACAAAGATTTGGTACTTTTGAAGCGTCTTATGATAACCTTCCAAAGTTGTTGCAGACCATTCAGGAAAAAAATGTTGGTACCTTTTACGACATTATGGACATGCCGCATAGAAGTGTGTCTGGGAAGTTGTATCTGCACCGTGCATTCTTTGCATTAGGCCAATGTATTGCTGCTTTCAGACATTGTCGACCAATACTCTGCATAGATGGTACATTTTTAACTGGAAAGTACAAAGGTCAAATTCTTACTGCTATTGCAGTTGATGGGAACCAACAGGTGTTGCCTGTGGCCTTCGCATTTGTGGAAAGTGAGAACACTGAAAGCTGGTATTGGTTCCTTAGTCGGGTCAAGATGGCTGTAGTTCAAGAACGTCCTGATGTCTGTCTCATACACGATCGTCATGCTGGATTGCTTAAAGCAATATCTGATTTGAAATTTGGATCATCGGATCGGGGACATCAACCTTATTGGATAGACATTCAATCAAGATATTGCATGAGGCATTTAGGTGCCAACTTTTTTAGCCACTTCAAGAACAAGCAACTTATGAATTTGTTCAAGATGTTGTGTAGTCAAAATCAGGAGAGTAAGTTTATTGCTCTTTGGAAACGTCTCGACGAATTGACTTCCAGCAGTGCAGAAGCATCTTCAAGCACTAGCAATCCTCGTGACATTTCACGCAGAAACTTCTCTCATTGGATTCGGCGCGAAGCGAAAGAGAAGTGGTCCTTGTTATACGACACCAATGGTGCTCGGTATGGTATCATGACAACTAATTTAGCTGAGGTAATATCCATCATTCCTAAGTGTTTTAGTTGTGTTAGTTATGTATTTCATCATGCTAATGCAGTAATACGAAATGCAGATATACAACTGGGTCATTCGCGGTTTAAGAGGGTTACCTTTGGTTGCTATTGTTGAGGGCATTTTATATGGGACATGCAAATATTTTCGTCAACGTTATGCGACTGCTATTTCAGCACTGAATAATGTGAATTTGGCTTATTCACCATACCTGTGCAAGTACATGGAGAAGAAGATTGAAAAGGCCCGATTTCATCGCGTCAGACCTATGGGTACCGCAGAGCACAGGTTTGAAATCCTTTGTAGGGATAAGGACCGTCGTGGTGCTAACCGTGCTAGACTTGTTCAACAGTGCATACTTCATCAGCATGATTGCACGTGCACATGCATGAAGCCACAACTCTTCCATAGACCATGTTCCCATGTGATTGCAGCTTGCTCATTTACTAACTTGACAGTGACCAATTACGTTTCATACTACTTTCAGAAAAGTGTTGTTGTCAGTACATGGAATGCAGAGGTATATGGATTTGGTAATCTGAGCTCATTTACCATGGATTTAGGCCTTGATGCTATGCGAGCACCTGACATCTCGCGGTTGAAGCAGAAAAGAGGTCGACGTCAAACTCGTCGTATCAGAAACGATATGGACGAGTCAGAACTTGCAAGATTCCAAGGAAGATGCAGCAAATGCAACCAAATTGGCCATACGTACAAAAAATGCATTACCAACACAGAGCCAAATGTGGTTGAAGCTGGACCATCTGGGGATCCGCAGAGTGGACGGCGTCCTCGTGCTAGGAAGACAACTACGTTTAGGGATGGAGATGGAGATGTGATGTGATGTCAAGTATTTTATGTATTTGTAGCACTTACTCTATCTATGTTAAGTGAACTAAGTGTATCGGTGTTATGTATTTGGATTATGTTATGATGTTATGTGAACTCCAGTTAGATGCATATGAACTTTATGTTATATATGTTAATATGTTGTTGATGTCATTTAACTTTAGCTCAAAATGCACTTCATGTTAAAATTTTTTCCGTACTTGACAATGTAGGTATGGCCGGCCCACAGCGAGAGTGTCCCGAGCTACTTTCGTCTCGAGTTGACTTGACCCACCGCGGTTACCGAGTCTCTGTAGGTCAGGAGTTGCCCGTCCTTCGTCCCCAGGTTCCTATGAAATTCTGGAAGATAGACGATCGATGGATTCCCAGGTACTTCTTTCTTTCATACTTCATGATCCATTGTACATGAAAACATGTTCTCATCCGATTTGTTTTGTAATCAGGTTGAGTGCAGCAGGCCTGCTGCCCATATGTCGGCTAGTTGAGAGGAGACCGTTCGATCCGGAGGATCGGAAGTACCGTTTTAGCTTCGACAAAGCCCTCTTGAGTGTGTTGACTGATCGCTGGAGACCGGAGACCCACACGTTTCACTTACCGTGTGGGGAGATGACCGTCACGTTGGAGGACGTGTCTTTCCTGTTGGGTCTTCCTCTCGCAGGTGCGGCTGTTTCTGCACCTGAGGACACACCCACCTGGCGTGCGCAGATGGTCGCACGTTTTCAGAACGTGCAACGGGTCGCTAATGTTGATCCCGTACCTGCTCTTGAGGACGGCCAGCACCACGGTCCGTCAAAGAGATGGTTGTCTTGCTACGAGGTATTCTTTCTTATTTTCAATTCAAATGTTTCATTCCATGCAGTAAACTAACAAATTCCATTTATTTTACTTGCAGTTGAGTACTATGCATCCAGACGCAGATGATAACACGGTCACTAGATACTTGGAGGCTTACTTGTTGTGGTTGTTTGGGTCGATTCTGTTCACCAACAGCCATGGTGACTCGGTGGACAGACATCTTATTCCGTTTGCTAGAGTTGTAGCTGAGTCCACACCGCAGGACATGCCTCAGTACAGTTGGGGGTCAGCAGTGCTCGCTGCCACGTATAGAGGACTCTGTGACGCGTGCACTAAGGTAGCAAGCAACGCTGTCCTCACGGGTTGTCCGTTGCTCCTACAGCTGTGGGTCTACGAGCGCTTCATGATTGGACGACCTGAAGTCGTCCCAGAGCCGTATGATGGTGATGAGTACGGTGAGCGTCCGGATGACGGCCCTACTATGGGTACTTTTTGGGTACACCGAGCGGTACGTACATATTTTAAGTTACACTGACAATTTGTACGCTAATTCAATTTGTACGCTTATGTTATACTGACAACATATATGATTTGCAGCGTGAGTGGGGTAACAAGCAAATGCACAAGGTGTACGCCGGATTCAGCAAAGAGTTTGATCGGTTACAGGCCGACGAGGACGTCCGATGGACACCGTACGGTATGGACGAGCACGACCAGCGAGCACCGAGGGGGCTTGCATTGCTGTGCTACAGAGACTCGGATTACTGGCTCACTAGGAAAGCTCTGGTGTACGACATCTTCGTCGAGGAGTACGCACCACACCGCGTGTTGCGTCAGTTTGGCTTACAGCAGGCTTTCCCGGTCATTCCACATTCTGTTGTGCCTTCTGCAGTACATACGTAAGTGCTTCATCCCATCTCTATTTACTCATTTAGTTGTACAAATTTAATGTACATATCTCTCATACAGGTACGGCCGTAAGGGTACGTCTACGCCCGGAGTGTGGGCAGAGCGCATGCATCCGTGGCTGTTGCAGTGGTCCCAGGCACTAGTCGACGTCGTGCAGGAGACTAGACCGTTCTCACACGAGGTGTACGAGGAGTACTTACGGTGGTTTCTTCCTCGCACCCGAGCAGTTCTCGGACACACTCCTGCGGAGCGACAGCCGCACGTACCCAGGGTGGTAGATACGTATCCGCGGCATAGAGATGAAGCTACATCAATGGCGGTAAGAGCTTTCATATTGTAGTTACTTTGCGTACTTTAACGTATAGACATTACTTAATTAAATTGTTTCTCTGATTACTTCTCATGAATGTGAAGATGCATCGGGTCCGTCTCATTGCTGAGCAGTCCGCAGCAGGACTTCAGCGTTTGAGACAGGGGATATCGATGACTTCGTCGGAAATGGTACACGTGGTCCATAACATCTACAGCAACGCGGTGGAGAGCTTACGGTTGGCTTGTTGTACACAGCCCTGTGTACAAGACACTACGTTGCCTTCAGCACAGCACATGAGGCGTCACAGCACAGCAGGTACGAAATGCGTATCAAATTCATTTTTTTAAACATTAGTAATACTGTACTGACGACATTGTTTTCGCAGGCACATCTACGCAGGTACCTACGTCGACGACCCCACACGTTACAACCTTTGCAGGGACGTCTACACAGATCCCTGGTCCCGACTTCGCAGGCACGTCGACACAGGTGCCTGCTTGGAGTTCGGACTACGCAGGCACGTCGACACAGGTGCCTGATTGGGGTCAGCACTTTACGGATCCCTCGACACAGGTACCTGCTTGGGGAGCTCCGCATATCCCACAGACGGACGCAGGTACGATGTAGAAAAATTTTTCTCATTCATTTATATTTTCGTAATTTGAGTTTGTACTGATAATTATTCTATAATTGCAGGTACGTACAGAGCGGACTTTGAGACTACGATGTCCGACTCACAGGCGCAGCACGACACTCCTCCGATGACACCTTTCCAGGTCGAGGACTTCCTCGTTGATATAGCGCAATACGATACACTTCATGGGTCTCAGTTGGCCGGTGCTCCCATTCCGACTCAGCAGACTCAGCAGTTTCAGACACCGGAGCAGGCTGGCCGTCCGCAACGGCAGAGGAGACCGCCGCTAGACATTTCATATGACCGGGCTCATGTGAATGCTGCGCGTAGGGCCGACAAGCGTGGTAGACGTTAGTGTTATGTACGACGTATATGTGTGACTTATGATGTACAAAACTTATGTTCTATTATATTTTTTCATTATGTTTCTATTCTATGGTGTTTCGCATGGAAAGGAAGTATTACATACTACGCGTTACTTAAAAAACTAAAGCAAACGAGTATCTTATTGAAATTGAAGGCATAGGAACATTTAAACGATACATTTGATGGAATAATGAAACATAGTTCGTAACTAGTACATTTTCACTTGTGGTGAGGACATTCACAGGACATATTGTTGCACTTAGGACTAGTATCATCCTCCAATTGTTCTAACTCCATATCCGCAATATGACCTACTAATTCTCGGTTTCGATTTTGCAAATATTTTATGTAATCTTGAATAGGCTTGATAGGTACTGGATCAACCCACAATGTGTATCCGCAGTTATCTTCATCGAAATAAGACTACAAAAACAAATTTAAAGTAAACATAACAAAAAGAAATACGTGAACGTACACAAAAACGATATGAACTTACTGCACGACCCACAGGGCAACGAAAGAATCGACGACCGCTATCCTCTTTTCCATCCATCATTTGCACCAAACAATCCAGGCCGCAACGACACTTGGGCCATTCTTCTTTGGTACTATCATATGGACGAAGAGGATTAAACACACCAAAATCACTTTTTCCTAATAGAGGGAATTCATCAAGTGGTTCATCGAACCACGAAGGACCGCCAACTAAGTAGTTCTGAGGCACTGGCCTAATGTTTCCTTCTCCTCTCCTTGCACGACCTCTGTTTTCCATTGTCTTACTACTAACTTTAATCGTATACGAAATGTAAGAGGTGCGGACCCTTTTATAGACGAACGTGGATGGGTCTATAGACCAAGTGTACGAAAGTCTATGGACCATGTCAGGCGACTCTCGTAGGAGACACATACGACATTGCACTGGTACATGTCAGGGGAATCTCGTACAAGAGACATACGAAATTGCACTGCTCCGTGTCAGACGAATCTCGTAGAAGACACATACGACATTGCACTGGTACATGTCAGGGGAATCTCGTACAAGAGACATACGAAATTGCACTGCTCCGTGTCTATATAACACTCACCCCGGTAACAGCTTCACCACGCACTACCAACAATCATTCTATATACTTCACTACCATGGACGAGAACTCACCACCCACAAATAGAGAAAAGGTTCCAATCCCCGAGGGATTGCAACCTCCAATGTGTTTCTGTGGCACTGATTGTAGGTTTGTAAGAGATCTTCGACCTGGTTACTCGTATGGTTGCCGGCTTTGGATGTGCGACAACTACGAGTACGATCCTCCTCACAGGACGTGCCCATTTCTTCCAGGTGGTAGGAAACAGGTAATATGCAATATTACTTATGTTTTATGCATGCTATAGAATCTAATTTTTTGGACAAACACTTGTGCAGTCGCCGCCACCTCTATGCGACTTCCGGAACTACATCGACCAGGAACAATCGGCAGAAGACGCCGCAGAGGTTGAGAGAATGGCTCGACTTGCATATTGGAAGTTCAAAGAAGAAAGAGAGTGGGATGAAAGAATAGAGCAAGAGAGGAGGAATAGAGCTGCACAGGAGGAGCGTCGTCGCAAGAGGCAAGAAGAAATTCGACAATGGAGAGCAGAGTGTGAGCGCAAAGCGGCAGAGGAGGAACGCGTCGCAGCACAAGCACGAGAGGCTGAGCGAGCACGCATGCGCGAGAGAGCTCGTCGCGCAAAAGAAGCCGGTCCCGATGCTTTGCGTAAGGGAAAATACCCCCGTTGCACTCAGTAGCAACCTGGGTAATTCAACTAAGGCGTGTTAGAATTAGATCGGCGTATCTTTAGTGCGTCGTACACACGCCATTTGTATCACTTATTTTACATTTTGTTCCAGAAATATGTGCACTTATGTTTTGCCTCATGTACCGTAGTAGTAGACTGGTAAACAACATGCACATACTTTCGGAACTACGTAATTTCATTTTATGTAACCGCCGCCGAACTTACAATTAATTATCTTCAATTATTATGCATTTCTATAAATTTATACATTAATTGTATCATTTTCCAAACTATGCATTTCTAATCACTATAGGATTTAAAAAAATTGATACTCCCATTAAACTCTCATATATTATATTCATAACTTTTTTTTTATACTCCACAAAACTTACATTACAATAACCTATATGAACATTTATGTCGATTCTAACTACAAATATTTGTAAACAAAAAATAAAACTGGATACATTTTACAAATTTGCAGAAACGTGATCGTATTGCCTAATAACACATACAATTACTCTAGTTTCTACATACTAAACATAGATAAAGTTCATTGATTTCAAAACTTCACAATGTATTCTCTATTTTCTACTCTAGAAGTTTTTAGCAAATCGGTCTACAAATATTTTAAAAATTTTGACTAAAATCTATTACAAGATGGTTCAACACGGGCTAGGGTTAGGGCATGCACGAATGTCGTATGAGGCCCATACGACGGTACTGTGCATGTCGTATGGGCCTCATACGACATGCCACCGTGGCCGCTTTCGGCCCCGCTGGACGGCCCAGTGGCACCCATGTCGTATGAGGCCCATACGACATTTGCATGCCCTGCTGCGAGAAGATGGTGTGGTGTGAGAAGATGGTGTAGATCCACCTGCTGCGAAGCCTGGAGGAGGTCCCATGATGCTTGGATCTGTATGTGGAGTGGTACCACCAGAAGATGGTGTGGTTCTCGGAGTGCTCTGATCGTGGTCCTGCTGCATGAGACCAATAGAAGTCGTAGCCAAATCCACTTTCGTGGTGACATTCTGCAGATCAGAAGAAACACGTGTCTCCATGTTTTCCACTTTCTCAGTGAGTTTAGCAATAGATTCTGCCAAGGACTGATTAACATCGGCCATTTTGTCAACCAGAAATCTGGCTTGCGGACCAGGCTTGTAAGGAGCCGTCGTGATGACAGGAGAACAATCACTTGAAAATGCGAAAAGAATAAGAACCGCCCACAGCGAAAAAACAGAAATCGGAACCAGTCTCTCATACCAGTGTAATGACCCGTCTCATCGAGCTCAAGAACAACGCGTAACACAACGGATCCAAAATACAAACGAGACGAAAAACGCTCAACAACCAAAGATTAGTGTGAACAACCACATAATATGATCATCGCTGCATCTCTCTTCCATTCACTCCCATAATCACCGAGATCACAAGTGTTAATTACAGGAGCTTGTAGAGCAAGAAAGGAGAGAGAGATTAGGAGATCGGAACTGAGGAGGAAGAGAAACAGAATCGTAACAACCTAACTGCCTTCTTCATCTCTGGTGGTGATTTTAAGTAGCCGCTCCTCCTCATGGGCCTCTTGGGCCATGTTCACAGATCTGCTACTTGGGCCGCTGAGGTGTTGTTTGAATTTGAGTCATTCGCTTCCTTCCCGCCACTCTGGACGGCTTTGTCTACTTCTTCCCGTGTCATATCCGGAATACCGCCATCGCCGGCTATGACACATCGATCGACAGCGATGGGGCAGACAGGCGACGGGGCAGCGATGGCGGCCGACGGCAGGCCACTTCAGTCGACGACGGTGCGCTGAGAGAACGCTGGTGGGCGGACGCGTCGGCCGGCGGCGGGCAACTTCGGCGGGGGAGGCGGACACTTTGGTCGGTCGGCGGTGAGCAACTTCGGCGGGGAAGCCGGATGCGTCGGTGTGGTCGGCGGCAGGCGACTAAAGCAGGGGAGGCTGGCGCGTGCGCCCAGCAGCGGGCGACTTCGGCACGGGAGGCGTGCGCGGGATTGACGACGGGCCGAGATGGAGGAGGCAGATAGATTTATTTAGGGGATCCCGTAGGCTGGCTCTAGGGTTATGGTGGAGGCCTCGTGTTTGGAATTTTTCGGAAGGCGAGCGCGTTTTGGAATTTCAGGGGAACCGACGGTTGTAGATATATACGTTGGTTTTAGCAGGTTGGCCAATAGATTTAATATGCCCGTCGATGTAACGCGACCGGGCGATGGTTTTAAATTATATGTGTCAATTTTATGAGTCTGGCTGACGGTTTTAATCTATTATCGTCGGGTTAAATAAACCGACAGTGTTACTCCATATAAAATCGACGGCACTGACACTTATAAAAACCCTGACGCTTATAATTCGAAGCCACCACGATCGGCTCCACGGGCTCCTTTCCCACCTGCCGCACCGGCGATGCCGTCGCATCGCCTTCTAACAGCGAAGGAACCCACCGCATTGGAATTAAGCTCGTTGGGATTTGCGGCGGCTGGGGTAGCCCCTACCTCCGCCACCTCAGGAGTGGCCGCCCCCGTCGAAAGAGCCGCGCTCACCAACGGCAAAGTGAGCAGGACCACAGACACCTTCCTGACAAGGCAGCCGCGCTGGCATCTTATTGCCTGCATCACGACAAGGCATAAAAGATTTGCAGAACAAAAAGTGCCAAAGAACTAGAGAACAGAACAGACCTCCATGAAAAACAGTGCTCCAGCTATGGCCACTAACTCGTTGACGAACTAGCACCCTGAAGAACGACCGGCAGAGGCATCACCCAGGCGTCCGGGTCACGAGCCCCGTGGCTCGATGCCGGAGAAGATGACGACCTCTAAGCAATGCGCGACCTCACCCTCTTGGAATGGCGGTCGAGGCTGGACATCGTCTCTCTCTTCAGATCCAAATGGTCTTCGACTGGCAAGTCTGAACCAACCTCTACCCCGGACATCTCTAAGACCCTAGTAGTCATCCGAATAAGAGAGTTATGGCTCCGAAGGGGAGTCCGGCCCTCTCGCCCCACGACTGTGACCTCCCTTTGCCAATGGACGTGGGCTGCCTCCCGACGAAGTCACCGGGCCTTTTCCCGGTCTTTTATGGCCTTCTCCTCGAGGGCCCTCTTCATCTTCACTACTCGCTCCCCCTTGTCTTCCGACAGCTTGGGGAAATAGGCGGTGCTGGTGAGACCCCACCGAGAGGGACGCTCCCGGCACTCGAAGAGGGGGTCGCTAATAATCCTGCACGGGGCCTATCCCAAGAGCTCTGTCACCCTCTGCAAGACCTGCAAGACCGAGTCATACTGCCACATGTTGTGAGTCTTGTCCCGGAGAGGCAAGACCCGATGTTCAACAAGACCTGGAGAACGACCTCGCGGGTTAAACCTTTCAATTCCAGTTTCTTCACCTCCTCGAAGAATGGCCCGAGATGGCGCATATCTCTCGACGAACACCCCTAGACCTAATGCTACGAAGTCGTCAGTGCCCTACCGGTAAAGCTCGGCATGCCAGGCCCCGTGTTTCTAAGGTAGAACGACTCTCGGTGCTTTTCCTTGAGAGAGTCCGACGGAGGAAGATGAAAGCACTGAGGCAGCCATGGTCGAACCACAGTGCGCGCAGAACCAACAGGGGGAACTTGAATCTCTAAAGGTTTGAAGAAGAAGAAGTGCCTCCTGATGAGGACATCACTACCAATGATACAACCACAACAGCAGTTCATTCACCACTTGAAGCTAATCCAGGTCCAAAGACACGCATTCGTGCACGTGAACTTAATTATCAGGTGAATTCATTCTTAGCTGTTTGAATTAATTATCCTTCAAATGGGGAACTATTAAAGCCTTGTGATGAATTTGTTATTACTAGGTTCTTGGGAATTCATCCAGCTAGGAGGAGCGGAAGGATTAATGCAATGAAGGCAGCTCCACCCGAGGGATCCTCGTAAGTTTAGCAAGTACCAGATTAAAAGGGGCATAACTTTCAACGCTCAAGGTTGTTTAATGCAAATAAGTACTTGCTAGGAAGGTCTCTTCGTCTACTTTCTATTGGATCAAGAATTAAGGCAGATGACGCTTGAGCTGCCCAGAAAAGGCCGAACAAGACTCGTGACTCCATCCCGAGTTCTAGTCTTCCTCCTCTATATAAGCAACTAGCAGCCATAGGAAGAACTTGGGTTTTATTTTCTATAAGCTTAGCCGTTGCTACTTCCTTGTAAAGCAAGTGTCGATGAGACCTTCTAATTACTTGAATCAGAACCCCAACTTATCACACCCGTGAGTGTTTGCTTGTTATCTTGTTCGTGCTTGTTCTTCGATTGCTTACAGGTTCAAGGTTGTTCGTGGCACGTCAAGAACAACAGCAACAGGAGCCGATTTAACTATCACTAAGGCGCAGCACCCTTGTGCTTGTTGTAGTCAGGTAGCAGAACATCGACCTCTACCCAAATCGTATTTATCAAGAGACGGTGTAACTATCGCTCAAGGCACCACACGATTCTGGTTGTGGTAGTCGGGCATCCAATGTCGACCTCCACAAAATTTGTTCACCACCAACATCTCTCATCGAAAGATAGGGCATCACCCGTACCCGTTGGGTTCATCAAGTGGTATCAGATTTCAGGTTGCTCGGTGAGAGATTTCCTTCTCCTTGTTCTTTATTTACCTACAATCCACTTTTGCCTACAAAAGTTCGCTCTAAAAATTGTAAAAACCCTTTGAGCCTTTTGCTTGGCTACATAGCTCTCGACTTGTTGAATTCGCGGTTGCCTTTTGTGTCGAGTTATTGGTCCTATGTTTTTCACCACTTGATTTCGAGTTTGTGTCACTTTGTTCTCAGTCCATTTTCATTATCTACCCAATGTAGAGAAAAAGGCAAGTGAAAAAGAAAAGCCAGACGGATAAGCAAGAAAAAGGCACGTGCAAAGAATGTTGCACTAATTAAAATTGCTAGAAAACATTTCTCAGTAGAAAAAAAGAAACAATTTGTGTAACATCTGTTTCAAGTTTCGGAGTTCAACTTGCTATTTTGAACGTTTTGTCAAAACAAAACATTTGTGTTGTCTGAACTTTTCTACTACAGTAAATTTAGCATCACGTGGAGTAACGAATTGCATCTCTATATGGTTTAGACTAGGACCAACATAGTACCATCATGGAACGTTTATTCCACTTGTTGTGACTAATGTGGTACTAGTTGTACCTTTGTGCAACTCATTTCTACCAGCTACCTACAACTCCACAAAATGATCTACAACACCACAGGGTTGTGCTGGCAGCCACCATTTGTTGTTCTTGCTGTTTGTCGGCGCCTCCTGCATCGCGTGGTAAGAACTTGTAAGAGCTTGATTTTTTGCTAGCGAGGAAGTGATTGTGTTTGTCGAAGTGTTTGATACGACACTTCCCCCAGACCCGCTAAGAAGCAGCCTGTGGAGGTTCTTTTGTGGTTGGGGCACGCAGAGATCAAGATAAAGATGATGACACCAGAGATTTACGTGGTTCGGGTCGCCTGAGTGTAACACCCTACTCCACGGGGTTTGTGTTGCTGTATTGCGAGCTGGTCAGCTAGGATCGGATTGAATCCCACCCCCATGTTCGTGCGGTACAACCCTTTTATAGTTCTAAGGACCGACCGTTACAAAGCTTGCTTGGCCCGACATGTGGCCCTGGCATATTTAATGGCCTAATACACTGTCTAAAGAGTATTAAGTATAATTAATAGTGTGATAACATTTCTTAATGGCTGCGTTACCCCTATAAACAATGCTCTTGATCGTGTGTCGCTAATACAACATTAACGATACATAATTACATCTTGTAACTGCCGCTTTAATTACACTTGATGGCTCATGCTGAATGAGATCTGCCAGTGTACGCGTCGATGAATGTCCGAAGGCTCCACACGTGGAAGCTCCGGAGCTTTCCCTTACGGGGGGTTAGGTCCGGGGCTACTGTACACGTGTCGGCATCAGAGCTCCTCTCTACTTGGGGTTAGGTCCGGAGTCGTTGTACACGTGTTGACGCCGGATCTTCCCTTTGTTGGGAATTTAGTTCCGGCTTTCCTTTACACGTGTTAGCTCAGGAGCTAGCCATATGAGGGGAGCGGGTCCGACGCAGCGTGATATGTGGGACCTAAGAATACCTTCAACTCTGTCAGGTAGAATTCTCTTATACTCTTCGCGGTACTAAAGGGTACCCGGTACGCAGGGTACCGACAATGGCCCCCGGGCCCACCTCTGGGAGAAACCCTTTGGGTTAAGTTATTCTGCCAGAGGTGGGGCCATTCTCAATTCTCGCGCTTCAATTTAAAGAGCTTTTGGATGTGCTGTTGGAGCGATGGTCCGGGAGTGAACCATTGACGCGTGGCTTGTTATGAATGTGGCAGATGATATCTTTGTGTGAGGATCTCACAGAGTTGAAGGTCGCCGATTCCCAATACGAAAACCGTATCGGTTCCGCGCGCCCTATCAGGGTGTCGCCATTGGGTTTCCCGCCGCTCATCATGACAACGTTGTTCGCCTTGGGTAAGAACCTCGATCTCTTCGTTGGGGTGGCCCCAGGCCCACTCGTCATTGACGGGGTAGATTTTTGAAAAGTGCCTTCGATCTCACTGCGGTTTCCAACCAAGCATCGCAGAGGCTTACTTAAGAAGGAAAGTGCACACGGTTTGAGGACTCTTTATGCCTTCTATCATCTTTGCGCTCAGAGCCTCCGAAACTCTGCCTAACTTCCCTTCGTTTGCTCCACTTTGCTGCGATGGAGTTGGATCTCCCCAATAGCCGCCTCAAGAGCGATGATGATCTGAAGAAGGTCCGCACCTACATGGGGTGGTCCAATGACTCCTTCAACCATTTGGTCCACGCCGGCAAGTTCCCGTTCAAGGGGCGAAATGGCGATATGGTGTACTTCACAGCAGTGGGATTCATTCCACCTTTCTCTTCCTTCCTTTAAATGATGCTAGACTTTTATGGTCTGCAGCTGTATCACCTCGGTCCTCATTCTCTTCTCCTCATGGTGACATTCGTCCACTTTTGCGAGATGTGGGTGGGTATTCCCCCCTGCGTCGAGCTATTCCGCACCTTCTTCAACATCCACACCACCAGCAATGGGAGTGAGCTTCTTGGCTTTTACTATTTTGTGAAGCGCAAGAACTGCCCCTACAAATACTTGAAGTCGTTTCCTTCCGGCAAGTGGGATGACTGGAAGAAAGATTGGATCATCATTGCGGCGGAGGAGTACGAGAAGTTGGAGCTACCCGAAGGTCTCCCTAATGTTGACACCGACGCCTGAATTGTAGTTCCGATGTCGTCAAATGCCTTCAACCCTGTCTTGACCAGCATCCGCGAGTGCGTGGAAGGTGGAGTGACCCCCCAGATGGTCTTCTGCAACTTCCTGGTCAACAGGTGGGCTCTGCTGAAGAAGAGGGAGAAGCTCATGTGGACCCTCAACAGCGTGATGGATGACGACCAGATTGAAACCGGTCTGAAATCCAACTTAGATGATCCATCCTTGGAATTTCATTTGAAGAATTTCCAGCATGGGATTAATGTCAACGGCGACGACTTGGTTACACCAGCAGCTTTTGTCCCTTTGAACATGGAGGCGCAGTTTAGTAGGGAGCTCCAGAGGAGTATGCCGGTGCTTGACGACCTTAGCAAGGTAGAGAGGCGTCGACCACCAGATTGGTGATCCCCAGAGCTTCCGAGGGTGGTCCTGCCTCTGCCCCGAGCCGGAAGACTGAAGACACCAGCAAGGACAAGGGCGAAGAGCCAGCTGAGCCCTCGAGCCGGAAGAGGAAGTTGAAGCACGCTGACTGGAGCTCCGTCAGACCTGCTCCTTCTACGACGGCTCCTTCTCCCTGGCGGGGGAGGTCTTCTGCATCTACTCCTGCTCCGGTACAAGCGTCTTCAAGAGGTGTCAGCTCCGGGCAGTTGACCCCGGCCTCAGTGCCGGGTAAAAGCTCCAAGCCAGGGAGTTCTTCCCAGCCAAGAGAAGCTCTGGCTGAGAAGACTCTAGCTGCCGCAAGCGGCCCTCAACAAAGGTCCGAAGCTGTAGTCTCACCAGACATGGTGGGCTCTAGCTCCGGGCCTCAGAAGAAAAGGTTCCGAGGCGACTGGGGTGGCAACATCCCTAGGTAAGGATTGATTGCTCGCCCTGACATGCCAGTCTTATTGTTTAGCATGTTTTTAATCTTCTCTTCCCTTTATTTCTAGGGTGTCGAAGAAGGGGCCGGGAGCTTCAGCGCCTGTTGCTGCAGCCAGGGCTGCGTCTGCTGAAGCTCCGGCTTCAAGCGTTGAGCCTCCTCGTCAAGCGGAAGCAGAAGTTGCAACAGCTACGACACCAGCTGTCGTGATCTTGGACTCGGAGTCCTCGCCCGAAGCTTCTGTGGTAGCACTGGACCAAAGGAGAGAAGTTGAAGTTGTACCCCAGGCGACGGTGGCGGAGGTTGATGCTCCAGCACCGGTGATGCCAGAAGTTCTGGCTTTTGAGGCGGAAATTGTCAAAGCCCTGGCTGCTAAGCCAGAGATAGTTGAAGGTCCGACGGCTAAGCCGGAAATGGTAGAAGGTCCGACCCTGGGGTCGGATGATGTTGAAGATCCGGCAGCAGGGACGGAAATAGTTTGAGCTCCGGTCAATGCACCAGAAGCAAGTGACATGCCAGCGTCTGAGCCAGCTGCGACAGGGGCACCGGACGTATTGGTGTCTGGGCGAGCGGAGGCAGGGGTGCTGGATGAAGCCCCGACTGCTGCTGGGGAGGTAGTCGTCTCGGAGGTGCTTGGGCTGGAGCCAGAACAGCTTGAAGAACTGGCAACAGGTCCTCCGACTTTGGAGCCGACAACTGAAGACCCTGAAGCGGTGCCTTCAACTGCTCCGGAGCTGGAAGTTCCCCAGTGGATTCTTCTGCTGCCGCTGAAGGGCTCCCAGAGAGCGGCCCTAGCGTTGCAGGAGTCCAGGGGACCTCTATTGTAGAGTGGGACCCAATTTTTGTGATAGAAAATCCATTTGAGCCTGCGGAAATGGTCCCAGCAGGCCCAAAACCTATTCCTCTAGCGTTGTCCATAGACAACGCCTGCTCAAGTCTCTGACAGGTCCAGCTTGCCTTCGATCATGAGAGCAAAGCCCTAGAGGAGGTGAATGTTGGCCTAGAGGGGGGGTGAATAGGCCTTCTTGAATTTTATCGGTTCCTGTAACACTTCAACAACGAGATCAAAAAACAGATATAACGGACTAGTCCGGTAAAGTGCGGACTAGTCCGGATTTTACGGGCTAGGTTGATCAAGTTAGGTTAATTTGATTGTTTGTTGACTTTTGCAGCGGAAATATAAACTTTGTGATCAGTTCAATAGTTGTGTAACAGATTCTATTAAGAATATGACTTTATTTCAACTATTAACTTTGTATTCAACAAATCTAATCAAACCCTAGATAATGTTGATCAACTAGAATAAAGAACACAAATGAAAGACACAAGATTTATCCCGTGGTTCGGTTACCACGAAGGCAGCCTACGTCCACGTTGAGGAGCCCACAAAAGGGCCGGGTCTTCACTAACCCTTCCCTCGTTCGGATCGCCACGAAGGCCAATCCTCTTCCACTAATCACACAGGGGTAAATCACCGAGTTTAAGGGGCGATCTCACAAGTTGAGCGCTCCCTTGATTACAAGATTCAAGACCACCAATAACACACTTCAAAATATACAAACTGAGATGCAAGAGTGTGTTAGAGATTCAAACCAAGAGCTCAATCGCGTATCAAGTGCCCTCTCCAATGATCTACAAGTGATCTTCAATGTAGTGATCAATTTAGCACTTGGTTTTGTGGAGAGAGGTAGTTTTTTGAGGCTCTTGGGAGGTGTGACGGCGCTAGGGTTCGAGAGTGTTTGAAAGTGGGCCGTGCACCTCTATTTATAAGGGGTTTCTGGAAGTTACCGTTAGGGTTCAGAAAATTCGGACTAGTCCGTGGTGGTGACCGGACTAGTCCGGTGTGCTGTGAGAAGCAAACCCTAAGTGTCCAGGAATATCGGACTAGTCCGTTTGAAAACGGACTTGTCCGATTTCACTACTGGAAAACTTCGGACTAGTCCGATTGTCATCGGACTGGTCCGGACCTGTGAAACCTTTAGTGTTTAGGATGACAAGTCCGCACTTGGAGGACTTGTCCGATTTAGATCAGTGTGTATATCGGACTAGTCCGTGTAAACACCGGACTTGTCCGAAGTGGATCAGAAAGGATATCGGACTAGTCCGGTGGAGACCGGACTTGTCCGATCTAGTGACTTGTGCATTGTGTTGAGGACTAGTCCGCACTGGGGAGGACTAGTCCGAAGTGGAACAGAAGAATTATCGGACTAGTCCGGTGATGACCGGACTTGTCCGATCTTGTGCAGAATGTGATATCGGACTAGTCCGGTGGACATCGGACTAGTCCGGTCCTGTATAGCTTTGTGCATGTGTGTGTGTGATTAAATGAGATTGAGCTCTTGGGTGTGTTTCCTTAACACACTCCACACATACTAAACTACTAGTTTCTTCTCCTTGAGCTCAAATCCATTTTCCTTCTCAATTTCCTCTTTTTGGCACTTTGCTCATCTTTCATCATTTTTCTGCATTCATCTCAACAAAAGAATTAGGATCCCAATTGCTTGTCATAAATCATCCAAAACCCACAAGGGAGTCCTAGATGCACTTTCAATCTCCCCCTTTTTGGTGATTGATGACAACCAATTGAGATTTCACAAAATGAGGTATAAAATGAGATTTTTCATAAAGTGTGCACATATGACTCAAAAATGCATCAAGCAACAAGAGAATCATTCATATGTGCATTCTTTATGGTGGGATGCATACTAAGAGCATGAATGCATTAAGAATGGCAGAATTTGCATTGATCAACTAATATCAAGTGAATATAGCATTTCAGGAGCAAAAATTCAGATTTCATCACACACTTGCAAATTAACTGAGCAATTTAACATAGGACCAAACATGATATGAAAATAGCGTTAAACAATTACAATCACAAATAGAAAATACATGGAGACTCTCTCCTCGCATTCTATGCAGCTAAAGCTAAGTCTAGAAGCTCCCCCTCAATCTCTCCCCCTTTGGCATCAAGACACCAAAAAGAGAGAGAGGGAGGTCCTAGGGCTTCACTCTTCGCTGTCAGTCCTCTCATCGTCTTCATCATCTTCATCGCTTTCTTCTTGGCGAGGTTGAGAGGGAGGAGGAGGAACGGAGCTGCTCGAGCGCAAGAGAGAGAATGCTTGGGGCGAGTGTGAGAGTGAATGAATTAGGGTTTGGTGGCGGCTAGGGTTAAGGACACGAAAAATCGGACAAGTCCGGACATGACCGGACTAGTCCGAAGTCGTCCAGAAACTTATATCGGACTAGTCCGTGGTCTGTCGGACTAGTCCGGCCTAACCGGCACTCTGCGGACAAGTCTGCAATGGGCGGACTAGTCCGGGTAACCACGGACTTGTCCGTGGTCACCAGGAGAGAAATGCAATGCCCATTCATATATATTTGAAGGTTCAATATTAGAGATTAGAGAGACAAAACAATTCAAATAATCTTGATGAATTTGACCAGTAAGCAAACAACAATCATACTATGATCAAAATTCATCAAGATCTAATAATTGACATAGTTTTCGAGAGAAAAGTGAAGAGGGATGATTTTCACAATTCAATCAAAATTTTGAAGAAACATACAGGTATGCAACTTTTCAAGCCACACTCCGAGAATCAAGAACATTTAGCTCATTTCGGAGTTCACAAAAGCGTTTTTCATCAAGTGGCTTGGTGAATATGTCGGCTAATTGTTTTTGGGTGTTGACATGAGAGATGGATATGTCTCCTTTCATGGAATGGTCTCTCAAGAAGTGGTGTCTTATGTCTATATGTTTTGTTCTAGAGTGCTCAACTGGATTGTGTGCTATTTTAATGGCACTCTCATTATCACAAAGGAGAGGAATATGGTTCATATTGTAACCATAATCCCTTAGAGTTTGTCGCATCCAAAGAAGTTGTGCACAACAACTCCCGGCTGCAACATACTCCGCTTCGGCTGTGGATAATGCAATGGAATTCTGTTTCTTGGATGACCAAGAAACTAAGGATCTTCCTAGAAATTGGCAAGTGCCGGAAGTACTTTTTCTATCTACTTTGCACCCGGCATAATCTGCATCGGAATACCCAATGAGATTGAATTTTGAGCCTTTTGGGTACCAAAGACCAAGGTTGGGTGTATGAACTAAATATCTTAAGATTCTCTTAATGGCTGTCAAATGACATTCCTTGGGGTTGGCTTGAAATCTTGCACACAAGCAAACACTCAACATGATGTCTGGCCTAGATGCACATAAATATAGTAAAGATCCAATCATGGAGCGATATACCTTTTGGTCGACGCTCGTTCCATCTTCATTGAGGTCCAAGTGCCCATTCGTTGCCATGGGAGTCTTTATCGGCTTTGCTTTGTCCATGCCAAACTTCTTGAGGATGTCCTGCGTGTACTTGGTTTGGCTTATAAAAGTTCCTTCCCTTTGTTGTCGCACTTGGAATCCCAAGAAGTACTTCAATTCTCCCATCATCGACATTTCGAATCTCTCTGTCATAATTTTGCTAAACTCTTCACAGAAGGATTGGTTAGTTGACCCAAAAATTATATCATCAACATATATTTGGCAAATAAAAAGATCATTATCCAGATTTTTTGTGAATAACGTATAGTCTACTTTGCCAATTTGAAAACCATTATCTATTAAAAAATCTCTAAGGCACTCATACCAAGCTCTAGGAGCTTGTTTGAGGCCATAGAGAGCCTTACGCAGTTTATACACGTGATGGGGGAACTCTTCGTCTTCAAACCCGGGTGGTTGCTCCACGTACACCTCCTCCTTGATCGGTCCGTTGAGGAAGGCGCTTTTCACGTCCATTTGATACAGCTTGAAATCATGGTGAGTAGCATATGCAAGTAATATTCTAATTGATTCAAGCCTAGCTACTGGAGCAAAAGTTTCATCGAAATCCAAACCTTCGACTTGTGAGTAACCTTTGGCCACAAGTCGTGCCTTGTTTCTTGTTACCACACCGTGTTCGTCTTGCTTGTTGCGGAAGACCCACTTGGTGCCTACAACATTTGCATTGGGTCTTGCCACAAGTTCCCAGACCTCGTTTCTCTTGAAATTGTTCAACTCTTCTTGCATCGCCACTACCCAGTCCGGATCCTTCAATGCATCCTCAGTCCTGCGGGGTTCCAAAAAGGAGACAAACGAGTAATGTTCACAAAAATTTGCTATGCGAGATCTAGTGGTTACTCCCTTTTGGATGTCGCCGATGATGTTGTCGATCGGGTGATCCCTTTGAATGCATTGGTGCACTCTTGGGTGTGGTACTTGGGGAGTCGTGTGTTGGTGATCATCTTCTTCTCCCCCTGAGTTGTTGTCCTCGTTGATTTGTTCATTACGTTCGTACTCCTGTGGTTGATCTTGTATTGAGGCTCCCCCTTGATGGTTGATTTCATCTTGTGGTTCACTTTCATCTTGTATTTGTGACGTTGACTCTTGTGGTCGTACTTCGCCTAGAGCCATTCTCTTCAATGCTTGATAGGGGGCTTCTTCTTTACCTAATTCACATTGATCAACTTGCTCCTTTTGGGAGCCATTAGTTTCATCGAACACTACGTCACGTGCCACTTCAACAAGTCCGGAGGACTTGTTGAAGACACGATAGGCGTAAGTGTTCGAATCATAGCCAAGCAAGAAACCTTCATCGGACTTCGAAGCGAACTTTGAAGTCCTGGGCTTCTTGTTTAAAATATAGCAAGGAGAACCAAAAACTCGAAAATATGAAATGTTCGGTTTGTTACCGGTGAGTAGCTCATAGGGGGTCTTCTTTAGTAGTCGATGAAGATAGAGGCGATTTGTGGCGTGGCAAGCTGTGTTGATTGCTTCCGCCCAAAATCGGTCCGAAGTCTTGTATTCATCGAGCATAGTTCTTGCCATTTCTATGAGCGTGCGGTTCTTCCTTTCGGCAACTCCATTTTGTTGTGGGGAGTATGGTGCTGAAAATTCGTGCTTGATTCCTTCTTCATCAAGGTACTCCTCCACTTGTATGTTTTTGAACTCCGTGCCATTGTCACTCCGAATACTCTTGATTTGTAATGAAAATTCGTTTTGTGCTCGCTTGAAGAACTTCTTGAGTGTCCCTTGTGTTTCTGATTTTTCATGCAAAAAGAACACCCAAGTGAAGCGGGAAAAATCATCAACAACAACTAAACCATACTTGTTACCGCCGATGCTTATGTAAGCAATTGGACCAAACAAGTCCATATGAAGTAGTTCGAGCGGTCTTGTTGTGGTCATGATGTTCTTCGCAGGATGCTGTGCTCCAACTTGTTTCCCTGCTTGGCACGCGCTACATGGCCTGTTTTTCTCAAACACAACATCTTTCAAACCTCGGATGTGATCGCCCTTGAGGAGTTTTTGAAGGTTCCTCATACCAACATGTGCCAGCCGTCTATGCCACAGCCAACCCATGTTGGTCTTTGCAATCAAGCATGTGTCGAGTTCGGCTTTATCCTTGTTGAAGTCAACAAGGTAAAGCTTTCCCTTCAACATACCCTTGAATGCAATAGAACCATCGCTCCTTCTTGAGACGATCACACCCTCGTTAGTAAACAAGCAATTATAACCCTTGTCGCACAATTGAGATATGGACAGCAGGTTATAATCTAAAGATTCAACGTGCAAAACATGTGAAAGAGTATGTTCAGAGGATATGGCTATTTTACCGGTACCGAGGACCCTCCCTTGACTGTTGTCTCCAAAGTAGATCCCTTCATTTGGGTCCTCGTTCACTTCATACTCCACAAACATCCTCCTTTCTCCGGTCATGTGGTTTGTGCATCCACTGTCTAGCACCCATTTGGATCCACCGGAGGAGTAGGCCTGCAGAAACAAGTTACGCCTTGGTTTTAGGTACCCAAGCTTGCTTGGGTCCTTGGAGGTTAGTGACAATACATTTGGGCACCCACACATGGGATTTTGTGTTCCCATGGCGTGGCCCAGCATAATAAGCATACACTTTACCAATATTGTTTCTCATTAATACATATGAAGCATCGAAGGTTTTAAACAGGAGTTGTTGCTGATTATTGGTCGGACTAGTCTGTGTGACCGGACTTGTCCGGATGACCGGACTTGTCCGGACCACAACCGGACTAGTCCGGTTTTCATGAGAGTTCAGATTTTTAGTTTTCGTGCTGCCGGGTTGTGAGGGTCCTCCTTTCACAAAGGTAATCTTTCCCTTGTTATTCTTATGATTTCCAGCTCTTTGCTTTCCATCATAGGAATAACCAATGCCATACTTGACATTTGGAGGTCTTTGGACCAAATATGCACTACGTGCATAGTTGATCCTTTTCTTGTCAAATATTACACATTGGGTAGGGTTTTTGTCCTTTGTGGAGGTGGACTTTTCTTTCAACCTGGTGTTTATCTTTTCACATTTGCAGATATGAGTATTATTACTTGAAGTGGATTGAGAAGGTAGGCTTGAAGAGGAGGAGGGTTCACTAAGCTTGAGTGACTCAATTTGCACTTCAAGGATCTTGTTGACCTCGATCAGGTCATCAAGTTGGTCCTTGATTGCTACATTTGAGTTGGTTAGCTCCAAGCAAGTTTTCTTGCTTGAAGCTAGCTCAAGCTCTAGTGAGTGGCTTCTTTCCTTTTCATGAACTAGAAGATTGTCAAGTTCCACATGCTTCTCCTTTTGGGAGATAATCATGTCTTCTTGACGATCGATTAGCTCTTCCTTCTCAACAAGTTGGTTAAGCAAGAATTTCATTTTTGCAGCAGTTTTTCTATCTAAGCCAGCTAGCATATCTTCATCACTATCTAAATCATCATCACTTGAATAAGAATGTAAGGAAGGAGTTTTGATATTTACCTTGCGTTTACCTTCCTTAGCCATGAGGCAAGTCCCATTTGCCTTCTTTGCACCGAGCGTGGGAAAGAGTGTGGGTTTCTTGGACACGCTCTCGATGGCTATGCTAGCCAATTCTTCTTCATCGGACGATGAAGACTCATCGTTTGAGTCCCATTCCTTTCCAATGTGTGCTTGTTCAGCTTGTTTCTTCTTCTTGAAGAACTTCTTTGCTTGAGGCTTGGACTCTTTGTTCTTCTTCTTATTGTCCTCATACGGGCAGTCGACTATAAAGTGGTTGTATTCACCACAGTTATAGCACGCCCACCTCATCTTTGGCTTCGTCCTTTCTTTGTATTTTGCTTCATTTGATTTTGTTCCTTGTCTTTTCTTCATAATTCTCTTAAACTTCTTCATGAACAAAATCATATCTTCTTCATCTAGCTCGCTGCTTTCATCATCGCTGTCCTCCTCAAGCTGTGCTTCTCTTGCTTCTTTGGATAAAGGCTTGAGTGAGGACTTTAGGGCAACTCCCTTCTTCTTGGCCGATGTGAGGTCGGCTATTTCTTTTACGTGCTTGGCTTGCTTCTCCATCATCTCAAAGTTAATGATCTTGCCAAGCAGTTCATCAGGAGTCATTTTCTTGTACCCCGGACTCTCTCGGATCATAGAGCAAAGTGTAACATTGCGAGGCATGAAAGCTCTAAGGATGAGCTTTACAACCTCGTGATCATTCCACTTTCTGCTCCCATATGATCGAACCTTGTTCACGAGAGTCTTCAGTCTGTTGTACATGTCCTGGGGTGACTCATCTTCCTCAATCGCGAACCTTCCTAGTTCGCCCTCAATCATTTCAATCTTGGCTTCCCTCACATGTCTGTCACCTTCATGCGCTGTTTGTAGGGTATCCCAGATTTCTTTGGCAATTTCTAATCCGTCCACCTTTGTGAATTCATCTCGACTTAGAGATGAGGTGATGACGGCTGCGGCTTGTGCATTCCTGTGGATGGCTTGCTCTTGACTTGGCGTGAGCTCTTCGTCGTCATCTGGGATATTGATTCCTGTGCACACAATATGCCATAAACTTGGGTTAAGGGAAATCAAGTGCATCTTCATGTTTTGCCTCCACATAGAGTAGTCACTCCCATCGAAGTGTGGGGCTTTTCCAAGGGGAATGGATAGATAGTGATTGCTGTTAGAATTTAAACGGTCATAATTAAAAGGATATCGGGAGTAGTCGGTGTGACTACTCCCCTTCTTCTTTTCTTCAACTTTGGCTTTCCCTTTGGAAAGCGCTTTCTTTCTAAGGAGAGCTTTCAGCTCCAATGTCTCCTCATCATCATCGTCAAAGTCTTGAATGGCTTCGAGATACTTCTCAAGCTTTTGATGCTTGTCATTGTTCATCTCTTCCTGGTTGTTGATCTTTTGGACTTCCTTCATGTCCGACATGATCTCTTCGAGCGGTTGCACTCTTTCTTGAAGAACCTTGCTCTGATACCAATTGAATGTTGGCCTAGAGGGGGGGTGAATAGGCCTTCTTGAATTTTATCGGTTCCTGTAACACTTCAACAACGAGATCAAAAAACAGATATAACGGACTAGTCCGGTAAAGTGCGGACTAGTCCGGATTTTACGGGCTAGGTTGATCAAGTTAGGTTAATTTGATTGTTTGTTGACTTTTGCAGCGGAAATATAAACTTTGTGATCAGTTCAATAGTTGTGTAACAGATTCTATTAAGAATATGACTTTATTTCAACTATTAACTTTGTATTCAACAAATCTAATCAAACCCTAGATAATGTTGATCAACTAGAATAAAGAACACAAATGAAAGACACAAGATTTATCCCGTGGTTCGGTTACCACGAAGGCAGCCTACGTCCACGTTGAGGAGCCCACAAAAGGGCCGGGTCTTCACTAACCCTTCCCTCGTTCGGATCGCCACGAAGGCCAATCCTCTTCCACTAATCACACAGGGGTAAATCACCGAGTTTAAGGGGCGATCTCACAAGTTGAGCGCTCCCTTGATTACAAGATTCAAGACCACCAATAACACACTTCAAAATATACAAACTGAGATGCAAGAGTGTGTTAGAGATTCAAACCAAGAGCTCAATCGCGTATCAAGTGCCCTCTCCAATGATCTACAAGTGATCTTCAATGTAGTGATCAATTTAGCACTTGGTTTTGTGGAGAGAGGTAGTTTTTTGAGGCTCTTGGGAGGTGTGACGGCGCTAGGGTTCGAGAGTGTTTGAAAGTGGGCCGTGCACCTCTATTTATAAGGGGTTTCTGGAAGTTACCGTTAGGGTTCAGAAAATTCGGACTAGTCCGTGGTGGTGACCGGACTAGTCCGGTGTGCTGTGAGAAGCAAACCCTAAGTGTCCAGGAATATCGGACTAGTCCGTTTGAAAACGGACTTGTCCGATTTCACTACTGGAAAACTTCGGACTAGTCCGATTGTCATCGGACTGGTCCGGACCTGTGAAACCTTTAGTGTTTAGGATGACAAGTCCGCACTTGGAGGACTTGTCCGATTTAGATCAGTGTGTATATCGGACTAGTCCGTGTAAACACCGGACTTGTCCGAAGTGGATCAGAAAGGATATCGGACTAGTCCGGTGGAGACCGGACTTGTCCGATCTAGTGACTTGTGCATTGTGTTGAGGACTAGTCCGCACTGGGGAGGACTAGTCCGAAGTGGAACAGAAGAATTATCGGACTAGTCCGGTGATGACCGGACTTGTCCGATCTTGTGCAGAATGTGATATCGGACTAGTCCGGTGGACATCGGACTAGTCCGGTCCTGTATAGCTTTGTGCATGTGTGTGTGTGATTAAATGAGATTGAGCTCTTGGGTGTGTTTCCTTAACACACTCCACACATACTAAACTACTAGTTTCTTCTCCTTGAGCTCAAATCCATTTTCCTTCTCAATTTCCTCTTTTTGGCACTTTGCTCATCTTTCATCATTTTTCTGCATTCATCTCAACAAAAGAATTAGGATCCCAATTGCTTGTCATAAATCATCCAAAACCCACAAGGGAGTCCTAGATGCACTTTCAGGAGGAGCGCAACACCTTGAGGCGTTGGCGCAACAGACTCCATTTTGAGACCAGGCTTTCCCAGATGAGGCTAGCTGACCAAAAGGAATGGATAAAGGGGGAGAAAGCCCGGTTAGAGTACTGGTATAAGGTGATGGAGGAGAAGGAAACCGGGCGCTCGATGCTAACTCCAAGGAAATCCTGGAGCAAGCCAAGGAGAGATGTTACGCTGCTGACAAGCATCATGAAAATCTCACTGAATTGAATGAAATTCTCCTGAAGCGTCGAGCGGACCTAGAGGCGAGGGAGGAGAAACTCATGGAGCAGCAGGAGGATGTGGTGAAGAGAGAGGCAGAGGTCCCTAGAAATTGGCTCACGGTGAGCAAAATTTGGCGGATCGCAGCAAAAAGTTGGATCTATGGAAGGAGGAAGAAATGAAGAAGAATTGGAAGGTTGGGCAAGAGCTCTCGAAAAGAGAGTCTGACGTTGCCGCTAGGGAGGAGAGATTCAAAGGTAGGGAAAAGGACCTAGCTAAAAGGCGAAACCACATCCACCTCCGAAAGATGGAGCTGGCCGACCAGGAGAAGCAAGTTACTAAGAACATGCATCAGCATGCTAAATTGGCCGAGCGCCTTGCTCGTGAAGGTTCAGAGCTTGCGGCTGCACGGAGGTCACTCTAAGAGCTGCGGAGCTCGAAGGCGACTGAGTCCATGATGGTATGGGACTTTCTGGGATGTGCGGATAGGGCTCTTGTGCCTCTTGGTTTCAGTCCAGTATGCCCAGAAGACCCAGCGCAGGAGCTGGACCAGACGCTAGCAGCACTTGGCTCTGCTAGCAGCAAACTCGACGCGATGGGTAACGTCATCGCCGATCAGCTGGAGACGGAGGGTAAATCCTTGGCCAAGAACGTCGCTGAGTATGTCTTGGCGTGTTACAAAAGCCGAGACCCCCAATTCTCTGTTGATCCAGTCTTTGAAGGAATCATCGCCGAGGTAGAGGATGCCGCCAAAGCTAGTGTCCAAGAAGTTGCTGAGAAGGTTACTTCGTTTTTCCACAGGATTTAGATTCTCCAGTAGCTAGGATTTTTCTCCTTTTGTCCTTTGTAACCCCAATTTTGTAATCCAGTATTTTTGGTTAATGAAATCCTCCTTTCTGCCTTCAATTTCACTTTGTCTTCAATATACTGTGTCGTATCTTGTTGGCCCCCTAGTACATGTGTACAATTTGAAATGTGTACATGTACCAAAGGTTGTGGCAGTATGTTGATGACTTGAATGCTTCGCACTTGTAGATTTAAGGTCCGAAGTCTTCAATTCTGAGGCGTCGAAGACAGCCCCCCTGGGATGGTCGGAGCTTTGTAGCTCCAACGTCAACCACTGTCAACATTTTAAACGTTGACGACAGACCCATCTTGGAGGATGGTCGGAGCTTAGTAGCTCCGGCGTCGTCCACTATCGCTATGGATTTTTGTTTTTCCTACTCATTAAAGGCAAGAGAGAAAGTAAAATTCATCCTCTTGTATATAAATTGGTCGTGAATTATTGTTCATATTTGGACTTTAGATCCGAAGAAACTCAACATGATAACGAGCATTTTGATATAATATTTCTAGATCTGCATGCCTTTTTAGTACTCACCCTACTGATGCCTGCCGGGTTATAGGTAGAGCGGTGTACTTAGGGTGCAGGGCCAGGCTAAGTCGATAGCACACTCTGGACCTATGTTGGCTTGGCGTTCAGGCAAGTAGACTATGTAGAAATGTTAAGATCCAAAAAGACTGTCAATAAGGCTTGTAATGCATGTGAATTACTTGGAACAAAGCTCAAAAAGATTGGCACAACTTCATTATAGACAAGTGGGGTAAAAATAATTTGGTATATTGAGTCTTGTACAAAAAGTAAATGCACGTGGAGTCTGTTTTTACACAACATTGCCTTTCATTATAGGTCCGAATTACAGGGGAGACAAGGACACACTTAGGGTGCTAGACCATGCTAAATGTGCTATACATCTTGTACTAGCCCAGAGCAAGTAGTTACACTTTTACTGCTGTGACTGTCTCAAGTGTTACTTGAACTTCTCGGACCCTCCCGGAGAGGTCCAGATGCTCTCCCGGAGGACTTGCTCGTCTATGTATAATGACTCTACAACATGCATTGTGTGTAATTACAGACTCACCTCCATGATTCTAAGCATAAAACTTACGGAGGTGCTCTATGTTCTAAGGATTCGGAAGCGGGATCCCATCCTCTGTTGCCAAGCGAACGCATCCTGGTCGGGATACTTTAATTACTCGGAAGGGACCCTACCAGCTAGGGGAAAGTTTGTTCATTCCTTCACGGCTTAGTATCTTCCAAAGCACCAGGTTGCCTTCTTCAAACTGTCGGTCACACACATGCCTTTGATGATAGCGCCGGAGCGCTTGGCGATATCATGCGTTCCAAACAGCTGCTTGGCCCCTTCCCTCGTCGATGAGGTCAAGGTCTTCACACTGGAGCTAGTCCTGCGTGGCTTTGTCGAAGGTCCGGACCCATAGGGACCCCAAGGTGATCTCCGGAGGAAGGACTTCTTCAGCTCCTTACGCCAAGAAGAATGGAGTTTCCTCGGTTGACCGGTTTGGAGTTGTCCTATTCACCCATAATGTGGATGGAAGCTCTTCAATCCAGTTAGCTCCGTGCTTTTTCAAGCGCTCATATGTGCGCTTCTTGAGTCCTTTTAAGATTTATGCATTTGCTCTCTTGGTTTGGCCATCGCTTGCTGGATGAGCTACTGAGGCCTAACTAAGTTGAATGCCGAGGTCTTCGCAATATTCTTGGAATGCAGCACTTCTAAATTGAGTTCCGTTGTCAGTTATGACTTTGTTTGGAACTCCATATCCGCATATAATGGACTTCAAGAACTTGAATATTGATAGTTACTACTGGAGTTGCTTCCGGCCACTTGGTGAACTTGTCGATGGCGACATACATGAACCTGTAACCTCCGACGGCTTTTGGGAAAGGTCACAAGATATCCATGCCCCACACAATGAATGGCCATGTAGGAGGTATCATTTGTAGCGATTGAGCTTGTGTGTGAATCTGTTTGGCGTGGAACTGACACGCTTCACATTTTTTCACTAGCTCAACTGCATCCTGAAGTGATGTAGGCCAGTTAAAGCCATGCCGAAAGGCTTTACCAACCAGCGTGCGAGAAGATGCGTGGTTCAACACACTCGCCTCCATGGATTTCTGCGAGAAGGTCGTGACCTTCTTCCCTTGCAATGCACAGTATTAGGATGCCATTGGCACCACGTCGATAGAGATCCCCTTCTAGCAACGTGTATCTTATAGCCAATCTGACTATCTGGTCAGCGGATACACTGTCTTCAGGAAGGATGTTGACTTTCAAGTAGCTCCAGATCTCCGAGATCCATGCATCAGAGCTAACTTGAGCTTCTGAGTCTTGCGGGATAGGTTGCTCGGAGCTTCCGACAGCACCAACGACCCTTGGTGGACACCATGGTAGCAGGGCCACCGGGACTGCCATCTTCGAGGTGCTGGTCTCGCCCTCTTCACTCAGTTCGGCAGGCTGAGCTGTTGGTTTTGACAACCTCTAGACAAAGATTCCGTCAGGAGCCGGAGCTCCGGTTGAGGCTTTCATCGAGAGTTCGTAGGCTTCAGAGTTATGAAGACGCTGAACATGATGGAGATCCAGGACTTCAAAGTCCTTGTGAAGCCTCTAGACTTCAAGGAGATAAGCATCTAATTGAGAATTGTTGCAGGAACATTCACCTTTCATTTGTTTGATGATGAGTTGTGAATCTCCCTTCACCAACAGCTGTTTGACACCACAAGATAGTGCCACCTTGAGTCCATAGATGAGGGCTTCATACTCCGCCATATTGTTGGTTGCCTTGAAATCAAGGTGTACCATGTACTTGACCTTCTCCCCGGTCGGAGCCAAGAGAAGGATTCCAGCTCCGGCCTCTTGCTTTTGCAAGGATCCGTCGAAATAGAGAATCCAGTGAGGCTCGGTGAATACAGAAACTTTGAGCTCCGGTTTTTGCTCACTGTGATCCCCATGTTTTGATGGAGAGGGGGTCCATTCCGCCACAAAGTCAGCCAAGGCTTGACTTTTAATTGCTTGTCTTGTAACGAATTCTAGATCGAATTCGGCCAATTCCGTTGCCCACTTTGCAATGTTCCCAGTAGAATTAGGGTTATGCAAAATTGCACGTAGTGGAAAAGAAGTTACCACTAATATTTTGTGAGCATGGAAGTAGTGATGAAGCTTCCTTGAGGCAATAAGAACTGCGTAAAGCAGTTTATGCACCTCAATGTATCTTGTCTTGGCGTCGTGGAGTACTTCATTGTTGAAGTACATAGGGCGTTAGATGGTCTGGACCCTTTCAGAAGGACCCAGAGCTTCCTCTCTATCGACCCGAACCCTGCTGGAGGCTCTCGGACCTTCAGGTTGTGGTTCTTGGACCCTCACAGAGGGGTCCAAAACTCCTTCTTGTTCAACCCAGATCTCACTAGGAGGATCCAGATTATCTTGGTTAGCCAGGTGAACCTCTTCAGATGAAAGAGGTTGATCTCCTAGCACTTTGTTTTGAGGTTTCGTGTCTGGGAGCTGAGACCCAGTCATGTCTTCAGGTGATTCCGGACTCTCCCAGAGGGGTCCGGACGTTTCAGTCGGATGTGGCTCTGGTCTTTCCGCAACCAGGACCATACTAACAACCTCGGTGGTTGCCAAAATGTAAAGCAGTAAAGGCTCACCAGAATTAGGAGCTACCAATATTGGTATTGTGGTGAGGAGCTGTTTAAGCTCTTGAAACGCCTTTTCTACTTTCAGACCAATGAAAACGTCCAGACTTCCTCAAGAGTTTGACAAAGGGTAGCGCCCGTTCTGCCAGTATTGAGATAACCGACTAAGCGCAACTAGGCATCCAGTTAGCTTCTGGACATCTTTAATGCGGGCTGGTGGCCGCATTTCTTCTATAGCCTTGATCTTCTCCGGATTTGCTTCAATTCCTCGGTGAGTCACCAAGAACCCCAGAAGCTTTCCGGAGCTAACCCTGAAGACACATTTGTCCGGGTTCAGCTTGGTGCACGTGGTGCGCAGCTTGTCGAAGACGGCTTGTAAGTTGTCAAGGAGTGACTCCTTGTTTTTAATCTTCACGACAATGTCATCAACATACACCTCCACCAAGTCTCTAATTAGCTCTCCAAATGTTTTTTACATAGCTTGCACAAATGTTGAAGCAGCATTTTTAAGACTGAATGGCATGGCAGTATAACAATACAATCCATATACTGTTATGAAGGCAGTGCGCTCTTCATCTTCCTTAGACATTTGGATTTGATGATATCCAGAATATACATCTAAGAAATACAGTAGCTCACACCTGGAGGTGGAGTCCACTATCTGATCTAGTCTAGGTAGCGGAAATAGATCCTTTGGACATGCCTTATTTAAGGTGGTGTAGTCGATACACATCCGAAGCTTCCCACCGGCCTTGGGTACAACAACTGGGTTTGCCAGCCATTTTGGATGGAAGACTTCCTGGATGAATCCAGCTTCGAGCAACTTCTTTATTTCCTGTTGGATGAAGTTTTGTCGCTCGATTGATTGCTTCTGGGGCTTCTGGTGTACAGGCCGTGCGTACGGGTAAATCTTTAAATTGTGCTCAATCACTTCCCTAGGGATCCCAGGCATTTGTGACGGTTGCCAGGAAAACACGTCGACATTAGCCAGGAGGAAAGTGATGAGCGCGAGTTCCTATTTGTTGTTCAGCCCCCCCCCCCCGATATACGGGTAGTCTGGGCAGCATCAGAGCCAATTTGGATGACTTTGACGGGAATGTCGGCATCACCGCTTGGTTGCACACGAGGTGCGGAGGTAGAGCCTTTGTGATGAATGCTTGGAGGATTCGGAGTTGGCTCCTTACCAGATGCTTCCTCTTGCGCTATGGTAAGCGCATATAGTTCTTCTAGTGCAGTAACTCATGCGGTATGGTCTCCGCGGATCCGGAGAACGCCCGTGGGTGTTGGCATCTTCAACACCAAGTAACCATAATGGGCAGCAACCATAAACTTGTATAAAGCTGGTCTACCAAAAATGGCATTGAAAGGAAGACTGATATGCACGACGTCGAAAACCAGTTTCTCGGTTCTGTAGTTCTCCAGGGTCCCGAAGGTTACTGGGAGTGTGATGGAACCAAGAGGAGTAATGGTTCCCGGACCTACTCCGGAGAAAGATCAGGATGGGTGAAGGTCCGAAGGCCAGAGCTGAAGCTTAAAGAAAGCTTTGAAGCTTATGAGGTTTAGCCCGGAACCTCCGTCCACCATTACATGGTGGATTTGGATATTGTTAAAGGTGGGTGACACCATCAACGGGAGTTGGCCGGCCCCGATCATATTTCGAGGGTAGTCCGAAGCATAAAAAATGATGGGTGTATCCATCCATTTCCGATGAGGTTCCGCCTTAGCAGCGGGAGCTGCCACAGCCATGTCCCGCCGTATTGTCTTGAGGATGCAGTGAGAGGTGATGTCCCAATAACCACCATAGATGGTGTTCAAGGTTTTCCGACGTTTGTTATCAGAGACGTCGGAATCGTCATCGACAGTGTTGTAAACGGCTTTCAAGACCTTTTTGGGGTCCTAGAAACCTAGCAGCTCTTCAGCCTTGTCGACTTTTTGTTTTCCTTCCCTTTGACAGAAAGGAGCGTCTTCCCAGCGCTTGTTGTAGCGCTCGACAAGGTTCTGAACCTCCCGGCATTCTTCCAAGCTGTGTCAGTTTGTCTTATGAGTTGGACATAATGCTTTGGAACTGTTGCCGTCCTCTAATGAAGGATGAGGTCGCTTCTCAGGGCATGGCCCCCGGCTTCCAGGAGCTGCAGTAGCAGCAGCTGGAGCATCGGCCGACGACTTCTTTTTGCCGTTGGGCTTCTTTTTCTTTTTGCCACTACCGGAGGTAGCGGCTTCAGTTTTAGAGGACTTCTGGTTGGCCTCCGGAGCTGGCTTAGAATGCATTTCACGGCCCTCCGCAACTCTAGCACATTTATCGGCTAGGCTGAAGAGTTTCGTGACGCTGGTAACTTCTTAAATGGCCAACTTCTCCAGCATCTTCTTATCTCGAATGCCCTGTCTGAATGCAATGATAACAGAAGAGCTCGAGATTGAAGGGATGGTATTTCGTACCTGAGAGAACCACTGGATGAAGGACCAAAGCGATTCTCCCGATGTTTGCTTTATTGCAAACAGGTCCAATTCAATGTCGGGTCGGGTGTAGGATCTGCCGAAGTTGGCAGTGAATTGTTGGCATAGCTGTACCCAACTATTAATGGAGTCGGGTGGAAGACTCATGAACCAGGACCTTGCAGTCCCAGTTGAAGCCACCGAGAAGTAATTGGCCATTACAGTCTCATCACCTACCGCTGCCAGTATGGCAGTGGAGTAGATTTGAAGAAATTCGGCAGGGTTGACAGTCCTGTCGATTTTTTCTGGTAAGTGGGGCTAGAATTTATGTGGCCATCTGACCAAGCATAAGTGCATGGGCAGGGCAGAACAACCTCCTCCTACTCCCTGAGGAGCAGGGTTGTCTCGAGCTTCTCGCCTCTCACGAGCGCCCTCAATGTGGACACAGCCGTCCTGCTGCCAGTAACAGCGATCCAGTTCCGACCGCAGGTCATGAGTCATAATCCTGGTAATGGTATTGGTGTGTCGTGCCCCGGGAGGCAACAAAGTCACCTGCTGAGATGCAACACGTCTCCTTTGTTGCGAGACTTGTGGACCAAGTCGGCCAGACAAGGTCCATCGTTGTGAAGGTGCTCGCCTCGAAGGGGGAGGACCTTGATTGCTGATGCCTACAGCCGCAACTACGACCAGATGGTCGACATCACCCCTCCACTGCTCCATAGCACCCTGGGGTGCACCTGGAGGCGGTGGGCGTTGTAGAAGAGCTCGCGCAACAATGAGCGCGTGCTCAGGTTTGTTGTTTGCCGATGCAGTGATCGACGTAGATGCCCCATCTTGTTGACCAACATTTTTTGCCGGAACAGATGGCAGTTGTGGTGCTACAGCACCTACTGGAACAATGGCACCTGATGGTTGTTGGACGTTGGAGGGATTGCCTCGAGCAGGTTGTCCAGCATGGTTGCCATTGGAGGATCCAACAGCTGAATTCACCATCTTGTGATCTCGGGATTGCCCCCCTTCCTGGCGCGCCAAATGTCGAAGTGTTTGATACGACACTTCCCCTGGACCCGCTAAGAAGTAGCCCACGGAGGTTCTTTTGTGGTTGGGGCACGCAGAGATCAAGATCAAGATGATAACACCAGAGATTTATGTGGTTCGGGTCGCCTGAGCGTAACACCCTAGTCCACGGGGTTTGTGTTGCTGTATTGCGAGCTGGTCAGCTAGGATCGGATTGAATCCCCCCCCCCCCATGTTCGTGCGGTACAGGCCTTTTATAGTTCTAAGGACTGACCGTTACAAAACTTGCCTGGCCCGACATGTGGCCCTAGCGTATATAATGGCCTAATACACTGTCTAAAGAGTATTAAGTATTATTAATAGTGTGATAACGTGCCTTAATGACTACGTTACCCCTATTAACAATGCTCTCGATCGTGTGTCATTAATACAACATTAACCACACATAATTACATCTTGTAACTGCTGCTTTAATTACACTTGATGGCTCATGCTAAAGGTGATCTGCTAGTGTACGCATCGATGAAGGTCCGAAGGCTCCACACGTGGAAGCTTCGGAGCTTTCCCTTACGAGGGGTTAGGTCAGGGGCTACTATACACGTGTCGGCATCAGAGCTCCTCTCTACTTGGGGTTAGGTATGGAGCCGTTGTACACGTGTCGATGCCGGAGCTTCCCTTTGTTGGGTATTCAGCTATGGCTTTCCTTTACACGTGTTAGCTCAGGAGCTAGCCATATGAGGGGAGCGGGTCCGGCGCATCGTGATATGTGGGACCTAAGAATACCTTCAACTCTGTCAGGTAGAATTCTCTTGTACTCTTCGTGGTACTAAAGGGTACCCGATACGCAGGGTACCAACAGTGTCCTGCCACCTCTTAGCAACTGCTAGGATTAATCTGCTTGTTGTTGTATTTTCTTTCTTTACTAACCATGTCAGCCGATGCGAATGAGACATCTCCACATTCACCACGTACGAGGGGCATCATTCAGCATTTCCAACGCCAAGTAAAGCTGCACATGGATGCCCTCAACAAGGATATTCAAGTCACCAATGAACGCATTGGTCAATTAGAATCGACGCAGATTTGCACCAACACCAAGCTGACCACATTGGGAAGCACTGTTTGGGCTTTAACACTTTTATTGTAGCAATCATTGAGCGATTGGAGAGGTTGGAACAGGTTGGATGCAAAGAAAGGCAAAGACGTGTTGATGACAGCCTTGACTCTGTTGGCAGCGCTGCAAGATATGACGAGGCGGAGTATTTAGTAGATACCGAACTTGATGATGGACCTTTCAGGTATCGACGGCAGCCACGTCGTGACCATCGTGGTATGGGTGGTCGAGCCCTACGATGTGAGGTACGTGACAATGACGATTCCCTAAGCGTCATTAAATTCTCCATACCACCGTTTGATGGGAAATATGATCTGGATGCATATCTGTCTTGGGAACTATCAGTAGATCAAAAATTTTCATGCCATGATTTCTCTAATAATAAAAAGGTTAGAGCTGCCACTAGTGAATTCACTGAATTTGCTTCTGTTTCGTGGCCTGAGTATCAACCTAAAAATCCAGCTACCATACCACAAACTTGGAATGCCTTGAAACAAGTATTGTGTTGCCGTTTTGTTCCTTCCTATCATGCTTGTGACCTATTGCATAAATTATAACAACCTAGGCAAGGCAACAAACTGTTGAGGAATACTATCAAGAACTCCAAATAGGCATGATGCAATGTGGCCTAGTTGAAAATGAAGAAGCTGCAATGGCTAGGTTTATGGGTGGTTTAACAAGAGATATTCAAGACATTTTGGCTTATAAGGAATACACTAACGTCACTCGATTATTCTCTCTTTCTTGTAAGGCTGAAAGAGAAGTGCAGTGACGACACACGACAACTAACATTTCTGCAGGTCGAACTACCTCATAGTAGTCCCGCTCAAGTGCTCCTGGTCCAAAGCATGATTCTCCAAACGATGCTTCCAATCGGTTGCCCAGGACTACATCAAAATCAGCACATTTGCGTGCTATCGGGACAACAAAATGATCCACCCAAGCTGCAGCCAACACTTCTTCTTCCATCGTTTCCCCTAGGACAACAAAAGACATTCAATGCCTCCAGTGCAAGGGTTTTGGGCACCTACGAAGGGACTGCCGAAGCAAGTGTGTGCTGATTGTACGAGAAAATGGTGAGTACTCATCTGCTAGTGATTTAGATGATGAAACATATGCCATGCTTGCTGCACAAGATGGAGGAAAGAAGAATGACGATGAAGAGCACATTGGGGCTGATCATGCTGACCACTATGAGAGTCTTGTTGTGAGGCGTGTCTTGAGTGTCCAAATGCTCAAAGCTGAACAGAACCAGCAACACAATCTATTCCAAACTAAGTGTGTAGTTTTGGAATGATTGTGTCGCATTATTATTGATGGAGGAAGCTGCAACAATTTAGCAAATTCTTCCACGATAGAGAAGCATGGGATGACAACACTTCCACATCAACATCCCACCTACATCCAATGGTTCAACGACAGTGGTAAGTTGATTACATTGATTGCGATGCGGAACCTATGATTACACGTCTGGTTCGTGTCGAATTTACAATTGGTTTCTACCATGATTACATTGATTGCGATATGGAACCTATGCAAGCTTGCTCTATGCTATTTGGTCGACCTTGGAAATTTGATAAAGATACATTACATCATGGTAAATCAAATCAATACTCTTTCATGCATAATGAGAAGAAGCTTGTTTTGCACCCTATGTCTCCTGATGCTATTTTGAAGGATGACATTGCTAGAGCTTGTAAAGAGAAAAATAAGAAATATACTCACAATGAAAATTCAAATGTTGCGAAGGAATCGGTACAACCTAAGACTGATAATACCAAATCTGCTCATGTGAAGAAGAATGAAATAAAATTGAAGAGTGCTTGTTTTCTTGCTTCAAAATCTGATTTGTTTAAATTAAAAAATAATGCTGCAATCTACTACGTGTTTGCTTACAAAGAAGCTTTGTTCTCACTTCATGACATACCATGTGATTTGCCCCTGCTGTCACTATGATTTTGCATGAATACGCTGATGTGTTTCCACAAGAGGTACCTGCCGGGCTGCAACCATTGAGAGGGATTGAGCATCAGTATGACCTCATCTCTGGGGCTTGTTTGCCAAACCGAGCACCATATAGTACCAAATCGGGGGAGACTAAGGAGATTCAGTGACAAGTACAGGAATTACTTGACAAAGGTTATGTGCGTGAGTCCCTTAGTCCTTGTTCTGTTCATGTTCTTTTTGTCCCAAAGAAAGATCATGGCGCATGTGTGTAGATTCTCGAGCAATTAATAACATTACCATTAAATATCGTCATCCTATTCGTAGGTTAGATGATATGCTTGATGAACATAGTGGCTCAATGATTTTCTCTAAAATTTACTTGCGTAGTCGATATTACCAAATTCGCGTGAAGCTAGGTGATCAATGGAAAATAGCGTTTAAAACCAAGTTCAGTTTGTATGAGTGGTTAGTCATGCCTTTTGGTCCCACTAATGCACCTAGCACTTTCATGACATTAATGAATGAGGTTTTACGTGCTTTCATTGGAAGATTTGTGGTAGTATATTTTGATGACATCTTGATCTATAACGCATCTCTAGAAGAGCATCCTGATCCTCTCTGTGCTGTTTTAAATGCTTTATGTGATGCACACTTATTTGGTAACATTGACAAGTGCACCTCTTGAACGGATAGAGTCTATTTTCTTAGCTATGTTGTGACACTACAGGGAATTGAAGTCGATCAATGCAAAGTGGAGGCGATACACAGCCGGCTAACTCCTACCACGGTCACACAAGTACGAAGCTTTCTCGGACTTGTTGGATTCTATCGTCGTTTTGTGATGGACTTCAGCACCATAGCAGGCCCACTGCATGAGCTTACAAAGAAGGGAGCTCCATTTATATGGGGCAAGGCACAAGAGGCTGCATTTCAAACTTTGACGAATAGGTTAACTCATACACCCCTTCTCCATTTACCAGATTTCAGTAATAGTTTTGAATTGGAATGTTATGCTAGTGGTATTGGATTGGACACTACGTAAGAAAGGCTTATACGAGACGGGCCCGAATGAAGAAGGGAGACGAACAAACTGTGCGTCTCCGTCGTCGCGTCTCACATTATGTTGGCATCAGAGACGGGCTTCAAGGCGCATCACCTATCAAACTAGGTGCAAGACACGCTCAAAAGAAGCGCGTCTCCTTTCTTTTTGTCATAAGTGACGATATTTACGGTGTCATTGGAGACGCCGCTAGCGCGCGTCGCCCACCAGCTTACAAGCATGACAGGCCTTACAAAGCATGTCGCAGATATATTGACTAATCTATGATGCTCTGTTATGTACCGCATCGCAGATTCATTAACTTATGTGAGACGGGCTTTATAGAAGCTTGTCTCCTTTATTTGGGTTATCCAAGACGCTCTCTGCTACAGCTCGTCGCGGATTGTTTACATGCACTATTATTAGGAGCTAGCCAGGATTTGGCAGCCGTATTACCAGTATCGGCAACATACTGTTCATGAACATATGCATAGACAAAATTATCACACGTTAAATTATAATGACCAATCAAATATTACCAAAGTGTCAATCGTGGTCATCAAGTATACTAATTACACAACAAAGATTGTTCATCCTAATTACAATGTAACTAATTACACACATCATAACTGTCATCATATAATCCTGTATACCGTAATAAAAATTCTCCCGATCAATGACTTCATTGATGATGAGCCTTCATAGCCTCTAATGTTCCGACTGAGACATCCTAAAATTCAACTATAATAAATACAAGAACAAATTGGTATACAATTGTAATAAACACATGAACTGTTAGTGAATGGAAAACAGAGCTTACATGTAGCACAAGCAGTTGGTGAGCATCTGCAAGGCATCAGCAGAGAAATTGTTCTCATGGTAAAAGACATGGTACTGAGCTGGTTTGCTTGTTCCCTAAAGAAACAAAAAATTTACATTCCACTGATGCTTTTATAGCGTGATAACAAAAACTCATGAGAGAAACACCGATTATCGCATAGGTACCTTGATTCCAGCATGGCTGCAGAGGTAGAAATCAAACTCAGTTGGATGGCAAATGCTAGTGTCAACCACAGTTCCTGCAGTTTCAAAGGTTTGCAAATCAGAATTTTTTATACATTGATAGTCCAAATAAATACATTACTTCTGCATTGGACATAAACAAGGAAGATGAATGTATACCGTAATAAAAATTCTCCCTTTGGATCAATGACTACATTAACGATGAGCCTTCATTGGACATCCTCAAATTCAATAAAAACACTGGAATGCACACTCTTAGAGCAGGGTCGAGGTGGCGGTGTGCTCAGGGGACAGGGGACGTGGCAGCGTGCTCCGGGACGACCTCGCGAAGGCGCCGGAGTGGCGGTTCCTCAACTCTCTGATGACAGCAGGCCGACGTGCTCCGAGGACAGGGAGAAAATACCAATTACTGAGGTCGGGGTCGAGGCGGCGGCGTGCTCCGGAGACACGGGATGAGGCGGCGTGCTCCAGCGTGCTCAACTCTCTGATGACTAAGGTCGGGGTTGATGGCGGGGTAGGGGTCGACGCCGGCAGCGCGATAATGACGAAGTGCGAGTTGAGAGAGAGGGACGGCAACGGCGTGCTCCAAGGACAGGGGACGAGGCAGTGTGCTCCAGCGTGCTCAACCCTCTGATGACACAAAGGTCGAGGTCGATGGTGGCCGCGTGCTCTAGATCTGCGGTTTATAGGTCGAGAGAGCGCGCGAAAGCTAAAAATTTTCGCCAAATGTTGGGAGAGAGCACGCGATGGACAAAAATTTGCGGCATAAATCAGAGGCGCGCCAACGGAAGACGCGTCTGGCATTAGCTCTTCGTTAGGAATTGGAGACGGGCGTATATAATGCCCGTCTCGCACTATTTTGTCGGTAGAATGGGCATCTAGTATGCGAAAGATGCACAACGGTGTTGAAGCATGGAAGATCATTTGCATACTGGATGTCGACCAACTGCAACTCTGCACAATGTCTTATATCATCGCTGCAACGAGCTTAGCTTTCCACGGTGGGACAAAAGATCTTCAACGTAAATCGGAGACGGGCCAACGAAAAGCGCGTCTTATATTATTTTGATGCCCCAGACATCCTGGAGTGCCCTAGATGTGCCACGGTGTGCTGAAGCCACTAACAACATCCAGGACATTCCGATGTATCCAACTGGCAACTGTGCGCAATGCCTTATATGATCGTTGCATTGGGCTCAGCTTTCCGAGGTGGAACAAAAGATCTTTGCCGTAAATCGGAGACGAGCCAACTGAAGGCGTGTCTCGCATTAATTTGTGGTCGAACGGGCATGCCGTATGTCAAAGATGTGCCACGGTGTGCTTGAGCCAGGAACATCTTTGGCATCTGGGCATGTCCAACTATCAACTGTGCGCAATGCCTTATACAATTGTTGCAACGTGCTCAACTTTATGAGGTGGGACAAAAATGGAACAAATCGGAGACGAGCCCGTGTAAGGCTTGTCTCCTTTTTGCCGAATGTTAGGTATCTGAGACGCGCCTTTCTAAAGTTCGTCTCTCATGCTCTCTCCACATTGTCACTCGCACGAAATCGTGAACCGTTGTAGAGATAAACAAATGCAATAACATTGCAATTCATGGATTAAATGGAATTCAGGGATAAACAAACGCAATGACATTGCAATTCAGAGATAACTTGCAACTCAATGAATTTTATAGTTCATGCATTGCGTGCCCTCTAAACTAATTTTGAATATAAACTTATTACTAAAGCTCCTATCGATCAATCTAAACTGTACCATCCAGTTTGCTCCTGAACACGTCTCTTATATTCCCCTAGATCCTGAAAATATTGACATTCTTTTAAATTAACAAATGTCGAAGGAGGAATGAATAACCTACTCAAATGTCACTAATTAAAAGTGTCATCTAACCTTGATAAGTAGATTATAGCAATCATTTTCAACATCGGGCGCATTTGGCTGATGCAGCAAACGCTGAACTTCAAGTAGTATAGTTTTGATTGTAAAACTAGTCCACCACCCCTACTAAATATAATTGTGACGCCCGGTTCCGAAAACTGAACCAAGCTAATGCATATGTGTGCCCAGGATGTTCATCACACATACACGAGTGCAATCACAAAAGAGTATACAGAAAATTACCACAAGACAAGATTAATTAACCAAATTTTATTACACAAACCAGATTATCCTCAAATACAAGCTCTAATGAATATTAATGACAAGTTTAACTAATGCAGCGGAAATAAACTAATTAAGCAAACTAAACAGCTAGGCAGCATAAGCAATAGGGTATAACGCAGCTCCAAAGACACCACAGGCAAAGCTGACGGTAGACACAGTCTAGAACTCCGCATTATCGCCATTAAACTCCCAATCCTGACCTGCAACTGTTGGGGGGGGGGGGGATTGCAAGAGTGAGTACATGTCGTAATCAGCAAGTGTGGAAAGTATGACATGTGGCTTATTCAAATGTCGACAATAATAATGGTAAAGTGCTGAAAAGTACATTAAAACGTTTGAAAGCAATATATTATATGTATGTGAAGTAAACCCATCATAATCATAAGTAATACCATAATACCAAATCTGAATTCATTACCATCATCAAAATTTCCAGATTTCACCATTGCCAATAACCAGATTCAATACAAGAAATAAATTCATAACCAGCCATAACCATTACCAAACCATAACCATCCCAATACCAAGTTCCCTCTAATCATGGAAGTTGTCCAGGTGCTCATAACCGGGAGCACGGCTATCATGATAGTTTTATTTAACTCTGCAGAGTTTGTACCTCTTTACCCACGTGCTTGTGATTTCATCACCCGTCGGCGACTAAAGAACCTCCCTCATGCCAATTACACTTCCTTTGGTGTATGGCCAAGAGATCACAAAATAGCCTTTACAAAGGGATCACTAGCCTATTTAGACCCCACTGAGGTTTCACCGGTGGCGATGTCTCCCGCAGAACACATCTTCAACCAAGGGCCCCCTCTTGAGCCATTCGGATCCCAGGGTAGTCCCACCAATCATCAACAAACCCAATCCGACTACCCCTTCTCCGAGCATCCACAATGGTCCAAACAGCACTAGCAAAGCCCTAATTAATCAGCTACGCCGTACCCATACTTGGCCTCATGGTGGCACTGTAGTCCTGGCCTATTCTCGCATGAACCGGTCCTTAGATCTAAAGCAAGCAAACCACCATAACATCCAACCCATCCACATACCAGGCTTGCTTAGATCACCCATCGTATTGACCAGTTCACATTAACCAGAATATCATTGATGCATAATTAAATGTGTAGTGTTGTTTGCCATCCCAATTAATTAAGCGAAGCAAAAAGGTAAAAACCCTTCCCAACTCTCTACCATATATCCCAGGTGACAAGGGTGGTCAAACAAAACTAGTAAACTTCCTACCATAGGATTCCCATCAAATTGACACAAGCATGCAGTTTTACAAACAAAACATTTATTTTAAAAACAGGATCAATATGCTTCAAGGACACTTGCCTTGCTCTTGCTGTTGATTAGGGTCAAAGCCTTCAAACTCTTGATGTTGTAGATCCTCCGCGGCACTCTCTAGCGCAAATCCGTCTAATCCACACAATAAACATACAAGACAAGAAACACAATCAACGATGCCCAAAGTAAAAGATCTGATTGAGAAGATTGTGTCCAACATGGGGTGAAGCAAAAACTGTCTATAATCCCAACAACAAGGCATGCACATATTGAAAGAGGTGGACATGATGGCTGCCAAATTAGATGTCTTGGTGAAGAAGTTGGACTGCCAAGCCAATGGAGAAGTGTTTGGCACAGCACGAGGCTTAGCTACTCACATAACATGTGAGGTCTATGGCAACACGGGTCACATGAGGAACGACTGCCCCGACACCCATAAGGATGCCTTATACTTTCTCAACAATGGAAATTTTAATTGTAGCTACCGTCGAGTAGGTCAAGGGAGGAGCTAACCACACCCTTTCTTTCAAGTTGGCTACAACAACAACAATGGCAACAATGGAAATCAGGCCAACTTAAGGAACTTGCCATTAGCAAGTTGAATATAAATGATGCCCTATCCAAAAAGTTGTCATCTAATGACAATACCATGGAGAGCTTCAATGCAAAAATTGAAGGACTAGCCTCTGCTTTCAAGAATTAGTTGAACTTCAACAAGATGTTGGAGACTCAACTAGGAGTTGTCATCCCTCAGTTGGAAAATGGCAAGGTTTTGGGTCGGCATGAAGGTCCCCTGCAAAATGAAATGCGGAAATAACAAGGGATGGAAAATCAACTCATGATCCACTGTATCCTAATTAAGAGGAGAGAACAACTTAAAAAGACGGAGAAAGTCCATTTTAGCAAAGGAGAACCACTTCGTGAGAGAATGTCAAGGCAATTTGAAGACACAAACTTCATGCCATTCTCTCAGCATAATTGGAAGCTGACTGTGGATATGAGCAATTCAACCTCTTTATTAAAGTCATCTAGAAGATCCACATCAATTTGCCATTGTTAAATGTGATGCAAATATCCACTCATGCTCGGTATCTCAAGGACATCTTCAACACGAAGAGACCATTGCCAACCATAGAAGTTGTGAAGTTGACAAAGGACTGTAGTGCATCCATCCTCGACATGCTTCGAGAAAAGAAGGACCCAATGTGTCCCACTATATCTTGCTCAATTGGGACTCAATACTTCGACGAGGCACTTTGTGTTCTGAGGGAAAGCGTGAATGTCATGCCAGAGGTGGTCTTCGAGAAGCTCAACTTCATGACGCTGTCACCAACACCAATGCAACTCTAACTGGCTGATTCTTCTTCCGCTATCCTACGGGTATTGCCGAAGTCGTTCTATTGAGAATTCAGAATTCATCTTACCTGTGGATTTTGTGGTGCTCGTCATGGAGGTTAAGAAAGAAACATTGCTTATTTCTGGGTCTCCATTCCTTAGAACCAGGGATGCTTGCGTCGATGTGGGAGCTGAAGAAATCCACTTCCATATCAGTGGCAAGGAGGAAAAGTTTGACTTTCGGCTAAGGAATGAGCAATACTCCATGATCAGATCAAATATGGCATGAATGTCAAACATATTGAGGAAGTCAAATGTAAAAGCCCAATAATTTAGAGTGCAAAGTTCATATAGGACAATTTAAAATTGAATGGGAAAAAGAAATCAAATTGGCATTTGAAAAATCAAACCAATTCAAGCTTCAATGAAAGGTATTCAAAAATTCAAATTAGCTCCTATTCAAACTTTGCCAAAATACAAATCTGAGTTAACCATTTAATTCCAAATATTCGAAATAGTCTCTCTGCAAAGTTTCAAAATTTTGAAGCACATTTGCAATTTATTTCAGTGGCTCAATTGAATACCATTCGAATTCAAATTCAAATTTTGAATTCCAATTAAACTTGGTAAAATTCATGATCTAATCTCAGAATCACAATTTACATAATCTGTTTAGCCTCTCCAAAAAAATCTAGAATTTTTGGATAGTTATTGGTAGGAGAATTAAGAGAACAGGGAAGATGGACTTACGGGGCTGTGGGACAAACTGGTCTACGTCAGTGCTCTGTTTTCACGGCTGTCCCCGCGCTTCAATGCCGGGTGGAACGCCATCGCGGAAAGGGCATGCACAGGCAAGCAGCTGCGTGGCAGTGAACTCCAAATCTTCCCTACTTAGGCCCTGGTGACTACCCTTCGATGTTCTCTGTCCTCTTCTCCCAAAAACATAACACTGTCGCCATTATCGACCGCCTCCCTCTTCTTCACTTCATCCGCCCATCCTAGCCAACGGTTGGTTTCGTTCCTTGAAGCGAACTGATGCACAACTTGATGCTACATCTTCCTCTGTCAATTCCCTGCTGTTTCCTCAGCTTGTTCGTCCATATTTTACAGTTTCGCAGATGTCGTCATTGAGCCGCCGAGGTGGACGCCTCTGCCTCCCCGTCGCACTGGCGCTACGAGCTTTGTCACAAACTGCTCCCAAAAGCAAAAAGGTGTGCCTACCCGAGTTCCTTGTGCTCACAAAGTTTCAAGTGGAGGCATGGATTGTAGCTCTTGTATTTCCCGTTTTTCCCGATGGCAAAATAGAGCATCGGGTCTAGGTCGTCGACGTAATTCCTTTTCTATGTGCAAGTTTTCACTAATCCAGTGAGGTATTATGTTCACCACCTCGTAACACACACCTTGACAAAAAATCAGTGGAATCCGTCGAGTGACGGCCGAGTTGTGTGAATTTTCCCCGCTGCCAAATAAATTGCCGCCGTTCACCGTTGAGTTCACAATTTCTAGCAGTTCCAACCTCTTTGATCACCATATTCAAGTTCCTGAGGTTCCCAGAAAGCTTCCCAACCATTTTCCACAGAGTTTGAGCCACAGAGCGGTGGTTCCGACATCGACGGAACCCTAGCCGCCGCCACTACCGTCACATGCTAAATGGACAGCATATCATGTTCTTCATCCCATTTTAGGCACAGGCGGCCAAGCTCAAGTCCGGAGGAGCTCTGGAGAAGCGGGCGACGAAAGCGCCGCCGGGCACCGCCGCGGGCTCGCCGCCGTCCCGAGGTTGAAGACAACCCGGGAGGGCCCCGCGTGTCAGCGTCTATTTCCCTTCCTTCGAATGTAATGTGGTCATGGGATCATATGCGGCTGCATAGGTTGACCCGTGGCCCTTCCTGTGGCCCAATCCAATTGGCCCATTTCAAATAGGTGGGAATGGCCGGATTTATTTGAACTTTTCCGTTTACAAATAATTCCAGATTTTGAGCATACTTCAAAAACCCATTACTCCTAGTACATTTGCTCAAATAATTCCAAATAAATTCTGGTAGACTCATATCGATCTCAACATTGGAGTGGCGCAATATGTTGGGCATGAAAGTCCAAGAATTTTCATAATTAATTCCTCTGAGCTAACTGCTTGGGAAATTAATTACCCCTGTTCTGCTAATTGGAAAAGTACCAATTTTTGCAGAAGACTCTTAATAATATCCTGGATCTACAGTAAAAATTTCAAGTTCATTGGTCTTATTTACTGGGTGAATCAGTGTTCCAAATGTCTGTGTAGTTTGAAAATTGGGAAAAGTACAGAAACATTTCCAGCATTTTCCCAAACTTGTGAAATCAATTTCTCCCTGTAAAAAGCTCATAAAATTATGAAATAAATTTTCCTAGAACTAGAGAGACCTCCTATACCTTAATCATCCACTTTCAGCCATGACAAAACTCCAGAATTAATACCAAATTTCAGAGAAGGCTTTTACTTGTTAGAATTTTAGAGACAACAAGCTTCCTTGAATATCTCCAATTCTTGGTCCAGATCTTTCACATAGAACCTAGTATCCACTGTAAAAATCCCAAAGCCAATTAAAATAATTTCCAACCTGATCAGTTGTTATAAGATCTTTTATATAGTTTCATTATCACTCATGTACTTTATATATTGCATATCATATAGTGACCGAGATTGAGGAGGAGCCGGAGGCCTTGGACAGCATCCTCCCGGAATCTAACTTTCCCTCTGACTCACAACTAGGCATGACTTATGTCTAGAATGAGTTTTGTGCATTAGGGCTAAGGTGCTTGTTACTCCACTTGCATGACCCACAAATCCCATGGAGTATTGGGTAGGTCTATAGCTCGACGAGTAGAAAATGCCATGCTAATGTTTTGAGGAATCCGGTAGAAATCGAGTAGTTGGAATCTACTGGCGAGATATGATTTTATCACACGGGATGGATTTGATCAAATAACGGTTTATGAATATGAATTTGAGACTGAGCAGCGGGTAGGATGCAGCAAGATGTGGTCTCATGTGCGTAGTCCTGCTTGTGTCGATTGAGGACCGATCCGCGTGCGATCCTGCTGGACAAGTTTGAACTATACTGGATGCATACTGGCAATATGGAAACAAGGAAACCTATGTAATTGGTTAACCTGGGTGTCGAGGCTTACCCTCCCATTTTATAAGAGTGGGTTGAGGGCAGCAAGGTGTAAATCTGCCGGCGGGCATAGAGATGCTCCGCACGGGGACCTCCTGCCCGTTACAGAAGGACTGATTCGACATTTGAGTTTCCTTTGAAAGGTTGCTACATACAACATAGTATTGAAGTGTGATTCACTCCACTTCCGAAATGGGTGTATGTGACGTGTTATCCGTGTGTCTACTGATTGCAATCACCGTCCATCGTGGTTATTTGAGCACCGCTTGTTCACTGTGCTATGATGTAGTAAATACTGAAGAAGCCAGGAGAATATGATGTATTGAATTATAATTGCTTTGCAACTATGATTGCTGGAATATTCTCACTAAAGTTACTTTTATTGAACCTTTAAGCTGCCTTTAATAAATTAAAAATTAAGGATCAACATGTAGGCGTGTCATTTCGTGTTATATCTATTCCTATGTTAAGTATCCCGGCATATAGAGTTTCATGCTTAGGTGAGACGGTTAAGTCTTGCTGAACCTTCGTGCTCACAGTTGCTATATTAAGTTTTTTGCTGGTGAGATGTATTAGGAAGGGCCCGAAGATGAGGCGATGCCCCCGTCGGGGTATACCGCCGAGTGGGAGCCCTGCACACCGCTGTAAATTGTTGTGTGCTGCTAGTGTGTAGCGTCCCCACGCTGGATGACTGCACTTTTGCATAGCTAGGCTGAGAGTTTAGCTATGAGTAATACTTCCACTGTACATTATGTATTGTAAAATACTTCCGCTCTTTCTATAAATAAAACATTGTATTTTGGCGTATTCTTTTTGTGTGTGCTGTTGGGTGCCGCATCGCACGGCACCACCCTCTACGATTCCGGGAATGTGTGGACCCGGTCCTCAGCCTGGTATCAGAGTTGCATTGGGAATAGCACGCTCGAAAAGAGCCATTTTTGAAAACTTAGAAGTAGTCGAGTGAGGATTAGTTACTATGCCCACATAAGGTCTATTATAGTAATGGTTACTTAAGGTGGCAAGCTAACTTATGTGTTATTATATACTGTAACGACGCTCCAACATCAGGTAAGAGGTAAGGTATGCCACTGCAAGCGGATCAATTGCGGTAAGCTCATCATGCGAGAGGTAGCATGTGAATTTTTCGTGACTTCGCACAGAAAAGTCAATATGAGTCTCTGAATCTTTCCATGTTTCTGAGAACATATGACACGCGGTACCCCAGCGTGCTTCAACATTAGTGGGATCCCCCATCGGGTGGGACATGACCCAATGCGCCTCCTATTGGTATGACACTATGCAAAGACGTGGGACCCCATCGGGTGGTAGAAAACCCAGTCATGTACCTCGAGACGTGGCTTAGCTCGGGGCGGCCCGTATGGAATCATAATGGGATGAATGTTTTTACTTTCATATATATTATTGTGACATGATCACCCGTGCGGGCTGTGCCATATGGCACCATATGATTGATCTATCATTTGTGTGTAGTTGCAGGACACTAACCACGCTTTAAGTAGCTTGAGTTGAAAACGTTTGCGAGTGAACGTCATTAGTGCCACCGTTGAGACGTATGCCGGAATACCGGCCTATGATTTTATTTGGTGAGGGCGTAGTATTGGCATTATATTCGAGTTTCATCAGGCACGTCGACGACGAGATCCATGCTGGAGGTGTGACTGGACAACAAGTAAAAATTTCAAACCTGGGACTAAGTTTGAATTTGTAATCTCTGTTTTGGAGTGTGCTGGTCAGATTTACAATTTAATCATGTGGTCGCTGCGGTATGCAGGCCTATGGTTTGGGAACTTGAGGAAGTCCTCCACAAGTTTCATTTTCAGCTCCAAGGCAGATTTCAAGATCTAAAACTTGAAAACTTCATTTGAACTTAAATTGCCCAGTTCCTGGTTCAAACTGTGAACTGGACAGAAAATTGACTAAGTTTGGAATAGCATAACTTCCTGTATAATTCATCCCTGAAAGTATTCCGTACATGGTTGGAAATTTTAGAGAGTCCTCTAAAACTCTTATGTTCAACTCCAGATCAGTATCCCCTGTAAACTAATGAAAAATTCAAAATTTCCAAACTCTGTTAAATCTGGACAGAGACTGGACAGTCTCTGTGTCCTGTCACTGTCTTGATCATATCTCTTAGTAGAATCGATGAATGACTTCATGTAATGCATTTCTGTAATCCTGAGGATGTATTCAACAATGTTGTAATTTATGATTTTTGCATATTCTGATATTTTGTGTCTGGAAAAATGTGGACAAAATCAGCCTTAAACAGAGGAGGTGCTGTCTAAATTTTTCCAGAAAACTGTCAACTTACAAAAATATATATCATCATAAAGAAACGATATGTAGTCAAATAAATACATTCTGGAAAGCTCTTTGAGTGTACTACAACTTTGTAGTTGAACTAAAGTCCTGAATGTGCCTCTAACGGGATGAAAGTTTCGAATTTCTCCAGACTGGTCAGAATGAAACATAAACTGAGACAGAATTCTAGTGTTATGTTTCATTTGGCATTTGAATTTATATTCACTTTCATAATTCAATTATCACATTCATGATCTGTTTATAAACAAAGTGTGTTGAATTTGAGTATTTGAATCATTCAAATACTTCTTTTATAGATGGCGGATGTGATGTTGTTGCCGTACGGATGGGTGTTCTCCACGTGCGCCAACCGTCCAGGCTTCCCGATTATGCTGCGGGAAGTGTTCCAACAGTTTGGTTTCATCGAAATGCCATGCTATTGAGGTCAAGAGACGGTCGATAGAGGTGTACTGTCATGCACCGTCCTGGTCGATGTCTCTGCTAGTCCACGCCTTTATGGATGGGCTCCTTTTTCGGTCACTACTCTGGGAGCTCGTTTGGAGGACATGTGGGCCATCGCAGCGGACGAAGCGCTTATGAAGCTTTGTGAGCTTCATCAAGATGCCATGGCTGGGACACAATTTGCTCTTCTCCCGGTCCGTGGTGTGGCTGGTTGTGAGTGGCAACATCGTATGGTTGAGGCCTATCAACCGCACGGCGACATGACATCAACAACACTTGGGACCTATACTGCTGCATCCAGCATGGTGGTTATTGCGCATAGTGCAATCATTCTGCAGCAGGTCGAAGCATTGAGGCAAGCGGTTAAACGAGGTGACACACTTGATTACATCAATGAGAACCTACGTTCGTTCCTGGCTCCGACGAATCACCGGCTGAATCAATGCGAGGATCAGCTGCATCACACTCACACTAGACTGCAGAAAGCTCGCGCTAAACTGCGGCAAAATCGCAAGGAACTGCAGCAAGATCGTGGTAAACTGAAGGCGAGTCAATTGGTTGTGCAGCAACAGCAAGAGCAGCTGTTGGTAGTCACCGAGGCATGAGATGAAGCCATCGAAGAAGCTCAGGGTTGGGAGTTCAAGGCAGGCCAACTTCAAGCTGGCTTGTTGGAGGCCGAAGCACACTTGCTGCATCTAGTCGTGTATCCACCGGCTCAGGACATGCCGCTGAACATGGGTGAGCAGGTTCCTTCAAGTTCTGAGGAGGAGGAAAATCCTGAGATACTCGAGTATGTCGACGAGGATGCATCGGAGTAGGATGGGGCAACACTAATGCCATCACAGGGCAATGTATAGTTAGTGGTTGCTCATGTTTATTTTGTAGCCATGTTTGTATCATATTAAAAATAATAGTGGGTGTGTAGGAGATAACAAGATGTGTATGACAACTCATGGATACTAAGTATAGTTGAGATGCACTTCCGTAGTGGGAGTCCGTCATTTTGGAGTTCACTATTGTAAACTTGGTCTTGAGATAATATATCTTGTATAAAGTTTGCACTTTATTAATATATGTGAATGTTATACAATTATCACATTGTCAATGCCCGCACTACTATGTTATGGACTGGATGAAGCAAACAAACATGTTGCTGATTTTTAAATCATGTGGATGCAGAATGGTGTGTATAGCTCTACGCCCAAGATGGGAGGCTCTAGTCGGGGTCGTGAGGATGACTCTCCGACCCGGGAGCAGACCATGACATCGCAGCAACAAGCTCCTCCACAACCACCAGCTGAACCTCCACGGACTCTCGCGGAGATTTTGGCTGCAGTACTCAGCTCGCGCAAAGAGCAAACCGAGTTGCTGCATATGTTGGTGCAAAATTCATCCCGTCAAGGGGGGCGACAAGACAATGGGCAACGCCAGCCCCAACAAAGTTCATATTCGTACTTCTTGGCGATGCATCCACCGGTCTTCACGGAGGCCGAGGAGCCTCTAGAGGCGGAGAACTTTATTCGCACCCTCGAGGCGAAGTTCGGTTTGCTGTGATGCACCGAACAACAGAAGGCGCTATTCGCAGCGCAACAACTTTAGGGATTCGTCGGTGCTTGTTGAGTGAACTACATCGTGTCACTGTCGGCTGGTCATGCGGTCACATGGACTGAATTCCGGGAGGCGTTCCGCGCCTACCATATACCTCCCGGTATAATGAAGAGGAAGCTTCAGGAATTTTCAGAGCTGAAGCAAGGCGGGAGGAGTGCTCATGAATACTCCCGCGCATTCAATCACTTGGTCAGTACGCGCCAGAGTATGTGGGAACGAAAGATAAGAAGCAAGATACATTCTTCCGGGGCCTTAATCCCAAGATGAAGGTCCAAATCGCACAAAGCAATCGTGGCACCTTCAACGACATCGTCAATGCCGCGATAGTGCAGGAAGACGCTCAGCGCGAGCTCGTTTCTGATAAGAGGAAACAGAGCGCGCCAACGAGCAACAGTGGTGGTGGTCCACAGAGGCACCGTGTGGTGACCGCTCACCATCCGGTCAGTGATGGCAGCCACTGGCGCGACCGCAGCAGTTTCGCGTCATTCTTTCAACGCACTGCATTTCCGACCACCATTTCCCCATCAGCAGCAGCAGCAAAGGATGGTCCCACGTGTGTATCGATCTCCACCACGTGCACCGGGATTCCATCTGCAGCTTGGCAGGAACCCGACACAATACACGTGCTACACGTGTGGCCGTGTCGGGCATTTTTCAATGGACTGCCACATATAGTGACAAGGCAGCGGACAAGCACCATATCAGGGTGCAGCTCAGCCGCGCAACCAGCCCAAGAAACCAGCAGCAAAATATGGCAACGTCCACCACCTAGTTATCGAAGACATGCCGGAAGGCGAACCCGTCTTTGCGGGTACATTTTCTCAACATCAAAATCCCGTAGTCATATTATTTGACTTCGGTGCCACCCATAATTTCATTAGCCAATCAGATGTCACAAATACCACTTACTTATCATTCCCATAAAACGTCCATATTTGATTTGCTCTGTGGGTGGGAAAGTAGCAGCCGATAGGATGGTCTATTGGGCACCACTTGAGATGGGAGGAAATCGATATCCGACTTCTCTAATTATATTAGAGAGTCAAAAGCTCGATGTCATCTTAGGAATGTCATGGCTACACCGTCATGGTGATGTTCTCGACATCATTCCACGTGTGGTACATTTAAACTATCCACTATATGAACCACACACTCTCATTCTGGACTACCTTATCCAAGAAATTTCAGCCACATACAACACGGAAACTACAAAGCTTGAGGACATTCGTGTGGTCCGTGAATATCCGGACGTGTTTCCTGATGACCTTCCGGGTATGCCACCGGATACGGATATCGTGTTCAAGATTGTACTTATTTCGGGAATCACGTCTATTTCTGGAAGGCCGTACAAGATGGCACCAAATGAGTTGGCGGAATTAAAGGAGCATTTGAAGGACCTGCTGGACAAAGGTCTTATACGCCCAAGTTCATCACCTTGGGGCTGCTCCGCATTATTTGTGAAGAAGAAGGACAAGATGTTACGTCTATGTGTGGACTATCGTCTGCTCAACGCCGTGACAATCAAGAGCAAGTATCCACTACCGCACATTGATATTTTATTCGATCAACTAGTGGGTGCTAAAGTATTCTCGAAGATGGATCTTCGGTCCGGATATCATCAAATCAAAATCCGACCGGAGGATATACCGAAGACGGCATTCTCCACAAGATATGGGCTCTATGAATATCTCGTCATGTCGTTCGGACTTACCAACGCGCTGGCTCACTTCATGTATTTGATGAATTCAGTGTTCATGCCAGAGTTGGACAAGTTTGTCATGGTCTTCATCGACCACATTCTATTTTATTCAAAATCAGAGGAAGAACACGCCAAACACTTGCATATCGTGCTCCAACGATTGTGAGATCACAAGCTTTATGCAAAATTCAGCAAGTGTGAGTTTTGGGTCAGCCAAGTACCTTTTCTTGGACACATTATATCAGCGGAGGGTATCGCTGTTGATCCAAGCAAAATTGTGCATGTGCTGAAATGCGAGTCTCCAATGTCCATTCACGAAGTTTGCAACTTCCTTGGGATAGCGGGATATAATCAAAGGTTCATTCCGAGCTTCTCAAAATTTGCTAAACCAATGACAGAGCTGCTGAAAAAGGGTACCAAATATATTTGGAGCAAGGCATGTGAGGAGGCATTTCATGCATTGGTGAAACATTTCACAACAGCCCCAGTACTAGCTCAGCCGAATATGACCAAATCTTTCGATGTTTATTGTGATGCGTCAGGCATTGGTCTCGGCTGCGTGTTAATGCAAGAAGGTTGTGTGATTGCATATGGCTCACGGCAGCTCTGAGCAGCATTATCCAACTCATGACCTTGAGCTCGCTGCCATGGTGCTCGCTTTAAAAATGTGGAGGCATTATTTACTTGGAAATCTAGTGCACCTCTACACCGATCACAAGAGCCTGAAATATATCTTCACTCAGAAGGAGTTGAATATGTGACAACAAATATGGTTAGAACTGATCAAAGATTATAAGATTGAAATTCATTACCATCCCGGCAAAGCGAATGTGGTTGCCGATGCGCTAATCCGCAAGTCCCACGTCAATAATCTGTCCATCACTCCAATGGATGAGGACGAGCTGAGTTTATACTTGGTTCCATACGGAGCATTATATAATCTTGCTCTCATTCTGACAATACGAGAGGAGATTATGGAAGCTCAAGAGAAAGACGTGGGTATGTCGCACATTCGAAGGAGAATGAAGAATGGAGAAATGAAGTGTTTCTGGAGTGATGAACATGGTACTCTGTGGTTGAAAGACCGTATAGTGGTACCCCGTGACATGACACTTTGAAAGAAGATCTTGGACGAAGCTCATTTATCCAAGTACTCTATTCATCCGGGCAGCAATAAGATGTATCAAGATATGAAAACTAGATTTTGGTGGACACAGATGGAAAGAGAAATTGTGAAGTACATATCCAAGTGTGATACGTGTCAGCGGGTGAAAGCCGACCACATGAGGGAAGCCGGTCAGCTGCAACCATTGAAAATTCCGGCATGGAAATGGGAGGATATTAGTATGGATTTCATCGTCGGTTTGCCTCTCACATTCCACAAGCATGATTTGATTTGGGTGATAGTCGATCGACTAACCAAATCAGCTCATTTTATCCCTGTGCATACAAAGTACATTGTGAAGAAATATGCGGAGTTGTATGTTACAAGAGTCATATGCTTGCACGGAGTTCCCCGGACAATTATTTCAGATCGCGGTGTGCTGTTTGTTGTTCATTTCTGCGAGCAGCTGCATGCATCATTGGGGATGAAACTGATCCGAATCTCTGCATATCACCCGCGGACGGATGATCGAACTGAACGGGTGAATCAAGTTCTGGAAGATATGCTATGCGCTTGTGCCATCCACCACGGTAAAAATTGGGATGATCATTTACCATTGGCAGAGTTCTCATATAACAATGGCTATCAAGCTAGCATCAAGATGGCGTCGTATGAAGCTCTCTACGGTCGTAAATGTCACACACCACTCAACTGGTGTGAATCCAGCGAGCGAGTGATATATGGTATTGATCTCGTGAATGAAGCCGAAGAACGAGTGCGAGTGATCCAAGCCAATCTCAAGACTGCTCAATCTCATCAGAAAAGCTATGCGGATAAAAGACGTTGACCTCTCCACTTCGACATCAGAGACCCTGTTTATCTTCGTATCTCTCTGATGAAAGGGATTCATCGTTTCGGAGTGAAGGGAAAACATGCTCCGCAATTCATCGGTCCGTTCACCGTCATTGAAAAATGTGGACCCGTGGCCTATTGCTTGGAGTTACCGGCATTGCTAGCTGGTGTTCATAATGTTTTCCACATCTCTCAGCTGAGGAATTGCCTTAAATCCCCAGCTGTATTCTGCATCAAAGACATTGAGGCTCTCCAACCGGACCTCACTTATTCTGAGTATCCGATTCGGATTATCGATGAAAAGACTTGCGCCTCCAGGAACCAGACTTTGAATTTCTACAAAGTCTTGTGGAGTAACCATACCACTGAGGAAGCGACATAGGAAAGCGAGGACTATCTCCGATCCAACTACTCGGATTTGTTATCACCTCCTATTCGGTTATCTTTTTACCTCCGCCTCTTTCATTTGTAATCTTGGGACGAGATTCTTTTAAGGGGAGAGGAATGTAAAAGCCCAAAAATTTAGAGTGCAAAGTTCAGAAAGGACAATTTGAAATTTGAATGGGAAAAAGAAATCAAAATGGCATTTGAAAAATCAAACCAATTAATGCTTCAGTAGAAGGAATTCAGAAATTGAAATTAGCTCCTTTTCAAAATTTGCCAAAATAAAAATCTGAGTTCACCATTAAATTCCAAATAGTCTCTCTGCAAAGTTTCAAAATTTTTGAAGCACATTTGCTATTTATTTCAGTGGCTCCATTGAATACCATTCGAATTCAAATTCATATTTTGAATTCCAATTAAACTTGGTCAAATTCATGATCCAATCTCATAATCACATTCTACGTAATCTATTTAGCCTCTCCACAAAAATCTAGCATTTTTGGACAGTCATTGGTAGGAAAATTAAGAGAACAGAGAAGATAGATTAAGGGGCTGTGGGACCCACTGGTCAGCAGCACATCTACGTGAGTGCTCAGTTTTCACTGCTGTCCCTGCGCTTCAACGCCAGGAGGGCGCGCCACCATGGCAGGGGCATGCACAGTCAAGCAGCTGTGTGGCAGTGAACTCCAAATCTTCCCTACTTAGGCTCTGGTGACTACCCTTCGACGTTCTCTGTCCTCTTCTCCCAAAAACAGAACACTGTCACCATTATCGACCGCCCCCCTCTTAATCACTTCGTCCGGCCATCCTAGCCAACGGTTGGTCTCGTTCCTTGAAGCAAACTAAAGCACAACTTGATGCTACATGTTCCTCTGTCAATTTCCTGCTGTTTCCTCAGCTCGTTCATCCATATTTTACAGTTTCGCGGACGTCGCCATTGAGCCGCCGAGGAGGACACCTCTGCCCCCCCCCCCCCCCCCGTCACAACAGCGCTACAATCTTTGTCACGAACCGCTCCCAAAAGCAAAAAGGTGCGCCTACCCGAGTTCCTTGTGCTCACAAAGTTTCAAGTGGAGGCTTGGACCGTAGCTCTTGTATTTCCCGTTTTTCCCGACGGCAAAACAGAGCATCGGGTCTAGGTCATCGACTTAATTCCTTTTCTATGTGCAAGTTTTCTCTAATCCAATGTTTATTATGTTCACCACATTCTAACGCACACCTTGACCAAAAATCAGTGGAATCCGTCAAGAGATGGCCGAGTTGTGTGAGTTTTCCCCGCCGCCAATTAAATTGCTGCCGTTCACCGTTGAGTTCACAATTTCTAGCAGTTCCAACATCTTTGATTACCATATTCAAGTTCCTGAGGTTCCCAGAAAGCTTCCCAACAATTTTCAACAGAGTTTGAGCCACGGAGCGGCGGTTCCAACATCGCCAGAACCCTAGCCGCTGCCACTACAGTTGCACGCAGTCGTAAGGCCATCGCTCGGCTAAATGGGCAGCACTATTGTGTTCTTCGTCCCATTTTAGGCACAGGCGTCCAAGTTCAGGTCTGGAGGAGCTCTGGAGACGCGGATGATGAAAGCGCCACCGGGCGCCGCCACGGGCTCGCTGTCATCCCGAGGTTGAAGACAACCCGGGCGGGCCCCTCGTGTCAACGTCTATTTCCCTTCCTTCAGATCTAATGTGGTCACCGGATCAGATGCGGCTGCATGGGATAACACCGTGGCCCTTCGTGTGGCCCAATCCAGATGGCCCATTTCAAATAGGTGGGACCGGCCGGATCTATTTAAACTTTTCCGTTTACAAATAATTCCAGATTTTGAGCAAACTTCAAAAATCTATTACTCCTAGTAGATTTGCTCAAATAATTCCAACTAAATTCTGGTAGACTCATATTGATCTCAACTTTGCAGTGGTGGAATTTTTTGGACATGAAAGTCCCAGATTGTTGTAATTAATTCCTTTGAGCTAACTGCTTGGGAAATAAATTACCCCTGTTCTGCTAATTGGAAAAGTACCAATTTTGGTCATAACACTGTTAAAAAGACCCTGGATCTCCAGTAAAAAGTTCAAGTTTATTGGACTTTATTTACTGGGTGAATCAGTGTTCCAAATGTCTTTGTAGTTTGAAAATTGAGAAAAGTACAAAAACATTTCCAGCATTTTCCCAAACTTGTAAAATAAATTTTCCCTGTAGAAAGCTCAGAAAATTATGAAATAAATTTTCCTAGAACTAGTGACACCTCCTCTACCATAATCATCCACTTTTAGCCATGACAAAACTCCAGAATTAATACCAAATTTCAGAGAAGTCTTTTACTTGTTGGAATTTTAGATAAAACAAGCTTCCTTAAACATCTCCAATTCTTGGTCCAGATCTTCCTCATAGAACCTAGTATCCACTGTAAAATGTCCAAAGCCAATTAAAATCATTTTTCCTACCTGATCAGTGGTTATAAGATCTTTTATATAGTTTCACTATCACTCATGTACTTTATATATTGCATATCATATAGTGACCGAGATCGAGGAGGAGTCGGAGGCCTTGGACAGCATCCTCCCAGAATCTAACTTTCCCTCTGACTCACAACCAGGCAAGCCCCTGTTTGCATTTAAGTGCTATTTCAAAGTTTATATTTGTATCACTTATGTCTAGGATGAGTTTTGTGCATTAGGGCTAAGGTGCTTGTTACTCCACTTGCATGACCCAAAAATCCCATGGAGTATTGGGTAGGTCTACAACTCAACGAGTAGAAAATGCCAAGCTAATGTTTTTAGGAATCCAGCAGAAGTCGAGTAGTTGGAATCTACTCGCGAGATATGATTTTATCACACGGGGTGGATTTGATCAAAGAACGGTTTATTAATATGAATTTGAGACCAAGCAGCAGGTAGGATGCAGCGAGACGTAGTCTCACGTGCATAGCCCTGCTTGTGTCGATTGAGAACCGATCCGTCTGCGGCCGACAAGTTTGAACTATACTGGATGCATACTGGCTATATGGAAACCAGGAAATAGATGTAATTGGTTAACCTATCTGTCGAGGCTTACCCTACCGTTTTATAGGAGTGGGTTGAGGGCAGCAAGGTGTAAATCTACAGGTGGACATAGAGATGCTCCGCGTGGAGATCTCCTGCCCGTTACGGAAGGACCGGTTTGACATTTGGGTTTCCTTTAAAAGGTTGCTGCATACAACATAGTATTAAAGTGTGATTCACTCCACTTCTGAAATGGGTGTATGTGACGTGTTATCCGGGTGTCTACTGATTGCAATCACCGTCCCTCGCGGTTATTTGAGCAGCGCTTGTTCACTGTGTTGTGACATAGTAAATACTGAAGAAGCCATGAAAATATGATGTATTGAGTTATAATTGTTTTGCAACTATGATTCCTATAGAATATGCTCACTAAAGTTACTTTTATTGAACCTTTAAGTTGCTTTTAATAAATTAAAAATTAAGGATCAACATGTAAGCAAGTCATTTTCTACTATATCTATTCCTATGTTAAGTATCCCGGCATATAGAGTTTCATGCTTAGGTGAGACGGTTAAGTCTTGCTGAGCCTTTGTGCTCACGGTTGCTATATTAAGTTGTTTGCAGGTGAGACGTATGAGGAAGGGCCCGAAGATGAGGCGATGCCCCCGTCGGGGTATACCGCCGAGTGGGAGCCCTGCACGCTGCTGTAAAATGTTGTGTGCTGCTAGTGTGTAGCGTCCTCAGGCTGGATGGCTACACTTTTGCATAGCTAGGTCGAGAGTTTAGCTATGAGCAATACTTCCGCTGTACATTATGTATTGTAAAAGACTTCCGCTGTTTCTATAAATAAAATTTTGTATTTTGTCGTATTCTTTTTGTGTGTGCTATTGGGTGCCGCATCGCACAACACCACTCTCTGCGATTCCTGGAATATGTGAACCCGGTCCTCCCATCAAAGTGACAACCCCCACAAATGGCTAACCTCATTTCCTTCATGAGATAAATAATTTATGAGGAAACTCCATCATTTCTTCCATGACAGCATTTTACAAAGACGGAGAAGCCAGGGACGTCTGAATGGCCCAAGTCCACCATGCCGCCAAAAAGAGAATGGCGGAAAAAGCAAGCCAATATTTTTGAGTCTACTTCTCTGGGGCTAGAGACTAAGGATTGAAGCTGAACAAGATAGAGGAATGTCCATCTCATCGATTTTTGATGATTTGGGTGATACCTCACCAATAAGAAAATTTGGTAGTTATCTCATATCTGTTTTTTCGAACTCCATTTGATTTCCAGCATTTAGTTTCCATTTTTTGTAGCATGTTTGATTTTTCTTTAAATGTTGAGGGTTTAATATTGTCAACTTAGATTTGATTTCTTCTTTCTAAATAAATATTGGATTTGAGAATGTTTTATTTGAAAAAAAATCTGAGCAAATTTTGTGGCAAATTCACCCAATGACTGAAAATATATCTGTTGGGGAGCCACTTGCCATAAAGGAATTAGAGGGGCCCACCTATAGGGTCCGTTGAGCCCTCTAGTCGACTGGCTTTACGGGAGTGCCAGTTTTGCTCTGCCTCCTCGAATATCTACATTTTTGCCTCTTGTAACCCTTAGGGAGTGAAACATTATAAATTGGTGCCCAGGTGAGTGTGTTTCATCACACTTCACTCTATTTACTTCTCCCCAACTAACTCACATTCTTGCTCACATTGCTGTTTTAATCTTCATTGAAGTACTTTTTCTCAAAATCCAAAACCAAAAAGATTTGCTTTCATATGCATTTGAAAGTGGCTCCCAAGTTTGGCAAGGCAACTCATCAAAGGTGTCGTCTGGGTTTCACTAACGTAACCCTTTTCGAGCTTGTTTTGTTTTACTTTTTGTTCTCAAGTTTGCGCAGCTATAAAGAAGGGAATGAAGAGGTTGTTTGAGAAGTTGAAGGGTGCTAAATCAAGCTCAAGCCAACAAAGGGAGGGCTCAAGCACACACCTCTCCTTCAAGCCTACACCATTTCCACAATGGGGACATGTTCACAACAACATCCTAATGGAGGAAGGAAATGCTTCACCCCAACTCCTCAATGACAATGACCTCGACATGGCACAAGACGTTCAACACAATGCTCTAGGGTCAAGGAGCACGTGAAAAGCTACGAGAGTGGGGGTGAATGGTAGATTTAAAAGCTTTTGAGCGGAAGCTATGAAAACCCCTCGACAGAAAACTAATTTGATAAGGAAAATGTGCGCGTGACTAATATAGATGAATTCAACCGTTAAAAAACTACTATAGAGTGGATATAATCAAGTCACGGGGACAACACACCAAGAACCACGAGAAATTTTTTAGTAAAACTCAAGTTATGACAAAAACCCTAAGCAAAAGTCAATCTATTCTAACAGATAGCAAATAGATCTGTTATGCTGCAAAGAAACTTGTGTAAGTCAAAAACCACAAATCCAACGACCGTGAAATTTTCATAGATGACAGATAATTGAGTTGTGAAGACAAGAAAAGAAGAATCACGTCAATTGGAGTATAAAACCTGAGTTATGATCAAAACAATGATGAAAGGTCAGGCAGCGCAGAAACTCAACGAGAAAGACTTGACGAAAATAAGTCGGACGAACAAGGCACAAAAGCTCCTCTAAACTATGAATTTTATTCATCGAAGCACAAGAAGAACAGCCCCAAAGTCGTCTACCATGAACTCTGGCCTCTCTTGCATATATAACCCGCCCTTAGGCCAACCCAATCTTAACTAGGACTCTAATCCTACTAAGTTTCAATCGAAACTTTCCGTAACTACTCAAGACTCTTCCATACGCATATAGAAGCAATATAAAGACTTCTAAATACCTTGGAACGTACCAAACATTCCTAAAACCACTCAACTTCGTACTCATCATGAAATCTAACTAATACAAATTTTAAACCTTCCATAAATGAACTATAACCACCTCAGCTGCAGCCCGAGGCATAAACCAGCCGGTAGGACCTTTCTGGCCACATCTTCACGTCCATATCTCTTCACCATGTCTTGGAACAATATGGGCACATCCATGCACCCCTTGCATATGTGCAAACACTTTCCAACAACATTCATGATATCTTCATGTGCATGGTTCTTGACCCAAATATGTTGCGTGACCTCCCGCAACTCAACCACAATTCCTCCCGAACTTGATTGTTTTACCTCATCTTCTCCCTTAAACTAGTTCAATGGATCCCATCACCAGCCATGTCTTGTCCTCAAGTAAAACCTGCACATGAATAAACAACCATTCTTTGCGAGCCCATGTCCTCGACTTGACTCTCGTTAGTCTGAAAAACACAACACCTTACGTGAGCATGTCACATAAGCATGTTGCAAACCATAGCAAAATATTAACCACCATAATCAGCCATAACACATTGAAAACTTAGTAAAAGAATACTAAGTAGACTTTCTATAAGCCAAAAAGCAAGTTTGAAATATTGCAATTTAAAAATAGATCTACAACACAATTATTTCAGCAAATAAAATAATCTAATAGACCAAAGGTGGCGCTGCAATGTAAAGGCAAGATTGGACATTCCAATATGGAACTCATGTGCAAATCACGTGTTGGAAATTTCGGACAGTCCTAACCAAGTAAAGAGTAATTATTACTCTCAAAAACATGTTTGTAAAGATCAATTGTGGTGACTCACGTGCAACTCCCGTGACTGAATGTTCAGATAGTCTGAAGAGTGAAACACTTGCATCTCATGTGACAAAAAGTTCGGACGATCCCAAAATCATCGAGGGTAACATTACTCCCCAAATGTACTGAGACAAGTTCGGACAGTGTGTATCGAGGTGCATCGTGGTGTATCGATGTAAGCTCAAAACTTTGAATGTAAACCTTCACTTTTATTCGAATTGCCAATGTATTTAGCACATATAGGTCTCACAATCACCCCCTTGATGAATGCATTGGCAACACCACTTAGAATCTGAACATTGGCTCATTCACATGAGAAGTTATGAAAGCAAATTTCCCCCCTTTTTGAAAATAAAAAATCAAAAGAGAAAGAAATCTCAAAATAAAAATTTCTCCCCCTGAATAGCGTGTAAAAACTTGTGAATGTGAAACAATGTGTGATATATTTCTCCTCCTTTGAAAATGTATTCAGCAAGGTTCCAAAGATAAATCTTAATTGTTATGAGCATATTATAACATATACATATAAAACAAAGCTCATCCAAGTCATACTATCAAGTAACTTACACTATCACATCAATGAGATACATAAAGTAGTGTAGGCCATGCTAGAGATCAAGTGTAATTTTTCAATTTAAACAAGTCATGATGTGACAAACTCAACTATTTTAAAACTTGAAAGCATGACACATGTTGCTATTTTTTTATTTTTCATATTATTTAAAGCACAAATTTTGATGATATAACATTTTCAAGAGATTATATGCCACCTCAGCATTATTCTAACCAACCAAGTCAAGCCTATGTCATTTGACAATCAAAAGTTTAAAAACATGGTTTTAGTCATACACAACCTCTTAAAAGTTCACATCAAAGTGCAATGATAAGCAATCTCAAAAGAAGAATTGTGAAGAATGCATATTCTCTTGATCTTTTCAGATTTTTATTTGATCTCAACATTTGGGCTATTGATTGATTATTTTTTCATGATTAAAAGCACTTGTGAGCATGCAACAAGTTCAAAATAGCAAGAAAGTTTCATCATGATCAAATTTATTGTAAGTAATTATTCCAATTACTATTCATTGCAAAAACTACACAAACATGAATAATGTAGTAAGAACTTTCATCATTTAAAAATAACTACAAAGTCATATATTTATGAAATACTATGCTCATATTATTTAAAATTCAGATTCACACATAGACTTCCCATGTTTCAAAACTTCCCCTCGATTTAAGCCATGAGGATGCATAACCCCTATTTCACTACAAATGAAACAAAAACGAATGAAATCCAAAGGTTTTGTAAAAATGTCAGCCAATTGTTGTTCAGTATCGACATGGTGAAGCGCAATGTTTCCTTTTTCAACATTATCACAGAGAAAGTGATACCTAATGTCAATGTGCTTTGTTCTAGAATGTTGCACAGGGTTTTTAGCAATGCAAATGTCACTAGTGTTATCACAAAACAGCGGAACACTATCTAAATCAACTCATAGTCCTTAAGTGTTTGAACAATCTAAAGAATTTGTGAGCAAGCGATAGCAGCAGCTACATATTCAGATTTAACCGTGGATTGTGCAACTGAACATTGTTTTCTAGAGGACCAAGCAACAAGTGAATTACCAAGAAAATGGCAAGCACTCGAAGTACTTTTACTATCAATCCTATAACACCCAAAATCAGCTTCGGGAAAAGTTTTCAAAGTAACAGTTGAAGAAGAAGGAAAAAATATCAAAATTTTGAGTACCATGTAAGTACCTGAGAATTCTTTTGACGGCTTGATGATGTGAAGCACGTGGGGAAGTTTGGAATTGTGCACAAAGACATATGCTGAATTGTATTTCCGGTCTTGATGCCTTGAGGTACAAAAGTCACCCGATCATGCTTCTATATTCTTTTTGATCCACGAGTTCACCATCTTCATCAAGCTCAAGTTTTGTTGATATTCCCATTGTTGTCCGAAGAGGCTTGCTTTTGCCCATGTTGAAGCGTTTAAGAAGGTATTTCATATACTTTATTTGATGCACAAAAGCTCCTTCCTTCATTTGCTTGATTTGTAGCCCCAAAAAGTATGTGATGTAACACCCTCATTTTCATCCATCATGCATTACATTCATTCTTATACATGTCTAATATAATGCAACACAAAAAGAAACAAGATTAAAATGAATTAGTAGCGAACCAGCAGTTAAATTTAATCTTTGGTAGACTTGTCAGGATTGGACCCGGACTAGTTCGGTTTCGCTACTGTTGTCCCCCGAACCTGTCCGTTAACTGCTACGGATCAATCCATTTCGTTTCTGTTCTAGTCTGGACTTGTCCATTATTGTGTACTGACTAGTCTGATGATCTCTACTGGAACTCAACGGAGTTTTCCAATGAAATCCCAAAACTTAGTCCGGTTTTGAAATTGTACAACCCCCGGACTTGTCCGACATAGCACCAGACTTGTCCGTTGAACTCTTTGATCCTTGGACGGACTTGTCCGGCAAGAGACCGGACTTCTATGATCAGCTCTCTGTACCCCGAACGGACTTGTCTAGCCTCCTTAGTCCGATTTCTAGGTTTTTGACTCAGATTCTACTTTTCTCCATGACGAGTTATTGGGTAATTGCCTTATTTTGGCCCAAGAACGTTGTGCCTTACCGCTGAGGAGCCCAAGTGGGACCCCACCAAGGCCCCTACTTGTCCCCACCAACTTTTACTTGGAATCTACCCAAGCCTCACCACCTCTCCTCCTATATAAACACCCCGCCACCCACCCTTTACTCCTTTTCCCACATTAAAAGAAACCCCAACGCCCTGTTCTCTCAAGAGCCGCCGTCCTTGAAGACAAAAGCTCTCACCGCGAGGAAAGGAGGTGAAGGAAGAAAGAAGAGGAAGGAAAAGGAGGACCAAGCAAGATCGTCATCGCTGATGCGATCTTCTTCACCAATTCTTCTACGTCCACATTCTTCTTTGCCAATTCTTCATCTCCTTCGGATCTAGGCATCAAGATCTCGCCTTATACCTAATCCTCAACCATTGAACCAATAGATTCACGGTAACTATCCAAGATCCAACTTTCCACATCAATTTCGATCCCCATCTTGATTTGAATCATGCCCTAGATGGGAAGTTTGCAGAACCCTGGACATAGCGGACTTGTCCAGTCCTGTCCGAACTAGTCCATTCAACTTTCTGGTCCAGAGCAGACATGTCCGTCCCAATGTGCGGACTAGTCTGGTCCCTGACTTCTAAAATTCCTATAACTTTCCCAATATTTCCCGAATTGACTCGAAACTTGCCAAAACATGTATAACTCAATTGTAGCTAGTTAGTAAGCAATAGTAGTAACTTAATAACATGTACGACATCGTAATTGCATCATTCATGCATATCATGGCATATTGAGTACTATGTGAGCATTTATTGATTGTAATGTTTGTTTTGCATGATTGTCACGCAGAATAGAAGGTAATGCTCTAGGAGATACATACGATGACCTTCAGCACCAGAACTTCGAAGCTTCTGATCCAAACCAGCTGCAAGAGCAAGGCAAGTGTCCTTGGCCATTTTGATCCTGTTTTTAAATGTTTTGTTTGCAAAACTTCATGCTTGTGTCAAATTGATGGGAAACCCATGAGAGGCGTTTACTAGACTTGTATGACCACCTTTGTTGCTTGGGATATATTGTAGAGAGTCGAGAGGATATTTTCCAGTTTTTGCTTCGCTTTGCTTAATTGGGTTGGAAATAACCAAATGACTCATTATGAACTAATATACATATGGATTGTATGAATTGATGATAATGATAACTTAAGTAACATGGAACTGGAGTGATCTAAGCAAGTTGGGTTGTGGATTGGGTTGGATGATATGGTGATTTCGCTTGCCTTAGATCTAAGGACCGGTTCATCCAAGAATATGCCAGGACAACAGTGCCACCAGAAGGCCAAGTATGGGTGCGGTGTAGCTGAATAATTAGGTGTGCTGCTGGCATCGTATGGACCACTTGATGGTGCGGGGAATGGGAGTCGAGGAGGGCTATTCTGGGATCTGCATGGCACACGAGAGGGCCCGTGGGTGCGAGAGCGGAGATTCAAGCCCACCATTGAAACCTTAGTGGGTCCGTATATACTAGTATAACCTTTTGAAAGACTATTTTGTGATCTCTTGGCCACACACCAACGAAAGTGTGATAAGTTATAATGGAGGTTCATTAGTCACTGAAAGGTGATGAAATCACGAACATGTGAGTAAAGTGGTACAACCTCTGCAGAGTATTAAAAAGTATCATGATAGTCTTGTGATTAAGAGCACATGGATGACCTACATGATTAGATATACTTGGGAATTGGTTGGGATCAGTTGCATTATGAACTGGGCTATGTTATATGAGTATGGTTGGTTATGGAGGTATGAAATTGGCATGTGATTGATGTGAATTTATAAATGAATTATGATGGTAGTTGAGAATTATGGATTTGGATTACGATGTTTACTTGGGTTATGATGGGATTTAAACTCACATAGACATTGTAGGATGCTTTTACATGTCTATGAAATGTACTTTTATGCAGTTAGCCATTTATTATCATCTTTGTTTTAGCTACATGTCATATTTTCCCACACTTGCTGAGTACGACATGCACTCACCCTTACTATTCCTCCACTATAATAGTTACAGGTGATGCTTGGGAGTACCATGAGGATCATGAGGAGTACTAGGTTGCATGCTATCGTCAATTGCCTGTGGAGTGGAGTCGTGTTGTTTAGTTTATTTTTCCACTGCAATAATTAGATACTTGTAATTTGAGAACCATTGAGTTATTGTAATAAGGTACCTATTTACTTTTGTGATGTGGTTATATCTGATTATCGTTTGTAAAGTTTTCATGTATGTGTGATGAACATCTTGTCAAAAATATGTATTCACTTGGTTCATTTTTCGGAACCGGGTGTCACAAATTGGTATTAGAGCCGCGTTGCCCGTAGGAGGCGACCCTAGATAGAATGGACATTCTAGAGCACATAGAAGCACTCTGTAATAGTCATAGTTAGCATGGTGTGCTGAATTATATGTGGTAACTACTTGTGTGCTTGTGTGCTTATTAGAGGATTGTGGGGTGTTTCGGCACTTGTCCACCTCTCTATATAGGCTTATATATAATTGCTTAGTTTTGTATCCCTTGATGGATATAGTTGGGGACGTTTTCTCTCGAATTCTAAATCCTTCCATCTTGTACTCTTTTTCCTCATATGCCGAGGGTGACCCACAACCAAAAGAATTGCCAATGGTGATAAGAAGAACAATGGGGTGCCATAGAACAGTTCCCTTGGACCTCAAGCTAGTAACCTTGAGCGCTTGATGGCTATGCAAAATCAGCTCATGCAAACCATGATGCAAACCTTGGGACAGCTGCAAGACAACAACAACAACGAACCCTACATGCCTACGCTACCACCACCGTCACCCCCGCCACCTAACAATAGATTGGGGGAGTTTATGAGGACCCGGCCACCCACCTTTGCCCAGGCTAATGATCCTATGGAAGTTGATGATTGGCTGAAATTTGTTGAGAGAAAGCTTGCTATTATCCAGTGCAGCAACCAGGAAAAGGTTCTTTTTGCCTCACATCAACTAGTTAGAGCAGCTGCGGATTGGTGGGAAGCTCTTTGCAATGCCCATGCTAATTAGGAAAGAATCACTTGGGCTGAGTTCAAGGAGAGCTTCCATTCTCATTATGTTCTTGAAGGTGTCATAATCCTAAAGAGGAAATAATTTGAAAACCTCAGGCAAGGAAGGATGAGTGTGAGTGAGTACATTAATAAATTCACTAAACTCTCAAGGTATGCTCCAGAAGATGTTACCACGGACAGATGGAAGCAATATTTGTTCATGAGAGGTCTAAATAATGAGATTCAAGTTCAGCTGCTTAATGGTGATTATGCAAATTTCCAGAAGCTTGTGGACAAGGCTATTGTGGCTGAGAACAAGGTTCGTGAGATGGAGCAAGATAACAAGAGGAAGATGCCATACCAGGAACAGCCGCAAGGAAGCAATTTTCGCCCCCGCTATGCACCACCAAATTCACCATATTACAACCCATCTACTCCTGCATACCGTGCAGCTATTCCCCACGCCCAAATCAGCCACCGCAGCAATGCTCCACTATGCAAGCGCCTCGCTATCCTGTGCCACCTGCACCACGTCCCAATATGGCGGCTATTGCTAAAAATGAGTTGTGCCTAGGTTTTCCTAGTGCTACGGGCAGCAATACGTGCTATGTGTGTGGAGGGGCAAGGCACTTCACAAGTCAATGCCCCAAAAGAAGCTATGGACCAGTGAACAATGCGTCAAGGCCAACCTACCCACGGTCGAATGGAGGAGAACCACAAGGCAAACGTGGACATCAAAATTTTGCTCGTGGCAATGTGAATCACATCTCTACTGAGGAGGCCCAACAAGATGATGACGTTTTGATTGGTATGTTCCTCACCAACTCCAACCCCGTGACTGTCTTATTTGATTCCAGAGCATCTCATTCATTCATCTCATCGAAGTATGTCTCCAAGTATAATCTGCATATATCTCATATGAAGCACACTACGTCAGTAAAATCACCTAGTGGAGAGATGAGAACAAATATAGTGTGTCCAAGAATGAGCATTAAAATAAGTGGTGTAGACTTTCTCGCAAACCTTATTGTCTTGGATTCCCAAAGGATAGATATAATACTTGGAATGGACTGGCTGAGCAAGTATAATAGAGTGATTCAATGCACAGAGAAGATTGTGCGGTTGACAAGCGAGCATGGCACTCCCATCGAAGTTGAGGTAGCCCAACCCACAACGGATAAAACAACGCTGAGTCACGTGGAAGCTGTGACATTAGAGAGTATTCTGATTGTTAGTGGGTATCCAGATGTATTTCCAGATGAGTTGCCAGGTATGCCACCTGATCACGATATAGAATTTTCCATTGATTTAATACCTAGAACAGCACCTATAGCTAAGAGGCCATATAGGATGCCTCCTGAGGAGTTAGTGGAGCTCAAGAGGCAAATTCAAAAGCAGCTAGAGAAGGTTTATATATGCCCAAGCTCATCACCATGGGGAGCACTAGTGCTCTTTGTAGATGAGAAGGATGGAACCAACAAGATGTGTGTGGATTATAAGTCTCTCAACGAGGTGACCATCAAGAACAAGTACTCGCTACCACGTAGAGGATTTGTTTGACTAAATGAAGGGCACCTGTGTTTTCTCCAAGATCGACATGCGGTCAGGATACTTCCAAATGAAGATTAGACCATCGAATATACCCAAGACTGCTTTTCTGACACAATATGGATTTATGAGTACACCGTTATGTCGTTTGGATTGACGAACGCACCTGCATACTTTATGTATCTCGTGAATAAGGTCTTCATGGAGTATTTGGATAAGTTCATCGTGTTGTTCATCGATGATATTATGATATATTCGAGAAGCGAGGAAGAACATGGGGAACACTTGAAACTTACATTGTAGAAATTACAGGAACATCAGTTGTATGCCAAATTCAGCAAGTGCCAATTCTGGTTACTGTCCAGATATGAATCTCTCATCTTTGCTTCATTAAGTCCCTCCTCCCCATTTTTGTTCCAACATCAATAATCCACCAGAAATCCATGAATCCATACGCAGCCCACACATCCAACATCAATAATCCACCATGAATCCATGTGCCGGCCCATACATCCAACTTTGATCCGACGACAACTACGTACACAAAAGATGAGCTAAATCAAAGAAATTCGAAGCCACTGATAGTATCAAGATCTAAAGGGGTAAAAAATAGTAAGGAGCAAGAGAGGAGGAGAGGACTATCCCTTTGTCTTAAGGTACTAACCCTTTTTGTTAAGGTCCACTGATAATCACTACAAGATTTTTAGACGGGCACCTCCAAAGAGGGAAATAAACGATTAGAACAAGACAAGAACAGGTCAAATCGGGTTGTCGCACCACCTGTTCTGCCATAGCTGGGAACTCGAGCTCGTAATCAGAACGGGAAGATCTGGCGTCGATGTGCTCCAGGGACGAGGTGGCGGAGGCGCCCATGCGGCGGTTTCTAGGTTGACAGTAGAGCGAGATAGCGCGACAATGATCATACCGAGCTCGCAGTCGACGGCGGCAACGCGATAATGACAAAGAGCGAGTTAAGGAAGAGGGACAGCGACGACACGCTCCGAGTGTAGGGTCCAGGCAGCGGCGTGGTTCGGGGATGGACGATCAGGCGGCGGCATGCTCCGGGGATGAGGTGGTGCAGGCTTCTATGTTGACAACAGAGTGAGAGAGCGCGGGAAAATTTGCACGTAATTTTTTGCTAAGTGTTGGGAGAGAGCGCGCTGGAAACTAAAATACCTAGACCAACAATCGGAGAAGGACATATATAACGCCTATCTAGCATTATTTTGTGGTCGAACGGGCACGCCGCATGCGATTCTCAGCTGGCGTATCATGGCGCTGGCTGCAGGGTGCGACGCCTCGAGTGCCACAGTGTGTCGAAGCTAGGAACAACATCTTTTGCTTACGTGCATGTCCAATTGGAAAGTGTGCGCCATGCTATATGCTCATTGCAATGTGCTCAACTTTTTGTGGTGGGACAAAAGGTCTTTGTTATGAATCGGAGATGAGCCCACTCGGAAATGCTCACCCGGCGTGATGGCCAGCCACATAGAAACAATAGCATATAATAGCAGCAAAACAAACATCGAGTATCACATGTACATCACCACATCACAAATATGTCGCATCACATAACATGGACATGAAATGAACAAAAGGGCCTATACACTAGCATGTCTACTACCTCGAGAGCTGAAGACGTCGTCTCCGCGATTCACACTAGGAGCCAGTATCTGTGGCAACAGAATTTGAGCCTTTGTGCCAACTCTGCAATGTATGTAAGTAGTTAGACATGTTTATAAGTTTCAAACATGACTAGAAATGCTTAAATAATCTAGAAATGGTCATATTTAGCTTAATTTACTCAAGTTGAGTTAGATTTGGCTATGTTAGATGAAGTAAAACTAGAATTTAAAATTTTGTTACTTAAACCGCCTCAAAAGGCACCTCTGCCGTGGGCTGCACTCGTGGTGGGGGTTGCCACGACGGTATCTCGATCTGTCGCCCATGCTGTCGAGCTAGAGCCTATCATTGCAAACATTAGAACTTACATATTAATAAATTGCAATGATTTTAATGTACAGAAGTTTATATCTCTTACCTCAATTACCGCTTGCATCTGCGCCATGTAGTTGGCCTAATACTCCATTGTGGCCCTATGACTTGCTCCCTCCCTCACTAACGCCTCTCTTGTTGTGCAAGCTTCTCTTCAAAAAAATTTCAAAGCTTCTCTTTGTCGAGACATGGCGACTCGATGTGCCGATGGCCGAAGTCTGCGTGGAGCCGCCTCTCTAAGGTCACACCTCCCTCGAGTCGACAACTCCATCGAATATGGCAAGCCTACAAAAATAAGAATTATTAATATTAAATTAATTTACCTTGAATTGAAGAATAAAATGGAAGACCAACTCACCATCCATGGGATTTCTCGCCTCCCCTTCCATATGCGGCTTGGGGGTCGATTGTCACATTTTCCCAATTGATTGTATCTGGCAGTTCTATTTGAAAGAAATAAATGCTGTAATCGAGATGTCACGGGCAAGTAACAAAGCTGCTTTTGTGCGACTTCTGTCATCACAATATCACTATCGTCATTAACAACTTTGACATACCTTGATTAACCACATTTTAAGCACTTGGTTTCTTTATCATGCTCTTTCGAGAAAAGCATGCATTTGTTTGGACACACACCAATTTTCTCATATTTCATAACAAGACAAATAGCAATTTCTTCAATTGATACATATCCATAGGCACTTTATGAGGTCGTGGAAGGATATCATTGATCAATTTAATGAGATCATCGTAGTAGTTATTGGAGAAGAAGTACTTATATTTAATTGCCATAAGTCTGATCATGAAAGTAAGGAGGGTCACTTCCGTGTGTTCATGCAACGGTTGTTCTGAAGCATTGAGAAGCTTGAAGAACGTGACTGCCTCCATTGTAGGAGCATCGTCAGTTTGTATAGCTTCTAGCATATCATCCATCCTATCAACCCTTGTGTTATCATCATCCTCTTCCAATTCTTGTATGGTTTAAGAACCTGTCTCGCAGTGGAAGCTCCACACCTCATAATATGGCATGTAACCGTTTTGTCACAAGTGTATGGAAACTGTCATTTTGTCAAAAAACTTTGTATTCTGGCATTTCATACATGGACAATGCACCTTATTGATCATTGATAGTGAAAAAGGTCAATCTATGAAATCATTTGTCTTGGTGAACCACTCACTAAGTGACCACCTTTCTTGTTCCAACCAGTATACATCCAATTGCGGTCTTCACCGATATTTGACTCTGCAGTTAAAGACAAAAAAAATTGTTACTTTATAATTTTTTAATTTCATGGCTCTACATCTATTGGAGAGGATAGGTCCTAAATCTAACCAAGAGTGACTGAGAGAAACATGTTTATGACAAGACGTGTTGTCTAGATCTAGACGAAATTTAAGCAGGATAACGCTGTTGTTCTTCAACTGCACACCCAAAGATAGTGCAGTGAAGAACATTAGGGTTACGGTGTTGAATCACATCCGAATCCAGACCCACGCAGACCCACATCCCATCGTAAGCACACCCAGGGTCACTCTCATGCAATCCAAAATGGGACAATTTCGAACATACAAGTCTCACATGCATAACGCATGTGAGACGGCCCAGTTTGAAGTGGATGACACATATTGTATAGGTTACATTACTTTTTAATCTTTCAGTCATCTACGAGAGAGAGAGAGAGAGAGAGAGAGAGAGAGGAAAAAACAATGACTTTAGGGTTAGCCGTCGTACGTAATGCACTGTCAGGGCCCGCTGTTAACTTACGATGGCTTTAGGGTTAGCATCATAAGTGGGTCATAGATGAGACCTCCCTATCAGGGCCCGCCATCCACACGCGGCTGCTTGGCGTCCTCACCGTGCCATTCACTTCCGTGCCCGTCTCGACGCATACCTGACCACTAAATGGTTCGTGTCGGACTCTAAATTGACTGTACCGGGCTGAGACGACCTGAAGCCCGGTTATTTACATATAGTAATTAAAAACTCAATAATTCAAAGTTATAATTAAACATAATCAATTGAACTACTAAACTAAACTCATATGGATTAATCGTAAACAATAAAAAAATTAACAAACTAAATATCAATTAATCCAAACAATAATAAACAATTTAACAAGACTATTAACAACTCTGATATCAAATAATCTAAATAAGAATAAATAATTTAACAATCATAATTAAGAAATCCAATATCAATTATTATAAACAAGAATAAATAATTAAGCGAGCATAATTAACAAACCTAATATCAATTAACCTAGGCAAGCTGTAACACCCTCATTTTTAGTATCATGCATTGCATACATCTTCATGCATAAATCATTAGTAGAGCAAAAGAGAAGAAAAGTAAATGAATGTATCAAATAAAAGAATAAGAGGAATATATATAATATAAAGAAAGAAATAAAGAAAGTAATTAGTAAGTAATAAAGAAAGAAAAAATAAGAGGAAAGGAAACACATATATACACATATTAGATAATAAGAATATATATAATATAGAAAAATAATATAAAAGAATATATATATATATATATCTATTAAATAAATTAATAAACAGAAAAAAAAAAGCCGTCGGCCGCCTGCCACCCGACTCGGACACGAGTCCGAGCGGGGGCTACCTACCTGTGTGCCCCCATGGACGCTCGAGACTCCTCCGAGTCTCCACACGCACGCGCCCGCACTGAGAGCGCGGAGCCGCACCCGACCGGTACTCGGTCCCGTGCGTGCGTTGCCCCAACCTCCGCCGACTATAAAAGGGCACCCATCCCTCAGTACTGCATGCCCTTGCCCACGTAACTTTAGTTGCACCGCTCGTAACTTTTGCCACGGTAGAAAAAAGAGGAGAGAAAAACCTAGCCGCCAAGAGAGAAAGAAGAGCAACGGCAGGGAGAAGGGAGAGGAAGGAAAAAGGAAGGAAGGAGCCGATGTCCATCGGTGATCATTGCGCTGTCGTTGTCTCTTCGACGGAGGATAGCTGCGCCGTCTACTTCTTCTACACTACGCCTTCGTCCCGCGAACCTCGAAGCCGCTGCACCTATGGTAGGATACATTTTCCGAGCCGAATTTTAAGGACATAATAGATCTAATACCCAGAAGTAAATTGTAGTTGCACCTATATATTTTATTTCAGCAGCAAAGAATCCTCGCTAAAACCCCATAAACTTGCATGAACATATATGATCTAGTTGCATCTAGTTAATAAACAACCATAGATAATTAATCATCAAAATTTGCATGTATTCGTGACATTGCATATTGAGTAATATGTGTGCATTGTATTGATTCGCATGTGTTTTCTTGTATGTGTGTGATCGCGAGTAGAGGGACGTGCTCCAGAGGCCGTGTACGAGGATTTTCAGAATCAAGACTTCAAAGCGCTTGAGCAACCCAACCCGTCGGAGCAAGGCAAGTATCCTTGACCATATTGAACCTATGTTTTAAATGTTTTGTTTGCAAAATTGCATGCTTGTGTCAATATGATGGGAAACCCATACATAGGAGTTTACTAGTGTTGTATGCCACTTCTTGTCACTGGGATATACACGATAAGTCTTGTATGGGTATTTTGCTCTTTGCACCACATCACTAAACGGGTTATGGGTAACTTAAATAATCTGCTTGACAACTTAAATTATGAGAATTTTGGATGATGACGGAATGATAATTAATTTAGCAACATGGAACTTAGGTGGTCTAGGCAAGCACGTATTTTTGAAATGGGTTGGATGGCATGAATATGCCAGGACAATAGTACCACCACAGGGATAAGTATGGGTGCGGCTTAGCCAATTACTTAGTGTATCGCCAGCATTGTTCGGATCATTTGGAGGAGCAGGGAATGGGAGTAGGTTGGGTTCGCATGAGTGGCGAAACTACCCTTGGATCTAAACAGCACAAGAGGGGGCCTTGGATGGACATGCTTAGTTGTGAGACATCACCTCCTGTGAAACCTTAGAGGGTATGCACATGATGATGGTCCCTTTGTATAGGCTATTTTGTGATCTCTTGGCCACACACCGTCAGAAGTGTGTGATGTGACTGACGGGTAACGGGCGTCGCGAGGTTATTTAGTCACCGAAAAGGGATGCAATCACGAACTTGTGGGTAAAGCGGTACAACCTTTGCAGAGTGTTAAAAACTATCATGATAGCCGTGCTGCCGGTTAAGAGCACATGGATGACCAACATGATTAGAATTAGACTTGGTTTTGGGGATGGGTTTGGTATCGTCACATGAGCATGATTCAATATGAGAAGATATGAAATGGACATATGGTGTTGCTATTAATTGTTGGCTGGTTATAATTATATTAAGATGGTAAACGAGGATGTCATTATGTTGTATGATAATTACTTTGGTTATGTTGGGATTTAATCACACCTAGACATTGCAGGATGCATTCACTTGTTTACGAACTAAAATTAGCTTGCTGCAATGAACCATTTATATATATCCTTGTTTTAGCTACATGTCATACTTTTCCACGCTTGTTGAGTACGACATGTACTCACTCTTGCTATTCCCACAATAAACAGCTACAGGAGACACTTGAGAGTACCCTGAGGATCACGTTGAGTACTAGGTTGCGTGCTACCGTCAATTGCCTGTGGAGTGGAGTCATGCTACTTAGTTTATTTTCCGCTGCATTAATTAGAGGCTTGTCATTCAAGAACCATTAGATTATTGTAATAAGGTACTTAATTACTATTTGAGACGTTGTTAAATTCTGAATATCATTTGTGATGTTTTCGTGTATGTGTGATGAACGTCCTGGGCACACATATACGCTATACTTGGTTCATATTCGAAATCAGGTATCACACAAGCATAATGTTCTTAGTGAAAGGGTTGCCGTTCACCTAAACAAATATAATAATATCAATTCACCTAAAACAAGCATAATTAACAAACTAATATCAATTCATCAACAAACTTAATAGGAAAAAATAAAAAATGACCTAGGCTCAGTGGGGAGCCGTTGGCCAGCCATAGAGGGTGGCGTGGGAGGCATCAACGGCTGGTTGTCGTTGGGTTGTGGCACTGTTTGGGGACGCAGAGGAAGAGAGTAGCGTCGGGGTGGCCCCGATCACCGCGTTGGGTACGGAGCGGCGTTGAGGGGGGCTGGTGATGGGGGCGGTCGACGTCGGGGAGGTGCGATGCTGGGGCGGCAGGCGTGTGGGCGGCGAGGTGTTGGGCAGTGAGGCGGCAACATCAGGAGCCAAGGCACGGCCACGTCGGTGTGTATGAGAGAGAAGAGAGGTGGGCTGTGTGGGCCGGGGTAGATCCCCCTATTTACGACAGCCTCATAACTTACGACGGTGTTAGGGTTTGCCATTGTAAGTTACGTTCTAGTTTACGACGGTGGTCTATCTTATGACAGTTTAGAGTTGGACCGTTATAAGTTAACTCTTAACTTAAGACTCCTTTTATTTACGACGGCTATGGGCTCACGGCCATCGTAAGCTACCTTATTTACGATGGACACGACGGGCCGTGGGAAATTATGTAATTTATGATAGCCGGCCATTGTAAATTAGTTTAGCTGTCGTAAATAGACCAGTTTCCTGTAGTGTAGACACTACAACAACAAGTTACTGACTAGTGACAACATATAATAAAGGAAGAAACCGGACGATATGAATGGCATGTGCTGCTGTGAGAAAGAATCAATCAATCATCTCTTTTAAAATGGGTGGCAGCCAAAAGGACAAGGGAAGAAGAAATATTAGGCTTTCAAGTGGCGGGTCATGGCTCTTAATCTGTAGCTAGATGTTAATTATGTTATAAGAAATTTGGCATAGTTAATATGAGCACCTCAGCAGTACTTTGAAGTATATGAAAACAAAGAAACTGTTTACGCTTACAAAATGGTGTTCCCTCTGGCATGAGGTTGATATGACTGAAGATGCAGCCTATGTTACAATGTTGGAAAGTGTTATGCCCGTCAGGACTAAGCTGGAAAAATATAAGACCTACTATAATATATGTCGATGGGAAAACAGAATTATAAATTGACAATAGTATATATACTATAATAATATCTTAATAGCAGTAAGATATATTAAATATATCTCTTATTGAACTCTTGTTTTTGGAAGCATAATGTTTATCTGAATCAAATCATTTTTCTGATATATGCAATTATATGTTCACATTCAATCTTCTCCAAAATTTCAACCTCAAGTGCTGTTGTGGCCGAATCAGTAACTCTTTATTGTGTCATCATAGAATGCAAACTGTTCTTCGGTAGCGTCAACTTAGAAACTTTAGAAATGCAACAGGTCCCATATTTTTTTTGGCTTGAAATCTTGAAGAAACTTCTTTTTTTGAACGCCAGAAACCCCTGTATATACTCATTAAGGGACAGAAAAAGTTACTGATACAACGGCGCACAAGTTGTGCTAGATCAAAAAAAAGAAAAGATAAACAGTCTACAAAACAGTTTTAAGAGATCGACTTTAGGAACTCGACGCTGTAGGGGATGAACACAATGTTGCCAGTTGTCTCGCACCCGCTCCCATCCAAATCTGAGCTTCTTCCTGAATAAGACCAAGGATCTGCACGACTGTTTGTTCTATCCCATCGAAGACTCTTCTATTTCACTCCTTCCAGATCATCCAACACACAAGCATAGCCAGCAATCGAATTCCTTTACCTGCGTGCTTGGCAGCTCCTACCGTTAAATGTTGCAACCAACTGACAATACACACATTCTGAACTATGTTATCCGAGCTTAGGGCTGGTGTTTGAGCCCAATGAGCAACTGCATGCCATATAGTGTCAACCATCAGACACTCCAAAAATATGTGTTGGGCTGTTTCAAGACTACGTCTGCACATCACACAGAAGTACTGGTTTGGCCATTCTCGAAGCTGGAGGCGTGCAGCAGTCCATAATTTATTTTGGAGAAGTAACCACAAAAAACTATTACATTTAGGCGGCGCCGAAACCCTCCAAATAACAGCAGGAAAATCGGATTTATAGTTCTCTCGAATTGAAAAAGATAGGCAGACTTAGCTGAGTATACGCCATTCGATGTGATTCTCCAAAATATGCTATCTTGTTGTCTTGAAATTGGATCAAAAGTCGAGTCCCATTGTAAATCATTCCATAAGGCAACGTATTCCGTGATCAGCTTCACTGTGAGGTTATGACCCTGTTTGTTTCTGCTTTTAAGCAGCTTATCAACGAAAAAAAGCGAAAATCTTGTCCAAACACCTTGCTTAATTCTCACTTAATTACTGAGCGGATTACTTCAAAAGTCCAAAATGAACTGATCCTTTGCGTTTTCGGGTCGCGGCTCGGACCTAGCATTTTAGGATCGCAGGATCACTTTTCCTCGGTTGCCCCCGACCCCGTAACCCTTCGTACCCCAGGCAGGCGAGAACTCCCATACCCAGCGCCGGCAGGGAACCGACTCCCCGTACGTCGATCCTGGGAGCTCCCATCGGCCAGGGAAGAGGCTCTCCAGTCGGCCAGGGCCGCGGCACCCCCTCCCAGCAGCCATTCCTTTCCGTGACCGTACCTCCACGCCATTTCTTTTTCAGCTGTGCCTCCTTACCCAGCACAACTTCCCCCGACGCCTCCATCCCGCGGCTCCTTTTCCTCCGATGCCTCCACCCCGCAGCTCCAGATGCTTCATTCAACAGGCTGTAGCTCCAGATGCTTCATTCTCGTGTTGTAGCTCAAGATGCTTCATTTTTGTGTCTGCCAGATCCGTGGACCAGTAGTTTTTTTATTTCTTTTAATTTCTGCCGCATGCTTTGTTCAGGTAAGGTATGACCTGGTGCGACCAAGCACAAAATTCATCCTTGGCGCAATGTTAAGTCCCAGAAATAGATAGAAGAAAAAATATAAAAAATGAGTTATAATTAGATTAGGGGTATAGTGGTCATTTTACATGATAATCCATTTCAAATAGTCTAAATTACCAAACACCTAGACCCTTTAGTAATCAGCTTAGCTAGATCTCTGCTTCTCCACATAAGCATGCTCAGCATATAATCAAGACTAAAATAAGCGAAACAAAACAGGGCCTATGATTAATATCTCTAATCCATGAGTTTCCTGTGTGGGCCGAAGCTACTGTTCTATTCTTGCGTTTACTGTGCTTGTAAAGCGTCGGATATCTACCTGCCGGTGACACTCCGTTTGACCAACTAAAGTCCAAAACTTGGTTGTCTTACCATTACTCACTGTGACCCTTGTTGCCGCCGAAAACACCTGTTCATCTTGTTGGAAAGTACCGGACTTGTCCGGTAAAGACCGGACTAGTCCGGTTTTGTCCAGTAAGGGTAACCAGACTAGTCCGGACCCTTAGAGGACTAGTCCGATATTGTCCAGTAAGGGTAACCGGACTAGTCCGGACCCTATACGGACTAGTCCAATTTTTCAGTAACTGTCAGTTTGAACTCGAAATTGACATGTGTTCTAATTGAAGGACACAACCCACCGAATTTTGAGTCTCTGATCGGGAGACTCAATAATTCCTAAGGGTGGGAGGCCCCCTCTTGTGTCTATTAGTCAACTATAAGAAGAGGGTCAAGTGTGTGATCAAAGAAGGCTTAAGGGCATACACTCATACACACTTGAACACTCTAACCCACTCAGAATCCGATCAAGATATCAAGAGAAGAACAAGGGGAAACGCCTCTCGTCGTCGTTCTTCTTGTGGCCTCGCCTTGTTGGCTAGATGGCCGCATCGTCAAGCAACAACAAAGATAGAGGAGAAGGTATTATTGATGTTCTTGTGCTATTTGAGAGATAGCACTTGGTGTTCATGTTGTAATCAGATTTCTCTATGTAATTCGAGATGATTTAGTAGCTATTTGATCTTTGGGCTCCCTCTTGAGATATAACAATGGTATCGGAGCCGTTTAGACCACTAATCATTTCGAATTGAGTTTTGATCGAAATTTTTCGCTGAAAGTTTTAAAGGTCCGGACTTGTCCGGTCTAAGGGCCGGACTAGTCCGGTGTGCCACAATTAAGTGGTTAGGTTTTCGGATCAGGGCGTTTTGACGTGTTCATCTGATTGAAAACCAATTAAGCACTTTGAATTGAAATCCATTGTGAAAATTAAGTTGATTTGGTAAGATGGTAAGATTAAGATTCCCTTTTGGGTATTTTGACATTTTTTCCAGTTTTTTATATGAAACTTTTCTGGGGTTGGTCGTACTAGTCCGGACTAGTACGGATCAAACTCGAAAAGTTCAATAAAGAACGGATCAAATGTTTTTGATGGGATCGGACATGTCCGACGTATGGACCGGACTAGTCCGAAAACCATACTGTAAGAGTTCGGACTAGTCCGGCCATGTGCGGACTAGTCCGTGCTATACAATTAAGTTTGCTTATTTAATAAGTTTCCGCTGTGAATTAAGTTTATCGTCATAGCAATTTGGTCAAGTAACCAAAGCAAAAGATAAATTGCTATGTCAATTTAAGTTGCATGAAATTCTATTGAGTAACCAAAGTGAAAAATAGAATTATCATGATTTTAAGTTATATTAATGTCATTATTGGCCGAGTAACCAAAGCGAAAGGCATTAATGACATTTTCCTTTCTAAGTACATAGTAATTTGGTCAAGTAACCAAAGCGAAAGATAAATTACTATGTATTTCAGTTGTCAGTTTTAATGTCATTATTGGCTGAGTAACCAAAGCGAAAGGCATTAATGACATTCTTTTTGTAAGAACATAGTAATTTGGTCGAGTAACCAAAGCGAAAGATAAATTACTATGTTGATTTTCAGTTATTCTCAAATATTGAGTTTTGGTCGAGTAACCAAAGTGAAAGATAAAACTCATCATTTTCTTGTGGTTAACATCTATGAAGCTGAAGTGAAAGCCATTGGAGATTATCCATTAGTATTAAGAAATGGCTTTGTACTTACACTTCAGGGTGTGTTATATGTACCCTCTTTAAGTAGAAATCTCATCTCAGTGTCATGCTTAGATGATGATGGTTATGTTTGCCAGTTTGGCAAAGACAGATGTGTAATTAAGTATGATAATAAGATGGTTGGTGTTGCCATAAGACAAGGCATGCTATACTTATTATCTATGCATGATGATGTTAATATTGTAAGCGACAATCAGTTTTCCTCACATCAGGGTAAGCGTAAGAGAATCAATTCCAAAATGTCTTCGAAATTATGGCATTGTCGCTTGGGCCATATTTTGAGGGGGGGAATTGAACAATTGATTTCACAATTGATTCTTCCCTATTTGGATTTTTCAGATTCAGAAGAATGTATAGACTGCATTAAGGGAAAGTTTGTTAAGAAAATTAAGAAAGGTGCCATACACAGTGCGGGAATTTTGGAATTAATCCATACGGACATTTGTGGTCCATTCCGCGTAGTATCTGTTGATGGTTTTGATTCATTCATAACCTTCACGGATGACTATTCTCGCTATGGTTATATTTATCCAATTAAAGAACACTCTGAAGCGTTGGATAAATTTAAGATATTTAAGGATGAAGTTGAAAATCAGCACAATATTAAGATTAAAGTGGTAAGATCCGATCGTGGTGGTGAGTACCACGGTCGTCATACCCCGTATGGCCAAGTTCCTGGACCGTTTGCTCGGTTCCTACAGGAAAATGGCATAGTCGCCCAGTATTCCACATCGGGCGAGCCTTAGCAAAATGGAGTAGCGGAACGGCGCAACCGTACGCTAATGGATATGGTTAGATCCATGTTAAGTCAATCAGATTTGCCGGTTAGCTTATGGATGGAGGCATTAAAAACCGCCATTCATGTGCTAAATCGGGTTCCTACTAAGTCGGTGCCCAAAACACCGTATGAGTTGTGGACAGGACGTAAGCCCTCATTAAGTTATATGCATATATGGGGCTGTCCCGCTGAGGCAAAATTGTTTAACCCAAACATTGGTAAGTTGGATTCTAAGACAGTAAGTTGCCATTTTATTGGCTATGCAGAAAAGAGTAAGGGATATCGTTTCTATTGTCCAGAACGATATACTAAGTTTGTAGAAACAAGGCATGCCGTCTTTTTAGAGGATGCCATGATCAGGGGGAGTACAGTAAGATGAGAAATTAATCTTGAAGAGAAGCGGGTTTATGTATCCACTCCTATGATTCAAGAACCATATTTCTCATTACCTACTGCTGTTGAATCATCAGTGCCTATTGGTAATGATTCAGCACCTGTTGTTAGTTCTCCATTGACAACGGAATTATTAAGAGAGGTTGAGCATTTTCAGCCCGTTGTCACTAATAATGAAGAGCAACAACAGCCTCAAAATGAGGATAATGTGCAATTAAGAAGATCTCAACGAGAAAGAAAATCGGCCATTTCGGACGATTATGAGATCTATTTGAGTGAGGCGATTCAAATGGAGGGTGATCCCACCACATTTGAAGAAGCTATGAGAAGTCCTCAATCATTTGAATGGTGTAAAGCCATGGAAGATGAAATGAGGTCTATGGAAACAAACAAAGTCTGGGATTTCATTGAGATTCCTAATGGAGCCAAAACAGTAGGCTGTAAATGGGTCTACAAAATTAAACGTGACTCCAAAGGGAATATTGATAAGTTTAAGGCCGGACTTGTTACAAAAGGCTTCACTCAAAGAGAAGGGATTGATTATAATGAGACATTTTCATCTGTCTCAAGTAAGGATTCGTTCAGAATCATTATGGCAATAATTGCACATTATAATTTAGAATTACATCAGATGGATGTAAAGACGGCGTTTCTCAATGGTGATCTATATGAAAACGTCTATATGACACAACCGAAATGTTTTATTTTTAAGGGTAAGGAACATATGGGATGCCACTTAAGAAAGTCTATTTATGGACTTAAACAAGCATCAAGGCAGTGGTATCTCAAGTTCGATGAAACAGTAAGAAATTTTGGGTTTAAAGAAAATGAGGAGGACAATTGCATTTATGCTAAGTTTAAGAGCGGGAAATTTATTTTCCTCATGCTTTACGTAGATGATATACTACTTGCAAGTAGTGATGTCAATCTATTATCAGAAACTAAGAAGTTTTTGTCCTCTAATTTTGATATGAAAGATCTTGGTGAAGCATCCTATGTATTGGGTATAGAAATTCACCGAGATAGAAATAAGGGGGTATTAGGCTTATCACAAAAGGCATACTTAGAGAATGTACTGAGAAAGTACATATGCATAAGAGTAAGCCTTCGCCTGCTCCGATTGTCAAGGGCGATAAGTTTGGGAATTTTTAGTGTCCCAGGAACCAATATGAGATCGATCAAATGAAGTCGGTTCCATATGCTTCTGCGGTCGGAAGCCTTATGTATGCTCAAGTCTGTACTCGCCCTGACTTAGCTTATGTGACCGTAATGCTTGGCAGATATCAGGCCAATCCAGGGATTGATCACTGGAAGGCAGTTAAGAAAGCATTAAGATATGTGCAAGGAACAAAAAGCCTCATGTTGACGTATAGTAAGTTAGACCCACTTGAAGTAGTGGGATATTCAGATTCAGATTTCGCGGGTTGTGTGGATACTAAGAAATCCACGTCAGGTTATATATTCACCCTCGCGAATGGAGCCATTTCGTGGAAAAGCTCCAAACAAACCGTCACTGCATCGTCCACAATGCATGCCTAGTTTGTTGCATGTTATGAGGCCACCGGGCAGGCTGTTTGGCTTAAGAAATTTTTACCCGGTCTTAGAGTGGTCGACAGCAGTGAAAAGCCACTTAAGTTATACTACGATAATGAGCCCGCAGTATTTTACTCTCACAACAATAAGTCGAGTGGTGCTGCCAAACACATCGACATTAAGTTTTATGTTGTGAAAGATCGAATCCAGGATCATACTATAAGTCTTGAGCATATAAGTACCAAGCGTATGCTTGCGGATCCACTAACAAAAGGTCTTCCACCCAGCGTGTTCAGTAAACACGTAGCCGACATGGGTTTAAGGGAGAGCCTATGATCACTGGATATTTAGGGGCCAAGTAAGAGTAAGGTTCATTTTCAAGTGTGAGATGTATTGTGGTCTTCGAGTCCAACAATACGTAAATGGTTGTTGTGATGCGTCGTGCCCTATATGTCAAGCATGAGAAAATGGACACTAAGTTTAGTATTAAGTAAGTTGGTAAGTTTCAGATTCGAGTTCAAGGGGGGAGAATGTTGGAAAGTACCGGACTTGTCCGGTAAAGACCGGACTAGTCCAGTTTTGTCCAGTAACGGTAACCGGACTAGTTCAGACCCTTTTGAGGACTAGTCCGATATTGTCCAGTAAGGGTAACCGGACTAGTCCGGACCCTATACGGACTAGTCCGATTTTTCAGTAATTGTCAGTTTGAACTCGAAATTGACATGTGTTCTAATTGAAAGGACACAACCCACCGAATTTTGAGTCTCTGATTGGGAGACTCAATAATTCCTAAGGGTGGGAGGCCCCCTCTTGTGTCTCTTGGTCAACTATAAGAAGAGTGTCAAGTGTGTGATCAAAGAAGGCTTAAGGGCATACACTCATACACACTTGAACACTCTAACGCACTCAGAATCCGATCAAGATACCAAGAGAAGAATAAGGGGAAACACCTCTCGTCGTCATTCTTCTTGCGGCCTCGCCTTGTTGGCTAGATGGCCGCATCGTCAAGCGACAACAAAGATGGAGGAGAAGGTATTATTGATGTTCTTGTGCTATTTGAGAGATAGCACTTGGTGTTCATGTTGTAATCAGATTTCTCTATGTAATTCAAGATGATTTAGTGGCTATTTGATCTTTGGGCTCCCTCTTGAGATATAACACATCTATAGCATCTGTCGGGATCTCATATAATATGGTATGACCGTCCATTTCATTCCAACGGTGCCATAGCCAGCGTAGTCGGAGAGCTTGACTAAATTTTTCCAAATCTGTGATTCCCAAACCTCCTTTTTCAACCAGCCTGCATACCTTCTTCCATGATACCTTACGTTTACCTCCTTGAAGGTCTAGATCTCCAGACCAAAGAAAAGGGTGTCGTGCTTTATCAATTTCCGCAAAGAATTTCTTTGGAACCTTGATTGAGGTCAAAGGTACGTAGGAGTTGAGCTTAGGACCGTACAAACGAGTTCCCTTCGTCCAGCCAAAGTTAACAGCTTTCTTTTCCATGAAGCTAACTTGGAGATGATTTTGTCCTTTGTCTTCTGCAGATGCACCATTTTGACCTTGCCAAGTGTTAGTTGCAGTCCCAGGTAATCAAATGGGCATTGTTGCAGAGTACCCTTAGAATTCTGTAGCACATAGTCTAGGTCTATATTTGTGCACCGAATAGGTATCACTGAACAATTTTGAACATTTACCTTCAGCCCTGTCACAGCTCCGAATTTGTTCAAAATAGCCCTCACCGTATTAATGTGATCAGCCCTGCATTGAGTAATAGCAATGGACCAGTCGTCTGATGATAAAAGGACACAACTGATGCCATCACACGACTCTGATTATTTCCCAGCAGACCTTGTAAATGTCTATTGAGAAACCGTCAGGCCCGGGAGCCTTTTCAGGTGGCATCTCCGCAATCGCAGCCTTAACTTCATCTTCTTTCACTACATAAGAAAGGCTCATTCGATATGCGCCCGCTGGAAGAACGGAGACGAGCAAACTGCACATCTTCTTTGTTGTGTCTCGCATTACGGAGTCATCGGACACGAGCGATGAGGCACGTCACTGATAAGTAAACATTGGAGACGGTCTTGTCAAAAGCTCGTCCCTTTTTATAAAATAATCCAAGAAAAGCATTACTATGTCCTGTCTCCTTTCGGTAAGCAATCCGAGACGGTCTTTAAAGGCGACCGTCTCCTTTAGTTTGACAATCCAAGACGCGCTGAAAGACCGTTCGTCTCCTTTTTCTAAGATATCCGAGACAGTTCTCCTGTACGCGTGTCTCCAATTGTTAAACTACCAGGTAGTTCATTGTGGCACTAATAAGAGATCTACCCTGTTAAACACATGTCTCCTATTAGATACCCCCCCCCCCCCCCTATTTACCATGCATGTCGGGTGCATCCTGGAGCTAGTCAGGATTTTGCAGCCATATTGCTAGGGTCAGCAACATAAACATATGTATAGCCTAATGGAGATCACACATTAAATATATTGACCAATCAAATATTAACAAAGTCAAATCTTCAAACGAAGAGTTGGGTATCGCAACAACACACGAGGTAATGACTCAGGTTCAAAAGAAACAGTTGACACATATGATTCTTGATTTCATAGTGAACAACCAGAGTGTTGGGCATCAAAATTGGCATGTTGTTTTGGAGAAAGAAGCATAATGGAGGAAGGCAATTTGCTGGAAGGATCAGAGAACTAAGAGAATAGAAAGGTGGTTTTATTATGTTAATTATACGTGTGCCATGATAGTGATAGTGCAATTCTAGGAAAGTAACGAAGATATTCCAAGTCAAGAAAGGGATAGCCGGTTTTAGAAGATTTTGTGGTGCGTAACAAGGTATGAGATGTGCCGTTGATGGAAAGTTTCTAGAAGGATTTTCAGGAGGAGTCCGAACTGAATGAAAGTAGGAGATTAGAGATAAGTTAGGAAGGGATAATGTAGTTAATTTTTGATTTATATAGGGTATCAAATCAGTTATAATTTGGACCCCAGGGGCTATAAAAAGCTCTGGATACTACAGGGACCAGAGAGGATCTCTTTTGATAAAAAGTTTAGTTTGCTTCATTTTTCTCTAGATTTATTAGCCTTAGTTCTTGTAGTTTTCGCATCTAATACCAACCACATCAGATGGTGCATCACAGCACCAACAAAATTGTCGACTCTGCTGCGGACATCAAGATCAAGACTTAGAACTTGTTGGATTGGTTCAGCAAGGGGAAACATGGTGGAGACGACAAGGAAGAAAGCCGACGGTCATGCCGTCGATGCTGGCAACATTATAGGCGTGCAACTAGAAGACTTGTCGCAGGAGGACAGGGAGAAAGTCCAGAGGGAGATTGATCAAGAAATTGAGCAAGAGAGTATGGCAAAATTGCGCAAGAGAGGATGGCAAAACTACAGAGCAAGCTTGCTTGTTTTCGGAAGACGAGGGGCGTTTTGATCCACAAGACGGATACGGTTGCAGCTTCAAGTAAGAAGGTAAATCCCTCATTCACCCTCGAAGGTCTCGTGCATATGGTTGATGTGTCTTTTGCTAGTAAATATGGTGTCAACCTTGAGCAACTTACATGCATAATAACTGAAGGATTGTGTGATTCTTTTAAGACTGAGTTTCAACAAAATATTGATAATAATTTACCTAGAAAATTAGAACTGTGGTGTAGCAAACTCAAGAGGAAATTAGAGAAAAACATGTTGAAAACAACAATATGAATCATGCATTGCCTAACTGGACAAGTGTGCCCACACCACCTTATGTCATACCACCTAGGCCGCATGGGGGGAATATTTAGCAACCCTATTATCAAACTGTGTTGTCAAAGTGTGTGATCGACACTTCCTCTGATACTACTAGATCGTAGTCCGCGGGGGTTCGTGATTGGTTGAGATGTGCGTGATATTATGAACAAGATGGTGACACAAGGATTTTTACATGGTTCGGGCCGCCTAAGCGTAATACCCTACTCCGCGGGTGGTTGTTGTATGTATGAATTGTGTGTGTGAGTTATTGATTGGACTTATCCTTTGTACCGTGCGGCACAACCCTTTTATAGTCCAAGGACTGCCCGTTACATTGTCAGCCTGGCCCGACATGTGGCCCCAAAGGTGTTTTATTACTTAATACACGATCTGTATGTATTAAGCATGATTAATGGTGTGATAACGCGCCTAAATGCTTGCATTACCGGTACTAAAGGCCATCTGATCTTGTGTCATTAACGTCTTGTAACGGTAGCTTTAACCGTCCCTTGAAGGTCCGCGCCATTGGAGATTAGACATTCTTCCTGTTGCAGGCTTAGGTCCGGAGGCTTGCACGTGGTACCTCTGAAGTTTCCCAATGTGGGGAGGCAGGTCTGGAGCTGTTGTACATGTGGCACCACCAGAGCTTCCCTCTACAAGGGGTTAGGTCCGGGGCCACTGGACACGTGGCACGACCGGAGCTTTCCTATACAAGGAGTTAGGTATGGCCTTGCTTTACACGTGGCAGCGCAAGAGCTACCCTAAAGAGGGAGGCGGGTCCAGTGCTACGAGACATGTGGAGCCTTCGGAGGTCTTTATCTCGGACAGGTGGAACTCCGTGGCTTTTCTTGTGGTATCATGAGGTACCCAATACGTAGGGTACTGAAAGTGGCTTCCAGGCCCACCTCTGGGAGAAATCCTTTGGGTTAAGTTATTCTACTAGAGGTGGGGCCATCTTCGGTTCTCGCGCTGCAGCTTCAAAGGTCTTTTCATGGGCTGTTGGGGCGATGGTACATAGTTAAACCACCACCGCGTGGCTCTTCTTGATGCGGCAGGTGAGATCCTTGTGTGCGGATCTCACGCAATTGAAGGTCGCTGGTACCCTATACGAAAACCGTATCGGTTCCGCAAACCATGTCAGGTCTCCTCCCTCAGGCTTCCAACTTCCCATCATGACAACGGTTCACCTTGGGTAATAACTTTGACTTTTCCGCAGAAGTGGACTCGAGCCCATTTGTCATTGACGGGGTAGGTTTTTGAAGTGTGATCTTGATCACGCCGCAGTTTCCATCCAAGCGTTGCGGAGGCTTACTTAAGAAGGAAAGGCTACACAGTTTGAGGACTCTTTACGCTTTCATTCAAACTTGCGCTCAGAGCCTCCCAAATTTTGCATAGCCCTTCTAACTTCCACTCCACTTTGCTGCGATGGATTTGGGTCTTCCCTGCAGCAAGGTCACTAGCGATGAAGATCGTCGAGGGTCCGGACCTATATGGGGCGGTCCAGAGACTCCTTCAACAATGATATTTTCTTCGGCAAGCTTCCCTTCAAGAAGAAGCACACCGGTGAGATCATCTACTTCTAGGCATACGCCATGGTGGGTCTGATCCCGCCCTTCTCAAGCTTTCTGTTGATGTTGTTGGATTTCTACGGCTTCCAGCTTCATCACCTTGGCCCCAACTCCTTCTTGCTGATGGTGACCTTCATCCACTTCTGGGAGATGTGGGTGGGTGTGCCGCCATGTATCGAGCTCTTCCGGACCTTCTTCTCGGTCCACCTTACCGGAAAGGGGACGGAGCCGATTGACTTCTACTACTTCGTGTAGCGCAGGAACTGCCCCTTCAAGTACTTGAAGACCTTCTCCTCCGGAAAGTGAGACAACTGGAAGAAAAACTGGGTGATCATCGCAGCGGAGGAGCACGAGAGGTTGTAGTTGCCCAAGGGCCTCCCCAATGTCGACACTGACGCCTGGAATGCAGTTCCGGAGCTGTCTGAAGTGTACAAGCCCATCCTGAGAAGAACCCAGAAATGCGTTGATGGTGGAGTGACCCCTCAGATGGTCTTCAGCAATTTCCTGGTGAACAGGTGGGCTCTGCTAAAGCTAATCGAGTGGCCTGCATGGGCTTTTAATAGTGAGATAGATCACAACCGGATAGAAGCCGGTTCTAACACCAACTTGGATGATGAAGCTTTGAAGCTCCATCTCCAAAAGTTTCAGAACAAAGCTATCTCCCGCAATGCCTTGACCCTACCGGTTGCCTTCCTTCCTCTTAACATGGTTCCAAAGGTTAGTATGGAGCTCCGGAGGAGAATGCTAGAGCTGCATGACCTCGGCGTGGTTGAGAGACGTAAGACCTCCGGGGTTGCAATCCCCGGAGCTTCAAAGAGGGTGGCCCCCACTGCTCCAAGCCAGAAGGTTGATGACATCGGTAAGGGCAAGGGCAAGGGCAAGGAGCCGGCTTAATCTTCCAGTCGAAAGAGGAAGCTGAGACATGCTGATGGGAGCTCGCTCAAGTTAGCTCTGTCTTCAGTAGCTTCTTCCCTCCGACCAAGCAAAGCTTCGGCAACCACGCCTCCTTTGGTGCCAGCGCCCACGAGGGGCACTAGCTCTGGCAAATCGACTCCGGCTCCAGTGCCGGTTGTGGGCTCCAGGTCCGGAGGTCCTTCCTAGCCGAGGGAGATCCCAGCTGAAGCGACACCAACAGGTGCGGCAAGTTCCGGGCAGCAGTCCGGAGCCTCCACCACACTGGCTATGACACCCGGTTCCGAAAATGAACCAAGTGAACGCATATGTGTGCCCAGGACGTTCAACACACATACACGAGTGCATCCACAAAAGGATATACAGAAAATTAACATAGAACAAGGTTAATTAACCAAATTCTATTACTCAATTCATATTATCCTCGAATACAAGCTCTAATGCATACTAATGACAAGTTTGAACTAATGCAGCTGAAATAAACTAATTAAGCAACTAAGCAACTAAGCAAACTTGTAGCTTCTTCTGCGGTTATGAATCTTCTTGTAGTGTCAATCTTCCACAGGAGTAGAGACATAAATGAAGATAGAAGGAATCCCAACCTATATGCATGCATCAAGGTATGTGATCCTAAACAACTACCTATACAAGCCTATATGGATATGGCAATGCTAAAGCATCCCACAATCCTCTACTAAGCACACAAGCATACAAACAACATTACAAAGCAATCAGCACACAAACAAACAATATATATAGCAACAACACTCCAAGCAAAAACACATCGATTCATGAATGCTCTTATGTGCTCTAAAGTGTCCATTCTATATAGGCTGCGTCCTACGGTCAACCTGTGGCTCTGATACCAATTTGTGACACCCGGTTCCGAAAATGAACCAAGTGAATGCATAGTGTGCCCAGGACGTTCAACACACATACACGAGTGCATCCACAAAAGGATATACAGAAAATTACCACAGAACAAGATTAATTAACCAAATTCTATTACTCAATTCATATTATCCTCGAATACAAGCTCTAATGAATATTAATGACAAGTTTGAATTAATGCAGTAGAAATAAACTAATTAAGCGACTAAGCAATTAAGCAAACTAAGCATAAGGGATAGCGCAGCTCCTTACAACACCACACACAAAGCTGATGGTAGACACGGCCTAGAACTCCGCATTATTAACGTAATACTCCCAATCCTGACCTGCAACTGTTGGTGGGGGGATTGCAAGAGTGAGTACATGTCGTACTCAGTAAGTGTGGAAAAGTATGACATGTAGTTGATACAAACGACGAATATAATAATAGCTAAGTGCTGAAAAGTACATTAAAACATTTGAAAAGCAATATATCATATGTATATGAAGTATTCCCATCATAAACCATAATTAATAACATAGCACCAATCCATATCCATATCCATCACCATCATACCATTAACCATATTCAATGTCATAGTTTAATCCATAACCAGCCATATCCATTACCAAACCATAACCATCCCAAAAATCATCCTAATACCAGGTTTCCTCTAATCATGGAAGTTGTCTAGGTGCTCATAACTGGGAGCACAGCTATAATGATAGTTTTATTAGACTCTGCAGAGTTTGTGCCACTTTACCAACGTGTTCGTGATTTCATCACCTTTCGGTGACTAAGAACCTCCCTCATGCCCATGACCCGTTGGTCACATTACACACTTCCATTGGTGTGTGGCCAAGAGATCACAAAATAGCCTTTACAAAGGGATTACTAGCTTATTTAGACCTCACTGAGGTTTCACCGGTGGTGATGCCTCCAAGTGAGCACATCTTCAACCAAGGGCCCCCTCTTGAGCCATTCTGAATGGGTGGAAGATCACAAAAAAAAACCATTGGCGTGTGCATTTTTGAAGCCTCTCTGGAAAAAAAAAGAGGAGATGAAGTTTACTTTTGATGTATATAAATATGACAAGTTGTTTGATGTTTTGCTTCAAAGTAAGGTGATAAAACTAAAAGAAGGCCATGTGATTCCGCCTCCTGAGCAGTTGGGAAAATGAAGATATTGTAAGTGGCACAACTCCTCATCACATACCACTAATGAGTGCAATTATTTTCGTCGACAGGTGCTATCGGCCTTGAATGATGGATGATTGACTTTAGGAGATGGCAGCAAAATGAAGCTAGACTTAGATCCTTTTCCTGTAAACATGATCAACTTTGAGGAGAAGAAGTTAATAGTAAGGACTGATCAGGCATGATCAACTAAGGGGAATAATGTTGGTGTGTCCGATGATCTGAGGATGAAGATGATCAAGCCTAAAAGCCCCGAGGTTGGGGTTTGGAAAGTTAATGAGCCAAGGAAACCTCCAGTGTTTAAGCCCACATCGGATTTCTTGATACATTAATACTTAGGACAACAGAAGAAGAGTGTGTTCAACAGGTTAAGTGGCTTCGTCAAAAGGGAAAGATCACCTAGTCATGATATTGAAGGTTCAAGGCATATAAAAATATCAGAGAGCTATCGGGTGTTTAGGGCACCAATAGGGTTATAAGGTGGACGTAATGTTTAGAGATCATAGGGGGGGCACAAACATATGTTAGAAGGCAAAGTGAACAAGTTAATAGCAAATATGTATGGAGACCAAAGCAGCAAGGGTCTAGGGACATGATGTAAAAGGCTGAGGCGAATATTGGGCGAAAGGGGCCTCCTGTCATGCGGGAAAGACCGGGAGGAAGAAGTCACTGCACAGCCGAGTTCATCACATTGGGCACCGGCAAGGATGGACACACTTTTGGGAAGGTAGATATTGATCAATGGTTTGGTGCAAAACACTGTAAACTAGTTTCTCCCAAGGGGAGATTGGTGGTTGGTCCAGGGATCACCCTAGAGCCAAAGAGCACAAGTTCTGATCAAGCAGCTCATGTACCGTTGCCGCACGGTGTGATTTTGGTCGATCAGGCTAGGACTCATGTAAAACAAGTAATCAGATGGAACATGATGCCTAATGGTTTGAAAAAGAATGATGACAAGGTTGTGACTCCAGGAACAAAGCCAAAGCCACAATGGTGTCCAACAGGTCTCAACCGAACACAAAAGAGGCGTGTGCAGCGTCTATAGGCCCTGGAAATCATAGAAAAGAAAAAGGAAGAAGAGCGTGATCGCTGGTTTAATGATGCAAGACCTGTAGTTGTGGAGAAAAGTTGGAAAAAGAAAAGAATGGAAAAAGAGGAGAAAGATGATGAGGAAGAAGATGTTGGTGAGCAAGTTGACATTAACATGGTATTTCAGTTGCCTGTTGAGTTTTGTCTCTCGGAAGCAGAGGTAACAGCTCTGAATTTCGGAGCTAAAATGTGGTATTAGCAAAACCAGAAAGGTTTGGGCAACACATGAAGCCATTGTATATCCGTTGGTTTTTGAATGGGACTCCAGTAGGTCGAATATTGGTGGATGGAGGGGCAGGAGTGAACATCATGCCGCTGACCATGTTGGAGAAATTAGTATAGAAGGAGGTGGAGCTGATCGAGACCAACACAACCTTGAGTGGGTTTTCGAGAGACCCAACCGAAGCAAAAGGGGTGATGTCAGCGGAGTTGACGGTGGGCAGTAAGACAATTCCTATAACATTCTTTGTAGTAAATGTGCGCAGCGGGTACAATTTGTTACTTGGGCGGGACTGGATACATGCCAATGGGTATGTGCCTTCCGCATTTCATCAATGTTTGGCACAATGGGTTGGAGATGAAGTGGAGGTGATAGAAGCCGATAACTCGCATGTGTGGTGTTAGCTGAGTCATTTGAGGTGCAAAATGATGATATCAGGTGTCTTACAGGGCGAGATTTGACTGAATATGACTATGCAAGTGTGGGAAGAGATGGGTTTGTGCCTATTAGTGTAAAGTCAACAGGTGTCACTCGGCTGAATGAAGTGTCCTGTGATTAATGGATAGAAACGATAGTTTGGCATGGTTGCAAAGGAGGACTGAAGAATATCGTTCCAACAGGAACGATATGGGAGTAGTAGTGAAGACTTCGATGACATAGGTAAGTTGGGCTTTGGGATTTCTGCCATAGATCAGTTGAAGGAAGTAGACATTGGTGAAGGAACAGTGCATAGACCAACTTACGTAAGCGCTAACCTTGATGAAAATAAGAGGGAAGAGGTATGTCATCTTTTGCAGGAATTTTTCGATCATTTTGCTTGGGAATATACAGAGATGTCGGGGTTCAGCAAGGGTTTGGTTGAGCATAAATTACCTATTAAGCAAGGGTTCATGCCTCACAAACAGCCTTTTAGACGATTCAACCCACAATTATATCATGAGATTAAAGAAGAAGTGAATCGTCTGTTCAAGGCAAGATTCATTCGGCTGTGTAGGTATGTTGAATGGGTTTCAAACATAGTACCAGTTGGAAAGAAGGATACAGGGAAAATTAGGATATGTGTGGGTTTCAGATATTTGAATAGAGCCACACCTAAAGATGAATACCCCATGCCTATAGCTGATGTGTTGATTAATAATGCCTCTAGACAAAGGATAATCAGTTTCCTAGATGGTATGCCGGTTATAATCAGATTTTCATGGCTTAAGAAGACGCACACAAAACTGCTTTTTGTGGTCCAGGGTTTGTAGGTCTACTTGAATGGGTGGTCATGACCTTTGGGCTAAAAAGAATGCTGGAGCTACTTATCAAAGAGCTATGAATCTTATTTTTCAAGATTTATCAGGCATCACATTGGAAGTGTATATTGATGACGTGGTAGTAAAATCAGCTGGGTTTCATGAGCATATGGCAGATTTGAGACTGACCTTTGAGAGAATGAGGAAGTACAGATTGAAAATGAATCCATTGTAGTGTCCTTTTGGTGTTTCAGTAGTGATGTTTTTGGGGTTTATTATGCATGAACATGGAATAGAAGTTGACCCCAGGAAAGTGGAGGCTCTTGAGAAGGTGGAGTAACCAACGTGTAAAAGAGATGTACAAAAGTTATTAGGCAAAATAAATTACTTGAGGAGGTTCATATCTAATGTGGCGGGCAAGGTTGAGTGCTTCATGCCATTGTTGAAATTGAAGCATGAAAGCAAGTTTACTTGGGGAGGGGGGGGGGGGCAGAACAGAGAGAAGCATTTCAAAGAGTTAAGTCATATTTGATAAATCCTCCAGTCCTCTGAGGTCCAAAAGTTGGGAAGGAATTTAAGCTTTATATTGCTGCACAAGAGCAAGTTATAGGGGATGTACTGGTTCAAGGTGAAGGAGGTAAGGAGTTTCCTGTGGCTTATTTAAGTAGAAGATTGTTGGATGCCAAAACCAAGTATATTTTTATTGAGTGGTTGTGCTTATCTTTATATTATGCTTGTTCCAAGCTTCGGCACTACATACTTTCTAGTACTTGTGTGGTGGTTTGTCAACACGACATTATCAAATATATGTTGCACAAGCCAATTCTAAGTGGGAGACTTGGCAAGTGAGCTTATTCATTGATAGAATATGATCTGGTATATGAACCTCTTCGAAGTATGAAAGGGCAAGTTGTGGCTGATTTTATTGTAGACCACAGTATACAGCTTGATGAAGAGAACATGGTGGAAATATACGCATGGAAATTGTATTTTGATGGATCACTTTGTGATAAAGGGCAAGGAATTGGTTTTGCTATAGTTTCTCCTACAAATAGTATATATGAATTGTGTATTCGGCTAGAATATGTTTGCACAAATAATCAGGCAGAGTATGAGGCATTGTTGAATGGATTGGAATGTTTTGTTGATATGGGGATAAAAGATGTGGAAGTATTTGGTGATTCAAAACTTGTGATTCAGCAAATTAGTGAGGAGAGTCAATGCTTAGATGGGGTGTTAAATAAGTACAGAGATCAATGCTTGGATATTATTAAAACTTTAAACACCCTTTGTATCAAGCATATTTTCAGGGAAGAAAATTGGAGAGCTAACATATTAGCTCAGCAAGCATGAAGTTATAAAGTTGAAATAGTAAGGTTCAGTATCAAAGAAAAGCCAACATCATCTAAAGTTCAAGATATAAGTGCACAATATGACGAGTCGACTAAGATAAATATGGTGATGAGTGATTGGAGATTAGAATTAATAGAGCGTATAAAGAACCACAACGGGAGAAAGAATAGAAAGATTCGGCGCCAGACTTTGAAATATACATTGGTTAATTATGAGCTTTATCACCGAACTAAAATGTTTGGATCAGGAGCAGGCCATAGAAGCCATGAAGGAAGTGCATGAAGGACTATGCGGTACACATCAGTGAGCTCATAAGATGACGTGGATGCTGAAAATGGCAGGATTTTATTGGCCGAGCATGCAAGCCGATTGTCTCAAATATTACAAATGGTGTGAGGCTCATAAACGGTTTGGCGATAACCAGTTAGCCCCAGCCAGTGTGCTATATCCTATTATAAAACTTTGCCCTTTTAGAGGATGCGGTTTGGACTTCATTGGTGAGATACATCCTTCATCGTCTAAACAACATCATTTTGTGATAGTTGGTACCGATTATTTCACCAAGTGGACAGAAGTTGTGCTGTTGAGAAATTGTACTCACAAGGAGGTAATTAGCTTTGTGTTGGAGCATATTATTTATAGATTCGGTATTCCTCAAACTCTGACTATAGATCAAGGGAAGGCTTTCATGTCACATCAGTTTAGAGAGTTTGCCAAGTCATTCAAAATTAGATTGTTGAATTCTTCTCCCTATTATTCTCAAGCGAATGGACAATCTGATTAAGCTAATCAAGAAGAAAATACAGGAAAGTACGAAGAGGTGGCATGAAACGTTGAATGAAGCACTATGGGCTTATAGAATTTCTAAGAAAGGTGCTACCAAGGCTTTGAGCTAGTATATGGACAAAAGGTTGTAATTCCCGTCAAGGTCAAGTTACCAGCTAGTAGAGTACGACAGCAAGATAATCTATTGGCTAAAGAGTATCAAGAGATGATGATGGACGCAATAGATGAAGTACTAGAGGGCCGGTTGAAAGCTTTGGAAGAGATTGAGAGAGAAAAGATGAAGGTAGCTAAGATGTATAACAAAAGGATTAAAGCAAAATCGTTTCAGTTGGGTGAATTAGTATGGAAAACGATTTTGCCTATGGGAACAAGAGAAAAGAAATTTGGAAAGTTCTCACTGAATTGGGAAGGGCCATACAAAGTTACTGGTGTAGTTCCAGGTAATTCGTATTTTATAGAGAATTTGCAGGGAGAAGGTTTGGAGAAATCTATCAATGGGAAGTATTTGAAGAAATATTACACTAGTGTATGGCAGGGAGGATAGCTTTGGTTTAGGCATAAAATGGATACATTAATGCATCAGTAGTAGATCTTGATGATGTTTTTTGGCGCACATTGTTTGCCTAAAAACAGGGGGGCATGTGTTGGGCACTGAAATTGGCATGTTGTTTTGGAAAAAAAAAAGCATAATGGAGGAAGCCAATTTGCTGGAAGGATCAGAGAACTAAGAGCATAGAAGGGTGGTTTTATTATGTTAATTATACTTGTGGCGTGGCAGTGATAATACAATTCTAGGAAAGTAACAAAGATATTCCATGTAAAGAAGGGATAGCCAGTTTTAGAAGATTTCGTAGTGCATAACCAGATATGGATGTGCCATTGATGGAAAGTTTCTGGAAAGATTCTCAGGAGGAGTCCAAACTGGTTGAAAGTAGGAGATTAGATATAAGTTAGGAAGGGATAATAGAGTTAGTTTCGGTTTTATTTAGGGTATCAAATCAGTTGTAATTCAGACCCCAAGGGGTATAAAAAGCTCTGGATACTGCAGGGACCAGAGAGGCTCTCTTTTCATAAAATTTTTAGTTTGCTTCGTTTTTCTCAAGATCTGTTAGCATTAGTTCTTGTAGTTTTCGCATCTGATACTAATCACATCAGTTGGTGCATCACAGCACCAACACAGAGGAAGCACATAGTGAACTTTGGTGCGCACCCACATGGCATAGGAATTTACCAGTTGTAGAATAGTTGGGAAAGGGATGCACTGGTTATTAGCAGCCCGCACTCATAAGTGTTGGATCCTTATGCTAGGCTACCCTCTGGATCTTAGAGAAACTAAGTTTCTTGAACAAGCTTGCTCCAATTTGGACAATTTCTGTTTTGGGATTATAGAGACCGCGATCCTATTAGGGTCCTGTTGTTAGTCCTGCTGGATAACATCTTTGATATTCACCGAAGTCTTGTGATCAAGAGAGGAACAAAAGTTGGTGGAGGGGGCAATTCATGGATGGTTCTGATATACATCATAAACTCTGAAATTGTGGATGTCTTCCCTGGTGATGAGGAGGATCCCCCACCGTTTGATGGCAATCCTCACCCCTTCCATTGTCCTATGCTACCGGGGCCTAATCCCAATGAAAATGGTCTTGTTGATCAAGACATACCGATGAATGATTCAAACAATATGGAGCTAGATGTCCAGAACAACCAGCCTGCTGATGAAGAGTCGGTTGTGGAATCCATTAGAGCTCAAGGGCACCTGGATGATAACTCAATTCTGCGGGTTGAGGGGATGGAGGTTGTTCCTGACACAGAAGGACGAGGGGTTAGGGAAATCAACTTGTTTCTCATGAGATGATTGGAAGCTCCGAAGTTGAGTCCATGGTGCAGCTCATTGGAAACAAGCTAAGGGCTATGGAGTCCTCTGGTTCTGAGAAGGCAGAAGGCAGGAAATCACTCAAAGTGGCTTGTGATTTAAGTGACAAAAGTCTTTTCTAACATTCTAATCTAGGAACTAGGGAACACACCCTAGTATATTTGTTGTAAGACTGTAGGATGTTTATACATGGGAACACTCCCTAACATATTTTCAGCACCTACCTAATGTACAGTAATTAATATATTTACAAGTAGGGTCATTACAGGAATCCGTCAATAGGGCGTCAGCCATATGAGCGTCAGTTGCATACATAAACCGACACTCATAAGTTAAAGGCATCGGTGAACCGACGTACTTAGCCGACGCATTTATTGTCTATGTGCGTCAGTTTCTGACAGCCAACGCACTTAAAGTTAAATGTGTTGGCCACGGTGACCGATGCACTTAATTCACTTATATGCGTCGGTTTCCACTGAACCGACGCACATAAGTCAACACAAGGCGGATTCACCGAGCGCTTGTTTGTGCGTTGGCCCAATAGAAACTGATGCATATAATCAACTTAAGTGTGTCGGTTTGCAAGGACACGTATATAATGTGCCGTGTGGCCGTCCTCCAGTAGCCAGCTATGGGCGTCGGTTTGGACAAAACCGACGCACATAACGTGTTTTTTTTTAAAAAAATGTTTATTTTCTCTCCCTCCCCAGATGGGAAGCCTCCATTTTACACACAACAGCAACATATATACAGCATAACCATTTTCAAACATATGACCATACACAGGTTCTCAAACATAGCACCATACACAAGTTTCGAACACAAGCACAACAAAACACAAGCACAACAGTTCGAAAATGAGTAAACGAAATTCAAATGTCGTCATGAGAGCCTCCACTCGCATGTCCTCTGCTCCCATCTCCTCCACTCGCACCTTCGTCATTGATATTGAAGAAAGCATCAACACCTTCAGGTGTTCCGTGACGAGATCATGCAATAGATCACAAATTAAATAGAAACTTAATAACATAAAATGTTAACTCCGACTTACTTAATAACATAACTTTAAAAAGGAGAAGCATAAATGTTTGAACTAAAACTTATCAACACACTCTCGTATTTCCTCTCACTCTCTCTAACGCTATCGCCCTCACTCGCTCTCCTACTCTCTCTATCTCTTCTCCTCTCCCTCTATCTCTTTCTCTCTAGCTCCCTCTCTATCTATCTCTTCTTTTCTCTCTATCTCTTCCTCTCTCCCTCTATATATTTCTCTCCCTCTCTATCTATCACTTCTTTTCTCTCTCTATGTCTTCCTATCCCTCTCTATATATCTCTGCCTCCCTCGCTCTCTCACTTATTCCCTCTTTCACTTCATCTCTCCACTAGTATTTCCCTTTTCTTTTTAATATTGTGGTAATTAATATGTGATGTTATAATGAAAATGTTGTAACAAGTATGCAAGTCATACATACCGCTGCGTCTCCTTGTGATGGGTGAGTCTGCACCGGAGGGAAATGCATCGGTGGGAAAACTGCTTGAAGTTGTGAGATTATAGTTAGAATCATTTTGGAATCAAATAAAGTGGTGAAATGCGAAAATTACAGTTTACCTGGATTATTTTGCTGCAATCCAGAAGTCGACAGTGACATAAATCCGTAAGGTTGAGGAACATACGATTGACCACTCTCATAACCCTGCAACACAAATGGTTACGATATTGCATTATATAACTGAAGTCAATAAGATAAGTAGTTTTACCTGTGAGGAGCCAATCTGTGGTAGTGCTGGCTGCATTGGTCGAGGACCAAACTGAGAACTGGAGCTATCTTGACCCATGAACTGCATCAAGTAAATTAGTTGTGATATCTTGAGTAGATACATTTGTAAATTGAATAATATTTTCAAATAAGAAAATTACATGTTACCTGAGACATATACAAATAATGCATCTGTTGCTACAACATCTGTGTCTGTTGTTGTTGTTGTTGCAGCAACATCTGTGTCTCTTGTTGTTGTTGTTGCATCTCCTCCTTGGTGTGTCTTAATTCTTCTCGTAATTCAGCCTCTATAGACGATTGAAATTGATTACCACTAACATCGGACGACCGTCGTCTAGCATAAGCCTGACGCTCTACATATCCGTTGCCTAACCCAAGTCTACAAAAAATACAAGTGTGAAGAATCAACATTCATTAATGTACAAATCATCATTATTTTTACACATATCTCCCATGCGGTAGACCTCCACCGGCATCGTATGATGCAGCGACATCCAATGGCTCTCTCAAATAGTCTGAATCGGGTCCATGATTCTTCTTGAAACACTCAACATACTTCTGTTGTGATACATTTAGTTAACAATTAATGTAATACAAGATAAATTGAGTTGATGGATAAAATCAACAAAGAATCAACATACGTACCAATTTCTGCGTTGATGCCTCGTCACACAACACCCCCGGGCGATTCGGGTCTGGACCTTTGTGCCCCTTAAGATAAACCTCAAAAAACGTAGGAGGCGTACCCGTTTCAGCTGTCTGCAATATCAAAATCAATAATTTAATCAATGCAATTAATTGAAGCAATCTAAGTATGAATATAAGAATTCATACCATCCTTTGTTCCATCCGAACATAACCATCCGGCCCGAAGAAATATTTTCCTAGCTTGCTCTTCCGGTTTCTTCTTTGTCTATCAGAAATATTTTTGAACTCAGTTGAACCCCAATACCCGCATAACCATTCCCAAGCCTCCATATTCGCACAAATCCAATCCACATGACTTTGCAAGTACTCCTCCCTAGTGAGGTGAATTTTGGCTGCTTCTTTGTTTGTCATAGGCTGGAACATCACCGTCTTGTAGTAGACGATCACAGCCTTGATTCGTGCCTTAGAGAAGGAGTACTTGACACGTCTCTTTGCTACATTATGAGAAACTGAACAAGCATATGCTTGACTCACACCCTCCTCCAAACGAAACCTACCCTGCATACAAGTAACAATTAATGTCAAATAATAATAAGATGTAATGTAATGGAGACAATCAAAACAAACTTACCCAGAAGATCTACCAAACATTATCCTGACATGTACCCGAATCACCATACTCTTGAAGCGCATAGTGATCCCAACTATGTCCTGCAATCTTTTGACCATCTAATAATACCATCCCGGGATAGCAGAACCGGATGGAGTTTTCCAACTCGGTGTTAACAACTCGTCGATGCCCCTTTCCACTCCATCCAAGCTCCACCCAACACCTAGTACCCTTCGGCCTTATAATTGTCTGCTCGTCCATACTTTTACTTACACCACATAAGAGGTACCTCCGCAGCCTGTACATAAAAAATACATAAAATTAGTTAATTGAAAAGATATAATGAACTTGTTAGTTAATTAAAAATATTACCTAAAGGGGCATCGATCGGGGTGTCCTAACTCTTCTAGCTCTGCCCTTCTTGCAATCCTGGCATCTCGCTTGGGATCCTCAGGCTCTTCATCTTCTTCCTCATCATCTCCATCATTCCCACCATCAGAAGAGGTCCACCGCCCAACAGTATCTGATCCTCCTCCTGAGACTCGTCCTGAGCCTCCTGCTGAGCCTCCTCCTAAGCCTCGCCCTGAGCCTCCTCCTAAGCCACCTTCCTGCTCTGACATCTTCCTGATAGTCTCTGGTTCCTCCCTATACAACTCCTCATACATCGGGCAACGATCTGTCACCTGTGTCAGACCTCGTGCAGGCTCGCTCGACGTCGGCTCTACCACACAACTCAAAAACTGCCTCTTCCTCTGCCCATTGTAAGAAGTACCCTGAAAATATAAATAAAGAAGTATGTAAAGAAGCAAGAACCAATAGACAATTAATATTAATATTTAAATGTATGTAAAAAAAAGTACCTGAAACGGGTCCGGCTGGCTCGAAGTAGAACTGGGAGTGGAGGCTGAAGATCCACTACCCTTCTTGCTCTTCTTCTTCCCCAAACTTGGCGAAAGCTTAAACATCTACGCACAATTTTGTAGAAATGATTAGTATACAACATTTGATAATAAATAAAGAATGTATACAATAATATTAAAAATCTAAAAAAGCGTACAATATAAATAAAAAATCATCAGCATCAGAATCTGCTTCTGTCACGTTTGCATTAAGATATCCACGTTGTAACACCCACTATTCTTAAGAGAGAAAAAAAATTGTAGAATGAATTTCTCATGAGATAAAAACTTTTTCTTAGGAATAAAATTCATATAAGGCAAATTGCATCATGTTTGAATGATTGTGTGAATTTTTGAAAATTTAAATTCACTAGAAATTTGGTTTACAAATTCAAAACATAAAAGAGAAGAAAACGAAAATAGAAAAGAAAAAGAAAAAGAAAAGAAAAAGGAAAACCCCTCCCTGGGCCAAATCCTCCCGCCGGCCCAAAACCCTCCTCACACCCGCACCGGCCCGCACCCCTCTCTCTCTCTCTCTCTCTCTCTCTCTCTCTCTCTCTCTCTCTCTGCCGCCCGGGCCCCGCGCGACAGCCGCCCACACCCCCTCTCTCCTCTCTCTGTCACCTGGCATGTCGGCTCCGTCTTCCTCGCGCCCCCGCCGCTCCCGTAACGCACGCGCACGACGCCGCCCCCATTTCCTCTTTTCAATGCCATCCGTTTCTCTGCAATCAAGCACCGGCTAGTGCCCTATGATGGCGCCATCAGTTTCTCAGCCGAACCCCTATAAAAACCCGGCCGATTCCCCTCAGATTTCACCGCCGACGCACCAAACCCTAGCTCCGACGAGACTCGGTAATGGCGCCACTGTTCCCGACATTCCACCCACTATTTCTCCTCGGGAGTTCATCTAACATCTTCCCCGTGTTGTTAGGAGCCCGCCAGACATCACCGTTGAGGTGGAACGCCACTGCGTCACCGTTTTCATCGGGCACCGACGAGCTCCACCGCCCTTCGTCGTCGTCGGCTAACCTCTGTCCAAATTTCAGCATCGCGACCACCACTGGTGAGTTCCCCCTGCTTCCACCTTTCGTTTAAGCCTTTTGGTTGTACCCCGTAGCCTTCGTTTGGCAATTTTGGTCACTGCCGGCGAGTCTGCTACCGCGCGTGCGTCGCCGCCGCCGCGCGCCACCCCTGCGCCGTCGCTCCCGCCTTTCGAGATGACGTGGCCCTCTGTCGCCTGTCCATTTTGTTTCAACGGCCAAGATTAGAACCCCCGTACCCCTTCGGTACATTAAATCTGGGTCACCCATTTTAAATCATACGGCCCACGTTCAAACCACTTTTCCCGCCATCAATTTTGCGCCCAAGCCCCTAGAATCTTGCGGGCTACCCCCTGGGATTCTCTGGAATTCAAGTCTAGCCCCTAGAAATGTCAAACTAGCCCCTCGACTTTCTGGAAATTAGGAAAATATTGGTTAATTGAATAAAAAGTGTTTTTAAGCCCCCGGAGTATTATAAAATAGCAAATAAAATCTAGAAAATTGTAGAATAATCCCTGGACCTAATAAAAATTATTTTTAGCCACTGGAACAGTTCTATTTTTACAGAAAAGCCCCTGTTAGTTCTAGAAATTAAATAAAAGTCCTTAATTTGTATAAAATACATATAAAAACATATTTAATATGTTTTATTTTTTTTTCATTTTTGTATTATTTATTAATTCATTTAAATTGCTGAAATAGTCATAAAAATACTTTTTAAGTATATTTAGTTCATAAAAATTGTTTTGCACAAAGAAATAATTAATAAAAATAGTGTAAAATTTGTAAAATTTACATTATTGCTTATAAATATAATTTAAGATTATTTTGAAGGATAAAAATTTCTAGAAAATAATATTAGGTTTCTAATAGAAATAAAAATAGTATAAAAATCTATAAAAATATGTTTTACTTATTAAATTTCATTTAACTTTAATTTCTCATCAATGGATGTATGTCTATAATATAAACCAACCCTAAAATCACTTTTGCGTAGGAATTTGCGTTTATTTGAATTGTTTGCATTTTGTTATGTTCTTATTGTACGTTATTTTTCGTGCATCGTCGTAATTTTAGAGTCGGGGCTAGAACCCACTTTTAATCTTCAAGAGCAACAATTTCTCGACGACCCCGAAGCACAATTTGGAGGCAAGTTCCTTGACCATCTTGCACCCTTTTTGTTAAGTTTTAGTTAGTTGCATGCTAAATTAAAATATGAATCCAATGTGATGTTTTCCTAGATTTTCCACAATATTCCTTGTCAACATGGTTTCGGTGTTTTAGTATTAAATTAGTTTACGCTTAGCCATGCTTAAATGAAATATGGTCTATTCTACAATATTACATTTGAAGTACTTTGATTCATGAATTGATGGCTATAATGGAATTAGTAGATAGGAATCTGATAGGGGGTTTTGTATGGATTGGTGCATGCGTGCACAAGACCTTGGTTTGGGGCTTGACACCTATCGGATTCTATGGACCGATATATGGAAGAAGTTGCTAAGCCTTTTAGTATCACCACTGAATTGTATATGGGACACCTTGGTTTAGTAATTTGGTCTCTCCCGATGTAGTATAGGTAATTGATCGGGCAGGGAATGGGCTTTGCCTTGGGACCCGCATGGCTCAAGAGGGGGCTTCTCCTGGCGGAGGGAAAATAGGCTCCAGGTGCCAGAGCGGTGAAACCTTAGAGTACCCATTGCAAGTCAGGAGAACCATCGAAAACACCTCGTAGTGATCTCCTGGCCACACACCTACGGTAGTGTGTAATTGTGGTTAGCTACCACGGGCATCAGGGAGGTTTATCTTAGTCCACCTGGCAAGAGTGGACGAAATCACGAACTGTGGGTAAAGGATACACACTCTGCAAAGTTTTGTCAAACTGTCTAGACAGCCGTGCTCATGGACACGAGCGGCTTGGAAACCAAATTCATAATTAGCACATGGTTACATAATGAATGGTTTGAGTTTGGTCTTACCTGGATTATGTTTGGGATGTTGGTTGGGATTTCACCTAGATGTAGGTGCTTAATAAACAATTAAGAGTAGGTTGTTACTGCTATAGTGCTTATCCTATTAATCGCCTTCCTTGTTGTGAACCAAACATGTCATAACTTCCCAACTTGCGAGTACCGTTGGTACTCAAACTTGTTAGTTGCATATTCCCCCCCCCCCCCAGTCTACGAAGACGTTGAGGTGGAGAACCAGGACTTCTACGGAGATCCCGAAGAGATGTTCTAGGTTGGCGCTCCCCCGTGCAACGCCTATGTTGGAGCCCTTTGTTTTGTATTTCCACTGCTTGTGTACTTTTATTTTAGACCTGGAAGGTCATTTATGTAATAAGGTGATGTACTCGAACATGGTATTTTATTTGGTATTTCACTTTTGTCTACACATGTATGAGTTGAACTGATTCTGGCATACATGTGGAAAGCATCTGGTTGTCTTCTTAGTACCAGGTGTGACAAAGTGGTATCAGAGCCGTGTTGCCCATAGGACGCAAGCCTAGATAGAAAAGGACGATTTAAGGACTTCACTATTTTCAAATATTATTAATTATAAAGTTTCTTTGTATTCTTTACCTTGTACTTGTTTCACTTACTCCTTAATTTGTTTTATTACTGACACTCTTCTGTTTCAAAATTTTAGATGGCCAACTTCAGGAGAACCGCTCACATTTCCACTGGAGGATATGTCCCTAACCGAAGGATTGCTGCCCGCCGTACCCCGCTCAACGATCCTCGACGTGCGGTGGTGATACGTACTAATGGGAGAGCTGCAGGACGACTCCGACGTCGACTTCAGGCCATACTGCACAATGCCGGCTACAGGCACAAAAGACTGGCACTCACCTACCACTCCATCGGGATGTAGCGCCCCTACCGGATTGAGTGGTCATGCAAGCTATTTGTCTACTATGGGGGATGAACTACTCAAGGTGCACCGCACTCCTGACGCGAGGAGCTACCAACGTCACGCTGAGCAGGATGTCAGTTGGGAGGCCATCACCTTTTGGAGTCACACTTACCGCTACCAGCTTCAGAACTCGGTGCACGCCTACACTCCCCAGCGTCCCAGCGGCACTGGTAACTTTGTCACCAGTTACGTGGAGGGGCCCCTGACCCTTCCACAGACTCACCAGACAGCTGATGACATGGAGTGCCTCAGCATTCACCTCCACAAGGCTCAGCAAGAAATTCAGGATGTCCGTGACCTTGCAACACATTATGAAAGGCAAGTGAGGAGGTACGGTCGGATCACCGACGAGGACCCAGATGGGTATGCTTCAGACACCTCCACTTGGATTCTGGACTCTCCTGATCGCCGTGTCGGTCGTGGCGACACTAACTCTCTGGACCAGTCTTCAGACGAGGAGCCAGATTCTGAGGAGCCTTCTGTGCCGCAGCAGCCAACCAACTCTCCTCCGCGTGGCAATGAGTCTCATGGCAGCAACTCGGGACATGATGGAGATGATATGAAGACCCGGACGAGGAGGAGGATCCCGAGGAGCAAGAGTAGACTCCGACCTGCACTACAACTCAAGATTAAGACACTTACCCATGAGTTGTAATAAGAGCGATGTAGTAGCAATCTGTGTAATCTTGAGTTGTATGATTTTTTGCTTTGAGAACTTGTTTATCCATGTTTGAGTTTGCTTAATGAAATGACCTTTATTTCTCTTATTCTTTATTGATGCATATAGTGGGAAAGTCGTATAGAATAGCTTCTCTCTTATCTCCTCATTCTATAACAGCACCCCAATCTCAGATGGCAGGAAGAGGAAGAGGACGTGGACGTGGTGTGCCACCCAATCAAGACAATGAAGTCCTGCTACCTCAATGGAATGGACGAGGTGCCCGTGGAGCATCAGCTGCAAATCAAATGCAGCATATGATGACCATGCAGCTACAAATGATGCAAAATTTAACACAAATTGTGAACAACATGCAATAGGCTCAGCAAGCACCACCACCCCCTCCTCCACCACCACCACCCCCACCTCCAAGGTTTTGCATAAGAGACTTTATGAACACTCAACCTCCACGCTTTTCCAACGCCGTGGAACCTATGGATGCTGACGACTGGATTAATACGATTGAAAGTAAACTGAGGATTGTTCAATGTGAAGGAAGGGAAAGGGTGTTATTGGCATCACACCAACTCCATGGACCTGCAGCTGATTGGTGGACCGCTTATACTGCAGCTCATGGCAACCCAGACAACATCACCATGGAGGAATTCAGAGAAAGCTTCCGCAATCATCACGTGCCTGAAGGGGAAATTCAAGCCAAGCGTCTAGAGTTCCTAGCACTGAAGCAAAAGAACATGAACATACGGGGGTATTTGAACAAGTTTACACAACTATCTCGGTACGCCCTTGGAGATGTTGACACTGATGCCAAGAAACAATTTTGTTTCAAGGAGGGACTGGACAAAGAGATACAGTTGATGATGTCTTCCAGTGACTATGCTAGCTTCCAACATCTGGTGGACAAAGCTTTTACGGTAGAAAGAAAGAAAAAGGAATGCGAAGGAGAAGACTGCAAAAGGAAGATTATGATGGGGCAGTCTTCAAGCAACAATCGTCCTCGCTTCAACCCACAGCAGTCGGGACACATGAATCGTCCCATGGGCAATAATCAAGGTCAGCGGTACATCAACAACTCTTCATTCAGACCTCAAGCTCAGTATGCTCATCCACAGTACCAGTAGATGCAACCGCAACGCCCTCAAATGTATCAACAGCGTCCTATGACTTCAAACCCTCGACCAACTGGGCAATCACAGCAAAATCAACAACGAAACAAGGCTCAAGACACCAGTACTCGGGGAGCTTGCTACATATGTGGTGACAAGGGACACTACTCCAACAACTTCCCAAAGAAGCTACCACAGCAGAACCAGTCCAGAGGAAGGGTCAATCATGTTGTTTTGGAGGAAGCCCAAGACGCATGAGATGTGGTGATCGGTACGTTCCCTGCTGATTCCCATCCTTCTACAGTATTGTTTGACTCTGGTGCAACGCATTCGTTCATAGCAAAAGAATTCATAAGAAGACATGGAATGACTGTTACACTAATGAATCAAGTATTAGTAGTCAACTCTCCTGGAGGAGGGATATTGACAAGGCAAGTATGCCCTAATGTAAGCATAAACATTAGGGGGGTAGCATTCTTAGCAAACCTTATAGTGCTGGAGTCACAAGGAATAGACATTATTCTCGGAATGGATTGGATAACCAAGTACAAAGGAGTGATCCACCGTGCCACCAGAACAGTATGCTTAACTCATACAGATGGCACAAACGTGGAGTTTCGTCCTGAGCAAGCACCAGTATGAATCAATCATGTTGAAGGGGTACAAGAGATCAAAGTTGTTTGTGGCTTTTCGGATGTGTTTCCTGAGGAACTACTGGGTATGCCCCCTGATAGAGAGATTAAATTCATCATTGAATTAGTGCCTGGTACATCACCAATTTACAAGCGACCATACATGATGGATGCTAAACAATTGGCAGAATTGAAGGATCATATCAATGAGTTGTTAGCAAAAGGATACATTCATCCAAGTTCCTCACCTTGGGGAGCTCCAGTGATATTTGTGCCTAAAAAAGATGGCACACAGAGGTTGTGTGTGGATTATCGCGCACACAACGCAGTAACTATCAAGAACAAGTATCCTTTACCAAGGATTGAGGATTTGTTTGACCAGTTGAGAGGTGCTTGTGTGTTCTTGAAGATTTATCTGCGTTCAAGGTATCACCGATTGCAGATACGACCCTCGGACATACCCAAGACGGCATTTGTTTCGAGATATGGATTATATGAGTATACAGTAATGTCTTTTGGCTTGACTAACGCCCCAGCTTATTTCATGTACCTTATGAATAAGGTGTTTATGGAATACCTGGATAAGTTTGTTGTGGTGTTTATTGACGACATTTTGATATTCTCAAAAAGTGAAGAAGAACATGAAAAGCACCTAAGACTGGCCTTACAAAAACTTCGTGAACATCAGTTGTATGCAAAGCTAAGTAAATGTGAGTTCTGGTTGAAGGAAGTATCATTTCTGGGACATGTTATATCACAAGGAGGAATAGCAGTAGACCCTAGTAAGGTGAAAAATGTTCTGAATTGGAAGACACCAGAAAATGTTGGGGAAATCAGGAGTTTCTTGGCTATGGCTGGCTATTATCGCCGGTTCATCGAAGGATTCTCGAAAATATCCCATCCGTGAACAAAGTTACTTGAGAAGGGAGCTGTATACAAGTGGACACCAGAATGTGAAGCCAGTTTTACATAGCTAAAGAAAAGATTGACCACTGCTCCAGTGTTGATTATGCCTGATATGCATAAAGAATTTACAGTCTACTGTGATGCATCCGGCCAAGGACTAGGATGTGTATTAATGCAAGAGGGACATGTAGTAGCCTATGCTTCAGATCAACTCAGAAAACATGAAAGAAATTATCCCACTCATGACTTGGAGTTAGCAGCTGTAGTGCATGCATTGAAATTATGGAGGCATTATCTGATTGGAAAAAGAACTGAAATTTGTACGGACCACAAGAGTTTGAAGTATATCTTTACCCAACCAGATCTAAATCTCAGACAACGTAGATGGTTGGAACTTATCAATGATTTTGATGTCGGAATCAACTATCATCCTGGGAAAGCTAATGTGGTCGCTGATGCATTAAGCAGATCAGCTCAATGCAATAGCTTGGCACTGCAAGGTCAACAACCGCAGTTATGTGAGGAATCCGCAAGGCTAAACCTTAGTATTGTGACTAATACTGAGGTAGTGTCTATGGAAGTAGATTCCACACTGGAGAAGGATATTCGTGAAGGGCAAAAGAATGATAAGTGGATTTAGAAGATTAAGCAACTAATGAAAGAAGGAAAAGCACCAGACTTTAAAGAAGATGAACAGGGAACTTTATGGCTGGGGAAGAAAATATGTGTACCTGATATCAAGGAGATTCGAGAACTGATACTGAGAGAAGCCCATGATTCATCATATTCTATTCATCCAGGAAGCACAAAGATGTATCAAGATCTAAAGGATCGGTATTGGTTGCATGGAATGAAACGTGATGTGGCGGAGTATGTAGCTCTGTGTGACACATGTCAGAAGGTCAAAGCAGAACATCAAAGACCCGCAGGGTTACTTCAACCAATTAAAATTCCTGAATGGAAATGGGAAGAAATAAGTATGGACTTTATTGTGGGATTGCCGAGAACTCAGTCTGGATACGACTCTATATGGGTCATAGTGGACCGTTTGACCAAAGTGGCTCACTTTATCCCAGTAAAAGAAAGCTATTCTGGTTCAATATTGGCAGAACTATATATGGTAAGAATTGTATGTCTGCATGGAGTGCTGAAGAAAATAATATCGGATAGGGGTACTCAGTTCACTTCCAGATTTTGGCAAGAGTTGCATGAGTCTATGGATACTCGACTGCATTTCAGCTCGGCATATCATCCGCAAACTGACGGTCAAACAGAGCGCACTAATCAAATTCTTGAAGATATGTTGAGAGCGTGTGCTTTGAAAAATAGTAGGAGTTGGGATAAGAACCTACCGTATGCCGAATTTTCTTATAACAACAGTTATCAAGCCAGTTTGAAGATGTTTCCGTTTGAAGCTTTGTATGGACGGAAGTGCAGAACACCATTGTTTTGGAATCAAACTGGGGAAAGCCAAGTATTTGGGCCTGAAGTGTTAAGGGAAGCTGAGAGACAAGTACAAGAAATCCGGAAGAATTTGAAGATGGCTCAGTCGAGACAGAAGAGTTATGTTGATACTCGACGTCGTGATTTGTCATTTGAGATTGGTGATCTCAAGGTGTCACTCGTGAGAGGGTTGAGACGATTCAAGGTGAATGGCAAATTATCACCCCGATATATTGGTCCTTTCAAGGTATTGGAGAAAAGAGGAGAAGTAGCCTATCGGCTCGAGCTACCATCTCACTTATCAGATGTACATGATGTATTCCACGTGTCACAATTGAAGAAATGCTTAAGAGTCCCTGAAGAACAATTGCCAATAGAAGCAGTAGACGCACAAGAGGACCTGACCTATGCAGAACAACCTGTTAATATTCTCGAGACGTCAGAACGAGTTACGAGGAATAAATATACTAGTATGTGCAAAGTTCAATAGAAACATCACTCAGAAGAAGAGGCAGCTTGGGAAAGAGAAGAAGACCTCAAGGCGGAGTTTCTCAGTCTATTCTCTTAGGACGTCCAAATCTCGAGGGCGAGATTTCTTTTTAGGGGGGTAGAGTTGTAACACCCACTATTCTTAAGAGTGAAAAAAAATTGTAAAATGAATTTCTAATGAGATAAAAACTTTTTCTTGGGAATAAAATTCATATAAGGCAAATTGCATCATGTTTGAATGATTGTGTGAATTTTTTAAAATTTAAATTCGCTAGAAATTTGGTTTACAAATTCAAAACATAAAAGAGAAGAAAAAGAAAACAGAAAAGAAAAAGAAAAATAAAAGAAAAAGGAAAACCCCTCCCTGGGCCGAATCCTCCCGCCGGCCCAAAACCCTCCTCACACCCGCGCCGACCCGCACCCCTCTCCCCTCTCTCTCTGCCGCCCGGGCCCCGCGCGACAGCCGCCCACACCCCATCTCTCCTCTCTCTGTCACCTAGCCCCGCATGTCGGCTCTGTCTTCCTCGCGCCCCCGCCGCTCCCATAACGCACGCGCACGATGCCGCCCCCATTTCCTCTTTTCAACGCCATCCGTTTCTCTGCAATCAAGCACTGGCTAGTGCCCTATGATGGTGCCATCAGTTTCTCAGCTGAACCCCTATAAAAACCCGACCGATTCCCCTCAGATTTCACCATCGACGCACCAGACCCTAGCTCTGACGAGACTCGGTAATGACGTCACTGTTCCCGACATTCCACCCACTATTTCTCCTCGGGAGTTCATCTAACATCTTCCCCGTGTTGTTAGGAGCCCGCCGGACATCACCATTGAGGTGGAACGCCGCTGCGTCACCGTTTTCATCGGGCGCCGACAAGCTCCACCGCCCTCCGTCGTCGCCGGCTAACTTCCGTCCAAATTCCGGCCTCGCGACCACCACTGGTGAGTTCCCCTCGCTTCCACCTTCCGTTTAAGCCTTTTGGTTGTACCCCATGGCCTTCGTTTGGCGATTTTGGTCGCCGCTGGCGAGTCCGCCGCATCGTGTGCGTCGCCGCCGCCGCGCGTCGCCCCTGCACCGTCGCTCCTGCCTTTCGGGGTGACATGGCCCTTTGTCGCCCGTCCATTTTGTTTCAACGACCAAGATTAGAACCCCCGTACCCCTTCAGTACATTAAATCTGGGCCACCCATTTTAAATCCTACGACCCACGTTCAAACCACTTTTCCCGCCATCAGTTTTGCGCCCAAGCCCCTGGAATCTTGCGGGCTACCCCCTGGGATTCTCTGGAATTCAAGTCTAGCCCCTAGAAATGTCAAACTAGCCCCTGGACTTTCTGGAAATTAGGAAAATACTGGTTAATTGAATAAAAAGTGTTTTTAAGCCCTTGGAGTATTATAAAATAGCAAATAAAATCTAGAAAATTGTAGAATAATCCCTGGACCTAATAAAAATTATTTTTAGCCACTGGAACAGTTCTGTTTTTATAGAAAAGCCCCTGTTACTTCTAGAAATTAAATAAAAGTCCTTAATTTGTATAAAATACATATAAAAACATATATAAATATGTTTTATTTATTTTCATTTCTGTATTATTTATTAAACCATTTAAATTACTGAAATAGTCATAAAAATACTTTTTAAGTATATTTAGTTCATAAAAATTGTTTTGCACATAGAAATAATTAATAAAAATAGTGTAAAATTTGTAAAATTTACATTATTGATTATAAATATAATTTAAGATTATTTTGAAGGATAAAAATTTCTAGAAAATAATATTAGGTTTCTAATAGAAATAAAAATAGTATAAAAATCTATAAAAATATGTTTTACTTATTAAATTTCATTTAACTTTAATTTCTCATCAATGGATGTATGTCTATAATATAAACCAACCCTAAAATCACTTTTGCGTAGGAATTTGCGTTTATTTGAATTGTTTGCATTTTGTTATGTTCTTATTGTACGTTATTTTTCGTGCATCGTCGTAATTTTAGAGTCGGGGCTAGAACCCACTTTTAATCTTCAAGAGCAACAATTTCTCGACGACCCCGAAGCACAATTTGGAGGCAAGTTCCTTGACCATCTTGCACCCTTTTTGTTAAGTTTTAGTTAGTTGCATGCTAAATTAAAATATGAATCCAATGTGATGTTTTCCTAGATTTTCCACAATATTCCTTGTCAACATGGTTTCGGTGTTTTAGTATTAAATTAGTTTACGCTTAGCCATGCTTAAATGAAATATGGTCTATTCTACAATATTACATTTGAAGTACTTTGATTCATGAATTGATGGCTATAATGGAATTAGTAGATAGGAATCTGATAGGGGGTTTTGTATGGATTGGTGCATGCGTGCACAAGACCTTGGTTTGGGGCTTGACACCTATCAGATTCTAAGGACCGTTTTATGGAAGAAGTTGCTAAGCCTTTTAGTATCACCACAGAATTGTATATGGGACAACTTGGTTTAGTAATTTGGTCTCTCCCTGTGTAGGATAGGTAATTGATCGGGCGGGGAATGGGCTTTGCCTTGGGATCCGCATGGCTCAAGAGGGGGCTTCTCCTAGCGGAGGGAAAATAGACTCCAGATGCCGGAGCGGTGAAACCTTAGAGTACCCATTGCAAGTTGGGAGAACCATCGGAAACACCTCGTAGTGATCTCCTGGCCACACACCTACGGAAGTGTGTAATTGTAGTTGGCTACCACGGGCATCAGGGTGGTTTATCTTAGTCCACCTGGCAACAGGGGACGAAATCACGAACTTTGGGTAAAGTATACACACTCTGCAGAGTTTTGTCAAACTGTCTAGACAGCCGTGCTCACGGACACGAGCGGCTTGGAAAACAAATTCATAATTAGCACATAGTTACATAATGAATGGTTTGGGTTTGGTCTTACCTGGATTAAGTTTGGGATGTTGGTTGGGATTTCACCTTGATGTAGGTGCTTAATAAACAATTAAGAGTAGGTTGTTACTGCTATAGTGCTTATCCTATTAATTGCCTTCCTTGTTGTGAACCACACATGTCATAACTTCCCAACTTGCGAGTACTGTTGGTACTCAAACTTGTTAGTTGCATATTCCCCCCCAGTCTACGAAGACACTGAGGTGGAGAACCAGGACTTCTACAGAGATCCCGAAGAGATGTTCTAGGCTGGCGCTCCCCCATGCAACGCCTGTGTTGGAGCCCTTTGTTTTGTATTTTCGCTGCTTGTGTACTTTTATTTTAGACCTGGAAGGTCATTTATGTAATAAGGTGATGTACTCGAACATGGTATTTTATTTTGTATTTCACTTTCGTCTACACATGTATGAGTTGAACTGATCCTGGCATACATGTGGAAAGCATCTGGTTGTCTTCTTAGTACCAGGTGTGACACACGTATCTCTTCTTCCATGTCTTCCTCTTCACTCTCTTCCATCTCTTCCTCCTCTTCATCATATCTATCCTCTTCTTCCAAAATCCTCTTCTTCTTTTCCATAATTCTTTGTGATTGCCGAACACGTTTTCTTGAAGGGCCAGCTTGTTCTTCAGACATCAACTCTAACGTATCACTAGCAATTTCTGTGAGTCCTATCCTAGAAGATATCATAAAATCTCCTGCTTCCTCAACTTCATCTTTATAGATAATACTGTCATCTTCTTGAATCTCCATATACTCATCATAACGATGAGGGTGCACTTCAGGGTTAACTATATACACAACCCACCAATTTTTCAAACTTGGGTGAGGATAACTTAAATAGTACACTTGTACCACTTGATTCGCAAGTACAACATTGTTGTTATGGGTTGTGTACCGTGACTTGTGGTTGACCTCCACCATTCCAAAATCATCAATTTGTGTGTCCGATGTTGGATCAAACCATTCACAGTCGAAAATCACAAGTTGAAGTGTTTTTGGACCGCGAAATGGTATCCGTTGATATCGTACTTGCTAAATTCCGTTGCTCTCAATTGACCATGCGACATCTGTCGCAAGTCATCGGAGATGTTGACATCTTTCATACACTACATAAATAAACAAAGTTAGCATCTTATGATAAACATGCGAACTAATATTGAAAGAAAAAACTGATAGAAAATTACATGTTCACGGAACCAGTCCACAAAGCTTTTTCCACCGTTTATGCCATGCTGACGCATCTTATCCAACTGACTTTGTGTATGTTTTCGTGAAGATTTCCAATACAACTTGTCAAACATTTCAAAATATGGTAACACCTCCTCCATGTTGAAAAATATGTAAAGCATGGTGTAGTTACTCTCTTGTGCTGAAATATAATGAGAATTAGCAGCCCCAACACCTTTACCCTTCCATTGAAAAATCTTAAACTCACTCGTAGATTGCTCTTGTACATTATGATATCGTGTGACACTTGCATTCACGTTGTTAGCACGTGAAAAATATTTGCTAGAGAAGTTAGTAATCGCTTTAGCTGCAAATGCTTCTGCAATACAACCCTCAACTCTTGCTTTGTTGTGCACTGTAGCTCTTAGTTTCTTCAATTCTCTTTCTTGGCTATACATCCACCTAAATTGTGCAGGACCTGCTACCAATGATTCATAAGGTAAATGCACCAGCAAATGTTGCATAAAATTCATAAATCCAGGCGAGAACACTTTTTCCATCTTGTATACAAGCACAACAATTTCTTTCTACCACTATCGCATCATCTTTTTTGACACTTCCGTAGCACAAATATGTCTATAAAAGTAGCTAAGTTTAGCAAACATCTTCCACAAATCAGGTTTGAAGTAGCCAAGAAACATTACTGGTATAAGTCTCTCCATCATAATGTGATAATCATGGCTCTTCAACCTATTTAGTTTACCAGTGTTGAGATTAACCCATCGTTTTATGTTTGCTGCATAGCGGTCTGGAAACTTCAGTGTTTTCAGCCAACTAAGTATTTGCTTTCTTTCTTCTGGTCTAACACAGTATGGAGCTCGTGGCCTACTTTCATTTCCGCTTGCATTTGTTATAACCTCAAGCCCAGGACGATCGCAAATATCAGCTAAAACTTTCCTCGCACTCAAATTATCTTTAGTTTGACCGGTAAAATCAACACACATGCTTATGATGCTTTCAGCGACATTATGCTCCTGGTGCATAAAATCTATGTGTAGGATCGAAGAGCACGTGAAAATCTACCAGAGGGGGGGTGAATGGTAGATTTAAAAAATCTTACGCAACGGAAACAATTAAATCTCAACCCCTTCGGCAGAAAAACGATCTGTTAAAGAAATCGTGTGTGAGACTAATCTAAACGTGTTTCACCGGGACAAAAGTGATATATATCATAGAGAATCAAGTCACGAAGAAAACACAAGAAGAATTACTCAAATCTTTTGAGAGAAACTCAAGTTATGATCGAAAGATCAAACAAAGGTCAATCTGTCCTACCCGAGAAAAACAGTTCTGGAATGCTGAAAAGAAACTCGTGTAGATCAGAAACCACAAATCCAATGACTGTGAAATTTTGATAGACAATAGATAATCAAGTTGTGAAGACAAAACAAAAAGAATCACGTCAATTGGATATGTAAAACTCGAGTTATGATAAAACCACCGACAAAATGTAGTGCTGTCCAGAAACTCGACGAGTAAAACTTGTCTGGAACAAGTCGGACGAACAAGGCACAAAAGTTCCATCAATCTATGAATTTTATTCAATAGAACACAAGAGGAACAGCCCCAAAGTTGTGCACCACTAGCTCTGGCCTCCCTTGCTTATATAACCAGCCCTTAGGCCAACCCAATCTCAACTAGGACTCCAATCCTACCCCAATCACGAATCGAAACTTTCCATAACTGCTTTGGACTCTTCTATACGCAGATAGAAGCAATCTTAAGACTTCCAAACACCTTAGGATCGTATCCCACATTTCTAAAACAACTCAAATTCATGACCCACACGAAATCCTATCATAACCAATTCAAATCTTTCCATATTTGAGTCAAACCCGACTCAGTCGCAGCCTGAGTCCATAACCTAGTCGGTTGGACCTTTCTGACCAATTCTTTACGTCCACATCTCATAATCACGCCTCAGAATCATGTAGCCACGTCCAGGCACTCCTTGCACACGTGCAAACATCTTCCAATGACGTCCACGATACCTTCATATGCATTGTTCTTGATTCAAACATGATGCGCAACCTCCTGATCAACTCAACCACAATTCCTCCCAAACTTGGTTGTTGAACCTCATCTTCTCCCTAAGACTAGTTCAATGGATCTTGTCACCAGCCATGTCTTGAACTCAAGCAACACCTGCACATGAATAAACAACCAATCCGTACGAGCCCAAGTCCGCGACTTGACTCAAGTCAGTTCCGAACACAACACCTTACGTGAGCACCTCACATAAGCATGTTGCAAAGCATATCAAAATGATATCAGCCATATTAACCAAAACGCACCAAAAACATAGCAAATGAATACTAAGGAATGTTTCTAAGAATATAATGCAAGTTCAAAACATTGCAAGATAAAAGCAGAAACATTGTGATCAAGCTCCGAACCTTGCCAAAGCTAACCGAAGCTTGAGCTGGAGCTTACCAAAGCTAGTACAATCTAGCGCCGGAGCTTACCAAAGCTAGTACAACCTAGCGCCGGAGCTTACCAAAGCTAGTCGGAACTAGTCATCCCAAAAGTCGGAGCTAGAAAAAACATGTTGGAGCTAACCAACATAAGTCGGACCTAGCAAAACATATCGGAGCTTAACAAAGACATGCCGGAGCTATCAAAGACATGCCGGAGCTAAAGACAAAGCTCACCGGAGCTACCCAAAGCATGTCGGACCTAGACAAAGAAAGTCGGACCTGTTGTCGGACCTTGCAGAAGCTTGGAGCTAGAGTCGGACCTTGCTAAAAAGTTGTTATGGCAGCATTCAAAACTTTTATTGTCGAAGCCAATGTATTCAGCACAAATAGGTCTCACAATCTCCCCCTTGATGAATGCATTGGCAACACCACTTAAGATCCGAACATTGGCTTATTCACATTAAAAGTTTTGAAAACAATTTCTCCCCCTTTGTAAAACAGAAATAAAATGAGAAGAAAACAAAAATTCTTCCTCTGAATATGTGCAATGTGTAATCAATTTCTCCCCCCTTGCATACTTATCTTTAAAAATTCATAATTCACATATTATCTCTCCCCCTTTGACAATGTATTCAGCAAGGTTCAAAAGAGAAATTTCAAATGTTATGAGCATATTATAACATATACATATAAATAAAGCTCATCCAAGTCATACTATCAAGTAACTTACACTATCACATCAATGAGATACATAAAGTAGTGTAAGCCATGCTAGAGATCAAATGTAATTTTCAATTTAAGCAAGTCATGATCTCACAACCTTAACTATTTCAATATCTGATAGCATGACACTTGTTGCTGCATTTTATTTTTTTTCAAGGCACAAATTTAGATCATATGATATTTGCAAGAGATTATATGCACATCTGCCTTATTCTAACCAACCCAGCCAAGCCTATATCGTTTGACAATCAGAAGCTTAAGAAATGGTTTTAGTCATACACAACTTCTTCCAAGTTCATATCTAAGTGCAATGATAAGCCAAATCAAAAGAAGAAGTGTGATGCATGCATGTTCTCTTGATCTTTTCTCAATTTATATTTGTTCATAAAAAATCAACATGTGAGTTAATTACTTGATTAATTATTTATGATTAAAAGCACTTGTGAACATGCAACAAGTTCAAAACAGCAAGAAAGTTCGATCATGGCCCGATTTAGTGTAAGTAATTATTCCAATTACTAGTCTTGGCAAAAACTACAAAATGTATAACACGAGTAATGTAGTAAGAACTCTCAGCATGTAAAAGGAATCACAAGTCATATATGTATGAAATACTATGCCCATATTATTTTAATTTCAGATTCACACATAGACTTCTCAAGTTTGAAAACTCCCCCTCAATTTAAGCCATGAGGATGCATAACCCCTATTTCACTATGAATGTAACAAGAACAAGTGAAATCCAAAGGTTTTGTAAAAATGTCAGCCAATTGTTGTTCGGTATCGACAGGGTGAAGCACAATTTTTCCTTTTTCAACATTATCACGGAGAAAGTGATACCTAATGTCAATGTGCTTAGTTCTAAAATGTTGCACGGGGTTTTCAGCGATGCGAATGGCACTTGTGTTATCAAAAAACAGTGGAACACTATCTAGATCAACGCCATACTCTTTAAGTGTTTGAACAATCCAAAGAATTTGTGAGCAAGCACTAGCAGCAGCTACATATTCAGATTCGACTGTGGATTGTGCAACTGAATTTCGTTTTCTAGAGGACCAAGCAACAAGTGAATTACCAAGAAAATGACAAGCACCGGAAGTACTTTTCCTATCAATCCCACAACCTCTAAAATCAGCATCGAAATAAGCTTTCAAAGTAACGGTTGAGGAAGAAGGAAGAAAAATGCCAAATTCTTGAGTTCCATGTAAGTACCTAAGAGTCCTTTTGATGGCTTGACGATGTGAAGCACGTCGGGAGTCTTGAAACCGTGCACAAAGACATACGCTGAATTGTATGTCCAGTCTTGAAGCCTTGAGGCACAAAAGTGATCCGATCTTGCTTCTATATTCTTTTTGATCCACGGGTTCACCATCTTCATCAAGTTCAAGTGTTGTTGCTGTTCCCATTGGTGTCCGAAGAGGCTTGCTTTTGTCCATGTTGAAGCGCCTTAGGAGGTCTTTTGTATACTTCGTTTGATGCACAAAGGTACCCTCCTTGGTTTGCAGCCCCAAAAAGTACGTGAGTTCTCCTATCATACTCATCTCAAATTCTGAACTCATCATAGATGAAAACTTGGACACAAGATCATGAGAAGAACAACCAAAGATAGTATCATCCACATACACTTGAATGAATAATGAGTCATTGCCATGCTTAAGCACAAAAAGAGTTTTATCAACCTTGCCCATGGTAAACCCCTTTTCAAGTAAGAATGTTTTTAACCTATCATACCATGCTCTAGGGGCTTGTTTGAGACTGTACAATGCTTTGGACAGTTTGTAAACATGATTAGGAAAATCTGAATTTTCAAAACCCGGTGGTTGTTTGACATAAACCTCCTCATCTATGTAGCCATGAAGAAAAGCACTTTAACATCCATTTGATATAGCTTAAAATCTTTAGATGCAGCAAAAGCTAACAAAATTCTTGTGGCTTCTAATCTAGCAACAGGAGCAAAAGTTTCATCAAAATCTAGACCTTCAACTTGAGTGAAACCTTGGGAAACCAACCTAGCCTTATTCCTAACCACAACCCCATCCTCACTTTGTTTATTTTTAAACACCCATTTAGTTCCAATTAAAGTGTGACCTTGAGGTGGAGGTACAAGTTTCCAAACATTATTTCTTTCAAAATTTTCTAACTCTTATTGCATGGCAATAATCCAAGATTCATTAGTGAGTGCGTGTGATATATCTTTGGGTTCAAAAGAAGCAACAAAAGCATAATGAGCATGAGAGTTTGGATCGCAAAACCTGGACCGTGTAACTCGTTTGTGCAAGCTTCCAATAATCTTTTGTGGAGGATGAATTTTGAGAACCCGGAGGGGAGTGGACACTTCACAAGCTTGTTCTTCTTCATGTTCATCACAAATCAATGAGCTTGTGACTTGAGGAGGATCTGGACCAGCAATGGTGGTCGTCGGTGCTGGCTGTGAATCAAAATCACGAGCTTGAACAATGTCATTAGCTGCTGAATTTTCGGGCAGCAGCTCCACCTCATCCTCATCTTCAACAAAAATGCTCTCCCCCTGTGGATATGGATCTGGACCTGCAACATTTGAGCTAGTACCTAGACTAGCTTCATTAAAAGACACTTCACAAGTCTCCGCAATTTTGTTAGTGTCAAGTAAAAACACACAGTAGCTTCTAGTATGAGATGGATAACCAAGAAACATGCCATCAATGGATCTAGGTTCAAATTTATCAAGATTACCATGTTTCTTAACAAAGCATTTGCAACCAAAGACCCGAAAGTGCGTAACACTAGGCCTATGTCCAAACCGGAGCTCATATGGTGTTTTACCTAGCTTAGCGCACAAGAAAACACGATTTGAGACATAACAAGCAGTTGCAATCGCATCAGCCCAAAATTTCCTAGGAGTTTGATATTCATCAAGCATAGTCCTAGCCATCTCAACTAAGGTTCTGTTCTTTCTTTCTACAACACCATTTTGTTGAGGTACATATAGTGAAGAAAATAGATGATCTATTCCATTTTCAGCACAAAAGTGATCAAAAGATTGATTTTTAAATTCAGTTATGTTATCACTTCTAATTGCTTTTAAAGATCATGGGTGATCAATTGATAATCTAAGAAATAAATTAAACCCAAGAGTATCTAGAATAATCATCAACAATAACAAGAACATATCATTTACCTCCGAAGGATTGAACACGTGAAGGTCCTACGGTGTCAAGGTGCAAAAGTTGACCAGATTCAGTTGTCATAATCATTGTGAGAGGAATATGTGAACCTGCAACCATCTTAGCATGTCTACAATAAGAGCACACAATTTGTTTGTCCCCTTTAAGCTTAGGCAACCCACGTATGCGATCACGAGCACTAACACGCGTTAGGTGATCAAAGCCTATGTGACCAAGTATACGATGCAAAAATATAAGTCTTTTGAATCATTAGCAACTAGACACCTATGCTTAGAGGAAGACATATGAAAATCAAAATCAGCTTTAAGAACTCTTCCAAACCGAGACATGTTAAAAATAAGCTCACTATTTGAACCTACAACTTTGTAGCAGTTTTTATTGAAAATAATATCCAGATTTTCATCTAGCCATTGTGAAACAGAAAGCAGGTTGTATTTCAAATTTTTGACAAGTGCCACATCCTTCAAAGTGTAGTTATCATTTACTCTAATCGAACCCTTAGCAGTTATAGGAGTTGAAGAATTATCGGCAAAAGTAACATTCCCTACACGTGACACAAAAGAGAGGGAGGAGAACCATTCTTTGTTACCGTTCATGTGGCGTGAGCAACCTGAATCCACAATCCAAATGTTCTACTTCCTCAAGCATGTAACCTACATAGAAGAACAATACGTCGATGACTCAATATTGGGGTTAGTCAAAAGGCATTTAGGTATCCAGTACTAAGTCACACAATGTGCAGCGGGAAAAACACGCGAAAGCTGAGATAAAACAGCAGGTTTATGAGTCAAAGTTTGAGGTTTTTTATTCTTAACTACTGACCTATAAGGTGTTACTTGTGTAGCACAAAAATCAGTAGCTCAAGAGGCAAAAACAGAAGGTCCGGAGGTAAACTTTGAATGTTTTTGAGTCATAACAGTAGGTTGCATGTTTCTTGCATTCGGTTTAATATGTGCAGCAAATTTTGCATGAAACATATGAGATCTAGCAATCATTCTTTCCCTTTTCTATTGTTTAGCTAGTCTATAATAAAAATCTATGACATAACCATCTCTACCACAGTAGGTACAATGAAATTTAACTTTGTGTTCATGTCTAAATGAGCAAGCAATATTTTTATTTGAAACCGAATGAGACAACACTCCTGCAGATTTGAAAACCACTTCTTTTTGTTTAGAAACTATTTGAATCAAATCACTTCCGAATGACTTTACAATTTTAGGTGGATGTGCCTTAGCATGAGCATGAGAATCAAAACATAAATCAGTTTTATCACTGCAAGACTTGGAAGAATTCAGCAGCAAGTTTAGGTTCTTATTCCCATTACAAAACTGATCTAATGTCCTATGCAGGTTATCAAGTTATTGGACAGATCAAGGCAATTTTCACAGGAAGTTTTTCCTTTTAATTTGCAATTGGTACAATATTTAACTTCATGAGAATGTAAAGCATTACTCAATATTGAAATTTCATTCAAAGCATCTTTTAGTTTCTTTTCAAGACCATCACAACTCGTACAATGCAAATCAATTGTAGAACAAGAAGCATCTTTTAAGTTTCCAATGTCAAGTGGAGCAAGCTTTTTGTTCTTTTCAATTTCAAGTTCAAGTCTATCTAGAGTAGAGGAATGTGCAGTTCTTAATGTGGACAATTGGACATAGATTAAATCACACGAGGGACAAGAAACATCACTAGGAATCAAGGTTTTCAAATGGTTGATTTCAGATTCTAGTGATTCAATTTTAGCAGCATTATCCCTAAGCTTTTTGTCCTTTTTCTTAACAATAATAGTTGCACGAGAAATTGCATCACATATTTCATTAAGGTAGAACATACCTCATCATCGTCACTATTGTGTTCTGCATCCTCCTGACTTGATCTTGTTTTTGTTTTGCCCACCATGAAGAATAAGTTGGCCAAATCATCTTCATCTTCGTCACTTCCAATGTCCACATCGCTTGAGCCAAGTTCCTGAAGTGCAGAGATAAAACTGTTCACCAGTTGGCGACCTGTAAAGCCCTTCTTCTTCTTCTTATCATTTGTTGAGGAGTGCTTCGTCCTTGATTGTTTTTCTTCTCGGGAAGTAGAACCAGAAAGGTTAGGGCATTATGTACGAAAGTGTCCTGTCTTACAACATTCGAAGCATCGTTGAGGTCCGGAGCTTTCTCTCCTTCTAGTTCTCACATTTTGCAATGCTTTTGAGAACCTAGTAGAGAGAAGTGCTAGCTCCTCCTCTGGAAATTCCTCGATCTGCTCCAGTGTTAGTGAGGACAACAAAGCAAGAGTATTGCAAGATGATGATTGGCCGAAGCTAGGCATATCACGTTGCGAGACAAATGCAATAGACTTATTTGGGTTCTTACGTGATAAGATGGCAATTACATGATTTTTGAGTTTAGAGTAAAGCACATCTAAAGTAAGTATACTCATGACAGTAGATTCACGAATAGATGTAACTTTCATCTCCCAGATTGACATGTCTAATTCACTAAGAAGTTGCCTAGCATTTTCAGCATCAGAAAAAATTAACGTTGACACTATGCAAGTTACTGAGAATTTTGTTAAAGCGAGCAAAGAGATCATCGATGGACTCACCGGATTGCATCTCGAAGCGCACGTATTCTTTCTTGAACATGTCTTGCCTTACCTCCTTGCTCGTGTTGGATCCTTCGTGATAGTCATAAAGTGCTCTCCATATATCGTATGCCGATCGGAGATGTGCAATGCGGTCGAAGTCGCTCTGAGTGAGTCCTTGGATGATCAAGTTTCGGGCTTTGTTGTTGTCGTCGACGTCCCGTAGGTTTGTAGTCGTAACTTGATCGTTTGGTGGCACTTCGTAAGGCTTTTACACCTTCTCCCATATTGTGAAGCCTTGCGCCTGGATGAAAGCCTCCATGCGTGCCTTCCAAACCTGAAAATCAATACCAGCAAACACACAAGGTTTGGCGGAGTATTTCTCAAATCACAATGATTAGAGCACCGTGGCTCTGATACCAATTGTAGGATCGAAGAGCACGTGAAAAGCTACCAGAGGGGGGTTGAATGGTAGATTTAAAAAATCTTACGCAACGGAAACAATTAAATCACAACCCCTTCGGCAGAAAAACGATCTTTTAAAGAAATCGTGTGTGAGACTAATCTAAACGTGTTTCACTGGGACAAAAGTGATATATATCAATCAGTTCACGAAGAAAACACAAGAAGAATCACTCAAATCCGTCAAGAGAAACTCAAGTTATGATCGAAAGATCAAACAAAGGTCAATCTGTCCTACCCGAGAAAAACAGTTCTAGAACACTGCAAAGAAACTCATGTAGATCAGAAACCACAAATCCAATGACTGTGAAATTTTGACAGATAATAGATAATCAAGTTGTGAAGACAACCCAAAATGAATCACATCAATTGGATATATAAAACTTGAGTTATGATAAAACCACCGACAAAAGGTAGTGCTGTCCAGAAACTCGACGAGTAAAACTTGTCTGGAATAAGTCGGACGAACAAGGCACAAAAGTTCCTTAAAACTACGAATTTTATTCGATAGAACACAAGGGGAACAACCCCAAAGTTGTGCACCACGAGCTATGGCCTACCTTGCTTATATAACCAGCCCTTAGGCCAACCCAATCTCGACTAGGACTCCAATCCTACTCCGATCACGAATCGAAACTTACCATAACTGCTTAGGACTCTTCTATACGCTGATAGAAGCAATCTTAAGACTTCCAAACACCTTAGGAACGCATCCCACATTTATAAAACAACTCAAATTCATGGCGCACACGAAATCCTATCATAACCAACTCAAATCTTTCCATATTTGAGTCAAACCCAACTCAGCCGCAGCCTGAGTCCATAACCTAGTCGGTTGGACCTTTCCGACCAATTCTTTACGTCCACATCTTTTCATCACGCCTCGGAACCATGTAGCCACGTCCATGCACTCCTTGTACACGTGCAAACATCTTCCAGTGACGTCCACGATACCTTCATATGCATTGTTCTTGATTCAAACATGTTGTGCAACCTTCCGATCAACTCAACCACAATTCCTCCCGAACTTGGTTGTTGAACCTCATCTTCTCCCTAAGACTAGTTCAATCGATACCGTCACCAGCCATGTCTTGAACTCAAGCAACACCTGCACATGAATAAACAACCAATCCGTATGAGCCCAAGTCTGCGACTTGACTCAAGTCAGTTTTGAACACAACACCTTACATGAGCACCTCACATAAGCATGGTGCAAAGCATATCAAAATGATATCACCCATATCAACCAAAATGCACCAAAAACTTAGCAAATGAATACTAAGCAATGTTTCTAAGAATATAAAGCAAGTTCGAAACATTGCAAGATAAAAGCAGGAACATTGAAATCAAGCTCCGAACCTTGCCAAAGCTAACTAGAGCTTGAGCCGGAGCTGACCAAAGCTAGTACAACCTAGCGCCGGAGCTTACCAAAGCTAGTCAGAACTAGTCATACCAAAAGTCGGAGCTAGAAAAACATGTTGGAGCTAACCAACATAATTCGGACCTAGCAAAACATATCAGAGCTTAACAAAGACATGTCGGAGCTAAAGACAAAGCTCACCGGAGCTACCCAAAAACATGTCGGACCTAGACAAAGAAAGTCGGACCTATTGTTGGACCTTGAAGCTCGGAGCTAGAGTCAGACCTTGCTAAAAAGATGTTATGGCAGCATTCAAAACTTTTATTGTCGAAGCTAATGTATTCAGCATAAATAGGTCTCACACTATGTTGTGCAGTAAAAGCAACGCCTTTGCATATGGTAGCTCCCAAACAAAAGAAATATGAGTCCAGTTGTGTTTTGTACCATACCCTTCAAAACAACCTTCAGCGGACTCTTTTAACTTTTCATGCCATGCCATTTTTTGTTCGCTTGTCAATCGACGAGGGGGTCCTTCTGTAACACTTTTGCCTTTTTGAAATGATCGTGTATCACTCCTGTAAGGGTGATTTAAAGGAAGGAATCGTCGATGGCAATCAAAGAAGCTAACTTTTCTTCCATACTTCAACCTAAAGGCATCGGTGTCAGACATACATATGGGGCAACACAATTTTCCATGGACACACCAACCAGCCCAAATGTCGTATGCCAACAAATCATGTATAGACCATAGATATGCGGCACGTAAAGTAAATTCACATTTCATATGACTGTCGTATGCCTTTACACATGGCCATAGCTCTTTCAAATCCTCAATCAACAGTTGCATAAACACATTAATTTTTGTCCCAGGATGTTTAGGACCAGGAATGATGGCCGCGAGGAATATGTATCCTTCTTTCATGCACATGTTGGGAGGGAGATTGTAAGGCATGATGAAAACAGGCCAAGAAGAGTATGGACTGTTACTTGTGCTGAAAGGAGTGAAACCATCTGTTGACAATCCAAGATGCACATTTCTTAGATCTTTACCAAACTCCAGATCGAAACGGTCTAGACCTTTCCATGTCGTGCCATTCGAAGGATGTACCATAATATCTTTGTCATCACTCTCACGTAACCCTTCTGAATGCCACCTCATCTGCTTCGTTGTTTCTTCAGAAAGGAACAATCGTTTAAGCCCGGACATGATAGGCATGTACCAAAGCTGTTTAACCGGTACATTTGTACTTATTTCCTCCCCATCATCATTCAAAACCTTCACATGTCTAGATGCATTGCAATGCATACATTGAGTATCGTTCTGGTGTTCCTTCCAAAGCAACATGCAATTATTCTCGCACGCATCAATTTTCTCATAACTCATGCCCAGACCTTTTAGAATTATCTTTGAATGATATATGTCTTCTGGCATCTTATATTTAGCCGAAAGGAGACAACTTCAGGATACCATTGTAGCAATTGTTTGCAAAATTGAACTTAGACTTCAACCCCATAAGTCTTGTGACCGCCTGCAGAACGGTCACACTAGCACCCTCATATACTTTTTCATCCGCGGAGGCAAGAAGTATGTAAAACTTTTTCACCTCCTCTGGCAGTGACTGCTCTTCGTACTCTCGACAAGCATCCGCTATCATCTCATCCATCCGATCTTCATTCTCGTTTCCGTCTGACTCACTAGCATGATCCATCTCTCCATGCTCACGCGACACTAGATAGTCTGGCATAAATATGTGCTTACAAAGGTGCAGCATCATTTCAGACCTCTCCAAACGTCGACGATTCTGGCACCTGCTACACGGACATTTCACAAAACGGGCACCACTAGGAAATGCTTGGTTCACAAACACATTTGCGATTTGTGCCCATTCCAAAGTGTACACACCATCTGAACTCCATCCATCATACATCACCTTACGGTCGTCACCCATTTTTCAACCTATACCATCAAAGCAGAAAAATCATTATAATTAGTTTATTTTCATATTATGTGACGGTCACTACAACTAGGAAGATAGGTCCTAAACCCACCCAAGAGTGGTCGAGTGGGGCGTGCTTATGACGACACGCGTGGTTTGGATCCAGACAAAATTTCGGCAGCATAACCCCGTTGTTCTCCACTGCACGCCCGAAAATGGTGCAGCAGAGAACATCAGGGTTATACCGTCGTAATCTCGTCCAGATACAGACTCGTGTCTCGTCAAAAGCCACGCCCCCCCCCCCCCCCCCCCCCCCCCGATCCACTCTCAGGCTGTCCAAAAAGGGACAATTCCGAACCTTCACATCTCACATGCCAATAGCATGTGATACGTGCTAATTCGAAATGGGTAATCAAATTCTATAGGTTACGTTCGTCATTTTCATTTTCCAATAATTTAAGAGAGAGGAAAGAACAAGACAGAGGAGGAAAGTTGGTCAGAGTTGAAAGTTCTAAGTCCGGATCCACCGTCCAGGCGCGGTTAATTAGTCGTTCTCATTGTCGTCGTACGCATCTGTGCTCGTCTTAACGCATACTTCACAACTAGAATCATCTTTCACTACAATCCTCTAAAGCTACCATAATTATAAAAATATTTACTATATTACAAACACATAATTAGTCATCATATCGCAAATGCTAAAAAGAAGCAATCACATGCATGATACAAACTTTTAATCACATTCAAATCATATAGCATAATGAATATGAATCACGTTCACGAGTTAGCAACTATATAATATGAATCACAATCACGAGTTAACACTAATCGCACATATAATATGCTCACATATTAGAAACTATTAATCATCCTCGCATATATATGTTAAACATGTAAATTTGCATATAATTTGACAATTAACTATTAATTAATCTAAGATATCCACATTAGCTATGAATTAAGCTCACACATAGAACATCACATATACAAACTCATGCACCAAACAAAATTTACACATAATATTCAGATATTTGAATTCATTTTACCTTATGCGTCGAGGAGGAGTGAGGGGCGTCGAGGGGGGCTGGACGGGGGGGGGGGGGGGGGGGGGGGGGGAGGGGGGGGAGGGGCGCTCAGGAGGCTCGGACGTGGGGCGCTGGAGAACGAGGCACCGGAGGGGGGCCGGACCTGGAGGCGTCGAACGCCGGCCGACCGAGGAGCCTGGCGAGTGGCGGGCGGAGGCGCGAGCGGGGTCAGGGGCACGGGCAGGGTCGGGGGCATGAGCTGGGTCAGGGGCGCGGGCGAGGGGCGGGCGGGGGCGCAGGTGCGAGCGACGGGCGCCGGCGATGGTGCGGCGGGCGGGGGGCGCCAGTGAGGGGCGGGCGGGCGACGGCGTCGGACAGGGCGCAGGCTCGAGTCAGGAAAACGGCACGCGCGTGAGAGAAGAGAAGAGCCGCGCCGAAGGGTTTAGGTCTAGTCGGGCCCGCTTAAGAGCCTCGGTTTGCCCAGGCTGACGCTCTTAAAGCCTGAGCCAGCCGAGCCCACTTTAAATGCGTTAGTTTGTCCCCGGCCGACGCACTTAGACCCTAAGCCACCTGGGCCCGTGTTATGAGCGTCGGTGCCACCGACACATTTAATATATGCGTCGATTCGGCTGACGCATTTAATAGGTGTGTCGGTTTGATCAAGAAAACCGACGCCTCTAGCTTATTGGTGTCGGTTAACAAAAACCGACACCCTTATACGAGTTAAATGCGTTGGGGCCGACGCATCTATGTAAATCGACACCCTATTCGTCATTTCCTGTAGTGGGTCTTCTAGTAGTTGGTTCGTTCAAAAAGATAGTTCGAGCTTTATCATACCGTTTATCGAGGTCGGGGTTGACGTCGATGGTGATAGCGCGACAATGACGAAACTTAATGACTTCATCGGCGAACCCTAATATATCTGGCTTGTTCACATCATCGTTGTGATCTTCTTCGACACCGGTAGTGAGCTCCCTGTCCAGATATGAATCCCTCATCTCTACTTCATTAAGTTCCTCCTCCCCATATTTGTTCCAACATCGATAATCCACCATGAATCAATTAATCAATGCGGTCGATAGTAGACAGAGAGAGTGCGGGAAAATTTTGCTAAGTTCTGCGCAAAAATTTTATCTAAGTGTTGCGAAAGAGCGCGCGGGAAACTAAAATACCTAGGCCAACAATCGGAGACGGACATATATAACGCCTATATTGCATTATTTTGTGGCCGAACAGGCACGCCACATGCGAAAGTTTCTATTCCCTGCTAGTGCATCATGGCACTGGCAGTGGGGTGCGACGCCGCGAGTGCCACGGTGTGCTGAAGCCAAGAACAACATCTTTCTCATACGGGCATGTCTAACTGGCAAGTGTGTGTCATGCCTTATATGCTCGTTGCAACATGCTCGGCTTTCTATGGTGTGACGAAAGGTCTTCAGTATGAAATAGAGACAGGCCCAAGTAAGGCTCGTCTCGCATTAGGTCGTCTCCCATTGCCAGGGTGAGGAATAGGCGATAGGCAAATTCGACTTGAACGGGCTTCTTCCTTAAGGTTCCCTACGTTGATGTTTAGAAATTATAATACTTCTAATGCATAAAAGTTACAATACAAGGGCGTTACAATAAGAGACTATATACAATTTCATATGGGCTATATTATACAATTTATATATTAAATATAGCCCATATGGACTAACATCGTGTGGCAAAACTGGACATACTCGTGCCTAATCCTATAGTCGTCGCTACAGACTACAGAAGACGCGGTTGGTCCACCCTTGCTTGCCACAGTCGGCGTCCGTGCACGGGTCATCCTCCTTGCTAGGTAGCGCCACGGGCGCTGGTATAAGGGGTCTCGGGGGCCACGTCACATCTTGGACATCATTAAGAGCTTGCATCCGACACCGCCTGCACTCCGTGTTGGTCCTCTTGATCGCAACAGACCCGACCGCTTTCTCGATGACGTCGACCTCGCCCTTGACCTGCCAAATATACTCGACGGTGTCACGGACCCCGCGGTCAGCGTCGTAGCAGAGGAGGGTGAGGACGTAGGCCGCACTTATGTGGCCGGCTGCGCCGCTCGAGCGAGACACTGGGCACCCGGCTGCACGCGCCCGTCCGTGAAGACGAGATTGAGCCTGGTGTTATAGCGCACCAGGGTTACCGACAACGGCCAGGTGCTCCACGAGGGAGCGGTAGAAGCGTGCCTCCTCATGCTAGGACCACAACCTCCAGCTCTACCGCTCCAGCGCCATGAGTCCGCCCACCACGCCCTCCTGGCATGCCGCATGCATGGCCTTGTAGGTGGCACGCAGATTGGAGAGGTCTTTCTTGGGCCGCGAGGAGCTTTCAGCGACGCGCCCTGCGATCTCAATCACAATTTCGTGCGAGAGCGAGAACTCCATAGGCTTCGGCGTCACGTGTTGCAAAGGAACCAATGAACCAATGGCTCGAGCGGCGGAGAGGAAGAGTACACGCGGAGAAGATGATGGTGTTCTGAGAAACCATGGTGTGTCTATATTAGGCTCTGTCTTGCACAGCTGGAACTTGTTACAAAAACAGCTTGTTTGAAAAGCTGGTGAAAAGCAGCTTCTGCTTATATCCAGCTTTTAGTTCATTTGAGAAACAGCTGAACTAATAAGCTGTTAAAGAAGTTTCCTATTTGGCACACCCTTAGCTTATTATTATGAAGAATCTGCAGCAGAAGCTATGTCAAACAGGCCCTTAATGTCTAGCTTGCTGGCGCACAGTAATGGTTCTAGCTTGCCGACGGTTTGCCTCTCGGCACGCAGTGATGGTTCTGGCTTGTCGGCGTGTGGTTCACATTGATGGGACGCACAAAGTAACAGAACCCCTCAGTTTTAAATATTGTCACTCTCGAGGAGTGCAGCAGTCACACTGGAAGTGACAGTGGCGGGAAAGAGTACAAAATTAAGAAGAGCGTTTGTAAAGCTTGTCTCTCTAGTAATGGAATGGGAGACGTGTCCGCTTCCTTGATAAAAGGATACACGCTCCTAAGAAAGACCGTCTCCTTTATTGTAATAATAGGAGTCACGCTTTAAGTATGCTCGTCTCCCTTATGTCAAAGAAGTGGGCGCGTCTCAAATATTGAATTAACTGAGATGATCCAAAAATTTGTTCGTCTCTTTTTACCCTCAACCGAGCCTGCTCTGATCCTCGCTGATGTCTCTGATTTGAGGTTCTTACGTAGTGTGTGATCGGATAATCAATCTGATCATTCTGAACTAGCGTCAGGTCCAAAGCATCCTAGTTGAATGTGGCCGTTCGCTGCACTTTCGATCCAATGATGTTGTGAAATAATTGAAAAGCACCTCATTTTTGTCTTGATTGTTTATTTTAAGTGACCCATCTGGTGCCCTGAGTTGATGAATATGCAACTTACGCTTCCTTGCATTGACTTTGAGGTAAAAGAACGTGTGCAGGCATCCCCTACTTCAGCCATAATTGCCTAGCTGCCTGTCTTTTCCTCATTCGACCGCAGCAAGTCCAAGGACTCGATTTTTCAGGTCCCTTAACAGTGATATTTCCTCAGCCCGCAAGGGCCGAGACTCTTGTGTGCATCTTCCCGTCGCTGAATCACCTCATTTGCTAGATGTAGTCGGAAACTTGCTCCTCCAAAAAGACCCTTGCTCCATTTATTTAGAACTTTGGCTGTGTTCTGTAACTTGTAGTGCAATGTCGTTAGTGGTAAATTCCTTTGAGTTTCTGTGTTCCATGCTTGAGAAATGGTTTCAGAAAATCCAGGTACGGATGGCCAAAGGTTTCAAAGCGGAATCTGTTTTTACGCCTGGATCTTTGCATGTTGCATAACACCAATGGACAGTGGCCGATAGTGAGGATGAGAGAGGCTGCAGGTTGAAACCCGAGAAGTGTTCACCCCAGTCTGAATTGCAGAAAAAATCGATCAAGTCTCACCATAGTCGGCGAGCTCTGACCATTACTCCAAGTAAATCTTCTACCAGCCAGATCGATCTCAAAAAGTTCATATCGATTTAGCATCGTCCAAAATTCCTCCATTAACCTTCTGTTTAGATTTGATTACTCTTTTGTCTGCCGCTTGAAGGATCAGGTTAAAATCACTAAGACATTGTCAAGGCGTGCTGGCCTCTGACTTTAGTGATCGCATCTCTTGAAGGAATGTAAGCTTGGCATTATCTTTCGTAGGTCCATAAACAATAGTTAGATAGAAAGAAATTTCGGATTGTATGATCTTCACCTGGGCAGTGATGGCGAATTCAGCAACAGTGGTGGAGGAAACTTGGATCAGATCCTTCTGCCATCCGATGACAATGCCACCACGTGTACCTTCTGCCGCCTTGTAAGCAAAAGCATCCAATGATTGTCCAAATGTTTCAGCTCTTATTGCTTCTGTAAAATCAGAATTTTTGTTTCTTGTAAACAGACAATCAGTGGTCTTGCTGAACTGATGGTAGCATTAACAGCTTGCCTTCGTGCTGGGAGGTTCAAACCTCGAATGTTCCAAATAAAACTAGACAAATTAGTGCACACTTGGTCTGACATTTTATTTTAGCAGAGCATCGCAGGTGAGGCGTCTCCAGGTTCTGAGGCTGAAGACTATCATGTTGAAACAAGCAATACCATACTTCAAACACAACAGGCCACCACTTCACTTTTAGTAATTGCTGAAGGAAAGACACTGAAAACATGATACACCACCTTTTCCATAACATTTGGCATGGCAAGCCAGCAAACCCAAAAAATGCCATGCCCCATCATGCCACACTCCTAACAAACATTGCTGCTAATATTATCATGATTTAAAATTATTCAACTAGTGATTGTCTCATGCCAGTCCGACATTCACTCAATGCCCTACGCCGCGGCCACTAAGGAAACCAAGGCACTGACAGCCTCTGTGACTGCTTTATCATCTAACTTCGTCACCACTCTGATCGCTTCAATGGTTTGCATAGATAATGGGCCATTGTAGAGCGCCAGATCCATAGCTTCATCTCCAATTGGGTCATCCTTTCCCGCCAGATCAAGTTGCCTAATGAAGCGATGGGCAGCCCTCTGTGCAATGGGAACAATGGATTCCTTAGCAGCTTGACGTGCACTCCGGCATGGTGGGTCGACAGATACGACCTTCTTCCTTGATTCAGCCTTGGGCGTTGGGTCCTTCAAAATTGGGGCAGGCGGTTGCGGAAAGACATCTTGCAAGAACTGATCCACAGGAGCCAAATTTTGTGGTTCAAGACGGTTTTGCTCAACTTCGTCATATACTGCTCTGTCCAATTTACCTGGGGTGTCATCTCCGCAGTGCTCATCGGTGCATCAGTGGTCTGCATTACCATGCTTGGAAAGGGAACAGCATTAGTCAGGACTAGGGCTTCATCCACCATTGGGTCTGCCAACTGTCGCAGTGAGAGGGACAGGCAGCAAAACCTTGAGGTGCTACCAATAATGGGATCATCCTGCATAGGAAACCCTTGACTGCAATTAAGGGTTCATCTTGCAGAGTAAGAGTTTTGTTTTGGGCAGCGACTGCTATGCAAGCAGCCCTCTCAACCTAACGGTGCCTTCGATTTTTTCACATAAGTCCTCCCACCTCAACCTACGAAATATGCAAAGGAGCCCCTGAGAAAAAGCACTGTTAGATTGTAATCTGAGGGCTTAAAACATCTGCTTGCACGCTTGCACAGAAGAGCTGCTTGCACAGCAGTCGCTGCCTTTGTTTTGTCCTGATTTGACCACCCAAATAGCTTTGGGGGATAGACCCTTGGTACGCCCATCCTTGATATGCTTACTCCCCAAAGGCGATCCCTATTGAAATCTTGAGTTCGAATGCCTACCATGCTCTCCATGACCAAACACCTGTCGACAAGTAGACGGATTGATGCGCCGCCGTTTTGTATGTTGTGCACCCGTCTCCTGGATAACCCGACTAGGAACGGCCTGACGTCTGACAATACCGAGGGTTTTGATCGTCGTCACTGTCCCTTCTCCTCTGAACCGTGGATGGTCCTGGTCTGCAAACTGCTCCACCAGTGGGGTGTCCTTCTTGGTGCCGTACCCAATCTGGAACTCCGGGTGTCTAAGTGAACCACTTGTAGAGAGGAAGTATCTCTTCCATTGAAGTGGAGTCTACAGAGGAGATATGGTGACTCCCCTCTGAGGACGAAGATGACTCTTGGAACATCAACTGTAATCATAATAGTGATCCAAGTGGATTACGACATCGACATGTAGTCCTTCCGAGGGGATGGCTGTTTAAGCAGACACGCAGGATGCCCACCATTCGCGCCCGCTCTGTAACGAATGTGGTAGGTGAACTTAATGATCACTGGGGATCGTGTTTTCATTATATAGGCCAATAGCCGCATAATAAACCCACCACGACTCACACCATGCACTCCGCGCATATAGCAAGCTAAACAACTGCCACTACGCACATGACTCAGTGATACCGTTGGCGATAATCACACACAACTCAGTGATAACCTTGGACTGATTCCTAATCTGACCAAGCAGAGAAAAGCAGAGAATGTGTTGCTCATTTTAACAGCCCCACTCAATCACAACGTCGGTTAACCAAATTGGGATTGACACAAATGGCATTGAACGGTGCTTTAGGAAGTGCTTTAGTGAAAATATCAGCTAGTTGATCCTTGGATGAAATGAAACGAACCTTCATTGCCTGTCTTGCCACTTGTTCTCTAACGAAATGAATGTCAACTTCAATGTGCTTTGTTCGAGCGCGGAAAACCGGATTAGAAGCTAGATATGTGGCACCTAAATTGTCACACCACAATATAGGTGCAGACCTTTGAATGACACCAAGCTCCTTTAATAGTGACAAAATCCAAATGAGTTTTGCACTCACATTAGCCATAGCCTTATATTTTGATTCAGTGCTCGAGCGGGTGACTGTGGTGTGTTTCTTTGAGCTCCAAGAGACCAAGTTTGATCCTAGTAAGACTGCAAGGCCACTGGTTGATCGCCTATCATCAGGTGATCCATCCCAGTCTAAATCTGAATAAGCATTCATTTCACTATCAGAGTTTCTAAAGAACTTCAGACCTTGGCTGCTAGTCCCTCTCACATACCGAAGGATTCTTTTTACTGCTGCCCAATGTTGATCAGTAGGATTCTAAATAAATTGGCATACTCGATTTACAACAAAAGAAAGATCAGGTCTTGTAATTGTGAGGTATTGCAACCCACCAACTATGCTTCTATATTGAAACTGTAAAGTCCCTGTTAGTGGTGTACCTGACTCTCTGGACAGCTTCTCTGTTGATGCCATTGGACTAGATATAGGTCTGCATTTGTTCATATTGGGTCTTGAAAGTAAATCCTCAGCATATCTTTCCTGGGAAATGGTTAGACCTTCTCCATCTGATTTAACTTCAATGCCTAGAAAATACTGAAGATTGCCTAAGTCTTTTACTGCAAAGTCTTCTTCTAACTTCTTGATCAGACTGTTTGTTGCAGTGGGTGAAGAGCTCACAATTATTATGTCATCGACATAAATAAGGATATATATAGTCAGTTCCTTCTGTTTTAATATGAAGAGAGATGTATAAAATTGTGAGCCTGAGAAACCCAAACCTTGCAGCTTCTCTGTCAGTCTAGAATGCCAGGCTCTTGGAGCTTTCTTAAGACCATATAATGCTTTATGCAATTTGCAAATGTAGGTTGGGGGAAAACTGGGTGACTCATACTCTGGTGGTTGACGTATGTAGACCTTTTCTTGCAAGAATCCATGGAGGAAGGCATTTTGGATGTCAATTTGTCTTAGGCTCCAACCTCTTGAGACAGCAAGTGACAAGATTACTCTTATGGTCGTGAGTTTGATCACTAGACTAAATGTATCAAAATAGTCAACACCATATCTTTGCTCAAACCCCTTTGCCACCAATCTAGCTTTATACCTTTCAACTGATCAATCGGCCTTTCTTTTGATCTTGAAAACCCATATACTGTCAATCAGGTTGATCCCTTTCTTGGGTGGAACAAGTGACCATGTTCTATTTTTCAGAAGTGCAAAATACTCTGAATCCATGGCTTTTTTCCACTCCTTGTGAGCAAGTGCTTCTGTTAGGCTGTTAGGTTCTAACTAATCATTAGTTGTGGCACCTGCAGCATACCTCATTGTACCATCCTTGAATTCTTTGGTCTTCACTATGTTGTCCTTCGATCTTGTTCTCATGGCATGACCAGTTGGTTGTTCTTGAGTTGGGTCTGAATATCCAGACTCACTGTCTACTTCAATATGAATATTCTGCTGACGACCTGCATCTTTGGAGGGAGAATGATCTAAACATGAAAGTGCATCTAGGAATCCCTTGTGGGTTTTGGATGATTTATGACAAGCAAATAAGATCCTAACCACTTTGTTGAGATGAGCACAAGTTTTAATGAGAAAATGAGCAAAGATCCAAAAAGAAAGGAGAATGAGGAGCAATGTGGAAAAGAGCTCAAGGAACAAGTGTAGTAGATCATTGTATATGGAGTGTGTTAAGGAAACACACCCCAAGAGCTTAATAACAAATAACCTCACACACTGCACAAATTTATACAGGACCGGACTAGTCGACTAACATCGGACTAGTCCGATATCTCTATGCACAAGATCGGACAAGTCCGATATTCCCACGGACTAGTCCAATATCTCTCTGACTAGAATCGGACTAGTCCTCCCCAGTGTGGACTAGTTCTCAAAACACTTCACAAGTTGCACAAAATCAGACAAGTCCGATATTAGACGGACTCGTCCGAAAAACCCTCTGACCTAAATCAGACAAGTCCTCCAAGTGCGGACTTGTCCTCAATTCACTTAGGGTTTCACATTTCCGAACAAGTCCAATATCTATCGGACTAGTCCGAAGATTTCCAGAACCAAAATCGAACAAGTCTACTCTTTGTCGGACTAGTCCGATATTTCGGGACACCTAGGGTTTGCTACACATAGCACACCGGACTAGTCCGAAATTCCTAAACCATAACGGTAACTTTTGGGAACCCCATATAAATAGGTGTACACGGCCCATCTTTCAACTCTCTCGACCCCCTGCACCATCACACCTCCCAAGAGCCTCAAAAACACATCTCTCCACGAAATCAAATGCAACAAAGATCAATCCTTTGAGGATACACTTTGGATCATTGGAGAGACACGATTCATCACTCATTGAGATCTTGGTTTGATTCCCTAACACACTCCTGTGGTTTTCATTGTAATCTTTCGAGTGTCTTCTTGGTGGTGTTCTTGTTGTAATCTAGGGGAGCCCTCAACGTGTGAGAAGGCCCCTTGAATTTGGTTATTTCTCCCTTTGTGATTAGTGAAGAGGATTGGCCTTCGTGGCGATCCGACGAGGGTAGGGTGGGAGAAGACCTGGTCCTTTCGTGGACTCCTCAACATGGATATAGGTTGCCTCTGTGGGAACCGAACCACGGGATAAAATCATTGTGTTCTTCGTTTGTGCTCATTGTTCTTACAACTCATATATATATATATATATATATATATATATATATATATATATATATATATATATATATATATATATATATATATATATATATGATCAATCGTGTTCACTTTACGTTGAAACATTGAGTTTAAGATTAAATTGTGATACACCCTAGTTTATAGTTGTGAAACACTTAAATTACAAGTATAATTCCACTGCTTACATCTTAGAATCAAATTAATCGATCAAATTTGATTAACTTAGTCGGTACACACCGGACTAGTCCGCACTTGATCGGACTAGTCCGATATCTCGAGATTTGATCTGGTTGTTAAGTGTTGCAGGTTCCGACAAAATTCAAAAAGGCCTATTCACCCCCCCCCCCCCCCCCCCTCTAGGCCACATTCAAAACAGTCATTAGTGATGTTAGTATGTCCATGATCATGTGGAGAATCAGAAGTTGCCAAAGGTGGAATATTGGCTTGAGGATCAGGTGAAGCTGTGAGGTCTGAGTTTTCAGGAACCAAATTTTTAGAGACTTGACTATCTGAATGTCTGTATTCAGTTAAATATTGTTCAGAGTAATAGATGTTGAAGGGCAGCAGTAGCATGCTTGATTGGAGAGTGGTTTCTGTTGTGGTTCTAGGATGATCATGGAATGTCTTGAAGGAAAAAAAACATTTTCATCAAACACTACATCATCTGAGATGTATATTTTTCCAGTTTTCCTATCAAGACATTTATATGCTTTGTGGTCAGAACTATAACCAACAAAGGTGCACGAGCTAGACCTGAAACTTAGCTTCCTTGGATTGTAAGGCCTCAGTTGTGGCCAGCAAGCACAGCCAAACACCTTTAGGAATTTGTAGTCAGGCTTGCTTCCAAGTAGGCGTGTGACAGGTGCTTCATTGTTAATGACCTTGCTTGGTTGTCTATTTATAAGAAAACAAGCAGCTTGAAAGGCCTCATCCCAGAACCGAATAGGCATAAAGGCTTGGGCAAGGAGGGTTATGCCTGTTTCCACAATGCGCCTATGCTTCCTCTCAACTAGTCCATTTTGTTGATGTGTGTGAGGACTAGAAATGTTATCTCTTATCCCAATTTTATCAAAAAACTATGGAGGTGATGATACTCACCTCCCCAGTCTGATTGGACTATCAGAATTTTCCTCCCTAGTAGTCTTTCAGTGTGACACTGAAATTTCAGAAAAGTGGACTCCATATCAGATTTATGCTTAAGGCAATATAACCAAGTAAACCTGCTATATTCATTCACAAAGCTTACATAGTATTTGTACCCATTTACAAGGAAAATAGCAGGTCCCCAAACATCTGTGTAGATAAGTTCTAATGGACTAGAAACAACATGAGTTGACAAACTACAAGGCAACCGATGGGATTTTCCCTGCTGACATGCATCATGTACAGCAGGTGTTTTATTAGTGGTGAACGAAATATCATTCTAAGCCAAAGCCCGATGGATGACTGCAGATGTTGGGTGCCCTAAACGCTAGTGCCAGAGATCTTCAGAGTTTCTAGCAGTGAACGAGACTTGCTTGGGAATATTATTTGGAAGCTGATAGAGTCCCTTCTGCAGATCCCTCTAAGGAGTGTGGTCTTCGTTGTTCGATCCTTGATAAGTAGGATGGAATTCAATAAAAACAATATTATCACAAACAAGCCTATGTACAGAGATAAGGTGACGATTTGCATGGGGGACATGAAGAACATTGTTCAAAGCTAATAGATATTTTGCAGTGGCAACTACTAAACTTCCAATGTGATCAATAGACATACCTGCACCATTAGCAACTTGGACTCGATCATTCCCAGAATACTTCTCCTTGGTAGTCAGACGATCAAAGTCGTGGGTAATGTGGTCTGTCGCCTCTGAATCAGCATACCAATTGGGGTCGATAGTATAACCACTGTTGAAGGTGGTTGCAGCTGCAACACACTGGTCATTGCCACATAATTATGATCAAAACGATGATAACACCTTGATGCATCATGATTGTCACGAAAACAGATCTGACACGATTGCTTGGGCATTCCTTGATTGTGAATGCTTGGACCTGAATATGATCCTCTGCCATTGCGACGCCCTCTTGGGGCACGACCACCATTGTTGGTGCGTCTACCTGAAGACCTTCTTCAGCCTCTACCTCCACCTCTGCCTGATGTCCTGCTAGCTTGATTCACCTGATATTCCTCTCCATTGTTGCGATCAAGACAAAGATAAAAACTCATCATATTTGCATAAAGATCATTAACAGTTACCACATCTGAACGTGTGGCAATGCTGGTCACCAGAGAGTCATAGTCTGATCCAAGACCCTGCAGCATATAAGCAATGAGTTCATCATCCTCAAGTTTCTTACCGATAATCGCAAGAGGGTCAGCAAGATTCTTCACTTTACATAAATACCCAGTCATGCTAAGATCCTTCTTCCTTATCATTGCAAGTTGCATCCTTATCTGCATCATCTGTGCATGTGAGCTGGTTGTAAACGATCGCTCAATGGCACACCAGGTTTCTCGTGCACTGATGCACCCTACAATTTGCGACATCACCCCTGCAGACAAAGAACAGATTATTGCACTCATTACCAGTTGGTCCTGCTGGTATCAGGACTCAAATTCAGGGTTGGTAATGGTGTGAGGAGATCCATCTTGACAAATCGTTGTGATGGTTGATGCCGGCTGCACAATACTTCCATCAATGAAGCCCATGAGCTTCTGGCTTCTGAGATAAGGGAAGAGCTTCCAGAGGAGGAAGTTGTCGTTGGTGAGCTTGATAGTTGTCGGTACCCTGGGTACCGTATACCCTTTGAGATTGCAAAGATCTCAAGGAAATGTCATCTACTTGTTTTGAAGACCTTCGAAGGCCCACATGTCAGACATAACCGGACCTGCTTCCCCAACATGGTTAGTCCCATGGTCGCCACGTGTACCCTCAAATCGGAGCTACCGCCCACAAGGGGGAAGCTTCGGGCTATGTACCATAACGGCACCCCTGGACCTAACCCGAGACCGAGGGAAGCTCCGGAACTGACACGTGTCTGGTGGCACTGGACCTATCTGTTCCCCACAGTATGCTCCAGAGCTGCCACATGTCCAACCGTCGGATCTTCAGCCTCAAACCTCCGGTAGACTACACAACGGCTCCGGATCTTCAAAGGGGAATCAAGGACTTCAAGACCCGATTAAGTGTCATTAATACTATGTTAATAACACATGATCGGATGACCTTAATTACCAGTAACAGCGCTGTCAAAGCCCGTAACTCGGGCATTAAGGGTATTTAAGCGCATCAAATGTGTATCAATATTAGTAGCCGCCGGGGCCACATGTCGAGCCAGGCCAACTTGTAACGGCCTGTCCTTGTACTATAAAAGGACAGACCGATAATACATAGAAGAGATCTGACCTGAGCTCTCGGATCTGATCTGGTCTCATCGGCTCACACGCGCTCTCAACTCACGTCACCTGAGTTGAGTTCATACATTCAATACAACACCAACACACCCCGTAGAGTAGGGTATTACGCTCAGGCGGCCCGAACCACGTAAATCTTTGTGTCTCCTGTGTCATTTTACATTTCACCTTCTTGAATCTCCGCGCGCCCACACCGAACTTCAAACTCCGCAAACACTTTTAGTAGTGTCGGGAGATCTGCCGGATTAAAACCACCGACAGTTGGCGCGCCAGGTAGGGGCGCCTGAGATTTCAAGAATGGTGAACTCAACTGCTGAATCATCCAATGGTCATCCCGCTGTTCAGGCTGCTGGGGGCAATCCCTCCAATATGTAGCCCCCAGCAGGAACCTCAGTTCCAGCAGGAGTCACACTTCCACCACCGCCGCCTCCACCAGCAAATCAAGCTGGGCAGCGCGATGGTGCACCGGCATCAATCACTGCGTCGGCGAATCATGACAACCCGGAACACGCGCTCCATGCAGCACGTGCTCTCCTTCAGTGCCCACCACATCCAGATGCATCCTGGGATGCAATGGAGCAGTGGAGGGCTGATGTGGAACACTTGGTTGTAGCAGCAGCCGACCGCATCAGTAACCAGGGTCCTCCTCCTTCAGGACGGGCCCCGTCCCAGCGACGGACCTTGTCTGACAGACTTGGTCCGCACGTTTCAAACAACAGGAGACGTGCTACGTCACAGCAAGTGACGTCGTTGCCCTCTGGGGCGCGACGCACTCACACGGTATCAAGGCTTTCAACTCATGACCTCCGGGCGGAGCTTGATCACCGATACCGTCAACAAGACGGCCGAGTCCATATCGAGCGTGCTCGTGAAAGACGAGAAGCTCAGGACATTCCTGCTCCTGAAGGAGTAGGAGGAGCCTGTTCAGCCCTGACCATGCATCTGCGTATGGTCAGGTGGCCACAGAAATTCCGGCCTCACCTGCCAGAGAAGTTTGACAAGACCGTTAATCCCGTCGAATTTCTTCAGATTTAGTCCACTGCTATCCTGGCAGCTGGAGGAAATGAGGCCATAATGGCCCACTATTTTCAAGTGGCTTTAACTGGGACCGCCTGGTCCTGGTTTATGAGCCTTCCACCCAACTCCATCAACAGTTGGGAGGAGTTGTGCCGACAGTTCACCGCCAACTTCGGGAGTTCATACACCCGACCAGGCACCGAACTGGACCTTTTTGCAGTCGTGCAAAAAGGGGGAGAATCCCTGCGATCATTCATCCAGAGATTCTCTTAGGTACGAAACACTATCCCTTCTATCTCTAGTGCTTCTGTCATTGTGGCATTTAGACAGGGCGTACGGGATAAGAAGATGTTGGAGAAACTGGCGATCAAGGAGATCACCAGTGTCACGGAACTCTTCAGCTTGGCCGACAAATGTGCCTGAGCTGCGGAGGGCCGTGAAATGCACTCCAAACCACCTCCGAAGGATCACAAGAAATCCTCCAAAGGCGAAGCCACAACCTCCGGGAGTGGCAAAAAGAAGAAAAAGACCAACGGCAAGAAGAAGCCGTCGGCCGGCGCATCTAATGCTGCAGCTGCTGCAGCTCTGGGTGGCCGGGGGCCATGCCCCGAGAAGCGACCTCGACCGTCTTCTGAAGACGGTGGCAAACCCAGGGTGTGGTGTCCAATTCATAAGACGGACAACCACAGTTTAGAAGATTGCCGGGAGGTCCAAAACCTTGTCGAGCGCTACAACAAGCGTCGGGAAGAAGTTCCTTTCCGACAGAGGGAAGGAAAACAAAAAGTTGACGAAGCTCCGACTTCAGAGGAGTTAGGTTTTCAGGATCCTAAAGAGGTCCTGAAGGCCATCTACACCTCGGTCGACGACGATTCTGACGTCTCTGACAACGAGTGTCAGAATATCATGAACACCATTTTTGGTGGATCATGGGACATCACCTCCCGCCGCGTCCTAAAGACAATGTGTTGGGACATGGCCGCTGTAGCTCCTACAGCCAGGGTGGGCCTCATCGGAAGTGGATGGACACAACCATCATTTTTGATGCTTCGGACTACCCCTGAAGCATGGTTGGAGCAGGCCAATTACCTTTGATGGTATCTCCTACCATCAATAACATTCAGCTCCACCATGTTATGGTAGACGGAGGTTTGGGGCTGAACCTCATAAGCTTCGAAGCTTTTACCAAGCTTCACCTCCGACCTTCGGATCTTCACCCCTCCCGACCATTCTCCGGAGTAGGTCCGGGAGCCATTACCCCACTCGGTGCTATTACTCTTTGTAAGGATCGAATGCCCAAGAGGGGGGTGAATTGGGCTTCTTTTCAAAAATTAAGGCAATAAAACTTAATTACTAAAAGCCCAATTCCCTAAACAAACAACCTATGCAATCAAGTAAATAGCAACTTCACGGTATATAAAATGCATAAGTGTAGGGTGAGGGGAAGTGGATGAAAACTCCCGAGGAGACACGAAGATTTATCCCGTGGTTCGGAAAGATCGTTAAGATCTTCCTACATCCACGTTGTGGCACCCACCAAAGGGTATAGCCACACCCAAGTCACCGAGACTAGGGATCTTCACTATTCTTCTCCGTTCGCCAACCTCGGCAAGGTGGAGCTCAAGCCTTATACAACTTTGATCCTCCGGGCTTCCACAACCGTCTTGGCAAGCTGCGGAAGTCTCTCTTAGTTACAAACACCAAGGGACACTCCTTTACAGCTCTCACTACACTAGAGATTCCACTCAACAAGAATGGAGGCACACAAGCTCTCTCTCTAGCTAGTTCTAGCCTATCTCTTGATGTGTAAGTGATCTAAAAGATGTAGAAGTGATGGCTCAATGTCTTGAATGCTTGAGGATGTGTAGAGTATGTCTGGTGATCAAGACTTCTCGATTTGACAGGTTGAAGGGGTATAAATAGCCAGCCTCCACGAAATAGCCGTTGGAAAAGTAGGCTGACATCACTGCTCTGCGAACACCGGATGATCCGATGTCTACCCTTCAGTTATCATCGATCCAATCCAAATTAGCTGATGTCATTGTGTCAGATATGATCGTTGTTAGACCGATGTTGCATTTGTCTTCTCATCGGATGATCCGATGGCACTTCCTCCAGAATTGGTTCAAACTTGATGCTTACTGGAGTTATTGACCGATGTGTTCGAAGGTTGTACATCGGATGATCCGGTGCCACACTTGGTCCAAGGATATTGCATACTGTACTGATGGACCGATGTAACATTGTCTTAAACATCGGATGATCCGGTGAGTACTTTGTTCTGAGGTCTTCTTCTTCTGCTGAATCAACTCGACTGATGTGTTGTTCTCTGGAAACACCTGTTGATCCGGTGAGTTGATTTTGTTTGCTTCGAGTTGTTTTAAGTGAATCTTTTGTATTTTGCTCGATTGACCTCTTAGACATTTGTTGGGAATATACTTCTGATGATTTTCAAGCATTGAGTGTTGTCAATTATGGTTGAATGACTTTGACATATGAGCTTTTACTTCTAATCTTCATAACATTGATTGATCTCATAAAATGATTGTTTAGGGGTCTCCAATAGTCTGTGGTTGATGTTCATATTCATATAGATGTCATTTGATTGAGTGATATGGGAGACCTTGCATCCACAAATTCATTAGTAAAATCCAATGGTTGTCATTAATCACCGAAACCATACCTCATGAGGGCCTAGATGCTTTCAATCTCCCCCTTTTTGGTGATTGATGACAACACAACGAGTGAAGCATAATAATGAATTTGATAGAACGATAATTAAGAAGATATGCAACGAGTACAAGATAAGGCATATTAAACTTAAAAACTTACAAGAGATTAATAACGCCATGTCCTCTCGAAGATTGGAAGCTGAGGGTCTCGAACGTGGTACTGCCGGCGGATGACCCCATCGGGTCCTGGCTGAGCGCCGGCGAACAAGTGGCACTTCTGGCTCTTCTTCTTCCTTGGACTCATCCGGCACGGGAGGCTGCCTCGGACGAGCCTCGCGGATCCTAAGTGATCCTCCTCGGCCACGCTCTCGCTCCTCAGTGGCGCGAGCGGCCATCAAAGCCTTCTTCTCCTCCTTGGATAACTTCTGCTTCTTTCCGGCCGGCTCCGCAATGGCTTTGCCCTTTCCTTTCTTGTCACGAGCCATTGAGACGATGCGCGAGAAAGAAGTTGACGATGTCACGTGCACGGAACGGCGACACGAAGATTTGTCACGGCCGGAAACCCTAGCGGCGTAGTGGCGGCCGTAGAGGGAGGCACCACGACGGCGAGGGTGGCGATGTGGCGCCTGAGATTGGGGCGGCGGCGGTGGTGCTTGGGTGGAGCGGCTGCGGCGGTGGAGGAGAGCGGCGGCGGCGGCGCTGGACGAAGCGGCGGCGGCGGCACTGGACGAAGCGGCGGCGGCGGCGCTGCTGCAGAGGTGCGGCGGTGGCCGGAGGGCAGCGGCGGCCGGAGGCGGTGGTGGTGGCGCATGGGTGAGAGGAGCAGCGTCCGGAGGTGAGGGAGCGTCGGGGTTGGGGAGAGAGAAAACCGGGAGGTGAAGGGGCGTTTAAATAGTGGGTCCCAAACCCTAGCCGAAAATTTAACACTGGATGGACCGACGTTACAAGATAGGAGCATCGGTCGAATGGCACAGTAAGGATATTCAAAAAGGTACCGTTGACAACGGATGGACCAGCGTGGAAAGGGATAGCATCGGTGGACTTTAGCACATTTCCAGAAATGTTAACATCGGATTCACCGATGTTTCTCAGAATGAACTCGTCGGTTGATTTGAGATACTGACTGAGTTGACCCTTGGCTGTTGAACACCAACTGATCCGATGATGGTCTGGCCTAAGCATCGGATAATCCGATGACTACAAAACAGCAACATCCCATATATGTCCTTTGACCAAACAAACAAACAATGAGAAACACATGTCTCAGGACTTTTTGGGCAACCCCTTACCCCTCAAAAAGCTAATATGCCAATAACTTGGCTAAGCCTAAAGCAAATAGAACACCGAGAAAATAGGGAGGAAAAATATCCAAATAAAATGTAAGGCCCATGCTTTGTGAGCTAGAGGATGCAGACTTCTATCTCTTTAAAGCATGTTCCTTTAGGCATTAACGCACCTAACATTTTGTTCTTCCCACATCATATGAGTTGAGATATTGCATTTCAAACAAGTCTCTTTCTCATGAGGTGGGTTCCCCTTTGTGACAATCTACCGTATGCAATGCCAAACAATTTATAATGCAAGAGATTTAAGTATGAGTGCAAGTCTATATGGCAGGCATCATGCAAGACATAAAGTAAATCTATCTTGCCAAATTTGAACCTTTCAAAGGCTTCTTCAGGGAGAGCCACTCTCCAAGCCTTGGGGAAACCCAAAAGAACCTCCATCCCAAGCTAACTTGCTCACCCCTATCCTCTGAAAGTTAGACAAGAACTATATGAGATGCATTCTTACATGATCATGGCGACTTACATGACGTTTGGTGCATCTAGCACATTTAACTCACTTCTTAGTCTAGAAAAAGTTTTCTCATCAAGTGGTTTAGTGAAGATATCCGCCAATTGTTCTTCGGACCTAACACCTCGCAAGGACATGTCTCCTTTAGCTTCATGGTCCCTCAAGAAATGATGGCGAATATCAATGTGCTTAGTGCGGGAGTGTTGAACGGGGTTTTTAGCTATCTTAACCGCACTTTTATTGTCACAAAGGAGAGGCACACAACCAAGTTTAATACCAAAGTCCAAAAGGGTTTGCTTCATATCAAGAATTTGGGCGCAACATGCACCGGCCGCAATGTATTCCGCTTCCGCCGTGGACAAGGCGACGGAATTTTGCTTCTTGCTGGACCAAGATACTAGGGAACGCCCAAGCAAGTGGCACCCACCGGAGGTACTCTTGCGATCTACCCGGCATCCGGCAAAGTCCGAATTCGAGTATCCCAAGAGCTGGAATTTTGCACCTTTAGGGTACCACAAGCCCACACTAGGGGTATGCTTAAGATACCTAAGTATCCTAAAGACCGCCTTCCGATGCGATTCTTTAGGTGCCGCTTAAAAGCGAGCACACAAGCATACACTAAACATGATATCGGGCCTAGATGCGGTAAGATAAAGCAATGAACCAATCATAGAACGGTAGTTAGATTGATCAATAGGTTTATCGTCCTTATCCGCGTCGAGATGACAATTTGTTGCCATTGGAGTGCTTTTTGAGCTACAGTCTCCCATCTCAAATTTCTTCAAGAGGTCCTTGGTGTACTTCTCTTGATAGATGAAGGTCCCCTCTTGAAGTTGCTTGATTTGAAAACCAAGGAAGAAGTTGAGCTCTCCAATCATCGACATCTCGAATTCCCTAGACATCATTTTGCCAAACTAATGGCTAAGAGCTTTGTTAGTTGAACCAAAAATAATATCATCAACATAAATTTGGCAAATAAATAAATCTCCGTTGATGTCTTTGGTGATGAGTGTGGTGTCCACCCTCCTGATCTTGAATCCTTGCATGATCAAGAAATCCCGTAGTCATTCATACCATGCCCTAGGTGCTTGCTTGAGCCCGTAGAGCGCCTTGTGCAACCTATACACATGATTAGGATTCCTCAGATCTTCAAACCCGGGAGGTTGTTCAACATAAACAAGCTCGTTAATGTAACCATTAAGAAAGGCACTTTTCACATGGATCACCTCCTTTTCAGGGAGAGCTAATGGTATTATGATGTGATGCAAAGGCAAGAAGCATACGGATGGCTTCTAGCCGGGCGACCGGGGCAAATGTCTCCCCAAAGTCCAGTCCTTCAACTTGTGAGAACCCTTTGGCCACAAGTCTTGCCTTGTTGCGGACCACAACGCCATTCTCGTCTTTTTTGTTGCGGTACACCCACATTGTTCCGATGACGTTCTTGTCCTTGGATCGCTCCTCCAACACCCAAACTTCATTGTGGATGAAGTTGTTGATTTCTTCTTGCATGGCCATCACCCAATTTAAATCTTGGAGTGATTCCTCGATGTGAGTTGGTTCTACACATGAAACAAACCAGTAGTGCTCACAAAACGAAGCGAAATGGCGAGAGCGTGTACTTACACCCCTTGACAGACTTCCGATGATTTGGTCCATCGGATGCGCCTTGGAGATGCGTCCATGCCTCATAAGTGGTTGTGAAGCGTTTGGCGATGGTGATGCGTGTTGCTCATCTTGTGGTTGGACTTGATCATGGACTTCTTCTTCTTCTTGATGTTGTGTGGCTTGTGAGTCTTGAGTTGGCAATGGATCATCCTTTTCTTCTTCGTCAACTTGAGGCGCCATGGAAGTGTTGATGTTGGAACTTGAAGCTCCCCCTTGATCATGGCTCTCCTCAACTTTAGGCTTGATGTCTCCAATGGTCATGTTCTTCGTAGCTTCTCGTAGAGTCTCATCATCTATTTCATCATGACCAAAACTCTCATCTTGGGAGCCATTAGTTTCATCAAACTCAACATCACAACTTTCCTCAACTAAACCGGAGGTTTGGTTGAATACTCGATATCCTTTTGAGTTTGATGCGTAACCAAGAAATATACAAACATCACATCTTCTTTCAAATTTACCGAGCCTTTTCTTGTGGTAGATGTAGCACTTGCACCCAAAGACTTGAAAGTAGGAGATGTTGGGCTTTCTCCCAATGAGAAGTTCGCACGGGGTCTTTTGAAGTAGTTGATGTAGGTAGACCCTATTTGCGGCATGGCACGTGGTGTTGATTGCTTCGGCCCAAAACTTCTCCGACATGCCATAGTCATCAAGCATTGCTCGCGCAAGAGTGATGAGAGTCTTGTTCGTTCTTTCAACAACACCATTTTGTTGAGGAGTGTATGTGGCCGAAAACTCATGTTTCACGCCTTCACGGTCGCACCACTCCCCAATGTTGTAGTTCTTGAATTCGGTGACGTTGTCACTCCGAACCTTGATGATGGGAAGTTGAAATTCCCTTTGAGCGCGGTTAGCGAAGGTCTTGAACACTTCCGGAGTTTCACTCTTGTCACCTAGAAACAAAGTCCAAGCATAGCGAGAGTAGTCATCAACAATAACAAGACAATAGAGGTTACCGCCAAGACTTTGATATGTGGACGGTCCGAAGAGGTCCATGTGAAGTAGCTCAAGTGGCTTGGAGGTTGACACCATTGTCTTCATTGGGTGGTGTGAAGCAACTTGCTTCCCGGCTTGACAAGCGCTACAAAGCTTGTTCTTCTCAAATGTGACATCCTTCACGCCGGTCACCATCCCAAGCTTGAATGACTTCTTTAGCTTGCTCATCCCAATGTGCGCTATGCGTTGATTCTATAGCCAACCCAAACTCGTCTTAGTGAAAAGATAAGTGGTCAAGCTAGCATCCTTGTTGGAGAAGTCTACAAGGTAGAGATGTCCATACCGAAATCCTTTGAAGACTAGTTCTTGGCTTGTTTCACTACTCACAACAACATCATTTTTGCTAAAGGTGCATGTTAGTCCAAGATCACATAATTGTGCAATAGAAAGTAAATTAAAACTAAGTGACTTAACGTATAATACATTAGAAAGAGATAAGTCATTTGAAATAGCAATTTTACCTAACTCAATTACCTTACCCTTAGAGTTATCACCAAAGGTGACTTGTTCATGATTGCCGGGGTTTTCTATGGTAGTGAACATACCATCATTGCTGGTCATATGTTGAGTGCACCCGCTATCGAGTACCCAATGCTTTCCTCTGGCTTTGTAGTTCACCTACACACATGAATTCAATTTTTGACTTTAGGCACCCAAGCCAACTTAGGTCCTTGTATGTGTGATACAAGTGTCTTTGGGACCCAAAGTTGCTTGGGGAGCTTCCCCTTCATGCCCTTCATGTCTTTGCCAATGAACCTTGCCTTCACCTTGCCATCTACTTTACTCAAGAGATAATAATGGTCATTGAAAGTAGATTTGTAGTTAGTAGGCAATTTTGGAGAAGGTCAGTTAGGAAGAGGACTCTCCCTTGTGTGGTGACCGGTGACCTCACAATGTTGGCAATAAGAACCAACTTCCTTGATGAAGCTTGTTCTAAGCTTCGGTGAGGGCACCTTTCCTTTGTTAGGCACCGGGAAGGATCCAAGTCCTCTCTTGTTGAAGGCTTTTGGTTGTTGGAAGAGGATTTCCTTGTGCTTGACTTCTCCTTTTGATAGTCTAGCCACACTAGTGCGGAGACTCTCAATTTCTTCCAACAAGTCCTTCTCCCTAGTGTTCTCTTTCAAAGGCAAAGACTTGTGCAAGACATTAGTGGCATGAGTAGTAATGGGTACCTTATCATTAAGAGTTTGTTTTTTAAATTTTTCAATTCTTGATCAAGCGCTTCATGAGCAAGGTTAAGTATTTGATGCTCTTGTATCAACTCATTGTGCTTTCCCAAGAGTGCTTGATGGGCTAAGTCAAGCTCATGATGATCTAGCTTGATTTGAGCCTTATCCTCCTCAACTTGCTTGACATGGGATTTGAGCGTGTCATGCTCCATCTAGGCCCCCGTGAGGTATGGTTTCGGTGATTAATGACAACCGTTCGTAATTACTAATGAGTTTGTGGATGCAAGGTTTCACGTATATTACATCAAGCGTTTACGACTATCTATTCAAAACATCTACTACTCATTGGACACGAATGGAGACCCCTCAACGACCTATTCTAAGGGGGTTATTCAATTCTCATGAAGGCTAAATGAAGAACTCACACAACGACTCCATTCTATCAAAATTGGCAACACAAGAAGATCAATATTCATCAGAACATTATTTGCAACAAGTGTCAAAGAGGTCACTCGAGAAGATTCTAAAAGTTCAACTCGAAGCAAACAAATTACACTCACCGGATCGTCCGACGTTCTGGAAAATGCACACATCGGTCGATTGGGGCTCAACAGAAGAAGAAGACCTCAGAATGAAGTGCACACCGGATCATCCGATGCTAGAGACAAGTGGACATCGGTGAAGTTCAACAGAAAGATTAATTTGTCTCAACAATTCTGGAGAAACACTCACCGGATCATCCGATGCAGAAGCAAAGTGAACATCGGTCTAATTCAACAGAAACATTATTTCTGGACCAAGTCTGAAGACAAAGCTCACCGGATCATCCGATGATTAAGAAGGTGCATCATCGGTCGAATAACGGTCACTTCTGATACAGTGACGTCAGCTAATCTAATTAGACCGATGCTCAGAAAAGGGGGTCATCGGATCATCCGATGTACACAGAAAAAGTAATCAGCCCACTTTTTCAACGGCTAATTCAGTTGGGCTGGCTATTTAACCCCCTTCCACCAGTCATTTCGACAACACTTGACAACCAGAGCATGCCCACACATCCTCAAGTGTCCAAGACCTAGAACAATCATTTACACACCCTTTTCGTCCATCTACACCTCAAGATATAGGCTAGACCTAGCTAGAGAGAAGCTTGTGTGCGTCCTCTCTGGGTGAGTGGAGTCTCTAGACCAGTGAGAGCCGTGAGGGAGTGCATTCTTGGTGATTGCATTCACCTTGTATCAAGAGGAGAGTAGAGAGATTGCTCCGGAGCTTGCCAAGACAATTGTGGAAGCCCGGAGCATCGAAGTTGTACAAAGCTTGAGCTCCACCTTGCCGGAGATGGTGAACGGAGAAAGTTAGTGGATTCCCTCGTCTTGGTGACTTGGGAGTGGCAATACCCTTTGGTGGGTGCCACAACGTGGATGTAGGAAGATCCTAGTGATCTTACCAAACCACGGGAAAAATCACCGTGTCTCCGTGTCTTCGAGCATTTGCATTCCTCTCCCTACCCCTTTACGATTACGCTTTACTATTCCGCACTTAACTCTCTTGATTGCGTAGTTGACTTGCATAGGGAATTGGGGCTTAACAATTAAAGTTTTTAAATTGCCTTAAAATTTGTAAAAGCCCAATTCACCCCCCTCTTGGGCGTTTCGATCCTTACAATTGGTATCAGAGCGAGGTTGCTCATTGGATCGTTCTAGCCTCACCGCTAGGAGCTAAAATGGCCAAGAATGGGGGTTCGGTTCCCACCTTCGAGGGCAAGAACTTTGCCTATTGGAAAGCACGCATGCGTGCTTATCTAGAGGCTGTTGCTCCCGAAGTTTGGGAAGCGACCCATGCGGGGTTTGGTAACCATGACTATATTGGTGATCAACTAAAATGGGATGCTAAAGCTAGGAATGCTATTTATGAGTGCATTAGTCAAGATGTTTTTGCTAGAATTGCTAGTAAGGAGAAAGCTTGTGAAATTTGGGCTTGTTTGATTGAAATCCATGAGGGTTCCTCTCGTGTCAAAGAGCTCAAATATCACTTGCTTAAATCCAAGTATGATGATTTTAAAATGCTTCCTCATGAGAGTGTTAATCAAATGTTTTCTCGCTTAAATGTGCTCATTGAGGAAATTAATGCACTTGACATTGCTTCTCTTGGCAAGAGACTCATCAACCGCAAGATCCTCATGCTTCTTCCCAAGCCCAAGTACAACATCATCAACTCAATGCTCCAAAAAGAGTCACTTGACAACATTGAAGTTTCGGAGCTCATTGGAGAGATTCATGCTCATGAGATGAGTGTGCTTGGAATGATGGAGGAGTCATCATCAAAGACCATTGCTCTCAAGGCCTCAACCAAGAAAACACATATCAAGAAGAAGAAAGTGGTTGAGCCTAGCTCAAGTGAAGAAGAGCAAACTACAAGTGAAGATGATGATGATGATGAGCTTGCGTTGATGATGAGGAAGTTCTCACGTCTCAACTCAAAGATCGCCAAGAAGGGATACTCGTTTGATCCCAAGAAGAAAGCCTTCATGCCAAGAAAAGATGAAAACAAGACGTGCTATAATTGTGGTGATCAAGGTCACATTTCATATGATTGTCCAAGACCGGACAAGAGGAAGGACAACCACAAAGGCAAGCATCGCAAGCTAGAAGAGAGTGATGATGATGAAGATGCCAAGCCCAAGCGCTCATTTGGAAAGAAGAAATTTGACAAAGGCAAGAAGACCAAGCTCTTTCCAAAGAAGAGAAGAGGGCATCAAAAGGTCTTCATGTGCGAAGCCAATGAGTGGGTCACCGATGAGGAAACAAGTGACGATAAAAGTGAAGATGAGGAAGAAAACTTGGCAAGCCTCGCTATCGTCAACAAGGATGACTCACCTCTTCCCCCACCACCCATGTGCCTCATGGCGAAAGGTAACACCAAGGTATGTGATGACTCTAGTGATGATGATGAACTTTCTCCCGATGAATTAGCATCTATGATTAATGAATATCATGCCATCATAAAAAGGTAAAAGGGCAAGGTTAAGGCACTTGAACAAGCTCGTGCTAAGCTTGAGAGTGCTAACCTCAATTTGCATGAAAAGTATGAAAGCATACTTAAGGAGCATGACACGCTCAAATCTCATGTCAAGCAAATTGAGGAAGAGAAGGCTCAAATCAAACTTGATCACCATGAGCTTGACTTAGCTCATCAAGCACTCTTGGGCAAGCACAATGAGTTGGTTCAAGAGCATCAAGTACTTAACCTTGCTTATGAAGCTATTGAACTAAAATTGAAAAACTTGAAGAAAGAAACCCTTGATGGCAAAATACCCGCTAGTTCACATGTCACTAACAATTTGCATGAGTCTTTGCCGTTGAAAGCAAATGCTAGGGAGAAGGAGCTAATGGACGAGATTGAAAGTCTCCATGCTAGCGTGGCAAGACTAACCAAGGGAGAGGACAAGCATAAGGAAATCCTCTTCCAACAAGCCAAAGGCTTCAACAAGAGAGGACTTGGATCCTTCCCGGTGCCAAACAAAGGGAAGGTGCCCTCACCGGAGCTTAGGACAAGCTTCATCAAGGAAGTTGGTTCCTATTGCCAACATTGTGAGGTCACCGGACATCACACAAGGGAGTGTCCTCTTCCTAATCGTCCTTCTCCCAAATTGCCTCCTAACTATACATCTACCTTTGATAATCACTATTATCTATTGAGCAAAGTAGGTGGGAAGGTGAAGGCAAAGTTCATCGGCAAAGACATCAAGGGCATGAAGGGGAAGCTCCCCAAGCAACTTTGGGTCCCAAAATCACTTGTATCACACATACAAGGACCTAAGTTGGCTTGGGTTCCTAAACTCAAAAACTAACTTCATGTGTGTAGGTGAACTACAAAGCCGGAGGAAAACATTGGGTACTTGATAGTGGGTGCACTCAACACATGACCGGCAATGATGGTATGTTCACCTCCATAGAGGACCCCGACAATCACGAACAAGTCACCTTTGGTGATAACTCAAAGGGGAAGGTAATTGGTTTAGGTAAGATTGCTATTTCTAATGATTTGTCTATCTCTAACGTGCTTTATGTTAAGTCTCTTAGTTTCAATTTACTCTCTATTGCTCAATTATGTGATCTTGGACTAACGTGCACATTTGACAAGAATGGTGTTGTGGTGTCTAGTGAGTCTAGCAAAGAACTAATCTTCAAGGGGTTTAGGCATGGACATCTTTACTTGGTGGACTTCTCCAACAAGAACGCTAGCTTGACCACTTGTCTTTTCACCAAGACAAGTTTGGGTTGGCTATGGCATCGACGCATTGCTCACATAGGGATGAGCAAGCTCAAGAAGTCATTCAAGCTTGGGATGGTGACCGGCGTGAAGGACGTCACATTTGAGAAGAACAAGCTTTGTAGCGCATGTCAAGCCGGGAAGCAAGTTGCCTCGCACCATCCGATGAAGACAATGGTGTCAACCTCCAAGCCACTTGAACTGCTTCACATGGACCTCTTCGGACCGTCCACATACCAAAGTCTTGGTGGTAACCTCTATTGTCTCGTTATTGTTGATGATTATTCTCGATATGCTTGGACTTTGTTTCTAGGTGACAAGGGTGAAACTCCGAAAGTCTTCAAGACCTTTGCAAAATGAGCTCAAAGGGAATTTCAACTTCCCATTATCAAGGTCCGGAGTGACAACGGCACCGAGTTCAAGAACTACAACATTGGGGAGTGGTGTGACCGTGAAGGCGTGAAGCACGAGTTTTCGGCCACATACACCCCTCAACAAAATGGTGTCGTTGAAAGGAAGAACAAGACTCTCATCACCCTTGCAAGAGCAATGCTTGATGACTATGGCACGTCGAAGAAGTTTTGGGCCGAAGCAATCAACACGGCGTGCCATGCCGCTAATAGGATCTATCTTCATCGACTACTTCAAAAGACCCCCTATGAGCTCCTCATTGGGAGAAAGCCCAACATCTCCTACTTCCGAGTCTTCGGATGCAAGTGCTACATCTACCGCAAGCAGAGGCTTGGTAAGTTTGAAAGAAGGTGTGATGTTGGTATTTTTCTTGGTTATGCATCAAACTCAAAAGCATATCGAGTATTCAACCAAACCTCCGGGTTAGTTGAAGAAAGTTGTGATGTTGAGTTTGATGAGACTAATGGCTCCCAAGAGGAGAGTTTTGGTCATGATGATATAGATGATGAGCCTCTACGAGAAGCTATGAAGAACATGACCATTGGAGACATCAAGCCCGAAGTTGAGGAGAGCCATGATCAAGGGGGAGTCTCAAATGCTAACATCGACACCTCCATGGCGCCTCAAGTTGACGAAGAAGAAGAAAAAGATGATCCATTGCCTACGCAAGATTCACAAGTCCTACAACATCAAGACGAAGAAGAAGAAGTCCAAGATCAAGTCCATCCACAAGACGAGCAAAACGCATCACCACCACCAAGTGTTTCACAACCACTCATGAGGCATGGGCGCATCTCCAAGGCGCATCCGATGGATCAAATCATCGGAAGTCCGTCACGGGGAGTAAGTACTCGTTCTCGCCATGTCGCTTCGTTTTGTGAGCACTACTCATTTGTTTCGTGTGTAGAACCCACTCGCATCGAGGAAGCACTTCAAGATCCAAATTGGGTGATGGCAATGCAAGAAGAACTCAACAACTTCACCCGCAACGAAGTTTGGGTGTTGGAGGAGCGACCCAAGGACAAGAACGTCATCGGAACGAAGTGGGTGTACCGCAACAAGCAAGACGAGAATGGCGTTGTGGTCCACAACAAGGCAAGACTTGTGGCCAAGGGTTTTGCGCAAGTTGAAGGACTAGACTTTGGAGAGACATTCGCTCCGGTCGCTCGGTTAGAAGCTATTCGTATACTCCTTGCTTTTGCTTCACATCATAACATAATGCTTTATCAAATGGATGTGAAAAGTGCCTTTCTTAATGGCTATATTAACGAGCTTGTTTATGTTGAGCAACCTCCCAGGTTTGAAGATCCGAGGAATCCTAATCATGTGTATAGGTTACACAAGGCGCTCTACGGACTCAAGCAAGCACCTAGGGCGTGGTATGAACGACTAAGGGATTTCCTAGTCATGCAAGGATTCAAGATCGGGAGGGTGGATACTACACTCTTCACCAAGGACATCGACGGAGATTTATTTCTTTGTCAAATTTATGTTGATGACATTATTTTTGGCTCAACTAACAAAGCTCTTAGCCATGAGTTTGGCAAAATGATGTCTAGGGAATTCGAGATGTCAATGATTGGAGAGCTCAACTTCTTCCTAGGATTTCAAATCAAGCAACTTCAAGAGGGGACCTTCATCTATCAAGAGAAGTACACAAAGGACCTCTTGAAGAAATTTGAGATGGGAGATTGTAGCTCAAGAAGCACTCCAATGGCGACAAATTGTCATCTCGACACGGACATGGACGGTAAACCTATTGATCAATCTCATTACCGTTCCATGATTGGCTCATTGTTATATCTTACCGCATCTAGGCCCGATATTATGTTTAGTGTGTGCTTGTGTGCTCGCTTTCAAGCGGCACCTAAAGAATCGCACAAGAAGGCGGTCTTTAGGATACTTCGGTATCTCAAGCATACCCCAAGTGTAGGGTTGTGGTACCCCAAGAACGCTAGTTTTCATCTCTTAGGCTACTCGGATTCGGACTTTGCCGGATGTCGTGTGGACCGCAAGAGTACCTCCGGAGGGTGCCACTTACTTGGGCGTTCCCTAGTATCTTGGTCTAGCAAAAAGCAAAATTCCGTGGCTTTGTCCACCGCGGAGGCGGAGTATATAGCGGCCGGTGCATGTTGTGCCCAAATTCTATATATGAAGCAAACCCTTTTGGACTTTGGAATTAAGTTTGGTTGTGTGCCTCTCCTTTGTGACAATGAAAGTGCGGTTAAGATAGCTAGAAACCCCGTTCAACACTCCCACACCAAGCACATTGATATTCGCCATCACTTCTTGCGGGACCATGAGGCTAAGGGAGACATCTCATTGCAAGGTGTTAGGTCCGAAGAACAATTGGCGGATATCTTCACCAAACCACTTGATGAGAAAATTTTTTCTAGGCTTAGAAGTGAATTAAATGTGCTAGATGCATCTAACGTCATGTAAGTTGCCATGTTCATGTAAGGTTGCATATCATATAGGTCTTGCCTAACTCCCAAAGGATAGGGGCGAGCTAGAAATAGTTTTCCCTGAGGAAGCCTTTGGCAGGTTTAAACTTGGCAAGATAGATTTATCTTATGCCTTGCATGATTCCTGCCATATAGACTTGCACTCATTTAATATCTTGCATTAACTTGTTTGGCATTGCATACGGTAGATTGTCACAAAGGGGAACCCATATCATGAGAAGAAGACTTGTTTGAAATGCAATATCTTAACTCATATGATGTGGAAAGAGCAAAATTCTAAAGGAACATGCTTTAAAGAGATAGAAGTTTCCATACTCTAGCTCACAAAGCATGGACCTTACATTTTCTTGGATTTTCCCTCCTAATTTTCCTTGTGTGCTCTATTTGCTTTAGGGCTTAGCCAATATGTGGCACTATTTTGAAAAGCCTATTATTAGGGGTTAGGAGGTGCCCAAAAGGTCCTGAGACTCGTTTTCTCTTTGTGTGTTTAAAGTCAACGGACATATATGGGCATTCTTAGGTTTTCTGTAGTCATCGGATTATCCAATGCTGGGGTCAGCAGCTACATCGGACCAATTGGTGCTTCAGTTCAACGAACAGATCAGTCAGAACCAAGAAATCGACCGATGAGTTCATTTCAGGAAACATCGAAGCATCCGATGTTCAATCATCTATTACCCTGCAGAATTCGACCGATGATCGACGTAGCAACGTCGGATTATCCGGTGTGCAAAGAGAGTTTTTGGACCAACTCTCTGTTGAACTCGACCGATGACCCCCCCCCCCCCCCCCCCGATGCGCATCGGTCGATCCGGTGTTCGCGTAACGGTTAGGTCATCGGGTTCCTATTTAAAGATGTACGGCCGCTTCGTCTTCTTCACTCCGCGCCGCCACCCCTTCATCGCCGCCGCCTCAGCCCTTGCGCCGCCACCTCAGGCCGAGCCGCCGCCGCGCCTCCACCGCCGCCGCGCCTCCACCGCCGCCGCGCCTCCCGCGCCGCCACCTCTGCCGGCTGCCGCCGCCACCGCCATCGCCGCCGCTGCCGCCGCCGCAGCCGCCGCCGCCGTCTCTTCAGGGCGCCGCCGTCATCGCCTCTCAGCCTCCATTCACCACCTCGTCGTCTCTCCACCTCACCGCCGGCAGCCCTCCTTCCGTTCGACGATTTTCGTCGCTAGGGTTCCCACGAACCACGCGACATCATCCCGATCGCTGCGTCGCCGCTCGTCGTTCGTGTGATCCTCTTCGTTGCTAAGATGGGCTGTGATCGCAAGGGCAAAGGCAAGGCCATCGAGGAGCCCGCAGCGAAGAAACAAAAGCTCTCGAAGGAAGCTCGCCGGGCAGAGTTGGCCGCTCGCGTCGCCGAGGAGCGTGAGCGCGGCCATCGCGGTTCCTTGCGGCTCCGCGAGTCTCGGCAGAGGCAGCAGCGGCCCACAGTGCAGCCCGTGCCGCCCGACGACTCTGAGGATGAGGAGGAGACTGCGGTGACGCCACTGATTCGCCGGCGCACCGTTAGGACCCGAGGGGGAGGTTAGACCCCCACCGCGAGTCAGCGCCCCACTGCTGCCGACCGCACAGAGGACAGAGAGGCCCAGAGGGCCATCTACGAGATGGATACCGCTGCCAGAGTTGCCGAGGATGTCAGGCTTACAGACTATCGCAAGTTCAAGGCAAAACAACTGAAGAAGCTCAGATGGACAGCATTGCCAGAGGAGTGGTTCCCGCAGCCCAGGGACACTCGGGTTGATCCCCGCTTTTGGACCCTGACACAGGCGTCCCTGTACGAGACGTACAGGCGTCGGGGCCATAAGCTTTTTCAGCACACTTACATCGACTGGAATCAGCTTGCAACAGCAGTTGGACACGGGATCAGGACATAGTTTGAGAGGTACAGAGGCCTTGTGGAGCTGCTCTCACGACAGAGGAGCGCTTACGTGGAGGAGTGGGTTCGAGTCTTCTACGCCACTCTCTATATCTCAGAGGGTCGGCGCTCGATCCATTTCATGTTTCTGGGGCAGCAGCACACCGTGTCTCGAGAGCGACTGGCACAGCTGCTTGGAGTGGACACACACCTCACTTGCCTGCACGAGGTGGTCTACGGAGGAGTCGACCCGCCAAGGAGGCCGCTGACAGGGGGAGTGTCACCGCCATTTGAGGAGATCAGAGGTCTGTTCACCCCTCCTTTCACACCAGACCAGCCGAGGGTGCCAGCTCTCCTCACTCCAGCCGCTCGGACAATTCACCACATCCTCAGGCGTACCCTTCTACCGAGGTCCGGCTACCTAGAGGGCTTCACGAGCCTCCAGTAGACCATCCTGTTCTATGTGATGAACGGGATGGAGTTTGATATCGTGGACATCTTGATCTGCGAAATGGAGGACGTGATCACTGACGGAGTTGGGATGTTGAGGCAGTTGGTCTACGGGCATTGGATCTGCCGTCTGCTGTTCCTGCTAGCACCTGAGGACTCGCCAGCCACTGCTCCCCTGACAGAGCTTCATGCCACTCGGTTCGGCCACTACCGAGTGCCTACTCCTGGAGACCGCCGCCTTGGCTGTCCAGTCGAGCGTCAGGTCAGAGCTCGACTCTCCGAGGAGGACTGGACTGAGCTAGCCCAGGAGGACGAGGCGCTCGCCCAGGCAGAGGCACAGGGTGGAGGACTGGAGCACGTCTGGTCAGACAGCGACACCAGCGACAACGTCGAGGAGTACTTCCCTCCTCCACCTCCTTCTCCGAGGCAGCACGACGCGGAGGCGGGAGGTTCGACTGCTCCACCACCTCCAGTGTCCGAGGCTCAGGTGTCACAACCGTCAGAGCTCACCTCACTGCTCTAGCAGATGGTCGAGCAGCAGCGCCAGGATAGGCTTGCAGCTGAGCAGGCCCGAGCGGAGCAGGCTGCACGGCTCGCGGAGCTACAGAGACAGCAGCAGGAGATGCAGTTGGAGATCGCCCGCCAGAGGCGAGAGGACACTGACCGCTTCACGAGCCTGGTGGATCAGATGCACCGGAGGACCCTGGACCAGCAGCAACAGACTCAGCAGGCTATGATGGGCATCCTGGGGTTGATCACCAACCTCTACCAGCAGACCGGGATAGCCCTTCTGCCTCAGCAGCCGGGTCTTGGTCAGGCTCCAGCAGCTTCTCCACTGGCACCTACTGCAGCTCCAGCACCGGCGTCGCCTGTACCGAGCTTTAGCATGTCACCTCTACTAGCCTCGACAGTGCCGTTCCAGTTCTCACCTCCACCGGCAGTACCTTCTCCACCGGCGCCAGCAGCCCCAGCAGATCCCCCAGCAGCGTCAGCAGCTCCAGCTCCTCCCGCTCCAGCGCCAGCACCTGCGACCTCCACCTCGAGCAGCTCCGACGACAGCACCGCCGACGTCGACCGCTTCACCGTCGCCCCGAGTGCTCCGGAGTCCTAGGTACTCATCTTCCCTTTTTGGTGTCTTGATGCCAAAGGGGGAGAAGAGTTAGAGTCAGGGGGAGTTTAGCTCTAGGGGGAGTCAGTCTTGGACTTAGGGGGAGTTTTACCTTTACCTTTTGGACTTTTTGTCATTTGCTACGATTTGAGTTTTGCTTGTTATCTTTTGCTTCTATTGTAATTCAGTGGGCTATTTCATGACTTATTTGATCACTGTTTGAGCCTTCGAGCTCCTTGTGTTGCATTTTGTTCCAGTTACAATCTTTTATGAGCATTGCGTTATTAAATTCATTACTTCTATGCTCTACTCGTTGTGTTGTCATCAATCACCAAAAAGGGGGAGATTGAAAGCATCTAGGCCCCCGTGAGGTATGGTTTCGGTGATTAATGACAACCGTTCGTAATTACTAATGAGTTTGTGGATGCAAGGTTTCACGTATATCACATCAAGCGTTTACGACTATCTATTCAAAACATCTACTACTCATTGGATACGAATGGAGACCCCTCAACGACCTATTCTAAGGGGGTTATTCAATTCTCATGAAGGCTAAATGAAGAACTCACACAACGACTCTATTCTATCAAAATTGGCAACACAAGAAGATCAATATTCATCAGAACATTATTTGCAACAAGTGTCAAAGAGGTCACTCGAGAAGATTCTAAAAGTTCAACTCGAAGCAAACAAATTACACTCACTGGATCGTCCGATGTTCTGGAAAATGCACACATCGGTCGATTGGGGCCCAACAGAAGAAGAAGAAGACCTCAGAATGAAGTGCACACCGGATCATCCGATGCTAGAGACAAGTGGACATCGGTGAAGTTCAACAGAAAGATTAATTTGTCTCAACAATTCTGGAGAAACACTCACCGGATCATCCGATGCAGAAGCAAAGTGAACATCGGTCTAATTCAACAGAAACATTATTTCTGGACCAAGTCTCAAGACAAAGCTCACCGGATCATCCGATGATTAAGAAGGTGCATCATCGGTCGAATAACGGTCACTTCTGACACAGTGACGTCAGCTAATCTAATTAGACCGATGCTCAGAAAAGGGGGTCATCGGATCATCCGATGTACACAGAAAAAGTAATCAGCCCACTTTTTCAACAGCTAATTCAGTTGGGCTGGCTATTTAACCCCCTTCCACCAGTCATTTCGACAACACTTGACAACCAGAGCATGCCCACACATCCTCAAGTGTCCAAGACCTAGAACAATCATTTACACACCCTTTTCGTCCATCTACACCTCAAGATATAGGCTAGACCTAGCTAGAGAGAAGCTTGTATGCGTCCTCTCTGGGTGAGTGGAGTCTCTAGACCAGTGAGAGCCGTGAGGGAGTGCATTCTTGGTGATTGAATTCACCTTGTATCAAGAGGAGAGTAGAGAGATTGCTCCGGAGCTTGCCAAGACAATTGTGGAAGCCCGGAGGATCGAAGTTGTACAAGGCTTGAGCTCCACCTTGCCAGAGATGGCGAACGGAGAAAGTTAGTGGATTCCCTCGTCTTGGTGACTTGGGAGTGGCAATACCCTTTGGTGGGTGCCACAACGTGGATGTAGGAAGATCCTAGTGATCTTACCGAACCACGGGAAAAATCGCCGTGTCTCCGTGTCTTCAAGCATTTGCATTCCTCTCCCTACCCCTTTACGATTACGCTTTACTATTCCGCACTTAACTCTCTTGATTGCGTAGTTGACTTGCATAGGGAATTGGGGCTTAACAATTAAAGTTTTTAAATTGCCTTAAAATTTGTAAAAGCCCAATTCACCCCCCCCCTCTTGGGCGTTTCGATCCTTACAGTTTTCATACTTGTCAAGCAAATCAAGGTTAGCACTCTCAAGCTTAGCACGAGTTTCTTCAAGAGCCTTAACCTTACTCTTTTCCCTCTTAATGATAGTGTGATATTCATTTATTAATGAAGTTAAATCATCAGGGGAAAGCTCATCATCGCTAGAATCATCACATATCTTGGTGTTACCTTTAGCCATGAGGCACATGGGTGGTGGATGAAGAGGTGAGTCATCATTGTTGGCAATGGCAAGGCCGGCCAAACTTTCTTCTTTCGCTTCACTCTCTTCATCACTTGACTCTTCGTCGGTGACCCATTCATTCGCCTCACACATGAACACCTTTTGTGGGCCATTTCTTTTCTTTGGGAAGAGCTTTACCTTCTTGCCCTTGTCATATCTCTTCTTCCCAAAGGATCTTGGTTTGGGTTTGACCTCTTCTTCATCACCTTCACTATCTTCAAGCTTGCGATGCTTGCTCTTGTGGTTCTCTCTTCTTTTGTCCGGTTTTGGACAATCATAGGAGATGTGGCCTTGATCACCATAATTGTAGCAAGTCTTGTGGTCGTCTCTCCTTGGTAGAAATGCTTTCTTCTTGGGATCAAAGGTGTATCCCTTCTTAGTAATCTTGGAGTTCAAGCGTGAGAACTTTCTCATCATCAATGCAAGCTCATCATCGTCATCTTCACTTGATGCTTGCTCTTCTTCACTTGAGCTAGGCTCAACCACCTTCTTCTTCTTGAGACTTGTTTTCTTGGTGGAGGCCTTTAGAGCAATTGTTTTTGAAGATGATTGCTCCATCATCCCAAGTACACTCATCTCATGAGCGTGAATCTCTCCAATGAGTTCCGAAACTTCAATGTGGTCAAGAGATTCTTTTTGAAGCATGGAGTTGATGATGTTGTACTTTGGCTTGGGAAGGAGCATGAGAATCTTGCGGTTGATGAGTCCCTTGCCAAGAGAAGCAATGTCAAGAGCATTGATTTCTTCAATAAGCACATTCAAGCGAGAGAACATTTCATTAACATTTTCATGAGGTAGCATTTTAAATTCATCATACTTGGCTTTAAGCATGTGATATTTTAGTTCCTTGACTCGAGAAGAGCCCTCATGAATTTCTATTAAGCAAGCCCAAATTTCACATGCCTTTTCTTTGCTAGCAATCCTAGCAAACACATCTTGACTAATACATTCATAAATTGCATTCCTAGCTTTAGCATCCCATTTAATTTGATCACCAATATAATTTTGCTCATCAAACCCCGCGTGGGTCGCTTCCCATACTTCGGGAGCAATAGCCTCTAGGTAAGCGCACATGCGTGCTTTCCAATAGGCAAAGTTCTTGCCCTCGAAGATAGGAACCGAACCCCCAACCTTGGCCATTTTAGCTCTCTAGCGGTGAAGCTAGAATGATCCTATGAGCAACCTCGCTCTGATACCAATTGTAAGGATCGAATGCCCAAGAGGGGGTGAATTGGGCTTCTTTTCAAAAATTAAGGCAATAAAACTTAATTATTAAAAGCCCAATTCCCTACGCAAACAACCTATGCAATCAAGTAAATAGCAACTTCGCGGTATATAAAATGCATAAGTGTAGGGTGAGGGGAAGTGGATGCAAACTCCCGAGGAGACACGAAGATTTATCCCGTGGTTCGGCAAGATCGTTAAGATCTTCTTACATCCACGTTGTGGCACCCACCAAAGGGTATAGCCACACCCAAGTCACCGAGACTAGGGATCTTCACTATTCTTCTCCGTTCGCTAACCTTGGCAAGGTGGAGCTTAAGCCTTGTACAACTTTGATCCTCCAGGCTTCCACAACCATCTTGGCAAGCTCCAGAAGTCTCTCTTAGTTACAAACACCAAGAGACACTCCCTTACAGCTCTCACTACACTGGAGATTCCACTCACCAAGAATGGAGGCACACAAGCTCTCTCTCTAGCTAGTTCTAGCCTATCTTTTGATGTGTAAGTGATCTAAAAGATGTAGAAGTGATGGTTCAATGTCTTGAATGCTTGAGGATGTGTAGAGTATGTCTGGTGATCAAGACTTCTCGATTTGACAGGTTGAAGGGGTATAAATAGCCAGCCTCCACGAAATAGCCGTTGGAAAAGTAGGCTGACATCACTGCTCTTGGAACACCGGATGATCCGATGTCTCCCCTTCAGCTATCATCAGTCCAATCCAAATTAGCTGATGTAATTGTGTCAGATATGACTGTTGTTAGACCGATGTTGCATTTGTCTTCTCATCGGATGATCCGGTGGCTTTTCCTCCAGAATTGGTTCAAACTTGATGCTTACTGGAGTTATTGACCGATGTGTTCAAAGGTTGTACATCGGATGATCCGGTGCCACACTTGGTCCAAGGATATTGCATATTGTACTGATGGACCGATGTAACATTGTCTTAAACATCGGATGATCCGGTGAGTACTTTGTTTTGAGGTCTTCTTCTTCTGCTGAATCAACTCGACCGATGTGTTGTTCTCTGGAAACATCGGTTGATCCGGTGAGTTGATTTTGTTTGCTTTGAGTTGTTTTAAGTGAATCTTTTGTATTTTGCTCGATTGACCTCTTAGACATTTATTGGGAATATACTTCTGATGATTTTCAAGCATTGAGTGTTGTCAATTATGGTTGAATGACTTTGACATATGAGCTTTTACTTCTAATCTTCATAACATTGATTGATCTCATAAAATGATTGCTTAGGGGTCTCCAATGATCTGTGGTTGATGTTCATATTCATATAGATGTCATTTGATTGAGTGATATGGGAGACCTTCCATCCACAAATTCATTAGTAAAATCCAATGGTTGTCATTAATCACCGAAACCATACCTCATGGGGGCCTGGATGCTTTCACTCTCCCTGTTACCTTCGGGACCCGGGAGAAGTATCGCACTGAGAAGTTGGTCTTTGACGTTGCTCAGATCAACTTACCTTTCAACGCCATCTTGGGTAGGCCTGCCTTGTACAAATTCATGGCAGCTGCTCATTATGGCTACCTGGTGTTAAAAATGCCAACACCAGTAGGCGTTCTCCAAATCCGCGGAGATCGCACTGCCGGAGTAACCGCTCTGAAAGAACTTCATGTTCTTACTACGGCGCAAGAGGAGGACTATAGGCAGGAGCAAGCTCCAAAACCCCGAGCATTCGTCAACGAGGCTCGACTTCTGCACCTCGTGTGCAGCTAAGCGGCGACAGCAACATTCCCGTCAAAGTCGTCCAAATCGGTTCCGATGCCGCTCAGACCACCCGTATATCGGGGGGGACTGAATGACAAATAGGAACTCGCGCTCATCGCTTTCCTCCGGGCTAATGTCGACGTGTTTGCCTGGCAACCATCACAAATTCCTGAGATCCCCAGGGAAGTGATAGAGCACAATCTTTTGGTCCAGTGCTCCAGAATGCATCTTTTGAAACACGAAATGTGACGCAAGAAAGATCATATTTTGTTCTAGCAAGGATGTACCACTCGTGCATTGATGTCATGAACAACTTCCCATTCTCAATTTTAGGAGGAACATCCTCAAGCTTCTATATTGGAACTCCTAGTTTAACTAAAGCCGTCTGCCGATTATACATGACACCGTCTTCTTCCCACTCCTCGTTATCTTCTAGTGCTGGCTCATGAGAAGAATGAGATGGACTCAATTTTCTAATATTTTTATTCATAGTTTCCAAATACTTTGACACTTCTGATGAATGTTTCTTAATTTTGTATGAGCTAACTTTGGTAGGCATTGATGATCAAGGAGTAGTCGTCGGAAGTTTGACACTGGCTTGTTGTTGAACCTGTTGTTCAACTGATTGCTCTTTACTCCCAGCAGCTGACTCTAGTACTACTTCAAGCTGTTGCTCAACTGGTTGCTCTTTACTAGCAACAACTTGCTCTGGTATTGCTTGAAGCTGTTATCCAACTTGTTGCTCTTGGTTACCTTTACTAGCAAGGTTACTATCATCCTTGTTGAGACATAGGGGGAGTGGATCTTCCTAGACTGGGAGTGGATCTTCATGCACTTTCGCCTTAGAAGATGGGTTTGCAGTATTTCGAAATGCGTCGGGGCTAGAAATTGGCTCATCGTCCAACACGATATCGCGTCGGTGCCAAAGGATTAATCGGTTGACAGCCTGCCCCAGAGTCGCGATCCCCTCAGGTGTGACATGGTTTATTTCATAATCTTCATAGTCATTATTAATGATCTGAAGAACTTGCACCACAACATAATACAACGAAAGTAGAATTCCGTTGAAGTCACGATCAGGCTTTGCCATAGCAGTGGCAACCTGTTTGGTTTTGGTCCCTGCTCTACCGATCCGGACAAGAAGACAAAAAGATTTGTCCTTAGCAATATCATCGACATCGAACTTATGGGTTGACCCTGAGCCAGACACAGAACCTATGCTGCTAGGGTAGGCAGTTGGAGATACCAATTGCTCTTTTGGCACGGGAACCATCGTTGTACTCGATGCCACTAATTGTCTCGATTGTCTAAGTTGTTGCATTATTTCTTTCACATTTTCTTTGACCTTTTGAGCAATCGTTTCATCAAGTGTTTCCTTAAACTTCTCACGTCTTCTATATGTGTCTTTATCTTTAGGGAAACCATCTAGCCAAGACATTTGATAAGAGACTGCTCGAACCCGTCCACTATGTTCAGGGTTTCCTAGGATAGCGGTAAGTTGGTCATTCTCCCTCTTCGGCTTGAAGAGACCCTTCTGTTGCTTTTCAATTACTTCCATCATTTTTCATCTGCTTCATTCACAGAGTCGGGCTTTTCAAGTTTGCCCTCGCTGGTCAAACCTGACCGAGCAAAGACCCACCGCTGAGTTCTCTCATCCCAGCCTTCTAACGGGTGAGGATTGCCCTTTCTGGTAATTTCGTCTAATATCTTATTCCATTTCTGGACTTTGGGGGCATATCCGACAGACCCCAAGCAATAATGGTATTTGTTCTTTTTGCCAAGCTCTGACCTAGTTGCACTTAGAGCTTTAGCATCAGGTGTGGCCTTTTGACGAACAAACTCTTGCCACCGAGCTTGTGTGATTTTTCCCATCTTCCTCAGGCTAGGGACCTTATCGGTCTTAACATAAGCATTCATTTCACTCTTCCAGCCACAAAACTTATTGCCGTAAGGGACCAATGTTGCTTTCTTTATAGCTTCTTTCGTGCCTTTCGGGAACTTGAATTGTTTCTTTATCCTTTCCCACAACTCATTCTTGGTCTCCTCAGGTAATTTTCTTCAATTCTCGGTTGTGATCGGCACTAGCTATCTAACAAGAAAACTGCATGCATTTCGGTACTTGATAACTGAATCCAGTGGTTCTTGGGGAAGCCCACCAGGACTGACCCTTGTTATGTACATGATGCAGTCCAATGGACCCTTATTGGGACCTCGTTGCCCTCGTTTCCGCTTAAGGAAGCTGAGGATTCATCCATTGGAGAACCTTCTGCAGTTTTAGGAGCCGAAGTCACCTCATTGTCTTCGCGATTAATCTAGGTTGAAAAGAATTATAAGACTTCATATACTTGATAACCAACATTAACTTGAACTACTGAAGTTAAGATTCGTGATCCATACCTTGTCGGTAGGATTATATTCCAGGTTGAGATCCTCTAAAGTCTTTTTTAATTTTTATATTTGGAAAAGGATCCGATAGACTGTGAAAGGAGCCTGAACTACTAGAGTCAGTAAACTCCATATTGTCTTCTTTATTGTTACTACAAGCACCAGTCTTCTTAGAGCATTCCATGCTAGAACTAATAAGACAAAAAATATATTGAATGGCATATTAACCCTACATGAAGTGTCCCGCAGAACCATCAACCACTTGTGCATGTCAAACAATTTATGAAGTCATGGCCAAAATACGAGTACAAGGTATGATATCCGACTTGCTATACCATTACATCCAGCATGTGGTTAGAATGGATGGTGCTTAGGACAAAAAGAACAAGACACATTCCTTAATTGACCGAGAGGGACTACAATCCAAATCGCCTCTCATTACACAAGTTCATCTTCTTTCAGATTTTATCCCATATCTAAGTATATTATGCCCTAAGCTCGTTAACAGTGGTGGCCTTGCCACAAAATTCAACTTTTACGGGTATAAGCATGGCTAAGCTTGACATTTCGCAAAATAAAAACTAACCCAGACCTTCGTGGGACGGCTAGGTTCACAAACTTGAAAAAATCTATGCACGGTGGCAATGAGAGGGTATCACATGATTATAAGGCCATGTACTTAATCCATATATGCTTAAAGAGAGAGATCCATGTCCATATATGAGAGGGTATCATTTGTAAAAAATAAAAAAGGGGGAGGGGTGGGCTGGGGGTTAAGGACCTTAGTAAGATGAATGTCAGTCTGCTGACCAAATGGTAGTGAAGATTGGAAAACGAACAAGGGCTTTGGCAGGACATTGTCAGAGTTAAATACATTAGGGATTCTCCTGTTGGGACATTGAGACATAAAATGTCTAACTCTCCCATATGGAGAGACCTTCGAAAATTCAAGAATATATATACAAGAGCAGAAAATTAACTTTATGGAATGGTTAAACAACAAGTTTTTGGCTAGAAATTTGGTTAGAGGTAAAACCTCTAGCCAGCCTGTACATCATTCTCTTTGAACGTTGTGTGGACAAAGACATCTCTGTTGCCCAGTGCTTTGTGCAAAACTGGGTTGTTTAGTTCAGTTATTCTTTGCCAGCACCTTTATATAGCATGTGGTATAACCTTGTGTATAATCTTAATGGACTGACAGTGCAGCAAAATAATGATACTGTGGTGTGGAAATGGAACAAAATAGGAGCCTTTTTCAGTTAATTCGGTTTATACTAAATTGACTAGGTCATATTCTGGACGTGGTTATAAACAAATTTGGAAGTTAGAATCCCTCCCAAAATCAAAATCTTTATGTGGTTGATTGAAAATGATGCTATATTAGTGAAAGGAAACAAGGTCAAAAGCAATTGATCTAGTGATGCCTCATGTAACTTTTGCCATGAATTTGAAATAGTGAATTATTTTGCTTTTTGGCTGCTGCATAAGCTTGGACAGCCTGCTCAAAACCTGCATATGGTTCATAGCGTCATAACAACTAGTTGTTTATCATGTCCGAACCCTAACTAGGAAATCTATGCCGTGGTCCACCACCACCACCACCAACGGGATGCCTACCCTTTTCGAATTCCCGAACCCTAACCATGGAAATCTATGCAAGGCACCATTTGACTCGGCTGGCGGCGAGGGCGAGGAGGGAGGCAGCATGGGGATGGAGGAGGGAAGGTTGAAGGGTTTATGGTTTACTGTGAAGCTCAGCGGCGATGACAAGGGCTTCGCTCGGTGTACCTGGAAGTGGCAAGGGCGAAGCAAACGAACAACGGTGAAACTCGGCGGCGACAACGAAGCTCGGCGACTACAGCGAAGCTTTGTGGCGAGAGCGGCAAAGACTTGGCGGCAAATAAAATTTTGGCAGCCTGACGACGTCTATGTGATTTCGCACGGGTTAGGTTTTTCCAACGCAGCCCAGGGCTATATATAGATGCCTATCTTCTCAGGCGGTTTTTAAGTACCAACCGCCTGAGAAGATGTTTGTCTAAGGCGGGTGGCAATTACCAACCGCCTGAGTAGATGCATTTATCTCAGGCGGATGGTAAGTAATACCCGCCTGCGATAATCTTCTTCTCAGGCGGTTATTTAGTACCAACTGCCTGAGAAGATTTTTATGTTAGCTTAATTAATATTCTTGATTAAATGTGGGGCCTTTCAAAAGCCCAAATTCCACCTTCTTGTAATATGATTGAGTATTAAAGGTTACCATTAAATTTCACTTCATAAAGCCTTTGAAATTGGTCAGAACATAAAAAACATATAACAATTGCTATTTTTCATTTATCTATCTTGATGAATATAATGATTTTTTCATTTATTTTTTCAATGGACATTTTTAGTCATCATACCAACCTCTATGAATTTGTTCAGACTTTTTAAATTTTTTTGAATCAATTTGTGTTCAAAATTTGATGAATGCCTCATATGTATATGAGCATTTGGTTAGAATGATGGATAATTTGAATTTTGACATGTTGGAATGCTTTAAAAAATTAACAAAATTCATACATGTATAAATAATAAAAATATGTTCATACAAACCAATTTTAGTGAAGGATCTTTTTTTAGGAGATACACAAATGTGAATAATATGTGAGTATAAATTAATTTGATATTAACCAAAACATTACAATGTTAGGTATACAAGTTTTAAAATATTTGGTCCAGGTGGTAGATGTTAATTTTTGAAAAATATAGAAGAAAGAATCATTGAATTTGGATCTATACATGTTTGAGTATTTATATTGGAATCTAAATAAAAAAGAAGCAAGAGAAAATAAAATTGAAGAATAGGCTCGAGTAATTATCCCAGGCGGTTGGTACTTAATACCCTCCTGAGATTATCTTTTGCTCAGGCGGTTATTCGGTACCAACCGCCTGAGAAGATCTTTATGTAAGCTTAGTTAATATTCTTGATTAAATGTGGGTCCTTTCAAAAGCCCAAATTCCACTTTCTTGTAATATGATTGAGTATTAAAAGTTACCATTAAATTTCACTACATAAAACCTTTAAAATTGGTCAAAATATAAAAAACATATAACAATTGCAATTTCTCATTTTTTCTATCTTGATGAATATATTGATTTTTTCATTTATTTTTTCAATGGACATTTTTAGTCATCATACCAACCTCAATGAATTTTTTTAGATTTTTTTTTAAATTTTTTTGGATCAATGTGTGTTCAAAATTTGATGAATGCCTCATATGTATATGAGCATTTTGTTAGAATGATGGATAATTTGGATTTTGACATGTTGTAATACTTTAAAAATTAACAAAATTCATACATGTATAAATAATACAAATATGTTCATACAAACCAATTTCAGTGAAGGATCCTTCTTTAGGAGATACGAAAATGTGAATAATATGTGAGTATAAATTAATTTGATATTAACCAAGACATTACAATGTTAGCTATACAAGTTTTAAAATATTTGGTCCACGTGGTAGATGTTAATTTTTGAAAAATATAGAAGAAAGAATCATCGAATTTGGACTCAAATTGCAGAATTTATACAAGTTTAAGTATTTATATTCGAATCTAAATAAAAAAGAAGCAAGAGAAAAGAAAACTGAAGAACAAGCTCGAGGAATTATCCCAGGTGGTTGGTACTTAATGCCCGCCTGAGATAATCTTTTTCTCAGGTAGTTTGTCGGTTCCTGGCAGACCGGGTATCCCTGGGTACAAGGATAAAAAGCATGTTGGGCCCCCACTGCCTATGGGGGCGAGATCTCACATGGGCCCAGGGTGCCATGCGGCCAGCGGTGCAGCAACGTTTCCCATCGAGGGAAAGTCCGGCACCACCACGTGGCCTGCAGCGCTGGGTCCACCGCCTTGCAAAGGGAAGGTCCGGCATGTTCGCTAGATCAGTGGCCCCGGACCTCCCCTCGTGGGGAGAGGGACCGGTGCAATCATGTCCCCAGCAGCTCCGGACCCGGCCTCCTTGACCCGATCATCTCGCTGAGGGAAGGACCGGGAGTTGCCACGTGCTAGGCAGCACTAAGCCTGAGCCTTCCCTCAGAAGGTGTAGTAAAGGGAGGCGTGCTCGTTGCGCCTAAGCTAGAAGGACGCACACGTTCCCTAGGTAGGCAGGAGCTCGGACTCATAAGTCAAGAGGACAGTGGCCGGTCCTATCATGATTGGTCAAAGCCGAACTACTATGTACGGCGGGCCAATGAGAGGCCGCGACAAGACAGACAAGACACGGCTGACCATGATGAGGGGCTATCTGTAGCCCTGCAACAGGGCACGGCCAGGCGGCACATTAAAACCATTGTTAGGGGATAACATTTACTCCTAAATCTTAGGATGGATTTGGTGACTTCCGGGGCCACCTGTCGGGCCCTAGACCCCACCTGTAAGCCGCTCGGCCTTGGGCTATAAAAGGACCGAGCGGCCACGGATTCAGACAAGCTCTCTTAGACTCAAGGAATACAACACACAAACCACCGTGGAGTAGGGTATTACGCTCAGGCGGCCCAAACCACGTAAATCCCTCGTGTTCATCGTCCACTGCGCTCGATCTTGCTTGGACTAGCCCCCCGTATATACATCAAACCTCCATGGACTACTCCCGAGTAGGTCTGGGGGGGGGGGGGGGTCAGTTCAGACACCTCGACATTTGGCGCGCCAGGTAGGGGGGCTTTCTCCTGCAAGAATCTTCACTAGCAGTACGGTGAACACCCGTTCCAACGCTAGTTCCTCCAGGCCACAGCCCCGCCAGCAGGTGGCATGTGAGGACCAAGCTTCATCCCACCCCAGAGATGGGTCCTGCTCCTGAGCGGGAAGATCTGGGCCATCGCATCACCGAACAGCCACCCCGCCGACTACAGGTCAGCACAATGTGGCACGGCGGACCCCTGCAGTGACAACCATCATGGCAGAACTGGCGGCAAGCCGAGAGAGTGCGCTTCTTGCTGTGCGTGAGTTGCTCCGCAACGCACCAATGGCAGGAGCCCCCCAGGGGGCAACCCAGCAGTGGGTAAACGATGTCGACCACCTGGTCGTCACTGCACTCCAGGTGACTCCGCAAGGCGGAAGGCGAGCGGCAACAATATTTGTTTCATTGTCACGTACACCTACCGTCGACCGGTGGACCGCTGATAGCCGCTCAAATAGGATTTTGTCAATGGACCTACAGACGAGGTTGCAGCACCACCGCAGAGCCGACGAGGACTGTCGGGTCATCATCGAACGACAATGGGAGCGGCGCTGCAACCTTGAAGCTGACTACAGCCTGTCGGGCACTGGGGCCCAAGTGCACGACGCTCTCCCACCGCGCCAAGCGTACGCGGCGCCTCCCGCGCAGTACCAGACATACATGACGCCTCCTTCGCACCAAGTGTACATTGCACCTCCCCACCGCAGGCATATTGTGTGCCTCTGCCGCACCAAGCACCGGCTGCAATACCCCAACAACCGGCATACGCGGCGCAGCCAGCTCATTACGGCCATGCAACACCAAACTTGCCGCCCGAAAGTATGGGTGGACGGTGCGCAGCCTTAGCCCCCCACCTACGATGGGTGGTGTGGCCCCACAAGTTCCGAGCGCACACACCAGAGAAGTATGATGGAAGTGTCAACCCGAGTGAGTTCCTGCAGATCTACTCCACCTCCATCCTGGCCGCTGGGGGCGACGAGGTCATCATGGCCAACTCCTTCCCTGTGGTTCTGGCCGGTTTGGCCCGGTCATGGCTCATGAACCTGCCTCAGGGATCCATCACCTCCTGGGAGGAGCTGTGCCGGCAGTTCATGGCGGATTTGGAAGTTCGTATGAGCGCCCCGTCACAGAGATCGACCTCCACGTTGTTAGACAGCAATCGGGAGAACTGTTGCGAGCCTTCATCCAGCAATTCTCCTAGGTACGGAACACCATCCCTCACATCTCGAATGCATCTGTCATAGTTGCGTTTAGGCAGGGTGTGAGGGACAAGAAGATGCTTGAGAAGCTCGCCATGCATGACGTGCGTGATGTCTCCGAGCTGTTTTCCTTGGCAGACAGATGTGCCGAGGCTGCAGAGGGGCGTAACTGGCACGCCCGACCCTCCTCGGAAAGCGGGGAGCCCTCATAGTCTGAAGCGGAGGCCTCTATCAGAGGTGGGGGCAGGAAGAAGAAGAGTGGGGGTCGCGGCAGGAGTAAGCCGAGGCCAAGAGCTCCCATGGTGGAAGATGCGGCACCTGGCAGAGCCCGGAGCTCGCGCCAGGATAAGCGTCCGCGCCCTTCCCCTGAAAGGGACGACGCTGAGTTCAGGTGCCCAGTGCACCAGACCAATGGTCACAGTGCAAGTGAGTGCCGGGAAGTCAAGAAACTCGCGGAGCGTTTCCGCGAGCAGCAGTAGAAGCAGCAGCGTCAAGAGAGCGAGCCCTCCTGCCAGAGGGAGGGTAAGCAGAAGATTGACCCTGCAGAGGACAAGGACGAGGACATGGGGTACCAGGAGCGCCATAGAGCAGTGAAAGCAGTGTTCGCGGGTGCTGACTCGGACACTAGTAGTGACCAAGAGCGGCGAAAGCTCCTCTACATCATCTATGGGGGGGGGTGGCTCGAACCCTGTGTCTCAAAACGCAGTGAAAGTCCTGTGACGCGCCGTGGCGGTAGTGGCCCCAATGCCAAGCCCGACTCCCCACAACAAGTGGATGAACACGGCTATCAGCATCGACGCTTCAGACTGCCCGAAGAACATGGCAGGAGCTGGAGTGCTCCCACTGCTCGTGGCCCTAACTATCGCTAACGTGAAGATCCATTACGTGCTGATCGATGGTGGAGCCGGCCTCAACCTCATCTCTGCCGCGGCCTTCCGGAAGTTTTAGATACCTATGTCTCGACTCACACTTTCGAGACTGTTCTCATGCGTGGGCCCAGGGCGGATTGTGCCTAGTGGTAGTATCCACCTCCCGGTTACCTTTGGTACCCGGAGAACTACCGCACGGAGAATATCCTATTCGACGTGGCAGATGTTGAGCTTCCCTTCAACGCCATCGTCGGAAAGCCGATGCTATTCTAATTCATGGCCGTAGCTCACTACGGCTATCTGGTCCTAAAGATGCCAATGCCATCTAGAGTCCTCAGGGTCCGTGGGGATCGCACCATAGCGGTGTCAGCCTTGGAGCAGCTCCAAGCACTTGCTGCGGGGCAGACCCCAAACCTAGACGATGCAAGGGAAGGCCAACCAAGTCAAGGCCCGCCCCAACGGACTGCCACCGGAGCCCCGCATGTGCTGCCTGCCGAGGACGACGTCCCAGTGAAGGTCGTCAGGATCGTCTCCGAGGCTGCCCAGACGACCCGCATAGCGGGTAATCTGGACAACAAATAGGAATTCACGCTCATCACCTTCCTCCAGGAAAATGTTGATGTGTTCGCCTGGCAACCATCGCAGATGCCCGGGATCCCCAGGGACGTGATTGAGCATCATCTGAAGATCTACCCCGATGCCCGCCCGGTAAAATAGAAGCCCCAGAAGCAGTCCGTTGAGCACCAAAACTTCATGTGAGAGGAGATCAAGAAGTTGCTCGATGCCGGCTTCATCCGGGAGGTCCACCACCCTCGGTGGTTGGCCAATCCTGTTGTCATCCCCAAGGCTGGCGGAAAACTTCGGATGTGCATCGACTACACCAACCTAAATAAGGCATGTCCAAAAGATCCATTCCCGCTCCCCAGGTTAGATCAAATTGTAGACTCTACATCAGGATGTGATCTGCTGTGTTTCCTAGACGCGTATTCTGGTTTCCATCAAATACCTATGTCTAGAGATGATGAGGAGCATACTGCTTTTGTAACAGTAGATGGCATGTATTGTTATGTCTCCATGCCTTATGGTCTTAAGAATGCTCTCCCTACCGTTGTACGTGCGATGCATAAAACATTTGCGGACCTCATTAGAGACCTGGTAGAGGTGTATGTCAATGACATCGTGGTCAAAATCAAAGACCGCACGTCCTTCCTGGACAAATTAGCGCAAGTATTCAGCAGGCTGCGCCTTACGCGCACAATGCTGAACCCCGAAAAGTGTGTCTTCGGGGTCTCTTCTGCGAAACTATTGGGATTCATTGTTTCTCACTGGGGGATCAAAGCCAATCCAGAGAAGATCAAGGCAATAGAGCTGATGCGGCCCCCGGTGCATGTCAAGGATGTACAGAAGCTCGCAGGTTACCTAGCGGCCCTTAGCCATTTCATCTCAAGGTTGGTAGAACAGGCACTCCCCTTCTTCAAGATTCTACGGAAGGCAGGTCCCTTTGACTGGACAGAAGAAGTGGAAACATCATTTCAAGAGCTCAGGAGGCACCTGACGTCCCTCCCAGTTATGGGGGCGCCGGAGCCCGGAGAGCCCCTGCTGCTGTATGTTACTGCAACAACCGAGATGGTCAGTATGGTCTTAGTCGCAGAGCGATCCGAACCGCATCAGCAACATACACGGGGAGGAGCCTGTGACGCAAGCACCGAGTCTCCGGTCCCAGACCAAGCCATGGAACCCTCTCAGGAGGGCTCCGGGAGCTAGGAAGTCGCCGGCCCCAAACCCATAGCGTATGATGCGGGCCCTGGGAGCCAGGAACCCCAGGACCTGGATCCAACGTGGGAAGCACCAGACCTCCCGAACAGAGTCTGAACCACTCAAAGGCCAGTCTACTAGATCACAGAAGTCCTCCATGAGGCAAAAACAAGGTATCAGGAAATACATAAGTTTTTGTACGCTGTGTTGATAGCATCGAGGAAGCTCCGACACTACTTTCAGGGTCATAAGGTCTCAGTGGTCACCTCCTTTCCACTGAGAACGGTCCTCCATGGTACTAATGCTACCGGCAACATCGCCAAGTGGGCAGCTGAGCTAGCGGAGTTCGAGATCGAGTTCCTTCCTCGACATGCGGTCAAAAGCCAGGTCCTGGCTGATTTCTTGGCTGAGTGGACTCCATCGCCTGGCAACCCTGAAATCCTAGTCAGCGGAGGCACAGTGTTCGAGGCACCGACTTTCACTAAAACCTCGTGGACATTTTACTTTGATGTTTCTGCCCGGAAATAGGGGGCTGGGGCCGGAGTGGTGCTCATAGCCCTTACGGAGGAGCAATTCAAGTATATGGTGCATCTTGGCTTCAAAGCCACCAACAACATGGCAATGTACGAGGCCCTCATCTACGGGCTGAAGATAGCACTGACCCTCAACGTCCGCCAGCTCCTTGCCAAAGGTGATTCCCAGCTAGTTGTCAAGCAGGTCAAACGGGAGTGTAGTTGCAATGACCCCCAGCTGGTAGCATACTTGCTGCACATCAGGAAGCTGGAGAAAGACTTCGAGGTCCTGGATCTGTGCCATGTACTCTGAGATGACAACTCAGTCGCAGATGATCTGTCAACAAAGGCTTCCATAGAGGCACCAGTGCCCGATGGAGTCTTTGCAAGGACGTTATCGCGACCAACTGCCAGAGCTGCCGAACCGGGTGAAGGGGGTGAAGTTAGCACTTCGAAACTAGCAACCCCAGCGGCCCTACAGCCATGGTGCCCGCCAAGGTTCCTATGCGCCTCTAGCAGCTCCGAGCAGCTGGGCGCTCAAGAACCAGAAGCTCAAGGAGGTCCCAATGCATGGATCTTGGTGGTCTGGGACTACTTGAAAGACAACTACATTCACGAAGAACATGCCCTGGTAGAACGGATTGTGATGATGGCTAAAAGATACACGTTGGTAGAGGGGGATCTCTACCGGCATGGCGCCAACGACATCCCACTGCGATGCATTACCCGGGAGGAGGGCTGCGACTTGCTCGTAGAAATCCATGGAGGTGAGTTCAGGAACCATGCATTGGCCCGCACGCTAGTCGGTAAAGCCTTTCGGCACGACTTCTACTGGCCCACAGCACTCCAGGATGCCGCTGACATGGTTAAGAGATGCAAGGCGTGCCAGTTCCATGCTAAGCAGATCCACACACCAGCTCAAGCGCTGCAGATGATCCCTCCCTCGTGGCCATTCACCGTGTGAGGACTGACATCCTGGGACCTTTCCCAAGAGCCATCGGAGGATTCTGGCACCTCTACGTCGCTGTAGAAAATTTCACCAAATGGCCAGAAGCCACCCCAGTCATCATCATTAACCAGCAGTCCGCAGTGAAGTTCATCAAGTCGATCGTATGCAGGTTTGGGGTCCCGAACAGAATAATCACTAATAATGGGACCCAATTCACGAGTGCGGCGTTCCAAGAATACTGCGACGACATTCAGATCCAATTTTGTTATGCCTCTGTCACCCATCCCGAGAGCAATGGGCAGTTAGAGAGGGCGAACACCGAGATTCTCAAGGGCCTCCGGACTCATACATACTCAAGCCTCGAGAAGCATGGTGCAAACTGGGTGGATGAGCTGCCATATGCACTGTGGGCTAGCCGGACATCAACAAGCCGGGCTACAGGAGAAACGCCCTACTTCCTGGTGTACGGGGCGGAAGCCGTCCTTCCCCCAGAGGTCACCATGGGCTCCCCCTGTGTCCAGATGTACGACGAAGCCGCGCAAGACCAGTTCTGGCGTGAAGATATGGACCTCATCGACGAGGGACGTGCACGAGCTTCCCTCCGAAACGCACGATACAGGCAAGTGCTCCGACACTACCATCAGTGGACCGTGCGCAGTAGGGAGCTCAAAGTGAACGACCTGGTCCTGCGATGTCTGCTTTCCTGTGAAGGGACAAACAAACTCTCCTCCAAGTGGGAGGGCCCCTTCCGGGTTACAAAGGTTTGTCGCCCAGGCTATCTTCGCCTAGCTACGGATGATGGGCAACCGGTACCCAACCCATGGAATATTGAACACCTTCGTAAGTTCTATCCATAACCAGTGGAAGGGCACTCTATTTTTCTTTTGTTATAAAATTGGCATAGTGTCTAGAGATAACACTTGGGTTAACTAAGGCCAGGGAAATGAGCTCCGAGTGTTTGCCTTGCTCGGCATGGTCCGGTACCCAGAGAAGGTACACTCAGCTCCTTGTCGCCCAGGCCGGGTCGTTCCTTCTGTAAAATCTGTTCTCTCCTATGAGCTTTATAATAAAAGGGTTGTTTGCACTACCCTGGAATGCCTTGTTCATTTGAAATTATCTTTAGTTCTTATGAATGATATCACGCATTTGCCATTAGCTCTTCACCTAGCGTGGGTGCGGTCAATCTCTCCTTCGTCTCTACAATAGTGTGAGCGTTGCTGTCTGTTTGCCGGCGGGCCACTTTGGGTACTTGCTCAAAGCCCCCCACAATGGCAACATATCTTAAGACAAGCGACACTAATAGAGCGTCAGTAAAAGATTGACTGTAGAGCGGAATTACCTTTTGTCCGTCATGTGCGCAGGTTCCTAAGGTAAAACACTAAATAAGGCCATTCCTGTGATTCCGATGGCGAGCGGACACTCCGCCTAGAGTAGGCTTGGGGGCCCACCGTTGGCACCCTATACACCAACAATGGGCGATGCCGGAGCTCTTGAGCCCCAACAATTACAGGAGACACGGCGTCGATGTCCTACCGTAATCATGGGTGTTGCCGGAGCTCCTAAAGCTCCGACAACCCCAGGGGGCCAGGCGTTATGTGGCGTCTCCTACGAAGGTCATGGGCATTGTCGGAGCTCCTAAGCTCTGACAATCCCAAAGAGGCCGGCGGTGGCGTCACCTGAGAAGACCATGGATATTGCCGGAGCTCCTAAGTTCTGACAACCCCAGGGGGCCAGGCGGTGGGGTCTCCTATGGAGACCACGAATGCTGCCGGAACTCCTGAGCTCTGACAACCCCATGGGGCCGATGTTCCCGAAGCGAGTGCTAGTCCCTCTTGGTACATATACACAATCAGAATTGCATACATATACCAGGGAATAGGACAAAAAAATATTAGAACCGAAGATCAAGAGGACTTCATTCCATAAAAGATTATCTTACAAAATTGGAGGCATACAGGAGGGAGCAAGAAAAGAAAGACCTAAGTCCTACTGATTTCTGAAGCAATGGCTTCGGCGGCCTCCTGAACACTCTCTCGAGTAGTGTCCAACTCTGCCTCGATTTACCCTTCGACTGCTGGACTCAGGGGGAAGTGAGGGTTCCGGCTCCGGTAGTACGTTAACATGTATTTACCGACAGTCTTGGTCAAGGACCTCCCCTTCGTCTCCAGCTGGTCCGCAAAGATGGCAACCATTGCGTCGAACTTGCTGCCAACAGAGTCAAGAGCCACCAGCACGTCGTTTAGCTCTGGCACTGGGTGGGCCGGATGTACAGGGCTGAGGCCAAACTGTGCCAGTGCTCCGTCCGCCCGCGCCAGGAAGTCCCACACTTGCTGGGACTCGACTGCTCTTGAGCCCTGCAACTCTTCCAGAGCCCTCCTGGTGGCCGCCCGTTCTGCACCCCCCTTTGCAAGGCGCTCGTCCTCCTTGCCGTGCTGCTGGATGCTCTTGGCTAGCTGTCGCTCGCGATCAGTGAGCTCCAACTCCTTGAGAAAGATACGGTTCCGACGCTCCGCCAAGTCTTCCTTCCGGCCCCGGATAGTGTTTTCCCTTGCAGAGATGTCGGTCTCCCGCTCATTGAGGCTTTGCCCCTGTTTCCAGAGCCTGTCCGCCTCAAGCTTACACCACGCTACAAACTGTTTGCGGCGGTCCGCCAAGCTCTGCTCACCTGCCGACAGCTTTCGGGAGAGCTCCTCCTCTCTCTAACTCAGGTCCTCCATCTTCTCGGTGACTCTGGACTCGCCCAAGTCGAGCTCCTGCTGGTGCTTCTAGAGGGTCTCATGCCAGACAGTTAAACCACCTTGGCGCTGGTCCATAGCTCTGTGGCATTCCATAGCTTCTTCATAGATCTTCCGCGCTTTCTCATCGAGAGCCTTGAGAGTAGCCTCTCTCGCGTTGAGAAGCTCACCTTGCTCGACCAGCCGGGTTTGCTCACCCTTGGCCCATTCTTCATGTTGACAGAGCCTTCTACGCTCCTCCTCCAGAGCCTTGAGGTTGTGCTCGAAGAAAACGGCAACCTGCTGTAAGCTGGAGCGAGCGTTGTCGATGGCTAGTTCTAAGGGAATGGGCGCTGGACCGGATAGGAGCGCCCCTTCCCCCGTCTCCACCAGGATGTCCGCCATCACCCGAGAGGGGCTACCTGTCGAAGGCGGTGGCACTTGCGGGCTCAAGACGCCTGGGGCCTCCACCGGACCCTCTGGTGCGACCGCAGGTGCTCCCGATCCAGCCCCCGGCGCTCCCGGCTCAGCGTTGTTGTTAGAGAAGTGGGACGTGTGCCCAGAGCCTCCGCGGCTTGAAGCGCAGACACGGGCGCACTCAACGCTGCTGACTGAGGCACTGGAGCCTCAACCACCATCAGAGCGGGAGTGGGTACTTCAACGGCCGCCGGGTCGGCCACCCCAACGTCCACAATAGTTGGTGTGGGGGTCGGATCTTCGACCACTCCCGGCTCGCCGACTAGAGCCCCCTCCGCGTCTGGCATGGGGGTCGGCTCCTCAGCTACGTCCGGCTGAGGCACCGGAATCTCCTCGGAAGATGGCGTGGGAGCCGATCCCTCGGCGGCCTGCGACACCAGGGGTGGAGCTACTGTCGACTCCTGACCCGGCTGGGGCGCCGGAATCTCCTCGGAAGATGGTGCGGGAGCTGATTCCTTGGTGTCCACCGGCACTAGGGGCGGAGCTTTCGCCGAATCCTGAGCTCGGTCGACGCCTCACACCTCGATCGGGGCCTCAGGGGCCACTTGCTCCAGCACCGGAGCCCCAACCACCCCCGCTTCCACAGCCGGAGCACTCAGTTCAGGCGCAGTCGCGCTTGGGGTTGGAGCCGCCCTCGTGCCGGTCGGAGCCTCCGTATTCGTCTGGGCAGGTGCAGGAGTTGAAGCTGAAGCGCTTACCTGCTCAACATCCTGTGTCACCAGAGGTGTGGCGATCGTCTCACCTTTCTTGGAAGCGCTACACAATGAAGATAGAAACGTTTAAAGGGTGACCTTGACCTGAAGAGGGATCAAAGCAAGAAGCTCGGTTGCTTACCTTGGGAAGCCCCAAATACCGCGGAGACAAAGCCGCTTCTGGGCAGGGACAGAGCCGGAGCCTGAAGGACCGATGTGGCCGGAACCTCAGGTCTCTCAAGAGCTTGGACCGAAGCCGGAGCTGGAGCCTCCCTGGCCGGAGCGACCCTTGTTTCAGGGGGACCTCTAGAGCTTGGTCTCGTACTTGGCACCGTGGCGGGAGGTGGCCCCCCGGAACTGACGCCCGCCGGAGGTCCCGGAGCTGGATGAGGTGGCTCCCCAGAGGCACCGACGTGACTTCCATCACCCCGCACCAGTTTCCTCTTGCGACTGGAGGGTTCCGTTGGAGCCTCGCCCTTGCCAAAGCTAGCAACTCCATCCCCCTGGCTAGGGGGAACTGGGGCTGATCCCCCGGAAGTCCCCGGAGCGGTGGTTGTTAAAGGAACCTTCCTCGTTGCGACTCTGATGTCATCCAACCTTGGCATCAGCTTCCAGAGCTCCCGGTAGAACTCAGGAGCCAGGTTCAGGGGTGGGAAGGACGCTAGAGGCGCCAGGGACTCAAGCGAGATATTTGGCTTGCTCTGGAACTTCTTCAGTAGCTCCTTCAGTGCTTCATCCTTCACTTGGGTGTCAACATCTCGTGGCATGAACATCCACGCCATCCGTTCCCTGAACTTCAGTGGCGCCCACCTGTTCCTCAGGAAGTTCCTGAAGACCATCTGGGGCGTCACTCCACCATCTACGCAGCCTTTGATCCTTGCCACAACGAGCTTGTACGCCGACGGCAGCTCTGGGACCTCGTTCCAGAGGTCGGTGTCCACGTTCAGGAGGCTCTCTACCAGCTCCAGCTTCTCGTGCCAGTCCACAGTGATGATCACCCACTCCTTCTTTCAATCGTCCCATTTGCCGGAGGAAAAGGTGTCCAAATACTTGAAAGGGGACCACTTCCGCTTCACAAAGTAGTACATCCCAATCAACTCATTCACCTTCTCGGTGGTCTGCAGGGTGAAGACATTCCAGAAGAGTTCTAAACTGGGTCGTACCTCCACCCACATCTCGCAGAAGTGGACGAAGATAGCGACCAACAGAACGGAGTGGTGCCCAAGGAAGTGTAGTTGGATGCCGTAGAACTGCAGCAATGTCATTAGGAAGGACGAGAAGGGAGGAAGCAGACTGACCATGGCGTATCCTTGGAAGAAGACCATGTCCCAACGTTCTTCTTCTCGAAAGGAAGCTCGCCAATGCGGATCTTGCCGTTGAAGGACTCATGGGACCATCCCATGTAGGCTTGGACCTTCTTTAGCCCCTTCTCGGTCTTGATCTTGCTGGCGGGGAGACCCAACTCTAAGGCAACAAGATGGAAGAGGGAAAGGTTGGATGTGCGGAGAACTAGAGGTCAAAGTTGAAGGATGCGAGAAGGCAATAAGGACTTAAGCATGGGTGCAAGTGGAGACGTGAAGAGTATGTTGCCTGTGCTAGTCTCCTTCTTATGTATAGATATGCTACGTTTGGAAGGAAACCACAGGCACCAAGATACTGGGGCTACCCGCGCTATGACTAGTGGGTCAAGAGCCTGAAGCAGCGGAAATGCCGAGTAACCGCTTCAAGGTAGCCGTCTTCGTAGGTGAGAGTTCAAAGCTCAAGAGCGGTGACTTAATGGGCACGCGGAACCAAAACGAATTTTATATCGAGAACCGACGCTAGTTGATGCCGCAGACAAAGATTTTGTCTGCCGCATTGAAGGGAAGTCCATAAAGTCGTGGCACGAAGATTCAAAATGGTCCCACCTCGGGTGTAACCACCTTACCAAGGAAGTTCCTCCCCGAGATGAGCCCGGGGGCCACTGTCGGTGCCTGGCAGACCGGGTATCCCTGGGTATAGTGATAAAAAGCACGCTGGGCCCCCACCGCCCACGGGGGCAAGATATGACATGGGCCTAGGGTGCCACGCGGCCAGCGGTGTAGCAGCGTCTCCCATCGAGGGAAAGTTCAGCGCCACCACGTGGCCTGCAGCGCCGGGTCCATCGCCTTGCCAAGGGAAGGTCCGACATGTTTGCTAGATCAGTGGCCCCGGACCTCCCCTCGTGGGGAGAGGGAGCGGTGCAGTCACGTCCCTGACAGCTCCGGACCCGATCATCCCGATGAGGGAAGGACCGGGAGCTGCCACGTGCCAAGCAGCACTGAGCCTGAGCCTTCCCTCGAAAGGGGCAGTAAAGGGAGGCTTGCTCGATGCACCTAATCTAGAAGGACGCGCACGTTCCCTAGGTAGGCGGGAGCTCGCACTCATAAGTCAAGAGGACAGTGGACGATCCTGTCATGACTGGTCAGAGCCGAACTACTATGTACGGCGGGCCAATGAGAGGCCGCGACAAGACAGACAAGACACGACTGACCATGATGAGGGGCTATCTGTAGCCCTGCAGCAGGGCATGGCCAGGTGGCACATTGAAACCGTTGTCAGGGGATAGCATTTACTCCTAAATCTTAGGATGGATTTGGTGACTCCTGGGGCCACCTGTCGGGCCCTGGACCCCACCTGTAAGCCACTCGGCCTTGGGCTATAAATGGACCAAGCGACCACGAATTCAGACAAGCTCTCTAAGACTCAAGCAATACAACACACAAACCACCGTGGAGTAGGGTGTTACGCTCAGGCAGCCTGAACCACGTAAATCCCTCGTGTTCATCGTCCAGTACGCTCGATCTTTCTTGGACTAGCCCCCCGTATATACATCGAACGTCCGCGGACTACTCCCGAGTAGGTCCGGGGGGGTGTCAGTTCAGACACCTTGACACAATTATTCAGTACCAACCACCTGAGAAGATCTTTATGTAAGCTTAATTAATATTCTTGATTAATGTGGGGCCTTTCAAAAGCCCAAATTCCACTTTCTTGTAATATGATTGAGTATTAAAGGTTACCATTAAATTTCACTTTATAAAGCCTTTGAAATTGGTCAGAACATAAAAAACATATAACAATTGCTATTTTTCATTTTTCTATCTTTATGAATATAATGATTTTTTTCATTTATTTTTTCAATAGATATTTTTAGTGGTCATACCAACCTCTATGAATTTTTTCAGATTTTTTTAATTTTTTTGAATCAATGTGTGTTCAAAATTTGATGAATGCCTCATATGTATATGAGCATTTGGTTATAATGATGGATAATTTGAATTTTGACATTTTGGAATGCTTTAAAAAAATTAACAAAATTCATACATGTATAACTAATACAAATATGTTCATACAAACAAATTTCAGTGAAGGATCTTTTTTAGGAGATATACAAATGTGAATAATATGTGAGTATAAATTAATTTGATATTTACCAAAACATTACAATGTTATACATACAAGTTTTAAAATATTTGGTCCAGGTGGTAGATGTTAATTTTTGAAAAATATAGAAGAAAGAGTCATCGAATTTGGACTCAATTTGCAAAATCTATACATTTTTGAGTATTTATATTGGAATCTAAATAAAAAAAGTAAGGGAAAAGAAAACTGAAGCACAGGCTCGGGCAATTATCCCAGGCGGTTGGTAAGTAATACTCGCTTGAGATAATCTTTTTCTTAGACGGTTATTCATTACCAACCGCCTGAGAAGCAGTTAAAAACTGCCTGAGAAAATGTCCTGAACTTTTTTAATTTTTATCAGAAGCGGTTGTTTCATTAAAAACCGTCTGAGAAAATCGACGCCTATATAAAGACCCCTCGAGCACCACAGAAAACCTAACCCTGGCGATTTTCCATCGACGTCGCCAGGCTACCAAAATTTTCCACAGTTCGCCGGCCGATACTGCATTCATCAGTTGATCAACCTTCAAACAGAGAAAAGGTTAGAAGAGACTTCTTCTTCACTATAATGTTTTTAATTTGTTCTGTTTTCACATTTTCATTTTGTTGTGTTTGCATATGCCTCCAGCCCCCCCCCCCCCCCCCAACAACTTGAGATTTGTAGTAGATTTGAATGATTAAAGGTTGAAGGATGTAGTTTAGTCTCCCCTTGAGCTCACCCATGAATTTTACAGAACAAGAAGTAGATTTGAAGGATTAAAGGATGAAGATGAATACAATCACATCATGTGTTTGAAGAAATGTTTCAATGAATAAGCCTAACTTCAAAAATCCATTATGGCCACTAGGAAGGTGAGGAAATTATGAAACAAATTTTGTTGGAACCCTTATGAACAGACCTACATGATACCAATATTCACTCATATGATACAATCTTGTGATGTCCCTGTAGATTCATTTTATGAAAGACCTTTAGGGAATATTTGTGGCCAAATTTTGTAAATCTTACAAAAAATCTGTTATTGAACTTGGGCCGTCGAGCGTGGATGTATAACATGCCAAGACCCGATCCTATGTACATTCATAATATTGCAAATTTTATTGAAGCATCCAAGAGACATGTGAAGTTGCAAAAGATAGATGACATATTATGTCCATGTATCGACTGCGAAAATAAGATTGCTTGGATAGATACTATAGTAATCCATTATCATTTGGTGAAAAGAGGTTAAAAAACTACACAATATGGAGAGAGGATGGTGAGTTAGATACACATGAAGTGGATAAAGATGATGAGAGAGGTTCAGATGACGATAATGTTCATATCGATAATGGTAGTGACAATCAAGATGGTGATAATGATGATGAGTTCGATTGTGAGGAGATGTTGCGTCACATTGAACCATATGTATTGACTTCTATAGGAGCAAGTAAAGGTTTAAGTAAAATAGAGACATTGCAGAATGCGGCGACAAAGCTTTTATATGATGAATCAAACGATTGTGATAAAAAGTTTACTACATTGCATGCAATCTTAGAACTACTAAAGTTGAAAGCCACACATTGATGGTCCGATTGTAGTTTCTCTGATCTATTGAATCTTATGATAGAAATTCTTCCAAATCCAAATAAACTGCCCAGAAGCACTTATAAAGCGAAGAAACTTCTTTGCCCGATGGCACTAGGTGTGACAAAAATACACACTTGTGTGAACCATTGTATTCTATATCACAAAGAGCATGAGCTCGCAACTGGATGCCCCATTGGTTGTGTCAGTAGATATAAGGACTACAATCACCAGTATGTTACCAACATGAAAAAGTCTCAGAAGAATAAGAAGTTTATTATTGGTCCTGAAGGTGATGATGACAATACTTCTGGCGATGCAGATGGGAAGAATAAGAGAAAAATTCCTGCCTTGGTGATGTGGTACCTTCCCGTAATTGATCGCTTGAGGCGTTTGTTCTCAAAACCTAGGGAGGCTGAACTTATGGGTTGGCATTCCGAGCAGCGCAAGAAGAATGAAAAACAAATTCGACACTCTGGTGATGCAACGCAGTGGAAACATTTGATATTCAATATCCAGAATTTGCAAAGGAAATCAGAAATGTAAGGTTTGCCTCGGGTATAGGTGGAATGAATCTGTTTGGTAAAAAAAGGAGCATACGCAGCATATGGCCTGTGGTCTTAACGATGTACAACCTACCGACATGGTTGTGTCACAAAAGGAAATATTTCTTTTTATCTGTTCTTATCCAAGGTCCGAAACAACCCGTCATCAAAATTGATATGTTCTTAGAACCTTTAATGGATGATATGGCAAAATTGTGGAATGAAGGGTACGTACATGGGATGAGTACAAGCGGGAGTATTTCACGCTAAGAGCATTGATATTCGTTACCGTGCATGATTACCCCAGACTGTTTACATTATCGGGACAAATGAAAGGAAAGAAAGGTTGTGTAAGGTCGTGGATAGAACTGGATTTATATACCTCACTTCATCCAGAAAGACGGTGTACATGAGACACCGGCGGTTCTTGACAGATACACACAAGTATAGGAAGATAAAAGAACAATTTGATAACAAAATCGAAAAAGATACTGCACCAAAACCTTACAGTGGAAAACTTGTGTTCGAAATGGTCAAGAACATTCATATTGCTTTCGGTAAGGGAAAAAAATATAAAGGAATCAAGAGAAACAAAAGTACATCTTCGGGTGATACAACTAACATGGCTCTCAAGAAACAATCAATTTTTTTCAAGTATCTTCCATATTGTAAGAATCTAGAATTTTGTCATAGTATGATTTGATGCAAGTTACAAAGAATGTATTTGACAGCATCATTGGGACCTTGTTAGACATGCCGAGGAAAACAAAGGACGAATTAAATTCACGTATGGACCTAGTAAATCTTGATTTGAGACCAGAGCTTCATCCAGTAGAAAAGGCGAACGAGAAGCATTACCTCCCCCCAGCCAGCTACAACTTGACACTATAAGAGAAAAAAGCAATTTGCGAATGCTTGCGTGGGATCAAAGTGCCCATGAGTTGCTCATCCAATATCCGCAAACTGGTCTTGGTGAAAGATTTGTCTTTATTCGGTTATAATTCTCACGACTGTCAAATGATGATGACAGTGTTCCTTGCCATTGCAATAAGAGTCATCAAACCTGAGCATATAAAAGTTGTCATCACACGTTTGTGTTACTTCTTCAATGCAGTATCGCAAAAGGTGATAGCACGTGAAGATTTAGACTATCTGAAAACATACATCATTGAGACTATGTGCAAGCTTGAGATGTGTTTCCCACCATCCTTCTTTGATATGCATGTACACCTAATCATACATCTTGTTGATCAGATAAAAGCATTGGGGCCACTATATTTACATCATATGTTTTTGTTGGAGAGATATTTAGGAGTATTAAAAGGTTATGTGCGGAACCGTGCTCAACCAGAGGGTTCAATTATGGAAGGATACACCACTGAAGAAGTGATTGAGGGTTGCGCTGATTACATCAAAGATGGAAAACCGATAGGTGTGCATATACCAGTACATGAGGGTAGACTACATGGGAGAGGCAAAGTGGGTAAGAAAACTTTTATCGTTCAAGATTACAAGAATGTACACCGTGCATATTTTGGTGTACTACAACAGCTCGCAATAGCTGAGTCGTACATCGAGGAACACCAAATTGAGCTTAGTGAAAAAAACCAAGACCGCATAGAAGACTGAATCATGAAAGAGCACACAAGATGTTTCACTGAATGGTTAATGGATAAAATATACCATACAGAAACTCTATAGAAGAGGCAACAATGAAGAAGTTAGCTTCTGACCCATCTGCTTTGGTGACATCATGCAAACATATGATATCAATGGTTACACATTTTACACTAAAGAAAAAGGCGATAAGAGTGTTGCACAAAATAGTGGTGTTCGTATTGAGGCTTATGATTCACAAGGGCAAAAGACCACATACCTCAGGTTCATAGAGGAAATATGGGAACTCGATTATGGCGAAACAATGGTAATGACCGTATTTAAGTGCCAATGGGTCAAACATCCTAATGGTGTAAAAGTGGACAATTATGGGCTGACACTGGTTGTGATGCCCGGTTCCGAAAAATGAACCAAGCTAATGCATATGTGCGCCCAGGATGTTCATCACACATACACGAGTGCAATCACAAAAGAGTATACAGAAAATTACCACAGAACAAGATTAATTAACCAAATTTTATTACACAAAACAGATTATCCTCGAATACAAGCTCTAATGAATATTTATGACAAGTTCAACTAATGCAGCAGAAATAAACTAATTAAGCAAACTAAACAGCTATGCAGCATAAGCAATAGGGTATAGCGCAGCTCCAATAACACCACAGGCAAAGCTGACGGTAGACACGGCCTAGAACTCCGCATTATCACCATTAAACTCCAAATCCTGACCTGCAACTGTGGGGGGGGGGGGGGCGATTGCAAGAGTGAGTACATGTTGTACTCAGCAAGTGTGGAAAGTATGACATGTGGCTGATTCAAATGACAACAATAATAATGGCAAAGTGCTGAAAAGTACATTAAAACATTTGAAAAGCAATATATTACATGTATGTGAAATAAACCCATCATAATCATAAGTAATATCACAATACCAATCCATAGTTCACCATTCTCTTCAATAATTCCATATTTCACCATTTACCAATAACCATATTCAATACCAGAAATTAATCCATAACCATAATACCAACCATAACCATACCAAATACCATCCCAATACTGAGTTCCCTCTAATCATGGAAGTTGTCCAGGTTCTCATAACCGGGAGCACGGCTATCATGATAGTTTTATTTAACTCTGCAGAGTTTGTACCTCTTTACCCACGTGTTTGTGATTTCATCACCCGTCGGCGACTAAAGAACCTCCCTTATGCCAATTACACTTCCTTTGGTGCATGGCCAAGAGATCACAAAATAGCCTTTATAAAGGGATTACTAGCCTATTTAGACCCCACTGAGGTTTCACCGGTGGCGATGCCTCCAACTGAGCACATCTTCAACCAAGGGCCCCCTCTTGAGCCATTCGGATCCCAGGGTAGTCCCACCAATCATCAACAAACCCGATCCGACTACCCCTTCCCCGAGCATCCATAATGGTCCAAATAGCACTGGCCAAGCCCTAATTAATCAGCTACGCTGCACCCATACTTGGCCTCGTGGTGGCACTGTAGTCCTGGCTTATTCTCGCACGAACCGGTCCTTAGATCTAAAGCAAGCAAACCACCATAACATTCAACCCATCCACATACCAGGCTTGCTTAGATCACCCATTACCATAACATATTGACCAGTTCACATTAACCAAAATATCATTAATGCTTAATTAAGTATGTAGTGTTGGTTTACCATCCCAATTAATTAAGCGAAGCAAAAAGGTAAAAGCCCTTCCTGACTCTCTACCATATATTCTAGGTGACAAGGGTGGGTAAACAATTCTAGTAAACTTCCTATCATAGGATTCCCATCAAATTGACATAAGCATGAAATTTTGCAAACAAAACATTTATTTTAAAACAGGATCAATATGCTTCAAGGACACTTGCCTTGCTCTTGCTGTTGATTAGGGTCAAAGCCTTCAAACTCTTGGTGTTGTAGATCCTCCGCGGCACTCTCCAGCGCAAATCCGTCTAATCCACACAATAAACATACAAGACAAGAAACACAATCAAAGAGTGCACAAATATTACTCAATATGACATGACATGCATGATTAATGCAAATGCAAGGTAGAACTTGTTAATTGATTGCTTTTAATGGTCAATAACTAGTTCTAATAGCTTTTATCAAGTTTATACAGGTTTGGATGTGATTAGATCAAACTTTAGAATCATTTCAACATAATTTAACCAGAAAGATCGGACTAGTCCGCTAGGGACCGGACAAGTCCGCACTCTGCGAGATCAGCAGATTATGGTTTTCTAGATCGACGTAAATTTGGAGATTAGGGGTTGAATTCACGTAAGGAAAAGAGAATAGAAGGTATACCAAGTGTTTAGAACTCCAATGAATTAAGAAACTTGGAGGTAACACTTGGATCTTGATGATCTAGGGTAGGTGATGAACTTGGAGATGAATTGGTGATGAGGAAGGAAACTTGGTGGACATCTTGATCCTCTTCCGTTTCCTCCTCTTCTTCTTCTTGCTTGGGATCTTCTCCTCCCTCCTTGATGGTGGCTCCCCACGAACTAGGGTTTGGGTGAGGTGGAAAATTGGCAAATAGATGTCGAACCAAGGGGTGGGGTTGTTTATATAGAGGTGGAGGCTAGGGTTAGATGGATTTCGATTTTGGGAGGAGTAGAGGCCGGTTTGGAGTCCCACATGGGCTCTAAAAGAGTTAGGCACGATGTCCCTAGGCCCACTTAACGTGAAACCCAAGAAACAAGTCGTAAAACAAAAGATCAAATCGGAGTCACAAAATATCAGACAAGTCTGGAAAGGACCGGACTAGTCCGAAGTCGTCCAGAGAGAAAATCAGACAAGTCTGGCCAAACATCGGACAAGTTCGACTTTAAACAGAGAGGAAATCGGACAAGTCCGCTGGAACACCGGACTAGTCCGGAAAAGTCCAAGGACTTAGCAATTTTTCAAGGATTCTTGGAATGTCGGACTAGTCCGCACAAAATCGGACAATTCTGAAAGTTTCCAGAGTCAAAATCGGACTAGTCCGCAGCAAAAACGGACAAGTCCGTTTTTAGTCAGAGAGAAATCGGACTAGTCCTCAGCAAAATCGGACTAGTCCGCACTTTCCTGCATTTTAAGTTCGGTTTTGTTCCAAATCAATTTTAAACTTGTTCCTCTTTATGTGGATCAATGTTAAACACGTATATGAGTGTATGCAAGGCATGATGCATGAAAATGAGGGTGTTACAAACCTACCCCCCTTAAAATGAATCTCGCCCTCGAGATTCGACGCGGAAGAGAAGAGATAGGGAAATTCCTTCTTGAGATCATCCTCCATTTCCCACGTTGCTTCTTTTTCTGTGTGGTGCTTCCATTGAACTTTACACCATCTAATAACCTTGTTCCTTGTGACTCTCTCCTTGGTTTCCAAGATTTTGATCGGTTGCTCGGCATAAGTCAAATCTTCCTCTAGTTCCAATTCTTCCATTGGCACTTTTCTTCTGGTACTCTCAAACACTTCTTGAGCTGGAAACATGAAAGACATCATGGACGTCAGAAATATGAGCTGGCATCTCCAACTTATACGCTACTTCTCCTTTTTTTATCCAAAATCTTGAATGGTCCAATATAACGAGGTGCGAGCTTGCCCCTTATGTTAAACGTCTTATGACCTCTCATTGGTGACACCTTGAGGTAAACAAAATCTCCCACTTCAAAGGCTAATTTCCTTCTTCTATTGTCCGCATAGCCTTTTCGCCTTGATTGGGCAGCCCTCAAGTTCTCACGAATTATTTGGACTTGCTTTTCGGCTTCTTGCAACACATCCGGACCAAATACTTGATTTTCTCCTGCCTCATTCCAGAATAAAGGTGTCCTACACTTCCTCCTATAAAGCGCTTCATATGGTGACATCTTCAAACTTGCTTGGTAACTATTGTTGTATGAAAATTCCGTGTATGGCAAGCTTTTGTCCCAACTCTTCCCATGCTTTAAAGCACAAGCTCTTAACATGTCCTCCAAAATTTGATTGGTCCTCTCGGTTTGTCCATCCGTTTGAGGATGATATGCTGAACTAAAATTCAACCTCATTCCCAAAGCTTCATGCAATTTTTGCCAAAATCTGGAGGTAAGTTGAGAACCTCTATCCGACATGGTCTTCTTCGGGACTACGTGTCGACACACAATATGCTCCATGTATATTTCGGCCAATCGTGCAGCTGTATATTTGGTCTTCATAGGGACAAAATAAGCTGACTTGGTTAGGCGATCCACAATTACCCAAATTGAGTCATACCCGGACTGAGTATGTGGTAACCCAACTATGAAGTCCATTCCGATTTCTTCCCACTTCCATTCCGAGATATTCAATGGTTGCAATAATCTAGCTGGCCTTTGATGTTCCGCCTTGACTCGTTGGCACACATCACACAATGCCACATATTCAGCTATGTCCTTTTTCATGCTATCCCACCAATAGCAAGCCTTCAAGTCTTTGTACATCTTCGTACAACCGGGGTGAATTGAGTATGGCGAGTCATGTGCCTCCTTTAGTATTGTCTCCCGAATATGCTTCACATCAGGCACGACAATCCTCTTTCCAAGCCATAAGGTACCATGTTCATCCTCGTCAAATCTAAATTCTCTCCCTTCTTCGGTCCTTTCCTTGATTTCCTTGATCTCCTCATCCGTGGTTTGTGCCTCTCAAATTTCTTGCTGCAAGGTCGGATTTAACTCCATCATCTCCATCTCATTTACAAATCCGAGGTTCAACCTTTCAAACTCCTTACATAACTCAAATGGTAACTCTCGAACCGTGAGTTGATGACTTACTCCCTTTCTACTCAAAGCATCGGCCACTACATTGGCTTTTCCCGGATGATAGTTGATTCCCAAATCATAATCTTTGATGAGCTCCAACCATCTTCGTTGCCTCAAATTCAGATCCGTTTGTGTGAAAATATACTTCAAACTCTTATGATCCGTATAAATTTAACACCTATGTCCAAGGATATAGTGTCTCCAAATCTTCAATGCGTGTACCACGGCCGCGAGTTCCAAATCGTGCGTGGGGTAATTCTGCTCATTTTTCTTCAGTTGTCTCGAAGAATAGGCGACCACTTGGCCTTCTTGCATCAATACACATCCAAGTCCTTGTCTCGATGCGTCGCAATAAATATCAAAACTCTTGCTCACATTCGGCAATACCAAAACTTGAGCTGTTGTCAACCTCTTCTTTAACTCCTCAAAACTGTTTTGACAAGCTTCAGTCCATCGGAAAGCCTTTCCCTTCATTAGCAACTCCATCATAGGCTTGGCTATCTTGGAAAATTCCTTGATGAATCGACGGTAATATCCAGCCATCCCAAGAAAACTCCTTATTTCCTTTACATTTTGCGGCGGTTCCCATTTCAACACGTCTCTCACTTTTCCAGGGTCAACCGATACTCCTCCTCCTGAGATTATATGACCCAAAAATGGCACCTCTTTTAACCAAAACTGACACTTGTTGAACTTGGCATACAATTGATGCTCCCTCAATTTCTGCAATGTAAGCCTCAAGTGTTCCTCATGTTCCTTCTCATCCTTCGAGTAGATCATAATGTCATCAATAAACACCACAACGAACTTATCCAAGTACTCCATGAATACCTTATTCATGAGGTACATAAAGTAGGCAGGCACATTTGTCAATCCAAAAGACATCACGGTATACTCATAAGATCCATACCGTGTCCTAAAAGTTGTCTTGGGTATGTTCGATGGTCTAATCTTCATTTGAAAGTATCCCGACCTCAAATCAATCTTAGAGAAGACACAAGCACCCTTCATCTGATCAAACAAGTCCTCTATACGTGGCAAGGTATACTTGTTCTTGATTGTTACCTCGTTGAGAGCTCGGTAATCTATGCACATCCTTTGGGATCCATCCTTCTTGTCCACAAACAGCACGAGCGCTCCCCAAGGTGAAGAACTAGGGCAAATAAAAACTTTCTCTAGTTGCTCTTGAATTTGTTTCTTGAGCTCCACTAATTCCATAGGAGGCATCCTATACGGCCTCTTAGCTATAGGTGCAGTTTCTGGTATTAAATCAATAACAAACTCAATGTCTGGATCAGGTGGCATACCTGGCAACTCGTCCGGAAAAACATCCAAAAATTCACACACCACCAGAATCTCCTCAATGGCGGCACTGTCCATATGATTCAGCTCCAATTGCTTCGGTGCGGTTTGAGATGCTTCAAATTCTACGGTGATCCCTTCTTCATTGGTCAACATCACCCTCTTCGTAGCACACTCAATAAATCCATTGTGCTTCCTCAACCAGTCCATACCAAGTATAATGTCCAATCCTTGAGAACCCAAAACAATGAGGTTGGCGGAGAAGTCTACCCCCCCTTATTCTAAGGCTTACTTTTAGACATACTATATTTGTCCTCATCTCTCTTTTAGGAGACTTAACCAATAGAGTAAACTTCATATGAGAGATAGGCAAACTATACTTGGCAACATACTTCGATGCAATGAATGAATGCGATGCTCCAGAATCAAATAACATAGTCACGGGGTTGGAGTTGGCGAGAAACATACCAATGACCACGTCATCCGCTTGTTGAGCATCCTTCGTAGAGACATGGTTCACGTTGCCACGAGCAAAATTCTGCTGTCCACGGCTTCCTTGTGGCGCTCCTCCATTGGGTCATGGGTTTTGCCTCGGTGCATTTCTTCCTTGACCAAGGCCTGACTTAGGACATTGATGTGCAAAGTGTCCAGCTTCTCCACAAGTATAGCACTTCTTAACTACACTAGAATTATTGGAACGAGCTTGGTTTTGAACATTAGCACCAGGAAATTAGCATGAGGCGCATAAGGCATTGGAGGCCTAGGTGCTTGCATGACAGGGCACTGCTGCACAAACTGAGTTGGGCGCGGTGCAAATCCAGGGCGTTGAGCAGGAATAGAGGAGCTGTAATAGGGCGCATTGGGTGGTGCAAGGCGAGGGCGCACATTACTTACTTGTTGCTGTCCTTGATATGGCGCCTTCCTCTTGTTGTCTTGATCCATCTCACGGATCTTGTTCTCAACCACAATTGCTTTGTCCACAAGCTTCTGGAAATTTGCATAGCCACAATTGAGTAGTTGCACTTGGATTTCATTGTTCAAGCCCCTCATGAACAAGTATTGTTTCCGGTTGTCCCGACTAACATCCTCAGGCGCATATCTTGAGAGTTGAGTGAACTTATTGAGATATTCACTCATGCTTGATCTTTCTTTGTTGCCTTAAATTCTCAAATTCTTGCCTTTTCAAAATCATAACTCCTTCCGGCACATAATGGGAACGAAAATTCTCCTTGAATTCGGCTCAAGTAATTCTCTCTTGGTTCTCATGAGCATTGCAATAAGAATCCCACCAATCCGCAGCTGCTCCAACTAGTTGATGAGAAGCAAAGAAGACCTTCTCCCGGTCACTGCATTGGACAATAGCTAGCTTCTTCTCCGCAGACTTGAGCCAATCGTCCGCATACATAGGGTCGGTAGCTTGAGCAAAGGTTGGCGGCCTAGTCCTCATAAACTCTCCCAATTGGTTATGAGGAGACGGGGGTGGCGGTGGAGGCATGTGGGGCTGATTGTTGATGTTGCCAGCCTACAGCTGTCCCATAGTTTGTATCATGGTCTGCATGAGCTGGTTTTGCATAGCCAAAAGCTGCTCAATGTTAATAGCTCCATGAGCAGGTTCTTACCCATTGTTGTTCTGAGGCACTCCATTGTTCTCCTCCTCATCATTGCCATCCCTCTAGTTGCGAGTCCTCACCATCTGAAGGAAAGCAATAGGTAAGAATTAGAAAACGTCCCCAACTATATGCATCAAGGGATATGAAGCTAACCAACTAGCTATACTAGCCTAGGTGGACATGGCAATGCTAAGGCATCCCAAAATCCTCTATTAAGCACACAAGCAAACAATATATATAGCAAACAACATGCCAACCAAAATATATCGATTCCTGAGTGCTACTATGTGCTCTAAAGTGTCCATTCTATCTAGGTTGCATCCTACGGTCAACCTGTGGCTCTGATACAAATCTGTGACGCCTGGTTCCAAAAAATGAACCAAGCTAACGCATATGTGTGCCCAGGATGTTCATCATACATACACGAGTGCAATCACAAAAGAGTATACAGAAAATTACCACAGAACAATATTAATTAACCAAATTTTATTACACAAACCAGATTATCCTCGAATACAAGCTCTAATGAATATTTATGACAAGTTCAACTAATGCAACGGAAATAAACTAATTAAGCAAACTAAACAGCTAGGCATCATAAGCAATAGAGTATAGCGCAGCTCCAATAATACCACAGGCAAAGCTGACGGTAGACACGACCTAGAACTCCGCATTATCTCCATTAAACTCCAAATCCTGACCTGCAACTGTGTGGGGGGGGGGGGGGGTTGCAAGAGTGAGTACACGTCGTACTCAGCAAGTGTGGAAAGTATGACATGTGGCTAATTCAAATGACAACAATAATAATGGCAAAGTGCTGAAAAGTATATTAAAACATTTGAAAAGCAATATATTACATGTATGTGAAATAAACCCATCATAATCATAAGTAATATCACAATACTGATCCATAGTTCACCATTCTCATCAATAATTCTAGATTTCACCATTTACCAATAACCATATTCAATACCAGATATTAATCCATAACCATAATACCAACCATAACCATAATACCAACCATAACCATGCCAAATACCATGCCAATACCGAGTTCCCTCTAATCATGGAAGTTGTCCAGGTGCTCATATTCGGGAGCACGGCTATCATGATAGTTTTATTTAACTCTGCAGAGTTTGTACCTCTTTACCCACGTGTTTGTGATTTCATCACCCGTCGGCGACTAAAGAACCTCCCTTATGCCAGTTACACTTCCTTTGGTGTATGGCCAAGAGATCACAAAATAGCCTTTACAAAGGGATTACTAGCCTATTTAGACCCCACTGAGGTTTCACCGGTGGCGATGCCTCCAACTGAGCACATCTTCAACCAAGGGCCTCCTCTTGAGCCATTCGGATCCCAGGGTAGTCCCACCAATCATCAACAATCCCAATCCGACTACCCCTTCCCCGAGCATCCATAATGGTCCAAATAGCACTGGCAAAGCCCTAATTAATCAGCTACGCCGCACCCATACTTGGCCTCGTGGTGGCACTGTAGTCCTGGCTTATTCTCGCATGAACCGGTCCTTAGATCTAAAGCAAGCAAACCACCATAACATCCAACTCATCCACATACCAGGCTTGCTTAGATCACCCATTACCATATCATATTGACCAGTTCACATTAACCAAAATATCATTAATGCTTAATTAAGTATGTAGTGTTGGTTTCCCATCCCAATTAATTAAGCGAAGCAAAAAAGTAAAATTCCCTTCCTGACTCTCTACCATATATTCTAGGTGACAAGGGTGGATAAACAATTCTAGTAAACTTTCTATCATAGAATTCCCATCAAATTGACACAAGCATGCAATTTTGCAAACAAAACATTTATTTTAAAACAGGATCAATATGCTTCAAGGACACTTGCCTTGCTCTTGCTGTTGATTAGGGTCAAAGCCTTCAAACTCTTGGTGTTGTAGATCCTCCGCAGCACTCTCTAGCGCAAATCCGTCTAATCCACACAATAAACATACAAGACAAGAAACACAATCAAAGAGTGCACAAATATTACTCAATATGACATGACATGCATGATTAATGCAAATGCAAGGTAGAACTTGTTAATTGATTGCTTTTAATGGTCAATAACTAGTTCTAATAGCTTTTATCAAGTTTATACAGGTTTGGATGTGATTAGATCAAACTTTAGAATCAATTCAACACAATTTAACCAGAAAGATCGGACTAGTCCGCTAGGGACCGGACAAGTCCGCACTCTGCGAGGTCAGCAGTTTAGGGTTTTCTAGGTCGACGTAAATTTGGAGATTAGGGGTTTAATTCACGTAAGGAAAAGAGAATAGAAGTTATACCAAGTGTTTAGAACTCCAATGAATCAAGAAACTTGGAGGTAACACTTGGATCTTGATGATTTAGGGTTGGTGATGAACTTGGAGATGAATTGGTGATGAGGAACGAAACTTGGTAGAGATCTTGATCCTCTTCCGTTTCCTCCTCTTCTTCTTCTTGCTTGGGATCTTCTCCTCCCTCCTTGATGGTGGCTCCCCACGAACTAGAGTTTGGGTGAGGTGGAAAAGTGGAAAATAGATGTCGAACCAAGGGGTGGGGTTGTTTATATAGAGGTGGAGGCTAGGGTTAGATGGATTTCGATTTTGGGAGGAGTAGAGGCCGGTTTGGAGTCCCACATGGGCTCTAAAAGAGTTAGGCACGATGTCTCTAGGCCCACTTAATGTGAAACCCAAGAAACAAGTCGTAAAACAAAAGATCAAATCGGAGTCACGAAATATCGAACAAGTCCGGAAAGGACTGGATTAGTCCGAAGTTGCCCGAGAGAAAATCGGACATGTCTGGCCAAACATCGGACAAGTCCGACTTTAAACAGAGAGGAAATCGAACAAGTCCGTTGGAACACCGGACTAGTCCGGAAAAGTCCAAGGACTTAGCAATTTTTCAAGGATTCTTGGAATATCGGACTAGTCCGCACAAAATCGGACAAGTCCGAAAGTTTCCAGAGTCAAAATCGGACTAGTTTGCAGCAAAAACGGACAAGTCCGTTTTTAGTCAGAGAGAAATCGGACTAGTCCTCAGCAAAATCAGACTAGTCCGCACTTTCCTGCGTTTTAAGTGCGGTTTTGTTCCAAATCAATTTTAAACTTGTTCCTCTTTATGTAGATCAATGTTAAACATGTATATGAGTGTATGCAAGGCATGATGCGTGAAAATGAGGGTGTTACACTGGTAGACTTGAACAAAGTGGGTTATAAAGATGACCTATGGGTTCTCGCCGATAGTGTTGCACAAGTTTTTTATGTTCAAGATCCAGAAACTGAGAAGATACACGTAGTTGTTTTTGGAAAGCAAAATATTGTTGGGGTTGAGAATCTGGGAGATAATGAAGAGGGATATAATCAGTATATAGAGATGTACCTTTTCACTGAACCAGAAAACATCAAGCGTGTAGAGAGAAGCACTAAAATGGATTTGAAACCCTATATGCGAGAAGATGTCAATGCTGGAAAAAATGTTTGATATTTATTTTATATATTTGTATCCTTTGAAATCAACTTAGAACAATGCTCTATTTCAGCTTTAGATAGCATGTTTCAAACATTATTAAATTTAGCTTCTGTAGAGAAGACTAATTTGGACAAGTGATCCTTTTCGTCTTGTTGACTATCATATTTATCACCTTCACCTGTTCCATAAGTTATCAAATTATATGTGTATATAAATTTCTTCTGATCTATGATGATCAGGCTTGTCTTCAAACGGCTTGGTTCCAAACAACATCTTGAAGCTCCTGTCAAGCTAACCCCTTCATAGCAAGCTCTTGTAGATGCAAGTAACACCCGAGACTCATCATTTGGATTGTTAAAAGCTTCAATTGAAGTATGACGATACTTCCCATCCATTTGATGGCTTGTTTGGATAGGAGTGGATCCACTTCAATATAAGTGGATTGAGGAGAAAATTAGTTCATTCTTCACTCCAATCCACTTCAATCCAATTAGATTAAGTACACTCAAACAAGCCCTAAAAGATTTCTTTCTCTTCTCTCCATTTTAAAAACTTATGAAGATGCTACTTTATCAGTTCTAATGGCTGAATATATTGACTACAAATCGGTACCATCTCTCTTAGTGCTTCACACAAGCAATGAAGCGAACAACTTTAATCACAAATCTTGTTTTTACCCTTTTCATAGGAATTTTACCATAATATTTCAAGCATAGATTTATCAATAGGTGAAGCTTCCTCATCAGACATGTCAATGGCAGTTACAAGTGAAGGGTGTGTCAAAGCTAACTAAATCTCAACAGGACTGAAGACAAAGAGATGCTGCATATGAGTGACAATGTCTATGTTAGACAACATGAAGCTATGATGGCAGCCTTCAACAACATGAAAAGTGATGCCAAGGTTATGCTTGCATCAACCAAGGCATGTTGTAAGGGCATAACACTTGTTGGAGCATCATGGTTATGCTTGCCCCAACAAGTGTTATACCCTCACAACATGCCTTGGTTGATGCAAGCATGACCTTAACATCACTTTTTATGTTGTTGAAGGTTGCTACAATAGCTTCACGCTATCTAACCTGGACATTGCCACTCATATGCAGGATCTCTTTATCTTCAGTCCTATTAAGATTTCGTTAGCTTTGACACATCCTTCACTTATAACTGTCATTAACATGTGTGATTAGGAAGCTTCAATTATTAATAAATCTATGCTTGAAAGATTAAGGTTAAATCCCTATGAAAGGGTAAAAACAAGATTTGCGATTGAAGTTGTTCGCTTCCTCGCTTGTGTGAAGCACTAAGAGAGTAGGTATTGATCTTTAGTCAATATATTTAGTCATTAAAACTGAGAAAGGAGCATCTTCCTAAGTTTTCAAACGGACAGGAGGGAAATAAATCCTTTAAATGGATGGGAAAATCCTTCCAAGGATTATCAGGCTTCAATTGATGCTTTCAACAATCCAAATGATGAGTCACGGGTGTGACTTGCATCTACAAGAGCTTGTTGTGGAGGAATTAGCTTGACAGGAGCTTATCAGCATCACAGGCGGTTCTTAATTAACAAGCAGCATGTGAAAACAATGACTTTCTCCAGGCGGTTCTTGAATAAAAACCGCTTGTGATGATTGAACCACTACATACGGTTCTTAAACAATGATCGCCCGTGAAAATCATGTATTTACCCAGGCGTTGGTTAATTAAGAACCGCCTGTGAAGTTTGTTATATCACAGGCGGTTCTTAATTAATAACTGCCTGAGAAAATCATGTATTTACCCAGGCGATTGTTTTTTAAAATCCGCTTGTGATGTTCTGTCATCACAGGTGATTATTGTTTCATTCGTCATCACAGTCGATTTATTTTTATAGACCACCTGTGTTTGAAAAATTGAGGCGCCTGTGGAAATGCTTTTTGTAGTAGTGGAGAAAGACTTGACGAAAACAAGTCGGACGAGCAAGACACAAAAGCTCCTCTAAACAATGAATATTATTGATCTTAACACAATAGTAACATCCCAAAGCCGCCTTCTACTAAGCGCTGGCCTCCCTTGCTTTTATAACCAGCCCCTCTGGTAATCCCAGTCCTAACTAGGACTCTAATCCTGCTCAGTTTCAACCGAAATTTTCCATAAATGCTCAAGACTCTTCCATACACAGATAGAAGCAATCTTATGACTTCCAAACACCTTAGGAATGTTCTAAACATTCCTAAAACAACTCAAATTCGTGACCCACACAAAATCTAACCCAAAACAAACTTAAAACCTTCCATAAACGAACCATATCCACGTCAGCCGCAGCCTGAGGCATAAACCAGCCAGTTGGATGTTTCCGGCCACATGTTTACGTCCACATCTCTTCATTACGCCTTGGAACCATATTGCCATGTCCATGCACCCCTTGCATACATGCACACACTTTCCAACAACATCCACGATTCCTTTATATGCAATATTCTTGACCCAAACATGCTGCGCGACCTCCCGATCAACTCAAACACAATTCTTACCGAACTTGGTTGTTAAACTTCATCTTCTCCCTAAGACTAGTTCAATGGATCCCGTCACCAGCCATGTCTTGACCTCAAGCAACACCAGCACATGAATAAACAACCAAACTTTGCGAGCCCAAGTCCTCGACTTGACTCTCGTCTGTCCGAAAACCACAACACCTTATGTGAGCACCTCACATAAGCATGTTGCAAACCATAGCAAAATAATATCAGCCAAAACCACCAAAACACATCAAAATCTTAGCAAATGAATACTAAGCAAACTTCCCTATCAGTCAAAAGCAAGTTCAAAACATTGCAAATGAAAACATAACAACTGCTTGAATATTTCAGCAATTGGAAGATTGGGCAGTCCAAAGCAGCCGCTGTGCAATGTACAAGAAATGTTCAGACACTCCGAAGCATTCACTCAAGTGCATATCATGTGAGTGAAGTTCGGACAGTGCGAAACGAACAATACGTGCAATTCACGTGTGCTACAAGTTCGGACACTCCGAACTAGAAAACACGTGCAACTCATGTGAGGAAAAGTTCGGACAGTCCAAAGCGAAAAGCATGTGCTGCTCACGTGACTGAAAGCTCGGACAGTGCAAAAAGGAATTCCCGCATGTTCGGACAGTCTGAAGCGATATTTTCAGCAATATTCAAAACTTTGCGTGTGAACCCTCACTTTAATTTAAATTGCCAATGTATTCAGCACACATAAAATCTCCCCCTCTATGAATGCATCGGCAACACCACTTAAAATCTGAACATAGACTTATTCATATGAAAAGTTTCAAAAGAAAATTTCTACCCCTTTTTTGGAAATCAAAAATCAAATGTGAAAGAAATTTTAAAAAAATATCCCTCTGAGAAGAACGTGTAAAACTCGTGAATCTGCAATGCGTGACATATTTCTCCCACTATACATATTTCTCCCCCTTTGACAATGTATTCAGCAAGGTTCAAAAGAGAAATTATAATTGTTATAAGCATATTATAACATATACATATAAAACAAAGCTCATCCAAGTCATACTATCAAGTAACTTACACTATCACATCAATGAGATACATAAAGTAGTGTAAGCCATGCTAGAGATCAAGTGTAATTTTCAGTTTAAGCAAGCCATGATCTCACAAACTTAACTATTTCAAAACATGAAAGCATGACACTTGTTGTTGCATTTTTCATTATCATTTAAAGCACAAATTTTGATCATATGACATTTGCAAGAGATTATATGCGGCGTCAACCTTATTCTAACCAACCAAGCCAAGCCTATGTCAATTGACAATAAGAAGCTTAAGGACATGGTTTTAGTCATACACAACTTCTTCTAAGTTCATATCTAAGTGCAATGATCAGCAACCTCAAAAGAAGAAGTGCGATGCATGCATATTCTCTTGATCTTTTCTCAATTTTTCATTTGAATCATAAAAGTTTAACATGGGGGGTGATTACTTGATTAATTCTTCATGATTAAAAGCACTTGTGGGCATGCAACAAGTTCAAAATAGCAACTAAGTTCGATCATGAACAGACTTAGTGTAAGTAATTATGCCAATTACTAATCATGGCAAAAACTACAAAATGTATAACTCGAGTAATGTAGTAAGAACTTTTAGCACGTAAAAGGAATCACAAAGTCATATATGTATGAAACACCATGCTCATATTATTTTAATTTCAGATTCACATATAGAATTCCCAAGTTTCAAAACTCCCCCTCAATTTAAGACATGAGGATGCATAACCCCGATTCCACTACAAATGAAACAAAAAACGAGTAAAATCCAAAGGTTTTGTAAAGAGTCAGCCAATTGTTATTCGGTATCTACATGGTGAAGCACAATGTTTCCTTTTTCAACATTATCAGAAAGAAAGTGATACCTAATGTCAACATGCTTTGTTCTCGAATGTTGCACATGATTTTTATCAATGCAAATAGCACTACTATTATCACAAAATAGTGGGATACTATCTAGAACAACCCCATAGTACTTAAGTGTTTGAACAATCCAGAAAATTTGTGAGCAAGCGCTAGCAGCAGCTACATATTCAGATTCAGTCGTGGATTGTGTAACTAAACTTTGATTTCTAGAGGACCAAGAAATAAGAGAATTACCAAGAAAATGACAAGCACCTGGAGTAATTTTTGTATCAATCCTACAACCTCCAAAATCAGAATCCGAATAAGCTTTCAAAGTAACGGCCGAGGAAGAAGGAAGAAAAATGTCAAATTCATGAGTTCGATGTAAGTACCTGAGAATCCTTTTGATAGCTTGACAATGTGAAGCACGTGAGGAAGCTTGAAATCGTGAACAAAGACATACGCTGACTTGTATGTTCGATCTTGATGTCATGAGATACAAAAGTGACCCAATTATGCTTCAATATTCTTTTTGATCCATGGGTTCATCAGCTTCATCAAGTTCAAGTGTTGTTCCTATACCCATTGGTGTCCAAATAGGCTTGCTTTTGTCCATGTTGAAGCACTTAAGAAGATCTTTTTTATACTTTGTTTGATGCACAAAAGTACCCTCCTTGGTTTGCTTGATTTGGAACCCCCAAAAGTACTTGAGTTCTCCCATCATACTCATATCAAATTCTAAACTCACCATAGTTGAAAACTTGGATACAAGATCATGAGAAGCACAACCAAAGATATTGAACGAACAATGAGTCATTGCCATGCTTATGTACAAAAAGAGTTTTGTCAATGTTGCCAATGGTAAACCCCTTTTCAAGTAATAATGTTTTTAACCTATCATACAATGCTTTATGGGCTTGTTTGAGATTGTTTATGGCTTTGGACTGTTTGTAAACATGATTAGGAACATTTGGATTTTCAAAACTCAATAGTTGCTTGACATAAACATCCTCATCTATGTAGCCATTAAGAAAAGAACTTGAAACATCTATTTGATATAACTTGAATTCTTTAGATGCAGCAAAAGCTAACAAAATTCTTATGGCTTCTAATCTAGCAACAGGAGCAAAAGTTTCATCAAAATCTGGACCTTCAACTTGTGTGAAACCTTGAGCAACCAACCTAGCCCTATTACTAACCACAACCCCCATCCTCACTTTGTTTATTTTTAAACACCCATTTAGTTCCAATTAAAGTGTGCGTTGAGGTGGAGGTACAAGTTTCCAAACATTATTTCTTTCAAACATTTTCTACTCTCCATGCATGGCAATAAACCAAAATTCATTAGTGAGTGCGTGTGATATATCTTTTGGTTCAAAGGAAGCAACAAAAGCAGAATGAGCATGAGAGTTTGGATCGCAAAACCTGGATCTTGTGACTTGTTCGTGCAAGCTTCCAATGATTTGTTGTGGAGGATGACTGTTGAGGATGCGGAGGGGAGTAGACACTTCACAAGCTCTTTCTTCCTCATGTTCATCACAAATCGAAGAACTTGTGGCTCGAGGAAGATCTCAACTAGCAGTAGTGGTCATTGGTGCTGATTCTGGAGTGGGATCAAGAGCTGAAACATCATTGTTTATTTTTGAAATTTCTGGCAGCAGCTCCACTCTTTTTTCATCTTCAATGAAAATACTCTCCCCCTCTAGATATGGACCTGGACCAGCAATATTATAGCTATTACCTAGGCTAGCTTTATCAAAAGAAACCTCACAAGTCTCCATAATTTTGTTAGTGTCAAGTAAAAACACACAGTAGCCTCTAGTATGAGATGGATAACCAAGAAACATGCCATCAATAGATCTAGTTTCAAATTTATCAATATTACCATGTTTCTTAACAAAGCATTTGCAAACAAAGATCCTAAAGTGTGTGATACTAGGCCTATGTCAAAACCGAAGCTCATATGGTGTTTTTCCTAGCTTAGCACACAAGAAAACACGATTTGACACATAACAAGCGATTACAATTGCATTTGCTCAAAATTTTTTAGGAGTTTGATATTCATCAAGCATAGTCCTAGCCATCTCAACTAAGTTTATGTTCTTTCTCTCTACAACACCATTTTGTTGAGGTACATATGATGAAGAAAATTGACGATCTATTCCTTTATAGCACAAAAGTGATGAAACAATTGATTTTTAAATTTGGTTCCATTATTACTTCTAATTGCTTTTAGAGATCCCGGGTGATCAATTGATATATAAGAAATAAAGTTCTAAAGTGACTAAAAGCTTCATTCTTAGATGCCATATTGGAATCATGTTGCCAAGCCCATGCACCCCTTGAATAAGTGCAAACACTTTTCAACAACGTCCACGATATCTTTATATGAAATATTCCTTACGTCCATGCACCCCTAACATATGTGCAAACACTTTCCAACAACATCCACAATACCTCGACTTGACTCTCGTCAGTCCGAAAACCACAACACCTTACGTGAGCAAGCCATAACCACAAAAACATAGCCAACATTAGCAAAATAATAATGCAATCATTAGCCAACATAGCCACAAAAACAATGCAAACCATAGCAAAATAATACCAGCCATAACCACAAAAAAACATCAAAAACATAGCAAATGAATACAAAGCAAACTTCCCTATTAGGCAAAAAGCAAGTTCAAAACATTGCTAATGAAAACATAACAGCCTCACAAATATTTCAGCAAATGAAAGATCGGACGGTCCAAAGCAGCTGCTATGCAATGTACAAGAGTTTGGACAGTCCAAAGCATTCACTCACGTGCAGCTCATGTGAGAGAAGTTCAGAAAGTGCGAAACAAACAATACGTGCAATTTACGTGCACTACAAGTTTGGACACTTCGAACATGAAAACACGTGCAACTCACATGAGGAAAAGTTCGGACAGTCCAAACTGAAAAGCACGTGCTGCTCACGTGACTAAAAGTTCGGACAGTGCATGAAGGAATTCTTGCAAGTTCGGACGGTAGGAAGTGGGCTTTTCAGCAATATACAAAAGTTTGCGTGTGAACCCTCACTTTAATTTAAATTGTCAATATATTTAGCACACATAGGTCTCACAATTATTAAGAATGCGATGAATTTAAATTACTTTAACTTACTTCCATTGCTTGCCTTTGCACCTCTGTCGCCTCCTGCATCTGCGCCATTCAGGCTTGCTGGTAGGAGATGGTGGCCTCCATCACCATACTTTGCGCCTCCATCTTCGCCTTTTGCGCCTCCTGCTGCTCTTGACTCTCCTCAAACTGACGGGCGAGAGTCTCCACCTGTGAGACATAGTGACTCGGGTCCGTCAGTGAAGCCTGCGTGGAGCTGCCTCTCAAAGGTCGCACCACCCTCGAGTCGACAACTCCGTCGAATACGGCGAGCATACAAAAAATCAGTAATATGGAATTGAAATATCTTGAAATGAAAATGATAAAATGAATTACCAACTCAGCTTCGGTGGGCTTTTTTGCCTCCACTTGCATACACGGCTTGAGGATCGATTGGTTCATGTTCCCAATCGAATGCTTTGTTGTGTATCCTCCTTGCCTCCTCCCCATACCTAGCCTGAAAAACAATAAAATTGTGTAAGTTCATCAACCCATATAGTTAGAATTAAACTGAATGGTTTGTAAACTTACCAGCCGCTCGGCTGTTGCCTGACTGCACCCCTCAGGCTGAGAAGAGTCCCTGTGACCTCTCTTCCAGACATAAGCAGGGGTCAGTGGCACTCTCGTCTCGTGCTCCTGTCAATACGTGTTAGTACGAATTGTATATTATGAATATATAAACATAAGTTAGACACACTTAACATGCATTTAGCTAAATGCAAGTGGTTATCTTGGTCTTGGTTGTGCTTCCCGTCGACCCCTCTGCACTCCCAAGCCCTGTTGGACTTAGCGACGAACGCATGGCTAGCCAGTACCTACAAAGGGTCCGATATGCATCGGACTGACCGTACAACAGCTCATGTGGCCCTGCACATATTTATAGGTCATTAAAAATACCGTTAACAAAATTATCAGAAATAATATTTACTACAACCAACGTACCTACACGTACTCCTCCTCCGCCAGGTGACTCGCTCTCCTACCGGAAGTGTCGCACATCGTGCTGGTTTGCCTTCAACTACTCTTTAATCACTTGAGTATGAGCGTTCGACAAAACTTGTCGAACCATCTTCCCAGCATTGAAGTGAAACACTCTCCTCGCATGCTCAAGAATGAGAGGGTCGTCTGGGTCCTCTAAAATATACCTTTCCTATAAAAAAGAATATATTGAAGAGATGTTCATTAGTAATTTAAAAGAGTTTAAGAGTTGAAATTTAGAAATTTTATTTAACGTACTTACCATAAAATCGTCCCACACGGCCTCCTGAACGTTGCGGTGCTCCTGGTGAGGGTTGTGGGCGTAGTCCTCCCATGGAGTAGCGGCCACCCCGTCGATGACCGCGGGATAGTGCATACGCACTAAGGACCCGAGGACACCGTTCATTGGTCTGTGGTGTCTGCCATCGATGAAAGACGCATCATGCCAAGCATTGTAGGATATTTATTGATTCATTGCTTAAGACACTAAAAGAAACTAGAGTTGAACACTATGATTTCATAACTTGTCTCCAACCGGCTGAATCACAGTCTTCTGTGAAGGAGAAAAGGAGGACCGACAAAGTGAGTCCTCCTCATCCGCCGCCTCTATTGAGGGACCATGTTTGGGACCCAAAAGGCTCATCACCAGCTGAGCCAGAGGGCTGAGCAACCGAGGGCTCGCTAGCCATGGGATGGCTATTCGAAGGCGCACCAGCCGAGGGCTGGATAGCCGAAGGGTGGCCAAACTCAACTGGCGCCCTAGCCTCTGAGTCAGACGGTGAGGACTGCAACATTCAAATGATTCATAAAAAAGTTTGTGGATTTTAAGAATTTGTCATAAACATGTGAAAATTACCTCTTGCGCTGCTGTGACAACCTAGTGCTGGTCATAACATAACCCATCAGCTGAGAGCGTCTGCTCCCAATCGACGAGGCATCAGCAAAAGCATCCTCAGCACTAGCGAGGAACCCCCTTGTCCCCGCCACCTTCTTACCCTTCTTTGACAACATTTCACTTTAAGATATACAAAATTCAGGTAACAAAATATGAAATAAGATATAAAAAATTTATGTTACAAAATAAGCAAATACGATATACAAAATTCATGTTACTATCATGAAGAAAACGTTACTTGTAATCACTTTCAGAATTCATCAACATCATTATCATGTGACCTGCTCCTTAAACCATCCCAACGATCTTCTATTGTGACCTATTCCCATTTTTGTTTTCTCATATCACTTGTCTCTATATCTTCAATGTCTCCAACTAATTGATCGGGTCCTACACCAGGCTTGACGGTAAAACTGTCTAACAACTCTTCTTCTTGGTAAACTTCTTCAACCTCTTCACTATCATGGTAACCATCATCTCCAGGAGTATATAACCGCTCACGAGGATTCACCTTATTTACCATCCACCAAGCATTGAGCTTTGTGCATGGATAAGTTAGATAATACATTTGCATCATTTGGTGTGCAAGAAAAATGTATCATAACCTCGTAATCGGTCCTTGTGTTTGAATTCCACCATTCCAAATTGGTTTTGTCGAGTTCCATGATTGCTATCAAACCAATCACAGTCAAAGAAGACAGTTCAAAATGTCTTATTTCTGGTAAAAGTAAATTCAAGGATTTTGTTAATGATCCCATAACAATTGGTTTCATGCTTATGAATGTCAGTTGCCATTGTCATAACTATGGAATTTGATGTTGCCGCGGGAGAACGAAGAGCTTCGAAATGAGTTGTACGGAATCGAAAGCCATTTACGTCAGTTCGACCATAGCTTCTAACTTTCACCAATCCATAAGGTAGTTGCCGTGAATCTTGACGGACGTCATGAGTCATGCACTGTCCAAAATGACCTAAGTTATAAGAATACTTCTTTAATAATCTTAATTTATAATATAAAGAAGACGAGATGGTATTACATAATCTCGAAACCAGGATAGGAAATTTGGCCCGCCAATTAATCCATCTCATCGCATCCCTTCTACTTCTTTGGTGGTAGGTTGATGCCTATGTGACTAATGTTGCCTATGGAACTCGTAGATCATGAAAAAACACTTTTTAGAATACATGTGTAGAATTGATTAGCATAAATGTAGGACAAAACTTAATTGAATATTTGTCCATGCCATATGTATTTGCATACATGTAGAGTGAAGGATCCGTCATGTCAGGTTTTGGTAGGTTGTAGGTCATGTAGCTACCAACATTAGTTCCTTCCGTTTGAAAATGGAGGGGTCGCTACAAGGGGGTGCTTTGTCAACATTGTACCGCATTGCCGAAGTATTGACATTGTGTTTTTCTGCAAAGTAGACACTTGAAAAGTATCCTACTTCCTTAAGAGTAAATGCTTCAGCGATGCACCCTTCCACCCTTGCCCTATTGCCAACCATTGGTTTGAGATATCGTAGCACTCTTTCAATTTGATACATTCACCCGTACTGCACAAAACTGCCAACTTTAGCTTTAAATGGAAGATGGATAAGAAGATGTTGCATTGGATTGAAGAAACCCGACAGAATGTTTTTCCATCTTACATAATAGTACCGATATCTCCTTCTCTAACTTACCCATCCTCCCTATCTTGATTTTTTTAGCACAGAGCTGTCTACAAAATAGCTAAGCTCGGCTAAAGCCTTCCACAATGCATCATCTAGATAGCCACAAAACATAACAGGTAAGTGTCTTTCCATGATTATGTGATAATCATGACTCTTCAACCTAGTGAGGTTTCCAGTGTTTACATTCGCGGCTCATTTCAAGCTTGTTGCATAACTATAATTTCAAAGTTTTCAACCATTTCATGACTTCTTTCTTTTGTTTAGGTCAAAGACAGAATGAAGCACTTTGCTTACCACCACTTTCAGATATTTCAATAGTTGGATGGTTACAAATCTCTGCAAAATCCAGTCTAGCTGTTATATTGTCTTTCGTTTTGCCCATCATATCCATGCATGTGCTTATGATACTTTCTCCCATGTTACACTCCTGGTGCATCGCATCAATGTTGTGCATTGGAATCAACGATTTCACATAGGGTAGCTCCCAAAGTCTACATATGTGAGTCCAATTGTGTTCTTCTTTGTAACCTACAAAATATCTAGGACAACCTTCATCTAGCACAAGTTTTTCTAACATATAAAAAATTTCTAACCCGTTAAGACATTTTGGTGATCCTTTACTGACAACGGTGTCCTTTATGAAGACATGCCTCTGTTGCCTAAATATGTGATTCGTAGGCAGCCAACGTCTGTTACAATCAAAGTAAGATATCTTGCCTCCATGAGTAAGTCGAAAGCAATCCATGTTCGAAGCACATATCGAACATGTCAGATGACCGTGAGTGCTCCATCCAGAAAACATGTAGTATGCTGTTAAATTATTGACGGACCACAAATAAGCAGCTCGAAGGTTGAAGTTTTGCTTCTTGTAACAGTCGTACGCTTCGACTCCTGTCCACAACTTTTTCAATTCTTCAATTAGCGGTTGCAACATCACGTTTAGACGTGACCTAGGATGATCTGGCCCAAGAAAAATGAGGCTAAGGAACATAAACTCGTACTTCATACAAAAAACCGGTGGCAGGTTGTACGAAATGACAAAGACGGGCCAATAGGGGTATGACATGGCATTTGTACTGAACGGTGAGATTCTATCTGTCGGTAACCCGATGCGAACATTTCTTGCATCACGAGCAAAATCTGGATCAAAAAGGTCCAGCGCCTTTCATGAATCACCGTCGGACGGGTGCGTCAAGAATTCTCTGTTCCCACGTACACCTTCTTTGTGCCATTTCATGTGTCTTGTGATTCTTTTTCATGGAAACAACCACTTCAACACCAGTCACGACAAGTAACGATGCTGCTTATGTGCAACATATTTCATCAGATTATCGCCATCGTCATTAGAAACTTCGACATACCTCAGTTTATAACATTTCAAGCACCTATTGTCATTGGCGTGCTCTTTCCACAATAGCATGCAGTTGTCTGGGCACACATCAATTTTCACATAGTTCATACCTAGACCAGATATCGATTTCTTCGACCGATACATATCTTTAGGAACTTTGTGAGGTTGAGGAAGGATATCACTGATCAATTTAATAAGATCGTTGTAGTAGTTGTTGGAAAAAAGTACTTAGACTTAATTTCCATAAATCATGTCATGAAAGCAAGGATGATCACATCCGTGTGTTCATGCAACAGTTGTTTTGATGCATTAAGAAGCTCGAAGAACTTGTCTGTCTCTATTGTAGGAGGATCCTTCACTTCCATAGCTTCTAGCTTCTCATCCATCCTATCAACCCCCGTGCTATCATCATCCTCATCCACTTCTTCGACAACTCCAGATTTAGTCTCGCCGTGGAAGGTCCACACCTCATATTGTGGCGTGAAATGGTTTTGACACAAGTGGACCAAAAGTTCCATTTTGTTTAAAAACTTGGTGTTCCAGCATTTCATACATGGGCACCGCATCTTATCATCTGTTGGCAACGAAATGCTCGATCCAAAAATTGATCTTACTCGGTGAACCACTCATTCGAGTGACCGCCAAATCTGCTCTTTCATCCAGTATACATCCAACTGCGATCTTCACGCATGTTTGACTCTGTAGTATAAAGCCAGAGAGAAATTGTTGTCATTTCATACATTGTTTAATGTCATGGCCCTACTTCTATTGGAAAGGATAGGTCGTAAACCCATCCAAGAGCGATCGAGGGGGCGTGCTTATGACGACACACGCGGTTTGGATCCATACAAAGTTTTGGCAGCATAACCCCATTGCTCTCCAATTGCACACCCAAAAATGGTGCAGTAGAGAACAACATGGTTATGCCGTCAAAAATCTCGTCTAGATACAGACTGGCGTCTCGTCACAAGTCATGCCCCCTCGGTCACTCCCAGGTTGTCCAAAAAAGGGACAACTCCGAACCAACACGCCTCATATGTGTAATGCATGTGAGACCAGCCGATTCAAAATGGGTAACGCAATTGTACATGTTACGTTAATCTTTCATTTTCGAGTCATTTAAAAGACAGAGGAAAGAAGGAGAGATAGAAGGAGGAAAGAAACAGAGAGCACGTTCTGACCTGTTGGAGCCCACTGTTAACTTACAATGGCTTTAGGGTTTAGGTCATCGCACATTGCGAGTCCTTGCTGTTCATGCGTTGCGAGTGCATGTTGTCCTCACCGTCGTCGTTCGCCTCCATGCCCGTCTAGACGGATCTTTTACCTTACCCCTAAATGGGCCATGTTGTGCCCTAGACGGGTTGTGCCAGGTCTACCAGGCCGGAAGCCCGTTTATATGTATATATATAGTACTTAAACCCTCAAGTAATTCAAATAAACCTAAGCATATCAAGCATAGCAATAACATGTAAATGTAAACATATTGCATACCAACTAAAACTAAGCATAAACAATTTTATTCTAAACATAAACTTAAGAAAATGTATGAATCACCTAAACATAAGCAATTTTATCACCTAAACATAAATATAAGACATCACCTCAACATAAACAATTTATAAGCATCACAAATTCTATGCATCCATCACAATTCATAAGCATCACATAAACAACTCATAAGCATAAAAAATTCATAAGCATCACATTTACAATTCATAAACATAGTCTTCATCGATCACAATTCTATGCATCGCATATGTAAGCATTGATCACATCACAATTATATTCAAAAGTAAACCTAGTCTCCTATTCTATGCATCACAAACTGAGGATCACAATTCTATGCTTGTAAACCTACTATCAATGAAGTGGGAATGGAGAAGAAGAAAATTTATCCTAACAATGGAGATGCGGCCGGCTTGGGGGAGGCGGCGGCTTGGAGATGCATCCTGCATCAGCAGCTATTAACGTTTCTTACATACAGGATAAATTCCGCAAGCGCAAGGAAACTATCGATGTAGCATTTCCCCTCAAAAGAGTATTCCAAGGGTGTCATATATTTTATCCCAAAGGAAGCCTAGGTGTAAGTGTAGAAATCATCAAATGAAAAGGGTAGAATGGTCTAGGTAAGGTTCTATTGAGGATGGATAATAGATAAGTGGAGGTAGTGTGACACACACAAGAGCATTCTATTCTAAGGGGGGTAAATGGGTCTAAGGGAGATTAGAATAAGTGTTAGGGAGTTGCTCCTACTATGCCTCTAATACACATATACATAACCTAGGTTAGATACTAATGATCATGTCAATGGTGAATCCTTATGCTAAGTTGTTCAACACATTGGGCACTGGCTTACCTCTCGCAATACTAGGGCGAGTGCTGCCAAGAGTGTGTGGCATAGCCGAACCTGGAGGATTACAAAGGACAGATAGGGCTGTCACCACCTACTGCCTACCTTTTCAATCTGTGGGTCTACGAGACATCCAACACTACTTAACTATCCTAGCACCATGCTAGCATATTGAGTAAATATCTTAGGAGTCTTGGCAAAAGCCATCCTAAGGCAATGACTAACCTAAACAACATTGAACCAATGTTGAGACATAGCATAAGTTATTCATACTAACATGATCATATCATAGCTAATTAGACTATAGTGGGGGTGTATAGTGTTATGATGATAGTATAATGACATTAAAGCAAGATCATAAAGATTATTCCTACCACATACATGGAATCAACAATCAAACAAGAAACGCTTCATCCAAGTATATGAATAAAGGAAGACTAAAGATAACATCTTTATTATGCATAAAGTCACAAATACCATAAGGAATATTTGAGCCATACCTTTCTCAATTTGGAATTGAGAAGAGAGAGACTCCTTCTACTCCTTTTCTAATTTGGACTAAGGACTAGAGATTCTCCTCTCTATAGCCTAAACTCCTCTAAGACTATGGAAGATAGTGGATACAATACAATGAAGCTCAAGTGGTGTGTGTGAGAAGTGAGGTGTAGGGTGTCCTATTTATAGCTGGAGAAGGGTTGGTTTCCGCTACCGAAAGCGCGTGAATCAGTCTTAATCGTGATCAGGGAACCATAGAGAGTCAACACGTGGAAGTTGACCGAGTTTGGCGCTAGAAAGACTTTGGGAACTAGTCTTCTGACCAATTCCAGTGTGCTTTCTCGGGGTGACTTCCAGGTGGATCCTATTGACTGATATGGGTGATACACCGTTGGATCTCCCCGGATATGTTCTCTTTTTGGTCATTTGATCCATGTGATGCCACGTGTAGGTGCTTGATTGGTTTGGATGATAATTTCTAGGATTACTCCCACTCTTTTACCTTATTTCCTGCATAAAAAGCCTGCAAGCTCCATTCTTCCAGGACAAGTGGAAAGAGATTAAGTAGAAAAGTGATGTATGCAAGAAATGATTTTTCCTTCACATAATTGAGTTATATTGACGGATGAAATTGGGATATAACAACCGTCAATAGCAGCATGACACCGGGAGGGATGCGACGGGGCTTGGGCGGTGTTAGGAGCTTGGTCACTCGACCGGCGTCAAGAGCTTGGGCCGGCGTCGGGAGCTTGGTCGTTGGGATATAGGTGGCCCTCGGGAGGAGCTCGGATGTCCCAACCAACTATCCTCTCGCCATAAGCTACCCACTTGGTGGAGTGGGGTAGGCCTGCAGCATCTTCACCGTGATGCTATTGGGTGTAGCGGTACCTGACAGTAGGCGTGCACCACGTCATGCGCCTGGGGAAGGCGTGTGTCTTCAATTCTTGATTTAGACAAGGCGCACTGCCCGCTTAACTCCCGCAACCCACTGTCAACGGCAAGTTGTAGGCTACGTTGCAGCCCTGGAGCCCGTTACTTAGGAGAAAGGGGGATTCAGGGCTGTGGGACATGTGGTAGAGCTGAAGCCCGCCTCTGCGAGAGATGGCCGACATGGTGCTTTGAACCATGTGGCAACACCGGAGCACACTCCTATGGGGGAGTGGGGTTGCGTCCTGCTGGACACGTGGCCGCTTGGGAGCCCGTCTCTTCAGGGGAGCTGGACCCCGTCTTGAGGTCCATGTGGAAGCACCGAATCTTATATCTGGGGTTGGGAGCGGTTCGGGCCTTTTGGACATGTGGCACCATTGGACCCTACCTCAGCTGGGAGTTAAGGCACTTAGGTGCTTTTAGCCTATGCGCGAGGGTACCCGGTATGCCGGTTACCGAAAGTGGCCCCTAGGTCCACCCTGGGGGAGGTGATGAGCCCGAGGGTGGAGCCCTATCCTTGTTCTCCCGCACTACCTTTTGTTTTTGTCTTGATCAGCCGAAGCGGTGTGTACCTCTGCCATCGGGGCCACGCGTCCCCTTCTGGTTGAGGGGTAGTGGTGATGGGATCTTTACTTGACGCATCTTCTTTATCGTGATGGTTCCCAATGTGGCTGCTGCGCATCTGCTGCTCTTGGTCCACCTTTATGGGAACCGCCGGGTCACCTTCTCAGTTGGGAGCCTGCTCAGGCCAATCTTTTTGACAAGGTACCTGGGCCCTACTGTCATGGGCACTGTGGGTTGAGCAGCGGGTTTTGGGCCCAGGCGACCAACATGATGAGCTCAAATGCCGCCAGGGTGTTTAAAAGGAAACCTTTCTTGACAAAGGTGGTTCCTCCCTTACTCACACCCCAACGTTCGAGCCTTAGTCTTCCTCCTTGAGCATCTGAACTATTCCCACCTTCGAGGTTCTTGACTCCTGCTCCAATGGCCCCAAACTTGCCTCCTTCCCGCGTCGTGGACATAACATCCGTGAGGCGGCTGCTTGGCTAGCAGGACAAGGAGCGGCAGAATATGATCCGCCCCAGCTCTCTGTCTCTGAAGTTGGAGGAGAAAGAGATCGTCTTCTTCACCTCGTACATGTACTTCGGGTTCGTTCCACCTGTTTCCTCCTTCCTTGTGATGTTTCTAGAGGTCCTTGAGCGCTAGCTTCACCACACGTCGCCAAACTCTTTGGTGGTGGCGGCGGTGTTCTCGCACTTCTGCAAGATGTTCATCAGAGTGTACCCATCTATACCGATGTTCAGCCAGTTTCTTGGTTGAGGCGGACTGGGAAGAGCAAAATGAACTCCCTCGGTGCCTACTGCCACCAACATTGGGCCAATAGTCCCTACAAGTACATCATCTTGCTTTCCGCCGCGAGGTGGGATGGCTGGAGGGGCGACTGGGTGATCCTACACGCTGATGCCCACGATTGCATGGTCCTGCCCACCGACTTGCTGGCACATGCGAAGAAGACCTGGGAGGAGCGCCTGAAGTTGGAGCCAGCGTATACCCTGGTGATGGAGAGCATCCGATACCTGGCGGATCATGGTTTGTTGTCATTGATGATCGGGCCGTAGGACGGCACCAGGCTGGTTAGGGGTTGCGACACGAAGATGACCCCTCAATAGGTGTTTGATGTGATGTCCAAGGCATGTAATGACCCTTTGTCTTCCGATGTCTTCACCCTCCTGCGGCCATGTTTGCCACTTTGCACGGATCGGGACCTTAGGGTGAAGATCCTGAGGGAGATGACAAACCTGTATGCGCTTGGCCTTGCGCCGCGGTAGGTTGGAGACGCGAACCATGAACTAACCATCGCCCACACTCCGCAAGAGTCTACACTTGATCCATGCTCCGAAGTGCCGAGGGTGGAAGACCCATCTTCCAACAGGGGGAAGGGCAAAGTGCCTGTCCCTAATACAGGGAAGGGGAAGTCCCTAGTGGTTGAGGTTGCAAAGGACAAATGTCCTTGGTCACCGCTGAGGGCACCAATGAGGGCGGTTTTGTCCCAAGTCAACATCCGATGGAGCGCCCATCCTCCGCCTCGGGTGTTGGCTGTTCTTCGGGTGGAGGCCTAGTCTGCCAAGCGATGAGTCTGCTATCGATCGATGGCGGCACACCAGCCAGCATCAACATTGCCGGTGCAGTTCAAGGCGCCAGAGAGTGCTCCAGGAGTGCTATATCCACGGAGCCTGAGGCCAAGAGGCCTCGGTCCGCTAGCGATCTTGCCACGGGTTTGTAATTGATGTTGGTGGCAGCTCTAGACGAGGATCGAGAAGTGGCACCATTGGAGTGGACAGAGACACATTGTTCTGGGCCGGCAGCAGCATTAGTGGTTCTGGTGGAGGCCCAGTTAGATCGACCCCGCCCGCCGCATTGTCCGCAGAGCCCGAAGCCTCAGAGTCGTCAAAAGTAGAGGCCCACTGGAACTTCTGGGGACGTCGGTGAGGCATTCATACAAAATCTTGCATTGTTGTCTCATATGTTCTTCTTGTTTGAACAGACTTTGATTTCAATCTGCAGGTCTTCCTCAGCTGTGGTGATGTTCTTACCGACTGGTGTAGTGGTCTGGAGTGCTCCGAAGTCGGCCAAGGGGGGCCACGGTTACATCAGCGGAGTAGACTGCCAAGCTGGTACAAGGGAGCGTCGCTCTGGCGCCAACGCCTGGTGCGAGTAGTGAATCACCTCCGGCTGCCGTGCTGGAGGTAATGTCAGAGTCCACTCAACAAGCTAAGGGCATGACTTCTGAGGATGCTAATCCAGCGGGTGGCACCTCGAGCGATGGTGGTGCTGCCGCTTCGGGTGGCGCCGCAACTTCCGCTCAGTTCCACGTGATGAGGTCTCCGGCGCTGGTGGCCTTGCCTTCATCGCCAACGGGGAAGAGGTTCCCTAGATGATCATCGGGCGACCCTCCATAGCTTCGGCAGAACAAGAGCGCTTCTCCGACATTATTGACTCCACACAGTCTAGCATCAACTTCGTGCAGTCCAACTCTTCTAGGGCACAGGGCGCCCTTGACACAGAGTGGGAGAAGCTGCAAGCAGAGGACAGGCGCCTCCGGGCCTGGGAGGACCTTCTGAGGTCCAGGATCTGTGGGACCTATGTGTGCTAAATACATTGGCTATGACGATAAAAGTTTTGAATACTACCAAAACACCCTTATAACAAAGTCCAACTCTAGGTCCGAGCTCCTGCGAGGTCCGATGATAGGTCCGACTTGTTTTGGGTAGCTCCGAAAATGTCCAACGTAAGGTCCGACTTGCTTTGGCTACGTCCAACTTCTTTGTATAGGTCCGACTTATTTTGGTTAGGTCCGACTTGCTGTGGCTAGGTCCTACTAGCTTTGGTCAGATGCGGCGCTAGGTCCGACTAGCTTTTGTAAGCTCCAACACTAGGTCCTGCTAGCTATGGTAAGCTCCGACTAAAGGTCAGGTTAGCTTTGGCAAGGTCCAGAGCTTGATTGCAATAGTTCTACTTTTACCTTGCAATGTTTCAAACTTACTTTACATCTATGTAAAATTTGCTTAGTATTATTTTACTATGTTTTTGGTGTGTTTTGGTGGTTATGGCTGATATTAGTTTGCTATGGTTTGCAACATGCTTATGTGAGGTCTCACGTAAGATGTTGTGGTTTCGGAACTAACGTGAGTCAAGTCGAGGACTTGTGCTCGGAAGTATCAGTTGTTTATTCATGTGCAAGAGTTGCTTGAGTTCAAGACATGGCTGGTGACAGGATCCATTGAACTAGGCTTAGGGAGAAGATGAGGTTCAACAACCAAGTTCAGCAGGAATGGTGGTTGAGTTGATCGGGAGGTTGCACAACATGTTTGAAACAAGAAGAATGCATATGAAGGTATCAAGATGTCGTTGGAAGATGTTTACACGTGTGCAAGGAGTGCATGGACGTGGATGCATGGTTCCAAGGCGTGATTAAGAGATATGGACGTAAAGAATTGGTCAGAAAGGTCCAACCGACTAGGTTATGGACTCAAGCTACGGCTGAGTCGGGTTTGACTTAAATATGATAAGATTTGAGTTGGTTATGATAGGATTTTGTGGCGAGCACGAAGTTGAGTTTTTTTAGGAATGTGGGATACGTTCCTAAGGTGTTTGGATGTCTTAAGATTGCTTCTATCTCCGTATAGAAGAGTCTTGAGCAGTTATGAAAAGTTTTGATGGAAACTGAGTAGGATACGAGTCCTAGTTTGGTTTGGGTTGGCCTCATGGCTGGTTATATAAGAAAGGGAGGCCAAAGCTCGTGGAGACGGATTTTGGGCTGTTCCTATTATGTTATATTGAATAAAGATCATAGTTTAAAGGAACTTTTGTGCCTTTTTCGTCCAACTTGTTTCAGACAAGTTTTTCTCGTCAAGTTTTTGCACAGTGCTACCTTGCTTCGGTGGTTTTATCTTAACTCGAGTTTTATAGATCCAATTGACGTGATTCTTTTTGGGTTGTATTCACAACTTTATTGTATATCATCTCCGAAAATTTCAAAGTAATTGAATTTGTGGTTTATGATTTACACGAGTTTCTTTGCAGTATTGCAGATCTGTTTTTTTTTTCAGGTAGAACAGATTGACCTGTGTTTGATCTTTTGATCATAACTTTTTTTTTCTTGACGGATTTTTGTGGTTCCTGTTGTGACGTCTTCGTGACTTGATTCTTCACAATATATACTATTTTTGTAACAATTTATCATGTTAGATTAGTCACACACATGATTTCTTTAACAGATCAATTTTCTGCCGAGGGGTTTTTGTTGCTTCCGCTGAAAAAGTTGTAATCTACCATTCACCCCCCCTCTGGTAGTTTTACACGTGCTCTTCAATCCCACAATTGGTATCAGAGCCACGGTTCTATAATATTTGTGATTTACACATGTTTTTGACTAATCGTCATGGAGAAATACTCCGCAAAACCTTGTGTGTTTAGTGGAATTGAATTCAGGTTTGCAAGGCACATATGGAAGCCTTCATCCAGGCAGCTTTGCAGTTTGGTAAAAGGTGTACAAACCTTACGAAGTGCCGCACAACGATCAAGTTACAGCTACAAATCTGAGAGATGTTGACAACAACAACAAGGCTCGAAACTTGATCATACAAGGATTAACTCAAAGTGACTTCGACCGTGTTGCACACCTCCGATCTACATTCGATGTGTGGAAAGCACTTTGCGACTACCACAAAGAATCTAACACGATCAAAGAGGTAATACAAGACATGTTCAAGAAAAAATACAGGCGCTTCGAGATGCAAACCAGTGAGTTAGTTGATGACCTCTTTGCTCGCTTTAACAAAATACTCAGCAACTTGCGTACTGTCAATGTTAATTTTTCAGATGCTAAAAATGCTAGGCAATTGTTAAGTGCATTAGATATGTCAATTTGGAAGATGAAAGTCACATCTATTCATGAATCTACTGTCATGAGTACTTTTACATTGGATGTTCTATACTCTAAATTGAAAACTCATGAAATTGACATAATCTCATGTAAGAACCCGAACAAGTCTCTTGCATTTGTTTCTCGACGTAACATGCCTAGCTCCAACCAATCTTCGTCTTGTGGAACACTTGCTTTATTGTCCTCTCTAACCCTTGAACAGATTGAAGAGTTTCCAGAGGAACAACTTGCACTCATCTCTACTCGGTTCTCAAAAGCATTGAATAATGTGAGAACTAGAAGGAGAGGAAGTGCCAGACCTCAACGTTGCTTCGAATATGGTAAGACGGGACATTTTCGCACGGATTGCCCTAACCTTTCAGATACTACTTCCTGTGACGAAAAGCAAACAAGGACGAAACACTCCTCTGCAAACAACAACAAGAAAAAGAAGGGTTTTACAAGAGGTCAAATGGTGCATAGTTTTATCTCCGCACTTCAAGAACTTGTCTTGAGCGATGTGGACATCGGAAGTAACGAAGATGAAGATGATTTGGCAAACTTGTACTTCATGGCGGGCAAGTCAAGATCAAGTATGGAGTAGGCAGAACACAACAGCGACAATGAAGAGGTATGTCCTACTTGCGAAGAAATGTGTGATGCTATTTCTCGTACCACTGTTATAGTTAAGAAAAAGAACAAAAAGCTTAGGGTCAATGCTATTATAATTGAGTCACTAGAATCTGAAATTAATCGTTTGAAGTCTTTGATTCCTAGTGATGATTCTTGTTCCTCATGTAATTTATTATATGAACAATTGTCCTCTCTAAGAAGTGCACACACCTCCACACATGATAAACTTGAGTTAGAGATTGAAAAGAATAGAGATCTTGCTGCACTTAAAGACAAAAACTTGAAAGATACTAGCTGTTCTACAATTGATTTGCATTGTTCTACTTGTGATGATCTTGATAAGAAACTACATGATGCTATGAATGAAATTTCTATTTTGAACAATGCTTTACATGCTCATGAAGTTAAAAATTGTTCCAATTGCAAATTAAAAGGAAAAATGTCATGTGAAAACTGTCTTTATCTGTCCAATAAACTTGATGACATGCATAGGACATTAGATCGGTTTTGTAATGCAAATAAGAACATAAACTTGCTGTTGAATTCTTCCAAGACTTGCAATGATAAAACTGGTTTACATTTTGATTCTCATTCTCATGGTAAGGCACATCCACCTAAACTTATAAAGTCATCAGGAAGTGGTTTAATTCAAATAGATCCTAAACATAAAGAAGTTGTTTTCAAATCTGCAAGGGTGCTGTCACATTTAGCTTCTAAAAAACATGTTGCTTCCTCATCTAGACATGAACACAAAGTTAAATTTCATTGTACCCATTGTGGTAGAGATGGTCATGTCATATATTTTTGTTATAGTCTAGCTAAACAACATAAAAAAAGAATGCAAGCTAGATCTCATAACCCTCATGCAACATTTGTTGCACATGCTAAACCAAATATCAAGAACATGCAACCTGCTGTTATGAGTCAAAAATATGCAAAGTTTGCTCTCAAACCTACAGTTTTTTGTGCTACACATGTAACACCTCGTAAGTCAGTACTTGGGGTACAAAAATCCTCAAACTTTGGCTCATAAACCTGTTGTTTTGTCTCAGCTTTCTCGTGTTTTTCCTGCTGCACGTCGTGCGACTCAGTACTAGATTCCTAAATGCCTTTTGACTAACCCCAGTGTTGAGTCATCGACGTATTGTGCTTCTATGTAGGTTAAATGTTGAAAAAGGAGAACATTTGGATTTTGGATTCAGGTTGCTCACGCCACATGACTGGTAACAAAGATTGGTTCTCCTATAATTGTCACTTATCACATGTTGAGAATTTTACTTTTGCCGATAATTCTTCAACTCCTATAATTGCTAAAGGTTCAGTTAGAGTAAATAATCACTACACTTTGAAAGATGTGTCACTTGTCAAAAATTTGAATACAACTTGCTTTCTGTTTCACAATTGCTAGATGAAAATTTGGAAATTATTTTCAATAAAAATTGCTGCAAAGTTGTAGATTCAAATAGTGAGCTTATTTTTAACATGTCTCAATTTGGAAGAGTTTTTGAAGCTAATTTTGATATGTCATCCTCTAAACATAGGTGTCTAGTTGCTAATGATTCGAAGGACTTATATTTTTGGCATCGAAGACATGGTCACGTAGACTTTGATCATCTAACACGTGTTAGTGCTCTTGATCGCATACGTGGGCTGCCAAAGTTTAAAGGGGACAAAGAAACTGTGTTCTCTTCTTGTAGACATGCTAAGATGGTTGCAGGTTCACATGATCCTCCCACAATGAAAATGACAACTGAACCAAGAAAACTTTTGCACCTTGACACCGTAGGTCCTTCACGTGTTCAATCTTTTGGAGGTAAATGGTATGTTCTTGTGATTGTTGATGATTATTCTAGATACTCTTGGGTTTACTTTATGGCATCTAAGAATGAAGCTTTTAGTCACTTTAGAACTTTATTTCTTAGATTATCAATTGATCACCCAGTATCTTTAAAAGCAATTAGAAGTGATAACAGAACCGAATTTAAAAAGCAATCTTTTGATCACTTTTGTGCTGAAAAAGGAATAGATCATCAATTTTCTTGACCCTATGTACCTCAACAAAATGGTGTCGTAGAGAGAAAAAACAGAACCTTAGTTGAGATGGCTAGGACTATGCTTGATGAATATCAAACTCCTTGGAAATTCTGGGCTGATGCAATTGCAAGCGCTTGTTATGTCTCAAATCGTGTTTTCTTGTGTGCTAAGCTAGAAAAAACACCTTATGAACTTCGGTTTCGACATAGGCCTAGTGTCACACACTTTTGGGTCTTTGGTTGTAAATGATTTGTCAAAAAACATGGTAATCTTGATAAATTTGAAGCTAGATCTATTGATGGCATGTTTCTCGGTTATCCATCTCATACTAGAGGCTACCATGTGCCTCTACTTGACAGTAACAAATTGCGGAGACTTGTGAGGTTTCTTTTGATGAAGTTAGCCCAGGTACTAGCTCTAATATTGCAGATCCAAATCCATATCCGCAGGGGGAGAGTGTTTTCATCGAAAAAGACGAAGAAGTGGTGCTGCTGCTCGAAAATTCAGAAGCAAATGACGATGATCACGCTACTGATTTTGCACCACAACCAGCCCCAACAAGTACTGTAGCTGGTACAGATCGTCCTCAAGCCCCAAGTTCTTTGATCTGTGATGAACAAAAAGAACAAGAAGCTTGTGAAGTGTCTACTCCCCTCTGAATCCTCAAAAGTCATCCTCCTCAACAAATCATTGGAAGCTTGCACGAACGAGTCACATGGTCCAGGTTTTGCAATCCAAACTCTCACGCTCCTTCTGCTTTTGTTGCTTCTTTTGAACCCAAAGATATATCACACACACTCACTAATGAATCTTGGATTATTGCCATGCAAGAAGAGTTGGAAAATTTTGAAAGAAATAATGCTTGGAAACTTGTACCTCCATCTCAAGGTCTCACTTTAATTGGAACTAAATGGGTGTTTAAAAACAAACAAAGTGAAGATGGGGTTATGATTAGGAATAAGGCAAGGTTGGTTGCTCAAGTTTTCACACAAATTGAAGGTCTAGATTTTGGTGAAATTTTTGCTCCTGTTGCTAGATTAGAAGCCACAAGAATTTTGTTAGCTTTTGTTGCATCTAAAGATTTCAAGTTATATCAAATGGATGTTAAAAGTGCTTTTCTTAATGGCTATATAGATGAGGAGGTTTATGTCAAGCAACCAATGGGTTTTGAAAATCCAGATTTTTCTAATCATGTTTTCAAACTGTCCAAAGCCTTGTACGGTCTCAAACAAGCCCCTGTAGCATGGTATGATAGGTTAACAACATTCTTTTTTGAAAAGGGGTTTTCTACTGGCAAGGTTGATAAAACTCTTTGTGCTTAAGCATAGCAATGACTCATTATTCGTTCAAGTGTTTGTGGAGGATATTATCTTTTGTTGTGCTTCTCATGATCTTGTGTAAGTGTTTCCAGCAATGATGAGTTCAAAATTTGAGATGAGTATGATGGTAGAACTCACGTACTTTTTGGGGATGCAAATCAAGCAAACCAAGGAAGGTACCTTTGTGCATCAAACAAAGTATACAAGAGACCTTCTTAAGCGCTTCAACATGGACAAAAGCAAGCCTCTTCTTACACCAATGGGTACATCAATGACACTTGAACTTGATGAAAATGGTGAACCTGTGGATTAAAAAGAATATAGAAGCATGATCGGATCACTTTTCTACCTCATGACATCAAGACCGAACATTCAATTTAGTGTATGTCTTTGTGCACGATTTCAGCTTCCCCACGTGCTTCACATCATCAAGCCATCAAAATAATTCTCAGGTACTTACATGGAACTTAAGATTTTGGCATTTTTCTTCCTTCTTCCTCAACCATTACTTTGAAAGCTTTTTCGGATGCTGATTTTGGGGGTTGTAAGATTGACAGGAAAGTACTTCGGGTGCTTGTCATTTTTTTGGTAATTCTCTTGTTGCTTGGTCCTCTAGAAAACAAAATTCAGTTGCACAATCCACAGCCGAATCTGAATATGTAGCTGCTGCTAGTGCTTGCTCACAAATTATTTGGATTGTTCAATCACTTAAGTACTATGGGGTTGATCTAGATAGTGTTCCACTGTTTTGTGATAACACTAGCACCATTTGCATTGCTAAAAATCCTGTGCAACATTCGAGAACAAAACACATTGATATTAGGTATCACTTTCTCCGTGACAATGTTGAAAAAGGAAACATTGTGCTTCACCATGTAGATATTGAACAAGAATTGGTTGATATTTTCACAAAACCTTTGGATTTCACTCGTTTTTGTTTCATTCATAGTGAAATAGGGGTTATGCATCCTCATGGCTTAAATTGAGGGGGAGTTTTGAAACTTCGGAAGTGTATGTCTGAATCTGGATTTAAAATAATATGAGCATAATATTCCATACATATATGACTTTGTGATTCCTTTTACATGCTAAAAGTTCTTACTAAATTACTCATGTTATACAATTTGTAGTTTTTGCCATAACTAGTAATTGAAATAATTACTTACACTAAATCTGGACATGATCAAACTTTCTTGCTGTTTTGAACTTGTTGCATGCTCACAAGTGCTTTTAATCATAATGCTTTTGAACACCGTCATCAGTAGCAGGTGGCTTACGTGGGTGTTTGTCGGGGCGTGGGGGTTTGGCGCCCCTGGTCATAGCTGCCGCCACGATGGGTGCCCCTGCAGCGGCATGTTCTAGCTGCCACCCCGGTTCTTGTTCTTCTTTTTGCATCTACCCAGGGTAGCAGCACCTTCGCCGGTCTGGTCGGCTCTGCCACCCCAGAGGTGGGCTGTGTGTGCCAGTCATGGCCTTCTACCGCTCTGGTGCATCGTTCAACGATTGAGAAGGGCTCGAAGACATCTTGCATGTTGTGTGTGGCTAACTTCTCAAGCATCTTCCTATCACACACTCCTTGCTGGAATGCCACTATGATAGAAGCATTCGAGATGTTGGGAATGGAGTTGCATACTTGCGAGAACTGCTGGAGGAATGACTGTAGCATCTCCTTGCGTTGTTGGCGCACAACGTGGAGGTCGAGCTTGGTGCCGGGGCGCATGTAGGAGCTGCTGAGGTTCGCAGTGAACTATCGGCAGAGCTCTTCCCAAGAGGTTATGGACCCCTCAGGCAGGTTCATGAGCCATGACCGGGCTGAGCGAGTTAGGGTCACAAGGAGGTAGTTTGCCAGGGTGAGCTCGTCCACTCCTGCAGCAAGGAGTGCCATTGTGTAGATCTACAGGAACTCGGCAGGGTTGACGGTTCTGTAAAACTTCTCCAACAGGTGTGGCCGGAACTATCATGGACACATCGCCAGGCAGAGGTATGGAGCCAAGGTCGTGCACCCTCAGATGGGCTTCGCCGGCAAGCGTATAACATGGTATACCCTAGGGGGATTTGCTGCGTGCCGTGCGGTGAGTGCAGTGATGTCGCTTGCATGACGTGGGGCTGCTGCGGAGCTTGCTGTTGTGGCACCTATTGCTCCAAGTACTGTTGTTGTGGCGCCTGCCATGCCAAGTACTATTGTCGTGGCACCTGCTGCGCAGAGTACTGCCGGGGACGATCCACCCATTCTAATCTTGGTTAGGTGGCGGCAGAAGGTTTACCTGTGGTGCACCTTGCATGGAGGATGCCTCCTGCTCAAGCCCTTGAGGGGCATATTCGGCGTCAAGGTTGCATCGTTTCTCTCGCGAGCGCACGATGATGACGCTGCCGTCTATCTGAGCTTGACGGTGGTCAAGCTCGGCCCTTAGGTCGACTATGGGGATCATGTCATCGCTAGTAAGGTTGGTGGAATGTGAGTCATCGGAGCGACGATCGATGGACAGCATGCGCGACAGCGACACGTGACACCTCCCCCTGATGGGAGAGTTGATAGCCGCAACGACGATGTGGTCGACGTCTTGGACCCACTGCTAAGCTGCTCCCTGGGAAGTATTCAAGGACGGTGTGTGGTGAAGAAGGGCCCTGGCTACTGCCAGAGCGCTCTCTAGACTTGCAGTCGGTGGCTCCAGGAGTGCCAACTAGGCTGGGATGTGCCCGGATACACCGCCCTGACCAGCTGCATCTATACGGGGATGTGATGGACCAAATTGTGCTGCCTGAGCGTAGGATCTGGTCACTGGATGACGGCCACTGAAACAACAGTCCACGGGCTTGATGTACACCATTGCAGCCGCCGGAGCGTAATATCCTACTCCATGGTGCGAGTTGTATTGCTGGTGTGAATGCGTGTGTTGAGTGTCTATGCAATGACATTGGATCCTTTGTAACGGTGGCAGTCTAGTCATTTTATAGGCAAGGCCAGATGCCTTACAAGTGGGGTCCAGGGCTCGACAGGTGGCCCCAGAGCGATCTTATCCTAAAGATCTAAGGCTTCCTGCATAAGCTTCCTCTGACCATGTCTTGAAGACCCGCCGTCTTACCACCTCAGACGCTAGTGACCCATGTGTAGTCGTTGATGATGGCAGGGGATACCGCGCCCAACTGTCCTGTCACCGTAAGCTACCCACTTAGCGGAGTGGGGTAGGCCAGTGGAGTCTTCACTGTGATGCGATTAGGCATAGAGGTACCTGACAGTAGGCATGCGCCGCGTCATGCACCTGGGGAAGGCGCGTGTCTGCAATGCTTGATTTAGACAAGGCACACCACCCCCTTAACTGCCTCAACCCACCGTCCAGGACAAGTTGCAGGGTACGTGGCAGCTCGGGAGATAGCCTCTGTGGTGGAGGCCGGGTCCCGAACAACAGACCATGTGGCTGCCCTAGAGCCTGTTCCTGAGGAGAGCGGGGGATCCAGGGCCGCAAGACACATGGTAGAGCTGGATCCCACCTCCACGGGAGGTGGTCGACCTGGTGCTTCAAACCATGTGGTAGCACCGGAGCCCACTCCTATGGGGGAGCGGGGTCTCGTGCTGCTGGACACGTAGCTGCTTGGGAGCCCGTCTCCTCGGGGGGAGCCATACCCCATTTTGTGGTCCATGTGGAAACATCAGATCCCGTATCTGAGGTCATGAGGGGTCTGAGCCATCTGGACACGTGGCGCTGTCGGACCATGCCTCTATAAAGAGGCAGGACATTTAGGTGCTCTTAGCCTGTGCGCAAGGGTACCCAATATGCTGGGTACCGACACTTGTCTTCTGCTGTCACCTCAATTACCATGAATCGGTCTTCGGCATTCTCTACAATTGATCATCGGGCTTCCTAGTCTATCATTACTACTCAAATGGTTTTTGACACACTTAGGTCGACTTTAAACTCGGTTGCGTCGATTATAGGTAAGCGAATCCTGGATGGATCTCCTGCTCAACATAATACTGACAAGGTAATGCATAAAGCCCTAGTGCTATCATTAATTTGCTTCAAATGTCTGTTCGCTGATCAATGGAAATCTCAATATCCCAATAAGATTTGCTATTTACATTGTTAGGATTATGGCCACATAGCTAGGCAATGTAGGAAACTCAAGACCTACCTTGCAAAATGCTGTATTCCCATGCATCATGCTTCGGGTACCAAGGAGATGCTTCCTGGAGTCCCGAACAGGGAGCGGGCTTTAGTAGTCTGGCAGTCACCATACGTTGAAGAGGAGAAGAATGAGAGTTGAGTCTTCACATCACCCGCTCCTCTGAAACTCCATGGAAAAACTCCCCCCTTGAACGCACACAATATAATCCTCTCCTGCCAACACAATCTAATATCGCTTAATCCTATTTCATCCCCGTTTCACCCCTACTCATCCCCAATATCCCTTAAGTGGGTTCGGATGGCGAACTTCCTTGTTGACCCTTCTCCATTTTTTCTGTCTCTTCTCCAACTCGAAGATGGGGGATTGCATCGCCAAGCAAGATAGATGATTTTATCGATCGAGCATTTTTGTTGTCAGTGATTGATAAGGTGTAGTGCCCATGTACGAAATGCCGGAACACCAAGTTTCTGGATAGGATGGTACTTTTGATACAGTTGTGTCGAAACGGTTACACGCCACATTATGAGGTGTGGACCTTCTAAGCAAGACAATTTCTCGAGTCATAAAAGAAGTGGATGAGGATGATGATAGCACGGGGGTTGATAGGATGGATGAGATGCTATAAGCTATAGAAACGTGTGAGACCTATGTGTGCTGAATACATTGGCTATGGTGATAAAAGTTTTGAATATTACCAAAACACCTTTATCATCTTGGTCCGAGCTCCAGCAAGGTCCGATAATAGGTCAGGACGCTAGGTCCGACTTCTTTATCTAGGTCCGATTAGCTTTGGTTAGCTTCGACTCTAGGTCTGACTAGCTTTGGTAAGCTCCGGCGCTAGGTCCGACAAGCTTTGGTAAGTTCCGGCGCTAGGTCCTGCTAGCTTTGGTAAGCTCCGGTTCAAGGTCTGGTTAGCTTTGGCAAGGTTCGGAGCATGATCACAGTGGTTCCGCTTTTAACTTGCAATGTTTTGAACTTGCTTTTTGGAATATGGAAAGTTTTCTTAGTATTCCTTTACAAATTTTTTTGGTGTGTTTTGGTGGTTATGACTGATATCATTTTGTTGTGTTTTGCAGCATGCTTACGTGAGGGGTTCACGTAAGGTGTTGTGGTTATCGAACTAACGAGAGTCAAGTCATGGACTTGTGCTCGGAAGTATTGGTTGTTTATTCATGTGCAGGTGTTGCTTGAGTTCAAGACATGGCTGGTGACGGGATCCATTGAACTAGTCTTAGGGAGAAGATGTGGTTCAACAACCAAGTTCGGAAGGAATTGTGGTTGAGTTGATCGGGAGGTTGCGCAACATGATTGAATCAAGAACAATGCATATGAAAGTATCGTGGACATAGCTGGAAGATGTTTACACGTGTGCAAGGAGTGCATGGACGTGGCTACATGGTTCTGAAGCGTGATGAAGAGATGTGGACGTAAAAAATTGGTCGGAAAGGTCCAACCGACTTGGTTATGGACTCAGGCTGCGGCAGAGTCGTGTTTGACTGAAATATGGAAAGTTTTGAGTTGGTTGTGATAGGATTTCTTGTGAGTCACGAATTTGAGTTGTTTTAGGAATGTGGGATACGTTCCTAAGGTGTTTGGAAGTCTTAACATTGCTTCTATCTGTGTACAGAAGAGCCTTGAGCAGTTATGGAAACTTTCAATTCGTGAATTGAGTAGGATTAGAGTCCTAGTTAGGTTTGGATTGTCCTAAGTGTTGGTTATATAAGCAAGGGAGGCCAGAGCTTGTGGGGCACGACTTTGTTTCTTTTCCTTGTAAGTTTTGATCAATAAAATTCATAGTCTAATGAAGTTTTTGTGCCTTGTTCGTTCGACTTGTTTTCTTCAAGTCTTTCTCGTCAAGTTTCTGCACAGCACTATCTTGCTTCAGTTGTTTTATCATAACTCAAGTTTTACATATCCGATTGATGTGATTCTTCTTGGGATGTCTTCACAACTTAATTTTCTATCATCTGTGAAAATTTCACAGTCATTAGATTTGTGGTTTCTGATCTACACGAGGTTCTTTGCAGTGTTACAAATCTGTTTTTCTCGGGTAGAACAAACTGATCTTTGTTCGATCTTTTGATCGTAACTTGAGTTTCTCTCGACGGATTTTTGGATTATTGTTGTGATGTCTTGGTGACTTGATTCTCTACAATCTATACTAGTTTTGTCAAAGTTGAACACGTTTAGATTAGTCGCACACATTGTTTCTTTAACAGATCGGTTTTCTGCCGAGGGGTGTGTTCGTTGCTTCTGTTGAAAAGTTTTAATCTACCATTCACCCCCTCTAGTAGCTTTACACGTGCTCTTCGATCCTACAATTGATATCAGAGCCGCGATGCTCTAATCTTTGTGATTTGCACGTGTTTTTGAATAATCATCATGGAGAAATATTATGCAAAACCTTGTGTTTTTAGTGGTATAGATTTTCGGGTTTGGAAAGCACATATGGAATATTTCATCCAGGAACAAGGCTTCGCAATATGTGAAAAGGTGTACAAGCCTTACGACGTGCCGCCGAAGGATCAAGTCACAACTACAAACTTAAGAGGTGTCAACAACAACAACAAAGCCCACAACTTGACAATCCAAGGACTAACTCAGAGCGACTTTGACCGTGTTGCACACCTCCGATCGACGTACGATGTGTGGAGAGCACTTTCTGACTACCACGAAGGATCCAACATGATCAAGGAGGTAAGACAGGATATGTTCAAGAAAGAATACATGCGTTTTGAGTTGCAACCCGGTCAGTCCATTGATAATCTCTTTGCTTGCTTTAATAAAATTCTTAGCAACTTGCATAGCATCAATGTTAATTTTTCATATGCTGAAAATTCTAGGCAATTACTAAGTGCACTAGACATGTCAATTTGGGAGATGAAAGTCACATCTATTCGTGAATCTAGTGCCATGAGTACACTTACATTAGATGTGTTATATTCTAAATTGAAAACTCATGAAATTGACATAATCTCATGTAAGAACCCCAACAAGTCTCTTGCATTTGTTTCTCAACGTGATATGCCTAGCACCGTCCAATCTTCATCTAGCAATATACTTGCTTTGCTGTCTTTACTAACCCTGGAATAGATTGAAGAATTTCCAGAAGAGGAGCTAGCACTCATCTCTACTCGGTTCTCAAAAGCATTGCAAAATGTGAGAACTAGAAGGAGAGGAAGCTCCGGAACTCAACGATGCTTTGAATGTGGTAAGACAAGACACTTTCGTACATATTGCCCGAACCTTTTAGGTCGTACTTGTGATGAAAAGCGGAATAAAGTCAAGTCCTCTTCCGGCAACATCAACAAGGAAAAGAAGGGTTTACAGGACAAAATGATAAACAGTTTCATCACCACACTTCAAGAACCTCGAGTGATGTAAACATTGGAAGTGACGAAGATGAAGATGATCTGGCAAACCTGTGTTTCGTGGCGGGAAAATCAAGATCAAGTATGGAGGATGCAAAATAGAACAGTGACAACGAAGAGGTATGTCCTACTTGTGATGAAATGTGTGATGCTAATTCCCGTGCAACTGTTATTATTAAGAAAAAGGACAAAAAACTTAGGGACAATGCTGTTAAAATTGAGTCACTAGAATCTGAAATTAATCATTTGAAAACCTTGATTCCTAGTGATGATTCTTGTTCCCCATGCAATTTAATATAACAATTGTCCTCTTTAAGAAGTGCACACTCCTCCACTATTGATAAACTCGAATTAGAGACTGAAAAGAACAAAAAGCTTGCTACACTTAATGACAGAAACTTTAAAGATGCTTCTTGTTCTACAATTAATTTGCATTGTTCTACATATAATGATCTTGAAAAGAAACTAAAAGATGCTATGAATGAAATTTCAATATTGAACAATGCTTTACGTGCTCATGAAGTTAAATATTACTCTAGTTGCAAATTAAAAGGAAAAACTTCATGTGAAAACTGCCTAGAATTGTTTAAGAATCTTGATGACATGAATAGAACACTAGAGCAGTTTTGTATTGGGAACAAAAATCTAAACTTGCTATTGAATTCATCCAAATTTTGCAATTGAGGTCATTAGGAAGTCATTAGGAAGTTGTAAATAGTTCTTAAACCAAAAGAGGTGGTTTTTAAATCTGCAGGAGTGTTGTCACTTTCGGGTTCAAATAAACATACTGCATGCTCATCTAGACATGAACACAAAGCTAAATTTCATTGTACCTATTGTGACATGTCATAGATTTGTCATAGATTTTTTTCATAGACTAGCTAAATGACATAAAAAGGAAAGAATGCAAGCTAGATCTTATAACTCGCATGCAAAATTTGTTGCACATACTAAACCGAATGTCAGGAACATGCAACCTGACGTTATGAGTCAAAACATTCAAATTTTACCTCCGGACGTTCTGTTTTTGCCTCTAAAGCTACTGATTTTTTTGCTACACAAGTAACACCTTATAGGTCAATAGTTAAGAATAGAAAATCTCAAACATTGACCATAAACCTGTTGTTTTATCTCAGCTTTCCCGTGTTTTTCCTGCTACACCTCGTGTGACTCAGTACTCGATTCCTAAATGTCTTATGATTAACCCCAGTATTGAGTCGACTTATTGTTCTACTATGTAGGTTACACGATTGAGGAAGGAGAACAATTGGATTGTGGATTCAGGTTGCTCACGCCACAAGACCGGTAACAAAGAATGGTTCTCCTCCCTCTCTTTTATGTCACGTGTAGAGAATGTTACTTTTGCCGATAATTCTTCAACTCCTATAATTGCTATGGGTTCGGTTAGAGTAAATGATCACTACACTTTGAAGGATGTGGCACTTGTTAAAAATTTGAAATACAACTTGCTTTCTATTTCACAACTGCTAGATGAAAATCTGAAAATTATTTTCACTAAAAATTGCTGCAAAGTTGTAAATTCAAATAGTTAGCTTATTTTTAACATGTCCCGGTTTGGAAGAGTTTTTAAAACTGATTTTGATATGCCTTCCTCTAAACATAGGTGTCTAGATGCTAATGATTCAAAGGACTTATATTTTTGGCATCGTAGACTTGGTCACGTAGGTTTTGATCATCTAACGCGTATTAGTGCTCTTGATCGCATAGGTGTGCTGTCTAATATTAAGGGCTCATTTGGATAGAAGTGGTCCACACCAATCTAAGTGGATTGGAGGGGATTGAGATGAAAATTAGTTCATTTTCCACTCCAATCCACTCCAAAACAAGTGGATTCAATTTATCCAAACAAAGCTTAAAGGGGACAAAGAAACTGTGTGCTCTTGTAGACATGATAATATTGTTGCTGGTTCACATACTCCTCTCACAATGATCATGACAACTGAACCGGGTCAACTTTTGCACCTTGACACCGTAGGACCTTCACATGTTCAATCCTTCAGAGATAAATGGTATGTTCTTGTGATTGTTGATGATTATTCTAGATACTCTTGGGTTTACTTTATGGCATCTAAGAATTAAGCTTTTAGTCACTTTAGAACTTTATTTCTTAGATTATCAATTGATCACCCAGGATCTTTAGAAGCAATTAGAAGTGATAATGGAACCAAATTTAAAAATCAATCTTTTGAACATTTTTGAGCTAAAAATGGAATAGATCATCAATTTTCTTCACCATATGCACCTCAACAAAATGGTGTTGTAGAAAGAAAGAACAGAACCATAGTTGAGATAGGTAGGACTATGCTTGATGAATATCAAACTCCTAGAAAATTTTGGGCTGAGGCAATTGCAACCGTTTGTTATGTGTCAAATTGTGTTTTCTTGCGTGCTAAGCTAGGTGAAACACCATATAAGCTTCGGTTTGGACATAGGCCTAGTGTTACACACTTTCAGATCTTTGGTTGCAAATGCTTTGTTAAGAAATATGGTAATCTTGATAAATTTAAACCTAGATCCATTGATGGCATGTTTCATGGTTATCCATCTCATACTAGAGGTTACAGTGTGCTTTTACTTGACACAAACAAAATTGTGGAGACTTGTAAGGTGTCTATTGATGAAGCTATCCCAGGTACTAGCTCAAACAGTGTAGGTCCGGATCCATATCCGTAGGGGAGAGCATTTTCATTGAATATGAGGAAGAAGTGGAGCTGCTGCCCAAAAATTCAGCAGCTAATGACTTTGGTTCAGCTCAAGATGTTGATTCTCAACCAGCACTGACAACCATCATTCCGGATCCAGATCGTCCTCAAGTCACAAGCTCATCGATTTGTGATGAACATGAGGAAGAAGAAGCTTGTGAATTTGTCTACTCCCTTCCGGATTCTCAAAAGTCATCCTCCACAACAAATGATTGGAAGCTTGCACGAACGAGTCACACGGTCCAGGTTTTGCAATCCAAACTCTCACACTCATTCTGCTTTTGTTGCTTCTTTTGAACCCAAAGATATATCACACGCACTCACTAATGAATCTTGGATTATTGCCTTGCAAGAAGAATGTAAAATCCCACTTTTTCCTTTTATGTGAAGTTCAACTACAAGTGGTTTATCAAACATAATGGAGGTCAACATAATTGTGCACATAAACATGACCTCACTAAAAAGTTTTCTTTCTACTCATGTTTTAATCTTATCAACATGAGGACTGGACTTCACCCTAACCCTAGAACATTTTAAATAAACATTTCTACAAAGTTGGGAAGTTATTGATTGCAATGGCTAGGGCAAATTATATGGCAGCAATATAAAAATCAAAACAAATGTAATTTGATTATGATGCTATGCATATTGGGCCCTGCCAAAAAGATTCAAATCCAAGGCTCCAAATTTTTCCTTGGACTCTTAAATATCTAAATAGCTTCTCAGAAAATTTTCAAAATTTTTGAAGTACATCTTCCATTTGTTTGGACACGTACAAAGGATTCATTTCGCGTCGACATCAAATTTAGCTTTACCCTAAACTTTGCCCAAATCAACCCCCAATTTTTCCTAAGGCCTTTTATGATTCAGGGGACTTCGTTTCAAAGTTTGGAGATTTATGGACCTCAGATACTATTTATTTCAATAAGGTTTATACCCATATTTGAATTCAAATTTGAATTTGAATTTGATGCAAACTATGTCCAAATTGAAATCTGATTGCAGAATTGCATTGCCCATATTTTTCTTAGCCTACCTGTAAATTTTGGGAATTTTTGGACAATGTTTAAGCTAGAATTTAGAGGAAGGGATAAGGGAGAGAGGTGGGGCCCACAAGTCAGTCGGTGAAACTGTTTCACCGCCTCTGTTTTTTTCCCCAGGCGACACCGTGACGCTGCATGCTGCCAGCGTGCCGTCAGCCATCGGTCGCCTCCAGCTGCCCCCCCTGCGTCCTTATCTACCGCGGTGAAGGCTATAAAGCCACCCCCCGTCGGCCAAAGTCCATCACCCATTCACTTTTCACCGCACTGCTCCGTTTCATCGCCGCCGCGATCACCCCGTGCCGCTCGATGTCGCGCAGCCTCACCGTCGATACAAGCACCATCATCCTCTATGGTCTATAGCAAAAAGGTGCACAACAACCTCGTGCAGCTTCTGGTTAAGCTTGAATTCCTATCATGCATCCTAGCTCCTGTATTCCTTAAAACCCCGAAGCGCTTTTATAACGTTGAGGCTAGGTCGTCGGTTTAATTCCGATTGTATGCACAAAATCTCTTTGATCCAGTTAGATGACATGATCTATGTAGCCTAGCGCACATTCCCTCCAAAAATCAGAAAGAACCATCGACTAATTAGCAAGTTCTTCATGTTTTCCCCTTCCGCCATTGTTAGAGCTCGGTTCACTGTCGACTTCGGTATTGCCGGCAATGGCACAATCTCTAGACCCTCCTAAGACCTTTCCCATGCATCCACAATGCTTCTTGACCTTTCAAACGAGAGATTTAGCTAGGGAATCGAGGGTCTCCACTTCACCGAAACCCTAACACCCGCCGTCGCCGTCGGGAATGGTTTTCCGGTCACCCCTCGCCATCGGGAGTTGGTCCATCGTGTTTCCCGTGCGAAGATATGATGGAGCGGTGAGTCTTGAGGCCTCCCGTGGGCCGATAGCTATCGCCGGCGAAAGCACCGCCGCGCGCCGGTGAGAACGCCGCTGCCCGAGCCGTGGACTGAGGTTGAAGACGACCAGGTTCGCGGGTCCCACTTGCCAGCGAGTGAAAAAGGCGCCGAATCAGTCTGTGGCTAGGGATTTAGTGTGGCCACGTGGAAATCTTTATAACCCACGGTGTGGCTAGCCCCTGATTGGATGATTTTAAATCTAGTGGGCCCTGGCGTCAAATTTAAAAGTTGAAATTTCCCCTTTGGTGCAGAACCATTTCCAAAGTTTAAAAATCAATATCTCTCTGTAGAATGCTCCAAAAATATTAAAACAAATTTTGTTTGAAAGCCCATGAGCTCTAGTTTCTATCGGTACCAATTAGATTCTGTGAAACTCAATTCTGTATAAAACAATCTTCCCAAATGCTAATGCAATTTTTCCAGATGAACTTGCCACTGGAAAATCCCCAAAATTCACATAAAATGCACTGTCCTATTCTTGACTACCAGAAAAAGTTTGAGAGCCATTGCACCCGCTTATACCTCTGTATAGTTCAAATAACTTTTATTAGTTATTGAATTTTTACAGATGTTTAGTTGCTTTATTATGTTCCAAATTTGGACTGAACCTTCCTTTAGTCATATACTAGTTCCTGTAAAAATCTTGTATTTAATTGACCTGATATCACATTCCTAATTCAGTTACAAACTGAATATTTATTTAAAAGCTAAAAATTCAACTATAAGATAAATCCAAAAATTCTTGCCAACTTAGAAATTCAATAACTCCTTCACCAAAGCTTAGAAAGTTATGAAACAAATTTTGATAGAACCAGGACAACTTCCTCTATCATGGTTATCAACTGACAGCTATGTTCAAGCTACAATTTCTTCTTTAAAATTCTTGGAAGTTTAATACTTGCCATAATTTTAGAGACAACAATATACTTTGATCATCTCCTATTCTTTGCAAGAGCTTCTATCATATTCCCTAGTATCTACCATCAAAGTTCAGAGCCAATTAAGGTCCCTATCATATAATGATCACCATAGATTAAATTATGGTCTTGGTAATAATTATTTTTCAAAGTCATTCATATACATGTTATATGCATATCGTATAGTGACCGAAGTCGAGGAGGAACCAGAAGCCTTGGAAGAGCACCTTACAGATATTAACCCCGACTCTGACCTGCAATCAGGTAAGCCCCTGTTTGCATTTAAGTTGTTTATAAAAATTTTCTTTATCACTATGATGAGTAGTATATGAATTGTGCATTACGTTTAGTATGATTGAAAACTCCAGATGCATGACCCAAAAATCCCATTGGTTAACTGGGTAGGTTAATCACTCAACGTGTAGAATTGCTATGCTAATGTAGTAGGTAAACCGGTAGAAGTCGAGTAGTTGGAATCTACTCACGAGATAGAAATTTACACGCATCTATACTGGGATAACATTTATAGAAAATAACTGTTACATCTAAAACTCGAGAACGGTCAGAGATGGATAGGAAGCGACAAGACGTGGTCTTGGTCGCGTAGCTCTGACTGGTCAGTTAAGGCCCGTCTGTATGCGGCCCCTTCGGACAAGCTTGAATTGTACCGGCGACATAATGGACATATGGAATCCAGTAAACTGATGTAACTTGATAACTGGGGTGTCGAGGCCCATTAACTGACCATCGATAGGGGTGGGTTGAGGACAGTAAGGTGTAAATTGGTCGGCGGACACATAGGGTGTTCCGTTTGCGGAGGTGAGACGGGCTCGACGTTCGGGTTTCTTGTGAAAGGTGGCCATATACGCCTAGTACTGAAGTGTTATGTAGGTACAGGTGTACTCGCTGACACTTCCGAAGGACGTATGTGTCGTGTTGTCCGGGTGTGTCCTGATTGCAATCACCGTCCCTCGTGGTAATAGAGTACCACTTGTTCACTGCGCCGTGACGTAGTAATTGTATGATTTAGAGATAGTCACATTAAAGTTTACAGTTTCCCCATACTTTAGCTGTAATAGCATTATGTGCTTTGGGCATGTCATATCATCGGCAAAGCGTTTCTTATTTGATTGTGGAGTCCATGATGTGCCGCGCTTGGAGAATATCTTTTTCTACTTAAAACCTGATCATAAGGATCCACTTGTATGCGAGTCATTTATGCTTCACCTTACTTATGCTTAGTGTCCACCCTTGCATATGTCTAGTGAGACGGGTTAGTCTTGCTGAGCCTTATGCTCACGTTTGCGGTTAACGAGTTTTTGCAGGTTATACAATTGATGAAGGGATTGATGATGAGGCTGCACCCCCTCCAGGGTATACAGCCGAATGGGAACCCTGCACGCCGCCGTGAGTTGTGTGTTGCTAGTGCGAAGTATCCAGGGCATGGATAACTTTGCTTTTGCATAGCTAGTGCTGAGAGCGTAGCTATGATATATATATATATATATATATATATATATATATATATATATATATATATATATATATATATATATATATATATATATATATATATATTCCTTCCGCTAGTATTGTAAAAACTGGCGTTGTAAGATAAATAAAAGACTGCATCTTGTATTTTATTCCCGTTCTGTTCTTGTATACTGTTGAGTGTCGCATCGCACGACACCACCCAATTCCTCGGATGTCGGGATTCCAGTCCCCACAGACATGGTATCAGAGCATCATTGGGAATAGTGTACTTGAAAAGAACATATTTTCAAGAAAAAATTAGGATCTAAGTGAGGAATTAGCTATATGCCCTTATAAGGAGTATTATTAGTATAAGATATAAAGGTGGTAAACTAACTATATGTTATTATATTTTGTAACAACGCTTCAACGTCAGGTAAGAGGTAAGGTACGCCACCGAGAGCGGATCAATCTCGGTAAACTCAGCATACGAGAAATGGTATGTAAAATTTTCGTGGCTTGGCATGGGAAGTTAATAGGAGTCTCTGAAGCTTTCAATGTTTCTGAGAACCTATGACACGCGGTACTCCAGCGTGACACAAAATTAGTGGGAGCCCCCGTCGGGTGGTGTATAACCCGATAGTATGCCTCTCTAGAACCATTCATGTTCTATAGGAGAATGCGAAACACGTATGCCCGAGCGTGTATAAGCCGGATCGTACGGGAGGCTTTGCTGTACAGACGTATTTACAGCCATCTACCTCGAGACATGACCTTGCTCGAGGGCTACTCACACAAGAGTTGTATGCATTTATTTTCATTTGTATTATTGTGACTGCTTGTCATGCTTCCCCGTACCACCCTTGAGGTGTGAAAGTGTGAAAGGGGATTGTTTGTCTTTTGCAGCATTAACTACAGTAGAAGACCGTGTAGAAACCGTTTGCGAGAGGACGAAATAGGAACCACCTATAGACGTAACCGGATATACCGGATAGAATTTTCGTTGGTGAGATACGTAGTACCGTCAGTATCAAACATGATGCTAGACCATCCTAAACAACAGAATGGATGCATAATGTTTTGTAAAGTCCAAATATCAGATGCTGGTAGGTTTGGACTCCGTAAAAAGGGACTCCGACACGATAAAGATGCTGGTAGGTTTGGACTCCGTAAAAAGGGACTCCGACACGATAAGGTAGATAGAAACAAGATTCTTGATTTCTGGCATAAGTGGCTCGACTTTGCCGGGTTGTAATCTTGGTTATCGTATAGATAACATAAGTGTATCATATATGGGTAGAAAGATCGTGAAGACCTCTACAACTTTTCTGTTGACCATCAGGGCAGAAGAGTTTGATAGTCTGTTGAAATTTGGAGTATACTAAAACTGCTCCAGACGACCCAACCATTGTACTAGTTCCAGAAATATTGCCATAACCCGCTGTAGAAACATCTTCTGCCTTATTGTGACACATTTCTGAAAAGGGAAGAGGCAGATCTACAGGTTTGATGTTTAGAGTTTTTCCTAATTCGAATTTGAGTCAAATCAAATTCGGAAGTCAAAACAGTGGACTGCAGGACTGCTGGTGCAAACCAGTCAGTTCAACTGTTTAGTTTGGATAGTTATAACTTTTAATCCAGAATAGTGATATAGTCACATATATATGTTTCTGGAAAGCTTAGGAAGTACTCTATCAACTTTATTTGGCATTCATGATCTGAATCTGGGTATAGCGGTGTCTAATTCCATTTGTCACAAACTTGGTTCTGGCAGTCTAGAACTTGGAACAGTTTGCCCCTATTGTGAATTCGCACGCAATACCTGTATAACAAACTTTTCAGGGGATAGATATTTTACTTATGGATTGTTAACTTGATGTTATACAAATTTTCTTTTGTCATTATCTCAAAATATTTTCATGATATCCCTGTATAAATTGTGGACATCACTACATATATAGGGGAGGTTCTGTCAAAAATTTCCAGAAAATATGGGTCAACTTAAAACCTGTATAGATTCTATTTCCTAGCTCACTTGTAGCTGTATGAGTACAATCTGGAAATTTTGGGAAGTATACTACAATTTTTGTATTCAGCCCAACACTTGGGTCTGACTTTTCCTGTATGAAACTGTGAGATTTATACAGGGAGGTCAGCTGGAACAGACTGTGATTACAGCTCCAGTTTTAAATTTTCTTAAAACTGTTGAGAGTTATGAACCTTCTCATTGTTCCAGTATTCTTTTTATAGATGACGGAAGTGAGGATTCTGCTACCGGACGGATGGGTATTTTCTGCTTGCGCTAACCATCCGGGTTTCCCATGTATGCTACGGGAAGTGCTCCAGCAGTTTGGCTTCATCGAGATGCCATGCTATTGGGGTAGAGAAACGATCAACAGAGGTGTTTGGTCGTGCACCATCGTGGTAGACATCCCGACTAGTCCACATAGATATGGATGGGCTCCTTTCTCGGTTACCATCGAGGGGGCTCAGTTAGAGGACATTTGGGCAATCGCTGCAGGCGAAACACTTATGAAGCTTTGTGAGCTTCATCAGGATGCTATGGCAGGGACTCAATTTGCCCTTATTCCAGTCTGTGTTATGGCCGGATTTGAGTGGCAACGTCGTATGATTGCTGCCTATACACCGCATGGTGACACAACCTCGACGACACTTGGGACATATGCGGCTGCTTCCAATATGGTAGTTGCTAGGCAAGGCACCATTATTTTGGAACAAGTCGAAGCCTTGCGGGAATCGACAGAGTAGGGGATACCCTTGATTATATCAACGAGGGTCTACGTTCGCTCATAGCTCCAGCAAATCGCCGGCTAGATAAGTGCGAGAGTCAATTGCATTATGCTCGCATTAGGCTATGGAAAGCTCGTGCCGCACAACGACAGACTCGCACTGAACTGCAGCAAGCTTGTGGTGAGCTGCAAGCAAGTCAGTTGGAGGTGCAACAACAGCAAGAGCAGCTGTTAGTAGTCACTGAAGAGCGGGACACCGCCATTGAGACAGCTCAAAATTGGGAGTATGAGGCAGGAGAACTGCAGGATAATGTAATTGAGGTCGAGGCACAGTTACAACCAGTGGTGTATCCACCGGCCCATAACATACCACTAATTATGGGTGAACAATTGCCTTCGGAGGACGAAGAAGAAGAAGAGAATCCCGAGGAACTTGAATACGTCGAGTAGGACGTATTAAAGTGGGATGTGGCAGCACTTCTGCCGAAACGGGGAAGCATATAGTTTAATAGTTGCTCGTGTTTTTCTTTTGTGACCATGTTTGTGTCATAATTAAGGGTAGTAGTGTTTATGTCTACAATGACAAGATATGTACGACATCTCATGGGGACCAAGTATAGTAGAGATGTATTTCCATAGTGGGAGTCCATCATTTTGGAGTTTACTACTGTAAACTTGGTCAGAGATAATATATCTTGTATAAAGCTTATACTTTATCAATATATGTTGATGTTGTATATTATCTATCGTGGTCTACCGCATTACTATTTATATGGAAGGATGAACGTGAGGCAATGAGACTTATGGTGTAAATCGTTGTATTGCAGCATGGTGCGTACACGTACAGCCTCGGAAGTGGGAGGCTCAAGTGGAGGGCAGGGGGATGACACATCACCCCCGGGGCAGAATATGCCCCAGACGCAGCCACCTCCACCACCTCCACCTACACTTCCCAGAAGTCTCGCGGAGGTTCTCACAGCAGTACTCAGCTCGCGTGATGAACAAACCGAGTTGTTGCGGACCCTTGTACAGCACTCGTCCCGTCAAGGGGGGCGACATGCTGATGGGACACGTCAGTCACATCCGAGTTCCTACTCGGATTTCGCATCGACACATCCGCCGGTCTTCAGAGAGGCCGACAAACCTTTGGAGGTGGACAACTGGCTCCGCACCATTGAAGGGAAGTTCGATTTACTCGAGATAACAGAACAACAGAAGGCTCTATTTGCAGCTCAACAACTACAGGGTTCTGCTGGTGCGTGGTGGGCAAACTACCTAGCCGCATGCCCCGCAGGCTATGTCGTGAGCTGGGCAGAATTCTGGGAGGCGTTCTGCACCTACCATATCCCTCCCGGGATTATGAGGAGGAAGCTTCAAGAGTTCTTGGAGCTGAAGCAGGGAGGAAGGAATGCTTACAAGTACTCCAAGATCTTCAACCACTTGGCCCAGTATGCACAGAACGAGGTGAACACGGAAGACAGGAAGCAAGAGTGCTTCTACCGGGGGCTGAACACCAAGATGAAGGACAAGCGTGTCTTGTTCAACTGCGGCAGTTTCAACGACCTTGTCAACACCGCGATCATGCAAGAGGACGCTACTCGAGAGCTGTCCTCAGACAAGAAGAAGAGGAGTGCTCCGCAGGGCAGCGGAGGTGGTGCTCCTCAGAAGTACCGAATGGTGTATCGATGACTATTCGGCCAGAGGTGGCAACCGCCATCACGACCACCAATGTTCAGTGGTCGCCAATTCGACAACTCTGGTTTCCGACCGCAACAACAGCAGGGGATGATCCCACGTGCACTTCCACCTCCACCGCGTGCACCGAGATTCCATCCTCCCATTCGTACCGGTCAAACCCCGTACACGTGTTTCACGTGTGGACGCACGGGGCACTTCGCCAAGGACTGCCCGCAGGGTAGGCAGGGCGGAGAACAGTCATCATACCAGGGCGCTAACCAACCCCGCAACCAGCCTAAGAAGCCAGTTCCCAGACTCGGCAACGTCCACCACCTCGCCATTGAAGACGTTCTGGAAGGCGCACCCGTACTCACGGGTACGTTCTCTATCTTTGATCATCCTGTAGTCATACTCTTTGACTCCGGAGCTTCACACAATGTCATTAGCAAGTCTTTTGTCATTAAAAGTCAATTGCCTATAATCTCCAAAAAAAACTCCGTATGTGATTAGCACTCTGGCCGGGAAAACAATAAAAAATGAGTTGGTTCCTGGGATACCACTTAACCTAGATGGAACCATATATCTTACTTCACTTTTGATATTAGAGAATCAGTAGTTATATGTAATCTTGGGAATGGCATGGTTACAATACCATGGTGCTATTCTAGATCTCGTTCCTCAAAAAATATATCTAAATTCTCCACTTCATCCTTCTCAAGTCATCAATCTTGAGAGAGCCATTCTAGTGAATTCATCTACTCACAATACCGAGGTTATGGAACTTAAGGATATTCCGCTAGTATGTGAATACCCGTACGTGTTTCCCGAAGATCTTCCTGGTATGCCCCCAGAAAGAGATATAGAGTTCAAGATTGAACTTGTACCGGGAACAGTGCCAATCTCAAGACAACCCTACAAGATGGCACCCAAGGAACTTGCAGAACTTAAGGAGCAGTTAATGCAACTTGAGAACAAAGGTTTCATTCGTCCAAGTTCATCACCATGGGGTTGTTCTGCATTGTTCGTAGAGAAGAAAGATAAGACCTTGAGACTGTGTGTGGACTATCATCCACTCAATGCTGTCACTATCAAGAACAAGTATCCACTACCACGCATTGATATTCTTTTCGATCAACTAGTGGGTGCTAAAGTATTTTTGAAGATGGATCTTCATTCTGGTTAACATCAGACTAGAATCCGACTAGAAGACATACCAAAGACAGCATTCTCGACGAGGTATGGACTGTATGAATACCTTGTTATGTCCTTAGGATTGACCAACACAACGGCTCATTTCATGTATTTCATGAACTCGGTGTTCATGCCGAAATTGGACAAGTTTGTCGTAGTCTTCATTGACGACATCCTTGTGTATTCAAAATCCGAAGAAGAACATGCTCAACACTTACGTATCGTGCTTCAACGATTACGGGACCACCAGCTATATGCTAAGTTTAGCAAGTATGAATTCTGGATTAGCCAAGTGCCATTTTTATGGCACATCATGTCAGCAGAAGGGATTGAAGTTGATCCAAGCAAGATAAAGCAAGTACTCAAATGGGGGTCTCCAAAATCCGTACATGAAGTTCGAAGTTTCCTAGGTTTAGCTGGGTATTACTGGAGGTTCATTCCCAGTCTCTCCAAAATAGCTAAACCAATGACAGAACTTCTGAAGAAGGGGACGAAGTATGTATGGACTGAGGCATGTGAGGGAGGTTTTCAGGCATTGGTAAAACACCTCACAATGGCACCAGTATTGGCTCAACCGGACACAACCAAATCTTTTGACGTGTATTGTGATGCATCAGGAATTGGTTTGGGTTGTGTGTTGATGCAGGACAGACGAGTGATCGCTTATGGATCACGACAGCTTCGTAATCATGAGCAGCACTATCCGACTCATGATCTAGAACTTGCTGCTGTGGTACTAGCATTGAAGATGTGGAGACATTATCTACTGGGTAATCTAGTACATCTCTACACTGATCACAAGAGCCTGAAGTACATCTTCACACAAAAAGACTTGAATATGCGATAGCGTAGATGGTTGGAATTAATCAAGGATTATTAGATTGAGATCCACTACCATCTAGGCAAGGCAAACATAGTCGCAGATGCTCTGAGCCGCAAGTCTCATGTCAACAATCTTTCCCTTACCTCAATGGGAGAAGAAGAACCGAGTCTCTACTTGGTTCCATATGGGGCACTCTACAACCTAGCTCTCATTCCCACTATCAGGGAGGATATTATGGCAGCTCAGAAGGAGGACAAAGGGATGTCGCACATTCGGCAAAGAATGGAGAAGGGGGAGATGAAATGTTTCCGATGTGATGATGAAGGTACCCTCTGGTTTAAAAACCGCATAATGGTACCCCGAAACATGGAACTTCAGAAGAAGATACTGGATGAAGCTCATTTATCCAAGTATTCCATTCTTCCGGGGAGTAACAAAATGTACCAAGACTTGAGGAAGAAGTTCTAGTGGACTCGGATGAAGAGAGAAGTAGCAAAATACGTATCCGAATGTGATACGTGTCGGCGAGTTAAGGCCGACCATATGAAGGCAGCTGGACAGCTTCAACCTTTAAGCATACTGGCTTCGAAATGGGAGGATATCAGTATGGATTTCATTGTTGGGTTGCCTCCCACTTTCCATAAGCACGACTCAATTTGGGTGGTCATTGACCGGTTAACCAAATCAGCTCATTTCATACCAGTCAGTGTCAAGTATGATGTAAAGCGGTATGCAGAACTTTATATCTCTAGAATATTGTGTCTACATGGAGTACCCCGCACTATCATTTCAGATCGTGGATCTATTTTTGTTGCTCGCTTTTGGGAGCATCTCCACGATGCATTGGCTACCAAACTGATTCGAAGCTCGGCTTATCATCCTTAGACTGATGGACAAACTGAACGGGTGAATAAAGTGCTAGAGGATATGCTTCATGCCTGTGCCATCAACCATGGTAAAAATTGGGATGATCATCTACCATTGGCGGAATTCTCATACAACAACGGTTACCATCGACCTCTTCACTTTGAGGTTGGGGATAAAGTTTATCTCTGGGTATACCCGATGAAAGGAATTCATCGATTCGGAGTAAGAGGGAAGCTAGCTCCACGTTTCATTGGGCCGTTCGCAATAATCAAAAGATGCGGACCGGTGGCATATCAATTGGAGTTATCGCCGTCGCTGGCAGGAGTCCACAATGTGTTTCACATTTCTCAGTTTCAGAAATGTCTCAAAGCCCCAGCAAATATACGTATTGAGGATTTGGAAACTCTCCAACCAGATCTTACGTATTGCGAGCATCCAATCCAGATCGTTGATGAGTGAACTCGCACCACAAGAAGGCGCACTTTGCGTTTCTACAAAGTCTTGTGGAGCAACCACAGTGCTGAAGAAGCCACGTGGGAAAGCGAGGAATATCTTAAAACGAACTATCCGGACTTGTTAGCGGCACATGTTTAGTAGATCTTTATCTTTTGTCCTTCCATTGTAATCTCGGGACGAGATTCTTTTAAGGGGGGAGGAATGTAAAATCACACTTTTTCCTTTTATGTGAAGTTCAACTACAAGTGGTTTATCAAACATAATGGAGGTCAACATAATTGTGCACATAAACTTGACCTCACTAAAATGTTTTCTTTCTACTCATGTTTTAATCTTATCAACATGAGGACTAGACATCACCCTAACCCTAGAACATTTTAAATAAACCTTTCTACAAAGTTGGCAAGTTATTGATTGCAATGGCTAGGGCAAATTATATGGCAGCAATATAAAAATCAAAACAAATGTAATTTGATTATGTTGCTATGCATATTGGGCCCTGCCAAAAAGATTCAAATCCAAGGCTCCAAATTTTTCCTCAAACTCTTAAATATCTAAATAGCTTCTCAAAATTTTCAAGATTCTTGAAGTACATCTTCCATTTGTTTGGACACGTACAAAGGATTCATTTCGCGTCGACATCAAATTTAGCTTTACCCTAAACTTTGCCCAAATCAATCCCCAATTTTTCCTAAGGCCTTTTATGGTTCAGGGGACTTCGTTTCAAAGTTTGGAGATTTATGGACCTTAGATACTATTTATTTCAATAAGGTTTATACCCATATTTGAATTCAAATTTGAATTTGAATTTGATGCAAACTATGTCCAAATTGAAATCTGATTGCAGAATTGCATTCCCCATATTTTTCTTAGCCTACCTGTAAATTTTGGAATTTTTGGACAATGTTTAAGCTATAATTTAGAGAAGGGGTAAGGGAGAGAGGTAGGTCCCACAAGTCAGTCGGTGAAACCGTTTCACCGCCTCTGTTTTCTTTCCCCGGGCGACACCGCGACGCTGCATGCCGCCAGCGTGCCGTCAGCCGTCGGTCGCCTCCAGCTGCCCCCCCCCCCTGCGTCCTTATCTACCGTGGTGAAGGCTACAAATCCACCCCCCGTTGGCCGAAGTCCATCACCCATTCACTTTTCAACGCGCCGCTCCGTTTCATCGCCGCCGCGATCACCCCCGTGCCGCTCGACGCTGCGCAGCCTTGCCGTCGATACAAGCACTATCATCCTCTACGGTCTATAGCAAAAAGGTGCGCAACGACCTCGTGCAGCTTCTGGTTAAGCTTGAATTCCTATCGTGCATCCTAGCTCCTGTATTCCTTAAAACCCCGAAGCGCTTTTATAACATTGAGGCTAGGTTGTCGGTTTAATTCCGATTGTATGCACAAAATCTCTTTGATCCAGTTAGATGACATGATATATGTAGCCTAGCGCACATTCCCTCCAAAAATCAGAAAGAACCATCGACTAATTAGCAAGTTCTTCGAGTTCTCCCCTTCCGCCATTGTTAGAGCTCGGTTCATCGTCGACTTTGGTATTGCTGGCTATGGCACGAGCTCTAGACCCTCCTAAGACCTTTCCCATGCATCCACGATGCTTCCCGAGCTTTCAAATGAGAGATTTAGCTAGGGAATCGAGGGTCTCCACTTCACCGAAACCCTAACACTCGCCGCCGCCGTCGGGAATGGTTTTCCGGTCACCCCTCGTCATCGGGAGTTGGTCCATCGTGTTTCCCGTGCGAAAATATGGTGGAGCGGCGAGTCCCGAGGCCTCCCGGGGGCCGGAAGCTATCGCCGACGAAAGCACCGCCGCCCGAGCCGTGGACCGAGGTTGAAGACGACCGGGTTCGCGGGTCCCACTTGCCAGCGAGTGAAAAAGGCGTCGGATCAGTCTGTGGCTAGGGATTTAGTGCGGCCACATGGAAATCTTTATAACCCCCAGTGTGGCTAGCCCCTGATTGGATGATTTTAAATCTAGTGGGCCCTGGCGCCAAATTTAAAAGTTGAAATTTCCCCTTTGGTGCAGAACCATTTCCAAAGTTTAAAAATCAATATCTCTCTGTAGAATGCTCCAAAAATATTCAAACAGATTTTGTTTGAAAGCCCATGAGCTCTAGTTTCTATCAGTACCAATTAGGTTCTGTGAAACTCACAGGTTAAATTCTGTATAAAACAATCTTCCCAAATGCAAATGCAATTTTTCCAGATGAACTTGCCACTGGAAAAATCCCCAAAATTCACATAAAATGCATTGTCCTATTATTGAATACTAGAAAAAGTTTGGGAGCCATTGCACCTGTTTAACCCTCTGTATAGTTCAATTACATTTTTAGTTATTGAATTTTTACAGATGTTCAGTTGCTTTATTATGTCCCAAATTTGGACTGAACCTTCTTTTAGTCATATACTAGTTCCTGTATAAATGTTGGATTTAGTTGACCTAATATCATAGTCCTAATTCAGTTACAAACTGAATATTTATTTAAAAGCTAAAAATTCAACTATAAGATAAATCCAAAAATTCTTGCCAACTTAGAAATTCAATAACTCCTTCACCAAAGCTTAGAAAGATATGAAACAAATTTTGATAGAACCAGGACAACTTCCTCTATCATGGTTATCAACTGACAGCTATGTTCAAGCTACAATTTCTTCTTTAAAATTCTTGGAAGTTTAATACTTGCCATAATTTTAGAGACAACAATATACTTTGATCACCTCCTGTTCTTTGCAAGAGCTTTTATCATATTCCCTAGTATCTACCATCAAAGTTCCAGAGCCAATTAAGGTCCCTATCATATAATGATCACCATAGATTAAATTATAGTCTTGGTAATAATTATTTTTCAAAGTCATTCATATACATGTTATATGCATATCGTATAGTGACCGAAGTCTAGGAGGAACCAGAAGCCTTGGAAGAGCACCTTCCAGATATTAACCCTGACTCTGACCTGCAACCAGGCAAGCCCTGGTTTGCATTTAAGTCGTTTATAAAATTTTTCTTTATCACTATGATGAGTAGTATATGAATTGTGCATTATGTTTAGGATGATTGAAAACTCCAGATGCATGACCCAAAAATCCCATTGGTTAACTGGGTAGGTTAATCACTCAACGTGTAGAATTGTTATGCTAATGTAGTAGGTAAACCGATAGAAGTCGAGTAGTTGGAATCTACTCGCGAGATAGAAATTTACACGCATCTATACTGGGATAACATTTATAGAAAATAACTGTTACATCTAAAACTCGAGAACGGTCAGAGATGGATAGGAAGCGACAAGACGTGGTCTTGGTCGCGTAGCTCTGACTGGTCAGTTAAGGCCCGTCTATATGCGGCCCCTTCGGACAAGCTTGAATTGTACTGGCGACATAATGGACATATGGAATCCAGTAAACTGATGTAACTCGATAACTGGGGTGTCGAGGCCCATTAACTCACCATCAATAGGGGTGGGTTGAGGACAGTAAGGTGTAAATCGGTCGGCGAACACATGAGGTGTTCCGTGCGGAGACCTTCTGTTTGCGGAGGTGAGACGGGCTCGGCGTTCGGGTTTTTTGTGAAAGGTGGTCATATACGCCTGGTACTGAAGTGTTATGTAGGTACACGTGTACTCGCTGACACTTCCGAACAACGTATGTGTCGTGTTGTCCGGGTGTGTCCTGATTGCAATCACCGTCCCTCGCGGTAATAGAGTACCACTTGGTCACTGCGCCGTGACGTAGTAAATACTAAAGAAGTAAGAAAAATATATTGTATTGAATTATAATTCCTTTGCAACCTTGTATGATTTATAGATAGTCACATTAAAGTTTATAGTTTCCCCATACTTTAGCTGTAATAGCATTATGTGCTCTGGGCATGTCATATCATCGGCAAAGCGTTTCTTGTTTGATTGTGGAGTCCATGATGTGCCGTGCTTGGAGAATGTCCTTTGCTACTTAAAACCTGAACATAAGGATCCACTTGTAGGCGAGTCATTTGTGCTTCACCTTACTTATGCTTAGTGTCCACCCTTGCATATGTCAAGTGAGACGGGTTAGTCTTGCTGAGCCTTATGCTCACGTTTGCAATTAACGAGTTTTTGCAGGTTATACAATTGATGAAGGGTCTGATGATAAGGCTGCACCCCCTCCAGGGTATACAGCCGAATGGGAACCCTGCACGCCGCCGTGAGTTGTGTGTTGCTAGTGCGAGGTATCCAGGGCATGGATAACTTTGCTTTTGCATGGCTAGTGCTGAGAGCGTAGCTATGATATATATATATATCAAATGGATGTGAAAAGTGCTTTTCTTAATGTCTATATAGATGAGGAGGTTTATGTCAAGCAACCACCAGGTTTTCAAAACCCAAATTTTCCTAATCATGTTTACAAACTGTCCAAAGCCTTGTACGGTCTCAAACAAGCCCTTAGAGCATGGTATGATAGGTTAAAAACATTCTTACTTGAAAAGGGGTTTAACATGGGAAGGTTGATGAAACTCTTTTTGTGCTTAAGCATGGCAATGACTTATTATTCGTTCAAGTGTATGTGGATGATATTATCTTTGGTTGTACTTATCATGATCTTGTGTACAAATTTTTAGCGATGAGGAGTTTAGAATTTGAGATGAGTATGATGGGAGAACTCATGTACTTTTTGGGTTGCAAATCAAGCAAACTATGGAGGGCACCTTTGTGCATCAAGCGAAGTATACAAGAGACCTTCTTAAGCACTTCAACATAGACAAAAGCAAGCCTCTTCGGACACCAATGGGAACAGCAACGACACTTGAACTTGATGAAGATGGTGAATCCGTGGATCAAAAAGAATATAGAAGCATGATCGGATCACTTTTGTACCTCACAGCATCAAGACCTGACATACAATTTAGCGTATGTCTTTGTGCACGGTTTCAAGCTTCCCCACATGCTTCACATCGTCAAGCCATCAAATGAATTCTCAGATACTTACATGGAACTCAATAATTTTGCATTTTTCTTCCTTCTTCCTCAACCGTTACTTTGAAAGCTTTTTTAGATGCTTATTTTGGGGGTTGTAGGGTTGATAGGAAAAGTACTTTCGGTTCCTGTCATTTTCTTGGTAATTCACTTGTTGCTTGGTCCTCTAGAAAACAAAACTCAATTGCACAATCTACAGCCAAACCTGAATATGTAGCTGCTGCTAGTGCTTGCTCACAAATTCATTGGATTGTTCAAACACTTAAGGACTATGGGGCTAATCTAGATAGCATACCACTGTTTTGTGATAACACTAGTGCAATTTGCATTGCTAAAACACCGTGCAACATTCTAGAACTAAGCACATTGATATTAGGTATCACTTTCTCTGTGATAATGTTGAAAAAGGAAACATTGTGCTTCACCATGTAGATATTGAACAACAATTGACTGACATTGTCACAAAACCATTGGATATCACTCGTTTTTGTTTCATCCATAGTGAAATAGGGGTTATGCTTCCTCATGGCTTAAATTGAGGGGGAGTTTTGAAACTTGGGAAGTCTATGTGTGAATTTGAACTTAAAATAATATGAGCATAGCATTTCATACATATATGACTTTGTGATTCCTTTTACATGCTGAAAGTTCTTACTACATCACTCATGTTATACATTTTGTAGTTTTTGCCATGACTAGTTATTGGAATAATTACTTACACTAAATCTGGTCATGATCAAACCTTCTTGTTGTTTTGAACTTGTTGCATGATCACAAGTGCTTTTAATCATAATGAATTACTCAAGTAATCAACTCACATGTTGAGTTTTATGAACAAATTTAAATCGAGAAAAGATCAAGAGAATATGCATGCATAAAACTTCTTCTTTTGAGATGGCTTATCATTGCACTTAGATATGAACTTGGAAGAAGTTGTGTATGACTAAAACCATGTCCTTAAGCTTCTGATTGTCAAATGACATAGGCTTGGCTTGGTTGGTTAGAATAAGGCACATGCACATATAGTCTCTTGCAAATATCATATGATCTAAACTTGTGCTTTGAAAAATAATAAAATGCAGCAACAAGTGTCATGTGAAAGTGCATCTAGGCATCCCTTGTGGGTTTTGGTTGATTTATGACAAAAAAATGAGATCCAAACAAATTTGTTGAGATGAGCGCAAGTTTTGATGAAATTATGAAGTTAGCGCAAAAAGAAAGGAGAGTGATGAATCAAGTTGAAAAGAGCTCAAGAGATGAATAGAATATTCTTTGTGTATGGAGTGTGTTGGAGAAACACACCCCAAGAGTTCAAGCAAAAGAAAACACTCTCACCACACAAGTTTACACAGCTCCAGACTAGTCCGATATTCTCTTTGTCCAGGATCAGACAAGTCCTCCCAGTGTGGACTTGTCTGCACCGAACTAGTCCGATAATCCTTCTGATCAATATCGGACAAGTCAGATATTCCACAGTCTAGTCTGAAATCCTCACTGACCTACTTCGGACAAGTCCTTAGCCTCTCAAAATTTCACGACACTAGACTAGTCCGATCTTATCCGGACTAGTCCGATAACCTCTCCAACTAAAATCGGACAAGTCCTCCAAATGCGGACTTGTCCTCAATTCACTAAGGGATTCACCACGACCGGGCTAGTCTGAACTTCTCTAGAGACAAAATCAGACTAGTCCGTTCATGGTTGGACAAGTCCGATAATTCAGGACACTTAGGGTTTTCCACACGCCGCACACCGGACTAGTCCGGAGTCCACCACGGACTAGTCTGAACATCGCAAACCCTAACGGTAACCTTTGGAAACACTAGTTTAAATAGATGTGTACGACCCCTAATCAAACACTCTCGACCCCCTACGCCATCACACCTTCCAAGATCCTAGAAAACACGTCTGTCCACACAATTCAATGCACGAATGATCAAATCCTTGAGGATTAACCATAGATCAAAGAAGAGACACGTTCTTAACGACTTGAGCTCTTGGGTTTGATTCTCTCACACACTCTCGCTGTTTCATTGCATATTTTTCGAGTGTGTTTGGTGGTGTTTCGATTTCTAAATCTTGGAGAGCCCTCAACTTGTGAGAAGACCCCTTGAACACGGTTATTTACCCCTTTGTGATTAGTCGAAGAGAATTGGCCTCCGTGACGATTCGACGAGGGTAGGGTTGGTGAAAAATCGGTCCTCCGTGGGCTCCTCAACGTGGATGTAGATTTCCTTTGTGGAATCGAACCACGGGATAAAAATCATTGTGTCCTTTGCTTTTGTTCTTTCTATTCATTATAATCTAGGGTTTGCTCAATCTTGTTCAACTTGCGTTAAAACTTTAAAACTAAAGTTCACTTGTGCCACATCTAGTTTCATTGAAACAATACACTCTATTTGTAACTCAATTTCCACTGTATAGAGTACTTTAATCGAAACCACTGATTAAACATGATCAATCTAATCCTCATACACCGAACCAGTCCGCACACTACTAGACTAATCAAATTTCTCTGTATTTGATCAAGTTGCTGAGTGTTTTAGGTTCTGATGAATAAATCAAAAAACCTATTCACCCTCCCTCTAGGCTACATTCAATTGGTATCAGAGTAGGACTCTTCAAAAAGAGACTAATTGCTTGAAGAGAAGATGTCGATCATGAAGGATGCGCACAAGAACTTCAACCAAGAGAAGGTTGAAGATGAAAAGACTCAAAAGTTGGAGAAGCTCCTTGACGCCATCTAAGACTTTGAGGATGATGATGAGGAGACGCTTGAACTCAAGGCGCTCCTAAGGAAGAAGGACCTCTTTAAAGGAAAGATAAAGATCGACGATGAGAAGAAGAAGAAGGGGAGTAGTCACACCGGCTACTCCCGATATCCTTTTAACTATGATCGCTTAAATTCAAATAACAATCATTATCTATCAATCCTCTGGGAAAAGCCCCAAACTTTGATGGCGATGATTACTCAATGTGGAGGCAAAATATGAAGATGCATTTAATATCACTTAACCCCAGCTTGTGGCATATAGTGTGTACAGGGATAGATATCTCGGACGACGATGAAGAGCTGACACTAAGTCAGGAGCAAGCTATTCATCGGAACGCTCAAGCTGCGGCTGTCATAACTTCATCTTTGAGTCAAGACGAGTTCACCAAAGTGGATGGACTCAAAATTGCTAAGGAAATATGGGACACATTACAAACTGCACATGAAGGCGGTCTTCATGTGCGAGAAGCAAAAATTGAAATGATCAAAAGCGAATTGGGGAGATTCGCCATAGAAGAAGATGAGTCACCGCAATACATGTACAATCGGTTGAAGACTCTCATTAATAAAGTTCGATCCTATGGAAGCAAAAAGTGGAACGATCATGAGGTGGTGAAGCTAATTCTCAGAGCCTTCATGCCTCGCAACATGACTCTATGTTCGATGATTAGAGAAAGCCCCGGGTACAAGAAAATGACCCCAGATGAATTGCTTGGAAAGATTATCAATTTTGAGGTGATGGAAAAGCAATCAAAACATGTCAAATAGATTGCCGAACTCACCTCGACAATGAAGAAAGGGGTCGCGTTGAAGTTCACTTGCAAGCCCATGCCAAAATAAGCTCGAGAAGCTCAACAAGAAGAGGATAGCGACAACGAAAGCAGCGATATATATGAAGAGGATATGATCCTCTTTATGAAGATATTCAAAAAGATGATTAAAATAAGACAAGGTGGTAAATCAAATGAAGGAAGACATAAAGACAAATCAAGACCTAAGTTGAGGTGTGCTTGCTATAACTGTTGTGAATCCGACCACTTTATAGTTGATTGTCCTTATGAAGAAAACAAGAAGAAGACCAAGGATACAAAGCCTCAACCCAAGAAGATGTTCAAGAAGAAAAGGCAAATTGGACAGGCGCACCTAGGAAAGGAGTTGGACTCCAACAATGAGTCCTCATCCGAAGAGGAAGAGGAGATGGTTAGCATAGCCATCAAGGCGAAGGAAGGACAACGACACATGTCTAATGGCGAAGGAAGGTAAAAGAAAGGTAACAACTAAATCTTCCTCTTCGCATTCTTACTCTAGCGATAGTGATGCTTATAGTGATAATGAAGATATGCTTGTTGGCTTAGATAAGAAATCTGCTGCAAAAATGAAATTCTTGATGGATAAACTTATTGATAAGGAGGAGCTTGTTGATCACCAAGAAGATATGATCATCCTTCAAAAGGAGGAGTATCTTAAGATCAAAAAGCTCCTTGAACTTGAAAAGGAGCAAAGCAAGTCACTAGAGCTTAACTTAGCTTCAAGAAAGGAAACTTGCTTGAAGTTAAGCGACTCAAATGTAATCATCAAGGATGAACTTGCTAACTTAACCAAAGTTAGCATATGATCCTTGAGGTACAAGTTGAGCCACTCAAGCAAAGTGAAGCTTCATCCTCTTCAAACGCACCTTCTCAACACTTAAAATCTGAAACTACTTTTACTTGTGCATGTGCTAAAATTGACACTAACTTGAAGGATAAGTTGAACTTGACAAAGGTCAAGCATCCTTCCCGTAGTGGCATATTTGACAAGGAGAAGGTCAAGTATGAACGCAGTGCATACTTGCCCACAAGACCTCCTAATGTCAAATATGGCATTGGGTATTCTTATGGTGAGAAGCAAAATGCTAGAAGCCACAAGAATAACAAGGAACACATTGCTTTTGTCAAGGGAAACTCCTCTCAAGCTATAAAGCCTAATAATGTTGATAAGTCCAAGCATGTTAACACATATGAACAACAACTATTGTTTAGAACTTTTGACGCATCATATGTTCTCATGAAAAGTAACTTTGGTAGAGTTTATGCTAAATATGTTGGGCCACGCCATGGGAACACCAAGTCTCATGTGTGGGTGCCCAAATCACTTGTAAATAACCTCAAAGGACCCAATCAAGCTTGGGTACCTAAAACCAAGGTGTAATTTGTTTTTGCAGGCCTACTCCTCCGGTGGAGCAAAATGGGTGCTAGATAGTGGATGCACCAATCACATGAATGGAGAAAGAAGGATATTCGTTGAGTATGAAGTAAATGAAGATCCAAGTGAAGGCATCTATTTTGGAGACAACAGTCAAGGAAGGGTGCTCGATACTGGTAAAATTGCAATATCATCTCAACATACTCTTTCTCATGTTTTACATGTCGATTCCTTAGATTCTAACCTATTGTCCATATCTCAATTATGTGACAAGGGTTATAATTACTTGTTCACTAATGAGGGTGTGACCGACTCTAGAAGGAGTGATGACTTGGTTGCATTCAATGGTGTGTTAATGGGAAAGTTTTATCTTGTTGACTTCAACAAAGATAAAGCCAAACTTGACACATGCTTGATTGCAAAGACCAACATGGGTTGGTTGTGGAATAGACGGCTAGCACATGTTGGTATGAGGAATCTTGAAAAACTCCTTAAGGGCGATTACATCCGAGGTTTAAAGGATGTTGTTTTTGGGAAAGACAGGCCTTGTAGCGCGTGCCAAGATGACAAGACCGCTCGAGCTAGGAGCACTCCATCCCGAAGAACGTCATTACAATGACAAGACAGCTCGAGCTACTTTACATGGATCTATTTGGTCCAATTGCTTACATAAGCAGCAATGGTAACAAATATGGTTTAGTAATTGTTGATGAATTTTCGCGCTTCACGTGGGTTTTCTTTTTTGCATGATAAGACAGAAACTCAAGGAACCCTCAAGAAGTTTCTCAAGCGTGCCAAAAATGAATTTTCAATGAAGATCAAGAACATACGAAGTGACAATGGTACGGAGTTCAAGAACACCCAAGTTGAGGAGCACCTAGACGAAGAAGGCATAAAACATGAATTTTCAGCACCGTACTCCCCTAAACAAAACGGAACCCTCAGAGAGAACACCCAAGCTGAAAGGAAGAACCGAACCCTCAGAGAGATGGTGAGGACAATTGTCGGTACCCTACGTACCGGGTACCCACGATACCGCAACAAGTGCAAAGAAGCTCGACCCGTCAAAGTCAAAGGCTCTCCCAGGTCCCACATGGCACGTTGCACAAAATCAGCTCCCCTCACATGGCTAGCTCCCGGGTTCACACGTGTAAAATAAGCCTGGAACAAAACTCCCAATCATGGGAAGCTCCGGTGACTACATGTGTACAACAGCCCCGGACCTAGCTTCCATCGGAGAGGAGCTTCGGTACTGACACGTGTAGAGCAACCCCGGACCTACTCTCACGCAAGGGAAAGCTCTGGATCTTTCACGTGTGGAGCCTCCAGACCTTCGTCACCAACGGAAATACAAGCCGATCATGACCATTACAGACATCCAAGGATGGTCAAGGCGGCAATTATAAGGTCTGATAATGTGTCATTAATGCCATATTAATGACACATGATCAGTGTACCACTAATACTTGTAATGCTGTCATTAAGGCACATTACCACACTATTAACTGTACTTAATACTCTTTAGACAGTGTATTAGGTCATTAAGCACGCCAGGGCCACATGTCGGGTCAGGGCAACTTTGTAACAGTCAGTCCTTAGAACTATAAAAGGGCTGCACCGCACGAGTATGGGGGGGAGGGCGCTAGCTGAGACTCATTCTGATCCAGGCTATCGCGACCTGAACTTAGCGAACTCACTCGCTCAATAAAATTACACAAACCCCATGGAGTAGGGTGTTACGCTCAGGCGGCCCGAACCACGTAAATCCCTTAGGTCACCATCTTGATATTGATCTTGTGTCCCCCAACCACAAAAGAACCTCTGCGGGCTGCTTCTCAGCAGATCCAGGAGAAGTGTCATATTCCACACTTTGACATTTGGCGCGCCAGGAAGGGGGCATCATCCCAAGATCTCAAGATGGTGAATTCAGCTGCTGGATCATCCAACGAAAATCATGCAGAACAACCTGTTGGAGGCAACCCCTCCAACATTCAGCAGCCAGCAGGTGCCAATGCTCCGGCAGGCATTGTAGCACCATCTATTCCGGCAAACAATGTCGGTCAACGAGATGAGGCATCCGCGTCGATCACTTCATCGGCAAACAACAACCTTGAGCATGCGCTTATTGTTGCGCGAGCTCTTCTGCAACATCCAACACCTCTAGGTGCACCCCAGGGTGCTATGGAGAAGTGGAGGGCTGATGTTGACCATCTGGTCGCAGCTGCGGCTGCAGGAATTGGCAATCAAGGTCCTCCTCCTTTGGGGCGAGCACCTTCACAACGACGGACCCTACCCGGTCGGCTTGGTCCACAAGTCTCTCAACAAAGGAGGTGTGCCGCCTCCCAGTAGGTGACTTCATTACCTACAGGGGCGCGACGCACCCATACCATCACAAGGATTTGGACCCATGACCTGTGGTCGGAACTTGATCGCCGTTATCGGCAATAGGACGACCGAGTCCACATCGAGAATGCTCGCGAAAGGCGAGAGGCTCAGGACAACACTGCTCCTCAAGGAGTAGAAGGAGGTTGCTCTACCCTGGCCATACACTTATGTATGGTCAGGTGGCCACAGAAGTTCCGGCCTATTTTGCCAGAAAAAATCGCCAAGACAGTCAACCCCGCTGAATTTATGCAAATCTACTCTACTGCCATACTGACAGCGGGGGGTGATGAGGCTGTAATGGCCAATTACTTCCCGGTGGCTTTAACTAGGACTGCAAGGTCCTGGTTCATGAGTCATCCACCCGACTCCATCAATAGTTGGGCGGAACTATTCCAGCAATTCACTGCCAACGTCGGGAGCTCCTAAACCCGACCCAGCACTGAACTGGAATTGTTTGCTACGGTCCTTCATCCAGAGATTCTCTCAGGTACAAAATACCGTTCCTTCTATCTCGAGCTCTTCTGTTATTGTGGCATTCAAACAGGGTGTTCGAGATAAGAAGATGCTAAAGAAGCTGGCTAATAAAGAAGTAACCACCTTTACGGAACTCTTTAGCCTAGCCGAGAAATGTGCTAGAGCTGCGTAGGGTCGTGAAATGCACTCCAAGCCAGCCCGGAGGCCAACCAGAAGTACTCCAAAACAAAAGTTGCTACTTCCAGTAGTGCAAGAAGAAGAAGAAGCCCAACAGCAAAAAGAAGCTGTCGGCCGGCATTTCGGCTGCTGCAGCAGCAGCTCCTGGAAGCTGGGGGCCATGCCCCGAGAAGCGACCTCGTCCTTCATCAGAGGACGTTAACAGTTCCAAAGCATGGTGTCCAATTCACAAGACAAGTCGACACAACTTGGAGGAGTGCCGAGAGGTCCAGAACCTTACCGAGCGCTACAACATGCGCCTGGAAGAAGTTCCTTTTCGTCAAAGGTAAGGAAAACAAAAAAGTCAATGAAGCTCCGACGGAAGAGGAGCTAGGTTTAAAGGACCCTAAAAAGGTCTTGAAATCCGTCTACAATACGGTCAACGACGACTCTGACATCTCCGACAACGAACGTCGGAAAACCCCGAACACCATCTATGGTGGTTCTTGGGACGTCACCTCTCATCGCATCCTCAAGACAATGCGGCTGGACATGGCCATGGAAGCTCCTGCTGCTAAGGCAGAACCACATCGGAAATGGATGGATACACCCATCATTTTCGATGCTTCGGACTGTCCTCGAAACATGATCGGGGCTGGTCAACTCCTGTTGATGGTGTCACCCACCATTAACAGTATCCAAATCCACCATGTAATGGTGGATGAAGGTTCCGGGCTTAACCTCATAAGAATCAAAGCTTTCGTTAAGCTCCAGCTCTGGCCTTTGGACCTTCATCCATCCCGACCTTTCTCCAGAGTAGGTCCAGGAACCATTACACCACTTGGTTCTATACACACCCAGTAACCTTCGGGACCCGAGAGAACTACAAAACCGAGAAACTAATTTTCGACATTGCGCAGATCAGTCTGCCTTTCAATGCCATTTTGGGCAGGCCAACTTTATACAATTTTATTGCTGCTACCCATTAGTGTTATTTGATGATGAAGATGCCAACACCTACGGGCGTTCTCCGGATTCGTGGAGATCGCACCTCAGGAGTCACTGCACTGGAAAAAATCTATGCGCTTACGACAGCGCAATAGGAAGCATCCGGTAAAGAGCCAGCTGCGAATCCTCCAAGCATTCGGCACAAAGGCTCTACCTCTGCACCTCGTGTGCAACCAAGCGGCAACGCCGACATTCCCGTCAAAGTTGTCCAAATCGATTTCGATGCTGCTCAGACTACACATATATCAGGGGGTCTGAACAACAAATAGGAACTCGCGCTCATCACTTTCCTTCGAGCTAATGTTGATGTGTTTGCCTGGCAACCGTCACAAATGCCTGGGATCCCTAGGGAGGTGATTGAGCATAATCTGAAGATTTACTAATACGCACGGCCTGTACACCAGAAGCCCCAAAAGCAATCAATCGAGCGACAAAACTTCATCCGACAGGAAATCAAGAAGCTGCTCGAAGCTAGATTCATCCGGGAAGTCTTCCATCCAAAATGGCTAGCAAACCCAGTTGTTGTACCCAAGGCCGGCGGGAAGCTTCGGTTGTGTATCGAATACACCACCTTAAATAAGGCATGTCCAAAAGATCCATTTCCACTACCTAGAATAGATCAGATAGTGGATTCCACCTCCGGGTGTGAACTACTGTGTTTCCTAGACGCATATTCTGGATATCATCAAATCCAAATGTCTAAGGAAGATGAAGAGTATACTGCCTTTATAACAGTAGATGGATTGTATTGTTATACTACCATGCCATTTGGTCTTAAAATGCTACTTCAACATTTGTGCGAGCCATGTAAAAAACACAGTGTTCGATGACATCGTCGTGAAGGTCAAAAACAAGGAGTCACTCCTTAACTTGCAAGCCGTCTTCGACAAGCTGGGCACTACGTGCACCAAGCTGAACCTGGACAAGTGTGTTTTCGGTGTTAGCTCCGGGAAACTCTTGGGTTTCTTGGTCACCCATCGAGGAATCGAAGCAAATCCGGTGAAGATCAAGGCTATAGAAGAAATGCGGCCCCCAGCCCGCATTAAAGATGTCCAAAAGTTGACTAGATGTCTAGCTGAGCTCAGTCGGTTTATATCAAGACTGGCAGAACGGGCACTACCCTTCTTCAAACTCTTGAGGAAGTCCAGACCGTTTCGTTGGTCTGAGGAAGCAGAAAAGGCGTTTCAAGAGCTAAAGCAGCTCCTCACCACACTACCAATTCTGGTAGCTCCGAACCCTGGTGAGCCTTTACTGCTTTACATTTCGGCAACTACAGAGGTTGTCAGTATGGTTCTGGTCACGGAAAGATCGGAGCCATCCCCAATTCAGGAGTCTAGACCCCTCCCGGAGGGTCCTAAACTATCTGAAGGCGAGTCTGGGGACCAACCCTCAGACATAGATCCTCAAGGTGAGATGCTAGAGGATCAACCTCCTTCAAACGAAGGAGTAACTGCTGCTGAAAAAGAGGATCTAGACCCCCCTGGGAGGGTCCGGGTTACTCCATAAGAAGCTCCGGGTTCCTTTGGTAGGGACCAAGAAATTCCAGAAAAAGGTCCAGACCCCTATGGGAGGGTCCGGGTAGATGAGGAGGAAGCTCCGGGCCCCTCCGGGAGGGTCCGGACAGTCCAGTGCCCATTGTATTTCATCAGTGAAGTACTCCATGATGCCAAGACAAGATAAATTGAGGTGCATAAACTGTTTTACACAGTTCTCATCGCCTCAAGAAAGCTTGGTCACTACTTCCAAGCCCACAAAATATCAGTGGTAACCTCTTCTCCACTGCGTGCAATTTTGCAAAACCCTAATTCTATTGGGAACATTGCAAAGTGGGCAGCGGAGCTGGCAAAATTTGATTTAGTATTCATGTCAAGACAAGCAACTAAAAGTCAAACCTTAGCTGACTTTGTGGCGGAATGGACTCCTTCTCCATCAAACCATGGGGACCACAGTGAGCAGAAACTAGAGCTCAAAGTTCCGGTATTCATTGAGCCTCACTGGACCCTTTAATTTGATGGCTCCGTGCAAAAGCATGGGGCCGGAGCTGGAATCCTTCTCCTAGCTCCGACCGGAGAGAAGGTCAAGTATATGGTATACCTTGATTTCAAGGCAACCAACAATGTGGTGGAGTATGAAGCCCTTATCTATGGACTCAAGGTGGCACTATCTTATGGTGTCAAACTGCTGTTGGTGAAGGGAGATTCACAACTCATCATCAAACAAGTGGAAGATGAATGCTCTTGCAACAATTCTCAATTAGATGCTTACCTCCTTGAAGTCCAGAGGCTTCAAAAGTACTTCTAAGTCCTGGATCTCCATCATGTTCAGCGCCTTCATAACTCTGAAGCTGATGAACTCTCGACGAAAGCCTCAACTAGAGCTCCGGCTCCTGACGGAATCTTCGTCCGGAGGTTATCAAAACCAACAGCTCAGCCTGCCGAACTGAGCGAAGGGGGCGAGACCAGCACCTCGAAGCTGGCGGTCCGGTGGCCCTGTTACCATGGCGTTCACCAAGGGTCGTAGGTGCTGTCTGGAGCTCCGAGCAACCCAGCACGCAAGACTCTGAATCTCAAGTTAGCTCCGATGCATGGATCTCGGAGATTCGGAGCTACTTGAAAGACAATATCCTTCCTGAAGACAGTGTATCTGCTGACTGGATTGTCAGGTTGGCTAAAAGATACACGTTGGTAGAAGGGGATCTCTACCGATGCGGTGCCAATGGCATCCTAATGCGGTGCATTGCAAGGGAAGAAGGCCGCGATCTTCTCGCGGAAATCCATGGAGGCGAGTGCGGGAACCACACATCTTCTCGTAAGCTGGTCGGTAAAGCCTTCTGCCATGGCTTTTACTAGCCTACAGCACTCAGGATGCTGTTGAGCTAGTGAAGAAATGTGAAGCATGTCAGTTCCATGCAAAACTGATTCACACACTGGCTCAATCACTACAAATGATACCACCTACATGGACATTCGCTGTGTGGGGACATGGATATCTTGGGACCTTTCCCAAAAACCGTCGGAGGTTACAGGTTCCTATATGTTGCAATCGACAAGTTTACCAAGTGGCCGGAAGCGACTCCAGTAGTAACAATCAACAAACAATCAGCAATCAAGTTCTTGAAGTCCATTGTATGCAGATTTGGAGTTCTAAACAAAGTCATAACTGACAATGGAACACAATTTACAAGTGCTGCATTACAAGAGTATTGCGAAGACCTCGGCATTCAACTAGCTACGCTTCAGTAGCTCATCCAGCAAGCAATGGTCAAGCCGAGAGGGTAAATGTAGAAATCTTAAAAGGACTCTGACGTGCACATATGAGCGCTTGAAAAATCATGGAGCTAACTGGATTGAAGAGCTTCCGTCCACATTATGGGTGAATAGGACAACACCTAACCGGTCAACTGGGGAGACTCCATTTTTCTTGGTGTACGGGGCTGAAGCTCCGGAGATCACCTTGGGGTCTCTCCGGGTCCGGACCTTCGACAAAGCCACAGAGGACCAGCTCTGGCGTGAAGACCTTGACCTCGTTGACGAGGGAAGGTGCCGAGCAGCTGTTCGAAATGCACGTTATCGCCAAGCGCTCTGGCGCTACCATCAAAGGCATGTGCATGACCAACAGCTCGAAGAAGACGACCTGGTGCTCCAAAAGATACTAACTCGTGAAGGGATGAACAAACTTTCCCCCAGCTGGGAGGGTCCTTTCCGAGTCATTAAAGTGTCCCGACTAAGCTGCGTTTGCTTGGCAACTGAAGATGGGATCCCACTTCCCAATCCTTGGAACATCGAGCACCTCCGTAAGTTTTATGCTTAGAATCACAGAGGTGAGTCTGTAATTACACACAATGCATGTTGTAGAGTCATTATACAGAGTCGAGCAAGTCCTCCAGGAGAACATCCGAACCCCTCCAAGAGGGTCCAGGAAGTTCAAGTAACACTTGACACAGTCATAGTACTAAAAGTGTAACTACTTGCTCTGGGCTAGAACAATATGTATAGCACATTTAGCTTGGTCCAGCACCCGAAGTGTGTCCTTGTATTCCCTGTAATCTGGACCTATAATGAAAAGCATTGTTTTGTGAAACCAGACTCCATGTGCATTTACTTTTTGTACAAGGCTCAATATGTCAAATTATTTTTACCCCGCTTGCCTATAATGAAGTTGTGCAAATCTTTTTGAGTTTTTTTTCCAAGTAATTCACATGCATTACAAGCCTTATTGATAGTCTTTTTGTATCTTAACACCGCCACATAGTCTACTTGCCTAAACGCCAAGCCAACATAGGTCCGGAGTGTGCTATCGACATAGCCTGGTCCTGCACCCTAAGTACGCCGGTCTACCTACACCCCGGCAGGCCTTAGTAGGGTGAGTACTAAAAAGGCATGTAGATCTAAAATAATTATATCAAAATGCTCGTTATCATGCCGAGTTTCTTCGGGCTCAAAGTTCAAATAAGAACAATAAGCCACAACCAATTTATAGATAAGAGGATGAATTTTACTTTTTCTCTCGCCTTTAATGTGCAGGAAAAGAAAAAATTCATAGCGATGATGGACGACACCGGAGCTACTAAGCTCCAACATCTCCCAAGATAGGTTCGCCGTCAACATCTAATATGTTGACGCCGGAGCTTCCAAGCTCTGAGCATTCCAGGGGGCCTGTCTTCGGTGCTTCAAAATTGAAGACTTCAACATATTGTCATAACCTTTGGTACATGTACACATCTCAACTGTACACATGTACCAGGGGACCAACAAGACACAACATAGTATATTGAAGACAAAGTGAAATTCAAGGCAAAAAGGAGGATTTCATTAATCAGAAGAACTGGATTACAAAATTGAGATTACAAGGGACAAAAGGAGAAAAAGTCCAAGCTACTAGAAGACCTAAGACCTGCGGAAGAATGAAGATACTTTTTGGGCAACTTCTCGGACGCTGGCTTTGGCGGAGTCTTCCTCTTTAGCAACAGGACATTCGAGCACCGGGTCCAGTGGGAATTGGGGATCTCGGCTTAAATAACACATCAGCACATATTTTGCGATGTTTGTAGCAAGAGTTTTCCCCTCTGTCTCCAGCTGATCCGCGATGACGTCGCCCATTTCATCAATTTTGCCGCCAGCACCGTTGAGGGCCACCAGCGCTCGGTCCAGATCCAACTCCGGGTTGTCCGAATGTACTAGACTGAAACACAGTGGTGTCAGCGCATCATTCGCCCGCCCGAGGAAGTCCCACACTTGAATAGCTTCAGTCTCCTTCTGGCTCCGCAGCTCTTCCAGGGACCTCCGGGCGGCCACAAGCTCCGAAGCTTCACAGGCAAGTCGCTCAGCCAACTTAGCATGTTGCTGCTTGACTTCAGCAACCTGCTTCTCCTGGTCGGCCAGCTCCGTCTCCCGGAGGTGCATGCAGTTCTGCCTCTTAGCAAGGTCCTTCTCCCTGCCCTTGACTCTCTCCTCCCTAGCGGCAATGTCAGACTCTCTTTTTGAGAGCTCTTGCCCCACCTTCCAGTTCTTCTTCCTCTCTTCCTCCTTCCATAGATCTAGCTTTTTGCTGTGATACGCCAAATTTTTATCACCCAGAGTCAACTTCTGGGTGACCTCTGCTTCCCTCCTCACCACATATTCCTACTGCCCCAGGAGTTTTTCCTCCCTCACCTCCACGTCCGCTCGATGCTTCATGAGAGTTTCATTCAACTCTAAGAGCTTTTTGTAACGCTCGTCAGCAGCATCACGTCTCTCTTTGGCTTGCTCCAGAATTTCCATGGAGTTAGCATCGAGCGCCCGGATGGCGGTCTCCTTCTCCTCCATCAACTTGTCCTAGTATTCTAACCGGGCCTTCTCCCCCTTTATCCATTCCTTCTAGTCAGCTAGCCTCGTCTGAGCAAGCTTGGTCTCAAAATGGAGTCTGCTGCGCCAACGCCTCAAGGTGTTGCGCTCCTCCTCCAAAGCTTTGCTCTCATGGTCTAAGGCGGGCTGGACCTGCCTGAGGCTTTAGCAGGCGTTTTCTATAGACAACGCCAGGGGGATAGGTTCTGGGCATGCCGGGACCATTTCTGCAGGCTCAAACAGGTTCTTCGTAACAAAAAATTGGGTCCCACTCTACCGTAGTGGTCCCCTGTACTCCTGCGGCGCTGGGGCCGCTCTCCTGGAGCACTTCAGTGGCAGCAGAAGAACCCACAGGGGGGAGTTCTGCCTCTGGAGCAGGTGAAGGCACCGCTTCCAGGTCTTCAGTCGACGGCTCCGACGTTGAAGGACCTGTCGCCGGTCCTGCAAGCTGCTCTGGCTCTGGCCCTGGTACCTCCGGGACCACCACTTCTGGAGCAGCGGCAGGAGCTTCAACTGAGGCCTCAACATCCACTGGCTCGGGCTCCGGCGCGGCGACCACCTCCGGCACAGCTGCCAGACCTTCAACCACCTCCGGCACAATTATCGGACCTCCAACCTCCTCCGGCTCAACAGTCGGACCCTCTAAAACTTCCGGGTTTGCCGTCGAATATTCAACCATTCCTGGCACAAGGGCCGGAGCCTCGATAATCTCCGGCTCAATGGTCGGGGCTTCAACTACCTCTAGCTCAACAGCCAGGGCTTTGGCAACTTCCGACTCGGAAATCAGAACTTCAGGCGTCGCCGGTGCTGGAGCATCAGCCTCTGCCGCCAGGAGCACCTCTTCAACTTCCCTCCTGCGGTCCAGCGCTACCACAGGAGCTTCAGGTGAAGACTCCGAGTCTAGGCTCACGACAGCTGGCACCGGATCTGCCATGGCTTCCACCTCTGCTTGATGAGGAGGCTCAACAATCGAAGCCGGAGCTTCGATAGGTGCAGCCCCAACCGTTGCAACAAGCGTTGGAGCTCCGGGTCCCTTCTTCAATACCCTAAAAATAAAGGGAAGATAAGATTAAAGACACATCCAAAAGCAAGATCAACATTTCATAGTAAGCAATCAATGCTTACCTCGGGATCCTACCACCCCAGTCGCCTCGGAACCTCTTCTTCTGAGGCCCGGAGCTAGAGCCCACCAAATCTGGTGAGACAACTTCTTCGGGTCTCAGTTGAGGAACACTCGCCGCCGCCGGAGTTCTTTCAGCCGGAGCTTACCTTCAACAGGAAGAACTCCCGGACTTGGAGCTTCTAGCCGGCACTGAGGCCAGAGTAGACTCCCCGGAGCTGACATATCTTGAAGACGCTTGCAACGGAGCAGGGGTAGTAGCAGAAGACCCCCCCTCCAGGGAGAAGCAGCCGTCATGGATGGAGCGGGCCTGACGGACCTCCCGTCAGCGTTCTTCAACTTCCTCTTACGGCTGGAAGGCTCAGCTGGCTCTTTGCCCTTGCCACATGGATGAAGCTCAAAGCTGCGCCATCCAAGTTGGATTTCAGACCAATTTCAATCCGATCTTCATCCATCACGCTGTTGAGGGCCCATGCAAGCTTCTCCCTTTTCTTCAGCGGAGCCCACCTGTTGACCAGGAAGTTGCAGAAGACCATCTGGGGGGTCACTCCACCTTCCACGCATTCGCTGATCCTGGTCAAGGCAGGGTAGAAAGCCTCTGACAGCACCGCAACCACACTCCATGCGTCAGTGTCAACATTTGGGAGACCTTCGGGCAGCTCCAACTTCTCGTGCTCCTCTGCCGTGACGACGATCCAATCTTTCTTCCAGTCGTCCCACTTGTCGGAAGGAAATGACCTCATGTATTTGTAGGGGCATTTCTTGCGCTTCACGAAATAGTAGAAACCAAGAAATTTGGACCCCTTACCGGTGGTTTGGATGGTGAAGAAGGTGCGGAAAAGCTCGACGCAGGGGGGAATACCCACCCACATCTCGCAGAAGTGGACGAATGTCAACACAAGAAGAAGAGAATGGGGGCCAAGGTGGTACAGCTGCAGACCATAGAAGTCCAGCAGCATCAAAAGGAAAGTTGAGAAAGGTGGGATCAGCCCCACTATGGCGTACGCAGAAAAGTACACCATGTCGCTGCAGCGCTCCTTCTTGAACGAGAGCTTGCCGTCATGAACCAGATGGTTGAAGGAGTCGCTGGACCACCCCATATAGGCCTGGACCTTCTTCAGATCATCATCGCTCTTGAGGCTGCTCTTGGGGAGACCCAACTCCATCGCGGCAAAGTGGAGCAAAAGATGGAAAGTTAGGTAGAGTTTGGGAGGCTCTGAGCGCAAAGATGGTCGAAGGCGTAAAGAGTCCTCAAACCATGTGCACTTTCCTTCTTAAGTAAGCCTATGCGACGCTTGGATGGAAATCGCAATGAGATCAAGAGTACTTTTTAAAAATCTACCCCGTCAATGACGAGAGGGCCTAGGGACACCCCGACAAAGAGATTAAGGTCCTTACCCAAGGCCAACCGTTGCCATGATGAGCGGTGGGAAACCCAAAGTCGGCGCTCTGACAGGGCGCGCGGAACCGATACGGTTTTCGTATTGGGAACTGGCGACCTTCAATTGCGTGAGATCCACACTCAAAGATCTCATCTGCCGCATTCATAACAAGCCACACGTCGAAGGTTCACCCCCAAACCGCCACTCTATTGGCACATCAGAGGACTTTTTGAAAATCGAAGCGCGGGAATCGAGAATGGACCCACCTCCAGCAGAACAACTTAACCCAAGTGGTTTCTCCCAGGGGTGGGCTCGGGGGCCACTATAGGTACTCTACGTACCGGGTACCCCACGATACCCCAACAAGTGCAAGGAAGTTCCACCCATGAAAGTCAAAGGCTCTGGCAGGTCCCACATGGCACGTTGCACCGGACCCGCTCCCCTCACATGGCTGGCTCCCGGGTTGACACGTGTAAAATAAGCGTGGAACAAAACTCCCAATCAAGGGAAGCTCCGACAACTACACGTGTACAACAGCCTCAGACCTAGCCCCCGTTAGAGAGGAGCTCCGGTACTGACACATGTAGAGCAACCCCGGACCTACTCTCACACAAGGGAAAGCTCCGGATATGCCACGTGTGGAGCCTCCGGACTTTCGTCACCAACGTAAATACAAGCCAATCATGATCATTACAGACATTCAAGGATGGTTAAGGTGGCAGTTACAAGGTCTGATAACGTGTCATTAATGCCATATTAATGACACACAATCAGTGTACCATTAATAGTGGTAACGCTGCCATGAAGGCACATTACCACACTATTAACTGTACTTAATACTCTTTAGACAGTGTATTAGGTCTTTAAGCACGCCAGGGCCACATGTCGGGCCAGACCAGCTTTGTAACGGTGAGTCTTTAGAACTATAAAAGGGCTGCACCGCACGAGTATGGGGGGCGCTAGCTGAGACTCATTCTGATCCAGGCTATCGCGACCCGACCTTAGCGAACTCACTCGCTCAATACAATTACACAAACCCCGTGGAGTAGGGTGTTACGCTCAAGCGGCCCGAACCACGTAAATCCCTGAGGTCAACATCTTGATATTGATCTTGTGTCCCCCAACCACAAAAGAACCTCTGCGGGCTGCTTCTCAGTGGGTCCGGGGGAAGTGTCGTATTCCACACTTCGATAATAATGCTTGATGAGTATAAGACTTCGGATCGATTTTGGGCTGGAGCGGTCAACACCGCTTGTCACGCCATAAATCGACTCTCTCTTCATCACCTACTCAAGAAAACGTCATATGAACTACTCACCGGTAACAAGCCTAATATTTCCTATTTTCGAGTTTTCGGTTCTAAATGTTATATCTTGAACAAGAAGCCTAGGACTTCAAAGTTCGCTTCGAAGTTAGATGAAGGTTTCTTACTTGGCTATGATTCGAACTCCTACGCCTATCGTGTCTTCAACAAGGTCTGCAGACTTGTTGAAGTAGCACGTGACGTAGTGTTCGATGAAACTAATGGCTCTTAAGAAGAGCAAGTTGATCAATGTGTGCTAGATAGAGAAGAAGCTCCGTGTCAAGCGTTAAGAAGAATGGCGTTGGGCGATGTTCGACCACAAGCGCCACATCCAAATGCAAATGAAGAAGATGAGCCACAGGTGGAGGTAATTGATCAAGGGGGAGCTTCTACACAAGATCAACCTCATGAAGATCAAGGTGACCAACAAATCAATGAGGGCAACCATCTAGGGGGGGGAATAAGATGACCATGAAGATTCGAGACCACAAGTGCCGCATCCAAGAGTACACCATTGCATCCAAAGAGATCACCCCGTCGACAACATAATCGGTGACATCCAAAAGGGAGTAACAACTAGATCTTGAATTGCTAATTTTTGTAAACATTACATGTTTATATCCTCTTTGGAACCTCATAGGGTTGAAAATGCATTGAAAGATCCGGATTGGGTGGTGGCAATGCAAGAAGAATTGAACAACTTCAAACGGAGCGAGATGTGGGAACTTGTTGAAAGGCCCAAGTTCAACGTCGTCGGCACTAAATGGGTCTTCTGCAACAAGCAAGACAAACACGGGGTGGTGACAAGAAACAAGGCACGAATTGTGGCCAAAGGGTATTCACAAGTCAAAGGTTTGGGTTTCGATGAAACTTTTGCTCTATCAAATGGATGTGAAAAGTGTCTTCCTCAATTGACCAATCAAGGAGGAGGTGTACGTGGAGCAACCCCCCAGATTCGAAGATCAAGAGTTCCCCGACCACGTGTTCAAACTACGTAAGGCTCTCTATGGCCTGAAACAAGCTCCTAGAGCTTGGTATGAGTGCCTTAGAGATTTTGTAAATGAAAATGGATTTAAGATTGGCAAAGCTGATTACACGTTATTTACCAAGCACTTTGACAATGATCTATTTATCTGTCAAATTTATGTTGATGATATTATATTTTGTTCAACTAACAAATTCTTTTGTGAAGAATTTAGTAAGATTATGACTGATAGGTTCAAGATGTATATGATGGGAGAATTGCGATATTTCTTGGGATTCCAAGTGAGGCAACAAAAGGAAGGTACGTTCATAAGCCAAACCAAGTACACTCAAGACATACTCAAGAAGTTTGGAATGGACAAGGCGAAGCCTATAAAGACTCCCGTGGCAACAAATGGACACTTGGATCTCAATGAAGAGGGACCAAACGTGGATCAAAAGGTATATTTCTCCATGATTGGATCCCTACTTTACTTATGTGCATCTAGGCCTGACATTATGTTGAGTGTATGTTTGCGTGCAAGATTTCAAGCAAATCCTAAGGAGTGTCATTCGACAGCCGTAAAAAGAATCTTGCGATATTTAGTTCATACACCCAACCTAGGCCTTTGGTATCCTAAAGGTTCTAAATTCAATCTCATTGGATACTCCGATGCATATTATGTCGGATGCAAAGTAGATAGAAAAAGTACCTCCGATACATGCCAATTCCTAGGTAGATCCCTAGTTTCTTGGTCCTCCAAGAAACAAAACTCCATTGCCTTATCCACGGCCAAAGCGGAGTATGTTGCAACCGTGAGTTTTTGTGCACAACTCCTTTGGATGCGACAAACTCTAAGGGATTATAGTTATAATATGAGCCATATTCCACTCCTTTGTGATAATGAGAGTGCTATTAAAATTGCCCATAACCTCATTGAGCACTCTAGGACCAAACATATAGACATCCGACATCACTTTTTGAGAGACCACTCAATGAAAGGAGACATAGCCATTTCCCATGTCGACACCGAAAAACAACTAGCCGATATCTTTACAAAGCCACTTGATGAAAAACGCTTTTGTGAGCTCCAAAATGAACTAAATATCCTTGATGCTCGAAACATGGCTTGAAAACTTGCATACCTGTATGGCTTATTCAAAATCCATTGATTGTGTTAATGAAAATCATCTATCTCTATTTTCTCCGAAAAACTATTTCAATTACTTGATCTTGTTGAGTTATGGTCATAGCCTGATTGTTGTATGTATACTGATCATATTCATCAAGATTATTTGTGTGTTTTGCCCTCTATTCTCTTTGTAAGCACCTTCAAATATATACAAATGGGCTAGATGCTTTTGTTCTGGTGACCACGGAGTAGTTCATGGTTGCCCAGACTAGTCCGCACACTACAGACTAGTCCGCAGAGATCCGATAGTCCGGACTAGTCCGGTTGACAACGGACTAGTCCGATTTTTCGACTCAATAACCCTAGGGGCACAAAACCCTAATCTCCTTCACCCTCACAACTTCCCTCATACTCTCTCTCTTCACTCAAGCACCCCGAAGGTCATTTGGCGATTTCTCCACCAAATCACTTCAACTCTTCGTGGAAAACGATCTTCATCGCAAGGGGATCGAGGACCACGGACTTGTCCACACCAACAACGCCTCCAACCTCAAGAATCTACAGATTTTGATAATTTTTCTTCAAAACCCAAGAACCTTCGATTTCTTGTGTTATGGACCAAATAGCTTAGTTCCTCTAGTTAATACATGTCTCCTTGTTGTATTACATCTATCTTGAGCTATCTTTGCATTGAGAAACACCATTGAATTGCTAGTTAGGGTTTGAATAGTTGAACACCGGACTAGTCCAGTCTCAGTACGGACAAGTCCAGTACTCCGGACTAGTCTGCACTGGAGCACCGGCAAGTCCGATTTTTGATTGAACTCAACCCTAAATTCCAACTACTCAATGCATTTCCTTGCCATCAATCCTCATCCACATATTGTATAATTCTCTTGTCAGGACCATGTCGAGCTCCAATGATGAGATCTCCGACTTTGAGGCCGAGTTGGACCAAGGGTCATTACTTCGGTCCTCGACAGGACAAAGAAAAATACGGCAACAATGTGTCACTGACCCGTTGCCCACTCCACCTCAAGTGCGACGAAAGGTCGTGGAAGAAGCCCGCATCCAAAGGAAAGGATGCAGTTGGCCCCAGCTTGGCAGCTCCTCGCCAAGCTAAGGGCAATGGAAAAAGGATAGCCACCGGTCCGATTGGCCCTCTCCAAATGAGTGCTCCAAGACAGGGGACCAGAGACCAACAGCAAAGGAAGCGATGTCGCTTCAAAGCTCAGGACAATTGACTGCTACAGCAGATCTAGAAAGGCAGCTAATGCAAGGTTCTGGAGCAACTTTCACGCGAACTATTATAGTTCCTTGTATCTTACGATGAAGACTCCGGTGGTCCGAAGCCAATAGATCGACTGGACCCACTTTGAGAGGAAGAGCTGCCCAGCCTTTGATGATGTGACTGCAGCTATGGCGAGGCATGGTCTGAAGGATATGTTTGCCTTTAGATATAAATGGAATGATGAAGTTATTGCTCAGTTTTATGCTACCTACTATTTTTCTAGTGATGAAGAGGAGAGGGTGACTTGGATGACTCACGGATCCAAGTACACTGTGACTTATGATGAGTTTGCAAGACTGCTTCACCTAGAAGACACTGGCAAAAATGATCTCATCATCCACAATATTGGCATCCTGGAGAAGGACAAGATGGAGTTCCTCTATGACACTCGGCTGAAATTCAATCCCCCTTCCACCAAGAACATGAAGTCATTCATCATGGTTCTAAATAGAGTGCTTCGGAAGACAATAGCTCCAAAGGATGGAGATGCAGGAAGTGTTCAAGCTTACCTAAGGACACTGATGAAAGTGATAAGCAAGAACATGAAGTTCAATGTCTTTGACTACATTTGGAATGATATGGTGAATATCTCCTGCACACCGAACTGTTCCTATGGCTATGCGTCTTATATCATATTTATGATAGAAAAGGTCACGGGAATTGAGTTCGTGAGGGATGTAGAGCACACTCCTCTAAGGCCCCAGAAGCCTTTCCAAGCCACTCTCCCAGCTGCTCCATCCCTTGTATCTAGTGAGGAGGCTCCCAGGACGGCCCAAGCTGAAGCAAGACCCCCGCCAAGTTCAAGAGATACTACTTCCAAGAAGGGGTCTCCAAGTGGCATCTTGAAGTACATGGCCGCCATCTTTGGCTCCAGCAAGAAGCCTGAGGTGAATGTCCACATGTTAAACAAGGCAAGGAAAGAGGATATGAGATACATAAAGCAAAATGTCAAAGCTATATGCCAGAAGCTGGAGATCGAGCCTGTTGGCTCTCCCATTATCTCCGATGATTCAACTTCAGACTTCTCTGAGCTGCCACCTCTCTCTCCCTTTGAACTCGCCTATTTTTGTGTTGGGGGCACTCCGAGTTGATCCGCTCCTCCTCCTCTTCCGCAGCCTGAAGATGAAGACAATGAGAGGACCGACAGCGAGGAGTGAGTCAACGGCAATTGCTAGACCCCTCCTCTCCTTCTTTTTGGTGCCTTGATGCCAAAGGGGGAGAGATTGAGGGCGATTCACAAGGTCTAGCAGTAGTTTGAGAGATGAGAGTTCCATTTGCATCTTTTGATCTCTATTATGTTGTTGGGGTTGTAAACCTTTCATTATGTTTTTATTATGTTTCTAGTCATGGTTATGAAGTGTGTGATTGTGCTTTGATATAATCTGTCTTCGCTCTGAATTTGACATATATGCTTGATGTTGATATGATTACGTCATTTATCTCATTCTCATCACGATTATTGCTTACACACACTTAATCTCGCACCCCACCATAAAGAGTGCACATATGTCTTATGTTTTCATTGCCTAATTTTTTCTAAGCTCATATGTGCACACTTTATGAAAACATAGATTTTTAATCATATTTATGAAATCTTAATTGGTTGTCATCAATCACCAATAAGGGGAGATTGAAAGTGCATCTAGGCATTCCTTGTGGGTTTTGGTTGATTTATGACAAACAAATGAAATCCTAAGGCGCTTCAACATGGACAAAAGCAAGCCTCTTCGGACACCAATGGGAACAACACAACACTTGAACTTGATGAATATGGTGAACCTGTGGATCAAAAAGAATATAGAAGCATGATCGGATCACTTTTGTACCTCACGGCATCAAGACCAGATTAACAATTCAGCGTATGTCTTTGTGCACGGTTTCAAGCCTCCCCACGTGCTTCACGTCATCAAGCCATCAAGAGGATTCTCAGGTACTTATATGGAACTCAAGAATTTTGCATTTTTCTTCCTTCTTCATCAACCGTTACTTTGAAAGTTTTTTCTGATGCTGATTTTGGAGGTTGTAGGATTGATAGGAAAAGTACTTCTGGTGCTTGTCATTTTCTTGGTAATTCTCTTGTTGCTTGGTCCTCTAGAAATTAAAGTTCAGTTGCACAATCCACCACTGAATCTGAATATGTAGCTGCAGCTAGCCCTTGTTCACAAATTCTTTGGATTGTTAAAACACTTAAGGACTATGGGGTTGACCTACATAGTGTTCCACTGTTTTCTGATAACATTAGTGCCATTTGCATTGCTAAAAATCCTGTGCAGCATTCTAGAACTAAGCACATTGACATTAGGTATCACTTTCTCCGTGATAATGTTGAAAAAGTAAACATTGTGCTTCACAATGTAGATACCGAACAACAATTGGCTGACATTTTTAAAAAACCTTTGGATTTCACTCTTTTTTTTTCATTCGTAGTGAATAGGGGTTATGCATCCTCATGGCTTACATTGAGGGGGAGTTTTGAAACTTAAGAAGTCTATGTGTGAATCTAAAATTAAAATAATATGAGCATAGTATTTCATACATATATGACTTTGTGATTCCTTTTACATGCTAAAAGTTCTTACTACATTACTCATGTTATACATTTTGTAGTTTTTGCCATGTCTAGTAATTGGAATAATTACTTACACTAAATAGGGTCAAGATCAAACTTTCTTGCCGTTTTGAACTTGTTGCATGTTCTTAAGTGCTGTTAGTCTTTAAGAATTAATCAAGGAATCAACTCACATGTTGAGTTTTTATGAACAAATATAAATTGAGAAAAGATCAAGAGAATATGCATGCATCACACTTCTTCTTTTGAGATGGCTTATCATTGCACTTAGATATGAACTTGGAAGAAGTTGTGTATGACTAAAACCATATCCTTAAGCTTCTGATTGTCAAATGACATAAGCTTAGCTTGGTTGGTTAGAATAAGGCAGATGCGCATATAATCTCTTGCAAATATTATACGATCTAAATCCGTGTTTTGAAAAATAATAAAATGCAGCAACAAGTGTCATGCTTTCAGGTTTTGAAATAGTTAAGTTTGTGAGATCATGACTTGCTAAAATTGAAAATTACATCTGATCTCTAGCATGGCTTACACTACTTTATGTATCTCATTATTGTGATAGTGTAAGTTACTTGATAGTATGACTTGGATGAGCTTTGTTTTATATGTATATGTTATAATGTGCTCATAACAAATTAAAATTTCTCTTTTGTACCTTGCTGAATACATTGTCAAAGGGGGAGAAGTATGCAAGGGGGAGAAATAAGTATAGGGGGAGAAAATTATTTCTATTTCATTTGATTTTCAAAAAGGGGGAGAAATTGTTTTCAAAACTTTTCATGTGAATAAGCCAATGTTGGGTTTTAAGTGGTGTTGCCAATGCATTCATCAAGGGGGATATTGTGAGAACTATGTGTGTTGAATACATTTGTTATGGCGATAAAAGTTTTAAATACTACCAAAAAACCTTTATCATCTATGTTCGATCTCTAGCAAGGTCCGACGATAGGTCCGGACGCTAGTCCGACTTCTTTGTCTAGGTCCGACTAGATTTGAATAGTTCTGGCTCTATGTCCGACTAGCTTTGGTAAGCTCCGGCGCTAGGTCCGACTATCTTTGGTAATTTCAGGCGCTAGGTCCTGCTAGCTTTGGTAAGCTCCGGTTCAAGGTCCGGTTAGCTTTGGCAAGGTTCGAGCTTGATCACAGTGGTTCTACTTTTAACTTGCAATGTTTGGAACTTGCTTTTTGGAATATGGAAAGTTTGCTTAGTATTATTTTACTAAGTTTTTGGTGTGTTTTGGTGGGTATGACTGATATCATTTTGCTGTGGTTTGCAACATGCTTACGTGAGGTGCTCATGTAAGGTGTTGTGATTATCGAACTAACGAGAGTCAAGTCGAGGACTTGTGCTCGGATGTATTGGTTGTTTATTTATGTGCCGGTGTTGCTTGAGTTCAAGACATGGCTGGTGGCTGGATCCATTGAACTAGTCTTAGGGAGAAGATGAGGTTCAACAACTAAGTTTGGGAGGAATTGTGGTTGAGTTGATCAGGAGGTTGTGCAACATGTTTGAATCAAGGACAGTGCATATGACAATTGTGACACCCGGTTCCAAAAATGAACCAAGTGAACGCATATGTGTGCCCAGGACGTTCAACACACATACACGAGTGCAATCACAAAAGGATAACAAAAAATTACCACAGAACAATATTAATTAACCACTTTTATTACAATTTACAATATCCTCGAATACAAGCTCTAATGAACATTAATGACAAGTTTGAACTAATGCAGCGGAAATTACTAATTAAGCAACTAAGCAAAAGGGATAGCGCAACTCCAATTGACACCACAGGAAAAGCTGACGGTAGACACGGCCTAGAACTCCGCATTATCATTGTTATACTCCCAATTCTGACCTGCAACTGTTGGTGGGGGAATTGCAAGGGTGAGTATATGTCGTACTCAGCAACTGTAGAAAGTATGACATGTAGCTTATTCAAATGACGTCAATAAAAAAGGCTAAGTGCTGAAAAGTACATTTAAACATTTGAAAAGCAATATATTATTTGTATGTGAAGTAAACCCATCATAAATCATATAGTTATCATAATACCACTCCATGTTTCATTACCATCATCCATATTCCAGATTTCTCATTACCACTAACCATATCCATTTTCACAAACCATTATACCATCCCATAACCAGTACCAACCATATTATCAATCGTAACCATAACCAGAACCATTCCATATCACAAGTATCACTCTAATCATTGAAGTTTTGCAGGTGCTCAAAACCGGGAGCACGACTATCATGTTAGTTTTAGACATACTCTGAAGAGGTTGTACCACTTTACCCATGCGTTTGTGATTTCATCACCCATCGGTGACTAAAGGAAACCTCTCTCCATTATGCCAAAACACTACCATAGGTGTATGGCCAAGAGATCACAAAATAGACTTCAGAAAGGGACTACTAGCATGTACGGACCCACTGAGGTTGCACCGGTGGCGATGACTCCAACTGAGCACATCTTCAACCCTGGGCCCCCTTTGGTGCCATTCAGATCCCAGGGAGTCCCGCCAACCATATCAAAAAAAAATCTGACTCCCCTTCCCCGGTGCGCCAAATGATCCATGCAATACTAGCAATACCCTAATTAATCTGCTACACCGCACCCATACTTGGCCTCGTGGTGGCACCGTTGTCCTGGCTTATTCTCGCATGAACTGGTCCTTAGATCTAAAGCAAGCAAACCACCATGGCATCCAACCCATTCCACATACTATGCTTTCTTAGATCACCCATTACCATGTCATATTAACCAGTTCATATTAACTATAATCTCATTAATGCATAATTAAATGGTATAGTGTTGTTTTCCCATCCCAATTAATTAAGCAAAGCAAAAAGGTAAAAAGCTCTTCCCAACTCTCTACCATGAATTCCAGGTGACAAGGGTGGTTAAACAAAGCTAGTAAACTTCCCATCATAGAATTCCTATCAAATTGACACAAGCATGCAGTTTTGAAATCAAAACATTTATTTTAGAAACTGGATCAATATGTTCAAGGACACTTGCCCTGCTCTTGAGCTTGGTTTGGATCAAAGACTTCAAACTCCTGGTGCTAGAGATCCCTCACAGCACTCTCTAGCGCAAATCCGTCTAAACCGCACAATAAACATACAAGACAAGAATCACAATCAATAAGTGCACAAATATTGCTCAATATGTCATGACATGCATGATTAATGCAAATGCGAAGTAAGACTTGTTAATAAATTGTTAATGATGTTTACTAACTAGTTCTGATAGCTTTTAACAAGTTTGAACAGGTTTGGAATTGATTCGAACCAATTTAGATTTAATTCAAATAGATCGCAAAAATCGGACAAGTCCGGAGGGGTCGGACTAGTCCGCCCTTCACAGGAATAGCGAATTAGGGTTTTCTAGATCAACGTGAATTTGGAGGAACGGGGTTGAATTCACGTGAGAAATAAAGAGTAAAAGGTATACAAGGTGTTTAGAACTCCAATGGATCAAGGGTTTTGGAGGCAACACTTGGATCTTGACGATCTAGGTTGATGAAGAACTTGAAGGAGGATTGTTGATGAAGAACGAAATTTGATGGAGATCTTGATCCTCTTTCATTTCCTCCTCTTCTTCTTCTTGCTCGGGATCTCCTTCTCCCTCTTTGATGGCAGCTCTCCGCGAACTAGGGTTCAGGTGGACTTCCAATTGAGGCAAAATGATGTAAAGTCAAGGGGTGGGGTTGTTTATATAAGGGGGGGGCTAGAGTTTGATGGAATTCAAGATTGGGGAGGGTGGAGGCCAGTGTGGGGTCCCCAATGGGCTCCAAAAAGAGTTAGACACGATGTCCTTAGGCCCACTTAAGGTAAAACCCAAAAACACATCATGAAAGAAAAGATCAACTCGGAATTGTGATCACCGGACAAGTCCGAAAAGGACTGGACTAGTCCGGAGATTGGCAGAGGCGAAAACCGACAAATCTGAACTTGGTCAGAGGAGAATCATACAAGTCTGGCCAAAACCGGACAAGTCCAATTTTAGTCAGAGGAAAAACGGACAAGTCCGCTGGAATACCTGACAAGTCTGGACAAGTCCAGGGACTTAGCGAAATTTCAAGGATTCCTAGAATACCAAACTAGTCCGCAATGGACCGGACAAGTCCGAAAGTGTCCAGAGGAAAAAACCAAAATAGTCTGCAGCAAAATTAGACTAGTCCGATGGATGTCAGAGAGAAATCGGACTAGTCTGCACCAAAACCGGACTAGCCCGCACTCCTCAGAACTTTCGAGTGCGGTTTTGCTCTAAATTCATTTTAAACTTGTCCCTTTTTACGTGGATTAATGTTAGACATGTATTAGAATGTATGCAATGCATGATGGATGAAAATGAGGGTGTTACAAACCTACCCCCCTTAAAATGAATCTCACCCTCGAGATTCGACGCGTAAGAGGAGATAGAGAAATTTCTTCTTGAGATCATCCTTTAACTCCCAAGTTGCCTCCAATTCTGTATGATGCTTCCATTGCACTTTACACCATTGAATAACCTTGTTCGTTGTGACTCTCTCCTTGGCTTCCAAGATTTTGACCGGTTGTTCGACATAAATCAAACCTGCCTCTAATTCCAATTCTTCCATTGGTAGTTGTTCTTCCGGTACCCTCAAACACTTCTTGAGCTGGGAAACATGAAAGACATCATGGACATTCGATAAGTGAGCTGGCATCTCCAACTTATATGCTACTTCTCCTCTTTTGTCCAAAATCTTGAATGGCCCAATGTACCGAGGTGCTAGCTTGCCTCTTATGTAAAACCTCTTGTGACCCCTCATTGGTGACACTTAGAGGTAAAAAAAATATCCCACTTCGAAGGCTAGTTTCCTTCTCCTATTGTCCGCATAGCCTTTTTGCCTTGATTGAGCATCCCTCAAGTTTCCGCGAATAATTTGGACTTGTTTTTCAGCTTCTAGCAACACATCCGGACCAAATACTTGAGTTTCTCCTGTCTCATTCCAGAACAAGGGTGTCGTACACTTTCTTCCGTAAAGCACTTCACGTGGTGACATCTTCAAGCTTGCTTGGTAACTATTGTTGTATGAAAACTCTGCATATGGCAAGCTCTTGTCCCAACTTTTCCCATGCTTTAAAGCACAAGCTCTTAACATATACTCTAAAATCTGGTCGGTCCTCTCAGTTTGTCCATCCGTTTGAGGGTGATACGCTGAACTGAAATTCAACCTTGTACCCAACGCTTCATGCAATTTTTGCCAAAACCTGGCGGTAAATTGAGAACCTCTATCTGACACTATCTTCTTTGGGACTCCATGTCGGCACACAATATGTTGCATATATAGGTCTGCCAGTTGTATTGCAGTACACTTGGTCTTGACACGGATGAAGTGAGCTGACTTGGTTAACTGATCAACAAACCCATATTGAGTCGTAACCGGACTGGGTACGCGGTAAACCAACTATAAAGTCCATACCAATTTCTTCCCACTTCCATTCCAGAATCTTCAATGGCTGTAATAGTCCAGCTGGTCTTTGATGTTCCGCCTTGACTTGTTGGCACACATCACACAACGCTACGTATTCAGCTATGTCCTTTTTCATGCTAGCCCACCAATAGCGTGTCTTCAAGTCTTTGTACATCTTCGTACCGCCGGGATGGATTGAGTATGGCGACTCATGTGCCTCCTTTTGTATTGTCTCCCGAATATGCTTCACATTAGGAACGACAATCCTTTTTCTAAGCCATAGAGTACCATGTTCATCCTTATCAAAACTGAATTCTCTTCCCTCTTGGGTCCTTTCCTTGACTTATCGGATTTCTTCGACCTTAGTCTATCCTTCTTGAATTTCTTGCTCCAAGGTCGGATTTAACTCCATTATCCCCATCTCATTCACAAATCGAAGATTTAACCGTTCAAACTCCTTACATAACCCGGATGGCAGCTCTCGAATTTTGAGTTGGTGACTTACTCCTTTCCTACTCAAAGCATCGACCACTACATTAGCCTTCCCTGGATGGTAATTGATTCCCAAATCATAATCCTTGATGAGCTCCAACTATCTTCATTGCCTCAAATTCAGGTCTGTTTGTGTGAAAATATACATGAGACTCTTATGATCCGTATAAATTTCACACCTATGTTGATGGATATAATGTCTCCAAATCTTCAATGCATGTACCACGACTGCAAGTCCCAAATCATGTGTTGGATAATTCTTCGCATGTTTCTTCAATCGTCTTGATGCATAGGCACACATCCAAGTCCTTGTCTCGATGCATCACAATATATATCAAAGCTTTTGCTCACATTCGGCAATATCAAAACTAGGGCTGTAGTTAACCTTTTCTTCAACTCCTCAAAACTTTCTTGACAAGCTTGAGTCCATTGGAAAATTTTCCCTTTCATTAGCAACTCTGTCATTGGCTTGGCTATCTTGGGAAAGTCCTTGATGAACCTACGATAATACCCAACCATTCAAAGGAAACTCCGGATCTCCTTTACATTCTGCAGGGGTTCCCATTTCAACACGTCCCTCACTTTTCCGGGGTCAACTGATACTCCTCCTCTTGAGTTGATATGCCCCCAAAACGACACCTCTTTCAACCAAAACTGGCACTTGTTGAACTTGGCATACAATTGATGCTCCCTCAATTTCTGCAACATAAGGCTCAAGTGTTCCTCATGTTCCTTCTCATCCTTCGAGTAGATCATGATATCATCAGTGAACACCACAACAAACTTATCCAAGTACTCCATGAATAGCTTATTCATGAGGTACATAAAGTACGCAGGCGCATTCATCAATCCAAGGGACATAACGGTGTACTCATAAGATCCATACCGTCGAACTATAGCAACGAAACTTCCCCCGATACTACTAAAGTGTGGCCCGCGGAGGTTCTTGTTTCAGTTGGGGCACGCAGAGATCAGGATCAAGATGGCGACACCAGAGATTTAAGTGGTTCGGGCTGTCGAGAGGCATAATACCCTACATCCACGAGGGGTTGTGTTGTATTGCACGTACTCAGCCCACGATGAGCGTGAGATGCATATCAACAAGATGGGAGAGCCCCCTACTGTTGTGGCTGCCTGGTCCTTTTATAGGTGAAGGCCAACATCTTACATTATGTCCGGGGCCCGACAGGTGGCCCCAGGTTACTTAGCCTTGAAAGCGCATTAACGTGCTTTGATGACATGTTAATGGGTTTTGATGGTGCATTAACGTGTCCTGGTGACACGTTAATGGGTCTTCATAATGCACCAAGGTGTCTTGATGACACATTAATGCTGTGTTGATGGTGTGTTAATACGGTCTTTAGTGTACACGTCGCCTTCTGAAGCTGCGGGATGCGCGGTGGCGGCATCGGACCTCTCCTCAGCGGAGAAGCTAGGTCCGGAGGCAGCACCAGATGATGAGTAGGTTTATGCCCGATCTTCCGAAAGGTATGTCGATTGGGGTGGAGAACTCGACGTTGATGATCCGCGGCACTCGAGCAGTACGAGTACCCCTGCAATCACTACACCACGGCTCCATTGGTTATCAACCGTGCTGCACACGCTTGACCTCGCCAAGAAGGCTAATCCCTGCAAGTGCAACCGAGAACACGAGCAAGAACGTAGAAGACATGATTTGAAATCGCGAAGTTGGGGCCTCACAAACCGTAGAACGGCGATATTATTGATCTAAGCAAAACCCACCGAATATGACCGGCGGCTGCAGTATTTATAGGCTAGGGTTCAACCAAAACACGATTAGACGCGTCCCTAATAAACTCTTATGGGATACAAGGCCCAAAGGCCCGATTCGGTGGCACAACACCAGACAGAAATCTGGACTCGACTTGTTTCGACGATTCCCAATGACTACGGAGGAATTTTGAGGTGGGACCAGAACCATTGGAAATTTTATCTTCTCCTCTTTCCGTTCATATGTAGAACGTCAAAAACGGAGTCCGTATGACTCCTGGGCGTCTGTTTTAAGGTAGACTGCTTCTGGACTCCAAGTTGAACTCGAGTCCGAGTTGTAAACTGTTTCCATCAACTTGTGGACGTCCCAGCTGGTTCTCCACGCTCCCAAGGCCTCCTTCCTTCACTTGTTGATCTTCTCCATTATTCCTAATAAAAATTAAATCATCACATAGCAATCTATTCTCAAACTCACATGTAAAAGAAGTTAGGAACGAATTCACCTGCTGATTTAATAACTGTGCTCGTGCTCTTGTGATTGGTCCTTGCAGTTCAATGTGCGTCTCCGCTGTTGTGATGTCCTCATCATCCTCCCCCTCTTGAATTGGAGTCGTCCTCGACTCAAGTTCATCTTCTTCTCCCAAGTACGGTCGCAAATGTTAAATGTTAAATGTAGGAGTAACCACAAAGTTGGGAGGCAATTCAAGCTTATATGCATTATCATTACTCTTTTCGACGATCTTAAAAGGACCAGCAGCTCGTGGCATAAGTTTAGATTTTCTCAAGTCGGGAAATCGCACTTTTCTCAAATGTAACCACACCAAATCACCCGGTTCAAGTTTTACTTCTTTTCTACCTTTACTACCTACAATCCTATACTTCTCATTCATCATTTCAATATTTTTCTTTGTAGTTTCATGCATCTTAAGAATGAATTCAGATCATTGTGTAGCATCCAAATTTATATTTTCAGAAGGAGGCAAAGATAGTAAATCAATAGGAGCACGGGGATTGAAACCATACACTACCTGGAATGGACTTACCTTTGTCGTGCAGTGAACGGATCTGTTGTAAGCAAATTCTATATGTAGTAAACACTCCTCCCACAACTTCAAATTTGTTTTCAAGACAGCTCGCAACATAGTGGATAAAGTACGATTAACTACCTCGGTCTGTCCATCCGTTTGTGGGTGACAAGTAGTTGAAAACAGCAACTTGGTTCCCAATTTATACCACAAAGTTCTCCAAAAATGACTTAAAAATTTTGCATCATGATCAGAAACAATGGTATTTGGCACACCATGTAAACGAACAATTTCCGTCATAAATAAATCAGCAATGTGTGAGGCATTATCATTCCTATGAGAAGGTATAAAGTGTGCCATTTTGGAAAAACGATCAACAACTACAAAAATACTATCCCTCCCCCTCTTAGTCCTAGGCAATCCCAAAACAAAGTCCATAGAAATATCCTTCCAAGGTACACTAGGAACAGGAAGAGGCATATAAAGACCATGTGGGTTAAGGCGAGACTTAGCTTTGTTGCAAGTAGTGCATCGTGACACGTAGCGCTCGACATCACGCCTCATCTTTGGCCAAAAGAAGTGTGTGGACAGCACGTCTTCAGTTTTTTTCACTCCAAAATGTCCCATCAAACCTCCTCCATGTGCTACCTGCAAAAGTAATAGACGAACGGAGCTAGCTGGAACGCATAGCTTGTTAGCACGATAGAGGAGACCCTCTCGCATCACATATTTATTCCAAGTTCTTCCTTCTCTACAATTTTCAAAAGCATCTTTGAAGTCCAAATCAGTAGGATATAATGCTTTTATTGTTTCCAAACCAAAGATTTTATGATCAAGTTGGGACAGGATGGTATAACGCCTAGATAATGCATCGGCAATGATATTTTCCTTCCCTTTATTATGCTTAATGATGTATGGAAAAGACTCTATGAACTCAATCCATTTAGCATGTCATTTATTCAGATTGGTTTGACACTTAAGATACTTCAATGATTTGTGATCGGAATGTATGACAAACTCCTTAGACCAAAGATAATGTTGCCAAGTTTGTAATACACGCAGTAAGGCATACAATTCCTTATCATAAGTAGAATAATTCAGAGAAGAACCATGAAGTTTTTCACTAAAGAAAGCAACGGGTTTACCTCCTTGTATGAGAACGCCTCCAATACCAATGCCGCTTGCATCGCATTCTAGCTTAAAGGTCTTGTCAAAATCAGGAAGTTGTAGCAATGGTGCTTGTGTAAGCTTCGATTTGAAAGCATCAAAAGCGTGTTGCTGCTGTTCTCCCCATTGAAATGGCATTCCCTTCTTTGTTAGCTCATGTAGAGGTGCTGCAATGGTGCTGAAAATTCCGCACAAAGCGTCGATAAAAACCTGCAAGACCAAGAAAACTACGAACCTGTGTGACGGTTGTTGGGGCTGGCCAGCTGGTGATTGCTTCAATTTTTGCCTCATCCATCTCAATTCCCTGCAAGGAAACGACATAGCCAAGAAACGAGACTCGATTGGTGCAAAAGACGCACTTTTCGAGGTTACCAAACAAACGTGCATCTCTCAAAACAGTAAAAACAGCACGTAAATGATCAAGATGTTCATCATATGACTTGCTGTAAATGAGGATATCATCAAAGTAAACCACCACAAATTGTCCAATGAAAGCACGTAAAACCTCGTTCATCAATCGCATAAAGGTGCTAGGTGCATTAGTTAAACCAAAAGGCATGACTAACCACTCTAAAGTCCAAACATGGTTTTAAATGCAGTTTTCCATTCATCTCCTAGTGCCATTCTAATTTGGTGGTAACCACTACGCAAGTCAATTTTTGTGAAGATGATAGCACCACTCAATTCATCAAGCATGTCATCTAATCGAGTGATAAGATAACGATATCGAATGGTGATGTTATTAATCGCTCAACAATCAACACACATGCGCCAACTACCATCTTTCTTAGGAACCAAAAGAACAGGAACAGAACAAGAGCTAAGGCTTTCACGAATATACCCGCGGTCCAAAAGATCTTGGACTTGTCGCTGAATTTCCTTAGTTTCTTGTGGATTCGCCCTGTATGCTGCACGATTTGGCAAACTTGCTCCTGGAATCAAATCGATCTTGTGTTCAATGCCTCTCATCGGTGGTAAACCAGGGGGTATCTCGGAGGGAAACACATCCTCAAACTCCTGCAAAAGGTTAGCAACAGCAGGGGGCAATGCAATAGACAATTCATGAAGTGAAAACATGGCTTCTTTGCAAACTAAAGCATAGCACATCCCCTTAGCATCGAATAAATCAGCAAGTTCAGATTTAGTTGCGAGCAACGATAGTGATTTTAACTTAATAACTTGCTATTTTTCAGATTCTAATTTTGTTGCTTTGCCATCACGAATTTTACTCTTCTCAAAATGCACAATTTCAGCAGGAGTTATGGGGAGCAAAGTGATTTTCTTTCCCTTATGCATGAGAGTATATTTATTGGTTCTACCATGATGAATAGCATCTGTATCAAATTCCCAAGGACGACCCAATAAAAGAGAACAAGCATCCATAGGAACAACATCAAAATCAGCAAAATCATGGTATGAACCAATTGAAAAATGTATTCTCGCTGTTTGTGTTACCCGAACCTTACCGCTGTTGTTGAACCATTGAATGTGGTACGAATGAGGGTGTGCTCTTGTTGTCAAACCGAGTTTCTTGACGACATCCGTGTTTACCAAGTTATTGCAGCTACCTCCATCAATTATAGTGTGTACACGGCAGTCCTTGACGACGAGAAACATGTGGAAGAGGTTGTGTCGTTGTAGCTCGTCGTCGGTCTCCACTTTGGAGCTCAAGGCACGCTGCACAATGATGCTCCTATAGTTCTCCGTCGCCGCTGTACCAAGTACCTCTTCTTCGGTGTGTTCGTCATTTGGATCTGTAAAGTCAGTAGTAAGAGAATATTCATTTTCAACATCCAAAGTACTATCATACCCGCCATCGTCGCGTTCTATGTATGCTCGTTTGCTCAGGCAATATCTCATCATATGACCAAGTCCCTGGCAGCGGTGACACTTAATGTCGGAAGTACGACCCGTAGAAGGAGTGGACAATGAAGGCTTGAATGATGTCGCCTTGCTGCCTTCCGACACGTGAGAAGGTGGAGCAGCAGGTATAGTTCGTTGGCTGCCATTGGGTGGTGTAGTCGCTGCACGGGGGGTCGAAGATGTTGCTATTTTGGATGGTGTAGTCGCTGCACGCGGCGTGAAGTTGCTCCTCGTGCATTGTTGCTGTTGTTGTCGGCCCTGCAATTCTTTTTCTGCCAACATAGCAAGCTGAAACAATCTGTTAACAATATCATATTCCTTGTAATCAACAATGTCCTGAATTTCACGCCTCAACCCCCCATAAAAACGAGCTATTTTATCATCCATGTCATCTACTACCCCACAATGCAGCATACCCTTTTGTAACTCTTGATAATACTCCTCTACGGACATGTTACCTTGGTCTAAACGCTGCAATTTTTTGTGAAGGTCCCGCTGAAAAGATGGAGGAACAAATCGAACACGCATAGCTTCCTTTAATCTATCCCATGTTGGAGGATCAGTTCTAGTTTTAACAAGTTCATTCCACCATATGATAGCAAAGTCCTTAAACTCACTAGTGGCTTGACGAACTCTATGTTGTTCAGGAACAAGATGGGAATTAAATTTTTGCTCTACTGTCATCTCCCAATCAAGATAAGCCTCAGCATCATAAGCACCAGAAAAAGAGGGTATAGTAAATTTCACTTTAGCAAAAGGATCATCAGGAGGGCGATTATAATTGTTATGATTATTACCTCCCATACCTCGACGATAAAGTGGCAGTCTTGGCTGATTATTGTGATCTTCCAGTTCATCATAAGCATTGTCTTCTTGTCTTCCAGCGAGAGGCAACCGAGCCTCAAAAGTATTCATCCGAAGAGGAAGGTCATCCAGTTGGCGAGTCAAGTTCGCCAATGACTCCTCTGTTGATGCGTTGTATTTGATGAACATATCCGTCATGGTCTTCATCATATCACGTAACTCAGCATGTTGAACACATTCGTCATCATTGTCTTCTCCTGCTATTGTTAGTAGGAAACAAAAGACAACAAAAGAATGTGTTATCCCTATCAACTACAGTGACAATGTGGAAGGTGGAAGAAAACAATCTCTCCCGCTCAAGCGTCTTACCACGCTCTTACAAGTGTTCTTATCGACACAGTAGGTGGTGTGGATGGTGAGATGAACCAATGAAGCATGGGGTGATTGCAAAGGTATCTGTTATGCTCAAGAGAAAGGTGGAGCTTGGATGGCACAATATGGTGGCTAATAAGCAGAAAATCATTAACAGCTAAACAAAGTTGAATAAGTATTCAATGTAGGAAACTGTTGCTGGTCAACCGAGTGCCCTAGAGCCTAGCACAACACAAGGAAGTATCAAGGCAAAAGAAAGACAAAATGATATAACCAACAAAACAGCATCAAGTGGTATAGGCCAATTGCTTTAATATGCGTGCTCTTCACTATTTTTTTTATTTTTTTGTAATATTTTTTTTTTGATATTTTTTCTTTACTCAGGAGCACAAATATAGGAAGCACACAAATTTGCATCTCTATTGGATGTAATATTCGGCCTATAGAAAATCAAGAAGATTCTTTAAAATTTGTGCTGAAACTTCGGAGGCCAGATAGCCTATCTTCCGAGAGGAATTTGGGCAATCTAATTTCGCTGAACTCGGCTACACGGCGGAAAATCGGATGCGAAATTTCGCGTTGATGAATTTGAAAAAAAAATCGCCCGATTTCGAGTTCGTATGCGAAAGTTATGGCCGTTTTAAGGTAGGCTGTCCGAGTTACGTTTTTTTGGATGTTGATTCCAACTCGGTTTGAGAACAGAACTGGCAATCGGATATGAAAACGATCGGTAATTTGCACAGCAACTAATGGGGTGGTGTGTGATGATTCAAGGATGAGTGGCACAAAGGTTTGTCACCTAATCTAGGGCTGGCGATGTGGGAGTTCACACAAGGCGGCTAGCTAGGGCAAACCGATTAACGTGGTGGATCGGTTTGTTATTTAGGGATTGTGGAATAGGTGTCAAACAGAAAGAAAACAAGGTCGAAACACGATAACTAGGACCCAAAACACAAAGCTAAACCAGCAACAAGACTCAACCACACGAATGCAAACTCAACAATGCAAACTGAAAAACGAAACTGCAGACACTATAGTCTAGGAAGCGGTAAAAACGATCTAATTTTTTGTGGCTTTTTTGTGGACTCTAGGTACGAAACAAAATTCATCTAATGGACGGAAAAACAAAGATACCTCACGGGCAACCTGGAAATCTGATACCAATTGATGAGTAGGTTTAGGCCCGATCTTCCGAAAGGTATGTCGATTGGGGTGGAGAACTCGACGTTGATGATCCGCGGCACTCGAGCGGTACGAGTACCCCTGCAATCACTACACCACGGCTCCGTTGGTTATCAACCATGCTGAACACGCTTGACCTCGCCAAGAAGGCTAATCCTGCAAGTGCAACCGAGAACACGAGGAAGAATGTAGAATACACGATCTGAAATCGCGAAGTTGGGGCCTCACAAACCGTAGAACGGCGATATTATTGATCTAAGCAAATCCCACCAAATATGACCGGCGGATGCAGTATTTATAGGCTAGGGTTCGACCAAAACACGATTAGACGCGTCCCTAATGGACTCTAACGGGATACAAGGCCCAAAGGCCTGATTCGGTGGCACAGCACCGGACAGAAATGTGGACTCGACTTGTTTCGACGATTCCAAATGACTCCGGAGGAATTTTGAGGTGGGACCAGAACCATTGGAAAGTTTATCTTCTCCTCTTTCCGTTCATATGTAGAACGTCGAAAACGGAGTCCGTATGACTCCTAGGCGTCTGTTTTAAGGTGGACTGCTCCTGGACTCCGAGTTGAACTCGAGTCCGAGTTGTAAACTGTTTCCATCAACTTGTGGACGTTCCAGCTGGTTCTCCATGCTCCCAACGCCTCCTTCCTTCACTTGTTGATCTTCTCCATTATTCCTAATAACAATTAAATCATCACATAGCAATCTATTCTCAAACTCACATGTAAAAGAAGTTAGGAACGAATTCACCTGCTGATTTAATAACTGTGTCCGTGCTCTTGTGATTGGTCCTTGCAGTTCAATGTGCGTCTCCGCTGTTGTGATGTCCTCATCACCACACCTCTCCTCAGCGGGAAGTACAGGTTCCGAAGTCTTCGAGACGCATGGCAAACCGGACCTCTCCTTAGCACGGAGGCTAGGTCCGGAGGCTTCGATACGCGTGGCAAACCGGACCTCTCCTCAGCAAAGAGGCTAGGTCCAGAGCTGCAGGTTGTCAGAGCTGTCTTATCTTCCTTGTATGCGGGGGTACCTGGTCTGCAGGGTATTGATAGTGGCCCCTGGGCCCACCTCAGAGGAGGCGACGATACCAGAGGTGCGGCCACCATCATTAACGCTAAGAACGTCAACGGCGGGCGCCCCTGAGAGGTGTCATTGTCGGAGCTTGAGGTTCAACGGCAGAGCCCGAAGGGTGAAGTCTTGCACAAGAGTGACAGCAAAAAGAGTAATAGTGCTCATTGTTTGCAATCTTCCTGCCCTCAGTTTTGTTGTGGGTAGACAGAAAGATGTAACAGAGCGAAAAAGGGAATACTATGCATAATAATTAAGCATAATTATGTGAACATGGTGACAGTATCTGGATTTTGGTTATTGCTTTGTCTAGGAGCATGCGCCTTTCAGTCCCCGGTACTGAACCGCAATGTTGGGGAGGAAGAGTGCGCTGGCTTAGGGTCACGGGACACTTGCTGATAGTGCAAGACCAGGCTAAACAGGCTGCACACTCTTGACCTCCCACTGACATTAGTCTTTTGGGGGACGTCTGGCCCCCAGTACTCATCCGCAGCGTTGGAAAGGTAGAGTGTGCATACTTAGGGTGCATAACCAGTCTAAGCAGGTAGCACACTCCGGACCCCCATTATTCAGCTACAAGAAAGGTAGAGTGCGCATACTTAGGGTGCAGGACCAGACTAAGCAGACAGGACACTCCGGACCCTCTGCTGGCATTAACCTTTCGTGGGAGTGAACGTTTAGCGGCATGGGACTCTGGATAAGAAAATAACCAAGAACACCGGATACATCACAGTTACTTGGTGGCGTCATTGTTGCCGTCGTCGCAGGTAGTCGCCGTATGGTGGCGGAAGTAGCCATGAGGCAAAGTGTACAGGCTTAGGGTCACGGGGCACTTGCTGAGAGTGCACGACCATGCTAAGCAGGCTGCACACTTTGGACCTCCCACTGGCGGCGGTGGTGTAGCCACCAGAACACGGAGCATGTGTCCGCCGGGTCAGCCCACTATGGAGCGGGAAGTGGCGCCGTCTTCCTTGCTCCCTTCATGGCATGAGGGTCGAGAAGAGCCGGCGATGGACTGAAGATTCACCATCGAGGTGAGGCTCATCGATCCAAAAAAGTGCCCCCCTTCCTTGCGCGCCAAATGTCGAAGTGTAGCAACGACACTTCCCCTGGTACTACTAATGTGTAGCTCGTTGAGGTTCTTGTTTTAGTTGGGGCACACAGAGATCATGATCAAGATGGCGACACCAAAGATTTACGTGGTTCGGGCTGCCGAGAGGCATAATACCCTACATCCACGAGGAGTTGTGTTGTATTGGACGTACTCAGCCCACGGTGAGCGTGAGATGCGTATGAACAAGATGGGAGAGCCACCCTACTGTCGTTGTTGCCTGGTCCTTTTATAGGTGAAGGCCGACAGCTTACATTATGTCCGCGGCCCGATAGGTGGCCCCGGGTTAATTAGCCTTGAAAGTGCATTAACATGCCTTGATGACATGTTAATGGGTCTTGATGGTGCATTAACGTTTCCTAATGACACGTTAATGGCTCTTAATGGGTCTTCATGGTGCACCAAGGTGTCTTGATGACACATTAATGCTGTGTTGATGGTGTGTTAATACAGTCTTGAGTGTACACGTCGCCTTCCGAAGCTACGGGACGCGCGGTAGCGGCATCGGACCTCTCCTCGGCGGAGAAGCTAGGTCCAGAGGCAGCACCGGATCTCTCCTTAGAGAGAAGGATATGTCCAGAGTCCTTGAGACGCGTGGCAGCACCAAACCTCTCCTCAGCGAGGTGGCTAGGTCTGGAGGCTTCGAGGCGCGTGGCAAACCGGACCTCTCCTCAGCGGGGAGGCTAGGTCCGTTTTCGTCAGGACATGTGGCAGTACTGGACCTCTCCTCAGCGGAGAGGCTAGGTCCGGAGCTGTAGGTTGTCGGAGCTGTCTTGTCTTCCTTGTATGCGGGGGTACCCGGTCTGCAGGGTATCGACACATCGGTGTCTGGAAGCTGTCTTGGGTATGTCCAATGGTCTAATCTTCATTTGGAAGTATCCCAACCTCAAATGAATCTAGGAGAAAACACAAGCACCCTTCATCTGATCGAACAAATCCTCTATGTGGGGCAAGGTGTACTTGTTCTTGATGGTCACCTCATTAAGAGCGCTGTAATCCACACACATCCTTTGGGATCCATCCTTCTTGTCCACAAACAGCACGAGCGCTTCCCAAGGTGAAGAGCTTGGGGGATAAAACCCTTCTCTAGTTGCTCTTGAATCTGCTTCTTGAGCTCTGCTAACTCCTTATGAGGCATCCTATATGGCCTCTTAGCTATAGGTGCAGTTCCAGGTATTAAATCAATAACGAACTCAACGTCTCGATTAGGCGGCATACCTGGCAACTCGTCGGAAAACACATCCAAGGATTCACACACACTGGAATCTCCTCAATTGTTGCACCATCCATGTGGTTCAACTCCAATTGGTTCGGTGCATGTTGAGATGCTTCAAACTCTACGGTGATCCCTTCCTCATTGGTCAACTTCACCATCTTTGTGGCACATTCAATGACTCCATTGTGCTTCCTAAACTAGTCCATACCAAATATAATGTCCAATCCTTGAGAATTTAAAACATTGAGGTTGGCAAAGAAGTCTACCCCCTTATTCTAAGGCTTACTTTTGAACATATTATATTTGTCCTCATATCTCCTCCGGGAGACTTAACCAATAGAGCAAACTTCATATGAGAAATAGGCAAACTATACTTGGCAACATATTTTGATGCAATGAATGAACGCGATGCTCCAGAATCAAATAACATAGTCGTCGGGTTGGAGTTTGCGAGAAACAAGCCGATCACCACGTCATCCGCTTGTTGAGGATCCTCCGTAGAGACATGGTTCACGTTGCCACGAGCAAAATTCTGCTTTCCACGGTTCCCTTGCGGCTGTCCTCCATTAGGTCTTGGATTTTGTCTTGGGGCATTGCTTCCTTGACCAAGGCCTGACTTAGGACATTGGTGTGCAAAATGTCCTGCTTCTCCACATGTGTAGCACTTCCTAACTGCACCATAATTTGGGCGGACTTGATTCTGCGCATTGGCACCAAGAAAGTTGGCACGAGGTGCATAAGGCATGGGGGGCCTAGGTGCTTGCATGATAGGGCATTGCTGCACAACCTGAGCTAGGCGCGGTGCATATACAGGGCATTGTACATGAGCATAAGAGCTTTAATAAGGCGCATTGGGTGGTGCAAAGTGAGGGCGCACATTACTTCCTTGTTGTTGTCCTTGATATGGTGCCTTCCTCTTGTTATCTAGCTCCATCTCATTGACCTTATTCTCCACAACAATTGCTTGTCCACTAGCTTCTACAAGTTTTCATAATCACAGTTGAGCAATTGCACTTGGATCTCATTGTTCAAGCCTTTCATGAACAAGTATTGCTTCCGGCTGTCCCGACTCACATCCTCAGGTGCATATCTTGAGAGTTGACTAAATTTGTTGAGGTATTCACCCACACTCCATCTTGCTTGCCTCGGGTTCTAAAATTCTTGCCTCTTCAAAATCATAACACCCTCGGGCACATAATGAGAACGGAAGCTCTCCTTGAACTAAGCCCAAGTAATCCTCTCCTCGTTCTCATGGGCATTGCATAGCGAATCCCACCAATCTGCAGTTGGTCCAACAAGTTGATGACATTCCAATAGCACCTTCTCCCGGTCACTGCATTGGACTATTGCAAGTTTCTTCTCCACGGACTTGAGCCAATCATCGACATCCATAGGGTCAGCAGCTTGAGCAAAGGTTGGTGGCCTAGTCCTCATAAACTCTCCCAACCGGTTATGAGGAGGCGGGGGTGGCGGTGGAGGCATGTGGGGCTGATTGTTGTTGTTGCCAGCCTGCAGTTGTCCCATAGTTTGTATCATGGTCTACATGATCTTGTTTTGCATAGCCAATAGCTACTCAATATTGATAGCTCCCTTGGCAGGTCCTTGTCCATTGTTGTTCTGAGGTGCTCCATTGTTCTCATCCTCATCATTGTCATCCCTCTGGTTGCAAGTCCTTACCATCTGAAGAAAAGCAAGAGATAAGAATTTAGAAAGTGCCCCCAACTATATGCATCAAGGGATATGAAACTAAACAACTACCTATACTAGTCTATGTGGACATGTCAATGCTAAAGCATCCCAAAATCCTCTACTAGACACACAAGTAACAATACAAAGCAAATAGCACACCAAGCAAAAACACATCGCTTCCCGAGTGTTCCTATGTGCTCTAAAGTGTCCATTCTATATAGGTTGCATGCTACGGTTAAACCTACGGCTCTGATACCAATTTGTGACACCCGATTCCAAAAATGAACCAAGTGAACGCATATGTGTGCCCAGGACGTTCAACACACATACACGAGTGCAAGCACAAAAGGATATACAGAAAATTACCACTTTATTACACAATTTATAATATCCTCGAATACAAGCTCCAATGAAAAATAATGAAAATTTTGAACTAATGCAGCGGAAATAACTAATCAAGCAACTAAGAAAACTAAGCAAAAGGGATAGCGCAGCTCCAACTGACACCACAGGCAAAGCTGACGGTAGACACGGCCTAGAACTCCGCATTGTCATCGTTATACTCCCAATCCTGACCTGCAAATGTTGGTGGGGGGATTGCAAGGGTGAGTAAATGTCGTACTCAACAAGTGTGGAAAGTATGACATGTAGCTGATTCAAATGACGACAATAATAAAGGCTAAGTGTTGAAAAGTACATTAGAACATTTGAAAAGCAATATATTATATGTATGTGAAGTAAACCCATCATAAACCATATAGTTATCATAATACCAGTCCATGTTTCATTACCATCATTCATATTCCAGATTTCTCATTACCATTAACCATATCCATTGTCATAAACCATAATAGCATCCCAAAACCAGTACCAACCATATTATCAATCGTAACCATAACCAGAAGCATTCCATATCCCAGGTTTCACTCTAATCATGGAACTTGTCCAGGTGCTCAAAACCGGGAGCTCGGCTATCATGATTGTTTTAGACACACTCTGAAGAGGTTCTACCACTTTACCCACGTGTTTGTGATTTCATCATCCGTCGGCGACTAAAGTAAACCTCCATTATGCAAAAACACTACCATAGGTGTATGGCCAAGAGATCACAAAATAGCCTTTACAAAGGGACTACTAGCATGTACGGACCCACTGAGGTTTCACCAGTGGCGATGTCTCCAACTGTGCACATCTTCAACCAAGGGCCACCTCTGGTGCCATTCGGATCCCAGGGAGTCCCGCGAACCATATCCAAACAAAATATAACTCCCCTTCCCCGGTGTGCCAATTGATCCATGCAATACTAGCAATACCCTAATTAATCAGCTACGCTGCACCCATACTTGGCCTCGTGGTGGCACTATTGTCCTGGCTTATTCTCGCTTGAACCGGTCCTTAGATCTAAAGCAAGCAAACTACCATAACATCCAACTCATTCCACATACCATGCTTGCTTAGATCATCCATTACCATGTCATATTAACCAGTTCATATTAACCATAATCTCATTAATGCATAATTAAATGGTATAGTGTTGTTTTCCCATCCCAATTAATTAAGCGAAGCAAAAAGGTAAAAATCCCTTCCCAACTCTCTACCATGAATTCCAAGTGACAAGGGTGGTTAAACAAAGCTAGTAAACTTCCTATCATAGGATTCCCATCAAATTGACACAAGCATGCAGTTTTGAAATCAAAACATTTATTTTAGAAACTGGATCAATATGTTCAAGGACACCTTCCTTGCTCTTGAGCTTGCTTGGGATCAAAGACTTTGAACTCCTGGTGCTAGAGATCCTCCACAGCACTCTCTAGCGCAAATTTGTCTAAACCGCACAGTAAACATACAAGACAAGAATCACTATCAATAAGTGCACAAATATTACTCAATATGTCATGATATGCATGATTAATGCAAATGTGAAGTAATACTTGTTAATAAGTTGTTAATGATGTTTACTAACTAGTTCATATAGCTTTTAACAAGTTTGAACTGATTTGGAATTAATTCGAACCAATTTAGATTTAATTCAACAGGAAATAGATCGCAAAAATCGGACAAGTCCGCAGGGGGCTGGACTAGTCTGCCATTCGCAGGAACAACAAATTAGAGTTTTCTAGATCGACGTGAATTTGGAGGAACGGGGTTGAATTCACGTGAGAAATAGAGAGTAGAAGGTATATCAGGTGTTTAGAACTCCAATGGATCAAGGATTTTGGAGGCAACACTTGGATCTTGACGATCTAGGGTTGATGAAGAACTTGAAGCAGAATTGTTGATGAAGAACAAAACTTGATAGAGATCTTGATCCTCTTTAGTTTCCTCCTCTTCTTCTTCTTCTTGCTAGGGATCTCCTTCTCCCTCCTTGATGTCGGCTCTTTACGAACTAGGGTTTGGGTGGAGTTCAAATTGAGGCAAAAGGATGTAAAGTCAAGGGATGGGGTTGTTTATATAAGGGGGGAGGCTAGGGTTTGATGGAATTCAAGTTTGGGGAGGGTGGAGGCCGGTGTGGGGCCCCACATCGGCTCCAACAAGAGTTAGAAATGACGTCCTTAGGCCCACTTAAGATAAAACCCAAAAACACGTCGTGAAACAAAAGATCAACTCGGAATCGTGATCACCAGACATGTCCGAAAAGGGCTAGACTAGTCCGAAGATTGACATAGGAAAAAACGGATAAGTCCGGACTATATCAGATAAGTCCAAACTTGGTTAGAGGAGAAACGGACAAGTCTGGCCAAAACTGGACAAGTCTGATTTTAGTCAGAAGAAAAACGGACAAGTCCAGGGACTTAGCAAAATTTCAATAGTTCCTGGAATACCGTACTAGTCCACAATGGACCGGACATGTCCGAAAGTGTCAAGAGGCAAAAACCAAAATAGTCCGCAGCAAAAATAGACTAGTCCGATGGAGTTCAGAGAGAAATTAGACTTGTCCGCACAAAAACCGGACTAGTCCGCACTCCTAAGAACTTTTGAGTGCGGTTTTGCTCTAAATTCATTTTAAACTTGTCGCTTTTTACATGGATTAATGATAGACATGTATTAGAATGCATGAAATGCATGATGGATGAAAATAAGGGTGTTACAAAGGTATCGTGGATGTAGTTGGAAGATGTTTGCACATCTGCAAGGAGTGCATGGACGTGGCTACACGGTTCCGAGGCGTGATGAAGAGATGTGAACGTAAAAAATTGGTCGAAAAGGTCCAACCGACTAGGTTATGGACTCAGGCTGCAGCTGAGTCGTGTTTGACTCAAATATAGAAAGTTTTGAGTTGGTTATGATAGTATTTCATGTGGGGCATGAATTTGAGTTGTTTTAGGAATGTGGGATACTTTCCTAAGGTGTTTGGACGTCTGAAGATTGCTTCTATCTGTGTATAGAAGAGCCTTGAGCAGTTATGGAAGGTTTCAATTCTTGAATTGAGTAGTATTAGAGTTTGGGGCTGTTCCTTGTAAGTTTTGATCAATAAAATTCATAGTCTAAACGAGCTTGTGTCTTGTTCGTTCAACTTGTTTTCTTCAAGTCTTTCTTGTTGAGTTTCTGCACAACACTACCTTGCTTTGGTGGTTTTATCGTAACTCAACTTTTATAGGTCCAGTTGATGTGATTCTTCTTGGGTTGTCTTCACAACTTAATTTTTTATCATCTGTGAAAATTTCACAGTCATTGGATTTGTGGTTTCTGATCTACACGAGTTTCTTTGCAGTGTTCTAGAACTATTTTTCCAGGGTAGAACAGGTTGATCTTTGTTCTATCTTTCGATCGTAACTTGAGTTTCTCTCGGAATTTTGTGATTCTTGTTGTGACGTATTTTTGAATTAATTCTCTACGATCTATACTAGTTTTGTCATAGTTGAACATGTTTAGATTAGTCGCACATACTATTTCTTTGACAGATCGGTTTTCTATCGAGGGGTGTTTATGCTTCTGCTGAAAAGTTTTAATCTACCATTCGCCCCCCCCCCCCCCTCTGGTAGCTTTACACGTGCTCTTCGATCCTACAAAACGGAAGATCCTCCTACAATGGAGGCACACACATTCTTCAGGCTTCTCAATGCTTTAGAACAGCCGTTACATGAAAACATGGATGTGACCCTCCTTGCTTTCATGATCAGACATATGGCAATTAAGTCTAAATACTCCTTCTCCAATAATTTCTACAACAATCCTATTAAATCGATCAGAGATATCCTTCCACAACCTAACAAAGTGCCTAAAGATATGTATCAGTCGAAGAAGTTGATATCTGGTCTCGGTATAAAATATGAGATAATTGAAGTGTGTCTAGACAACTGCATGCTATTCTGGAAAGAGCACACCAATGATAACAGATGCTTGAAATGTGATAAACCGAAGTATGTCAAATTTATTAATGACAATGGCGATAATGTGATGACAGAAGTCGCACATAAGTAGCATAGTTGCCCGTGACACCTCGGTTGAAGTGGTTATTTTTTTTTTCAAAAAGAACTGCCAGACACACGAGATGGCACAAAGAAGGTGTATGTGAGAACAAGGAATTATTGATGTACCCATCTGACAATGATGCATTGAAGGTGCTGGACTATTTCAATCTAGATTTCGCTAGTAATGCGAGAAATTTTCACATCGCGTTAGCGATAGATAAATTCTCACTATTTAGTACAAATACCACACCAGACTCCTGTTGTCCCATCTTTTTCATTCTAGTACAACCTACCACCGGATTTTTGTATGAAATATGAGTTCATGTTCCTGAGCCTCATTGTTCCTAGGCTGGATCATCCTTGGTCACGTCTCAAGTGATGTTGAAACCACTCATCAAAGAATTGTAAATATTGTGGACAAGACTCGAAGCGTACAACTGTTACGAGAAGCATAAATTCAACCTTCGAGTTGCTTATTCGTGGCCCATTCATGATTTCCTAGCATACAACATGTTTTTTGAATGGAGCACTCACGGTCGTCTGACGTGTCCGATATGTGCTTCGGACAAGGATTGCTTTAGACTTACTTGTGGAGGCAAGGTATGCAACTTCGATTGTCACAGACGTTGGCCAACGGGCACAACAAAAGACTTGTAGGATCGAAGAGCACGTGAAAAGCTACCAGAGGGGGGGTTGAATGGTAGATTAAAAAATCTTACGCAGCGGAAACAATTAAATCCCAACCCCTTTGGTAGAAAATGATCTGTTAAAGAAATCATGTGTGAGACTAATCTAAACGTGTTTCACCGTGACAAAAGTGGTATATATATCATAGAGAGTCAATACACAAAGACAACACAAAAATAATCACTTATGTCTATCGAGATAAACTCATGTTACGATTCAAAGATCGAACAAAGGTCAATCTGTCCTACGTGAGAAAAACAATTCTGGAATGCTGCAGAATTCAAAGATCGAACGATTCAAGTAAGTCCTCGACTTGACTTACGTTAGTTCCAAAAATACAACATCTTACGTGAGCACCTCACATAAGCATGTTGCAAACCATAGCAAAATGATATCAACCATAACCACCAAAACACACAAAAAACTTAGCAAATGAATACTAAGCAATCTTTCCATCAATGTAAAGCATGTACGAATCATTGCAAGATAAAAGAAGAACCACAACGAACAAGCTCTTAACCTTGCCAATGCTAACCGGACCTTGAACTGGAGCTTACCAAAGCTAGCCGGACCTAGCACCGGAGCTAACCAAAGCTAGTTGGACCTAGACAAAGAAGTCGGACCTAGCAAAATCAAGTCGTACCTATCGTCGTACCTTGATGATAAAGGTGTTTTGGTAGTATTCAAAACTTTTATCGCCATAGCCAATGTATTCAACACACATAGGTCTCACAATCTCCCCCTTGATGAATGCATTGGCAACAACATTTAAAATCCGAACATTGGCTTATTTACATTAAAAGTTTTGAAAACAATTCGCCCCCTTTGTAAAACAGAAATAAAATGAGAAGAAAAACAAATTCCCCCTTTGTAAAACAGAAATAAAATGAGAGGAAAAACAAATTCCCCCTCTGAGAAGAATCGTGCTTGATGTTAAAAATTCACATATTATCTCTCCCCCTTTGACAATGTATTCAGCAAGGTTCAAAAGAGAAATTTCAAATGTTATGAGCGTATTATAACATATACATATAAACAAAGCTCATCAAAGTCATACTATAAAGTAACTTACACTATCACATCAATGAGATACATAAAGTAGTGTAAGCCATGCTAGAGATCAAATGTAATTTTCAATTTAAACAAGTCTTGATCTCACAAACTTAACTATTTCAAAACATGAAAGCATGACACTTGTTGCTCCATTTTATTATTTAAAGCACAAACTTTTAACATATGACATGTGCAAGAGATTATATGCCGCATCTGCCTTATTCTAACCAACCAAGCCAAGCCTATGTCATTTGACAATCAGAAGCTTAAGGACATGATATTAGTCATACACAACTTCTTCCAAGTTCATATCTAAGTGCAATGATAAGCCATCTCAAAAGAAGAAATGCGATGCATGTATATTCTCTTGATCTTTTCTCAATTTATATTTGTTCAAAAAAACTCAACATGTGAGTTGATTACTTGATTAATTCTTTATGATTAAAAGCACTTGTGAGCATGCAACAAGTTCAAAACAGCAGGAAAGTTCGACCATGACCAGATTTAGTGTAAGTAATTATTTCAACTAATAGACATGGCAAAAACTACAAAATGTATAATACGAGTAATGTAGTAAGAACTTTCAGCATGTAAAAGGAATAACCAAGTCATATATATATGAAATATTATGCTCATATTATTTTAATTTCAAATTCACACATAGACTTCTTAAGTTTGAACACTCCCCCTCAATTTAAGCCATGAGGATGCATAACCCCTATTTCACTACGAATGTAACAAAAACGAGTGAAATCCAAAGGTTTTGTAAAAATGTCAGCCAATTGTTGTTCGTTATCTATATGATGAAGCACAATGTTTTCTTTTTCAACATTATCACGGAGAAAGTGATTCCTAATGTCAATGTGCTTAGTTCTAGAATGTTGCACGGGGTTTTTAGCAATACAAATGGTACTAGTGTTATCACAAAATAGTGGAACTCTATGTAGATCAACCCGTCCTTAAGTGTTTGAACAATCTAAAGAATTTGTGAGCAAGCACTAGCAGCGGCTACATATTCAGATTCAGCCGTGGATTGTGCAACTGAGTTTTGTTTTCTAGAGGACCAAGCAACAAGTGAATTACAAAGAAAATGACAAGCACCAGAAGTACTTTTCCTATCAATCCTACAACCCCCATAATCAGCATCCGAAAAGGCTTTCAAAGTAATGGTTGAGGAAGAAGGAAGAAAAATACCAGATTCTTGAGTTCAATGTAAGTACCTGAGAATCCGTTAAACATGTGGAGAGGCTTGAAACCGTGCACAAAGACATATGCTGAATTGTATGTCCGATCTTAATACCGTGAGGTACAAAAGTGATCCGATCATGCTTCTATATTCTTTCTGATCCACGGGTTCGCCATCTTCATCAAGTTCAAGTGTTGTTGCTGTTCCCATTGGTATCCGAAGAGGCTTGCTTTTGTCCATGTTGAAGCGCCTTAGGAGGTATTTTGTATACTTCATTTGATGCACAAAGGTACCCTCCTTGGTTTGCTTGATTTGCAGCCCCAAAAATTGCGTGAGTTCGCCCATCATACTCATCTCAAATTCTGAACTCACCATAGCTGAAAACTTGGACACAAGATCATGAGAAGCACAACCAAAAATAATATCATCCACATACACTTGAACGAATAATGAGTCATTGCCATGCTTAAGCACAAAAAGAGATTTATCAACCTTGCCCATGGTAAACCCCTTTTCAAGTAAGAATGTTTTTAACCTATCATACCATGCTCTAGGGGCTTGTTTGATACCATACACTTTGTACAGTTTGTAAACATGATTAGGAAAATCTGGATTTTCAAAACCCGGTGGTTGTTTGACATAAACCTCCTCATCTATGTAGCCATTAATAAAGCACTTTTAACATCCATTTGATATAGCTTAAAACCTTTAGATGCGGCAAAAGCTAACAAAATTCTTATGGCTTCTAATCTAGCAACAGGAGCAAAAGTTTTATCAAAATCTAGACCTTCAACTTGAGTGAAACCTTGAGCAACCAACCTAGCCTTATTCCTAACCACAACCCCGTCCTCACTTCGTTTATTTTTAAACACCCATTTAGTTCCAATTAAAGTGTGACCTTGAGGTGGAGGTACAAGTTTCCAAACATTATTTCTTTCAAAATTTTCTAACTCTTCTTGCATGGCAATAATCCAAGATTAATTAGTGAGTGCGTGTGATATATCTTTGGGTTCAAAAGAAGCAACAAAAGCAGAATGAGCATGAGAGTTTGGATCAAAAAACCTGGACCGTGTGACTCGTTAATACAAGCTTCCAATAATTTGTTGTGAAGGACGAATTTTGAGAACCCGGAGGGGAGTGGACACTTCACAAGCTTCTTCTTATTCATGTTCATCAAAAATCGATGAGCTTGTGACTTGAGGAGGATCTGAACCAGCAATGGTGGTCGTCGGTGTTGGCTGTTAATCAAAATCAAGAGCTGGAACAATGTTATTAGCTGCTGAATTTTCAGGCAGCAGCACCACTTCTTCCTCATCTTCAACGAAAATGCTCTCCCCCTGCGGATATGGATCTGGACCTGCAATATTTGAGCTAGTACCTGTGCTAGCTTCATCAAAAGACACCTCACAAGTCTCCACAATTTTGTTAGTGTCAAGTAAAAGCACACGGTAGCCTCTAGTATGAGATAGATAACCAAGAAACATGCCATCAATGGATCTAGGTTCAAATTTATCAAGATTACCATGTTTCATAACAAAGCATTTGCAACCAAAGACCTGAAAGTGTGTAACACTAAGCCTATGCCCAAATTGGAGCTCATATAGTGTTTTACCTAGCTTAGCACGCAAGAAAACACGATTTGAGACATAACAGGCGGTTGCAATCGTATTAGCCCAAAATTTCCTAGGAGTTTGATATTCATCAAGCATAGTCCTAGCCATCTCAACTAAGGTTCTATTCTTTCTTTGTACAACACTGTTTTGTTGAGGTACATATGGTGAAGAAAATTGATGATCGATTCCATTTTCAGCACAAAAGTGATCAAAAGATTGATTTTTAAATTTAGTTCTGTTATCACTTCTAATTGCTTTTAAAGATCTTGTGTGATCAATTGATAATCTAAGAAATAAAGTTCTAAAGTGACTAAAAGCTTCATTCTTTGATGCCATAAAATAAACCCAAGAGTATCTAGAATAATCATCAATAATCACAAGAACATACCATTTACCTCCGAAGGATTGAACACGTGAAGGTCCTATGGTGTCAAGGTGCAAAAGTTGACCCGGTTCAGTTGTCATGATCATTGTGAGAGGAGTATGTGAACCTGCAACCATCTTAGCATGTATGCAAGAAGAGCACACAATTTCTTTGTCCCCTTTAAGCTTAGGCAGCCCACGTATGCGATCAAGAGCACTAACACGCGTGAGATGGTCAAAGCCTATGTGACCATGTCTATGATGCCAAAAATATAAATCTTTGGAATCATTAGCAACTAGACACCGATGCTTACAGGAAGACATATCAAAATCAGCTTTAAAAACTCTTCCAAACCGTGACATGTTAAAAATAAGCTCACTGTTTGAATTTACAACTTTGCAGCAATTTTTAGTGAAAATAATTTCCAGATTTTCATCTAGCAGTTGTGAAACAGAAAGCAAGATGTATTTCAAATTCTTAACAAGTGCCACATCCTACAAAGTGTAGTGATTATTTACTCTAACCGAACTCTTAGCAATTACAGGAGTTGAAGAATTATCAGCAAAAGTAATATTCTCTACACGTGACACAGAAGAGAGGGAGGATAACCATTCTTTGTGACTAGTCATGTGGCGTGAGCAACCTGAATCTACAATCCAAAAGTTCTCCTTCCTCAAGCGTGTAACCTACATAGAAGCACAATACGTCGATGACTCAATACTGGTGTTAGTCAAAAGGAATTAAGGAATCCAATACTGAGTCACACGACGTCCAGCAGGAATAACACACGAAAGTTGAGACAAAACAGCAGGTTTATGAGCCAAAGATTGAGGATTTTTGTACCCAACTACTGACTTATCAGATGTTACATGTGTAGCACAAAACACGGTAGGTTTGGGAGCAAACTTTGCATGTTTTCTACTCAGTACAACAGGTTGCATGTTCCTATCATTTGGTTTAACATGTGCAGCAAATTTTGCATGAAAGTTATGAGATGTAGCAATCATTCATTCTTTTTCTTGTTGTTTAGCTAGTCTATAACAAAAATCTATGACATGACCATCTCTACCGCAGTAGGTACAATGAAATTTAACTTTGTGTTCATGTCTAGATGAGCAAATAACATTTTTATTTGACACCGAATGAGACAACACTCCTACAAATTTGAAAACCACTTCTTTTTGTTTAGGAACTATTTGAATCAAACCACTTCCAAATGTTCTTACAATTTTAGGTAGATGTGCCCTAGCATGAGCATGAGAATCAAAACCTAAGCCAATTTTATCATTGCAATACTTGGAAGAATTCAGCAGCAAGTTTAGGTTCTTATTCCCATTACAAAACCGATCTAATGTCCTATGCATGTCATCTAGTTTATTGGACAGATCAAGACAATTTTCACATGAAGTTTTTCCTTTTAATTTGCAATTGGAACAATATTTTACTTCATGAGAACGTAAAGCATTATTCAATATATAAATTTCATTCATAGCATCTTGTAGTTTCTTATCAAGATCATCACAAGTAGAACAATGCAAATCAATTGTAGAGCAGCTAGCATCTTTCAAGTTTTTATCATTAAGTGCAGCAAGCTCTTTGTTCTTTTCAATTTCTAACTCAAGTTTATCAAGTGTGGAGGTGTGCGCACTTCTTAATGGGGACAATTGTTCATATATTAATTCACATGAGGAACAATAATCATCACTAGGAATCAAAGATTTCAAATGATTAATTTCAGATTCTAGTGACTCCATTTTAACAGCATTGTCCCTAAGCTTTTTGTCCTTTTTCTTAACTATAATAGTGGCATGAGAAATAGCATCACACATTTCTTCACAAGTAGGACATACCTCTTCATTGTCGCTGTTGTGTTCAGCCTCCTCCATACTTGATCTCGACTTGCCCGCCACGAAGAACAAGTTTGCCAAATCATCTTCATCTCCGTCACTTCCAATGTCCACATCGCTTGAGCCAAGTTCTTGAAGTGCGGAGATAAAACTGCTCACCAATTGACGACCTGTAAAACCCTTCTTTTTCTTCATATCTTTTGTAGAGGAGTGCTTCGTCCTTGTTTGCTTTTCATCCCGGGAAGTAGGACCTGAAAGGTTAGGGCAATCTGAACAAAAATTTCATGTCTTACCACATTCGAAACATCGTTGAGATCCGAAGCTTCCTCTCCTTCTAGTTCTCACATTTTGCATTGCTCTTGAGAATCTAGTAGAGAGAAGTACTAGCTCCTCCTCTGGAAACTCCTCAATTTATTCAAGGGTTAGAGAGGACAACAAAGCAAGTGTACCACAAGATGAAGATCGACCGGAGCTAGGCATGTCACGTTGAGAAACAAAAGCAATATACTTGTTGGGGTTCTTACGTGATAATATGTCAATTTCATGAGTTTTTAACTTGGAATATAGAACATGTAAAGTAGGTGTACTCATGACAGTAGATTCACGAATAGATGTGACTTTCATCTCCCAAATTGACATATCTAGTGCACTTAACAATTATCTAGCATTTTCAGCATCTGAAAAATTAACATTGACACTGCGCAAGTTGCTGAGAATATTATTAAAGCGAGCAAAAAGGTCATCAATAGACTCACCGGGTCACATCTCGAAGCGCATGTATTCTTTCCTGAACATGTCTTGCCTTACCTCCTGGATTGTGTTGGATCCTTCGTGGTAGTCACAAAGTGCTTTCCACACATCGTATGCAGATCGGAGGTGTGCAACACGGTCGAAGTCGCTTTGAGTTAATCCTTGTATGATCAAGTTCTGAGCCTTGTTGTTGTTGTCGACATCTCTCAGATTTGTAGATGTAACTTAATCGTTTGATGGCACTTCGTAAGGCTTGTATACCTTCTCCCATATTGCGAAGCCTTGAGCCTGGATGAAGGCTTCCATACATGCCATCCAAACCTGAAAATCAATACCACTAAACACACAAGGTTTGGCGGAGTATTTCTCCATGATGATTAGTCAAAAACACGTGCAAATCACAAAGATTAGAGCACCGTGACTTTGATACCAATTGTAGGATCGAAGAGAACATGAAAAGCTACCAGAGGGGGGTGAATGGTAGATTAAATAATCTTACGCAGTGGAAACAATTAAATCCCAACCCATTCGGCAAAAAAATGATTTGTTAAAGAAATCGTGTGTGAGACTAACCTAAACGTGTTTCACTATGACAAAAGTGATAGATATAAGAGAGAATCAAGTCATGAAGACAACACAACAAGAATCACTTAAATATGTCAAGATAAACTCAAGTTACGATTGAAAGATCAAACAAAGGTCAATCTATCCTACCCGAGAAAAACAGTTCTGGAACGCTGCAAAGAAACCCGTGTAGATCAGAAACCACAAATCCAATGACCATGAAATTTTGAAAGATGATATATAATCAAGTTGTGAAGACAACCCGAAAAGAATTACGTCAATTGATCTATAAAACTCGAGTTATGATAAAACCACCGAAGAAAGGTAGTGATGTGCAGAAAACTCGACGAGGAAAACTTGTCTGAAACAAGTCGGACGAACAAGGCACAAAAGTTCTTTTAAACTACGATCTTTATTCAATAGAACACAAGAGGAACAACCCCAAAGTCGTCACCCACGAGCTCTGGCCTCCCTTGCTTATATAACTAGCCCTTAGGCCAACTCAATCTCAACTAGGACTCTAATCCTACTCAAATCACGAATCGGAACTTTCCATAACTGCTTAGGACTCTTCTATACGCAGATAGAAGCAATCTTAAGACTTCCAAACACCTTAGTAACGTATACCCACATTCCAAAAACAACTCAGATTCATGACCCGCACGAAATCCTATCCTAACCAACTCAAATCATTCCATATTTGAGTCAAACACGACTCAGCCGCAGCTTGAGTCCATAACCTAGTCGGTTGGACCCATCCGAATAATTCTTTACGTCCACATCTCTTCATCACGCCCTGGAACCATGTACCCATGTCCATGCACTCCTTGCATATGTGTAAACATCTTCCAAAAACGTCCACGATACCTTCATATGCATTGTTCTTGATTCAAACATATTGCGCAACCTTCCGATCAGCTCAACCCAATTCCTCCCGAACTTGGTTGTTGAACCTCATCTTCTCCCAAGGACTAGTTCAATGGATCCTGTCACCAGCCATGTCTTGAACTCAAGCAACACCTGCACATGAATAAACAACCTATGCTTTCGAGCATAAGTCCTCGACTTGACTCACGTTAGTTCCGAAACTACAACATCTTACGTGAGCACCTCACATAAGCATATTTCAAACCATAGCAAAATGATATCAACCATAACCACCAAAATGCACCAAAACTTAGCAAATGAATACTAAGCAATCTTTCCTTCAATGTAAAGCAAGTACAAATCATTGCAAGATAAAAGCAGAACAACTGCGATCAAGCTCCAAACCTTGCCAAAGCTAACCGGACCTTGAACCAGAGCTTACCAAAGCTAGCTGGACCTAGTGCCGGAGCTAACCAAAGCTAGTCAGACCTAGACAAAGGAGTTGGACTTAGCCAAAGCAAGTCGTACCTATTGTCGGACCTTGATGATAAAGGTGTTTTGGTAGTATTCGAAACTTTTGTTGCCATAGCCAATGTTTTCAACACACATAGGTCTCACAAGACTATATAAAAGCTAGAAAGGATTTGGCAGAGATTTGTAACCGTCAACTCTTGAAATCTCTGAAAGTGGTGGTAAGACACGTGCTTCTCTTTGTCTTCAACCTAAAGAGAAGAAGGAAGTCATGAAATGGTTGAAAACTTTGGAATTCCCAGATAGTTAAACAACCAGTCTGAAACGAGCCATGAATGTGAACACTGGAAACCTCAATGGGTTGAATGTCAGGTCTAGGTTCTCTACATTCCCGAGATCATATTGGATGGTGTTGTGCGATGCGGCACCCAACAGCACACACGAAAAGAATATGTGAAACATACAAAATCTTCATTTCATAAGATAATCGAGTTTACAACATAGTGTACATAAGGAGTACATAAGCAACGGAAAGAATATACTCAAACTCTCAACCTATCTAAGCACGAGAGAAGACGTCCATGCCTGCAAATGCTTCTCACTAGCAACGCGAAGAAGATAAAGCAGCGTCAAAGTTTCTCATGAGCCATAGACCTCGGAAAGTCCGAGTTCTTAGGGCAACCACAATAGCAGCAGTTAAACTATTACCTGCAAAACCACATATATAGCAACCGTGAGCACGAAGGGTCAACAAGACTTAACCGTCTCACCTAGAACATGAAACTCTACATGCACGAATCTAAACATAGGAAAGTTTAATTGCATAAATAAACTTGCTAATAGTAAATCCTTACTTTTTAGATTTTAAGTAGCAAATGACATTCCATAGGCATGGCACATCATGAACTCCACAATTAAACAAGAAACACTTCATCTATGATTATAAATGCCCAAAGTTGCATATGCTGCATACAAGTTAAATCTTTGGGAATAGTAAATTTAATTGTGCTACTGCTACGCAATACAAGTTGCAGTACAATATTACAATCATTGCAGCAGATTTAAAATAATCCAACTATTCTTTATTACTACTCACGATACAGTGAACAAGTATGCTCAGTCCATAACCACGAGCGACGGTGATTCGAATCAATAACAACCCGGGGTGCACGACACTTACACCCGCAAGGAAGCCATGTCGATGCGCTTCTATCTAGGTCACAAGTAGCCACTTTTCATAAGAGGCCCTAATATGGAACCAACTCTCCATCCGAACAAAATGTCCTCTACACGAACACGTCGATGTTGCCTGCTAGAAGATTTAACCTTTATGCCTTTGCATCTCCATTCAAGCACAGCAGAGAAGTTTCCACACCAAGGTCTACGAGTTACATCAGTTTCTTGGGTACAACTGAAACTTGCCCAGCGGGGCCGCACACAGATCGATCCTTAACCAACATAGACGGGGCTACAACTCAACCTCTAACATCTGCCTCGCCAATACTGACCCAGGCACAATGTGGTCACAAGCGTTGTCCCAACTTTCGGGTCGAGATCAACCTTGTGCGTTCCATCCTACAAAAATCCCCGTTCAAATCTCAACTTTAAGAGTGATTATTGTGGTGACATCTCGCGAGTAGGTTTCCCTCACTCGACTTCTCTCGCAAGTAGAATTCAACTACTTGACTTGGGTTGATAAAATGTGACCATTCTCGTGAGTAGATTCCAACTACTCGACTTCTACCGACTTCTCAACTAAACAATTAATCGTAGCAATATAATACAATAGAATAATGTTCTACCCAACCACTCCAAGTATTATTTGGTCATGCATGTGGAGTATCATCAAAACCTGACCTAATGCACAATACATACCTCTTGCATATAGTGTATACAAAAGGAAACTTTATAAAGGCTGTTACATGGAAACCGGGGCTTGCTTTGGGTTGCGACTAAATAGAAGTCAATAAAGTCAGCTCTTGATCTCTAGAATGAATCTTCTCATCGACTCTCGACTTCAAGCACTCCTACTGTGGCTCCATAATAACTTGTTGCAGAAAGTCCACCTTGGGTGCCTCCTCCTCCATCTGATGCTCCTCGTCAATCGCCACTCGACGAATACCTCCACCGTGTTCATCACTATGGATATGAAAATGCATATGTCAATATTATAACTTATGAAATAACAAGTGAAATTGTGCAACTTTAAAAATGATGAAAACTGAATGGTGCAGAGTGTTGGACTTGGTCGTGTATAGATAACAAAGAGGGATCAAGGTCGAACATGGAAGAATCCCCATGTGAAGTGAAATATACAATGAGAAGAATGCAACTTAGAAAATTATGGAAAAACTTTGAACAAACTTAAGGAGTAAAACTAGTGAAGAATGAGAGTCCTGTTGCTGTATTGTAAAGGAACTGGAAGAAATCCAAAGTGGAAACATAGAGCAGTTTTGACATGAAGTGAAATAGACAAAGTCTTGAACTTAGAGAGAGCATCATCAAATACTTTGGTTAAAAAGGTTCAATGGGATTGAGAATTTTACAGTGGCTTTATAATGTTATAAAGAATCACCTAGAAATGTTTGAGCTAATGCAAGAAAGGTTTGTGTCTATAAAAACCCAACAAGCTTTATGCTTCACTGAATTTTCCTGAACAAACTGTAGTTTGTCATGCCTCAAAGCTAGTTTTATGTTTAGAGGAGGTCAAGTTGTATCTAACAAAATTGATTTCATAATTTTCTAAGTATTCTACTGTGAGATATTGATTTTTGAAGTTGGGACATTTTTCTGAAAAAGTTTCTGGATTTTTGCAATATTTGATGTTCATACAGCTTTGGAGCTAAATTTCACATAGAAAATCAATTCAAATGGCTCTGAATTTCTACTGGAGTTCAAAGAAATTAGATGGATGAGTCTGGCCAAATTTGTGAATTTTTGTATGAATGGATCATCAGAAATTAATTTCTAACGAGTTTTGCTTAGTCTAATTATTCATGAACAATTATGGAATCTCATAGTGATCCAAGTGTACCAGTGAAAAAGTATAGATCATAAGGAGTATAAAAAAATTATTTGGGAATCTTTGGAGTTTTCTATTGTGTGATATGAATTTCTAAATGTTGTACCCTTTTTCTGGATTTAATTTCCTTTGGAAAATCCTCATTGGTTGATAGCTGGGCCCATCCATTTAAATGGGCATGCCAGCACATGGCAACGTGAGGCCACAACATTTTTCATTCCTTAGACACAGATCCTACGGCCACCGAAAATACGAAAGTTATGTGTTGTGTCATATACGGGTGGGGCCAGCGCCCTCATCCCCAACCTCACGCCGAGGGCGAGGTGGGCGGTGCCCGGCGGCGCCTCACCGAAACCCTAGCTCGAGGCACCTCTCTTGTCTACTCTCACTGCCTGAGTGCAGATGGAGATGTCTAACATGGTGGAGGGGATGGCATCGGCTGAAAGTCACCGGAAACGGGCCGACGGCGGGTGGGGCGGAGTCAAATCTTCGGCGAGTTTTTTCATATGAGCAGGGAGACAAGTTGTGCCCTGGGAGTGCAGAAATATCACACGAATGGAGTAGATGAGGGCGACCTGCTGTGGAGCTGGTGCATGGCTTGCATGTGCACCATGGCACGCACACAGCAAAACAGAGGAGTGAGTTCACTGCTTGAGTCTCTGCCAAGTTGGTCTAGCTTCCTATATAGCCCTCTATTCTTCCTCTCAATTACACTAGCAAATAAGCTCTACAATTGCTGGGTTTCTACAGGGTAACAAAAGAAAATGTGAGGAATCCAATTATGATATGAGATTGAGATTTTGAGCAATTTGATTTTTAAATCAAGTTTGAATTTGATTTCTCTCATTTACTAGATTCTAATTAAGGCAACAATTCAACAATAGAACTAATCAAAATTGGCAGAGTTGCTATTTGGACTATGGATAATTCAATTATGAAATCAAATCTGAGTTTTGATCATTTTCTTATGGACTTCGAAGGTAAATTTAAATGCTCATAATTGATTTGATTCAAATACATAGCAATAGGTTGAAAAATTATAATGTGTGGCAGGGCGGTTATTTGAATTATGGAACTCAACTTAAGGGTTGACAATTTGAATAGGAAAATTTTGATTTGATTTTGTCTATTAAAGCTTTGGTTTGCTTGACTCCCATTTTAAGGCTATTTTCCATTTTCTTTCTTGCTCTTATTTGATTCCTGATTCTTGCCTTTGCACATTCAAGTTTGATTTTTCATTTTTGAATTGACTTGGGAATTCTTTCTTATAAATTTTTATTTTCTTAAGTGCAACGTACCCTCACTATGTCCCTTTTAATGTGAAGTTTTTTGGAGTCCTAAGTTTAACTTTGTTTATTAGCCCACATAGCTCATGTGCGTTGAAATTCTATTTAAACCTCAGAATTTGTAAGTTTACATTTTGAATTCTTGCTCTTTACAGAAGTGGGCTTTTACAATCCTTCCCCCTTAATGGAATCTCGTCTCAAGATTCTAAAGAAGGTAAAAGGAATGGAATAGGTAATGATTGCTAAGCGGGTATGCTAACAACATTGACTGATAGGATTGAAATAATCTTCTTGTCTCAGTGTCTTCAAGGATGTCGTTACCTGAGTACAATGGCATGCTCGAATTTTGTATTTGATTCTACGGATTTTAGTCTCTATCTTGATATCTTGACGGTGTGCTCGAGCTTCCATTATCGTCTTGCTATGCTTTCTCTATGATTGAAAGGAGGTATTTTACTGTCCTAATCTTGACTTGAGGAATTTAACACTTGCTCTTCGCCTCTTATGATCATCTTTATCTCTTCAAACTAATTTTGCAATGGTTCTTATTTGCTTGCTTTGTTTCGCACAAGTCCTTATAAACTTAACATAGTATTTCCCCAACATGAGTCAAGGTATTTCACGAGAATAGCCATATATCACTACACTCGCATAGAATCGGCATCTTAACAAATGAAGAAATAATCAAACTCTTTGTAGCGTCATAAGAGAATTTAATATTCAGTTCCTCTTATGTCTTCAAAGTGCAAAGACACTCACATATGGTAAATACAAGGTTTTTTTTTTGACATGTCAAATTGACCATATATCCTATCAAGAATTTAGATGGTACCCGAGGAGTTTTGCGACGTTGACAATCAAATAGTACCCTTGTTGTCGGAGTCTGGTTCCGGCAATTCTCCCAGTACTACTGTTGGTATCCCGCGGAGTTTGTAGTTCGGTATTGGGCGCACAGAGATTCAGAACATGATGGCAAGTTGACACGAGGATTTACGTGGTTCGGGCCGCCTAAGCGTAATACCCTACTCCACGTGGTGTGTAGTTGTTGTATTGAGCGTCTGAGCACTTGTGAGCATGTGTCAGAGCTGAATCTGGAAGAGGTCTCTAAGAGTCGAGAGCACCCCCCGTGTATCACTCGACCAGTCCTTTTATAGTACAAGGACTGGTCATTACATCGTTAGCCTGGCCCGACATGTGGCCCTGGCGGTTACTGATGTCTAATACACAACTAATGAGTTTAATTACCCTTAATAGTGTGGTAACGCACCCTGACAGTGCCGTTACTAGTGTTAAGGGCCCTCCGATCGTGTGTCATTAAGATGGTATTAAAGACACTTAATCGGGTCTTGCAGTCTTTGATTGTCCCTTGAAGGTCCGGGCTGTTAGGGGTTCACCAGTTTGATTGTTGAGGCTGAAGGTCCGGCGGCTGGACACATGGCAGCTCCAGAGCTTACTGTCTAGGACAGGTAGGTCCGGTGCAGTTGTACACGTGTCAGTACCAGAGCTTCCCTCTATCGGGGCTTAGGTCCGGGGGTGCCGCGTAGGTATTTAACCCAGAGCTTTCCCATGTGTGCCCACATAGCTCCAGTTGTAGTATACACGTGGCAGCACCGGGACTAACCATAGAAGGGAGGCAGGTCTGGTCCCGTATGACGCGTGGGGAATTTGGAGGTCTTCAACTCAGACAGGTAGAGTTCCTTTGGTCTTTTTGCAGTCCCAAGTGGTATTTGGTACGCAGGGTACCGATAGTGGCCCCTTGGGCCCACCTTTGGTAGAGACCTTTTGGATGAAGTAGTTCTGCTAGAGGTGGGTCCATCCTTTGGTTTTTGAGTCATGTCTTCAAGGGTCTTTGGATGTGCTGTTGGCGGTAGTTCGCAGTTAAACCATCGCCGCGTGGCATACCCAAGATGCGGCGGGTGAGATCTGAGCGTGCGGATCTCACGCAATTGAAGGTCGCCAGTTCCCAATACAAAAACCGTATCGGTTCCACGCACCTTGTCAGGCCGACGCCCTCGGGTTTCCCGCCTCTCATGATGACAACTGTTTTCCTCAGGTAAGGTCCTCGACTTGATCGTCGGGGTGGCCCCAGGCCCCCTTGTCATTGGCAGGGTGAAGGTTTTGACCTGTATCATCGGCCCTTCTGCAGTTTCCATCCAAGCATTGCGGGGGCCTAATTAAGAAGGAAAGCGCGCACCGTTTGGGGATTCTTTACACCTTCATTTGAACTTGCGCTCGAATCCTCCAAACTTTTGCCTGCTTTTCATCTCTCGCCCCGCTGTGTTGCGATGGAGTTGGGTCTCCGCAAGAGCCGTCTTAAGACCGACGGTGATTTGCAGAAGGTTTGGGCACTCATGGGGTGGTCCAGTGACTCCTTCAACGACCTGGTCCGCCCTGGCAAGCTTCCGTTCGAGAAGGAGCGCGTCAGTGACATGGTGTACTTCTCAGCGTACGCCATGGTGGGACTGATCCCACCCTTCTCCACTTTTCTCTTGATTCTGCTAGACTTTTATGGTCTGCAGCTGTACCACCTTGGCCCCCACTCCATTCTTCTGGTGTCGACCTTTGTCCACTTATGCGAGATGTGGGTGGGTATTCCCCCCTACGTCAAGCTCTTCCGCACCTTCTTCACCATCCACACCACCGGCAAAAGTGATGAGTACCTTGGCTTCTATTATTTTGTGAAGCGCAAGAAGTTCCCGTAAAAGTACTTGAGGTCGTTCCCTTCTGGCAAGTGGGATGACTGCAAGAAGGATCGGATTGTCATCAGGGAAGAGGAGCATGAGAAGCTGGAGCTGCCCAAAGGCCTCCCCCACATTGACCGTGAAGTTTGGAGCGAAGTTCTGGTGCTGTCGGATGCCTTCAACCCTGCTCTGACCAGGATATGCCAATGTGTGGAGGGAGGGGTGACTCCCCAAGCTCTATTCTGCAACTTCCTGGTCAACAGGTGGGCTCCGCTGAAGAAGAGGGAGAAGCTCGCTTGGGCCCTAACAGCGTGATGTACGACGACCAGATCAATGTCTGAAGTCCAACCTAGAATGCGCAGCTTTGGAGCTTCACCTCAAGAAGTTCCAGCACGGCATCGACATCGAGGGTGATGACTTGACTCCATCGGCGGCTTTCCTCCCTCTAAACATGGAGGCGGATTTCAATAGGAAGCTTCGACGGAAGATGTCGGTGCTTGACGACCTCGGTGAAGTGGAGAGGCGTTCGATCACCGGGTTGGCGATCCCCGGAGCTTCCGAGGGTGGTCCCCCTTCTGCCCCGAGACAGAGAGTTGAAGTCGTGGGGAAGGGCAAAGAATTGGCCGAGCCCTCAAGCTGTAAGAGGAATTTGAAGCACTCTGACGGGAGGTCCGTCAGACCTGCTCCTTCCACAGCAGCTCCTTCTCCCCAGAGGGGAAGGTCTTCAACGGCAGCAACCACTCCAGCATCGGCATCTCCCGGGGACGCTAGCTCCGTCCATGTGGCTCCGGTACCAGGGCCAGCTGAGGGCTCTAGGTCTGAGGGTCCTTCCCGGTCAAGGGGGGCCTCAACCAAGGCGACACTGACAGCGGTAGCAAGCTCCGGGGAGCCTTCAGGAGCTACTATGCCAATGGCATCAGGGTCCGGCCCCGAGCGTCCAGTGAAGAGGTTCCGCGCTAGCTGGAGCGGAAGCCTTCCGAGGTAAATTTGATTTTTTACCTCAGTTGATTGTTTTTTGTTGTAACTATGTTTTGAGTTTCTTCATCCTTCATCTACAGGGTACCTAAGAAAGCAGCTAAAGCTCTGGTTCCTATGGCAGCAACTGATGCTGCGCAAACGGAGGCTCCAGCTCCAGTTCCAGCGCCGCCCCAAGAGGTGGCCGAGGCTGCGGCAGCTCCGGTGCTAGCTATCATGGTCCTTGACCTCGTGTCATCCCCTGAAGCTCCCGTGGTAGTGCCAGACCACGGGAATGAAGATGGACCAGCGGCACCAGCCCCAGAGGTTGAAGCTCCGGGTTTGGATGCTGAGATGATGGACGCTCCAGCCTTAGAGCCGGAGGTAGCTGCAGTCTCGACCCTAGAGCCGGATGTTGTTGAAGCCCCGGTGATAGAGCCGGTGGTTGATGAAGTTCCGGCGGCGGAGACCGGTCTTGATGAAGATCTGGCACCTGAGCCGGTTGTCACAGAAGTGCCGGCGCCCGAGCCAACGGTGGTCGCAGAAGTGCCGGCGCCCGAGCCAATGGAATTCGAAGCACTAGCGCCTGAATCGGCGGTGGAGGAGGCGCCAGCATCGGAGCCGGAAGTGGCTTCAGCTCTGGCCGAACCTTCAATGCCTGCACCGGAGATGGTGGTTCCGGAGGTGCCCGCGCCTGAGCCAGGGTGCCAAGATGAAGCTGCTGGTCCCTTATCTGAGGGACCAGTTGTTGATGACCAGGCGGCAGGACCTTCGGGGCCAACTCCAGAGGTAAAAACTTCTGCTGCAGGACGTTCCTCGACGACGGCTGAGGCTATCCCGAAGGGCGGCCCTAGCGCTATGGAAGCTCAGGGGACCTCTCTTGTAGAGTGGGACCTGATTTTTGTTGTGGAGAACCCGCTGGAGCTAGCGGAGAGGACCCTGGCAGGTCCGGAGCCAATCCCTTTGTCATTGTCCATCGACAATGCCTGCTTCAGCCTTCGTCAAGTTCAGCTGGCCTTCTACCACGACAGCAAGGCCCTCGAGGAGGAGCGCCACACCATTAGTAGGTGGCACAACCAGCTCCAATTCGAGACTAAGCTGGCGCAGACGAGGCTGGCCGATGACAAGGAGTGGGTGAAAAGGGAGAAGGTTTGACTGAAGTACTGGGGTCGGCTGCTGGATGAGAGGGAAAGCATGGCGCGATCCCTCGACGACCAATCTCAGGCCATCCATGAACAGGCCGTGGCTACTAATGAAGCAGCGAATGAGTGCCAAGAGAAGCTCAGCGCCATCCCGACAGCCTCGTCAAGCGCTAGGAGGCTCTTGAGGAGCGAGAGAAAAAGCTCAAAGATGAAGAGCAAAAACTCCTAGAGCTGCGGGGTGACCTCATGAAGACGGAGGAGGAGCTTACTCAGAGGCTAACTCTGGGTGACAAGAGTCTCGCGGATCGCACCAAGAAGCTGGAGGAGCGCTGCGAGAAAGAGGAGAAGAAGGCATGGCTGCGAGGATAGGACCTCCACAAGAGGGAGAATGAAATTGCTGCGAGGGAGAAGAAAGTGCGGGGCCGGGAGAAGGACCTGGTCGACCACTAGAACAAGATCCACCTCCGGGAGGAGGAGCTCGGTAAACTCAAAAGGCAGGTTGCTGAAAAGATTCAGCAGAATGCCAAAGAAGTCGAGTGCCTTGCCCGGGAGAATTCTGAGCTTGCGACGACCAAGAGATCCTTGGAAGAGATGCGAGGCTCAAGGGCTGCGGAGTCCCAACAAGTTTGGGACTTCTTGGGCAAAGCCAATGACGTGCTGACGCCGATGGGTTTTAGTCCCGTGCGTCCGGATGATCCGGAGCCGGAGCTAAACCAGGCATTGCAGGCGTGGAGCTCGGCGGGCAATAAGCTCACCAAAATGGGCGATGTCATCGCGGACCAGATGAAAACCGAGGGACAATCCCTGGCGAAGAACATCGCAGAGTTCATGCTGACGTGCTACACAAGTCGGGACCCTCACTTCCCACTAGACCTGGTGCTTGAAGGCCCCATCGACGGAGAGGGAGAAGTCGCCAAAGCCAGCGTGTCGGAGGTTGCCCAGAAGGTCGCCTCATTCTTCCATAGGGTCTAGGACTCTCTCTTTGTAGCTCCCGCTTGTATCTTCTCTTCTTTTTCTCCAATTTTGTAATCTCTTGTCTCTAGATTAATGAAATCCAAGAATTTTATGAATTTCATTTTTTGTCTTCAAGACCTTTGTTCCACTTGTCCCCCTGGTAGATGTACACAATTTGATTGTGAACATGTACCAAGAGGATGTAACATTTTATTGAAGACTTGTGTGCTTCGAAGTTGTAGTTTGTTGGTCTGAAGTCGTCGATAGTAGGGGCCCCCTAAGGTTGTCGGAGCTTAGTAGCTCCGGTAGTGACCCTTATCAACACGTATAGCGTTGAAAGTTAGGCCTCTGGGTTGTCAGAGCTTGGTAGCTCCGGCAGTGACCACTGTCAACACGTGGTGCATCGACAGCAGACCCCACTGGGGAGTCTTCCCACCATCTTTTCTTCACATTGGCAGCTAGCTCCCTGGATTTGCCAGAAATTTGTAGCTACGGTGATGTCTACTATCAATGTTTGGAACATCAACAGTAGACCATCTTAGGGGTGTCGGATCTTTGATAGCTCTGGCTTCATCCACCATCATCATGAGATCTTTACTTTTCCTGCATACTGAAGTCAAGAAAAACAGTAAAATCCATTTCCTATCTATAACTCATTTGCGGCTTACTATTCCCGAAAGAATTTTTTAGGTCGAACGCAACTCTACATACAATCAAGTGCACTGGCTTGTTTTCTCCAGGTCTGATCGTTTCTGGACTCGCCTTACTTCGGCCTGCCGGGGTGTAGGTAGAGTGGCGTACTTAGGGTGCAGGACCAGGCTAAGTCGATAGCACACTCCGGACCTAGATTGGCTTGGCGGCATTCAGACAAGTAGACCATTAACAATGTTTAGACCCGGAAGAATTAACAATGTAACTTGAATTATGTATGAATTAGTCAAGCTAAAGTTTCTTAAGAATTGCACAACTTTGTTATAGATAAGAAAGAGAAAAATAAAAAATATTGAGCTTGTACAAAATAAATGCGTGTGGAGCTCGTTTTCACACAATGATGTCTTTCATTGTAGGTTCGGGGTACAGGGGAAACAAGTACACTCTTAGGGTACGGAACCAGGCTAAGTGTGTTGCGTTTCTCGTTTGACCCAAGGTAGCTAGCTACACTTTTAGTTCTGAGACTGTGACAAGTGTTGCCTGAACTTTGCAGACCTTCCGGGGAAGGTCCGGCTGTTCTCCCAAAGGAGCTACCCGACTCTGTACAATGACTCTATAAAATACATCACATGTAACTACAGACCCACCTCTGTGATATTATCCATAGAACTTACGGAGGTGCTCAATGTTCCAAGGATTAGGGAGCGGTGTCCCATCCTCAGTTGCCAAGCGAACGCATCCGGGACAGGGTACTTTGATCACTCGGAAAGGTCCTTCCCAGATGGGGGAGAGTTTGTTTAACTCTTCTCGAGTTTGTATTCTTCGTAGCACCAGATCACCTTCCTCGAGCTGTCGGCTGTGAACATGCCTTTGGTGATAGCACCGAAGAGCTTGGCGGTATCGGGCATTCCGAACAGCTGCTCGGCACCTTCCCTCTTCAAGGAGGTCAAGGTCTTCACACCGGAGCTGGTCCTGCGTGGCATCGTCGAAGGTCCAGACCCGGAGTGACCCCAAGGTGATTTCCGGAGGAAGGACTGCTTCAGCTCCATACACAAGGAAGAAGGGTGTCTCTCCAGTTGACCAGTTTGGAGTTGTCCTGTTGGCCCACAAGGTGGGCGAAAGCTCTTCGATCCAGTTGGCTCCATGTTTTTTCAGGTGCTCATATGTGCGCGTCTTGAGTCCTTTTAGGATTTCTACATTTTCTCTCTCAGCTTGACCATTGCTTGCTGGGTGAGCTACAGAAGCGTAGCTGACTTAATCCCGAGGTCTTCGCAATATCCTTGGAATGCAGATCTTGTGAATTGGGTCCCGTTATCAGTTATGATCTTGTTTGGGACTCCAAATCTGCATACGATGGACTACAAGAAGTTGAAAGCTGATTGCTTGTTTATTGTCACAACTGGAGTTGCTTCCGCCCATTTGGTGAACTTGTCGATGGCAACATACAGGAACTTGTAACCTCCGACGGCTCTTGGGAAAGGTCCCAATATATCCATCCCCCACACAGCGAATGGCCATGTAGGAGGTATCATTTGTAGAGGTTGAGCTCGTGTGTGAATTTGCTTTGCATGGAACTGGCATGCTTCGCATTTCTTCACTAGCTCAGTTGCATCCTGGAGTGTTGTAGGCCAGTAAAAACTATGCCAGAAGGGTTTACTAACCAGCGTGCAGGAACAATCGTGGTTTCTACACTCGCCTCCATGGATTTCTGTCAGGAGCTCGCAGCCTTCTTCCCTTGTGATGCACCGCATTAGGACGCCGTTGGCACCACGCCGGTAGAGATCCCCTTCTACCAGTGTGTATCTTTTAGCCAATCTAACTATCCGGTTAGCGAATACATTATCTTCAGGAAGGAAATTGTCTTTCAAGTAGCTCCGGATCTCCGAGATCCATGCATCAGAGCTAACTTGAGGATTTGAGTCTTGCGTGCTGGGTTGCTCGGAGCTTCCTGCAGCACCTACGACCCTTGATGGACGCCATGGTAACAGGGCCATCGGGACCGCCAGCTTCGAGGTGCTGGTCTTTCCCCCTTCGCTCAGTTCGGCAGGCTGAGCTGTTGGTCTTGACAATCTCCGAACGAAGGTTCCGTCAGGAGCTGGAGCTCTGGTTGAAGCTTTCATCGAGAATTCGTCGGCTTCAGCGTTGTTGAGACGCTGGACATGGCAATGATCCAAGACGTCGAAGTCCATCTGAAGCTTCTGGACTTCAAGTAGGTATGCAGCTAGTTGAGGGTTGTTGTGGCAGCATTCACCTTTGGCTTGTTTTATGACGAGTTGTGAGTAACCCTTTACCAACAGCTGCTTGACACCATATGATAGTGCCTCCTTGAGCCCATAGATTATTCCTTCATACTCCGCCATGATGTTGGTCGCCATGAAGTCAAGGTGAACTATGTATTTGACCTTCTCCCTGGTCGGAGCGAGGAGAAGGACTCCAGTTGTGGGTCCCTGCTTTTGCACGGAGCCGTCGAAGTAGAGAGTCCAGTGAGGTTCGGTGAAAACCGGAACCTTGGGTTCCAGCTTCTGCTCACTGGGGCCCCCAGGATTTGATGTAGAGGGGGTCCATTCCACCACGAAGTCCGCTAGTGCTTGACTCTTAATTGCTTGTCTTGGGACGAATTCAAGATCAAACTCGGCCAATTCCACTGCCCACTTTGCAATGTTCCCAGTAGAGTTGGGGTTATGCAAGATTGCACGCAGTGGATAAGAAGTTACCACTGAAATCTTGTGAGCTTGGAAGTAGTGTCGGAGCTTCCTAGAAGCAATAAGAACTGCGTAGAGCAGCTTATGCACCTCCAGGTACCGAGTTTTGGCATCATGAAGTACTTCGCTGATGAATTACACTGGGCGTTGGACTATCTGGACCCTCCCGAAGGGGCCCGGAGCTTCCTCCTCATCAACCCAGGCCCTCCCGGAGGGGTCCGGACCTTGTTTGGAGACGTCAGAGTCGTCTTCAACGGAGGTGTAAACAGCCTTCAAAACCTGTTTAGGGTCCTAAAAGCCTAACTCCTCTTCAGTCGAAGCTTCATCGACTTTAAGTTTTCCTTCCCTTTGACGAAAAGGAACTTCTTCCTGACGCTTGTTGTAGCGCTCGGCGAGGTTTTGGACCTCTCGGCAGCCTTCCAGGTTGTGGCTATTCGACTTGTGTATGGGACACCACATCTTGGAGCTGTCACCGTCTTCAGACGAAGGCCGAGGTCGTTTCTCGAGGCATGGCCCCCGGCCACCTGGAGCTGTGGCAGCAGCGGCTGTTGGTGTGCCAGCCGACGGCTTCTTCTTGTCGTTGGACTTTTTCTTCTTCTTGCCACTCCCGGAGGTAGTGGCTTCACCCTTAGAGGACTTTTTGTTGTCCTCCGGAGGTGTTTGGGAGTGCATTTCATGGCCCTCCGCATCTTTGGCGCACTTGTCTGCCAAGCTGAAGAGTTTCGTGACGCTGGTGACCTCCTTGGTCGCCAGCTTCTCCAGCATCTTCTTGTCTCGTACGCCCAGTCTAAATGCCACAATAACAGAAGCGCTTGAGATAGAAGGTATGGTGTTTCGTACCTGGGAGAACCTTTGGATGAAGGATCGCAGGGACTCTCCCCCCTTCTGCTTGATAGCAAAAAGGTCCAGTTCGGTGCCTGGTCGGGTGTATGAACTTCCGAAATTGGCGGTGAACTGTTGGCACAGTTCTGCCCAACTGTTGTTGGAGTCGGGCGGAAGGCTCAAGAACCAGGACCTGGCGGTCCCAGTCAAATCCATGGGGAAAGAATTGGCCATTAAGGCCTCATTGCCTCCAGCCGCAAGGATTGCGATGGAGTAGATTTGGAGAAACTCAGCGGGATTGACAGTCCCATCAAATTTCTACGGCAGGTGAGGCCGGAACTTCTGCGGCCATATGACCATGCGTAGGTGCATGGCCAGGGCAGAACAGCCTCCTCCTACTCCCTCAGGAGCAGGACTGTCCCGAGCCTCTCGCCTTTCGCGAGCGCGCTCGATATGGACGCGGCCATCCTGTTGACGGTAACGGCGATCAAGCTCCGCCCGAAGGTCATGAGTTGAAAGCCTGGTTACCGTATGGGTGCATCGCACCCCAGAAGGTAGCGATGTCGCCTATTGAGACGCAGCACGCCTCCTATGTTGTGAAGCGTGCGGACCAAGTCTACCTGACACGGTCCGATGCTATGATGGGGCCTGCCCCGAGGGGGGAGGACCTTGGTTGCTGATGCGATCGGCTGCTGCTGCAACCAAGTGTTCCACATTAGCCCTCCACTGCTCCATTGCACCCTGGGATGCTCCTGGAGGTGGTGGACATTGTAGAAGAGCACGTGCGACATGGAGCGCGTGTTCAGGGTTGTTGTTCGCCGATGCCGTGACCGATGCAGACACCCCATCTCGCTTTCCAGCTTGATCTGCCGGTGCAGACGGTGGCGGCGGTGGCATGACTCCTGCTGGAGCCACAGCACCTGCTGGCTGCTACATGTTGGAGGGATTGCCTCCAGCAGGTTGCGCAGCAGGGTTGCCGTTGGACGATCCAGCAGCAGAGTTCACCATCCTTGAATCTCGGGCGCTCCTACCTAGTGTGCCAACTGTCGGAGTCTGGTTCCGGCAATTCTCCCAGTACTACTGTTGGTAGCCCGCGGAGTTTGTAGTTCGGTATTGGGCGCGCAGAGATTCAGAACACGATGGCAAGTTGACACAAGGATTTACGTGGTTCGGGACGCCTAAGCATAATACCCTACTCCACAGGGTGTGTAGTTGTTGTGTTGAGCGTCTGAGCACTTGTGAGCGTGTGTCAGAGCCGAATCTGGAAGAGGTCTCTAAGAGTCGAGAGCGCCCCCCGTGTATCGCTCGACCAGTCCTTTTATAGTACAAGGACAGGTCCTTACATCATTAGCCTGGCCCGACATGTGGCACTGACGGTTACTGATGTCTAATACCCAATTAATGAGTTTAATTACCCATAATAGTGTGGTAATGCGCCCTGATAGTGTCATTACTGGTATTAAGGGCGCTCTGATCGTGTGTCATTAAGATGGTATTAATGACACTTAATCGAGTCTTGAAGTCTTTGATTTTCCCTTGAACGGGTCGTTAGGGGTCCACTAGTCTGATTGTTGAGGCTGAAGGTCCGGCGGCTGGGCACGTGGCAGCTCCGGAGCTTACTGTCTGGAACGGGAAGGTCCGGTGCAGTTGTACACATGTCAGTACCAGAGCTTCCCTCTGTCGGGGGTTAGGTCCGGGGGTGCCGCGCAGGTATTTAACCCGGAGCTTTCCCATGTGTGGGACGTAGCTCCAGTTGCAGTATACACGTGGCAGCACCGGGACTAACCATAGAAGGGAAGCAGGTCCGGTCCCATATGACACGTGGGGCCTTCGGAGGTCTTCAACTCAGACAGGTGAAGTTCCTTTGGTCTTTTTGCAGTCCCAAGGGGTATTCGGTACACAGGGTACCGACACTTATGAATAAAGAAAATCAAGAGATTCACAAGGTTGATCAATTAACTGATAATCACATGAGGGAGGACGTATAGTTTCAAATATCCACATACTCAAACCTAAACAAGTCAAGGATGAAGGTTCAAGCTTTTGCTTAGCTAGAAAGGACATTGAGTAATTGGTTTCCCTGGTATTACTCAATGAAAAATATCTATGCAACAAATGATAAAACATAAGGATGTGAGAAGATCAAGGTCATTAGACATTAACGAATGGTTTGGAAGGAGATACAAAGTCTTGCTTAGATTTTTAGTATAATCATGCATCATATCTTTCTTGTGCCATTAGTAATGGTGCTTCATGATGCATCACATGTTGTATGGTGCAATGCACATGCATATGGTATGGTGCAAATGGTGCATATGTATGGTGCACAATGGTGCATATTTATGATGCATACAAGGTTTTTTGCACATAATCGGTTGTTCCACTTTTAATGATTCGCAATATGTATGGTGCATTATCTTTTATGTGGTGATCAAGAATGAGTAAAACAATTCTACTCGATTAAGGAATATCTCAACTTTGTAAGTTACGGATAACTGGGTCATGAAGTGGTGCTAACAAAGGATGCCACCTTTTAGTCTTGACCAAGTTCGTGAATCCTTGAGAAGAGCGTTGGCAAGAATTATCGGGAACATACTACGGAATCCTAATCTTTATGTTAAACTGATCTTGTATTCGGACTTTGATGATTTGAAGACGCAACTCCATTTCATCGCTTGGTGTTAATAGAATCCGTTGTAGAATATCGGTTAATCGAACATCATGATTAACTTGGTTGCGCTCCATCCCCTTAAGTTTTGGTCTAGTAACTTTCATAATTTTTTCCATTGAGTATTCATATGAACCCCAGTCAGTACTATTTAAGTTGAAAGTTATGGTCGAAGAAAGATGAAACAAAGCTGGTGAACATTACTTGTTGGGACAGATTCATCAGCTAAGAGGTTACAAACGGTCCTATGGCGTCGAAGGCTAAATCTGAAGAGCCGAAGGATATCATTGGTTAATCACAGGCGTTTAGCCGAGGAGTACAATAGGTTTTACACCGTATGGCAAATGGATTAGGATGGTGAACTTCGGAAACTAAACATGGAACTGTTTTACCGGTGTAATAGATTCAAATTTTAATATATGTATATAGTAGAACCAAGGAGTTTCAGGTATACAAAATTTTTTGAATACAATCTACTCTTTACAAGATGTATCATTTTCCCTATGAGAATTCCCAGATCAGATAGAATGAAGGTTGGAAGTGGAATAACATTAAGAGATGCTTTCGGTAAAGTATTCCTTTTAGAAACCTCATTCACATGAAACGGAAACTTTCGAATGGGATTTCCAAAGTCCACTGAACTACAACAGCAAGTGAGGATCAAAATAGTGTTGATAAACAGTTAATGGATGTGAAAAATGAAGCAAGGAAATGAATTCAAGCTCAAATGACAAAGGAAACTTGAAAACTTGAGTTCCAGTCACAGTTTCAGTTCCATCTGACCAGTTTGGAATAATTTGAAAATTTCAACCACTTAGAGGCAAATTAGAACTTGAGTTGAATTACAAAGTTTTATTGCACTTAAATATCTTTCCATAATGTATTTGTTTGCCTCCATATCGGTTCTGGTGGAGGAGATATGAATTTTCAGTCGGACAAAGTTCCAGATTTTTTGGAAAACTTTTGACAGCTTCCCTATGTATGTTGTGGATTTGGCCACAGTTTAACAAATATATAATATAAAAATTTGCTAAATTTTTTAAATTACAAACATTTTAATACACCTAACAAGGATTCCATAAATGTATAACATGAAGCCATTCGATGTTTCTATTAAGAGATATGATAAAAATGGTATGAGGTCCAGAAACTGTCCTAATGTCTGTCCAGATTTGGCAGGTTTTGGGAATTTCAAGATTTCACTATGTTCTTGGGGAATTCTGTCCTAGATATGAAAAGAAAGTTTGTAGAAGAATCTCAGATTTTTGCATCTATTTATAGCACGCCTTCGTTGAATAAGTCCACTGGGAGTTATGGATTCTTAAAACCAGGTCAATTGCTGGCAGAAAACAGCACACTCTTGTTTTTGAAACCTATGAGTTTAAAACCTACTCCAACTTTGAAGCTTAGTCAAAATCAAAGCTCGATAGCTAATACTAATATTCTTACATCTTCTTGAGTCCATTTTATAGAAATCTACATTAATGCATCGATGGAATACATGGCGGTACTACATGTCTCACCAAAGAAAATCCTAACCGAATTGTACTGGCATATACGTATCAATCGGTGGCGCTATAAACAGTCACTCGGAAACATTTTCTAAGTGCAATAATATCGTGTGGTTTGTGTACCTTCATAAGACACTCAATTTACAAAACAATCATTATGGTGGCATACGGCACGGCCCGCACGGGTGATCATTTCAGACAGTAACGATAATATATATGAAAGTAAGAACATATGTCCCTTATCATTCTATACGGGCCGTCCCGAGATGAGCCACGTCTCGAGGTACATGACCGGGTTTTATACAACCCAACGGGGGTCCCAGGTCTTTGCCTAATGCTGCACCAGTAGGAGGTGCTTTTGCTTGTTTCTTAAAAAACACACTACGTGCTTTTCAACCGCACGATAGGTCGCCATGTAATTTATCTCTTGCGCTAGGGACCAGCACTGCGTATGGCGCTTTGAACATTGAACGTTCAAGAGTTGCATACTTCGTGTTTTTGACCACACGATGGGGTATCCTTGCTTTTGACTAAAGCATGCCTGGGAGCAGCGTTTCATATGTTCCCAGAACTATGAAAAGGTTAAGAGACTCATATTAACTTCCGTGCAAAGTTGCGGGGAACAATCACATGCTACATCTCGTGTTGTGAGCTTACCACAATTCCACCTTACCTCTTACCTGACGACGGAGCGTCGTCACAGAATATAATAACAAGTATGTTAGTATTGCCACATTAATAACTATGCTAATAGTAGACCTTATGTGGGCATAGTAACTAATCCTCACTCAACAACTTAGAAGTTTTTAAAAATAGTCTCTTTTTGAGCGTGCTGTTCCCAATGCAGCTCTGATACCAGACTGTGAGGACCAGGGTCTCGATATTCTCAGAATCACGTTGGATGGTGCCGTGCGATGCGCCACCCAACGGCACACACGGAAAGAATACATGAAACATTCCAAATTTTTATTTCATAAGATAATCGAGTTTATAACATAGTCCACATAAGGAGTAAATAAGCAGGGGAAAGAATATACTCAAACTTTCAACTTATCTAAGCACGACAGAAGACGTCCATGTCGCGGATGCTTCTTACTAGCAACACGAAGAAGATAAAGTAGCAGCAAAGTTCCTCATGAGCTATACACCTTGGAAAGTATGAGGTCTTACGGGCAACCACAATAGCAGCAGTTGAACTATTACCTGCAAAACCACATATATAGCCCCCGTGAGCATGAAGGCTTAGCAAGACTTAATCGTCTCACCTAGAACATGGATCTCTACATGCAGGAACTCTAAACATAGGAAAATTGAATTGCATAAATAAACTCTGTAGTATCGAAGAGCACGTGAAAAGCTACCAGAGAGGGGTGAATGGTAGATTAAAAGTTTTTCAGCGGAAGTAACAAAAACCGCCCGGTAGAAAATCGATCTGCTAAAGAAATTGTGTGTGCAACTATTTTCAATGTTTTCAACCGTGACAAAACAAGTATAGATAGTAGAGAATCAAGTCAAGGAACCAATGCAACAATAATCACATGAAACACTAAGTAGAAATTGAGGTATGATGAAAACACTAACGAAGCTCAATCTGTTCTACCTGATCTAAAAACAAATCAGCAATGCTACAAAGAAACTCATGCAGATCGAAAACCAAAAATTCAATGACTGTGAAATTTTCACAGATGATAAAGAATCAATTTGTGAAGACAATCCAAAAAGAATAATGTCAATTGGATCTGTAAAACGTGAGTTATGATCAAAACACCAAAGAAACATCGTTCTATCCAGAAACTCGGCGAGAAAAACTTGTCAGAAACAAGTCGGACGAACAAGGCACAAAATCTCCTCTAAAACTATGATCTTTATTCAATAGAACACAAGAGGAACAGCCCAAAGTCGTCTTACCATGAGCCCTGGTCTCCCTTGCTTATATAACCAGACCAAAGGCCAACCCAATCCTAACTAGGATTCTAATCCTACTCAGTTTTAACCGAAACTTTTTGTAACTGCTCAAGACTCTTCCATACACAGATAGAATCAATCTTAAGACTTCCAAAGACCTTAGCAACATCCTAAACATTACTATAACAACTTAACTTTGTGACCCACACGAAATTTAACCAGAACTAACACGAAACCTTCCATAAACAAATCATAACCACCTCAGCAGCTACCTGAGGAATAATCGACCCGGTTGGACCTTCAAACCATATCTTCACTTCCATATCTCCCCAGCGGTGGGACTTGGCCCCTCGAGTGTGACGGGCTCCCAAGACGCCACGTGTAGGGACGGGACATCACCCAACCTTGGGGGAGCACCCCGGTACAGCCACGTGGCACGGAAAGCCAGGACCAGCACCCCCCCCCCCCCCCACGGGAAAGAGCCCAAAGCTGCCACGTCCCCTGACGAGCCCCGGAGTTGCCACGCGTCACGGAGGACCAGGTCTGATCTCCCCAGCGGATATAAGCCCCGACACTGCCACGTGTCCCGTAGCTTGCCTCGGAATGTAAGATGCGGGAGTCAAAGGATCGTGTGCCCTGCTCAAGTCAAGCATTGAAGACACGCACCCACCTCCGGCGCACAACGTGGAGCATGCCAACGGTCAAAGGCCGCTATGACAAATCGTATCAAAGTGAAGGCACTGCAGGCCTATCCCACTTGGCCAAGTGGGTAGCGTGCGACAACAAGACAGGTTGACGGGACGCCTTCTGCCACCACCAGAAACGGCGCGTGGGCTACTGACAAGAGAGGAGGCAAGACGGCGAGTCTTCACTGCCTCAGTCAGAGATAGCTAATGCGAGAAGCCTTAGATCTTTGGGATAAGATCGCCCCAGGACCACCTGTTGGGCCCCGAGACCTCACTTGTAAGGCGTCTGCCCTTGTCTATAAAAGGCCCGAACCGCCACCGTTACAAAGGACCGAGCATCACACACGCATACATACATACTAGCAATACCACCCACCGTGGAAGATGGTGTTATGGTCATTGTGGCCCGAACCACATAAAACCATTGTGTCATACTCTCTTTCGCTACAACACTTGATTGAGGCTTAAGCCCCACCGAACAAAGAACCTTCGCGGGCTGCTCCTTAGCAGATCCGGGGGAAGTGTCGCATTAACACTTCGACATTTGGTGCACCAGGTAGGGGCTTTTTCCCCCATAAAAGTGGTAGCGCTTACATCACCATGGTGTTCATCAAGCCTTCGAGTAGCAGCAAGATCAAGCCGCGAAAGGTCGACCAGCATGTCGACGAAGACATGGAGATGGAGTTCCAGAGTTTGAAATGTGCCGTGGAATTGGTTCACCAAGCAATGAACTGCGACATCAACAGCAATTGCGAGCATCAAAATGCGCTCCACGTCATCTGTTGAGGATCTTGGGAACCCACATCCAGGAGTGCGATCAAGACCCTGCATCGGGCAATGGCCTCAACAGCCTCTACTCATGCCCTGGCACCGCATCATAGATGTACAGAGACTCCAATCTTCTTCGACACGTTTGACTTCCACGAGAACATGGCGGGAGCCGGGCTTCTGCCCCTCCTCATCGCCCCCACCATAGCCAACGTGAAGTTCTTCCACATCATGGTAGATGGTGGAGCCAACCTCAACGTCATCAGCCGTGCGACCTTCGACAAGCTGAAAATCCCCGTGCCCAAGCTCACCCTATCGAGACCATTCTCAGGGGGGTAGGACCAGAGAGTGTTATCCTGTACGGCTGCATCCACCTCCGGGTGGCCCTCGGGAAACCCGAGAACTTCAGGATGGAGAATATCCTATTCGACGTCGTGGAGGCTAGCCTCCCCAACCACGCCATTATCGACAGGCGAGCCCTGTATCGGTTTATGGCTATAGCCCACTACGGCTACCTCGTCCTCAAGATCCTGACATCCTCCAGCGTCGTCAAGATCTACAGAGATTGTGTTGTTGTGGTGACAGCTTTGGAGAAGCTCCGAGCGCTAGCAATGGCTCCAGCACCTGTCCCGAGTGATGCTGGGCTGAGTAAGCCTTCGCCAGACCAACGCGCGCGCAGTCGCGCTGCTGCACCATGAGTATAGCCCTCTGACAACGACAACGTGCCCATCAAGACAATCCATATTGGCTCTGATACTACTCAGACCACCCGTATCACGGCGAGTCTGGAAAACGAGCAGGAATCGGTGCTCACCGCTTTCCTACGAGCTAACATCGATGTCTTCACCGAGCAACCATCACAGATGTCAGGCATCCCTAGGGAAGTGATCGAGCACCATCTGAAGATTTACCTCGATGCCCAGCCACAACAACAGAGGCCCCGTAAGCAGTCCATCGAGCCGCAAAACTTCATCCGCGAAGGTATTAAAGAAGTTACTCGATGCTGGCTTCATATGGGAGGTCAACCATCCCAGGTGGCTGGTCAATCCTGTTGTTGTCCACAAGGCTGGCAGTAAGCTCCGGATGTGCATCGACTATACCAACCTCAACAACGCATGTTCTAGAGATCCTTTCCATCTCCCTAGAATAGATAAAATCGTAGATTCAACCTCGGGATGCGATATGCTGTGCTTTCTAGATGCCTGCTCTGGGTTTCACCAAATCCCAATGTCTAGAGAGGACGAAGAACATATCGCATTTATAACTGTAGATGGCCTTTACTGCTATATCTCCATGCCTTACGGTCTTAAGAATTCCCTCCCCACCTTTGTTTGTGCCATGCATAAAACATTTGGGGACCTCATTCAGGACCTGTTAGAGGTATATGTCGATGACATTGTAGTTAAGATCCAGACATGTACAACATTGCTAGAAAACCTAGCCCTAGTCTTTGATAGATTGCAGACCACGCGCATGAAGCTCAATCCTGACAAGTGCGTGTTCAGAGTAAAAGCTAGGAAGTTCCTCGGTTTCATAGTCTCACACCAAGGGATTGAGGCAAACCCAGAGAAGATCAAGGCGATGGAGCTGATGCGGCCTCTGGCCTGCATCAAGGACGTGCAAAAGCTTGCAGGGTGCTTGGCAGCGCTCATCAGTTTATCTCTAGGCTGGCTGAGCAGGCCCTCCTGTTCTTCAAGCTCTTACGCCAGTCCGGACCATTCATCTGGACCGAGGAAGCGGAGAAGCGTTCCGCGAGCTGAAGCGGCAGCTGACGATGCTGCTGATAATGTTGGCATCGGAGCCCATTGAGCCCCTGTACCTCTACATCGCTACAACAACAGAGGTCATAAATAGTTTTGGTTGTAGAGCGGGCCGGTCCCCAATAGCCTCAATGGGCAGAAAGGGGCCCCTGCTGCTGATTCTGAGCCCTAGAGCTTGGAGCTTGCAGGGGCCCTGACAACAAAGAAATCTCTGGGTCCCAGTCCCCAGAGGAGGTTCAGGTCCCCCTAGGTGGCCAGGGAGAGCAAGAAACCTCTGGGTCCCAGCCCCGAGATGAGGTTCGGGTCCCCCTAGGGGCCGCGGAAAGCAAGAAGCCTCTGGGTCCTAGCATCCAGCCGAGGTCTGGGTCCCCCTAGGGGGCCCCAGAGAGCAAGAAGCCTCTGGTCCCAGCCCCTAGAGGAGGACCGGGTTCCCCTAGTGGGCCCTGGAGAGCAAGGAGCCTCTGGGTCCCAGCCCTCAGAGGATAACCAGGTCCCCCTAGGGGGCCCCGGATATAAAGGAGTCTTTGGGTCCCAGCCCCTAAAGGATGCATCGGGTCCTGGAGACATGGAGTCCCCGGGCCCAGAGCAGATAGAAGAGGATGCGCTGCTTTCTCCAAGGAGATCCCGGACCATCCAACGCTCGGTCTACTTCATCAGAGAAGTCCTGCATGAAGCAAAAACAAGGTTCCTTGAAGTGCACAAGCTGATCTATGGGGTGCTAATGGTGCCGAGAAAGCTCTACCATTACTTTTAGGCACACAGAGTCTCAATGGTGACTTTGTTCCCACTGGGGGTGCTGCTGTGCAGCCCCAATGCAACAACCAATATCGCCAAATGGGTGGCCGAACTGCCGGAGTTCAAGCTCAACTTCGTACCGCAACATGCAATCAAGAGCCAAGCTCTAGCAGATTGCTGAGTGGACCCCTTCGCCAAGCAACCCAGGGAGCCAGGAAATCAGCGAGCCGAAGCCCTGAGCACCGGTGCTTAACGGACCTTACTGGACACTCTTGTTCGACAGATCCTCGCGGAAGCAAGGGGCCGGAGCCGGTGCACTGCTCACCTCTCCAACAGAGGAGCAATCCAAGGACGCAGTGCACATCGACTTCAAGGCGACAAACAACATGGCGGGGTACAAGGACATCATCTTCAAACTCACAACTACGCAGGGTCTCGGTGTCCAGCAGACGTTGGTCAAGGGAGACTCCCAGCTGATCATCAAGCAGGTCCGAGGAGAGTGCTGCTGCAATGATCCTTAGCTCGCGGCGTACCTGCTACACATCAAGAAGTTGGAAGCTAGTTTCGAGACCTTGGACCTTTGCCATGTGCCATGCACTGACAACTCCATCGCTGATGCCTTGTCAACCATGGTGTCCACAGGAGCCCCGGTCGCTGAAGGGGTCTTCGGCAGGAGGTTGGTGCGGTCAACTGCTAGGCCTGCGGGGCCTAACGAAGAAGGCGAGCCCAGCACCTCAGAGCTGGCGATCATGGCGGCTCTGCAACCATGGGGCCCGCTGTGGTTCTTTTGCATCATCGGGGACCCTAGATTACCTGGCGCGCAAGATCCAGAAGCTCAGGATAGTCCCGATGCATGGATCACAGAGATCCGGGACTATCTGAAGGACAACATCCTGCTGGAGGATCCTGTATCTGCTGAGAGGATCATGAGGATGGCGAAACGCTACACGCTTGCAGAAGGTGACCTTTGCCAGCGTGGCCCCAATGGCGTGCTACTGCAGTGCATAACTCAGGAGGAAGGTTGTGACTTGCTCGCAGAGATCCATGAAGGAGAGTGTGGGAATCACGCAGCTTCCCGCACGTTGGTTGGAAAGGCCTTCCAGCATGGCTTCTACTGGCCAACATCACTACAAGACACCGTCAAGCTGGTCAAGAGATGCAAGACGTGCCAGTTCCATGCCAAGCAAATTCACACCCCGACACAGACGCTACAAATAATCCCGCCCTCCTGGCCTTTCGTGGTCTGGGGGCTGGATATCTTGGGACTCTTCCCCAGGACAGTTGGAGGGTACCGGTTCCTCTACGTCGCTGTAGACAAGTGCACCAAGTGGCTAGAGGCAGCCCCCATGACCAACATCAACAAGGAGTCAGCAGTCAAGTTCATCATGTCAACTGTCTGCAGGTTTGGGGTCTCAAACAGGATCATCACCGACAACGGGACCCAGTTCACCAGCGCAACTTTCCATGACTACTGTGAGGACCTCGGCGTCCATGTTTGTTATGCATCCATAGCTCATCCAAAGAGCAACGGCCAAGTCGAAAGGGCCAATTCTATGATCCTCAGGAGCATCAAGACACGCACATATAACATCCTGTACAAGCATGGTGCCAAGTGGGTCGACGAACTCCCCTGTGCACTATGGGCAAGCCGGATATCACCCAGTCGCGCCACTGGAAAAACAACATTCTCCCTGGTGTATCGGGCCGAGGTCGTCCCCCCCCCCCAGAGATAGCAGTGGGCTCCCTACATGTCCGAGTGTTTGATGAAGCCTCACAGGACCAACTCCGATGAGAAGATGTTGACCTCGTCAACGAAGCAACGTGGCACACCACCATACGAAACGAACGCTACCAATAGGTGCTGAGGCGCTACCAGAAGCAGTTCGTGTGAGTAGAGAGCTCCAGACAGGTGACCTGGTGTTGCGGCACATACATTCTTGAGAAGGGTCACACAAACTCCCCCAGCTGGGAGGGCCCCCTCCGAGTAACGCAAGTATCCCACCCCGGGTGTGTCCGCCTGGCCACAGAAGAAGGAGAGCCCCTCCCCAACCCTTGGAACATAGAGCACCTAAGCATAAATAGTAGGACAATGTAGGGTGTCATGGTGCCAAGGAACGTCACGTAGGACAACCAAAGCTCTGGGGGGGGGGGGGGGGGACAGGTCTAGAATATTCATGCGTTTAGCTTGTTCCCAGACCCTATGCATGAATGCCTCCCTTGCCAACCGGAGTGGGTTGTTGCCCTATTGTCAAGCCAGTCCCCTCCGATGAATGCCAATTTGAAAAAATCAGTTTCTTTCCATGTGCTTTGTCTAATGTTCACTTAATTACCTGATTAGTTTTGTGATCAATCAAACTAGTTTCGTTCATTCGTATATTATCTTCATGTACCTGGTGAAATTTTTTCTATCATCTATAGTAGAGTTATGCAACCTTGCTGAAGGCAGACTTGTTTCAGGTACCTGCAAAGTGTCCTGGGACATCGTGGCTGCCCCCTTACTTGGGGTCCTGTGGTGCAAAATGGTCTCCCACGAAAGGCCTACGCCGAGCTGGAGGTCCAGAGCGCGCAGGCTGCTTAGCTTGGAACTGTACCCTAAGCATGCGTGTTTTGCCTCCCATTGCCATGGCTAAGTACTAAGGGCCAGGGCGCTAACACCCCGAATAAGGTGGGAGTCGGGTCCCGGGCGCTAACGCGCTAAATTATCCAAACCCCGTGTACCAGCCCAGAACTGTAAGACATGACAAAGCTAAAAAAGATACGAAAAGATCACCAACAAGTGAACAATATGCACCCCTGTTATGTGTGTAGGACATAAAGAGCAGGTTACTATGATGAGGAATGTCGGAGCACCCAGCTCTAGCACCTCCCAATGAGCCTGCCGTTGACGCACCTGCGATGATGGTGGGCAACACCAAAGCATCCATCTCCGACATCACCCAGGGGGCCTACCGTCAACGAATCTACGATGATGGTGGGCAACGCTGGAACACCCAGCTCCGGCATCACCGAAGGGGCCAACCGTCGACGTCCAAGCATGTTGACGACAGCAACAAGCGCTGATAAGTGAGTACACTCTCCTACTCTGCTCCTGGTGCTAACAAGGTTCTCTTGCGGTATCGTGTACACCAGGGGCTTACCGTTGACGCATCTACAGCGATGGCAGGCGACGCCGGAGAATCCAGCTCCAGCACCTCCCAGGGGGCCTACCAATGATGCATCAGCGACGATGGTGGACGGCGCTGGAGCATTCAGCTCCAGCATCACCCAAGGGGCCTGCCATCTACGTCCGAGCACGTCAACTACAGCAACAAGTGCGGACGAGTACACCCTCCTGCCCTGCTCTTGTTGCTAACAAGGTTCACTTGTAGTATCCTGTGCACCAGGGGCCTGCCGTCGATGACTTTACGATGATAGTGGACGACGCCGGAGCAGCCAGCTCTAGCACCTTCCAGGGGGCCCACCGTCAATGACTTCACGACGATGGTGGACGACGTCGGAGCAACCAGCTCCGGCACCTCCCAGGGGTCCTACTATTGATGACCTTACGACGATGGTCGAGGACACCAGAGCATCCAGCTCTGGCACCTCCCAGGGAGCCTGCCATCGAGACTTCACGATGATGGTGGGCTACGCCAGAGCATCCAGCTCCAGCACCTCCCAGGGGGCCTATCGTCGGCAACTTCACAACGATGGTGGATGACGCCAGAGCATCCAGCTACGGCACCTCCCGGGGAGGCTGCCATTGAAGACATCAAGACGATGGAGGGCGACACCGGAGCAGCCAGCTCCGACACCTTCCAGGGGGCCTGCTGTCGATGACAACACTAAAAAAACCATTGCTCCTGGAAGGTACACGCCAAGACCAATCATTCATGCTCTCCCACTCCTTTGGGGGCCAGTCGAAGACATCCTGTGCTCAAGTGGTGGGCATACCCAACAATTTGGCCACGCCTACCAGGGCGCCTCTAAGGGGGGTTTCCATAGGTAGGACATCAACTAGCAACAAACCGGTCGTGTCAACTGTGCAATCGTTGGTCCCTAAAAAGCTAACGGCATCAACAAAAGCTCTTCAAAACCTTACACAGAGAAGGAATTGGGGCAACAATTCGAAAGCACATGACAAGCCAACAAGCAAAACAACATGGATTCAAATTCATAAACAATTATTTACACAAGGGGGTCATCCCTGGATACAAAAAACATACTGCTTGGGTGCCGCCAGCCACAATCCAACTGGAACCAAGAGGCCACCTGCTTGCCAAAGTCATGGACTACAGCTCTCGCCTCTTCCTCTCGCTCGTCAAGGTGGCCTTTCTCCACCGTCTGCAGCGAGATCATCGGATACCAGCTCCGAAAGCACACCAAGACAAGGGAGGCCACCAGCTCAGACAGCTCCCTTCCCTCGACCTCTAGCCGCCTTGCAAGGACGGTGTTTACTGCCCCCAACGTCGAGCACAGGGAGTCCAAAGCTGGGAGCAGCTCGACCACCCCATGAGACGGCTCCCCGCACGGCACGGGACCAAGACCGAGGGGTTCCAACACCGCCCCAACACGGGCCAGGAAGTCCCGGACCACTTGGGCCTCGGCCGCGCGGGAGGCCTGGAGGCTCTCCGCCTCTCTCCGCGCAGTCTCCTCCTTGTCGGAAAGCTCCTGAGCATGACGCTCCAGATCTTCCTCGCAGCGCTTGATGGTGAGCTCTAAGTCCTGCAAAGCCCGATGTTTCTCCTCCAGGCTACAGGATACCTCCTCCTCCTTCACCGCCAAGTCTCGCTCCGCATCGGCAAAGGCAACGTCATGGCGGATGTTGACGGCTGTTATGTACCAATTTCATTCGTCAATTTAACTCAATTATGTGAAGGATTTGTCATTTCATGCACACATCACCTTTCTATCTAACCCAATTCCACTTGGACTTGGAGAAATATGTGTCTGCAGCATTTTATGCAGAAAATGAGGAAATGTAGAGGGACCAATCTTGTAAAATATCATCCCAGCCAATCAGGTGATGACACGTGGCATCCCATGGATCAAATGGCCCACAAACAGAAGTATCCGAGGAGATCCAACAGTGTTGCACCCATATACATCAAGGGGACCCACCTGGAAGCCACCTGGAGAAAGCACACGAGAATTGGTGCCTTGACCAGGTCGGCCAAACCAGGGGTTCGGCCGACCTCTTCCTGGCGCCAAACTTGGTCAAACTCCACGTGTTTGCTCCTCCCGGCTCCCTGGAGTCAATGGTGACTAATTTGCGCGCTTTTGGTGGCAGGAACCGACCTCAACACTAGTATAAATTGGACCCCCTACCCCTCACTTCAACACACACCACTTGAGCTTCATCTCTATTGTATACACTATCATCCATAGTCTTAGAGGAGTTAGGTTGTAGAGAGGAGAGTCTCTAGTCCCAAGTCCAAATTGGGAAAGGAGTAAGGAGTCTCTCTCTTCCCAATCCTACATTGGGAAAGGTATGGCTCATGTATTCTTTCTTGTATTTGTACCTTTTTGCATAATAAAGATAGTATCTTTAGTCTCTACTTATACATATACTTGGGCAAAGCGTTTCTTGTTTATTTGTGGAGTCCATGTATGTGGAAGGTATAGCTCCTATGACTATTTCATCATGAACATATCTCATTATCATAGAACCTATAGACCCCCACTATAGTCTAGTTAATTATAACATAACTAGGTTATTATGGATAATTATGTTGTGTATCAACATTGGTTCAATGATGATTCAATTCATTGCCTTAGGATGGATTGTGCCTAGGCTCTTAAGGTAATTACTTAATATGCTAGCATGGTGCTAGGATAGCTAAGTAGCATTGGATGTCTTGTAGACTCACGGTTTGAAGAGGTAGGCAGTAGGTGGTGACAGCCCTATCTGTCCTTTGTAATCCTCCACATTCGGCTATGCCACAGGCTCTTAGCGGGAGTCGCCCTAGTATTGCTAGGGGTAAGCCCATACCCGATGTGTTGAACCACATAGCATAAGTATTCACTATTGATCTAGCTTATGAATAATTAGTTTAGACTATGTATATGTACAATAGAGCATAGTAGGAGTACCTCCATAACTCTCAACCTTAACTAACCTCTAGGATCCTTCTATCCCCCTTAGACTTGAAAGCTTTTGTGTGTGTCGCACTACCTCCATTATTATTTTATCCATCCTTACTAGATCCTTACCTAGATCTTTCTACCCTTTTCATTTGATGAATGATTGTTATAGCTCTACCCCGCCTTCCTTTGGGATCAAATAAATGACACCCTTGGGAATACTCTTAATGGGAAATGCTACAATGATATCTCCGTGCACTTGCGGAGTTCACTCTGTGATCCAATAAAACCATTAACAAGCATTTCTGACACATCAGTTGGACATGTTTAGTTAATGGTGCATATGTAATACCAACAAGTATTTCTGGCACTATTGCGAGGGATGATTTGTTAGTATATCTTAGGAGCCGTCAACAAGCATTTCTGGCGCCGTTGCCGGGGAAGGCAAATAGATATATAACATGACTGAGTGAATAGGATAGAACCCTTGGTAGGATTTTAGTAGGATAACCATTTTTGTTTTCGCATTTTAAATGTGAAAACAGGGTAGTGTATGTCTGGTTTCCGCCTACCGGAAAACTTTGTTGAAGATCCCGAATCTCTTCTGAGAGATCGACCCCATGTCGTTAGTCCTCAGAAGATTCGAGCGACAAGGCAAGCCAGCATTTCTGCACCAACAATCCAAATGCCAATGGCCCAGAAGACCCTTCGTGAGTTCTCAGCTCTCTCTGCTAACAATGTGCCTATTGGGCCCAATGTTAACACGGGAGATGTGAACTTCGAGATCAAAACTGGCCTTATCACTATGGTGCAAGCCAACCCATTCCGTGGGAAGGCTAATGAGGATGCAAGTGCTCACCTGCAACAATTTCTCGAGATCTGCAGCACTTTTAAGATCAAGGACGTGGCTCCAGATGCGGTCTGCCTAAGACTGTTCCCATTCTCTCTCCTTGGGAGAGCGAACAGTGGTTCTACGAGAACCGAAGTGATGTAGACACTTGTTAGAAATGTTCTACGGCATTCCTCGCCAAATTCTTCCCGTTGGGCAAAACCAATGCCCTATGTGGAAGGATTTCCAGCTTTCAGCAAGAGCCCAAGGAATCTATTCCCGAGGCATGGGAAAGGCTTCAGGAGTACATCCTAGCCAGTCCCCACCATGGGATGGATGACTGGCTTCTTATTCAAAACTTCTATAACGGGCTGATCCCATCAGCTCGTGACAATTTGGATGCTGCTGCTGGAGGAGCCTTCTTCTCATTGACGGTGCTGAAAGCTAAAGACCTTATTGAGAAGATGGTGTCCAACATGGGATGGAACGATGAGCGTCCCCATACCCAACAGTGAGGCATGCACACCTTGAAGGAGGTGGATATGATCGCTGCAAAATTGGACGTCCTAATGAAGAAAATTGATGGACAAGCCAGCGGTGAAGTGTCTGGCAATGCCTATGCCCTAGACTCTCACATCACGTGTGAAGCCTGTGGCGACACGGGTCATATGGGCAATGATTGCCTAGAAACCCGTGAGGATGCCTTATACCTCGCCAACAATGGAAATTTCAACAACAACAACGGCTATCGTCCAGGAGGTCAAGGGTGGGGTCAACAACGCCTATTCTTTCAAGGAGGGTACAACAACAATGGAAACCCTAGAAATCAACCCAACTTGAGAGAACTTGCCATTAGCCAGCTCAAGATCAATGAGGCCCTATCCAAGAAGTTGTCAGCTAATGACAAGACCCTAGAGAATATCAATGCAAAGATGGAAGGACTATCCTCGGCCTTCAAGAATCAACTGAGCTTCAAAAAGATGCTCGAGACTGAGTTGGCTCAGCTGGCAGCTGCTATTCCTCCGATGGAAAATGACAAGATGCCAGGCCAGCCAAAACCTTCGACGGAAAATGTCAACATGATTTTCGTACAAGAGAGCAACTGGCAGAAGGACCCTGGATGTCCTACCATTTCATGCTCAATTGGGGCTCACTACTTTGACAAGGAACTTTGTGATCTGGGAGCAAGTGTTAGTGTGATGCCCAAGGTTCTGTTCGGCCAGCTGAACTTCATAGAGCTGACTCCAACACCAATGTAGCTACAACTGGCTGACTCTTCAGTCCGTTATCCAGTGGGTATTGCTGAAGACGTCCCAGTGAAGATCTGGAACTCCTTATACCCATGAATTTTGTGGTGCTACACATGGACACTGAGAAGGATACACCACTCATTCTTGGGCGTCCATTCCTAAGCACTGCAAAAGCTCGCATAGATGTCAGAGCTGGAAAAATCCACTTCCATATCAATGGCAAGGAGGAAAAGTTTAACTTTTGGCCTAGAACAGAACAATGCTCCATGATTCGAATCAAGTATGGGCCGAATGATAAACACATTAGAAAGGTCGAAGTCACACCTCCAAAGGTGGACTCACTCATTGCATTCATGAGAAGACTAATCTATGAGGATAATTCGTCATTTCAACCACGCCGATATCCAAAGGCGACGGAATCATATGGACCTTCCTGAAGGCCCAAGTCCACCAAGCCGCCAAAGAAGGAATGGCGGAAGAAGCAAGACAAGCCGTCCAAGCCCATCCCTCCGGGCCCAGATGTGAAATGAAGATGGATGAATGTCCATCTCATCGGACGGTGGTGAGACCTACGCCAATAGGTCAAATTGGTAGTTATCCCACTTTATTTTTCTTTCTTTCTTTTTTTCACCCCATTTGGATTTTACCCGTTGCATATTTGATTTTTCCTAGCAAGTTGAGAATTTTATATTCTCAACTATCATTTTTCTTTCTTTCTTTACAAAAGAAAATTTTTGTTGGATTTGAAAAAGGGTTTTTATTTGAAAAACAATTTTTCTGAGCTGCACATGTGGCATTTCACCAACGTGCTAACTGTATAGCCGTTGGGGAGCAACTTGCCAAAAGGGGAACCAGGGGGACACCTGTCAGGTCGGCCGAACCCCCTGGTCGGCCGAATAGGGAGTGGAGCCAAATTGGCTCCCCTTCCTGCAACGGCTACATTTTGAAACCTAAGTGACCGTTGGAAGGTGCACCCTATAAATAGTGGCCGTGAAGAGCACTTCTCTTCACACACCACATCATTTTACACCTCTCCAAGTCACTCTCTAGCTCACCTTGTTTTTCTTGCTCTACATTGCAACACTCTTGCTCAAATCCATCCCCAAAAAGATTTTCTTTTGTTTGCATTTGCATTTTACACTCAAGCTTTCAAGAGGAGAAAATTCGTTGGGAGTTTTGTTTTCCAACCATCGCTTCTTTTCGGATTTTTCTTGCCCTGTTTTGTTCTTGCTTGTTGAACTCAAAAAGACATGAAAAGGTTGTTCGGAAAGAGGAAGGGGGCTGCAAGCTCAAGCCATGGTGAAGGTTCTAGTGCACGCCTCTCTTCCATGGGTACAAGCCCAATGAGGAGAAGTTTGTGTGAGGACACTCCCATGGAAGAAAGAGGCAACCCACACAAACTTCTTCATGACAACGACCTCGACATACGAAGCGAAGTTGAAGATCAAGCACGCAGGCTTCTCCAAGATCGTGAGTTCCGCCACACCAAGGCTTATGATCCACATTGATCTCCAAAATAGGTATGGAGTCCGAATTTCTTTCCATTTGGCATGCAATTGGATTTGATGACTTTGCTCACGTAGAGGAGAAAGGTTCACACCTTCTCACTATCCAATTCCTTTGCACACTAAGAATAGGATTTGATGGTATTTCTTTTAGATTATTTCAAAAAGAATACAACATCCTATGGAAAGAATTAGGTAGCATCCTAGGCTTCCATAAATGGTGTTTGCTGACAATTTGCCTAAGTTTAACAAACAAAGTTTTTGGCATGAGCTAACTAGTGAGGTCACGTGTAGGGCTCCTAGGAATAGCCACATCCAAAACCCTAGGGGAGATGTTAGGGTTGTGCGAGATGATGAATTGAAAATTTTGTTTGCCATGACTAAAAAGACAAAAGTTGCTCTAGTCAAAGTCATGATGACACAATGGTTAGATAACATTTCAAAATCAGGACCAATTGAATGCACTTCATTGATTACTCATATTGCTGAAAGGGTAGGAGCACTTAAATACTCTTCATTTGAATATATTGAAACTGAAAGAGCATTAATTGATGAAGACTATTTAGTGCAAGGACATACCCTTAAGCATGATCAAGATGGGTTCTTGATATTTTTCTATCCCGACTTTGTCAATGAAATTCGGTTACCTAACCTAGATTTTCATTTGTACAAATGCTGAAGACTAACCATTGACCTTCTTCACCTTGAAGAAGCAAGAAGAAGTAATGTCTCTGGCAAGGTAACAAGGAATCGTGCGAGGGCTGCAGCCACAGGCATGCCACCAATAATCTCTCCGGTCCATGAATACCAAGAGGAAGAGAACCCAACAGGTTATGCACCCGGATGGACTCAACCTCTCACATATGAGACTAGGGGATCATCTTGGCAAGAATGGCAAAGGGATCCACCCTTATCCTCTTGAAGCTCCAGCAGCTTGCCCCCAACGTCCATGAGAGGATGTCGTTCCTTTTCGGCTAGAAGTCATCATGACTATGGCCAAGGAATGACGGACATCACTAGACGTATGGGAGAACTTGAAGTAAGAATGGGTGATATCTACAGCACACTCCAGGAGCATGTTCAAGGCACCCAGGATTGGCAACAACACATGGATGCTCAATTCACCAACTTCAACACAGCGCTACAACAACAACAAGTCGATCTTGCAGCATACTTCCATCATCAAGGGTTCAACCCTTATCACGGAGGTAGTTAAAGAACAAGCTTGGGGGAGGACCCCCACTTGAGGTAACATGTATCACATTCCTTGCATATTTATTTTCCATCCATCCATCATCCACCTTGCATATAAAAAAATAATAGGTTAGATTTGCTTTCATCAAATAAAGATGTGCGGTAAGAATGATTTAGAATTCACATAGATGAAATGATGAATAGTTGCTCTGTTTTATTTTCCTAAGTCTCTAGATTACAACTTGCTACTCTCCGAATATTGCTTTCATTGGTTTGAAATACTTTTACCTTAATTTGGAAGTTGTGGGTAGCAAAAGCTTGATCTAATTCTAGGTTGTTGCGAGATTAGAATTGGTAATAGGGCTGCTAGTCCTAGTTTGAAAGTAAAGCTTAGATTTCCGGAGAAATTCTAAAAAGATTTAAGTTTCCCTCAATTGATTAGAAATACCTACCAAATCCATATGATGTTTATACATAGACAAAACTTTATGCATATGCTATTTGCTTTCACATTGAGCCTAGTCAAACTAGTATAGCCCTATGTGAGAAATCATTCAACTCTTTTTGGATTCAAGACTTCACTTGCACATGCTATACTTCTACACTAGAAGTAAGCAAAACGTCCATCATATCCACCATACCACAATAAAAAGAGAAACTCCATGTTATTCATGTTTAGCACTCTCTTCAAAATTCATTGCAAAGAAAGGGAGCAGAAGACATGGCTACAAAAAGGAAATGAAAAAAAAGCATGCTTACATCATAATCATGAGAAAAAAAAAGAGAAAAACAGTAGCCATGTTTCATCCCTGCAAAAGAAAGAGAGATTATACCAAAAAGGAGTTATCTCAAGTATCCACTTCCACTCCATCACACATGCACTAGTCTTGAATCAAAAAGTTTTGAATTGAATTCTCCTAAGGCTTACTCTTTTGACTTAGAAATATATGTTATGCAAATATGCCTACTTACTAGTAGGAATAGTAGAGGCACAATGCTTTGGTGAGGAAATATTTCTATCCACAAAGGAGTGACTGAGAGAATTAAATTGAGGTACTTAATATCTAAATTGAATTCTCCAGGATTTAAGTGGAACTTGGTTTCTAGCCTATGTTTGCCCCATTTTCTATTCTACCTTTCAACTACTCATGAATATGAGAAAGCATAAGCCCCATGATAACTTAAGAAGGGTAGAGTATCATAGCCAATTTCTACAATACTAGGTAGAGTATCTGGTTGTGCATTAGATACTTTTGAAAATAACACATTGTAGCAACTCCTGATCATCAAGCTAAAGTCTTGACTTTGCTCGGGACGAGCAAAGGATAAGCTTGGGGGAGTTTGTTGACGGCTGTTATATACCAATTTCATCTGTCAATTTAACTCAATTATGTGAAAGATTTGTCATTTCTCGCACACATCACCTTTCTATCTAAACCAATTCCACTTGGACTTGGAGAAATATGTGTATGCAGCATTTTATGCAGAAAATGAGGAAATGTAGAGGGACCAATCCTATAAAATATCATCCCAGCCCATCAGGCGACGACACGTGGCATCCCACGGATCAAATGGCCCACAGACAGAAGTATCCGAGGAGATCCAACGGTGTTGCACCCATATACATCAAGGGGACCCACCTAGCAGCCACCTGGTTCGGTCGACCTCTTCCCAGCGCCAAAATTGGTCAAACTCCACGTGTTGGCTCCTCCCGGCTCCCTGGAGTCAATGGTGATTGATATGCGTGCTTTTGGTGGCGGGAACTGACCTCAGCACTAGTATAAATAGAACCCCCTACCCCTCACTTCAACACACACCACTTGAGCTTCATCTCTATTGTATACACTATCATCCATAGTCTTAGAGGAGTTAGGTTGTAGAGAGGAGAGTCTCTAGTCCCAAGTCTAATTTGGGAAAGGAGTAAGGAGTATCTCTCTTCCCAATCCTACATTGGGAAAGGTATGGCTCATGTATTGTTTCTTGTATTTGTGACATTATGCATAATAAAGATAGTATCTTTAGTCTCTACTTATACATATACTTGGGCAAAGCGTTTCTTGTTTGATTGTGGAGTCCATGTATGTGGAAGGTATATCTCCTATGACTATTTCATCATGAATATATCTCATTATCATAGAACCTATAGACCGCCACTATAGTCTAGTTAATTATAACATAACTAGGTTATTATGGATAATTATGTTGTGTATCAACATTGGTTCAATGATGATTCAATTCATTGCCTTAGGATGGATTGTGCCTAGGCTCTTAAGGTAATTACTTAATATGCTAGCATGGTGCTAGGATAGCTAAGTAGCATTGGATGTCTCGTAGACCCACGGATTGAAGAGGTAGGCAGTAGGTGGTGACAGCCCTATCTGCCCTTTGTAATCCTGCACGTTCGGCTATGCCACTGGCTCTTGGCGGGAGTCGCCCTAGTATTTCTAGGAGTAAACCCGTGCCCGATGTGTTGAACCACATAGCATAAGTATTCACTATTGATCTAGCTTATGAATAATTAGTTTAGACTATGAATATGTACAATAGAGCATAGTAGGAGTACCTCCATAACTCTCATCCTTAACTAACCTCTAGGATCCTTCTATCCCCCTTAGACTTGAAAGCTTTTGTGTCTGTCGCACTACCTCCATTATTATTTTATCCATCCTTACTAGATCCTTACCTAGATCTTTCTACCCTTTTCATTTGATGAATAATTGTTATATCTCTACCCCGCCTTCCTTTGGGATCAAATAAATGACACCCTTGGGAATACTCTTAATGGGAAATGCTACAATTATATCTCCGTGCGCTTGCGGAATTCCCTCTGTGATCCAATAGAACCATTAAAAAACATTTCTGACACATCAGTTGGACATGTTTAGTTAATGGTGCATAAGTAATACCAACAAGTATTTCTGGCACTATTGCCAGGGATGATTTTTTAGTATATCTTAGGAGCCATCAACAGCAGAACAACTCTAGCTACTGATCTTCGCACAACCTTAGGCGAGCATCGGCGGCGGCATGGGCCTTCAAGGCCTTCACCTCAAGCTCATTGTTCTTGACGTCGGCATGCTTCACCAAGCGCCGCTCCTCCACAAGCTGGTCCCACTCTGGGGCGAACGACACTTGCGCCTGTCACAAGATGGACTAAGCCGCAGCAATAGCATCAGTGAGAGGGATCAGTGTGACCGTTGCCACGGACGAATGCCCCTCCGACCCTCCTACAGATGCCACGGCAGACACCAGTGCCCGGGGACCAGATGATTCCCCGGTTGGAGCTTCAGGAACCGCTTCGCTGCTGCCTGGCGCTGAAGTCCCCTCCTCCACTGTAAGGGCATCACCGACCACGGATGGCAAGTTGCCATCTTGTGCACCAATGGCATCAAGTGCTGACGCTACTTCAATAATGGGCAGTACAGCCCCACCAAGGGAGGTAGCTAGCCTCCTCCTCATTGGGCACCTCCTCGCCTGGCACCTCCTCGCCTGGCACTTCCATGCCTGGCGCCGCTTCTGCCCCACCTGTCTCGATGGACGGAGGTCCAGAAACGTCCATGGCAACAAAGGTCGACGCACCTTCGGGTGTAGGATGCCTCACATCAGACCCCGTTGCAGTTCCGGGAGAGGCAGGGGCTATCAAGCTCAGCCCTGGAAGCACCAAGGGCACCAAGTCAGCTAACGACACTTTGAAAAGCAAAGGTAAAACTCCGTCAGAGCCAAAAGAAAAGAAGAGAAATAGCAGAGGGAGAAGTTGCGGCTTACCAGTGGGACGGACTACTCTAATGACACTGGCCTTCGGCCCCACACGATAGATTGAGATCCCCAGGACCCGATGACAAGACCAATGCCGCCGTCTCTGGCACTGGCTCTTGATCAACCTGCGTCAGCGCAGCCAACTGTGCAGACCCCTCTGCACCTCCTCCAGAACCAGAACCACCACTGGAGTCCTGAAACCAAGTCGATGACAGAAGCATCGGCCGCATCGGCCCCATTGCAAGAGAAGATTGCGGTACCATCCTCCCGTGGCAGCTTCTGCCTCTTCGGCGCAGTAGTAGCGGAACCCATGACCAGAGGACGAGAATACTTTCCCGACGACAGAACTGGCGCTTGTTGGCTACCTTCCAGCCTGATAGAAGATGTTGGGGTCCCTACCTCCACCCTTTCCGAAGAACGGGAGGAGGACCCCGACCTTGGTTGCATCATGGGGCGGGACCACGCTAGGACCACAGAAGCCCCAGATGTTTCCTCGGGGTGCAGGCAAAAAAAGCCGAACACATTGACCTCCGACATTGAGCTCAACAGTTCGTCTCTCAATTCTGGAATCATGAAGAGCGGCTGGCAGTCGTCCGGGATGGAGATGTGCTCATCGTCGATCGTGTCGGAGGTCACGACCTTCAAGAAGCCCTCCAACACCTCCGATGATGAGGATATCACTTCTATAGATACAAACAACACTCCATTGAACATACAAGATGCAGCCAATAGAGTTCACACACAACAAATAATTTCAGAGTTGAGCTCATTCTTATATGTTTCCTTATATGTTCTAGAGCATAGGTTGCTACCTAATGATTTAATTGTGATTAGGATCTATAGAGAGGTTCAAGGAGTACTTAGAGGAAGTCTTAAGGACGTGGAGGACCAGAGAATACGTTCAAAGAAGATAGAAACCGAGTCAAACTCAAAATCATGTTTAACTTGGAGTCCAGAAGCAGTTTGCACTAAAATGGACGTCTTGGTCGCATACGATCTCCGTTTTGGGCGTTCTACATATGCACAGAAAGGGAAGAGGGTAAATTTCCCAATACCGCTGGTCCCATGTCAAAATTTCTTCGAAGATGACGGTAATCATCAAAACAAAATCGAGTTCAGAATCTGTCAGGGTGCTGCGCCACCGTATTGGGTAATTGGGCCTTGTATCAAGTCTAAGTATATTATTTTCGTTTCTTAGGGTTAGGTCACGACCCCAACACCCCCTTGGACGTTGTCGGTACCCTAAAAACCGTACACCCCCTGAGATTACAAAGATCTCAGGGGAAGGACGACTACTCGAGTTGAAGACCTCGGAGGCCCACTTGTCAGACATGACCGGACCAGCTTTTCCAACATGGTTAATCACTAGGTCGCCACGTGTACTACCGAACCGGAGCTACCGCCCACAAGGGGGAAGCACCGGACTGAGTACCGAAACGACACCTCCGGACCTAACCCCTGACCGAGAGAAGCTCCGGACCTGACACGTGTCAGGTAGCCCCGGAGCTTCCTGCTTCCCGCAGCAAGCTCCGGAGCTGCCACGTGTCTAAACATCGGAGCAAGCCGCCTCTAACCTCCGGGAGACCTTGTAACTGCTCCGGATCTTCAAAGGAGAGCCAAGGATTTCAAGACCTGTTTAAATGTCATTAATGCCATATTAATGACACTTAAACGGACGATCTTAACACCTGTAACGGCACTGTCGAAGCCCGTTACAGGATCATTAACAACAATTAATCGTGTATCAATACTAGTAACCGCCAAGGCCACATGTCAGGCCAGGTAGCTTGTAACGGCCTGTCTTTGTACTATAAAAGGACAGGCCGACAATACAAAGGAGGAGACACAGACAGTAGATCATACGTGATAAGCCAATACAACATCAACATCCCCGTGGAGTAGGGTATTACGCTCAGGCGGCCCGAACCACGTAAATCCTAGTGTCTCCAGTGTTAAACCACAATTCACCTTCTTGAGTCTCCGCGCTCCCACACCGAACTACGAACTCCTTCAACACTTTAGCTGTGTCAGGAGATCTGCCGACTCCAACAGTCGACAGTTGGCGCACCAGGTAGGGGGGCACCTCAGATTTTCGAGAATGGTGAACTCCGCGGCTGGATCATCCAATGGCCAACCTGCTGCTCAAGCTGTTGAGGGCAATCCCTCCAACAGGCAGCCACCAGCAGGAGCCACTCTCCCACCACCACCGTCTTCTCCAGCGAATCGTGTTGGACAACGTGATGGTGCTCCGGCGTCACTGACTGCGTCAGCAAGTCATGACAACCCGGAACATGCGCTCCATGCAGCTCTTCTCCAACGACCACCACCTCCGGATGCATCTCGAGATGCAATGGAGCAGTGGAGGGCCGATGTGGAGCATTTGGTCGCAGCAGCGGCCAAACGCCTCAACAACCAGGGACCTCCTCCTTCCGGACGAGCCCCGTCGCAGCGGCGGACTTTGTCTGGGAGACTTGGTCTGCACGTCTCCAACAATAGGAGACATTCTGCGTCACAGCAGGTGACATCGTTGCCCTCCGGGGCACGACGTACCCATACGGTATCTAGGCTTTCAACTCATGACCTCCGGGCGGAGTTGGATCGCCGATACCGCCAACAGGATGGCCGTGTCCACATCGAGCGTGCTCGTGAAAGACGGGAAGCTCAGAACCTTTCTACTCTGGAAGGAGTAGGAGGAGGCTGTTCAGCCCTAGCCATGCACCTGCGCATGGTTAGATGGCCACAGAAGTTCCGGCCACACCTGCCAGAAAAATTCAATAGGACTGTCAATCCCGCTGAATTCCTTCAGATATACTCCACTGCAATCTTGGCAGCTGGAGGAAACGAGGCTGTAATGGCCAACTACTTTCCAGTGGCCTTAATCGGGACTGCCAGGTCCTGGTTTATGAGCCTTCCACCCAACTCTATCAACAGTTGGGAAGAGTTGTGCCGTCAGTTCACTGCCAACTTTGGGAGTTCATACACCCGACCAGGCACTGAACTGGATCTTTTTGCGGTCGTGCAAAAAGGGGGAGAATCTTTGCGGTCCTTCATCCAGAGGTTCTCTCAGGTACGCAACACAATCCCTTCTATCTGAAGCGCTTCTGTCATTGTGGCATTCAGACAGGGCGTACGGGACAAGAAGATGTTGGAGAAGCTGGCGATCAAAGAGATCACCAGCGTCACGGAACTCTTCAGCCTGGCAGACAAATGTGCCAGAGCTGCGGAGGGCCGTGAAATGCACTCCAAACCAGTCTCGGAGGATCACAAGAAACCCTCTAAAGAAGAAGCTGCTACCTTCGAGGGTGGCAAGAAGAAAAAGAAGACCCACAGCAAGAAGAAGCCGTCGGCCGGTACATCCAACGTTGCAGCTGCTGCAACTCCTGGTAGCCGGGGGCCACGCCCCGAGAAGAGACCTCGACCGTCTTCCGAAGACGGTGGCAAACCCAAAGTGTGGTGTCCCATTCACAAAACGGGCAGCCACGGTTTGGAAGACTGCCGAGAGGTCCAAAACCTTGCCGAGCGCTATAGCAAGCGCCGGGAAGGATCTCCTTTCCGACAGAGGGAAGGAAAACAGAAGGTCGACGAAGCTCCGGCTGAAGAGGAGTTAGGGTTTCAGGATCCCAAGAAGGTCCTGAAGGTCGTCTACACCTCCGTCGATAACGACTCTGACGTCTCTGACAACGAGCGTCGGAAAACCATGAACACCATTTTTGGTGGGTCATGGGACATCACCTCCCGTCGCGTCATTAAGACTATGCAGCGGGATATGGCCGCTGTAGCTCCTACAGCTAGACCGGAGCCACATCGAAAGTGGATGGACACACCCATCACTTTTGATGCTTCGGACTATCCACGAAGCATGGTTGGAGCTGGACAGTTACCTTTGATGGTATCTCCCACCATCAATAACATCCAGCTTCATCATGTTATGGTGGACGGAGGTTCGGGACTGAACCTCATAAGCTTTGAAGCTTTTACCAAGCTTCAGCTCCGACCTTCGGATCTCCAGCCCTCTCGACCTTTCTCTGGAGTAGGTCCGGGGGCCATTACTCCACTCGGAGCTATAACTCTCCCCGTTACCTTCGGGACACGGGAGAAGTATCGCACCGAGAAGTTGGTCTTCGACGTCGCTCAGATCAACTTACCATTCAATGCCATCTTGGGTAGACCTGCCCTATACAAATTTATGGCAGCTGCTCATTATGGATACCTGGTGTTGAAGATGCCAACACCAGTAGGCGTTCTCCGGATTCGCGGAGATCGCACCGCCGGGGTAACTGCTCTGGAGGAGCTCCATGCATTAACCACGGCGCAAGAGGAGGACTCCAGACAGGAGCAAGCTCCAAAACCCCCGAGCATTCGTCAACGGGGCTCAACCTCTGCACCACGTGTGCAGCCAAGCGGCGACACCGACATTCCCGTCAAGGTCGTCCAAATTGGTTCCGATGCCGCTCAAACCACCCGTATATCGGGAGGGTTGAATGACAAATAGGAACTCGTGCTCATCACTTTCCTCCGGGCTAATGTTGACGTGTTTGCCTGGCAACCGTCACAAATGCCTGGGATCCCCAGGGAAGTGATTGAGCACAATCTGAAGATTTACCCCGATGCTCGGCCTGTGCATCAGAAGCCTCGGAAGCAATCCGTAGAGCGGCAGAACTTCATCCGACAAGAAGTGAAGAAGTTGCTCGAAGCCGGATTCATCCGAGAAGTCTTCCATCCAAAATGGCTGGCGAACCCAGTCGTTGTGCCCAAGGCCGGCGGGAAGCTTCGGATGTGCATCGACTACACCACACTGAATAAGGCATGTCCAAAAGATCCATTTCCACTACCTAGAATAGATCAGATAGTGGATTCCACCTCTGGGTGTGAGTTACAGTGTTTCCTAGACGCATATTCTGGGTATCATCAAATCAGGATGTCCAGGGAGGATGAAGAGCATACTTCCTTCATCACAGTAGATGGATTGTATTGTTACACAGCCATGCCATTTGGTCTCAAGAATGCAGCTTCAACTTTTGTACGAGCTATGTACAAAACTTTTGAAGAACTCATCAGAGATATAGTGGAAGTGTACGTCGATGACATCGTGGTCAAGGTCAAGAATAAGGAGTCCCTCTTGGACACCTTGCAGGCTGTCTTCGACAAGCTGCGGGCCACCCGCACGAAGCTAAACCCAGACAAGTGTGTCTTCGGGGTTAGCTCCGGAAAACTTCTGGGGTTCCTGGTAAGTCACCGGGGCATAAAAGCTAATCCGGCGAAGATAAAAGCCATTGAAGAGATGCGGCCACCAACCCGCATCAAAGACGTCCAAAAGTTAACCGGGTGTCTAGCTGCCCTCAGTCGGTTCATATCAAGACTGGCGGAACGGGCGCTCCCCTTCTTCAAGTTGTTGAGGAAGTCTGGACCATTCCAATGATCCGAAGAAGCAGAGAAGGCATTCCAGGAGCTGAAACAGTTCCTCACCACCCTACCAATTCTGGTAGCTCCAAGCCCTGGTGAGCCCTTGCTACTTTACATTTCAGCTACTGACGAGGTTGTCAGTATGGTTCTGGTTGCGGAGAGACCAGAACTATCCCATACTCAGGAATCCAGACCCCTTCGGGAGGGTCCGGAGGTCCCTGAAAGTGAGTCTGGGTCCCAGCTCCCAGACTCAAATCCACAAGAAGTCACTTCAGAAGACTCAGACCCCTCCGAGAGGGTCCAAGTCATTTCTGAAGAAGCTCCAGGTTCCTCCAGCCAGAACCCGGAGGTCCCTGAAGAGAATCTGGACTCCTCCGACAGGATCCGGATCAATAGAGAGGAAGCTCTGGACCCCTTCGGGAGGGTCCGAACCATTCAACGTCCGGTATACTTCATTAGTGAAGTATTACATGATGCCAAGACTCGATACCTAGAGGTGCATAAGCTGCTTTATGCAGTTCTTATTGCCTCTAGGAAGCTCCGACACTACTTCCAAGCTCACAAAGTCTCGGTGGTGACCTCTTATCCACTTCGAGCGATCCTGCATAATCCCAATTCAACTGGGAATATTGCAAAGTGGGCAGCGGAATTGGCTGAATTCGATCTCGAATTTATATCAAGACAAGCAATCAAGAGTCAAGCGTTGGCAGATTTCGTGGAGGAATGGACTCCCTCTCCATCAAACCCTGGGGGCCCCAGCAAGCAGAAGACGGAACATCAACTTCCAACCTTCACCGAGCCTCATTGGACTCTTTACTTCGATGGCTCCATGCAGAAGCAGGGGGCCGGTGCTGGAATCCTTCTCCTTGCACCGAGTGGGGAGAAGGTAAAATACATGGTACACCTTGACTTCAAGGCAACCAACAACATGGCGGAGTATGAAGCACTCATCTGCGGGCTAAAGGTGGCACTGTCATACGGTGTCAAGCAACTGCTGGTCAAAGGAGATTCACAGCTCATCATCAAGCAGGTGACGGGTGAATGCTCCTGCAATAATCTCCAGCTAGCTGCTTACCTCCTTGAAGTCCAGAGGCTTCAGAAGGACTTTGAAGTCCTAGACCTCAACCATGTTCAGCGTGCCCACAACGCTGAAGCTGACGAACTCTCGACCAAAGCGTCAACCGGAGCTCCAGCTCCTGACGGAATCTTTGTCCAGAGGTTGTCAAAACCCACAGTTCAGCCTGCCGAACTGAACGAAGGGGGCGAGATCAGCATCCCGAAGCTGACGGTCCCGATGGCCCTGTTACCATGGCAGCCATCAAGGGTCGTAGGTGCTGCCGGAAGCTCCGAGCAACCCAGCACGCAAGACTCAAATGCTCAAGTCAGTTCCGATGCATGGATCTCGGAGATCCGGAACTACTTGAAAGACAACATCCTTCCTGACGATGATGTATCCGCTGACCGGGTAGTCAGATTGGCTAAAAGATACACACTGGTAGAAGGGGATCTCTACCGGCGTGGTACCAACGGCATCCTAATGCGGTGCATCACAAGGGAAGAAGGCTGCGAGCTTCTCGCAGAAATCCATGGAGGCGAGTGTGGGAACCACGCATCTTCCCGCACGCTGGTCGGAAAAGCCTTCCGGCATGGCTTCTACTGGCCTACAGCGCTCCAGGATGCCACTGAGCTGGTAAAGAAATGCGAAGCATGCCAATTTCATGCAAAGCAAATTCATACACCTGCTCAGCCCTTAAAAATGATACCTCCTACATGGCCCTTCGCTGTGTGGGGGATGGACATCTTGGGACCCTTCCCAAGAGCCGTCGGAGGTTACAAGTTCCTGTACGTTGCCATCGACAAGTTCACCAAGTGGCCGGAAGCAACTCCAGTTGTGACGATCAACAAGCAATCTGCTATCAATTTTCTGCAATCCATTGTAAGCAGATTCGGAGTCCCAAACAAGATCATCACTGATAATGGAACTCAATTCACAAGCTCCGAATTTCCAAGGGTATTGCGAAGACCTCGGCATACAGGTTTGCTACGCTTCCGTAGCTCATCCCGCCAGCAATGGCCAAGCTGAGAGAGCAAATGCAGAAATCCTTAAAGGACTCAAAACGCGCACCTATGAGCGTTTGAAAAAGTACGGAGCCAATTGGATCAAAGAGCTTCCGCCCACTCTATGGGCCAACAGGACTTCTCCAAACCGGTCAACCGGAGAAACACCCTTCTTTCTGGTGTACGGAGCTGAAGCAATCCTTCCTCCGGAAATCACCATGGGTTCGCTCCGGGTCCGGACCTTCGACGAAGCCGCGCAGGACCAGCTCCGGCGTGAAGACCTAGACCTCCTCGAGGAGGGAAGGTGCCAAGCAGCTGTTCGGAATGCCAGATATCGCCAGGCTCTACGACGTTATCACCAGCGGCATGTACACAACCGACAGCTCGAGGAAGGCGATCTGGTGCTACGGAGAATACTATCCAGAGAAGGGCTAAACAAACTTTCCCCCGGCTGGGAGGGGCCCTTCCGAGTGATCAAAGTATCCCGTCCCGGAAGCGTTCGCTTGGCTACTGAGGATGGGACACCTCTCCCAAATCCTTGGAACATCGAGCACCTCCGTAAGTTCTACACTTAATTCCACGGAGGTGAGTCTTGAGTAACTTGAGATGTATGTTATAGAGTCATTGTACAGAGTCGGGTAGTTCCTTCGGGAGAGCAGCCGGACCTTTTCCGAAAGGTCTGTAAAGCTCAAGCAGCACTTGTTACAGTCTCCGGACTAAAAGCGTGGCTAACTACCTTGGGTCAAACAAGAAACCAAGCACACTTAGCCTGGTCCCGTACCCTAAGAGTGTACTTGTTTCCCCTGTACCCCGGACCTATAATGAATGACATCTTCATGTGAAATAGACTCCACGTGCATTCATTTTGTGCAGGCTCGATATTTTTATTTTTCTCTTTCTTGTCTATAACACAAACGTGCAATTCTTAAGAAATTTTAGTTTGACCGGTTTATATACGACTCAAGTTGAATTGTCAGAACTCTTGAATTTAAATATCGTTTATGGCCAACTCGCCTGAAAGCCGCCAAGCCAATCTAGGGCCGGAGTGCGCTATCGACTTAGCCTGGTCAAGCACCCTAAGTACGCCACTCTACCTACACCCCGGCAGGCCAAAGTAAGGCGGGTCCATGGACAGTTGGATCTAAGAGAAAAGACAACGCATCCAGTTGTATTTAAAATCGCGTTCAACTTAAAATTTACTTGAGAATCGTAAGCCGCGATGAAATTATAGACGAGGAACAAATTTTATCGTTTTTCTTGGCTTAAGTGTGCAGGAAAAATAAAATATACGTTGATGGAGAAAAGCCGGAGCTAACCAAGCTCCGACCCCCTCAAGGGGGTCTACCATCGGCGCTGAGTAAAAGATGGTGAGAAGACCCCGTACATGGAGTCCGTTGCCAACTTACCAAGTGTTGCTAAAGGTCATTGCCGAAGCTACTAAGCTCCGACACCTTGGAGTACTAACTATCGACGCTCTACGTGTTGATAGAAGCTATTGCCGGAGCTACTAACCTCCAGCGATGGACAGTACCGGAGCTTCTAAGCTCCGACAACTTCAGGGGACCTTCACTATCAAAGACTTCGGAACTAAATTCTACAAGTTCGAAGCAAATTCGTCTTCAACAAAACTCAGTATCCTTTTGGTACATGTTCACAATCAAATTGTGTACATCTACCAGGGGCCAAGAGAAGATAAAGATGTTGAAGACAAAAAATGAAATTCGAAAAAATTTGGGGATTTCATTTATCTGGAGACAGGAGATTACATCTGGAGACAAGGGAGTACAAAATTGAGGAAGAAGAGAAAATACAAGCGGGAGCTAAAGAGATGATCCTAGACCCTATGGAAGAACTCGGCGACCTTCTGGGTGACCTCCGATACGCTGGCTCGGGTAGCTTCGCCTTCTCCTTCGACGGGGCCTTCAAGCACCAGGTCCAGAGGAAATTGAGGGTTCCGGCTGGTGTAGCACATCAACACGTATTCTGTGACGTTCCTCGCCAGGGATTGCCCCTCGACCTCCAGTTGGTCCGCGATGACGTCACCCACCTTGGAGAGCTTGCTGCCTGCTGCGCTCAACGCTTGCAGTGCGAGGTCCGGCTCCGGCTCCGGATCATCCGGGCGCACGGGGCTGAAACCCATCGGAGCCAGCGCATCGTTGGCCTTGCCCAGGAACTCCCAAATCTGCAGGGAGTCCACTGTCCTCAGGCTCTTCACTTCTTACAAGGATCTCTTGGCCGCCGTTAGTTCGGAATTCTCACGGGCGAGGCGCTCAACTTCTTTGGCGTTTTGCTGAATTTTTGCAGCAACCCGCCTCTCAAGTCTTCCGAGCTCCTCCTCCCGGAGGTGGATCTTGTTCCGACGGTCGACCAGGTCTTTCTGCCTAGCCTCCACTTTCTTCTCCCGGGCAACAAGGGCACACTCGTATTCGTAGAGTTCCTGCCCTCGCACCCAGGTCTTCTCCTCTTCCTCGAGGCAGCGCTCTTCCAACTTCTTAGTGCGCTCCTCGAGACCCTTGTCCGCCAGAGCTGCTTTCTCGGCGAGCTCCTCTTCCCTTCTCAGGATGTCATCCCGCAGCTCCAGGAGTTTTTGCTCTTCGTCTTCGAGCCGTCTCTCCCTCCCTTTGAGTGCCTCTCGGCGCTTGATGAGAGCTGCGTTGATGGCTTCAAGCTGCTCGAACCGAGCATTGGCCGCGTCATTGGCAGCCTTGGCCTGATCATGGAACTCCCGAGAATGAGCGTCAAGGGCATGGGTCATGTTCTCCCTCTCATCCAGCAGCTTCTCCCAACACTCCAGGCGGATCTTCTCCCGCTTGATCCACTCCTTGTCATCCGCATGCCTCGACTGCGCCAGCTTAGTCTCGAAGTGGAGCCGATTACGCCACCGCCTAAGGGTTTGGCGCTCCTCTTCAAGAGCCTTGCTGTCGTGGAAGAAGGCCAGTTGGACCTGACGTAGACTGGAGCAGGCGTTGTCGATAGACATCAACAGCGGGATGGGCTCCGGACCTGCTGGGGTCTCCTCCGCTGGTTCCAGCGGGTCTTCACATACAAAAATTGGGTCCCACTCTACGAGAGCGGAACCCTGAGCTTCCAAAGCGCTAGGGCCTTCCTCCGGGATGGCCTCAGTCACCATCGAAGAAGGCCTCGCCGCCAATTCTTCATTCGCCCCCTCAGGCAGGGGGCCGGCGACTTCGTTTAGGCACTCTGGCTCTGCCACAGGTACCATCGATGTCGTCGCCTTCGAAGCAGGAGCTACTGCTGGCTCCGATCGGGGCACCTCTTGTGAGGGAGACCCGAGCTCCCTCGCCTCTTCAACCGCCGGCTCTGTGACCGGCGCTCCAACAACAACCGGCACAGCGACCGGTGCATCGGAGGTAACCGACTCAACTGTTGGAACTACCTTGACTTCCGGCTCGCACGCCGGAGCTTCAATCACCTCCGGTTCAATCGCCGGGGCTTCAACGAGTTCCGGCTCCGAGACCGGGACTATTACTTCTTCCGGCTCTGCAGCCGGAGCTTCCATTACTGCAGCACAAGGACCCGGAGCTTCAATCTCCGAGACAAGTGTCGTCGGCATGTCTTCACTCCTGTGGTCCGGCGCTACCACGGGAAGTTCTGGGGACGAATCGAGGTTCATGACCACGACAGCCGGCGCCGGAGCTGTCGCAGCCTCAGCTACCATTTGGGGCGGAGCCGGGACAGGAGCGGAAGCTCCCACGGCCTCAGAAACCGTGGCCGAGGGTGGAGCTTCACTCCCTTTCTTAGGGACGCTGCAGAGGATGGATAAAGAGAATTAACAAACAATCACTACAACTAAAAAGTTAACCAGGGTAAACATCAAAAATTACCTTGGAAGGCTCCCACACCAGCTTGCTCGGAACCTTTTTCCCGGACGTTCCGGGCTGGCCAGGGTCGGCTAGGAGCTCTAGGAGGCCCCCCAGAACTCGCCGCAGCCACGGGAGATTCCCGGGTCGAGGCTCTCCTCGATCGGGAGGAAACCCTGGACCTGGAGACTTCAACCGCCCCGGGGGCCGGAATCGTACACCCGGAGCTAGCACCACCGGAGGGCTCTACCACGGAGACGAAAGCGCTTCGGGAGGATCCCACTGCAGGAACTGTCTCGTTCCGGGAGGACCCCACCACGGGGACAGTCGCCACGGCACCAGAAGATCTTCCCACTTGGGGAGAAGGAGCCAAGGTAGAAGCAGCGAGCATGACGGACCTTCCGTCGACATGCCGCAGCTTCCTCTTCCGACTCTCCGGCTCCTCCGCCAGCTCCTTGCCCTTGCCGATGACTTCAACCCTCGGCCGTGGAGCAGGGACTGAGCCATCTTCGGACACCCCAGGGATTGCCACCCGGGTGGTTGGTCTCCTCTCGACGACGCCAAGGTCGTCAAGCGCAGGCATCTTCCGCCGGAGCTCTCTGCTGAACTCCACTTCCACGTTCAGAGGGAGAAAGGCCGGCGGCGGAGTCAAGTAATCTCCGTCGACGTCGATGCCGTGCTGGAATTTCTTGAGGTGGAACTCCAGAGTCTTCCCCACCATGTCGGACTTCAACCCGGTTTCAACCCGGTCCTCGTCCATCACGCTGTTGAGGGCCCAGGCGAGCTTCTCCCTCCTCTTCAGCGGCGCCCACCTGTTGGTCAAGAAGTTGCAGAACACCGCCTGGGGAGTCAATCCTCCCTCCACACATCGGCGGATCCTGGTCAGGACAGGGTCGAAAACTTCCGCCAGCACCGGGACTTCACTCCATATCGACGTGTCTATGCCGGGCATACTGTCTGGCAGTTCCAACCGCTCATGCTCCTCCACCCTGACGACAATCCAATCTTTCTTCCAGTCATCCCACTTCTCGGAAGGGAACGACCGAAGGTACTTGAACGGGCACTTCTTGCGCTTCACGAGGTAGTAGAAGCCAAGGTACTCGTTGCTCCGGCCGGTGGTGTGAACGGTGAAGAAGGTTCGGAAGAGCTCGACGCAGGGGGGGATGCCCACCCACATCTCGCAGAAGTGGACAAAGATGGACACAAGGAGAATGGAGTGGGGACCAAGGTGGTATAGCTGCAGACCATAGAAGTCTAGCAGCATCAAGAAGAAAGAAGAAAATGGTGGGATCAGTCCCACCATGGCGTATGAAGAAAAGTATACCATCTCGCCAGCGCGCTCCTTCCCAAAGGGGAGCTCTCCGCCGGAACGGACCGAGCGGCTGAAGAAGTCCGAGGACCACCCCATAAGGGCCCGGACCTTCTTCAAATCGTTGTCGGTCTTCAGGCGACTCTCGCGCAGACCCAACTCCATTGCAGCACAACTAGGCAAGAGAGGAAGAGCAAAGTACGAGTCGGGAGTTTGAGAGCAAGATCAGATGGGAGGCGTAAAGAACTCCCGAAGGTGCGCCTTTTCCTTCTTAAGTAAGCCCTCGCAACGCGTGGATGGAAACTGCAGGGGAGTCGAAAATACTACTCAAGTGTTCAACCCAGCCGATGACAAGGGGGCCCGAGACCACCCCGATGATCAAGTCGAGGTTCTCACCCAGGCGAACGGTTGTCATCACGAGGCGGGAAACCCAAAGGCGGCGGCCTGACAAGGCGCGAGGAACCGATACGGTTTTCGTATCGGAAATCGGCGACCTTCAATTGCGTGAGATCCGCACGCCAAAGATCTTATCTGCCGCCTGAGGTGTGCCACGCGTCGGGATTTAACTGTAAAATCCTACCAATGGCACATCCGAAGACCTTTGAAGACCCAGTTCAAGAGTCGCAAAGGTGGACCCACCTCCGATGGAACGACTTCACCCCGGTGACCTTCCTCGGAGGTAGGTCCAGGGGGCCACTGTCGGTACCCTAAAAACCGTACACCCCCTGAGATTACAAAGATCTCAGGGGAAGGACGACACTCGAGTTGAAGACCCTCGGAGGCCCACTTGTCAGACATGACCGGACCAGCTTTTCCAACATGGTTAATCCCTAGGTCGCCACGTGTACTACCGAACCGGAGCTACCGCCCACAAGGGGGAAGCACCGGACTGAGTACCGAAACGACACCTCCGGACCTAACCCCTGACCGAGAGAAGCTCCAGACCTGACACGTGTCAGGTAGCCCCGGAGCTTCCTGCTTCCCGCAGCAAGCTCCGGAGCTGCCACGTGTCTAAACATCGGAGCAAGCCGCCTCTAACCTCCGGGAGACCTTATAACTGCTCCGGATCTTCAAAGGAGAGCCAAGGATTTCAAGACCTGTTTAAATGTCATTAATGCCATATTAATGACACTTAAACGGACGATCTTAACACATGTAATGGCACTGTCGAAGCCCGTTACAGGATCATTAACAACAATTAATCGTGTATCAATACTAGTAACCGCCAGGGCCACATGTCAGGCCAGGTAGCTTGTAACGGCCTGTCTTTGTACTATAAAAGGACAGGCCGACGATACACAGGAGGAGACACAGACAGTAGATCATACGTGATAAGCCAATACAACATCAACATCCCCATGGAGTAGGGTATTACGCTCAGGGGGCCCGAACCACGTAAATCCTAGTGTCTCCAGTGTTAAACCACAATTCACCTTCTTGAGTCTCCGCGCGCCCACACCGAACTACGAACTCCTTCAACACTTTAGCTGTGTCAGGAGATCTGCCGACTCCAACAGTCGACAGACGTCCTCCCACCTATATATACTCCATAGTATCCGCCATAAACAATTGAGTTTTGCTTAGATCAATAATATCGCTATTCTACGGTTTGTGAGACCCCAACTTCACGATTTCAGATCGTGTATTCGACGTTCTTGCTTGTGTTCTCGGTTGCACTTGCAGGGATTAGCCTTCTTGGCAAGATCAAGCATGTGAAGCATGATTGATAACTAATGGAGCGGTGGTGTAGTGACTACAGATGATGTTCGTGTTCTACTCGAGAGCCTCAGATCATCAACATCGAGATCTCCATCAATCGATTTATCCATTACCTTTCGGAAGATCAGGACTCGTCTACTCATCAATTGGTATCATATTTCCAGGTTGCCCGTTAGGTAATTCATCTATCCATTACATTAGTTTTGTTTTTTATACCTAGAGTCCACAAAAAGCCACAAAAAACTTTAGTTCGTAGATCTATTGATCACTTTGTCCAAACCACCATTGAGCCTTTGCAATTTTGTTTCTCAGTTTGGTTCTGTTGAGTTTGTGTCCACGGTTGAGTCATATTGCTGGTTTAGAAATTGTTTTTGGCCTTAGTTTGAGTTTTGCATTGTTTTGATTCATCCTTTTGAATCACGTCATCACGTCAAAAATAGATTCATCTATGTACAGATCAGAATTTTCATCATATCTCGCTCATATGAACTCGTATTTTGGTGTTCCTGTACATCCTGGGAAGCTTAAGAAGTTCCCTACAATTACGTATTTATCAGTTTCCTAGAAAATGGAGTTATCGAGGTCGAATTGCATTAGATCCAAATCTGTTATTGACCTAGAAATTCTGAACAGTCTGTATTTCAGGGGCAATATCTCCTACTGTTCTGATCCAAAATAGGTCTTCCATATACTGAAATTAAAGAAGAGAGTTAGATATATAATATCGCTGTTGAAAGTTTTTAGATTTGAAGCCTCTAAGTGTGCCTAATTGTCCTTGGATGATTGAGCAGAAAATATGTAACAGACCTACGAGACATCTTTGGTTGCTTTGCATTGTGTTCTTCTTTTGTAGCACATTCTAAAAAAAAAAGAAAAGTGCAAAACAAGATACAAAACCGCACAAGAACAAAAAAAAAGTGGAAAAAACAATAAAGAAAAACAGAAGTGCTTGCATCCTTTGTGTCCTCTGATTTTGTTACATGTCTTGCTAGCTTGAACTACTAGGAACACATTTAGACCAGCAACTTTGACAAGTACTTTGGACACTTATTCAACTTTACTATCTGATTTCATTGTTGCTAATCTTTGCTACATATAAAGTGTCATCCAAGCTACACCTTACTCTTGAGCAGAATCGATACACCTTTGCAATCATCTCACGCTTCATTGGTTTCTTCATACCGTCCACAGTTTGCCACCTACAGTGTCGGTAAGAACACATGTAAGAGCGTGGTAATACGCTTGAGAGTGTGTGATTCCACTTCCAATTTACCATTATCCTTTGTAGTTGATAGGGATAACATATTTTTTTTGTTGTCTTTTGTTTGCTACTAACAATGTCAGGTAAAAGCAAGAATCATGCATTATATGCTGAGATGATTGACATAATGAAGACGACGATGGAGTTGCTCATTCAAAATCAAACATCAACCAAGGTTTCACATGACATTCAGACCACCTTTACAACACCTTCCACAAGAAGTAATTACATTATCCCATCTCTTCCTTCTTATGATGGTTTTGGTTACGATGAATATATTGCTTGGGAAATAGAGTTGGATAAAATTTTTGGACAATGGCATATGTGTGAGAGGAGAAAGATTAGAAATATTGCTAGTGCGTTAGTTGATTGTGCATTAACTTGGTGGGACAACTTGAGCGATTCAGAAAAACCTTGAACATGGAAATATATGAAAATTCTTATGCGAGAAACGTTTGCTAATGTATCTATTTGCAAAGATGAAATACATGAACTTGAGAAGAATTTTATTGTTGTACCTCCTCCTATGCCTAACCTTTTGCAAGAACATGAACAAATAAATGTATATGCAAATGGGAATAAGGTGTTAAACAACTCTTCTGAATTTTTTGATGAATCAACCCATAACGCATTTGAACTTCTTAATAAAAATGAGAGTAATGTTAATGAACAATGCTACATTTAACCAAGGTATAACATTTTCAGATGTGCTGAATTTTGCTACCAATCATGCTATCGGTGAGCAGCAACAAGATGAACCTTTTCATAATACACCTTTACCACTAGTTGATTTTCCTATTGATTCTTACAACAGAAATGAGTTTTGTGCTGATAGTTATATTGTACCTATGATAGAACAACCAAATGAATTTGATACTTTATCACTCATTTGTGCTGAAATTAAGCATTTGATTCCAATTACATGTGAAAGGGATGAGCTGAAATTGTTGTCTTCTCTAAATACTTTGAATTATATTGAATTTGACACTCTTTGTGATCTAGATATTATAGAGAGAAGAGTATTTTCTAAAACTGAATTACCTTTGTCGGCAACACAGTTTTCATGCAATAGGCAAATATGAACATAGTGGTGTATTTATGGTGCATAAAGTTTACGTATGTTCAAATGAGAAAAATCCTTTTGTGTTGGAACAACATGGTAAAGTAAATGAATGCACTAACACTAATAATGTCTTGTCTAATTTTTCTAGCATTTTTTCTTACAGCAGGGACAATATATAAAAGAGGAGCATTGTTTGCTGTGGTCGTGTCATATGGATAGCGCTCATTCTACTCTCAAAGCAAGACTCTTTGCTGGACATACGAGCAAGCCGAGGACGGCTTGTCATCAAGAAGGGTAGAATGATGAGATCAGGCACATTGTCATTGCACATACAAGCATGGCACGGTGTTTATTTGTTTGGGATCCTAGTTCGAGTCAATGTGCATGCATATTTGATGAATAACATGGAGATGGTGCACTATGTCGTCCACCATCTTGGCCTTCTCCTTTCATGCATACAATAAGATTTGATGGTGTTGCACTTTGGACCAACACATGAGAGAAGATGAACTTGAGTCAAGGACGACTCCAATTCAAGAAGAGGAGGATGATGAGGACATCACTTCTATGGATACAAACAACACTCTGTTGAACATACAAGATGCAGTCAATAGAGTTCACACGCAACAATTAATTTCAGAGGTGAGCTCGTTCTTATATGTTTCCTTATATGTTATTGAGCATAAATTGCTACATAATGATTTAATTGTGATTAGGATCTATAGAGAGGTTCAAGAAGTACTTAGAGGAAGTCTTAAGGACGTGGAGGACCAGAGAATACGTTGAAAGAAGATGGAAACCGAGCCAAACTCAAAATCATGTCCAACTCGGAGTCCAGAAGCAGTTCGCACTAAAACGGACGTCCAGGTCGCATACAGTCTTCGTTTTGGTCATTCTACATATGCACGGAAAGTGGAGAGGATAACATTTTCAATGCCGCTAGTACCATGTCAAAATCACTTCGGAGTCGATGGGAATCATCAAAATAAAATCGAGTTCAGAATCTGTTAGGGTGCTGCGCCACCATATTGGGCCATTGGGCCTTGTATCAAGTCTAAGTCCATTATTTTCGTATCTTAGGGTTAGGTCACGACCCCAACACCCCCTTTGTCGTCCGCCCACCTATATATACTCCGTGGTAGCCACCATAAACAATTGGGTTTTGCTTAGATCAATAATATCGTCGTTCTACAGTTTGTGAGACCCTAACTTTGTGATTTCAGATTGTGTCTTTGACGTTCTTGCTTGTGTTCTCGGTTGCACTTGCAGGGATTAGCCTTCTTGGCGAGATAAAGTGTGCGAAACACGATTGATAACCAATGGAGTGGTTGTGTAGTGATTGCAGATGTTGTTCGTGTTCTACTCGGGAGCCTCGGATCATTAACGTCGAGATCTCCATCAATCGACTTATCCATTACCTTTCAGAAGATCAGGACTCATCTACTCATAATTTGGGGTGGGGTCTTCCAGATCCAACCGGCATCGATCATAGGTGCCGATGTAAAGCCAGGCCTCGTACCGGCGCTTCAAGAGAGGGGCGGTGCGGCGGCTCAAGAAATCGGCCAGCACCATCAGGGAGGTCAAGCCTTTGCGCGCCAGGGACTTGATCCTCCTCAATATCGGTGTATACTCCTTCGTCAACCCCTAGAAGGCTTCCCAGGTGGTGGGATTAGAGGTCGGACCTTCAGAAGGCATCTTCAGCGCTGGATGGGCTTAAACCCGCACGATCGCCCAATCTTCCCTCTAGGTCTTCCACTTGCCCCCTTTGAGTGAAGGAATGTAGTTATGGGAGGTCTTGTCCCGGTGCCGAAAGTAGTAGGCACCCACCTGGCTTGTCTCGCTCTTTCTGGTAGTCTTCATCACGAAGAAGAAATGGAACATCTCCACCATTAGCTTGCAGCCCACGAACACCTCACAGAAGTGGACGAACACAGCGATCACGGTGATGGAGTTCGGCGACAGGTGGTGAAGCTGCAGCCCGTACTCCTTTAACACTGCGAGGAAGAATCTCGACGGCAGAAGCCCCAACCCCGCAGACACGTAGGCGGCAAAGAGGACGGTCTCGTCTCCGCCAGGTCTTCAAGGGTGAGAGATCCACACCGGATCATCCACGCACACTCGCCTCTAACAAGCCAAGCAGTCGCCGCATCGACAGCAGGCTATCTGCTGACTGAAAGTGAGAGGGAGACAGTGGGGAAGCCATTGGAGCAAGCTAAGGAGAGAGCTTTGGCTATGGGGTGAAGAAGGATCGAGCGCTCAAGGAAGAAGGCAAAAACTTAGGCTGCGGGGTTTGAGTAAGGCAGGAACCGCTCCCTCTGACAGAGATTTCCTCTTTTGATCACTCCCGCAACGCCTGAGTACTCCGAGCGAATGATTAGACTGCGCCGCTCAACACATGACACCCATGACAACGGGTCCTATGTCCCCGATGTGACGTACTGGCCCAGTCAGTTAGCCGGTTGAGGAAGCCGCTGAAGCGACTCCCATAATGGCGGAGCAAGCAAAAGTTCTATAGCTGCAACGAGAACCGTCGTGGTTAAAGGTGTCACAGAAGACACAGATATTACAGCAAGCAAAGATCTTGTCACCATAGTCTCTCAACCAGAGGAGGACGTGTGGCGACGTTAGCAGAAGCGTCCACCGCTTCGGCTGTGCAAGACAAAATTCAAAGCACAGTGCATGAAAACATGGAAAGGGCTCCACCTTTGGGCTCTTCACCATGCCCCAAGGTGGACCTAATGGCCACTGTCGGTACCATGCAGATGGGGTACCCTCACACATAGGATGAAGACACCGAGGCACGTTCAGAGCTGCCACGTGTTCCATAGGTACCAAGACCTCTGCCTCCCTCAAGATCGAGCTCCGGTGCTGCCATGTAAGCCTTTAAGATGGGACTTGGCCCCTCGGTATGATGGGCTCATGAGACGCCACGTGTAGTTACGAGACCTCACCAAACCCTGGGGGAGCGCCCCGGTATAGCCACGTGGCACGGAACGCCAGGACCAGTAATCCCCATGGGAAAGGGCCCGGAGCTGCCACGTCCCATGACGAGCCCCGGAGCTGCCACTTGTCACGGAGGACCAGGTCTGACCTCCCCAGCAAAGATCAGCCCCAATGCTGCCACGTGTCCCACAGCTCGCCTCGAATGGTAAGATGCGGGAGTCAAGGGATGGTGCGCCCTGCTCAAGTCAAGCATTGAAGACGCGCACCCGCCTCCGGGCACAACGCGGAGCACGCCAACGGGCAGAGGCCGCTATGACTAGTTGCATCACAATGAAGGCACTGCATGCCTATCCAGCTTGGCCAACTGGGTAGCTTGCGGCAACAAGACAGACCGACGGAATGCCTTCTACCACCGTCAGCAATGGCGTGTGGGCTACTGACAAGAGAGGAGGCAAGACGGCGAGTCTTCACAGCTTCGGTCAGAGCATGCTTATGCAAGAAGCCTTAGATCTTTAGGTTAAGATCACCCTGGGACCACCTGTTAGGCCCCGAGACCCCACTTGTAAGGCGTCTGGCCTTGTCTATAAAAGGCCCAGACCGCCACCATTACAAAGGACCAAACATCACACACGCATACAAACATACTAGCAATACGACCCACTGTGGAGTAGGGTGTTACGGTCCTTGTGGCTCGAACCACGTAAAAACCACCTTGTCATACTCTCTTCCGCTAGAACACTTTATTGAGGCCTAAGCACCGCCGAACAAAGAACCTCCGCAGGCTGCTCCTTAGCAGATCCAGGGGAAGTGTCACAATAACACTTCGACAGTGTCCCTCCTAGGTACTACTTGTCCTTGTAAACTATAATTTCCCTCCTTGCACCCGATATCACTGTTCGTACTAACACATATTGACAAAAGTGCGAGACGGGGGTGACGTCGACCCCTATTCAGGTTTCGAAGAGAGGTCATAAGGACCCTTCTCATTTTGAGCAGTGCAGTCAGGTCGCAGCTGAGCGGCTGGTATGTTTAAAAAACATTAAAATTAATTCTAACTATATCGATTGTTGAACTTACACGGTTTTCTTGTTTTTCAGGCTAAGTACAGGGAAGAGGCTAGGAGGATACACGAGGAAGATTTTGATTGGGGAAATGAGTCAATCGATCCTCAAGTCGCGTATGCAAGCGAAGGCAACCAAGCTTAAGGAAGGTGAGTTGGTACTTCATTTTATCGTTTTCAATTCAAGATATTTGAATTTGATATTACTGATTCTTTTTTAGTGTAGGCTTGCCATATCCGACAGAGTTGTCAACATGAGGGCGGCGTGACTTTCTAGAGGTGGCTCCACACTGGCTTCATTGGTGGGCACGTCGATTCATCTTGTCTTGCAAAGAGACATAGAGTTGCATGCCCTCAACCGTCGTTTTGAAGAGAAGTGTCAGCAACAGGAGGCGCACAGGTTCGCGATGGTGGCCATGATCTCATACCAGGATGCTTGCATGGCGCAAATGGGAGAGGCGATGGAGGTAAGAAATAAAAACTAAATAAATTTAAATACATCACATGCTTAATAATATGTAACCTCTAATGTTTCAATGACAGGCCCAAGTTTGACACCAGGGGTGCAGATCCATCTACCACCACCGATGCAGCCGGCGCTGCCACTGCAGACCATGCCAGATGCTCCTTCTCCGCCGGTTCAGGTAATCAAAGTCGTTTTCACTTAGTCTTACTTCATCAAGCATAGGCAAATCTACCTCAACTAAGTTATTTTAGTTTACCCTCATCTATCATAGCCAAATCTAACTTAACTTAGCTTAATTAAGCTAAATATAATCAATTCTAGCTTATTTAGTCAATTCTAGTAAAAAACAAAGTTTTAAACTAATAAAAATGTAAACTACTTTCATGTATTGCAGGGATCGACAACAGAGGTTCAAACTTCGTCGTCGTTGATATCGGTGCCTCAAGTGATGCGCGGTGACCATGTCTGTAGCCCTGGGGGTAGTAGAGGGGCTAGTGTATAGACCCTCTTGTTTGGTTTATGTTCTTAAGATGTGATGTATATGAATCCCATGATATGATGTTATGTTATGATATATTGTGTATATACTGCTATTTCTATGTGTTGTGTTTTGTGTTTGTGGCCATCGAGCCATGTAGATTTTTTGTTTTTTAAATAAAAAAAATTTGCGATGGAAAGTATCACCGCAAATAAGACATCTGCAATTTGTGACATCTGCACCGGTAATCGAAAATTAACCATTACAATTTGCGACTGCAAGAGAAAATCGTCACAAATAAGTTCTTAAATTACGATGGCAGCAACAACTGTCGTAAATAAGGTGGCCCAGCCCATCCACCAGGCCCGAGGTCGCGGGCAACCGTCGTAAATAACTTAATTTACGATGGTGGCTGTCGTAAACAAGCTTATTTACGACAAAACTTTGGCGACGGCCGAAAACCATCGCAAATAAAGGAAACTATCGTGAATAGCTTATTTGTGACGGTTATGGCCATCGCAATTAAACCGCATTCCTGTAGTGAATGAATTGTTCTTACAAACACGTATTGTCACGAGCGCAAGAAGGGGGTGGAACCGACCCCTACTAAAGACTAGAAGAGAGGCCACAAGGGAAGTGAGCCTTCTCAGCCTGAGCAGTGCAGTCAGGTCGCAACCGAGCGACCGGTAAGTTTCAAAATCATTCAAAATAATTGTAACTATCTTGATTGTTGAACTTACATGATTTCCTTGGTTTTAGGCGAGGTATGGGTAGGAGGACATGACGATACACGGTGGAGATTTCAATTGGAAACATGAGTTAATCGACCATCAAGTCGCGTATGCAAGCGAGGGCAGGAAAGCATACGAAAGGTAAGTTGGGCTGATTTTTATTATTTTCTATTCAAGTTAATTCAATTTAGTATTATTGATTCTTATTTTTGTAGGCTTGCCATATTCGATGAATTTGTCGACTTGAGGGTGGCGTGACCTTCGAGTGGAAACTTCATGCAGGCTTCATCTGTTGGCGCGTCGAGCCGCCGTGTCTCCCAAAGAGACGTAGAGGTTCAATACCTCCCCGACAAAGCTTTAAAGAGAATCTTGCGCGGCAAGAGAAAGCGCACAAGGCCACGATGGAGTATCAGGCCACCTACATGCTGCAGATGCAGAGGCGATAGAGGAAAGAGATATAAACTAATGTAACTTAAATTTATCGCATTTTATTAATATATAACCTCTAATGTTTGTGATGACACGCCCTAGCTCGACAGCATGGACAACAGATCTAGATACCACAGTGGCAGCCACCGCCACCGGTGCAGCCACCACCGCATGTGCAGCCCATGCCTGAGATGCCTTCTCCGGCGGTTCAGGTAACAAAAATTTCAAAATTCTAGTCTTAATTCATCTAACATAGCCAAATCTAACTGAACTTAGCTAAATTAAGCTAAATATGATCATTTCTAACTTATTTAATTAATTCTAGTAAAAAACAAAGTTTTAAACTTATAAACATGTCTAACTACTTAGGTGTATTGCAGGGATTGGCAACGACGGCTCAAACACTGTCGCTCGTGCTACCGGCGCCTAGAATGACTCGTGGAGACAATGTCTTTGGCTCCAGAGGTAGTAGAGGGGCTAGTGTATAGCCCCTCTTGTTCGTTTTGTGAATTTGTGATGTGATGCAAGCATGACGTGATGTCGTGCTTTATATATGTTGTTTGATGTTGTATGAATGCTGTTTGATTGTATGTCAAATCTATGTTTCTGGCCATCACGCCAGCCATTTTCTTTTCTATATAATAAAAAACTTTATTTCTGGCCTTGCTCGTTGTCAGTAAGACATTCTTATTTACGACAGCCATTTAAACCATCGTAAATAGCCCCCTTACTTACGACGGCCATTGAAGCTGTCATAAATAAGGAGGCCTAGCCCACCACCTGGCACAAAAACCGTGGAAGCTTATTTACGACAATTAATTTATGATGGCCAAAATCCATCGCAAATAACTAAAATAGTCGTAAATAGCTTATTTATGATGACATTTTCTTTATTTATGACAGCTATGACCGTCGTAAATCAGACAAATTATTGTATTGTGTGTATCTTTTCATTAGTGCATACACACAATGGAGAAATTTCTAGTAGATGATGCTCCTTTTGTTCCCAGATTGGATGGTGGAGGTAAAAAGCTTCTTAGCTTTTTCTTCTGGCCTGTAGATTATTGCAATATAAAGTTATTTGTTGGATCAAATAGTACGTAAGAAGCTACATGAGGGGAGTTAATAGTAGATTAAATATTTTTATGCAGAAGCCTCCAAAACCCCTCAACAGAAAACATATCTCAAGGAGAAACTCTTATGTGTGACTGTTAAACTGTTTAACCATGACCAAATGTACAAAACCAATGCAGCAAGAATGACATCAAAATGTTGAGCAGAACTTGAGTTATCGCTAAAAGATTGAGCAAAGGTATATCTATTCTACCTAAATGGAAAAACAGATCTGTTGCGTTTGCAAAAAAATCATGTATCGTCAGAATCGTGAATCCAATGACCATGAAACTTTCAAAGATTATAGAAAATAGAGTCGCAAAGCCAAAAAAAAACAGAATCATGACAATTGGATCAGTAAAGCACAAGGTTTGATCAAAACACATAAGCAACATTGATCTGCTTAGAAATCGATGAGAAAAGCTTGAAGAAAACAAGTCGGACGATCAAGAAACAAAAGCTTCCAACAAACAATGAATTTTATTCATCAAAGCACAGGAGAGGCAGCTGTTTGTCATGCTCCTCTTGAAGCCCTGGCCACCTTGCTTATATGAACTTGGTTTCAACAAACCCTAACAGTCCTAGGGCTCCCTAACAAACTAAGGCTCATTCTATACTATGAATAACTGCCTAGAATTCTTCCATAATCATATAAAAGCAATCCTAAACCTTCCAAACACATTAGGGATGTCTAAAACATTGCTAAACACCTCAACTTCGTGCCTCACACAAAATCAAATCATGACCAACTAAAATCTTTCCATATCTGCACCGAACCGCCTTAGCTTTACATTAAGCATGCGAACCAGCCGGTTCGACCTTTCTGGCCGTATCTTCATGTCCATATATATTCACCACATCTTAGAACAATCTTGCTGCATCCATGCACCCCCTTTATATGTGCATAAACTTCCAAAATATCCATGCTACCTTTATATGCACCGTTCTTTATTCAAGCATGATGCGTGACCTTCTGGATCACCTCAAGCACAATTCCTCCCCAATTTGGTTGTTGAACCTCAACATCGCCCTAAGTTTAGTTCAATGATCACCATCATTAGCAAAGCCTTGACCTCAAGCAACACCTTTGCATGAGAAAACAACCAATCTTTTCGAGCCCAAGTCCTCAATTTGACTCTCAATAGTCCGATAACCACAACACTTTATGTGAGCACCTCACACAAGTATGTTGTACAATATAGCAAGATATTGTCCACCATAACCACAAAAACACATCAAAACATAGTCTATAAACACTAAGCAACTTTTCCATAAATCACATACAAGATTTGTAATTTTAATTCTCTTAAAAAAATTAGTGTAAAAACATCCAGATGGAACAGTCTGATGTGCGCTGAGTAGTTCAGATTGAACAGATCAAAACATCCTCATTTGTCGACTCACATGCAGCTCACGTGCGCTTCACAAGCAATCAGTTCGAAAAGACTGAACTGTCACCCCACAGTACACTTCGACCAGTTCGGATAGTCTGAATATAGTGTGTCGGGTATACTAAAAAAATTGCATGATTTTCCAATGTATTTAGCACACCTAGGTCTCACTATCTCCCACTAGATGCATGTATTAGCAATACCACCTAGAACCGAATATTAGCTCATTGACATTTCATGAAATGTTTTGACAGAAATAAACCCCCCTTGCAATTAAATGAGAAAGAAACCTCACCCTTTAAAAAATTCTCCCCCTTGGGATGAACTACCCCTGAGAAGAAAGTGTAAAGAACTTTTGTATGTGCAATGTGTGACCATATTTCTCCTATTCGCCCCGACATATTTTCATCAAGATGCAAAAAGAGAAAATTGGATCCATTATGAGCATAATATGACATATACATATAGACAAAGCTAGTCCAAGTCATACATTCAAGCAACCTACACTATCACGTCAATGAAATACACAAAATAGTGTAAGCTAGACTAGAGATCAAATGTAATTTCAATTTAAGCAAGCCATGATCTCCATAACTCAACTGTTCCAAAACTTGAAAACATGGTAAATGTTTCTTTATTTTTCTTATCTTTGAAAGTAATTTATATTATATGAAATTTGCAAGAGATTATATGTAGATTCAGGCTTATTCTAACCAACCAAGTCAAGCCTATGTCATTTGACAATCAGAAGCTTAAGGACATGGTTTTAGCCATACACTACTCCTTTCTAGTTCATATCTAAGTGCGATGATTAGCAATCTCAAAAGAGCAAATGCGATGCATACATATTCTCTTGACCTTTCTTGATTCTTCATTTGATCATAAAAGTTGAACTTTGTGGATTGTTGTCTTATAAATTTTATTATTGAAAGCACTTATGAGCATGCAACTAGATCAAAATAGCAATAACGTTTGATCTTGACAAATTTTTGTGTATGTAATTATTCCATTTACTAGTCATGGAAAAAACTTTAGAATGTATAACCATGAGAAATGTAGTAACGAACTTGCAGCATGTCTAAGGAATCACATGGTCATATTTGTATGAAACACTATGTTCATATTATGTGTTAAATTTCGATTCACACATAGACTTTCCAAGTTGCAACACTCTCCTCCTTTGTGTGGACCCGTTCTCTTGAATCCTTCATGTGCATCCCGTACAAATTCTAAGATCAGTAGTTGTTACACACAATAGAACAGATCAATATTTATAAAACTATTATATATTAATAATCAATATAAGCCTTACAAACAAGATCTAGATTACATTGGATGTGGCCTGGGTACGGCCACCAAAGTAGATAAAACTTCAAAATCAGCAAAGCGGAATGGCACCATGCCCAACAGGCATCTTGGGAAGTTGGACTAGACCTAATCATCATCCTCTCACGCTTCAGTTTCTTCATCTTCTCATAGATCACATGTAAAGTAACGGTGAGTACGGAAGGTACTTAGCAAGCCGTAACACTACTCAAGGCGTGCGGGGGGGGGGGGGGGGGGGGGTCATGCACCGTTGCTTGTAGCAATGAGAGGTCATATAGCTTAGTTATGCCGAATAGAATTTATGCAAGATTCTCTTTTAAAAGAGTTTTTCAATAACGGAGAGAAGTAGTTGACAAAATATTATTAGTTGGCGAATGGGAGAGATTCACACCATCCCACCGGTTCTCTAGATTTATGTTTGAGTTTTTGAACCCCATGGTCCTGCTAACTCTATCTCACAGCCATAATCTCCAAAACATGATGGTCACTGCCACCCACATACAACAAGGTGGTCACTGCCATACACACACGTCAGGCCGTTGGCTAAGACTAATCATAATGTGCACAAGTGATAGTGTGTCAAGACTTTGACAACCGCCATTTGGATAGATTAGGACTATGTTGAGTTTGTACAATTTACCTATAGGTTATATACCCTAGATCAGAGAGTAGCATAATGCTTATCTCATCTTCCCCGTGTAACCCCCCACGATAGCACTTTAGATGGACTAGTGGTTTTTGGGCATTCACTACGCAACCCAATAACAAATCCACTTATCGTGTCATTTCTTGGTGCACTGTTCCCTACATGGCTCCTCCAGGTGCCCCATGTGGTAGATTACTAGAAAGCTAGAGCGAGTCCCACCCATACATGTTCTGTGGTTGTACGATATCACCATGTTGAGGTTAGATGAATTGGTCCTTATGATAGTGAGGCGGCTCTAATAGTGCTCATGACTGACTAGTCCGAATCACATGATTTCAGACTATACCGAAGCACACGGTGATGATCGGTGGGTTACACCGAATACACAACTACTGCTGGTATACCACATAGGGAGCGCATGACATCGCATCACTATACCTGCCTCAACCACCCCGTACTTCCCACCACATAGTTCATTAATCACCCACCCACATGCTAGCTGACACAACCAAACATGTTAACACATTTCACTAAATCATCTTAGTATTGTGTAATGGGCAACAATGTTGAATGTGCATCTAGGCATACCGTTGTGGGTTTTAGACGATTGATGACAAACAAATGATATCCTAATGAGGTTTGTTGAGATGAAAGCAGGCCTACGAAGAATAAAACTAATGGTACACAAAAGGTGAAAATGAGTATTGAGAAGGAAACAACCGAAGTGAAGAATGGAAGCGCAAAATACTTTTTAATGTATAGGATGTGTGTGAGAGACATATCCCAAGAGATGATGACTTTGCATAGATGGTAAGGGCTAAAATCAACAAGTTAAGAAATTCGCTGGCGCATCAGACAAGTTCGTTCACCAGCGAGTAGTCCGATTCACTATTTTTTCTCGTACGGACAAGTCTGGAACTGAGCTAGACTAGTCCGATTAACTCTCCGTTGCTCTGCATGGACAAGTCCCAAGATGCGGACTAGTCTGTCAACGTAACACATACTTCACCTTGGACCGGACAAGTCCGTCTTGACACGGAGTAGTCCAATTTGGTTATTGGAATCTCAACGAACTAGTCTGGTCCTTTACGGACTAGTCTGGTTCACTCACTGTAATTAGGGCTTCAGGTGTGCAGCACATTGCACGCACATATCACACAGCACACCGGACTTGTCCGGTCCCATGAGCAGACTAGTCTGAACATCAGGATCTCTAACGGTAACTTTTTGGAATGGCCATAAATATGTGATCCACGACCCCATAACCACCAACTAAGAACCCTAGCACCGTACACGTCCCATGAGCACAAAAACACTTCTCCGCACACATCTAAAGCCCTAAAAGATTAAATCTTTTGGGAATCAAGATTTGGGAAAGGGAGATCAACGTCTATGCATTGTTGAGCTCTTGGGGGTTTGATCTCTCATACACTCTCGCATCTCTTGTACATTTTTCAAGTGTATTTTATTTGCTCTCTTGCTGTAATCTTGTGGGAGCCCTCAGCTTCTGAGGTAGCTGCATTGACTCGATGATTACCATGTGATAGTGGAACTCAAGTCAGCGTTTGTGGTGACTTGAAGAGGTAAAGGGTTGGTTGAGACCTGGCTCTATGTGAGATCCTCAACGAGGACGTATATCTCTTTCGTGGGATCGAACCTCAGTGGAAATCCTTTGTCTCGTGTGTTCTAGATCTTTATTTGCAATCATCACTATCTAGGGCATAGATTTGATTATATTTGCAACTAGTATTAATTTTGTATTCCAAATCTCATCTAAACACTTTCTAAAGTTGTTAGGATAGTTTACTACATTCCGTTGTTGTAACGTTCGTGAAAAACACAAAAATTAGTTAATCCTTTCGTAGGTGTAACGTGCACAACGGACTAGTCTGCATCTTACACCAGACTATTCTGGCCTTCATGTATTTGATAATTTTGTTAAGTGTTGCAGGAAAAGTTTCAACGCCTATTCACTCCCCTCTCGAGACCACATTCAATTGGTATTAGAGCACTCAAGAACTAAACACATAGATATACGTCATCATTTTCTAAGAGACCATTCACGTAAAGGTGACATATAGTAATCTCACATGTTAGAACAGAGAAACAATTAGCTGACATTTTTACCAAGCCATTAGATAAAAAGCAATTTTGCGATCTTAGAAATGAACTAAATATTCTTGACACTCGCAATGTGGCTTGAAATACTACCTGATTGGCACTTCAAAGTTTACTTATTTCGCGATAATTCATCCCCTATCTCAAATTTCACTTGAAACCTATTTTAATTATTGAGGCTTGGTGAATTATGGCCATTGTATGATTGTTGCTTGCTTACTAGTCATATTCATCAAGATTATTTGTGAAATGATGTCCAAAAGGTCAATATTAGTTTATATTCCCAAAATCTCTTTGTTCTGTTTCAAATCTGTCTAGCTGACCCACACTAGTCTGTGGTTAGCACCGGACTAGTCCGACTCTGGTCCAGTGTACTAGACTAGTTCGGTCCTTGTGCGTACTAGTCTGCTTCTATCGAGCTTAACTCTAGCCCGCCGCAAAATCCTCTCTTCGTCCGCCTCACAACTCCCATTGCACTCTCTCCTCAAGCAAAGCTCCCAAGGCAGAATCGGCGTTCCACCCCCCCCCCCCCCCCCCCCCCGCCCCGAAATTGAGTTTTTCTCCATGGGAATAACTCTCCTCGGCCTGGAGCTTCCTCCTCCGAACTAATCCGGACTCATACCGTGCTCCTCTCGTTGGATTCCTCAAATTTCACTAAAAATCTCTCCAAACCCTAGTTCTTAACTTTTCTCATTCTTTGCTCACTTTCCTTCATCCCTATGGTATACATTGCACTGCTATATGTATTCCTTTTGTCCTCCTACCTTTTTGCATCAATCTTGTTTAGATTTCTTGAAATAAGAAGTTAGGGTTCATACGGCCAAACCAGACTAGACAGGTCCCCTGTGCAGACAATTTTGGTATCCCGGACAAGTCTGCACCCTAAAACCGAACAAGTCTGACCCCTTGACATTTTGAACCTTTAAATTCTTTTCTCTACAAAGTCTAACTCACCTTATTATTAAAATACCTTGTACTCTCTGTGTCAGGCACAATGTCATCCGCATCTGATGATAGCATGTTTGACTACAAAGCCGATGTGATCGCGAGAGGGTGGTCAGGGCAAAAGAATTGAGAAGCAAAAAGCGACATGACCATGATGCTCACTACTCTCCTCCAGACTTTGTGCTCCCAAGAAAGAGAAAAGTGGTTGTGAAGAAGCCATCAAGCAATGATGGTGTCGGTTCCAGCTCAACGGCGCTAAGAAGAAGCACTAGGTAGGGCAAGGGACTTGCTAGTGGACCCATTGGTCCACTAAAGATGAAGGCACCTATGCAGCGAAACATGTAGCCCTCTGAAGATGATTTCACTGGACAAGGCAATGATCTGGCCGATAAACTTAGGAAAATCAATGTCTATCAGTAGCCAAAGCAAGCGACTAGCCTAAGGTTCTGGAGTCACTTTCACACATATTTCTATGAGAATGTGTACAAGAAGATGAAAACTCCGATTGTTGTGAGCCAATGGGTGGATGTGGTATACATGGAATTAAAGAATTGCCAACCTTTTCGTGAAGTCCTAGAGGCTTTGGAAAGACATGGTCTGAAGGATCTCATATCCTTCCAATACAATTGGAACAATGAAGTTATCACCCAATTCGACTCCACCCTCTACTTATCGGGTGATGAAGCGGAAGGAATCACATGGATGACACATGGATCCAAACACAGTGTCACGTATGACAAGTTTTTCAAGATACTCCATCTTTAAGACACTTTGGACAATGAGATTGTGATTCACAACATGAAGGCTTTAGAGAGGGATGAGCACATGATCTTCTATGATACAAGAATGTCGTACAAGCCACCAACCACTAAGTACATGAAGCCTTTCTTTGTGGTCTTGAATAGAATTTTGAGGAACATTGCTCCAAAGGATGGAGATGCAGGGAGCATCCAAGGATCACTAAGGTCCTTGATGATAGTAATAAGCAAGAAAAGGACCTTCAACGTGTTTGAGTATATCTAATATGACATAGTGAACACCTCAATCACTCCCAACAGGTCGTGTGGCTATGCGCCATACATAATGTACATGATTGAGAAAGTGACCAACCCTGAGTTTATCAAGGATGTTGAATAGACTGGTCTCAGGCCTCAGAAGCCCACAACCTACAGTGTTCCAATGCACCGGCTCAACCTGCAAGGGAACAAAGGTCAAAGGAAGCACATGAAGGCACAAGGGCTCCAGCTACTATCTCTGCTCCTCCACCCTTCAGAGAGTCCTCAAGTGGTCTTCTGAAGATGTTTTCCTCCATCTTTGTATCCCGCCGCAAAGTGCAAGACACCGAAAGCTTGGCTAGGAAGAAGCACCAAAGGTGCATGAAGGGCAATATAAACGCTATCTGTGAGAAGTTGGACATTGAACTAGTGGGATCTTCGCAGATCTCCAAAGACTTAGCAGAGAACTTCACAGAGCTTCCACCTCTCACAGAACAGGAGTTGGATTCCTTTGGACTTGGCAGTGTCTCTATTCCTCCTCCTCCTCAGCATGAGCATGAAGATGAAGATGAGGACAGGACCGAGAGCGTGAGAGGGAGTGACAGAGAGTAGCTTCGCTTAATTTTTCCCTTTTTGGTGCCTTAATGCCAAAGGGGGAGAGATTGAGTATTTTGAGCCTTAAGGACTATTGATCATGGACATGTATCTTTTATGCTTTAAGTTTCAAACTACTGTAATTTTATTTGGATGATGCCTATTTTGTCTTATTTAGATGTGTGATGCTCATTATGATATTCATGTGATGATTGTTCATTATAATTATTGTATTTTCATTCATGCATGTCACAATATTTGCTTCACACACACTCTATAGGAACCCCACCATAAAGAGTGCATATATGCGAGAAATATTTCCTATTCACATTTGTCATTCTCATATATGCACACTTTATAAAAATCAAATTTTTACTCTTAATTGTGAAATCTAGAATGGTTGTCATCAATCACAAAAAATGGGGAGATTGAAAGTGCATCTAGGCATATCCTCGTGGGTTTTGGACGATTGATGACAAACAAATGAGATCCTAATGAGATTTGTTGAGATGAAAGCAGGTCTACGGAGAATATAACTAATTGTACATAAAAAGGTGAAAAATGAGGAATGAGAAGGGAACAACTGAAGTGAAGAATGGAAGCGCAAAGTAGTTTTTAATGTATAGGATGTGTGTGAGAGACACATACCAAGAGATCATGACTTTCCATAGAGGGTTAAGCAATTCACTGGAGCACCAGACAAGTCCGTTCACCAGCGGACTAGTCCGATTCACTACTTGTTTCTGTACGGACAAGTCCACAACTAAGCCAGACTAGTCCGAGTAACTCTCTGTTGCTTTGCACAAACAAGTCCCAAGATGCGGACTAGTCCGTCAACATAACATGAACCTCACCTTGCACCGGACAAGTCCATCTCGACACGGACTAGTCCGATTTGGTTACTAGAATCACAACGGACTAGTCTGGTCCTTTACGGACTAGTCCAGTTCACTCATTGTAATTAGGGTTTCTGGTGTGCCACACATCGCACGAACATATCACATAGCACACCGGTCTTGTCCGGGCCATGAGCGGACTGGTCCAGACGTCGGGATCCCTAACGGTAACTTTTTTGAATGGCAATAAATATGTGATCCACGACCCCATAACCACCAACTAAGAACCCTAGCACTGTCACACGTCCCAAGAGCACAAAACACTTCTCCACACACTTCTAAAACCCTAAAAGGTTAAATCTTTTGGGAATCTAGATTTGGGAAAGGGAGATCGACGTCTACGCATCGTTGAGATCATGGGGGTTTGATCTCACATACACTCTCGCATCCCTTGTACATTTTTCGAGTGTATTTGATTTGCTCTCTTGCTGTAATCTTGTGGGAGCCCTCAGCTTGTGATGTAGCCCCATTGACTCGATGATTACCCTGTGATAGTGGAACTCAAGTCGGCCTTCGTGGTGACTTGAAGAGGTAAAGGGTTGGTTAAGACCCACCTCTTTGTGAGCTCCTCAACGAGGAAGTAGATCTCTTTTGTGGGATCGAACCTCGGCAAAAATCCTTTATCTCATGTGTTCTCGATCTTTATTTTTGCAATCATCACTATCTAGGGCATAGATTTGATTATATTTGCATCTTGCATTAATTTTGTATTCCACATGCAAATTACTCATCCTAAACACTTTCTAAAGTTGTTAGGATAGTTTACTACATTCCGCTGCTGTAACGTTCGTGAAACACACAAAAATCAGTTAATCCTTTTGTAGGTGTAACTTGCACACCAGACTAGTCTGCATCGTACACCGGACTAGTCCGGCCTTCTTGTATTTAATAATTCTGTTATGTATTGCAGGAAAAAGTTTCAACACCTATTCACCCCCCTCTAGACCACATTCAAATGTGAACATCGCTGATGTTCTAAAGTATAATACTAACAAGGAGATGCTCTGATCACCATTATAGTATGGTGACAGAGTACATAGGTTGTCAAAAAGGGTGTGTAATTCAAAGTCAAGGGGAAGGTTGTCATAGCCAATCTTAAACAGTTGTGAGGACCGGGGTCCCGACATTCCAAGATTTGCATTGGGTGGTACCGTGCGATGCGGGACCCAGCAGCACACATGAAAAGAATACGTGAAACATACAAAATCTTTATTTTATAAGATATTTGAGTCTACAAAATAATGTACAAAAGGAGTATAAGCAGCGGAAGATACATAATACACTCGAACCTAGCTACCACACAATTGAGAGTATTCAGCCCGGAATACCTCACACTAGCAACACGAAGCAAAGTAGTGCCTCGTAGGGTTTCCGCTCGGCAATACAACCCGAGAGGGGTGATACCGCACTACGGAACCCGTCATATGCGACACTACCTACAAAAACATTAATCCACAAACTGTGAGCTTAAAGCTCAATAAGACTTAACCATCTCACCTGAACATGCAACTCTACATATTGGAAACTCTAGTACATAGGTAGCTGAATTTGCATAAAAGAAACTCACCTAAAGTATGTCTTTCATTTTCATATTTTAGCAGCTACTTTAAGTTTCATAAGAGGTAAATTTAGTTAGCAATATAACTAGAGCATACAAGTAGTAAAATAGTGATTAAGCATAGAGCAAAATTCATATGATTCAATTACTCTTAATTTACTACGTCACGACTTAGCGAACAAGTATGCTCGGTCCATAACCGCGAGCGACGGTGATTCGAATCAATAACAACCTAGAATGCACGACACATACACCCGCAAGGAAGCCACGTCAGTGCGCTTCATTCTACGCCATATGCAGCCTTTTTCACAAGAGGCCTTGATATGGAATCAACTCTCCATCTCGAGCAAAAGGTCCCCTACACGGACATGTCGAAGTTGCCCGCTAGAAGATTTACATCTTTATGGCTTCTCAACTCCATTCACAAATGGCTGAGATGTTTCCACACCAAGGTCATCAAGTTACATCAGTTTCTTGGGTCCCATATACCATTATACATTCGATACATCTCAAACTTGCACAACAGGGCCGCACACGGATTGGTCCTCAATCAACACAGGCAGGGCTACACATCGTACCCGGCTGCCCAGTCTCATATTCATTTCCATAAGTCATTCTCCACCATAAACCAATTCTATGTGAGGTGAAACCTATCTCGCGAGTAGATTCCAACTACTCGGCTTCTACCGGATTTCTATCCAACATTTGGCACAGCAGTAGCTACACGAGGACTTAAACGCTACCCAAATATTCCCTGGAGTGTTTTGGTCATGCAAGTGGAGTATCAACGTTGTCAAGATTTAATGCAAAATTCATCTCCAAGACGTAATGTGATACATAGAAAAAGTTGTAAAAGCTGTTAAATGCAAACCTGGACTTACCTTACTCATCGGTTAGTCAAAGTCAGCAAGAATGTATGTGTGATCAGTTGCTGGTCCGTCCAGAAGAAATCCCTTCGTGAAGTCCTTCGTCGTCACGAGCACTATCGATATGAAACACACATATGAGAAATTGAAACTTAGTAATGAAGAACTACTTTATGAGTTATAAGAGCATTATAACATGCTAAAAGAAACTACAGAGGAGTCTCTACTAGAACTCAAATCTGGTTCAAGGGATAATTGGTGTGAGGACCAGGGTCCAGACAAACCAGGAATCATATTGGGTGGTGTCGTGCGATGTGACACCCAATAGCACAACACAGAAAAGAACAAAGAACTCATAACATATGTAAGCAACTTACATTAATATCAGAGTTTTATACAAAACTATCTTACATTAGCAAAAGTCTTCATACTACTCTCTCAAACCTACACTACAGTAGTAGCTGTCGTATCCAGCCTGCGGATACTCCACTCTAGCATCACAGAAGCAAGCAGCGGCGTCAGGGCTACCATTGGCTATATACCCCGACGAGGCAAAGCTTAGGAACCCGTCATAGCTATATATCTGCAAAACTCGTATAAACGCAACCGTGAGCGCAAGACTCAGCAAGACTTAACCGTCTCACCTAAGAACATAAAACTCTACATGCTGGGAACATAAGACTTGAATTTAAATTGCAATAAGTAAATGTTCACTATAAGTAGATCTTTGCTTTAGTTTTATATAACAAGTGAAGTTGCTTGGAATCATAACTTTAGTTCTACTATCAACTACTTCAACCAAGTTGTTTAACCATACAACAGGTTACTCCCAGTTCAAGTTGTTACTATGTCACAACGCAGTAAACAAGTATGTTTCCTTCCGCGAGCGACGGTGATTCGAATCATGAAACACTCAGCTTGCACGTCACATACACCCTTCTAGAAGAGACTTACGGTGCTCCCCTGTGACACATAAGTGACAACCTTTCACAAGACATACAATTAGCAATGAGGTCCTACCGTCCCGGAAGTATGCCCCACATATGGGATAACTGCAGTGGTCACAACTATCCTCTATGATCTACTGACCTAGGAATGTGGGGATAACCTCGACACCCATGTTAACAAGTTACATCGATTTGATGGGTCCAATAAGCCTAGTATGCATTCGGTACAAGTTCAAACTTGTTCAGTAGGACCGCACACGGTACGGTCCTCAGTCGACATAGATAGGACTATGCGCACAGGACCACGTTCTTGAGCATCCTACTCTTCGTGCTCGATCTCCAGTTTCTTCCCAATTGATCCCACTTAGTACTGTTCACGAGTAGAATCCGTCTACTCGAACCATCCCACTTAATCATGTTTCCATATTAAACATCATATAAACAGTAATGTAAAGTCTTGCTCTACCCAAACTCTAGGGATTTTTGAGTCATGCATATGGAGTATCATACATCCATAGACTTAATGCACAATTACTATCATATAGATTATAAAAACAAAATATATTAACAACTTAAATGCAAACCGGAGCATGCCATAGGTTGTGACTAGTGTAAATGTCAATAGTCAGTGCTTGATCTCTCTGGGCGAAGCTTCTCGTTGTTCTCCTCCCTTTCTTGTCTTTGATGCTGCTTGGCCGAATCTTGCTCTCGTGTGCTGCTTGATCAAATCTTGTTCTTGCCGCGTGGTCCACACTAGTCCTTCTCCTTCGAGTCAAGCTTCTCGTGGATCTTCGTCACGTCATCTAGCGATATGATTATGCACATACACAGAACAAAATAATTCAATATCTCATACCCTAGATTCTTGATACACTAACAGAATAGATAATCTGAAAAGTGGAGGTCAAGAGAGATCTATTGGACTTGGACTATCTTTACAGGAGGTGACCTAATTACTAGTGCATGAATCTGCTTATGTGGCCTAAGATTGCCTATCTGCTTTCTAGCAACTCAGGTTGCTGTTGCATCAACGTTCTTTGCAATCATCTCGTTCATCATATCCTTTGTATCCACTCTTCTTTCCGATGTTTGTCTTTATTCCAGACGCCAACATATCCAAGAGATGGCATCCTCGACTGAAATTCTATCAAACATCCGCCTGGCATTCTGCACATCCTTTTCCTTGCATCATCTCAACCATAGCACATGCTTCTTCTGTTGGTCACTCATCCCTTATATCCATTTTGTCGAACACCTTGAATGCAGTCTTGTTCTTGGTCACTAACGCATAATTCAGAGCTAACAGCGGCATTGTACACCATGTCCGATGTGTCACCAGCGTGTTCCTACATCACGGATCAGTGTTAAGCACATCACAGGTTGTTTTTCCTTGCAGACATTTCATCAAACTGTATGGCTGCAGCATTGACCCGAACATTTGTGCACAAATCAGAGCTATCCTTGGACCAATTGTGGATGCCGTTGCGTCATCAATGTGTTCCCGCATCCTGTGCATCACACACCTGACTTGCCTTGCTGCCAGAACACGGCAATGACTCGGAACTTCGCGATGGCAGGACGTAGGTGATGGCGTTTGGTCAGATCTGCCGTCGAAACAACATAAGCGTGTGAAGCCTTGCTGTACGCGCGGAGATGGCGAAGCAACATGTTGGAAAGTGGTGGTGCGACACGGAAGGCGGAAACGGACCATGCAGATGAAGAGGGTGGAGGTCAGGCGGATTGGAGTGATTAGCAGTGAGTGGAACGCGGAAACGGTATGAGCACGGCGACAAATTGAGCGTGCACAGGTGGAGGGATGTGGTCTGAGGTGTGCTGCAGCGGCATGGTGGGCAGAACGTGCAGCAGACAGCGTGCAGGCAACACGCGGAGGAGCAGCTAGGATGGCGGTCGTCGCGGTGCGGGATGCACAGCGGCGAGAACCGCGGAGGCAAAGCCGGGCATCGGCACCTGGGTGCGGAAGCTCGGACGGCGGTGAGGTGTGAGCGGCCATCGCCACTGCAGCCTGGGTGAGGGCACGGCGCAGCAGCGGCCATGGGGAGCAGTAGGCGTGCCGCGGCGGGGAAGGGCAAACTGCACTGCCAGGGCGACGGGCTGGGCATGCAGGTGTGCAGCTATCTCGGCCGTGGTGGTGGCGTTGGGAAGTCGAGCTGGGCGGCAGTGCGCGAGCGGGATGAAGGCGCAGGGCTGCGATGCAGCCATGGCGCGCCGGCAGTGGACGGCAAGGTGCACGGGCGAATGGGGAGCATGAGCAGAGCTGCAACCAGGGTGGGCATGCTCGACGGGTGGACGCAGGCCGGCGCTGCGCGAGCTGAGGCGAGGCGCCCGCGAGCGGCCAGCGCCTGAGCGCGCGGCGGCATCGAGCCGGAGCAACCGTCGGCGAGTGGCAGCGATAGGGCCGGTGCTCGGCACTGCAGCGTGCAGAAGCAGAAGATCGAGCAGGTCGCGGAAGCAGCAAGGTGCAGGCCTGGGCGCGCAGCTGTGGCGGCAGGACGGAGCACGGCCACAGAGAAAGCAGCCGTGCAGGCGAGCAGCAGCGTCGGGCATGCGGACGAGGGCGTGGGAACTTGAAGAACACGCGCGGCGCGATAGCAGCGCCGGGGTGCGAGCAGGATCAAGACCGGCGGTGCTACACGGGAGCAGGAACAGCCAGCGACAGGGCCAGGAACGAGCGGCAGGTTGTGCGTTAATTCTGAGGAAGAAGATACGTGCTATTTTGTTGCTTACGGTAAAAGCTTAAGAAGGGAGCAGGGGATAAGACCGTGCACAGTGGCATAATGTAAAGTATATATATACTGTTTTTACAGTATAATTTAGAGTATGCACTGTAAAATTAGAAGAAGAATAGTGTATAGAGTATGTTTTAGAGCGCGCTTGTGCGCATAGTCTAAGACCGTGAGCCAGAGCGGTCGTGTGTTGGAGGGTGCTGTATCGCCCTGGGACAGAGAGGCAAGGTTCGGTCATGATAAGAATGACTCGTGGGTCCTGCTGGCAGGTGGGCCCCACCTATCATACACACCACCACAACAACGGTTTGAATCTCGATTAAAAATAGCTAACATTGTACAAAAATTACTAAACTCCGCAAGCTGACCAAATTTGACATGAAAAAAATATTGGTGCATTCAGGTTCAGAATTTGACATTAATGAGTTTAAAATTTCAATTGAACTTGAACCCCATTATTATGATTTTGCTTTACAATTCATCCTTTATTCATAATCTTCTACACAGCCACTTTAATCAATTATAAACAATATTTTTGGTCCTTCAAAGTTTGCATTTGCTTAAGGTTAGTTTAAATTAAATCAAAATTTGATTTCAGTTTATATTTACATTTGAAATTTCCTTACACTTTTGCAACATGTACAGGTACCCTATTATAGATTTTTGAAGAACATGAGTTACAGTCACATCTAAAATTTTCTGTCACTGTGTTTACAACTAAAACCTTGATTTGAATTCCACATGTTCAAATTGATTTAAATGTTTGTTTTGACTCACATCAATTTTTGACTTGACGTTTTTTGGAGTTTCCTATTTTGGACATCAGTTATAAATTAACATAATTTTTTGTGCGTTTAATTTTCCAATTTAATATAAAAATTTTAAGTTCGCATTTTTTGCCTCTGGTTTTGCTGCACTGTGGACTTTTACAACCCTTTCCCCTTAAAGAAACCTCGTCCCAAGATTCTAGTGAACAGAGACTGGTAGGGAGAGTTATTGGTGATGACAATGACTAATTCGGTATTTGGATGGAACAACTCTTTGCGTTCCCATGCAGATTTCTTGACAGTGTGATTAATCCGTAACAGTCTACTGCACCACAACATTTGATTCCTTATGATATGAGTTTCTTTCCAAGCGATCTGAATCCAGATACTCGATGTAGGCCAGGTTCAACCGTAAAGTCTATGTCTTTTCCATGTAAATCTCTGACGGTGTTTTGAATTTTTCTTCTTTACTCTTACAAGATGTATCCTTTTTGCAAAAGGAAGGCACATCAATTCGGTTTCAGTATATTGTGTTCTCTCTTGAAGACGTTACTATCCAAGTCTTGATTCCAATATCCAATCTTTGCTCTCTGATTTACTTGATCATAATGATGTCTTACAATAGAAGATATAGCTATTCTCGCAACTCTCATTCATCAGATCCTCTGTATCCTCTCTTCTTTCCCATGATTGTCTTTATTCCAGACGCCAACATATCCAGGAGATGGCATCCTCGACTGAAATTCTATCAAACACCCGCCTGACATTCTCCACATCCTTCTCCTTGCATCATCTCAACCATATCACATGCTTCTGCTATTGGTCACTCATCTGTTATAACCATTTCCTTGAACACCTTGGATGTTGTCTTGTTCTTGGTCATTAACACACAATTCATAGCTAACAACGACATTGTAGACCTTGTCCGATGTGTCGCCAGCGTGTTCCTACATCACGGATAAGTGTTGGGCACATCAGAGTTGGTTTTGCCTTGCAAACATTTCATCGAACAGTATGGCTGCAGCACTGACCCGACCATTTTTACACAAATCATAGCTAACTTTGGACCAATTGTCGATGTCGTTGCGTCATCAATGTGCTCCCGCATCCTGCGCATCACTGTTGATGGTCATTATATACCAATTTTGACTGTCAATAAAATTCAATTATGTGAGCGAATGAATATTTCTTACACACATCATACTTAGAAATAACATAGTTCCACTTGTACTCGGAGAAATAGGTGCATGCAGATATTATATACAGATTTGAGGTGAAAAGAGGGAGGGCAATCCTAAATAGTATCATCCCAGCCATCCAAGCACCAACACATGGCATCACATGGATCAAATGGCCCACAAATAGACGTATCCAAGGAGATCCAACGGTGTATCACCCATATCAGTCAATAGGGCCCACCTGGAAGTGACCTGAAGAAAGCACACGTGAAACAACACGATGACCAGTTCGGCCGAAAAGGGGGTTCGGCCGAACCCTTCCTGGTGCCAAACTCGGCCAACGTCCATGTGTCGACTCCTTGTGGTGTCCTGATAATAATGAAGACTGATTCACACGCTTTTGGTGGTGGGAACCGACCCTTCCCGATCTATAAATAGGACCCCATACCCCTAACTTCAACAAACACCACTTGAGCATCATTCTATTGTATACACTACTTTTCTTAGTCCTTAGTGGAGGTTAGGCTGTAGAGGAGCCTCTAGTCCCAAGTCCATATTGGGTAAGGTATGTCTCATGTATCTTTTCTTGTACTTGTGACTTTATGCTTTATATCAATATTATTAGTCTTTACTTATTCATATACTTGGATAAAGTGTTCCTTGTTTGGTTGTGGAGTCCATGTATGTGCTAGGTGTAGATGTTGTTATGATCTAGACATAATGTCAATACCATGTTATCATAAACATCACACATCACCACTATAGTCTGATTAGGTAATAATATGATTATGTTAATATGAATATGTTAGTGCTTGGATCCAACATTGGTTCAATGATGTTTAGGTTAGTCATTGCCTTAGGATGAATATTACATTGCAACTCTTAAGGTATTTACTTAACATGCAAGCGTGGTGCTTGGATAGTTAAGTAGCATTGGATGCATCATAGTCCACGGGTTGCAGAGGTAGGCGGTAGTTAGTGACAGCTCTATCCATCCTTTGTAATCCTACACGTTCGGCTATAATGTAGGCTCTTGGCGGGAGTCGCCTGGCATACCAGGGTAAGCCCGTGCCCGACATGTTGGAAAACTAAACCCTAGTATTCACCATTAGCATATTCATCTGTACTTTATTAGGCTATGAAAATGAGTAATTAGAGACAGTAGGACTAGCTCTGTCTCGTAGTCTAACCCTCACTAGGACAAACTTACCCATAGAGTAGATTGCTTAGGTGTGTGTCACACTACACCAATTATCATCCTACCTCTGTTCTGATAAACACTTAGTACCCTATACCTTGATCATAAGAATAGTGTTTACTTTACTTCACCACCTTCCGTTGGGATAAATACAATACCCTTGGAAATACTCTTGGGTGAAATGCTACAACAATATCTTTCGTGCGCTTGCAGATCTCATCTCCTACCGGAGATGATCTGTGGTGTTAAGAAATACCAACAAACATTTCTGGCGTCGTTGCCGGGGATGATTTGTTAGTGTTTCTTAGGAGACTTCAGCAAGCATGTCTGGTGTTGTTGCTGGGGAAGGCAAAGGAAGTAAATGATAGCTATCACATGTATTAAGCTATAGGTACTAAAAGTTATTGGACAACATTACTTTGTATGCTTTCTCCTTTTGCGTGAAAACAAGGTCGTGTTGGCTAACCCATTTCATGGGATGGACAATGAGGACGCAAACGTTGAACTCCAAGACGATTCAAGGTGTACCTCAACAAATGCCTGCTAGGCAACACCATTGCCTTCTGCGGAAGAATTTCAGCTTCTAGTAGAAGCCAAAGTCATCCATCCCCAAGTTTGGGGTAGGCTCAAAGAGTTCTTCTTGGTTTTCCTTCATCATGGGGTAGATAGTTGGCTCTTTATACAACACTCATGTCATGGGTTGGCTCCACCAATCCATGACTACATTCATGCTGAAGCTGAAAGAGCCCTATTCTGATTCATCACGGATGACAAGTTGGTCTCCACTCAAGGGGTTGATTGAAGAATGCTCTAGTTGCCTTAGCTTGGCATGCACACCACTTAACAAGGTGGACATTCTAGTTATGGAACTACATCTCCCATTGAAGTAACATGAAGGTCAAGCCAATGGAGAAGTGTTTGGATGATCCAAGCCATGGATATTCACATGATTTGTGAAAAATCTATGTCAACATGGGACATTTGGGAATTATTTCCCTAAGACCCATGAGGATTTTTCATTTCCAAACAACAACTCTAATGGCTATCACCCACAAGGAGGTCAAGGGTGGAATCAACACCACCCTTAAAATCAAGGAGGCTATGGAATTCCAAAGGACTCAAGTTCAACTAGCCTACCTTGAAGTATCTTGTCCATGGCCAAGCGGAAATCAAGACAACATTCACATGAAGCTCTTGGCTAGGGACAAGAAACTTAAAGAGCATTCAAGATCCAAGTTATCCTACAATCACTTGTTGGAATTCCTACACTTTGATCAAGATCATGCAACCTAGGGCAAGTGACATTGTGGATTAAGCACCTTTTGTTTGGTTGTGAAGTCCACATGTCATCATGCCGAAGGAAGACTTTGACCCATGATCAAAGTATGGGCTAACTCAAAGGAGCATCAAGATGGTCGAAGGGGCAAGCCTCACCATGCTCATAAGATAATATCTTTAGGAGGGAAAAACTATTGTGACATCAACAAGTCTTCATCAAGGCGACAACGAGGTCGGGGCCACCACAGGCCCCACTTTTCGACATAGCAGCAAAATGATGTTTGGCTTGTCAACGAGAAAGTCATCCACACCTTCATCTCTGGGTATGGATGACACGTCATCACGCTAAACCGAGTAGAGGTAAGTCTTGCTCATCGGACTTCAAAAACTCGGTAAGTCCTTGCCAATAGGTTAATTGGTAGTTATCTCATATTTGATATCCCGATTGCATATTTGAATTTCCCATCAATCTTTACATTTGCATTTAGCATCTTTGAATTTTCACACTTGCATGTTGGAACGTAAAAATTTCCAACCATCATAAAACTAAAATTTTGAATTAGGAAATAAATTTATTTGGGTATGAACCTTGCATGTAACCACTTGAGTTCATCATGCTAATTCAAACCAAAAATATTTCCCTTAATATTAATTGCATTTGCAAGTTGTTTCAAGTTGGGAAAAACAATTTAACAAAGGGTACAACATGCTTTTGAGCTAACGTAACCAATTTTTGAATTTTTTTTGTTTTTTCTTGATTTTATTGCAGTCAGGACAAAATTTTGGAAGAGGTTGGAAGGCCTCCTCAAGCCCAATTCACCATCGGAGAATTCAAGCGCATATCCCTCCATTGATCTCATTTTGACTTCATGGTGGAGGAATGCTCAAGATGGTGACCCATTGAAGGAGCAAGATGAAGCTCATTCAACTCCAACCTCAACTTGGCAGAAGACATTGAACGTGAAGGCTACACCAAAATCCATGGTCGTGAGTTTCTCACACAACGACCTTCAACCCGAACTGCTCTTCAATTGAGGATGTCGAAGTGTGGACTAGGAAACTTCCCCCGGTGCTACTAAGAAGTAGTCTGTGGAGGTTCATATTCGGTTGGGGCGCGAGTCAAGATCGAGACAAGAGGTGAAAACCGAGAGTTTTACGTGGTTCGGGCTTCCTGAGTGTAATACCCTACTCCACGGGGTGTGTGTTGATTGTATGAGCTTGTATGGCTTGAGATCAGTTGTGATGGCTTTAGATAGCTTGTCCTTCTACTGTGCAGTGCAGTCCTTTTATATGCCAAAGGACTGGCCGTTACAGTATGTGCCTGGGCCGACAAGTGGCCCCGGTTGTAATAAACTACCCCTATACACGATATACAATGTTAAGGGTGGTTAATAGCGTGATAAAGTGCCTTAATGGTAGCATTACCAGCCTTGATATTCCTCTGATGTGCGTCATTAATATAGTATTAACGACGCCTTAACCAGGTCTTGTAATGGCCAATTGATGGCCCTTGAATGTCCGCACCGTTAGTAGATCCCGTTATCTTCCCATTGCGGTCTTAGGTTCGGGTGTTGACACGTGGAAGCTCTGGAGCTTCCCTCTACTGGGGATAGGTCCGGTGCCATTGGACACGTGACAGTGTCAGAGCTTCCCTGAGGAGGGAGGCAAGGTTCAGCTCTGCAAGACACATTGAAGCACCAGAGCTACCCAACCGAGGGAGGTAGGTCCGGCTCTTGTGGATGCGTGGCAGTACCGGAGCCACCGTATGAAGAGAGGCATATTGTGAGGACCGGAATCCCGACATCCGAGGATCTCATTGGGTGGTGTCGTGTGATGCGACACCCAACAGTATACAAGAACAGAACGAGAATAAAACACAAGACAAAGTCTTTTATTTATCTGACAGCGGAGGTTTTACAATACTAGTGGAAGGAAAGAAATATATATATATATATATATATATATATATATATATATATATATATATATATATATATATATATATATATATATATATATATATATATATATATCATAGCTACGCTCTCAGCACTAGCTATGCAAAAGCAAAGTTATCCATGTCTTGGATACTTCGCACTACAACACGCAAATCACAGCGGCGTGTAGGGTTCCCACACGGCTGTACACCCTGGAGGGGGTGCAGCCTCATCATCAAACCCTTCATCAATTGTATAACCTGCAAAAACTCGTTAACTGCAAACGTGAGCATAAGGCTCAGCAAGACTAACCCGTCTCACTAGACATATGCAAGGGGGACACTAAACATAGGTAAGGTGAAGCATAAATGACTCGCCTACAATTGGATCCTTATAATCAGGTTTTAAGTAGCAAATGACGTTCTCCAAGCACGGCACATCATGGGTTCCACAATCAAACAAGAAACGCTTTGCTGATGATATGACATGCCCAGAGCACATAATGCTATTACAGCTAAAGTATGGAGAAACAGTAAACTTTAATGTGACTATCTCTAGATCATACAAGGTTGCAAAGCAAGTAATATTTCAATACAATATATTTTTCTGGCTTCTTTAGTATTTACTACGTCACAGCTCAGTGAACAAGTGGTACTCTATTACCGCGAGGGACGGTGATTGCAATTAGGACACACCCGGACAACACGACACATACGTCATCGGAAGTGTCAGCGAGTACACCTGTACCTACGTAACACCTCAGTACTAGGCGTATATGGCCACCTTTCACAAGAAACCCGAACGCCGAGCCCGTCTCACCTCCGCAAACAGAAGGTCTCTGTACGGAACACCTCATGTGTCCACCAACCGATTTACACCATACTGTCCTCAACCCACCCCTATCAATGGTGAGTTAATGGGCCTCAACACCCCAGTTATCGAGTTACGTCAGTTTATTGTATTCCATATGTCCATTATGTCGCAGGTACAATTCAAGCTTGTCCGAAGGGGCCGCATACAGACGGGCCTTAACTGACAGTCAGAGCTATGCGACCAAGACCACGTCTTGTCGCTGCCTATCTATCTCTGACCGTTCTCGAGTTTTAGATGTAACAGTTATTTTCTATAAATATTATCCCAGTGAAGATGAGTGAAAATTTCTATCTCGCGAGTAGATTCCAACTACTCGACTTCTACCGGTTTACCTACTACATTAGCATAGCAAGTCTACACGTTGAGTGATTAACCTACCCAATTAACCAATGGGATTGTGGGTCATGCATCTGGAGTTTTCAATCATCCTAAACGTAATGCACAATTCATATGCTAATCATCATAGTGATAAAGTAAAATTTTATAAATGACTTAAATGCAAATCGAGGCTTGTCTGGTTGCAGGTCAGAGTCGGGGTTAATATCTGGAAGGTGCTCTTCCAAGGCTTCTGGTTCCTCCTCGACTTCAGTCACTATACGATATGCATATAACATGCATATGAATGACTTTGAAAAATAATTATTACCAAGACCATAATTTAATCTATGGTGATCATTATATGATAAGGACCTTAATTGGCTTTGGAACTTTGATGGTAGATACTAGGGAATATGATAGAAGCTCTTGCAAAGAACAGGAGATGATCAAAGTATTTTGTTGTCTCAAAATCTTTGGCAAGTAATAAACTTCCAAGAATTTTGAAGAAGAAACTATACCTTGAACATAGCTGCCAGTTGATAATCATGATATAAGAAGTTGTCCTGGTTGTAGCAAAATTTGTTTCATAAATTTCTAAGCTTTGATGAAGGAGTTATTGAATTTCTAAGTTGGCAAGAATTTTTGGATTTATCTTATAGTTGAATTTTAGCTTTCAATTAATATTCAGTTTGTAACTGAATTATGACTATTATATTAGGTTAATTAAATCCAAGATTTTTACAGGAACTAGTGTATGACAGAAGGAAGGTTCAGTCCAAATTTGGGACATAATAAAGCAACTGAACATCTGTAAAAATTCAATAACTGAAAAAGGTAATTGAACTATACAGAGGGTTAAACAGGTGCAATGGCTCCCAAACTTTTTCTGGTGGTCAAGAATAAGAGGATGCATTTTATGTGAAATTTGGGGATTTTTCCAGTGGCTATTTCATCAGGAAAAATTGTATTTGCATTTCGAAAGATTGTTTTCTACAGAATTTTTAGGTGCATCTCACATAACTTAACTGGTACTAACAGAAACTAGAGCTCAAGGGCTTTCAAACAAAATTTGTTTGAATATTTTTGGAGCAGTCTACAGAGAGATATTGAATTCTAAACTTTGGAAATGGCTCTGTACAAAAGGGGAAATTTCAACTTTTAAATTTGACACCAGGGCCCACTGGATTTAAATTCATCCAATCAGGGGTTAGCCACACCGGGGGCCATAAATATTCCCACGCGGTCGCATTAGATCCCTGGCCACTGATTGATCCGGCGCCTTTTTCACTCGATGGCAAGTGGGACCCGCGTCCCGGTCTTCTTCCACCTCGAGTCACAGCTCGGACGGTGGCGTTCTCACAGGCGCGCGGTGGTGCTTTCGCCGGCGATAGCTTCCAGCCCACGGGAGGCCTCGGGACTTGCCGCCCCACCCTAATTTCGTGTGGGGAACACGATGGACTAACTCCCGATGGCGGGGGGTGACCGGAAAACCATTCCCGACGGCGGCGGCGGGTGTTAGGGTTTCGGTGAAGTGGAGACCCTCGATTCACTAGCTAAATCTCCCGTTTGAAAGCTCGGGAAGCATCATGGATGCATGGGAATGGTCTTAGGAAGGTCTAGAGCTTGTGCCATAGCCGGCAATACCAAAGTCGACGGTGAACCGAGCTCTAGCAATGGCGGAAGGGAAAAACTCGAAGAACTTGCTAATTAGTTGATGGTTCTTTCTGATTTTTGGAGGGAAGGTGCGCTAGGCTACATAGATCATGTCATCTAACTGGATCAAAGAGATTTTGTGCATACAATCGGAATTAAACCGACGACCTAGCCTCAACGTTATAAAAGTGCTTCGGGATTTTAAGGAATACCGAAGCTAGGATGCACGATATGAATTCAAGCTTAACCAGAAGCTGCACGAGGTCATTGCACACCTTTTTGCTATAGGCCGTAGAGGATGATGATGCTTGTATTGACGGTGAGGCTGCGCGGCGTCGAGCGGCACGGGGGTGATTGCGACGGCGATGAAACGGAGCGGCGTGGTGAAAAGTGAATGGGTGATGGACTTCGGCTGACGGGGGGTGGTTTTATAGCCTCCACCGCGGTAGATAAGGACGCAGGAGGGGCAGCTGGAGGCGACCGATGGCCGACGGCGTGCTAGCGGCATGCAGTGTCGCGGTGTCGCCCGGGGAAAGAAAACAGGGGCGGTGAATCGATTTTACTGACTGACCTCTGGGCCTCACCTCTCTCCCTTATCCCCTCCTCTAAATTCCAGCTAAAACATTGTCCAAAAATTCCCAAAATTTACAGGTAGGCTAAGAAAAATATGGGGAATCCAATTCTGCAATCATATTTCAATTTGGACATAGTTTGCATCAAATTTGAATTCAAATATGGTTATAAACCTTATTGAAATAAATAGTATCCGAGGTCCATAAATCTCCAAACTTTGAAACAAAGTTCCCTGAACCATAAAAGGTCTTAGGAAAAATTAGGGGTTGATTTGGGCAAAGTTTAGTGCAAAGCTAAATTTGATGTCGACGCGAAATGAATCCCTTGTATGTGTCCAAACAAGTGGAAGATGTAAAAATCTTGAACTGAGAAGCTATTTAAGTGTCCAAGGAAAAATTTGGAGCCCTGGGATTTGAATCTTTTTGGTAGGGCCAGATATGCATAGCAATATAATCAAATTACAATTGTTTTGATTTTTATATTGCTGCAATATAATTTGCCCTAGCCACTTTAATCAATTAACTTCCCAACTTTGCAGAAAGGTTTATTTAAAATGTTCTAGGCTTAGGGTGAAGTCCAGTCCTCATGTTGATAAGATTTGAACATGAGTAGAACGAAAACTTTTTAGTGAGGTCAAATTTATGTGCACAATTATATTGACCTCCATTATGTTTGATAAACCACTTGAGTTGAACTTCACATAAAAGGAAAAAGTGGGATTTCACACATATCCGATACTACGAGACGTGTATTCCCTTCGGATGTCTGCCACCTGGACATAGGAACTCCATGGCCTTGTTTACGATACCAAGGGGCAACTGGTACACAGGGTATCGACAGTGGCCCCCGGGCCCACCTGAGGGAGAGGTTATGCTAGCGGAGGTGGGGCCATCATCGACTCCAGTGTTGCTACTTCAAAGCCTTTTCCTGGGCGGTTGAAATGACAGTACACAACTATGCCATCTTCACGTGGCCCTTCTCAATATGGTGAGTGGGATACAGGCGTGCAGATCTCACGCAATTGAAGGTCGTCGACTCTCAATACAAAATTCGTATCGGTTCCAGCGTAATCTTTGTAGCCCTATCAGGCTGCCGCTCTCGGATTTCCAACTTCTCATTATGACAACGATTCACCTGGTGCGACTTTTTAACAAAGTGGACCCGATCCCCCTTGTCATTGATGAGGTCATTCATGATTCGCGCCTGGAGGTAGTTTTCATCCAAATGTTGCGAAGGCTTACTAAAGGGAGAAAGTCTGCACGGGAAGAGAACTCCTTACGCTTTCATTTGGTCTTGAGTTTAGAGCTTTCCGCCCTTGCAACTCTTCTTCCACTTCTGCTCCACTTTGCGGTGATGGAGTTGGGTCTTCCTCGCAACCAGATCAAGAGCGATGAAGAGTTGTCGAGAGTTCACACCTACATGGGTGGTCGAGCGACTCCTTCAACAACTCGATTCGCCTCGACAAGCTCCCCTTCAAGAAGGAAATCACCGAGGAGATTGTATATTTCTCAACGTTCGCCATGATGGGGCTCATCCTGTCTTTCTCCAACTTTCTGCTGATGCTGTTGGACTTCTACAACCTGCAGCTCCACCACCTCGGCCCCCACTCCTTCTTGCTAGTGGTGACATTCATCCACTTTCGCGAGATGTAGGTGGGTGTGCTGCTCTACATCGAGCTCTTTTGGACCTTCTTTAAGGTCCATACAACAGGGAAAGGGAATGAGCTTCTCGGCTTCTACTACTTTGTGAAGTGCAAGAACTCGCCCTTCATGTACTTGAAGATGTTCCGTTCCGAGAAGTGGGATGGCTGGAAGAAGGATTGGGTGGTCATCAGGGTGCATTTCCATGACATGCTGGAGCTGCCAGACAGCCTTCCCGCCATTGACACCGATGCCTGTGAGGTGGTTCCAAAGCTGTCGGAGGCATATAACCGGTCTTGTCAGGGATCCGGGAGTGCGTGGAAAGAGGATTGACTGCCCTGATGGTGATAACCGACTTCCTGACTAACCGATGGGCTCTGCTGAAGACGAGGGAATGGCCAGCATGGGCATTCAGTGGAGAGATGGATCCATACAGGATTGTTGTAGGCATCGGGTCAAATTTGTATGAAAAGGCTTTAAAGCTTCATCTCCAAAAGTTGCACCACGGAGCCATCAATCCCGATGATCTGACACCTCCGATGGAATTCCTGCCCCTAAACATGGTTCCGGAGTTCAAGAGAGAGCTGCGGAGGAAGATGCCAATGCTTGACGACATAGGCCTTGTGGAGAACCATAGGAGCATCCCTCCAGCAGGGATCATGATTTCCGGAGCTCCTTGTCCTCATGAGACCTCCGGACCTTCGCCAGTCAGCGGCAAAGGCAAAGGTCCCACAACTCCATCTTCCAAGGAGTTGACTTCAAGCCGAGGCAAGGGGAAAGACCCCATAGTCACCCCAAGTCGCAAGCGGTAGTTGGCAAAAAGTGATGAGAACAATGTGAGGGATGCTCCGAGGGAAGTGAACCTTAACCTCGGTTGAGGTTTGTGCTGGTTGTGCCGCAAGCTCCGGCAAGTTCTTCGGATCTAGTGTCCATGGAGGGCGCTGGGTCTGGGAAGTCGACTCCGGCCCCAGTGCCAACAGAGGGCTCTAGGTCCGAAGTGAATTCTACGACAACAGGCGTACCAGCTGAGGCAACTCCGACGGCTTCCTCAACGTCTGGCACGAAGCCTGTGTAAGACCTATGTGTGCCGAATACATTGGCTTGTAGTGAATACACATGCTTTGACGATAAAAGTTTTGAATATCACCAAAACACCTTTTTTTATTAAGGTCCTGCTAGTTTTGTAAGCTTTGGCGGGAGCTTGGTTATACTAGTTTTGGTAAGTTCTAGCGCTAGGTTCTACTAGCTTTTGTTAGCTCCGGCTCAAGGTCCGGGTTGCTTTGGCAAGGTCCGAAACTTGACAGCAATGCTTCTGTTTTCCAGTTGCAATGCTTCATACTTGCTTGACATCTCTGGAAAGATTGCTTAGTATTCATTTGCTAAGTCTTTGGTGCGTTTTTCGTTGATATGGATGATATCGTGTTACTGTGGTTTTGCAACATGCTTATGTGAGGTTCTCACGTAAGGTGTTGTGTTCAGAATTGACGTGAGTCAAGTCGCGGACTTGGGATCATATGGATTGGTTGTTTATTCATGTGCAGGTGTTGCTTGAGTTCAAGACATTGCTGGTGACAGGATCCATTGGACTAGTCTTAGGGAGGAGATGAGGTTCCAACAACCAAATTCAGGAGGAATTGTGGTTGAGCTGATCAGGAGGTTGCGCAACATGATTGAATCAAGAACAATGCATGTGAAGGTATCATGGACGTCATTGGAAGATGTTTGCACGTGTGCAAGGAGTTCATGGACGTGGCTACATGGTTCCGAGACGCGATGAAGAGATGTGGACATAAAGAGTTGGTCGGAAAGGTCCAACCGACTAGGTTATGGACTCAGGCTGCGGCTGACTCGGGTTTGACTCAAATATGGAAAGATGTGAATTGGTTATGATAGGATTTCGTGTGGGTCACGAATTTGAGTTGTTTAGGAATGTGGAATACGTTCCTAAGGTGTTTGGAAGTCTTAAGATTGCTTCTATCTGCGTATAGAAGAATTTTGAGCAGTTATGGAAAGTTACGATTCGTGATCTGAGTAGGATTGGAGTCCTAGTTGATATTGGGTTGGCCTAAGGGCTGGTTATATAAGCAAGGGAGTCCAGAGCTCGTGGTGCACGACTTTGGGGCTGTTCCTCTTGTGTTCTACTGAATAAAATTCATAGTTTGAAGGAACTTTTTTCCTTGTTCGTCCGACTTGTTCCAGACAAGTTTTACTCGTCGAGTTTCTGGACAGCACTACCTTTCATCGGTGGTTTTATCATAACCCGATTTTTACAGATCCAATTGATGTGATTCTTTTTGGGTTGTCTTCACAACTTGATTATCTATCATCTGTCAAAAGTTCACGGTCATTGGATTTGTGGTCTATGATCTACACGAGTTTCTTTGCATCGTTCCAGAACTATTTTTTTCTCAGGTAGGGCAGATTGACCTTTGTTTGATCTTTCGATCATAACTTGAGTTTTTCTCAACGGATTTGAGTGATTATTGTTGTGTTGTCTTCGTTACTTGATTCTCTCTGATATCTATCACTTTTGTCACGGTGAAACACGTTTAGATTAGTCTCACACACGATTTCTTTAACAGATCGTTTTTCTACCAAAGGGGTTGGGGTTTAATTGTTTCCGCTGCGTAATATTTTTAAATCTACCATTCACCCCCCCTCTGGTAGCTTTTCATGTGTTCTTCGATCCTACAGCCTAAAGCTTCCGCCACACCAACGACGATGGGATCTAGATCCAAGCATCTGATGGAGAAACTCCGCGTCGACTGGATCGGCAACATCCCTAGGTAATGGCTGGATCTTTAGTTATGTCTTGATTTTGTTTCTAGCTTTGTCTTAAATTCACTATTCTATGTTTCTAGAGTATCAAGAACAGAAATGGCAGCTCCGATGCCTATGGCAGCCCCGGAGACTGTGCCAGATGAAGCTCCTGTACTGGTCCAGCCCCTCCTCCTGTTGTTGTGGCAGACGACATGACAGCTCCGGGTAGGCGGTCGTGGAGACAACTTCAGCACCGACAAACGAAGAACCCATGGTAGCGCCGAACCACGGGGAAGAAATGCCTGACCAAGCTATGGCTATCTCGAAGCCAGCTACGAAGGTTTCGGCATTAATGCCGTTAATCAATGAAGCTTCGATGGAAGTGCTGGCGCCAGCTCTAGAGGTGGCAACACTGGAGGTGTCCATGCCCGATCCTGCACAAGGGGATTCTGCTGCGGGACCTTCGGTTTTTGCGAAGATGGATGTAGTTCTGGCTGCGGGGCCCTCCTCATCAACTGCGGAGGTAGAAGACCCGACTGAGGACCTTCCTCACCCGCACCCGAGATGGATGAATTGCTGGCGAATGGCCCCGCCGACATTGAGTTGTTGGAGTCCATGTTCGTGCCACGAGCTCCAAAAACAATCCCATAAGACTTGGAAGAACAGGAGGATGGCCCCCAAGCAGACCCGAAGCCAATCCCTCTGCAGTCAATTGACAATGCCTGCTCCAGCCTCAGATAGGCTTGCCTTCGACTACGAGCGGAGGTCACTTGAAGAAGAGTGCACCACGCTAGGGCGTTAGCGCCAAAAGCTCTTCTTCGAGACGAAGCTGACGCAGTCCCGGCTCACCGACAAGAAGTAGTGGGTGGCATCTAAGAAGGCCCAACAATCGTGCCTGAACAAGGCGCTAGATGAACGAGAGGCCGCTATAAAGGCCCTCGACAAGAAGACTAAGGAGATCTACGAGCATGCGCAGAGGGCCCGTGAAATGGCCGACAGCCGCTCGGAGAGTCTCGAAGAGTTGAGGGAAAGTCTCCTCAAGAGTAGAGACGAGCTCGATAATAAGGAGGTTAACCTCCAAGAAAAATAAGATAAGATCCAGCAGAGGGAGGATGAGCTCTCTCATAAGATGGCATGCAGTGAGCAAGACTTGGCTAACCATGTAAAATAATTTGAGTCTTGGTGCGAACAAGAGAAGCATCGATTGTGGCAGGCAGGTCAAGATGTCAGCAAAAGAGAAATTGTTGTCTCTGCCCGGGAGGACAAGATGAAGGCGAAGGAGAAGAACCTTGCAGACAGGTGATACCGCATTCATCTCTGACAGAAGAACGTTGCCGACCAAGGAAAGCTGTTGGCTGAGTGAATTAAGCATCATGCTAAGGAGGTTGAATGTTTCTCAAAGGAGGGTTCTTTGGAGCTATCTTCTGCAAGTAGGTCACTGGAGGAGCTCCAAGGTGCAGGAGCGATCGAGTCCTAGCAGATCTAGGACTTCCTTGGACAGACAAATGAAGCTCTGGTACCATTCAGATTCAGCACGGCTTGACCAGCTGATCCGGAGCTAGAGATGGACAAGTCCTTGGTGGCACTCAACTCCGCCGGCGCGAAGCTGGAAGCTATTAGAGATGTGGTTGTTAACGATATCGAGACTGAAGGGAAGTCACTGGCTCAGAATGTCACAGGGTATGTGCTGACGTGCTTTCGAAGCCGGGACTCTTCGATGTCTCTAGCTCCCGTGTTCAAGGGACCCATCATCGAAGAGGAGAAAGCTGCCAAGGCCAGCATCCAAGAAGCCTCCGAGAAGGTTGCTTTGTTCTTTGTGAGGAACTTTAGTAGCTAGGACCTTTCTCTTTGTACTTTCAACTTGTAATTCTCAACTTTTGAATGAATTAAATCCATTCGAATTCCATTTTGTTTCTTCAATGCATTGCCCTTTATCTTGTTGGCCCCTGGTAGATGCGTTCAATGGATTGAGGACATCTACCATGAGGATTTAGACAATGTCTTGAAAACTTGATAGCTCCAAACTCATAGCCAATATGATAGCTCCGAGGTCTGAGTCTTGCTTCTGAAATCTTCAAGGACCCTTTGTTACATCAATGGCAGGCCCCCTGGGAATTGTTGGAGCTCGATGCTTCGACATCGCCCACCGTCAACGCGTGAAACATCGACGGCGGGCCTCCTGGGGGTTGCCAGAGCTTGATGCTTTAATGGCACCCCCTGTCAACACTTAGAACATCGACGGCGGGCCCTCTGGTGGTTGTCGGAGCTTGATGCTTCAATGGTGCCCACTGTCAACGTGTGGAACATCGACGGCGGGCCCCCTAGGGCTTGTTGGATCTTGATGCTTCTATGGTGCCCCCTGAAAATGTGTGAAACATTGACGACGGGTCCCTTGGGAGTTGTCGGAGCTTGATGCTTTGACGACGTCCACTATCAATGTGTGAAACGTCGACGGCGGGCCTCCTGAGAGTTGTTGGAGCTTGATGCTTCGATGGTGCCCACTGTCAACGCTTAGAACATTGATTGCGGGCCCCCTGGGGGTTGTCGGAGCTTGATGCTTTGATGGCCACCACTGTCAATGTTTGGAACGTTGACTGTGGGCCCCTGGAGGTTGTCGGAGCTTGATGCTTCGACAACACCCACTGTCAATTCTTAGAACATCGACGGCGGCCCCTTGAGGGTTGTCAGAGCTTGATGCTTCGACGGCGCCCACTGTCAATGTGTGAAATGTTGACGGCAGGCCCCTTGGGGGTTATCAGAGCTTGATGCTTCAACGACGCCCATTGTAAACGCGTGAAACATCAACGGCGGGCCCATTGGGGGTTGTCAGAGCTTGATACTCTGACAGCATCCACCATCGCCCATGTAGATTGCCGTCAATTGTTCATTTTTCCTGCGCATAATAGACAAGAAAAGCAGTAAAATTTGTCCTCTTGCCTATAGCTCATTTGCAACTTATTATCCTTTTTTGAACTTTAGAGCCTAACAATTCATTGTGACAACATAATTATACGGATTAAACTTCCTTAGATCCGAATGCCTTCTGGACTCGCCTTACTGAGACCCACTAGAATAGGTAGAGTGGCGTACTTAGGGTGCGTGACCAGGCTAAGTCGATAGTGCACTCCGGTCCTGTCATTGGCTTTGGTTTTCAGGCGAGTAGGCCATCTAGAAATACTAAGATCTGATATAAGATTACCAATAAAACTTATATATCACATGAATCTATAGGACTAAATTTCAAATGGAGTGCACAACATCGCTATTGACAAGAAGGTCAAAAATGATGAATAATGAGCTTGCACAAAATAAATGCACGTAGAGTCTGCTTGCATAAATGCCTTTCATTATAGGTCCGAATAATAGGGGAGACAAGGACACACTTAAAGTATACGACAAAGTTAAGTGTGCTATTCATCTTGTTCTAACCCAGGGAAGGTAAAGACACACCTAAAGTACACGACCAAGTTAGGTGCACTTTTGATCTAAGACCCTCCCAACTCTGTTCATAGACTCTACAATATACATCTGATGCAAATACAGGCTCACCTCCATTCAACTAAGTGTAGAACTTACGGAGGTGCTCAATGTTCTAAGGATTGGGAAATGGCATCCCGTCCAATGTTGCCAAGCAGATGCATCCGGGACGTTTTGATGACACGAAAGGGGCCTTCCTTGCTAGGGTAAGTTTGTTCATCCTTTCTCGAGTAAGTATTTTTCGCAGCACCAGATCGCCTTCCTCCAACTGCTGGTTGTGCACAAACCTTTGGAGATAGTGCGGGAGTGCCTGACGGTAGCGCACATTTCGCACAACTGCTTGGCACCTTGCCTCGTCGACGAGGTCCAGGTCTTCATGCCGGAGCTGGTCTTGCATGGCTTCATGAAGGTCCGGACCCGGAGAGAACCCATGGTAATCTGCAGAGGAAGAACTGCTTCAGCTTTGTACACCAAGAAAAATGTTGTCTCTCTTGTTGCCTGGCTCGGTGTAGTCCGACTCACCCACAATGCAGATGGAAACTCTTCTATCCAGTTGGTGCCTTATTTCTTCAAGCGTTCATAAGTGCACGTCTTGAGTCCCTTGAGTATTTCTGCATTTGCTCTCTCAGCTTTGCCATTGCTTGCCGGATGAGCTACTAAGGCATAGCTTACTTGAATGTAGAGTTCTTCGTAGTACTCTTGGAAAGCTTCACTTGTGAATTGGGTTCTATTGTCAGTAATAATTCGGTTTGGAACTCCATACTGGCAGACAATGGACTTCAAGAATTTGATGGCTAATTGTTTGTTGATAGTCACAACTGGAGTTATTTTCGGCCACCTCGTGAACTTGTCGACGGCGACGTATAAGAGCTGATAACCTCCGATGGCTTTTGGGAAAGGTTCCAAAATGTCCACCCCCCACACAGCGAATGGCCACGTGGGAGGAATCATTTGCAGTGACTACGCCAGTGTATGAATCTGCTTCAGGTGGAACTGGCATGCTTCACACATCTTGACCAGCTCGACTGCATCCTGGACTGCTGTAGACCAATAAACACTGTGTCGAAAGGCCTTACCGAGCAGCGTGCGGGATGATGCGTGGTTCCCACACTCGCCTCCATGGATCTTTGCGAGGAGCTTGCAGCCTTCTTTCTGGGAAATGCACCACATTAGAATGCCGTTGGCGCAATGTCGATAGAGATACCCTTCTACCAATGTGTATCTTTTAGCCAACCTGTCTGTGAGACCTATGTGTGCTGAATACATTGGCTTGTGCTGAATACATTGGCTTTGATGAATTAAGTTTTGAATACTGCCAAAACACCATTTTAATAAGGTTCGACTCTATCTCCAAGCTTCAGCAACGTCTGACGATAGGTCCGGCTTGTTTTGGGTAGCACCGGCAAGGTCCAACATAAGGTCTGACTTGCTTTGGCTAAGTCCGACTTCTTTGTCTAGGTCTGACTAGCTTTGTTTAGCTCCGGCTCTAGGTCCGACTAGCTTTGGTAAGCTCCGGTGCTAGGTCTGACTAGCTTTGGTATGCTCCGGCGCTAGGTCCGACTAGCTTCGATAAGTTCTGGCACTAGGTCCTGCTAGCTTTGGTAAGCTCCGGTTCAAGGTCCAATTAGCTTTGGCAAGGTTCGGAGCTTGATCACAGTGGTTCTGTTTTTAACTTACAATGTTTCAAACTTGCTTTTTGGATTATGGAAAGTTTGCTTAGTATTGTTTTTTTTTAAGATTTTGGTGTGTTTTGGTGGTTATGACTGATATCATTTTGCTGTGGTTTGCAACATGCTTATGTGAGGTTCTCACGTAAGGTGTTGTGGTTTCGGAACTAACGAGAGTCAAGTCGAGGACTTGTGCTCGGAAGTATCTGTTGTTTATTCATGTGCAGGTGTTTCTTGAGTTCAAGACATGGATGGTGACGGGATACATTGAACTAGTCTTAGGGAGAAGATGAGGTTCAACAACCAAGTTCGGGAGGAATTGTGGTTGAGTTGATCGGGAGGTTGCGCAGCATATTTGAATCAAGAACAATGCATATGAAGGTATCATGGACGTCATTGGAAGATGTTTGCACGTGTGCAAGGAGTGCATGGACGTGGATACATGGTTCCGAGGTGTGATGAAGAGATGTGGACGTAAAAAATTGACCGGAAAGGTGCAACCGACTAGGTTATGGACTCAGCCTGCGATTGAGTCGTGTTTGACTCAAATATGGAAAGTTTTGAGTTGGTTATGATAGGATTTCATGTGGGTCACGAATTTGCATTGTTTTAGGAATGTGGAATACATTCCTAAGGTGTTTGGAAGCCTTAGATTGCTTATATCTGCGTATAGAAGAGTCTTCAGCAGTTATGGAAAGTTCCGATTCGTGAATTGAGTAGGATTAGAGTCCTAGTTAGATTTGGTTTGGCCTAAGGGCTGGTTATATAAGTAAGGGAGGCCAGAGCTTGTGGTAGACAACTTTGGGGCTGTTCCTTGTGAGTTTTGATCAATAAAATTTGTAGTCAAAAGGAGCTTTTGTGCCCTGTTCGTCCGAGTTGTTTTCGTCAAGTCTTTGTCGTCGAGTTTCTGCACAGCACTACCTTTCTTTGGTGGTTTTATCATAACTCGAGTTTTATAGATCCGATTGACATGATTCTTTTTGGGTTGTCTTCACAACGTGATTTTCTATCATCTGTGAAAATTTCGCGGTCATTGGATTTGTGGTTTCTGATCTATAAGATTCTCTTTGCAGTGTTCCAGAACTGTTTTTTTCGGGTAGGACAGATTGACCTTTGTTCAATCTTTCGATCGTAACTTGAGTTTCTCTCGATGGATTTTTGTGATTCTTGTTGTGACATTTTCGCGACTTGATTATCAACAATATATACTAGTTTTGTCACAGTTGAACATGTTTAGATTAGTCACACACAAATTTTCTTTAACAGATCGGTTTTCTGCCGAGGGGTGTTTCGTTGCTTCCCCTGAAAAGTTTTAATCTACCATTCACCCCCATCTGGTAGCTTTACACGTGCTCTTACATCCTACAATTGGTATCAGAGCCACGGTGCTCTAATGTTTGTTATTTGCACGTGCTTTTTACTAATCCTCAAGGAGAAATATTCGGCAAAACCTTGTGTGATTGTTGGTATTGATTTTCAGGTTTGGAATGCACGCATGGAAGCTTTTATCCAGGCGCAAGGCTTCGCGATATGGGAAAAAGTGTACAAGCCTTACGACGTGCCGTCGAACGATCAAGTTACGGCTACAAACTTAAGAGATGTTGACAACAACAATAAAGCTCGCAACTTGATAATCCAAGGACCAACTCAGAGTGACTTTGATCGTGTTGCACAGCTCCAATTGGCGTACGATGTGTGGAGAGCACTTTGTGACTACCACGAAGGATCCAACACGATCAAGGAGATAAAGCAGGATATGTTCAAGAAAGAATAGATGAGCTTCGAGATGCAACCCGGTGAGTCCATTAATGACCTTTTTGCTCGCTTTAATAAAATTTTCAGCAACTTGCGTAGTGTCAATGTTAATTTTTTAGATGCTGAAAATACTAGGCAATTGTTAAGTGCATTAGACATGTCAATTTGGCAGATGAAAGTCACATCTATTCGTGAATCTACTGTCATGAGTACACTTACAATAGATGTGCTATATTGTAAATTGAAAACTCATGAAATTGACATAATCTCACGAAAGAACTCCAACAAGTCTCTTGCATTTGTTTTTCAATGTTATATGCCTAGCCGACAAGGACATCACTCCTATGAATATACACAACACTCCATTAAACAAGATGCAATCAATAGAATTCACACACACCAATTAGTTTCAGAGGTGAGCTCGTTCTTATAAGTTTTCTTATATATTTTTGAGAATAGATTGCTACCTAATGAGTTTATTGTGATTAGGATCAATGGAGAAGTTCAAGGAGTAATTATAGGAATATTTAGGGGCTTAGAGGACCAGATATTACGTTCAAAGAAGATGGAAACCGACCCCAACTCAAATTCGTGTCCAACTCGGAGTCCAAGAGCAGTTCGCACTAAAACGGACGCCCAAGACGCATACGAACTCTGTTCTGGACGCTCTACATATGCACGGAAAGGAGAGAGGATAAACTTTCGAATAGCACTGATCCCATGTCAAAATTCTTCTGGAGTCAACGGGAATCATTGATACAAAATTGACTTCAGAATTTGTTAGGGTGCTGTGCCACCATATTTGGCCATTGGGCCTTGTATCAAGTCTACATCTCTTATTTTTGTGTTAGGGTTAGCTCACAACCCCAACACCCCCTTGGATGTCCTCTCACCTATGATGGCTGCCATAAACAATTGGGTTTTACTTAGGTTAATAATATCGTCATTCTACGGTTTGTGAAACTCCAACTTCGCGATTTCAGATCGTGTCTTCTACGTTCTTGCTTGTGTTCTCGATTGCACTTGCAGGGATTAGCCTTATTGGCAAGGTCAATCGTGTGTAGCACGGTTGATAACAAACGGAGCGGTGGTGTAATGATTGCAGAGGTATTTAGTAGATCTGTTCATTACTTTGTCCAAACCACCATTGAGCCTTTGCAAGTTTCGTTTTTCAGTTTGGTTTTGTTGAGTTTGTGTCCGTTGTTGAGTCATATTGCTGGTTTAGGAAGTGTTTTTGGTATTAGTTTGAGTTTTGCATTGTGTCGATTCATCTTTTTGAATCGCATTATCATGTCTAGATTAGATTCATCTCTGCCCAGTTTGGTATTTTGATCATATATCACACATAAAAACTTTTAATTTGGATTTCTTGTACTTTATGGAAAGCTTAAGAAGTTCTCTACAACTTTTGTATTCAAAGGTTTTCGAGAAAACAGAGTTATCTTGGTCAAAAGTGCATTAGATCTGAATTTGTTCTCGACCTAGAATATCTGAACAGTCTGTGTTTCGGGGGCAATATCTCCTATTGTTCTTGCCCAAAATAGTTTTTCCATATATTTAAATTAAAGAGAAGATATATATCTACAATATTGATGTTGTAAGTTTTTCTATTTGGAGCCTCTAAGTATGCCTATTTATCCTTGGATGATTGAGCAGAAAATCTGTGACAGACCCACGAGATATCTTTGATTGCTTTTCATTGTGTTCTTCTTTTGCAGCACATTTTGAAAAAAAAAGGAAGAAAAAGAAAAATGCAAGTGCAAAACAAGATACAAAAGCCGCACAAAAAAGGAGAAAAAACAACAAAAAAAAAACAGAAGTGCTTGCATTCTTTGAGTCATCTAGTTTTGTCTCATGTCTTGCTAGCATGAACTACTAGGAACACATTTAGGCCTGCAATTTTGATAAGTACTTTAGACACTTATTCAACTTTACTATCTGATTGCATTTTTGATAATCCTTAATACATATAAAGTGCCATCCAAGCTACACTTTACTCTTGAGCAGAATCGATACACCTTTGCAATCATCTCACGCTTCATTGGTTTCTTCATACCGGCCACCGTTTGCCACCTGCAGTGTCAGTAAGAACACTTGTTAGAGTGTGGTAAGACGCTTGAGAGTGTGTGATTCCTCTTCCACATTGCTATTATCCTTTTTAGTTGATAGGGATAACATATTTTTTTGTTGTCTTCTATTTGCTACTAAAAATGTCAGGTAAAAGCAAGAATCATGCATTATATGCTGAGATGATTGACATGATGAAGACGGCAATGGAGTTGCTCACTAAGAATCAAACATCAACCAAGGTTTTACATGACATTCAGACAATCTTTACAACTCCTTCCACAGAAATTAATTACATTCTCCCATCTCTTCCTTGTTATGATGGTTTTGGTTACGATGAATATATTGCTTGGAAAATAGAGTTGGATAAAATTTTGGACAATGTCATATGTGTGAGAGAAGAAAGATTACAAATGTTGCAAGTGCATTAGTAGATTGTGCATTAACTTGGTGGAACAATTTAAATAATTTAGAAAAACCTTGGACATGGAATGATATGAAAATTTGTATGCGAGAAACATTTATAAATGTATCTAATTGGAAAGATGAAGTGCATCAATTTGAGGAGAAATTTCTTGTTGTACCTCCTTTCGTGTCTAACGTTTTGTAGGACAATAGAGAAAATATTGTAGATGATGCAAAAGAGAACGAGGCTATCGACAACACTTGTGAAATTTTATATGGATCAACTCATAATGCACTTGAAATCACTGCTGAAAATGGTAATGCAAAACATTCTACAAATGCAGAAGGTGAGAAGTTTTTGGATGTTCTGATTTTTTCCACATATCATGCTATTTTCGAGGAGCAACTATTAGAATCGTTTATTTATACACCATTGTCACATGTTGATTTTCCTGCTGATTGTTGCGCTAGAAAGAGTTGTGTGTTGATAACTCTATTATATCTATGCGAAAACAAGTTAATGTACTAGATGATTGTGTTTTGGATTCACCTACTTGTGCTGAAATTCATAATTTGATCACCGCTACTGCTGAAAATGATGAGCTGAAATTGTTGTCTTCTCTAAATACTTTGGGTTATATTGAATTTGACACTTTTTGTGATCAAGATATCGTAGAGAGAAGAATATTTTCTTAAACTGAATTACCTTTGTCGGCAAAAATAGTTTTCATGCTATAGGAAAATATGAACATAGTAGCATGTTTATGGTGCATAAAGTTTACATATGTTCAAATATGCAATATCCTTTTGGGCTACAACACCATGGTAAAGTAAATAAATGCACTAATGCTAATAATGCCTTGTCAAGTTTTTCTAGTATTTTTTCCTTGCAGCGGGGACAACAAGTAAAGGAGAAGCATTGTTTGCTGCGGTTGTGCAATATGAACAGCGCTCGTACTATCCCCAAAAGACTCTATCATGGACATACAAGCAAGCCGAGGACAGCTTGTCATAAAGAAGGGGAGAATGACGAGATCATGCATGTAATCATTGCACCTACAAATGTGGCACAAAGTTTATTTGTTTGGAATCCTGGCTTAAGTGAATGTGCGCTCTTATTTGATGGACAAGATCAAGATGGTGCACTATGTCGTCCACCACCTTGGCCTCCTCCTTTCATACATACAAGAAGATTTGATGGCGTTGCACATTTGGACCAACACATGAGAGAAGATGAACCTGAGTCGAGGACGACTCCAATTCAAGAAGGGGAGGATGAGGAGGACATCACTCCTATGCATATACACAACACTCCATTCAACAAGATGCAATTAATAGAATACACACACACCAATTAATTTCAGAGGTGATCTCGTTTTTATATGTTTCCTTATATATTTTTGAGAATAGATTGCTACCTAATGAGTTAATTGTGATTAGGATCCATGGAGAAGTTCAAGGAGTAATTAGAGGAAGATTTAGGGGCGTGGAGGACCAGATATTACGTTCAAAGAAGATGGAAACTGGACCCAACTCAAATTCGTGTCCAACTCGGAGTCCAGGAGCAGTTCGCACTAAAACAGACGCCCAAGACACATACGAACTCCGTTCTGGACGTTCTACATATGCACAGAAAGGGGAGAGGATAAACTTTCCAGCACCAGCCCTATGTCAAAATTCTTCCGAAGTCAACAGGAATCATCCAAACAAAATCGACTTCACAATCTGGCAGGGTGTTGCGCCACCATATTGGGCCATTGGGCCTTGTATCAAGTCTATATCTCTTATTTTCGTGTCTTAGGGTTAGCTCACGACCCCAACGCCCCCTTGGATGTCCTCCCACCTATATATACTCCATGATGGCTGCCATAAACAATTGTATTTTGCTTAGGTTAATAATACTGCCGTTCTACGGTTTGTGAAACCCCAACTTCGTGATTTCAGATCGTGTCTTCTACGTTCTTTGTGTTCTCGATTGCAATTGCAGGGATTAGCCTTCTTGGCAAGGTCAATCGTGTGCAGCACGATTGATAACCAACGGAGCGGTGGTGTAATGATTGCAGGGGTATTTGAGCTGCTCGAGTGCCGTGGATCATCAACGTCGAGTTCTCCACCTCAGTCAAATTATCATTACCTTTCGGAAGATCGGGACTCATCCTCCTCATCAATTGGACGTTCTAGATGCTCTGATACCAATTGATGAAGAAGATGAGTCCCGATCTTCCAAAAGGTAATGATAAGTCGATTGAGGTGGAGAAGATCAAGATGGACAACAAATAAAAGAGAAACATTGTTCGCTGCGGTTGTGCAATATGGACAGCGCTCAAACTATCCCCAAAAGACTCTTTCCCAAACATACAAGCAAGCCGAGGACGGCTTGTCATAAAGAAGGGGAGAATAACGAGATCATGCACGCAACATTGCACCCACAAATATGGCACAAAGTTTATTTGTTTGGGATCCTGGCTTAAGTGAATGTGTGATCTTATTTGATGCAAGATCAAGATGGTGCACTATGTCGTCCACCACCATGGCCTCCTCCTTTCATACATACAAGAAGATTTGATGGCGTTGCACATTTGGACCAACACATGAGAGAAGATGAACCTGAGTCGAGGACGACTAAAATTCAAGAAGGGGAGGATGATGAGGACATCACTCCTATGGATATACACAACACTCCATTCAACAAGATGCAATCAATAGAATTCACACACACCAATTAATTTCAGAGGCGAGCTTGTTTTTATATGTTTTCTTATATACTTTTGAGAATAGATTGCTACCTAATGAGTTAATTGTGATTAGGATCCATGGAGACGTTCAAGGAGTAACTAGAGGAAGATTTATGTGTGTGGAAGACCATATATTACATTTAAAGAAGATGGAAACCGACCCCAACTCTAATTTGTATCCAACTCGGAGTCCAGGAGCAGTTCGTACTAAAACGGACGACCAGGACGCATACGAACTCCGTTCTGGACGTTCTACATATGCACGGAAAGGGGAGAGGATAAACTTTCCAATAGCACTGGTCCCATGTAAAAATTCTTCCGGAGTGAACGGGAACCATCGAAACAAAATCGACTTCAGAATCTGTGAGGGTGCCATGCCACCATATTGGACCATTGGACATTGTATCAATTCTACATCTCTTATTTTCGTGTCTTAGGATTAGGTCACGACCCCAAGACCACCTTGGATGTCCTCCCACCTATATATACTCCATGATGGCTGCCATAAAAAAATAGATTTTGCTTAGATTAATAATATCGCTGTTCTACGGTTTGTAAAACTCCAACTTCGCGATTTCAGATCGTGTCTTCTACGTTCTTGCTTGTGTTCTCGATTGCACTTGCAGAGATTAGCATTCTTGGCGAGGTCAATCGTGTGCAGCATGGTTGATAACCAACAGAGCAGTGGTGTAATGATTACAGGGTTATTCGAGCTGCTCGAGTGCCTCGTATCATCAACGTCGAGTTCTCCACCTCAATCGACTTATCATTACCTTTCGGAAGATCAGGACTCATCCTCCTCATCAATTGGACGTTCTGGATGCTCTGATACCAATTGATCAGGAGGATGAGTCCCGATCTCCGAAAGGTAATGATAAGTCGATTGAGGTGAGAACTCGACGTTGATAATCCGCGACACTCGAGCAGCTCGAATACCCCTGCAATCATTACGCCACCGCTCCATTGGTTATCGACCATGCTGCACACGATTGACCTCGCCAAGAAGGCTAAACCCTGCAAGTGCAATCTAGAACACAAACAAGAACGTAGAAGACACGATCTGAAATCGCGAAGTTGGGGTTTCACAAAACATAGAATGGCGATATTATTAATCTAAGCAAAATCCAATTGTTTATGACAGCCACCATGGAATATATATAGGTGGGAGGACATCTACGGGGGTTTTGGGGTCGTGACCTAACCATAAGACAAGAAAATAAGAGATGTAGAATTGATACAAGGCCCAATAGCCCAATATGGTGGCGCAGCACCCTGACAAATTCTGAAGTCGATTTTGTTTCGTTTATTCCCGTTGACTACGGATTAATTTTGACATGGGACCAGTGCTATTGGAAATTTTATCCTCTCCCCTTTCCGTGCATATGTAGAATATCCAGAACGGAGTTCGTATGCATCCTGGGCGTCCGTTTTAGTGCAAACTACTCCTGGACTCCGAGTTGGACGTGAATTTGAGTTGGGGTCGGTTTCCATCTTCTTTGAACGTAATATCTGGTCCTCCACGCCCCTAAATCTTCCTCTAATTACTCCTTGAACTTCTCCATGGATCCTAATCACAATTAACTCATTAGGTAGCAATCTATTCTCAAAAATATATAAGGAAACATATAAGAACGAGCTCACCTCTGAAATTAATTGGTGTGTGTGAATTCTATTGATTGCATCTTGTTGAATGGAGTGTTGCGTATATCCATAGGAATGATGTCCTCATCATCTTCCCCTTCTTGAGTTGGAGTCGTCCTCGACTCAGGTTAATCTTCTCTCATGTGTTGGTCCAAATGTGCAACGCCATCAAATCTTCTTGTATGTACGAAAGGAGGAGGCCAAGGTGGTGAGGACATAGTGCACCATCTTGATCGTGTCCATCAAATAAGATCGCACATTCACTTAAGCGAGGATCCCAACCAAATAAACTTTATGCCATATTTGTAGGTGCATTGATTACGTGCATGATCTCGTCTGGCCAATCTTCATCTAGCAATACACTTGCTTTGCTGTCTTCACTAACCCTGTAACAGATTGAAGAATTTCCAGAAGAGGGGCGAGCACTCATCTCTACTCGGTTCTCAAAAGCATTGCAAAATGTGAGGACTAGAAGGAGAGGAAGCTCCGGACCATAACGATGCTTTGAATGTGGTAAGACAGAACACTTTCATACAGATTGCCCTAACCTTTCATGTCCTTCTACCTGTGATGAAAAGCACAATAAAGTCAAGTCCTCTTCTGGCAATATCAACAAGAAAAAGAAGGGTTTTACGGGACGCAAACTAATAAACAGTTTCATCACTGCATTTTAAGAACTTGGCTCAAGTAATGTAGACATTTGAAGTGACAAAAATGAAGATGATCTGGCAAACTTGTGTTTCATGGCGGGCAAATCAAGAACAAGTATGGAGGATGCAGAACACAACAGTGACAATGAAGAGGTATGCCCTACTTGTGATGAAATGTGCGATATTATTTCTCGTGCAACCGTTATTGTTAAGAAAAAAGACAAAAAGCTTAGGGACAATGCTATTAAAATTGAGTCACTAGAATCTGAAACTAATCGTTTTAAAACCTTGATTCCTAGTGATGATTCTTGTTACTCATGGAATTTAATATATAAAAAATTGTCCTCCTTAATAATTGCACAGTCCTCCACTCTTGATAAACTTGAGTTAGAGATTGAAAAGAACAAAAAGCTTGCTTCACTTAATGACAGAAAATTAAAAGATGCTTCTTGTTCTACAATTGATTTGCATTGTTATACCTCTAATGATCTTGAAAATAAACTAAAAGATGCTATGAATGAAATTTCAATACTGAATAATGCTTTACGTGCTCATGAAGTTAAATATTGTTCTAATTGCAAATTAAAAGGAAAAACTTCATGTGAAAACTGCCTAGAATTGTCTAAGAAACTTGATGACATGAATAGGACACTAGAGCAATTTTGTATTGGGAACAAAAATCTAAACTTGCTACTGAATTCATCCAAATCTTGCAATGATAAAATTGGTTTAGGTTTTGATTCTCATGCTCATGCTAAACCACATCCACCTAAAATTGTAAAGTCATTAGGAAGTGGTTTGATTAAAAAAGTTCCTAAACCAAAAGAGGTGGTTTTTAAATCTTCAAGAGTGTTGTCACATTCGGGTTCAAATAAACATACTGCATGCTCATATAGACATGAAAACAAAGTTAAATTTCATTGTACCTATTGTGGTAGAGATGGTCATGTCATAGATTTTTGTTATAGACTAGCTAAACAACATAAAAAGGAAGAATGCAAGCTAGATCTTATAACTCTGATGCCAAATTTGCTGCACATACTAAAACAAATGTCAGAAACATGCAACCTGCTGTTATGAGTCAAAACCATTAAAAGTTTGCCTCCGGAGATTCAATTTTTGCCTCTGAACCTTCTGTTGTTACCTCCAGACCTTCTGCTTTTGCGTTCGGAGCTACTGATTTTTGTGCTACACAAGTAACACCTTATAGTTCACTAGTTAAGAACAAAAAATATCAAACTTTGACTCATAAACCTGTTGTTTTATCTCAGCTTTCACATGTTTTTCCTGCTGCACATCGTGTGACTCAGTACTGGATTCCTAAATGCCTTTTGACTAACCCCAGTATTGAGTCATCGACGTATTATTCTTCTATGTAGGTTACACGCTTGAGGAAGGAGAACATTTGGATTGTGGATTCAGGTTGCTCATGCCACATGACCGGTAACAAAGAATGATTCTCCTCCCACTCTTTTGTGTCATCTGTAGAGAATGTTACATTTGCTGATAATTCTTCAACTCCTATAATTGCTAAGGGTTCGGTTAGAGTAAATGATCACTACAATTTGAAGGATGTGGCACTTGTTAAAAATTTGAAATACAACTTGCTTTCTGTTTCACAACTGATAGATGAAAATCTGAAAATTATTTTCACCAAAAATTGTTGCAAAGTTGTAAATTCAAATAGTGAGCTTATTTTTAACATGTCTCAGTTTGGAAGAGTTTTTAAAGCCGATTTTGATATGTCTTCCTCTACGCATAGGTGTCTAGTTGCTAATGATTCAAAGGACTTATATTTTTGGCATCGTAGACTTGGTCACGTAGGCTTTGATAATCTAACGTGTGTTAGTGCTCTTGATCGCATACGTGGACTGCCTAAGCTTAAAGGGGACAAATAAATTGTGTACTCTTGTCGTAGACATGCAAAGATGGTTCCAGGATCACATACTCCTCTAACAATGATCATGACAACTGAACCGGGTCAACTTTTGCACCTTGACATTGTAGGACCTTCACGTGTTCAATCCTTAGGAGGTAAATGGTATGTTCTTGTGATTGTTGATGATTATTCTAGATACTCTTGGGTTTACTTTATAGCATCTAAGAATGGAGCTTTTAGTCACTTTAGAAATTTATTTCTTAGATTATCAATTGATCACTCAAGATCTTTAAAAGCAATTAGAAGTCATAACAGAACTGAATTTTAAAATCAATCTTTTGATCACTTTTGTGCTGAAAATGGAATAGATCATAAATTTTCTTCACCATATGTACCTCAACAAAACAGTGTTGTAGAAAGAAGGAATAGAACCTTAGTTGAGATGGCTAGGACTATGCTTGATGAATATAAAACTCCTAGGAAATTTTGGGTTGATGCGATTGCAACCGCTTGTTATGTCTCAAATCGTGTCTCCTTCCGCGCTAAGCTAGGTAAGACACCATATGAGCTACGGTTTGGACATAGGCCTAGTGTTACACACTTTCGGGTCTTTGGTTGCAAATGCTTTATTAAGAAACATGGTAATCTTGATAAATTTGAACCTAGATCCATTGATGGCATGTTTCTTGGTTATCCATCTCATACTAGAGGCTACCGTGTGCTTTTACTTGAAACTAACAAAATTGTGGAGACTTGTGAGGTGTATTTTGATGAGGCTAGCCTAGGTACTAGCTCAAACATTGCAGGTCCAGATCCATATCCTCAGGGGGAGGGTATTTTCAAAGAATAAGAAGAGTCGGTGATATTGCCTGATAGTTCCGAAGCTGACACGTGTCCAGCTCCGAACTTTGAACAAGCTCCGACTACCACCTCAGCTGGTCCTGATCGTCCACAAGCCACAAGATCATCAATCTGCGATGAACCATATGAAGAAGAAGCTTGTGAGACATCTATTCCCCTACGGATTTACAAGAATCATCCCCAGCAACAGGTAATTGGTAGATTGCATGAACGAGATACAAGATCCAAGTTTTTCAACCCGAATTCTGAAGCTCATTCCGCTTTTGTTGCTTCTTTTGAACCCAAAGATATATCACACACACTCACTAATGAATCTTGGATTTTTGCCATGCAAGAAGAGTTAGAAAATTTTGAAAGAAATAATGGTTGGAAACTTGTACCTCCACCTCAAGATCACACTTTAATTGGAACTAAATGGGTGTCTAAAAATAAACAAAGTGAGGATGGGGTTGTGATTAGGAATAAGGCTAGATTGGTTGCTTAAGATTTCACACAAATTGAAGGTCTAGCTTTTGATGAAACTTTTGCTCCTATTGCTAGATTAGAAGCCATAAGAATTTTGTTAGCTTTTGCTGCATCTAAAGGTTTCAAGTTATATCAAATGGATGTAAAAAGTGTTTTTCATAATGGCTACATAGATGAGGAGGTTTACGTTAAGTAACCACCTGGTTTTGAAAATCCAGATTTTCCTAATCATGTTTTCAAACTTAATAAAGCCCTGTATGGTCTAAAACAAGCTCTTAGAGCATGGTATGATAGGTTAAAAACATTCTTACTTAAAAAGGGGTTTACCATGGGCAAGGTTGATAAAGCACTTTAGGTTCTTAAGCATTGCAATGACTCATTATTCATTCAAGTGTATGTTGATGATATTATCTTTGGTTGTGCTTCTCATGATCTTGTGTCCAAGTTTTCAGCAATGATGAGTTTAGAATTTGAAATGAGTACGATGGGTGAACTCAATTACTTTTTGGTGCTGCAAATCAAGCAAACCAAGGAAGGTACCTTTGTGCATCAAACGAACTATAAAGGGACCTTCTCAAGCGCTTCAACATGGACAAAAGAAAACCTATTCGGACACCTATGGGAACAACATCAACACTTGAACTTGATGAAGATGGTGAACCCGTGGATCAAAAAAGAATATAGAAGCATGATCAGATCACTTTTGAACCTCACGGCATCAAGACCGGATATACAATTTAGCGTATGTCCTTGTGCACGGTTTCAAGCTTCCTCACGTACTTCACATCATCAAGCCGTCAAAAGGATTCTCAGGTACTTACATGAAACTCAAGAATTTGGCATTTTTCTTCCTTCTTCCTCAACCGTTACTTTGAAATCTTTTTCGGATGCTGATTTTGGGGGTTGTAGAATTGATAGGAAAAGTACTCCGGGTCCTTGTCATTTTCTTGGTAATTCACTTGTTGCTTGGTCCTCTAGAAAAAAAAAACTCAGTTGCACAATCCACAACCGAATCTTAATATGTAGTTGCTTCTAGTGCTTGCTCACAAATTCTTTGGATTGTTCAAACAATTAAGGACTATGGGGTTGATCTGGATAGTATTCCACTGTTTTGTAGTAACACTGGTGCCATTTGCATTGCTAAAAACCCCGTTCAACATTCTAGAACTAAGCACATTGATATTAGGTATCACTTTCTCCGTGATAATGTTGAAAAAGGAAACAATGTGCTTCACCATGTAGATACCGAACAACAATTGGCTGACAATTTCACAAAACCTTTGGATTTCACTCGTCTTTGTTACATTCATAGTGAAATAGGGGTTATGCATCCTCATGGCTTAAATTAAGGGGGAGTTTTGAAACTTGGGAAGTCTTTGTGTGAATCTGAACTTAAAATAATATGAGCATAGTATTTCATACATATATGACTTTGTGGTTCCTTTTACATGCTGAAAGTTCTTACTACATTACTCCTGTTATACATTTTGTAGTTTTTGCTATGACTAGCAATTGGAATAATTACTTACACAAAATCTGGTAATGATCAAACTTTCTTGCTGTTTTGAACTTGTTGCATGATCACAAGTGCTTTTAATAGTAATGAATTAATCAAGTAATCAACTCACATGTTGAGTTTTATGAACAAATATAAATTGAGAAAAGATTAAGAGAATATGCATGCATCACACTTCTTCTTTTGAGATGCCTTATCATTGCACTTAGATAGGAAATTGGAAGAAGTTGTGTACGACTAAAACCATGTCCTTAAGCTTCTGATTGTCAAAATACATAGGCTTGGCTTTGTTGGTTAGAATAAGGCAAATGCACATATAATCTCTTGCAAATATCATATGATCTAAATTTGTGCTTTGAAAAATAATAAAATGCAGCAACAAGTGTCATGCTTTCAGGTTTTGAAATAGTTAAGTTTGTAAGATCATGACTTGCTAAAATTGAAAATTACATTTGATCTCTAGCATGGCTTACACTACTTTATGTATCTCATTGTTGAGCTTTGTTTTATAAGCATATGTTATAATGTGCTCATAACAAATTAAAATTTCTCTTTTGTACCTTGCTAAATACATTGTCAGAGGGGAAGAAGTATGCAAGGGGGAGAAATTAAATTTATTTCTATCTTTCTATCTCATTTGAGAAATTGTTTTCAAAACTTTTCATGCCAATGTTCGAATTTTAAGTGGTGTTGCCAATGCATTCATCAAGGGGGAGATTGTGAGACCTATGTGTGCTTCATACATTGGCTTGTGCTAAATACATTGGCTTTGACAATAAAAGTTTTGAATACTACCAGAACACCATTTTAATAAGGTCCAACTCTAGGTCCGAGCTCCATCAAGGTCCACCGATAGGTCCGGCTTGTTTTGGGTAGCTCCGGCAAGGTCTGACGTAAGGTCCGACTTGCTTTCGCTAGGTCCGACTTCTTTGCCTAGGTCTGACTAGCTTTGGTTAGCTCCGACTCTAGGTCCGACTAGCTTTGGTAAGCTCTGGCGCTAGGTCTGACTAGCTTTCGTAAGCTCTGGCGCTAGGTCCGACTAGCTTTGGTAAGTTCCAGCACTAGGTCCTTCTAGCTTTGGTAAGCTCCGGTTCAAGGTCCGGTTAGCTTTGGCAAGGCTCAGAGCTTGACCACAGTGGTTCTGCTTTTAACTTACAATGTTTCGAACTTACTTTTTGGATTATGGAAAGTTTTCCTAGTAATCTTTTATTAAGTTTTTGGTGTGTTTTGGTGGTTATGACTGATATCATTTTGCTGTGGTTTGCAACATGCTTATGTGAGGTTCTCACGTAAGGTGTTGTGGTTTCGGAACTAACGAGAGTCAAGTCGAGGACTTGTGCTCGGAAGTATCTGTTGTTTCTTCATGTGCAGATGTTGCTTGAGTTTAAGACATGGCTGGTGATAGGATCCATTGAACTAGTCTTAGGTAGAAGATGAGGTTCAACAACCAAGTTCGTCAGGAATTGTGGTTGAGTTGATCGGGAGGTTGCGCAACATGCATGAATCAAGAACAATGCATATGCAGGTACCGTGGACGTCATTCGAAGATGTTTACACGTGTGCAAGGAGTGCATGGACGTGGCTACATGGTTCCGAGTTGTGATGAAGAGATGTGGGCGTAAAAAATTGGTCGGAAAGGTCCAACCGACTAGGTTATGGACTCAGTATGCGTCTGAGTCGTGTTTGACTCAAATATGGAAAGTTTTGAGTTGGTTATGATAGGATTTCGTGTGGGTCACGAATTTGAGTTGTTTTAGGAATGTGGGATACGTTCCTAAGGTGTTTGGAAGTCTTGGGATTGCTTCTATCCGCGTATAGAAGAGTCCCAAGCAGTTATGGAAAGTTTCAATTCGTGATTTGAGTAGGATTAGAGTCCTAGTTGAGATTGGGTTGGCCTAAGGGCTGGTTATATAAGCAAGGGAGGTCAGAGCTCGTGGTAGATGACTTTGGAGTTGTTCCTCTTGTGTTCTATTTAATAAAGATCATAGTTTAGAGGAACTTTTGTGCCTTGTTCGTCCGACTTGTTTGTCCGATTTTTGCAGTGTTCCAGAACTGTCTTTCTCGGGTAGGACAGATTGACCTTTGTTCGATCTTTCGATCGTAACTTAAGTTTCTCTCGACAGATTTTTGCGATTCTTGTTTTGACGTCTTCGTGACTTAATTCTCTACAATATATACTAGTTCTTTCACAGTTGAACACGTTTAGATTAGTCGCACACATGGTTTCTTTAACAGATCGGTTTTCTGCCGAAGGGTGTTTCGTTGCTTCTGCTGAAAAGTTTTAATATACCATTCACCCCCTGGTAGCTTTACATGTGCTCTTCAATCCTACATCGAGAATTCACTCAGTGGATACACCGTCTTCAGGAAAGATATTGCCTTTCAAGTAGTCCGATACCTCCGAGATCCATGCATCAGGACTGACTTGAGCTTCTGGATCTTACGCACTTGATTGCTCGGAGCCTCCTGTAGGGCCTACGAACCTTGGTGGGCGCCATGGTAACAGGACCATCGGGACCGCCAGATTCGGGTGCTGGTCTCGCCCCCATCACTCAGTTTGGCAAGCTGAGTGGCAGGTGATGACAATCTCCTGACAAAAACCCCGTTGGGAGCTTGATTCCCGGTTGAAGCCTTCATCAAGAGGTCATTAGCTTCAGCATTGTTGAGACGCTAGACATGGCGAAGATCGAGGACAAGAAAGTCCTTCTATAGCTTCTAGACTTCAAGTAAATATGTAGAAAGTTGAGGGTTACTGCAACTGCATTCACCTTTGACTTGCTTGATGATGAGTTGCGAATCACCCTTCACTAGAAGCTGCCGAATGCCATATGATAGCGCCACCTTGATTCCGAAGATGAGAGCTTTATATTCCACCATGTTGTTGGTCTCCTTGAAGTCAAGGCACACCATGTACTTGACCTTCTCCCTGGTTGGAGCGAGGAGAAGGTTTCCAGCTCCGGCCCCCTGCTTCTGCACGGAGCTGTCGAAGTAGAGAGTCCAGTGAGGCTCGGTGAAGACTGGGACCTTAGGTTCTGGCTTCTCCTCATTGAGGCCCCCTGGAATCGATGAAGAAGGTGTCCACTCCGCCACAAAGTCAGCTAGCGCCTCACCCTTGATTGCATGTCAAGGCAGGAATTCGAGATCGAATTCTGCCAACTCTGCTGCCCACTTGGCAATATTTCTGGTAGAATTAGGATTATGCAAAATAGCTCACACTGGATAAGAGGTTACCACCAATATAATGTGGGCTTGGAAGTAGTGATCAAGCTTCCTTCAGGCAATAATGACTACGTATAGCAGCTTATGCACCTCGATGTACTGAGTCTTGGCATCATGAAGTACTTTGCAGATGAAGTACACCGGCGGCTAGACCATTCGGACCCTCCCATAGGGGTCCAATGCTTCTTCTTCATCAACCCAGACCCTCCGGAGGGGTCCGGACCTTTTTCTTCTTGAGTGGGTACTCCATCGGATGTCTGAGGTTGATCTACAGGCATCTTGCCTTTAGGATCCGTGCTTGGGGGCTGGGACCCAAACTCGCCTTTAGGCAGCTCTGAACCCTCCCAGAGGGGTCTAAGTTTCTGAGTTGAAGATGTTTCGGGTCTCTCCGCAACAAGAACCATGCTGAAAACCTCCGTAGTTGTAGCTATGTAAAGCAGAAGAGGCTCACTAGGCTCCGGAGCTACCATGATTGGTAGTGTGGTGAGGAGTTGCTTGAGCTCTTGGAACACCTTCTCTGCTTCCTCAGACCAATGAAATGGTCCGAACTTCCTCAACAGCTTGAAGAAGGGATCTGCGTGCTCCGCCAGTGTTGAGATGAATCGGCTGAGCGAAGCTAGACACCCAGTTAGCTTCTGGACGTCCTTGATACGGGATGGAGGCCATATCTCTTCAATGGCTTTAATCTTTACCGAATTTTCCTCAATTCCTCGGTGAGTTACCAAGAAACCAAGGAGCTTTCCAGAGCTAACCCCGAAGACACACTTGTCCGGGATGAGCTTCATGCGCGTCAGGCGCAGCTTGTCGAAGACGGCTTGAAGATTGTCTAGGAGTGAGTCCTAGTTCTTCAACTTGATGACGATGTCATCGACGTAGACTTCCACCAGGTCCCTAATCAGCTCCCCAAAGGTTTTGTGCATGGCTCACACAAAAGTTGAGACAGCATTTTTAAGACCATAAGGCACGACATTGTAACAATACAACCCATCTACTATAATGAAGGCAATATGCTCTTCATCCGGCTTAGACATTGGAATTTGATAATATCCAGAATATGTGTCTAATAAACACAGTAGTTCACACCCGGAGGTAGAATCCAAATTCTAGGTAGTGGAAAAGGGTCTTTTGGGCATGCCTTATTCAGTGTAGTGTAGTCGATGCACATACGAAGCTTCCTCCGGCCTTTGGTACAATAACTGGGTTTGCCAACCACCATGGATGGTGAACCTTGTGGATGAATCCTGTGTCGAGCAGCTTCTTGAATTCTTGTCTAATGAATTTCTATCGCTCAACATATTGCTTCCAGGGCTTCTGTTGCATGGGACGTGCGTCAGGGTACATCTTCAGACAGTGCTCGATCACCTCCCTAGGGATCCTAGACATTTGTGACAGTTGCCATGCAAACACGTCGACATTCACTGGAAGGAAAGTGACAAGCGCGAGTTCTTGTTTGTTGGTCAGACCTCCTGATATACGGGTGGCATGAGCGACATCGGAACCAATTCAGACGAATTTGAAGGGAACGTCGGTACCGTCACTTGGTTGCACAAGAGATGCAGAAGATGAGCTGCGTTGATGTGATCTAGGGGGTTGTTGGGTAGCTTGCTCCTTGCCGGACCCTTCTTCTTGCGCTGTAGCAAGCGCATGAAGTTCTTCCAGCGCAGTGACCCAACAAGGCGGTCCCCTCAGATCTGGAGGACGCCTGAAGGAGTCAGCATCTTCAACACGAGGTAGTCATACTGGACCACAACCATGAACCTATATAGGGCAGGCCTTCCTAGGATCGCGTTGAAGGGTAGGTTGATGTGAGCCATATCAAACATCAGCTTTTCAGACCGGTAGTTGTCCTGTGTACCGAAGGTCACAGGTAGAGTAACCGATCCAAGAGGTGTACTAGCTCCTGGACCCACTCCGGAGAATAGGTGTGAGGGCCTAGGGTCTGAGAGGTTGAGCTGAAACTTCATGAATGCTGCGAAGCTGAGGAGGTTGAGCGTCGTGCCTCCATCCACCAGAACATGGTAGAGCTGGATATTATTGATAGTCGAGGAGACCATCATGGGCAATTGTCTAGCTCCAACCATGTTCTTCGGACAATCCGAAGCATCGAAGTTCATTGAAGTATCCATCCACTTTCGATGTGGCTCCACTTTGGCAGTAGGAGCAGCTGAGGCCATCTCCCTATGCATAGTCTTCAGGATGCGCCTAAAGGTGATGTCCCAGGACCCTCCATACATCATATGGAGAGTCTTCTCACATTCATTGTCGGAGATGTCAGAATCATCGTCGACGGTGTTGTAGACTTCCTTCAACATCTTCTTGGCGTCTTGGAAGCCTAGCTCTTGATCAGACGGAGCTTTGTCAACTTTTTGCTTCCCTTCCGCTGGTGGAAAGGGGTCTCATCTTGATGCTTGTTGTTGCGTTCAACAAGCCTCTTGACCTCACGATAGTCTTCAAGATTGTGGGTTGTCGACTTGTGGATCGGACACCACATCTTTTTGTCGTCACCGTCTTCAGACGATGGTTGAGGTCACTTGTCGGAGTGTGGCCCCCAGCCACGAGGAGCTGCGGTAGCAGCAACAGTAGGTGTGCTGGCAAGTGTCTTCTTCTAGTCACTTGACTTCTTCTTTTTTCCACTTCCAGAGGCAACAACTTCAACTTTGGAGGATTGCCTTTCCTCCACAGCTGGTTTGTTGTGCACTTCACGACCCTATGCAGCTCTGGCACATTTGTCTGCCAGGCTGAAGAGCTCCGTGACATTGCTGACATTCTTATTTACAAGCTTCTCCAGCATCTACTTATCTCGGACCCCCTGTCGAAATGCGACAACGACATAAGTGTTGGAGATAGAAGGGATGGTGTTTCGTACTCGCTGGGGAAGAAGGATCGCAACGACTCTCACGACTTCTGTTGTAGGACAAACAAGTCCAACTCGGTGCCATGCCAGGTGTAGGAGCTCCAGAAGTTGGCGGTGAACTAGCGACAGAGTTCCGCCCAACTGTTAATGGAGTCAGGCGGTAAGCTCATAAACCAGGACCTTGTAGTCCCATTTAAAGCCATGGGGAAGTAATTGGCCATCATGACCTCATTGCCTCCAGCCGCGAGGATGGTGGTGGAGTAAATCTGATGAAATTCTACGGGGTTGATTGTCCCTTCGTATTTCTCTGGTAGATGAGGTCGGAACTTGGGTGGCCACTCGACCATGTGGAGGTGCAAAGCAAGGGCCGAACAGCCGCCCCCCACTCCAAGAGGAGAAGGGTTTTCTTGAGCAATGTGCCTCTCGCGAGCACGCTCGTTGTTGGCACAAATGTCTTGCCCCATGTAGCGGCGGTCAAACTCCGACCAATGATCCTAAATTGGGAGGCTCGTCATCGTGTGAGTACGGCGAGCCCCGGAGGGCAGTGACATCACTTGATGGGAGGGTGCACGTCTCTTGAGCTGCGATGCCTAAGGACCAAGTCTACCAGACAAGGTTCTATTCTGAGAAGGTGCCTGCCCTACATGGGGCAGACCTTGATTGCCAATTGCAATGGGTGCAGCTGCAAGCAAATGCTCCACATCAGCGTGCCACTATTCTAGCATGGAGGGAGGAGCTCCCGACGCTGGTGGATGCTGGAGAAGAGTTTGCGCTGCACTCAGCGCGTTCTCGGGGTTGTTTGTCGATGCAAAGACCGACGTGAATACACCATCCTGCTGAGATGGTGGTGGTGGTGGAGGAACGACACCAACCAGAATGACAACATTGGTCGGCTGTACACATTAGAGGGATCTCCTCCAGTAGGCTACACAGCCGGTGCATTGGATGAAGCGGCGGCAGAGTTCACGAACTTGAATCTTGAAAGCGCCCCTTTTTGGCGCGCCAAATGTCAAAGTGTGCACTATAACACTTCCCCCGGTACTACTAAGAAGTAGTCTGCGGAGGTTCATATTCGGTTGGGGCGCGAGTCAAGATCGAGACAAGAGGTGAACACTGAGAGTTTTACGTTGTTCGGAACACCTGAGCGTAATACCCTACTCTGTGGGATGTGTGTTAATTGTATGAGCTTGTATGGCTCGAGATCAGTTATGATGGCTTTAGATAGCTTGTCCTTCTACTGTGCCGCACAACCCTTTTATATGCCAAGGACTGGCTATTACAGTATGTCGCCAGCCCGACAAGTGGCCCCGACTGTAATAAACTACCCTATACACGATCTACAATGTTAAGAGAGGTTAATAGCATGATAACTTGCCTTAATGACAACTTTATTAGCCATGATAGTCCTCTGATTGTGCGAGGTTAATATAGTATTAACGACGCATTAACCAAGTCTCGTAACGGCCAATTGATGGCTCTTGAATGTCTGCACTATTGGACATCCCACTGTCTCCCCGTTGTAGTCTTAGGTCCGGATGTTGACACGTGAAAGATCTGGAGCTTCCCTCTACTGGGGGATAGGTCTGATGCCATTGGACACGTGGCAGTGTCGGAGCTTCCCTAAGGAGGGAGGCAAGATTTGGCTCTACAAGACACGTGGCAGCACCAGAGCTACCCAACTGAGGGAGGCAGGTCCCGCTCTTCTGGACACGTGGCAGTACATGAGCAACGTGTATTCCCTCTGGACATCCGCCACCTGGACATAGGAACTCCATGGCTTTGTTTACGGTACCAAGGGGTACCTGGTACACAGGGTACCGGCGGAGGTACAAGTTTAAAATTTTCCGTTGTTTGAATTGCTTTAGGATTGAATGATTTTTTTCATACATTGGTGATGAAGGTTTACACCTTCTCATCATTCCATTCTTATGCATCCCCACGAGAGTAAGTGTTGGCATTACTCTTTTTGATTCCTCAAAAAGGAATGTCATCTTACTTGAGAATAAATTTAAATAAGTTCCTAGAATTTCATGAGCATTACTAAAGTTGAGTTAGACATTTTCTACCTAGGTTTAGTAAATAATGCTTATGGAATGACTTAATGGTTGAATCGGTATGTAGCAACCTTGGAATAGTGATGTCCACAATTTTGATTTGAAACTCACTCATGCATGGATCACTAAATTTTCAAATTCCTAGGCAAGAAATTAAAAATGTTCAAGAGGATAAAATTGAGAATCTTGTTTGTCATAATCCACATGACAAATATATGCTCATGTAAATAGTAGAGATGGTAAGAAAATTTAGAAGATAAAGTAATCAATAGAGTGTACATCTATCACTTGCATTTCTATGAGTAGGAGCTTTAGAAAATGTGAAAATTGGTTAATTTATAAAGCTCCACTCTTAAATCAATGAACAACACAATGTTTATGGATGCACTCAAATTTGAACCCGATATATCTTATATTGTTTTCCTTCCCTAGATGTATGTCGACTGTTGGAGTCGGCAGATCTCCTGACACTGCTAAAGTGTTGAAGGAGTTTGTGGTTCGGTGTGGGCGCGCGGAGACTCAAGAAGGTGAATCGCGATTTAACACAGGAGACACTAGGATTTACGTGGTTCGGGCCGCCTGAGTGTAATACCCTACTCCACGGGTGTGTTGGTGTTGTATTAGCTTATCACGTATGATCTCCACGTCTGTGTGCGTGTCTGTCTGTATCGACGGCCTGTCCTTTTATAGTACAAAGGCAGGCCGTTACAAGCTGGCCTGGCCCGACATGTGGCCCCGGCGGTTACTAGTATTGATACACGATTAATTGTTGTTAATGATCCTGTAACGGGCTCCGACAGTGCCGTTATAGGTGTTAAGATCGTCCATTTAAGTGTCATTAATATGGCATTAATGACATTTAAACGGGTCTTGAAGTCCTTGGCTCTCCTTTGAAGATCCGGAGCCGTTACAAGGTCTTCCGGAGGTTAGAGGCTGCCAGCTCCGACGTTTAGACACGTGGCAGCTCTGGAGCTTGTTGTGGGAAGCAGGAAGCTCTGGGGCTACCTGACACGTGTCAGGTCCGGAGCTTCTCTCGGTCAGGGGTTAAGTCCGGAGGTGCCATTTCGGTACTTGGTCCGGAGCTTCCCCTTGTGGGCGGTAGCTCCGGTTCGGCAGTACACGTGGTGACCTAGGGATTAACCATGTTGGAGAAGCAGGTCCGGTCATGTCTGACAAGTGGGCCTCCGAGGGTCTTCAATTCAAGTAGTCGTCCTTCCGTCGAGATCTTTGTAATCTCAGGGGGTGTACGGTTTTTTGGGTACCGACAGTGGCCCCCTGGACCTACCTCCGAGGAAGGTCACTGGGGTGAAGTCGTTCCATCGGAGGTGGGTCCATCCTTGCGACTCTTGAACTGGGTCTTCAAGGGTCTTCGGAGGTGCCGTTGGCAGGATTTTACAGTTAGATCCCGACGCGTGGCGCACCTCAGGCGGCAGATAAGATATTTGACGTGCGGATCTCACGCAATTGAAGGTCGCCGGTTCCCGATACAAAAACCGTATCGGTTCCGCGCGCCCTGTCAGGCCGCCGCCTTTGGGTTTCCCGCCTCGTGATGACAACCGTTCGCCTGGGTGAGAGCCTCGACTTGATCGTCGGGGTGGTCCCGGGCCCTCTTGTCATCGGCTGGGTTGAACTCTTGAGTAGTATCTTCGACTCCCCTTCAGTTTCCATCCAAGCGTTGCGAGGGCTTAATTAAGAAGGAAAGCGCGCACCGTCGGGAGTTCTTTACGCCTCCCATATGATCTTGCGCTCAAACTCCCAACTCGTACTTTGCTCCTCTTCTCTTGCCTAGCTGTGCTGCGATGGAGTTGGGTCTGCTCAAGAGTCGCCTGAAGACCGACAACGATTTGAAGAAGGTCCGGGCCCTTATGGGGTGGTCCTCGGACTTCTTCAGCCGCTTGGTCCGTGCCGGCGGAGAGCTCCCCTTTGAGAAGGAGCGCGCTGGCGAGATGGTGTACTTTTCTTCGTACGCCATGGTGGGGCTGATCCCACCATTTTCTTCTTTCTTCTTGATGCTGCTAGACTTCTATGGTCTGCAGCTATACCACCTTGGCCCTCACTCCATTCTCCTCGTGTCCATCTTTGTCCACTTCTGCGAGATGTGGGTGGGCATCCCCCCCTGCGTCGAGCTCTTCTGAACCTTCTTCACCGTTCACACCACCGGCCGGAGCAATGAGTACCTTAGCTTCTACTACTTCGTGAAGCGCAAGAAGTGCCCATTCAAGTACCTCCGGTCGTTCCCTTCCGGGAAGTGGGGTGACTGGAAGAAAGATTGGATAGTCGTCAGGGTGGAGGAGCATGAGCGGTTGGAACTGCCAGACAGTCTGCCCGGCATCGACACGTCGATATGGAGTGAAGTTCTGGTGCTGGCGGAAGTTTTCGACCCTGTCCTGACCAGGATCCGCCGATGTGTGGAGGGAGGATTGACTCCCCAGGCGGTGTTCTGCAACTTCCTGACCAACAGGTGGGCGCCGCTGAAGAGGAGGGAGAAGCTCGCCTGGGCCCTCAACAGCGTGATGGACGAGGACCGGGTTGAGACCGGGTTGAAGTCCAACATGGTGGGGAAGACCTTGGAGTTCCACCTCAAGAAATTCCAGCACGGCATCGACGTCGACGGAGATTACTTGACTCCGCCGTCGGCCTTTCTCCCTCTGAACGTGGAAGTGGAGTTCAGCAGAGAGCTCCGGCGGACGATGCCTGCGCTTGACGACCTTGGTGTCATCGAGAGAAGACCAACCACCCGGGTGGCAATCCCCGGGGTGCCCGAAGATGGCTCGGTCCCTGCTCCACAGCCGAGGGTTGAAGTCATCGGCAAGGGCAAGGAGCTGGCGGAGAAGCCGGAGAGTCGGAAGAGGAAGCTGCGACATGCCGACGGAAGGTCCGTCTGGCCCGCTACTTCCACCTTGGCTCCTTCTCCCCAGGGGGGAAGATCTTCTGCCGCCGTGGCGACTGTCCCCGTGGTGGGGTCCTCCCGGAACGAGACTGTTCCAGCAGTGGGATCCTCCCGGAGCGCGTCTGTCTCCGTGGTGGAGCCCTCCGGTGGTGCTAGCTCCGGGTGTATGACTCCGGCACCTGGGGCGGTTGGAGCCTCCAGGTCCAGGGGTTCCTCCCAATCGAGAAGAGCCTCGACCCGGGAATCTCCCGTGGCTGCGGCGAGTTCTGGGGGGCCTCCTGGAGCTCCTACGCCAACCATGGCCAGCCCGGAACGTCCAGGAAAAAGGTTCCGCGCAAGCTGGTGCGGGAGCCTTCCAAGGTAATTTCTAATGTTTACCCTGGTTAACTTTTTAGTTGTAGCGATTGTTTGTTAATTCTCTTTATCCATCCTCTGCAGCGTCCCCAAGAAGGGGAGTGAAGCTCCACCCTCGGCCACGATTTCTGAGGCCGTGGGAGCTTCTGCTCCTGTCCTAGTTCCGCCCCAGGTGGAGGCTGAGGCTGCGACAGCTTCGGCGCCGGCTGTCGTGGTTATGAACCTCGACTCGTCCCCAGAACTTCCCGTGGTAGCGCCAGACCACGGGAGTGAAGACACGCCAGCGGCACTTGTCTCGGAGGTTGAAGCTCCGGGTCCTGGTGCTGCAGTAATGGAAGCTCCGGCTGCAGAGCCGGAAGAAGTAGTAGTCCCGGCCTCGGAGCCGGAACTCGTCGAAGCCCCGGCGATTGAACCGGAGGTGATTGAAGCTCCGGCGTGCAAGCCGGAAGTCGAGGTAGTTCCGGCAGTTGAGTCGGTTACCTCCGAAGTACCGGTCGCTGAGCCGGTTGTTGTTGGAGCGCCGGTCACAGAGCCGGCGGTTGAAGAGGCGAGGGAGCTCGAGCTTCCCTCGGAAGAGGTGTCCCGGTCGGAGCCAGTAGTAGCTCCTACTCCGGAGGCGGCAACGTCGATGGTACCTGTGGCCGAGCCAGAGTGCCTAAGCGAAGTCGCCGGCCCCCTGCCTGAGGGGGCGAATGAAGACTTGGCGGCGGAGCCTTCTTCGATGGCGACAGAGGCCATCCCGGAGGACGGCCCTAGCGCCTTGGAGGCTCAGGGTTCCGCTCTCGTAGAGTGGGACCCAATTTTTGTATGTGAAGACCCGCTGGAACCAGCGGTGGAGACCCCAGCAGGTCCGGAGCCCATCCCGCTGTCGATGTCTATCGACAACGCCTGCTCCAGTTTACGTTAGGTCCAACTAGCCTTCTTCCACGACGGCAAGGCTCTTGAAGAGGAGCGCCAAACCCTTAGGCGGTGGCGTAATCGGCTCCACTTCGAGACTAAGCTGGCGCGGTCGAGGCTAGCGGACGACAAGGAGTGGATCAAGCGGGAGAAGATCCGCCTGGAGTACTGGGACAAGCTGCTGGATGAGAGGGAGAGCATGACCCATGCCCTCGACGCTCAATCCCGGGAGTTCCACGATCAGGCCAAGGCTGCCAACGACGCGGCCAATGCTCGGTTCGAGCAGCTTGAGGCCATCAACGCAGCGCTCATCAAGCGCCGAGAGGCACTTGAAGGGAGGGAGAGACGGCTCGAAGACGAAGAGCAAAAACTCCTGGAGCTGCGGGATGACATCCTGAGAAGGGAAGAGGAGCTCGCCGAGAAAGCAGCTTTGGCTGACAAGGGCCTCGAGGAGCGTACTAAGAAGTTGGAAGAGCGCTGCCTCGAGGAAGAAGAGAAGACCTGGGTGCGAGGGCAGGAACTCTGCGAATACGAGTGTGCCCTTGTTGCCCGGGAGAAGAAAGTGGAGGCTAGGGAGAAGGACCTGGTCGATCGTCGGAACAAGATCCACCTCCGGGAGGTGGAGCTCGGAAGACTTGAGAGGCGGGTTGCTGCAAAGTTTCAGCAAAACGCCAAAGAAGTTGAGCGCCTCGCCCGTGAGAATTCCGAACTGACGGCGGCCAAGAGATCCTTGGAAGAGGTGAAGAGCCTGAGGACGGCGGACTCCCTGCAGATTTGGGAGTTCCTGGGCAAGGCCAACGATGCGCTGACGCCGATGGGTTTCAGCCCCGTGCGCCCGGATGATCCGAAGCCGGAGCCGGACCTTGCGCTGCAAGCGTTGAGCGCAGCAGGCAGCAAGCTCTCCAAGGTGGGCGACGTCATTGTGGACCAACTGGAGGTCGAGGGGCAATCCCTGGCGAGGAACGTCACAGAATATGTGCTGACGTGCTACACCAGCCGGAACCCTCAATTTCCTCTGGACCCGGTGCTTGAAGGCCCTGTCGAAGGAGAAGGCGAAGCTACCCGAGCCAGCGTATCGGAGGTCGCCCAGAAGGTCGCCGAGTTCTTCCATAGGGTCTAGGACCATCTCTTTAGCTCTTGCTTGTATTTTCTCTTCTTCTTCCTCAATTTTGTAATCCCTTGTCTCCAGATGTAATCTCCTGTCTCCAGATGAATGAAATCCCCAAATTTTTGCGAATTTCATTTTTTGTCTTCAACATCTTTATCTTCTCTTGGCCCCCTGGTAGATGTACACAATTTGATTGTGAACATGTACCAAAAGGATATTGAGTTTTGTTGAAGACGAATTTGCTTCGAACTTGTAGAATTTAGGCCCGAAGTTTTTGATAGTGATGGTCCCCTGAAGTTGTCGGAGCTTAGAAGCTCCGGCACTGTCCATCGCTGGAGCTTAGTAGCTCTGGCAATAGCCTCTATCAACACATAAAGCGTCGATAGTTAGTCCTCCAAGGTGTCGGAGCTTAGTAGCTCCGGCATTGACCTTTGCCAACACTTGGTTTGTTGGCAACAGACTCCATTTACGGGGTCTTCTCACCATCTTTTACTCAGCGCCGACGGTTCACCCCCTTGGGGGAGTCGGAGCTTGATTAGCTCCGGCTTTTCTCCATCAACGTAGAGTTTATTTCTCCTGCACACTTAAGCCAAGAAAAATAGTAAAATTTGTTCCTTGTCTATAATTTCGTCGTGGCTTACGATTCTCAAGAAAATTTTAAGTTGAACGCGATTTTAAATACAACTGGTTGCGTTGTCTTTTCTTATAGATCCAACTGTCCATGAACCCGCCTTACTTCGGCCTGCCGGGGTGTAGGTAGAGTGGCGTACTTAGGGTGCTTGACCAGGCTAAGTCGATAGCGCACGCCGGCCCTAGATTGGCTTGGCGGCTTTCAGACGAGTTGGCCATAAACGATATTTAAATCCAAGAGATCTGACAATTCAACTCGAATCGTATATAAACCGGTCAAACTAAAATTTCTTAAGAATTGCACGTCACTGTTATAGACAAGAAAGAGAAAAATAAAAATGTCGAGCCTGCACAAAATGAATGCACGTGGAGTCTATTTCACATGAAGATGTCTTTCATTATAGGTCCGGGGTACAGGGGAAACAAGTACACTCTTAGGGTACGGGACCAGGCTAAGTGTGCTTGGTTTCTCGTTTGACCCAGGGTAGTTAGCCACACTTTTAGTCTGGAGACTGTGACAAGTGCTGCATGAGCTTTGCGGACCTTTCAGGAAAGGTCCGGCTGCTCTCCCGGAGGAACTACCCGACTCTGTACAATGACTCTATAACATACATTTCAAATTACTTAAGACTCACCTCCGTGGAATTAAGTATAGAACTTACGGAGGTGCTCGATGTTCCAAGGATTTGGGAGAGGTGTCCCATCCTCGGTAGCCAAGCGAACGCTTCCAGGACGGGATACTTTGATCACTCGGAAGGGCCCCTCCCAGCCGGGGGAGAGTTTGTTTAACCCTTCTCTGGATAGTATTCTCCCTAGCACCAGATCACCTTCCTCGAGCTGTCGGTTGTGTACATGCCGCTAGTGATAACGCCGTAGAGCTTGGCGATATCGGGCATTCCGAACAGCTGCTTGGCACCTTCCCTCTTCGAGGAGGTCTAGGTCTTCGCGCCGGAGCTGGTCCTGCGCGGCTTCGTCGAAGGTCCGGACCCGGAGCGAACCCAAGGTGATTTCCGGAGGAAGGATTGCTTCAGCTCCGTACACCAGAAAGAAGGGTGTTTCTCCAGTTGACCGGTTTGGAGAAGTCCTGTTGGCCCATAGAGTGGGCGGAAGCTCTTCGATCCAATTGGCTCCGTGCTTTTTCAAACGCTCATAGGTGCGCGTTTTGAGTCCTTTAAGGATTTCTGCATTTGCTCTCTCAGCTTGGCCATTGCTGGCGGGATGAGCTACGGAAGCGTAGCAAACCTGTATGCCGAGGTCTTCGCAATACCCTTGGAATGCGAAGCTTGTGAATTGAGTCCCATTATCAGTGATGATCTTGTTTGGGACTCCGAATCTGCTTACAATGGATTGCAGAAAGTTGATAGCAGATTGCTTGTTGATCGTCACAACTGGAGTTGCTTCCGGCTACTTGGTGAACTTGTCGATGGCGACGTACAGGAACTTGTAACCTCCGACGGCTCTTGGGAAGGGTCCCAAGATGTCCATCCCCCACACAGCGAAGGGCCATGTAGGAGGTATCATTTGTAAGGGCTGAGCAGGTGTATGAATTTGCTTTGCATGAAATTTGCATGCTTCGCATTTCTTCACCAGCTCAGTGGCATCCTGGAGCGCTGTAGGCCAGTAGAAGCCATGCCGAAAGGCTTTTCCGACCAGCGTGCGGGAAGATGCGTGGTTCCCACACTCGCCTCCATGGATTTCTGCGAGAAGCTCGCAGCCTTCTTCCCTTGTGATGCACCGCATTAGGATGCCGTTGGCACCGCGCCGGTAGAGATCCCCTTCTACCAGTGTGTATCTTTTAGCCAATCTGACTACCCGGTCAGCGGATACATCATCGTCAAGAAGGATGTTGTCTTTCAAGTAGTTCCAGATCTCCGAGATCCATGCATCGGAACTGACTTGAGCATTTGAGTCTTGCGTGCTGGGTTGCTCGGAGCTTCCGGCAGCACCTACGACCCTTGATGGCTGCCATGGTAATAGGGCCATCGGGACCGTCAGCTTCGGGATGCTGATCTCGCCCCCTTCGTTCAGTTCGGCAGGCTGAACTGTGGGTTTTGACAACCTCCGGACAAAGATTCCGTCAGGAGCCGGAGCTCCGGTTGACGCTTTGGTCGAGAGTTCGTCAGCTTCAGCGTTGTAGGCACGCTGAACATGGTGGAGGTCTAGGACTTCAAAGTCCTTCTGAAGCCTCTGGACTTCAAGGAGGTAAGCAGCTAGCTGGAGATTATTGCAGGAGCATTCACCCTTCACCTGCTTAATGATGAGCTGTGAATCTCCTTTGACCAGCAGTTGCTTGACACCGTATGACAGTGCCACCTTTAGCCCGTAGATGAGTGCTTCATACTCCGCCATGTTGTTGGTTGCCTTGAAATCAAGGTGTACCATGTATTTTACCTTCTCCCCAGTCGGTGCAAGGAGAAGGATTCCAGCTCCGGCCCCCTGCTTCCGCATGGAGCCATCGAAGTAAAGGGTCCAGTGAGGCTCGGTGAAGGTTGGAACTTGATGTTCCGTCTTCTGCTCGCTGGGGCCCCCAGGGTTTGATGGAGAGGGAGTCCATTCCGCCACGAAATATGCCAACGCTTGACTCTTGATTGCTTGTCTCGAAATGAATTCGAGATCGAACTCAGCCAATTCCGCTGCCCACTTTGCAATATTCCCAGTTGAATTGGGATTATGCAAGATCGCTCGAAGTGGATAGGAGGTCACCACCGAGACTTTGTGAGCTTGGAAGTAGTGTTGGAGCTTCCTGGAGGCAATAAGAACTGCATAAAGCAGCTTATGCACCTCTAGGTATCGAGTCTTGGCATCATGTAATACTTCACTGATGAAGTATACCGGGCGTTGAATGGTCCAGGCCCTCCCAGAGGGGTCCGGAGCTTCCTCTCTATTGATCCGGATCTTGTCGGAGGAGTCTAGATTCTCTTCGGGGACCTCCGGGTTCTGGCTGGAGGAACCCGGAGCTTCTTCAGAAATGACCTGGACCCTTTCGGAGGGGTCTGGGTCTTCTGAAGTGACTTCTTGTGGATTTGAGTCTTGGAGCTGGGACCCAGACTCACTTTCAGGGACCTCCAGACCCTCCTGAAGGGGTCTGGATTCCTGAGTATGGGGTAGTTCTGGTCTCTCCGCAACCAGAACCATACTGACAACTTCGTCAGTAGCTGAAATGTAAAGCAACAAAGGCTCACCAGGGTTTGGAGCTACCAGAATTGGTAGGGTGGTGAGGAACTGTTTCAGCTCCTGGAATGCCTTCTCTGCTTCTTCGGACCATTGGAATGGTCCAGACTTCCTCAACAACTTGAAGAAGGGGAGTGCCCGTTCCGCCAGTCTTGATATGAACCGGCTGAGGGCTGCTAGACACCCAGTTAACTTTTGGACGTCTTTGATGCGGGTTGGTGGCCGCATGTCTTCAATGGCTTTTATCTTCGCCGGATTAGCCTCTATGCCCTGGTGACTTACCAGGAAACCAAGAAGTTTTCCGGAGCTAACCCCGAAGACACACTTGTCTGGGTTTAGCTTCGTGCGGGTGGCCCGCAGCTTGTCGAAGACGGCCTGCAAGGTGTCCAAGAGGGATTCCTTGTTCTTGACCTTGACCACGATGTCATCGACGTACACTTCCACTATGTCTCTGATGAGTTCTTCAAAAGTTTTGTACATAGCTCGTACAAAAGTTGAAGCTGCATTCTTGAGACCAAATGGCATGGCTGTGTAACAATACAATCCATCTACTGTGATGAATGAAGTATGCTCTTCATCCTCTCTAGACATCCTGATTTGATGATACCCAGAATATGCGTCTAGGAAACACAGTAACTCACACCCGGAGGTGGAATCCACTATCTGATCTATTCTAGGTAGTGGGAATGGATCTTTTGGACATGCCTTATTCAGTGTGGTGTAGTCGATGCACATCCGAAGCTTACCGCCGGCCTTGGGCGCAACAACTGGGTTCGCCAGCCATTTTGGATGGAAGACTTCTCGGATGAATCCGGCTTCGAGCAACTTCTTCACTTCTTGTCGGATGAAGTTCTGACGCTCTACGGATTGCTTCCGAGGCTTCTGATGCACAGGCCGAGCATCGGGGTAAATCTTCAGATTGTGCTCAATCACTTCTCTGGGGATCCCAGACATTTGTGACGGTTGCCAGGCAAACACGTCAACATTAGCCCGGAGGAAAGTGATGAGCGCGAGTTCCTATTTGTCGTTCAACCCTCCCGATATATGGGTGGTTTGGGCGGCATCGGAACCAATTTGGACGACCTTGACGGGAATGTCGGTGTCGCCGCTTGGCTGCACACGGGGTGCAGAGGTTGAGCCCCGTTGACGAATGCTCGGGGGTTTCGGAGCTTGCTCCTGTCTGGAGTCCTCCTCTTGCGCCGTGGTGAGTGCATGGAGCTCCTCCAGAGCAGTTACTCCAGCAGTGCGATCTCCGCGGATTCGGAGAACGCCTACTGGTGTAGGCATCTTCAACACCAGGTATCCATAATGGGCAGCTGCCATAAATTTGCATAGGGCAGGTCTACCCAAGATGGCGTTGAATGGTAAGTTGATCTGAGCGACGTCGAAGACCAACTTCTCGGTGCGATACTTCTCCCGTGTCCCGAAGGTAACGGGGAGAGTTATAGCTCTGAGTGGAGTAATGGCCCCCGGACCTACTCCGGAGAAAGGTCGAGAGGGCTGGAGATCCGAAGGCCGGAGCTGAAGCTTGGTAAAAGCTTCAAAGCTTATGAGGTTCAACCCCGAACCTCCGTCCACCATAACATGATGGAGCTGGATGTTATTGATGGTGGGAGATACCATCAAAGGTAACTGTCCAGCTCCGACCATGCTCCGAGGACAGTCCGAAGCATCAAAAGTGATGGATGTGTCCATCCACTTTCGATGTGGCTCCGGTCTAGCTGTAGGAGCTACAGCGGCCATATCCCGCCGCATAGTCTTGATGACGCGACGGGAGGTGATGTCCCATGATCCACCAAAAATGGTGTTCATGGTTTTCCGACGCTCGTTGTCAGAGACGTCAGAGTCGTTGTCGACGGAGGAGTAGACGGCCTTCAGGACCTTTTTGGGATCCTGAAACCCTAACTCCTCTTCAGCCGGAGCTTCGTCGACCTTCTGTTTTCCTTCCCTCTGTCGGAAAGGAGACCCTTCCTGGCGCTTGCTGTAGCGCTCAGCAAGGTTTTGGACCTCTCGGCAGTTTTCCAAACCGTGGCTGCCCGTTTTGTGAATGGGACACCACACTTTGGGTTTGCCACCGTCTTCGGAAGACGGTCGAGGTCGCTTCTCGGGGCGTGGCCCCCGGCCACCAGGAGTTGCAGTAGCTGCAACGTTGGATGTACCGGCCGACGGCTTCTTCTTGCCGTGGGTCTTCTTTTTCTTCTTGCCACCCCCGGAGGTAGCGGCTTCTTCTTTGGAGGATTTCTTGTGATCCTCCGAGGCTGGTTTGGAGTGCATTTCACGGCCCTCCGCAGCTCTGGCACATTTGTCTGCCAGGCTGAAGAGTTCCGTGACGCTGGTGATCTCTTTGATCGCCAGCTTCTCCAACAACTTCTTGTCCCGTACGCCCTGTCTGAATGCCACAATGACAGAAGTGCTTGAGATAGAAGGGATTGTGTTGCGTACCTGAGAGAACCTCTGGATGAAGGACCGCAAAGATTATCCCCCTTTTTGCACGACCGCAAAAAGGTCCAGTTCAGTGCCTGGTCGGGTGTATGAACTCCCGAAGTTGGCAGTGAACTGACGGCACAGCTCCTCCCAACTGTTGATAGAGTTGGGTGGAAGGCTCATAAACCAGGACCTGGCGGTCCCGGTTAAGGCCACTGGAAAGTAATTGGCCATTACAGCCTCGTTTCCTCCAGCTGCCAAGATTGCAGTGGAGTATATCTGAAGGAATTCAGCGGGGTTGACAGTCCCATCGAATTTTTCTGGCAGGTGTGGCCGGAACTTCTGTGGCCATCTAACCATGCGCAGGTGCATGGCTAGGGCTGAACAGCCTCCTCCTACTCCTTCCAGAGCAGAAAGGTCCTGAGCTTCCCGTATTTCACGAGCACGCTCGATATGGACACGGCCATCCTGTTGGCGGTATCGGCGACCAAGCTCCGCCCGGAGGTCATGAGTCGAAAGCCTGGATACCGTATGGGTACGTCGTGCCCCAGAGGGCAACGATGTCACCTGCTGTGACGCAGACCGTCTCCTGTTGTTGGAGATGTGCGGACCAAGTCTTCCAGACAAAGTCTGTCGCTGCGACGGGGCTCGTCCCGAAGGAGGACCCTGGTTGTTGAGGCGTTCGGCCGCTGCTGCGACCAAATGCTCCACATCAGCCCTCCACTGCTCCATTGCATCTCGAGATGCGTCCGGAGGTGGTGGTCGTTGGAGAAGAGCACACGCTGCATGGAGCGCGTGTTCCGGGTTGTCATGACTTGCCGACGCAGTCAGTGACGCCGGCGCACCATCACGTTGTCCAGCACGATTTGCCGGAGAAGATGGTGGTGGTGGGAGAGTGGCTCCTGCTGGTGCCGAGGCTCCTGCTGGTGGCTGCCTGTTGGAGGGATTGCCCCCAACAGCTTGAGTAGTATGTTGGCCGTTGGATGATCCAGCCGCGGAGTTCACCATTCTCGAAAATTTGAGGCGCCCGCTACCTGGCGCGCCAACTGTCGACTGTTGGAGTCGGCAGATCTCCTGACACTGCTAAAGTGTTGAAGGAGTTTGAGGTTCGGTGTGGGCGCGCGGAGACTCAAGAAGGTGAATCACGATTTAACACAGGAGACACTAGGATTTACGTGGTTCGGGCCGCCTGAGCGTAATACCCTACTCCACGGCTGTGTTGGTGTTGTATTAGCTTATCACGTATGATCTCCACGTCTGTGTGCGTGTTTGTCTGTATCGATGGCTTGTCCTTTTATAGTACAAAGACAGGCCGTTACAAGCTGGCCTGGCCCGACATGTGGCCCCGGCGGTTACTAGTATTGATACACGATTAATTGTTGTTAATGATCCTGTAACGGGCTCCGACAGTGCCGTTACAGGTGTTAAGATCGTCCGTTTAAGTGTCATTAATATGGCATTAATGACATTTAAACGGGTCTTGAAGTCCTTGGCTCTCCTTTGAAGATCCGGAGCCGTTACAAGGTCTTCCGGAGGTTAGAGGCTGTCAGCTCTGACGTTTAGACACGTGGTAGCTCTGGAGCTTGCTGTGGGAAGCAGGAAGCTCTGGGGCTACCTGACACGTGTCAGGTCCGGAGCTTCTATCGGTCAGGGGTTAAGTCCGGAGGTGCCATTTCGGTACTTGGTCCGGAGCTTCCCCCTTGTGGGCGGTAGCTCCGGTTCGGCAGTACACGTGGCGACCTAGGGATTAACCATGTTGGAGAAGCAGGTCCGGTTATGTCTGACAAGTGGGCCTCCGAGGGTCTTCAATTCAAGTAGTCGTCCTTCCCTCGAGATCTTTGTAATCTCAGGGGGTGTACGGTTTTTTGGGTACCTACAATGTACAAATGAAATTCAGTCATCCGACCCAAAGTTTCAGTTGTACAAGTGTTGGGAGCTAACCATCCCTCTCTATCAAAAAAGGGAAGCTTGCACGAGTAGTGTTTCTATGTAGTGTGACACCCAGTTCTGAAAAACAACCAAGTGCAGTGTATGTTGCTTCACACATACACATCAACACCACAAATGATAACCAAAATTTAACCATGTTGCGAATAATGTAAATACTTGGATTCTATTGCAACGGAAAATAATCTAGCGTTGGCGACTCCAACTCCACAGGTAATCGACGTTAGTACTCATGCCTATGCTCCATGTTGACCTCCAAAATATCTCTTGTAGCTGAATTAATGTGGGAATAGCAAGGGTGAGCACATGTCATACTCAACAAGTGTGGGAAAGTATGACATGTAGCTTAAACAAGGATAGAAATAAATGGTTCACTACAGAAAGCTAGTTCTATTTCGCAAACATATAAAAGCAACCTACAATGTCTAGATGTGTTTAAACCTTAACATATCCCTATTAATTATGATAAAACGTATCTGACACCCTCATTTACCATCATAATATATTTGTAACCATCCATCAATAAATATTATCACCAAGTGCCAATTTAATATCTTATCATAACCAAATCATGCTCATATGACATAACCAAAACCAATCACAATTGACATACCCAACCAATCCCAAACCAAGTTCATTCTCTAATCATGAAAGTTGTCCAGGTGCTCATGACCGTGAGCACGGCTATCATGATAGTTTTACACTCTGCAAAGGTTGTACCACTTTACCCACATGTTCGTGATTTTTTCATCCGTCGGCGACTAAAGAACCTCCATTATGCCAAATACACTACCGTTGGTGTATGGCCAAGAGATCACAAAATAGCCTTTACAAAGAGACTACTAGTATGTACGAACCCACTAAGGTTTTACCGGCAGGCTTGAATCCCCATTCTCCCACCCCTGGGCCCCCTCGTGTGGAGTGCAGTTCTCAGGGTTGCCCTACTTGACTCCCATTCCCTGCGCCATGCAATGGTCCATACAATACTAGCAGCACACCTAATTATTCAGCTACGTCACACCCATAGTTGGCCTTGCGGTGGCACTGTTGTCCTGGCATATATTTGCATGAACCGCTCCTTAGGTTTAAGGCAAGCAAAACCACCATACCATCCAACCCATTCCACAATTCCATGCTTGCTTAGATCACTTAATTTCCATGTTGCCATCATAAATCCTCATGATCAAAGTTATTAAGCATGTTAATTAGGTTACCCATAATCTGTGTACTGATGCAGCGCAAAAGAGAAACAATACCCATACCAAACTTATCATGTATATCCCGGCCACAAGGGGTGGCATACAACACTAGAAAACTCCTACGTATGGGTTTCCCAACATGTTGACTCAAGCATGCAGTTTTGCAAACAAAACATTAAAAACATAGGTTCAATATGGTCAAGGACACTTGCCTTATATTCTGCACTTCGATGCTCAATCAAATCAAAGTCTTGCACATGAAGATCCTCGGATATCTGCTTCTCAATCATAACCTCTTGAACGTACCCATCTACTCATTATCAAGCACATACACATACAAACATATACAATAAATGCATTGAAAAAACTAATCGATATGCAAAATATGGATGCATGCGGAAAATATGTTTGTATTAATGCTAAATAAATTTCTATAGTTTTTAATAATTTTTGATAAATATTTCCTATTTATTTGAGCAAGTTTGGAATTAATTACAATTAATTCAGAGGCAAAATAATTATTATAGAATGTTAAACAGGCTGAAAATATTATTAATAACTTTCTAAAATTTATTCTAAGTTTTTAGGATTTAATCTGATATGTTATGATTTAATTTGCCTTAAATCCTATTTATGAAATCTAGAAAACAGATTAAATAATGTAGAAAATGTAACTTTGGTTAAATCTAAATATAATATTGACCTTTGCTAATTTGATCTAACTTGCAAGTTTCAGATTGATTTATGATGATTAGATGATGATCAATGGTTGCTGAATAAATTTAACCCTACGTCTTGTTTAATATGAGTATTAGGTACCTCTTGGGATCTAAATCAAGACCTTAAAACCTATCGTGTGTGACTAGTCTCGACGGTCATGGAACGGCAGCATGATTTGTGTCCCTAGCGTCTAGAGTTCCGTTGGTGAAGATGACGGCGGCAACGTAGCGACTCCGTCGAATATCGGTGTCGTGATGTAGACGATGAAGACGACGACGAGACGTTGACAAAGAAGACGATGTAGTGACGAAGAACGGCAACATCGCGATGATGCCCTATGAAAAAGACAACTCCTTTTTTTCTATGGCGAGCGCCCTCGGTTGACCTTTTGGCTGCTGCCCTAGCTTATTCTACTTGGGCAGGGCTACGGTGCAAGGGCAGGGCAACGATAAAAAGAAAAAAAGGGCATTGACCCCCTTTTATAGGGCGCGCCACGCACGGGTGCCTCCCGAGCTGGAGTCCCTAGCGGGTGGGGCCAGGACTCTAGTCGGGTTGACTCTGGTTTCTTTTTTTTTCTTTTGGTTTTTATCAAAGTGTTAATGCGACCCCTCCCCCGGATCTGCTAGGAGCGGCCTGCGGAGGTTCTTTGATCGGCGGGACTTAGTCCTCTATCGAGTGACCGCGCATATGAGAGTGTGAGACTGTGGTTTTTACGTGGTTTGGGCCACAAGCGCGTAACACCCTACTCCACGGTAAGGTTGTATTACTGGTGTGTGTGAGTGTGTGTGTGTGTGTGTGTATGCGTAGATTGGGGATCCTTTGTAATGGTGGTGGTCTGGTCCTTTTATAGACAAGGCCAGACGCCTTACAAATGGGGTCTGGGGCCCGACACATGGCCCCAGGGCGATCTTATCCTGAAGGTCTATGGATTCACGCATAAGCTTCCTCTGAACATGGCGTGAAGACTCGCCGTCTTGTCGCCTCAGTCGCCAGTGGCCCACGGTAGTCGCTGATGGATTCAGGGGATGTCCCGTTCGTCTGTCTAGTTGCCGCAAGCTACCCACTTGGCAGAGTGGGGTAGGCATGCAGTGTCTTCACTGTGTCCGAGGAGATCCAAAGCTGTATCACCATATCAGTCAATATAGCCCGCCTGGAAGTGACCTGGAGAAAGCACACGCGAAATGCCACGAAGACCAGTTCGGCCGAACAGGGGGTTCGGTCGAACCCTTCCTGGCGCCAAACTCGGTCAAGTTCCATGTGCCCACTCCCTATGGTGCCCTGATACCAGTGAAGACTTATTCGCGCCTTTTGGGTACCGGAACCAACCCTTCTTTAGCTATAAATATGACCCCTACCCCTCACATCAAAGCACACACCACTTGAGCATCATTCTATTGTATACACTACTTTTCTTAGTTCTTAGTGGAGGTTAGACTGTAGAGAGGAATCTCTAGTCCCAAGTCCAAATTGGAAAAGGTATGGCTCATGTATCTTTTCTTATATTTGTGAATTTATTCTTTATATTAATATTATTAGTCTTTACTTATTCATATACTTGGATAAAACATTCCTTGTTTGGTTGTGGAGTCCATGTATGTGGTAGGCATAGATGTTGTTATGATCTAGACATAATGCCATTATAATGTTATCATAAACATTATAAAACACCACTATAGTCTAATTAGGTAATAACATGGTTACGTTAATATGAATATGTTAGTGCTTGGATCCAACATTGGTTCAACGTTGTTTAGGTTAGTCATTGCCTTAGGATGAATATTATGTTGTACCTCTTAAGGTATTTAAGTGCTTGGATAGTTACGTAGCATTGAATGCATCGTAGTCCATGGGTTGTAGAGATAGGCGGTAGGTGGTGATAGCCTATCCATCCGTTGTAATCCTCCACGTTTGGCTACGACGTAGGCTCTTGGCAGGAGTCGTCTGGCATACCAGGGTAAGCCCATTCCCGACATGTTCGACCACTAAGCCTTGGTATTCACTATTAGCATATTCATATGTACTTTATTAGGCTATGTATATGAGTAATTAGAGCACAGTAGGAGTAGCTCCGTCTTGTAGTCTAACCCTCACTAGGACAACCTTACGCTTAGAGTAGATTACTTAGGTGTGTGTCACATTACTCCTATTATCATCTTACCCCTATTCTAATAAACACTTAGTACCCTATACCTTGATCATAAGAATAGTGTTTACTTTACTTTACGGCCTTCCTTTGGGATAAATATGATACCCTTGGGAATACTCTCGGGTGAAATGCTACAACGGTATCTTCCGTCCACTTGCGGATCTCATCTCCTATCAGAGATGATCTGCAGTGTTAAGAAATACCAACAAGCATTTCTGGCGCCGTTGCTGGAAATACTTTGTTAGTGTTTCTTAGGAGCCGTCAACAATCACACGCCTAACTTGCCTCGCTGCTAGAACATGGCCACGACTCGGAACGTCGCAACGACGGGACATAGGTGACGGTGTTTGGGCGGAGCTGCCGCTGAAACAACGTAAGTGTGCGCAGCCTTGCTGTATGCGCAGAGACGGCGAAGCAACATGTTGGAAACTGCAGGTGCGACACGGACGGCAGAAATGGACCATGCAGACGAAGAGGGCGGAGGCCAGGTGGATTGGAGTTATTAGCAGTGAGCGGAACTCGGAAACGGTATGAGCACGGCGACAAATTGAGCGTGCAGAGGTGGAGGGATGTTTTCTGAGGTGTGCTGCAGCAGCATGGAGGCCGAAACGTGCAGCAGATAGCATGCCGGCGAGACGCGGAGGAGCAGCTAGGATGGCGACCGTCGTGGCGCGAGATGCGCATCAGCGATGAGAGCGGAGGCAAAGCCGGGCATCAGCACCTAGGTGGGCAAGCTTGGACGGCGGTGAGATGTGAGCGGCCATCGCCACTGCGGCCTGGGTGAGGGCACGGCGCAGCAGCGGCCATGGCGAGCAGTAGGCTTGCCATGGCGCGGAATGGCAAACTGCACTGCTAGGGCGACGGGTGGGGCGCGCAGGTGTGCGGCGAGCTCGGCCGTGGTGGTGGCGTTGGGAAATCGAGCAGGGCGGCAGTGCGCGAGTGGGAGGAAGACGCCGGGCCACGATGCAGCCATGCCACGCAGGCAATGGACGGAAGGTGCACGTGCGAATGGGGAGCACGAGCAGAGCTGCAACAAGGGCGGGCGTGCTCGACGGGTAAATGCAGGCCGGCGCGGGCACGAGCTGTGGTGAGGCGCACACAAGCGGCCAGTGCCAGAGCGCGCGGTGGTGTCGAGTTGGAGCAACCGTTGTTGGAGTAAGTCTGGAACGTAGCTATCGGCTTCAGTTAAGCGTGTTCTCATCATGTATTCTGAATTTTCAAATTTCCCACGTTTTGTGAGCATGCTGCAAGGCATGGCGCGTCATGTGTTTGAGATGTGCGTCGTGCATGACCAGGCAAGTCTGTAGGGGCATGGCTGAGTGGTGATGTGTGCCGCTGTGATGCAGTTGTAACTGATCACGATTAGGTCATGTACTGAGTGTGTGTTTCAGTTTGTAAAAATGCAGAGTTCTGCAGTTTCCTTGCGCTCCCAACACTTCATGTTCTCTCTGTTCCAGTGTGCACGCTTGTGTAGCTCGCCGACATTCAGCCGGCGGTGAACTGATGCTTGCTTACAAGTGGTATCAGACCCAGGCGGGGAAGGCAGCTCGATAGCGACGCGCTGCCGTCGCTGGAATCGGGATCGCGAAGTCGGCTTCGCGCTCATGGCCGGCGACAAGGGAGATGACATTACTTCGAAGGAAGGACCTGTGATTCAGCGTGTGGTTCGCGAGGTGGCTATTGGGACTAGCTACCCCATCCTCACCAAAACAAACTACACTGAATGGGGTCTTCTTATGAAGGCGAAGCTGCGAGCTCGGGCGCTCTGGACGGCCGTAGAGACGGGGAACGTTGACGTGCAGGACGACATGCTAGCGCTTCATGCATTATGCAGTGCAGTGCCGCCGGAGATGGTGGCGGCAATCGCAGAGAAGTCGATGGTGAAATACGCATGGGACACCATCAAAACCATGCGCATTGGCGATGATCGGGTGAAGAAGTCCAGTGCACAGCAAGTGCGGAGGCAGTTCGATGCGGCAGCGTTGAAGGACGGGAGTCCGTGGAAGAATTCTTGATGCGCCTAAGCGGGATGGCGGCGACTCTGGCGGCGATGGGTGAAGAAGTAGAGGAGGCGAAGATCGTGCAGAAGCTGTTTCGAAGTGTGCCGCAATAATTTTGCCAAATGTGCTGGCAATTGAAACGCTTCTCGACGTGTCCACGCTCACCGTAGCAGATGCGACGGCGAGGCTGAAGGCGGTCAATGATGCTTCTGAAACACCATCGTCGACGATACAACACGATTGGAAGTTGTATCTCATTGAGGGAAGAATGTGATGCAAGAAGGAAGCAACATGAAGGTGAGAGCCAAGCCGGGCATGGAGGAGCCAGCAAAGGCGGTGGACGTCCTAGTAGATGAGGTCTGGAGGCAGAGGATAAGGTGGCCGTAGAGGTGGCTCATCAGCGAATGGGGCATTGGTGGCTGCTGACCAATGTCGAAAATGCGGAAAACATGGACATTGGGATCGTGACTGCAGATCCAAGCAGAAGAACGAGCAAGCCCATGCTCTCTGATGTGTGTGCAGTCTGAAGGTGTTGTGACACGAGCTGTGTCTCTGATGTCTCAAGCACCAGGTCATACATCTATTTAGATCAGAGAAGAAGAAGTTTTTATATGTTGGGAGAAGAGAATGAGGAAAGAGATGTCAAGCAGTGGATTCTGGACACAGGGGCCACTAACCATTACGGGCTCACTGGCTGTTTTTGTGGAGATCGACAAGAAGGTTAGTGGTATTGTCAAATTTGGCGATGATTTAGTGGCCAGGATTGAGGGATGTGGTTCAGTCATGTTTGCATGTAGAAATGGTGAGCATAGATATTTTTTAGATGTGTACTATATTCCTTGGCTCACTGCAAACATTGTGAGTCTAGGCCAGCTGGATCAAGGAGGATATAAGGTGATGATTAGTGGGAGAGTAATGACAATTTGGGACTTAGTGGGAGTCTTCTGGCCAAGGTGTTTAGGGGTCCAAATCGTCTTTACCATCTCTTCGTGGAACTGACAAAACTTGTATGCCTTGCTATCAGAGGAGAAGAGTTGGCTTGGCGCTGGCACTCAAGACATGGGCATCTGAACTTCTCTGCCATGAGGAAAATGTTCAGAGAGGAGCTGGTGAGGGGCTTACCTGAATTCAGTCAAGTTGATCAGCTATGTGAGGCATGCATGGCTGGTAAACAGAAGAGGATTTCTTTTCCTTCACAAACTGAATTCAGGGCAGAGAAGGTTTTGGAACTGGTGCATGGTGATATCTGTGGCAAGATTTCACTTGAGACTCCAGGTGGTAATCAATATTTCTTACTCTTGGTAGTTGACATGAGTAGATATATGTCAGTTTTCCCGCTGAAAAGCAAGGATCAAGCAGAAAGGCCAACAAAAAGTTCAAGCTTCTGTCAGAGACAGATATTGGACAAAAGGTTGGGACTCTCAGGACAGATCGTGGAGACTCTTGGTAGATGTCATGAGTAGATATATGTCAATTTTCCTGCTGAAAAGCAAGGATCAAGCAGAGAAGGCCATCAAAATGTTTAAGCTTCTGTCAGAGACAGAGATTGGACAAAAGGATGGGACTCTCAGGACAAATCGTGGAGGGGAGTTCAATTCTACAGATTTCCACAATTACTGTCTAGAGCAAGGAGTCAGGCATCAGACCACTGCACCATACTCTCTCCAGCAAAATGGTGTGGTGGAACGTCAAAATGCCACTGTGGTTGGAACTGCTAGAAGTCTGATGAAAGCAAAGGGACTGCCAACTGGTTTTGGGGGAGGCTGTCCTGACTGCTGTGTATATTCTAAACAGAACACTAACTAAGAGGTTGCCTGACATGACTCCTTTTGAAGTTTGGTATGGCAGGAAGCCCTCTGTTCACCACTTGAGGTGCATAGCATATGTGAAGAATACCACTCCTCATCTGAAAAAGCTAGATGACAGAGGGAGACACATGATCTTTGTGGGGTATGAGAAGGGGTCCAAGGCCTACAGGGTGTATATACACCGACGGCCAAAGCCGACGTAAGTAAGGCTTAAACCGACGTAAGTAACTTAATTACGTCGGTTTTCCCTTAATTACGTCGGCTTTCAGCCGACGTAGGCATTTGGACGTAATTAAGGTTACTTACGTCGGCCACCGACGTAAGTTAACTTAATTACGTCGGTCTGCGGAAGCCGACGTAAGTTAAGTGTCGAGATGGGCCTTGGGCTGGGCCTGAGAACTTACGTCGGCTTGGGCTAGCCGACGTAAGTAAAGTGCTGTAACTTACGTCGGCCAGGGCAAACCGACATAAGTTAAGTGGTTTAACTTACGTCGGTATGGCCTGACCAACGTAAGTTAACCTGGGCTAACTTACGTCGGCCTACCCATAGCCGACGTAAGTTAAGTTTTCGATTTTTTTTTAAAAAACAGAAACTGACTACCTCGCTCGATGGCGAGAACACAGAACAAACAAATAACTGACTACACAGCATAACAATTTCAATATATAGTTCAAAACATCAACAACAACACAATTTGCAAAATAAATTCCACCGGGCTACACGCTAGCCCCTCCATTACCTCCGGGATCTTCTCGGCGCGTTCCGGATCCCTGCAAAAGAAACATAATCACTAGTAAGCATCAATGTCAACTCAGTGATAACATAAGAGGCCAAGAACATCAGTGACAAAAGAAGGAAGCATGATGTAGTTTCAAATGAAGTAATGTACTATATCACTAGTTAAATGGAAGCACTAGCCCTTTGTTAACTCAGTGAACATCAGTTTCGACATAAGAAGGAAACATCAGTGATAATCACTAGCCCTTTTGTTAAATGGAAGCACTGACAACTTATTCACTATATACTAATCATTTCTACCATGGTCAAAAACTACTAAAGCTTGATTAGATACACTTAACTTCCTCACCACTATAGGAATCAATATCTGACAAGTCATCAAGATCTACCTCTATGTTGTACCTCCTTATCTCTCTATGTAAAATACTAAAATTGATACAACAATATTAAAGAGAGTTTATCACCTGCTCCGGTGTCTACACGCTAGCCCCTTCACTGCCTCTGGGATCTCGACGCGTTCCGGAACCCTGCAAAAGAATCATAATTAGGATAAATTAGAAGTCCATAAAACAACTAGTCAATAGTGTGAGTAACACATTTGCTAAATTAAATGTGATGTAAGTAACTTCTTTAACATAATGAAAAGGGAATGAAACTCCTAGGTATAGACAATATTACCTGCTCCGGTGTCTGCTGCGGCGGAAGCATAGGGATCTCGATGTCCTGACCGCTTTGTCGAGCAAGAGCCTGCCATTGCAAGATATTAGCAGATATATGTTATTAAGTGCTGTGAAATTTAACTATGGTACTTTAAATTACTTACCGCCATCGTTGCTTGCATCTGGGCCATCATTAAGGTCGTCCTCTGCTGCTCCTCCCTCGTCCTCTCCAGCTCTGCCTGAGTTTGCGTCAGCGACTCCCTCATGGCCTGGAGCTCCAGCTGGGTCTGCGAGAGACGACCACTGGTCCCAACAGTCGAAGCCTGCGACGATGAAGCGTCTCTCAAAGGTCGTGTCGACCTCGAGTCGACAACTCCATCGAAAATGGCAAACCTGCAAAAGAATGAAAACACTAAGTAGAAGATTAATTGAAAAAGAAATGAAACACACGAAGAACTCACTGTCCGTGGGCCTTCCCGCCTCCGCTTGCGTACGCGGCTTGGGGGTCGATCGGCCCGTTTTCCCAATCGTAATCCGCATCGTGTATCTTCGCGACCTCCTGCGCGTACTTTGTCTACAAAACAAATAAATCTTGTAAGCATGTCAATAATAGTATTAGTTACAATGAAATTGATGAATTTCAAAAACTTACCAGTCGGTCGGCTGCGACCTGACTACACTGCCCTGGCTGAGAAGGGTCACTTCCCTTGTGACCTCTCTTCCAAACCTGGGTCGGGGTCGGCTCATGACCCATCTCTCGCTCCTGTACATTCATGTTAGTGAGATAAATAATATATTAGGAACACATAAATAAAATAAAAAGGTACTTACCATGCGTTTAGCCAAACGCAAGTAGCCGTCGCCGCCATAGTTGTGCTTGCCCTCGGACCCCATGCGGCACTGTCTAGCCTTCGTGGACTTGTTGATAAAAGCGTCGCTAGCCCAGTACCGACAGAGAGCTAAGTACGCCTCGATGTTACCCTGTAACCAGGAAATACTAACCTGCACATATTTCATTTTCATCAACGCGGTTAACATACGTAGATATTGTAAATAATTAACAATATTAAAAACTTACCTCCGCGTACTGCTCCTATGTCAAGTAGGAGTCCGAGTCCTTCCTAAAGACACCCCTTTGCTGCTCCTGCTCCTGCTCCCGGGGGTGCCGCTTGTAGTACGCGTTGACGGCCTGAATTTGGGCGTACGACAACGCCGCCGTCGTGAGCTTCCGAGCGTTGTAATGGAACACGCGTCTCGCGTGGTCCTCCATGCCCGGTTCCTCTACTTGGTACCTCAGCTTTAAGCAAACAAATATTTAAGTGATATGCAATTAAGAATTCAAACGAGTTGAAAAAACGAAACAGTTAAACTTACCATAAAAACGTGCCACACGGCTCCCTGAACCGTGTCGTGCACCGGGTGAGAGACCCGAGCGTAGTCATCCCACGACAGGGAAGGAAAACCGTCAATTACACCGGGGTAGTGCAACTTGACGATAGCACCGAGGACACTGTTAACCTGCCTGTGGTGCTTCTCGGCCCCCGTGAACGAGAAGTCGTACCAACATCTACAAAATATATTAAATCATTAAGTAAAGGAAAACAACATCTAATATTTAATATACTATATATAGTATTTATACCTGTCTCCAACGGGACGGATCGTGGTCCGCTGAGTAGTAACCGGAGGAGGAGCCGCAAAGTGGGTCCTCCTCGTCCGTCGCCTCTGCTGCGACGCTGCCGCGTCCTGTGACCCTGAAGGCTCTGCGGACCCCCCGGAGCCTCCAGGAAGGCTAGTGGTAGAGGGCTGCCCAGGGAGGCTAGCGCTAGCCGGCTCCGAAGGGAGGCTAGCGCTAGAGGGCCCCCTAGCCTCTGAGTCGGGCTCCTGTAGCGGCCCCCTATCCTCTGACTCTGACTCTGACTCTGACTCAGAAGTCTCTGAGTCAGACTGCACAAAAGGAATGACTTTATTAATAATTAATAACAATTGCAATTTCAAAAATAACTTTATTGTAAGTAAAGTTTACCTCTGGCCGCTAAAACCACACGACAGCTGAGGGTGGAGCATGTGCCAGAAAGAGCTCACGTCGGCTAGAAAGGAACGAGCTCCCTGAGCAAGGGTCTGCTGGCGGCTCAAACCCTCTCACTGGCTTCTCCTTCCCCTTTCCCTTTGACGACATCCTATTGCAAGGAATAAATGATTAATATGCAAAGATAATATACAAAATTAATGTTAAATTAGTGAATAAAACGTTACTTCAAAATTCATCAACATCACGATCATGCACCCTACTCCTTAAACCAGCCCATCGATCTTCTTCTTGCGCATATCGTTTTCATTTGCGCAAATCAGCAGGTTCGACTATGTCATCGATATCTTCAGTTTCTGATTCTGATTTAGTTTCCGCTTCCGTGCCAGCCTCGATATCTTGAGCGTCTCCAACTAAGTTATCTAGTCCTACACCGGGCTCGACTGAGAAGGAGTCTGGCAACTCTTCCTCTTGGTAGACACAATCAACCTCAGTTTCGTCGTGATAATCATCATCTCCTGGAGCGTATAACCGCTCACGAGGATTCACCTTATGTACCACCCACCAAGCTTTGAATTTATTGCATGGATAAGGTAGATAGTACACTTGCTCTACTTGGTGTGCAAGAACTAATGAATCGAATCCTTTCAACCGTTCTATGTGTTTTACTTCGACCATGCCAAATTCGTTTACTCGAATTCCACGAAAGGAATCAAACCATTCGCAGTCAAAGAATACCGCTCGAATTGGCTTGTTTGCGACAAAGGTGAATTCAAGGATTTTTTTAATAATCCCGTAGTACTGCGTTTCATGATCTTGCGAATCGATTGCCCTCATCAAAACTCCGGTATTACATGTTGCCGCGAGAGGACGAAGAGATTCAAATTGAGTTGTACGGAATCGAAAGCCGTTGACGTCATATCGACCATAGCTTCTAACATTAACCACTCCATGGGATAGTTGTCGCAAATCTTCATGGACGTTGGCATCTTTTTGGCACTGTCCAAGATATGGAGTTATTAGAAAATGTAAGCATTTTTAAGTTATAAGAAAACATTGTTAACATTGATTAGTTATCGAGAAAACGTTACATGATCTCGAAACCAGGAGAGAAAATTAGATCCCCCGTTTATTCCTTCCCGTCGAATATGTTCTATTTGCTTGCTCGTGGGTTGATGTCTATGTCTCCAATTTTGCTTGTCGAACATACTACACGACAAAGAGAACCTCCTAGAATACATGTGTCAGAAAAGATGGTGAAAAGCATAAGTGTAGGAGAAACACTTACTTGAAATATTCATTCATTTCTTCCATATTAGCGTACATGTAGAAGAATGCAGCACGCCTTTCTTTTTCGCTAACATCATACGAAGTGTAACTACCAACAGTGGTGCCTCTTGTTGCAAAAATGGAGAGATTGCTATAAGGAGGTTGCTCATCTATATTGTATCGTATTACCGAAGTATTAACATTGTTTTCCTCTGCAAAGTAAACACTTGAGAAGTATCCCACTTCCTTAAGAGTAAAAGCTTTGGCGATGCAACCTTCAACCCTTGCCCTGTTACCAACCATTGGTTTCAGATATCTAAGTGATCTTTCAATATGATACATCCACCTATATTGCACGGGACCGCCCACTTTCGCTTCAAATGGAAGATGAATTAAGAGATGTTGCATTGGATTGAAAAATCCCGGAGGAAAATTTTTTTTCCATCTTACACAAAAGTACCGGAACCTCCTTTTCCAATTTAGTCATCATCTCTGGCGTGATTTCTTTAGCACAGAGTTGCCTATAGAAGTGGCTAAGCTCGGTAACCTTCGAAATATGTGAGTCCAATTGTGTTTGTCTCCGTAACCTTCGAAATATCCATGACGACCTTCATCTGGCACCAATTTGTCCAACATATCAGATATTTCTAACCCGTCAAGATGTTTCGGTGGTCCTTTAGTGACAACGGTGTTCTTTCTGAAGACTCTGTTGTCTAAACAAGTGATTCGGAGGTAGCCAACGTCTACGATAATCAAAGTAAGATATCTTGCCTCCATGGGTAAGTCGAAAGCAATCGGTGTCCGAGGCACATATCGGACACGTCAACCGACCATGAGTGCTCCATCCAGAAAACATGTCGTATGCTGGAAAATCATGAACGGACCACAAATAAGCAACTCAGAGGTTGAATTTCTGTTTCTTGTAACAGTCGTACGCTTCGACTCCTGTCCACAACATTTTCAACTCTTCGATCAACGGTTTCAACATCACGTTGAGACGTGACCCAGGATGATCTGGCCCAGGTACAATGAGGCTAAGAAACATAAACTCATTCTTCATGAAAAAGGTCGGCGGAAGATTGTACGGAATGACAAAGACGGGCCAACAGGAGTATGGTGCGGCGTTTGTGCTGAACGGCGTGAACCCATCTGTCGCCAACCCGATGCGAACATTTCTCGCTTCACGAGCAAATTCTGGGTTGAACCGGTCCAGAGCCTTCCATGCCTCACCATCGGACGGGTGCGTCATGACTCCATTGTTCTCACGCTCACCTTCTTTGTGCCATCTCATGTGTCTGGCCGTTTTTTTTTTTGAAAGGAACAGCCGCTTCAACCTCGGTGTCACAGGTAAGTAACGAAGCTGCTTACGTGCGACTTCCATCGTCACTGTATTACCATCATTATTAACAACTTCGACAAACCTCAGTTGACCACATTTCAAACATTTGTTCTCATTGGCATGCTCTCTCCAGAAAAGCATGCAGTTGTCCGGACACACATCAATCTTTTCATGCTTCATTCCGAGACCAGAAAGAATTTTCTTCGAGTTGTACATATCCTTAGGCACTTTGTTGGGTTGTGGAAGGGCATCTTTGAACAAATCGATGAGCATGTTGTAACAATTGTTAGAAAAGAAGAACTTAGACTTAATTGCCATAAGTCTAGTCACAAAATTGAGGATTGACATTTTAGTGTGTTCATGCAGAGCCTCTTCTGAATCTTTCAGACGTTTGAAGAACTCTTTAACCTCTGCTGTTTGAGTATCTTCTGTAAGCTATGGTCGTATAGCTTCCAGCATCTCATCCATCATATCAACCTCTTGAGCATCATCATTGTCCGCTTCCACTTCTTGTACAGCTTGAGAAGCTGTCTCGCCGTGGAAGTTCCACAACTCATAATGTGACACGTAACCGTTTTGACACAACTGCAACGTAAGTTCCTCTTTGTCCAAAAACGTTCCGTTTCGGCATTTCGTACATGGGCACCGCGCCTTATCGCTATTTGACAACGAAAAAGCTCGTTCCACAAAAGCTTCTGTCTTGGCGTACCACTCATCTGAGTGACCACCAGTTCTGCTCTTCCAACCAGTGTACATCCAACTACGGTCTTCGCCCATGTTTGACTCTGCAGTTTAACGCGAAAGAAATTGTCATTAATGTATTGTTATGTTATGTGTCACGACCCTACAACCTAGGCAGATAGATCCTAAACCCACCCAAGAGTGACCGAGCGGAGCGTGCTCATGACGAGACACGTGATCCGGATTCGAATGAAATTTCGGCAGCATAACCCCGCTGTTCTCCACTGCACGCCCAAAAATGGTGCAGCAGAGAACAACAGGGTTACGCCACCGAAATCTCGTCCAAATCCGAACCCGCGTCTCGTCACAAGCCACGCCCCCTCGGTCACTCCGAGGCTGTCCAAAAAGGGACAATTCCGAACCTGCACGTCTCACATGCCAATGACATGTGAGACGTGCCGATTCGAAACGGGTAATACATTGCTATAGGTTATGTTGGTCATTTTCATTTTGAGGTCATTTAAGAGAGAGGAAAGAACTAGAGAAAGACTGAGAGGAAAGTTGGTCTTAGATGACAATTCCACATCCATTTCCACCGTCCACACAATCGCGGGTCATTGACGTTCTTAAGGCGGTAAGGCGACTTAAGGCGACGGATCCCCTTGCTCCCGCGGCGCCAGCTTTCCCTGCCGCCGCCGGCTTCCCTGGCCGCCGCCGCCTTACCCTAGAAAGCAAGGCAACATGGACGCCTTACGATGTCGGAGTGCCTTACCGCTTTAGCATCGCTAAAGCGACGCCTTAATAACTATATACCGCGTTTCTCAGTTCACCGCCGGCGCGAGCTTCTTTTGCGTGTCGCCCACCGCCTCGAGCTCCTCCGCCGCCCCGATCTCCTCTGCTCACCCCTACACACGACCCACGATTTCTCTCTCTCTTGTAGCTACCGGCGACGCCGTGGCACCCGACAGTGGGCTGCCCCCGACGCTGCCCCTTCTCATGGTGCAATTAAGCACTTAATAATAAATAGATAAACCACTTTAGCATAATTAAACACATAAGCAAATTAACAACTTAAATAAACCAATTAAGCATAATTAAACAAATTTAAGCAATTTAAGCATAATTAAACATAATTAAATAAACCACACCTAAGCATAATTAAGCAAATTAAGCAAAAATAAGCAAATTAAGCATAATTAAATAAACCACTTAAGCTTAATTATGCATAATTAAGCAAATTAACCATAATATAACAAACCACTTAAGCATATTTAAGCAAATTAACAACCATAATTAAATAAATAGTTAAGCAAGCACTGCCATCATAGAATCACTTGAGCAATAAAACACGACATCAAGCTAACAATTCTAATTAGGCTACAACGATAGCATAACAAGTATTTGAAAGCAATTTAGAGTCCAAATTGAAGTGCGTACCTGATCGATGGGATCGCCGGAGGCGAGCCGGCAGCGAGGGCGCAGGGGCGGCGAGGGCGCAGGGCCGACGGGGCTGGAGGCGGGCCGGCAGTGGCGGCGCAGGGCGGCGGGGCCGGGCGGTGGCTGGGGCGCGGAGGCGCAGGGGCGGCGAGGGCGCAACAGGGGCGGCGGGGCTAGGGGCGGGCCGGCAGCGGCGGCGGGGCCGGGCGGTGGCGGGGGTGGCGGCGCAGCGGCGGCGAGGGCGGAACGGCGGCGGGCCGGCGGCGGCGGCGCAGAGGCGGCGGGGGCGGACCGGCAGCGGGGTCGGGGCGGCGCCGCGAGGGCGGGGCCGCGGGCGGGAGGGGGGGTGGCGGCGGGGTGGCTCGTAGTCGGCGGCGGTGGGGCGGCTCGGGGGTCGGCGGGGCGGGAGCGGCGTGAAATGAAACGGCTCGCACCGCTCGCACGGTTAGGTTTAACCACAACTTACGTCGGCTGGTGTTACTTACGTCGGCCGACATCAGAGCCGACGTAAGTTAGTGTTAATTTACGTCGGTCGATTAACTTACGTCGGCTGCGGGCCGGGGCCGACGTCAGTAAAATTTATTAATGTCGGTCCCTTTACTTACGTCGGTCAGCCGACGTAATTTAATTAACTTACGTCGGCTACCAGGCACCGACGTAAGTTACTAACTTACGTCAGCAGACCGACGTAAGTTTCTTTGGCCGACGTAAGTGATCGATATTCCTGTAGTGATATGACCCTCTCACACAAAAAGTCTGCATAACTAGAGATGTGGTCTTTGATGAAGGAGCACAATGGGAATGGGATGAAGAAAATGCCTCAGACTCTGATCAAGGTGACACTTTTACAATTGAGTACCTTGTAGTTAGGAGACATGGAGACCAAGGAGTTGCAGAAGATCAGGTGTCACCATCACCTCAAACACCCCTGAATGCTGATCAGTTGGAGGAGCATAACCCTGTTCAGTTTGTCTCACCACCAACTGAAATAGGGAGTGATCTGGATGTTGATCCAGCTCACAATATGCATCTGAGATTCAGAACTGTCAGAAACATTTTGGGGCAGGTCACACCCATAGGCCAGCAAATTCAGAACTGCATACAGTCAGTGCAGTGGAGCCAAGTTAACTTGAGGAGGCAACATTTGAACCTTGCTGGTAGATAGCTATGGAGGAGGATATTTAGGTGATTCAAGACAACAAGACATTGTCATTGACAGAGCTCCCTGTAGCCAGAAAAGCCATATGGCTCAAATGGGTGTTCGAGGTTATAAGAGACGAGGAAGGAAAAATAACAAGACACAAGGCAAGAATGGTTGTTAAGGGTTATGCACAAAGACATGACATTGACTTTGATGAGGTCTTTGCCCCTGTAGCCAGACAGGAAGCAATAAGGCTTGTGTCGACACTTGCTGCACATCAAGGTTGGGAGGTTCATAATCTAGATGTGAGGTAAGCCTTCTTGAATGGAGATTTAGCTGAATAAGTTCTCGTAGCACAACTATCTGGTTTTGTCAGAAGAGGTAAAGAACATAAAGTGTACAAGCTGCACAAGGCACTTTATGGTCTGCATTAGGCTCCCAGAGCATGGTACCAGAAACTTGATGAAAGTTTGATGAAGCTGGGATTTCAGAAATGCCCATCAGACCAATGCTATGTATTGCAGGGGAAGTGAACAGAGAAGACTGATCATTGGGGTGTATGTTGATGATCTAGTGGTCACTGGTAGCTGCAACACAGACATACATCAGTTCAAGGATGAAATGGATACTCTTTTCAAGATGAGCAATCTGGGGCTCCTGCATTGTTATTTTGAGATTGAGGTGAAGCAAGAAATAGAGGGTTTCTTCTTGGGGTAACCAAATTATGATAAGAAGATATTGGACAAAGCAGGACTATTGGAGTGCAATCCTTCCAATGTTCCCATCGAGCCTAGACTGAAACTGAGTAAGGGAAATGATTCACCTCTTGTGGATGCTAATGATTACAAGATGCTAGTAGGAAGCTTGAGATATCTACTGAATGCACGTTCTGATTTGGCTTATTCAGCGGGGTTTGTTAGTAGATTCATAGAGAGGCCACACATGGATCACTTACATGCTGTGAAACACATTTTGAGGTATGTTCTTGGTACACTGAATCTTGGTCTGTTTTACCCGACAGGAAGAGCTACCCAGCCTCATCTGGTGGGGTTCAGTGACAGTGATTTTGTGGGAGATGTTGATGAGAGGTAAAACACTTGTGGGATCATTTTTTTCCTAGGGAAAAGTCCAATTGGATGGCGGTCTACAATGCAGAAAATTGTGACACTGTCAAGTTCTGAGGCAAAGTATGTAGCAGCTGCCTCTGCTGCTTGCCAAGCTGTTTGGCTGTCAAGACTGCTGTTTGAAATACTGGGAGGCAAGGTACTGAAACCAGTGTTGAACATGGACAATAAGTCAGCCATATCACTGGTGGAAAATCCTATACTCAATGATCGAAGTCGGCACATTGATACAAGGTTCCATTTGATCAGAGAGTATGCTGCTGAGGAGAAGATAGAGGTGGTCTTTGTGGGAACAGACGATCAACTAGGTGATGTACTGACCAAGGTACTTCGTAGAGTCAAGTTTCAGGAATTCTGTGGAAGAATTGGGCTGAAGACTCTTGAGTGCGGATGATCAGGCGCTCAAGACGTAGGGAGAGATTGTTACAGTAAGTCTGGAGCGTAGCTATCGGTTTCAGTTAAGCGTGTTCTCATCATGTATTCTAAGTTTTCAAATTTCCACGTTTTGTGAGCATGCTGCGAGGCATGGCGCCTCGTGTGTTTGAGAAGTGCGTAGTGCACGACCAGACAAGTCTGTAGGGTCGTGGTTGAGTGGTGATATGTGTCGCTATGATGCGGTTGTAACAGACCACGATCAAGTCATGTACTTAGTGTGTGTTTCAGTTTGCAAAAAAGCAGAGTGCTGCAGTTACTTAGCACTTCCAACACTTCGTGTTCCAGTGTGCACACTTGTGTAGCTCGCCCACATTCAGCCGGCGCTGAACTGATCCTTGCCCACAACCGTCGGCGAGTGGCAACATTAGGGCCAGTGCTCGGGACTGCAGCGTGCAGAAGCGGGGGATCGAGCAGGGCGCGGAAGCAGCAAGGTGCAGGCCTAGGCGCACAGCTATGGCGGCAAGCCGGAGCACGACCACGGCGAAAGCAGCCGGGTCGGCGAGCAGCAGCTTCAGGCGCGCGTGGTGGGGCGCGGACGAGGGCGCCCAAACTTTGGGAGCACGCGCAGTGCGGTAGCAGCACCAGGGCACGAGCAGGAGCAAGACCGGCGGTGCTGCACTGGAGCAGGAACAGCCAGCGACAGGGCCAGGAAGGAGGGGCAGCTGTGCGTTGATTATGGGGAAGAAGATACGTGCTGTTTTGTTGCGTACGGTAGAAGCTTGCTAAGAGATCAGGGGATAAGACCGTGAGCTGGAGTGGTCATGTGCCGGAGGGCGCCGTATCGCCCTGGGACAGAGAGGCAAGGCTCGGTCATGATGAGAATGACTGATGGGGCCTGCTGGCAGGTGAGCCCCACCTGTCATACACACCACCACCACAACGGTTTGAATCTCAATTATAAATAGCAAACGTTGTATAAAAATTAATAAACTCTGCAGGCTGAACAATTTGACATAAAGAAATTTTGGTGCATTCAGGTTCGGAATTTGACTTCATTAAGTTCAAAATTTTAGTTGAACTTGAACCCCACTATTATGATTTTGCTTCATAATTCATCCTTTATTCATAATATTCTACACAGCCACTTCAATCAATTATAAACAATATTTTTGGTCCTTCAAAGTTTGCAATTGCTTAAGTTTAGTTTAAATTAAATCACAATTTGATTTCAGTTTAATGTTTCTTAGGTTCCCGGGATAATTTTGGAAGTTTCCCGATCGAAATAATGCACTGGAGGCTAGGGCCGACATGGCCAGAACCGTAGCCGGCGCCGCCGCCGTGGAGCTCGGCTCTCCGGCCATCTTTAGCCTCTGTGGACCAGTCCGTTGTTTTCCTCTTGCGAAATTAGGTAGTAGCAGCTGATCTTGAGGGCCGTCATTCCTTCGCACGGGCCCTTTGGAGCCGCCGGTGCAAGTTTGAAAATGGCTCAGGTGGGACCCAACCGTTAGCCTCTTATCTCAAATCCCCGGATCTAGTGCGGCCAATTGATCTGGTGTGGCCACAGCCCAGCACCGTGTGACCCCGTGTGGCCCAAATCTCATTGGTGGATTTAAATCCCGTGGGCCTTCTGGTTTGTTTAAACATTCCCAGTTCTAAAATAAGTCCCTTTCTCATCCAAACTTTGAAAATCAATAACTCATAGGATTTTTTGGCCAAAAATTCTCATATAAATTTTGTTGGAACCAGGGTCAACTATACTTTCCAGTGGTGCACTTGGATTGGTATGAAAAGGCCAGAAATTTCTTCAGTAATTCCATGAAGCAAAATGCCTTTGGAATTATCTCCTAATGATCTGTTCATTCGAAAAATCCTAAATTTGGCCAGATACTTCTCATAATTCCTTTGAATTCCAGTAAAATCTATTTGAGTTGAGTTGGATGGTCAAGTTGAGTTCCCAACCTGTACGTACCTGAAAAATTCAAAAATATCCAGAAACAATTTTAGAAAATTGTCCAGACTTCTAAAATCAATATCTCCATGTATATTGCTTAGCAAATTATGAAACCAATTTTGTTAGACTCTATATGACCAACCCTAAGTGAATCTTCCACTGTTGCCTATGTTAAAGCTAGAGAATAAACATAATAATTCTGAGAAGAAATTAACTTCATAGAATTTTAGAGACCAAAGACTACCATTAACATTGCTCAAATTTGTCCAGAATTACACTCATACTACCAAATGTTCAAAATTTCCAGCAGCAGTGTGTTTGATTTAATATGCTGAACTGTGTTTCACACCCCTATGTTCAAAACTTCGCCTATGTCATATCATATCTAAATCAACTATGTTCCACATTGATCTCCTCTGTTGTTGAATATCCTCAGCAGCCCATTTCAATCCTAGGTACAATATTCCTTCTCAAGTTTAAACACATGCCCTTGTTGATTCACTAAAGTTATGATTCATTATAGTTCATAAGAGACTTTGGTCCTATCCTAATAGAGCTTGTTGTAACCCGTTCCTCTCTTTTGTAAACGGCCAAGAATTACCTAGTTTCTAGGCTATATTGAACCTTCTTGAGTCATAAGAAATATCCTTGATTATATTACTAAGTTACTTTCTCTTATATGTGCATTTGCATGTCGATAGTGAACATGGCGCAGGGGCTCAACAAGGAGGACAAATCGGAGGCGATGATTCCCATCCCGCAGCTGCCATAGCAAATTCTCTGGAGGAAGACCAAGTCACTAACAAGTTGATGTTTACTTAGTCGCAACCCAAGGCAAGCCCCGGTTTGCATTTAAGTGCCTTTCTAAAGTTTTGCTTTTATCACTATGTTGACTAGTATATGAATTGTGCATTAGGTCTATTGTGTTTGAATACTCCAAATGCATGACCCACAAACTCATGGAGTATATGGGTAGGTTTATAGCTCAATGAGTAGACTTGTCATGCTAATGATGTAGAGAACCGGTAGAAGTCGAATGGTTGGAATCCACTCGCGTGATAGTGATATTATCACTTGGGATTGGTTATTTAGAGAGTGGTTTATGAACTGAATATGAGACCAGACAGTGGGGTAGGAGGTGTAGCCTTGTTTGTGTCGGTTAAGGACCGATCCGTGCAGTCCTGTTGAGTAAGTTTTAACCGTACAGAAGTCATAATGGATATATGGGGTCCATGAAACTGTGTACCTTGGGCTTTCGGACGCAACATAGTAGACGAAAACTTGCTCACAACATCTTCTCATCGGAGGGTGCACCGTGAGTGGGAATACTATCCTAGATGATTGAATTGATTCAACTTCGGTGGGACTTCAGAAAGGTTGTTGCGTACGACGTCCGCGGAGTGCACCTACATGACTTCCAGTACAGGCGTATGTGTCGTGTATTCCGGGTATCATTGATTCAAATCACTGTCCCTCACGTTTATTTTGTACCGCTTGTTCACTGCGTCATGATGTAGTAATAATGAGTAGTTGAAAGAATATGAATATGCTGCTATGAATAATCTTTTTTGTGAGACCTATGTATGCTCAATAAAATGGCTATGGCGATAAAAGTTCTGAATACTACCAAAACACCTTTTTAACAAGGTCCGACTTTAGGTCAGAGCTCCTGCGAGGTCCGACGCTAGGTCCGACTAGCTTTGGTTAGCTCCGACACTAGGTCCGACTAGCTTTGGTTAGCTCCGGCGCTAGGTCTGACTAGCTTTGGTAAGTTTCGGCACTAGGTCCGTCTAGCTTTGGTAAGTTCCAGCGCTAGGTCTTGCTAGCTTTGGTAAGCTCCAGTTGAAGGTCCGGTTAGCTTTGGCAAGGTTCGGAGCTTGATCGCAGTGGTTCTGCTTTTAACTTGCAATGATTCATACTTGTTTTACATTGATGGAAAGTTTTTTTTGTGTTTTGGTGGTTATGGCTGAAATCGTTTTTGCTATGGTTTGCAACATGCTTATGTGAGGTGCTCACGTAAGGTGTTGTGGTTTCAGCACTAATGTGAGTCAAGTCGAGGACTTGTGCTCAGAAGTATTGGTTGTTTATTCATGTGCAGGTGTTGCTTGAGTTCAATACATGGCTGGTGACGGGATCCATTGAACTAGTCTTCAGGAGAAGATGAGGTTCAACAACCATGTTTGGGAGGAATTGTGGTTGAGTTGATCGAGAGGTTGCGCAACATGTTTGGATCAAGAACAATGCATATGAAGGTATCATGGACATCGTTGGAAGATGTTTGCATGTGTTCAAGGAGTGCATGAACGTGACTACATGGTTCTGAGGCGTGATAAAGAGATGTGGACATAAAGAGTTGATCGGAAAAGTCCAACCAACTAGGTTATGGTCTCAGGCTATGGCTGAGTCATGTTTGACTCAAATATGGAAAGTTTTGAGTTGGTTATGATAGGATTTCGTGTATGTCACGAATTTGAGTTGTTTTAGGAATGTGGGATACATTCCTAAGGTGTTTGGAAGTCTTAAGATTGCTTCTTTCTATGTATAGAAGAGTCTTGAGCTGTTATGGAAAGTTTCGATTCGTGCTTTGAGTATGTTTAGAATCCTAGTTAGGTTTGGGTTGGCCTAAGGGCTGTTCATATAAGCAAGGGAGGCCAGAGCTCGTGGTATACGACTTTCGGACTGTTTCTTGTGAGTTTTGATCAATAAAATTTGTAGTCTAATGGAGCTTTTGTGCCTTGTTCGTCTGACTTGTTTTGTTCAAGTCTTTCTCGTTGAGTTTCTACACAACACTACCTTGCTTCGGTGGTTTTATCATAACTCGATATTTACAGATCCGAGCGACGTGATTCTTTTTAGGTTGTCTTCAAAACTTGATTTTCTATCATTTGTAAAAATTTCAGGGTCATTGGATTTGTGGTTTTTGATCTACACGAGTTTCTTTGCAGTGTTCTAGAACTGTTTTTTTTCGGGTAGGACAGATTGACCTTTGTTCGATCTTTCGATCGTAACTTGAGTTTTTATCAATGTATTTTTGTGATTCTTGTTGTGATGTATTCGTGTCTTGTTTCTCTACAATCTATACTAGTTTTTTCACAGTGAAACACGTTTAGATTAGTCGCACACAGAGTTTCTTTAACAGATCAGTTTTCTGCCGAGGGGTGTTTCGTTGCTTCCACTGAAAAGTTGTAATCTACCATTCACCCCCTCTCTTGTAGCTTTGCACGTGCTCTTCGGTCATACAATTGATATCAGAGCCACAGTGCTCTAATCTTTTGATTCACACGTGTTTTTGACTAATCCTCATAGAGAAATACTTGGCAGAACCTTGTGTGTGTTGTTGGTATTGATTTTCAGGTTTGGAAGGCACGCATGGAAGCTTTTACCAAGGCGCAAGGCTTCGCGATATGGGAAAAAGTGTACAAACCTTACGACGTGCCGCCGAATGATCAAGTCACGGCTACAAACTTAAGAGATGTCGATAACAACAACAAAGCCCGCAACTTGATAATCCAAGGACTAACTCAGAGCAACTTTGACCGTGTTGCACACCTCCGATCGGTGTACGATGTGTGGAGAGCACTTTGTGACTACCACGATGGATCCAAAACGATCAAGGAGGTAAAACAAGATATGTTCAAAAAGGAGTACATGCACTTCGTGATGCAACCTGGTGAGTCCATCGATCAACTTTTGTCCGATTCAATAAAATTCTCAGTAATCTACGTAGTGTCAACGTAAACTTTTCTGATGCTGAGAATGCTAGACAGCTCCCTAGTGCATTAGACATGACAATATGGGAGATGAAAGTAACATCCATTCGTGAATCAACTGTCATGAGTGCTCTTACATTAGATGTGCTATATTCTAAATTGAAAACTCATGAATTGACATAATCTCACGTAAGAACCCTAACAAGTCTCTTACATTAGTTTCTCAACGTGATATGCCTAGCTCCGACCAATCTTCATCTAGCAATACACTTGCTTTGCTATCTTCACTAACCCTGGAACCGATTGAAGAATGTCCAGAAGAGGAGCTAGCACTGATCTCTACTCGGTTCTCAAAAGCATTGCAAAATGCGAGAACTAGAAGGAGAGGAAGCTCCGGACCTCAGTGATGCTTTGAATGTGGTAAGACAGGACACTTTCGTACCGATTGCCCTAACCTTTCAGGTCCTTCTACCCATGATGAAAAGCAGAATAAGGTCAAGTCCTCTTCTGGCAACATTAACAAGAAAAAGAAGGGTTTTACAGGATGCAAACTGATAAATAATTTCATCACCGCACTTCAAGAACTTTCCTCAAGTAATGTAGACATTTGAAGTGACAAAGACGAAGATGATCTGGCAAACTTGTGTTTCATGGCGGACAAATCAAGATTAAGTATGGAGGATGCAGAATACAACAGTGGCAACGAAGAAGTATGACCTACTTGTGATGAAATGTGTGATGCTATTTCCCGTGCAACTGTTATTGTTAAGAAAAAGGACAAAAAACTTAGGGACAATGCTGTTAACATTGAGTCACTAGAATCTGTAATTAATCGTTTGAAAACCTTGATTCCTAGTGATGATTCTTGTTCCTCATGCGATTTAATATATGAAAAATTTTCCTCCTCAAGAAGTGCACACTCCTCCACTCTTGATAAACTTGAGTTAGAGATTGAAAAGAACAAAAAGCTTGCTGCACTTAATGACAGAAACTTAAAAGATGCTTCTTGTTCTACAACTAATTTGCATTGTTCTACCTGTAATGATCTTGAAAAGAAACTAAAAGATGCTATGAATGAAATTTAAATACTGAACAATGCTTTACGTGCTCATGAAGTTAAATATTGTTCTAATTGCAAATTAAAAGGAAAAACTTCATGTGAAAACTGCCTAGAATTGTCTAAGAAACTTGATGACATGAATAGGACACTAGAGCAGTTTTGTATTGGGAACAAAAATCTAAACTTGCTACTGAATTCATCCAAATCTTGCAATGATAAAACTGGTTTAGGTTTTTATTCTCATCCTCATGCTAAAGCACATCCACCTAAAATTGTAAAGTCATTAGGAAGTGGTTTGATTAAAACAGTTCCTAAACCAAAAGAGGTGGTTTCTAAATCTGCAGGAGTGTTGTCATGTTCGGGTTCAAATAAACTACTGCATGCTCATCTAGACATGAACACAAAGTTAAATTTCATTGTACCTATTGTGGTAGAGATGGTCATTTCATAGATTTTTGTTATAGACTAGATAAACAACATAAGAAGAAAAGAATACAAGCTAGATCTTATAACTCTCATGCAAAATTTGCTGCACATACTAAATCGAATGTCAGGAACATGCAACCTGCTGTTATGAGTCAAAACATTCAAAGTTTACCCCCGAACCTTCTGTTTTTGCCTCCGGAGCTACTGATTTTTGTGCTACACAAGTAACACCTTATAGGTCAGTAGTTAAGAACAAAAAATATCAAACTTTGACTCATAAACCTGTTGTTTTATCTCATCTTTCACGTGTTTTTCCTGCTGCACGTCGTGTGACTCAATACTGGATTCCTAAATGCCTTTTGACTAACTCAAGTATTGAGTCATCGACGTATTATTCTTCTAGGTAGGTTACACGATTGAGGAAGGATAACCTTAGGATTGTGGATTCTGGTTGCTCACGCCACATGACTGGTAACAAAGAATGGTTCTCCTCCCTCTCTTTTGTGTCATGTGTAGAGAATGTTACTTTTTCCAATAATTCTTCAACTCCTATTATTGCTAAGGGTTCAGTTAGAGTAAATGATCACTACACTTTGAAGGATGTGGCACTTGTTAAAGTTTTTAAATACAACTTGCTTTCTCTTTCACAACTGCTAGATGAAAATCTAGAAATTATTTTCACTAAAAAATGTTACAAAGTTGTAAATTCAAATAGTGAGCTTATTTTTAACATGTCCCTATTTGGAAGAGTTTCTAAAGCTGATTTTGATATGTCTTCCTCTAAGCTTAGGTGTCTAGTTGCTACTGATTCAAAGGACTTATATTTTTGGCATCGTAGACTTGGTCACGTAGGCTTTGGTCATCTAACGTGTGTTAGTGCTCTTGATCGCATACGTGGGCTGCCTAAGCTTAAAGGGGACAAAGAAATTGTGTGCTCTTCTTGTAGACATGCTAAGATGGTTGCAGGTTCACATACTCCTCCCACAATGATCATGATAACTGAACCGGGTCAACTTTTGCACCTTGACACCTTAGGACCTTCACGTGTTTAATCCTTCGGAGGTAAATGGTATGTTCTTGTGATTGTTGATGATTATTCTAGATACTCTTGGGTTTAATTTACGGCATCTAAGAATGAAGCTTTTATTCACTTTAGAACTTCATTTCTTAGATTATCAATTGATCACCTAGGATCTTTAAAAGCAATTAGATGTGATAACGGAACCGAATTTAAAAATAAATCTTTGATCACTTTTGTGCTGAAAATGGAATAGATCATCAATTTTATTCACAATATGTACCTCAACAAAATGGTGTTGTAGAAAGAAGGAACAAAACCTTAGTTAAGATGGCTAGGACTATGCTTGATGAATATCAAACTCCTAGGAAATTTTGGGTTGATGCGATTGCAACCGCTTGTTATGTCTAAAATCGTGTTTTCTTGCGCGCTAAGCTAGGTAAACCACCATATGAGCTCCGGTTTGGACATAGGCCTAGTGTTACACACTTTCAGGTCTTTATTTGAAAATGATTTGTTAAGAAACACGGTAATCTTGATAAATTTGAACCTATATCCATTGATGACATGTTTCTTGGTTATCCATCTCATACTAGAGGCTACTTTGTGCTTTTACTTGACACTAACAAAATTGTGGAGACTTGTGACGTGTCTTTTGATGAAGCTAGACCAGGTACTAGCTCAAACATTTCAGGTCCGGATCCATACTGCAGGGGGAGAGCATTTTCATTGAAGATGGGGAGGAAGTGAAGCTTCTGCCCAAAAATTCAGCAGCTAATAACTTTGATTGAGCTCCGGATGTTGATTCTCAACCAGCACCGACAACCATCATTGATGATCTAGATCGTCCTCAAGTCACAATCTCATCGATTTGTGATGAACATGAAGAAGAAGAAGCTTGTGAAGTGTCTACTCCCCACCGGATTCTCAAAAGTCATCCTCCACAACAAATGATTGGAAGCTTGCACGAACGAGTCACACGGTCCAGGTTTTGCGATCCAAACTCTCATGCTCATTCTGCTTTTGTTGCTTCTTTTGAAACCAAAGATATATCACACGCACCCACTAATGAATCTTGGATTATTGCCATGCAAGAAGAGTTAGAAAATTTTGAAAGAAATAATGTTTGGAAACTTATACCTCCACCTCAAGGTCACACTTTAATTGGAACTAAATGGGTGTTTAAAAATAAACAAAGTGATGATGGGGTTGTGGTTAGGAATAAGGCTAGGTTGGTTGCTCAAGGTTTCACACAAATTGAAGGTCTAGATTCTGATGAAACTTTTGCTCCTGTTGCTAGATTAGAAGCCATTAGAATTTTGTTAGCTTTTGCCGCATCTAAAGGTTTTGGGTTATATGAAATGGATGTTAAAAGTGATTTTCTTAATGGCTACATAGATGAGGAGGTTTATGTGAAGAAACCACCTGGTTTTGAAAATCCAGATATTCCTAATCATGTTTTCAAACTTACTAAAGCCCTGTATAGTCTAAAACAAGCTCCTAGAGCATGGTACGATAGGTTAAAAACATTCTTACTTGACAAGGGGTTTACCATGGGCAAGATTGATAAAACTTTTTTTTTTGTGCTTAAGCATTACAATGACTCATTATTCGTTCAAGTGTATGTGGATGGTATTATCTTTTGTTGTGCTTCTCATGATCTTGTGTCCAAGTTTTCAGCTATGATGAGTTCAGAATTTGAGATGAGTATGATGGGAGAACTCACGTACTTTTCGGGGCTGCAAATCAAGCAAACTAAGGAGGGAACCTTTATGCATCAAACGAAGTATACAAGAGACCTTCTTAAGTGCTTCAACATGGACAAAAGAAAGCCTCTTTGGACACCAATGGGAACAGCAACGACACTTGAACTTGATGAAGATGGTGAACCCGTGGATCAAAAAGAATATAGAAGCATGATCGGATCACTTTTATACCTCACGACATCAAGACCAGACATACAATTTAGCGTATGTTTTTGTGCAAGGTTTCAAGCTTCCACACATGCTTCACATCGTCAAGCCATCAAAAGAATTCTCAGGTACTTACATGGAACTCAAGAATTTGGCATTTTTCTTCCTTCTTCCTCAACTGTTACTTTGAAAGCTTTTTCGGATGCTGATTTTGGGGTTGTAGGATTGATAGGAAAAGTACTTCTAGTTCTTGTTATTTTCTTGGTAATTCACTTGTTGCTTGGTCAAACAAAACTCAGTTGCACAATCCACAGCCAAATCTGAATATGTAGCTGCTGCTAGTGCTTGCTCACAAATTCTTTGGATTATTCAAACACTTAAGGACTATGGGGTTGATCTAGATAGTGTTCCACAGTTTTGTGATAACACTAGTGCCATTTGCATTGCTAACAACCCCGTGAAACATTCTAGAACTAAGCACATTTATATTAGGTATAACTTTCTTCGTGATAATGTCAAAAAAAGAAACATTGCGCTTCACCATGTAGATACCAAACAACAATTGGCTGATATTTTCACAAAACCTTTAGATTTCACTCGTTTTTGTTACATTCATAGTTAAATAGGTGTTATGCATCCACATAGCTTAAATTGAGGGGGAGTTTTGAAACTTGGGAAGTCTATGTGTGAATCTGAACTTAAAATAATATGAGCATATTATTTCATACATATATGACTTTGTGATTCCTTTTACATGCTGAAAGTTCTTACTACATTACTCATGTTATACATTTTGTAGTTTTCGCCATGACTAGTAATTGGAATAATTACTTACACTAAATCTGGTCATGATCGAATTTCTTGCTGTTTTGAACTTGTTGCATGATCACAATTGCTTTTAATCATAATGAATTAATCAAGTAATCAACTCACATGTTGAGTTTTATGAACAAATATAAATTGAGAAAAGATCAAGAGAATATGCATGCATCACACTTTTTCTTTTGAGATGGCTTATCATTGCACTTAGATATGAACTTGGAAGAAGTTGTGTATGACTAAAACCATGTGCTTAAGCTTCTGATTGTCAAATGACATAGGCTTGGCTTGGTTGGTTAGAATAAGGTAGATGTGCATATAATCTCTTGCAAATATCATATGATCTAAATTTGTGCTTTGAAAAATAATAAAATGCAAAAACAAGTGTCTTGTTTTCAGGTTTTGAAATAGTTAAGTTTGTGAGATCATAACTTGCTAAATTAAAAATTACATTTGATCTCTAGCATGGCTTACACTACTTTATGAATCACATTGGTGTGATAGTGTAAGTTACTAGATAGTATGACTTGGATGAGCTTTGTTTTATATGTATATGTTATAATGTGCTCATAACAAATTAAAATTTCTTTTTTGTACCTTGTTGAATACATTGTCAAAGGGGGAGAAGTATGCAAGGGGGACAAATATGTATAGGGGGAGAAATTTATTTCTATCTCATTTGATTTTCAAAAAAGGGGAGAAATTGTTTTCAAAACTTTTCATGTCAATGATCGGATTTTAAGTGGTGTTGCCAATGCATTCATTAAGGGGGAGATTGTGAGACCTATGTGTGCTGAATACATTGGCTATGGCGATAAAAGTTTTGAATACTACCAAAACACCTTTTTAACAAGGTCCGACATTAGGTCAGAGCTTCTGCATGGTCCGACGCTAGGTCCGACTTGTTTTGGTTAGATCCAGCACTAGGTCCAACTAGCTTTGGTTAGCTCCAGCGCTAGGTCCGACTAGCTTTGGTAAGCTCCAGCGCTAGGTCCTACTAGCTTCGATAAGTTCCGGCGCTAGGTCTTGCTAGCTTTGGTAAGCTCCGGTTCAAGGTCCGATTAGCTTTGGCAACGTTCGGAGCTTGATCGTAGTTGTTCTGCTTTTAACTTTCCATGATTCGTACTTGCTTTACATTATGGAAAGATTTTGGTGTGTTTTGGTGGTTATGGCTGATATTGTTTTTGCTATGGTTTGCAACACGTTTATGTGAGGTGCTCACGTAAGGTGTTGTGGTTTCGGAACTAACGTGAGTCAAGTCGAGGACTTGTGCTCAGAAGTAATTGTTGTTTATTCATGTGCAGGTGTTGCTTGAGTTCAAGACATGGCTGCTGATGATATCCATTGAACTAGTCTTAGGGAGAAGATGAGGTTCAACAACCATGTTCGGGAGGAATTGTGGTTGAGTTGATTGGGAGGTTGCACAACATGTTTGGATCAAGAACAATGCATATGAAGGTATCGTGGACATCGTTGGAAGATGTTTGCACATGTTCAAGGAGTGCATGGACATGGCTACATGGTTCCGAGGCGTGATGAAGAGATGTAACCGTAAAGAATTGGTCGGAAAGGTCCAACCGACTAGGTTATGGACTAAGGCTATGGTTGAGTCGTGTTTGACTCAAATATGAAAAGCTTTGAGTTAGTTATGATAGGATTTCATGTGGGTCACAAATATGAGTTGTTTTAGGAATGTGGGATATGTTCCCAAGGTGTTTGGAAGTCTTAAGATTTCTTCTAGCTGCGTATAGAAGAGTCTTGAGCAGTTATGGAAAGTTTTGATTCGTGATTTGTGTAGGATTAGAATCCTAGTTAGGTTTGGGTTGGCCTAAGGGCTGGTTATATAAGCAAGAGAGGCCATAGATCGTGGTAGATGACTTTGGGGCTGTTCCTTGTGACTCTTGATCAATAAAATTCGTAGTCTAAAGGAGCTTTTGTGCCTTGTTCGTCCGATTTGTTTTGTTCAAGTCTTTCTCGTCGAGTTTCTGCACAACACTACCTTGCTTCAGTGGTTTTATCATAACAAGAGTTTTACAGATCCGATCGACGTGATTCTTTTTGGGTTATCTTTGGAACTTGATTTTCTATCATATGTGAAAATTTCTCTGTCATTGGATTTGTGGTTTATGATCTACACGAGTTTCTTTGCAGTGTTCTAGAACTATTTTTCTCGGGTAGGACAGATTGACCTTTGTTCGATTTTTCGATCGTAACTTGAGTTTTTCTCGACATATTTTTGTGATGCTTGTTGTGATGTCTTCGTGACTTGTTTCTCTACAATCTATACTAGTTTTGTCACAGTTGAATATGTTTAGATTAGTCGCACACATGATTTCTTTAACAGATCGGTTTTTAGCCGAGGGGTGTTTCGTTGCTTCCGCTAAAAAGTTTTAATCTACCATTCACCCCCCTCTGGTAGCTTTACACGTGCTCTTTGATCCTACACTTTTGTATTGTAACCTTGGCTGAATTAGAGATAGCATCATTAAAGTTTTCATTTCCAAACATTTAAACTTGAATGAAGCCTATGCATATTTGGGCAAGTATAATCAGGGATGAAGCAATTCTTGTTTGATTGTGGAGTTCATTATGATGCATGCCCACTGATTTCACATTTGCTACTCTAAAACTGGAAACTAAGGATCTACATTCAACGAGTTCATTTCTGCAAATTCAGCTTCCAGTCTTTACAGTTTCCAACATGTATAGTTTCATGCTTTAGGTGAGACGGTTAGGTCTTGCTGAGCATTCGTGCTCACAATTGCTATATTTGTAGTTTTGCAAGTTTAATTATATTGTAGCTGTTATGGATTGTTCATGAGACCTCGAGTTGTCGAGATGTATCTCTCATGTGACACCATGCCGCTGCCATGTGTTGTCATGTTGCTAGTGAGAAGCGTCCGTGGCATGGATGGCTTCTCTTGTGCATCTACGTGTGTACCACTTTTGTACACTATGTTGTAAACAATATTTTATTATAAATAAAAACATTATATCTTTACTATGTCTTTTCATGTGTGATGTTGGGTGCCGCATCACACGGCACCACCCAATGTGATTCCTGGAATGTCGGGACCCCGGTCCTCACAGTCACATCTAAATCTTTCTATCACTGTGTTTACAACTAAAACCTTGATTTGAATTCCAATTGTTCAAATTGATTTAAACGTTTGTTTTGACTCACATCAATTTTTGACTTCACCTTTTTGGGAGTTTCCTACTTGGGACATCAGTTTTAAATTAACATAATTCATTGTGAATTTAATTTTCCATTTTAACTTAAAATTTTTGGCAGGTGGTGGTTGTTCGTTGTTGCCATGTTGTTGTCCCAGAGCCCCACCTTGCGGATCGGTGGCAGGATTGGCACCAAAACAGCAAGAGTTGTCGCCAACCTCATTGCCTCTACCAACCCGTGCACCCGTGCTAGTGGAAGCAACAGAGGAGTTCACCATTGTTGACACTGAGATTCTTGAATCTGAAGAATCCACGTACCTGGCGCGCCAAATGTTGAAGTGTGCAATCGACACTTTCCCCAGTACTACTAAGAAGTAGTCCACGGAGGTTCATATTAAGGCAGGGAGTAATCTCAAGATCTCAGGAACAAGGTGAGATAGTGGTTTTTACATTGTTCGGATCGCCTGAGCGTAATACCCTACTCTACGGGGGTGTTCGTGCACTGGATTGCTTTGAGCGAGTATGCTGCTCTGGATTGCATTGGATCGCTTGAGTTCTACTGTGTAGCGCAGTCCTTTAATACACCAAGGACTGGCTGTTACAGTGTGTCGTAGCCCGACAGGTGGCCCCAACGGTATTCACAACGTTATACACGATCTAAGTGTATAACGACGGTTTTATTAGGATGATAACGTGCTTTGATGGTAGCGTGACCAGGATTCAGGGTCCTCTGATTGTGCGTCATTAATGCAGTATTAATGACGCGTTAACCAGGTATTGTAACGGCTGATTGATTACCTTTGAATGTCCGCGCCATTGGTAATCCCATAAATCTTCCCGTTGAAGATGTAGATCTAGACACGTGACACGTGGCAGCACCGGAGCTTCCCATAGCAGAAAGGCAGGTCCGGTGCTACTGGACATGTGGCAGCGTCGGAGCTTCCCTTAATAGGGAGGCAGATCCGACGCCACGAGACACGTGGCAGCGCCAGAGCCACCCAAAAGAGGGAGGCAGGTACGACACTGTGGGACACGTAGCAGCGCTGGAGCCACTCTAACGAGGGAGGCAGGTCTAGCACTGAGGGACACATGGCAACGCTGGAGACCCTAATGAGGGAAGCAGGTTCGACCCTGCGAGACACGTGGCAGCGCTACATCCACCATAAGAAGGGGGGCAGGTCTGGTACTGCAGGACACGTGGCAGCGCTGGAGCCACCCTAAGGAGGGAGGCAGGTCCGACACTGCAGGACACGTGTTGGTCTCTGAAGGTCCACTTTCCTGGAATGTGGGATTTGACACTTATCTTTATGGTAGAAGGGGTACTTGGTCCGCAGGATACTGACAATGGCCCCGGGCCCAACTCGGTGTGACGCTTTGATCCTGGAGGTGGGGCCACCATCACTTCCCACGTTGCTGCTTTAACTTTTCACTTGGGTGGTGCATGTTGATAATTCCTACGCACTACTAACAATTCATCCCTAGTAGGGGTGCCAAAAATGATTGTTGGTAGGTTTTATATTATACATGTAAATCCGCAAGCGCACAGAAACTATTGATGTAGCATTTCCCCTCTAAGAGTATTCCTAAAGGGTGTCATTTATATTCTCCTAAAGGAAGGCTATATGGAAGTAAAATAATCATCAAGTGGAGAGGCTAGGTTGGCCTAGGTAGGGTTTTAGCAAGGATGGATAAAGGGTGATTGAGGCAGTGTGACACACAAAAGAGCATTCTATCCCAAGGGGATAAATATGGTGAAGAGAGAATAGGCTAAGAACTAGGTAGAGACTCCTACAATGCTTCTAATGTACATATACATAGCCTATTACTAATGATCATGTCAAGTATGGATTCTTATGCTAAGTGGATTAACATATCAGGCACGGGTTTACCCTAGCAATACTAGGACGGTTCCCGCTAAGAGCCTGTGGTATAGCCAAAGGTGGAGGATTACAAAGGACAGATAGGGTTGTCACCACCTACTGCCTACCTCTTTAATCTGTGGGTCTATGAGACATTCAACGCTACTCTCTATCCTAGCACCATGCTAGCTTATTAAGTAATTACCTTAAGAGCCTAGGCACAAGCCATCATAAGGCAATGAACTAAATCATCGTTTAACCAATGTTAATTCATAGCATAAGTGATTCATATTAACATAATCATATCATAGCTAATTAGACTATAGTGGTGGTTTATAGTGTTTATGATGATATAAAGATAATGGTATAGCATAATCACAAATACTACCCTACCACACACATGGAATCCACAATCAAACAAGAAATGCTTCATCCAAGTATATGAACAATGGAAGACTAAAGATAACATCTTTATTAAGAATAAAGTCACAAATACAAATAGGAATATGGGAGTCATACCTTTCTCAATTGGAAATTGGGAACAAACTCCTTCTACTCCTCTCCTACTTGGACTATGGACTACAGACTCTCCTCTATATAGCCTATACTCCTCTAAACCTATGGAGAGTAGTCGATACAATGGATGAATACTCAAGTAGTGTGTGTTGAAGTGAGGGGTGAGGGGTCCTATTTATAGCTTGGAGAAGGGTCGGTTCCCGCCAACAAAAGCGCGTGAATCAGTCACCCCTGACATCTTCAAGCCGGGAAGAGCCAACACGTGTCATTTTACCATGTTTGGCGCCAGGAACTAGTCGGCCAACTAGGGGGGTCGTCCGACCTGGTCCTGGCTCCAAATTACCAGTTCATCCTACAGGTGACTGACAGGTGGGTCCCATTCCATGATATGGGTGCTACACCGTTGGGTGGGCTCGTATACTTCTGTTTGTGAGCCATTTGATCCATATGGTGCCATGTGGCATCGCCTGATTGGCTGAAATGATATTTATGGGATCCATCCCCTTGTTTCACTTCAATTCTGCATAGAATCCATGCATGCACTACTTTCTCCAAGGACAAGTGGAAGTAGGTTAAATAGAAGGGTGATGTGAGCAAGAAATGATATTTCCTTCACATAATTGAGTTATATTGACGGGTGAAATTGGTATATAACAGCCTTCAACAAACTCCCCCAAGCTTATCCTTTGCTCGCCCCGAGAAAAGTTAAGACTTTAGGTTGATGATCATGAGTTGCTACTATGTTCTATTTTCCAAAAGTACCATGTGCACAACAAAATACTCTACCTAGTATTGCAAAAATTAGCATGGTACTTCACCATCTTAAGTCATTATGGGGCTCATATCATCTCCTATTCATGGGTGTTTGAAAGATAGAACAACAAATTGAGCACACATACCCTAGAAGTCAAGTTCCACTCAAATTCCGGAGAGTTCAATTCAGATTTTAAGTATCTCAATTTGATTCTCTCAAGTCCCTCCTTTGTGTGTATTGGAAATATATCCTCACCAAGGCATTTTGCCTAAATTCATCCTACCTCAACATAAGACTTGTATGTGGAGCTTGGTAGGGAATATAGTAGGCATATTTGTAACACATAATATTGCTAAGTCAAAAGAGTAAGGCTTAGGAGAAATCAGTTCAAAACAATTTGATTCAAGACTTGTGCATGTGTGATGGAATGGAGTGGATGTGGATCTTGAGATGACTCCTTTTTGAGTGGACTCTCTTATTTTGCAGGGATGAAATATGGCTACTTTTTTTCTCATGCTTATGATGTAAGCATGCATTTTCCTTTGCTTTTTCTTTTTCTTGTAGCCATTTCTTCTACTCCCTTTTATGCAATGAATTTTGGAGGGAGTACTAAGCATGAATGATATGAAGTTTCTCTTTTTATTGTGTAATGGTGGTATGTTGGAATTTGCTTATTTCTAGTGTAGAAGTATAGCATGTGCAAGTGAAATCTTGAATTCAAAAAGTAATGAATAAAATCTCACATAGGTCTATACTAGTTTGACAAAGCTCCATGTGAAGACAAATAGCATATGCATAAGGTCTATCAATGTAATATATCATATGGCTTTGGTAGGTATTTCCAATCAAATGAGAATAACTTAAACCTTGTTAGAATTTCACCGGAAATCTAAGTTTCACTTTCAAATTAGATATAGCAGGCCTATTACTATATCTTATCTCACAACAACTTAGAATGGATTAAGCTTTTGCTACCCACAATTTCCAAATCAAGGCAAAAAAATTTTAGCCAATGAGAGCAATATGTTGGAGAGTAGTAAGTTGTAAACTAGGGACATAGGAAAATTAAATAAGAGCAACTATTCATAATTTCATCTATGTGAATTCCAAATCATTCTTACCGCACATCATATATTTCATTTAGAAGCAAATCTATCCTACATTTTTTTATATGCCAGGTGAATGATGGTGTAATGGAAAATAAATATGCAAAGGGGTTGATACAATTTACCTCAAGTGGGGGTCCTCCCCCAAGCTTGTTCTTCACTCACCTCCGTGTCGAAGATTGAACCCTTTATGAAGGAAGTATGCTGCGAGATCGGCTTGTTGTTGTTGTAGCATGGAGTTGAGGTTGACGAATTGAGCGTCCATGTGTTGTCGCCAGTCTTGGGTACCTTGGACATACCCTTGGAGAGTGTTGTAGATGTCACCCGTTCTCACTTCAAGCTCATCCATACGTCTAGTGAGATCCGTCATTCCATGCATATAGTCATGATGACTTCTAGCCGAAGAGGAGCAACATCTTCTCATGGACGATGGAGGCAAGATGCTAGAGCTTGAAGTGGATAGGGGTGGCTCCCATGTGGCACCTGGCCATCCATGCCAAGACAAACTTTGGTCTCATACGATAGAGGTTGAGTCCATCCGGGTGCATCACCGGTTGGGTTCTCCTCCTCTTCGTAATCATGGACCGTGGAGGTTGTCGGGGGCATAGCCGCTCTCCTTGTATGGCTTCTAGTTACCCTGCTAGAGACATTACTTCTTCCGGCTTCCTCGATGGGAAGAAGGTCAATGGTTAGCTTCCGACATTTGTACAAATGATAATCCGGGTTAGGTAACCAGATTTCATTGACAAAGCTGGGATAATAATATATCAAAGAGCCATCTTGGTCATGCTCAAGGGTATGTTCTTGCACTAAATATTCTTCATCAATTAATTCTCTTTCATTTCCAATATACTCAAATGAAGAATATTCTAGTCCTCCAACCCTAGTAGCAATACGGGTAATCAATGAAGTAAATTCAATTGGCCCTACCCATGGAATGTAATCTAACCATTGTGTCATCATGGCAATAACTGGAGCAACTTTTATCTTTTTAATCATGGCAAATAAAATTTTCAGCTCATCATCACGTATTATCCTTATATCTTCTCTAGGGAACATAGTCATAGCCACCCATCTATGCATGAAGCGTAAATTAGGGTTGTGCAAGTGGCTATTCCTAGGTGCACTACATCTGACTTCACCAGTTCAATCTTGCCAAAAACTTTTTTTTTGTTAAACTTAGGCAAAGTGTCTAAATCTAGCAAACACCGTTTATGGAAGCCTAGGATTTCACTTAATTCTTTCCATAGGATGTTGTATTCTTTTTGAAATAATCTAAAAGTAATACCATCAAATCCTATTTTGAGTGTGCAATGGAATTGTATGGAGAGAAGGCGTGAACTTTCTCCTCTATGTGAGCAAAATTTTCTCATCCTAGTGCACGCCAAATGGAAAATAATTCAAAATCCATACCTATTTTGGAGATCAAATCCGGATCATAAGCTTTCGTATGAGAAAGCTCACGATCTTGGAGGAGCTTGCGTGCTTCATCTTCAACTTCACTTTAGATGTCGAGGTCGTCGTCGTGAAGAAGTTGATGAGGGTTGCTCCTCTCACCCATGGGAGTGTCCTCTCCTACACTCCTCCTCCGTGAACTTGGTGTAGCAACGGAAGAGGGGTGTGCACTTGAGTCTCCACCATGGCTTGAGCTTGCAGCCTCCTTCCTCTTTCCGAACAACCTCTTCATTCCTTTCATGGCCACAACAAACAAGAACACAACAAGGCAAAAACTTGAAAGAGCTGATGTTAGTAAAAGCAAAATCCTGACGAATTTTCCCTTGAAGAACTTGAGAGCAAATTGCAAATGCAAATAAAAGCACGTCCTTTTTGAGTTTGGAATTGATCAAGATTGCTTCAATGAAGAGCAAGAAAACAATGTGAGCAAGAGTGACTTTGGGGAGGTATGAAATGAGGTGAAGTGTGAGGAGAAGAGCTCCTAACGGACACAATTTATAGTGTGCAATCCCCAACGGTCACTAGGGAACCAAATGTAGCCGTTGGAGGAGAGAGATCCAAAATGGCTCTTTCCTCATATCGGCCTAATAGGAGGGGTCGACCGACCTGACAGCTGGGCCCCCTATTTCCCCTATTGGCACGTGGCTCCCCAACGGCTACGAAATTAGAACGTTGGTGAAATACCACTTTTGCAGCTCAGAAAATTGTTTCCAAAAACTCCTTTTTCAAAACCCAACAATTTTATTTTTTGTGAAAAATAAAGAAATAAAAATGATAGTTGAGAATATAAGATTCTGAACTTACTAAGAAAATCAAATATGCAGTGGGGAAAATCAAACTAAATGGGGAAAATCAAATAAAGAGAAAATAAAAACAAAGAAAAGGATAACTACCAATTTAACCTATTGGCTAGGTCTCACCATCGTCCAATGAGATGGACATTCCTCATCCATTTCTTGACATCCGGGCCCAGAGGGATCGGCTCAGGACGGCTTGTCTTGCTTCTTCCGCCATACCTTCATTGGCGGCTTGGTGGACTTGGCCTTTCGGGAGGCCAGTGCTTCTCCGTCTTCTTGGGGTGTCGGCGTGGACGATAAGACGGGTTTTCCGCATAGATCAAATTCCTCATGAATGCAATGAGCGGGTCCACCATTGGAGGTTTGATTTTTACCTCTTGAATGTGTTTAACATTTGGCCCATACTTGATACGGATCATGGAGCATTGCTACAACTTTGGGTGGAAGTTAAACTTCTCCTTGCCATTGATATGGAAGTGGATTTCTCCAGCTCCTACATCTATGCGAGCCTTCGCGGTGCTTAGGAACGGGCGCCCAAGAATGAGCGGTCTATCCTTCTCGACCTCCATGCCGAGCACCACAAAATCCACGACTATGAAGTAGTTCCAAATTTTCACCGTGACATCTTCAGCGATACCCTCCAGATAACAGACTGAGGAATCAGCCAGTTGGCACTGCATTGGTGTTGGAGTAAGTTCTGTAAAGTTCAGCTGGTCGAAAACCACCACGGGCATCACACTCACACTTGCTCCATGGTCAAAAAGTGCCTTGTCAAAGTGGTGTGCCCCAAATGAGCATGACATTGTAGGACATCCAGGGTCCTTTAGCCAGTTGCCTCCTTGTAGAGAAATCATGTTGACATTTTCCATAGGGGGTTCGGGTTGTCCTGGCATCTTGCCATTCTCCATTGGAGGAACAACAGCTGCCCATTGAGCCAACTGAGTTTCCAACATCTTGTTGAAACTCAATTGATTCTTGAAGGCTCAGGATAGTCCTTCAATCTTGGCATTTATGCTCTCTAGGGTTTTGTCATTGGCCGACAGCTTCTTGGATATAGCCTCATTGATCTTTAGCTGGTCAATGGCGAGTTCTCTCAAGTTTGGTTTATTTCCATCGTTGCCATTGTTGTTGTACCCTCCTTGAAAGAATGGGCATGGTTGGCCCCACCCTTGACCTCCTGGACGATAGCCATTGTTGTTTCCATTGTTGGCTAGGTATGAGGCATCTTCACGGGTTTCTGTGCAGTCATTGCCCAAATGGCCCGTGTTTCCATAGACTTCACAAGTAACGTGTGAGTCTAAGGCATAGGCAATGAATTTTGGAGGGAGTACTAAGCATGAATGATATGGAGTTTCTCTTTTTATTGTGTAATGGTGGTATGTTGGAATTTGCTTATTTCTAGTGTAGAAGTATAGCATGTGCAAGTGAAATCTTGAATTCAAAAAGTAATGAATAAAATCTCACATAGGTCTATACTAGTTTGACAAAGCTCCATGTGAAGACAAATAGCATATGCATAAGGTCTATCAATGTAATATATCATACGGCTTTGGTAGGTATTTCCAATGAAATGAGAATAACTTAAACCTTGTTAGAATTTCACCGGAAATCTAAGTTTCACTTTCAAATTAGATATAGCAGGCCTATTACTATATCTTATCTCACAACAACTTAGAATGGATTAAGCTTTTGCTACCCACAATTTCCAAATCAAGGCAAAAAAATTTTAGCCAATGAGAGCAATATGTTGGAGAGTAGTAAGTTGTAAACTAGGGACATAGGAAAATTAAATAAGAGCAACTATTCATAATTTCATCTATGTGAATTCCAAATCATTCTTACCGCACATCATATATTTCATTTAGAAGCAAATCTATCCTACATTTTTTTTATATGCCAGGTGAATGATGGTGTAATGGAAAATAAATATGCAAAGGGGTTGATACAATTTACCTCAAGTGGGGGTCCTCCCCCAAGCTTGTTCTTCACTCACCTCCGTGTCGAAGATTGAACCCTTTATGAAGGAAGTATGCCACGAGATCGGCTTGTTGTTGTAGTGTGGAGTTGAGGTTGACGAATTGAGCGTCCATGTGTTGTCGCCAGTCTTGGGTACCTTGGACATACCCTTGGAGAGTGTTGTAGATGTCACCTGTTCTCACTTCAAGCTCATCCATACGTCTAGTGAGATCCGTCATTCCATGCATATAGTCATGATGACTTCTAGCAGAAGAGGAGCGACATCTTCTCATGGACGATGGAGGCAAGATGCTAGAGCTTGAAGTGGATAGGGGTGGCTCCCATGTGGCACTTGGCCATCCATGCCAAGACAGACTTTGGTCTCATACGACAGAGGTTGAGTCCATCCGGGTGCATCACTGGTTGGGTTCTCCTCCTCTTCGTAATCATGGACCGTGGAGGTTGTCGGGGGCATAGCCGCTCTCCTTGTATGGCTTCTAGTTACCCTGCTAGAGACATTACTTCTTCCAGCTTCCTCGATGGGAAGAAGGTCAATGGTTAGCCTCTGACATTTGTACAAATGATAATCCGGGTTAGGTAACCAGATTTCATTGACAAAGCTGGGATAATAATATATCAAAGAGCCATCTTGGTCATGCTCAAGGGTATGTTCTTGCACTAAATATTCTTCATCAATTAATTCTCTTTCATTTCCAATATACTCAAATGAAGAATATTCTAGTCCTCCAACCCTAGTAGCAATACGGGTAATCAATGAAGTAAATTCAATTGGCCCTACCCATGGAATGTAATCTAACCATTGTGTCATCATGGCAATAACTGGAGCAACTTTTATCTTTTTAATCATGGCAAATAAAATTTTCAGCTCATCATCACGTATTATCCTTATATCTTCTCTAGGGAACATAGTCATAGCCACCCATCTATGCATGAAGCGTAAATTAGGGTTGTGCAAGTGGCTATTCCTAGGTGCACTACATCTGACTTCACCAGTTCAATCTTGCCAAAAACTTTTTTTTTGTTAAACTTAGGCAAAGTGTCTAAATCTAGCAAACACCGTTTATGGAAGCCTAGGATTTCACTTAATTCTTTCCATAGGATGTTGTATTCTTTTTGAAATAATCTAAAAGTAATACCATCAAATCCTATTTTGAGTGTGCAATGGAATTGTATGGAGAGAAGGCGTGAACTTTCTCCTCTATGTGAGCAAAATTTTCCCATCCTAGTGCACGCCAAATGGAAAATAATTCAAAATCCATACCTATTTTGGAGATCAAATCCGGATCATAAGCTTTCGTATGAGAAAGCTCACGATCTTGGAGGAGCTTGCGTGCTTCATCTTCAACTTCACTTTAGATGTCGAGGTCGTCGTCGTGAAGAAGTTGATGAGGGTTGCTCCTCTCACCCATGGGAGTGTCCTCTCCTACACTCCTCCTCCGTGAACTTGGTGTAGCAACGGAAGAGGGGTGTGCACTTGAGTCTCCACCATGGCTTGAGCTTGCAGCCTCCTTCCTCTTTCCGAACAACCTCTTCATTCCTTTCATGGCCACAACAAACAAGAACACAACAAGTCAAAAACTTGAAAGAGCTGATGTTAGTAAAAGCAAAATCCTGACGAATTTTCCCTTGAAGAACTTGAGAGCAAATTGCAAATGCAAATAAAAGCACATCTTTTTTGAGTTTGGAATTGATCAAGATTGCTTCAATGAAGAGCAAGAAAACAATGTGAGCAAGAGTGACTTTGGGGAGGTATGAAATGAGGTGAAGTGTGAGGAGAAGAGCTCCTAACGGACACAATTTATAGTGTGCAATCCCCAACGGTCACTAGGGAACCAAATGTAGCCGTTGGAGGAGAGAGAGCCAAAATGGCTCTTTCCTCATATCGGCCTAATAGGAGGGGTCGACCGACCTGACAGCTGGGCCCCCCTATTTCCCCTATTGGCACGTGGCTCCCCAACGGCTACGAAATTAGAACGTTGGTGAAATACCACTTTTGCAGCTCAGAAAATTGTTTCCAAAAACTCCTTTTTCAAAACCCAACAATTTTATTTTTGTGAAAAATAAAGAAATAAAAATGATAGTTGAGAATATAAGATTCTGAACTTACTAAGAAAATCAAATATGCAGTGGGGAAAATCAAACTAAATGGGGAAAATCAAATAAAGAGAAAATAAAAACAAAGAAAAGGATAACTACCAATTTAACCTATTGGCTAGGTCTCACCATCGTCCAATGAGATGGACATTCCTCATCCATTTCTTGACATCCGGGCCCAGAGGGATCGGCTCAGGACGGCTTGTCTTGCTTCTTCCGCCATACCTTCATTGGCGGCTTGGTGGACTTGGCCTTTCGGGAGGCCAGTGCTTCTCCGTCTTCTTGGGGTGTCGGCGTGGACAATAAGATGGGTTTTCCGCATAAATCAAATTCCTCATGAATGCAATGAGTTGGTCCACCATTGGAGTTTTGATTTTTACCTCTTGAATGTGTTTAACATTTGGCCCATACTTGATATGGATCATGGAGCATTGCCACAACTTTGGGTGGAAGTTAAACTTCTCCTTGCCATTGATATGAAAGTGGATTTCTCCAGCTCCTACATCTATGCGAGCCTTCGCGGTGCTTAGGAACGGGCGCCCAAGAATGAGTGGTCTATCCTTCTCGACCTCCATGTCGAGCACCACAAAATCCACGACTATGAAGTAGTTCCAAATTTTCACCGTGACATCTTCAGCGATACCCTCCAGATAACAGACTGAGGAATCAGCCAGTTGGCACTGCATTGGTGTTGGAGTAAGTTCTGTAAAGTTCAGCTGGTCGAAAACCACCACGGGCATCACACTCACACTTGCTCCATGGTCAAAAAGTGCCTTGTCAAAGTGGTGTGCCCCAAATGAGCATGACATTGTAGGACATCCAGGGTCCTTTAGCCAGTTGCCTCCTTGTAGAGAAATCATGTTGACATTTTCCATAGGGGGTTCGGGTTGTCCTGGCATCTTGCCATTCTCCATTGGAGGAACAACAGCTGCCCATTGAGCCAACTGAGTTTCCAACATCTTGTTGAAACTCAATTGATTCTTGAAGGCTCAGGATAGTCCTTCAATCTTGGCATTTATGCTCTCTAAGGTTTTGTCATTGGCCGACAGCTTCTTGGATATAGCCTCATTGATCTTTAGCTGGCCAATGGCGAGTTCTCTCAAGTTTGGTTTATTTCCAGCATTGCCATTGTTGTTGTACCCTCCTTGAAAGAATGGGCATGGTTGGCCCCACCCTTGACCTCCTAGACGATAGCCATTGTTGTTTCCATTGTTGGCTACGTATGAGGCATCTTCACGGGTTTCTGTGCAGTCATTGCCCAAATGGCCCGTGTTTCCATAGACTTCACAAGTAACGTGTGAGTCTAAGGCATAGGCAATGCCACATACCTCACCATTGCCTTGTCCATCAATCTTATTCATAAGGAGGTCCAATTTGGCAGCTATCATGTCCACCTCCTTTAAGGTGTGCATGCCTCGCTGGCGGGTATGGAGACGCTCATTGCTCGATCCATTTTTGACACCATCTTCTCAATCAAATCTTTGGCTTTGGGCACTGTCAATCAGAAGAAGGCACCTCCAGCAGCAACATCAACATGGTCACAGGCGGAATGGATCAACCCGTTGTAAAAGTTTTGGATGATGAACCAATCATCCATCCCATGGTGGGGATAGGCTAGGATGTACTCCTGAAGCCTTTCCCAAGCCTCGGGAATAGATTCCTTTGCATTTTGCTGGAAGCTGGAAATTCTTCCACGTAGGGCATTGGTCTTGCCCAACGGTAAAAACTTGGCGAGGAATGTCGTAGAACACTTCTCCCAAAAATCTACAGCACTTCGGTCCGCATAGAACCGCTGTTTCGCTCTCCCAAGAAGAGAGAATGGAAAAAGCCTAAGACGGACAGCATCAGAAGATACGTCCTTTATCTTAAAAGTGTTGCAGATCTCAAGGAACTGTTGCAGGTGAGCACTTGCATCCTCATTAGCCTTCCCACAAAATGGTTTAGCTTGCACCATAGTGATAAGTACAATCTTTATTTCAAAGTTTACATCTCCCGTGTTAGCAGTGGGCTCAACAGGCACATTGTTAGTAGAGGGAGCTAAAAACTTACGAATTGTCTTTTGGGCCATTAGCGTTTCAACTGTTGGTGCAGTTGTGCTGGCTTGCTTTGCCGCTCGAAGCTTCTGAGGAGTAATGACACGAGGTCGATCTATCAGAAGGGATTCAAGATCTTCAACAAAGTTTTCCGGCAAGCGAAAACCATACATACACTACCCTATTTTCACATAAAATGCGAAAACAAAGAAGGGTCATCCTACTAAAAACTCTTAGGGTCCTATCCTATTCACTCAATCATGTAATTCTTTGGCTGCCTTCCCCAGCAACAGCGCCAGAAATGCTTGTTGATATTTCCTACGCACTACTAACAATTCATCCCTAGCAAGGGTGCCAGAAATGCTTGTTGGTAGGTTTTATATTATACATGTGAATCCGCAAGCGCACGAACACTATTGATGTAGTATTTCCCCTCTAAGAGTATTCTCAAAAGGTGCCATTTATATTCTCCCAAAGGAAGGCTAGATGGAAGTAAAACAATAATCAAGTGGAGAGGCTAGGTTGGCCTAGGTAGGGTTCTAGCAAGGATGGATAAAGGGTGATTGAGGTAGTGTGACACACACAAGAGCATTCTATATTTATGGGATAAATATAGTAAAGAGGGACTAGTCCGGCGTGGTGAATCCCTTAGTGATTGGAGGACTAGTCCGCACTTGGAGGACTTGTTCGATATTAGTCAGAGAGGTTATCGGACTAGTCCGGATAATGTCGGACTAGTCTGGTGTCATGAAATTTTGAGGGGCTTAGGACAAATCCAAAATTTGGGGAACTTGTCTGAAGTTGGTCAGTGAGGATTTCAGACTAGTCTGTGGAATATCGGACTTGTCCGATATTGGTCAGAGGCATTATTGGACTAGTCCGGACTTTATCAGACTAGTCCGTTATGGACAAGTCCACACTGGGAGGACTTGTCCAATCCTAGACAGAGAGATTAACGGACTAGTCCGGGGAACATCGGACTAGTCCAGACCTGTGTAAACTTGTGCAGACAAGTCCACACTGGGAGGACTAGTCCGATCCTGGATAGAGAGAGTGTTTTCTTTTGCTTGAGCTCTTGGGGTGTGTTTCTCGAACACACTCCATACACAAAGAGTGTTCTATTCATCTCTTGAGCTTTTTTCAACTTGATTCCTCACTCTCCTTTGTTTTTGCGCTTTCTTCATAATTTCATTAAAACCTGTGCTCATCTCAACAATTTGGTTGGGATCTCATTTGTTTGTCATAAATCAACCAAAACCCACAAGGGATGCCTAGATGCACTTTCAATCTCCCCCTTTTTAGTGATTGATGACAACTGTCGGTACCCAGCAGACCGATTACCATCGCGCACAAGCTAGAGCCGCCAGGGTACCTCACCTCCCAATAGGGATAGGGTCTGAGGACGCCACATGTTCAAAGAAACCTGGACCCGCAAGCCTTAGATGGGAAGACCGGGGTGCCCACGAGACATCCAAAATGGGAGAGCTCAGCTCCACCTTGACAACAAGCTCCCAGGTTGCGACGTGTCCAGTAGGATGGGATGCGACCTCCTCTGCAGGTGTGAGCTCCCATGATGCCACGTGGCCCACAAAATCGAGACCTGGCCTCTCCCACGAAGGTGAGCTCCCAAGCTACCACGTGGCCCACAAAGTCGAGACCTAGCCTCCCCCATGGAAGTGAGCTCCCAAGCTGTCACGTGGCCCACAAGACGGGCGCGGCCTCCACCATGGCGGAGAGCTCCCTGCTGGCCGCATGGTCAGTCCACTTGCCTTGAGCTGATAGTAGGAGAGTTAAGAGGGTGGTGCACCTTGTCTCCATCAAGCCTTGAAGATACGCGGTTTCCCCAGACACATTATGTGGCGCACGCCTAATGTCAGGTACCGCTGCAACTAATCGCAACACAGTGAAGCGTTACAGGCCTATCCAACTCCGCCAAGTGGGTAGCTTACAGCGCCAGAGACAGTTGGATGGGACATTTCCTGCCAATGTCAGCAATGGCGCGTGGGCTACTGACGACCCAGGTGACAAGACGGCGAGTCCTCAAGTCCGCGGTCAGAGCAAGCTTATAGAAGAAGCCTTAGATCTTTAGAATAAAATCGCCCCGGGACCACTTCTTGGTCCCTCGGGACCCCACTTGTAAGGCATCCGACCTTGACTATAAAAGGCTCAGACCGCCTCCAATACAAAGGACCAGACTCAGAATCCCTGATACACACACATACGCAAACACACTTACCAAGCAATACAATCCACCGTGGAGTAGGGTGTTATGCTCCTTGCGGCCGAACCACATAAAAACAACTGTCTCGTACTCTTCCGCTAGAATAATAGTTTGAGGCCTAAGCCTCGTCGAACAAGAACCTCCGCGGGCTGCTCCTTAGTAGATTTGGGGGAAGTATCACATTGACCCTTCGACATTTGGCGCGCCAGGTAGGGGGCCTTTTTTCCCTCAAAAAAGTGGTAGCGCTTTCACCACTATGTTGTTCCTCAGGCCCGTGGAAGGTGGTTTCCGAGGCCGTCGGCCGGTGACTAGATCCGTCATCGAGAGACACTCTCTGGTCCGTCTCGCCCCCGTGCAGGGATGGCTGGCCAAGATAGCATGCCGGGACATGCCCTAGCTCAGTCGACTCCCCCGACAGCGAGCCCGGAGAACACTTTGGCAGCAGCCAGAGCTCTCCTCCACCACCTACCATCGTTGAACGCCTCTCAGTGGGTGGCTTAGCAGTGGGTACAAGACATTGACCACCTCGTCGTCACAGCCATCAACCCCCCCAACAGGGGAAGGGGCCTTGTGTCACTATCACGCACGCCGTCCATCGACCATCACTCCACCACCTTCCGCTCCTCCAAGCCTACGAGCATTGGTCAACTCCCCACGAAGGATCTCAGGGTTGAGCTTGACCATCGTCAAGCTCACATGGACGGCCATGTCATCATCGAGCAGTAGTGAGAGAGGCAGCGCAACCTCGGCAACAGATATGGCCCTTGATGCCCTATTCATGACGTGTTCTCTATCCAAGGTGCCCCGCAGGTAAACCCTCCACCACCTGATCAGGAGTATGTCAACTCGACAGCTCCCCTGCAGTACTCGGTGCAGCAGTACTTGGCTCATCCAGTACCATTGCAGCAACGCATGGCACAACCGTGCCAAAACTGCAGGTCCAACAAGTGCCGCACGTCGGCAGCAAACCCATTGGGGTATGCTATCCTATTTGCTTCACTGAGGAAGCCCGTCGGAGGCTGCGCTGCATTGGCGCCGCACCTCCGCTTCGCGATGTGGCCGCACAAGTTCTGACCACATATCTCGAAGAGGTTCGATGGAAGCATCAATCCGGCGGAGTTCCTGCAAATCTACACCGCGATGCTCCTTGCTGCGGGAGCAGATCAGACCATCCTGGTGAACTACTTCCCAGTCGCCCTGACTGGGTCAGCCTGATGAACCTTCCCGAGGGGTCTATAACCTCTTGGGATGAGCTGTGCCCTGCCACCAAGCTCGATCTCCACACCGTGTGATAGCATCCTATGGAGACGCCGCAATCATTCATCCAGCGTTTCTCCTAGGTACGCAACTCCATTCCCAACGTCCCAAATGCCTCTATCATTGTGGAATTTCACCAGGGAGTGCGAGAACGCAAGATGCTCGAGAAAGTAGCCACACACAATGTGCAAGACCTCTCCGAGCTCTTCTCCATCGCCGATCGGTGTGCCAGAGCGGCAGAAGGCCGCGACTGGCACGCTCAGCTCACCCCCGGAGCAGGCGCGGCTGGCCAGACCAGAGAAGGAGCCGCTACCCCTGGTAGCGGCAAAAAGAAGAACAAGAACCGGGGTGGCGGCCTGAACAAGCCGTTGCATTGATCCCCCGTCGCGGCAGCAGCTGCAACCAGAGGAGGCAAGCCGCCACGCCTGGAGAAACATCCTCGTGAGCAACGAACCGCTAACGAAGACGTCGAGCCCTGCCCGGTGCACAAGACTCGCAAACACACCGCGAACGAGTGTCAGGAGATAAAGAGGTACGCCGAACGATGTCAAGAACGGGCACAGCAGCGCCCGGACGGTGCCCCCTTCCGCCAATGGGAGGGCAAGCAGAAGGTCGAACCCAAGGTCGACAAAGACGATGAGCTGGAGTACCAGAAGCAAGAGCGGGCCGTCAAAGTGGTCCACCAAGATGAGGACTCCGACGCGAGCAGCAACAACGAGCGTTGCAAGACCCTACATGTCATCTTCGAAGGGTCTTGGGATCCCGCATCCCAGAACGCGGTCAAGACCATTTGTCGTGTGGTGGCTTCGATAGACCCCGTACCCACTCCGGTGCAGCACCACCACTGGAAGGAGACACCGATCAGCTTCGATGCCTCTGACTGCCTCAAGAACATGGCCGGGGTAGGGGTATTACCTCTCCTAGTTGCCCCCACCATAGCCAACGTCAAGATCCACTACATCTTGATAGATGACAGGGCCGACCTCAACCTCCTCAGCCGGGCAGCATTCGAGCAGCTTTAGATCCCGGGGTCCAAGCTTGCCCCCTCGAGCCCATTCTTGAGGGTGGGGCCAGGGAGCATCATCCTGTACGGCAACATCCACCTGCGGGTGACCTTCGGGACACCTGACAACTACAGGACAGAGAGCATCCTCTTCGATGTCGCTGATGTCAGCCTCCCCTTCAACGCCATCATCGGTAGGACCGCTCTCTACCAGTTCATGGTTGTAGCCCACTACGGCTACCTCGTCCTGAAGATGCCAACCCCCTCCGGCGTCCTCAGGATCCGTAGAGATCGCACCGCTGCAATGTTATCCTTGGAGCAGCTCCAAGCACTCACGACAGACCCAACACCTGTCCCGGGCGGCGCTGGATCGAGTCGACCTCCGCTAAGCTCGCGTCAGCGCAGAGCACCCGCCGCGCCTCAGCTGCAGCCCCACGGCAGCACCGACACCTCCGTCAAAGTTGCCAAGACAGCGTTGACCCTGCTTGGACCACTCGTAAGATGAACGGTCAAGGCGGGAAATAGGGATAACTCGCTCATCACCCCTCTAAGTAGCTGTTGACAGCAAGGTTGCCCACCAACCATCGCTGCTACCCATGGAGCTTTGGGCGCCCCTATTGTAAATAGTAGGCTTAGTAGAACAGTGTAAAAAATTTATAGGGCTTAGGAGCAGCACTAAGGACAACCGAGCGGCGGGAGGGTTAGGTCCAGAGTGCACAGTCAGCTTAGCCTGGTTTCAAACCATAAGCTTGTGCACCCTGCCTGCCTCGTCATCCGAAGGCAAGCCGTTGCCCTCTTTTGTAAAAGCATGTCTCCTCCTACAAACTCCTATCAGAAATTCACTGTTTTACTTAAAAGCTTCTTCAAAACTTTGTTCATTTAATTACGCATTAATTTTATGATCATGCCATGATAACCTCATTTACCATGTGTTACCTTCATATTCACTGTCGCATACTCTATAACTCATCCTAGCTTAAGTCATACAATCCAGCTACAGGCGCGCCAACTTGAGGTAACTGCAGTGTGTGAAAGGTCCACCCGGCTGCTCTCATCACTAGGGACCCGTGGCGCCAAAAGGTTCCCCAGGAAAAGTCTGTGCCGAGCAGGAGGTCCAGGGGGTGCAAGTTGCTTAGCTTGGTCCTGCACCCTAAGCAAACACATAAAGCCTCCCAACGCTACAGCTGAGTACTGGAACGAGAGAGCTCACACCCTAAGGACGATAGGAGCCAGACCCCGGGGCATTGATGCATCAAATTACCCAAGACCTGTACGTCAGTCCAGGACTGTAAGACATGGCAGAGCTAAGGAGAGGAACAGGTATAACCGACGGACAAGGCTAGCCCGCCCCCCACTTCCTATATGCAGGACAAAAGAACGGAGCGTCCAACCCTATCACCCTCCCAAGGGGCCTACTGTTGACGTCTCTACGACGATGGTGGACGACTCCGGAGCATCCAGCTCCGGCACCTCCCAAGGGGTCTGCTGTCAACGTCTACACGAAGATGGTGGAACGACGCCGAAGCATCCAACTCTGGCACCTCACAAGGGGCCTGCCGTCGACGTCCCAGAACGTCAATGACAACACCAAGCGCGGATAAGTGAGTAAACTCTCCTGCCTCGCTCTTGTTGCTAACAAGGTTCCCTTGAGATGGCCTGTAAACCAGGGGTCTACCATGGACATCTACACAAAGATGGTGGACGATGCCGGAGCGTCCAGCTCCGGCACCTCCCAAGGGGCCTGCGGTCGATGTCTCTATGACGATGGTGGACGACGCCGGAGCATCCAGCTCCGGCACCACCCAAGGGGCCTGCCGTCGACGTCCACACAAATATGGTGGACGACGCCGAAGCATCCAGCTCCAGCACCTCCTAAGGGGCCTGCCGTCAACGTCTACACGAAGATGGTGGATGATGCTAGAGCATCTAACTTCGGCACCACCCAAGGGGCCTACCGTCGACGTCTACACGAAGATGGTGGACGATGCCGGAGCATTCAGCTGTAGCACCTCACAAGGGGCCTGCCGTCGACGTCTACACCAAGATGGTGGACGACGCCAGAGCATCCAGCTCTGGCACCTCCCAAGGGGACTGCTGTTGTCGTCTACACGAATATGGTGGACGACGCTAGAGCATCCAACTCTGGCACCTCACAAGGGGCCTTTCGTCGATGTCCCAGAACGTTAATGATAGCACCAAGTGCAGATAAGTGAGTAAACTCTCCTGCCCCATGCTAACAAGGTTCCCTTGCGATGGCCTATAAACCAGGGGTCTGTCGTCGACGTCTACACAAAGATGGTGGACGACGCCGGAGCATCCAACTCCGGCACCTCCCAAGGAGCCCGCCGTCGACGTTTCTACGATGATGGTGGACGACGCCAGAGCATCCAGCTCCAGCACCACCCATGGGGCCTGCCGTCGAGGTCTACACGAAGATGGTGGACAACGCCGGAGCATCCAACTCCAACACCTCCCAAGGGGCCTACCGTCGACGTCTACACGAAGATGGTGGACGACGGCGGATCATCCAGCTCCGGCACCTCCCAAGGAGCCTGCCGTCAACGTCTACACGAAGATGGTGGACGACGCCGGAGCATCCAGCTCCGGCACCTCCCAAGGGGCCTGCCGTCGATGGCTACACGAAGATGGTGGACGACACCAGAGCATCCAGCTCCGGCACCTCACAAAGGGCCTGCCGTCGACATCTATACAAAGATGGTGGACAACGCCGGAGCATCCAGCTCCGGCACCTCACAAGGGACCTGCCGTCGACGTCCCACGACATCAATGACAGCACCAAGCGTGAATAAGTGAGTAAACTCTCCTGCCCCGCTCTTGTTGCTAACAAGGTTCCCTATAGATGGCCTGTAAACCAGGGGTCTGCCGTCGACGTCTCTATGACGATGGTGGATGACGCCGGAGCATCCAGCTTTGGCACCTCTGAAGGGGCCTGCCGTCGATGTCTCTACGACGATGGTGGACAATGCCTGAGCATCCAGCTCCGGCACCACCCAAGGGGCCTGCCGTCGACGTCTACACGAAGATGGTGGAAGACGCTGGAGCATCCAGCTCCGGCACCTCCCAAGGGGCCTGCCGTCGACGTCTACACAAAGATGGTGGACGATGCCGGAGCATCCAGCTCTGGCACCTCACAAGGGGCCTGCTGTCGACGCCTACATGAAGATGGTGGACGACGCCAGAGCATCCAGCTCAGGCTCCTCCAAAGGGGCAACCGCCGACGTCTACATGAAGATAGTGGACGACGTCAGAGCATCTCCTAAGGGGTCAGTTCAAGAAACCCTGCGATCAAGTGGTAGATGTGCTTAGCCAACTAACCACATCTACCAAGGGGCCTCTATTGACGGCTCCTAAGATATACTAACAAATCATCCCCAGCATCGGCGCCAGAAATGCTTGTTGGTATTACTTACGTGCCATTGACTAAACATCTCCAACTGATGTGTTATAAATGCTTGTTAATGGTTCTATTGGATCACAGAGTGAATTCCGCAAGCGCACGGAGATATCAATGTAGCATTTCCCCTTAAGAGTATTCCCAAGGGTGTCATTTATTTGATCCCAAAGGAAGGCAGGGAAGAGATATAACAATCATCAAGTGGAAAGGGCAGAAAGGTCTAGATAAGAATCTAGTAAGGATGGATAAAATAATAGTGGAGGTAGTGTGACACACACAAAAGCTTTCAAGTCTAAGGGGGATAAGAGGATCCTAGAGGTTTGTTAAGGTTGAGAGTTATGGAGGTACTCCTACTATGCTCTATTGTACATATACATAGTCTAAACTAATTATCCATAAGCTAGATCAATAGTGAATACTTATGCTATGTGGTTCAACACATCGAGCACGGGCTTACCCCTAGCAATATCAGGGCGACTCCCGCCAAAAGCCTGTGGCATAGCCGAACGTGGAGGATTACAAAGGACAGATAGGGCTGTCACCACCTACTACCTACCTCTTCAATCCGTGGATCTACCTGACATCCAATGCTACTTAGCTATCCTAGCACCATGGTAGCATATTAAGTAATTACCTTAAGAGCCTAGGCACAAGCCATCCTAAGGCAATGAGTTGAATCATCATTGAACCAATGTTAATACACAACATAATTATCCATACTAACCTAGTTATGTTATAATTAACTAGACTATAGTGGGGGTCTATAGGTTCTATGATAATGAGATATGTTCATGTGAAACAGTCATAGAAGCTATACCTTCCACATACATGGACTCTACAATCAAACAAGAAACGATTTGCCCAAGTATATGTATAAGTAGAGACTAAAGATACTATCTTTATTATGCATAAAATCACAAATACAAGAAAGAATACTTGAGCCATACCTTTCCCAATGTAGGATTGGGAGGAGAGAGACTCCTTACTCCTTTCCCAATTTGGACTTGGGAATAGAGACTCTCCTCTCTACAACCTAACTCCTCTAAGACTATGGATGATAATGTATACAATAGAGATGAAGCTCAAGTAGTGTGTGTTGAGGGGTAGGGGGTCCTATTTATACTAGTGTTGAGGTCGGTTCCCGCCATCAAAAGCGCGCGAATCAGTCACCATTGACTCTAGGAAGCCGAGAGGAGCCAACACGTGGAGGCTGACCAAGTTTGGTGCAGAGACCAGGTCGGCCAACCCCCTGGTTCGGCCGACGTGGTCATTGCACCAATTCTCATGTGCTTTCTCCAGGTGGCTGCCAAGTGGGTCCACTGATGTATATGGGTGATACACTGTTGGATCTCCTCGGATACTTCTGTTTGTGGGCCATTTGATCCATGGGATGCTACATGTTGTCGCCTGATTGGATGGGATGATATTTTATAGGATTGGTCCCTCTACATTTCCTCATTTCCTGCATAAAATGTTGCATACACATATTTCTCCAAGTCCAAGTGGAATTGGGTTAGATAGAAAGGTGATGTGTGTAAGAAATGACAAATCCTTCACATAATCGAGTTAAATTGATGGATGAAATTGGTATATAACAGCTGTCAACAAACTCCCCCAAGCTTATCCTTTGCTCGTCCCGAGCAAAGTCAAGACTTTAGGTTGATGATCAGGAGTTGCTACAATGTCTTATTTTCAAAAGTGTCTAATGCACCTAGTATTGCAGAAATTGGCTATGATACTCTACCTTTCTTAAGTTATCATGGGGCTTATGCTTATTCACATTCACGAGTTGTTGAAAGGTAGAATAGCAATTGGAGCAATCATAGCCTAGAAATCAAGTTCCACTTAAATCCCGAAGAATTCAATTTTTGATATTAAGTACCTCAATTAGATTCTCTGGGTCACTCCTTTGTGGATAGTGGAAATATTTCCTCACCAAAGCATTGTGCCTCTACTATTCCTACTCATTGAATATGGCTTGCATGTGGAGCTTGGTAAGGAAAGTAAGTAGGCATATTTGCATCACATATATTGCTAAGTCAAAAGAGTAAGTGAAAGCATCTAGGCCCCATGAGGTACGGTTTCGGTGATTAATGACAACCATTCGATATTACTAATGAATTTGTGAATGCAAGGTCTCAATGACACTCAATCAAATGAAATCAAAATTACATTGGAGACCCATATAAAATCAACGAATGAGATCAAATCAAAACATATGATGACAAGAAGTGAAAGCTCTAACTTGATATCATTCCATGCTTGAAGACAATCAAAACAACACTTCAAACAAATGTCAAAGAGGTCACAAGTTCAAAATTCCAAAAGAACAACTCAAAACAACTCGAAGTCAACAAGTTGAACACACCGGATCAACCGACGCTCTATGAGTTGACTACATCGGTCAAGTTGGTTCAATTGAAGAAGAAGACCTCAGACAAATGCACTCACCGGATCATCCGATGTGAGTGGCTCAGTGACATCGGTCCATCATCACAGATTGCAATACCATTGGACCGAGTGAAGCACCGGATCATCCGATGTGCAGGATTACATACATCGGTCAATCACTCCAGTGAGCCTCAAGATCAAGTAAAATTCTGGAGGAAGAGCCACCGGATCATCCGATGAGTAGAGAGATCAACATCGGTCTAACAACGGTCATATCTGACACAGTGACATCAGCTAATTTGGCTTTGACCGATGACAACTGAAGGGGAGACATCGGATCATCCGGTGTTCGCAGAGAAGTGATGTCAGCCTACTTTTCCAACGGCTATCTCGTGGAGGCTGGCTATTTATACCCCTTCAACCTGTCAAATCGACAAGACTTGAAGCCCAGACATACTCTACACATCCTAGAGCATTCAAGCAAGAGAGCTACCACTTTCACATCATTTACTCATCATTTGTACACCAAGAGATAGGCTAGAACTAGCTAGAGATAGTGCTTGGGTGCCTCCACTCTAGGTGATTGGAGTCTCTAGCATAGTGAGAGCCACAAGGGAGTGTCCCTTGGTGTGTGCAACTTCCGGAGCTTGCCAAGAGGATTGTGGAAGCCCGGAGGATCCCAAAAGTGTACAAGGCTTGAGCTCCACCTTGCCAAGGTTGGCGAACGGAGAAGAATAGTGAAGAAGCCCCTAGTCTCGGTGACTTGGGAGTGGCAAAACCCTTCGGTGGGTGTCACAACGTGGACGTAGGAAGATCCTTGTGATCTTACCGAACCACGGGATAAACTCCGTGTCTCTTGAGCGTTTGCATCCCTCTCCCTTTTTACTCTTATGCAATCTTCATTTCGCAACTTTAAATTATATTGATTGCATAGTTTAATTGCATAGGGAATTGGGCTTTAAGTTGTTAAGTGTTTAATTGTCTTAAAATTTGAAAGAAAGCCCAATTCACCCCCCCTCTTGGGCATTTCGATCCTTACAATTGGTATCAGAGCCTTGTTGCTCATTGGATCATTCTAGCTTCACCGCTAGAGAGCTTAAATGGCCAAGAATGGGGGTTCGGTTCCTATCTTCGAGGGCAAGAACTTTGCCTATTGGAAAGCACGCATGCGTGCCTACCTAGAGGCTATTGCTCCCGAAGTTTGGGAAGCGACCCATGCGGGATTCGGAGATTTCAATTATATTGGTGATCAAATTAAATGGGATGCTAGAGCTAGAAATGCCATTTATGAATGCATTAGTCAAGATGTATTTGCAAGAATAGCTAGTAAAGAAAAAGCTTGTGAAATTTGGGCATGCTTAATTGAAATTCATGAGGGTTCCTCTCGTGTTAAAGAACTTAAATATCACATGCTTAAATCAAAATATGATGAATTTAAAATGCTTCCTCATGAAAATGTTAATGAAATGTTTTCACGCTTAAATATTCTTATTGAGGAGATTAATGCTCTTGACATTGCGTCTCTTGGCAAGGGACTTATCAACCGAAAGATCCTCATGCTCCTTCCCAAGCCTAAGTACAACATCATCAACTCCATGCTCCAAAAGGAATCACTTGACAACATTGAAGTTTCGGAGCTCATTGGAGAAATACACGCTCATGAAATGAGTGTACTTGGGATGATGGAGAGTTCATCCTCTACAAGGACAATAGCTCTCAAGGCTTTCAAGAAAACGAAGAAAATGATCAAGCCTAGTTCAAGCAAAGAAGAGCAAACATCAAGTGAAGATGATGATGATGAGCTTGCATCAATGATGAGAAAATTCTCCCGCTTGAACTCCAAGATTGCCAAGAAGGGATACACTTTTGATCCCAACAAAAGAGCCTTCCTCCCCAAGGAAGAAAGTAGCAAAACTTGCTATAATTGTGGTGAACAAGGCCACATCTCCTACGATTGTCCAAAACCGGACAAGAGAAGGGAGAACCACAAGAGCAAGTATCACAAGCTTGAAGATAGCGAGGATGAAGAAGAAGAGGTCAAGCCCAAGGCAAGAACGTTTGGAAAGAAGAAATTTGACAAAGGCAAAAAGTCAAAATTCTTTCCAAAGAAAAGACAAGGACCTCAAAAAGTGTTCATGTGTGAGGGGAATGAATGGATCACCGACGAAGAGTCAAGTGAAGAAGAGAGTGAAGAAGAAGAAGAAAACTTGGCCGGATTTGCCATTGCCAACAAAGATGATTCACCTCTTCCTCCACCTCCCATGTGTCTCATGGCGAAAGGTAACTTTGAGGTATGTGACGACTCTAGTGATGATGAACTTTCCCCCGATGAATTAACTTCATTGATAAATGAATATCACACCATCATTAAAAGGGAAAAGAACAAAGCCAAGGCGCTAGAACAAGCTCATGCTAAACTTGAAAATGCTAATCTTGATTTGCTTGGCAAGTATGAAAGCATACTTAAAGAGCATGACACGCTCAAAATCTATGTCAAGCAAATTGAGGAAGATAAGGCTAAAATTGAGCTAGACAATCATAAGCTTGGCTCAGTTCATCAAACACTCTCGGATAAGCACAATGAGTTAGTTCAAGAGCATCATGCACTTAATCTCTCTTATGAAGCCATTGAACTACAATTAAAAAATAAGGAGAAAGAAACTATTGATGGCAAGGTACCCACTATTTCAAATGCTACTAATGCTTTCAATGAGTCTTTGCTTTTGAAAGAGAATGCAAGGGAGAAGGAGTTGATGGAGGAGATTGAAAGTCTCCGCACAAGCTTAGCAAGACTATCTAAGGGAGAAGACAAACATAAAGAAATCCTCTTCCATCAAGCAAAGGGCTTCAACAAGAAAGGACTTGGATCCTTCCCGGTGCCCAACAAAGGAAAGGTGCCCTCACCGGAGCTCAAAACAAGCTTCATCAAGGAAGTTGGCTCCTATTGCCAACATTGCAAGGTCACCGGTCACCATACAAGGGAGTGCCCTCTACCCAACCGACCTTCTCCAAAATTGCCGACTAACTATACATCTACTTTTGAGAATCACTATTATTTGTTGAGCAAAGTAGGTGCTAAGGTGAAGGCAAAGTTCATTGGCATGAACGTAAAGGGGATGAAAGGGAAGCTCCCCAAGCAACTTTGGGTCCCAAAAGCACTTGTATCACATATACAAGGACCAAAGCTTGCTTGGGTGCCTAAAATCAAGAACACGTAACCATCCACGAGGTGACTTCAAGAGGGGACCTCCACCATCAAAGAAAATCTACCAAGGACCTCTTGAAGAAAGTTGAGAATGGGAGCCCAACGCGGATATGGACGGTAACCCTATTGTCAAATCAAATTACCATTCCATAAATAGTCTATTGCTATATCTTTCCGCATCTAGGCCCCATGTCATGCCAAAATGAATGCTTGTATGATTATGTGCCTCTCCTTTGTGACAATGCAAGTGCGGTTAGATTTGCTAAAAAACCCCATTCCCGCACTTGACGAGAAAACCTTTTCTAAACTTGGAAATGAATTAAATGTGCTAGATGCATCTAACGTCATGTTCATGTAAGGATGCATAACATATAGGTCTTGTCTAACTCCCAAAGGATAGGGGCAAGCTAGAAGTAGTTTTCCCTGAGGAAGCCTTTGGAAGGTTCAAACTTGGCAAGATAGATTCATTTTATGCCTTGCATGATCCCTGCCATATAAAGTTGCACTCATTCAATATCTTGCATTATATTTTGTTTGGCATTGCATAACGGTAGATTGTCACAAAGGGGAACCCACCTCATGAGAAGGAGACTTGTTTGAAATGCAATATCTCAACTCATATAAGGTGGAAAGAACAAAATGTTAGGTACGTTAATGCCTAGAGGAACATGCTTCATTGAGATAGCAGTCTTCATACTCTACCTCACAAAGCATGGGCCTTACATTTTATTTGGATATTTTTCCTCCATTTTTTCTCGGTGTTCCATTTGCATTAAGGTCTAGCCAAGTTATTGGCATATTAGCTTCTTGAGGGGTAAGGGGTTGCCCAAAAAGTCCTAAGACATGTGTTTCTCTTTGATTGGTTGTTTGGTCAAAGGACATATATGGGATGTTTTCGTTCTGTTGTCATCGGATTATCCGATGCCTATGTCATTCCCTCATCGGTCAAATAGGTGTTCAATCCTCAAAGCCCAACTCTGTCAGAACCTAAAATGATCCGACGCGTTCATCTTGGAAAACATCGGTCCATCCGATGTTCACTCTTCTGAAGCTATGATCTATTCAACCGATGTCTACCTCCCTCTAACGTCGGATCATCCGGTGTCAATATCACTCGGTTGAACATCCTTACTGTGCTATTCGACCGATGTTCAAAACCCTAATCATCGGTTCATCCGATGTCAACAGCAATTCTTGAATATCCTTACTGTTGCAATTGACCGATGTTCACTGCATCCATCATCGGTCCATCCGGTGTTTAAAAAACGGCTAGGGTTTGGGCCCCACTATTTAAACACCTGCGCCGCCGCCGTTCGCTCTCTCTCCCCGATCCTTCTCTCTCGCCGCCGCCGCTCGCCCTACTCGCCGCCACCTCCGCCGCCGCACCCAAGCACCGCCTCCCTAGGTGCCGCCGCCGCCGTCCCCGGCCGCCGCCGCCCACAGCGCCGCCGCCCAGCACCGCCACCATTCGCAGCGCCGCCGCCGCACGCCCGCGCCGCCTCCTCCACCCTCGCGCCCCAACATCACCGCCGCCACTCACCACCGCGCTCAAGCCTCGCCGCCGCCCTTCTCCACCACCATCGTGCGCCATCTCCGGGCCATCTCCTCCTCGCTAGGGTTTCTCGGCCCGGGTGATCATCGTCGCTAAGGTGAGCTTCGTGCCGCGCGACGTCTTTCGTTGCTTCTTTCGCCGTTCTTCCTTCATCGTCGCCTAACCCTAGCTCTCCGTCGTCTAGATGGGTCGCGACAGGAAGAACAAGGGCAAGGCCATCGCGGAGCCCGCCGCGAAGAAGCGAAAATTATCGAAGGATGAGAAGAAGGCCTTGATGGCCGCTCGCGCCGCCGAGGAGCGTGAGCGCGGCCGTGGGGGTTCGTTGAGGATTCGGGAGGCCCGTCCAAGGCTGCCTCCCGTGGTCGACGACTCCGACGCTGAAGAGGAGCCAGTCGAGCCTCTCGTCCGCCGGCGCTCAGCCCGGACTCGAGGAGGTCACACCGAGGCTGCTCCTCGTCCGAGACCGACGGCCGCCGACCGTCGTGAGGACAGGGAGGCTGAGAGGGACATCCATGAGATGGACACGGCCGTCCGGGTCGGTGAAGGAGTCCGTCTTGTGGACTACCGGAAGATGAAGGCGAAGCAACTCCGGAAGCTCAGATGGAGTGTTCTTCTTGAGGAGTGGTTCCCACAGCCCCGAGAGCTTCTTGTTGACAGTCGCTTCTGGACTGTCACCCAGGCGTCTCTCTATGAGACCTACAAGCGCTGGGGGCACAAGCTCTTTCAGCACAACCACTTGGACTGGAGGCAGCTTGCAGTGGCAGCGGAGACTGAGATCCGCCCCTTCTTTGAGAGGTACAGAGGCTTGGTGGAGCTACTGGACTATGAGAGGAGTGCCTATGTGGAAGAGTGGGTCCGTGTCTTCTACGCGACCCTATACATCTCAGAGGGCAGAAGATCCATTGCATTCATGTTTAATGGTCAGCACTACCATCTCACGAGGCAGACTTTGGGGCACATTCTTGGCTTGGACCTGCACGACACTAGCATACACGAGAAGGTCTATGGGCAGGCAGATCCACCAAGGAGGCCACTTACTGGAGGGGTAGCACCTCAGCTGGACGAGATCCGCTCCTTGTTTGGCCCCACGTTCTCTCCAGATCAGCCGAGAGTCCCAGCACTCCTGACCCCAGCTGCGCGTATTGTGCACCTCGCCTTACGCCGCACGCTCCTGCCGAGGTCAGGATACTTGGAGGGGTTCACGAGTCTCCAGCAGACCCTCCTGTTCTACATAATGAACGGGATGGATTTTGATATAGTGGACATACTCCTCTGCGAGATGGAGGACGTCATTACAGATGGAGTGGGCATGATGAGGCAGCTAGCATACGGGCACTGGATCAGTTATATTTGCTCTATGGTGGTGCCAGAGGGACATACAGCACAGGCCCGACTCGCTGACGAGAGCGTGACCCGCTTCGGTCACTACCGTGCGTCCGCTCCTGGAGACCGCCGCCTTGGCCGTCCAGTTGAGCGCCAGGTCAGGGCCCGCTTGACTGAGGAGGACTGGTCTGACCTCGAGAAGGAAGATGAGCGTCTGGCTGAGGCAGAAGCTCAAGGTGGAGACTTGCAGCACGTCTGGTCCGAGAGCGACACAGACGAGAGTGTTGAGGAGTACTTCCCTCCACCTCCACCCTCACCGAGACAGCACGATGCCGAGGCAGGAGGCTCAGCTGCTCCGCCACCGACACCACCTCCTGTGTCCGAGGCGCAGGTGTCACAGCCGTCGGAGCTGTCCTCCCTTCTTCAACAGATGGTCGAGCAGCAGCGTCAGGACAGGCTCGCTGCTGAGCAGGCCAGGGCAGAGCAGGCTGCTCACCTGGCACAGCTGCAGCGGCAGCAGCAGGAGCTCCAGCTGGAGATCGCCCGTCAGAGGCGAGAGGATACGGACCGGTTCACCAACCTGGTCGATCAGATGCACCGCCGTACCCTCGACCAGCAGCAGCAGACCCAGCAGGCCATGATGGGGATCCTAGGGTTGATCACCAACCTTTACACTCAGACCGGGATCGCCCTTCCTTCACAGCAGCCTGGACTGGGACTGGCTCCAGGTGTTGCTCAGGTGCCCACTACTCCTATCCCTTCCATCAGCATGTCACCACTTCTGGCATCTAGCGCACCGATTCACTCACCACTGCCGGCGACGACCTTGTTCCAGCAGACACCAGCGTCCGTGGTGAGCGCTCCACTTCCTCCAGCTCCTCCAGCACCTTCAGCACCTGCTTCCTCTCCTCCAGCACCGGCAGCGGACCCTCCAGCTCCCGCCGCTCCGGCAGCCCCTACGTCCGGCGACTCCAGCTCCGACGACGGCGACGGTGCCCAGTTCGTCCTCGCGCCCAGCTCTCAGGGTCCGTAGGCGTTCTGATCCCTTTTGGTGTCTTGATGCCAAAGGGGGAGAAGATGTAGTAGAGTCAGGGGGAGTGGTAGTCTCAGGGGGAGTATAGGGAGTGTGAGGAGTGTGAGTGTGTGTGCTTATCCTTTGTATTCATGCTTGAGTACTCTTTTGTAATTTTAATTAAGCACTCTTTCACTTGTCTCATTTGCTTATGATTTTAATCAATTGAGCTTTTCGCACCACAAATTTCTTTTGCAAACTTATTGTATCCTATGTTGTATTCATTGCATATATTCTTGAGTATTTTCATAAAATTCATTATCATTGCGCTTTTAAATATTGTGTTGTCATCAATCACCAAAAAGGGGGAGATTGAAAGCATCTAGGCCCCATGAGGTACGGTTTCGGTGATTAATGACAACCATTCGATATTACTAATGAATTTGTGAATGCAAGGTCTCAATGACACTCAATCAAATGAAATCAAAATTACATTGGAGACCCATATAAAATCAACGAATGAGATCAAATCAAAACATATGATGACAAGAAGTGAAAGCTCTAACTTGATATCATTCCATGCTTGAAGACAATCAAAACAACACTTCAAACAAATGTCAAAGAGGTCACAAGTTCAAAATTCCAAAAGAACAACTCAAAACAACTCGAAGTCAACAAGTTGAACACACCGGATCAACCGACGCTCTATGAGTTGACTACATCGGTCAAGTTGGTTCAATTGAAGAAGAAGACCTCAGACAAATGCACTCACCGGATCATCCGATGTGAGTGGCTCAGTGACATCGGTCCATCATCACAGATTGCAATACCATTGGACCGAGTGAAGCACCGGATCATCCGATGTGCAGGATTACATACATCGGTCAATCACTCCAGTGAGCCTCAAGATCAAGTAAAATTCTGGAGGAAGAGCCACCGGATCATCCGATGAGTAGAGAGATCAACATCGGTCTAACAACGGTCATATCTGACACAGTGACATCAGCTAATTTGGCTTTGACCGATGACAACTGAAGGGGAGACATCGGATCATCCGGTGTTCGCATAGAAGTGATGTCAGCCTACTTTTCCAACGGCTATCTCGTGGAGGCTGGCTATTTATACCCCTTCAACCTGTCAAATCGACAAGACTTGAAGCCCAGACATACTCTACACATCCTAGAGCATTCAAGCAAGAGAGCTACCACTTTCACATCATTTACTCATCATTTGTACACCAAGAGATAGGCTAGAACTAGCTAGTGATAGTGCTTGGGTGCCTCCACTCTAGGTGATTGGAGTCTCTAGCATAGTGAGAGCCACAAGGGAGTGTCCCTTGGTGTGTGCAACTTCCGGAGCTTGCCAAGAGGATTGTGGAAGCCCGGAGGATCCCAAAAGTGTACAAGGCTTGAGCTCCACCTTGCCAAGGTTGGCGAACGGAGAAGAATAGTGAAGAAGCCCCTAGTCTCGGTGACTTGGGAGTGGCAAAACCCTTCGGTGGGTGTCACAACGTGGACGTAGGAAGATCCTTGTGATCTTACCGAACCACGGGATAAACTCCGTGTCTCTTGAGCGTTTGCATCCCTCTCCCTTTTTACTCTTATGCAATCTTCATTTCGCAACTTTAAATTATATTGATTGCATAGTTTAATTGCATAGGGAATTGGGCTTTAAGTTGTTAAGTGTTTAATTGTCTTAAAATTTGAAAGAAAGCCCAATTCACCCCCCCTCTTGGGCGTTTCGATCCTTACAGTAAGCCCTAGGATAATTCAAATCAAAACTTTTTGATTCAAGACTAGTGCATGTGTGATGGAGTGGAAGTGGATGTGGATACTTGAGATAACTCTTTTTGGTATCTTCTCTCTTTCTTTTGTAGGGATGAAACATGGCTACTTTTTTTTTCTTTTCTCATTTTTTTCTCATGCTTATGCTGTAGGCATGCTTCTTTTTTTTCATTTTCTTTTTGTAGCCATGTCTTCTACTCCCTTTCTTTGCAATGAATTTTGAAGAGAGTGCTAAACATGAATAACATGGAGTTTCTCTTTTTGTTGTGGTATGGTAGATATGATGGGCGTTTTGCTTACTTCTAGTGTAGAAGTATAGAAAGTGCAAGTGAAGTCTTGAATTCAAAAAGAGTTGAATGATTTCTCACATAGGTCTATACTAGTTTGACTAGGTTCCATGTGAAAGCAAATAGCATATGCATAAGGTTTTGTCTATGTATAAACATCATATGGCTTTGGTAGGTATTTCCAATCAATTGAGGGAAACATAAATCTTTTTAGAATTTCTTCAGAAATCTAAGTTTTACTTTCAAACAAGGACTAGCAGCCCTATTAAGGTAAAAGTATTTCAAACCAATGAAAGCAATATTCAGAGAGTAGCAAGTTGTAAACTAGAGACTTAGGAAAATAAAACAGAGAAACTATTCATCATTTCATCTATTTGAATTTTAAATCATTCTTACCGCACATCTTTATTTGATGAAAGCAAATCTAACCTATTTTTTTAAATGCAAGGTGGATAATGGATGGAAAATAAATATGCAAGGAATGTGATACATGTTACCTCAAGTGGGGGTCTGTCGGTACCCTGGATACTATATACTCCTTGGGAGTGCAAAGATCTCAAGGGAAAGTCATCTACTTGATTTGAAGACCTTTGGAGGCCCACATGTCAGACATGTCCGGACCCGCTTCTCCAACATGGTTAGTCCCAGGGTCGCCACGTGTACTATCAAACCGGAGCTACCGCCTGCAAGGGGGAAGCTCCGGGCTATGTACCGAAATGGCACCCCCCGGACCTAACCCCAGACCGAGGGAAGCCCCGGTGCTGACACGTGTTGAGTAACACCGGAGTCATCTGTTCCCCACAGTGTGCTCCGGTGGTGCCACGTGTCCAACCGTCAGATCTTCAGCCTCTAACCTCCGGAAGACTCCACAACGGCTCCGGATCTTCAAAAGGGAATCAAGGACTTCAAGACCTGATCAAGTGTCATTAATACTATATTAATGACACACGATCGGACGACCTTAATTACTAGTAATGGTGTTGTCAAAGCCCATAACTCAGTCATTAAGGGCAATTAAACGTGTTGAATGTGTATCAATATCAGTAACCGCCGGGGCCACATGTCGGGCCAGGCTAACTTGTAACGGCCTGCCCTTGTACTATAAAGGGACAGGCCGACGATACATAGGACAAGTTCTACAGACTCTCTACACGCTCTGCACACTGGACACACATACTAGACAGACGCTCTAGACATACATCCAATACAACATCAACACACTCCGTGGAGTAGGGTATTACGCTCAGGCGGCCCGAAACACGTAAATCTTGGTGTCCCTTGTGTCATTTGACATCTCACCTTCTTGAATCTCCGCGCGCCCATACCGAACCTCAAACTCCTCTAACACTTTAGTAGTGTCGGGAGATCTGCCGGATCAAAACCACCGACAGTTGGCGCACCAGGTAGGGGCGCCTGAGATTCCAAGAATGGTGAACTCAGCCGCTGGATCATCCAATGGTCAACCCGCTGTTCAAGCTGTTGGGGGTAATCCCTCCAATATGCAACCACCAGCACGAACCATGGCCCCAGCAGGAGTCACACTTCCACCACCACCGCCTCCACCAGCAAATCAAGCTGGACAACGCGATGGTGCACTGGCGTCAATCACTGCCTCGGCGAATCTTGACAACCCGGAACACGCGCTCCATGCAGCACGTGCTCTTCTCCAACACCCACCACCTCTGGATGCATCCCAGGATGCACTAAAGCAGTGGAGGGCCGATGAGGAACACTTGGTTGCAGCAGCAGCCGACCGCATCAGCAACCATGGTCCTCCTCCTTCAGGATGGGCCCCATCGCAGTGACGGACCTTGTCTGGCAGACTTGGTCCGTACGTTTCCAACAACAGGAGACGTGCTGCATCACAGCAGGTGACGTCGTTGCCCTTCGGGGCATGACGCACTCACACGGTATCAAGGCTTTCAACTCATGACCTCCGGGGGAGCTTGATCGCCGATATCGCCAACAAGATGGCCGAGTCCATATTGAGCGTGCTCGTGAAAGACGAGAATTTCAAGACATTCCTGCTCCTGAAGGAGTAGGAGGAGGCTGTTCAACCCTGGCCATGCATCTGCGTATGGTCAGATGGCCACAGAAGTTCCGACCTCACCTGCCAGAGAAGTTTGACGGGACCGTTAATCCCGTCGAATTTCTTCAGATTTACTCCACTGCTATCTTGGCAGCTGGAGGAAATGAGGCCGTAATGGCCAATTATTTCCCAGTGGCTTTAACTGGGACCACCAGGTCCTAGTTTATGAGCCTTCCACCCAACTCCATCAGCAGTTGGGAGGAGTTGTGCCGGCAGTTCACCGCCAACTTCGGGAGTTCTTACACCCGACCAGGCACCAAACTGGACTTTTTTGCAGTTGTGCAAAAAGGAGGAGAATCCCTGCGATCATTCATCCAGAGATTCTCTCAGGTACGAAACACTATCCCTTCTATCTCTAGGGCCTCTGTCATCGTGGCATTTAGACAGGGAGTGCAGGATAAGAAGATGCTGGAGAAACTGGCAATCAAGGAGATTACCAGTGTCACGGAACTCTTCAGCTTGGCTGACAAATGTGCCAGAGCTGCGGAGGGCCGTGAAATGCACTCCAAACCAACTCCGGAGGATCACAAGAAATCCTCCAAAGAAGAAGCCGCTACCTCCGGGAACGACAAGAAGAAGAAAAAGACCAATGGCAAGAAGAAGCCGTCGGCCGGTGCATCCAATGCCGCAGCTGCTGCAGCTCCAGGTGGCCGGGGGCCACGCCCCGAGAAGTGACCTCGACCACCTTCTGAAGACGGTGGCAAACCCAAGGTGTGGTGTCCAATTCACAAAACGGATAGCCACAGTTTGGAAGACTGCCGGGAGGTCCAAAACCTTGCCGAACGCTACAACAAGCGCCGGGAAGAAGCTCCTTTCCGACAGAGGGAAGGAAAACAAAAAGTTGACGAAGCTCCGGCTGAAGAGGAGTTAGGTTTTCAGGATCCCAAAAAAGTCCTGAAGGCCGTCTACACCTCCGTCAACGACGATTCTGACGTCTCTGACAATGAACGTCGGAAGACCATGAACACCATTTCGGTGGATCATGGGACATTACCTCCCGCCGCGTCATCAAGACTATGCGTCGGGACATGGCTGCTGTAGCTCCTACTGCCAGGGCGGAACCTCATCGGAAGTGGATGGACACATCCATCACTTTTGATGCTTCGGACTGCCCTCGAAGCATGGTTGGAGCATGTCAGCTACCTTTAATGGTATCTCCTACCATCAATAACATGCAGCTCCACTATGTTATGATAGACAAAGATTCACGGCTCAGTCTCATAAGCTTCAAAGCTTTTACCAAGCTTCAGCTCCGACCTTCGGATCTCCACCCCTCCCGACCTTTCTGCGGAGTAGGTCCGAGGGCCATTACCCCATTCGGAGCTATTACCCTCCCTGTTACCTTCGGGACTCGGGAGAAGTATCGCACCGAGAAGTTGGTCTTTGACGTTGCTCAGATCAACTTACCCTTCAATGCCATCTTGGGTAGGCCTACCTTGTACAAATTCATGGCAACTGCTCATTATGGTTACCTGGTGTTAAAGATGCCAACACCAGTAGGCGTTCTCCGGATCCGCGGAGATCGTACTGCCGGAGTAACTGCTCTGGAAGAACTCCATGCCCTTACCACGGTGCAAGAGGAGGACTCCAGGCAATAGCAAGCTCCAAAACCCCCGAGCATTCGTCAGCGAGGCTCGACTTCTGCACCTCGTGTGCAGCCAAGCGGCGACACCGACATTACCGTCAAAGTCGTCCAAATCTGTTCTGATGCCGCTCAGACCACCCGTATATCGGGAGGATTGAACGACAAATAGAAACTCGCACTCATCACTTTCCTCCGGGCTAATGTCGACGTTTTTGCCTGGCAACCGTCACAAATGTCTGGGATCCCTAGGGAAGTGATTGAGCACAATCTGAAGATCTACCCCGACGCCCGGCCTATGCATCAGAAGCCTCGAAAGAAATCTGTAGAGCGACAGAACTTCATCCGACAAGAAGTGAAGAAGTTGCTCGAAGCTGGATTCATCAGAGAAGTCTTCCATCCAAAATGGCTGGCAAACCCAGTCATTGTGCCCAAGGCCGGTGGGAAGCTTCCGATGTGTATCGACTACACAACACTAAATAAGGCATGTCCAAAAGATCCATTCCCACTACCTAGAATAGATCAGATAGTGGATTCCACCTCCGGGTGTGAATTACTGTGTTTTCTAGACGCATATTCTGGGTATCATCAAATCAGAATGTCTAGGGAAGATGAAGAGCATACCTCTTTCATCACAGTAGATGGATTGTACTGTTATACAGCCATGCCATTTGGTCTCAAGAATGCAGCTTCAACCTTTGTACGAGCTATGTACAAAACCTTTGAAGAACTCATTAGATACATAGTGGAAGTGTACGTCGATGACATCGTGGTCAAGGTCAAGAACAAGGAGTCACTCCTTGACACCTTGCAGGCTGTCTTCGATAAGCTGCAGGCCACCCGCACAAAGCTAAACCCAGACAAGTGTGTCTTCGGGGTTAGCTCCGGAAAACTTCTTGGTTTCCTGGTAAGTCACCGGGGCATAGAAGCTAATCTGGCGAAGATCAAAGCCATTGAAGACATGCGGCCACCAGCCCGCATCAAAGATGTCCAAAAGCTAACTGGATGTCTAGCAGCCCTCAGTCGGTTCATTTCAAGATTGGCGGAATGGGCACTCCCCTTCTTCAAGTTATTGAGGAAGTCCGGACCATTACAATGGTCTGAAGAAGCAGAAAAGGCATTCCAGGAGCTAAAATAGTTCCTCACCACCCTACCAATTCTGGTAGCTCCGAACCCTGGTGAGCCTTTGCTGCTTTACATTTCAGCCACTGACGAAGTAGTCAGTATGGTCCTGGTCGCGGGGAGACCAGAATTACCCCATACTCAGGAATCCAGACCCCTTCGGGAGGGTCCGGAGGATCCCGAAAGCGAGTCTGGGTCCCAGCTCCCAAACTTGAATCCACAAGAAGTCACTTCAGAAGACCCAGACCCCTCCGGGAGGGTCCAGGTCGCTTCTGAAGAAGCTCCGGGTTCCTCCAACCAGGACCCCAAGGTCCCCAAAGAAAATACGGATCCCTCCAGGAGGATCCGGGTCAGTGAAGAGGAAGCTCCGGGCCTCTCTGAGAGGGTCCAGACCATTCAGCGGCCAATGTACTTCATCAGCGAAGTACTACATGATGCCAAGACTCGATACCTAGAGGTGCATAAGCTGCTCTATGCAATTCTTATTGCCTCCAGGAAGCTTCACCATTACTTCCAAGCTCACAAAATCTCAGTGGTGACCTCTTACCCACTTCGAGCAATCTTGCATAATCCCAACTCAACTGGGAATATTGCAAAGTGGGCAGCGGAATTGGCTGAATTCGATCTCGAATTCATTTCAAGGCAAGCAATCAAGAGTCAAGCATTGGCGGATTTTGTGGCGGAATGGACTCCCTCTCCATCAAACCCTGGGGGCCCCAGCGAACAAAACCGGAACACAAGGCTCCGGTCTTCACCGAGCCTCATTGGACCCTCTACTTCGACGGCTCCATGCAAAAGCAGGGGGACGGAGCTGGAATCCTTCTCCTCGCACCAACCGGAGAGAAGGTAAAATACATGGTACACCTTGACTTCAAGGCAACCAACAACATGGCGGAATATGAAGCACTCATTTACGGACTTAGGGTGGCACTGTCATACGGTGTCAAGCAACTACTGGTCAAGGGAGATTCATAGCTCATCATTAAGCAAGTGAAGGGTGAATGCTCCTGCAACAATCCCCAGCTAGCTGCTTACCTCTTTGAAGTCCAGAGGCTTCAGAAGGACTTCGAAGTCCTAGATCTCCACCATGTCCAGCGTGCCCACAACGCTGAAGCCGACGAACTCTCGACGAAAGCATCAACCGGAGCTCCGGCTCCTGACGGAACTTTTGTCTGGAGGTTGTCAAAACCCACAACTCAGCCTGCCGAACTGAGCGAAGGGGGCAAGATCAGCATCCCGAAGCTGACGGTCCCAATGGCCCTGTTACCATGGCAACCATCAAGGGTCGTAGGTGCTGCCGGAAGCTCCGAGCAACCCAGCACGCAAGACTCAAATGCTCAAGCTAGTTCTGATGCATGGATCTCGGAGATCTGGAACTACTTGAAAGACAACATCCTTCCTGACGATGATGTATCCGCTGACCGGGTAGTCAGATTGGCTAAAAGATACACGTTGGTAGAAGGGATCTCTACCGGCGCGGTGCCAATGGCATCCAAATGCGGTGCATCACAAGGGAAGAAGGCTGCGAGCTCCTCGCAGAAATCCATGGAGGCGAGTGTGGGAACCACGCATCTTCCGGCACGCTGGTTGGTAAAGCCTTTCGGCATGGCTTCTATTGGCCTACAGCACTCCAGGATGCAACTGAGCTGGTGAAGAAATGCGAAGCATGTCAATTTCATGCAAAGAAAATTCACACACCGGCTCAGCCCCTACAAATGATACCTCCTACATGGCCCTTCGCTGTGTGGGGGATGGACATCTTGGGACAAGATCATCACTGATAATGGGACCCAATTCACAAGCTCCTGTAGGAGGTTACAAGTTCCTGTACGTTGCCATTGACAAGTTCACCAAGTGGCCAGAAGCAACTCCAGTTGTGACAATCAACAAGCAATGTGCTATCAACTTTTTGCAGTCCATTGTTTGCAGATTTGGAGTCCCAAACAAAATCATCACTGATAATGGGACCCAATTCACAAGCTCTGCATTTCAAGGATATTGCGAAGACCTCGACATTCAAGTTTGCTACGCCTCCGTAGCTCACCCAGCAAGCAATGGCCAAGCCGAGAGAGCAAATGCTGAAATCATTAAAGGACTCAAAACGCGCACCTATGAGCGCTTGAAAAAACATGGAGCCAACTGGATTGAAGAGCTTCTGCCCACTTTATGGGCCAACAGGACATCTCCAAACCGGTCAACTGGAGAGACACCCTTCTTCCTGGTGTATGGAGCTGAAGCAATCCTTCCTCCGGAAATCACCTTGGGGTCACTCCGGGTCTGGACCTTCGATGAAGCCACGCAGGACCAGCTCCGGCGTGAAGACCTAGACCTCCTCGAGGAGGGAAGTTGCCAAGCAGCTGTTCGGAATGCCCGATACCGCCAAGCCCTTCGGCGCTATCATCAGCGGCATGTACACAACCGACAGCTCGAGGAAGGCGATCTGGTGCTACGGAGAATACAATCCAGAGAAGGGTTAAAAAAACTCTCCCCAGCTGGGAGGGACCCTTCCGAGTGATTAAAGTATCCCGTCCTGGAAGCGTTCGCTTGGCTACCGAGGATGGGACACCTCTCCCAAATCCTTGGAACATTGAGCACCTCCGTAAGTTCTACACTTAATATCACGGAGGTGAGTCTGTAGTAACTTGAGGTGTATGTTATAGAGTCATTGTACAGAGTCGAGTAGCTCCTCCGGGAGAACAGCCGGACCTTTCCCGGAAGGTCTGCAAAGTTCATGCAACACTTGTCACAGTCTCAGGACTAAAAGTGTGGCTAGCTACCCTGGGTCAAACGAGAAATTAAACACGCTTAGCCTGGTTCCGTACCCTAAGAGTGTACTCGTTTCCCCTGTACCCCAGACCTATAATGAAAGACATCTTAATGTGAAACAGACTCCACGTGCATTTATTTTGTACAGGCTCAACATTCTTTTTTATTTTTCTCTTTCTTGTCTATAACAAGGACGTGCAATTCTTAAGAAATTTTAGTTCGACCGGTTCATATACAATTCGAGTTGTATTGTCGATTATTCTGGATTCAAATATTGTTTGTGGCCCACTCGCCTGAATGCCGCTAAGCCAACCTAGGGCCGGAGTGTGCTATCGACTTAGCCTGGTCAAGCACCCTAAGTACGCCACTCTACCTACAACCCGGCAGGCTGAAGTAAGGCGGGTCCAAGTACAATTGGATCTGGAAGAAAAGGCGACGCATTCGGTTGTATTCAGAATTGCGTTTGACTAAAATTTTATTGAGAATTGTAAGCCGCGGCAAAGTTATAGATAAGAAATGAATTTTACTGTTTTTCTTGGCTTCAATGTGCAGGAAAAATAAAGAATTCACGTTGATGGAGAAAAGTCGGAGCTAACAAAGCTCCGACTCCCCCTAGGTGGCTTATAATCGATGTTAAACATTGAAAACGAGCATCACCGGAGCAACCAAGCTCCGGTAAAGCTAGGGGGGGCAGCCGTCGACGTAAAATAAAAGATGGTGAGAAGACCCCATAAGTGGAGTATGCTGCCGACAAGATACGCATTGGCAAAGGTCACTGCCGGAGCTACTAAGCTCCGACACCCCGGAGGGCTAACTATCGATGCTCTATGCGTTGATAGGGACTATTGCCGGAGCTACTAAGCTCCGACGGTAGTCACTTTGACCTCAGGGGGCCTTCACTATCGAAGACTTCGGACCTACACTCTACAAGTTCGAAGCAAATGAGTCTTCAACAAAACACAATATCCTCTTGGTACATGTTCACAATCAAATTGTGTACATCTACCAGGGGGCCATGTGAAGACAAAAGTGTTGAAGAAAAAAAGTGAAATTCACAAAAATTTGGGGATTTCATTCACCTGGAGACAAGGGATTACAAAATTGAGGAAGAAAAAGAGAGAATACAAGTGAGAGCTATGGAGATGGTCCTAGACCCTATGGAAGAACCGGGCGACCTTCTGGGCAACCTCCGACACATTGGCTCGGGCAGCTTCACCTTCTCCTTCAACGGGACCTTCAAGCACAGGGTCCAGAGGAAATTGGGGATTCCGGTTGGTGTAGCACGTCAGCACAAACTCTGCGACGTTCTTCGCCAAGGATTGTCCCTCAACCTCCAATTGGTCCGGGATGACGTCGCCCACCTTGGAGAGTTTGCTACCTGCCGAGCTCAGCGCCTGCAACGCCAGGTCCGGCTCCGGCTCCGGATCATCCGGGCGCACGAGACTGAAGCCCATCGGTGTTAGCGCATTGTTGGCCTTGCCCAAGAACTCCCAAATCTGTAGGGAGTCCGCAGTCCTCAAGCCCTTCAATTCTTCCAAGGATCTTCTGGCCGCCACCAGTTCAGAATTCTCGCGAGCGAGGCACTCAACTTCTTTAGCGTTTTGCTGAATCTTTTCAGCAACTAGCTTCTCGAGTTTTCTGAGCACCTCCTCCCGGAGGTGGATCTTGTTCCGGCAGTCAACCAGGTCCTTCTCCCTGCCCCTCACTTTCTTCTCCCTGGCAGCAAGGGCACACTCTTGCTCGTAGAGTTCCTTCCCTCGCACCCAGACCTTCTCCTCCTCCTCAGTGCAGCGCTCTTCCAATTTCTTGGCGCGCTCTTTGAGGCCCTTGTCGGCCAGAGCCACCTTTTTGGTGAGCTCCTCCTCCTTCCTTAGGACGTCATCCCGCAGCTCTAGGAGTTTCTGCTCTTCATCTTTGAGCCGTTTCTCCCTCTCCTCAAGTGCCTCCCAGCGCTTGATGAGAGTAGTGTTAATGGCCTCAAGCCTTTCTTGGCGTTCATCGGCCGCACGTTAGCTGCTTTGGTCTGCTCATAAATCTCCCGGGATTGAGCGTCGAGGGCGCAAGTCATACTCTCCCTGTCATCCAATAATTTGCCCCAGTATTCCAGGCGGACCTTCTCCCACTTGATCCACTCTTTGTCATCTGCCAGCCTCGACTGCGCCAGCATGGTCTCGAAGTAGAGCCGGTGACGCCACTGCCTAAGGGTTTGGCGCTCCTCTTCAAGAGCCTTGCTGTCATGGAAGAAGGCCAGTTGAACTTGACGCAGACTGGAACAGGCGTTGTCAATAGACAATAAAAACAGGATAGGTTCCAAACCTGCTGGGGTCTTCTCCGCTGGTTCCAGCGGGTTTTTAGATACAAAAATTGGGTCCCACTCCACAAGAGTGGTCCCCTGGGTCTCCATGGCACTAGGGCCGTCCTCCGGGATGGCCTCAGTCGCCATCGAGGAGGGTCCCGCTGATGAAGTTCCAACCTCCGAAAGTGGTTCTGAAGGCCCCCGCCGCCAGATCTTCATTTGCCCCCTCAGGCAGGGGGCCAGCAACCTCTTCTGGGCACTCTGGCTCAACCGCGGGAACCTCCGGCGTCGTCATTCCCGGAGCAGGGGTTGCTTCTGGCTCCGGCCTGGGCACCTCCTCTACTGGGGGCTCGAGCGCCGACGCTTCTGCAACAACCGGCTTGCTAGCCGGAAGGTCTTCAACATCAACCAGCCCTGCGGCCAGAGCTTCAACAACAATCGGCTCTGCAGCCGGCGCTTCAGAAGTAGCCGGCCCAACCGCCGGGACTTCCTCAACATCCGGTGCGCACGGCGAGACTTCAACAACCTCCGACTCAACCGCCGGGGCTTCGACAATTTACGGCTCTGGGGCCGGAATTACTGCTTCCTCCGGCTCAACGGCTGGAGCTTCTATCATCTCTGCACCAGGGCCCGGAGCTTCAACCTCCAGCGCAGGTGCCGCTGGCGCATCTTCTCTCCCGCGGTCCGGCACTACCACGGGAGTCTCTGGGGATGAGTCGAGGTCCATGACCACGACAGCTGGCGCCGGAGCTGTCGCAGCTTCAACCACCACTTGGGGCGGCACCAGGACAGGAGCAGAAGCTTCCGCCCTCACAGCTTCAGCTGCTGTGGCTGAGGGTGGAACCTCACTCCTCTTCTTGGGAACGCTGCAGATGATGGATGAAGAAACTTAAAAAACAATTACTACAACAAAACAACTATTGAGGTAAAGATTAAAAATTACCTCGGGAGGCTTCTGCACCAGCTTGTGCGGAACCTCTTTCCCGGGTGTTCTGGGCTGACCATAGCCGCCGCCAGCGTGGAAGCTCCGGAAGGCCCCCCGGGACTCGTTGCAGCCACGAGCATTTCCCTAGTCGAGGCCCCCCTCAATCGGGAAGAACCTCCGGACCTAGAGGCCTCAACCGGCCCTGGTGCTGCAGTCACATGCCCGAAGCTAGCACCCCAGGAGGACGCCGCTGCGGGTACTGTCGCCGCGGTTGTAGAAGACCTCCCCCTCCGGGGAGAAGGAGCTGATGCAGAGGTGGTAGGCCTAACGGACCTTCCGTCGGCATGCTGCAGCTTCCTCTTCCGGCTCAAGGGTTCGTCCACCGGCTCCTTGCCCTTGCCGACGATCTCGACCCTTGGCTTTGGGGCAGGGTCGGAGCCACCTTCGGAAGCTCCAGGGATCACCACCCTGGAGGTCGATCTTCTCTCGACGATACCAAGGTCGTCAAGCACGGGCATCTTCCGCCGGAGCTCCCTGCTAAACTCTCTTTCACGTTCAGAGGGAGAAAAGCTGATGGCGGAGTCAAGTCGTCACCCGCGACGTCGATGCCGTGCTGGAACTTCTTGAGATGAAACTTCAAGGTTGTCCCCACCATGTTGGACTTCAGCCCGGTCTCGACCCGGTCGTCGTCCATCACACTGTTGAGGGCCCAAGCGAGTTTTTCTCTCATCTTCAGCGGTGCCCACCTATTGACCAGGAAGTTGCAAAACACCGCGGAGTTAATCCTCCCTCCATGCACTGGCAGATCCTGGTCAGAGCAGGGTTGAAGGCTTCCGCCAGCACCGGAGCTTCACTCCAGACTGTCGTGTCGATGTTGGGGAGGCCTTCGGGCAGCTCCAGCCTCTCGTGCTCCTCCACTCGGATGACTATCCAGTCCTTCTTCCAATCATCCCATTTCCCAGAGGGAAACGACCGGAGGTACTTGAATGGGCACTTCTTGCGCTTCACGAAGTAGTAGAAGCCAAGGTACTCATTGCTCCTACCAGTGGTATGGACGGTGAAGAAGGTCCGGAAGAGTTCAATGCAGGGGGGATGCCCACCCACATTTCACAGAAGTGGACGAAGACGGACATGAGAAGAATGGAGTGGGGGCCAAGGTGGTACAGCTGCAGACCATAGAAGTCTAGCAGCATCAAGAAAAAGGAGGAAAAAGGTGGGATCAACCCCACCATGGCGTACAAGGAGAAGTACACCATTTTGCCAGCGTGCTCCTTCTCAAATGGGAGCTCTCCCCCAGCGCGGACCATGCGGTTGAAGAAGTTCGAGGACCATCCTATGAGGGCCCGGACCTTCTTCAGGTCTCCGTCGGTCTTCAAACGACTCTCGCGGAGATCCAACTCCATCGCAGCACAGCAAGGCAGGAGAGGAAGAGCAAGCACAAGTTGGGAGTTTGAGCGCAAGATCAGATGAGAGGCGTAAAGAACCCCAAACGGTGCGTGCTTTCCTTCTTAAGTAAGCCCTTGCGACGCTTGGATGGAAACCGCAAGGAAGTCGAAGATACTACTCAAAAATTCCACCCAGCCGATAAAAAGAGGGCCCGAGACCACCCCGACGATCAAGTCGAGGTTCTTACCCAGGCGAACGATTGTCATCATGAGGCGGGAAGCCCGAAGGCGGCGGCCTGACAAGGCGCGCGGAACCGATACGATTTTCGTATCGGGAACCGGCGACCTTCAAATTGCGTGAGATCCGCACGCCAAAGATCTCACCTGCCGCACACGGGATACGCCACGCGGCGAGGATTTAACTCCAAACCGTCGCCAATGCCACATCTGAAGACCTTTGAAGACTCAGTTCAAAAGTCGAAGGATGGACCCACCTCTGGCAGAATGACTTCACCCAAGGGGTCTTCCTCAGAGGTGGGCCCAGGGGGCCACTGTCGGTACCCTGGATACCATATACTCCTTGGGAGTGCAAAGATCTCAAGGGAAAGTCATCTACTTGATTTGAAGACCTTCGGAGGCCCACATGTCAGACATGTCCAGACCCGCTTCTCCAACATGGTTAGTCCCAGGGTCGCCACGTGTACTATCAAACCGAAGCTACCGCCCGCAAGGGGGAAGCTCCGGGCTATGTACCGAAATGGCACCCCCGGACCTAACTCCAGACCAAGGGAAGCTCCAGTGCTGACACGTGTCGGGTAACACCGGAGCCATCTGTTCCCCACAGTGTGCTCCAGTGCTGCCACGTGTCCAACCGTCGTATCTTCAGCCTCTAACCTCCGGAAGACTCCACAATGGCTCTGGATCTTCAAAGGGGAATCAAGGACTTCAAGACCTGATCAAGTGTCATTAATACTATATTAATGACACACGATCAGACGACCTTAATTACCAGTAACGGTGCTGTCAAAGCCCATAACTCGGTCATTAAGGGCAATTAAACGTGTTGAATGTGTATCAATATCAGTAACCGCTGGGGCCACATGTCGGGCCAGGCTAACTTGTAACGGCCTACCCCTGTACTATAAAAGGACAGGCCGACAATACATAGGACAGGTTCTACAGACTCTCTACACACTCTGCACACTGGACACACATACTAGACAGACGCTCTAGACATACATCCAATACAACATCAACACACTCCGTGGAGTCGGGTATTACGCTCAGGCGGCCCGAACCACGTAAATCTTGGTGTCCCTTGTGTCATTCGACATCTCACCTTCTTGAATCTCCGCGCTCCCATACCGAACCTCAAACTCCTCTAACACTTTAGTAGTGTCGGGAGATCTGCCGGATCAAAACCACTGACAGGGTCCTCCCCCAAGCTTGTTCTTTAGCTACCTCCGTGATAAGGGTTGCACCCTTGATGACGGAAGTATGCTTGAACATGCTCCTGCAGTGTGTTGTAGATGTCACCCATTCTCACTTCAAGTTCTCCCATACGTCTAGTGAGGTCCGTCATTCCTTGGCTATAGTCATGATGACTTCTAGCCGAAAAGGAACGACACCCTCTCATGAACGTTGGGGGCAAGCTGCTAGAGCTTGAAGTGGATAAGGGTGGATCCCTTTGCCATTCTTGCCAAGATGATCCCGCAGTCTCATATGTCAAAGGTCGGGTTAGAAATTTCATTGACAAAGCCGAGATAGAAAAATATCAAGGACCCATCTTGATCATGCTTAAGGGTATGTCCTTGCACTAAATAGTCTTCATCAATTAATTCTCTTTCAGTTTCAATATATTCAAATGAAGAGTATTTAAGTGCTCCTACCCTTTCAGCAATATGAGTAATCGATGAAGTGCATTCAATTGGTCCTGATTTTGAAATGTAATCTAACCATTGTGTCATCATGGCTTTGACTGGAGCAACTTTTACCTTTTTAGTCATTGCAAACAAAATTTTCAATTCATCATCTCGCACAACCCTAACATCTCCCCTAGGGAACATAGTCATAGCCACCCATCTATGCATGAAGCGTAAGGTAGGGTTTTGGATGTGGCTATTCCTAGGAGCCCTACATGTGACCTCACTAGTTAGCTCATGCCAAAAACTTTGTTTGTTAAACTTAGGCAAATTGTCTAAATCTAGCAAACACCATTTATGGAAGCCTAGGATGCTACCTAATTCTTTCCATAGGACGTTGTATTCTTTTTGAAATAATCTAAAAGAAATACCATCAAATCCTATTCTTAGCGTGCAAAGGAATTGAATAGTGAGAAGGCGTGAACCTTTCTCCTCTATGTGAGCAAAGTCATCAAATCCAATTGCATGTCAAATGGAAAAAAATTCGGAGTCCATACCTATTTTGGAGATCAAATGTGGATCGTAAGCCTTGGTATGGCGGAACTCACGATCTTGGAGAAGTCTGCGTGCTTGATCTTCAAATTGGCTTCGTATGTCGAGGTCGTTGTCATGAAGAAGTTGATGTGGGTTGCTTCTCTCTTCCACACTTGTCCTCACACACACTTCTCCTCCTTGGGCTTGTACCCATGGAAGAGAGGCGTGCACTAGAACCTTCACCATGGCTTGAGCTTGCAGTCCCCTTCCTCTTTCTGAACAACCTTTTCATTTTTTTTTGAGTTCAACAAGCAAGAACAAAACAAGGCGAGAAAAATCCGAAAAGAAGCGATGTTGGAAAACAAAACTCTCAACGAATTTTCTCCTCTTGAAAGATTGAGTGTAAAATGCAAATGCAAACAAAAGAAAATCTTTTTGGGGATGGATTTGAGCAAGAGTGTTGCAATGAAGAGCAAGAAAAACGAGGTGAGCTAGAGAGTGACTTGGGGCGGTGTAACATGATGTGGAGTGTGAAGAGAAGTGCTCCTCACGGCCACAATTTATAGGGTGCACCTTCCAACAGTCATTTGGGGTTCAAAATATAGCCGTTGGAGGAAGGGGAGCCAAATTGGCTCCACTCCCTGTTCGGCCGACCAAGGGGTTCATCCAACCTGACAGGTGCCCCCCCCCCCCCCCCCCCCGGTTCCCCTTTTGGAAAGTGGCTCCCCAAGGGCTATAAAGTTAGCACGTTGGTGAAATGCCACATGTGCAGCTCAGAAAAAAATTGTTTTCCAGAAAAACCTTTTCTCAAATCCAATAAAAATTTTCTTTTGAAAAGAAAGAAAGAAAAATGATTGTTGAGAATATAAGATTCTCAAATTGCTAGGAAAAATCAAATATGCAATAAAATCCAAGTGGGGTGGAAAAAGAAAGAAATAAAAATAAAGTTGGATAACTACCAATTTGACCTATTGGCGTAGGTCTCACCAACGTCCGATGAGATGGACATTCCTCCGTCTTCATTTTACATCCGTGCCCGGAGGGATAGGCTCGGACGACTTGTCTTGCTTCTTCCGCCATTTCTTCTTTGGTGGCTTGGTGGACTTGGGCCTTTGGGAAGGTCCAGATGATTCCATTGCCTTTGGATGTCGACGTGGTTGAAACGATGGATCTCCTCGTAGATTAATCTTCTCATGAAAGCAATGAGTGAGTCCACCATTGGCGGTGTGACTTCGACCTCTCTGATGTGTTTATCATTCGGCCTATACTTGATTCGAATCATGGAGCATTGTTCTGATTTTTGCCGAAACATTTCCTCCTTGCCATTGATATGAAAGTGGATTTCTCCAGCTCCCACATCTATGCGAGCTTTTGTAGTGCTTAGGAATGGGCGCCCAATAATGAGTGGTGTATCTTTCTCAGTGTCCATGTCTAGCACCAGAAAATCCACGGGTATGAAGCAGTTTCGGATCTTCATCGGGACGTCTTCAGCAATACCCGCTGGATAACGGACTGAAGAGTTAGCCAGTTGTAGCTGCATTGGTGTTGGAGTCATCTCTGTGAAGTTCAACTGGTCGAACACAACCGTGGGCATCACACTAACAATTTCTTCCAAATCACAAAGTGCCTTGTCAAAGTGGTGAGCCCCGATTGAGCATGAAATGGTAGGACATCCAGGGTCCTTCTTCTTTTCAGGAAGCCTATTGAGGATGGCTGCACTGCAGTCTTCCGTAAGCTTGATGACCTCAGAGGTGGGCAATGGCCGTTTGTTGTTCAATATGTCCTTGAGATAGCGATCATAAGTGGGGACTTGCATAGCATCAATCAAGGGCACATTGATGTGGATCTTTTGGATGATCTCAACAAAATGGTTGAATTGCTCATCCAATGTTGGCTTCCTTTGTCTGTGAGGGAATGTCAATAAGTTGGTGTCTTCAAAGTGTTTGGCCATTCTCTCACCAAGTAATTCACTTGGGACATCCTCCTTCTCAGGCTCAGTTGTCCTCTTTTCTTGTGTGGGATATGGTGGGTCACGAGTGGTCTTTCCTCCTCTCGTAACCACTGCACTGACGTTCTCTGCTGGGGCTTCTGGCTGCCCCAGAATTTTGTTGTTTTCTAATGGAGGGACAACTGCAGCAAGTTGTGCCAACTGAGTCTCCAACATCTTGTTGAAACTCAGTTGATTCTTGAATGCTTAGGATAGTCCTTCAATCTTTGCATTAATATTCTCTAGGGTCTTGTCATTAGCTGACAGCTTCTTGGATAGGGTCTCGTTGATCTTGAGCTGGCTAATGGCAAGTTCTCTCATGTTGGGCTGATTTCCAAGGTTGCCATTGTTGTTGTACCCTCCTTGAAAGAATGGGCATTGTTGACCCCACCCTTGACCTCCTGGACGATAGCCATTGTTATTGTTGAAATTTCCGTTGTTGGCGAGCTATAAGGCAACCTCACGAGTTTATGGGCAATAATTGCCCATATGACCCGTGTCACCACAGGCTTCACACATGATGTGAGAGTCTAGGGCATAGGCATTGCCAGACACTTCACCACTGGCTTGTCCATCAATTTTCTTCATTAGGAGGTCCAATTTTGCAGCGATCATGTCCACCTCCTTCAAGGTGTGCATGCCTCGTAGTCGGGTATGGAGACGCTCATCGTTCCATCCCATGTTGGACACCATCTTCTCAATAAGATCTTTAACTTTTGGCACCGTCAATGAGAAGAAGGCTCCTCCAGCAGCAGCATCCAAATGGTCACGAGCTGACAGCCCGTTATAGAAGTTTTGAATAAGAAGCTAGTCATCCATCCCATGGTGGGGACAGGCTAGGATGTACTCCTGAAGCCTTTCCCATTCCTCGGGAATAGATTCCTTGGGATCTTGCTGAAAGCTGGAAATCCTTCCACGTAGGGCATTGGTTTTGCCCAACGGGAAGAATTTGGCGAGAAATACTGTAGAAAACTTCTCCCAAGTATCTACAGCACTTCGGTTCGCGTAGAACCACTGTTTCGCTCCCCCAAGGAGAGAGAACGGGAACAGTCTCAGACGGACCGCATCCGAAGACACGTCCTTGATCTTAAAAGTGCTACAGATCTCAAGGAATTGTTGCAGGTGAGTACTTGGATCCTCGTTAGCCTTCCCACAGAATGGGTTGGCTTGCACCATAGTGATAAGGCCAGTTTTGATCTCGAAGTTCACATCTCCCGTGTTAACAGTAGGCCCAATAGGCACATTGTTAGCAGAGGGAACTGAGAACTCACGAAGGGTCTCCTGAGCCATTGGCGTTTGGATTATTGGTGCAGAAATGGTGGCTTGCCTTGCCGCTCGAATCTTCCGAGGAGTAACGACATGGGGTCAGTCTCTCAGAAGAGATTCAAGATCTTCAACAAAGTTTTCCGGCAGGCGGAAACTAGACATACACTACCCTGTTTTCACATTAAGATTGCGAAAACAAAGAATGGTTATCCTACAAAAATCCTACCCAGTGTTCTATCCTATTCACTTAGTCATGTTATATATCTATTTGCCTTCCCCGGCAACGGCGCCAGCAATGCTTGTTGACGGCTCCTAAGATATACTAACAAATCATTCCCGACAACGGCGCCAGAAATGCTTGTTGGTATTACTTACGTACCATTGACTAAACATCTCCAACTGATGTGTCAGAAATGCTTGTTAATGGTTCTATTGGATCACAGAGTGAATTCCGCAAGCGCACGGAGATATCAATGTAGCATTTCCCCTTAAGAGTATTACCAAGGGTGTCATTTATTTGATCCCAAAGGAAGGCAAGGAAGAGATATAACAATCATCAAGTGGAAAGGGTAGAAAGGTCTAGATAAGAATCTAGTAAGGATGGATAAAATAATAGTTGAGGTAGTGTCACAAACACAAAAGCTTTCAAGTCTAAGGGGGATAAGATGATCCTAGAGGTTAGTTAAGGTTGAGAGTTATGGAGGTACTCCTACTATGCTCTATTGTACATATACATAGTCTAAACTAATTTTCCATAATCTAGATCAATAGTGAATATTTATGCTATGTGGTTCAACACATCGGGCATGGGCTTACCCCTAGCAATACTAGGACAACTCCCGCCAAGAGCATGTGGCATAGCCGAACGTGGAGGATTACAAAGGACAGATAGGACTGTCACCACCTACTGCCTACCTCTTCAATCCGTGGGTCTATGAGATATCCAATGCTACTTAGCTATCCTAGCACCATGCTAGCATATTAAGTAATTACCTTAAGAGCCAAGGCACAAGCCATCCTAAGGCAATGAATTGAATCTTCATTGAACCAATGTTGATACACAGCATAATTATCCATACTAACCTAGTTATGTTATAATTAACTAGACCATAGTGGGGGTCTATAGTTTCTATGATAATGAGATATGTTCATGATGGAACAGTCATAGAAGCTATACCTTCCACATACATGGACTCCACAATCAAACAAGAAACACTTTGCCCAAGTATATGTTTAAGTAGAGACTAAAGATACTATCTTTATTATACATAAAATCACAATACAAGAAAGAATACATGAGCCATACCTTTCCCAATGTAGGATTGAGAAGAGAGAGACTCCTTACTCCTTTCCCAATTTGGACTTGGGACTAGAGACTCTCCTCTCTACAACCTAACTCCTCTAAGACTATGGATGATAATGTATACAATAGAGATGAAGCTCAAGTGGTGTATGTTTAAGTGAGGGGTAGGGGGTCCTATTTATACTAGTGTTGAGGTCGGTCCCCGCCACCAAAAGCGCGCAAATCAGTCACCATTGACTCCAGGAAGCCGAGAGGAGCCAACACGTGGAGGCTGACCGAGTTTGGTGCAGAGACCAGGTTGGCCGACCCCTGGTTCGGCCGACCTGGTCATTGCACCAATTCTCGTGTGCTTTCTCCAGGTGGCTGCTAGGTGGGTCCCATTGATGTATATGGGTGATACACCGTTGGATCTCCTCGAATACTTCTGTTTGTGGGCCATTTGATCCATGGGATGCCACATGTCATCACATGATTGGCTATGATGATATTTTATAGGATTGGTCCCTCTACATTTCCTCATTTCCTGCATAAAATGCTGCATACACATATTTTTCAAAGTCCAAGTGGAATTGGGTTAGATAGAATGGTGATGTGTGCAAGAAATGAAAAATCCTTCACATAATTGAGTTAAATTGACGGATGAAATTGGTATATAATAGCCGTCAACAGCCTCTAAGGGGATCCACATGCAGAAAATCAACGTACGACACTTCGGCCATTTCAATTGTGCAAATTGCTAGTCCTGAGAAGCCAACAAGCTCAACAAAGGTTATGCAAATCCCTATGTAGCTAAGGGCTCAGAGAAACAATTGAAAAGCATAGAGACAATGACATCATGGACATCCGAAAGATGAGCTAGCATCTCCAACTTATACGCTACTTCTCCTCTTTTGTCCAAAATCTTGAATGGTCCAATATAACGAGGTGCGAGCTTGCCTCTTATGTGAAAACTCTTATGACCTCTCATTGGTGACACCTTGAGGTAAACAAAATCTCCTATTTCAAAGGCTAATTTCCTTCTCCTATTGTCCGCATAGCCTTTTTGTCTTGATTGGGCATCCCTCAAGTTTTCACGAATTATTTGGACTTGCTTTTCGGCTTCTTGCAACACATCCGGACCAAATACTTGAGTTTTTCCTGCCTCATTCCAGAACAAATTCCTCCCATAAAGCGCTTCATATGGTGACATTTTCAAGCTTGCTTGGTAACTATTGTTGTATGAAAATTCTGCATATGGCAAGCTTTTGTCCCAACTTTTCCCATGCTTCAAAGCACAAACTCGTAACATGTCCTCCAAATTTTGATTGGTCCTCTCGGTTTGCCCATTAGTTTGAGGGTGATATGCTGAACTAAAATTCAGCCTCGTTCACAAAGCTTCATGCAATTTCTTCCAAAATCTGGAGGTAAATTGGGAACCTCTATCCGAGACTATCTTCTTCAGGACCCCATGTCGACACACAATATGCTCCATGTATATTTCGGCCAATTAAGCAGCTATATATCTGGTCTTCACAGGGACAAAATGAGTTGACTTGGTTAAGCGATCCATAATTACCCAAATTGAGTCATACCCAGACTGAGTACGTGGTAACCCAACTATGAAGTCCATTCCAATTTCTTCCCACTTCCATTCCGGGATATTCAATGGTTGCAATAATCCAGCTGGCCTTTGATGTTCCGCCTTGACTCGTTGGCACACATCACACAATGCTACGTATTCAGCTATGTCCTTCTTCATGCTATCCCACCAATAGCAAGCCTTCAAGTCTTTGTACATCTTCATACAACCTGGGTGAATTGAGTATGGTGAGTCATGTGCCTCCTTTAGTATTGTCTCCCGAATATGCTTCACATTAGGCACGACAATCCTTTTTCCAAGCCATAAGGTACCATGTTCGTCTTCATCAAATCTGAATTCTCTCCCTTCTTCGGTCCTTTCCTTGATTTCCTTGATCTCTTCATCCGCGGCTTGTGCTTCTCGAATTTCTTGCTCCAGGGTTGGGTTTAACTCCATCATCTCCATCTCATTTACAAACCCGAGGTTCAACCATTCAAACTACTTACATAACTCGGATGGTAACTCTCAAACTGTGAGTTGATGACTTACTCCTTTCCTACTCAATGCGTCGGCCACTACATTGGCTTTTCCCGGATGATAGTTGATCCCCAAATCATAATCTTTGATGAGCTCCAACCATCTTCGTTGTCTCAAGGTTAGATCCATTTGTGTGAAAATATACTTCAAACTCTTATGATCCGTATAAATTTCACACCTATGTCCAAGGATGTAGTGTCTCCAAATTTTCAATGCATGTACCATGGCTGCAAGTTCTAAATCATGTGTTGGGTAATTCTGCTCATGTTTCTTTAATTGTCTTGACGCATAGGCGACCACTTGACCTTCATGCATCAATACACATCCAAGTCCTTGTCTCGATGCGTCGTATAAATTCAAGCTTCTTGCTCATGTCTAGTAATACCAACACCGGTGTAGTGATAAATCTCTTCTTCACTTTCTCAATAGTATCCTGACAAGATAGAATCCATTTAAGAGGCCTTCCCCTTATTGGCAACTCAGTCATGCACTTCACTACGTTGGAGTAGTCTTTGATGATTGGATAGTCTTGATATCTATTGTGACGCATCAACTCCAATGCTGACTTCCTTATCACATGTCGATTGCACTGTCCTTGTGGCATACTGGACCACTCAATTATGCTTCCGTAGCCAATCCATTCCAAGTGTCACGTCTGATCTTTGTGAATCCAAAACAATAAGGTTGGCGAAGGATTCTACCCCCCTTATTTTAAAACTTCTTAGACACACTATCTTTGTTCTCATCTTCCATACAACTTCATATGAGGCAATGAATCTTCTAGTTGTGTCCTTCTTCCATTGAAGTAGAGGTTGAGCGAGAATGAAAAGAGAGATAGAACGAATCCCAAACTATATGCATCAAGGAATATGAAACTAACCAACTAGCTACACTAGCCTAGGTGGACATGGCAATGCTAAAGCATCCCAAAATCCTCTATTAAACACACAAGCAAACAATATATATCAAACAACGCACCGAATAAAAAACACATCGATTCCTGAGTGCTTCTATGTTCTCTAAAGTGTCCATTCTATCTAGGTTGCGTCCTACGGTCAACCAGTGGCTCTGATACCAAATTGTGACATCCTGTTCCGAAAATGAACCAAGTGAGCGCATATGTGTGCCCAGGATGTTCAACACACATACACGAGTGCATCACAAAAGAGTATATAGAAAATTACCACGGAACAATATTAATTAACCAAATTTTATTAACCAAACCATATTATTCTCGAATACAAACTCTAATGAATATTAATGACAGGTTCAACTAATGCAGCGGAAATAAACTAAATAAGCAACTAAGCAAAAGGGATAGCGCAGCTCCAAAATACCAAAGGCAAAGCTGATGGTAGACACGGTCTAGAACTCCCCATTATCGCCATTAAACTCCCAATCCTGACCTGCAACTGTGGGGGGGGGGGGATTGCAAGAGTGAGTACATGTCATACTCAACAAGTGTGGAAAGTATGACATGTGGCTGATTCAAATGACGACAACAATATTGGCTCAGTGCTGAAAAGTACATTAAAACATTTGAAAAGCAATATATTATACGTATGTGAAATATTCCCATCATAATCATGTAACCATCATCAATCATTCCAGATTTCACCATTTGCCAATAACCATATTCAATACCAAAAATTAATCCATAAACAGTCATAACCATTACCAAGCCATAACCATCCCAAATACCATCCTAATACCAAGTTCCCTCTAAACATGGAAGTTGTCCAGGTGCTCATAACCGAGAGCACGACTATCATGATAGTTTTATTTGACTCTGTAGAGTTTGTACCGCTTTACCCACGTGTTTGTGATTTCATCACCCGTCGGCGACTAAAGAACCTCCCTTATGCCAATTACACTTCCTTTGGTGTATGGCTAAGAGACCACAAAATAGCCTTTACAAAGGAATTACTAGCCTATTTAGACCCCACTGAGGTTTCACCGGTGGTGATGTCTCCCACAGAGCACATCTTCAACCAAGGGCCCCCTCTTGAGCCATTCGGATCCTAGGGTAGTCCCACAAATCATCAACAAAACCAATCCGACTACCCCTTCCTCGAGCATCCTTAATTTTCCAAATAGCACTGGCAAAGCCCTAATTAATCAGCTATGCCGCACCCATACTTGGCCTCGTGGTGGCACTGTAGTCCTTGCTTATTCTCGCATGAACCGGTCCTTAGATCTAAAGAAAGCAAACCACCATAACATCCAACCCATCCACATACCAGGCTTGCTTAGATCACCCATTACCATACAGTTCATGTTAACCATAATCTCATAAATACATAATTAAGTTAAGTGGTATAGTTAATTAAGCGAAGCAAAAAGGTAAAAGGTCCTTCCTGACTCTCTACCATATATTCCAAGTGACAAGGGTGGTTTAACAATTCTAGTAAACTTCCTACCATAGGATTTCCCATCAAATTGACACAACATGCAGCTTTGCAAACAAAACATTTATTTTAAAATAGGATCAATATGCTTCAAGGACACTTGCCTTGCTCTTGCGGTTAATTAGGGTCAAAGACTTCATACTCTTGGTGCTGTAGATCCTCCGCGGCAATCTCTAGCGCAAATCCGTCTAATCCACACAATAAACATACAAGATAAGAAACACAATCAAAGAGTGCACAAATATTACTCAATATGATATGACATGCATGATTGATGCAAATGCAAGGTAGAACTTGTTAATAGATTGCTTTTAATGATCACTAACTAGTTCTAATAGATTTTAACAAGTTTATACAGGTTTGTATTTGATTAGATCAACTTTTAGAATTAATTTAACACAATTTAGTCAGAAAAATCGGACTAGTCTGCAGAAGGCTAGACTAGTGCGCACTTCGCAGAACTAGCGAACAAGGGTTTTCTAGGCCGACGTAAATTTTGAGATTAGGGGTTGAATTCACGTAAGGAAAAGAGAATAGAAGGTTTACCAGGTGTTTAGGACTCCAATGAATCAAGAAACTTGGAGGTAGCACTTGGATCTTGGTGATCTAGGGTTGGTGATGAACTTGGAGGTGAATTGGTGATGAGGGACGAAACTTGGTGGAGATCTTGATCCTCTTTCGTTTCCTCCTCCTCTTCTTCTTGCTTGGGATCTCCTCCTCCTTCCTTGATGGTGGCTCTCCACGAACTAGGGTTTGGGTGGGGTGTAAAAGTGGCAAATAAATGTCAAGCCAAGGGGTGGGGTTGTTTATATAGAGGTGGAGGCTAGGGTTAGATGGATTTCGAGTTTGTGAGGAGTAGAGGCCGGTTTAGAGTCTCACATGGGCTCTAAAAGAGTTAGGCATGACGTCCCTAGGCCCACTTAACGTGAGCCCCAAGAAACAAGTCGTAAAACAAAAGATCAACTCGAAGTCGCGAAATATCGGACAAGTCCGAAAAGGACCGGACTAGTCTGAAAATGTCCAGAGAGAAAATCGGACAAGTCTAGCAAAAAATCGGACAAGTCCGACTTTAGTCAGAGAGAAGAATGGACATGTCCGCTGGGACACCGGACTAGTCCGAAAAAGTCCAGGGACTTAGCAAATTTTCAAGGATTCTTGGAATATCGGACTAGTCCACACATAATCGGACAAGTCCGAAAGTTTGCAGAGGCAAAATCGGACCAGTCCGCAACAAAAATGGACAAGTCCGTTTTTAGTCAGAGAGAAATCGGACTAGTTCTCAGTAAAATCGGACTAGTTCGCACTTTTCTGCATTTTAAGTGTGGTTTTTTTCCAAATAAATTTTAAACTTATTCCTCTTGTTGTGGGTTAATGTTAAACATGTATATGAGTGTATGCAAGGCATGATGCATGAAAATGAGGGTGTTACAGAACGTCTAGATCGTGCAGGAGGAGTTCCTGATGCTCAGCTTGGTGTTGCACCTGGTCCCGCGCCAAATTACTCTCCTGAAACTCAAGGTCTTCGAGTCGGGACTGCAGTCTGTCCTGGTCGGCCTCAGCCTAGGCCATCATCGCCTGCACTGCCACCTCTTGTTCGGCGACAGCAGCCTCCCTCTTGGCAACATCGGCTTCCTGACGACTCAGTTCCTCTCGACCGACATCAAGAGCGTGCAGGCGGGCGTCAGCGGCGTTGTTGGTTGCCATGGCGTTGGCCATAATCTTCTTGGTCAAGGCGTCTGAGGCCCTCACCAAGCGGTGGCTCACCTCAAGTTCCTTGCTCTCCTTCTGGTACTTCGCCATCGCCTCGGCGATCCTGGAACTCAGGAGACCCTCCCAGCCTCGGAGACACTCGCCCTCAGCACGCAACTTCTCCCACTCCGCGAAAAGAGCCACTTGCCCCCAGCGGAGGTTGGATTGCACCAGGAGGATGCTGGATTGCGTCAAATCCATGACGTCGTAAAGTCACTCTGGCTGCATTGAAGTCAGGGAAGGTCGTCTGGTGATCATCTCGGGGACCCATTCCTCCTGTAGCGGTGAAGGCGAGGCCACCAGCACTGGAGATGTTGCCCTCGAAGTCTGAGCAGGAGTTGTGGTGCCACCTGACAGCAGGTCCACCACCACTCAGAGAGCCGCTCACCAAATTAGTGGCAGTGGAGGTCAGACCCTCAGCCCCCAGAGTCGGCTCCGACATGACCTTTGCCGCGATTGCCAGAGGTGCCTCTGCCATGACGGCTGGAGGTGCCTCTAGCGTGACAGCCGAAGATGCTTCACTACCCACGCTGGGCACAGTCGCCGGAGCACCACTCCCCTGAACAAGCTTGGTAGGCTGCCCCGCTAGCATAGCCGTAGCATCCTCGGTCGCCTTCAAAGCACTTCCGGGCAATACCCCTAGTGGTAGGGGCCTCACAACAATTGACGTAACCCTGCAAATCGAGATCAAGCCCTGACCAATCAACATAGGCAGGCGAGACAGTAGAGCAAGCGTTGGCAAGAATGCCTTATCGACGTCCCCGAAAGCTCCAGCGAGCCTCCACTTTCGGTGACCCTAAAGTCGCGGGACCTGGCGATGGCGTAACAGGTGATGCCATCCCGGCTGAGCCTCCGCCAAAACCACCAGCAGTGCCGCCGCACTACATCGGTGCGCTTTCACCAACCCCAGCAGAGCCACTTCTTGAGCTGCCGACGATGTTGGCTCGAGGCCTCTTTGCCTGAGGCTCTGTAGGTGTGATGCTACCGGAGCCCCTATGGTGCCCTGGACCGCGCAGGCGACGGGGATGCTGGATGACGTACTGACCAACGACGGCGTTGAGCCGCCGCTTGACGGACCAAACCTACCCCAGAAGAACCGCTGATGCCATATACTCAAGAGGGGCGCGCTGGTGGATGCTAACTTGGAGCGAAGGCCACCTGTGGCAGCGCCCTCGGTGGCCACCGAGGGCGTTTTTCCTTCACGACCTTGACCACTAGGGCCTTCCCTTTGCCTACATCGTGGACTGGTTCCTTCCCCTTACCTACGTCAGGGACCAGCGCCTTGCCTTCCCCCCCCCCCCTCCCCAAGTAGTGGGCGCCTCCGCCGCCGCGGAGGCTTTGGAGCCTGAATAAGGTGTGGACTCCTCCGAAGAGTCGACGATGGCCAGGCCCCGGCTCTCATCGCCAACCTGCCACGGCGCATGACCAATCGCATCCAAGTTGGGCATCTCCTTCAGAACCTTCGTCCAAAGGTCTCGATCCGTGCAAAGTGGTGGGCAAGCCTGCAGCAGGTTGAAGACGTCGCCCGACAGCAGGTCGTCGCACGCCTTGGACATTGCTTCAAACACCTTTTTTGTGGTCGTCTCCGTGTCGCGACCCCTTCGCAACCTAGTACCATCTTGGAGCCCAAAGTAGAGCCATGCTAGGCAGAAACGGTGCTGGAGAGGGGCCAGACGGCGGCGAACGAAGTCGGCCATCACCGACAACTCCGACAGGCTGTGGTCCTCTAAGAATCAGATTTTGTCCATCACCAGCTTTTATGCCGCCTGAAGCTCCGAGCGTTCCTCCTAGGCTGCCTTCCTAATCGCCGGCCACCTAGTGGGCAAGACCATGCGATCGTGGGCATCAGCATGTATGACCACCCAGTCGCTCCTCCAGCCGGGCCACATCGCTGGGGAGAGCGGAGTAATGTACTTAAAGGGGTTGTTGCCCCGACGCTGGATGCAGGAAGTTGGCTTTGCTCTTCTTCTCGGTATGCCTCAGCAAAAAGAAGTGCCGAAACACCGGCACGCATGGGCACACCCCGACGAACATCTCGCAGAAATGCGAGAACACCGCCATCACCACCAGAGAGTTTGGCAACAGATGATGGAGCTGGAGCCCAAGGACTTCCAGGAGTGTCACAAGGATGGAGGAAACAGGAGGGACGAACCTGGAGTATGAGTACGCTTGGAAGAAGACGATCTCCTTCTCCCCTAACTCCAGTGGCAAGGAGTCGAGATGGATCAGATCCCGTCGTTCCTTGTCCTCCCAGCCAAAAAGCCGCCTCACGGGTGAGACATCCTCCATTCGGGAAGGAGGCAGAGCTGAGTTCATTAGAGCAGGGGGTTGACAACCTCAAGAATGGGCAGACACACAAGGAGGAGGTCGAAGGCTCGAATGCTTCGGGCGTGCGGAAAAAGGTAATTCCATTGCCCACAGAGGTACCTTTTTAAGGCACCCTAAGCTGCGTTTGGGCGAACTGTTCAAATTTGAGCGGGCTCCAAATCAACGGTCGTAACACGACGTCCATGATGAGCGGGCCCAGGCCCCCCGTCAGAAAAGTCGACCTGGGCAGTTCCCCGCCAGAGAAGGCAACCCGATAGTTCCCATAAAGACGGAGGTGAAAGCAGTAGAAGTGCAGCAGGTGCATTGGGAACCGTCGTGATAACGTCACAACGAGCAAAGATCCCGTCACCACAACCCCTCAACCAGAGAGGGACACGTGTTCGCAGCAATAGAAGAGCACACCGCTTTGACTGATCAAGACAAAATTAAAAGACCGCACGGGAAAATAGCATAAGGCCCCACCCTCGGGCTCATCCTCAACCCAAGATGGACCCAGGGGCCACTGTCGGTACCCAGCAGATCGGTTACCCTCGCGCACAAGCTAGAGCCAGCAGGGTGCCTAACCTCACAACAGAGACAAGGTCCGAGGGCGCCACGTGGATGAAGAAACATGGACCCGCCAGCCTCAGATGGGAAGACCGGGGTGCCCACGAGACATCCAAAAGGGAAGAGCTCAGATCCACCTTGATAACAAGCTCCCAGGCAGCCACGTGTCCAGCAGGACAAGACCCGACCTCCTCCGCTGGGGTGAGCTCCCAAGCTGCCACGTGGACCACAAAATCAAGACCTGGCCTCCCCCACGAAGGTGAGCTCTTAAGCTGCCACGTGGCCCACAAAGTCGAGACCTAGCCTCCCCCACGGAAGTGAGCTCCCAAGCTGCCACATGGCCCATAAGACGGGCGCGGCTTCCACCATGGCGGAGAGCTCCCCGCTGGCCGCATGGTCAGTCCACTTGCCCTTAGAAGATAGAAGGAGAGTTAAGAGGGTGGTGCGCCTTGTCTCCATCAAGCCTTGAAGATATGCAGCTTCCCCAGACGCATTGCGCGGCGCACGTCTAATGTCAGGTACCGTTGCGACTAATCGCATCACAGTGAAGGCGCCACAGAGCCTATCCAACTCCGCCAAGTGGGTAGCTTACGGCGCTAGAGATAGTTTGATGGGACATTCCCTGCCAATGTTAGCAACGGCGTGTGGGCTACTAACGACCTGGGCGACAAGATGGAGAGTCCTCAAGTCCTTGATCAGAGTAAGCTTACAAAAGAAGCCTTAGATCTTTAGGATAAGATCGCCCTGGGACAACTTCTCGGGCCCCAGGACCCCACTTGTAAGGCATCCGACCTTGACTACAAAAGGCTCGGACCGCCTCCGATACAAAGGACCAAACTCAGAATCCCAAATACACACACATACGCAAACACACTCACCAAGCAATACAATCCACCATGGAGTAGGGTGTTATGCTCCTTGCGGCCCGAACTACGTAAAAACAGCTGTCTAATACTCTTCCGCTAGAACACTAGTTTGAGGCCTAAGCCCTGCCGAACAAGAACCTCCACGAGCTACTCCTTAGTAGATCCGGAGGAAGTGTCGCATTGCCCTTCGACAACAACCAATTGAGATTTCACAAATATTATTAAAAATCCAGATTTTCATAATGTGTGCATATATGAGCTTGGAACAAGTTAAGCAATGAAAACATAAGACATATGTGCATTCTTTATGGTGGGGTGCAAAACTATGTGTGTGTGAGCAATAGTCGTGATGATAATGAGGTAAAAGCATAATCATAACAATAGCAAGCATATATGTAAATTTCAAAGCATAAACATAGATTGTACCATAGAATCATCACAAACTCCATAAGAATAACTTAGAACCATAATAAGAGCATAACAACAATTTTACAACCCAAAAGTAGCAGAATTTCAAAAGAAACACAATTGGAGCTCTCGTCTCTCAAACTACCGCTTGACTCCCCCTCCATCTCTCCCCCTTTGGCATCAAGGCACCAAAAAGAAGGACGGGAGGGATCTAGAAGTCGCCACACGCTCATTCCTCGCCGTCGGTGCTCTCATCGTCTTCATGTTCAGGCTGAGGAGGAGGAGGAGGAGCGGATCCACTCAAAGTGTCCCCAACGCCAAAATAGGCATGCTCGAAAGGGGGTAAAGGTGGAAGCTCAGAGAAGTCTGAAGCTGACTCATGAAAGATAATAGGAGATCCAACAGGCTTGATCTCCAGTTTCTAACAAATATTCTTGACATTTTCTATCACATACTTCATGTCTACCTTCCATACCTTGCTCAACTTATGAAGCTTCACTTCAGCCTTTATGCTGGAGTAAAAGATGGTGGCCAAGTACTTCAAGATGCCACTAGGAGACACTTTTTTAGGAGGGGCCCTAGTAGTGGGAGCAGTCCTTGCATCTCCTTGAGCTCTCCTCGGAGCCTCTTCACTTGACACAGGAGATGGAGAAGCAGGGAGAGTGGCTTGAGGAGGCTTCTAAGGCCTTAGAGGAGTATGCTCTACATCCTTCACGAACTCAATTCCTGTGACTTTCTCAATCGTAAACATCATATATGGTGCATAGCCATAGAAGCGGTTTGGTGCGCAGGAGATGTTCACCATATTATTCCAAATATAGTCAAAAACATGAAACTTTCTGTCCTTGCTGATCACCTTCATCAATGTCCTCAAATAGCCTTGTACACGTTCTGCATCTCCGTCTTTTGGAGCAATAGTCTTCCGGAGCACTCTATTTAGAACTATGAAGAATGGCTTCAAGTTCTTAGTGGAAGCGGGATTGAATTTCAGGCGAATGTCATAGAGGAACTTCATCTTGTCCTTCTCCAGGACGCCAATGTTGTGGATGAGAGCTCATTATTGCCAGTGTCTTCCAGGTGAAGCAATCTCGCAAACTCATCATAAGTCACGGTGTACTTGGATCCGTGAGTCATCCAAGTCACTTTCTCTTCTTCATCACTAGCAAAATAGCAGGTAGCATAAAACTGAGCAATGACTTCATCATTCTAGTTGTATCTGAAGGCAAACAAATCCTTCAGACCATGCCTCACAGCAGCCTCTACCACTTCATCGAAAGCACCACAGCTTTTTCTTTCAAAATGATTCCAGTAAATCCACTGGCTATGGACCACCGAAGTCTTCATCGTGAGATACACAGAGCTATAGTAGTCCGCGTGGAAGTTGCTCCAGAATCTTGCATCAACTGCCTTCCTAGAACTGCTGTAACAATCAATCATCTGGAGCTTTGAAGCTATATCGCTTCATTTGCCATTGAATCTTTCTTCATAGGGTCTCTGTTCCCCTGTCTTGGTGCATTTATCTGGTGGTGATCCCTTTCCCTTTGCCCTTAGCTTTGCGAGGAGCTGCTGGGCTAGGGCCAGCTGCATCCTTTCCATTGGATGCAGGCTTCTTGGCCACGACCTTTCGCTGCACCAGAGGTGGAATGGCGATGGGTCAGCGGCACAATTTTGCCGCTTTTTGCTTTGGCCTGTCGAGGACCGAAGCAGTGACTCTTGGTCCATTTCGGCCTCATAGTCGGAGATATCATCATTGGAGCTCGACATGGTCTTGACAAGAGGATTACACAATACGTGGATGAGGATTAATGGCAAGGCAATGCATTGAGTAGTTGGAACTTAGGGTTGAGTTCAGTCAAAAATTGTACTTGTCTGGTGCTAAAGTACGCACTAGTCCGGATAACCGAACTTGTCCGTACTTAGACCGGACTAGTTCGATGTTCAACTGCTCAAACCCTGACTAGCAAATCAATGGTGTTTCTCAATGCAAAAATAGCTCAAGATAGATGTAATACAACAAGGAGTCATGTATTAACAAGTGGAACTATGCTATTTGGTCCATAACACAAGAAATCGAAGGTTCTAGGGTTTTGGAGAAAGTTTACCAAAATCCTTCGATTCTTGAGGTTGGAGGTGTTGTTGGTGTGGACAAGTCCGTGGACCTCGATCCCCTTGCAATGAAGATCATTTTCCATCTCGAGTTGAAGACATTTGGTGGAGGAATCGCCAAATCACCTTGGGGGCGCTCGAGTGAAGAGAGAGAGAGAGAGAGAGAGTGTGAGGAACATTGTGAGGATGAAGGAGATTAGGATTTGGCGGCCCTAGGGTTATGGAGTCAAAAAATCGGACTAGTCTATGGTCAACTGGACTAGTCCGGACTACCAGATCTATGCGGACTAGTCTGCAGTGTGCGGACTAGTCCGGGTAACCATGGACTAGTTTGTGGTCACCAGAACATAAGCATTTAGCCCATTCTTATATATTCGAAGGTGCTTACAAAGAAAATAGGGGGCAAAACACACAAATAATTTTGATGAATATGATTAGTAAACATCCAACAATCAAGCTATGACCATAATTCACCAAGATCAAATAATGAACATAGTTTTTTGGAGAAAATTGAGAGAGATGATTTTCATAATACAATCAATAGATTTCAAAGATGGCATACAGGTATGCAAGTTTTCAAGCCACGTTTCGAGCATCAAGGACATTTAGTTCATTTTGGAGCTCGCAAAAACATTTTTCATCAAGTGGCTTGGTAAATATATCAGCTAGTTGTTTTTCGGTGTTGACATGGGAAATGGCTATGTCTCATTTCATTGAGTGGTCTCTCAAAAAGTGATGCCGGATGTCTATGTGCTTGGTCCTAGAGTGCTCAACGGGGTTATGGGCAATTTTAATAGCACTCTCATTATCACAAAGGAGTGGAATACGACTCATATTGTAACTGTAATTCCTTAGAGTTTGTCGCATCCAAAGGAGTTGTGCACAACAACTTTCGGTTGCAACATACTCTGCTTCGGCCGTGGATAAGGCAATGGACTTTTGTTTCTTGGAGGACCAAGAAACTAGGGATCTACCTAGGAATTGGCATGTACTGGAGGTACTTTTTCTATGTACTTTGCATCCGACATAATCTGCATCGGAGTATCCAATGAGATTGAACTTGGAACCTTTAGGATACCAAAGGCCAAGGTTGGGTGTATGAACTAAATATCGCAAGATTATTTTTAGGGCTGTCAAATGACACTCCTTAGGATTGGCTTGAAATCTTGCACACAAACATACACTCAACATAATATCAGGCCTAGATGCACATAAGTAAAGTAGGGATCCAATCATGGAGCGATATACCTTTTGATCCACGTTTGGTCCGTCTTCATTGAGATCCAAGTGTCCATTTGTTGCCATGGGCGTCTTTATAGGCTTTGCCTTGTCCATTCCAAACTTCCTGAGTATGTCTTGAGTATACTTGGTTTGGCTTATGAACGTCCCATCCTTTTGTTGCTTCACTTGGAATCACAAGAAATATCTCAATTCTCCCATCATAGACATCTCGAATCTATTTGTCATAGTCTTACTAAATTCTTCACAAAAGGATTTGTTAGTTGAACCAAATATAATATCATCAATATGAATTTGACATAAATATATCATTGTCAAAGTGCTTGGTAAACAATGTGTAATCAGCTTTGCCAATCTTAAATCCATTTTCAATCAAAAAATCACTAAGGCACTCATACCAAGCTCTAGGAGCTTGTTTGAGGCCATAGAGAGGCTTACACAATTTGAACACATGATCGGGGAATTCTTGATCTTCGAATCCGGAGGGGTTGCTCCACGTACACCTCCTCCTTGATTGGTCCGCTGAGGAAGGCGCTTTTCACATCCATTTGATAGAGCTTGAAATCATGGTGAGTAGCATATGCAAGTAATATTCTAATCGATTCAATCCTAGCTACCAGAGCAAAAGTTTCGTCGAAATCCAAACCGTCGACATTTGAATACCCTTTGGCCACAAGTCGCGCCTTATTTCTTGTCACAACCCCGTGTTTGTCTTGCTTGTTGCGGAAGATCCATTTAGTGCCGACGACATTGAACTTGGGCCTTTCAACAAGTTTCCACACCTCATTCCGTTTGAAGTTGTTCAATTCTTCTTGCATTGCCATCACCCAATGCGGATCTTTCAATGCATCTTCAACCCTGTGTGATTCCAAAAAGGATACAAACGAGTAATGTTCACAAAAATTAGCAATTCAAGATCTAGTTGTTACTACCTTTAGGATGTCACCGATTATGTTGTCGACGGGGTGATCTCTTTCGATGCATTGGTGTACTCTTGGATGTGGCACTTGTTGTCTTGAATCTTCATGGTCATCTTCTTCTCCCCATAGATGGTTGTCCTCATTGATTTGTTGGTCACCTTGATCTTCATGAGGTTGATCTTGTGTAGAAGCTCCCCCTTGATCATTTACCTTCGCTTGTGTTTCATCTTCTTCATTTGCATTTGGAGGTGGCGCTTGTGGTCGAACATCGCCCAACGCCATTCTTCTCAACGCTTGACATGAAGCTTCTTCTCTATCTAACACACATTGATCAACTTGCTCTTCTTGAGAGCTGTTAGTTTCATCGAACACTACGTCACATGCTACTTCAACAAGTCCGGAGATCTTGTTGAAGACACGACAGGCGTAAGAGTTCGAATCATAGCCAAGCAAGAAACCTTCATCGGACTTTGAAGTGAACTTTGAAGTCCTAGGGTTCTTGTTCAAAATGTAACATTTAGAACCAGAAACTCCAAAATAGGAAATATTCAACTTGTTACTGGTGAGTAGTTCATATGACATTTTCTTGAGTAGGCGATGAAGATAGAGTCGGTTTATGGCGTGACAAGCGGTGTTAACCACTTCAGCTGAAAACCAATCTGAAGTCGTGTACTCATCGAGCATTGTCCTCGCCATCTCAATTAGGGTTCGGTTCTTCCTTTCAGCTACTCTGTTTTGTTGAGGGGAATATGGTGCTGAAAATTCATACTTTATTCCTTCCTCGTCTAGGTATTCCTCAACCTGGGTGTTCTTGAACTTCGTGCCATTGTCACTTCGTATGTTCTTGATCTTCAATGAAAATTCATTTTGGATATGCTTGAGAAACTTCTTGAGGGTTCCTTGAGTTTCTATCTTATCATGCAAAAAGAAAACCCACGTGAAGCGCGAAAAATCATCAACAATTACTAAACCGTATTTGTTACCGCCGATGCTTATTTAGCAATTGGACAAAATAGATCCATGTGAAGTAGCTCGAGCGGTCTTGTTGTTGTCATGACATTCTTCGCGGGATCGGGTGCACCTACTTGCTTCCCGGCTTGGCACGCGCTACAAGACCTGTCTTTCTATCTTATCATGCAAAAAGAAAACCCACGTGAAGCGCGAAAAATCATCAACAATTACTAAACCGTATTTGTTACCGCCGATGCTTATTTAGCAATTGGACAAAATAGATCCATGTGAAGTAGCTCGAGCGGTCTTGTTGTTGTCATGACATTCTTCGCGGGATCGGGTGCACCTACTTGCTTCCCGGCTTGGCACGCGCTACAAGACCTGTCTTTCTCAAAAACAACATCCTTCAAACCTCGGATGTGATTGCCCTTAAGGAGTTTTTGAAGATTCCTCATACCAACATGTGCTAGCCGTCTATGCCACAACCAACCTATATTGGTCTTTGCAATCAAACATGTGTCAAGTTCGGCTTTATCTTTGTTCAAGTCATCAAGATAAAGCTTTCCCTTTAACACACCCTTGAATGCAACCGAGTCATCACTCCTTCTAGAGACGGTCACGCCCTCATTAGTAAACAAGCAATTATAACCCTTGTCACATAATTGAGATATGGGCAGTAGGTTATAATCTAAGGAATCGACATGGGAAACATGAGGAAGAGTGTGTTGAGGCGAAATCTCAATTTTACCGGTACCGATCAGCCTTCCTTGACTGTTGTCTCCAAAATAGATGCCTTCGCTTGGATCTTCACTTACTTCATATTCAACAAACATCCTTCTTTCTCCGGTCATGTGGTTGGTGCATCCACTATCTAGCACCCATTTTGCTCAACCGGAGGAGTAGGCCTGCAAAAACAAATTACGCCTTGGTTTTAGGTACCCAAGCTTGCTTAGGTCCTTTGAGATTAGTTACAAGTGATTTGGGCACCCACACATGAGACTTGGTGTTCCCATAGCGTGGCCCAACATGTTTAGCATAATCTCTACCAAGTTTACTTCTCATGAGAACATATGATGCGTCAAATGTTCTAAACAGTAGTTGTTGTTCATATGTGTTAACATTTTTGGACTTATCAACATTATTAGGCTTTCTAGCTTGAGTGCAGTTTCCCTTGACAAAAGCAGTGCATTCCTTGTTATTCTTGTGGCTTCTAGCATTTTGCTTTTCACCATAAGAATACCCAATGCCATATTTGACACTAGGAGGTCTTGTGACCAAGTATGCACTGCGTGCATACTTGACCTTCTCCTTGTCAAATATGCCACTTCGGGAAGGATGTTGGTCCTTTGTCAAGTTTGACTTCTCCTTCAAGTTAGTGTCAATTTTAGCACATGCACAAGTAATAGTAGTTTTAGATTTTAAGTGTTGAGAAGGTGAGCTTCAAGAGGATGAAGGGTCACTTTGCTTGAGTTACTCAACTTGTACCTCAAGGATCTTATTAAATTTGGTTAAGTTAGCATGTTCATCCTTGATGATTACATTTGAGTCGCTTAACTTTAAGCAAGCTTCCTTACTTGAAGCTAACTCAAGTTCTAGTGACTTGTTTTGCTCCTTCTCTAGTTCAACGAGCTTTTTGATCTTAAGATATTTCTCCTTTTGAAGGATAATCATATCTTCTTGGCGATCAACAAGCTCCTCCTTATCAACAAGCTTATCCATCAAGAATTTCATTTTTGCAGCTGTTTTCTTATCTAAGCCAACAAGCATATCTTCATCATCACTATAAGTATCACTATCACTATAGAAAGAATGTGAAGAGGAAGATTTAGTGGTTACCTTTCTTTTACCTTCTATTTCCATTAGACATGTGTCGTTGTCATTCCATGCGCCAACAGTTGGGAAGAGTGTGGATTTCTTGGTTGTCTTCTTGAAAGCTATGCTAGACATCTCCTCTTCCTCTTTGCACGAGGACTCATCATTGGAGTCCCAGTCCTTTCCTAGGTGCGCCTGTCCAATTTGTTTTTTTCTTCTTGAACATCTTCTTGGGTTGAGGCTTTGTATCCTTGGTCTTCTCATTGTTTTATTCATAAGGACAATCAACTGTAAAGTGGTTGTATTCACCACAGTTATAGCAAGCGCGCCTCAACTTTGGTCTTGATTTGTCTTTGTGTCTTCTTCCATTTGATCTACCACCTTGTCTTCTTTTCATCATGTTCTTGAATTTCTTCGTAAAATGGATCGTATCTTCTTCATCTATATTGCTGCTTTCGTCGTCGCTGTTCTCTTCTTGTTGAGCTTCTCGAGCTTCTTTTAACATAGGCTAGCAAGTGGACGTCAAAGCGACTTCTTTCTTCTTTGCCGAGGTGAGGTCGGCTATCTCTTTGATATGTTTTGCTTGCTTCTCCATCATCTCAAAATCGATGATATTTGCAAGTAATTCATTTGGGGTCATTTTTTAATACTCGGGGCTTTCTCTAATCATCGAACATAGAGTCGTTGCGAGGCATGAAGGCTCTGAGAATTAGCTTCACCACCTCGTGATCATTCCACTTTTTGCTTCCATAGGCTTGAACTTTATTGATGAGAGTCTTCAACCGATTGTACATGTGTTGCGGTGACTCATCTTCTTCTATGGCGAATCTTCCCAATTCGCCTTCAATCATTTCAATCTTGGCCTCTCACACATGACGATCACCTTCATGTGAAGTTTGTAAAGTGTCTCATATCTCTTTTGCAATTTTGAGTCCATCCACTTTGGTAAACTCGTCTCGACTCAATGAAGAAGTTATGACAGCTGCAGCTTGAGTGTTCCTATGAATCACTTGTTCTTGACTTGGTGTGAGCTCTTCATCGTCCTCCGAGATATCTATCCCTGTACATAATATATGTCACAAGCTGGGGTTAAGTGATATTAGATGCATCTTCATATTTTGCCTCAACATTGAGTAATTATTGCCGTCAAAGTATGAGGCTTTCCCTAGAGGAATAGACTTCCCTAAGGAAGAAGGCACTCTCCAAAGGGAAGATAAAGATCGATGATGAGAAGAAGAAGGGGAGTAGTCACACTGACTACTCCTGATATCGTTTGAACTATGATTTGTTCAAGTGTCTCCTCATCATCATCCTCGAAGTCTTTGATGGCGTCGAGGAGCTTCTCCAACTTCTGAGTCCTTTCATCCTTAACCTTCTCTTGGTTGAAGTTCTTGTGCGCATTCTTGATGTCCGACATCTTCTCTTCGAGCGATTAGTCTCTTTTTGAAGAACCTTGCTTTGATACCAATTGAATGTAGCCTAGAGGGGGGTGAATAGGCTTTTTGAACTTTTGTCGAAACATGAAACACTTAGCAACCTGATCAAACATCGAAAAATCGAACTAGTTCGGTAGTGTGCGGACTAGTCCAGTGTGTGCGGACTAGATCGATCAAGGTCGATCGATGATTTTGATCCAAGTACTCTATGCAGCGGAAATTGAGTTATAAATAGAGTGTATTGCTTCAATGAAACTAGATATGACACAAGTTAACTTTAGTTTCAAAGTTTTAACATAATTTGAACAAGATTGAGCAAACCCTAGATTGCAATGGATAGTAAAAACAAGAGCAAAGGACACAACGATTTTATCCCATGGTTCGTTTCCACAGACGAAAGCTACGTCCACATTGAGGAGCCCATGGAGGACTAGGTCTTCACCAACCCTACCCTCGTCGAATCGCCACAGAGGCTGATTCTCTTCCACTAATAACAAAGGGGGTAAATAACCGTGTTCAAGGGGCCTTCTCACAAGTTGAGGGCTCCCCAAGATTTACAATTCAAAACACCACCAAACACACTCGAAAGATAGGCAATAAAACAGCAAGAGTATGTGAGAGAGTCAAACCCAAGAGCTCAAGACGTGAAGAATGTGTCTCTCCTTTGATCTATGGTTAATACTCAAGGATTTGATCTTTCTTGTGTTGGATTGTGTGGAGAGACGTGTTTTCTGGGCTCTTGGAAGGTGTGACAGCGCAGGGGGTCGAGAGAGATTATAGTAGGGCCGTGCACATCTATTTATACTAGGGTTTCCAAAGGTTACCATTAGGGTTTACAAAGTACGGACTAGTCCGTGGTAGACTCCGGACTAGTATAATGTGCGGCGTGTGGGAAACTCTAAGTGTCCTGAATTATCAGACTTATCCGGCAATTGGCAGACTAGTCCGATTTTGTCTCTGGGGATGTTCGGACTGGTCCGACACATATCAGACAAGTCCGGCGTTGTGAATCCCTTAGTGATTTGAGGACAAGTCTGCACTTAGAGGACTTGTTCGATTTTAGTCAGAGCGGTTATCGGACTAGTCCGGATAATATCGGACTAGTCCGTTGTCGTGAAATTTTGAGGGGCTTAGGACAAATCAAAAATTTGGGGAACTTGTCCGAAGTTGGTCAGTGAGGATTTCGGACTAGTCTGTGGAATATTGAACTTGTTTGATATTGATCAGAGGTATTATCGGACTAGTCCAAACTTTATCGGACTAGTCCGTTGCAGACATGTCCGCACTGGGAGGACTTGTCTAATCGTGGACAGAGAGATTAACGGACTAGTCCGGGGAATATCGGACTAGTCCGGACCTGTGTAAACTTGTGCAATTAGAGTGTTTTCTTTTTCTTGAGCTCTTGGGGTGTGTTTCTCCAACACACTCCATACACGAAGAGTATTCTATTCATCTCTTGAGCTCTTTTCAACTTGATTCCTCACACTCCTTTCTTTTTGCGCTTTCTTCATGATGTCATTAAAACCTGTGCTCATCTCAACAATTTTGTTAGGATCTCATTTGTTTGTCATAAATCAACCAAAACCCACAAGGGATGCCTAGATACACTTTCAACCATGTCCAAGAGGCCGCTCAGGAGAAGAATCGTCGGAAAGAGATGATCCATCAGGAGAAGAAGGCGTATCCGGAGAGGCAGGCTGAGCTGGAGAAGCCGAAACACTAGAAGATGACTCAACTGGAGTACATAGCTCATCAGAAGAAGATGGCACATCTGAAGGGGGCACAACTCATTGAGTGTAGACCTGTGTTATAGGAGCCTTCAAAGTGTAATCGGGAACCAAAGAACAAGGCTCCAAGGAAGAAGTGGAGACTATCAATCATGACATGGAGTGTGAAGAGGGTACACTAGCAGCGGGAGCATTTGGAAAGAACAGAAATGAAATAGGATCAACTACAGATGCAAAAGAAGCATCAGAAGAAGGACAAGGATAGAAAGGACGTTATTGACGGCTCCTAAGATATACTAACAAATCATCCCCGGCAACAGCGCCAAAAATGCTTGTTGGTATTTCTTGACACCACAAATCACCTCCGGTAAAGAGATGAGATCCGCAAGTGCACGGAAGATAACGTTGTAGCATTTCACCCGTGAGTATTCTCAAGGGTATCATATTTATCCCAAAGGAATGTAATGGAGTAAAGTATATACTACTCTTATGGTCAAGCTATGGGATACCAATCCATTATCCGGACAGGGGTAAGTTGATAATAGGGGTATTGTGACACACACCTAGGCAATCTATTCTAAAGGGTAAAATGGGTCCTAGAGGGAGATTGGATTGAGAGTTAGAGAGTTGCTCCTACAATGCTCCTAATACATATACATAGCCTAAGGTAGATACTAATAGTCATGTCAATGATGAATTCCTATGCAATGCTATTCAACACATCCGGCACGGGCTTACCCCTAGCAACACTAGGGCGACTCCCGCCAAGAGCCTGTGGCATAGCCGAACGTGGAGGATTACAAAGGACAGATAGGGATGTCACCACCTACTGCCTACCTCTTCAATCTATGGGTCTACGAGACATCCAACACTATTTAAATACCCTAGCACCATGCTAGCATACTAAGCAAATACCTTAGGAGCCATGGCACAAGCCATCATAAGGCAATGACTAACCTAAACATCGTTGAACCAACGTTGAAGCATAGCATAAGTCATTCGTATTAACATAATCATATCATAACTACATAGACTATAGTGGGGGTCTATAGTGTTTATGACCATAAGATGTGATCATGAGAGTGAAATCATAAAGACTATACCTTCCACATACATGGACTCCACAATCAAATAAGAAACGCTTTGTCCAAGTATACGTATAAAAGAAGACTAAATATAATATCTTTATTGAGCACAATGTCACAAATACAAGAAGGAATACATAAGCCAAACCTTTTCCAATGTGGAATTGGGAAGAGAGACTCCTTCTACTCCTTTCCCAATTTGGACTTGGGACTAGAGGCTCTCCTCTCTACATCCTAACTCCTCTAAGGACTATGGAAGATAGTGTATACAATAGAATGATGCCCAAGTGGTGTGTGTTGAAGTGAGGGATAGGGGGTCCTATTTATGCTAGTGTTGAAGTCGGTTCCCGCCACCAAAAGCGCACGAATCAGTCACCATTGACTCCATGGAGCCGGGAGGAGCCAACACGTGGAGGTTGACCGAGTTTGGTGCAAAGACCAGGTCGGCCGACCCCCTAGTTCGGTCGACCTGGTCATTGCACCGTTTCTCGTGTGCTTTCTCCAGGTGGCTGTCAGGTGGGTCCCATTGATGTATATGGGTGATACACCGTTGGATCTCCTCGGATACTTCTGTTTGTGGGCCATTTGATCCATGGGATGCCACGTGTTGTCGCTTGATTGGCTGGGATGATATTTTATAGGATTGGTCCCTCTACATTTCCTCATTTCCTACATAAAATGCTGCATACACATATTTCTCCATGTCCAAGTGGAATTGGGATAGATAGAAAGGTGATATGTGCAAGAAATGACAAATCCTTCACATAACTGAGTTAAATTGACGGATGAAATTGGTATATAACAGCCGTCAACAGACGTGTCTCATCAAAGACAACATCTCGTGAAATGCTCATCCGTCGACCAATCGGATCCCAACAACGATAACCCTTATGCTCCGAACTGTACCCTAAGAAAACACACTCAACCGACTGAGTAGTCAGCTTAGTACGCTCACGAGGTGCGAGTAGCACGTAGCACACACAACCAAAAAGATGAAGGCTAGTGTAATCAGGCGTCTTGCCCATAAGATGCTCAAAAGGAATCCCGCTTTTAAGAGCAGACGAGGGTTGAATGTTAATCAAGTAAGTGGTAGTAGAGACAGCCTCAGCCCAAAAATGAGGCAGAACAGAGGAAGCAATGAGAAGAGTACATGCTGTCTCGAGTAGGTGACGATGTTTTCGCTCAGTAATGCCATTCTAAGCGTGAGCACCAGGACAAGAATATTGTGCAAGGGTACCTTACTCAGAAAGAAAGTCTCGAAGAGCATGAGAAATGTACTCACCAGCAGAATCAGCTCGAAAGATATGGATAGGAGTCTCAAAATGAGTGTAGACCATAGCCGAAGGACAAGGATCGAAAGGACGTGTCTCATCAAAAACAACATCTCGTTAAATCCTCATCCGTCGACCAATTGGATCCCAACAACGATAACCCTTATGCTCCGAACTGTACCCTAAGAAAACTAAAAGTACATCTAGGCATCCCCATGGGTTTTGGATGATTGATGACGACAATTAAGAGGCTAATGAGCTAAAGTGATCTTAAGCACAGGTACGAGGATTGAAATGTGATGAAAACCCTAAAAAAGGAAATGGATAAAACGGGCGTCAAAGATTCAAGCGTAGAAATTAGGGTTTCTATGGTGTTGAGCTTATATGAGATGTGTCATGCGAGAGGGTAGATGTATCATGTGCATTGAGATCATACCAAGGGGCTCAGAGTTGTGGTTTAGTGAAACACCTAAGTGAGAAGCCAAAAATGAGAGAAACTCTAGGAGGCCGGACTAGTTCGGCCAGGCAGACAAGTCCGTTTTGAGACGGACCAAACGTCCTGGAGTGAAGTTGAGTGAATTTGGAGCTAAGTCCGAGAAGTTCGGACTTGTCCGTTTTTGGACGGACCAAAGCTCTCTAGAAATATTCGGACTTGTCCGTTTGGGTACGGACTAGTCCGTTTAAAACTTAGTGAGATAGACCGAGAGAAACCATAGAGGGCCAGACTAGTCTGCCCCTGTGGCTGGACTAGTCCTGGCCAACCCAGAAGAGTCCGTTTGGGATGGACCCAATGGTTCTGTTCCACTTTGGACTAGTCCGTTGTTGACCGGACTAGTCCGTTGTCTAGTGACCGTTTGTATTTGGAAATATGGAGGGTAGCATGACGATCGTCGCTCAGTGTGGCAGTTGTCAGGAACTGACCAGAGGTCAGTGGTCCCATAAGGCCGGACTAGTCTGGACCCAAAGGCCGGACTAGTCTGATCCCAGAGGCCGAACTAGTCCGCCCTTCTGCTGAGGTCAGCAGAAGGGGCTCGAGACCCCTATAAAAAGGGGACCCCCGGGCTCAGTTGAACAAGTCTTGAACCCTAGCACCGCCAATGCATCCTAGAGCCTTCCAAAGCCTTCTACTCGTCCTACTAACCCCTTACGAGCAAATCTTGAAGAGATTAAGGTTTGGGGAGGAGAGTAAAGGAAGATCATCGCACTTTGGCTCTCGGTTTGATCTCTTGCACATTGTGTTGTGTTTTGTGGCTTGTGTGAGTTGAGCTTCGCGTGCTCCTCATTGTATTGATTAGTGGGAGGCTCAAGTTGTGAGTAGCCCCATCAAGCTTTGTGACTGGCCATTGATATAGTGGAATCCAAGCCAGCCATCGTGGTGGCTTGGTGAGAGAAGGGTCAAGTGAGACCCGATCCTTGTGTGGACTTCTCAACGTGGATGTATTGCTATTAGGGTTGTGAACCACGTGATAAATCTTGTCTCACTTGTCTTTCACTTTTCGTGATCACTAGTATTGCTATTAGGGTTCATATTGCTCTTATTGCTCTTCACTTTGATCATTGTTGTAAACTTGCAATCTAAGTGTTTAAACTTCACAATCTGAGCTTTACTAGTTTACCACACATTGCTTATTTCCTCGGTGAACTTTAATTCCGCAAATAACATGTAGAAGCCAAGTTTAGGAATTTCACCCTGTGCTGAGTGGACTAGTCCGACCCTGTGCAGACTAGTCTGGCCACATGAATTTAATTCTATTTGATTATGTCATTATAGGTATTATTGCCTATTCACCCCCCCCCCAGGCGACTTTCAAAAACACACCCAAGCGACTGAGCAGTCAGCTTAGTACGCTCACGAGGTGCAAGCAGCACGTTGCACACACAACCAAAAAGATAAAGGCTAGTATAATCAGGCATCTTGCCCGTAAGATGCTCAAAAGGAATCCTGCCTTTAAGATCACACGAGGGTTGAATGTTAATCATGTAAGTGGCAGTAAAGACAGCCTCGGCCCAAAAATGAGGCGGAACAGAGGAAGCAATGAGAAGAGTATGTGCTGTCTCAAGTAGATGACGATGTTTTCGCTCAGCAACACCATTCTAAGCGTGAGCACTAGGACGAGAATATTGAGCAAGGGTACCTTTCTTAGAAAGAAAGTCTCGAAGAGCATGAGAAATGTACTCACCAACTGAATCAGCACGAAAGACAAGGATAGGAGTGTCCAAATGAGTGCAGACCATAGCCGGAAAAGACTTATAGATAGAGAATGCCTCACTATGATGTTTCATGAAGTAAACCCATGTGTGGCGATAAAAAACATCTATAAAAATGATAAAATACTGATGCCCTCCTTTGGAGACAAAAGGAGCAGGACCCTAGACATCTGAATGAACAAGGTCAAAACGATGCTGGGATACTGACTCACTAGAAGGATAGGAAAGTTGAATCTGCTTCCCAAATCGACAACCCTGAAACTGAGCTAACAACTCAGATCCTGAAATTGATCCTAAAACACCACGGCAAATCAAGGCGAATAGACGAGAGCCACAAATATGTCCTAAACGATGGTGCCACTTAGCAAAAGACGAGGTAGATAGAGCATCAAAAGCGAAGTTTACACGACTAGCAGGCGTAGAGGAAGGAAGATGAAGCCAGTAAAGATCCCAGAGGTGCTATGAATCGCGACGGCGACGACCAGAGCCAACAAGCTAACCCGTATGATGATCAACAACAAAACAAGAATCAGAATCAAGAATCACTCGACAACCATGATCAGTGAGTTGACCAGCAGACATAAGCTGCATGGTCAGATTAGGAACATAGGAGATATCATGAACATTAAAAGAGTCAGATAAAAGAGTGCCTTTTCCAAGAACCAGAAGTGAAGAACCATCGATGGTTTGAACAGTGAGAGAATGAGACGAATGACTCAGAGATGACAAACAGGTGGAGTAAGGAGTCATATGAAACGAAGCTCCAGAATCAAGGATCCATGGGCGATTACCTGAATGAGAAATGGAAGGTGGTACCTCAGAGGAAGACGGAGAAGCAGCAGCAGAACCTAAATGTGCAGAAGGCTAAGTCACAATACTAGCAGCTCTTGACGGTATAGAGGCAGCAAGGCGACGAAGAAGCATAAGCAACTGTGCATCTGTAGTAGTAGAACTCTCCTGACATCCTCCAGTACCAGCACCACCGGCATCTTGTAAAGAACGGCAAACTTGAACACCAGCAGTGGATCAAGAAGTCAAAGAACAAGCAGGCAACACAGTAGAGGTCCGTAAGAAGCCAACATCATGAAGACAAGTCAACTCCACCTGATCAAAGAACTTCTCCACTATAGCATCTTTCTATCATAACAACTGCTCATGAAGAAAAACAGTAAGAGAGGTAGACTGGCTTGTAGGCTTGTAACAACGACGAAGAAAAGCCCACATCTGGTGTGAGTACTCAAACTCAACAATATTAGCAGCCAAATGATCCTCCAAACTAGCATCAAGAAAAGAACTAGCTCGAGCATCATCATCCAACCATATCCTGTATAAGCTGAAGTGAGACTCGTAGTAAGAGAGACGAGTCTCAAAATCTATAGCCAGCTTCTTCTTCTCATCATCGGTGGCCTTATCTGGAATGACAGGCTGTGAAGGAGCAGCAGGACAAGGTGGGCAGTTGAAATCGCCCGTAAGAAACTCCCAAAGACGCAGACCACACATATACAAACGAATGCGGGTTACCCAGTCACAATAATTTGTGCCATTAACAAACACTGGACATCGCAAGACTAGGACACCACCCGATGAAGAAGTCATCGTGATGAGTTGACAGGTGACGGCTAGAGTGCAAAATAATTAGCAGCAGGCGACAGTGAGAGCGGAAAAGAGAAGGCGGCGCAAGCTGAATTTTTTTCTTTTTTTTTTCTTTTATTCTTTTCTATTCTTTTTTTTTTATGTTAGGGTTATTCCCTAACAAATAGAATCAAAGCACCAAAGGCGGTGCAGCAACTCACGAGGCAAGATCCAGAGGCATCGGAGTGATGATCCACAAGAGCAACCCAAATAGTTAGGTTCCAGAAGAGTGAGGAAGCAGAACTCTGCAACAGAGGACCATGCACCAGGCCACCAGCCCACACGAGCCCTGGAGCGGACAGATCAAGGTGCTGCAGCACGACACTGAGGATAAGCACGATCAGAATTTGGGCGCAGTAGTGGGCGGATCGACGACGGGCAGAAAACGTGCGGCACGTGAATAGTGATGGCGATGGCCCCGAGGTCGAGGATATCAGCAGCGGGCGTCGATCGAGATGCTGGGTGATGGGGAACAAAGCACGCCACAGATAGTGAAGATCCAACGATGCACGATGAAGCACCGAACTGACGGGAAGGCGCAAAGAAAACGCCAGAATCGACTAGGGCAGTAGAGAAACCCTAGAACCTCGCTCTGATACCATGTTATGAATAATGCATGTCTTATTATGAGGGCCATAGGCACCAATATATAGAGTTACTGGAGAAGACAAATATATAGAAAACCCCTCACGCAGGGGGGAAAATACAAAAGGAAAATATCAATCTCCTATATCTCTAACACACAACACCTCCCCATGATGATTGTATGGAGTAAGTTTCTCGATCTCCTAGCTCGAAAATTAAGGGGGGAAGATGTGCGCTCAAATAACTTAAGTATTCTATCACCAACCACTCACTACAGGAAACGCGAAGAATTACGTCGGCCAGCACAACTTACGTCCACCAACCAACGTAAGTTGAGTAAATTACATTGGTGCCTTGTAACCGACGTAATTTAAATAAATTATGTCGGCTTCGGTGCCACGACCGACGTAAGTAATGAATCGACGGCAATAAACGGATACTAACATCGGCCGTGGCCCGTAGCCGACGTAAGTTAAATACCCGACATGTAAAAGCCCAAATTTCCAAAATTCAAAGTTCAGTTAGGACTAAAAATTTTGAACGGTAAAGTGAATTAAAAAGTAAATGAGAAAAACAAATTAATTCAAACCCCAAATGAGTTAATTTGTCTATGGGGACCGGAGTCCACACTTTCTAGGAATCGCATTGGGTGGTGTCGTGTGATGCGACACCCAACAGTAAGGAACGCGTATTACATAAATCATTTGCTGAAATTTACAAAGATATTCAGTTTACAAATAGTTTATAAAAATAAACTATAGCAGAAGATAAGATTAAAACTCTCGTACTCCAGTCTAATAAGCAAAAGAGAAGCCGTCCAACCCACGTACGCTCCTCACTAGCCACGAAAACCAAACAGCAGCGGCATGGTTCCCACATGAGTATATTACTCGGAGAGTCCCGAGTCTCATCGGACAACCATAATCATAAGCATAGAGGTTAGTATCTGCAAAACAACTTATATAGCAACCGTGAGCACGAAGACTCGGAAAGACTTAACAGTCTCACATAAATATGAAACTCTACATGAGGGTAAAGACATAAACATAGGATGGCAGATTTGCATAATGGACTCTCCTAAATGTAGGTCCTTATTTTCAGATTTGTAGCAGCAGCTTAAACCTTGTGCGGGGCAACATCGTAACTCCACAATCAAAAAAGAAATGCTTCATCAAGATGCTGCATGCCCAAGGTGGAAGTTAAATTTAGTGAGCACTATACTAATACATACAAAATGGCAATACCATGATAATATAATGTTCATAACAGTAGCAATTAATTCTCATCTCAAGTGCAAGTATGTAACTATGTCACAGCTCGGTGAACAAGTGGTACTCACATCCGCAAGGGACGGTGATTCGAATCAATGATACCCAGAATACACGACATATACGCCCGTACTGGAAGTCACATCGGTGCACCCCACGGACGTCGTACGCAGCCGCCTTTCTAAAGTTCCGCCCAAGTTGAATCGATTCAATCGTCTAGGACAGTATCCCCACTCACGGTGCACCCTTCCATAGTGAAGATGTCGTGAGCGAGTTTCCGTCCATTGTGTTGCGGTCGAAAGCCAGAGGCGATCGAAAAAGTCTCAACAAAAGCTTCCCAGGGTACATCGGTTTCCTGGACCCCATATATCCAGTATGACTCTGGTATAGTTCAAACTTTCTGAGCAAGGCGGCATATGGATCGGTCCTTAACAGACACAGGCAGGACTACATACCCAAGACCACGTCTTGGTGCATCCTACGCCCCTACCCGTTCTCATTTTCAGATTACTACTTCATTCTCTTTGAACCAATCCTGTGTGAAAAAGTCCTAGCCATGCGAGTAGATTCCAACTACTCGACTTCTACCGAAACCTATAAAACATTTTGCATAGCATAGTCTACACGATGACTTGACAACTAACCAAATACTCTATAGGTTTATCTGGTCATGCAAGTGGTCACCTTCCCCTAATGCACAATACTCACCCTATACATAGGTGATACAAATCAAAATTTCATAATAGCGCTTAAATGCAAATCGGGGCTTGCCTGGTTGCGAGACGGTATTAAAGTTAATCCCCAGAGGGATGACTTCAAGTAGCTCCAGGGTCCTCTTGAGCTCGGCAACCGATATGCAAAGAATTATGCAAGTTAATCAATATCGGCATTATGATATAGTTTAATGGAAAGACAGTTAAGTATATTAATTTAATACCAATGGTTCTGAAAACATTACAGGGGACGCAAGCAACTATGGGGAAGATCTGTACCAAAAATTGGAGATGTTCAAGGAATCTTGTTGTCTCTAAAATTCCAACAAGTAAAAGCTTTCTTTGAAATTTGGTTGTAATTCTGGAGGTCTATCATGGCTACCAGTGGTTTTACCATACAGAGGGGGTCTCACTGGTTCTACTAAAATTAGTTTCATAATTTTCTAAGCATTATACTGTGAGATATTGAATTTAAAAGTTGGGATAATTTACTGAAATGTTTCTGTTGTTTTTGCGTTATCCTATGACCAGTTAGGAAAATCTTCAGATTTAACTAGGTTAATAAAGTCCAATTAAGCTGAACTTTTACAGTCACTCCGAGACTTACTAAATAACATTTTGGCAAAATTTTAGATTTTTCTATGAAGTTAATCAGCAGATAAAAATCAAACATAGTTTTGCCTTAAAGAGCTCTACAGGAAAATCTAGGGATTTTCATGAGGATTGGTTTGTAGTTCTGGTTAGTGTGGATAAAGATAAAACCAACAAAGTTGGTTTGACAAATTTTGAATCTTTATACTGAGCGATATTCAATTTAGAAGTTTGCACAAGTTTCTATACAATTTCTAAATGAATTTGGCTATTTTGATGTGCATAAAGAAGACACAGGTGATCAGACCGTGTAAATGAAGTCTAATGAACCTGAAATTTTTACTGGAGTTCAAGGATATTCAAATTAAGGTTGTGGAAAAATTTGGTAATTTCCAAAGAGCATAACTATAGGAATTAATTCTATAAGAATTTTGCTTATTTGAATTATAGAGAAATTCATATGGACTTTCACACAAATCCAAGTGTACCAATGGAAATTAATATTCATGCTGGTTCTAACCAAATTTATTTGGGAATTTTTGGACAAGTATCCTAGGAGTTATAGATTTTCCAAGTTGGGGCAAAATCTAGAATTTAATTTACATGGGAAATATTTGAATAAAGGGAGGGGCCCACAGGTTTAAAATGGGCCAATTGCTGGGCGGCAACAAGGAGGGTTACTGCGTTAAACGCGTGGTCACAAACGATCCCCGAGCCGCAGCTGATCCGGGCGCACCGTTTCTTTGGCTGACAGCCGGGGCCCGCAGGGTTCGTCTTCTACCTCGCGACACTGTCGGTTCCGGCGGCGCTCGGCGTCGCCCGACGGAGGCCCCTTGCCGCAGCCCGCTCCAGGGCACGGCGGCACTCCAATCTCGCCACCGCCACCTAAAATCAGACGAGGAACACGGAGGTGCAGTCCTCGACGGTGATAGGTGGCCGGAAATGGCAGCGCGATGGCAACGGCGGCGATGAGCGTTTCGGCCATACTGGCCGAGCCCTACGGTGGCTGAAACTGATCGGGAAGACCTCGGGAAGATTCATGGAAGCATGGGGAACAAGAATCTGGTCATAAGAGGGAGAGAAAAGGCTTGGAAACTGGTGGCGATTACGGACCCAGGAGGGAAAAATCTGCGGTTGGGGAAAAATAAGATTCCGGTGTGAATACCCGATGAAACTCGATGACTCTTGTTCAAGGTGGTGTGCCTGGCCATATAGAACAACATAGCACAGGTGCACAAGGAATAAACAACCGTCAAAAAGAACTTCGCGCGCGAACAGACCATACTCATACTCGAAGATCGTGGGAATAAATGGAAATACAGGGGCTAGGAGGCATGGCATGGGTTGAAACTTTACGGGCAGCTTTAACATGAGTAGTCGAACCTTTTTCCTTCTAGGACCGAGGCGAGATGATGGCCGTATCGTAGGGTCCGCGATGAGCAGAGGCGCGGCAAAACATGGGAGATTTCCGGCGGCCTCGGTTTCGAAGTTAACAGCTTCGGGGATGGCCTAGCTGTGCAAGAACTTGATCACAAAGCTGCGCAAGAGCTTGGGGAGTGAATAGAGGCAAGGAAAAGTGCTCAACACGGAGTACCTTTGCTGCAAATCGGCTGGACAGAGGAGGAATCGGGAGAGAAGCAAATATGGCGTTGGAAACTTGAAGGTGAAGAAATGGTCAGTTCAGGGCCATGGAGGGGAGATAAGGAGGAGGCCAGGTCGTGTTGGGGGCAGCTGGAGTCGACCACAACAGTGCAAGCAGCTGCCTGGACATTGCATGGCATGTGGTGTCACTTGGAGAGCCAAAACAGCACTTTCCTTAGGATGACAAGTGGGTCCCACCTTATCCTCATCCTTTCCCCATCAATTCTACCACCTAATTCATTCCAAAATTTTCTAGATATTTGTGGTATGGCTGGATTAATCATTAAGAATATGATTTAAATTCCTATAGTTGATTTGACAAAGTTTCATTTAAACTCAAACTTGAATTTGAATTTGAGTTGAATTCAATGAAGCTATTGAATTAAATAACAAACTTTGCAAGGGTATTTGGAATATTTGGAATCCTTTGGTCAACTCAAATATTCATGTTAACTTCATTTGAACATTAGCTAAGTTTATTTTTTTGAATTCCCTCATTTGGGGTTTGAATTAATTTGTTTTTCTCATTTCCTTTTTAATTCTCTTTACCATTCATAATTTTTAGTCCTAACTGAAATTTGAATTATGGAAATTTGGGCTTTGTGTAGCCCTGCCTGTGTCAGTTAAGGATCGATCCGTATGCCGCCCTGCTGAGCAAGTTTGAACTGTACCGGAGTCATACTGGATATATGGGGTCTAGGAAACCGATGTACCTTGGGAAGCACAGTAGACGGAAACTCGCTCACGACATCTTCACATCGGAAGGGTGCACCGTGAGTGGAAATACTATCCTAGACAATTGAATCGATTCAACTTGGGCGGAACTAGAGAATGGTGGCTGCGTACGACGTCCGTGGAGTGCACCAATGTGACTTCTAGTACGGGCGTACGTGTCGTGTATTCTGGGTATCATTGATTCGAATCACCGCCCCTCGCGGATATGAGTACCACTTGTTCACTGAGTTGTGACGTAGTTAAATACTTGCACTTGAGATGAGAATTAATCGCTATTGTTATGAACATTATATTATCGAGATATTGCTATGTTGTACGTATTAGTATAGCGCTCACTAAATTTAATTTCCACCTTGGGCATGCAGCATCGTGTTGAAGCATTTCTTGTTTGATTGTGGAGTTACGATGTTGCCCCACACAAGGTTTAAGCTGCTGCTATAAATCTGAAAATAAGGACCCACATTTAGGCGAGTCCATTATGCAAATCTGCCATCCTATGTTTATGTCTTTACCCTCATGTAGAGTTTCATGTTTAGGTGAGACGGTTAAGTCTTGCTCAGCCTTCATGCTCACGGTTGCTATATAAGTTGTTCTACAGGTACTAACCTCTATGCTTATGATTATGGTTGTCCGATGAGACTCAGGACTCTCCGAGTAATATACACATGTGGGAACCATGCCACTGTTGTTTGGTTTTCGTGGCTAGTGAGGAACGTTCGTGGGCTGGACGGCTTCTCTTTTGCTTATTAGACTGGAGTACGAGAGTTGTAATCTTATCTTCTGTTGTAGTTTATTTTTATAAACTATTTGTAAACTGAATATCATTAAGGCCACCATTAAGACGTATGCCGGAATACCGGCTTAGAAATTTTACTTTGTGAGGCACGTAGTACCGACATATAATCCATTGATGCAATAACCACTTTTCTGTAAAATGGAACCAAGAAGATGTAAAACTTCTTATATTAGCTATCGAGCTCTGGGTTTGACCTAAGTTTTCATATTTGGAGTAGGTTTTGAAGTCACCAATTCAGAAACAGAGTGTTCTGTTTCTGCCGTAAGAAGACCTGACTTTGAGAAACCATATCTCCCAGTAGGAAATTGCAATAAAGGTTTATAATACATGTGTGGAAAGTTTAGTAAGTCCGTAAAACTGTTATATTCAACTCCAGAACTGAATTCCCCTCTAACCTGTTCAAAATCTCAAAGTCTCAAAATCTGCCAAACTAGACAGAAAATGGAAACCCTCTCTGGACTCCTGATTGTTTTCACCATATCTCACTCCAGAAATTTTGAACCGGGTCATGAAAGACATTTCTGGAATCCTTGTAATATTTATTACAAATTCTGCTGTTTTGTGGCGTTTGTAAATTCTGCTGTTTTGTATCTGGAAATTTTTGCCCAAATTCAGCATAAACAAAGGAGATGCTGTCAAATTTTTCCACAAAAACTGTCAGGTTTACAATGCCATATCTTCTCAACCATAAATGATCTAAAGGAAAACCAATACATTTTGGAAAGGTATTCAAGTGTACTTCAACTTTGTAGTTCACCTCATGATCTGATTCTGCCATTTACTGGGTTAAATTTGTGGTTGAGTACAAACTGGTCAGGTTTCCACAGAAACTTTATCGGTTTGACATAATTTTGTCTTGTTATGAATCTAGTCCTTGAATTCACTTCGAGAAGTGTCATGATGGATCAGTTGTCAATATTCAACTTTTTACCAGTGGAATTGATGGTTCGACCCACTCGAACCTCTTTTCTTTTATGGCCATGTTTGTGTCATATTGAAAATAAAAGTGTGTGTTCGCACGATAACGTGCATAATATCCCGTCACGACCAACGATATTCGAAATGAACTTTGATCCAGGAGTTCATTATTTTGGAGCTCGCTATTGTAACATTGGTCCAGGGATGATGTATTGTGTATAAAGTTTATACTTTATCAATATGTGTTGCCGTTATGCAAGTTTGGTTATCAATACACACACACACACTATTGCTTTCATCCTAGTGAATCTTGCAATATCACGTCTCATGTTGGATTAATGACTGTAACTACAGAATGGGCGCACTCGCACAACATACGAGGTCGGTGGTTCAAGTCAGGGAGGGGATGACTCCCGAGAGCCGGAAAAGCCGGCGCAACAGCCACCTACCTCTCTGCTTACATTGGCGGATGATATCACAGCCATGCTGGGTTCGCGCGACGAGCGGACCGAACTGCTGCGAACTCTCGTGCAGATTACGTCCAATCAAGGGGGACGTCAAGCTGAAGGCAATCGTCAACCTCAGCAAGCGACATATGTGGAATTCTTGGCAACTGCACCCCCCGTGTTCAGTGGTGATGGTGAACCTCTAGATGCGATCCATTGGCTTCACACCATTGAAGCTAAGTTGGGACTGCTACAGTACAGTGATCATATGAAGGTCTTATATGCAGCACAACAACTGCATGGCATCGCTGGTGCTTGGTGGGCGAACCACATCGCTTCATTGGCCGCCGGACAACAATTCACTTGGACAAAAAAAAGGCATTCCACGCCTATCATGTTCCTCCTGCCATTGTGAGAAGGAAGCTTCAGGAATTTCTTGACTTGAAGCAAGGAGAAATGAGTGCTCAAGAATACTCTAAAGTCTTTTTTAATCTAGCACAATATGTGTTGGATTATGTGAGTATGGAGGATCAGAAGCGAGAGTACTTCTATCAGGGTCTAAGCCCCATATTGAAAGAAAAGCTTGCATTGTTCAATCATGGCTCGTTCAACGCTATGCTTAATGCCGCGATTACGCAAGAGGATGCCACACGTGAGCGGATCACGGAGGAGTCAAAGAAGAGACTTGCTGTGCAGGACAGCACACGTAATGTACTTCAGAAATACTGTATGGTGTACCGGTCACCGTCCGGTCAGATATGGCAGCCGGCCGCACAACCGAGTTCGTATCGGAGTCGGCCGTTTGAAGTATCAGATTTCCAACCAGCAGTACATCAACAGCAAGAACCATTCGAAGTTGTTCCAGAGGCATTTATCTCGCAGCGAGATGCAGGACAATTCAGGCCTCAAGTCAGTGGGATGTTGAATCAGTATAGGTGTTCCACATGTGACCGTGTTGGGCACTATAACAAGGATTGCCCAAAGAAGATCTTGACCAGCAGTCAAGTACCAGTACAACGGTGTATTCAGTCCCGTATTCAACCAGAGAAGACAGCACAGCAAACCGGAAGTGTTCAACACATAGCAATCGAGAGTGTTCCGGAGGGAGCACCGGTGTTAGCGGCATGTTTGCTATCAAAGACATACCCGTCCTCATACTCTTTGATTCCGTTGCTACCCACAATTTTATCATTAGATCATGTGTGGATCAGCACCAATTATCCACCAATACTACAAAGAAAAGTTATCTTATAATCTCACTGGGTGGAAGTATCTCAGCTAGTCAGATTGTCCCCCGAGCAGCTTTTTGTTTGGGGGGGGGGGGCAAAATATATCCAACGTCGCTGATTATATTGGATGGACAGAAGATCGACATAATATTGGGGATGTCATGGTTAAACCATCACGGTTCCGTTCTTAATATCGGTACCCGGACTATCCAAATTGACTCTCCGATGCACGGACAACACGAACTGTTTTTGGACAGCATGGAGCAGGACAGTGCAGCTGCATATAACACGGAAGCAACTAATCTTGAAGATATTCCGGTGGTCCGTGAGTATCCCAATGACTTACCGGGCATGCAGCCAGAACGTGACGTTGAGTTCAAGATTGAACTTGTACCGGAGACCACACCAATCCCTCGAAGACCGTATCGAATGGTGCCTAATGAGCTAACTGAATTAAAGGAGCATTTGAAGGACCTTTTGGACAAGGATTTTATTTGCCCAAGCTCGTCACTTTGAGGCTGCTCCGTGCTGTTTGTCAAGAAGAAGGATGAAACATTGCGATTATGCATGGATTATCGACCGCTCAACGCCGTGACTATAAAGAACAAGTACCCGCTGCCCTGCATCGACATTTTATTCAGTCAACTTGTTGGTGCGAGGGTGTTCTCAAAGATGGATCTTCGGTCCGGATATCATCAAATCAAAATCCGACCGGAGGATATACCGAAGACGGCATTCTCGACACGATATGGATTATACGAGTATCTTGTCATGTCTTTTGGTCTCACCAATGCTCCAGCTCACTTTATGTATCTCATGAATTCGGTATTCATGCCGGAGTTGGACAAGTTCGTCGTGGTTTTCATCGACGACATATTGGTTTATTCCAAATCAGAGGAAGAGCATGCTGAACATTTGCATATTGTGTTGCAACGGTTGAGAGATCACAAGTTATACGCAAAATTCAGCAAGTGTGAATTTTGGATCAGCCAAGTTCCATTCTTGAGACACATTATTTCAGCTGAGGGCATCACTGTGGACCCAATGAAAATTTTTCAAGTACTGAAATGGCAATCTCCGAAGTCAGTACATGAAGTCCGAAGTTTCCTCGGTTTAGCTGGATATTATCGAAGGTCCATCCCGAGCTTTTCAAAAATCGCTAAGCCAATGACGGAGCTGCTGAAAACGGGACCCAAATATATTTGCAGTTCAGCTTGTGAAGAAGTGTTCAAGACATTAGTACATCACCTTACAACAGCCCCGGTTCTTGCTCAGCCGGACACGACAAAAGCGTTTGACGTTTATTGCGATGCATCTGGCATTGGACTTGGCTGTGTTCTATTGCAAGAAGGACGTGTGGTCGCATATGGATATCAACAACTCTGAAACCATGAGCAGCACAATCCGACTCATGACCTTGAGCTCGCTGCCGTGGTATTGGCATTAAAAATGGGGAGGCATTACTTACATGGAAATCTTGTACACCTCTACACCGACCACAAGAGTTTGAAATATATTTTCACACGGAAGGAGCTGAATATGAGACAACGAAGGTGGTTAGAGTTGATCAAAGATTACGAAATTGAAATTCACTACCACCCCTGTAAAGCGAATGTGGTTGCCGACGCGATCAGTTGGAAAGCCCATGTCCACAATATCACCATGGCTGAAACGGAATATGAGGAACCAAGTCTATATCTGATTCCATATGGGGCTCTCAATAATCTTGCGCTCATTCTCACCATCCGAGAGGAAATTATTAAAGCCCAGAAGAAGGACAAGGGCATGTCACACATTCGAGAAAGAGTGTACAGCGGGGAAGTAAAATGTTTCCGGAAAGATGATCATGGTACATTATGGTTCAAGGAACGTATAGTTGTACCCCGAGATGTTAAGCTCCGGAAGAAAATATAGGATGAAGCTCACATGTCAAAATTTTCTATTCATCTGGGTAGCAATAAAATGTATCAAGATTTAAAGACCAAGTTTTGGTGGGCACGGATGAAGCGGGAAATAGCAAAGTACGTATCCGAGTGTGATACGTGTCGGCGAGTGAAGGCCAAACATATGAAGAAAGCGGACAGCTACAACCGCTGAATATTCCGGCATGGAAATGGGAGCATGTGAGTATAAATTTCATCGTTGGATTACCACTCACATTCTGGAAGCATGATTCGATTTGGGTAATAGTCGACCGACTAACCAAATCAGCACATTTTATCCCGGTAAATGTCGGATTCAATGCCAAGAAATATGCGGAGTTGTACATATCAAGAATCGTGTGTTTACACGGCATTGAAAGTGCATCTAGGACTCCCTTGTGGGTTTTGGATGATTTATGACAAGCAATTGGGATCCTAATCCTTTTGTTGAAATGAATGCAGGCAAATGATGAAAAATGAGCAAAATGCCAAAAAGAAGGAAAATGAGAAGCAAAGCGAATTTGAGCTCAAGGAGAAGAAAATAGTAGATTATTATGTATGGAGTGTGTTAAGGAAACACACCCAAGAGCTCAATCACTTTCAAGTACACACACACAATGCACAAAATTATACAGGACCGGACTAGTCCGATAACAGCCGTACTAGTCCGATATCACATTCTGCACTAGATCGGACAAGTCCGGTCTCCACCGGACTAGTCCGATATTTTTCTGATCCACTTCGGACTAGTCCTCCCCAATGCGGACTAGTCCTCAACACAAGACACAAGTCACACAAAATCGGACAAGTCCGTTGTGATCCGGACTAGTCCGATATTCATTCTGATCCACTTCGGACAAGTCCGGTGTCTACACGGACTAGTCCGATATACACACTGATCTAAATCGGACAAGTCCCCCAAGTGCGGACTTGTCATCTTAAACACTTAGGGTTTCATATGTCCGGACAAGTCCGATAGCAATCGGACTAGTCCGAAGATTTCCAGTAGTGAAATCGGACAAGTTCGTTTTCAAACGGACTAGTCCGATATTCCTAGACACTTAGGGTTTGCTACACACAGCACACCGGACTAGTCCGGTGACCACCACGGACTAGTCTGATCTTTTTAAACCCTAACGGTCACTTTTAGAAACCCCATATAAATAGAGGTGCACGACCCACTTTTACCCTCTCTCGAACCCTAGCGCTGTCACACCTCCCAAGAGACTCAAAAACCACCTCTCTCCATGAAATTAAGTGCAAAATCGATCAATCTATTGAAGATCACTTCTAGATCATTGGAGAGACACTTGGCACACATCATTGAGCTCTTGGTTTGATTCTCTAACACACTCTTGCGTTTTAATTTGTAATTTTTGAGTGTGTTATTGGTGGCTTTGTAAGTTGTAATCAAGGGAGCTCTCAACGTGTGAGAACGCACCTTCAACTTGGTTATTTACCCCTTTGTGATTAGTGGAAGAGGATTGGCCTTCGTGGCGATCCGACGAGGGAAGGGTTGGAGAAGACCCGGTCCTTTTGTGGGCTCCTCAACGTGGACGTAGGTTGCCTTCGTGGTAGCCGAACCACGGGATAAATCTTGTGTCTTGTCCTTTTGTGTTCTTCATCTTAATTGATCAACTTAATCTAGGGTTTGATTCACTTTGTTCAATTTGAGTTAAATTGTTAAACAAGAGGCTTAATTGTTATAGAATTTGACATACAACTATTAAACTGTCATTTAAGTTTATATTTCCGCTGCAAACATTAACGAATCAATCAAATTGACTGAACTTGATCAACTTAGCCCGTGAAAACTGGACTAGTCCGCACTTTACCGGACTAGTCCAATATCTCTGGTATTGACCTTGTTGTTGAGTCTTACAGGAACCGAGAAAAATTCAAAAAGGCCTATTCACCCCCCCTCTAGGCCTACATTCAATTGGTATCAGAGCGGGTTCTTCAAGAAAGAGTGCAACCACTCGAAGAGATCATGTCGGACATGAAGGAAGTTCAGAAAATCAACAACCAGGAAGAAGTGAACAACGACAAGAACCAAAAGCTGGGAAAGTATCTCGAAGCAATTCAAGACTTCGATGATGATGACGAAGAGACGCTGGAGCTGAAAGCACTCCTCAGAAAGAAAGCACTTTCCAAAGGGAAAGCTAAAGTGGAAGAAAAGAAGAAGGGGAGTAGTCACACCGACTACTCCCGATATCCTTTTAACTATGATCGTTTAAATTCAAATAATAGCCATTACCTATCTATTCCTCTTGGAAAAGCCCCACACTTCGATGGGAGTGATTACTCCATGTGGAGGCAAAATATGAAGATGCACTTGATTTCCCTTAACCCAAGTTTATGGCATATTGTGTGCACAGGAATAGACATCCCAGACGACGATGAAGAGCTCACCCCAAGTCAAGAGCAAGCCATCCACAGAAACTCTCAAGCCGCAGCCGTGATCACCTCCTCTCTAAGTCGAGATGAATTCACAAAGGTGGACGGACTGGAGATTGCAAAGGAAATATGGGACACACTACAAACAGCCCATGAAGGTGACCGGCATGTGCGGGAGGCAAAAATTGAAATGATCGAAGGCGAACTAGGAAGATTCGCAATTGAGGAAGACGAATCTCCCCAGGACATGTACAACCGATTGAAGACACTTGAAAACAAGGTTCGATCATATGGGAGCAAGAAGTGGAATGACCACGAGGTTGTAAAGCTCATCCTTAGAGCCTTTATGCCTCGCAATGTCACACTATGCTCTATGATCAGAGAAAGTCCCGGGTACATGAGGATGACTCGAGATGAATTGCTTGGCAAAATCATCAACTTTGAAATGATTGAGAAACAAGCCAAGCACATCAAAGAAATAGCCGACCTCACATCGGCCAAGAAGAAGGGAGTTGCCTTAAAGTCCACACTCAAGCCTCTATCTAAAGAAGCAAGAGAAGCACAACTTGAGGAGGACAGCGATGATGAAAGCAGTGAGCTGGATGAAGAGGATATGATTTTGTTCATGAAAAAGTTCAAAAGAATATTGAAGAAAAGACAAGGAACAAAATCAAGTGAAGGCAAGTACAAAGAGAGGACAAAGCCGAAGATGAGGCGAGCGTGCTATAATTGTGGTGAGTATAACCACTTTATAGTCGATTGCCCGTATGAGGACAACAAGAAGAAGAGTAAAGAAGCCAAGCCTCAACCGAAGAAATTCTTCAAGAAGAAGAAACATGCTGAACAAGCACACATTGGAAAGGAGTGGGACTCAAATGATGAGTCCTCATCATCCGATGAAGAAGAGATGGCTAGCATAGCCATTGAAAGCACGTCCAAGAAACTCACACTCTTCCCCACGCTCAGTACAAAGAAGGGACATGGCACTTGCCTCATGGCAAAGGAAGGTAAACGCAAGGTAAACATCAAAAATCCTTCCATGCATTCCTACTCAAGCAATGATGAACTAGATAGTGATGATGAAGATATGTTAATTGGATTAGATAGAAAAACTGCTGCTAAAATGAAATTTTTACTTGACCAACTTGTTGAGAAGGAACGGCTAATTGATCGTCAAGAGGACATGATTATTTCCCAAAAGGAGAAGCATGTCGAACTTGACAATCTTCTAGTTCTTGAAAAGGAGAAAAACAGCTCACTAGAGCTTGAGCTAGCTTCAAGCAAGAAAACTTGCTTGGAGTTAACCAACTCAAACGTTGCAATCAAGGATCAACTTGATAACCTGATCAAGGTTAACAAGATCCTTGAAGTGCAAGTTGAGTCACTCAAGCTAAGTTAATCTTCCTCCTCTTCAAGTCTACCTTCTCAACCCACTTTAACTAATCCTTCTCATATGTGCAAATGTGGTAAAATCAACACCAGCTTGAAGGAAAAGTCTACCTCCACAAAGGATAAAAATCCTACCCAATGTGGAATATTTGACAAGGAGAGGATCAACTATGCACGTAGTGCATACTTGGTCCAAAGACCTCCAAATGTCAAGTATGGCATTGGTTACTCTTATGATGGAAATCAAAATGCTGGAAGTCATAAGAATAACATGGGAAGGATTACCTTTGTGAAGGGAGGACCCTCACAATCTGGTAACTCAAAAATTAAGAATCTGAACTCTCATGAACACCGGACTAGTCCGGTTGTGGTCCGGACAAGTCTGGTCATCCGGACAAGTCCGGTCACCTAGACTAGTCCGATCCATAAATAACAGCAACTTTTGTTGAAAACCTTTGATGCCTCTTATGTATTAATGAGAAACAATCTTAGTAAAGTTTATGCTTATTATGCTGGGCCACGCCATGGGAACACAAAATCCCATGTGTGGGTGCCCAAATGTATTGTAACTAACCTCCAAGGACCCAAGCAAGCTTGGGTACCTAAAACCAAGGCATAAATTGTTTCTGCAGGCCTATTCCTCTGGTGGATCCAAATGGGTGCTAGACAGTGGATGCACCAACCACATGACCGGAGAAAGGGGGATGTTCGTGGAATATGAAGAAAACGAGGACCCAAACGAAGGCATCTACTTCGGAGATAATAGTCAAGGAAGGGTCCTCGGTACCGATAAAATAGCAATATCCTCTGAACACACTCTTTCTCATGTTTTACATGTTGAATCTTTAGAATATAACCTGCTGTCCATATCTCAATTATGTGACAAAGGTTATAATTGCCTGTTCACTAACGAGGGTGTGACCGTCTCAAGGAGGAGTGATGGTTCTGTTGCATTCAAGGGTATGTTGAAGGGAAAGCTTTACCTTGTTGACTTCAACAAGGATAAAGCCGAACTCGACACATGCTTGATTGCAAAAACCAACATGGGTTGGCTGTGGCATAGACGGCTAGCACATGTTGGTATGAGGAATCTTCAAAAACTCCTCAAGGGCGATCACATCCGAGGTTTGAAAGATGTTGTTTTTGAGAAAGACAGGCCCTGTAGCGCGTGCCAAGCCGGGAAGCAAGTTGGAGCACATCATCCCGCAAAGAACATCATGACTACGACAAGACCGCTCGAACTACTTCATATGGACTTGTTTGGTCCAATTGCTTACATAAGCATCGGTGGTAATAAATACGGTTTAGTCATTATTGATGATTTTTCCCGCTTCACTTGGGTGTTATTTTTGCATGACAAGTCAGAAACACAAGGGACACTCAAGAAATTCTTCAAGCGAGCGCAAAACGAGTTCTCACTATCGATCAAGAGTATTCGGAGCGACAACGGCACGGAGTTCAAGAACATACAAGTGGAGGAGTACCTTGATGAGGAGGAAATCAAGCACGAATTTTCAGCACCATACTCTCCACAACAAAACGGAGTTGCCGAAAGGAAGAACCGAACGCTCATAGAGATGGCAAGAACAATGCTCGATGAATACAAGACTTCGGATTGATTTTGGGCGGAAGCAATTAACACCGCTTGCCACGCTGCAAATCGACTCTACCTTCATCGACTACTCAACAAGACTCCTTATGAGCTACTCATCGGTAACAAACCAAACATTTCATATTTTAGAGTTTTCGGTTCTCCATGTTACATTTTGAACAAGAAGCCCAGGACTTCAAAGTTCGCTTCAAAGTCCGATGAAGGTTTCTTGCTTGGTTATGATTCGAACACTTACGCCTATCGTGTTTTCAACAAGGCCTTCGGACTTGTTGAAGTGGCACGTGACGTAGTGTTCGATGAAAGTAATGGCTCCCAAAAGGAGCAAGTTGATCAATGTGAATTAGGTAAAGAAGAAGCTCCTCATCAAGCATTGAAGAGAATGGCTCTAGGCGAAGTTCGACCACAAGAGTCATCGTCACAAATACAAGAGGAAAGTGAACCACAAGAGGAGATCAACAATCAAGGGGGAGCTTCTATACAAGATCAATCACAAGAATATGAAGATGATCAACAAATCAACGAGGGCAACCACTCAGGGGGAGAAGAAAATGATCACCAACACACAACTCTCCAAGTGCCACACCCAAGAGTACACCAATGCATTCAAAGGGATCATCCAATCGACAACATCATCGGTGACATCCAAAAGGGAGTAACCACTAGATCTCGTATAGCTAATTTTTGTGAGCATTACTCGTTTGTCTCCTTTTTGGAACCACGCAGGACTGAGGATGCATTGAAGGATCCGAACTGGGTGGTGGCAATGGAAGAAGAGTTGAACAACTTCAAGAGAAACGAGGTTTGGGAACTTGTGGCAAGACCCAATGCAAATATAGTGGGCACCAAGTGGGTCTTCCGCAACAAGCAAGACGAACACGGAGTGGTGACAAGAAACAAGGCACGACTTGTGGCCAAAGGTTACTCACAAGTCGAAGGTTTGGATTTCGATGAGACTTTTGCTCCAGTAGCTAGGCTTGAATCAATTAGAATATTACTTGCATATGCTACTCACCATGATTTCAAGCTGTACCAAATGGACGTGAAAAGCGCCTTCCTCAACGGACCGATCAAGGAAGAGGTGTACGTGGAGCAACCACCCGGGTTTGAAGACGAAGAGTGCCCCGACCACGTTTATAAACTGCGTAAGGCTCTCTATGGCCTCAAACAGGCTCCTAGAGATTGGTATGAGTGTCTTAGAGATTTCTTAATTGATAATGGTTTTCAAATTGGCAAAGTAGATTATACATTATTCACAAAGAATCTAGATAATGATCTTTTCATTTGCCAAATCTATGTTGATGATATATATTTTGGGTCAACTAACCAATCCTTCTGTGAAGAATTTAGTAGAATTATGACAGACAGGTTTGAAATGTCAATGATGGGAGAATTGAACTACTTCTTGGGATTCCAAGTGCGGCAACAAAGGGAAGGAACATTCATAAGCCAAACCAAGCACACGCAGGACATACTCAAGAAGTTTGGCATGGACAAGGCAAAGCCCATAAAGACTCCCATGGCTACGAATGGCCACTTGGATCTCAATGAAGATGGACCAAGCATCGACCAAAAGGTATATCGCTCCATGATTGGATCTTTACTCTACTTATGTGCATCTAGGCCAGATATTATGTTGAGTGTATGTTTGTGTGCAAGATTTCAAGCCAACCCTAAGGAATGTCACTTGACAGCCGTAAAAAGAATCTTGAGATATTTAGTTCATACTCCCAACCTTGGTCTTTGGTACCCAAAAGGCTCCAAATTCAATCTCATTGGTTACTCCGATGCAGATTATGCCGGGTGCAAAGTTGATAGAAAAAGCACCTCTGGCACATGCCAATTCCTAGGAAGATCTTTAGTTTCTTGGTCATCTAAGAAACAAAATTCCATTGCATCATCCACAGCCGAAGCGGAGTATGTTGCAGCCGGGAGTTGTTTTGCACAACTCCTTTGGATGCGACAAACTCTAAGGGATTACGGTTACAATATGAACCGTATTCCTCTCCTTTGTGATAATGAGAGTGCCATTAAAATAGCCCACAATCCAGTTGAGCACTCTAGGACTAAACACATAGACATAAGACATCATTTCTTGAGAGACCATTCCATGAAAAGATACATAACCATCTCACATGTCAACACCTAAAAACAATTGGCCGACATATTCACCAAGCCACTTGATGAAAAGCGTTTTTGCGAACTCCAAAATGAGCTAAATATTCTTGATTCTCGGAGTGTGGCTTGAAAAGTTGCATACCTGTATGATTGCTTCAAAATGTTGATTGAATTGTGAAAATCATTCCTCTCCATTTTTCTCTTGAAAAACTATGTCAATTATTAGATCTTGACGAATTTTGATCATTGTATGATTGTTGTATGCTTACTGGTCAAATTCATCAAGATTACTTGAATTATTTTGCCTCTCTATTCTCTATTATTGAGCCTTCAAATATATATGAATGGGCTATGCAATTCTTTCCTGGTGACCACGGACTAGTCCGTGGTTACCCGGACTAGTCCGCCCATGCAGACTAGTCCGCAGAGTGCCGGTTAGGCCGGACTAGTTCGATAGACCACAGACTAGTCCGATATAGGTCTCTGGATGACTTCGGACTAGTCCGGTCATGTCCAGACTTGTCCGATTTTTCGTGTCCATAACCCTAGCCGCCACCAAACCCTAATCTCCTCATCCCCACTTTTGCTCACGCCTCCTCTCTCTTGCGCTCGAGCTCCCAAGGCGATTTTCTCCTCCCTCCGTCGAAAAAGTCCACATTTGGGCGGAGATCGAGCTTGGCCTCTTGGGGATTGAAGCTATCGGACTAGTCCGACCTCCAACCCCCAACACTTCGAGCCTCCATCGATTTCTTCGGTAAATTTCTTCAAAACCCTAGATATCTTGTTTTTCTCCATTGTTGATCGTATAGCCTAGCATCCTTCACTAGATACATGCTTATTTGATGTACTATGTGTATGCTAGACTAGATTTGCATTAGGAATCATCCCTTGACCAATCTGTTAGGTTTTTGAGGATGAACACCGGACTAGTCCGGTCCATGCACAGACAAGTCCGGTACCCCTGACTAGTCCGTGCCTGAGCACCGGACAAGTCCGATGTTTTTGAACCTGAAACCTAATTCCTTAATTCCTTAATGCCATCCATTGCTATCTTGCCTTACCTATTCCTTGTATAACTTATCATTATTCTTGCTCAATCATTCTCAGGTCATGTCGAACTCTGACAATGAGATCTCCGACTTTGAGGCCGAGTTGGACCACGAGGTGGCACCTCGGTCCAATGTGGTTCTTGGCAAGAAATGCCAAGAAAGACCTACCGAGCCTGCTACTTCCCCTCCCCAGGTTCGGAGGAAGGTTTGTGTCAAGAAGCCCGCCTCGAAGGCTACTGCGTCTACAAGCGGCCTTCGTCAAGCAAAAGGAAAGGGCAACGGAGTAGCAACGGGGCCAGTTGGGCCCTTGAAGCTTCATGCTCCCAGAGAAGGGGTCCGGGACCCCAATGAAGAAAAATTCAATGGGAAAGGCAGCGATGTGGCAGCCAAGCTCAGAAGCATTGATTGCTATGCAAGGCCAAAGAAGGCAGCTGATGGAAGGTTTTGGACAAACTTTCATGCAGATTTCTACAGGCTGGTTTACCTGCCGATGAAGACTCCGGTGGTGCGCAGTCAGTGGATTGACTGGGCCTACCTAGAGAAGAAGAAGTGCTCAGCTTTTGATGAAGTCATTGCAGCAGCTGAGAGGCATGGCCTGAAGGATCTCTTTGCCTTCTGGCATAACTGGAATGATGAGGTGATTGCACAATTCTATGCAACATGCCACTTCTCGAGTGAAGATGAAGAGAGTGTGACTTGGATGACCCATGGATCCAAGTACTCCAACACTCAGGAGGATTTTGCAAACTTGCTCCATTTAGACTCTGCTGGAAATGACCACCTGATCATCCACAACATAGGGGTCATTGAGAGGGACGGAATGAAGTTCATGTATGAGCCCAACTCTAAGTATGTTCCTCCCTCCACAAAGAACATGAAGCCCTTCTTTGTGGTCCTGAACAGAGTTCTCCGGAAGACCATTGCCCCCAAGGATGGGGATGCAGGGAGTGTACAGGGCTACCTCCGGACTCTAATGAGGGTCATAAGCAAGAAGAGACAGTTTGATGTTGCAGATTACATTTGGAACGACATGGTCAACATCTCAAGCACCCCCAACCAGTCCTGTGGCTATGCTCCCTACCTGATGTTTATGATTGAGAAAGTCACAGGTATTGAGTTCGTGAAGGATGTGGAGCACACTCCTCTGAGGCCTCAGAAGCCTCAGCCTGTGAGTGTCCAGACTGCTCCCTTGCCGGCCTCAAGTCCTGAGGCACCGGCAAGAGAAAGGGATGCTGCTAGGGCTCCTCCCCCCTCCATAGAAGCCCCTCAGAGAGGATCAGCTAGTGGGATCCTAAAGTACCTGACCGCCATATTCTCCTCCTGCAAGAAGACTAAAGTAAAGCTTCATAAACTCAATCAGAAGAGGAAGGAGGATATGAGATATATCAAAGCCAACGTGAAGCAACTGAGTGAATAGCTGGAGAACAACCCCATTGGATCTCCAGTAATTTCTGAAGATTTTGATCTTGACATCACCGAGCTCGGGCCTCTGAACCCCTCCGAGCTTGCCTATTTGGCATTGGGGGCTCGAGCAGCTCCGCTCCTCCTCCCTCTCCTCCTCGTCAAGCGGAAAGCGAAGAAGATGAAGACGATGACGAGAGGACCGACAGTGAAGAGTGAAGACCCTTGGACCCTCCTCTCCTTCTTTTTGGTGTCTTGATGCCAAAGGGGGACAGATTGAGAGGAAGTCTTAGCTTTAGCTGTGGTAGGGTGCGAGGAGAGAGTTCTCTTTATCTTTTATTTGTGATTGTAATAGTTTAACTCTGTTTTCATATTAAGTTTGGTCTTGTGATGAATTGCTCTATTTATTTGCAAGCATGTGATGAAAACTGCATTTTTGCTCCTGGAATGTCATATGCACTTGGTTAATGTAAATTCTGTCATTCTCAATGTATTCATGCACTTAGTATGCATCCCACCATAAAGAATGCACATATGGATAATTCTCTTGATGCTTGATGTATTTTTGAGTCATATGTGCATACTTTATGAAAATCTCATTTTTTGCCTTATTTTGTGAAATCTCAATTGATTGTCATCAATCACCAAAAAGGGGGAGATTGAAAGTGCATCTAGGACTCCCTTGTGGGTTTTGGATGATTTATGACAAGCAATTGGGATCCTAATCCTTTTGTTGAGATGAATGCAGGCAAATGATGAAAAATGAGCAAAATGCCAAAAAGAAGGAAAATGAGAAGCAAAGCGAATTTGAGCTCAAGGAGAAGAAAATAGTAGATTATTATGTATGGAGTGTGTTAAGGAAACACACCCAAGAGCTCAATCACTTTCAAGCACACACACACAATGCACAAAATTATACAGGACCGGACTAGTCCGATAACAGCCGGACTAGTCCGATATCACATTCTGCACTAGATCGGACAAGTCCGGTCTCCACCGGACTAGTCCGATATTTTTCTGATCCACTTCGGACTAGTCCTCCCCAATGCGGACTAGTCCTCAACACAAGGCACAAGTCACACAAAATCGGACAAGTCCGTTGTGATCCGGACTAGTCCGATATTCATTCTGATCCACTTCGGACAAGTCCGGTGTCTACACGGACTAGTCCGATATACACACTGATCTAAATTGGACAAGTCCTCCAAGTGCGGACTTGTCATCCTAAACACTTAGGGTTTCATATGTCCGGACAAGTCCGATAGCAATCGGACTAGTCCGAAGATTTCCAGTTGTGAAATCGGACAAGTCCGTTTTCAAACGGACTAGTCTGATATTCCTGGACACTTAGGGTTTGCTACACACAGCACACCGGACTAGTCCGGTGACCACCACGGACTAGTCCGATCTTTCTAAACCCTAACGGTCACTTTTAGAAACCCCATATAAATAGAGGTGCACGGCCCACTTTTACCCTCTCTCGAACCCTAGCGCCATCACACCTCCCAAGAGACTCAAAAACCACCTCTCTCCACGAAATTAAGTGCAAAATCGATCAATCTATTGAAGATCACTTCTAGATCATTGGAGAGAAACTTGGCACACATCATTGAGCTCTTGGTTTGATTCTCTAACACACTCTTGCGTTTCAATTTGTAATTTTTGAGTGTGTTATTGGTGGCTTTGTAAGTTGTAATCAACGGAGCTCTCAACGTGTGAGAACGCACCTTCAACTTGGTTATTTACCCCTTTATGATTAGTGGAAGAGGATTGGCCTTCGTGGCGATCCGACGAGGGAAGGGTTGGAGAAGACCCGGTCCTTTTGTGGGCTCCTCAACGTGGACGTAGGTTGCCTTCGTGGTAGCCGAATCACGGGATAAATCTTGTGTCTTGTCCTTTTGTGTTCTTCATCTTAATTGATCAAATTAATCTAGGGTTTGATTCACTTTGTTCAATTTGAGTTAGATTGTTAAACAAGAGGCTTAATTGTTATAGAATTTGACATACAACTATTAAACTGTCATTTAAGTTTATATTTCCGCTGCAAACATTAACGAATCAATCAAATTGACTGAACTTGATCAACTTAGCCCGTGAAAACCAGACTAGTCCGCACTTTACCGGACTAGTCCGATATCTCTGGTATTGACCTTGTTGTTGAGTCTTACAGGAACCGAGAAAAATTCAAAAAGGCCTATTCACCCCCCTCTAGGCCTACATTCAGGCATTCCTCGCACGATTATTTCAGATCGAGGCTCGCTGTTCGTTGCTCGTTTCTGGGAGCAACTGCACGCCTTGTTGGGTACTAAACTGAATAGAAGCTCCGCATATCACCCCCAGACCGATGGACAAACCGAGAGGGTGAACCAAGTCCTTGAAGACATGTTGCGTGCATGTGCCATCCACCACGGTAAAAATTGGGATGATCATTTGCCGTTGGCGGAATTCTCGTACAACAACTGTTATCAAGCGAGTATCAAGATGGCACCATATGAAGCACTCTATGGCCGAAAATGTCGCACCCCACTGAATTGGTGCGAGTCCGGCGAAAGAGTGACATTCGGGATTGATCTAGTCAACAAAGCCGAGGAACAAGTTAGGATCATTTAAGCAAATCTAAGAGCGGCTTAATCACGACAGAAGAATTATATGGACAAGTGGCATAGCCCGCTGCACTTCGATGTCAGGGATCACGTGTACCTCTGCGTGTCACTGAAGAAATGAATTCACCGGTTCGAAGTAAAAGGAAAGCTAGCTCCCCGGTTTATTGGCCCGTTTGCTATCACAGAGAAGTGCGGACCTGTGGCTTATCGATTGGAATTACCGGCATCTCTCGCTGGTATACACGACATTTTCCATGTATCTCAGCTCCGGAAATGTCTCAAGTTCACAGTTGCAGTCCACACTGACGACATTGGCAAATTGCAATCGGATTTGACGTACTCCAAACATCCGGTTCAGATTCTCGACGAGAAGACCCGAACCATGCGGAACCGCATGCTGCTGTTTTATAAAGTGTTATGGAGCAACCATAACACTGAAGAAGCAACATGGGATACTGAAGAATATCTCCGCTCCAACTACCCGGATTTCTTATCGTCTCACGTCCGGTAATTTCTCTCCTACTTTCGTCTCTTCATTATAATCTCGGGACAATATTCTTTTCAAGGGGGAGGAATGTAAAATCCCATATTTCCAAAATTCAAATTTCAGTTAGGACTAAAAATTTTAAATGGTAAAGAGAATTAAAGAGGAAATGAGAAAAAATTAATTCAAACCCCAAATGAGGGAATTCAAAAAAATAAACTTAGCTAATGTTCAAATGAAGTTAACATGAAGATTTGAGTTGCCCAATGGATTCCAAATATTCCAAATAGTACCCTTGCAAAGTTTCATAATTTTTTAAGCAAGTTTGCTATTTAATTCAATAGCTTCATTGAATTCAACTCAAATTCAAATTCAAGTTTGAATTTAAATGAAACTTTGTCAAATGAACTATGGGAATTCAAAATCAAATTCTATATGATTAATCCAGCCATCCCTCAAATATCTAGCAAATTTTTGGAATGAATTAGGTGGTAGAATTGATGGGGATAGGATGAGGATGATGTGGGACCCACTTGTCATCCAAAGCAAAGTGTTGTTTTGGCTCTCCAAGTGACACCACATGCCATGCAATGTCCAGGCAGCTGCTTTAACTGTTGTGGTCGACTCCAGCTGGCCGCAGCACGACCTGGCCTCCTCCTTATCTCCCCTCCATGGCCCTGAACTGACAATTTATTCACCTTCAAGTTTCCAGCGCCATATTTGCTTCTCTACCGATTCCTCCTCTGTCCGGCCGATTTGCAGCAAAGGTACTCCGTGTTGACCACTTTTCTTTGCCTCTAATAACTACCCGAGCTCTTGTGCAGCTTTGTGATCAAGTTCTTGCACAGCTAGGCCATCCCCGAAGCTGTTAACTTCGGAACCGAGGCCGCCAGAAATCTCCCCTGTTTTGCCTCGCCTCTGCTCATCATCGACCCGACGATACGGCCATCATCTCGCCTCGGTCCTAGAAGGAAAAAGTTTGCCGACTCATGTTCTAGCTGCTCGTAAAGTTTCAGCCCATGCCATGCCTCCTAGCCCCCGTATTTCCATTTCTTCCGACGATCTTCGAGTATGAGTATGGTCTGTTCGCGCGCAAAATTCTTCTTGCACGGTTGTTTATTCCTTGTGCACCTGTGCTATGTTGTTCTATATGGTCAGGCGCATCACCTCGAACAAGATTCATCGAGTTTCATCAGGTATTCACACCGGAATACCATTTTTCCCCAACCGCAGATTTTTCCCTCCTCGGTCCGTAGTCGCCACAAGTTTCCAAGCCTTTTCTCTCGCTCTTATGGCCAGATTCTTGTTCCCCATGCTTCCACGAATCTTCCTGAGGTCTTCCCGATCAGTTTCACCAACTGTAGGGCTCGGCTGGCATGGCCGAAACCCTAATCGCCGCCGCCGCCGTCATGCTGCCACTTCCAGCCACCTATCGCTGTCGAGGACTGCACGACCGTGTTCCTCGTTTGATTCTAGGTGGGGGCGGCGAGATGGTGTGCCGCCGTGCCCTGGAGCGGGCTGCAGCGAGGGGCCGCTGCCGAGCGCCGCGCCGTCGGAACCGACGGTGTCGCGAGGTAGAAGACGAACCCCGCGGGCCCCGGCTGTCAGCCAATGAAACGGTGCGCCCGGATCAGCTGTGGCTCGGGGATCATTTGTGACCACGCGGTTAACACAGTAACCCTCCGTGTTGCCGCCCAGCGATTGGCCCATTTTAAACCTGTGGCCCCCCTCCCTTTATTCAAATATTTCCCATGTAAATTAAATTCCAGATTTTGCCCCAACTTGGAAAATCTGTAACTCCTAGGATACTTGTCCAAGAATTCCCAAATAAATTTTGTTAGAACCAGCATGAAGATTAATTTTCAGTGGTACACTTGGATTTCTATGAAAGTCGATATGAATTTCTCCATAATTCAAATAATAAAAATGCTTATAGAATTAATTCCTATAGTTCTGCTCTTTGGAAAATTACCAATTTCTTCTACAACCTTCATTTGGATATCCTTGAAATCCAGTAAAAATTTCATGGTCATTAGACTTCATTTACATGGTCTGATCACCTGTGTATTCTTTATGCACACCAAAATAGCCAAATTCATTTAGAAATTGTACAGAAACTTGTGCAAACTTCTAAATTGAATATCCCTCAGTATAAAGATTCAAAATTTGTCAAACCAACTTTGTTGGTTTTATATTTATCCACACTAACCAGAACTACAACCCAATCCTCATAAAAATCCCTTGATTTTCCTGTAGAGCCCTTTAAGGCAAAACCATGTTTTATTTTTATCCGCTGATTCACATCATAGACAAATCTAAAATTTTGCCAAAATGTTCTTTAGTAAGTCTCTGAATGCCTGTAAAAAGTTCCACTGTATGGTAAAACCACTGGTAGCCATGATAGACTTCCAGAATTACAACCAAAATTCAGAGGAGGCTTTTTCTTCTTGGAGTTTTAGAGACAACAAGATTCCTTGAACATCTCCAATTTTTTGTCCAGATCTTCCCCATGGTACCTAGTGTCCCCTGTAAAATTTCCAGAACCATCGGGCTTAAATTAATATACTTAACTGTCTTTCCATTAAACTATATCATAATACTGGTATTGATTAACTTGCATAATTCTTTGCATATCGATTAGTTGTCGAGCTCAAGAGGACCCTCGAGCTACTTGAAGTCATCCCTCTGGAGATTAACTTTATTACCGCCTCGCAACCAGGCAAGCCCTGGTTGGCATTTAAGCACTATTACAAAAGTTTGATTTCTATCACCTATGTCTTTGGTGAGTATTGTGCATTAGGGCTAAGGTGATTGAAAACCCACTTGCATGACCAGATCAACCTATGGAGTATTTGGTTAGTTGTCAAGTCATCGTGTAGACTATGCTATGCTAAATGTTGTATAGGATTCGGTAGAAGTCGAGTAGTTGGAATCTACTCGCATGGCTAGGACTTTTTCACACGGGATTGGTTCAAAGAGAATGAAGTAGTAATTTGAAAATGAGACCGGGTAGCGGCATAGGATGCAGCAAGACGTGGTATTGGGTGCACAGCCCTGCCTGTGTCGGTTAAGGACCGATTCGTATGCCGCCCTGCTGAGCAAGTTTGAACTGTACCAGAGTCATACTAGATATATGGGGTCCAAGAAACCGATGTACCTTGGGAAGCTATTGTTGAGACTTTTTGATCGCCTCAGGCTTTCGGCCGCAGCACAGTAGACGGAAACTCGCTCACGACATCTTCACAGCAGAAGGGTGCACCATCATTGGGGATACTGTCCTAGACGATTGAATCGATTCAACTTTGGCAGAACTTGAGAAAGGTGGTTGCGTACGACGTCTGTGGAGTGCACCGATGTGACTTCCAGTACGGGCATACGTGTGGTGTATTCCGGGTATCATTGATTCCCATCACCATCCCTCGCAGATATGATTACTACTTGTTCACTGAGTTGTGACGTAGTTAGTATAGTGCTCACTAAATTTAATTTCCACCTTGGGCACGCAGCATCGTGATGAAGCGTTTCTTGTTTGATTGTGGAGTTACGATGTTGCCCCGCACAAGGTTTAAGCTGCTGCTATAAATATGAAAATAAGGACCCACATTTAGGTGAGTCCATTATGCAAATCTGCTATCCTATGTTTATGTCTTTACCCTCATGTAGAGTTTCATGTTTAGGTGAGACGGTTAAGTCTTGCTGAGCCTTCATGCTCACGGTTGCTATATAAGTTGTTTTGCAGGTACTAACCTCTATGCTTATGATTATGGTTGTCCGATGAGACTCGGGACTCTCCGAGTAATATACTCATGTGGGAACCATGTCATTGCTGTTTTGTTTTCGTGGCTAGTGAGGAGCGTCCTAGGGCTGGATGGCTTCTCTTTTGCTTATTAGACTGGAGTACGACAGTTGTAATCCTATCTTCTGTTGTAGTTTATTTTTATGAACTATTTGTAAACTGAATATCTTTGTAAATATCAGCAAATGATTTATGTAATACATGTTCCTTTACATGTGTGCTATGGGTGTCGCATCGCACGGCACCACCCAATTCGATTCCTGGAAAGTGTGGACTCAGGTCCCCACACGACGTAAGTACACATTTACTTACGTTGGCTTGACGTCGGCCGACGTAAATAACCACGGCCGATGTAAGTTTTGGATTTAACCTAACCGCACGAGTCACGCGCGCACGCGCGCCTGGTTCATTTTCCCCGCGCCGCTTCGATCGCTTTTCCATGCCGCCACCCGCGCCGCCTGACGCTGCCGGCCCGCGCCACCGCCCGACGCCGTCGCCGCGGCCGCACCTCGCCGCACCATGTATAACCTCTACCTTCTCCCCCCCTCCACGCCGGCCTGCCCCCCCTCCTCACCACCACGGTGCCGCCTCCTCCCCCCCTCCCCCCCTGCACGCCGATCGGTAGCCCCGCCCCCTCACCACTACGGCGCCGCCTCCTCCCTCCCCCATCCACGCTGGTAGGCAGCCCGACCTCCCCCTCCCCCTCCCCCCCCCCTCACCTCCCCCTCCCCGCCCTCAATACCATCACCTTCACCTGCCCCACCCCTCCCCTCCCCTCACCTCCCCTCCTCCCCCCCTCACCTCCCCCCACCCTCACCCTGCTCCCCAAGCCCTCCCCTCCCCCACAAATTGAAATTCAAATTTCAATTTGAATTCAAATCAAAATTAATTTTGAATTTGAAATTATTTAAACTATGCTGAAATTGATTGCTTAATTGTTTATTTAATTATGGTTAAGTGGTTAATTTGCTTAATTATGCTTAAGTGGTTTATTTTATTATGCTTAATTTGCTGAATTATGCTTAATTAAGCTTAAGTGGTTTATTTAATTATGCTTAAGTTGCTTATTTATGCTTAATTTGCTTAATTATGCTTAAGTGGTTCATTTAATTATACTTAAATTGCTTAAATTTGTTTAACTATGCTTAAGTAGTTTATTTAACTAGTTAATTTGCTTAAGTGTTTAATTATGCTCAAGTGGTTTATATAATTATGCTTAAGTGGTTAATTGCGCCATGAGGAGGGCGGCGTCGGGGGCGGCTGGCTGTTGGGTGCCACGGCGTCGCTGGTGGCTCCAAGCGAGAGAGAGAGAGAGAGAGAGAGAGAGAGAGAGGAGGTGGGTCGTGTGTAGGGGTGAGCAGAGGAGATTGAAGTGGCGGCGCAGCTTGGGGAGTAACGCGGCATGCGGAGGAGTTCGCGATAAGAGGAGCTCGCGCCAGCGGTGAACTGAGAAACATGGTATATTTTGTCGTGCATAAATTGACGAAAAACTAACGATAATTTGTTCGGCTTTAAACTGCAGAGTCAAACATGGGTGAAGACCGTAGTTGGATATATGCTGGTGGGAAGAGCATAACTGGTGGTCACTCAGATGAGTGGTACGCCAAGACAGAAGCTTTTGTTGAATGAGATTTTTCGTTGTCAAATAGCGATAAGGCGCGGTGCCCATGTTATGAGTTGTGGAACTTCCATGGCGAGACAGCTTCTCAAGCTGTACAAGAAGTGGAAGCAGACAATGATGATGCCACAGAGGTTGACATGATAGATGAGATGCTGGAAGCTATACAACCAGAGCTTCTGGAGGATCCTCAAACAACGGAGGTTAAGGAGTTCTTCAAACTTCTCAAATATTCAGAAAAGCCACTGCTTGGACACACCAAAATGACAATCCTCAATTTTGTGGCTAGACTCATGGAAATTAAATCTAGGTTCTTTTCTAATAACTGTTACAACGAGCTCATCAATTTGTTCAACGATGCGCTTCCACATACCAACAAAGTGCATAAAGATTTGTATATGTCGAAGAAAATTCTTTCCGATCTCAGTATGAAGTACAAGAAGATTGATGTGTGTCTGGACAACTGCATGCTTTTCTAAAGAGAGCATGCCAATGAGAAAAAAATGTTTGAAATGTGGTCAACTGAGATTTTTCGAAGTTGTTAATAACGATGGTGATACTGTGATGACGAAAGTCGCACATAAGAAGCTTTGTTACTTATCCTTGACACCGAGGCTGAAGCGGTTGTTCCTTTCAAAAAAATGGCCAGACACATGAGATGGCACAAAGAAGGTGAGCGTCAGAACAATGGAGTCATGACGCACCCGTTCGATGGTGAGGCATGGAAGGCGCTGGACTGGTTCGACCCAAAATTTGGTCATGAAGCGAGAAATTTTCGCATCGGGTTGGCGACAGATGGGTTCACACCATTCAGCACAAACGCCACACCATACTCCTGTTGGCCCGTCTTTGTCATTCTGTACAATCTTCTGCCGGCTTTTTGCATGAAGAATGAGTTCATGTTTCTTAGCCTCATTGTACCTGGGTGGGATCATCCTGGGTCACGTCTCAACGTGATGTTGAAATCGTTGGTCGAAGAGTTCAAAATGTTGTGGACAAGAGTCAAAGCGTATGACTGTTACAAGAAGCAGAAATTCAACCTTCGAGCTGCTTATTTGTAGTCCTTCCATGATTTTCCGGCATACGACATGTTTTCTGGATGGAGCACTTATGGTCGGTTGATGTGTTCGATATGTGCCTCGGATACTGATTGTTTTCGACTTACCCATGGAGGCAAGATATCTTACTTCGATTGTCATAGACATTGGTTGCCTCTGAATCACTTATTTAGAAAACGGAGGAATGTCTTCAGAAAGAACATTGTTGTCACTAAAGGACCACCGAAACGTCTTAATGTGTCAGAAATATCTAATATGTTGGACAAATTGGTTCCAGATGAAGGTCGTCCTTGATATTTCGAAGGTTACGGAGACAAACACAATTGGACTCACATATGTGGACTTTAGATGCTACTGTATGTGAAGTCGTTGATTCTAAGGCACAACATTGATGTCATGCATCAAGCGCGTAACATGGCCGAATATATCATAAGCACATGCATGGACATGACGGGCAAAACAAAAGACAATTCAAAGGCTCGAAAGGATCTCACTGAGCTTTGTAACCGTCAAACTCTTGAGCTCTCCGAAAATGGTGGTAAACCACGCGCTCCTTTCTGTCTTCGACCTAACGAAAAGAAAGAAGTTCTCAAATGGTTGCAAAGGTTGAAATTCCCTGATGGTTATGCAGCTAGTCTGAGACGAGCCGTGAATGTGAAAACGGGAAAGCTCATTGGGTTGAAGAGTCATGATTATCACATAATCTTGGAAATACTTCTGCCTGTTATGTTTCGAGGCTACTTTGACGATGCAGTGTCGAAGTTGTTAGCCAAGCTTAGCCACTTCTATAGGCAACTATGTGCTAAAGAAATCACGCCAGAGATGATGACTAAGTTGGAGAAGGAGATTCCAGTACTTTTGTGTAAGATGAAAAAAATTTCCTCCTAGATTTTTCAATCCAATGCAACATCTCTTAATTCATCTTCCATTTGAAGGAAAGTGGGCAGTCCCGTGCAATATAGGTGAATGTATCATATTGAAAGATCACTCAGATATCTGAAACCAATGGTTGGTAACAGGGCAAGGGTTGAAGGCTGCATGACCGAAGCTTTTACTCTTAAGGAAGTAGGATACTTCTCAAGCGTTTACTTTGCAGAGTAACGCAATGTTAATACTTTGGTAATGTGGTACAATATGGATGAGCAACCTCCCTGTAGCGATCTCTCCATTTTTGCAACAAGAGGCACTATTTTTGGTTGTTACAGTTCCTACGATGTTAGCAAAAAAGAAAGGTGTGCTGCTTTCTTCTACATGTACTCTAATATGGAAGAAATGGATGAATATTTCAAGTAAGTGTTTCTCCTACACTTATGATTTTCACCATCTTTTGCAACACATGTATTCCCAAAAGGTTCTCTTTTCGTGCAGTATGTTTGACAAGCAAAATTGGAGACATAGACATCAACCCACGAGCAAGCAAATAGAACAGATTCGACGGGAAGGAATAAACGGGGGATCTAATTTTCTTTCCTGGTTTCGAGATCATGTAACGTTTTCTCGTTAAATTATCAATGCTAACAACATTTTCTTATAACTTAAGAATGCTTACGTTTTCTAATAACTTTATATCTTGGACAGTGCAAAAAAGATGCCAACGTCCATGAAGATTTGTGACAACTATCCTGTGGAGTGGTTAATGTTCGAAGCTATGGTTGATATGACGTCAACAGATTTGATTCCGTACAACTCAATTTGAATCTCTTCGTCCTCTTGCGGCAACATGTAATACCGGAGTTGTGATGAGGGCAGTCGATTCGCAAGAAAATGAAACTCATTACTACGGGATTATCAAAAAAATCCTTGAGTTCACTTTTGTCGGAAACAAGACAATGCGAGCAGTATTCTTTGACTGCGAATGGTTTGACTCCATTCGTGGCATTCGAGTAAATGAATTTGGCATGGTCGATTTAAAACACAAGGAACGTTTGAAAGGATTCAATTCTTTAGTTCTTGCACACCAAGTAGAGCAAGTGTACTATCTACCTTATCCATGCAATAACTTAAAAGCTTGGTGGGTGGTACATAAGGTGAATCCTCGTGAGCGGTTATACGCTCCAGGAGAAGATGATTACCATGAGGAAGTTGAGGCTAATGTGGTCTACCAAGAGGAAGAGTTGACAGACTCCTTCTCAGTCGAGCACGGTGTAGGACTCGATAACTTAATTAGAGACGCTCAAGATATCGAGATTGGCACGGAAGCAGAAACAGAATCAAAATCGGGAACTAAGGATATCGATGACTTAGTCGAAGCTGCTGATCTGCAGAAACGAAAATGATATGCGGAAAAATAAGATCGATGGGCTGGTTTAAGGAGTAGGGTGCATGACTGTGATGTTGAAGAATTTTGAAATTTATGAAGTAATGTTTTATTCACTAACTTAACATTAATTTTGTACGTTATATTTGCATATTAATCATTTATTCCATGCAATGGGATGTCGTCGAATGGGAAGGGGAAGCCAGTGAGAGGGTTTGAGCCGCCACAAGACCCTTGCTCACGGACTTCATTACCTTTAAGCCGACATCCCTGTTTCTGGCGCACGCTCCACCCTCTGCTCAAGTGTGCTTTCAGCGGACAGGGGTAAATTTTAGTTTACAATAAAGTTATTTTATAAATTGAAATTGCTAATAATTATTTATTGTCAATCTTATTCTTTTGTGCAGTCTCACTCAGAGTCTTCTGAGTCTGAGTCAGAGGCTAGGAGGTCGCTAAAGGAGCCCGAGTCAAAAGCGGGGCCACTACAGGAGCCTCCCTCTGCAGCCGGCTACCGCTAGCCTTCCTTTGGACTACATTGGTTCCGCAGAGCCTTCAGGGTCACAAGACGTGGCGGCGTCACAACAGAGGCGATGGACGAGGAGGACCCACTTTGCGGCTCCTCCTTCGGTTACTTCTGAGCGGACCACGATCCATCCTGTCGAAGACAGGTAAAAGCTGTATATAGTATATTAAATATTAGATGTTCTTTTCCTTTACTTAATGATTTAATATATTTTGTAGATGTTGGTATGACTTTTCGTTCACGGGGGCCGAGAAACACCACAGGCAGGATAATAGTGTCCTGGGTGCTATCGTGAAGTTGTACTACCAAGGTGTCATTGACGGTTTCCCTGCCCCGTCGTGGGAAGACTACGCTCGTGTCTCTCACCCGGTCCACGGCACGGTTCAGGGAGTCGTGTGGCACGATTTTATGGTAAGTTTAACTGTTTCATTTTTTCAACTCATTTGAATTGTTAATGCATATCACTTAAATGTTTGTTTGATTAAAGTTGGGGTACCAAGTAGAGGAACTGGGCATGGAGGACCACGCGAGATGCGTGTTCCATTACAACGCTTGAAAGCTCACGATGACGGTGTTGTCGAACGCTAGGATTCAGGCCATCAACACATACTACAAGTGGCACCCCCGAGAGCAGTAGCAGCAAAGAGGTCCATTTAGGAAGGACTCCAACGCGTACTTGACAGAGGAGCAGTACGCGGAAGTAAGTTTTCAATATTGTTAAATATTTACAATATCTATGTAGTTAATTGCATTGTTGAAAAATGAAATATGTGCAGGTTAGTATTTCCTGGTTACAGGGTAACACCGAGGCGTACTTAGCTCTCTGTCGGCACCGGGCTAGCGAAGCTTTCATCCGTAAGTCGATGGCTACTTGCGTTTGGCTAAATGCATGGTAAGTACTTTTTCAATTTATTTATCTATTCCTAATAAATTTATATCTCACTAACACAGCTATACAGGAGCGAGAGATGGGTCAGGAGCCAACTCCGACCCTGGTTTGGAAGAGATTTCAAAAGGGAGGTGACCTTCTCAGCCAGGGCAGTGTAGTCAGGTCGCAGCCGACCAACTGGTAAGTTTCAAAATTCATCAATTTCATTATAACTAATACTATTATTGGCATGCTTACAAGATTACTTTGTTTTGTAGGCAAAGTACGCGCAGGTGGTCGCCAAGATACATGGTGCGGATTACGATTTGGAAAGTGCGTCGATTGATTCCCAAGCCACGTACAGGAGCGGAGGCGGGAAGTCCTATGGACTGTGAAATGTTCATGTGTTTTATTTCTTTTTCAATTTATCTTCTTCTACTTAGCGTTTTCATTCTTTTGCAGGTTTGCCATTTTTGATGGAGTTGTCGACTCGAGGTCGGCACGACCTTTGAGAGGCGTTTCATCGTCGCAGGCCTCGTATGTTGGGACCAGTAGTGGTCGTCTCTTGCAGATTCAGCTGGAGCTCATTGCCTTGAAGGAGACGCTGGCGCAAACCCAGGCGGAGCTGGAGAGGTCAAGGGCGGAGGCAAGGGAGGAGCAGCGGAGCACGACCTTAATGATGGCCCAGACGCAAGCAGCGGTGGCGGTGAGTAATTTAAACTACCGTAGTTAAGTTTCATAGCATTTCAATAACATATATCCTCTAATATTTTGCAATGGCAGACTCTTGCTCGAAACACCGGTCACAATATCGAGATTCCTATGCTTCTGCCGCAGCAGACACCAGAGCAGGTAATATTGTCATATTCATTTCAGTATTCTTTTAGCTCCGTTGAAATAGTTTCTATAGTTGTCAAAAAGCTTTAGCATAGAAGAAACCCATATACAGCCTTATTAGAAGAAGTCAGGATATATCAGTTTGCCTAAGCAGAAGAAAAACACGGGCTATTAAAGGAAAACACTAAAAGTCCCATTTCAAAGAGCCATCAGTTTTCCAATGAACCACATACCCAACAAAACAACATAGATTCAAACTTGCATGATATGTTAGCTAGTACATGGAAAATTAAACAAATACATGATATGTCAGCTAGTTATAGACATCTTCCTATCTCCTGTACATTTTGATCCTAAGTAATAACATATTCCTCTAGTAATTCCTGTTACGGACATCTTCCTATATCCTTTACATATTATAAGGCTAATACAGGGAATATATGGTTCTTTTGCAGGTTCGGGGACAGCGGCTCAAACTCCTTCGCCACACCTATAGACATCCGGAGGGACGCGCCGAGAAGATCTCGTCTCTGGAGGTAGTAGAGGGGCTAGCGTGTAGCCCGGTGAATGGTTTTGAAACTGCTTTGTGTTGTTGTGGATGTTTTGAATGTTTTCTAGACTATCTTGTGATTTGTGTACTGTTTAAACTGTATGAACTGCCTGTGTATATCTGTCTGGAGCTCGCAATCCTGCAAGGTAGTCAGTTTCTGTTTTTTTTAATGAAAACTTAAATTACGTCGGATATGGCAAAGCCGACGTAAGTTAGTCCAGTTTAACTTACGTCGGTCAGACCATATCGACGTAAGTTATTCCAAGTAACTTACGTCAGTTATGACCTACCGGCATAAGTTATACCACTTAACTTACGTCGGTTGGGCATCCGCCGATGTGATTACTCTGGCCCAGCCCGCGGCCCATCCGCCTAAATAACTTACGTCGGACGCGGAACACCGACGTAATTAAGTTACTTACGTCGGCAGCCGTTAGTAAAACTTTTATATCCACATTTTATTAGGAATTTGAATTTACATGAACTAGTTTAACTAATAAACAGGGTTAAGAATAGAAATTCTGAAAAACTTTACCTTAGATGAGATATTATGAGGGTATGTTTACACTTAAGCAAATAATTCGTAGAAAGGGGAAATGCCAAATGCAATTCAAAAGACGAAATGTGATACAAATACAAGTTTCAGAATCAGTTAAGGGTAAAGCTAAAAGCCCTAGAAACCCTAAAGAATATTTCAAGAATCAAATGGGAAATAAAACATAGTGTTCAAAAATAATTTTTAATTGAACTAAAAAGGGAATGCAAATTAAAATCGAAATCTCTTGTTCAAATTCGTCAAACTCAAGGATTGAGATCACCATTGTCTTTCCCAGGTTTCGAACATCATCTCTTTCAGTTTTTTCTATTTTTGATCATCATTTACTATTTATTTGAATCAAGCAAAAGAGGGGATTCAAATTCAAATTCAAATTCAAACCTTAGGTTCAAATTCAAATTGCTCTATTTTCGAATCTGGTTGTTCAAATGGGTTCAAAATATTCATAATACATCACCTGCCAAATTGTATTAATTTTAGACATCATGTAATAATTAATTGCATCTAGTCATAAGAGAGAATTCAAACTCCATTCAAATTCAAACTTCAATTTCAAATTTATCAAGTTTGCAAGCTGTATTCCAATTTGAGTTCCAAATATTCAGATGACTTACTCTTCAAGTATGCATTAAAATTTGAGTTGATATAGAGGTAAAAATAGGAGAAGAGATAAGAAGAGAAGAAGGGTGGGACCCACAAGTTAGCCTATTACTTGGAGTGCAATGTTTTTCTTCTGCCCTGCAGCTGCCACAGCTGCTCACTTGGTTCCACCTCCTGCTTGCTTCAAAGTTTAGGAACCAGGTCACCGTTGCTTGCCTGATATTTTTTGTGCACCCTCTTTATTCCTTGCTCATCCAAAAACCAGCAACATTTCTCTGCTCTCTCCCCGTGACGCCATTCTTGTTCACCGAAGAGTTCTTCATTCCGAGTTGAAATCCGAAAGTAGCAGTGGGTTATCATCCCATTCCTTTGAGCATTGTTCTTCTTTGATGTAAAATGAAGCTCCCTGTCTACATTGTTGCTCAGCTCAAGCCTCCCCGACGCCCATCGAGTTGAAAACATGGCTGCCGTTCCTCTGTTCAGGGTGGCCGCTCTCTGCCTCATCGTGAACCCGAGACTACACGCCTTGTCTTCCCCACAGTTCTTAAGCAAAAAGTTGCCCCAGTAGCTCTAGTAGGTGCTCGAAAAATCTCGCTTCATGCCATGCTTCCTAGCTCTATTATTTCAAAGTTTTCCGTTGAGCTTCTCTTAGAAACTATACTAGGTCTTGCTTTAAATTCCGTTTCTATGTGTGACAATTCTTTGGGCCAGTAAGACATTATCTTCTGTACATCCATGCGCATCCAGACCACGAAGAATCATCAAAAACCATTGAGTAATCTAGCCGGAATAACCAATCTCCGAGCCACCAGCGTGAAACTGTCATTTCACCGTCAACCAACCACTTCCGAAGCCTTGCACCCCTATTGTTGTCCAGTTTCTTGTTTCCTAAGTTCCCAGGATAATTCTGCGACGTCCTTCGCCAAGGATTGTCCCTCGGTCTCCAGCTGGTCCGCGATGACATCGCCCATCTTGGTGAGCTTGTTGCCTGCCGAACTCAACGCCTGCAACACCAGGTCTAGCTCTGGCTCCGGATCATCCGGATGCACGGGACTGAAACCCATTGGCATTAGCACATCGTTGGCTTTGCCCAGGAAGTCCCAAACTTGTTGGGACTCCACAGTCCTCGAGCCTCGCATCTCCTCCAAGGATCTTCTAGTCGCCGCAAGCTCCAAATTCTCACGGGCAAGGCGCTCAACCTCTTTGGCGTTCTGCTAAATATTTTCAACAACTTGCCTTTCGAGTTTTCCGAGCTCTTCATCCCAGAGGTGGATCTTGTTCCGACGGTCGACCAGGTCCTTCTCCCTACCCCACACTTTCTTCTCCCTGGCAGCAATGGCATTCTCCCTCATGTGGAGTTCATGCCCTCGCTCCCAGGCCTTCTTCTCCTCTCTCTCGCAGCACTCATCCAATTTCTTGGTGCGCTCCTCGAGACTCTTGTCACCCATAGTTAGGCTCTGAGTGTGCTCTTCCTCCCTCTTCACAACGTCGTCCCGCAGCTCCAGGAGTTTTTGCTCTTCATTCTTGAGCTTTCTCTCCCGTTCCTCAAGAGCCTACCGGCGCTTGACGAGACTAGCGTGGATGGCATTGAGCCTCTCCTGGCGATCATCCGCCGCGCTATTAGCAGCTTTGGCCTGCTCATAGATGGCCCGAGACTGGTTGTCAAGGGATCGTGTCATGCTTTCCCTCTCATCCAGCAGCTTACCCCAGTATTCCAGGTGGACCTTCTCCCTCTGCACCCACTCCTTAGCGTCAGCCAGCCTCGACTGCGCCAGCTTGTTCTCTAAATGGAGTTGGTTGCGCCACCTCCTAAGAGTTTGGCGCTCCTCCTCGAGGGACTTGCTGTCGTGGTAGAAAGCCAGCTGGACCTGACGAAGACTGGAGCATGCGTTGTCAATAGACAACGATAGGGGGATCGGGTCAGGACCTGCCAGGGTCATCTCCGCCAGTTCCAGCGGGTTCTCCGTGACAAAAATTGGGTCCCACTCTACAAGAGCGGTCCCCTGAGCTTCCACGGCACTAGGGCCGTCCTCCAGGATAGCCTCGGTCGCCGCCGAGGAATGTCTTGCAGTAGAAGTTTCGACCTCCGAAATTGGCTCCGAAGGTCCCACCTCCAGGTCATCAACAACTGGCCCCTCAGGCGGGGGGCCTGCAGCTTCATCTTGGCACCCTGGCTCAGGTGCGGGCACCTCCAGGACCACTGTTTCCGGGGCAGGCGTAGAAGATTCCGCTGGAGCTGAAGCCACGTTCGGCTCCGACGTTGGCGCCTCCTCCACCGTCGGTTCCGGTGCAGACGCCTCGACCACCATGGGCTCAAGCGCCGGCACCTCTACAGCAACTAGCTCAGGCGCCAGTACTTCTTCGATGACCGGCTCTACCGCCGGAACTTCTACCGCAACCGGCTCTACCGCCGGAGATTCCTTGACAACCGGCTCAAGCGCCGGAACTTCATTTACACCCGGCTCTACCACCGGGGCCTCATCAACCACCAGCTCGACTGCCGGGGCTTCAACAACATCCGACTCTAGAGTTGGAATTACATCTACCTCCGGCTCTGAGGCTAGAGCATCCATCATTTCATCATCTAAGCCCAGAGCTTCAACTTCTGGAGCTGGTGCCGCTGGTGCATCATCATTCCCGTGGTCTGGCACTACCACAAGAGCTTCTGGAGATGAGTCGAGGTCCAAGACCACGACAGCTGGTGCCGGAGCTGCCGCAGCCTCAGCCACCTCTTGGGGCGGCGCTGGAATTGGAGCTGGAGCTTCTGCCTACACAGCCTCAGCTACTGCTGTAGGAACCGGAGCTTCAACCCTTTTCTTGGGCACTCTGTGGATGAAGGACGAAGAAACTCAAAACACAGTTACAACAAAAAACAATCAACTGAGGTAAAAAATAAACAATTACCTCAGAAGGCTTCTGCACCAGTTAGCACGGAACCTCTTTTCCGAACGCTCAGAGCTGGACCCTATCACCACTGGCGTGGTGGCTCCGGAAGGTTCCCCGGAGCTCGCTGCTGTTGTCAGCGTCACTCGGGTTGAGGCCCCCCTCGACTGGGAAGGACCTCTGGACCCAGAGCCTTTAGTTGGCCCTGGTACTGGAGCCGCATGGCATGAACTAGCACCCCGGGGAGATGTCGATGCTGGAGTAGTTGCCGCTGATGAAGACCTTCCCCTCCGAGGAGAAGGAGCCGCCGTGGAAGGAGTAGGTCTGATGGACCTCCCGTCAGAGTGCTTCAGCTTCCTTTTATAGCTCAAGGGCTCGACCAACTCTTTGCCCTTGCCCACGACTTTGACTCTCTGTTCTGGGACGAAATGGGGACCACCATCGGAAGATTCGGGGATCGCCAACCCGATGATCGAACGCCTCTCAATGACACCAAGGTCGTCAAGCACTGGCATCTTCCATCGGAGCTCTCTGCTGAACTCTACCTCCATGTTCAGAGGGAGGAAAGCCACTGGCAGAGTCAAATCGTCACCCTCGACGTCGATGCCGTGCTGGAACTTCTTGAGGTGAAACTCCAAAGTTGTGCCCTCCATGTTGGACTTCAAACCGGTCTCGATCCGGTCATCGTCCATCACACTGTTGAGGGCCCAAGCAAGCTTCTCCCTCTTCTTCAGCGGAGCCCCCCTGTTGGTCAGAAAGTTGCAAAATACCACCTGAGGAGTCACCCCTTCTTCCACGCATTGGCGGATCCTGGTCAGAGCAGGGTTGAAGGCGTCCGATAACACCGGAGCTTCGCTCCAAGCTGCATTGTCGACGTTGGGGAGGCCCTCGGGCAGCTCCAGCTTCTCATGCTCCTCCACCCAGATGACGATCCAATCCTTCTTCCAGTCGTCCCACTTCCTAGAAGGGAACGATCGCAAGATCTTGTACGGGCACTTCTTGTGCTTCACAAAATAATAGAAGCCAAGGTACTCGTCACTCTTGCCGGTGGCCTTAACGGTGAAGAAGGTGCGGAAGAGCTCAACGCAGAGGGGAATGCCTACCCACATCTCGCAGAAGTGGACAAAGATCGACACCAGAAGAATGGAGTGGGGGCCAAGGTGGTACAACTGCAGACCATAGAAGTCGAGCAGCATCAAGAAAAAAGTGGAGAAAGGTGGGATCAGTCCCACCATGGCGTACGTGAAGAAGTACACCATATCGTTAGCGTGATCCTTCACGAACGGAAACTTGCCGGCACGGACCAGGTTGTTGAAGAAGTCAGGGGACCACCCCATGAGGGCCCGGACCTTCTTCAAATCACCATCAGTCTTCAAGCGGCTCTGGCGAAGACCCAACTCCATCGCAGCACAGTGGGGCGAGAGATGAAAAACAAGCGAAAGTTTGGAGGATTTGAGCGCATGTTCGAATGGAAGGCATAAAGAACCCCCAAACGATGCATGCTTTCCTTCTTAAGTAAGCCCCCGCAACGCTTGGACGGAAACCGCAGAGGAGCCGACGATACCATTCAAAAACTTCACCCTGCAAATGACAAGGGGGCCCAGGACCACCCCAACGATCAAGTCGAGGTCCTTACCCCAGGCGAACGGTTGTCATCATGAAAGGAGGGAAACCCAAAGGTGGCGCGACTTGACAGGGCACGCGGAACTGATACGATTTTCATATCGGGAACCGACGACGTTCAATTGCGTGAGATCCGCACCCTAAGATCTCACCTGCCGCATCCAGGATATGCCACGCGGCGTTGGTTTAACTACGAACTACTGCAACTGGCACATCTGAAGACCCTTGAAGACAGAGCTCAAAAACCGAAGAATGGACCCACCTCCGGCGGAATGACTTCACCAAAAAGGTCTCTCCCCGTGGTGGGCCCAGGGGGCCACTGTCGGTACCCTGCGTACCGGATACCCCTTGGGAGTGCAAAGATCACAAGGAAACTCCATCTATCAGATTTGAAGACCTCCGAAGTCCCCACTTGTCAGCCGTAACCGGACATGCTTCCTCGACATGGTTAGTCCCATGGCTGCCACGTGTATCATAAGACCGGAGCTATCGCCTACACATGGGAAAGCTCTGGACTAGATACAGATATGGCACCCCCAGACCTAACCCCAGACAGAGGGAAGCTCCGGTGCCGACACGTGTCCAACAGCACCGGACCTACGTATCCATGACGGTAAGCTCCAGAGCTGCCACGTGTCCGAACTGTCGGACCTTCAACCTCATCAATCAGTCTGGTGGACCCCCAACGACTCGGACCTACGAGGGGCAATCAAGGACTTCAAGACCCGATTAAGTGTCATTAATACCATATTAATGACACACGATCAGAAGGCCCTTAATACTAGTAACGGCACTGTTAAGTCCCGTTACCACTCTATCAAGGGTAATTAACCTCATTTATTGTGTATTAAACATTAGTAATTGCCAGTGCCACATGTCGGGCCAGGCTAACGGTGTAACGACCAGTCCTTGTACTATAAAAGGACTGGTCAACAATACACATGGGGACGGCGACTCTCTTAGAGGGCGACTCTCTGAGATGCACGAGACACGCTCTCGGACACACTCAGACACTCTTAAACACTCAATACAACAGCAACACATCCCGTGGAGTAGGGTATTACGCTCAAGTGGCCCGAACCACGTAAACCTCTGTGTCAATTTACCACCATCCCTTGAATCTCTGCGCGCCCATTACCGAACTACAAAATCCACGGACTACTAACAGTAGTGCTGGGAGATATGCCGGATTCGACCACCGACAAACACATTTTGATTTGTTTGGATCTCCAAATTTGAATTTTGAAATCATATTTCATGTCTTTGATTTGAAGTATGTATTCTCTGATCTTGGCACCATATTATATCTTTGATCAATACTTGGCTCGATATGAAGATTGAAGATCTTGCCTCAGGCGAATTATGAAGAGGTAGTGTTAAAAGTAAAAACCCGAGAACTGGGTTTTCACACTTTTCAAACCTGAGAACGTGTGATACATAATGTTAATGTGCTTAGTTCAAGAGTGTTGCACGTTGTTTTAGCAATCCAAATGACACTAGTGTTGTCACAAAATAGTGGAACACAATCTAGATCAACCCATAATACTTTAGTGTTTAAAAGAATTTGTGATCAAGCACTAGCAGCAGCACCATATTCAGATTCAACTATGGTTTGTACAACTAAACTTTGTTTTCTAGAGGACCAAACAACAAGTGAGTTATCAAGAAAAGTACAAGCACCGAAAGTACATTTTTCAATCAATCCTACAAAATCTAAAATCAGCGGCTGAAAAGATATCAAAGTAACGATTGACGAAAAAGGAAGAAAAATATCAAATTATTGAGTTCCATGTAAGTACATTAGTATCCTTTTAACGGGTTGACGTTGTGATGCAAGTGGGGAAGCTTGAAATCGTGTACAAAGATAAACACTAAATTGTATGTCCGGTCTTGACGTCGTGAGATACAAAAGTGACCTGATCATGCTTCTTTACTTTTGTTATCTATGGTTTCATCATCCTCATCAAGTTCAAGTGTCGCATTTGTTCCCGTTGGTGTCCGAATAGGCATGATGTTTTCCATGTTGAAGTACCTAAGGAGTTCTTTAGTATACTTCATTTGATGCACAATGGTTCCCTCCTTAGTTTCCTTGATTTGTAACCCAAAAATGTATGTGAGTTCTCCCATCATGCTCTTGAACAAACAAAGATAATATGAGCAACATACACTTGAACAAACAAAGAATCATTATCTTGCTTAAGTACAAAGTCATTATCATGCTTAAGTACAAAAAGACTTTTATCTACATCACCCACGGTAAACCCTTTTCAAGTAAGAATGTTTTTAAAATGTCAAACCATGCTCTAGAGGTTCTTTAAGACCACACAAGGCAGTGCACAGTTTGTAAACATGAATAAGAAAATTCGAATTTCAAAGTCTGGTGGTTGCTTTACATAAACCATCTCATATATGTAGCCACTAAGAAAAGCACTTTTAACATCCATTTCATATAACCTGGAACCTTTAGATGCAACCAATGTTAAAAAATCTTATGGCTTCTAATCTAGTAATGGAGCAAATGTTTCATGAATATCTAAATCCTCTATTTGTGTTAAATCATAAGCAACCAACCTAGCTTTGTTTTAACCACAACCCTGTCCCCACTTTGTTTTTTTAAACACCCACTTAGTTCATGTCAAAGTGTGACCATGAGGTGGAGGTACAAATCTCTAAACTTTATTTCTTTCATAATTCTCTAATTTGTTTTACATGGCAATGATTAAATATTCATTAGTAAGTGTGTGTGATATATGTTTGGTTCAAAAGAAGCAACAAAAGTAGAATGACCATGAGAGTTTCAATCACAAAACCTGGATCGTGTAACTCTTTTGTGCAAACATTCAATAATTTGTTGTGGAGGGTGACTTTTGCAGGTGTAGCGGGGAGTAGAAATTTGACAAGCTCCTTCTTCTTCATATTCATCAACAACCGATAAACTTGTGGCTTGAGGATGTTCAGGACCAGCAGTAGTAGATGTTGGAGCTAGTTGTGGAGGAAAACTAGGAGCAGAAACGATGTTGTTTTCTTACTGCTGCTTTGCTACACATGTATGTTAATATAGATGGGATGGAGAAATATTTTGAGTAAGTGTTTGTTGTACATCTATTCTATTAAGCACATGTTTGGCAGTACATCTATGCTAATTAACATTGTTCCTAGAGTGCGTTCAACAAGCAAAATTAGACACTTGAACAAGCAAGTAGAAATGATGCGACGATATGGAATAAATGGGGAGGGGGGGGGCTAATGTCCTATCCTGGTTTCAAGCTCATGTAATATTTTCTTTTCTTTTTACTTGGTTACTTAGGAGTATGTACAAAATTATCCTTATAACTTCATATTTTCAGAAATTTGTAAAAGATGTCGATGTCCATCAAGACTTCAAACATCTAGCTTACGAATTGGTGAAAGCTAAAAGCTATGGTTGGTAAAATGTTAATGGTTTTTTATTACCTTCAACTTTATTTGATACTCTTCATCCTCTTGTGCCAACAACTAGTACCAGAGTTGTGACTAGGGAAATCGACGTTGAAGGATGGGAAACTAATTATTACTGGATCGTTAGCAAAATCATTGAATTTAATTTCGTCGGGAATAAGGAACTTAAAGTGGTCTTCTTTGAATGTGATTGTTTTGATAACAATCATGGAACTCGACATAACCAATTTGGTATGACAGAAGTGAAACACAACAAAGGGATACAAGACTATGACCTTTCTGTCCTTGCACACCATGTGGAGCAAGTGTATTATCTAACTTATCCATGCGAAAAGTCGAGTGCTTGGTGGGTCATACACAAGGTGAATCCTTGTGAACAGCTATATACTCCAAGCAATGTTGTGTACTATGATACTTTAGAGTTGTTTGGTGAGACTGATGAGTTTGACAAGGAATAAGAGTTGCCAACCTCTTTTTTCATCGAGCGTGGTCCAGGACTCAATGACTTCGTTAGGGACGTTGATGATGTACAAACTCCTCATAAGCAAAAATGAAAACTAGTCACAAAAAAAGTTTGATGGACCGGTCTAAGAAGTACAATACATGATCGTGATGCCGATGAATTTTGAAAAAGATTACAAGTAACATTTTGTTCATTTATTCTTTCATTTTGTATATTTTTTTAATATTTGTACTTACCAGTTATGTCTTGGAATAGGATGTCGTCTAGCCAGGGGAAGTGGATCAAAAAGGTAGCGAAGGGATTTCTCAGTAAAGTGGCTAGGATGGGCCGCCCACGCCAAGTGGCGGACACCCTTTTTCAAGGTAATTCTTCATGGGAGAGCAGAGCACCTCAGTTGTTGAGACACGTGCCATCAGAGCTAGCAGGCAGACCTATCACCTATCTCCGGATCAAGATAAAATTGACTTAATAATCAAGTTTTTTGAAAATTTCATTAGCAATTTATTTATCTATCTTATGACTTCTGAAAATTTAAAGGATGGCATAGAGTCAGTGACGGAGGCACCTCTTGAGCCACCGGGTGGTCAGCCTGAGCCACAATTGGCTACCCTATCCGGGTTAGTTGACCACCCTTCCAGGGTCAGCTAATGACCATCTAGGTCGGCTCGGAATAATGAGGCGCCACAGAGGTGATGGACTAGGAGGAGCCACTCTTGCTGTGGTTTATAAAGAAGAAGAAGCTCCGGCGGATATTTTCCCTATTGGCGATAGGTAAGAAAATTTTATATTTCTTTTTCATTATTTTGCAGCTTTAGACAAGTATGTAATGCTAACACTTTTCAACATTTGTCTTGCGGCGGATGGATGACACTAACTTTGAGGGTAGAGGACATAGCGACAGGTCCATCCTGTCTTAGGGAACCTCATGCATTTGCACTATCCCGGTGAAGTCCCCAACAGCGATGATGACGGAAGTGCTGAGGGGCCAACATTGGTCAACTTCTTAGTATACTTGTTTAATACACTTTATGAATTTGAGTTTTCCAAGAATTACCTTGTATAATTCCCTTTATGTTTTTTCTTGTTGCAGGGATGTTATCGTTTGGCTGACCCAGCGGAGCTGGACCACACGAGAGTTGTCATCAACAAGAATGAAAGAAACCTTGTTACGCAAGCAATATCCTATGCTCGGATTCAAGCAACAAATAAATACTTGAAGAAGCATGAAGGGCAGGACCAGGAGGCGTTCAAAGATGACTCTTACACGTACTTGACAAAAGAGCAGTACGCAAAGGTAAACTTGTCAGTTTTGACTACTTTCTTATTTTGTTATGTCAACAATGTTTTGATCAATTACTTAATCTGTGCAGGTCGGTATTTCCAGGTTGGAGGACCGTCCAAAAGTTTACTATGCCCTCTATCTATTGTAGGCTAGCGCGAACTTCATCGCCAACTTCAGGAGGGCTTGAGGGTGTAGAGGGTCTATCGGAGGCCATACATATGATCATGATGGAAATATACATCTGACTAAATGCATGGTAAGAAAAATATATCAGAAAAAATTCATAGTATATTTATGCTACTAACACATACCCACTAAAAGACGAGATCAGTGAACGACCGAGCGATGTTCAGTCGGGAAACATAGGTCACAGGAAAAGTGACCCTTCACAGCCCTGCCAGCTATGCACTCTAGTGGCCAGAGCTCGACGGGTGATTTATCAACATATTTAATTTCAATTCTAACAAATATTGTAATTGACACGTGTTGGAGTTCGGACAACCTACTGGTACCGATTGCGCCTTGCCTTAATCCTCGAGATGGCCTAGGTATGAACACAATGGATTGATACATGTTCGAGCAAGGTGCCCTTCTTCTAATTTGTGTTTCTTGCTCTTCTTTGTTGAAAAGAGGGTGAAGTCAATCATCTTAATTAGGCAAAGGAGATAGAATACATGAGCTGTTGATTCGATTGTGATCACCACGACAAATAGGCCACTGATGGTCGGCCACAAGCTTAGGTCATGCCCATCGGTGCCCCGCAGCAAGCCCCCATTTCCTTCCATAGGGACAGGGTTGTTGTTGCAGCAAATTCACTTCACCCTCCATCCGTGAGTCGTTCGTGACTCAAAGGGATCGAGGAAGTTGGGGACTTCCCTCAGTGGTCGAGCCTCTGGCTTGGTGAGCCGGCTCTCAGTAGAAATGAATGAAACCTGACCGCCTCATTTCGCAAAGGTTTGTAGAACTATTTACCCTGTACTGTAGGGGCATCCTAATGGAGGCTCGGTGCCCGCATTTCATTTGATCCTTCCTCATGGCAACCACGCAGATCCCAAGCCTTCCGGGGGCCTGAATGACTCGATGTTGACCCTTTGATGCCTCCCCTTAAGGTCATCTTTATTATAGAACACCTTGTGTCATCCATCCCACACTCAAGAACATTCCTGGAGGTCTCGAAGCCCCGTGGGCCGTCCTTCAAACACAGAACTCATCGGGCCCCAAAAGTGGGCCACAAACTTACCTTCCTTAACTTTATCGCGCCTGGTCCCACATTTTGACAAATTGAGAAGGTGCCGCTCAAATCGACGCCCATGCAATGGGAATGGTTCCAATCTGGGGTTGTTGGACAAATTGAAGTGGTGCCAGTTTCTAAAGGGCGCAAATGATCGCATGTCTCATTTCAGTTATCGAAGCTTGCATTGCTTTGCCGGCCTTAAAAATTTTTCTTCGGGGCATTCCTTCCCATGTACGCCCTCCATACTTTTCCTTTTCAGCTTCCTCGCACGGTACCTTGGGGAGGTTGAGCCCGATAGAGCCAGTGAGGGATCTGCCCCCTTTCTTCTCTTTTGCGGCCACCATGTTGGTGTGGACGACATCGCACAGAGGCCCCAACCACATTTTTTATCACGTCAATAGAGGTCTACTCTCGACGAGAGGGGCTCTGACTGCCTTTCTGATGGAGAGCATTCTCAATCCAGAAGATGATGAGGTCGTGTCGTTTCTCACGTTCCATGCGCAATGGTTCGGGCTTCCAACGCACATCTTTAGGAGGCTCCTCGAAGAGTACAACATCAAACTTCATAAACTGACGCCAAACGTGGTCCTCCAGATATTGGTGTTTGTCACTCTGTACGAAGCCTTCTAGAAGATAGAAGAGGATTTTGACTTGTGGTGGTTCCCTTCTTGATGCAGGCCTCAGCAAACGAGGGACCATTCCCTAAGTTTGGTTTTGCCTGCTTATAGCTCCATGTGTAGTAGACTCGTTACTTCACCATCCCGTTTTGATCATGCCTCAAGGGGTGGCATCAGTGGTGGCTCTACATCCAAAATGCGGCGCTCGGTCTTCCACGCTTCACCGATACATCGAAATAGAGGGCATCCTTGCGTGAAGGGGTTCGTGATGATGAGATGGCTACATTGGGGAGGAGCCTCATTGGCACATACATTCTATGTGCCTTCATGGAATGAAAGGTTCACCCCCTACGGATGCGAGGGCCCTCGGGAGGGATTACTTGTGCTCGGCAGATCCAATGTTGACGACTGTTATATACTAATTTCACCCGTCAATATAACTCAATAATGTGAAGTAAATATCATTTCTTGCACACATGACCTTTCTATTTAACCTATTTCCACTTGTACTTGGAGAAATTGGTGCATGCAGGTATATTTTATATACAGAATTGAAGTGAAACAAGGGGATGGATCCTATAAAATATCATCCCAGCCAATCAAGCACCAACATGTGGCACTACATGGATCAAATGGCCCACAAACAGAAGTATCTGAGGCCATGCAATGGTGTACAACCTATAACAATCAATGAGACCCACCTGTAAGTCACCCCAGAAAGCACACTGGAATTGATATATTTTTCTGTTTGGCTGAAGTGGTGGTTCGGCTGAAGTACTTCTGGCGCCAAACTCAGTCAACTTCCACGTGTCAGCTCTCTTTTCTTCAATAAGTCAGTGGTGACCGAGTCGCTAACTTTTGGTCTTGGGAACCGACCCTTCTCCACCTATAAATAGGACCCCTCACCCCTCACTTCAACACACACCACTTGAGCATCATTCTATTGTATACACTAGTTCTGTTAGTCTTAGTGGAGTTAGGCTATAAAGAGGAGAGCCTCTTGTCCCATGTCCAAGTTGGGAAAGGTATGGCTCATGTATCTTTTCTTATATTTGTGACTTTATGCATAATAAAGATATTATCTTTAGTTTTCTTTTATTCATATACTTGGATGAAGCGTTTCTTGTTTGATTGTGGATTCCATGTATGTGGTAGGTATAGTCTTTATGATCATGCCTTAATGTCATTATACTATCATCATAAACACTATATAGCTATGATATGATTATGTTAATATGAATAACATATGATATGTCTCAACATTGGTTCAACGATGATTTAGTTCATTGCCTTAGGATGGCTTGTGTCACGACTCTTAAGGTATTTACTTACTATGCTAGCATGGTGCTAGGATAGTTAGGTAGCATTGGATGTCTTGTAGACCCACGGATTGAAGAGGTAGGAAGTAGGTGGTGATAGCAATATTTGTCCTTTGTAATCCTCCACGTTCGGCTATGCCATAGACTCTTGGTGGGAGTCGTTCTAGTATTGCTAGGGGTAAACCCGTGCCCGATTTGTTGAACAACTCAGCATAAGGATTCACCATTGACATGCTCATTAGTATCTAACTTAGGCTTTGTATATGTATATTAGAAGCATTGTAGGAGCAACTCCCCAACTCTTATTCTAATCTCCATTAGGACCCATTTACCCCTTAGAATGGATTGCTTAGGTTTGTGTCTGTTGGTACCCTGCGTACCGTATACCCCTTGGGACTACAAAAAGACCAAAGGAACTTCACCTGTCTGAGTTGAAGACCTGCGAAGGCCCCACGTGTCATACGGGACCAGACCTGCATCCCATCTATGGTTAGTCCTGGTGTTGCTGAATGTGGCCTAGAGGGGGGGGGGGGGTGAATAGGCCTTTTTGAATTTTGTCGGAACCTGCAACACTTGACAACCAGTTCAAAACCAGAGATATCAGACTAGTCCGGTAAAGTGCGGAGTAGTCTGGTGTGTATGGACTAGGTTGATCAAGTTTGATTTATTAAGTCTGATTCTAGGGTGTAGTAGCGGAAATATACTTGTAATTTATGTGTTGCGAGATTATGTACTAGGGTATATCACAAGTCAATATTAAATTTGATATTTCAATGTAAAGTGAGCAAGATTAATTGAAACCCTAGATTGATATAATGTAAAGGACGATGAACACAAAACAAGAACACAAGAGATTTATCCCGTGGTTCGGTTCCCACAGAGGCAACTTACATCCACGCTGAGGAGTCCACAAAAGGACCGGTTCTTCTCCAAGACTACCCTCATCGGATCGCCACGAAGGCCAATCCTCTTCCACTTATCACAAAGGGGTGAATAACCGAATTCAAAGGGGCCTTCTCACACGTTGAGAGCTCCCTTAGATTACAATACGAAATACCACCAAGAACACACTCAAAAGATTACGGTGAAGTCACAGCAGTGTGTTAGAGAATCAAACCAATAGCTCAATTGAGTGTTGAACGTGTCTCTCCAATGATCTAGAGTGAATCCTCAAAGGATTGATCTTTGTTGCACTTAATTTCGTGGAGAGATGTGGTTTTTTGAGGCTCTTGGGAGGTGTGATGGCGCTAGGGTTGAGAGAGTTCAAAGTTGGGCCTTGCACCTCTATTTATATGAGGTTTCTAAAAGTGACCGTTAGGGTTCAGAAAGACCGGACTAGTCCGTGGTGGACAACGGACTAGCCCGTTGTGCTGTGTGTAGCAAACCCTAAGTGTCCCGAAATATCGGAGTAGTCCGGCTAGGGGCGAACTTGTCCGATTTCTCTTCTGGAAATCTTTGGACTAGTCCAATAGTTATCGGACTTGTCCAGACATGTGAAACCCTAAGTGAATTGGGTGACAAGTCTGCACTTGGAGGACTTGTCCGATTTAGGTCAGAGGGTTTTTTGGACAAGTCCGTGCTAATATTGGACTAGTCCGTGCTAATATCGGACTTGTCCGATTTAAATCAGAATGGATGTCAGACTAGTCCGGTGGTGATCGGACTTGTCCGATTTTGTGTGACTTGTGAAGTGTTTTGAGGACTAGTCCGCACTGGGGAGGACTAGTCCGCTTCTAGTCAGAGAGATATCGGACTAGTCCGATGGATATCGGACTTGTCCGATTTTGTGCAGAGAGGATATCAGACTAGTCTGGTGACATTCGGACTAGTCTGGTCCTGTATAACTTTGTGCAATGTGTGTGTTCAATTGTGATTGAGCTCTTGGGGTGTGTTTCCTTAACACACTTCATACACAATGATACACTATTCTTCTTCCTCGAGCTCATTTCCACTTTGCTCTTCATTCTCCCTTCTTTTTGGCACTTTGCTTATTTCGCTATTAAAACCTGTGCTCATCTCAACAAATAGTTTAGGATCTCATTTGCTTGGCATAAATCATCCAAAACCCACAAGGGATTCCTAGATGCACTTTCAATCTCCCCCTTTTTGGTGATTGATGACAACCAATTGAGATTTCACAAAATGCGATAAAAATTGATGTTTTCATAAAGCATGCACATATGGGTCTAAAATACATCAAGCAGTAAAAGCATAATCCATATGTGCATTCTTTATGGTGGGATGCATGACTAAGTATGTTGAAACAATGAGAATTACATAAATGACATTAATCAATCAAAAACAAGCATATATGTCATTCTAGGAGCAAAATCATACAACTCAACAATTACTACTTAAAAGATCATAACATTGCATCACAGAACCATAATTAACTTAAGAACATAGTTAAAACTTTACAACCCACAAAATAGTCAAAAAGCATACAAGAGATCTCTCTCCTCGCATACTACAGCTAAGGCTAAGACCCCCCCCCTTAATCTCTTCCCCTTTGGCATCAAGGCACCAAAAAGAAGGAGAGGAGGGTCCTAAGGTCTTCACTCTTCGCTGTCAGTCCTCACATCATCATCTTCGTCATCTTCATCTTCAGCCTGATGAGGAGGAGGAGGAGGAGGTGCGGAGTCACTCGAGCCCCCAATGCCAAAGTAGGCAAGCTCAGAGGGGGTCAAGGGCCCGAGCTCAATGATGTCAGGGTCGAAGTCCTCAGAAATCACTGGAGATCCAATGGGGTCAATCTCCAGGTTCTGGCAAATCTGGTTCACATTGGCCTTCACGTACTTCATGTCTTCCTTTCTTTTCTTGTTCAGCTTGTGGGCCCTCACTTCAGCCTTCTTGCAGGAAGCGAAGATGGCAGCCAGGTATTTCAAGATCCCGCTGGCTGATCCCCTTTGAGGGGCTGCCCTACTAGCAGGGGCAACTCTTGCATCTTCAGATCTTCTTGTCGGTGCCTCAGGACTGGAGGCCAGTGAGGGAGCAGCCTGGATACTTGGCTCCTGAGGCATCTGAGGCCTAGGGTAGATGCTCCACATCCTTGACAAATTCAATTCCGGTGACCTTCTCGATCACAAACATCAGATATGGGGCATAGCCACATGACCTATTGGGCGTGCAAGAAATGTTCACCATGTCATTCCAAATGTAGTCTGCCACATCAAACTGACGGTCCTTGATTATGACCCTCATCAAGGTCCGGGGGTAGCCTTGCACACTCCCAGCATCCCCATCCTTAGGGGCAATTGTCTTCCTCAAAACTTTGTTCAACACCACAAAGAATGGCTTCATGTTCTTGGTGGAGGGAGGGTTGAACTTGGAGTTTGGCTCATATAGAAACTTCATCTTATCCTTCTCAATGACACCTATGTTGTGTATGATCAGGCAGTCAGATCTTGAGGTGTCAAGGTGAAGCAGGCTTGCAAAGTCTTCTTGAGTGATACTGTACTTGGATCAATGAGTCATTCAAGTAACACTTTCCTCATCTTCACCCAAGAAGTGGCATGTCGCAAAGAATTGCATAATTACCTCATCATTCCAGTTGTTCCTAAAGACAAAGAGATCCTTCAGGCCATGCCTCTCAATGGCTTCCACCACTTCGGTGAAAAGGGAGCAGCCCTTCTTATCAAAGTGTGCCCAATCAATCCATTGACTGCGCACAACTGGTGTCATCATTGGTAGATACACAGATTTGTAGAAATCTACATGGAAGTTGCACCAAAATCTTCCGTCGGCAGCTTGCTTCAGTCAGCCATACCAATCAATGCTTCTAAACTTTGCCACCGAATCACTGCCCTTCCCGTTGAACTTCTCTTCAGTGGGGTCCCGGACCCCTTCCCTCGCAGCATGGAGCTTCAATGGGCCAACTGGACCCGTCGCTATCCCTTTTCCCTTGCCTTTGGCAAGGCGGGCACTTGCCGAGCTAGGGCCACCACCAGTGGTAGCCCTAGAAGCTGGAACTTGGAGGCTGGCTTCTTCGCTAGTACTTTCCTCCGAGCCTGTGGAGGAGACGGAGCTGGCTCGGAAGGTCTCTCTTGGCGCTTCTTGCCAAGACTCGTCGAGGTCCAAGGTGCCACCTCGTGGTCCATCTCGGCTTCGAAATCGGATACTTCATTGTTGGAGCTCGAAATGACCTGAGAATGAGTGGCATGATTGAGAATGAATGGTACAAGGCATAGGTGTGAATGTATAGCAAGGAATTGCATTGAGGAATTGAAAAGTTAGGTTTTGAGTCCAGAAAAATCGGACTTGTCCGGTGTACAGGCACGGACTGGTCCGGGTTACCGGACTTGTCCGTGCATGGACCGGACTAGTCCGGTATTCATACTCAAAAACCTAAGCGACTGGACAAATATTGATTCCTAATGCACAACAAGCGTAGCATAAACGTAATACATCACGAAGGCATGTATATAGTGAAATCTGATAGGCTATTCAATCAACAATGAAGAAATTTGGAATTTCTAGGGTTGGAGTGAAAATTACCTAAGAAATCAATTGGAACTTGGATATGAGGGTGTTGAAGGCCGGACTTGTCCGAGAACTTCAATCCTGATGCGATGATGATCAAATTCCACCCAAACTTGTGAAGTTCCGATGGATAAATCAAGGAATCGCCTTGGGAGCTCGAGTGGAGGAGAGAGAACGCATGAGGCAAGAGTGAGGATGAAGGGATTAGGGCTTTGGTGGCGGATAGGGTTAAGGACACGAAAAATCGGACAAGTCCAGAGATGACCGGACTAGTCCGAACTTTTCCAGAGGACTATATCGGACTAGTTCGTGGTCTACCGGACTAGTCCGGCCTAACCGGCACTCTACGGACTAGTCGGCATGAGCGAGTCACCAGGCAAGAATTTCTTAGCCCATTCATATATATTTGAAGGTACATATTTAGAAAATAGGGAGGCAAATCAAATAATCTTGATGAATATGATCAGTAAGCATACAACAATCAAGCAATGATCATAATTCACCAAGATCTAACAATTAACATAGTTTTCGGAAGAGAATTGATAGAGATGATTTTCACAATCCAATTAACACATTTTGAAGAATTCATACAGGTATGCAACATTTCAAGCCACACTCCGAGCATCAAGGATATTTAGTTCATTTCGGAGTTCACAAAAGCGTTTTTCATCAAGTGAATTGGTGAATATGTCGGCCAATTGCTTCTGGGTGTTAACATGGGAAATGGCTATGTCTCCTTTCATGGAATAATCTCTCAAAAAGTGATGTCTTATATCTATGTGTTTAGATCTAGAGTGCTCAACTTGGTTGTGGGCAATTTTAATGGCACTCTCATTGTCACAAAGGAGTGGAATACGGTTCATATTGTAACCGTAATCCCTTAGAGTTTGTCTCATCCAAAGGAGTTGTGCACAACATCTCCCAGCTGCAACAAACTCCGCTTCGGCTGTGGATAGGGCAATGGAATTTTGTTTCTTGGAGGACCAAGAAACTAAGGATCTCCCTAGGAATTGGCATGTACCGGAGGTTCTTTTTCTATCTACTTTGCACCCGTCATAATCTATATTGGAGTAACCAATGAGATTGAATTTTGAGCCTTTTGGGTACCAAAGAACAAGGTTGGGTGTATGAACTAAATATCTCAAGATCCTTTTTACGGTTGTCAAGTGACACTCCTTAGGATTGACTTGAAACCTTGCACACAAACATACACTCAACATAATATATGGCCTAGATGCACATAAATAGAGTAGAGATCCGATCATGGAGCGATATACCTTTTGGTCGACGCTAGGTCCATCTTCATTGAGATCCAAGTGGCCATTTGTTGCCATGGGAGTCTTTATAGGCTTCGCCTTGTCCATACCAAACTTCTTGAGTATGTATTGCGTGTACTTGGTTTGGCTTATGAACGTCCCTTCCTTTTGTTGCCGCACTTGGAATCCCAAGAAGTACTATAGTTCTCCCATCATTGACATTTCAAACATATCTGTCATGATTTTACTAAAATCCTCACAAAAAGATTGATTAGTTGATCCAAAGATTATATCATCAACATAAATTTGACAAATAAAAAGATTATTGTCATAATTCTTTGTAAATAGTGTATAATCTACTTTGCCAATCTTAAAGCCATTTTCAATTAAGAAATCTCTAAGACACTCATACCAAGCTCTAGGAACTTGTTTGAGGCCGTAGAGAGCCTTACAAAATTTGAATACGTGATCGGAATACTCTTCGTCTTCAAACCCGGGGGGTTGCTCCACATACACCTCCTCCTTGATTGGTCCGTTGAGGAAGGCGTTTTTCACATCCATTTGATACAGCTTGAAATCATGGTGAGTAGCATATGCAAGTAATATTCTAATAGATTCAAGTCTATCTACTAGAGCAAAGGTCTCATCGAAATCCAAACCTTCGACTTGTGAATAACCTTTGGCCACAAGTCATGCCTTGTTTCTTGTCACCACTCCGTGTTTGTCTTGTTTGTTACAGAAGACCCACTTGGTGCTGACAATGTTCGCAATGGGTCTTGCCACGAGTTCCCACACCTCGTTCCGCTTGAAGTTGTTCAATTCTTCTTGCATTGCCACCACCCAGTCCAGATCTTTCAATGCATTTTCAACCCTACGCGGTTCCAAAAAGGATACAAACAAATAGTGCTCACAAAAGTTAGCTATACGAGATCTAGTGGTTACTCCTTTTTGGATGTCACCGATGATATTGTCGATTGGGTGTTCCCTTTGGATGCATTGGTGTATTCTTGGGTGTGGCACTTGAGGCGTTGTATCTTCATGATCATCTTCTTCTCCCCCTAAATGGTTGCCTTCGTTGACTTATTGATTATCTTCATATTCTTGTTGTTGATCTTGTGCTGAAGCTCCCCCTTGATCGTTGACCTCCTCTTGTGGTTCATCTTTCTCATGTAGTGTGGAGATGGCTCTTGTGGTCGAACTTCACCTAGAGCCATTCTTTTCAATGCTTGACAAGGAGCTTCTTCTTTACCTAGTACACATGGATCAACTTGCTCCTTTTGGAAGCCATTAGTCTCATCGAACACTACGTCACATGCTACTTCAACAAGTCCGGAGGTCTTGTTGAAAACACGATAGGCGTAAGTGTTCGAATCATAACCAAGCAAGAAACCTTCATCGGACTTCGATGTGAACTTTGAAGTCATGGGCTTCTTGTTCAAAATATAACATGGAGAATCGAAAACTCGAAAATATGAAATATTTGGTTTGTTACCGGTAAGAAGCTCATAGGATGTCTTCTTGAGTAGTCGATGAAGATAAAGTCGATTTACGGCGTGGCAAGCAGTGTTAATCGCTTCTGCCCAAAATCAATTCGAGGTCTTGTACTCATCGAGCATTGTTCTTGCCATCTCTATGAGAGTTTGGTTCTTTTTTTCGGCAACTCCATTTTGTTGTGGGGAATACATAGCTCAAAAGTCGTGATTTATGCCTTCTACACCAAGGTACTCCTCCACTTGTGTGTTCTTGAACTCTGTGCTGTTGTCGCTTCGAATGTTCTTGATTGTCAATGAGAATTCGTTTTGAGCTCGCTTGAAGAACTTCTTGAGTATTCCTTGTGTTTCCGACTTATCATGCAAAAAGAAAACCCAAGTGAAGCAAGAAAAATCATCAACAACTACCTAACCATATTTGTTACCACCGATGCTTATGTAGGCAATTGGACCAAATAAGTCCATGTAAAGTAGCTCGAGCGGTCTTGTTGTAGTCATGATGTTCTTGGCGGAGTGTGGTGCTCCAACTTGCTTCCCGGCTTGGCACGCGCTACAAGGCCTGTCTTTCTCAAACACAACATCCTTTAAACCTCGGATGTGATCGCCCTTGAGGAGTTTTTGAAGGTTCCTCATGCCAACATGCGCTAGCCGTCTATGCCATAGCCAACCCATGTTGGTTTTTGCAATCAAGCATGTGTCAAGTTCAGCTTTATCCTTGATGAAGTCAACAAGATAGAGCTTTCCCTTTAACATACCCTTGAATGCAATGGAACCATCACTCCTCCTAGAAACGGTCACACCCTCGTTAGTGAACAAGCAATTATAACCTTTGTCACATAATTGAGATATGGACAGCAGGTTATAATCTAAGGATTCAACATGTAAGACATGAGAAAGTGTGTGTTTAGAAGATATTGTAATTTTACCAGTACCGAGCACCTTTCCTTGACTATTATCTTCAAAATAGATGCCCTCATTTGGATCCTCATTCTCTTCATATTCAACGAACATTCTTCATTCTCCGGTCATATGGTTGGTGCAGTCACTGTCTAGCACCCATTTAGATCCACCGGAGGAATAGGCCTGCAAAAACAAATTATGCTTTGGTTTTAGGTACCCAAGCTTGCTTGGGTCCTTGGAGGTTAGTTACAAGACATTTGGGCACCCACACATGAGACTTTGCGCTCCCATGGCGTGGCCCAACATAATGAGCATAAACCTTGACAAAATTATTTCTCATTAAGACATATGAGGCAACGAAAGTCCTAAACAATAACTGTTGTTGTTTATGTACAGGACTAGTCTGGGAGGCCGGACTTGTCCGGAGGACCGGACTTGTCCGGACCCCGACCGGACTAGTCCGAACTTTTTCAGTTTGAGAGGGTCTTCCCTTTACAAAGGCGATCCTCTCCTTGTCATTCTTATGGCTTTTAGCATATTTCTTTTCACCATAAGAATAACCAATGCCATATTTGACATTTGGAGGTCTTTGGACCAAGTATGCACTGCGTGCATATTTGATCTTCTCCTTGTCAAATATGCCACTTTGGATAGGATGCTTATCCTTTGTAGAGGTTGGCTTGTCTTTCAAACTGATTTCAATTTTATTGCATGTACAGGTAGAAGCAATCTCAGTTTTAGTTAGTTGAGAAGGTGAACTTGAAGAGGATGAAGGTTCACCTTGCTTGAGTAACTCAACTTGCACTTCAAGGATCTTGTTAACATTGATCAGGTCAGCAAGTTGGTCCTTTATTGTAGCATTTGAGTAGGTTAACTCCAAGCATGTTTCCTTGCTTGAAGCTAACTCAAGCTCTAGTGAATTGCTTTGTTCCTTTTCAAGTTCTAGACGCTTTTCAAGTTTGACATATTCCTCCTTTTGGGAGATGATCATGTCCTCTTGACGATGTATCAACCTCTCCTTCTCAACAAGTTGATCCAGTAAAAATTTCATTTTTATGACAGTTTTCCTATCTAGTCCAACAAGCATATCCTCATTATCACTATTGATTTCATCATCACTAGAATAGGGATGCATGGAAGGGGGTTTAATGGTTACCTTGTGTTTACCTTCCTTTTCCATGTGCCATCACCCTTCCTTGCGCTGAGTTTTGGGAAGAGAGTAGACTTCTTTGATGTCTTCTCGATGGCTATGCTAGCCATCTCTTCTTCCTCAGATGATGAGGACTCATCATTTGAGTCCCACTCTTTCCCAATGTGCGCTTGTTCGGCTTGCTTCTTCTTCTTGAAGAATTTCATGGGTTGAGGCTTGGCTTCTTTAGTCTTTTTCTTGTTTTCTTCATATGGGCAATCAACTATAAAGTGGCTATACTCACCACAATTATAGCATGCCCGCCTCAACTTTGGCTTTGTTCTTTCCTTGTACTTTCCTTCGCTTGATTTGGCGCCTTGTCTTTTCTTCATTGTTCTTTTGAATTTCTTCATGAACAATATCATGTCTTCTTCATCTAGTTCACTGCTCTCGTCGTCATTGTCTTCTTCTAGTTGTGCTTCTCTAGCTTCTTTAGATAGGGGCTTGAGGGTGGACTTCAAAGCAACCCCTTTCTTCTTTGCCGAGGTGAGGTCGACAATCTCCTTGACATGCTTTGCTTGTTTTTCCATCATCTCGAAGTTGATGATCTTTCCAAGCAATTCATCCGGAGTCATCCTTTTGTATCCGGGGCTTTCTCTGATCATGGAGCATAGGGTGACGTTGCAAGGCTTGAAAGCTCTAAGGATGAGCTTTACCACCTCGTGGTCATTCCACTTCTTACTTCCGTATGATCTGACCTTGTTGACGAGTGTCTTCAATCGATTGTACATATCCTGTGGTGACTCGTCTTCTTCAATCGCGAATCTTCCTAATTCGCCTTCGATCATTTCGATCTTTGCTTCACGCACATGACAGTCACCTTCATGTTCAGTTTGCAGTGTGTCCCAAATCTCCTTAGCAATCTCGCGTCCATCCACCCTGGTGAACTTGTCCCGATTGAGCGAAGAGGTAATTATTGCCGCAGCTTGAGAATTTCGATGAATAGCCTGCTCTTGGCTTCGTGTGAACTCTTCGTTGTCGTTCGGGATATCTATCCCTGTGCACACAATATGCCATAAGCTTGGATTGAGGGAAATTAGATGCATTTTCATATTTTGCCTCCACATTGAGTAATCAATTCCATCAAAATGTGGGGCTTTTCCAAGTGGGATAGACAAATAATGATTATTATTGGAATTGAGACGATCATAGTTAAAAGGATATCGGGAGTAGTCGGTGTGACTACTCCCCTTCTTCTTTTCTTCAATCTTCACTTTCCCTTCGGAAAGTGTCTTCTTTCTTAGGAGCGCCTTCAGTTCTAGCGTCTCCTCATCGTCGTCCTCGAAGTCTTGAATGGCTTTGAGGAGCTTCTCCACCTTGAGGTTCTTTTCGTCATCAACCTTTTCTTGGTTGTTGCTCTTGTGGATGTCTTTAATGTCGACATGATCTTCTTTGAGCGATTAGTATCTTTCTTGAAGAACCCCCTCTGATACCAATTGAATGTGGCCTAGAGGGGGGGGGTGAATAGGCGTTTTTGAATTTTGTCAGAACCTGCAACACTTATCAACCAGTTCAAAACCAGGGATATCGGACTAGTCCGGTAAAGTGCGGACTAGTCCGGTGTGTACGGACTAGGTTGATCAAGTTTGATTTATTAAGTCAGATTCTAGGGTGTAGCAGCGGAAATATACTTGTAATTTATGTGTTGCAAGATTATGTACTAGGGTATATCACAAGTCAATCTTAAATTTGATATTTCAACGTATAGTGAGCAAGATTAATTGAAACCCTAGATTGATATAATGTAAAAGGACGATGAACACAAAACAAGAACACAAGAGATTTATCCCATGGTTCAGTTCCCATAGAGGCAACCTACATCCACGTTGAGGAGTCCACAAAAGGACCAGGTCTTCTCCAACCCTACCCTCGTCGGATCACCACGAAGGCCAATCCTCTTCCACTTATCACAAAGGGGTGAATAACCGAATTCAAAGGGGCCTTCTCACACGTTGAGAGCTCCCTTAATTACAATACGAAATACCACCAAGAACACACTCAACAGATTACGATGAAATCACAGGAGTGTGTTAGAGAATCAAACCAAGATCTCAATTGAGTGTTGAACGTGTCTCTCCAATGATCTAGAGTTAATCCTCAAAAGATTGATCTTTGTTGCACTTAATTTCGTGGAGAGATGTGGCTTTTTGAGGCTCTTGGGAGTTGTGACGGCGCTAGGGTTCGATAGAGTTCAAAGTTGGGCCGTGCACCTCTATTTATATGGGGTTTCTAAAAGTGACCGTTAGGGTTCAGAAAGATCGGACTAGTCCGTGGTGGACACCGGACTAGTCTGGTGTGCTGTGTGTAGCAAACCCTATGTGTCCTGAAATATCGGACTAGTCCGACTAGGGGCGGACTTGTCCGATTTCTCTTTTGGAAATCTTCAGACTAGTCCGATAGTTATCGGACTTGTCCAGACATGTGAAACCCTAAGTGAATTGGGTGACAAGTCCGCATAGGGAGGACTTGTCCGATTTAGGCCAGAGGGTTTTTTGGACTAGTCCGTGCTTATATCGGACTTGTCCGATTTGGATCAGAATGGATATCGGACTAGTACGATGGTGATCAGACTTGTCCGATTTTGTGTGACTTGTGAAGTGTTTTTAGGACTAGTCCGCACTGGGGAGGAGTAGTCTGACTCTAGTTAGAGAGATATCGGACTAGTCCGATGGATATCGGACTTGTCCGATTTTGTGCAGAGAGTATATCGGACTATTCCGGTGACATTCGGACTAGTCCGGTCCCGTATAACTTTGTGCAATGTTTGTGTTTAATTGTGATTGAGCTCTTGGGGTGTGTTTCCTTAACACACTCCATACACAATGATCTACTATTCTTCTTCCCTGAGCTCATTTCCACTTTGCTCCTCATGCTCCCTTCTTTTTGGCACTATGCTTATTTTGCTATTAAAACCTGTGCTCATCTCAACAAGTAGGTTAGGATCTCATTTGCTTGTCATAAATCATCCAAAACCCACAAGGGATTCCTAGATGCACTTTCAGTAGCCACGTGTATACAGCAACCGGACCTACATCCCACACATGGGATAGCTCTGGGCTAAACACTTGTGCGGCACCCCCGGACCTAACCCCCGACACGGGGAAGCTCTGGTACCGACACGTGTACATCTACATCGGACCTACCCGTCCCATAAGGAAAGCTCCGATGCTGCCACGTGTCCAACTGCCAAACCTTCAGCCTCAACAATCAGACTGGTGGACAGCTCGGACCTTCAAGAGGCAATCAAAGACTTCAAGACCTGATTAAGTGTCATTAATACCATATTAATGACACACTATCGGAAGGCACTTAATACCAGTAACGGCACTGTCAAAGACCGTTACCACGCTATTAAGGGTAATTAACCTCATTAATTGTGTATTAAGCATCAGTAACCGCCAGGGTCACATGTCGGGCGAGGTTAACAATGTAACGACTAGTCCTTGTACTATAAAAGTACTGGTCGACGATACACAAGGGACGACTCTCTTGAACTCTGAGACCTCTCCCATACACATCTTTGACACCCAATACAACAACTACACACCCCGTGGAGTTGGGTATTACGCTCAGGCGGCCCGAACTACGTAAATCCTTGTGTCTATTTGCCATCGTCTTTTGAATCTCTGCGCGCCCAATACCGAAATACAAACTCCGCTGGCTACCAACGCTAGTACCGGGAGAATTGCCGGAACCAAACTCCGACAGTTGGCACGCCAGGTAGGGGTCGCCCGAGATTCAAAGATGGTGAGCTCTGCTGCTGGACCGTCCAACTGCAAACCTGCAGTGCAACCTGATGGAGGCAATCCCTCCAATATGCAGCAGCCAGCAGGTGCCGCGGCTCCAGCAGGAGTCATGCCTCCACTGCCACCGTCCGCACCAGCAGATCAACCTGGACAGCGGGACGGGACATCTGTGTCAGTCACGGCATCGGCTAACAACAACCCTGAACACGCGCTATATGTAGCGCGTGCTCTTCTCCAACACCCACCACCTCTAGGTGCATCCCAGGGTGCAATGGAGCAGTGGAGGGCTGATGTGGAACATTTGGTTGCAGCAGCAGCCGATCGCATCAGCAACCAAGGTCCTCCCCCCTCGAGGCGGGCCCCATGGCAGGATCGGACTGTGTCGGGTAGACTTGGTTCGCATGCTTCCCAACATAGGAGGTGTGTTGCTTCTCAACAAGTGACGTCACTGCCTTCTGGGGCGAGACACACCCATACGGTAACCAGGCTTTCAACTCACGACCTCCGGCTGGAGCTTGATCGCTGTTACTATTAACAGGACGGACGCGTCCATATCGAGCGTGCTCGTGAAAGGCAAGAGGCTCGAGACAGTCCTGCTCCCGAGGGAGTAAGAGAAGGCTGTTCTACCATGGTCATGCACCTACGCATGGTCAGATGGCCACAAAAGTTCTGGCCTCACCTGCCGGAGAAATTTGACGGGACTATCAATCCCGCTAAATATCTCCAGATTTACTCCACCGCAATCCTTGCGGCCGGAGGCAACGAGGTTGTAATGGCCAACTACTTCCCTATGGCTTTGACTGGGACTGCCAGGTCCTGGTTCATGAGCCTTCCGCTCGACTCCATCAACAGTTAGGCAGAACTGTGCCAACAATTCACCGCCAATTTCGGGAGTTCATACACCCAACCAGGCACCGAACTAGACTTTTTTGCTGTCAAGCAGAAGGGCGGAGAGTCCCTGCGATCTTTCATCCAGTGGTTCTCCCAGGTACAAAACACTATTCCTTCTATCTCTAGTGCCTCTGTTATGGCATTTAGACAGGGCGTACGAGACAAGAAGATGCTGGAGAAGCTGGTGACAAAGGAGATCACCAGCATCACGAAACTCTTCAGCTTGGCAGACAAATGCGCCAAAGCTACGGAGGGCCATGAAATGCACTCCCGTCCACCTCCGGAGGACAACAAAAAATCCTCCAAGGGTGAAGCCACAACCTCCGGGAGTGGTAAGAAGAAGAAAAAGTCCAATGGCAAGAAGAAGCCATCGGCCGACACAACTACAGCCGCTGCTGCCGTAGCTCCAGGTGGCCGGGGGCCACACCCCGAGAAACGACCTTGACTGTCGTCTGAAGATGGTGGCAGCTCCAAGATGTGGTTTCCTATGCATAAGTCGAACAGCCACAACCTGGAAGACTATCGAGAGGTCCAGAACCTTGCCGAACGCTACAACAAGCGTCGGGAAGAAGTTCCTTTCCGTCAAAGGGAAGGAAAAAAGAAAGTCGACGAAGCTCCGGTTGAAGAGGAGTTAGGCTTTTGGGACCCTAAAAAGGTCTTGAAGGCTGTTTACACCTCTGTCGATGACGACTCCGACATCTCCGACAATGAAAATCGGAAAACCGTGAACACCATCATTGGTGGTTCGTGGGACATCACCTCCCGTCGTGTCCTCAAGACCATGCGGTGGGACATGGCCTCAGTAGCTCCCACCCCCAGGGCGGAGCCGCATCGGAAGTGGATGGATATTGCCATCACTTTCGATGCATCAGGCTGCCCTCGGAACATGATCAGAGCTGGCCAACTCCCTTTGATGGTATCTCCGACCATCAACAACATCCAACTCCAGCATGTAATGGTGAACGGAGGTTCGAGGCTGAACCTCATAAGCTTCAAAGCTTTCGTCAAGCTTCAGCTCTGACCTTTGGACCTTCGCCCCTCTCGACCTTTCTCCAGAGTAGGTCCGGGGGCCATAACCCCACTCGGTGCAATTACTCTTCCGGTGACCTTCGGGACCCGGGAGAATTATCGCACTGAGAAGTTGGTCATCGACGTGGCGCATATCAACTTACCTTTCAACGCCATTCTGGGCAGGCCAGCCTTATACAAGTTCATGGCCGCTGCTCATTATGGCTACTTGGTGTTGAAGATGCCAACACCAGCTGGTGTTCTCCGGATCCGTGGAGATCGCACCGCCGGAGTGACAGCTCTGGAAGAACTTCACGCGCTTGCTACAGCGCAGGAAGAAGAATTCGGAAAGGAGCAAGCTCCGAAACCCCTGAGCATCCGTCATCGAGGATCAACCTCCGCACCTCGCGCGCAACCAAGCGGCGCCACCGAAATTCCCATCAAAGTCGTCCAAATCGGTTCCGACGCTGCTCAGACCACCCGTATATTGGGAGGTCTGAATGACAAATAGGAACTCGTGCTCGTCACTTTCCTTCGGGATAAAGTCGACGTGTTTGCCTGGCAACCGTCACAAATGCCTGGGATCCCTAGGGAAGTGATCGAGCATAATCTGAAGAACTATCCCAATGCTCGGCCTGTACAACAAAAGCCTCGGAAGCAATCAGTAGAGCGACAAAACTTCATATGACAAGAAGTGAAGAAGTTGCTCGAAGCTGGATTCATCCGAGAAGTCTTCAGCACAAAATGGCTGGCAAACCCAGTCGTTGTACCCAAGGCCGACGGGAAGCTTTGGATGTGTATCGACTACACTACACTGAATAAGGCATGTCCAAAAGATCCATTCCCACTACCTAGAATAGATCAAATAGTGGATTCCACCTCTGGGAGCGAATTACTATGTTTCCTAGACGCATATTCTAGGTACCATCAAATCAGAATGTCTAGGGAAGATAAAGAGCATACCTCCTTCATCACATTAGATGAATTATATTGTTATACTGCCATGCCATTTGGTCTCAAGAATGCTGCTTCAACATTTGTACGAGCTATGTACAAAACTTTTGGAGAGCTCATCAGAGACGTAGTGGAAGTGTATGTCGATGACATTGTCATCAAGATTAAGAACAAGGAGTCGTTCCTTGACACCATGCAAGCTGTCTTCGACAAGTTGTGAGTCACTCGCACGAAGCTGAACCTGGACAAGTGTGTCTTTGGGGTTAGCTCCGGAAAACTTCTTGTTTTCTTGGTGAATCACCGAGGAATAGAAGCAAATCTGGTGAAGATAAAATCTGTTGAAGACATGCGGCTACCCGCCCGCATCAAGGACGTCCAGAAGCTCACTGGATGTCTAGCAACCCTTAGCCGGTTCATCCCAAGACTGGCGGAACGGGCGCTACCTTTCTTCAAGCTATTGAGGATGTCCAGACCATTCCAATGGTCTGAAGAAGTAGAAAAGGCGTTCCAGGAGCTGAAGCAGCTCCTCACCACTCTACCGACCATGGTAGCTCCGAACCCTGGTGAGCCACTACTGCTTTACATTTTGGCAACTGGCGAAGTTGTCAGCATGGTCCTAGTTGCGGAAAGGCCAGAACCATCTCCAGTTCAAGAATCCAGACCCCTTCGGGAGGGTCCAGAGCTACCTGAAGTCGAGTCTGGGTCCTAGCTCCCAGACCCGGATACTCAAGGAGAGGCTCCGGAGGATCCACCTCCTTCAAATGAATGAGTCACAATTACTGAACAACAAGATTCGGAACCCTCCAGGAAGGTTCGGGTCACTTCAGAAGAATCTCCGGGTTCCTCCAACCGGAACCCAGAGGTCCTTGTGAACAAGGTCCGCACCCCTCCGGGAGGGTCCGGGTAGATGAGGAGGAAGCTACGGGCCCCTTCGGGAGGGTCCGGACGGTCCAGCGCCCAGTGTACTTCATCAGTGAAGTACTCTATGATGCCAAGACTTGGTATCTGGAGGTACATAAGCTGCTCTACGCAGTTCTTATCGCCTCTAGGAAACTCCGACACTACTTCCAAGCTCACAAGATTTCAGTGGTAACTTCTTATCCACTGCCTGCGATCTTGCATAACCCCAATTCCACTAGGAACATTGCAAAGTGGGCAGCGGAATTAGCCGAGTTCGAACTTGAATTCGTCCCAAGACAAGCGATCAAGAGTCAAGCATTGGCGGACTTTGTGGCGGAATGGACCCCCTTTCCATCAAATCCTTGGGGCCCCACTACAGGAAACGCGACCATTTGCGACGGCTGGATTTATTTGCGACGGCCAGCTGTCCCAAATAGCTTAAATTGCGACGGCCTGCCTCTGGTTGTCGCAAACAACATGGCCGTTGCGAATAAGGCCTTATTTGCGATGGCCTTCGGACTGGCCGTCGCAAATAAGAGTTTATTTGCGACGGCCAACCCTAGGTCCGTCAAAAATTACGAAGCCATCGCAAATAATGTCTTATTTGCGACAACCGTAAGGTAAGGCCGTCGTAATTAAGTCTACTGTCGCAAATTAGGGCTAATATCGGGACCCTCCGGCCCCGACTCTTCATTCACCAGTGACTCCACCGCCGCCGCTTGCCGCGCCCCCGTTGCTTTGCCGTGCCCCCGGCTCTGCCGCCGGGCCGCCGCGCGTCAGCCGCCCCCGACCCCGTCGCCCCTGCGGCCCCATCGCCGGCCCGCCCTCGGCTCCAGGTGCGCCTCAACGCCCCAGCCACCGCCTGGCCCCGCCGCCCCTATGCCGCCGCTGCCGGCCCGCCGCCGGCCCCTGCGCCCCCGCCACCAGCTCGCCCGCGGCCCCACCGCCCCTGCACCCAAGCCGCCGGCTATTCTGGTATGCCCCGACCCCTAGCTACCTAGTGCATTTTTGTACTTATTCAGTCAATTGTTGTGTCTAGATACAGTAAGTTTATACTTATTCAGTCACTCTCATAGTTTTTTAGGGAAATAAAATTCAATAGATGGAGGAACAAAAATTCAATTTGTACTAGTGCTATATGGTATTGTAATGGAGTACTTCTATATGGTATGGTAATGTACGTACTGTATAATGGAGAATATAGTTACTTGACAAAAAAATATAATGGAGAAAAAGTGGAAGCCATTCCTAATAATCTAATAAGCAGCATGCCTTGCATTGTGATTTGTGCGATGTTCAGACAGGATCTTGTTCACCACAATTTCTGCTCCATCCCAACTTGAGTCAATTTTCCAGCTTATGTCGTGCGATGTTTGTGCGTTGCAAACAGTTCGTTGCCTGTGTTGTATGGGTTTTAGCATATAACTTGATAAGGTTCGTGGGAAGTTGAGAAGTTGTCTCATTTGCCGACCGGGTTGAATGAAACGAAACAAGACGGGGAAAGCACACGGACCCTGCAGACTGCAGTGCACCCGGGGTTGATGGGACGCGGAGGTGGTCCGTGCGTGCATCGTAGCGCGTTGTCGTCGTCATGGCCTTTTGTGGGTGGTAGTGGGAGCAAGGCTGCTCGCGCGGATTGGGGACCGAGCTAGCGGCAGTACTTTCGACTCCCGCTGAGAGTACGGCGGTGAGCTCGGTGATCACCGCTGAGAGCCTAGCGCCCCAGCGCGCGGAGGCGAGCGCCTCCTAGCGCCTTCCTAAACACTGCTCAAGTGAAAGATGGTTCAACACTTTACAATTAAAAATTAAAAAAATTAAATGTAATCCTGCATGGACACTAACCAGTTTAAAAGGGCCGCCCTAGCCGCGGCGCCCCCGCCCATGCCGTCTTGCCCCTGTGCCCTCCGCGCCTGATTTCATCCTGCTCCAGTCTGGTCTTGTATTACACTTGTGATTTCACACTTGTCCATTGTGGCTAATATGTTTTTGTTCAGATTTTGTAGTAAAGGCATAATTAGATTTTGTATATGTTGTATATGTTTTTTGTCTATAGCTTGGTCTGTCATTCTGAATTCCTATTCTGTTTAGTGTATGTTTGGACTTTAGTGCATTCATATAATGTTTTAGAAATCATTCATATTAAATATAACTATATAGATTGTTGAACTTACATGGTTTTCTTGTTTTGCAGGCTAAGTACGGGGAGCAGGCTAGGAAGACACACGGCGAGGATTTCGATTGGGAACGTCAACCAATCGATCCTCAAGCCGCGTATGCAAGCGGCGGTGGAAAAGCACACGGAAGGTGAGTTTACAAGTCATTTTATCATTTTCAATTCAAAGTATTCAAGATATTTCAATTTCATATTACTGACTCTCTTTTTTATAGGCTCGCCATATTTGACGGAGTTGTCAACTCGAGGGCAGGGAGACCTGCGAGAGGCAGCTCCATGCAGGCTTCTTCGGTAGGCACGACTAGTCATCGCGCCTCGCAGAGGGACATTGAGATGCAGTCCCTCTTCAGGCGACAGGAGGAGTCAGAACGCCAAAGGATCGCGATGGCGGCCACGATCCAAACCCAGTCATCAGCGTTGCCGCAGATGCGGGAAGCAATGGAGGTAACCAAATAAAAACTAAAGTTCTCATTAATTCAGCGTAAAAGACTTACTAATAGATAGCATTTAATGTTTGCAATGACAGGCCATGGCTCGGGCGCAAGGTCTGGGGATCCAGCTACCGGTACTACCACCGGTCCTTCCAGGCGATCCTTCTTCTGCGTGTCAGGTAATTTTCTATGTAATCCGTCTTCTTCAGCGTAAAAAGATTGAGATAGAAGAAAGAGGGAGATAGTTAGATAGAAGAAAAGGATCGAGATAGAAGAAAGAAAGAGAGAATAAAGAGAGAGATAGAAGAAAGAGTGAAAGATAGTTAGATAGAGTAGGAGGGGAATGAAGAGAGAGAGTAAGATGTAGATGGAGATAGAGAGAGGGGAAGATAGAGCGAGGGAGATGTAGATGGAGATAGAGGGTGGAAGATAGAGGGAAAAGGATAGCAATATAGGGATAGAGTGAGAGAGAAAGATAGAGTGAGAGACAAAGAGAGAAATGAAAAGAGAGAGGAAGAGAGGGGGATCTAGATGAAGATAGAGGGAGGGGAAGGGAGGGAGAGAGATGTTGGTGCATTTATATTCTAACTCTAAGTTTCATTAATTGCAGGGATCCGCGACGGCTGCACAAATATCGTCGCTACCGCCACCTGGAATGAGGCGCGACGATGACTTCCACTTCGGAGGTGGCTTCGGAGGTGGCTACAGAGGTGGATACGGAGGTCAGACGGGCGAGTGAGCCCATGTTTAGTTTGTTGATGTTGATGTGATGTTTGGACGATGTGTGTGATGTGTTTTGAAACTGTTGTGATGTGTTGTAATGAATATTACCTGTTCTGTGATTCTGGCCATCCAGCCGGTTAGTATTTTCATTTTTTTAAAAAAATAAAAAACCTTATTTGCGATAGCTTTTTATATAGTACCGTCGCAAATAAGGTTCCAGGCCGTCGCAATTAAGCCACTGCTATTTACGACGGCCTGTCCGTCGCAAATAAACATTAATTGCGATGGCTAGGCCGTCACAAATAGAAGTGTGGGTCCCGGAGGAGGACATGTGGGCCCCGCTGGCTGAACTTATTTGCGACGGCCTGGCCATCGCAAATAAGCTTTAATTGCGACGGCCAGGCCGTCACAAATATTGTCGCGGGGCCCACTGGCCCCCAGCAGTAACTTGCGACGGCCGCTGCTAGCCGTCGCAATTAAGCTTATTTGCGATGGTGGCCGTCACAAATAATATTAATTGCGACGACTTATTTGCGACGGCCAAAAACCGTCGCAAAAAAGGAAAGCCATCGCAAATTGCTTATTTTCGACGGCATTTGGCTTATTTGCGATGGCCCTGGCCGTCGCAAATCGTCGGGTTTCCTGTAGTGCCCCAGTGAGCAGAAGTCGGAACCCAAGGTTCCGGTCTTCACTGAGCCTCACTGACTCTCTACTTCGATGGCTCCATGCAGAAGCAGGGAGTCGGAGCAGAAGTCCTTCTCCTCGCTCCGACCGGGGAGAAGGTTAAATACATGCTGCACCTTGACTTCAAGGCGACCAACAACATGGAGGAGTATGAACCACTAATTTATGGACTCAGGGTGGCACTATCGTATGGTGTCAAGTAGCTTTTGGTAAAGGCCGATTCACAACTTATTGTAAAACAAGTCAAAGGTGAATGTTGCTGCAACAACTCTCAACTAGCTGCATACCTACTTGAGGTCCAGAAGCTTCAGAAGGACTTCGACGTCCTGGATCTTTGCCATGTCCAGCGTCTCAACAACGCTGAAGCTGACGAACTCTCGACGAAAGCTTCAACTGGGGCTCCGGCTCCCGATAGAACCTTAGTCCGGAGGTTGTCTAAACCTACAGCTCAGCCTACCGAACTGAGCGAAGGGGGCGAGACCAGCACCTCAAAGCTGGTGGTGCCAATGGCCCTGTTACCATGGCGTCCATCAAGGGTCGTAGGTGCTGTAGGAATCTCCAAGCAACCCAGCACGCAAGACTCAAATGCTCAAGCTAGCTCAGATGCATGGATCTCAGAGATCCGGAGCTACTTGAAAGACAACTTCCTTCCTGAAGATAATGTATTCGCTGACCGGATAGTCAAATTGGCTAAAAGATACACGCTGGTAGAAGGGGATATCTACCGGCATGGTGCCAACGGCGTCCTAACGCGGTGCATTACAAGGGAAGAAGGATGTGAGCTCCTTGCGGAAATCCATGGAGGCAAGTGTGAGAACCACGCGTCTTCCCGCACACTGGTCGATAAAGCCTTCCAGCATGGCTTTTACTGGCCTACAGCCTCCAGGATGCAACTGAGCTGGTGAAGAAATGTGAAGCATGCCAGTTCCATGCGAAACAAATTCACACACTAGCTCAACCTCTACGAATGATACCTCCTACATGGCCTTTCGCTTTGTGGGGGATGGATATCTTGGGACCTTTCCCAAGAGCCGTCGGAGGTTACAAGTTCCTGTATGTTGCCATTGACAAATTCAACAAATGGCCGAAAGAAACTCCAGTTGTGACAATAAACAAGCAATTATCTATCAACTTCTTGCAGTCCATCGTATGCAGATTTGGGGTCCCAAACAAAATCATAACAGATAATGGGACCCAGTTCACAAGATCTGCAATCCAAGGATATTGTGAAGACCTCAACATCAAAGTCAGCTACGCTTCCGTAGCTCACCCGGCAAGCAATGGCCAGGCCAAGAGAGCAAATGCAAAAATCCTAAAAGGACTCAAGACGCGCACATATGAGCACCTGAAAAAACATGGAGCCAACTGGATCGAAGAGCTTCCGCCCACACTGTGGGCCAGCAGGACACTCCAAACCGTTCAACTGGAGAGACACCCTTCTTCCTGGTGTACGGAGCTAAAACAGTCCTTCCTCCAGAAATTACCTTGGGGTCACTCTGGGTCCGGACCTTTGACGAGGCCATGCATGTCCAGCTCCGGCGTGAAGACCTTGACCTCCTTGAAGAGGGAAGGTGCCGAGTAGCTGTTCAGAATGCCCGATACCGCCAAGCTCTTCGGCGCTATCACCGACGGCATGTTCACAGCCGACAGCTCGAGGAAGGCGATCTGGTGCTATGGATAATACAATTTAGAGAAGGGTTAAACAAACTTTCCCCCAGCTGGGAAGGACCCTTCCGAGTGATCAAAGTATCCTGTCCCGGATGCGTTCGCTTGGCAACTGAGGATGGGGCATCTCTCCCAAATCCTTGGAACATTGAGCACCTCTGTAAGTTCTACGCTTAATATCATGGAGGTGAGTCTGTATTTACATGTGATGTTTGTTATAGAGTCATTGTACAAAGTCGGGTAGCTCCTCCAGGAGAACAGCCGGACCTTCCCTAGAAGGTCCGCAAAGTTCAGGCAACACTTGTCATAGTCTCAGAACTAAAAGTGTAGCTATCTACCTTGGGTCAAATGGTAAACGAAACACACTTAGCCTGGTTCCATACCCTAAGAGTGTACTAGTTTCCCCTGTACCCCGGACCTATAATGAAAGACATCATTGTGTGAAAATGGACTACATGTGCATTTATTTTGTACAGACTAAATTTTTTTTATTTTTCTCTTTCTTGTCTACAACAAAGTTGTGCAATTCTTAAGAAACTTTAGCTCGACCAGTTCATGTACAATTCAAGTTGCATCGTCTATTCTTCCGGGTCCAGACATTGTTAATGGTCTATTCGCCTGAATGCCGCCAAGCCAATCTAGGGCCGGAGTGTGCTATCGACTTAGCCTGGTCATGCATCCTAAGTACGCCACTCTACCTACACCCCGGCAGGCCTAAGTAAGGCGAGTCCAGAAATGATAGGATCTGAAGGAAACAAGGAAGTGCACTTGATTGTATTTAGAATTGTGTTCGACCTAAAACTTTCTCGGGAATAGTAAGTCGCAATGGAGTTATAGATAGGAAACGGATTTTACTGTTTTTCTTGACATCAGTGTGCAGGAAAAATAAAGACCACATAACAATGGTGAATGACCGAAGCTACAAAAGATCTAACATCCCCTAAGGTGGCTTGTGTCGATGTTCCAAACATTGATAATGAGCGTCTCTGGAGCTACTCAGCTCCGGTAAAGCCAGGGGGCCAGCCGTCAATGTTAACTAAATATGGTGGGAAGTCTCTACAATGGAGTCTGTTGTCAACACATCGCATGTTGACAGAGGTCACTGCCGGAGCTACCATGCTCCGACACCCCAGAGGACTAACCGTCGATGCTCTACGCATTGATGGAGACTGCTGCCGGAGCTACTGAGCTCCAACAATGGACAATGCCGGAGCCACTAAGCTCCGACAACCTTAGGGGGCCTGCACCATCTAAGACTTCGGACCTACGCTCTACAAGTTCGAAGCACGCAAGTCGTCAACAACTATTACATCCTTTTGGTACATGTCCACAATCAAATTGTGTACATCTACCAGGGGGCCAAGTGGGACAAAGGTGTTGAAGACAAAAAATGAAATTCACAAAAAACATGGATTTCATTCATTTGGAGACAAGAGATTATAGAACTGGAGAAAAAGAAGAGAGGATACAAGCGGGAGCTACAAAAAGATGGTCCTAGACCCTATGGAAGAACGAGGCGACCTTCTGGGCAACCTCCGATACGTTGGCTTGGGCAGCTTCTCCCTCTCCGTCGATGGGGCCTTCAAGCACCGGGTCCAGGGGGAATTGAGGGTCCCGGCTTGTGTAGCACATCAGCACAAATTCTGATACGTTCTTTTCCAGGGATTGTCCCTTGGTTTCCAGCTGGTCCGCAATGACATCACCCATCTTGGTGAGATTATTGCCTGCCGAACTCAACGCCTGCAACGCCTGGTCCAGCTCCGGCTCTTGATCATCCGAACGCACGGGACTAAAACCCATTGGCGTCAGCGCGTCATTGGCTTTGCCCAGGAAGTCCCAAACTTGTTGGGACTCTGCAGCCCTTGTTCCTCGCATCTCCTCCAAGGATCTTCTTGTCGTCGCAAGCTTCGAATTCTCACGGGCAAGGCACTCAACCTCCTTGGCGTTCTGCTGAATCTTTTCAGCAACCTGCCTTTCGAGTTTGCTCAGCTCTTCCTTCTGGAGGTGGATCTCGTTCCGGCTGTTAACCAGGTCCTTCTCTCGTCGCCACACCTTCTTCTCCCTGGCAGCAACGTCATTCTCCCTCCTGTGGAGGCCCTGACCTCGCTGCCAGGCCTTCTTCTTCTCTTTCTCGCAGCGCTCATCCAACTTCTTGGTGCACTCTGCGAGACTCTTGTCACCCAGAGTCAGCCTCTGAGTAAGCTCTTCCTCCCTCTTCATGAGGTCATCCCACAGCTCCAGGAGTTTTTGCTCTTCATCTTCGAGCTTTTTCTCCCGCTCCTCAAGGGCCTCCAGGCGCTTGACGAGGCTGTCGTGGATAGCGCTGAGCTTCTCCACGCGATCATTCGCTGCGTAATTAGCAGCTATGGCCTGTTCGTGGATGGCCCGGGACTGGTTGTCAAGGGATCCTACCATGCTTTCCCTCTCGTCCAGCAGCTTAACCCAGTACTCCAACCGGACCTTCTCCTTCTTCACCCAGTCCTTGTCATCAGCCAGCCTCGACTGCGCCAGCTTGGTCTCGAATTGGAGCAGGTTGCGCCACCTCCTAAGAGTTTGGCGCTCCTCTTCGAGGGCCTTGCTGTCGTGGTAGAAAGCCAGCTAGACCTGATGAAGACTGGAGCAGGCGTTGTCAATTGGCAACGAGAGAGGGATTGGGTCCGGACCTGCTGGGGTCCTCTCCACTGGTTCCAGCGGGTTCTCCGTCACAAAAATTGGGTCCCACTCTACAAGAGCGGTCCCCTGAGCTTCCACAGCACCAGGGCCGCCCTCCGGGATAGCCTCGACCGCTGCCGAGGAAGGTCCTGCTACAGAAGTTTTGACCTCCGGAGTTGGCCTCGAAGGTCCTGCCGCCAGGTCATCAACTACTGGCCCCTCAGGCGGGGGGCCAACAACTTCATCTTGGCACCCTGGCTCACGTGCGGGCACCTCCGGGACCACCACCTTCGGGGAAGGCGTTGAAGATTCGGTCAGAGCTGAAGCCACTTCCGGCTCCCACACTGGCGCCTCCTCCACCGCCGGCTCAGGCACTGGCACTTCGACCATCACGGGTTCGGGCACCGGCACTTCTGCAGCAAGCAGCTTAGGCGCCGGAACTTCTCCAATGACCGGCTCAAGCGCCGGAGCATCATCAGCCACCGGCTCTACCACCGGGACTTCGTCAACCACCGGCTCTAACGTCAGGGCCTCATTAACCACCGGCTCGACCGTTGGGGCTTCAACAACATCCAGCTCTAGGGCTGGAATCGCAACCACCTCTGGCTCTGAGGCCGGAGCGTCCACCATTTCAGCATCCAAACTGGGAGCTTCAACCTCCGAGGCAAGTGCTACTAGTACATCTTCATTCCCGTGGTTCGGCGCTACCACGGGAGCTTCTGGGATGAGTCCATATCCAAGACCACAACAGCCGGCGCCGGAGCTGCCGCAGCCTCAGCCACCTATTGGTGCGGCGTTGGGATTGGAGCTGGAGCTTTCGCCTGCATAGCCTCAGCTGCTGCTGCAGGAACAGGAGCTTCATCCCCTTTCTTGGGCACTCTGTGGATGAAGGACGAAGAAACTCAAAACAAAGTTACAACAAAAAACAATCAAATGAGGTAAAAAATCAAACTTACCTTGAAAGGCTTCCGCTCCAGCTAGCGTGGAACCTCTTCCCCGGACGCTCGGGGCCGGACCCTGTCGCCACTGGCATGGTAGCTTCGGAAGGTTCCCCATATCTTGCTGCTGCCGTCGGCGTCATCTTGGTTGAGGTCCCCCTCGACCGGGAAGGACCTCCGGACCCAGAGCCCTTAGCTGGCCCTGATACTAGGGCCACATGGACGGAGCTAGCACCCTGAGGAGATGCTGAGGCTGGAGTAGTTGCCGCCGTTGAAGACCTTCCCCTCCAGGGAGAAGGAGCCATCATGGAAGGAGCACGTCTGACGGACCTCCCGTCAGCATGCTTTAACTTCCTCTTGCGGCTCGAGGGCTCAGCCAACTCATTGCCCTTGCCTACGACTTCGGTTCTTGGCTTTGGGGTGGGAGCAGAGCCGCCTTCAGGAGCTCGGGGGATTGCCACCCCAGAGGTGGATTGCCTCTCCACCAGGCCCAAGTCGTCAAACAGCCGCATCTTCCTCCAGAGCTCTCTGCACTCCTTGGAATCATATTTAGAGGCAGGAAGGCCGCTGGTGGAGACACGTCGCCAGGACCGATGTTCCTAGGCTGGAACTTCTTGAGATGGGTCTTCAAGGCTTCACTGGCCAAGTTAGTGTCCAAGCTGACTTCAATGCGGTTGGTATCCATCTCACTGTTGAAGGCCCAGGCAGCCCGGCTCCTAGCCCTGAGCAGTGCCGACCTGTTCGTCAAGAAGTTGCCGAAGACCAACTGCAGGGTCACCCCACCTTCGACACATTCCTGGATTCAGTCTAGGATGGGCTTGTACTCCCTTGACAGCACCGGCACGTCACTCCAAGTGTCGGTGTCGATGCGAGGAAGGCCTTCAGGCAGCTCCAGCCTCTTGTGTCCTTCGACAGTGATGACCACCCAGTCTTTCTTCCAGTCATTCCACTTTCCAGAAGGGAAGGACCTCAAGTACTTGAGGGGAGAGTTTTTCCGCATCACGAAGTAGTAGAAGCCGATGAACTCATCACTCTTCCCGGTTGGGTGGACAGTGAAGAAGGTCCGGAACAAATCCATGCAAGGGGGCACGCCCACCCACATCTCGCAATAGTGGACAAAAGTCACCACTATCAAGATTGAGTGGGGGCCCAGATGGTGGAGCTACAGACCATAGAAATTTAGCAGCATCAGAAAGAAGGTGGAGAAAGGCGGGATCAAACCCGCCATGGCGTACCCAAGGAAGTACACCATATCTCCAGCTCGCTTCTTCTTGAAGGGAGGCTCGCCGCAGTGAATGTCATTGTCAAAGGAGTCACTGGACCATCCCATGTAGGTCCGTACCCTGGACAACTCCTTCTTGCTCCCAATGCGGCTCGTGGGATGTCCCAACTTCATCGCGGCACAGCGTGGCAAGAGAGGAAAAGCAAGCGAAAGTTTGGAGGATTTGAGCGCAAGTTCAGATGAAGGCGTAAAGAATCCCCAAACGGTGCGCGCTTTCCTTCTTAAGTAAGCCCCCACAACGCTTGGATGGAAATCGCGGAAGAGCCGACGATACAATTCAAAAACTTCATCCTGCCAATGACAAGGGGGCCCGGGGTCACCCCGACGATAAAGTCGAGGTTCTTACCCCAGGCGAACGGTTGTCATCATGAAAGGCGGGAAGCCCGAGGGCGGCAGCATGACAGGGCGCGCGGAACCGATACGGTTTTTATATCGGGAACCGACGACCTTCAATTGCGTGAGATCCGCACGCTTAGATCTCACCTGCCGCATCCTGGATATGCCACGCGGTGTTGGTTTAACTGCGAACTACCGCCAATGGCACATCTGAAGACCCTTGAAGACACGACTCGAAAACCAAAGGATGGACCCACCTCCGGCAGAACGACTTCATCCAAAAGGACTCTCCTAGAGGTGGGCCCAGGGGGCCACTGTCGGTACCCTGCGTACCTTATACCCCTTGGGACTACAAAAAGACCAAAGGAACTTCACCTATCTGAGTTGAAGACCTGCGAAGGCCCCACATGACATACGAGACCGGACCTGCCTCCCATCTATGGTTAGTCCTGGTGTTGCCACGTGTATATAGCAACCAGACCTACATCCCACACATGGGATAGCTCCGGGATAAACACTTGTGCGGCACCCCCGGACCTAACCCCCGACAGAGTGAAGCTCTGGTAACGACACGTGTACATCTACACCGGACCTACCCATCCCAAACGGAAAGCTCCGATGCAGCCACGTGTCCAACCGCCGGACCTTCAGCCTCAACAATCAGACTAGTGGACCCCAATGGCTCGGACCTTCAAGGGGCAATCAAAGACTTCAAGACCCAATTAAGTGTCATTAATACCATATTAATGACACACTATCGGAAGGCTCTTAATACTAGTAATGGCACTGTCAAGGCCCGTTACCACGCTTTTAAGGGTAATTAACCTCATTAATTGTGTGTTAAGCGTCACTAACCGCCAGGACCACATGTCGGGCCAGGATAACGATGTAACGACCAGTCCTATGTACTATAAAAGGATTGGTCGATGATACACAAGGGACGGCTCTTTTGAACTCTGAGACCTCTCCCATACACATCTTTGACACCCAATACAACAACTACACACCCCGTGGAGTAGGGTATTACGCTCAGGCAGCCCGAACCACGTAAACCCTTATGTCTATTTGCCATCATCTTTTGAATCTCTGCGCGCCCAATACCGAACTACAAACTCCATGGGCTACCAACGGTAGTACCGGGAGAATTGTCGGAACCAAACTCCGACAGTGTCAGACTACCCATATATTATCAACCTACCCCTGTCTTGATAATTGATTAGTATCCCATAATTTTATCATAAGAGTAGTGTTTACTTTACTCCATTGCCTTCCTTTGGTATAAATACGTTACCCTTGGGAATACTCACTGCAAGGATTCCAGTTTATCACAACTAAAAAATTCGTCGCAATAGCTCGTTTTTCGTCACAATATGTCACTGTTGCAACGAAAAAGAGCGTGGCGATAGTTTTTACAAATCGTCATAATAATTCTCGTGGCGATAGGTTATTGTGATGCCTTGACATCTGTGGCAAATAGTATAATATTGCAACGATTTCACATCGGTGGCAAATAGTACGCTATTGCAACAATTTTACATATTGCGACGATTTAACGTATTGCAACGAATAGTACGGTACTGCAACGAGTTCCCGATCATGGCAAATATTACGGTATTGCACGATTTCATATTTGTGGCAAATAGTATGTTATTACAACGATTTAGCGTATTGCTATTATTTAACGTATTGCAACGAACAGCGTGGTATTGCAACAATTTCACAGCCATGAGAATAGTACGGTATTGCAACGATTTCACATTCGTGGCAAATAGTATGTTATAGCATTGATTTAGCGTATTGCGATGATTTAACGTATTGCAACAATAGCATGGTACTGTAACAATTTCACATTCGTGGTAATAGTACGTGATTGCAACGATTTCTCATTCCTGTAAAATAATTCAGTATTGCAACGATTTCACAGCCGTGGCAAATAGTACGGTATTGCAACAATTTATGGTATTGCGGCAATTTAACATATTGCGATGAATATCACAGTATTGCAATGATTTTACATTCGTTGCAAATAGTATGGTTCTGCAACAATGTCACAGTCGTGGCTAATAGTATGGTACCGCGACGGTTTAACGTCTGTTGCAAATAATGTGCTATTGCAACAAGTTCACAAACGTGGCGAATAGTACTGTATTGCAACGATTTCAGATCCGTGGGAAATAGTATGGTACTACAACGATTTCACATCCGTGGCGAATAGTTTGGTATGGCAATGATTTCTTATCTGTGGCAACAGGTTCATAATGCAACATTTCCTAATTTGTGGCAATAGGTTTCTAATGCAACATTTCATGATCTGTAGCAATAGGTTCGTAATGCAACGTTTTCTGATCTGTGGCAGTACGGTTGTAATGCAACGTTTAATGCAATATTTCCATAGAGGTGTAATGCAATATTTTCTCATCTGTGGCAAAAGTGTTGTAATGCAACATTTTCTGCGTGGTGGCAATAGCAGTCTAGTGCAACATTTTTTGAGTCGTGGCCAAATGTTTATAGTGCAACATTTTGTAATTTGTGGCAATAGCTTCCTATTTCAACAATTTATAATTCGTGACAAGAAATTCGTAATGCCTCGATTTATAATTAGCGACAGTAGAATCCTAATGCACCAGGTTTGAAAATTAGTGGCAACAGAATCACAAGTTTAACAATAAACATACATCAATTGATATTGCAACACACATAACAACACTCAAGTATTACGCTTGCGACGTGTTTGGATGTAAGTTTGCCTAAGCTGACCGGGACTAATTGTTTGAGCAGGTGGCTTTTGGCGGTTCTTTTGTGGGACCTTCTGTGGAGTGGTCTCCATCATTTTGCGCATTTCAGCCCTCATTGAGAGGAGCATGTCCTCCATTTACAAAGTTCTCAGTTCATGATCAGCTGTTAGCTGACCTTCTAAGTTCTAGACATGAAGGTTGAACTTTTCATTCTTCTGGTTTATGCAGTCCATCTGGGTGGTTAAGCTATAATTTCTTTTGCAGTTGGGCTAGCCATATAACCACGCCCCTGAACCTGTGATCCTGAACAACCGATTGTGGATCTATAACAACGCTGGAAGATGTGGTTTCTCTCCTCATTTGGAATTAGGCCTCCCTGCTCAGCTTCCATGTCGTCCACTTGGGCACGTACCTGGATCTATATACGAAAAGTAAAGTCGCAGGTAAATTGCAAATATTTATTTAATTGGGGGTTGTTTGAAGTTTTACTCACATGTACAGCTTCTGCCTGCTTGTTTGCCCAGTCACCGTTCTTCAACAAATGGCTTGCCTCCCGCAGATGTATGTAATCGGGTTCTTCTCCGGTCTCTGTGTCTTGCTACATAAAATACAAGTAAAATTCAACATGTTGGTATACATATTGTTTGCAGCGCAAAGTAAAAGCGTGATTTATTTTTCATACCCTCTCGTAACTAAGTTGGGCATAGGATTTGGAGCCAATCAAGTGACTCGCCTTTCGTCTTCTTCAATTTTGAGAATTGGTCCTGCTTATTGACTGCAATAATTTTAAGAATTAATTCCACGAATGAACATAAATCAAATAGTTTTCGTATGATGCAAAGCTATTAAAAAGTTAGATAACCTTAAATCGCTCAGACCCAAAATATTCTATTAGGTGCAACCACACGGGCACCGTTACGTCAGCAGGATTGTTTCGTATACGTTCTTCCTCGGTAGAATAACTCCTATAGGTGGCATGCAAAGTCGAGTGCCATCCCTTGTAGTGCTCACCAGCAATTTTCAAAAAATTTCTTGCGCTCTCCGGTGTGTCCTCCATGTTCCAGGAATCTTGTACATTGTATAACAAGTTGCTATAAATGTACAAGATGGAGATTGCTAGAAAAAAATACTTGTGTGGGGGTGTGACAACACTAATCAGAATGTATCGTACTATATCTCTCTTGTTACTATGGCCAACCTCTGCCAACTTCCTTGCACCGCTGAGGGATGCATGTCTTTTTGTAAACATAACCACATCATCGACAAAGTGCCGCTGGTTAATACGAACCGCAACACCCAACCTAGTGGAGAACTGAATTGGTAGATTCACATGCTCCGTTCTACTAACTTGGGATGCATAGCATATTCTGGCAACCTTAAGTCCTTGAGCCACACTTCTTCCAAACTTCTTTCCTCCCGTTACATTCATTCAAACAGTAAACAATTAAAGCAAATTACCGCCTGACCAAGTTTAGTATCATGTACAAATAGTGTGAAAAGAAGAAAAGTCTGATGTTCGTACCATCTTCACGACGAGTGCGGTAAATACAAGCGTGGGAGGACTGCGTCCCAGCAGTATTTTGTTCTGTATTACTCCCTCCCGATTTATATTAACTGTCGTATCAGACCAACAAATGAAATAAAAATAAACTAGTTAGGATTGTCTGAACGACAACTATTTTGATCGGGGGGAGTACATTGTTGATTTCTTTGTTGCTGTTCATACCCTAAAATGAGCCATCCGGTACACATGTCAGTGGCGGTACTGCACTTGTAGTACTGCAGATGATTTCTAGTCTAGCAGCGAAGCAGGCAAGACTGAGAGCAGGCGGGCATGCAGCTGGCAACGCTAGACTAGATAAAGATAGGGTTCGCCGGTTCGGTCTGACTGACATCACTCGGAGCGCGTCTCAAAGATAATTATTAGTTGCAAGGCAAGTAATGAACACCAGCGGTAGCAGGTGGCAAATGCAAGACAGATAAGGCAGGCAGCTTGCGGAGCTACCGCTAACATGTGGGCCCATGAGACATCGGGTCCACTTGTTAGTGGCAACTACTGCAGGTGCAGTACTGCATAGTCCCAGCTTGCGATGCTTAACAAAGCGAGGGTTCAGTCAGGACGAGATCACCAGGAGCAACTCTCGAGGAGGATTGGTGGCAGGGCGAGTAATGGCCAGGGATTTGCGGGCGGCGGTGTCATCATGGCACCTGAGGGACGGGACGTGGCGATGGGCAAGGGAGACGCGTCACGGAGGACAATCAAGTGACCAACAGCAGGGCGTGGGTGCTGGTGCCAGCCGGAGTTGCCGGCGGCGAGAGAGCACAACATGGAGGCATCAAAAAATCACACCATCACACAGGCTGATGAACTGTTAACTATAAAGACTAAGAAAGTAGAATCGCAAGGCATGCTAAAACAATTAGTAGAGCCTGAGAAAGAATGCAAATTACCATGATACGCCCATCATCAATACATCTAAAGGACATAACGTAGTCTCTCAAAATGCTCCAAATTCAATGCCAAAGGAGTAAAAAGCTAACACTCTATGCCAAAACAAATGGCACGGTAGAGAGGCGGGTAGTAATGTGATGTGATATGGGTAGTTGGAAGCTACCGATAGAGTTGGAGTGGGACATTTTTTAAGCTACAAAAGTAAAGTTATGTTGGGGTGGAAGGAGTATTTCTGGTTTGTATATCTATACCTGTTGTTGGTTCATGTATCGTAGTACCAGAGAGTGAAGAACCTCGGGGTTCCTGAACATCATGTGCCGCAATATTCTCTACATACCATGCAAAGGATTTAATGTTTTCTATTTTTTTTAATTTTGATAGTAAACACATTTATAGTTATACCAGGTTCTTGTTGGCCACCATGAATGCTTATAGACAACATCACGGTTTGATGTCTTGTTCCTAAGATAAAGAACATTGTAAGTAGTCATTCCAAATAACAGTGATAACGTCAGATTACATGACCGATGTAGACTTTGGATCGGACCGTGTGGTTTCTATAAACTGCAGTGTTTGTTTCGAACGGAGGAATTAGAAATGAAGGAATAGAAAAAAAATGTACGATCCGAGAAAGGCACAAGAAAGAAAAAAAGTGTAAAAACCGTGGGAACTGAAAATCTTAGGAATACAAATTTGTAAAATAGGAATGAGAGTACAACATTTGGAGTGGTTGAAAAGATAACCCGTGCATCATTTACATCAAAATCCCGAAATTACATACTACCTCAAGTTTTTAATATTTGTCGTTCCTGGCCAGGAATTGAACTAGAAATACACTATCGTAATAAGCTGTTGGAGCAACAATTATTTCGGGACAGACGTAGTATATGCTATATATATATATATATATATATATATATATATATATATATATATATATATATATATATATATATATATATATATATATAACTAAATTCGTGAAACAAAAGACCACATTTCTTCTTTGTTAATTTATTTAATCTTCGTATATCAGGATGGATCATGTAGAACTTAACTAGCCCAAAACTGCATGGATCATGTAGAACCAAGCCAATATTGCTCTATAAAAAGACGGCATGGATCGTGTAGTTTACCTAGCATAAAACTGGAGTCTGGGATGCGATATCGCAGGGAGGTGTCAGTGACGAAGAGATTCAGTAGAGCCCGTCAAACATGGTTGCCCGGCGTTGTACCCAGGAGTCAACACCACCAAGAGCTTTGATGCGTCAATGCGAGATCCTTGGGGGAAAAATTGTAAAAAGTGTGGGAAATGAAAACACGGGAATTTCTTAGTAATACAAGTATGGAACATAGGACAGAGATACAACACATTTGGAGTACTGCGAGATCACTGGAAGGGTGGGGTAGCGGTGTGCCGGGAACGGAGGCTAGTGTTTCCATTTATACTCATCGTGGCTGAAATAGGGTTACAATAGGCGGGACTGAAATTGGAGGCATAGGGAGTGAAAACTGAATTGTCAAAATATCAATTGTGTCGCGCCAAGAATAACGAAAAAATTTTCGCGGGCGTGGAGAATTTGACACTAGCCGTGCCCTTGTGCACGCATGCAGTCGTGATTAATTACATGTCATGTCGCGTTGATTTCTGCACATGGAGCGTGTAGCTAGAGGGGTAGACTTCTTTGGACAACATGCTCACTTCTTAATTCATCTTTGTTGCCATGCATGGACATTAAAATCTAAAAGCAGTCATCTGCTAGCTAGTAAGACATTCCAAAAAAATACGAACAAAAATATGAATCGCCAAATGTATGTGTGCTAATTCAAACGATATGCAAATACAGAACACCCAGGTCCATGAAAGGACGATGGCAAACAATCAGCATTCTATAACATTAATCACAATGAAATAATAACATGTAGTATATACTACTACTAAAATTACATTTTCACATGCGCCGACTACAAATGAAAAAATTGAGTGAAAGAACACAAAAGAGGAGAAACGAAGCCTCAACCACGATATCAATGGAGTTTCAACATGGAGTCGTCGATTGTTGCAACACAACGAATTCTTGGCTAGACATTGAACAACAGTTATCTCGCCCCTTTTTAAGAAAGGAGTATTTTTCAATACTACATAGGCCGCATTGTTCATGAACAGAAAATACATTTTTCATTAACATAAAAACAACACATATATTACAAATAAGAACTACGAAAGCACATAGAAAACAAGAAAAAGGAAAAACTACAAATACTACTCTACTCGGAGTCCGAGGAGATCTCCTCCACCTCCTTCTCCTCCACTGCCGCCTCCTCCTCCTCTGCCACTGCCACCGCCGCCTCCTCTGTCGTCGCCTCTGCTGCCACCTCCTCCGACAATTGAGTCCGAAGCTTCCGGGTGACGGTCTGCGAAGATCCTGGCGGCCCTCCACCCCAACCACCTCCCCGATTGTCTCATAGAGGACGTTGAGACGATTAGCCACAAACCCTATCTCGAAGCAGTAGTGGCCAACGGTGTCCATGCTGGTGCAGACGGGAAGTTTCCCAAGACCCGACGGTCACACGAGCGAGATGTATCAGAAAATTCATCACGCGCCAATTTGTCGAGCTTCTTTGCGCGCCCGGTGGCAGAAAGGTGCTTGGTGGCTTCCTTCAGGCGCCGATCGAGTTCATCAAAGCGGTGTTTGACGAGGCGGATAGTCTCCTAAACCTAAACAGGATGAGGAGGTGCGGACACCACGGCGAGAGAAGGGGACGGAGGAGGTGCGGGCGCCGCCTCCAGTTCTAGCGACATTGGTTGCGACGGAAACGAAGAAGAAGGAGGTTTGGAGGACGTCGATGTCCTGGAGCGCTTTGGTGCGGGGCTACCCATTTGTGCGGCGACGGAGGTGTGAATAAAGAGAGAGAGGTGGTTGGTGATGGTGCGGCGGTGAAACAAGAGAAGTTTGGAGGCTACGATCGATGGAGTGGTCCGACGAAGACGCAAGAGGATGGGTGTGACTTTATAGCAGGTCATCGACTAAGCGCGCGAGTGGAGATGATCAGACACTTCGAAAACTGCGCTTTCAAACCGGTGGGTGGGTCGGAGTTAATCCAAACCGCGGTTTGCCTCCTCTAGGTTATCACAACGGCTCGACGCGTCCCATCTTGGCTTTAGAGGTAGTTTTTTAATATGACACGCAAAGGGTCCAGGGTATGCAATGGCCCACTTGGCATACTTTGTAGGTCTGTCGGGCGGTGTTTCAGTTTTTTAGTTCAAGTATTTAAGTTTGACACGCAAAGGGCCCACCGGCCCAAGGTATATGTAATGTTCCAGTTTTTTTTAGTTTGTCACGCAAAATACCTCAATCATGTTTCATGACGTTACGTGTTTTCTCTTTTTGTTGAAAGATCGTCATATATAGTTGAAAGATCATCACAAAACACATGAAAAAACTACAAGATAGAAGAAAAGAAAAAGATCCAAAGAAAACCTAGATCCTCCTCGTTCTCCTAATGAATTATCCAAAAAATAATCAAATCCTTTCCTATGAATTGCCATTCCCGAGGAACATGATGAACACACCACACATTCATTCATTAACACACACACACACACAGATATATATATATATATACTCTGTCGATACCCTCAAGATCGGATCAGATACCCCGCATACTAGAAGAAGCTTCGGACCGGCCTCCCCGCTGAGGCGGACTCCGGAGCTACCACGCGTACTCTGGCTCCGGGCCCTTGCTCCCACCGAGGAGGGCTCTGGAGCTGCCACGCGTCCTCCGGCTCCGGGCTGTTGCTCCCACCAAGTAGGACCCTGGAGCTGCCACGCGTCCTCTGGCTCCGGGCCCTTGCTCCCACCAAGGAGGGCTCCGGAGCTATGTAAAATCCTAGTTTCTACATATATAAAGTTCAGTCACCAGTGACCCTAGGATAATTCAAGTGACCTTTCTACAAATTTTGGAATTTATTTGAATGGTAATTGCTAGGGCAAAAACCATATCCAGTACTAAATATATTCAAATTATTTTAAAACTTGAATATAGCTATTGTACATTTGGGCCCTGTCAAAATATTCAAATATGAAGCTATACATTTTTCCATGACCTCATAATATTTCAAAGAGCACCCCTGCAAATTTTCATAATTTTTGAAGCTCATTTGCTATTTAATTCAGTAACTCCATTGAATTTCATTCAAATTCAAATTTGAATTTGAATTCCAGTTGTAACTTGTCCAAATTTGAAATCCAATTTCAGAATTTGACTCTATACATTTTATTTGGCTTCTCCACAAAATTCTAGGATTTTTGGATCAAGTTTGGTAAGGGAATTAAAGTTCCAGAGAGGATTGGCTTGAAGGGGCAGTGGGACCCACTAGTCATAGAGTCAGTACCGTGAGTGCTCTGCCGCCGAAATCCCGTCGCCGCTCCGCTCGACACCGCACACATGCAAAGCTCCAGCTAGCTGCCTGCTTGCCTGCTCGCCGCACGCACTAAAGCCGCAGCCGATGCCACTGCCTCACGCCACTTCCCTCACTCATCCGTTCCCTTTTCGCGTTTTCCCCTCCGCTCGCACGCCGCCGACCTCACCTCGGAACTCTGACCATAGCTTGCCATCTAGCCAAGGATCCATCGGGAGTTTTTTAGCAAAAATGTTCACAACTTGCTTGTGCATCTTCTCAACCTTTTGGTTCAGTGTTTCCTCATCCGGTTGTGCAGTATTCCACACTTTGTCGACGACCGCGGGAGAAGCTACCAAGAACCGTCCCTGCTCCACCGTCGACAAGTCGGAGGAAGACTCTACAGGCCCCGACTTCTATAAGAGAATGGTGTGTTATCGCGCCTTACGCATGCTCACCAAGTTTCAAGCCATGCCATACCTTGTAGCGTTCTTATTTCCATTTTTCCCCATGATAGGTCATACCGAGGTCCAAAGATTATCAATTTAATTCCGTTTTTTTGTGCAACTATTTTTCAATCCCATCGAGGATTATATTCTATACCTCCTAGTGCACCATCTCACCAAAAAATAAAGGGAAGTCATCGAGAGACGAGGTCGGATTTCAAGTTTTCCCCGCCGCCAATAGAAATCTGTCAGTTCACCATCGAAGTCGATGTTGCCGGCGATTGCGTCCCGTTTGCACCCCTAGTTATCTTCTCCATGCTCCCAGGAATGTTCCCAACCTTTCCCCGAGCTTCTTGCGCCATTCTCGAGTGATTCCGACGATCGCCGAAACCCTAGCTCCGCCACCTCCGTTGCAACGCCGTCTCCGGCTGTTACCACCATTATTTGACCCCACCATCGTGTTGCGCAGTCGATTTTAAGGCTAGGCAGTCAAAGCCAAGCCGAGTGGAGGTCGATGTAGTGAAGTCCGGTGAGCGCGCTACGATTCCGTCGAGGAGCACCGCCCGCGTCGGGAGGAAGAAGATGACTCGCGGGCCCTTCATGTCAGTCGCTCGGCGAGAGGAGAAGGATAAGCTGTGGCCAGGATCCGGTGCGGCTACGCGGGTTGACCCTGTGGCCCTCAGTGCGGCCAAGCGCTTATTGGCCCAATTCAAATGAAGTGGGACCAACCGCTTTATTTAATTTTTCCCATTGGAAAATAATTACAGGATTCAAGCAAACTTCTAAAATTTGTTACTCCTAGTAGATTTACTCAACAATTTCCAAATAAATTCTAGTAGACTCATCTCATTGTCAGTGGAAGCCTTGGAAGTCCATCTACCGGAGACTAACTTGGACCCGGACTCATTTTTAGGCAAGCCCTGGTTTGCATTTAAGTGCTATTTCAAAATTTCTCTTTGTATCACTTATGTCTAGGGTGAATTTTGTGCATTAAGGCTACGGTGCTTGTTACTCCACTTGCATGACCCACAAATCCCATGGAGTGTTGGGTAGGTCTAGAGCTTGATGAGTAGACAATGCCATGCTAATGTTTATAGGAATCCGGTAGAAGTCGTGTAGTTGGAATCTACTCGCGAGATAGGATTTTATCACAAGGGATCAATTGAATCAAAGAATGGTTTAGAATTGTGAAATTGAGACCGAGTAGCGGGTAGGATGCAGCGAGACTGGTCTCACGTGCGTAGCCTTGCTTGTGTCGATTGAGGACCGATCCGTGTGCGGACCTGCTGGACAAGTTTGAACAGTATCGGATGCATACTGGGCATATGGAACCAAGGAATCTGATGTAACTTGTTAACTTGGATGTCGAGGCATAGCCCATTGTCGATAGGGGTGGGTTGAGGGTAGAAAGGTGTAAATTCGCCGGCGGGCACAAACATGCTCCGTGCGGGAACCTTATGCTCGCGATGGTGGGACCGGTTCAGCGTTTGAGTTCTCTTGTGAAAGGTGGCTGCGTATGACGTGATGAGGAGCACGGCACACTCCTTAGGCATGGGTGTACACAACGTGTTATTCGGGTGTGTCCTAATTTTAATCATCGTCCCTCGCGGTAATAGAGTACCACTTGTTCACTGCGCTGTGACGTTGTAAAATACGGAGAATACGATGTATTGAATTATAATTATTTTTGAACTTTGATCGTTGTCCAATATGATCACTAAAGTTACTTTCATTAAACTAGTAAGCTGCTGATAATAACTTGAAAGCTAAGGATCCACTTGTAGGCAAGTCCTTTACTGCTTTACCTTACCTATGTTTAGTATTCACCCTGCATATGTCTAGTGAGACGGGTTAGTCTTGCTGAGCCTTAAGCTCACGTTTGCAGTTAGCATGTTTTTGCAGACTACACGATTGATGACGGGTTCGACGATGAGGCTGCACCCCCTCCACAATTTACAGCTGAGTGGGAGCCCTGCACGCCGCTGTAAGTTTGGTGTCGCTAGCGCGAAGCATCCAGGGGATGGATGACTTTGGTTTTTCATAGCTAGTGCCGAGAGCGTAGCTATGATGAATAGGTCACTTTCCTTTCCGCTTAGTATTGTAAAACTTCCGCCGTGTTTATAAATAAATACTTGGTATCATATTTTAATCTCATTCTTTTCTTGTATACTGTTGGGTGTCGCATCGCACGACACCATCCAATGAGATCCTTGGATGTTGGGACCCCGGTCCCCACAACATGGTATCAGAGCATCATTGGGAACATTATGCTTGAAAAGAGCATATTTTCAAAAGCTTAGGATTATATGAGTGAGGAATTAGATATATGCTCATATAAGGAGTATTATTAGTATAAAATATAAAGGTGGTAAGCTAACTTATGTGTTATTATATTCTGTAACGATGCTCCAACGTCTGGTAAGAGGTAAGGTACGCCGCCGCAAGCAGATCAAATTCGGTAAGCTCACCATGCGAGAGGTAGCATTTGATTATTTCCGTGGCTTGGCACATAAATGTTAATATGAGTCTCTGAAACTTCAGAGGTAGCAACCATTGATGTTTCATGGTCGCCAGTTCAACATCACCGGCTTTCGTCCGCTGCAGCAGTAAGGGATGATTACGCGTGCACCTCCACCTCTACTGTGTGCACCGGGTTCTGTCCTCCCTTCCGTGCCGGTCAGACCCTATACTCGTGTTTCGCGTATGGTCGTACGAGGCACTTCGCCAAGGACTGCCCGCAGGACAGGAAGGGCGGGGGATAGTGGTCGTACTAGGGGGCAAACCAGCACCGCAACCAGCACCGAAACCCGGCAACGTCTAGCACCTCACCATCGAGGACATTCCGGAAGGCGCACCCGTACTCACCGGTACGTTCTCTCTACTTGCTCATCCTGTAGTCATATTATTTGGCTCCAGTGCCATCCATAATTTCATTAGCCAGTCATATGTTATCTAGCATCAATTACCTATCACTCCCACAGAAAGTCCATATTTTATTTGCTCTATGGTGGGAAAATAGCAGCAGACATGAAAGTCCATAAAGCACAACTGAAGCTGGGTGGGAATATCTATCCGACCTCTCTAATTATATTAGAAGGTCAAAAGCTTGATGTCATCTTAGGGATGTCATGGCTGCATCGTCATGGTGCTGTTCTTCACATTGTTCCATGTGTGGTCCATCTAAACTCTCCACTATATGAACCACACGCTCTCATTTTAGACCACCTTATCCAAGAAATTCCAGCCACCTATAACACGGAAGCTACAAAGCTTGGGGACATTCCCATGGTTCGTGAATATCTGGATGTATTTCGCGAGGATCTTCCTGGTATGCCACCAGACAGAGATGTCGAGTTTAAGATTGCACTTGTACTGGGAACAGTGCCGATCTCGAGGAAGCCATATAAGATGGCACCTAAGGAACTTGCCGAACTGAAGGAGCAGCTGAAGGAACTTATGGAAAAGGGTTTCATTCGTCCAAGTTCAGCACCTTGGGGCTGTTCTGCATTGTTCGTGGAGAAGAAGGATAAGACATTGAGACTATGTGCGGACTATCGTCCACTCAATGCTGCCACGATCAAGAATAAGTATCCACTACTACGCATAGATATTTTGTTCGATCAATTGGTGGGTGCTAAGGTATTCTCGAAGATGGATCTTCGTTCTGGGTATCATCAGATTAGGATCCGACCAGAGGATATATCTAAGATGGCATTCTCGACGAGGTATGGATTGTATGAGTACCTTATCATGTCCTTTGGATTGACCAATACACCAACTCATTTCATGTATCTCATGAATTCGGTGTTCATGCCAGAATTGGACAAGTTTGTCGTGGTCTTCATCCACGACATCCTTGTGTATTCGAAATCCGAAGAAGAACATGCTCAACACTTGACGCATCGTGCTTCAGCGATTGCGATACCACAAGTTGTATGCTAAGTTCAGCAAATGTGAGTTCTGGATCAGCCAAGTGCCATTTCTGGGGCACATCATTTCTGCTGAGGGGATTGCAGTTGATCCAAGAAAGTTTAAGCAAGTACTCAAATGGGAATCTCCAAAGTCTGTACATGAAGTTCAAAGCTTCCTGGGTTTAGCAGGATATTACCTGAGGTTCATTCAAAGTTTCTCCAAGATAGCTAAACCAATGACAGAACTTCTAAAGAAAGGGAAGAAGTATGTATGGACAAAGGAATGTGAGGAAGGATTTCAAGCATTAGTGAAACACCTCACCACAACACCGTGTTGGCCCAACCGAACACAACCAAGTAATTTGATGTTTATGCTGATGCATCTGGGTTGGTTTGGGTTGTGTACTGATGCAAGATAGAAGGGTGATCGCTTATGGATCACGGCAGCTTCAAAACCACGAGCAGTATTATCCGACTCATGATCTTGAGCTCACTGTCGTGGTACTTGCATTGAAGATGTGAATACACTATCTGTTGGGCAACCTAGTGCATCTCTACACCGATGACAAAAGCTTGAAGTACATATTCATGCAGAAGGACTTGAATATGCGACAGCAAAGATGGTTGGAATTGATCAAAGATAATGAGATTGACATCCACTACCATCCTGGGAAAGCCAATGTAGTTGCAGATGCACTAAGTCGCAAGTCCCATGTCAATAATCTTTCCATCACCAAGATGGAAGAAGATGAGCCGAGTCTCCAATTGGTTCCATATGGAGGGCTCTACAATCTAGCTCCCATTCATACCATAAGGGAAGATATTGTAGAGGCTCAAAGGGTGGACAAGGGCATGTCACACATTCCCCGAAGAATGAAAAAGGGGGAGATGAAGTGTTTCCGCTGTGACGATGACGGTACCATCTGGTTCAAAGACTGCATCATGGTCCCCACAATGTGGAACTTTGGAAGAATATTTTGGACGAAGCTCATTTGTATTCTATTCATCCGGGAAGTAACAAATTGTACCAAGACATAAAGAAGAAATTCTGATGGACGCGGATAAAGAGGGAGATAGCAAAGTACGTATCCGAGTGTGATACGTGTCGGCGGGTGAAAGCCAACCATTTGAAGACAGCCGGTCAGCTTCAACCTTTAAGCATACTGGACTAGAAATGGGAGGACATCAGCATGGATTTTATTGTTGGATTATCTCTCACCTTTCACAAGCATGACTTGATTTGGGTGATAGTCGACTGACTCACCAAGTCGGCTCACTTTATTCCAGTCAATGTCAAATATGTGGCACGACAATATGCAGAGTTGTATATTGCCAGTATCCTGTGCCTACACGGAGTACCCCGCACTATCATATCTGATAGTGAAACCTTATTTGTTGCTGGATTTTGGGAGCAGCTCCATGCATCCCTAGGTACCAAGTTGATTCGGAGGTTAGCTTACCATCCTCAGACTGATGGTCAAACAGAGCGGGTAAACCAAGTGCTGGAAGATATGCTCCGTGCCTGTGCCATCCACCATGGTATGAATTGGGATGATGGCGGAGTTTTCATACAACAATGGTTATCAGGCTAGCATCTAGATGGCACCATATGAAGCTCTTTATGGCCGGAAGTGCTGCACACCTTTGAACTGGTGTGAATCCGGTGAACGGGTGATATATGGTATCGACTTGGTAAATGAAGACGAAGAACGAGTACGAGTTATTCAAGCCAACCTCAAGGCTGCCCAGTCTCGTCAGAAAAGCTGATGAGGACATCACTCCTATGGATATACACAGCACTCCATTGAACATACAAGATGAAATCAATAGAATTCACACACAACAATTAATTTTAGAGGTGAGCTCGTTCTTATATATTTGCTTATATATTTTTGAGAATAGATTGCTACCTAATAATTTAATTGTAATTAGGATACATGGAGTGGTTCAAGGAGTAATTGGAGGAAGGTTTAGGGGCGTGGAGGACCAGCGAATACATTCAAAGAAGATGGAAACCGACCCCAATTCAAAATCGTGTCCAACTCGGAGTCTAGGAGCAGTACGCACTAAAATGGACGCCCAGGACGCATACAAACTCCGTTTTGGACCTTATACATATGAACGGAAAGGGTAGAGGATAAACATTCCAATGGCACTAGTCCCATGTCAAAATTCCTTCAGAGTCGACAGGAATCGTCAAAACAAAATTGAGTCCAGAATCTGTCAGGGTGCTGCGCCACCATATTGGGCCATTGGGTCGTGTATCAAGTATAAGTCCAATATTTTCGTGTCTTAGGGTTAGTTCACGACCCCAACACCCCCTTGGACGTCCTACCACCTATATATACTTCATAGTAGCCGCCATAAACAATTGGGTTTTGCTTATATTAATCTGTTATACACAGTTTCACCGTTCATCGGTTTGTGAGACCCCAACTTAGCAATTCAGATTGCTTCTGCGTTGTTCTTGCTTGTGTTCTCGGTTGCACTTGCAGGGATTAGCCTTCTTGGCAAGGTCAATCGTGTGCAGCACGGTTGATAACCAACAGAGTAGTGGTGTAGTGATTGCAGGGGTTTTTCGTGTTTTACTCGAGATCCTTGGATCATCAATGTCGAGATCTCCATCAATCGACTTATCCATTACCTATCGGAAGATCGGGCCTAAACTTCCTCATCAATTGGTATCATTCCAGGTTGCCCGTTAGGTAATTCATCTATCCATTACATTAGTTTTGTTATTCATACCTAGAGTCCACAAAAAAGCCACAAAAAATTTGCAGTTTAGTAGATCTGTTCATTACTTTGTCCAAACCACCATTGAGCCTTTGCAACTTTTTTTTTAATTTGGTTTTGTTGAGTTTTTGTCCGTTGTTGAGTCATATTGCTGGTTTAGAAAGTGTTTTTGGTCTTAGTTTGAGTTTTGCATTGTGTGATTCATCTTTTTGAATCACGTCATGACATCCAAATTAGATTCATCTCTGTCCAGTTCGATATTTTCATCATATCTCGCTCATACGAACTCGGATTTTGGTGTTCTTGTACTTTCTGGAAAGCTTAAGAAGTTCTCTATAACTTTATTATGCATAGTTGTCCCAGAAAATATATTTATCGATCTAGAAATTGCATTAGATCCGAATCTGTTATTGACCTAGAAATTTGGAACTGTCTGTATTTCGGGACAATATCTCCTATTGTTCTTTTCCAAAATAGGTCTTCCATATATTGAAATTCAAGAGGAGAGATATATCTACAATAATTCTGTTGTTAGTTTTTCTATTTGGAGCCTCTATGTGTGCCTATTTGTCCTTGGAAGATTGAGCAGAAAATCTGCGACAGACACACAAGATATCTTTGATTACCTTTTATTGTGTTCTTCTTTTGCAGTACATTCCGAGTAAAGGAAGAAAAAAGAAAAAGGCAAGTGCAAAACAAGATACAAAAGCCGCACAAAAAAAGGGGAGAAAAAAAACAACAAAAAAAAACAGAAGTGCTTGCATTCTTTGTGTCATCTAGTTTTATCTCATGTCTTGCTTGTTTGAGCTACTAGGAACACATTTAGGCCAGCAACATTGACAAGTACTTTAGACACTTATTCAACTTTGCTATGTGATTTTCATTGTTGCTAATCCTTACTACATATAAAGTGCCATCCAAGTTACACCTTACTCATGAGCAGAATCGATACACCTTTGCAATCATCCCACGCTTCATTGGTTTCTTCATACTGTCCATCGGTTGCCACCAGTAGTGTTGGTAAGAACACTTGTAAGAGCGTGGTTAGATGCTTGAGAGTGTGTGATTCCACTTCCACTTTGACATTATCCTTTGTAGTTGATAGGGATAATATATTTTTGTTGTCTTTTGTTTGCTACTAACAATGTCAGGTAAAAGCAAGAATCATGCATTATATGCTGAGATGATTGACATGATGAAGACGGCGATGGAATTGCTCACTAAAAATCAAACATCAACCAAGACTTCACATAACATTTAGACCACCTTTACAACACCTTCCCCAAGAAGTAATTACATTCTCCCATATCTTCCTTCTTATGATGATTTTGGTCATGATGAATATATTGCTTGGGAAATAGAGTTGGATAAATTTTTTGGACAATGGCATATGTGCGAGAGGAGAAAGATTAGGAATATTGCTAGTGAATTAGTTGATTGCGCATTAACTTGGTAGGACAACGTAAGTGATTCAGAAAAACCTCGAATTTTGAAAGATATGAAAATTCTTATGCGAGAAACTTTTGCTAATGTATCTAATTGCAAGATAAAATACATGAACTTGAGAAGAATTTTCTTGTTGTATCTACTCCTATGCGTAACCTTTTGCAGGAACATGAACAACTAAATGTAGAAATTTCAAAAGATAATGAGGTGCTCAACGACTCTTGTGAAAATTCAGATCTATTAATTCCTATTTCACCCACAATTACTGCTGAAAATGAGAAAGAAGGTAACATACCTCACACTACACTTATCGATGTTGAGAAGTTTTTGAATGTCTCAAATTTTTCCCTCAATCATTCTATTGGAGAACAACAACTTGAGGAGCCTTTTCTGAAAACTTCTTTTCCACTAGTTGATTTTCCTACTGATTCTTACGAAAAAAATGCGTTGTGTGCTGATAATTATATTGTACCTATGCTAGAACGAGTAAATGAATTTGATACTTTATCACCCACTTTTGCTGAAATTAAGCATTTGGTTCCAATTACATGTGAAAGAGATGAGCTGAAATTTTGTCTTCTCTAAATACTTTGGGTTATATTGAATTTCACACTCTTTGTGATCTAGATACTGTAGAGAGAAGAATATTTGAAAACTGAATTACCTTTGTTGACAAGAAATAATTTTCATGCAATAGCCAAATATGAACATAGTGGTGTGTTTATGGTGCATAAAGTTTATGTATGTTCAAATGAGAGAACTCCTTTTGTGGTGCAACAACATCCTAAAGTAAATAAATGCACTAACGGTAATAGTGTTTTGTCAAGTTTTTCTAGTATTTTTCCCTTACAACAGGGACAACAAATAAAAAAGAAGCATTGTTCGTTGCGGTTGTGCAATATGGACAGTGCTCATTCTACCCCCAAAGCAATACTTTTTCCTGGACATACGAGCAAGCCGAGGACGGCTTGTCATAAAGAAGGGGAGAATGACGAGATCATGCACGTTATCATTGCACCTACAAACATGGTACAAAGTTTATTTGTTTGGGATCCTGGCTCAAGTGAATGTGCGCTTATGTTTGATGGACAAGATCAAGATGGTGCACTATGTTGTCCACCACCTTGTCCTCCTCCTTTCATGTATACAAGAAGATTTGATGGCGTTGCACATATGGACCCACACATGAGAGAATATGAACTTGACTTGAGGACGACTCCAATTAAAGAAGGGGAGGATGATGAGGACATCACTCCTATGGATATACACAACACTCCATTGAACATACAAGATGCAATCAATAAAATTCACACACAAGAATTAATTTTAGAGGTGATCTCGTTCTTATATGTTTCCTTATATATTTTTGAGAATAGATTGCTACCTAATAATTTAATTGTAATTATGATACATGGAGTGGTTCAAGGAGTAATTGGAGGAAGGTTTAGGGGTGTGGAGGACCAGAGAATACGTCCAAAGAAGGTGTAAACTGACCCCAACTCAAAATTGTGTCCAACTCGGAGTCCAAGAGCATTACGCACTAAAACATACGCCCAGGACGCATACGAACTCTATTTTGGACGTTCTACATATGCACGGAAAGGGGAGAGGATAAAATTACCAATGGCGCTGGTCCCATGTCGAAATTTCTTCCGAGTCGACAGGAATCGTCAAAACAAAATCGAGCCCAGAATCTGTCAGGGTGCTGCGCTACCATATTGGGCCATTGGGCCTTGTATCATGTCTAAGTCCAATATTTTCATGTCATAGGGTTAGGTCACGACCCCAACAACCCCTTATACATCCTCCCACCTATATATACTCCATAGTAGCCACCATAAACAATTAATTTTTGCTTAGATTAATCTGTTATACACAGTTTCGCTGTTCGTCGGTTTGTGAAACCCCAACCTAACAATTCAGATTGCTTCTAACTTGTTCTTGCTTGCGTTCTCAATTGCACTTGCAGGGATTAGCCTTCTTGGTGAGGTCAATCATGTGCAGCACGGTTGACAACCAACGGAGTGGTGGTGTTCTGATTAACGGTTGATAACCAAAGCACGGTCAATTGTGTCCAACTCGAGCAGTTCGAATACCCCTGCAATCACTACTCCACAGCTCCGTTGGTTATCAACCGCGTGACACATGCTTGACCTCGCCAAGAAGGATAACCCCTGCAAGTGAACCGAGAACACAAGCAAGAATGTAGAAGACATGATCTGAAATTGAGAAGTTGGGGTCTCACAAACCGTAGAACGGCGAAATTGTTATTCTAAGCAAAGCACACCAAATATGACCGGCGGCTGCAATATTTAAAGGCTAGGGTTAGGACAAAACACGATTAGACACGTCCCTAATGGACTCTTACGGGATACAAGGCCCAAAGACCCGATTCGGTGGCGCAGCACCGGACAGAAATCTGGACTCGACTTGTTTCGACGATTCCCAATGACTCCGGATCAATTTTGGGGTGGGACCAAAACCATTGGAAAATTTATCTTCTCTTCTTTCCGTTCATATGTAGAACATCGAAAGCGGAGACCGTATGCTTCCTGGGCATCTGTTTTAATGTGGACTGCTCCTGGACTCCGAGTTCAACTCGAGTCCGAGTTGTAAAGTGTTTCCATAAACTTGTGGACGTCCCAACTGGTTCTCCACGCCCTCAAGACCTCTTTCCTTCACTTGTTGATCTTCTCCATTATTACTCATAACAATTAAATCATCACATAGCAATCTATTCTCAAACTCACATGCAAAAGAAGTTAGGAGCGAATTCACCTGCTGATTTATTAATCGTGCTCGTGCTCTTGTGATTGATCCTTGCATTTAATTGTGTGTCTCCCCTGTTGTGATGTCCTCATCATCCTCCCCCTCTTGAATTGGAGTCGTCCTCGACTCAAGTTCATCTTCTTCTCCCAAGTACGGTCGCAAATCTGAAATGTTAAATGTAGGACTAACCCCAAAATCGGGAGGCAATTCAAGCTTATTTGCATTATCATTAATCTTTTCAACAATCTTAAAAGGACCAGCAGCTCGTGGCATAAGTTTAGATTTTCTCAAGTCAAGGAATCGCTCTTTTCTCAAATGTAACCACACAAAATCACCCGGTTCATGTTTCACTTCTTTTCTACCTTTACTACCTGCAATCCTATACTTCTCATTCATCATTTCAATATTTTTCTTTGTAGTTTCATGTATCTTAAGAATGAATTCAGATCATTGTGTAGCATCCAAATTTATAGTTTCAGAAGGAGGCAAAGGTAGTAAATCAATAGGAGCACGGGGATTGAAATCATACACTACCTGGAATGGACTTACCTTTGTCGTGGAGTGAACGGATCTGTTGTAAGCAAATTTTATATGTGGTAAACACTCCTCACACAACTTCAAATTTGTTTTCAAGACATCCCGCAACATAGTAGATAAAGTAGGATTAACTTCCTCGGTTTGTCCATCCGTTTGTGGGTGACATGTAGTTGAAAACAGCAACTTGGTTCCCAATTTATACCACAAAGTTCCCCATAAATGACTTAAAGAGTTTGCATCACGATCAGAAACAATGGTATTTGGCACACCATGTAGACGAACAATTTCCGTCATAAATAAATCAGCAGTGTGTGGGCATTATCATTCTTATGACAAGGTATAAAGTGTGCTATTTTGGAGAAACGATCAACAACTAAAAAAGTTTTCGTGTATAACCCCAACTCAGAGAATATTTTCGTGTCTTAGGGTTAGGTCACGACCCCAACACCCCCTTGGACGTCCTCCCACCTATATATACTCCATAGTAGCCGCCATAAACAATTAGGTTTTGCTTAGATTAATTTGTTATACACCGTTTCGCCATTCATCGGTTTGTGAGACCCCAACTTAGCAATTCAGATTGCTTCTACCTTGTTCTTGCTTGTGTTCTCGGTTGCACTTGCAGGGATTAGCCTTCTTGGCGAGGTCAATCGTGTGCAGCACGGTTGATAACCAACAAAGCGGTGGTGTAGTGATTGCAGGGGTTTCTCGTGTTCTACTCGAGATCCTCGGATCATCAACCCTATCGGAAGATCGGCCCTAAATGTCCTCATCAAAAGCTAAGCGGACAAACGGCGTCGACCCCTTCACTTTGATGTCAGGGATCACGTTTATCTTCGTGTATCTCGAATGAAAGGGATTCATTGCTTCAGAGTAAAAGGGAAGCTAGCTCCACACTTTATTGGGCAGTTCACAGTAATTGAATGATGCGGACTTGTGGCCTATCGGCTAGAGCTACCAGCGTCGCTTTCAGGGGTCCACAATGTGTTTCACATTTCGCAGTTGCAGAAATGTCTCAAGGCCCCAGCTGACGTCCGTATGGATGATTTGGAAGCTCTCCAACCAGATCCTACTTACTCTGAGCATCCAACGCAGATAATCGATGAGAAAACTCGCATCACAAGAAGTCGCACATTGCATTTCTACAAGGTCTTGTGGGGCAACCGCACCGCTGAAGAAGCAACGTTGGAAAGCGAGGAATACCTTAGAATGAAGTATCAGGACTTGTTAGCAGGACGAAATTCTTTTAAGGCAGGAGGAATGTAAAATCCCAGCTTTTCCTTAATATAAAGTTCAGTTACCAGTTTGTTTTCAACCATGGTGGAGATCATTTATGGTTGTACACATGAACTTGATATCATCAAGAATCTTTCTTTCACTCATACTTAAATTTTATTTACATGAGGGATGGACTTCACCAATGACCCTAGGATAATTCAGGTGATCTTTCTACAAATTTTGGGATTTATTTGACTAGGAATCGCTAGGGCAAAAACCATATGCAGTACTAAATATATTAAAATTATTTCAAAACTTAAATATAGCTACTGTACATTTGGGCCCTGTCAAAATATTCAATCTGAGGCTATACATTTTTCAATTACCTCATAATATTCCAAATAGCACCCCTGCAAATTTTCATAATTTTTGAAGCTCATTTGCTATTTAATTCGGTGACTCTGTTGAATTTCAATTAAATTCAAATTTGAATTTGAATTCCATTTGAAACTTGTTCAAATTTGAAATCCAATTTCAGAATTTGACTCTACACATTTGATTTGGCTTCTCCACAGAAATCTAGGATTTTTGGATGAAGTTTGGTAAGGGAATTAAAGTTCCAGAGAGGATTGACTTGAAGGGGCAGCGGGACCCACTAGTCATAGAGGCATTACCCTGAGTGCCGTCGAAATCCCGTCGCCGCTCCGCTCGACACCGCATGCATGCAAAGCTCCAATGAGCTGCCAGCTTGCCTGCTCGCCGCACACACTAAAGCTGCAGCCGAGTGGAGGTCGACAAAGCGAAGCCTGGAGAGCGCCGCTGTGGATCTGGCGAGGAGCGCCGCCCGCGTCTGGAGGAAGAAGATGACTCGTGGGCCCCGCATGTCAATCGCATGGCGAGAGGAGAAGGATCAGTTGTGGCCCGGATCCAGTGCGGCTACACGGGTTAACCCCGTGTCCCTCGGTGCGGCCCAGCGCTGATTGGCCCAATTCAAATGAAGTGGGACCAGCCGCTTTTTTTATTTTCCCATTGGAAAATAATTCCAATATTCAATCAAACTTCTAAAATTCATTACTCCTAGTAGATTTGCTCAAAACTTCCAAATAAATTCTGGTAGACTCATCTCAATCGCAAATTTGCAGTGGGGCAATTTGTTGGACATGAAACCCTCTTAATAATACACATGATCTCCAGTAAAATTTCAAGTTCATTGGACTTCAATTACTGGGTTGATCAGTCTTCGAAATCTCTATGTAATTGAAAAATTGAGAAAAATACAATAGGCATTTCAGAAATTTCTCCAAAATTGTAAAATAAATTTCTCCCTGTAGGAAGCTTAGAAAATTGTGAAACAAATTTTCCTAGAACCAGTGAGACCCACTCTGCATGGTACAACCACTGCTAGCCATGATAGACCTCCAGAATTTCAACCAAAATTGAGAGAAGGTTATTTCTTGCCATAATTTTTAGAGACAACAAACTTCCTTGATCATCTCCTGTTCTTTGTAAGAGTCTCCATTATAGTCCCTAGTATCTACAATAAAAGTTCCAAAGCCAATTAAGATCATTATCTTATATTGATCACAAGATATTAGCTTGTGACCTTAAACATATTATTTATTTTCAAAGTCATTCATATATAGTATATGCATATCGTGTAGTAACTGAAGTCGAGGAGTAGCCGGAAGCCTTGGAAGTCCATCTACCGCAGACTAACTTGGACCCGGACTCATTTTCAGGCAAGCCCGGTTTGCATTTAAGTGCTATTTCAACTTTTCTCTTTGTATCACTTATGTCTAGGGTGAATTTTTTGCATTAGGGCTAAGGTGCTTGTTACTCCACTTGCATGACCCACAAATCCCATGGAGTGTTGGGTAGGTCTAGAGATTGACGAGTAGACAATGCCTTGCTAATATTTATAGGAATCCGGTAGAAGTCGAGTAGTTGGAATCTACTCGCGAGATAGGATTTTATCACACGGGATGAATTGAATCAAAGAATGGTTTAGAATTGTGAAATTGAGACCGAGCAGCGTGTAGGATGCAGCGAGACGTGGTCTCACGTGCGTAGCCCTGCTTGTGTCGATTGAGGACCGATCCGTGTGCAGCCCAGATGGATAAGTTTGAACAATACCAGATGCATACTGGGCATATGGAACCCAGGAAACCGATGTAACTTGATAACTTGGATGTCGAGGCATAGCCCATTGTCGATAGGGGTGGGCTAAGGGTAGTAAGGTGTAAATTCGCTGGCGGGCACAGACACGCTCCATGCTGGAACCTTATGCCCACAATGGTGGGACCGGTTCGGCGTTTGAGTTCTCTTGTGAAAGGTGGCTGCATATAGCATGGTGAGGAGCACGACACGCTCCTTAGGCACGGGTGTACGCGACGTGTTTTTCGGGTGTGTCCTGATTGTAATCACCGTCCCTCGCGGTATTAGAGTACCACTTGTTCACTGCGCTGTGACGTAGTAAAATACTGAAGAAGTCAGGTGAATACGATGTATTGAATTATAATTATTTTTGACTTTGATTGTTGTCCAATATGATCACTAAAGTTACTTTCATTAAACTGGTAAGCTGCTCATAATAACTTGAAAGCTAAGGATCCACTTGTAGGTGAGTCCTTTACTACTTTACCTTACCTATGTTTAGTATTCACCCTGCATATGTCTAGTGAGACAGGTTAGTCTTGCTAAGCCGTAAGCTCATGTTTGCAGTTAACAAGTTTTTGCAGACTAGATGACCGATGACGGGTTCGACGACGAGGCTGCACCCCCTCGAGGGTTTACAGCCGAGTGGGAGCCCTGCACGCCGCCGTAAGTTTGGTGTCGCTAGTGCGAAGCATCCAGGGCATGGATGACTTTGCTTTTGCATAGCTAGTGCTGAAAGTGTAGCTATGATGTATAGGTCACTTTCCTTTCTGCTTAGTATTGTAAAACTTCCACTGTGTTTATAAATAAAGACTTGGTATTTTATTTTAATCTCGTTCTTTTCTTGTATACTATTGTCGCACGACACCACCCAACGAGATCCTTGGATGTTGGGACCCTGGTCCCCACAGCTGCCATGCGTCCTGCAACTTGCCCGAGGCAGTAGGTTGCGGGAGTAAGGGGTGGTGCATACTGTCTAGTTGCGCATTGAAGGCACGCGCCTTCCCCAAGCGTACAGGTGCGGCGTACACCTCTTTTCAGGTACTGTTGAATCCAATCGCATCACAGTGAAGGCGTCGCAAGTCTACCCCATACCGCCAAGTGGGTAGCTTACGGCGACAAGATGGATGCGACGTTCCCTGCCATCATCAACGACTATGTCTAGCCACTGGCGACCAATGCAAAGAGACAACAAGTCTTCAAGGCGCGATCAGATGCAGCGTACGCAAGAAGCCTTAGATCTTGTACAAGATAAGATCACCCCGGGGCCACTTGTCGGGCCTTGGGCCCCACTTGTAAGCTGTCTGGCCTTGGACTATAAAAGGACTGGGCAGCCAATGACTTAGACAGCTTCTCTGGCCCGCTAGGACTAGGGATCCCACACCAGACTCAGAATTCCCGACACACACACACACACACATAAACACTCACCAAGAAATACAATCCACCGTGGCGTAGCGTGTTACGCTCCTTGCGGCCCGAACCACGTAAAATCCACTATCTTGTACTCTTTCGCTAGAACACTAGTTTGAGGCCTAAGCTCTGCCGAACAAGAACCTCCGCGGGCTGCTCCATAACGGATCTGGGGGAAGTGTCGCATTAACACTTTGACATTTGGCAAGCCAAGTAGGGGCTTTTTCCCTTAGAAAAGTAGTAGCACTTTTACCACCATGGTGTTCATCAAGCCTGCAATTAGCAGCAAGATCAAGACGCAAAAGTTCGACCAGCTCCGGCACCACCCAGGGGGCCTGGCATCGACATTTCTATAGCAACGATGGGCCATGGCGAAGCAGCCAGCTCTGGCACGACCCAAGGGTCCTGCCGTCGAAGTTTCTACAACGACGATGGGCAACGCCAAAGCAACCAGCTCCGGCACCACCCAAGGGGCCTGTCGTCGACGTTTCTACAACGACGATGGGCGACGCTGGAGCAGTCAGCTCCGACACCACCCAAGGGCCCTGTCGTCGACGTTTCTACAACAACGATGGGCGATGATGGAGCAGCCAACTCTGGCACCACCCATGGGGCCTGCCGTCGACGTTTCTACAGCGACGATGGGCGACACCGGAGCAGCTAGCACCGGCAGCACCCAGGGGGCCCGCCGTCGACGTTCTTCTTGTTGATGATGGGCGACGCCAGAGAAGTGAGCACTGACACCATCTAGGGGCCCGCCATCGATGTTCTTCTCGTTAATGATGGGCACCGCCGGAGCATCCAACACCAACACCACCTAGCGGTCCTCCGTCGACATTCTTCTCGTTAATGATGGGTGCTGCTGGAGCATCTAGCTCTGACACCACACAGAGAGCCTGCTGTGGACATTTCTACTCGTTGATGATGGGTGCCGCTGGAGCATCCAGCTCTGACACCACCCAGTGGGTCCACTATCGACGTTCTTCTCGTTGATGATGGGCGCCACCGGAGCATCCAACTCTGGCACCACCCAGGTGGCTTGCCATCGACATTCTTCTCATTGATGATGGGCGTCGCCGAAGCATCTAGTTCTGGCACCATCCAGGGGGCCCGCTGTCGACGTTCTTCTCGTTGATGTTGTATGCCGCTGGAGTATCCAGCACCGGCACCACCCAGGGGGCCCGCCGTCGACGTTCTTCTCATTGATGATGGGCGCCGCAAGAGCATCCAGCTCTGGCACCACCCAGGGGGCCCGCTGTGGACATTTCTACTCACTGATAATGGGCGCCGTCAGAGCATCCAGCTCCGGCACCACCCCGGGGGCCCGCTGTTGACGTTCTTGTCGTTCATGATGGGCGCCGACAGAGCATCTAGCTCCGACACAACACAGTCGGCTTGACGTCAACATTCTTCTCAGTGATGACGGGCGTCGTCGGAGTATCTAGCCCCGACACCATCAAGGGAGGCCCGCCATTGATGTTCAGCATGTTGAGGGTGGGCATCGCCTCGGTTAGACAAGCTACCTTGTCGCCATTGCCGCCAGAGACTTCTCTGACAATGACCATGCATCTCAATTCAAGTCCGGCGCTCTCCAGGGGGCCGTCGGCATCAACTACCCATGCTCCTGTGCTCTGTCAGGGGCTCGCCGACGACATCCTATGACTAAGTAGTAGGTGTGCCCAACGAGTTGGCCACACCTACCAAAGGGCCTCTAAGGGGTCTCTTGGGCAGGACGTCGACCGGTTTCCCGCCACCGTCAACGACGTCAACAAGGTATTATGGTAAGTTTGACTCGAAGATCCTCTATAAGTTTTACTTTTGGCACGATGGGAGGTCCAAAGTATGCAGTTTGCTCATTCTCGTTCTGCACCCTAAGAGTCTACATTTTGCCTCCCAGCGCCACTTTTATAAAGCTTCACCCTGGGCGTAGTGGTAAGATAGTTTTTCTTTTTTCTAAAAAAGGTGTCATAGAGTCTAGTAGCAGCATTCGAAGCAACTAAGCTCCGGTGGGACCGGTCCAGGTTGTTCAACCTACTTAGCTTGGTTCCGTACCCTAAGCCTGTACATTTTGCCTCGCTTGTCATCCAAAGCAGATCATTGCCTTCTTGTAAAGCATGCCTCCTCCTATGATTACTAAGCTAGAAGAACTATTGTCCTTCCCTATGCTATGCTTATGTTCATTTAATTACGCATTAATTTTATGATCATCAAATCATGCTCGTTCTCGCATATTCTCTGTCATATGCTCGGTCACTCTCTCCGTGTCTCGCTCCTGGTGGACTTATGCAATCCTGCTGCAGGCGGGCCTGCTTGAGGTACCTGCAACGTGTCTGTGGTCTCTCAACCTCCCCCTTACTTGGGGTCTTGTGTCGCTAGACGATCTCCCCCACGAAATGCTTACGCCAAGACGGAGGTCCAGGGTGTGTAGCCCGCTTAGCCTGGTTCCATACCCTAGGTGTGCACACCCTGCCTCCCAGCGCTGCGACTAAGTACTGGGAGCCAGAGGGCTCACACCGCGAATAAGGTGGCAACCGAGCCCCGGATGCTAACACACTAAATTACTCAAGCCTGGCTCCTCAGCTTAGGATCGTAAGGCATAACAAAACTAAAGAGCTGGAAGGGAGTGACCAACGAGCAAAATTATTTACATTATGCTTTAATTCTTTGCTTACTTTCGCATATTGTCTGCCATATGCTCGGTTACATTTCGTCTGTCTCGTCCTCGTTGGAGTTGTTCTATCCTGCTAAAGGCGGATCCACATGAGGTATTTGCAATGTGTTTGAGGTCTGATGGATGTTTTCTTGCTCGGGGTCCATTGTGCAGAATGGTTCTCACTCATGAAAGGCTAACGCCGAGCTGGAGTCCAGGGTGTTCAGCCTGCTTAGCCTAGTTCCATACCCTGAGCATGCACACCTTGCATCCCAGTGCTAATAGTTGAGTACAGGGGGTCGGCCGACTCATGCCCTGAGCAAGGCAGCGACCATACCCTAAATATTGTCACACCGAATTACCCATGCCCGTATCTTAGCTAAGGACCATAAGCCATAACGAAACTAAAGAGCATGGAAGGGGTGACCGGGGAGCAAAATTACTTTTTATCTACCATGTGTGCAGGACACACAGGGAGCCCGCCGCTGACGTTCTACACATCTGTGATTGTAACACCCTCATTTTAATCCATCATGCATTGCATACATTCATATATGTGTCTAACATTAATCAACATAAAAAGGAACAAGTTTATATTGAAATTAGAGTTAACCACACTTAAGAATTCTAGAAAGTGCGAACTAGTCTGATTTCTTTCTGACCTCACTCAGACTTGTCCGTTTCTCTACGGACTGGTCTGTTTTTGCCTCTGGACATTTTCGGACTTGTCCGATCTCGTGTAGACTAGTCTTGTGTTACAAAATCTTTGAAAATTTTTGCTAAGTCCCTGGACTTGTCCAGACTAGTCCGATATTCCAGCAGACTTGTCCGTTTTCCTCTCTAACTAAAGTCAGACTTGTCCGATTTTAGACCAGACTTGTCTTTTGTTCCCTCCTGGATAAGTTCGGACTTGTCCGATGTCCAGTCTGGACTTGTCCGATTTTCCTCTGTCCAACTTTGGACTAGTCCGGTCCTTTTCGGACTTGTCCGATAAATTGTGACTCTGAGTTGATCTTTTGTTGCACGACTTGTTTGTTGGGTTTTACATTAAGTGGGCATAGGGAAATCGTTCCTAACTCTTTTAGATCCCATGTGGGACTCTAAACCGGCCTCTACTCACCCCCAAACTCGAAATCCATCAAACCCTATCCTCCACCTCTATATAAACAACCCCACCCCTTGGCTTGACATCTATTTGCCACTTTTCCACCACACCCAAACCCTAGCTCGTGAATAGCCACCATCAAGGAGAAGGAGATATAGATCAAGAAGAAGAAGAGGAGGAAATGAAAGAGGATCAACATGTCCATCAACTTTGCGTTCTTCATCAACAATCCACCATCAAGTTCTTCATCAACCCTAGATCGTCAAGATCCAAGTGTTACCTCCAAGATCCTTGATTCATTGGAGTTCTAAACACCTGGTACACCTTCTACTTCCTTTTCCTTACGTGAATTCGACCCCAAATCTCCAAATTCACGTCGATCTAGAAAACCCTAGTTCTCTAGTTCTGCGAAGTGCGGACTTGTCTGGTCCCTAGCGGACTAGTCCAATTTTCCTAGTTAAATTGTGATGAATTAATTCCAATAGTAGATCTAATTAACTCCAAACCTGTTTAAACTTGTTAAAAGCTATTAGAACGAGTTAGTGATCATTAAAAACAACTCATTAACAAGTTCCACCTTGCATTTGCATTAATCATGAATATCATGTCATATTACATTATATTTGTGTACTCTTTGATTGTGTTTCTTGTTTGTATGTTTATTGTGCGTATTGGACTAATTTGCGCTAGAGAGTGCCGTGAAGGATCTGCAACATCTAGAGTTTGAAGTCTTTGACCCGAACCAATCCCAAGAGCAAGGCAAGTGTCCTTGAAGCATATTGATCCCGTTTTAAAAATAAATGTTTTGTTTGCAAAACTACATGCTTGTGTCAATTTGATGGGAATTCTATGATAGGAAGTTTACTAGATTTGTTTAACCACCCTTGTCACCTGGAATACATGGTAGAAAATCGGGAAGAGCTTTTTACATTTTTGTTTCGCTTAATTAATTGGGATGGGAACCCAACTATACCACTCACTTAATTATGCATTTATGAGATTATGGTTAATATGATCTGGTTAATATGATATGGTAATGGGTGATCTAAGCAAGCCTGGTATGTGGATGGGTTGGATGTTATGGTGGTTGCTTGCTTTAGATCAAAGGACTGGTTCATGCGAGAATAAGCCAGGACTACAGTGCCACCACGAGGCCAAGTATGGGTGCGATGTAGCTAAGTAACTAGGGCTTTGCTAGTGCTATTTGGACCATTAAAGATGCTCAGGGAAGGGGTAGTCAGATTGGGTTTGTTGATGATTGGTGGGACTACCCTAGGATCTGAATGGCTCAAGAGGGGGCCCATGGTTGAAGATGTGCTCAGTTGGAGGCATCGCCACCAGTGAAACCTCAGCGGGGTCTAAATAGGCTAGTAATCCATTTGTAAAGGCTATTTTATGATCTCTTGGCCATACACCAAACAAAGTGTAATTGACATAAGGGTAGTTCTTTAGTCGTCGACGAGTGATGAAATCACAAACACGTGGGTAAAGTGGTAAAAACTCTGCAGAGTCTAATAAAACTATCATGATAGTCGTGCTCCCGGTTATGAGCACCTGGATGACCTACATGATTAGAGGGAAAATTGGAACTTGGGGTGGTTATGGTTTGGTAATGGTTATGGTTGATAATATGGTTATGGATGGTTATGAATTAAATTCTGATATTGATTATGGTTATTGGTAATGAGAAATCTGGAATATGGATGATGGTAATGATTTATGGGCTGGCATTATGATGATTACATGGTTTATGATATGTTTATTTCACATACATATAATATATTGCTTTTCGAATGTTTTAATGTACTTTTCAACACTTAGCCATTATTATATTCGTCATTTGAATCAGCTACATGTCATACTTTCCACACTTGTTGAGTACGACATGTACTCACCCTTGCAATTCCCCCACCAACACTTGCAGGTCAGGATTGGGAGTTTAACGGTGATGATGCGGAGTTCTAGGCCGTTTCTATCGTTAGCTTTGCCTATGGAGCGTTGGAGCTGCGCTATCCCTTTTGCTTAGTTTCTTAGTTTGCTTAATTAGGTTATTGCACTGCATTAGTTGAACTTGTCATTAATATTCATTAGAGATTGTGTTCGAGGATATTATGATTTGTGTAATAAAATTTGGTTAATTAATCTTGTTCTGTGGCAATTTTATGTATACTCTTTTGTGAATGCACTCGTGTATGTGTGTTGAACGTCATGGGCACACATATGTGTTCACTTGGTTCATTTTTGAAACCGGGTGTCACAGTGGTAGGTGCCGTCAACGCTTCTCCAAGCTTCGGTGCCTTCCAAGGGGGTCGCTGGCATCACTTCTCCGAGCTTCGGCGCCCCCCAAGGGGGCCGCTGGCGTCACATCTCCAAGCTCCGGCACCCCCAAGGGGACCGCCTGTGTCACTTCTCCGAGCTCCGGCACCACCCAAGGGGGCCGCCGACGTCACCCCTGCGAGCTCCGGTGCCCCCAAGGGGGCCGCTGGCGTCACTTCTGCGAGCTCCTGCGCTTCTGAAGGGGGTTGTTGACGTTACTTCTCTGAGCTCCAAAGCCCTCCAGGGGGCCCGCTAGTGTCACATTATAAAGACAAGATCAAGGCCCCAATTACGGGATCCTTGCCTCCACCGAGGTGGGCCCAGGGGAGTATGTCGGTACCCTCAGGACCGGGTACCCTCGCATACAAGAAGAAGCTCCGGACCCAGCCTCCCCGCTGAGGCGGACTTCGGAGCTACCATGCGTCCTCTGCCTCTTGGCCCTTGCTCCCACCGAGGAGGGCTTCAAAGCTGCCACGCGTCCTACGGCTCCAGGCCCTTGCTACCACCAAGGTGGGCTTCAGAGCAGACCAGAGAAGCTATATAAGTCGGGGGCTGCCCAGTCTTTCTATAGTCCAGGACCGGACAGCTTACAAGTGGGGCCCGAGACCCGACAGGTGGCCCTCGAGTGATCTTATCCTGTACAAGATCTAAGGCTTCTTGCGTACGCTGCATCTGACCGCGCCATGAAGACTTGCTATCTCCTCGCATTGGTCACCAGTGGCTAGACGTAGTCATTGATGATGGCAAGGAACGTCCCATCCATCTTGTCGCCGTAAGCTACCCACTTGGCGTTTTGTGGTAGGCCTGCGGTGCCTTCACTGTGATGCGATTGGACGTATCGGTACCAAACAAGAGGCGTGTGCCGCACCTGTACGCTTGGGGAAGGCGCATGCCTTCAATGCGGGACTGGACAGGATGCACCACGCCTTACTCCCGCAAACTACCGCCCAGGGCAAGTTGTAGGACACATGGCAGCTCCAGAGCCCTCCTCGGTGGGAGCAAGGGCCCGAAGCCAGAGGACGCGTGGCAGCTCCGGAGCCCTCCTTGGTGGGAGCAAGGGCCTGGAGCCGGAGTACGCGTGGTAGCTCCAGAGTACGCCTCAGTGGGGAGGCCGAGTCCCGAGCTTCTTCTTGTATACGGGGGTACCCGGTCTTGAGGATACCGACATACTCCCCCCGTCTCCATGAAGTTGTCACTTTGTTGTTAATTTTTTTAATTACAAAGCGACAAGTTTGAGACTCGTTGATCATATGTTTGGGGCGTAGCATATATATATGCATGGACAACTATAACATTAATGTGAGAGAGACGTCCACGATCATGTAAGATATGACATTACGCGTGTTTTCTCTCTTTTTGTTGAAATATAGTCATGTTTGAGGCTTGTTGATCATATTTGGGGCATAGCAAGCATGGACAAGTAACAACATGCACATGAAAACCTCGTGATCATGTTTGGTGACAACATTACGTGTTTTCTCTTTTTGTTAAAAGATCGTTATATATATATATATATATATATATATATATATATATATATATATATATATATATATATATATATATTTGCCGCATCAGAAGAGCTTGTCTATTGGCTCATAGACAAGGAAAATTCTTTGTACTTAGTATAAAAAGTATAAGTTAGTCGGCGTTGTTGTTCGTACGCGAAGGATGCGGCCAGGTAGTTTCCCTTGCAGGTGTATACACTACAAGAAACATGATCATTTGCGACAGCATGACGGTGGCCGTCGCAAATAACTAGACCATCGCAAATAAGTCCTTATTTGCGACGGCCAGTCCTAATGCCATCGCAAATACGAGTTTATTTGCAACAGACAACCCTATGGCCATCGCAAATACCTAGACCGTCGCAAATAAGGCCTTATTTGCGACGGACAGTCCTAACACCGTCGCAAATAAGATTTTATTTGTGACGGCCAACACTAAGGCCGTCGCAATTAAGTCAGCCGTCGCAAATGAGGGCTAATATCGGGACCTTCTGACCCCGACACTTCATTCGATTCACCTCCACCGCCGCCGCCCGCCGCGCCCCCGCCACCGCCAGCCCGCCCCCGGCTCCAGGCGCGCCTCTGCGGCCCAGCCGTCGCCCGGCCCCGCCGCCCCTCTGCCCCCCCCCCCCCGCCGCCAGCCCGCCCTCGGCCCTGCCGACCCTGCGCCCCCGCCGCCGGCTCGCCCCGGCTCCGCTGCCGATGCACCCCCAGCCCCGCCGCCGGCCAGCCCCAGCGGCGCCCAGGGCACCGCGGCGCCCCCGCCCCCGGCCCTGGCTTACTGCACTCCCGCCGCGGCTTGCCCCCGGCCCCGGCCCCGGCCCCGGCCCCGGCCCACTGCACCCCCGCCGTGCCCCAGTCGCCGCCCGGCCCCGCTACCCCAGCACCCCCGCCGCCGGCTCACACCCGGCTCCGTCGCCCCTGCACCCCCGGCCCCACCGCCCCTACGCTCCCACCGCCAGCCCGACCTATTGGCGCCTCGGGCACCGCGGCGCCCCCCGCCGACTTTACCCCCGCCGCAGCTCGAACCTGGCCCTGGCCCACTGCACCCCCGCCGCCCCCGGCCCCTGGCAGACTCAATCGACAATGATGGAGTTAGGGCCGGGTCCGGGAACGTGGACTCGAGAACGGATCGAGGTGAAGGCTCATCACCCATAGCGACCGTGTAGCTTCCGTCACCTCGATCTATTGGCGATGAGCCTTCCCCTGATCCGTTTTCGAGTTCACGGTGGCCACAGCGCCGCTTCGACCCTGCTTCTGGTCTGACGACATTGATGATCCGCAACATACTTTTAAATCTGCGCGTTGGTATTCTCCCCCTCATATTTTTTGATGCGTTAATACCTGATGTTTTACATCATTTTCCACAGGAGGCAAAAAGTAATGAACATCATTGATCAGCACTGCGCCGAGGAGAACGCGAAAATTGTAGTGGGCCGCGTCAAGTCGGAATATGATTTTATTTACATTCCATTTGACTTCAAGTACCACGCCTATGCTTTGAAATATATGATTATACTAATCAAGCTCCGGTCTTTTACTGACTGATACTTAACCTCATTTGTTGCATTTGCCATGGTCCGAGGCCAACAAGGGCTACTGCTTTGTCAACGTCACATCGCCAGATGTGGCGTTTTAGCTGTGGAAGCACCTGCATGGCTTCCGTTGGAAGGTGACGACTCGGGGAAGATGTGCGAGGTCGACTGCGCCAACATCCAGGTACGTCACCATCCGCTGCCACCGTTTTCCATTGCGTCACCGCTGCATGGTGTTCACTTTCCGCTGCTCATCATCCTTTCGCAGGGTCGGGATGCGTTGGCGAACCATTTCTCCAAGTCATGCTTTGACTACGAAACCGAGGAGTTCCTGCCAGTGTGGTTCAGCCCACCGTAGAAGGTGAACGACTCGCGGAAGATGTGCGAGGTCGACTACGCCAACATCCAGGTACGTCGCCGTCTGCTGCCACCGTTTTCCATTGCGCTGCCGTTGCAATGTGTTCACCTGCCGCTGCTCGTCACCCTTTCGCAGGGTCGGGATGCATTGGTGGCCCATTTCTCCAAGTCATGCTTCGACTGCGAAACAGAGGAGTTCCTGCCAGTGTGGTTCAGCCCGCCGCAGAACGGCGTCCGGCCCGCTATGGCAGAGCAGCATGTCGTCGGCCGCCTTGGGCACTGCTTGTGAGATGGGCACCACTTGTGAGATGGGCACCGCCTTAGACTGTTATGATGTTTATATGACTGTTTGTAATATATATTGCCTGTTCTGTGATTCTGGCCATCGAGCCGGGTAGTAGTTTCTATTTTTTTAAAAAAATAAAAAACCTTATTTGCGACGGCCAGGCTATCGCAATTAATGCCTATTTGCGACGGCCAGGCCGTCACAAATAGCCAAGTAAGTCCCGGAGGATGACATGTAGGCGCTGCCGGCTGAACTTATTTGCGACGGCCAGGCCGTCACAAATAGGTTTTAAATTGCGACGACCAGGCCGTCGCAAATACTATTGTAGGGCCCACCAGCTCCCGGGCAATAACTTGCGATGGCCGCTGCGAGCCGTGGCAAATAGACTTATTTGCGACGGTGGCCATCACAAATAAGCTTAATTGTGACGCATAATTTGCGATGGCTAGAAACCGTCGCAAATAAGTAAATCTGTCGCAAATCGTCGGGATTCCTGTAGTGATGCTAATTACGTGAGTGTTTGGCCGGGTCATGTGAATAGTCCACGATGCACCCTAAACCCGATGTTGAGGCCGTGTATTTGTGCGTACACTCTAGTGAAATGTGACAAAGTGCTCAGTAATCAATTGTGTTAGGTTTGACGTAGAAGTTGGATTGGAGATATAGAATCATCCATTTCTTATCTATTGGATCATCCAAATTAATGTTTGGTTGGATGGACTGGATAATTCAATTTTTTGTTTGGTAGGTTGGATGAAACTTGGTGGATTATTGAATCATCTAAGTTGATAATTTCATAATATTAGTTATTTATATACTAATTATCATATTACTAGCAAATATTAATGTTAATATCATAATTGTAATTATTAATCAACAGTAAACAAGTTAATTATCACTAATTACATTACTAAGAAGCATAATTAGATAAGGTGGATGGACTCACATCCAACAAAATATCCTGGACCATCTCATCCAGCATCTGCGAGGAATATTTTATATTCCTCGAACCTGGATCACCCTGTCCGTTTGATCGTGAAACAAATAACACATGATTGGACCATCCAATTAATCCAAGTCAATTCAATCCAAGACAAGCAACCAAACACAAATCTTTTTTGCCGCGTCGAGCTCGTGCGCATGATGATGGATCGTGCATGCCGAGCGCCGAGTTATTCGGATCGCTGAGCAAATTTCGGTCATGGAGTTCGTGTGCCCGTGCGCGCCTCAAGATTTAGTGCGTTCTCGTACATGGCAATCATCAGGGCAGGGTGGCACAGTCGCGAGAACCGTGTAGTGCACCCTTGGTTGTATGGCTGTAAGATTCAGAGCGTGAACGTACGTGGCAACCACCTGGGCAGGGTCGCACATAGACGGTTGTGCGGCAGGGCCGCAGAAAATTTGATTTCTGCACCAAGGGGTTAAGAGATAAGACCATCTGATCTGCAGTTCGCAGTCCAGTAAGCTTTACCGTGAACCACTGCGGATGGTCTTAAAGGTAGACCCAGCTCTGGGCCTAGGCAGGAGGGGCTACTGCCTAGGGCCAGGCCGGGGGGGGGGGGGGGGCATGATGGCAGCAGGTAAAGAGAAAAGAAAGAAAATTAATTAGTATTTGCATCATCCGGATGCGATGTACAGTTACACGGTCTAGCTTTTTATTTTTGTAATTTTTTGAAACATAATACTACTACGTATGTCCTAATGTGTTTAATATTTATGAGATATAATATTACTAATGTGTTAATTTTCCATAAAAGGAGTAGTTTTTTGTTAATGCATGTACTGTAGGACACATTGTTCATGAACACAAAAGACATTTTTCATTAACATAACAACAACACATACTACAAACAAGAAAAAAACACATAGAAAACAAAAGAACTACTACTAATCCTACTCTACTCGGGGGAGGACTTGTCCACCTCCTCCGCCGCCGCCTCCGCATCCGTCGGCGGCGCCTCCGCCTCCACCGCAACAGTCGGCGGAGCATCCTCCAACACCTGATCGAACTTACGGGCGACGGCGTTCACCAGTTTCTCAAGAAACTCCAGCCCAGCCTCCTCACCGATCGTCTCGTAGAGGCAAACGAGACGAGCGGCCACAAAGCCTAACCTGAAGATGTAGTAGCCGGCGGAGTCTATGCTGGTGTGGTGGGAAAGGATCCCAAGTCCCAGTAGGCGACATGAGTGAGATATACTGTCAAATACATCCTATGTCAGTTTGTCGAGTGCTTTTGCTTGCACGTTAGCGACGAACAGGTTGTCGGTGACCTTCTTAAGCTTGTTGTCGAGTTTGTTGATGTGTTTCTCAATGAGGCGTATAGTCTCATCATAGTCGGACGAAAGTGGTGCGGGCGCTGCGGGCGGAGACGGGGGTGGAGGAGGTGCAGGCGCCACCTCCAGTTCCACCGGCATTAGCGGCGACGGAAACAGAGAAGGAGGTTCGGAGGATGTCGATGACCTGGAGCGCTTCGGTGCGGGGCTACACATTTGTGCGGCGACGGAGATGCAAACAAAGAGAGAGAGAGGTTGTCGACGGTGGTGCGGTGGAGAAGCAAGAGAAGTTTGGATTCTAAAATTGATCGAGAGGTGCGGCGGAGAAGAAGAGGACGGTGTGCCTTTATAGCGGGTCGTCATCTAAGCTTGTGAGTGGAGATGATCGGACGTTTAAAAATTTGTGCTTTTGAATCAACGATCAGTGTTACTCCAAACCGCGTTCGCCTCCTCTCGGTTATCGCAACGGCTCGACAGGTCCCATCGACCAGTTTTTTAATTTGTCACACAAAGGGCCCAGGATATGCAATGGCCCATCTGGCATACTTTTTAGGTCTGCCCTGCAGTGTTCGTAACATTTTGTGCGAATGATTTCAACGAGGTGCGGAGATTGACGTGAACGCGAGTGGCAATTGACCCAAAGTCCATACTTTTTTTGAAGGATTGGACCATTGCCCACCGAGAGTCCATATCGAACCAATGATAATTGTCGTGATTATGTATGATGGTGGACATGAATATAATGCATGTGAAAGAGACTTGCGATCAAGCATGTTTGGTCACGTGTTGAGGATTTTTGTGCCCCCTTGTTGAGGAACATGTTAATTTGATGATGTTGAGGATCGGATGTGGCGTACATGTTTTCACAAGTGTGTTCATTTGTTCCTAAAATCAGAACACGTAGCGGCTATCGCCTACGCCCGTCGTTTCTTCAAAAGACGAGTACAGCGATACATAATGGCAGCATGAGATCTATTAATTTGATGAACCACGTACGTAGTGAGAGCTGTGTGCTTATTAGACGATGGTAGTCCACATTCTATCCTTGTACCGTGGAGGGAACATCCTTGTGTCAATTTTGTTATCTCTATTGATGATAGGATAATATTCTTCATTAGTGTGGTAGATAAACTGCCATATATAGGTTTAGAGCATACACATGCATGGTAGAGAATATGATAAATATAGAAATATATATACATGGTAGGAAATATTCTATTCTTGGAATGCATGTTCGGGGCATAGCATGCATATGTACGTCTAACATCCATGTGAAAGACCTCGATCATGTTTGATGACGTTACATGTTTTTTCTTTTTGTTGAGGGATCGTCTTGTTTGAGGCTCGTTGATCATGTTTGGGGCATAGCATGTATGAACAACTAACATGCATGTGAAAGACCTCGATGCATGTGAAATAACATACATGTTTTTAAAAGCAAGATATAGTGTTTACTTAAGAAAAAATAATTTTATGAGAGATTAGGCGCACAAGCAGAAAAGCAAGAACTTGAGCGCTGCACCTGCGAACCATGTCGAGATGATCGACGACAGCCGATCCGCAAACTCGGTGGTTAGATCAGTAGTTGCAAGAAAGCAGCTTGCGGCCGATCTCGAATGAGACGAAGACGTCGACGCACGCATAGCTGATCTGCTCGCCGGAGAGATTGTACGCGTCCCAGATGCTCGTCCTCACTCGGTAAGGCTTCTCCATGTCGGCACCCATCATGGTGCTCGCGATGTCCTTCAGCCCCACATGGCGGAGGCTCAGGCAATCCATCTCCTCTGCAGCGAGTTCGGGCAGGTCCACCGTTTTGGCCACCTTCAGCTGCCAGTCCTTCCAAAGTCTGTCGGCGTCACCCTCCACGCCCACGCCGAAAAGCGGTAGTCGGAATCACCGAGGAAATCTTCCAGCTCGTCGGGGAAGTAGTCAGTGTGGATGAACTAGAAGATGAGGCAGCGGCGGCTGACACAGAGCTGCAGAACGGCGATGGGGTCCTGGTCATCGGAGTAGCTGGGGCGCCACTCGATGTCGAGCCCTACGACGAGCTTGTGAAGGCGCCGACGGTAGACGGAGAGGACCTCATCAAGCCAGTTCTGCACGGCCTCGCCAGAGGACATCACGGTGGTGGTGATCACATCTTCCTCAATCATCACGTTGTACACCTGAGTCCCTGCCATTGGGTCCTCTCTCCTTGTCATCCCTACGGTTGCCGTTTGCGGTGGCACGGCGCAACTTCTTTCTTGTGGAAACCTTCGTCTACACCTTTAGTTTGGATTTTAATTGGAAACTGGCATACATAAATAATTGATGCAGTTACAATATGAGCGGAGGAGTTTCCGAATTTGACGGGCCTGAGCCCCGAGTAAAGAAAGTAATGAAGATTTTTGAATCTAATATACTCTTTCTAATTTTTTATTCTTATCGTTATGACTGCAAGTTGCATTGTCTCAACCAAACATTACGTACAACAACAACATTTCTCAGGGGCCCACCCACTGGGTATGCCGGGTGGGCCACGGGATGCCTTGGGTCCCAGCCACCAGAGAGTAGCTAGTATGAATGCATGCTGGATAGATCAGCGGAATCAGGAACTTGCCAATGAAGATGGAAGTCAGCAGTCTCACGGTTCATGTATCAAACCACGCACCATCCTTTTTCTTCTTCCCTTTTTTCTTATACATATTATTTTTCCACCAATCTTCTAGCCCTCCTTTATTTGAAGTTGTATGGTTGGATCAGGATATGTGGCCGGTGTGAGACGAGAGCCGTGTGTGCAACACCAGGCGGAACGTCGTGGAGAGACGTTGCTCTCCATGTTGAATTTGATGATGTTGAGGATCGAATGTGGCATACATGTTTTCACAAGTGTGTTCATTTGTTCCTAAAATCTGAACCCGTAGCGGCTAGCGCCTACGGCTGTCATTTCTTCGAAAGGACGAGTACAACATGGTTGTAAATTATATTGTACTGTGCATGGCATGCGATTAATTTGATGAACCGCATACATAGTGAGCTGTTCCTAGATGGTATTCTATCCTTGAACCCTCAAGGGAACATTCTTCATGTAAAACATGCACGATGAGAGTGAGGACGACTCTCAGTGGGCGGCGCTTTGTTAATCTGGGCTAAATTTTTTTTAGATAATGGAAATAATTAAACCGGGCAACAAATGCTGTGCAATCTGGACACTTGTGCAAGCGTGCAATCTGCAAATCTCAACCATTTGACGGACATTCAAGGGTGACCGACATTTTACACATAAATCCTTCCACCGGCCTGTGTAAAAGGAAGGATCTATGTGTAAAATAGTAGCCATCTTTAGATGTCTATCCAATGGTTGAGATTTGCGGATTGCATGCTTGCACAGAAGTTCAGATTGCATAGTAGTCGTTGCCATTAAACTGACCTTTTCCTCAGTATAGAGTACGACCACACTGATACAGCAAGTTGTGAAGATCAACAACAAAAGACTCAACGCGACACACTAGTGAAAGTTAAACACCCGATACATTTTATTAATATGGAGTCTACAACTAAGACTCAATCCAAGTCGGGCAAAAACATCGATGACCCTGACTTCTAGTATGTCTTTTGTGATTTACTATGTACTTAGCTATTTGATTGCTCATTATGTTGGATTCGTGTTGGGTTTGAACATAGAGAGTGGGCACAGGGTGAGGGGGAAGGTTCTCCCTGGTGCTGTTAGATGAACTAGGTGGTAGTCACTTTCTAGATCTCTAGCTCAGTAGAGTTTGAAGTGGAAATATATTCTATTCTAAAAAATAAAAGAGATAAATAGTCCACTAGTTTATTATTAGAACAACAACATTAGAATTATTTTTGTGCACCAATGAATGGAAAAATAAAGTTCATTACCTTCAGACGATATATTACAAACAAGAAAAAAGAAAAACACAAACTCCAAACAAGAAAGGAAAAACAACACAACTAAGAACAAGAAAAAAAAAACTACTTCTCCTCCACCTCCACCTACTTCTCCTCCTCCTCCTCCTCCTTCTTGGGCTCCTGGCAGGGCTAGGGCGCCTTCCGCGGCAGAGACGGGAAGCCCAGTTTCCTGGACATCGCCGCTACCAGGTTGTCGCGGCCGGCGACGCCAAGCTCGACCGCCAGCATGTCCCAGAGGACGTCGAGGCAACCAGCGAAGTGCATCATGCCGAAGACGTAGTGGCCCATGGTCCCCATTGCAGTATACTCTGGAAGGGGACCAAGCCCAAGGCGAAGCATGGAGCACAATGTATTGTCGAATACATCTAGCGCCATCATCCGGAGAGCCCACTCCTTTTCCGGGGGGGGGGGGGGTGGTTCGGTCGGGGACGCTTTCCCTTGGCGTCCTTCGACGGGCTTGGCGATGACGTTTTGTTATCAGCCATGGTGTTATCGGCGCGGTTTTGGGAAGAGTGGTTGTGCGGAGAAGACGATGGCATGCCTGAGTGATCTTATGGAATAGTAGCAGCCTGGTTGTTCATCTCTCGACACGCGCAATAGTGGTGATGAGACGCGGAGAAGTTCCAATTGAATTCAAAGATGTGCATGCTCTGCACGCGTTTAAGGTGCCTCGGTAACTTCCGCACACGTAAGCTCGGTGCGCCCGGTCGCATCAGCCGGTTGTAGAAATGGCTACAACTCCAAGGACCAAACCTAATGTGGCAAACAACAACATATAATACTTCCTCCGCCCCAACTCAACTCAATTTCTGTTTTGGTCAAACTTACCTTTGACCAATGATTTATATGGAACTTTTTAACTTCAATAACATGTACTAGATTGTATGTTATGAAAATATTTTCATGGTGAATCTAAAGTACAATTCTTATATTGTTAAAACAGATCAAAATTATGTAAATTATGGTCAAAGATAGATTTGACCAACCCTAAAAATAGAGTTGACATGGGGCGCACGACGGAGGTTATGGTGCACCGACACACCCGAATCGTATGTGTACCCGACCAGCCGTGTAGCTTCATTTTATATTTTATTCCCTAGGCTTAAAAGTTCCCTCATCCTCCCTATTTGCTCTGTTTGCTCTTCCCTAGGCTTAAAAGTTCTATATTTTACAATATTTTTACATATGTAATATGCACATAGGATATATCACTTGATAGTTTTGCAAAAAAAACATGGAGGAAAAATATGTATGTCCCATGCAACTACGTAAATCCACCCAAATGAATTAGCTAGTTATTTTTTAAGATGATAAAAAATTATTATCTTTTTCTAAGTAAGGTGGCCGGGGTAGATGATGTGGCATAATAGCTTATGTGGCATGCCAATGTGGATGTCCAACGCAGACTAAGGATGAAAGTGAATCGGTTGTGTGTAGTTGAGGGACTAAATAATTGACCCATTTGAAAGTTCAAGGAACAAAAACTGAGTTTTGATTGGAAGTTTGAGGATGAAGTTGGGTATTATGCCAATTCGAAACAAGCTAAGAGTTTGCGAGCTTGATGAGCACCGTCATTGTTTTGAGCAGCGATTAGTTTATGGCATCATCAAATCTGGAGTAATTTTTCTAGATCATTTAGGGCTGAAAAATTAGTTAACATGCTATATATGAGGATAAATATTAGGATATGCTACCATTTGCTTGTGTTGAATAACCCTGCGCTGTGGACAACATATCCGACACTTCATTCTGGTCGCCAAGATCATTCTGCACCAAGTCATCTGGGGCAGCAGGCGGAGGACCATGATCATCAGGATAAGGACCTGTCAAGAAATAATTGGTCAAAGGTAAGTTTGACAAAAGCTAAAAGTTGAGTTGAGTTGGGACGGAGTGAGTACTTTACAGACCGCTTTGCAAGCCCCGCTGCAGGCGATCTCCTGCCTCCTGGCAACTCTAGCGGCTAAAGTAGTGTACAGCTGCACTTTATAAGCCATAACTCCATCGCTCGTCTGTTGTTTAGCCCAGTTTGCATCAAAGGAAACTCACGGGACAGTTTAAAGGAATGTAATCCTACATAAGGGAAAACATTCATACGTTTTAGAAGCCATAGCCATCACTACGCGTCTGTGCGCGTCTCATCATCTTCTCCACGCGTACTAATGACACACCATCCTCTTCTCTGCAACACACACCAGCCATCCTTTTCTCCGCGCGTACTCTTCCTCTTCATCTCCATCGCGCGTGCCCTCATTGGTTCCCTTCGAAGCCCATGGAGTTCCCCTTGCCGCACAATATTGCAGTCCTGTTCGCGGGGTGGGTCGCCACAACCTCCCCGCAGCCCATGGATGACCTCTCCAGTCTGCGTGCCACCCGGAGGGCCATGCACGTGGCATGCCGGGATTGTGCCATGGGCAGGCGCGTGGCGCTGGAGCGGGGGAGCATCTGCAAGGGGAGCTACGATGCCCTCGTGGAGCGCCTGGCAATCGTCAGCAACCCTCATGCATGCTACGTCACCAGGTTCGACCTCGTCTTCAAGGACAGTCGCGCGCAGCCGGGCACCTAGTTCCTTGCCCAGGCGATCGCGAACGGCCACATGGTGGTGGTCTACATCCTCACCATGCTCCGCTACGACACTGGTCGCAGGGCCCGCGATGCCTTCGAGTATATTCGGCAGGTCAACCGCCGAGTCCGTCGCAATGAAGTGAATCAACACGGAGTGTTGTCGGTGTCGGAATGAAGCCATGGAGAGTGTCCATGGTGTTGCCTGGACGGTCCTGGGCAGGCCTCCTCTGGGACCGCCACTAGTGGCGGTGCCCAACATTGACAATGACGCTTGGCGCTGCCCAACAAGGGGGAACCAGGCAACTGCCCGCTGCGGCAGGCAAGGGTGGGAGGAGTGCATAGTCTTCTGTACTCAGAACTGTAGGATTAAGCACGAGCATGACCGGTTCTGCTATCAGGCGTTGTATTCTATGGATTATATTCCCTCCATTCCCTTTTGGATATGATGCACCCCTTGTTCTCCCAACGCCAACTAAAAGAGAACAAACGGAGTAAATAAAATAGACTTGTATAAGGCATGTTGATGTGTTTCCCCTATATATGCGCGCTCGTCCCTGATGAATGTTGCACTTGTTGTGTTTCCCCTATGCGCGCTAGTCTTTTGTTTAGCCCCGTTCGCATCAAAGGAAACTCACAGGACAATTTAAATAAATGGATTCTTCCGGAAGTGAAATACATTCAGTCATAGTTTGGAAAAAAGGAAATTTGTGTTCCCTTCCAGAGGAAATACATTTAGCATATTCCACATTTTTCTTTGTGATTTTGCCAGATATGTGGCACAACGGACCACCATCTTTTGGTATCATCAGCTGTGGACAAAACTGATGGGGGTCAATGGAGAAGTTTGCCATTAATGAGCGACGAGCCGCGAAGAAACAAATCTGTCTGAGAGGAACAAAGGGTGTACTACTTAGTATTTGGAGGTTGCGGTTTCTTGGGAGTCTTCGGAGTATTATATTATAAAGTTACACAACATGGATACGTGATGCACCTAGGGGCAAGTAAATACCTTTCTCGGATGGTGCCACCTGTTTCTGGCAGTTCAATCTACCGTCCATGATCCTCAATAGCGCGCTTCTGAGCTCAAACGGAAGCTAAAATATCTCAACTACCACAATCAGAGAACGACGATTGAAGACACGAAGGAAGTATGTGGCACCATCTGAGAACGGTATGCACTTGCTCTCTGGTGTATACCATATCCAGAAATTTTTTCTCCCACAGCATGAGTAGTGGTAGCCAGAGGTGACACCATATGGAACCGCCGTGTACAGGAGTTGTGGTAATGATGACACCGCGTATAGGGGCATAGGGCCAGTGGTAAAACTTCCAGCCTGTTCCAGTCCTTGCAATAATAACATCGCGACTGTTCAGATTTTGGCAGGAAAACAACATGACAAAACGCGAAAAGAAAAAACATCAAAAAACATGAATAGAAACACAACATCACGACTTGGATTAATCTGCGTCAATCGATTTCTTGTTTTACAGTTTCGTTCTCCAGGCTCTTTCACCTCAAATCTCGTACGCAGTACCTATTTTTTCTAACATTTTTCTCTTCCTTTGTTTTCTTTTCTTTTCTGGATTTCATTGTCTCCACTTTTTTTTTCTGGAGTTCATTGTCTCGACTCTAGAGGCGCTCGGTGTGGAGGGTCACACAATTCGATTCACACACGAAGTGGGTTAAAGGGGAAAATTTGGCGTCATTAAAAGAGATGTTTTTCGATAAAAGGAGAAATTTTAATTTCACCCACAAAGGGCCCAGCGTATGCAGGGAAAAACAATTTATGCTTATGAAAAAACCGCGGTTTGCATCCCTCTCGGTTATCGCAACGGCTCAACGCGTCCCATCGGCTTCACTGGCAGTTTTTTAATTTTACACAGAAAGGGCCCAAGGCTTATATAAAATACACCTGCCCCGTACACGTTTCCTCCATGTTCCGTTTGATAGTGTTCGCTCGCTGTCGAACAGAGCAGGGCCAAGTCTTGTATGACAACTTTTTTCAATCGGATGTGTTACTACAATAGTGTTTGTTGCCTTATATTCTCGTTGCAACGAGCTCAACTTTTCGAGGTGGGACAAATCATTCACACCTTGTCAAAATAGCTCGCACGAATTCAGTACAGACACCGCACGCGGGGGCAGACGTAGGGAATATGCTAGGTGACCAGTGCACAACATGGGCCCAGGTACCAGCATGAAAGTGATGCGTATACTATTCCTGGAATTAATCCTGGCATTATCCCAGTCATGTCCGATCATCATACGACCTCGTTTGGATAGGAGTGCATCCACTTCGATCAAAGTGGATTGGAGAGTATGGAGATAAAAATTATTTCATTTTCCACTTCAATCCACTACAATACAAGTGGATTGAAGTTATCCAAACAAAGCCTACATGATCATCACGACTAGTAATGCAATTATGCTCGGATGTGTCGTACACGTCTTAATTTTCTCTTATATATTATTGTTTGAGGCTCGATGATCATGTTTTGGGGCGTATAGCATGTGCATGGACAACTAGCAGAGTATGAAGGACCTCGTTCATGTATGTTTCATGTCGATGTGAATTATATACTACGTGTAATTTCTCTTTTTGAAGTTGAATATCATCTAGAGTTGTAGGCTCGTTGATGATGCATCGTTGGGGCGTAGCATGCATGGACAAGGTCTCAAACTCTGACGATATCCATCATCAAAAAGACAAAACACACATGTATTGGTTGATCATGTTTGGGTTCCATGCATGTTAGACATAGAAAAGCCCTCAGTCATGTTGTACAAAACAAACATGCATACCTCATCTATGACATGTACGTACATATGATTAACTAACATGCATACCTCATCTATGATATACCTGGGTAGATGATATAGCTTATGTGGCATGCCAATGTGGATGTCCAACTCAAACTAAGGATGAAAGTGAAATGGTTGTTTGAAGTTGATGAACTAAATAATTGACCCATTTGAAAGTTCAAGGACCAAACTGAGTTTTGATTGAAAGTTTGAGGATGAAGTTGAGTATTGTGCAATTCTAAACGAGCCAAGCTTGAGCTTGCTAGCATGATGAGCTCAAGCTCGAAAAGTTCGAGTAAGATCATTTATTGTTGTCATCTGTCATATGTACGTATGATTAACTAAACTATATAATTCTACTAAAAATGTTTTATGGGACACAATTTTTATATATAATAGAAACAAATAATGCATAACACCATCCACCTTCGCCTACTCCATTAATTCGCTGTGAACCTAAATTATTTAGTAGATTCTATTGTATATACATGAATTCTTGGCTTGACTCGAGGTCGACTCAGTGTTTTATCAAACTCAAGCTTAGAAAGACAAGCTCGCTCGAGTTTGACTCGTTGACAGCCCTATATGCAATTCAAGTTTGGTGCAATCGTGTAATCAAATATTTTCATCCGTTGGATCTACATCTTATGATTATTACATCTTTTCATTTAAACCCTTCCACCACCACCACCACTTTTGAGGTTTCTAACTGACACATCCTCCGGACCTGCTCGGAAGCAGCCCGCGGAGGTTCTATGTATCTTTGAGGGGGCTAGTCCTAGTAAGATCGAATGCAGTGGATGATGAACGCAAGGGATTTATGTGGTTCAGGCCGCCAAAGCGTGACACCATTATCCACGGTGGTTTGTATGTGTTGTATTGCTCAAGCGTGTGTCGAGTGTCTCTGGGCTTGACCTTGAGGTCGGTCTCCCGCCCGTTCATTTTATTGTCCAAGGGTCGGGCAGTTACAAGGTAGGCCCCGGGGCCCGACAAATGGTCCCGGGAGGAACCAAATCCTATCTAAGATCTGGGAGTAAATGCTATCTCCTGAATATGGCTTCAATGTGCCGCCTGGCCATGCCCTGCGGCAGGGCTATACATAGCCTCTCATGATGGTTGGACACATCCCGTCTTTCTTGTCGTGGCCGCCCATTCGTCTGTCATATGTAGAAATTTGGCACCGGCCAGTCATAACAAGAATGGACATTGGCCCCTTGACTTATGAGTGCGCACCTCTGGTTACCTAGGGACGGTGCGCGTACTTACTGCTTGGACACACTGAGCACGTCTTCCTTTACTGTTGCCTCCTTCCGCCCCCCCGAGTAGCCGTTAACCAAGTGGCTGTGCCGGGGTATGCTTCTGCAGGAAGGCCCAAGCCCGGTGTTGCTGGGCACGTGGTAGCTCCAGTCCTACCCTCAGCGGGGGAGGCCGAACCCGGAGCTGCAGGACACGTGGCTGCGCCGGACCTCCCCTCATCGGGGAGGTGGGTCCAGAGCTGCAAGACACGTGGCAGCGCCGGACCTCCCCTCAGCAGGGAGGCAGGTCCTGAGCTGCAGGACACGTGGCAGCGCCGGACCTCCCTTGAGTGGGGAGGCAAGTCTAGAGCTGCAGGTTCGGAGCTACGGGAGACGTGGTGGCGCCGGTCCCGTCCTCAACGGAGAGGCCCAGCCTGGAGCTGCGATAAACGTAGTAGCACCAGACCTCCTCTCAGTGTGGAGACGGGTTCGGAGGTACAAGACACGTGGTGGCGCCGGTCCTGCCCTCAGCGGGGAGACCAGGTCCAGAGTTGCGGGGCACGTGGCGGCGCCAGACCTTCCCTCAGTGGGGAGGTTGGTCCAGGAGCTGCGCGTCACGTGACGTCCTGGAGTTATGCCGGAACCTGCCTCCATGGGATGCGGGGCCCAATGTGTTCTCTTCCTTGTATCTATGGGTACCAGGTCCGCCAGGTACCGTTAACCTCCCCTCCACCTGGTGGAGGGGGTTAAATAAAAAATTTCTATGACCGTAATGTAGATCGATGCAACGGTTGAAGATGGTCGATTTAAAGATTGCACCAAACATCTGATTACATTCTAGTTGAAGCCAACTTTAAAATAAGAAATATGTTGACACAGATTAATCCAGTCATGATGTTTTTCTCTTCTTGTTTTTGTGATATTTTCTTTTTTCTTTTTTTGTGATGTTGTTTTTCTTGTTTTGTACTTCCTCCTTCCCATATTACTTGTCGTTAATAATTAGGACAAGTTTTCTAGTTCAAATATGAAGTAAAAAACTTGTTCTAATAACGACAAGTAATATAAGAAGGAGGGAGGAGTAATGTTTTATGATAATTAACTCAATGTTGTTCGTCTGTTCCATCAATTATTTTGTTTTCTATCTGTTGTTTAGTGAACTATCTGTTCTATGTGTATTCTCTGTTATTGAATGACCCTCCACACCACCGGTGGCCTCTAAAGTGGCTTGTATGATACTTTAGCCATTGGAGGTGCCAGGAGATCGCCCGCAACGGGGCTTGCAAAGCGGTCTGTAAAGTTGTATACAGTACTAACAGGTAGCAACGACTGGAAAGAAAAGTAGAGACAATGAACAGACAGAAAAGAAAAGAAAGGACGAGAAAAATGTGAGAAAAAGATTGGTATAACTCCAACGTACCACTGGCCCTATGCCCCTATACGCAGTGTAATCATTGCCACTACTCCTATACGCGTCCAAAAGTTATTACCACTGCTTGAAGGGAAGTGCTGCGGACTAGATGTGCAGATTAGTTTATTTTGTGTTTATTGGGTATTATGTAACAGCTAGTTCTGCCGATTAGCGACGACTGGAATGAAAAGTGGAGATAATGAATAGAGAGAAAAGAAAAAAAGGACGGGAAAATGTCCAAAAAAGATAGGTAGTACGTACGTACGAATTAAGGTGAAAGAGCATGGAGAACAAAACTGTAAAACAAAAAATGTTTGGCGCAGATTACTGTCAAACATAGTATGTTATCTCCATTGATGACATGATATTATTCTTGTGCTGATGTTGAAAACATAGCGGTTCCATTACTTCACGCGTCCCATCAGTGCATGCGAGAGACATAGGTCCCATAGGCTATGGGTTCACATGTCAGCCACCCTTAATTTACCTGCAGTACTGCAGAGGATGTGGAATCCGCCACCGCCAGAAACCGAACCATCACTGCGCGCGACCCCCATTAGTACGCGTGGAGAAGACGATGGCGTGTGTCTTTATATAATATCTCCATCGTCTTCTCCATGCATACTCTATAGACAGACCACCGTCTTCTCCGCACGTACTCTAACTTCCTCTTTGTCTCCGTCGTGCGCACCCTCATTGGTTCCCTTCGCAGCACGGTGACACTGAAGCCGATGGAGTTGCAGTTCACCATGATATGGCGGTCGAGATCTCAGGGCGCGTCACCGAAAGCTCCCTGCGACCCTTGCACGACCTCTCTAGTATGCGTTCCACCTGCAAGGCCATGCATGCGGCATGCCTGGATGGCGCCGTGGGCAGGCGCGTGGCACTAGAGCGGGTAACCGGAGGATGTGGCGCGACCTTGGGCAGTACAAAGCCCTCGTGGAGAACCTGGCCATCATCAGCCACCCTCATGCGTGCTACTTCATCAGGCTCAAGCTCGTCTTCGTGGTCGAACGCGCATAGCAGGCGCCTAGTTTCTCGTCTAGAAGGCCAGGGCCGACCACATGGAGGCGGCCTACGTCATTGGCCTCCTCCGCTACGACAATGATCATAGGGCCCTCAATGCCGTCGAGTATATCCGGCAGATCGAAGGTGAGGTCGACGTCGGTGATAAAGCGGTCGGGTCCGTCACCATCATGAGGACCAACAATGAGTGCAGGCGGTGTCAGATTCAATTCCTGGATGAAATCCGTAATCTGACGTGGGCGCATCCATGCCTGCCTTCGAGACCGCCGCTGGTGTCACTACCCAACAAGGAGGTTGACCCGTGTACGGCTGTCGGCTGTGGGAAGCAAGGGTGGAGCGGTAGCAGGGTCTTCTGTAGTGAACACTGTAGGATTAGACACGAGCATTTTGCATTCCGCCGTGAGGTGTTATTCGGTATGGGTGTTGACGGTCCTTAAGTACCATATTTTGACCGTCAATTCACCCCATAATGTGCATAAAAGAAACACAAAACATAGTGGTAGGGCTATACACTAACCCAATTCCACAAGTGTTGGTGTCTATTCGTATGCAGGTGAAGTATTACCCAAAATACCAAAACATGTAGGGATGAATCAATGAAAATGGATTTCAACGAATCAGGCGATGACACGTGGCAACACATGGATCAAATGGCCCACAAACAGAAGAATACGAGGAGATCCAACGGTGTTGCACCCATATATATCAAGGGGGCCCACCTGGAAGCCACCTGGAGGAAGCACTCCCCAAGGGGAGCCTTGACCAGGTCGGTCGAACCAGGGGTTCGGCCGACCTCTTCCTGGTGCCAAACTCGGTCAAATGACATGTGTTGGCTCCTCCCGACTCTCTGGAGTCAATGGTGACTGATTCGCACGTTAATTGTGGCGGGAACCGACCCTTTTCCACCTATAAATAGACCCCCTCACCTCACTTCTCACACACACCAAAAGTTGAGAATAGTGCTACACTCCAAAGGTTTAGAGTAGTCCTAGAGGCTACCAAAGTAGAAGGAGAGTGTGGCGAAGAGTCTAGGAGAAGGAGGCTTGGGATTGTGAAGTCCCTCTTCTACACTTGTACCCCTACAAAGATTTTACTCAATCAAGTAAGCCTTTTTTAATTCAATACAAGTTTGATCTTTTATTCTTATTAGTTTGCACAAGTAGTTACTTGTGGGTTCACTGCTTTAATTCATTAGAGGCTCTAGTTGTAGCTTTGTGTTCGAAACAACTAGAGTAGTGATTTCGAACGTAAGCGTGGTGCTTAGGTTATAAATCGTTGGTGGATATCTCGTAGACCCACGGATTGAGGAGGTAGGCAGTAGGTGGTGACAGCCCTATCCGTCCTTTGTAATCCTCCACGTTCGGCTATGCCATAGGCTGTTGGCGGGAGTCGTCCTAGTATTGCTAGGAGTAAGCCCGTGCCCGAAGCAAGCATCTATTGCAAACTACCTTGAATTAGGATCAATAATTTGAATTTCTATCTATTCCTTGCCTACCAAACAACTTTGTGTCCTTGGGTGAGGTAGTTCGAAAGATTAGCACAAACTTTCATTGGATTCGATACCCTTAGAAATACTCCTTAATGGGAAGTGCTACAACGGTATTTCTGTGCGCTTGCGGATAACTCTATGGTGTTAAGAAATATCAACAAGCATTTCTAGCACCATTGTCGGGGAACGGTTGCTGTTAATCTTCGAACCAAGATCACCCTCGTATCATATCCCCCTTACCTATCATCTTACCTTTCTTATTCTTACCTTACCACCACCATATAAATGGAGCAACCCACCATTCTTTTCTTACTCTACTCCGAAGGGCATGTTCTATGATCCACCGCCTTCAGCGGAATCTATTTGTTCAACCAACTATGAACTTCGCCGTGACTTTATAGCCATGGTTCGGGAACAAACCTTCTGAGGAACGGATTGTGAAAACTCTTACCACCATCTACGAGAGTTCGAACAACTGTGTTCATGCTTTCTAATCAAAGGTATGCCACAGGAAACTCTCAAATGGAAGTTGTTTCCTTTATCCCTTAAGCAAAAAGCCAAACAATGGTACAACCACTATGTTGGGAAGACAAATGATGATTGGAGTGAATTACGAGACAAATATTTTCTTGCTTTCTTTACCATTGCTCGAATTGTTTCCTTACAAAAGGAAGTACTATGCTTCCAGCAGATGGAGAAGGAATCCACAGGTGCAGCTTGGGACAGATTTTCTATTTTGAAAAATTATGGTCTAGATTTTTTAATCCATGGTCCAATTCTTTTGCAACATTCATTCATGGGATTGAACAAAGAGTCTGCCCTATATCTTGACATTACGGCTGGAGGATCTTTCCTCCATAAGACTTGAGAAGAAGGTAAGGATCTTCTAGACAGAATTCTAGAAAATTCGTCCTTCATTATGGGTCTTAATGAGCCTCCCCAAGAGGAAGTCGTGTCAAGAACGGAGGATACACTCCTGGACAAGGATAAACCCATTTCTTGTTTACCCCAAGCCTTGCTATAGGAATCCTCTCTCGAACCTGAGACTACGAAGGTAGAAGAAATTCAACCATCACAATTTCCATTTTACTTCGAGGAAGAGCTTTTTGAAGATTATGGAAATACCTCGAAGTATTGTTGCTATAGGTAACCTTCATTGCCACCAACTCCACCTGAACCACCTGACGGGGTGTTCGTCCGTTAGACGGTCAAGGAGTTGACCTCTATCCTGAGCAGAGAATGGATAGCTGAAGTCGAGAATTCACCCGAAATTCTTCGGATGACGTCACCTTTGGCTACCATTTTATATTCTATTAGAGGGACGCCAATTAGAATCCTATACAACCCTACCGTTGGAGCAAATCTCATTTCCGATTCTTGTGCTCTCACCATTCATGGCGATGTGCCATTGGCACCAACACGCAAATCCTTCTGAGATTCATTTGGAACCATTCTTGAAGGATGTGGGGTTCTGCAACAAGTGTATGTTATACATAAAGATGTTGAGGCTCTCCTAGAATTTTCACGTGTTCGAAATCCAAGATTTTGACATCATGATAGGGACTCCCATAGAGAAATTTTTCATGGAAGTTCCTTTGGAAGGAAGCCTCAATATCAATCTTGGAGGGAGAAATTTCTCCATACCTATTCTGCGCTCAAAGAACACATCTGCTGAATCTCCCATCCAAGATGAGCCAATGGAGGAGGTTAGGACTCTTCAATTTTTAGAACCCCTTGAAATTGAAGAAGAAGAAGATTTCGTCCAAGAGGAGGATGAATTTCAGAAGGAAATTGAATTGCCAAAAGAAGAGCCCTCACCAAAACCTCCTGTTGAGCTCAAGATTCTACCCCCAGGCCTAATCATTCCTTTCTAAATGGCGATTTGGAAGCCCCTATCATCATAAGTGACAATCTTCCAGATGATGAAACGCTCAAACTCATAGCCATGTTAGAAAGGCATAGAGTTGTTTTTGGATATTCACTTCAGGATCTCAAGGGAATTAGTCCAACGTTATGCACCCATCGTATTCCTATTAACCTTGAGAGTGTCCCCTCAAGGGAACCTCAAAGGCGATTGAATAATGCAATGCGAGGAGTTGTCAAGAAAGAAGTCTTGAAACTTCTGCATGCCGGGATTATTTACCCTGTTCCTCATAGTGAATGGGTGAGTCCAGTTCAAGTAGTGCCTAAGAAGGGAGGTATGACGGTCGTTCAAAATGAGAGGAATGAATTAATTCCTCAACGGACCCTCACGGGATGGAGGATGTGCATTGACTACTGAAAACTTAACAAGGCAACAAGGAAATACCATTTTCCATTGCCCTTCATCGATGAGATGTTAGAGCGATTGGCAAAACACTCCTACTTCTGTTTCCTTGATGGGTATTCGGGATATAATCAAATTCCTATCCACCCTGATGATCAAAGTAAGACAACATTCACATTTCCTTACGGGACCTATGCCTACCGGCGTATGTCCTTTGGACTGTGTAATGCTCCTGCCTCTTTCCAGAGATGCATGATGTCTATATTTTTAGACATGATCAAGGATATCATGGAAGTTTTCAAAACTTTTTATCATTGTCTAGAAAATTTAGACAGGTCTTACAAAGACGCCAGGAGAAGGACCTTGTGCTTATTTGGGAAAAGTGCCATTTCATGGTGCGGGAAGGCATCGTTCTTGGACACTTGGTGTCCGAGAGAGGGATAGAGGTGGATAAAGCTAAAATTGAAGTTATTGAAAAGCTTCCACCTCCTATCAATGTTAAGGGAATCCGCAACTTTTTAGGTCATGCGGGATTCTACCGACGATTTATCAAGGATTTCTCCAAAATTGCTAGACCCCTCACCAACCTATTAGCTAAAGAAGCTCCCTTTGATTGCGATGATGAATGCCTTAATTCATTTGATATACTCAAAAAGGCACTCATCTCAGCTCCAATTATCCAACCTCCTGATTGGGCGATGCCATTCAAAATCATGTGTGATGCCAGTGACTTTGTTGTTGGTGCGGTCTTACGCCAAACCAAAGATAAAAAGCATCACGCAATAGCCTACGCTAGCAAAACTTTGACAGGAGCCCAACTCAATTATGCCACAACTGAGAAAGAGCTCCGAGCAGTAGTTTTTGCTATCGACAAGTTTAGATCCTATTTGGTTGGAGCAAAGGTCATAGTCTACACAGACCATGCTGCTTTAAAATATCTGCTTACCAAAAAGGATGCTAAAACCAGGCTAATTTGATGGATTCTTCTACTCCAAGAATTTGATTTGGAAATAAGAAATAAGAAAGGAGTAGAGAATTCAGTAGCAGATCATCTTTCACGTATGGATGTCACACAAACCATGGACATACCTATCAATGACTTCCTACGAGATGATATGCTCCTCAAGGTGACAGACTCTCACCCTTGGTATGCGGATATCATGAAGTTTATGGTTAAGGGGTACGTACCACCAGGGGAGAACAAAAAGAAACTCATTTATGAGAGTCGTAGACACCTTTGGGATGACCCTTACCTCTATCGCGTATGTGCCGATGGCCTTCTTAGAAGGTGCGTCTCATCAATCGAAGGCACCAAAATTATAGAGAAATGCCATGCTGGCCCTACAGTGGTCATTACGGTGTTTAACGTACTCAAGCAAAGAATTGGCAGAGTGGATTCTATTGGCCTTCAATGTATGAAGATACCAAGGAATTCATTCGCAGATGTTGGAAATGCCAGAAGCATGGAGGAATCTCTGCTCGCGATGTGATGCCCCTAACATACAATCTCCAAGTGGAGTTATTTGATGTATGGGGTATTGGTTTCATGGGACCTTTTCCTAGGTCTTATGATTGCGAGTATATTCTGGTTGCTGTCGATTATGTGTCAAAATGGGTAGAAGCATTGCCAAGCAAGAATGCTGATTCTAAGCAAGCAAGGAAAATGTTCCATGAGATCATTTTCCCACGCTTTGGAACTCCTCGTATGGTCATAAGTGATGGAGGGTCTCATTTCATAAATAAGACCTTCCGGAACTTTTTGAGGGAACTTGGAGTCCAGCATAACATTGCTACCCCATACCACCCACAGACAAGTGGTCAGGCAGAAACATCTAATAAGCAAATTAAGAACATTCTGCCAAAGACTGTCTTGGAAATAGGAACAGGGTGGAAGCAAAAGCTACCCGGCACATTGTCGGCATATCGTACTGCCTACAAGACATCTACCGACATGTCTCCTTTCCAACTTGTCTATGGGAAGACTTGCCATCTTCTTGTAGAATTGGAACATAGAGTGTATTGGGCCATCAAGCGGTGGAACATGAATCTTAATGAAGCTGGAAATCACCGATTAAAGCAAATATTTAAGTTGGAGGAATGGAGAGATAAGGCGTACCACGTTGCCAGAATTTATAAAGAAAGAACCAAAAGATGGCACAATAAGAGGATTACGCCGAAAGAGTTCAAACCTAGAGATAAAGTTTTACTCTTTAACTCTAGAGTTAAACTCTTTGGATATGGGAAGCTTAGAATTAAATGGGAAGGACCCTTCACTGTAGTAGATACTTCATCCCGTGGAGCAATCACACTCCAAGGAGATGACGATCAACTATTCAAAGTGAATGGGCACCGACTCAAATTAATTCTCGATTCCCGAAAGGATACAGAAAAAGAATTTGACGTGGTAAATATAATCGATTTCCATGCCATTTCTTTCAATTCTATTTAAATTATCCGCGTCCAACTAATGGGCCCATCCAATTCTTCTTCTAGAAGGCCCATTTAATCGACCCGAAAAAATGTGGCCCGAACAGAGCCAGAAAGGGGGTTGGCCGAACCCTAGGGTCGGCCGACTCTCCCTTCGTGCCGTTTGCGTTCTATTTTCTCGTGTTGATCCTCCTAGATATCCTCCACAAAATCCTTGGTGAAATGTGTCATTCCCCGCCTATTTAAAGGACGGAAACAGAGAGGAAAGTTATACACCTGTTTGAATCATCATCTTCCTCCTGTCCCGACAGCATAGGATGCTTACTACTTAGGATTTTATTTAAAAAAAACATTTGTTTTCTAAAGCTAGGTTAAATAATGTAAGCATCCCCATATTTTGTTTCCAATAAAGTGAACTTACCGGTTCATCTAACACCGGTAAAGTTCCCCCTTTAGTTTATTTTGTTGAATAAATAATTCAGGAAACAAGTCCCCAAGTCACGAAATCTCGATGTGAAAAATTAACGTTGCATATCAAAACACGTCACGACCGAATAAGAAAAACGACCCGACGAAACAGAGCCACAGAAGAGCCAACAAGAGGTCGGCCGAACCCCCTGGTCGGCCAACCTGTTTTCTGCTCCATACGTCTCCGTTTCGCTCCAGAAAATCGGTTTGGATTTCCTATCCCCACTTTTATGTGATACCCTACTGTTTGAGTTGATTTCATATTTTCATTGCATATCTAAAATGAATCAACTCAACAAAATGAAATAAAATTTGGTAGTCAAGAATTTGCTTAAGCTGAAAATTTGAATACTTTATATTTCAACTCATTACCTTGTTTATGATTCCCACAATTCAATAGGAAAAAAACACATCATCTAGGTATTTGACTAGTGTGATATGGTAAATGAGTTCTTTAGAATTCATCCTTTTGCTTGAAATTGATTTTGACATTTGTAACTATTCGAAGTCTTGAACTTTGCCTAAATCTCTCATTGGAAATTTATATACACACCAAGGCCATATGATACATTCATTGAAAACCACAAGCGTATGCCACTTTGCTTTTCATTGAACTTTATCAAACCCGTGACCCAATTGAGTGACATGCATGAAATTTTTGAATTGAAAACTCTTGTGCACTCCATTCACGCAAAATTTCTCACATTGAGAGTTTGCATCCATCGATTACCCATCCGCCAAAAAGAAACTCCATACAATAAAAATGAAGGCCCCTCTAAAAAATAAAAAGGAGTAGAAGACATGGCTAAAAGAAAAAGAAAAAGCATCCACTCTTGAAAAAGAGTAAGAGTGCTAAAAAAAGTAGCCATCTTTCATCCTTAAGAGATAGCAAATTCATGGGTTATCACCTCGTCACTCCATTCCATTCATGTGCACAAGAATTTGCTCTTCACTTTGTTCATTGCATAAGTCTCTCATAGGATCAAGTTTTTGACTTAGTAACATATGAATTGCAAATGTGTGCCACATTCATCCCTACCAAGCTCCACATATAGCCACTTTTAGTATAGGGACAAGAATTGGCAAAACATGCCATGGTGAGGACTCAAACACTTTGAGAGATTTGAGAGATTCCGATCGAGAAGGCAAGGGCAAAAGTTCCTATGACTTTCAAATATAGCTATTGCCAAATCATTTCAGCAGAGAATGATCCAAGGGAACTTCATTCTAACCATTCCACTTTTGAAACACCCAAGATTGATGTGGTAGCCACATACACAAAAAGGGGAACCATGAATTCAGGTATAAGTTGAAATATCTAGTATCCTTATTTTCTACCTTATAGGAAATTCATGACAACACTCTAGTTCTTCTTGCCTTCACTCGAGGACGAGCAAAGGACTAAGTGTGGGGGAGTTTGTTGACGGTCCTTATGTACCATATTGTGACCATCAATTCACCTCATAATGTGCATAAAAGAAACACAAAACATAGTTGTAGGGCTATACACTAACACAATTGCACAAGTGTTGGTGTCTATTTGTATGCAGGTGAATTATTACCCAAAATACCAAAACATGCAGGGATGAATCCATGAAAATGGATTTCAACGAATCAGGCGATGACGCGTGGCAACACATGGATCAAATGGCCCACAAACAGAAGAATACGAGGAGATCCAACGGTGTTGCACCCATATATATCAAGTGGGCCCACCTAGAAGCCACCTGGAGGAAGCACTCCCCGAGGGGAGCCTTGACCAGGTTGGACGAACTAGGGGTTCAGCCGACCTCTTCCTGGCGCCAAACTCGGTCAAATGACATGTGTTGGATCCTCTCGGCTCCCTGGAGTCAATGGTGACTGATTCGCGCGTTAATTGTGGCGGGAACCGAACCTTCTCCACCTATAAATAGACCCCCTCACCTCACTTCTCACACACACCAAAAGTTGAGAATAGTGCTACACTCCAAAGGTTGAGAGTAGTCCTAGAGGCTACCAAAGTAGAAGGAGAGTGTGGGAAGAGTCTAGGAGAAGGAGGCTTGGGCTTGTCAAGTCCCTCTTCTACACTTGTACCCTACAAAGATTTTACTCAATCAAGTAATCCTTTGTGAATTCAATACAAGTTTGATCTTTTATTCTTAGTAGTTTGCACAAGTAGTTAATTGTGGGTTCACTGCTTTAATTCATTAGAGGCTCTAGTTGCAGCTTTGTGTTCGAAACAACTAGAGTAGTGATTTAGAACGTAAGCGTGGTGCTTAGGTTATAAATCATCAGTGGATATCTCATAGACCCATTGATTGAAGAGGTAGGCAGTAGGTGCTGACAGCCCTATCTGTCCTTCGTAATCCTCCACATTCGGCTATGCCATAGACTCTTGGCGGGAGTCATCCTAGTATTGCTAGGAGTAAGCCCGTGCCCGAAGCAAGCATCTACTGCAAACTACCTTGAATTAGGATCAATACTTTGAATTTCTCTCTATTCCTTGCCTACCAAACAACTTTGTGTCCTTGGGTGAGGTAGTTCGAAAGATTAGCACACACGTTCTTTGGATTCGATACCCTCGGGAATACTCCTTAAGGGGAAGTGCTACAACGGTATTTCCGTGTGCTTGCGAATAACTCTTTGGTGTTAAGAAATACCAACAATGGGCTATATATAAAAGACTTATAAGGCTTTGTGATGTTGTTTTTCTTGTTTCATGATGTCATTTTTCTTGTTTTGTAGTAATGCTTTATATTGATGAACTCAATGTTGTTTGTCTGTTCCAGCTGTTATTTTGTTTTCTATCTGTTTGTTTAGTGAACTATCTGTTCTATCTGTATTCTCTGTTAATGAACGACCCTCCACACCGCCAGTAGCCTCTAAAGTGGCCAGTACGGTACTTTAGGTGCTGGAGGTGCCAGAGGAGATCGCCCGTAGCGGGGCCTGCAAAGCGGTCTGTAAAGTAGTATACAGTACTAACAGGAAAACACAACAGGTAGCGACGACTAGGAAGAAAAGTGGAGACAATGAACAGAGAGAAAATAAAACAAAGGATGAGAAAAATGTTAGTCGAAAAAGATAGGTAGAACTCCAACATACCACTAGCCCAATGCCCCCATACACGGTGTAATCATTACCACTATTCCTATACGCGGCTAGAAGTTATTACCACTGCTTGAAGGGAAATACTGCGGACTAGATGTGTCAATTAGTTAATTTTATGTTTATCGGGGATTATGTAACAGCTAGTTCTATCGATTAGTTTGTTGCCTGGAATGGTACGTTGAACACTACTATTTACTTCCGTCAATGTTTATATCTACTGTAGTATTTAATCCTTTTTTATATCACTATGTTGTTGCAGTTCAAGAGATTTTATGCGTACGCTTTATTTTGATCAGAATACCACCCCCATTGCTACATTAACTTATTTAGATAACAAATTGCCAGAGCCAGATGCACGCTCGTAGATGGGCTCACGCGTCATGGGGACGAACATCAAGCGTCCCAACGCAGTTTCAGTCTACGAAGACAAAGTGACTCACCGCAGCTTCAGCCCACGAATAACAAGCCGCCTAGCACAGTGTTGGGCCTACCTTCACGCACCCTTTGTCCTGCCTGCTTGCCCGCGGGACCCTTCGATCCACAATGGCCCCTCTCCCGATTGTACGAAATGCGCTTGGAGGAGCATCCGTCGGCCACCACGCTCTTGGAGGAGCATCCGCCGGCCGCCATGCTCCTGGAAGAGCATCCCCCGGCCGCTACACGTGGAGGAGCAACAACGCTATGTACGATTGCTCACATAATGTTATTGTAGTTCTATCCTCTTACGGATATGCTGATTCAATTGTAGGAAGTGATGTAAAAAGATAAGACATGGATGGGAAAAGACAGGCGTACGAAGGAGTGGCAGGATGGAATGAAGTCATTTTTAAATTTAGCATTCCAGGGCACTCGTGAAGAAGAAACTAAGCCTTGTCCTTGCACGAGATGTCGTAATATTTGCCACGGGACACACAAGGAAGTTTATCTTCACTTGCTTCATAATAGGATGTCATTGGATTATACTTGTTGGGTACACCATGGAGAAAAACGAGTTGACAAAAATATTGCTGAGCAATCAACAAATAATGAGGAGACAATTTCTGATGATGCTTCTATGGAAAATATGTTGTCCAGTCTACATAGAGGCACTGATCATGATGGTACCTTAGCAGATGTTGATCTAGAAAATGCTATAAACCAACAGGAGCCAACTGGGTGTGCAAAGGCATTCTATGACTTGTTAAATGATGCCAAAAAGTAGTTGTATCTAAGTTGTGAGAAGGTGACCCAATTATCCTTCATTGTCAGGTTGTACTAGATAAAGTGTTTCACTGGTTTGAGCAAAAAAACATGTGAGTTGATTCTTGAACTATTCTCATATGTGCTTCCAGAGGTCCATTGCATTCCTAATACACTTGATAAAGTTAAGAAGGTTGTTCGTGACCTCGGGCTGAGCTACAAAAAGATTGATGCATGTGTCAATGACTGTGTATTATTCCAGAAGGACTATTCACTGCTGCATCGATGCCCAAAATGTGGTGAATTAAGATGGAAAAATAATACTGGTGGGGATGCAAGAGAGGCTTTACCTTGTGGAAAAGCCAAGAAGCTTGTTGCACGGAAGATTCTACGATACTTCCCTCTGATTCCCCGTCTTCAAAGGTTTTATATGGAAGAATCAATGGCATCAAACATGCGCTGACACAAAGAAGAATGTATTGACTATGAAATATCACGCCGTCCTGCAGATTCGAAAGCATGGAAGAATTTTGATAGCATTCACCCAAATTTTTCATCTGATCCTCACAGCATAAGACTTGGTCTAGCATCTGATTGTTTGAATCCTTTTGAGTAATGAATGTTTCTTACAGTACATGGCCTGTGATTTTAATCTCTTATAATCTACCATCTTGGTTGTGTATGAAGCAGCCTTATTGGTTGATGTCAATGATAATTCCTGGGCCAAAGTCACCTGGAAACAACATCGATGTGTATCTGCAGCCCTTGATTGATGAGCTACTAAAATTATGGTGTGATGGTGTTGAAACATACGACGGTTCAAAGAAAGAGACATTTCTCATGCGAGCTTCTATATTGTGGACAATAAATGATTTTCCAACATATGCAATGCTATGTGGATGGAGCATGAATGGTAAGCTGGCATGTCCATACTACCATGTAAACACTTATGCCTTGTGGTTGAAACATGGATGAAAGTATCGCTACATGGGTCATCATCGTTTCCTACCTCAGAATCATAGGTGGTGTCGAGACAAAGCTTCTTTCAACAACAAGATAGAGAATAGAGAGGCTCCTACATCACTTTCTGGTCATGAAGTACTCAAACAATACGAGACTTTTGATCAAGTGAGTTTTGGATAGACGGATAATAAGAGAAAGCCCACAGAGGAAGATAGATGGTATAGTTGGAGGAAGAAAAGTATATTTTTTCAGCTCCCATATTGGAAGACATTGCTAATAAGGCATAACTTGGATGTCATGCACATTGAGAAAAACATTTGTGATAGCATATTGGAGACATTGCTTAATATGGATGGTAAAACAAAAGATAGTCTACAAGCTCATCTTGATATGCAGGAAATGGGTATACGGCCGAAGCAACATCCAGTGGATATGAAAGGGAAGTATGATTGTCCATCAACATCTTATACTTTGCATAAAGATCAGGAGACCACCTTGTGCAAGTTTTTGGGGGATGTTAAGATGCCCGATGGTTATGCCTCAAACATCATGAGATGTGTGGACATAACAGCACGTAAGTTATTAGGTCTAAAAACTCATAACTGCCATATTATATTTCAGAAGCTCCTTCCTATTGCAATACGTGACATATTGCCTGAAAAGGTTGTAGCACCTTTAATTGAGTTTAGCAGATTCTTTTCTGGAATTTTCTCTAAAGCTTGCTTGGGTGGACATGTTTTTTATAGATGGATGTATCCAATTGAGAGGTACCTTGGTACATTGAAGAGGTATGTACGTAACAGAGCTCACCCGGAGGGTTCTATAGCTAAGGGATATATTATGGAAGAGTGTATGACTTTTTGTAGTAAGTTTTTGGATAACATCAGCACCAAGCTTAATAGACCAGAACGTCATGAAGCTGCAGCTAGGAATGAACCTTCTCTCGAGTCTAATATATTTACGGAAGTTGGTAATTCTAAAAAAGGGTTTAAATGGGGCCAATTTACTATGGTGGAACTCATAACATCAGACATTACATTATTTCTAATGTTGAAGAGGCCGCTCCATGGATCAAGTATGTATAACTCAGATGTTCTATACTATATTGGATCATGCTTATTGTAGATGGCTATTTTAGTTTTGTACCCTTTTTAGTGAGCACTTTGAAGAGCTGAAAAATATTCATTCTCGTGATGTTGAAAAACGCCATAGAGATGAGTTTCTTTATTGGTTTCAGAAATGAGTAAGTACAGGCAAGTTTTTACTTTGATGAAATATTGAACAAATATGTGTTCTGAAGATGGTTTATCGATGACCACTTTTATACCAATGTGTACAGATTACAACATTACACAAAGAAGGCAAAGTAACCGATTATTTGTATGCATTATCTAGCGGATCTGATCGTCGGGAACGTTTTTTTGGTCGATCATTCGTAAATGGCTTCTTCTTTCGAACTTCAACGGTGGAAAAAGATTGACGGGCACAAAAAAAGTGGTGTTGTTGTTCGGGATGGTGATCATGAGTGGTATGGAGTAATCAAGAAAATGATTTCTGTTGATTTTGAAAAAAAATCAAGAGGTTTTGTTATTTGAATGTGACTAGTTTGATCGGCCTCATTCCGGTCAGAGCCAAAGCAGAGGCTACAAAATGGATCGATAAAGAATGATAGATGTTGACAATACTCTTTCTCAATTTAAGTATGAGCCTTACATTCTAGCCACCCAAGCAAAACATGTTTTTTATGTTTGAAGTGTGAAGCAACTTAAATGGGCTACAATTGTTAAAACGAAGCCCCGGAAGCTTTTTGCCATGCCCCTTGAGACAGTGAAAATAATGTCACTGAGACGATGGAGGCTGAGACATTTGATGATCGACGACTTACTGATATAAATGAGGATAGGACTGCATGTGATAGGAATGACATTAAGGGAGTAACCGGTGATGCTTCCGCTCTTCAAATGAGAACATGTGATCAGTTTGAGACACATAGGGTTCCATCAAAAAATGAAGATGACGACGACGACGACGATGATGACGACGATGATACATATATCAATAATGGTATTGTACCTCCAATATTGGGGGGGGGGGGGACAATAAAGATGATGATTTTTTTATATAAGTGTTGTGTGATCTAGCTGTACGTGAACTATTTGATTTTTTTTTTGAAAAGATAGAAGCTGCTATTCTATTTAGCAGCAAGCTTAGAAGCAAGCCGATATTGAATCGTGGTGAATAGTGGCAAAAGTTCCTAACTCAACGATTGTGTTCTGTGATGATAGATCCTAACGCCACGAACTGATGAATCGTGGCAAAAGTTCGTAATGCAACAATTGTGTTCCATGGCAATAGATCCTAACACCACGAACTGGTGAATCGTGGTGAAAGTTCATAATGCAACAATTTTGTTCCGTGACGATAGATCCTAATGCCAAGAACTGGTGAATCGTGGCAAAAGTTCCTAATACAACGATTGTGTTGTGTGATAATAGATCCTAACGCCATGAACCAGTAATTCGTGGCAACAGATCCTAATGCAATGATTGTGTTTCGTGGTGATAGGTCCTATCGCCACGAACTGGTGAATCGTGGCAAAAGTTCCTAATTCAACGATTGTGTTTCGTGGTGATAGATCCTAACGCCACAAACTAGTGAATCGTGTCAACAGATCCTAATGCAATGATTCTGTTCCGTGGCGACAAATGCTAACACCACAAACTGGTGAAGCATGGCTAAAGTTCCTAATGCAACGATTGTGTTTCGTGGCGATAGATCCTAATGCCACGAACTGGTGAACTGTGGCAAAAGTTCCTAATGCAACGAACCGGTAATTCATGGCAACAGATCCTAATGCAACAATTGTGTTTCGTGGTGATAGATCCTATCACCACTAATTGGTGAATCGTGGCAAAAGTTCTTAATGCAACGTCTGTGTTTCATGAAAATAGATACTAATGCCACGAACTGGTGAATCGTGGCAAAAGTTCCTAATGCAATGATTTTGTTCCATGGCGATAGATCCTAACGCTACGAACCAGTAATTCATGGCAACAGATCCTAATGCAACAATTGTGTTTCATGGCGATAGATCCTATCACCACGAACTGGTGAAGTGTGGCAAAAGTTCCTAATCAAACGATTGTGTTCCGTGGCGATAGATGCTAACACCACAATCTATTGAATCGTGGCAACAAATCCTAATGCAACAATTGTGTTCCATGGCGATAGATGCTAATGCCACGAACTAGTGAATCGTGGCAACAAATCCTAATGCAACGATCGTGTTCCGTGGTGATAGATGATAATGCCACGAACTAGTGAATCGTGGCAACAGATTCATGGTGATAGATCCTAATGCCATGAACTAGTGAATCGTGGCAAAATATCCTAATGCAACGATCGTGTTCTGTGGCGATAGATGCTAATGCCACGAACTAGTGAATCGTAGCAAAAGACCAAGCTTACTGCAACGATTTAATATCCATTGTAGTACAATCGTTGCAACAGGGCGGAATCCTTATAGTGACTTGTGGGTGAAATGCTACACGACGGTTTCCGTGCGCTTGCGAACCTCATCTCTTTCGAGGGATGATCTATGGCTTAAGAAACGTCAACAAGAATTTTCTGGCGCCGTTGCCAGGGATGATTTGTTAATGTTTCATAGTAGATTTCAACAAGCATTTCTGGTGCTGTTGCCGGGGAAGGCAAAGGAAGGGAAGGATAGCTATCACTTGTGATTAAACTATAGGTACTAATAGTTATTAGACAGGATTACCCTTGTTTGTTTTCTCCTTTTATGTGAAAATAGGGTAGTGTTGGCTAACCCATATTATGGGATGGCCAACGAGGACGCGAGTGCTCAACTACAATATAATTCAAGGCGTACATCAGCAAATGTCCGCTAGGCAACACCATTGCCTTTCATGGAAGAATTTCAGCTTCTAGTAGGAGCCAAAGTCATCCAGCCCCAAGCTTGGGGAGGCTCCAAGAGTTCTTCTTGGTTTGCCTCCATCATGGGGTGGATAGTTGGTTCTTCATCCAACACTAATGTCATGGGTTGGCACCACCAATCTATGACCACATTCATGCTGAGGCTAAAGAAGCCCTATTCTCATTCATCATGGATTGAAGAATGCTCTAGTCTACTCAAGGGCTGGATTGAAGAATGCTCTAGTCCCCTTAGCTTGGCATGCACACCACTTCACATGGTGAAAATGCTAGCTATGGAACTAAAACTCCCATTGAAGTATCATGAAGATCAAGCCAATGGAGAAGTGTTTCGAATTATCCAAATTATGGATATTCACATGATTTATGAAAATTCTTGTCAACATGGAACACTTGGGAAAATTTTCCCTAAGACTTATGAGGATTCTTCCTTTCAAACACAACTCCAATGGCTATGACCTACAAGGAGGTCAAGGGTGGAATCAACATCACCATTGCAATCAAGGAGGCTATGTGGATTTCAAGGGCTCTAAGTTCAACTAGCCTACCTTGAAGTATCTTGTCTATGGCCAAGCAAGAAATCAAGACAACATAGACATGAAGCCCTTGGCCAAGGACAAGAAAATTAAAGAGCATTCAAGATCCAAGATGTCCCACAATTACTTGTTCGGATTCTGATCCTTCAACCAAGCACATAGAACCTAGGGCAAGTGACATTGTGTATGATGCTTTTCTTGTCTGATTGTGGAGTCCACATGTCACCATGCCCAAGGAAGCTTTTGATCCATGATAAAAGTATGGGTTGACCTTAAGGAGTATCAAGAAGGTCGAAGTGACACCCCTAAATAAGGACAAGCCTCACCATGCTCATAAGAGAATATCTTTAAGAGGGAAAATTCGTCACTACATCAACAAGTCTTCATCAAGATGACGGAGAGAATAAGACCATCATATGGTCTACATGTCCAACTAACATGTCAAAGGAGAATTGGCATGTCAATCAAGAGAAGTTGTCCACATCTTCAACTCTGGGATTGGACGACAAATCATCGCACTAAATAGGACGGAGGTAAGTCCCACTCATCAGACTTCATAAATTCGGTGAGTCCTTGCCAATAGGTAAATTGGTAGCTATATCATATTTGTTTTCCCCAATTCCATATTTTAATTCCTCATTTGCCTTTAGCATGTTTAGTTTTTACACTTGCATGTTGGAAAGAAAAAATTATAACCATCATAAAACTAAAATTTTGAATTAGAAAATAAATTTATTTGGATATTAACCTTGTGCGTAACCACATGAATTCATCTTCCCAATTCAAACCAAAAATATTTCCCTTAATATTCATTGCATTTGCAAGTTGTTTCAAGTTGGGCAAAACAATTTGACAAAGTGTATAACATGCTTTTAAGCTAACGTAACCCCTCGAGTTGTTTGGTTAGCTCTTGATTTTAGTGCACTAGGTCAAAATTTGTAAAAAGGTTGAATGGACTCCTCAAGCGCATATCCCTCCATCAATCTCATTTTGAGTTCATGGCGGAGGAATGCCCAAGATGGTGGCCCAATGGAGGAGCAAGATGAAACTTATTCAATTCCAACCTAAACTTTGCAGGAGACATTGAACATGAAGGCTACACCAAAATCCATGGTCGTGAGTTTCTCACACGACCTTCAACCCGGACTAATATTTGTAGGATCTAATAGCACGTGAAAAGCTATCATAGGGGGGTGAATGGTAGATTTAAATCCCAACACCTTCAGCAGAAAAATGATCTGTTAAAGAAACGTGTCTGATACTAATATAAACGAGTTTCATCATGAAAAAAGTGATACATATCATGGATAATCAAGTCACAAAGACAACACAACAAGAATTACTCAAATCCGTCGAGTGAAACTCAAGTTACGATCAAAAGATCGAACAAAGGTCAAACTGTTCTACCGTGTAAAAAAAAGATCTGTAATACTGCAAAGAAACTTGTGTAGATCAAAAACCACAAATCCAATGACCGTAAACTTTTGACAGATGATATATAATCAATTTTTGAAGACAACTCAAAAAGAATCACATCAATTGGATTTGTAAAACTCGAGTTATGATAAAAGTACCGGAGAAAGGTAGTGTTGTGCAGAATCTCGACGAGAAAGACTTGACAGAAACAAGTCGGACGAACAAGGCACAAAAGTTTCTTTCAACTACAAATTTTATTCAATAGAACACAAGAGGAACATCCCCAAAGTCGTGCACCACGAGCTCTGGCCTCCCTTGCTTATATAACCAGCCCTTAGGCCAATCCAAACTAAACTAGGACTCTAATCCTACTCAATTCACGAAACGAAACTTTCCATAACTGCTCAAGACTCTTCTATACGCAGATAGAAGCAATCTTAATACTTCCAAACACCTTAGGAATGTATTACACAATCCTAAAACAACTCAAATTCGTGACCCACACGAAATCCTATCATAGCCAACTCAAAACATTCCATATTTGAGTCAAAACCAACTCAGTCGCAGCCTGAGTCCATAACCTAGTCGGTTGGACCTTTCCGACCAATTCTTTATGTCCACATCTCTTCATCACATCTTGGAACCATGTAGCCACGTCCATGCACTCCTTGCACACGTGCAAACATCTTATAACGACGTCCACGATACCTTCATATGCATTTTCTTGATTCAAATATGTTGTGCGACCTCCTGATCAACTCAACCACAATTCCTCTCGAACTTGGTTGTTGAACCTCATCTTCTCCCTAAGACTAGTTCAATGGATCCCGTCACCATCCATGTATTGAACTCAAGCAACACCTGCACATGAACAAACAACCAATACTACCGAGCACAAGTCCTCGACTTGACTCTCGTTAGTTCCGAAAGTACAACATCTTACGTGAGCACTTCACATAAGCATGTTGCAAACCATAGCAAAATGATATAAACCATATCAACCAAAATGCACCAAAAACTTAGCAAATGAATACTAAGCAAAATTTCCAACAATATAAAGTAAGATCAAAACATTTCACAGTAAAAGCAGGAACATTGCGATCAAGCTCTAAATCTTGCCAAAACTAACCGGAGCTTGAGCCGGAGCTTACCAATGCTAGTACAACCTAGCACCAGAGCTTAACAAAGCTAGTACAACCTAGCGCCGGAGCTAGAAAATATGTTGGAGCTAACCAACATAAGTCAGACCTAGCAAAAACATATCGGAGCTTAACAAAGATATGTCGAAGCTAAAGTCGGACCTTGCTAAAAAGAGGTTATGGCAGCATTCAAAACTTTTATTGTCAAAGCCAATGTATTCAACACACACAGGTCTCACACTCTTCAATTGAGGTACAAGTTTAAAATTTTCCATCGTTAGAATTACATTAGGATTGAATGATTTTTGCTTACATAGGTAAGGAAGTTTTACACCTTCAGATCATTCAATTCTTATGCATCCTCACAAGAGTAAGTGGTGGCATTTCTCTTTTTGAATCTTCAAAAAGGAATGTCACCTTACTTGGGAATAAATTTAAACAAGTACCTAGAATTTCATAAGCACTGCTAAAATTGACTTCGACATTTTCTGCTTAGATAATGCTTATGGAATGACTTAATGGTTGAATTGGTATGTAGAAACCTAGGAATCGTGATGTCCATAATCTTGATTTAAAACTCATTCATGAATGGATCACTAAATTTCAAATTCCTAGGCAAGAAATTAAAAATGTTCAGGAGGATAAAATTGATAATCTTGTTTGACATGACCCAAATGATAAATATTTGCTCTTGTAGAAAACTATGATGGTTAGAAATTTTACAAGATTAAAGGATCCATATTGTGTATTTATATCAGTTGCATTGCTATGAGTATGATCTTTAGAAAACGTGCAACTTGATTTATCCATAAAGCCCCACTTCTAGCAATGATTCATACATTGTTCATGGATACACTAGAAATTGGACCCAATGCATCTTTGGTCTTGTTCTTCCCCGTGCGTACAAATGAAGGTTCGGTTACCTAACTCGAAAATTCATTTGCACAAGTATCGGGAGCTAACCATCCCTCTCTATCATAGAGAGGAAGTTTGCAGGAGTGAAATAACTATGCAGGCATTCAAAGATCTGATTGTTGGAAACCCTAAGAGGATTCCATTTCAATATCTCCTTGCCAAGGAGTAAAATAGAATGGTTGCTACTTATCGGAAATTAAGCCTGAAGGTCAACTATAACTATACGTGGCCGGAGACTTGACATGGAAACCCTCCGTGAGCAACCAATGGGCTGCTACGAATATTTGAGAGCATTATGCTCTCAACTATTCTAAGCACTCATTGAAGCTCAAGGGAATTGCCACAATCATTGGGTGTAAGTTATTCCTTTGTGGCTAAAAGGTATGATGTAACTTAAACAAGGAATGACAAGATCACATCAAATGTATATTGGGTGCAAGTTGTTCCTATGTGTCTAGAAGGTATTTTATACCTTAGCCAAGGAACAATGTATCACACCAAACCCATGTTGAGTGCACATCATCCCTTTGTGGTTATAGGTATGTTGTACCTTAGCCAAGGAACAACATATCATACTCAACATGTTGGGTACTTTTCACTCCTTTGTTGATAAAGATTATCATTTCATTAGCCATGGAATGATGGATCACACCCAATGCATGAGAGGTACATGTTATTCCTTTATGGCAAGAAGTTATGATACACCTTAGTCAAAGAATGACAGAGCAAACTTAACGCATGTTGAGTGCATGTCACGCCTTTGTGCTAAGGGTTATCACTACCTTAGCCAAGGAATAACAAGTTACATCAAACCTATGGAAACCTTTAAGTGTGGATGAGCGACATCGACAACACTCTCCTCGACCACACTCATGAAACCCATTGAAGGCAATACAAGATCGACACTCGACCCCTCCAATGTCAAAGCCATGCTGCAACAAGGTTAGACCAACCACATGGCCTACATCCGTCATTAGGGTTTCAGCCCCTATCGCGAACCTTGACCAAGAACAAGCTTGGGGGAGGGCCGCCACTTGAGGTAACTTGTAGCACGACCCTTGCAAATTTATTTTCCATTCACCCATCATCCACCTTGCATATAAAAACAAAAAAACTAGAAGATTTCCTTTCAAAATAAAATAAAATGTGTGCGGAAAGAATGATTTGAATTCACATAGATGAAATGATGAATAGTTGCTCTGCATTAATTTTCCTAAGTTTCTAGTTTACAATTTACTACTCTCCAAAATGTTGCTTTCATTGGCTAGAATTACTTTTGCCTTGATTTAGAAATTGTGGGTAGCAAAAGCTTAATCCAATTCTAAGTTGTTGTGAGATATGATATAGTGATAGAGCTGCTATTCCTAGTTTGAAAGTGACACTTAGATTTCTGGAGAAATTCTAAAAAGATTTAAGTTACTCTCATTTGATTGGAAATACCTACCAAGGCCATATGATACATTACAATGATAGAGCTTATTCCTATGCTATTTGTCATCACATTGAGCTTTGTCAAACTTGTATATACCTATGTGAGATTTCATTCATTACTTTTTGAATTCAAGACTTCACTTACACATGCTATACTTCTACACTAGAAGTAAGCAACATCCCATCATACCATCATTCCACAATAAAAAGAGAAACTATATACCCTTCATACTTAGTACTCTCTCCAAAATTTTTGCATAAAAGGGAGTAGAAGACATGGTTACAAGAAAAAAAAAGAAGAAGAAAAAGAAAAGTAGCCATGTTTCATCCCTGCAAAATAATAGAGTCTACATAAATAGGAGTCATCTCACATATCCACAACTGCTTCCATTCCATCACACATGCACAAGTCTTGAATAAAATAGTTTTGAATTGATTTTCATAAGGCTTAATTTTTTCACATAGCAGTGTTATGTGTTGCAAATATGCCTACTATATTCCCTACCAAGCTCCACATACAAGCCTTATTTAGTGGTAGGATGAGCATAGGCAAAATACTTTGGTGAGGAAATATTTCCACTACACACAAAGGAGTGATTAAGAGAATCAATTTGAGGTACTTTAAATCTAAATTGAGCTATCCAAAATTTGAGTGGAACTTGATCTCTAGGGTATGTGTTCTCTATTTGCTGTCTATCTTTCAACCACCCATGAATAGCTGATGGCATAAGCCCCATAATGACTCAAAATGGGTGAAGTACCATGCCAATTTTTTCAATACTAGGTAGAGTATTTTGTTGTGCACATGGTACTTTTGAAAAGTAGAACATTGTAGCAACTTCAGATCATCAACCTAAAGTGTTGACTTTGCTCGGGACGAGCAAAGGATAAGCTTGGGGGAGCTTGTAGATGGTTGTTATATACCAATTTCACCTGTCAATATAACTCAATTATGTGAAGGAAATATCAATTCTTGCACACATCACCTTTCTATTTAACCTATTTCCACTTGTACTTGGAGAAATTGGTGCATGCAGGTATTTTATATAGAATTGAAGTGAAACAAGGGGTTGGATCCTATAAAATATCATCCCAGCCAATCAAGCGCCGACATGTGGCACCACATGGATCAAATGGACCACAAACAGAAGTATTTGAGGCCATCCAATGGTGTACACCCTATAACAGTCAATGAAACCCACCTGGAAGTCACCCTGAGAAAGCATAGTGGAATTTGTCCACTTTTTTGTTCGGCTGAAGTGGTGGTTCGGCCGAAGTGCTTCTGGCGCCAAACTCGATCAACATCCACATGTTGGCTTTCTTGGTTGAAGAAGTCAGTGGTGACTGAGTCGCTAAGTTTTGGTGGCAGGAATTGACCCTTCTCCACCTATAAATAGGACCACTCACCCCTCAATTCAAAACAAACCAATTAAGCATCATTCTATTGTATACACTACTTATCTTAGTCCTTAGTGGAGTTAGGCTATAGGGAGGAGAGCCTCTAGTCCCACGACCAAGTTGGAAAAGGTATGGCTCATGTATCTTTTCTAATATTTGTGACTTTATCCATAATAAAGATATTATCTTTAGTCTTCTTTTATTTATATACTTGGATGAAGCGTTTCTTGTTTGATTGTGGATTCCATGTATGTGGTAGGTACAGTCTTTATGATCATGCCTTAATGTCATTATACTATCATCATAAATAGTATAAACCCCCACTATAGTCTAATTAGCTGTGATATGACCATGTTAATATGGATAACTTATGCTATGTCTCAACATTGGTTCAACGATGATTTAGTTCATTGCCTTAGGATGGCTTGTGCCGTGGCTGTTAAGGTATTTACTTAATATGCTAGCATGGTGCTAGGATAGTTTGGTAGCACTGGATGTCTCATAGACCTACACATTGAAGAGGTAGGCAGTAGGTGGTGACAGCTCTATCTATCATTTGTAATCCTCCATGTTCGGCTGTGCCACAGGCTCTTGGCGGGAGTCATCCTAGTATTGCTAGGGGTAAACCTGTGCCCGATGTGTTGAACAACATAGCATAAGGATTCACCATTGACATGCACATTAGTATCTAACTTAGGCTATGTATATGTATATTAGAGGCATTGTAGGAGCAACTTCCCAACTCTTAGTCTAATCCCCATTAGGACCCATTTACCCTTTATAATAGATGGCTTAGGTGTGTATCACACTACCCAATATATTATCAACTTATCTCTATCTTGATAATTGATTAGTATCCCATAACTTCATAATACGAGTAGTGTTTTATTTACTCCATTGCCTTCCTTTGGGATAAATACGATACCCTTGGGAATACTCTTGGATGAAATGCTACACGACAATTTCCGTGCGCTTGCGAACCTCATCTCTTTTGAGAGATGATCTGTGACGTAAGAAACGTGAACATCCAACGAGGGAGTCAGAGACCGAGCTCTCCCCTTTGGAAGTTGCTGTGACGGTGCGAGAGCTTTCAAGACCAGCCTCGATGGACAATGTCGACCCTCCCATGGTCCTCTAGTCCGCATACCATGCCCTTGTTCAGGCCCATTTGGACACGTCCAGGCTGTCCCCGATATCGAACGCAATTCGCGAGCAGGGTCGGGGCACGTCACTAACCAGCTGCTGAAGAAGAGGAAGATGAAGGGTGTGCAGCTTGCCACCCCCGAACCCTAAGCCGACCGAGGAGGCCGAGGTGGGCGCGATACTTCACAACTCGAAGAGGTAAAGATTTTTCTTTTTTTTGCGTCTGCATTTGAGATGGGGGTTGCACGAAACACAATGATTCCCCCATGGTGTAGGAGTTGTGATCCTGGCATTAGAGTCCTGACCCAAGGCCCAGTGGTCATGACTTGTCCGACCCCACCGTAGGTGGAGGAGCAGCCACCCTCACCGACATCTGACCAGGCTTGGTGCCGACCGGAACCCAAACAACCAATATCGCCAGATTGATTGACGCCTCAGTGCCATCACTACCTGCCATCATGGAGGCCCAGACAATGCTGCGGATCTTGGATAACCCATGCTTGATGTTGGGGTGGCTAGTGCGAGGTTATCTCTGGCTGCGTTTTGTCCTTCAAAGGCGGACGCCCTACAAACTACCAAGGAGGTCGGGACCAAGGCTATCCGGGACCTGATACTGTTCATCGTTCTAGCAGGCGAAGTTCCGTCGTTGGGTTAGCTCGTTCACCAAAGACGCAACCTTCCCATAGAGGGTTCAATCTCTAGGCTTGGGTTTGCGGTAGCTTGAGCCCACTTTTCTGGGGCCGGAGGCTAAAAATTGAGCTTCATGAAGACGGAGGAAAATGCATCTCATCGGATTTTTTGCGGGACCTCACCAATAAGTTAATTTGGTAGGTATTTCATTTTTATTTATTTTCATTCCCATTTGAATTTCGCTTTTCCACAACATGTTTGCTTTTCTTAGGGGAGTTGGGAATTTTGTAATCTCAACTTAGATTTATTTTTGAAAAACAAAAAAATATTGGATTTGGGGAAGTTTTGTTTGAAAAACAATATTTCGGATCAAATTTGTGGTTAATTCACCCAGTAGCTCGAAATATAGCTGTCGGGGAGCCACAAGCAAAAAGTGGAACCAGGGGGCCCACATTGCAGTGCCATTTTGGCTCTCCTTCCTCCAACGGCTATATTCTTTCCTCTTATGACTCTTGGGGGTGCTACACTATTTATAAATGCCCGAGTGATTGAATTGCTTCACACTTCACCTCATTTTCACCTCCCCAAATAACTCACATGCTCAAGAACTGTCTTGCTCTTTGATGAAACACTTTTCTCAACTTCCAAGCCAAAAATATTTGCTTTCATCCCCATTTGCACTTTGCATTTGCATTTCAAGTTGCTCTCATGTTGACGAAACCATTTGTTGGGGAATTTTTTTGGTTTTCACTAACATAACCTTTTTCGAGTTTGTTTTGTTTGTTCTCAAGTTGTGCAGCCATGAAGAGCATGAAAAGTTTTTTTAGAAGAGGAAGGGAGCTTCATCAAGCTCAAGCCATAGGAGAGACTCAAGCTCACTCCTCTCCTCCGAGCTACACCAGGTTCACGGTGGGGAGGTGTGCAAGATGATGTCTCGATGGAAGAAAGTGATGCTCCACTCCACCATCTCAATGATGACGACCTCGACATGGAGCACGATGTTGAACGACAAGACTACAACCTCCTCCGACATCATGAATTTGCACAAAAATTTGTATGGATTCAGAACTCTTTTCCGGTTGGCATGCATTAGGATGGGTAATTTTGCTCCAATAAATGAGGATGGTTCATGCGTCCTCACTATTCAATACCTATGCACCCTTAAAGTAGGATTTGAAGGTATTTGTCAAAGTGTTAATGCGACACTTCCCCTGGATATGCTAAGGAGCAGCCCGCGGAGATCCTTTGATCGGCAAGGCTTAGTCCTCTACCGAATGATCGCACGTATATGATTGTGAGACTGTGATTTTTACGTAGTTTGGACCACAAGAGCATAACACCCTACTCCACGGTGAGGTTTTATTGATGGTGTGTCTCTGTGTGTGTGAATGAGTATATTAGGGATCCTTCATAATGGCGACGGTCTGGTCATTTTATAGACAAGTCCAGATGCCTTACAAGTGGGGTCCAGGGCCCGGCAGGTGGTCCGGGGGTGATATTATCCTAAAGATCCATGGCTTCGCGCATAAGCTTCCTCTGACCATGGCCTGAAGACTCGTCGTCTTGCCACCTCACTCAGCAGTGGCTCACGTGTTATCACTGATGGTGTCAGAGGATGTCCCATCCGTCTGTCTGGTTGTCGTAAGCTACCCACCTGGCAGAGCGGGGTAAGCTTGTGGCATCTTCACTATGATGTGACTGGGCGCAACGGTCTCTGACCGTTCGTGTGCTTCGCGTTACCCACCGGAGGTGGGTGCCTGTCTTTAATGCTTGATTTAGACGGGGCACACCTTCCCTTAACTCTCGCATCCCATTGCCCAGGGTGAGTCACAGGACACGTGGCAGCTTCGGGGCTAACCTCTGCCGGGGAGGCCAGGCTTGGTTCATCGAGGCACGTGGTAGCTCCGGAGCCCTTCGAGGGACGAGGAAGCTCCAGAGCCTTTTGGGGCACGTGGCAGCTCCGGAGCCCTTCTTTGCAGGAGGCATCCGGCCTAGTGCTTCGAGCCATCTGGTTGCGCTGGTGCTCACTCCTATAGAAGGGTGAGGTCCCAATGAAACACGTGGCTTCTTGAGAGCCTGTCTCTCAGGAAAAGACAGGTCCCATCCTTGTGGTCCACATGGCAGTGCCAGATCCCGCAATTGAGGAAGGTCGGCGTCTGGCACCTTCTGGACACGTGGTGCCACTGGACGTACCTAGGCACGTTCAGCCTGTGTGCGAGGGTACCCCGTATGTGGGGTACCGATAAAGACCCCTGGTTCCACCTTGGGGGGAGGTGATGAGCCTGAGGGTGGAACCCTTTCCATGTTTTCCCGTACTGCCCTTTCAATTGTCTTGGTCAGTCAAAGCGATGGGCGCTTCTACCAACGCGGCCACGCGTCCACTCCTGGTTGAGGGACTATGGCGACGGGATCTTTGCTTGTTGTAGTATCTCTGTCTTCCATGGTGCCTTTAACCGCAGCGGTTCCCAGTGTAGCTATAACACTTATGTTTGCTCTGCCTTTATGGGAACTGCTTCAACTATCTTCTCATGTGGCTGACAGCTAGGGCAAGCATTTCTGTCAAGGGGCCTAGCCTCCACTGTCTTTGGCGCTATGGGTTGAGTGGTGCGGGCCAAGCCTTTGCGATACGCACGAAGTGCTCACGAGTTGCGAGGGTGATCAAAAAGGAAACCTTTGTTAGAGGGGACAATTCCTTCCTTACTCACATCCTGCCGCTCGAGCCTTCACCTTCTTCCTTGAGCGCCCAAGCCTTCACCACTCAGCCAAAGCTCTCATTCTTGCTTGCTCTAATGGCCTCCCCGCTGCCTCCTTCTCGTTTCCAATCGGTAGAGGATCTGGTGCCAATAAGGCAACTGCTTGGCTGGGTGGCAGTAGAGCAAGGATGGATGATCTATTGTGAATCTCTTGATCTTTAAGACCTGCACGAAGACGACACTGTTCTCTTTGTTGCTTATTTCTCTACGGGGCTTGGACTCCCATTAGAAATGTTCTTCCTCGCATTGATAGGGGAATATGAGCTGCATCTCCACCACCTGTCGCCCAACTCCTTTGTCGTGGTTGCTGTGTTCGTCCACTTTTGTGAGGCGTTCATGGGCATCCCATTAATGGTGGAGTTGTTCTGGTTCTTCTTTGTGATGAAGACCAATGAAAAGAGCGCGGTGAGCCAAGTGGCCGCCTACTACTTACAGCACCGGGGGAAGACTTCCCAGGTCTACATCGCTTCTCTCATGGGGGGCAAGTGGAGCGGCTGGAGGGCAGACTGTGTGATCGTGCAGACCGAGGCCCACTATTTGCTGAAGATGCCCTCACAAGACCGAACCTCTGATCCCACCACCTGGGAAGAGAACTATAAGCTAATGAAGGAGTACGTCCTTGTGTTGCAGACAAGGGCTTGACCTCCCTGATAGTGCTAGCAGACTTCTTGAGCCGCTGCATCGCCCCCCTCCAGAGGCGTCTGTACGGGGGATGGGTCTACACCAGCAAGTACGACTAGTGTCGGCTGGATCAGAGCAATCCAACCCCCCAGATGCTCGAGAAGATGCTGAAGGTGGTTACGTGCGACACGGTCGACGATGAGCACTCTTCATCCCGATGACTGTCAGCCGCTCTTCATGACCCCTGGCTTGAGGAGCGAAGTGCTGACCTGGATGCCGAAGGTCAACATAATCAACCTTGCTTCGCTGCACCTAGAAGAGACGGATAGGGTTTTGGCAGTCCTAGAGTGATTCCTTGTTGCAGCACAACAAGGGTTGAGGCCTACCCGCGTCCTTCAAAAAGGGCGAAGGTGGGGCCCTCTACAACCTCCGGCCGGCTGGAGGACAGCCAGCCAGCGCTAGTTCCTTCGCTCGGGAAGTGTCTCCGCACCCTGGTTGTGAGTGCCGCCATCTCTATGTCGAAGAGGCAGAGGCTGATGCGGGGGCTGGTTCCCAAATCTCCTGTTGCAAGGGAGCCGAAGTGGCTGAAGCCTCCGTCATTGACCTGGTCTCTGATTCCACGACATTCTTGTTTCCGATGAGGCGCAGAAGAGTCCACGCCGACGGTCGAGTTGACGAAAGACGTCAAGGAGAAGGTGGCAGAGGTTGTGGTGTTGGCCTTTCCATCGGGTCCAGAGGGCCTTGATCCGCCCTGCGAGCTGGGAGACTAGGGTCTCTGGAGTAGCCCAGCCTGCCGGTAAGTGTAGTTTCTTCCTCTGCTATTTCTTTTTTTTGTTGTTTCTTTGCTTTGAAGGGGTTGGTTTTTGGCTTTTCACGACGTCGTCAGGTGACATAGTTCCCTTGGTGCTTCCAGGGGTGGGCTTGGTAGCTCTTGCATCTCCCAGAACTGTGAACAAGGTCTGCGGTGCCGCATCCTATACCTGAACGTGCACTAGCTTCTGGTGATGCTGATGTTCCTTCTCCTCCGTCCATCGAAGCAGATGGGGTTGAGGCGGTGCCAGGCGAGAAGGTGGACACCTTGGCTGTCGCGGCTACCCCTTATGGAGCGGACCCAACCATCACTCATACTGCACCAGCGCCCAATGTTATTAATGCACAAGATGGTGACTCGCCACCGGCGGCTGACAATACATTTGTGGCAGGAGGGAGTACATCGGTGTCGGTCAACGACGCGCTGATTCCTGGAGCTCCTGTCAGGGGGCCATCTGGTCCCTAGGAATTGGTGTCTGCTGGAGAGTCAGCAGAGGAGACAGAGGGGAAGCCGTCTGTGGCGGCGGCCATGTCGGCTCCCTTCTCCAATGCTATTGCCGTGGCCCAGTCTGCCTTGCGCCAGACGCAGGCTGCTTTCGTCCGAGAGTGGAATCAGCTTGCTGAGGAGCGGCGCCTGGTGAAGCTGGTGGATGCCAAGAATAAGGAGCTCGAGGTGATGGCCCTAAAGGCCCATGCTGTCATTGAAGCCCGCCTGAAGCTGTGCAAGGATAAGCGGCTGGAGTTGGTTCGTCGCGAGGTTACCATTGCCGATGCGGAACGGGACTTGGCGGTGCGGGAAGAAGAGGTCTCCTAGAGCCTCGGCATGCTGGAGGAGAGGTGCCAAGCTGTGCAGGACTCAGATCTCGCCGTCAAATGCCAGGAGGATGACTTGGAGCATCGTGCTCGAGAGCTCATCGACTGGGAGGAAGCTGCGCGGAGAGAGGCAGAAGGCCTCCAAGATTCCCGCGCGGCCGGGGTGCAAGGGATCCGAGACATCCTGGCCCGTGCTAGGGCAGTGTTGGAACCCCTATGACTTGGTCCCCTGCCGCGCGGGGAACCATCTCATGGGGTGACCGAGCTGCTACCAGCTTTGGACTCCTTCTACTCGACGTTGGGGTCGGTGAACATCGTCCTTGCGAGGCGGTTGGAGGTCGAAGGAAGGGAACTGGTGGAGCAAGTGGCCTCCCATGTCTTTGTGTGCTTCCGAAGCTGGGACCCGATGATCCCGCTAGAGCCGCTAGAGAAAGGCCCCATCGATAAGCGAGAGGAGGAGGCGAGGATCGAAGTCCAGGACCTTGCCAAGCAGGGGGCCTCTTCGTTCCAGCGGAGTTGAGACCGGCGGCCCCTAGGCGGAGCACCATTGTATTCGGGAATGGCCCCTATGTAGTAATAAATGTTAATGACTTTCAATTCATGTTTCGCTTGTTGGCTTGTCTTGTGCTTCTAAATCTGTCACCCCGAGTCCTTAGCAGTTGCAAAAGGGCTTGGGGAACTTTGTCAAGTTTGTTAGTTTTTGATGAACCAACGATCGCACATTTGGCATGGCCAATCTTGTCTTCAATTGACGTCCTGCCTATGGAACCCCCTTAGAGGCGCCCTGGTAGGTGTGGCTGGGTGGTTGGGCACACCTACCACTTGATCGTAGGATGTCTTCAATGGTCCCCCAGTGGAGCAGGGCAGTTTGAGTGGATGGCTTCAGTGGGACGCCTGGCGCCAAGCTTTGTCTGAGTCGTCGATGGCAGGCTTCTTGGGCGGTGCAAGAGCTGGATGCTCTGGCGTCACCCACCATTGTTGCAAAGACGTCGATGGCAGGCCCCTTGGGTGGTGCCGAAGCTTTTTGCTCTAGCGTCGCCCACCATCATCGCAGAGTCGTTGATGGCAGGCTCCCTGTGAGGTGCCGAAGCTGGATGCTCCGGCATCGTCCACCACTGATGTGTAGTGCGTCGACGGCAGGCCCCTTGTGTACAGGTACCACAAGAGAACCCTATTAGCAACAAGAGCAGGATAGGAGAGTGTACTCACGAATCAGCGCTTGTTGCTGTCTTCGACGTGCTGGGACGTCAACGGCGGGCCCCCTGTGTGGTGTCAAAGCTAGCTGCTCCGGCGTGGCCCACCATCGTCGCAGAGTTGTAGACGGCAGTACCCTTGGGAGGTGCTGGGGTTGGATGCTCTGGTGTCGCCCACCATCATTGTAGAGACGTCGACGGCAGGCCCCCTGGGCGGTTTTGGAGCTGGATGCTCTAGTGTTGCCCACCACAGTTGCAGAGACGTCGACAGCAGGCCCCTTGGGAGGTGCCGGAGCTGGCTGCTCTGGCATCACCCACCATCATCACAAAGTCGTCGATGGCAGGCCCCCTGGGAGGTGTCGGAGCTGGATGCTCCCGTTTTGTCCACCACCGATGTGTAGTACGTCAACGACAGGCCCCTGGTGTACAGGTACCACAAGAGAACCCGATTAGAAACAAAAGCAGGATGGGAGAGTGTACTGACAAATCAGCGCTTGCTGCTGTCTTCAACATGCTGGGATGTCGACGGCGAGCCCCCTAGGTTGTGGCGGAGCTGCTTGCTCTGACGTCACCCACCATCACCGCAGAGTCATCGATGGCAGGCCCCCTAGGTGGTGCAGGAGCTGGATGCTCTGGCGTCGCCCACCATCAACATGTAGGTACATCGAAGACGGGCCCCCTGGGGGATGTCTACCTTGCCGATGTTGCTGCTGGTTATGCCTGAATTGACCTGCTTTGTATGTCCTGCACACAAAACAGGGGGGCATAATTTTTGCTCGCCGGCGATCTTTCCCTACTCTTTACTTATGCTATGTCTTACAGTCCTGGGCTGGTACGCGGGGCTTGGGTAATTTAGTGCGTTAGCGCCTAGGATCCGGCTCCCGCCTTACTTAGGATGTGAGCTTCCTGGCCCCTTAGTACTTCACCGTAGCACTGGGAGGCAAAGCGTGCATGCTTAGGGTATAGGACCAGACTAACCAAGTTGCACACTCTGGACCTCCAGCTCAGCGTAGGCCTTTCACAAGGGACCATCTGGCACCACAGGGCCCCAAGTAAGAGGGCAGGTGCGAGATCCCGAAACACGTTGCAGGTACCTCAAACAAGTCCGCCTTCAGCAGGGTTGCATAACTCCACTAGGGGTGATATAGAGAAAAAATTCACCAGGAATATGAAGATAATATACAAAAAATGAGACTAGCTTGATTGATCTCAAAATTAACGGATAAGATAATGATTCTTTCATATTGGCATTCAGAGGAGGAGACTGGCTTTAGAATAAGGCAATGACCCACTCCATTTGGCAAGGGAGGCAAGTGTTCATGCTTAGGGTACGAGACCAAGCAAAATGACTGAACACTCTGGACCTGTCCTCCCTGGAGCTTGGTGGTCCTAAGTGCCATTTCTTGGCACTATGACTGAAAGTGCATCTAGGACTCTCTTGTGGGTTTTTGATGATTTATGACAAGAAATTGGTATCCTAACCTATTTGTTGAGATGAGTGCAGGCCTATGATAGGAAAATGAGCAAAATACCAAAAAGAAGGATGGATGAGGAGCAAAATGGAGATGAGCTCAAGGAAGAAGAGTAATAGATTATTGTGTATGGAGTGTGTTAAGGGAACTCACCCAAAGAGCTCAATCAATTAAACACACACATTGCACAAAGTTACATAGGACCGGACTAGTCTGATCACAACCAGACTAGTCCGATAACCATTCTGCACCAGATCGGACAAGTCCGATATCTGTCAGACTAGTCCAATATTCTTCTAACTAGAATCGGACTAGTCCTCCCCAGTAAGGACTAGTCCTCGAAACACTTCACAAGTCACACAAAATTGGACAAGTCCGATCACAACCGGACTAGTCCGATATTCTTTCTGATCCAAATCGGACAAGTCTGATATTTGCACGGACTAGTCCGAAAAACCCTCTGATCTACATCAGACAAGTCCTCCAAGTGCGGACTTGTCATCTAACTAACTTAGGGTTTCACATGTCCGGACAGGTCCGATGGATATCGGACTAGTCCAAAGATTTCCAGTAGCGAAATCGGACAAGTCCGTTTTCAGCCGGACTAGTCCGATATTTCGGGATACTTAGGGTTTGCTACTCACAGCACACCGGACTAGTCCAAACTTTCTGAACCCTAACGGTCACTTTTAGAAATACCATATAAATAGAGGTGCACGACCTTCTTTTGACCTCTCTCGAACCCTAGCGCCGTCACACCTCCCAAGAGCCTCAAAAACTACATCTCTCCACGAAATTAAGTGCAACAACAATCAATCCTACGAGGATTCACTCTAGATCATTGGAGAGACACTTGGAAGATCACATTGAGCTCTTGGTTTGATTCTCTAACACACTCCTGCATTTTAATTGTAATCTTTTGAGTGTGTTTTCGGTGGAAGTTTGTGTTGTAATCTAAGGGAGCTCTCAACGTGTGAGAAGGCCCCTTGAATTCGGTTATTCACCACTTTGTGATTAGTGGAAGAGGATTGGCCTTCGTGGCGATCCGACGAGGGTAGGGTTGGAGAAGACCCGGTCCTTTGTGGACTCATCAACGTGGATGTAGGTTGCCTTTTGTGGTAGTCGAACCACGGGATAAATCCTTGTGTTTTGCTTGTGGTGTTCATCATTCTCATTCATCAATATAATCTAGGGTTTCATCAATCATTGCTCATCTTACGTTGAACTGTTAAACATAAGAATTAACTGTGATATAATCTAATATATAACTGTGAAACTTTTATTTGGTTCTATTTTTCCGCTACACACATAAAATAATCAAACTAATCGATCTAGCTTAATCAACTTTGTCCGTGAACACCGGACTAGTCCGCACTTTATCGGACTAGTCCGATATCTCTGGTATTGAGCTTGTTGTTGAGTGTTGTAGGATCCGACAACTTTCAAAAAGGCCTATTAACCCCCCTCTGGGCCCACATTCAATTGGTATCAAAGCAAGGTTCTTCAAGAAAGAGTCTAACCACTCGAAGAGATCTTGTCGGACATGAAGGACGCCCACAAAATCAACAACCAAGAGGAGGTTAACAACGACAAGACCCAAAAAGTGGACAAGTACCTCGAAGCCATTCAAGACTTCGAGGACGACGATGAGGAGACGCTGGAGCTAAAGGCGCTCCTCAGAAAGAAGGCACTTTCCAAAGGGAAAGTGAAAGTTGAAGAGAAGAAGAAGGGGAGTAGTCACACCGACTACTCCCGATATCCTTTTAACTATGATCGTCTAAATTTCAGTAACAATCATTACTTATCTATCCCACTTGGAAAAGCCCCACACTTCGATGGAAGTGATTACTCAATGTGGAGGCAGAATATGAAAATGCATTTGATTTCCCTCAACCCAAGTCTATGGCATGTTGCATGCACAGGGATAGATATTCCGGATGACGACGAAGAGCTCACCCCAAGCCAAGAGTAGGCCATTCATAGAAATGCACAAGCCGCGGCTGTAATCACCTCCTCACTCAGTCGGGACGAGTTCACCAAGGTGGATGGACTCGAAATTGCTAAGGAGATATGGGATACACTACAAAATGCACATGAAGGTGACCGACATGTGCGTGAAGCAAAGATTGAGATGATCGAAGGCGAACTAGGAAGATTCGCAATTGAGGAAGACGAGTCACCCCAGGATATGTACAATCGACTGAAGACACTTGTCAACAAAGTTCGATCATACGGGAGCAAGAAGTGGAATGACCACGAGGTGGTGAAGCTCATCCTTAGAGCTTTTATGCCTCGCAATGTCACGCTATGATCCATGATTAGAGAAAGCCCTGGATACAAAAGGATGACTCCGAATGAATTGCTTGGAAAAATCATCAACTTTGAGATGATGGAAAGACAAGCAAAGAACGTCAAGGAAATTGCCGATCTCACCTCGGCTACGAAGAAAGGGGTTGCTCTAAAGACCACCCTCAAGCCTCTATCCAAAGAAGCAAGGGAAGCACAACTAGAGGAAGACAGTGACGATGAAAGCAGTGAGCTAGATGAAGAGGACATGATATTGTTCATGAAAAAGTTCAAGAGAATAATGAAGAAAAGACAAGGAACAAAATCAAGTAAGGGAATGTACAAGGAAAGAACGAAACCGAAGTTGAGGCGGGCATGCTACAATTGTGGTGCGTATAACCACTTTATAGTTGATTGCCCATATGAAGAGAACAAGAAGAAGACCAAAGAATCCAAGCCTCAACCTAAGAAATTCTTCAAGAAGAAGAAGCAAGCCGAACAAGCGCACATTGGGAAGGAGTGGGACTCAAACGATGAGTCCTCATCATCCGAAGAAGAAGAGATGGCTAGCGTAGCCATCAAGAGCACGTCCAAGAAATCTACACTCTTCCCCACACTCAGCGCAAGGAAGGGAAATGGCACTTGCCTTATGTCAAAGGAAGGTAAACGCAAGGTAATCATCAAAACCCCTTCCGTGCACTCCTACTCTAGTGATGATGAAATGAACAATGATGATGAGGATATGCTTAGTGGACTAGATAGGAAAGCTGCAACAAAAATGAAATTTGTACTTGATCAACTTGTTGAGAAGGAGAGGTTAATTCATCGTCAAGAGGACATGATTATCTCCCAAAAGGAGGAGTATGTCGAAATTGACAAGCCTCTAGAACTTGAAAAGGAGAAAAGCAACTCACTAGAGCTTGAGTTAGCTTCAAGCAAGAAAGCTTGCTTGGAGCTAACCGACTCAAATGTTGCAATCAAGGACCAACTTGTTGACCTGATCAAGGTCAACAAGATCCTTGAAGTGCAAGTTGAGTCACTCAAGCTGAGTGAACCTTCCTCCTCTTCAAGTTCACCTTCTCAATCCACTAAAACTGATTTTGCTCATATGTGCACATGTAGTAAAATAGACACCAGTTTGAAGGAGAAGTCAACCTCCACAAAGGATAAAAATCCTACCCAATGTGGCATATTTGACAAGGAGAAGATCAACTATGCACGTAGTGCATACTTGGTCCAAAGACCTCCAAATGTGAAGTATTGCATTGGTTACTCTTATGTTGAAAAACAGCATGCTGGAAGTCATATGAATAACAAGGAAATGATTTCCTTTGTGAAGGAAAGACCCTCTCAAACTAATAAGTCGAAGGGTAAAAACCTGAACTCACACAAACACCAGACTAGTCCAGTGAGTGTCTGGACAAGTCCGGTCCTCCGGACAAGTTCGGCCTTCCAGACTAGCCCTGTATACAAACAACAACAATTACTCTTTAGAACCTTTGATGCCTCCTATGTGTTAATGAGAAATAATCTTAGCAAGGTTTATGCTAATTATGTTGGGTCACGTCATGGGAATACCAAATCTCACGTGTGGGTGCCCAAATGTATTGTGACTAACCTTCAAGGACCCAAGCAAGCTTGGGTACCTAAAACCAAAGCATAATTTGTTTTTGCAGGCCTATTCCTCCAGTGGATCCAAAGGGGTGCTAGACAGTGGCTGCACCAACCAAATGACCGGAGAAAGAAGGATGTTCGTGGAATATGAAGAGAATGAGGACCCAAACGAAAGCATCTACTTTGGAGATAATAGTCAAGGAAGGGTGCTCGGTACCGGTAAAATCGCAATATCTTCTACACACACTTTCTCATGTTTTACATGTTGAATCCTTAGATTATAACCTGCTGTCCATATCTCAGCTATGTGACAAAGGTTATAATTGCTTGTTCACCAACGAGGGTGTGACCGTCTCTAGGAGGAGTGATGGTTCAATTGCATTCAAGGGTATGTTGAAGGGAAAGCTTTACCTCATTAACTTCAACAAGGATAAAGCCGAACTTGACACATACTTGATTGCAAAGACCAACATGGGTTGGCTGTGGCATAGACGGCTAGCGCATGTTGGTATGAGGAATCTTCAAAAACCCTCAAGGGCGATCACATACGCGGTTTGAAGGATGTTGTTTTTGAGAAAGACAGGCCTTGTAGCGCGTGCCATGCCGGGAAGCAAGTTGGAGCACCTCATCCCGCAAAGAATGTCATGACTACAACAAGACCGCTCGAACTACTTCACATGGACTTGTTTGGTCCAATTGCTTACATAAGCATCAGCGGTAACAAATATGGTTTAGTAATTGTTGATGACTTTTCTCGCTTCACTTGGGTTTTCTTTTTGCACGATAAGTCAGAAACACAAGGAACACTCAAGAAGTTCTTCAAGCGAGCTCAAAACGAATTCTCATTGACAATCAAGAGTATTCAAAGCGACAACGGCACGGAGTTCAAGAACACACAAGTGGAGGAGTACCTTGATGAAGAGGGTATCAAGCATGAATTTTCAGCGCCATACTCGCCACAACAAAACGGAGTTGCCGAAAGAAAGAACCGAACACTCATAGAGATGGCAAGAACAATGCTCGATGAGTATAAGACCTCGGATAGATTTTGGGCGGAAGCGATTAACACCGCTTGCCATGCCGTAAATTGACTTTATCTTCATCGACTACTCAAGAAGACATCCTATGAGCTACTCACCGGTAACAAACCAAATATCTCATATTTTCGAGTTTTCGGTTCTCCATGTTATATCCTGAACAAGAAGCCTAGGACTTCAAAGTTCGCTTCGAAGACCGATGAAGGTTTCTTGCTTGGTTATGATTCGAACACTTACGCCTATCGTGTTTTCAACAAGGCCTCCGGACTCGTTGAAATAGCACGTGACATAGTGTTCGATGAGACTGATGGATCCCAAAAGGAGCAAGTTGATCCATGTGAATTAGGTAAAGAAGAAGCTCCTTGTCAAGCATTGAAAAGAATGGCTCTAGGTGAAGTTCGACCAGAAGAACCACCTCCACACGTACATGAGGAAGATGAACCACAGGAGGAGATCAACGATCAAGGGGGAGCTTCAGCACAAGATCAACCACAAGAATACGAAGATGATCAACAAGTCAACGAAGGCAACTACTTAGGGGGAGAAGCAGATAATCATGAAGACACAACTCCTCAAGTGCCACACCCAAGAGTACACCAATGCGTCCAAAGGGATCACCCAATCGACAATATCATCGATGACATCCAAAAGGGAGTAACCACTAGATCTCGCAGAGCTAACTTATGTGAGCATTATTTGTTTGTATCCTTTTTGGAACCACGCAGGGTTGAAGATGCATTGAAAGATCCGGACTGGGTGGTGGTGATGCAAGAAGAATTGAACAACTTCAAGCGGAACGAAGTACGGGAACTTGTGGCAAGACCCAATGCAAACATCATCGATACCAAGTGGGTCTTCCGCAACAAACAAGACGAACACGGGGTGGTGACAAGGAACAAGGCACGACTTGTGGCCAAAGGTTATTCACAAGTCGAAGGTTTGGATTTTGATGAGACTTTTGCTCCAGTAGCTAGGCTTAAATCTATTAGAATATTACTTGCATATGCTAGTCACCATGATTTCAAGGTGTATCAAATGGATGTAAAAAGCGCCTTCCTCAACGGACCAATCAAGGAAGAGGTGTACGTGGAGCAACCACCCGGGTTTGAAGACGAAGAGTTCCCCAACCACGTATTCAAATTGCGTAAGGCTCTCTACGGCCTCAAACAAGCTCCTAGAGCTTGGTATGAGTGTCTTAGAGATTTCTTAATTGAGAATGGTTTTCAAATTCGCAAAGTAGATTATACTCTATTTACGAAGAATTTAGACAATGATCTTTTTAGTTGTCAAATTTATGTTGATGATATAATTTTTGGGTCAACTAATCAATCGTTTTGTGAGGAATTTAGCAAAATCATGACAGACAGGTTTGAAATATCAATGATGGGAGAATTAAAGTACTTCTTGGGATTCCAAGTGCGGCAACAAAAGGAAGGGACATTCATAAGCCAAACCAAGTACACGCAGGACATACTTAAGAAGTTTGGCATGGACAAGGCAAAGCCCATAAAGACCCCCATGGCAACAAATGGCCACTTGGATCTCAATGAAGATGGACCTAGCGTCAACCAAAAGGTATATCGCTCCATGATAGGATCTCTACTCTATTTATGTGCATCTAGGCCAGACATTATGTTGAGTGTATGTTTGTGTGCAAGATTTCAAGCCAACCCTAAGGAATGTCACTTGACAGCCATAAAAAGGATCTTGAGATATTTAGTTCATACACCCAACCTTGGTCTTTGGTACCCAAAAGGCTCAAAATTCAATCTCATTGGTTACTCTGATGCAGATTATGCCGCGAGCAAAGTAGATAGAAAAAGCACCTCTGGCACATGCCAATTCCTAGGGAGATCCTTAGTTTCTTGGTCCTCCAAGAAACAAAATTCCATTGCCTTATCCACAGCCAAAGCAGAGTATGTTGCAGCCGGGAGCTGTTGTGCACAACTCCTTTGGATGCGACAAAATCTAAGGGATTACGGTTACAATATGAACCGTATTCCTCTCCTTTGTGACAACGAGAGTGCCATTAAAATTGCCCACAATCCAGTTGAGCACTCTAGAACTAAACACATAGACATAAGACATCATTTTTTGAGAGACCATTCCATGAAAGGAGATATAGCCATCTCACATGTCAATACCCAAAAACAATTGGCCGACATATTCACCAAGCCACTTGATGAAAAGCGCTTTTGCGAACTCCGAAATGAACTAAATATCCTCGATGCTCGGAGTGTGGCTTGAAAAGTTGCATACCTATATGAATTCTTCAAAATATATTGATTGAATTGTGAAAATCACTCTCTCTCAATTTTTCCCAAAAAACTATGTCAATTACTAGATCTTGGTGAATTATGATCATTGCTTGATTGTTGTATACTTACTGGTCATATTCATCAAGATCATTTGTTTTAATTTGCCTCTCTATTCTCTATTTTTGAACATTCAAATATATATGAATGGGATATGCAAATTTCTCCTGGTGACCACGGACTAGTCCGTGGTTACCCGGACTAGTCCGCACATGCTGACTAGTCCGCAGAGAGCCGGTTAGGTCGGACTAGTCCGATAACACCACGGACTAGTCCGATGTTGCTCTCTGAATGAGTTCGGACTAGTCCGGTCATCTCTGGACTTGTCCGATTTTTCGTGTCCATAACCCTAGCCGCCACCAAACCCTAATCCCTTCATCCTCCACTGTTGCTCACGCGTTCTCTCTCCTCCGCTCGAGCTCCCAAGGCGATTTCTTGCTCCCTCCATCAAAAATCTCCGCATTTGGGCAGAAATCAAGCTTGCCCTCTTGAGGATTGAAGCTAGCGGACTTGTCCGGCCTTCAACACCCTCACCTCAAAGCTTCAATCGATTTCTTCGGTAATTTTCACCCAAACCCTATAAATCTTGTTTTTCTTCATTATTGATCGAATAGCCTAGCATCCTTCACTATATACATGCCTCCTTTATGTATCACATGTATGCTAGACTTATTGTGCATTAGGAATCAGCTTTTGTCAAATCTCTTAGGTTTTTGAGGATGAACACCGAACAAGTCCAGTCCTTGAACGGACAAGTCCGGTCCCCCCAGACTAGTCCGTGCCTTTGCACCGGACAAGTCTGATGTTTCTGAACTCAAAACCTAACTCTTCAATTCCTCAATGCAATTCCTTGCTATCCTTTCATACCTATGCCTTGTATCATTCATTATCATTCTTGAAACTCATTCTCAGGTCATGTCGAGCTCAAATAATGAGGTTTCCGATTTTGAGGCTGAGATGGACCACGAGGTGGCACCTCGGACCTCAACGAGTCTTGGCAAGAAGCGCCAAGAGCGACCTACCGACCCAGCTCCGTCTCCCCCTCAAGTTCGGAGGAAAGTGCTGGCAAAGAAGCCAGTCTCCAAGGCAGCCGCATCATCGAGTGTCCCTCGCCAAGCAAAGGGCAAGGGCAAGGGGATAGCGACGGGTCCAGTTGGACCATTGAAGCTGCATGCTCCCAGGGAAGGGGTCCGAGACCCCACTGAAGAAAAGTTCATTGGGAAGGGCAGAGACTCAGCTGCAAAGCTCAGGAGCATTGATTGCTATAATCATCCAAAGCAAGCTGCAGATGGAAGATTCTGGAGCAATTTTCATGCTGACTATTACAGGGCTGTATACCTGCAGATGAAGACACCCGTGGTGCGCAGCCAGTGGATTGACAGGGCACATCTTGAGAAGAAGAGATGCTCTGCATTTGATGAAGTGATTGCAGCAGCTCAAAGACATGGCTTGAAGGACCTCTTTGCCTTCAAGTACAATTGCAATGATGAAGTGGTGGCTCAGTTCTATTCCACCTGCCACTTTGCAAGCGATGAAGAGGAAAGAGTGACTTGGATGACTCATGGATCCAAGTACACTATCACTTATGAAGAATTTGCAAGGATGTTGCATCTTGACACCTCCATCAATGATAATATGATTATTCACAATGTTGGTGTCATCGACAAGGAGAGGATGAAGTTTCTCTATGAGCCCAATTCAAAGTTCATCCCTCCTTCCACAAAGAACATGAAGCCATTCTTTGTGGTGCTAAACATAGTCTTGAGGAAGACCATTGCCCCTAAGGATGGGGATGCAGGGAGTGTACAAGGGTACCTCCGGATGCTAATGAGGATCATAAGCAAGAACAGACAGTTTGATGTGTTTGACTACATATGGAACGATATGGTCAACATCTCCAGCACCCCCAACAGGTCCTGTGGCTATGCTCCCTATCTAATGTTTATGATTGAGAAAGTCACTGGGATTGAGTTTGTCAAGGATGTGGAGCACACACCTCTGAGGCCTCAGAAGCCTCAACAAGTAAATGTCCAGGCTGCTCCCTCGCCGGCCTCCAGTCCCAAGGCACCGACAAGAACAAGCGAAGATGTCAGAGCTGCTCCAACTTCAAGGGCAGCCCCTCAGAGAGGATCAGCTAGTGGAATCCTCAAATACCTGGCTGCCATCTTCACCTCCTGCAAGAAGGTCGAAGTGAAGGCCCACAAGCTCAACATGAAAAGAAAGGAGGATATGAAGTACATCAAGGCAAATATGAAGCAAATTTGCCAGAAGCTGGAGATCGACCCCATTGGATCTCTAGTGATCTCTGAGGACTCCGACCCGGACTACACTGAGCTCGGGCCCTTGACCCCATTCGAGCTTGACTACTTTGGCGTTGGGGGCTCGAGCGTCTCCGCCCCTCCTCCTTCTCCTCCTCATCAAGCTGAAGATGAAGAAGACGAAGACGACGATGAGAGGACCGACAGTGAAGAGTGAAGACCCTAGGACCCTCCTCTCCTTCTTTTTGGTGTCTTGATGCCAAAGGGGGAGAGATTGAGGGGAAGTCTTAGCTTTAGCTGTAGGATGCGAGGAGAGAGCTCTTTTTATGCTTCTTGTCTATTTTTTGAGTTTTGGTGTGTTTTAACTTTGTTTCTAAGTTAGTTATGGTTCTGTGATGCAATGCTTAATTAATTTGAGAAGTATTTGTTGAAATATGTAATCTTACTCCTGGAATGACATATATGCTTGGCTTTGGTTGATTAATGTAAATTATGTCATTCTCAATGTCTCAATATACTTAGTTATGCATCCCACCATAAAGAATACACATATGGATAATTCTTTCTCTGCTTGATGTATTTTTGACTCATATGTGCATACTTTATGAAAATCTCAATTTTTATCATATTTTGTGAAATCTCAATTGGTTGTCATCAATCACCAAAAAGGGGGAGATTGAAAGTGCATCTAGGACTCTCTTGTTGGTTTTTGATGATTTATGACAAGCAATTTGGATCCTAACCTATTTGTTGAGATGAGTGCAGGCCTATGATAGGAAAATGAGCAAAATACTAAAAAGAAGGACGGATGAGGAGCAAAATGGAGATGAGCTCAAGGAAGAAGAGTAATAGATTATTGTGTATGGAGTGTGTTAAGGGAACTCACCCCAAGAGCTCAATCAATTAAACACACACATTGCACAAAGTTACACAGGACCAGACTAGTCTGATCACAACCGGACTAGTTCGATAACCTTTCTGCACCAGATCGGACAAGTCCGATATCTGTCGGACTTGTCCGATATTCTTCTACCTAGAACGGACTAGTCCTCCCCAGTAAGGACTAGTCCTCAAAACACTTCACAAGTCACACAAAATCAGACAAGTCCGATCACAACCGGACTAGTCCGATATTCTGATCCAAATCGGACAAGTCCGATATTTGCACGGACTAGTCCGAAAGACCCTCTGATCTATATCGGACAAGTCCTCCAAGTGTGGACTTGTCATCTAACTCACTTAGGGTTTCACATGTCCAGACAGGTCCGATGGATATCGGACTAGTCCGAAGATTTCCAGTAGCAAAATCGGACAAGTCCGTTTTCAGCCGGACTAGTCTGGTATTTCAGGGTACTTAGGGTTTGCTACACACAGCACATCGGACTAGTCCGGTGACCACCACGGACTACTCCGAACTTTCTGAACCCTAATGGTCACTTTTAGAAACCCCATATAAATAGAGGTGCACGACCTTCTTTTGACCTCTCTTGGACCCTAGTGCCGTCACACCTCCCAAGAGCCTCAAAAACTACATCTCTCCACAAAATTAAGTGCAACAATGATCAATCCTTTGAGGATTCACTCTAGATCATTGGAGAGACACTTGGAACATCACATTGAGCTCTTGGTTTGATTCTCCAACACACTCCTGCGTTTTAATTGTAATCAAATGAGTGTGTTTTCGGTGGAAATTTGTGTTGTAATCTAAGGGAGCTCTCAACGTGTGAGAAGGCCCCTTGAATTCGGTTATTCACACCTTTGTGATTAGTGGAAGAGGATTGGCCTTCGTGGCGATCGGGTAAGGTTGGAGAAGACCCGGTCCTTGGTGGAATCCTCAACGTGGATGTAGGTTGCCTTTTGTGGTAGCCGAACCACGGGATAAATCTTTGTGTTTTGCTTTTGGTGTTCATCATTCTCATTCATCAATATAATCTAGGGTTTCAAAAATCATTGCTCATCTTACGTTGAACTGTTAAACATAAGAATTAACTATGATATAATCTAATATATAACTGTGAAACTTTTATTTGGTTCTATTTTTCCGCTACAAACATAAAATAATCAACCTAATCGATCTAGCTTAATCAACTTAGTCTGTGAATACCGGACTAGTCCGCACTTTACCGGACTAGTCCGATATCTCTGGTATTGAGCTTGTTGTTGAGTGTTGCAGGATCCGACAACTTTCAAAAAGGCCTATTCACCCCCCCCCCCCTCTAGGCCCACATTCAATGACACCCTACGCTGTCCTACTATTATGCTTATGGGTAGAACTTATGGAGGTGCTCTATGTTCCAAGGGTTAGGAAGGGGCTCTCCTTCTTCCGTGGCCTGGCGGACGCACCTAGGGCGGGATACCTGTGTCACTCGGATGGGGCCCTCCCAGCTGGGGGAGAGTTTGTGTGCCCCTTTCGGGATGTATTCGCCGCAGCACCAGATCGCCCGTCTGAAGCTCTCTACTCTGCACGAATTGTTCCTGGTAGCGCCGCAGCGCCTGTCGGTACCGTGTGTTTCGGCTTGTTGCATACCACCTTGGTTCGTTGTAACACCCTCATTTTCATGCATCATGCCGTGCATACACTCATATACATGTTTAACATTAACCCACAACAAGAGGAACAAGTTTAATATTGATTTGGAGCAAAACCGCACTTAAATGCAGGAAAGTGCGGACTAGTCTGATTTGACTGAGGACTAGTCCGATTTCTCTCTGACTAAAAATGGACATGTCCATTTTTGCTGCGGACTAGTCCGATTTTGCCTCTGGAAACTTTCAGACTTGTCTGATTTTGCGCGGACTAGTCCGATATTCCAAGAATCCTTGAAAATTTGCTGAGTCCCTAGACTTTTCTGGACTAGTCCGGTGTTCCAGCGGACTTGTCCAATTTCCTCTCTGACTAAAGTCGGACTTGTCCGATTTTCTCTCTGGACAACTTCGGACTAGTCCGGTCCTTTCCGAACATGTTCGATATTTCGTGACTCCGAGTTGATCTTTTTTTTTACGACTTGTTTCTTGGGTTTCACGTTAAGTGGGCCTAGGGACGTCGTGCCTAACTCTTTTAGAGCCCATGTGGGACTCTAAACCGGCCTCTACTCATCCCAAACTCGAAATCCATCTAACCCTAGCCTCCACCTCTTTATAAACAACCCCACCCCTTGGCTTGCCATCTATTTGCCACTTTTCCACCCCACCCAAACCCTAGTTCATGGAGGGCCACCATCAAGGAGGGAGGAGAAGATCTCAAGCAAGAAGAAGAAGAGGAGGAAACAAAAGAGGATCAAGATCTCCACCAAGCTTTCGTTCTTCATCACCAACTCATCTCCAAGTTCATCACCAACCATAGATCATCAAGATCCAAGTGTTACCTCCAAGTTTCTTGATTCATTGGAGTCCCAGACACCTGGTATACCTTCTATTCTCTTTTCCTTATGTGAATTCAACACCTAATCTCCAAATTTATGTCGATCTAGAAAACCCTAATCTGCTGATCTCGCAAAGTGCGGACTTGTCCGGTCCCTAGCGGACTAGTCCGGTCTTCCTGGCTAAATTGTGTTGAATTGATTCTAAAGTTTAATCTAATCACATCCAAACCTGTATAAACTTGTTAAAATCTATTAGAACTAGTTAGTGATCATTAAAAGCAATCAATTAACAAGTTCTATCTTGCATTTGCATTAATTATGCATGTCATGTCATATTGAGTAATTTGTGCACTCTTTGATTGTGTTTCTTGTCTTGTATGTTTATTGTGTGGATTAGACGGATTTGCGCTAGAGAGTGCCGCGGAGGATGTACAACACCAAGAGTTTGAAGGCTTTGACTCTAATCAACCGCGAGAGCAAGGCAAGTGTCCTTGAAGCATATTGATCCTGTTTTAAAATAAATGTTTTGTTTGCGAAACTGCATGCTTGTGTCAATTTGTTGGGAACCCTATGATAGGAAGTTTACTAGCTTTGTTTGACCACCCTTGTCACCTCGAATTATGATAGAGAGTTGGGAAGGGCTTTTTACCTTTTTGCTTCGCTTAATTAACTGGGATGGGAAACAACTATACCACTCAATTTAATTATGCATGGATGAGATTATGGTTAACATGAACTGGTTAAATATGATATGGTAATGGGTGATCCAAGCAAGCCTGGTATGTGGATGGGTTGGACGTATGGTGGTTTGCTTGCTTTAGATCTAAGGACCGGTTCATGCGAGAATAAGCCAGGACTACAGTGCCACCACGAGGCCAAGTATGGGTGCAGCGTAGCTGATTAATTAGGGCTTTGCTAGTGCTATTTGGACCATTATGCATGCTCGGGGAAGGGGTAGTTGGATTGGGTTTTTTGATGATTGGTGGGACTACCCTGGGATCCGAATGGCTCAAGAGGGGGCCCTTGGTTGAAGATGTTCTCTGTGGGAGACATTGCCACCGGTGAAACCTCAGTGGGGTCTAAATTGGCTAGTAATTGCTTTTGTAAAGGATATTTTGTGATCTCTTGGCCACACACCAATGGAAGTGTGAGACGGCATAATAGAGGTTCTAGTCATCGAAAGGTGATGAAATCACAAACACGTGGGTAAAGCGGTACAAACTCTGCAGAGTGTGTCTAAAACTATCATGATAGTCGTGCTCCCGTTTATGAGCACCTGGACAACTTCCATGATAAGAGGGAACTCGGTATTGGGATGGTTACGGTTTGGTAATGGTTATGGTTGGTATTATGGTTATGGTTGGTTATGGATTTATTTCTGGTATTGAATATGGATATTGGCAAATGGTGAAATCTGGAATTATTGATGAGGATGGTGAACTATGGACTGGTGTTATGATATTACTTTTGATTATGATGGGTTTACTTCACATACATATAATATATTGCTTTTCAAATGTTTTAATGTACTTTTCAGCACTTAGCAATTATTATTGTCGTCATTTGAATCAACCACTTGTCACACTTTCCACACATGTTGAGTACGACATGTACTCACTCTTGCAATCCCCCCAACAGTTGTAGGTCAGGATTGGGAGTTTAATGGCGATAATGCGGAGTTCTAGGTCGTGTCTACCGTCAGCTTTGCCTGTGGTGTTGATTGGAGCTGCGCTATACCCTATCGCTTATGCTGCCTAGCTATTTAGTTTGCTTAATTAGTTTATTTCAGCTGCATTAGTTGAACTTGTCATTAATATTCATTAGAGCTTGTATTCGAGGATAATATGGTTTGTTTAATAAAATTTGGTTAATTAATCTTGTTCTGTGGTAATTTTCTATATACTCTTTTGTGAATGCACTCGTGTATGTGTGTTGAACATCTTGGGCACACATATGCGTTAGCTTGGTTCATTTTCAGAACCGGGCGTCACATTCGTCGACAAGGTCGACATCTTCACGACGGAGATGGTCCTATGTGGCTTTGTCGAATGTCAAGACTCTGAGGTAGCCAGCTGTGATCTCTGGGGGGAGGACGACCTCGGCCCCATACACCAGGAAGAAAGGCGTTTCCACCGTGGCCCGGCTGGGCGATGTCTGTCTGGCCCACAGTGCACATGGAAGTTCGTCAACCCACTTGGCATGATGCTTATCCAAGCAATCATATGTCTGTGTCTTGAGGCCCCTGAGTATCTTAGCATTGATCCTTTCAACTTGATCGCTGCTCTTTCGGTGAGCCACAAATGCATAACAAACTTGGACGTCGAGGTCTTTGCAGTAGTCCTGGAACGATGCATTTGTGAATTGGGTCCCGTTGTCGGTGATGATCCTGTTCGAGACCCCGAACCTGCAGACGATTGACTTGATGAACTTGACTGCAGACTCCTTGTTGATGTTGATCACTGGGGCTGCCTCCAGCCACTTGGTGCGCTTTTCTACGGTGACGTAGAGGAACTGGTACCCTCCGACTGCCCTAGGGAAGGGTCCCAGGATATCCAGCACCCAGACCGCGAACGACCAGGAGGGTGGGATCATTTGCAGTGTTTGCATCGGAGTGTGAATCTGTTTGGCTTGGAATAGGCACACCTTGCACGTTTTCACCAGCTTGACGGCGTCTTGGAGTTTTGTTGGCCAGTAGAAGCTATGTCGGAAGGCTTTACCGACCAGCGTGTAGGAAGCAGCATGATTCCTGCACTCTCCTTCGTGGATCTCTGTGAGCAAGTCAAAGCCCTCTTCCCGAGTTATGCACCTTAATAGGACCCCGTTGGTGCCACGCCGGTAGAGGTCTCCTTCTACCAGCGTGTAGCGTTTCGCCATCCTTAGGATCCGCTCAGCGAATACGTGTTCCTCTGGAAGGATGTTGTCTTTCATGTAGTCCTGGATCTCCGTGAACCATGCATCAGGACTCTCCTGAGCTTTTGGATCTTGGGCGCTGTAACACCCTCATTTTCATGCACAATGTATTGCATACATCCTCATACATGTTCAACATTATGCCAAGTAAAAAGGAACAAGATTAAAATTGAATTTAGGGCTAAACTGGAAATTTCATTCGGTCAAGGTGCGGACTTGTCCGACCTCTGAGCCAGACTGGTCCGGTATCCCTATCCTCTATTCAGAAAATTCAATTTTCTTCAGAAGTGCGGACTTGTCCAGTCATAACCCCACACTACTTTGGTGTCCCCATTTCCATCCAGGAAATTCAGCTTCTTTAGAGTCCGTACGAGTCTAGCGCAATGTCCAGACTAGTCCGGTTAGGCCTTTGATGTTCCCCAAACTTGTCCGGTCGGACTTGTCCAATTTTTACACTGTTGCCAAATGGACTAGTCCGGTCCCTACTGCGGACTAGTCCGGTCTTCAGAAAACAACTCAGATTCTATTAATTCTCCATGATTTGTTTTTTGGGTAATTGCCTTAATTGGGCTCAAGAACTTCATGCCCAACCTTAGTGGAGCCCAAGTGGACCCCACCACGACTCCTACTCGTCCCCCACCGAATTCTTCTTGGAATTCACCCCAAAACCCTAACTCTCCACCTCTATATAAACAACCCAATGCCCTCACCTCTCCACCCCAATTGAAAAACTCTTGTTGCCACTTTTGCTTGTTGCCGACGTCAAGAAGGAGTTCAGGTGCAAGGAGGAAGAGAGAAACACGAAGAAGGGCTAACAAAAATCAATCTTCATCGATTAATCGACAATTGACGTTCTTAATCCAAAATCTTCATAAACTCATCTCCATTAAGCCCTACTTGACAAGATTCAAGTCTCACGCCCATGTCTTGATCTTTGGGTCTCTAAACATGTGGTACATCCTCTACATTCAAGTTTTCATGCAAATTCAACCCCAATTCTCATAGATCAAGAAAATCCTAATTGCAGATCTGTCCAGGGCAGACTAGTCCGGTATCTGAATGTGCTTAGTGCTGAATTAATTTCAATTTGACTCAAATCAATTCCAAACTTGTCCAAACATGTTAGAAACTATTGTAACTAGTTAGTAAACATTATTAGCAATTGATTAACAAGTTTTACCTCACGATTGCCCTAATCATGCATATCATGGCATATTGAGTACTATATGAGCATTATTTGATTGCATCGTTTGTTTTGCATGTTTGTCGCTCAGAATAGAAGGAATTGCCGTAGAAAGTGCTTTCAAGGACCTATAGGACCAGAGTTTCTAAGTCTTTGATCCAAATCAAGCTCAGGGGCAAGGCAAGCATCCTTGACAATATTGATCCTGTTTTAAAGGTTTTGTTTGCAAAATTACATGCTTGTGTCGAAATTGATGGGAAAACCCAGTTGTAGGAGTTTACTAGTTATGTATGACCACCCTTGTTGCTTGAACACAATGTAGAGAGTAAGGAATTATATTTTACATTTTTTGCTTCATAATGCTCCATTGGGTTTGGGAATCAACTATAATGCTTAATTATGAACTATTGAACACAAGAATGATGAGAACTGATAATAATGACCCTTTAGCAACATAGTACCTAGGGATCTAAGCAAGTCGGTTATGTGGAATGGGTTGGTATGTTTTGCTAGTTTTGCTTGCTTTAAATCTAAGGACCATTTCATGGAGTGACCATCCAAGATTTGCAGTGCCACCACAGGACCAAGTATGGGTGCAGCTTAGCTGACTAATTAGTGTTTTGCTAGTACTATTTGGAACATTAAGAATGCTCAAGGAAGGGGTAGTCGGGTTGGTTTTGTAGAGAATGGTGGGACTACCCCAGAATCTGAATGGCTCAATTGAGGGCCCTTGGTTGGATGTGCTAAGTTGGAGACATGTGACACCCGGTTCCGAAAATGAACCAAGTGCAGTATATGTGTGCCCAGGATATTTAACACACATACACAAGTGCATCACAAATGATAAACAGATAATTACCGCAGAACAAGATTAATTAACCACTTTTATTATAGAATATCCTCGAATACAAGCACTAATGAATATTAATGACAAGTTTCAACTAATGCAGCAGAAATACTCTAATTAAGCAAACTAAGCAACTAAGCAAAGGGGTATAGTGCAGCTCCAACACTCCACAGGCAAAGCTAACAGCATACACGGCCTAGAACTCTGCATTATCATCGTTAAACTCCTAATCCTGACCTGCAACTGTTGGGGGGGGGCGCGGGGGGGGGGGGGGTGTTGCAAGGTTGAGTACATGTCATACTCAGCAAGTGCGGAAAGTATGACATGTAGCTGATGCAAATGATGAATATAATAATGGCTAAGTGCTGAAAAGTACACTAAAACATTTGAAAAGAAGTATATTATATGTATATGAAATAAATCCATCATAAGCCATGTAGTTATCATAATACCAGTCCATATTCCATATCCATAATCATATACCAATATCCATATTCAATACCATAATTTAATTCATAACCATCCATAACCATAACAAAATCCCAATTTCCCTCTAATCATGGAAGTTGTCGAGGTGCTCATAACCGGGAGCACGGCTATCATGATAGTTTTAAAACTCTGCAGAGTTTCTACCACTTTACCCACGTGTTTCTGATTTCATCACCTTTCGATGACTAGAACCTCTATTATGTCGTCTCACACTTGCATCGGTGTGTGACCAAGAGATCACAAAATAGCCTTTACAAAGGGATTACTAGCCTATTTAGACCCCACTGAGGTTTCACCGGTGGTGATGTCTCCTACAGAACACATCTTCAACCAAGGGCCCCCTCTTGAGCCATTCGCATCCCAGGGTAGTCCCACCAATCATTAACAAACCCAATCCGACTACCCCTTCTCCGAGCATCCTTAATGGTCCAAATAGCACTGGCAAGGCCCTAATTAATCAGCTACGCTGCATCCATACTTGGCCTCATGGTGACACTGTAGTCCTTGCTTATTCTCGCATGAATCGGTCCTTAGATCTAAAGCAAGCAACTACCATAACAGCCAACCCATCCACATACCAGGCTTGCTTAGATCACCCACTATCATATCATATTAACCACTTCATATTGATCAAATCCCATAAATTCGTAATTAAGATAAGTGGTATAGTTCTCTTCCCATCCCAATTAATTAAGCAAAGCAAAACGGCAAAAAGCCAATCCTGACTCTCTACAATGAATTGCAGGTGACAAGGGTGGTCAAACAAAGCTAGTAAACTTCCTACCATAGGATTTCCCATCAAATAGACGGAAGCATGCGATTTTGCAAACCAAAACATTTATTTCAAAATAGGATCAATATGGTCAAGGACACTTGCCTTGCTCTTGGGATTGATTAGGAATAAAGACATCGAACTCTTGGTGGTGTAGATCCTCCGCGGCACTCTCTAGCGCAAATCCGTCTAATCCACACAATAACCATACAAGACAAGAAACACAATCAAAGAGTGCACAAATATTACTCAAGGTGACATGACATGCATGATTAATGCAAATGCAAGGTGGATCTTGTTAATAGATTGCTTTTAATGATACTAATTAGTTCTAATATATTTTAACAAGATTATACAGGTTTGGTTTTTATTACATCAAATATTAGAATTAATTCAACACAATTTAACCAGGAAGATCGGACTAGTCCGCTAGGGACTAGACAAGTCTGCACTTTGTGAGATCAGCAGATTAGGATTTTATAGATCGATGTGAATTTGGAGATTAGGGGTCGAATTCACGTAAGGAAAAGAAAATAGAAGGTATACCAGGTGTTTATGTCTCTAATGAATCAAGGATCTTGGAGGCAACACTTGGATCTTCACGATCTAGGGTTGATGAAGAACTTGATGGTGGATTGTTGATGAAGAACTCGAAGTTGATGGAGATCGTGATCCTCTTTCGTTTCCTCCTCCTCTTCTTCTTGCTTGGGATCTCCTCCTCTCTCCTTGATGGTGGCTCTCCACGAACTACGGTTTGCGTGGGGTGGAAAAGTGGCAAATAGATGTCAAGCCAAGGGGTGTTGTTGCTTATATAGAGGTGAAGGCTAGGGCTAAATGGATTTCGAATTTGAGATGAGTAGGGGCCGGTTTAGAGTGCACTTGGGCTCTAAAAGAGTTAGGCACGACGTCCCTAGGCCCACTTAACATGAAACCCAAGAAACAAGTCGTAAAACAAAAGATCAACTTAGAGTCACGAAATATTGGACAAGTCGGAAAAGGACCGGACAAGTACGGAGTTGTCCAGAGAGAAATCAGACAACTCTGGCCAAAAATCAGAGAAGTCCGACTTTAGTCAGAGAGGAAAACAGACAAGGCCGCTGGAACACCGGACTAGTCCAGACAAGTCCAGGACTTAGAGAATTTTCAAGGATTTTTGGAACACTAGACTAGTTCGCATAGGACCGTACAAGTCCGAAAGTGTCCAGAGGCAAAAACAGACTAGTCCGTAGAAAAAACGGACAAGTCCGATCGAAGTCAGAGAGAAATCGGACTAGTCCGCACCAAAATCGTACTAGTCCGCACTTTCCAGAATTTTTAAGTGCGTTTTTGTTCCAAATCAATTTTAAACTTATACATCTTTATGTGGATTAATGTTAAACATGTATATGAATGTATGCAGGGCATGATGCATGAAAATGAGGGTGATACAAGACATCACCACCGGTGAAACCTCAGTAAGGTCTAAATAGGCTTGTAATCACTTTGTAAAGGCTATTTTGTGATCTCTTGGCCACACACCTAAGGAAGTGTGAGACGGCAGGATTGAGATTCCATAGTCATCGAAAGGTGATGAAATCACGAACTCGTGGGTAAAGTGGTACAACCTCTGCAGAGTGTGTCTAAAACTATTATGATAGTCGTGCTCCCGAACATGAGCAACCTGGACCCTCACATGATTAAAGTTAAGGACCTTGAACATGGTTTAATGGCCGGAATTGGATTGGGAATGTAATGGTTTATTAATTGGCTTTGGTATATGAAATTGATGAAAATGACGTAAATGAGCAGTTATGGGTTTGATATGGATTATTATTGCTGGTATTGATTATTTAAGTTGAAACTGATGTTATTTGGGTTATTTTGGGAAGGGCCACACTTAATAATGATATAATTGCATTTTCAACTGTGTTGAATGTACTTTTATGCATTTAGCACTTTGTTTATTATCATTTCTTGTTTAAGATACATGTCATACTTTCCCATACTTGTTGAGTGTGACATGTGCTAACCCTTGCTATCCCCCCAACAAATTCAGATGCCGGCGACAATGTGGAGTACCAAGAGGTCTTTGAGGAGTTGTCAGCGTGTTTTTTGCCGTCAAACTTGCCTGTGGAGTTTGGAGTCTTTAGTGTCTAGTGTTTTCCGCTGCAGTTTCTTAGAAACATGGTAATCTTGATAAATTTGAAGCTAGATCTGTTGATGACATGTTTCTTGTTTATCCATCTCATACTAGAGGCTACCGTGTGCTTTTACTTGACACTAACAAAATTGTGAAGACTTGTGAGGTTTCTTTTGATGAAGCTAGCCCAAGTACTAGCTCAAATATTGAAGGTACGGATGCATATCTGCAAGGGGAGAACATTTTCATTGAAGATGAGGAAGAAGTGTAGCTGCTGCCCGAAAATTCTGCAGCTAATGACATTGTTCGACCCCGAATGTTGATTCACAACCAGCACCGACGACCACCATTGCTGGTCCAGATCGTTCTCAAGTCACAAGCTCATCGATTTGTGATGAACATAAAGAAAAAGAAGCTTTGTGAAGTGTGTACTCCCCTCTGGATTCCCACAAGTCATCCTCCACAACAAATCATTGGAAGCTTGCATGAATGAGTCACACAGTCCAGGTTTTGCGATCCAAACTCTCACGCTCATTCTACTTTTGTTGCTTCTTTTGAACCCAAAGATATACACACACACTCACTAATGAATCTTTTATTATTGCCATGCAAGAAGAGTTAGAAAATTTTGAAAGAAATAATGTTTGGAAACTTGTACCTCCACCTCAAGGTCACACTTTAATTGGAACTAAATGGGTGTTTAAAAATAAACAAAGTGAGGATGGGGTTGTGGTTAGGAATAAGGCTAGGTTGGTTGCTCAAGATTTCACACAAGTTGAATGTCTAGATTTTGATGAAACTTTTGCTCCTGTTGCTAGATTAGAAGTCATAAGAATTTTGTTAGCTTTTGCTGCATCAAAACGTTTCAAGTTATATCAAATGGATGTTAAAAGTGCTTTTCTTAATGGCTACATAGATGAGGAGGTTTATGTCAAGCAACCGCCAGGATTTGAAAATCCAGATTTTCCTAATCATGTTTACAAACTTTCCAAAGCCTTGTACGGTCTCAAACAAGCCCCTAGAGCATGGTATGATAGGTTAAAAACATTCTTACTTGAAAAGGGGTTTGCCATGGGCAATGTTGATAATACTTTTTTGTGCTTAAGCATGGCAATGACTCATTATTCGTTCAAGTGTATGTGGATAATATTATCTTTGGTTGTGTTTCTCATGATCTTGTGTCCAAGTTTTTAGCTATGATGAGTTCAGAATTTGAGATGAGTATGATGGTTTAACTCATGTACTTTTTGGGGCTGCAAATAAAGCAAACCAAGGAAGGTACCTTTGTGCATCAAACAAAGTATACAAGAAACCCTCTTAAGCACTTCAACATGGACAAAAGCAAGCCTCTTTGGACACCAATGGGTACAATAACAACACATGAACTTGATGAAGATGGTGAACCGGTCGATCAAAAAGAATATAGAAGCATGATTGGATCACTCTTGTACCTCACAGCATCAAGATCGAACATACAATTCAGCGTATGTCTTTGTGCATGGTTTCAAGCTTCTCCACGTGCTTCACATCATCAAACCGTCAAAAGAATTCTCAGGTACTTACATGGAACTCAAGAATTTTGCATTTTCCTTCCTTCTTCCTCAACCATTACTTTGAAAGCCTTTTCGGATGTTGATTTTGGGGTTGTAGGATTGATAGGAAAAGTACTTCAGGTGCTTGTCATTTTCTTGGTAATTCACATGTTGCTTGGTCCTCTAGAAAACAAAACGCAGTTGCACAATCTTCAACCAATTCTGAATATGTAGCTGCTGCTAGCACTTGCTCACAAATTCTTTGGATTGTTCAAACAATTAAGGACTATGGGGTTGATCTAGATAGTGTTCCACTGTTTTGTGATAACACTAGTGTCATTTGCATTGCTAAAAAACCCTGTACAACATTTGAGAACAAAACACATTGACATTAGGTATCACTTTCTCCGTGATAATGTTGAAAAAGGAAACATTGTGCTTCACCATGTAGATACCAGACAACAATTGGCTGACATTTTTACAAAACATTTGGATTTCACTCGTTTTTGTTTCATTCGTAGTGAAACAGGAGTTATACATCCTCATGGCTTAAATTGAGGGGGAGTTTTGAATATTGGGAAGTCTATGTGTGAATATGAAATCAAAATAATATGAGCATAGTTTTTCATACATATATGACTTTGTGATTCCATTTACATGGTGAAATTTCTTATAACATTACTCATGTTATACATTTTGTAGTTTTTGCCATGACTAGTATGTGGAATAATTACATACACTAAATCTGTTCATGATCGAACTTTCTTGCTTTTTTGAACTTGTTCCATACGCACAAGTGCTTTTAATAATGAAAAATTAATCAATCAACTATCCACATGTTGAGCTTTATGATCAAATGAAAAATTGAGAAAAGATCAAGAGAATATGCATGCATCACACTTCTTCTTTTGAGATGGCTTATGGTTCCACTTAGATATGAACTTGGAAGAAGTTGTGTATGACTAAAACAATGTTCTTAAGCTTCTTATTGTCAAATGACATAGGCTTGGCTTGGTTGGTTAGAATAAGGCAGATACGACATATAATATCTTGCAATTGTTATATGATCAAAATTTGAGCTTTAAATGATATTGAAAAACGAAAAATACATCAACAAGTGTCATGCTTTCATGTTTTGAAATAGTTAAGTTTGTGAGACCATGACTTGCTTAAATTGAAAATTACATTTGATCTCTAGCATGGCTTACACTACTTTATGTATCCCATTGTTGTGATAGTGTAAGTTACTTGATAATATGACTTGGATAAGGTTTGTTATATATATATATATATATATATATATATATGTGTGTGTGTGTGTGTGTGTGTGTGTGTGTGTGTGTGTGTGTGTGTGTGTGTGTGTGTGTGTGTGTGTGTGTGTGTGTGTGTGTGTTATAATGTGCATAAAAATTTAAAATTTCTCTTTTGTAGCATGCTGAATACATTGTAAAGGGGGAGAAGTATGTAAAGGGGGAGAAATTTATTTCTATCTCATTTGATTTTCAAAAAGGGGGAGAATTTTGTTTTCAAAACTTTTCATGTGAATAAGCCAATCTTCGTATTTTAAGTGGTGTTGCCAATGCATTAATCAAGGGGGAGATTGTGAGACCTATGTGTGCTGAATACATTGGCTATGGAAATAACAGTTTTGAATATCACCAAAACACCTTTTTCATCAAGGTCCGACTCTGGGTCTGAGCTTCTGCAAGGTCCGACAATAGGTCCGACTTGTTTTGGGTAGCTCCAGCAAGGTCCGACGTAAGGTCCGACTTACTTTGTCTACGTTCGTATAGCTTTGGTAAGCTCTGGCACTAGGTCCAACTAGCTTTGATAAGCTCCGATGCTAGGTCCGACTAGCTTTGATAAGCTCTGGCGCTAGGCACAATTAAGCTTTAGTATCCTCCAGTGCTAGGTCCAACTAGGTTTGGTAAGCTCTGGTTCGAGGTCCGGTTAGCTTTGGTAAGGTTCGGAGCTTGATCGCAGTGGTTCTGCTTTTTCTTTGAATTGATTCAAACATGCTTTACATCTATGGAAAGTTTGCTTAGTATTCTTTTAATAAGTTTTTGGTGTGATTTGGTGGTTATGGTTGATATCTTTTTTCTATGGTTTGCAACATGCTTATGTGAGGTGCTCACGTAAGGTGTTGTGGTTTCGGAACTAACGAGAGTCAAGTTGTGGACTTGTGCTCGGAAGTATTGGTTGTTTGTTCATGTTCAGGTGTTGCTTGAGTTCAAGACATGGCTAGTGACGGGATCCATTTAACTAGTCTTACAGAGATGATGAGGTTCAACAACCAAGTTTGGGAGGAACTGTGGTTGAGTTGATCGGGAGGTTGTGCAGCATGTTTGAATCAAGAACAATGCATATGAAGGTATCATGGATGTCGTTGGAAGATGTTTACACGTATGCAAGGGGTGCATGGACGTGGCTTCATAATTCAGTGGCGTGATGAAGATATGTGGACGTAAAGAATTGGTCAGAAAGGTCCAACCTACTAGGTTATGGACTCACACTGCGGCTGGTTCGGAATTGACTCAAATATGGAAAGATTTGAGTTTGTTATGGTAGGATTTTATGTGGGTCATAAAGTTGAGTTTTTTTAGGAATGTGGGATACGTTTGTAAGGTGTTTGGAAGTCTTAAGACTGCTTCTATCTGCGTATAGAAGAGTCTTGAGCAGTTATGGAAAGTTTCAATTCGTGAACTGGGTAGGATTAGAGTCTTAGTTAGGATTGGGTTGGCCTCATGGCTAGTTATATAAGCAAGGGAGGCCCGAGCTCGTGGGAGACGACTTTGGAGCTGTTTCCCTTGTGGTTTGATCAATAAAATTTGTAGTTTAAAGGAACTTTTGTGCCTTGTTCCTCCGACTTGCTTTACACAAGCTTTTCTTGTCGAGTTTCTACACAGCACTCCCTTGATTTGGTGGTTTTATCATAACTCGAGTTTTACAGATCCAATTGACGTGATTCTTTTTGGGTTGTCTTCACAACTTGATTATCTATCATCTGCGAAAATTTCACGGTCATTAGATTTGTGGCTTTGGATATACACGAGTTTCATTGCAGTGTTGCAGATCTGGTTTTCCTCGGGTAGAATAGATTGACCTTCGTTTAAGCTTTCGATCGTAACTTGAGTTTTTCTTGATGGATTTTTGTGATTCTTTTTGTGACGTATTCGTAACTTGGTTCTTCACAATCTATACTGGTTCTGTCACAATTGATCATATTTATATTAATCGTACACACGATTTCTTTAGCAGATCTATTTTCTACCGAGGGGTTTTCATTGCTTCCGCTGAAAAAAATTTAAATCTACCATTCACCCCCCCTCTGGTAGCTTCGCACGTGCTCTTCAATCCTGCACAAGGCCATTGTGGTTGAGAATAAGATTCATGAGATGGAGCTAGACTACAAGAGGAAGATGCCATACCAGAGACAGCCGCAAGGAAGCAATGTCCGTCTTTGCTATGCACCGCATGCTACACCCTATTACAACCTGTCTGATGCTGCATACCGTCCTGCTTATCCACCGCGATCGCAACAGCCTATGCGGCCTCGCCCACCCATGCAAGCATGTCGTCTACCTATGCAGCCCGCGCCACGCCCAAATATGTCTTCTTATGCTCAAAACCAGCCTCGCCCTAACTTTGCCGGCGCCACTAGTGGAAAGACTTGCTATGCTTGTGGTTAAGAGGGACATTTTGCAAATCAATGCCCATGGTCAGGTCAAGGACAAATGAACAATGTATCAAGACAGAATCCTAGGTCAAAAGGAAGAACAGCTCAAGGCAACCGAGGACCACAAAACTTCGCTCATGGCAAAGTGAACCATGTATCGAAAAAAGAGGATCATCAAGCTGAAGATGTTGTGATTGGTATGTTTCTCGCAAACTCCAACTCCACTACTATATATTTGATTCTGGATCATCCCATTCATTCATCTCATCAAAGTATGTTGCAAAGCACAACATGCCCATATCATACCTAAAGTTTACTTTATTGGTTAAATCTCCTGTAGGGGAGATGAGGACAAATGTACTATGTCCAAAAGTAAGTATTTCCATAAGGGGGGTAGATTTCCTCGCCAACCTCATAGTTCTGAATTCACAAGGCTTGGACATCCTACTTGGAATTTGCTAAGGAAGCATAATGGAGTAATTCAGTGTGACACTCGAACAGTGCAATTGACAAATGAGGAAGGAATCAGTATAGAGTTCAAGGCAGCTCAGTCGACAACTGAGAAGGCAATGGTAAATCATGCAGAAGGAGTAACTTTGGAGGAAATTTCAGTTGTCCGTGAATACCCATATGTGTTTCCTAAGGAATTGCTAGGTATGCCACCCGATCGTGACATCGAGTTCATCACTTATTTAATACCTTGAAGTGCACCTATAGCAAAGAGGCCATATAGGATGCCTCCTAAGGAATTAGCACAGCTCAAGAAGCAGATTCAAGAGTATTTAGAGAAGGGTTTTATACGCCCAAGCTCGTCGCCATGGGGAGCCCCAGTGCTTTTCGTAGATAAGAAGGATGGATCCCAAAGAATGTGTGCGTATTATCGGTCCCTCAACGAGGTGACAATTAAGAATAAGTATACACTGCCCTGTATAGAGGATTTATTCGACCAGATGAAGGGAGCCAGCATATTCTCTAAGATTAATCTTCAATCGAGATATTTCCAAATGAAGATTAGATCGTCAGACATATCCAAAATGGCTTTCAGAACACGGTATGGATCCTATGAGTCTACCGTCATGTCATTTGGATTGACTAATGCACCTGCATACTTTATGTACCTCATAAATAAGGTTTTCATGGAATAATTGGACAAGTTCGTGGTAGTGTTCATTGATGACATCATGATCTGCTCGAAGAGTTAAGAGGAGCAGGAGGAGCATATAAGGCTAACATTGCAAAAATTGCGAGAACACCAGTTTTATGCCAAGTTCAACAAGTGCCAATTCTGGTTGGGGGAGATTTCATTTCTAGGGTGTGTCATCTCGGGAGGAGGAGTGACAGTTGACCTAGGAAAGGTTAGAGATGTGTTAAAGTGGGAACCGTCACAAAGTGTAAAGGAAATCAGGAGTTTTCTTGGAATGGCTAAATATTACTGTCGGTTCATCAAGGACTTCTCAACGATAGCGAAGCTCATGACTGAACTATTGATGAAGGAGAAGCCTTTCAAGTGGACTCAAGACTGTCAAGATAGTTTTTAGGAATTAAAGAAGAGATTGATGACTGCACCAGTATTGACGTTGCCAGACGTAAGCAAGAGTTTTGACATTTATTGTGATGCTTCAAGGCAAGGACTTGGTTGTGTATTGATGCAAGAAGGTCGAGTAGTAGCCTATGCATCCAGGAAATTGAAGAAACACGAGCAGAATTATCCTACGCATGATCTTGAACTTGCAGCCGTAGTGCATGCATTAAAGATTTGGAGACATTACATTCTTGGTCATAGATGTGAGGTCTATAGAGATCATAAGAGTCTCAAGTACATATTCACACAGAAGGATCTAAATTTCGGGCAATGAAGATGGTTGGAACTCATTAAGGGCTATGATGTGGGAATCAACTATCATCCAGGGAAAGCCAACGTAGTGGCTGATGTCTTGAGTCGAAAGGGAGCAAGCCACCAGCTTACCGTCAGGGAGTTGCCACCCGAGCTATGCAAGGTGTTTGAACGGTTGAATCTTGGATTTGTGAATGAGATGGGAGCAATGAAAGTGAATCCAACTCTGGAACAAGAGATTCGAGAAGGTCAAATGAAGGACAAGGAAATCCCAGAAATCAAGGAAATGACCCGAGAAGGGAGAGAATTCAGATTTGATGAGATGACCATGGTACTCTATGGTTTGGAAAATGGATTGTTGTGGCTAATGAGAAGTGTCTCTGGTAGTTGATATTAAAGGAGGCACATGACTCACTTTACTCTATCCATCCCGGTTGTACAAAGATGTACAAGGACCTGAAAACATGATACTGGTGGGATGATATGAAAAGGGACATAGCAGAATATCTTGCACTATGTGATGTATGCCAATGGGTCAAAGCTGAACATCAAAGGCCAGCTAGATTATTACAGCCATTGCAGATTCCAGAATGGAAGTGGGAAGAGGTTGGTATGGATTTCATAGTTGGTTTGCGTTGCACTTCAGCGGGACATGATTTAATATGGGTTATTGTGGATCGTTTGATGAAATCAACGCATTTTATTCCTGTCAAGACTGCTTATAGTGGAGCCAAGTTGGCAGAACTGTATATGGGAACAATAGTGTGTTTACATAGAGTGCACAAGAAAATAGTGACCGATGGAGGTTCTCAGTTGACTTTGAGGTTCTGGCAAAAGCCGCACGAATCAATGGGAACTCAATTGAATTTTAGTTCTGCATATCATCCTAAAACGAATGGACGGACTGAGAGAACAAATCAGATATTGGAGGATATGCTAAGGGCTTCTGCGCTAAAGTATGGAGGATGCTGGGACAAAAGTCTGCCATATGCTGAATTTTCCTACAATAACAGCTAACAAGCAAGCCTGAAAATGTCGCTGTATGAAGCATTGTATGGGAGAAGGTGCATAACACCCTTGTTTTGGAATGAGACAGGGGAAACTCAAGTATTTGGACCTGATGTGATCCAAAAGGACGAAAAGCAAGTGCAGACCATTCGCGAGAATTTGAGAGCTGCTCAGTCAAGACAGAAGGGTTATACAGATAATAGACGAAGGAACATAGCTTTTGAAGTGGGAGACTTTGTATATATTAAAGTATCACCTATGCGAGGTCACAAGCCGATTTAACGTCAAAGGCAAGTTGCACCTCGCTATATTGCACCATTCAATATTTTGGACAAACAGGGAGAAGTAGCATATAAGTTAGAGATGCAACACATCTTTTGGATGTTCATGACGTGTTTCATGTTTCTCAGCATGAGAAGTGTTTAGGGTACTGGAAGAGCAAGTACCGATGGAAGAATTGGAGCTTGAGGAAGATTTGACCTATGTCGAGCAACCTGTCAAAATTTTGGACACCAAGGAGAGGGTCACAAAATTCGATGGTGCAAAGTGCAATGGAAGCACCATATAGAATAGAAAGCAACTTGGGAGCAAGAAGATGCTCTCAAGGAGGCATTTCCCTATCTCTTTCCTTTCGCGTCGAATCTCGAGGGCGAGATTCATTTTAAGGGGGGTAGGTTTGTAACACCCTCATTTTCATGCACAATGCATTGCATACATCCTCATACATATTTAACATTAAGCCAAGTAAAAAGTTACAAGATTAAAATGAATTTAGGGCTAAACTAGAAATTTTAGTCTGTCGGGGTGAGGACTTGTCCGACCTCTAAATGGCACTAGTCCAATATCCCTTTCCTCAGTTCAAAAAATTAAGTTTCTTCATATGTGTGGAATTGTCCGGCCATAACCCTGTTCTAGTCCAGTGTCCCCATTTTCATTCAGGAAAATTCAGTTTCTTCAGAGTCCGAACTTGTTCGGTACAATTTGCGGACTAGTCCGGTTGGGCCTTTGATGATCACCGGACTTGTCCGATCAGAAAAGTTCGATTTTTATTCTGCTGCCAAACGGACTAGTCCGGTCCCTACTGTGGACTACTCCGGCCTTTGGAAAACAACTCGGATTATTCTAATTCTCCACAATTTTTTTATGAGTAATTGCCTTAATTGGGCCCAAGAACATCGTGCCCAACCTCAGAGGAGCCCAAATGGACCCCACCATGACCCCTACTCATCTCCTACCGAATTTTACTTGGAATTCACCCCAAAACCTTAACTCTCCACCTCTATATAAACAACCCAATGCCCTCACCTCTCCACCCCAATTGAAAAGCCCTTGCTACTACCTTTGCTTGTTGCCGACGTCAAGAAGGAGTTCAGGAGCAAGGAGGAAGAGAGACCTGCAGGAAGAATGAGTTCAGGAGCTCGAAATAGAAGGAATTGCCGTAGAAAGTGCTTTCGAGGACCTGCAGAACCAGAGTTTTGAAGTCTTTGAACCAAATCAAGCTCAGGAGCAAGGCAAGTGTCCTTGAACATATTGATCATGTTTTTAAGGTTTTATTTGCAAAATTGCATCCTTGTGTTGAAATTGATGGGAAAACCCAATTGTAGGAGTTTACTAGTTTTGTATGACCACCCTTGTCCCTAGAACACATTGTAGAGAGTCGAGAAGGGTATTTTACACTTTTTGCTTCGCAATGCTCAATTGGGTTTGGGAATCAACTATAATTCTTAATTATGAACCTTTGAACACAATAATGATGAGAATTGATAATAATGACCATTTAGCAACATGGTACCTAGGGATCTAAGCAAGTCGATTATGTGGAATGGGTTGGACTGTTTGGGTGGTTTTGCTTGCTTTAGATCTAAGGACCGATTCGTTGAGCGACCATCCAGGATTTACAGTGCCACCACACGGCCAAGTATGGGTGCGGTTTAGCTAACTAATTAGTGTTTTTCCAGTACTATTTGGACCATTAAGAATGCTCAGAGAAGGGTAGTTGAGATTGGGTTTGTAGAAAAGGGTGGGACTACTCCGGGATCCGAATGGCTCAGGAGGGGGCACTTGGTTGGATTTGCTCAGTTGGAGACATCACCACTGGTGAAACCACAATGGGGTCTAAATAGGCTAGTAATCACTTTGTAAAGGCTATTGTGTGATCTCTTGGCCACACACCTAAGAAAGTGTGAGATGGCACAATTGAGATTCTATAGTCATCGAAAGGTGATGAAAATCATGAACTTCTGGGTAAAGTGGTACAACCTCTGCAGAGTTTGTCTAAAACTATCATGATAGATGTGCTCCCAAACATGAACAACCTGGACCCTCACATGATTAGAGTTAAGGACCTTGAACAAGGTTTCATGGCTGGAATTGGATTGGGAATTGGTAATGGTTTATTAATTGACTTTGGTATATGAAATTGATGAAAATGAGCAGTTATGAGTTGGATATGGATTATTATTGCAGGTATTGCTTATTTGAGTTGAAATTGATGTTATTTGGGTTATTTTGGGAAGGACCACACTTAATAATGATATAATTGCATTTTCAACTGTTCTGAATGTAGTTTTATGCAATTATCCAATTGTTTATTATCATTCCTTGTTTAAGCTACATGTCATACATTCCCACACTTGTTGAGTACGACATGTGCTCAACCTTGCTATTCCCTCAACAAATTCAGACGCAGGCGACAATGTGGAGTACCAGGAGGTCTTTGAGGAGTTCCAGGCGTGTGCTTTGCCATCAAACTTGCCTGTGGAGTTTGGAGTCTTTAGTGCTTAGTGTTTTCCGCTGCAGTTTCTTAGAGCTTTTATTCAATACTATTATGTTTGTAATAAAGTACTATTATTAGTGTTATTATTCAAGACATGGTTATAACTGTTTATCATTTGTGGATCACTTGTGTATGTGTGTTAAACATCCTGGGCACACATATGCATTACGCTTGGTTCATTTTTGGAACCAGATGTCACAGGCGCCGGGTGATCTGGGGTCCCCGATGACGCACAAGAACCTCAATGGGCCCCATGGTTGCAGGGTCGCCGAGGTCACCAGCTCTGAGGTGTTGGGCTCGGCTTCTTCGTTAAGCACCACGGGCCTAGCGGTTGGTCGCACTAATCTCATGCCAAAGACACCTTCAAGAATCAGGACCCCGGTGGACGCCATAGTTGACAAGGTGTCGGCGATGGAGTTGTCAGCGCGCGACACGTGGCTGAGGTCCAAAACCTCAAAATCAGTTTGAACTTCTTGACGTGCAGCAGGTACGCTGCGAGCTGAGGGTCGTTGTAGCAGCATTCTCCCTGGACTTGCTTGATGATCAGCTGGGATCTACCTTGACCAGCATCTGCTGGACACCGAGATCATGTGCAGCTGTTAGTCCAAAGATGAGGGCTTAATACTCCGCCATGTTGTTGATCCCCTTGAAGTCAAGGTGCACCACGTACTTGGACTGCTCCCCAGATAGTGAGGTAAGCAGTACCCTTGCTCCGGCCCCTTGCTTCCGCGATGAACCATCGAAGAAGAGTGTCCAATGGGGTCCTGATGAGGACATCACTTCTATGGATACAAACAACACTCCATTGAACATAGAAGATGCAATCAATAGAGTTCATACACAACAATTAATTTCAGAGGTGAGCTCGTTCTTATATATTTCCTTATATGTTTTTGAGCATAGATTGCTACTTAATGATTTAATCGTGATTAGGATCCATGGAGAGGTTCAAGGAATACTTGTAGGAAGTATTAGGGATGTGGAAGACCAGAGAATTCGTTCAAAGAAGATGGAAACCGAACCAAACTCAAAATCGTATCCAACTTGGAGTCCAGGAGTAGTACGCACTAAAATGGACGCCTAGGACGCATACGAACTCCGTTTTGGACGTTCTACATATGCACAGAAAGGGGAGAGGACAAAATTTCCAATGGCACTGGTCCCATGTCAAAATTCCTTCGGGGTGGACGAGAATCGTCAAAACAAAATTGAGTTTAGAATCTGTCAGGGTGCTGCGCCACCGTATTGGGCCATTGGGCCTTGTATCAAGTCTAAGTCCATTATTTTCGTGTGTTAGGGTTAGGTCACGACCCCACCACCCCTTGGACGTCCTCCCACCTATATATACTCCATGGTAACCGCCATGAACAATTGGGTTTCGCTTAGATTAATCTGTTATACACAGTTTCACCGTTCATTGGTTTGTGACACCCCAACTTAGCAATTCAGATTGCTTCTACCTTGTTCTTGCTTGTGTTCTCGGTTGCACTTGTATGGATTAACCTTCTTGGTGAGGTCAATCGTGTGCATCACGGTTGATAACCAACGGAGCGGTGGTGTAGTGATTGCAAGGGTTGTTTGTGTTCTACTCAAGAGCCTCGGATCATCAATGTCGAGATCTCCACATCAATCGACTTATCCATTACCTTTCGGAAGATCGGGACTCATCTTTTTCCTATCGATTGGTATCAGATTTCCAGGTTGCCCGTTAGGTAATTCATATATCCATTACACTAGTTTTGTTTTTCATATCTAGAGTCCACAAAAAGCCACAAAAAAACTTGCAGTTTAGTAGATCTGTTCATTACTCTATCCAAACCACCATTGAGCCTTTGCAACTTTCGTTTTCAGTTTAGTTTTGTTGAGTTTGTGTCCATTGTTGAGTCATATTGCTGGTTTAGAAAGTGTTTTTGGTCTTAGCTTGAGTTTTGCATTGTGTTGATTCATCCTTTTGAATCACGTCATCACGTCCAGATTAGATTCATCTCTATCCAGTTCACTATTTTCATCATATCTCACTCATACGAACTCGGATTTGTGAGTTCTTGTTCTTTCTGGAAATCTTAAGAAGTTCTCTACAACTTCCGTATTCATAGGGTACCCAGTAAACAGAGATATCATGGACAAAAGTGCATTAGATCTGAATCTATTCTCGACCTATAATTTCTAAACAGTTTGTATTTCGGTGACAATATCTCCTATTGTTCTTGTCCAAAATAGGTCTTCCATATATTGAAATTAAATAGGAGAGATATATATACAATCTTTTTGTTGCAAGTTTTTATATTTAGAGCCTTTAAGTGTGCCTATTTGTCCTTGGAAAATTAAGCAGAAAATCTGCGACAGACACACGAGATATCTTTGAATGGTTTTTATTGTGTTCTCCTTTTGCAGCACATTTTGAGAAAAGAAAGACAAAAGAAAAAGGCAAGTGAAAAATAAGATACAAAATCCACACAAAAAATAGGAGAAAAAAACAAAAAAAAAACAGAAGTGCTTGCATCCTTTGTATCATCTAGTTTTGTCTCATGTTTTGCTTGCATGAACTACTAGGAACACATTTAGGCCAGCAACATTGACAAGTACTTTGGACACTTATTCAACTTTACTATCTGATTTCATTGTTGCTAATCCTTGCTACATATAAAGTTCCTTCCAAGCTACACTTTACTCTTAAGAAGAATCGATACACCTTTGCAATCATCCCACGCTTCATTGGTTTCTTCATACCGGCAACCGTTTGCCACCTGCAGTGTCGGTAAGAACACTTGTAAGAGCATGGTAAGATGCTTAAGAGTGTGTGATTCCACTTCCACATTGCCATTATCCTCTGTAGTTGATAGGGGTAACATATTTTTTTGTTGTCTTCTGTTTGCTACTGACAATGTCAGGTAAAAGCAAGAATCATGCATTATATGCTGAGATGATTGACATGATGAAGAGGATGATGGAGTTGCTCACTAAAAATCAAATATCATCTACGGTTGCACATGATGTTCAGACCACCTTTACAACTCCTTCAACAATAAGTAATTACATTCTCCCATCTTTTCCTTCTTTTGATAGTCTTGGTTATGATGAATATATTGCTTGGGAAATAGAGTTGGATAAAAATTTTGGACCATGTCATATGTGTGAGAGGAGAAAGATTAGAAATGTTGCAAGTGCATTAGTAGGTTGTGCATTGACTTGGTGGAACAACTCAAGTGATTTAGAAAAACCTGGAACATGAAAAGATATGAAAATTCTTATGCGAGAAACATTTACTAGTGTATCCAATTGCAAAGATGAAATACATGAGCTTGAGAAGAATTTTGTTGTTGTACCTCCTCCTATGCCTAACCTTTTGCCAGAACAAGAACCAATAATTGTAGAAAATCCAAAAGCGAATGAGGTGTTCAACAACTCCTGTGAAAATTCAGATCTATCAATTCATATTTCACCCACAATTACTGCTGAAAATGAGAATAAAGGTAACGAATATCACAACACACTTGTTGAAGGTGAGAAGTTTTTGGATGTTCTGAATTTTTTCACCAATCATGCTATTGTCGAGGAGCGACTAGTGGAATCTTTTATTGATACACCATTGCCACATGTTGATTTTCCTGCTGATCCTTCTGTTAAAAATGAGTTGTGTGCTAATAATTATATTGTACCTATGCTAGAAAAACTGAATGAATTTGATACTTTTTCACCCACGTGTGCTGAAATTAAGCATTTGATTCCAATTACATGTGAAAGGCATGAGCTGAAATTGTTGTCTTCTCTAAATACTTTGGGTTATATTGAATTTGACACTCTCTGTGATCTAGATATTGTAGAGGGAAGAATATTTTCTAAAACTGAATTACCTTTGTTGGCAAAAAATAGTTTTCATGCTATAGGGAAATATGAACATAGTGGTATGTTTATGGTGCATAAAGTTTACATATGTTCAAATGTGCAAGCTCCTTTTGTGCTGCAACAACATGGTGAAATGAATGGATGCACTAACACTAATAATGTATTGTCAAGTTTTTGTAGCATTTTTTTCTTGCAGCAAGGACAATATTTAAAAGAGGAGCATTGTTTATTGCTGTTGTGCAATATGGACAACGCTCATTCTACACCAAAAGCAAGCCTCTTTGCTGGACATACGAGCAAGCCGAGGACAGCTTGTTATAAAGAAGGGGAGAATGATGAGATCATGCACATTATCATTGCACAAATAAACATGGAACAATGTTTATTTTTTTGGGATCCTGGCTCAAGTGAATGTGCACTCTTATTTGATGGACAAGATCAAGATGGCGCACTATGTCGTCTACCACCTTGGCCTCCTCCATTCATGCATACAAAAAGATTTGATGGCGTTGCACATTTAGAACAACACATAAGAGAACATGAACTTGAGTCGAGGATGACTCCAATTCAAGAAGGGGGGGGGATGATGATGACATCACTTCTATGGATACAAACAACACTCCATTGAACATACAAGATGCAATCAATAGAGTTCATACACAACAATTAATTTTAGAGGTGAGCTCGTTCTTATATATTTCCTTATATGTTTTTGAGCATAGATTGCTACTTAATGATTTAATCATGATTAGGATCCATGGAGAGGTTCAAGGATTACTTGGAGAAAGTATTAGGGACGTGGAAGACCAGAGAATTCGTTCAAAGAAGATGGAAACCGAACCAAACTCAAAATCGTATCCAACTCGGATTCCAGGAGCAGTACGCACTAAAACGGACGTCTAGGACGCATACGAACTTAGTTTTGTACGTTCTACATATGCACGGAAAGGGGAGAGGATAAACTTTCCAATGACACTGGTCCCAAGTCAAAATTCGTTCAGAGTAGACGGGAATCGACGAAACAAAATTGAGTTCAGAATCTGTCAGGGTGCTGCGCTACCGTATTGGGCCATTGGGCCTTGTATCAAGTCTAAGTCCATTATTTTCGTGTGTTAAGGTTAGGTCACGACCCCAACACCTCTTGGACGTCCTCTCACTTATATATACTCCATATTAGCCGCCATGAACAATTGGGTTTTGCTTAGATTAATCTGTTATACACAGTTTTGCCGTTCATTGGTTTGTGAGACGCCAACTTAGCAATTCAGATTGCTTCTACCTTGTTCTTGCTTGTGTTATCGGTTACACTTGCATGGATTAGCCTTCTTGGCGAGGTCAATCGTGTGTAGCACGGTTGATAACCAACAGAGCGGTGGTGTAGTGATTGCAGGGGTTGTTCGTGTTCTACTCGAGAGCCTCGGATCATCAACATCGAGATCTCCACATCAATTGACTTATCCATTACCTTTCGGAAGATCGGGACTCATATTTTTCCTATCGATAATGTGCATGATCTCATCAGGTCCGATGAGCACTGGAGCCCTGGGCTCCAGCTCGTTGACTTCTAGGCCCACTGGGTGTGGGGACCATAGTCCACACATCCGAGGATCTCATTGGGTGGTGCCGTGCGATGCGGCACCTAACAGCACACACGAAAAGGATACCAAAACATATAAAGTTTTCATTTCATAATAAGAAGAGTTTACAAAAGAGTGTACCACAGAAGTACACACGCAGCGGAAAATACATACTCATAATCTCACTTAACTAAGCAGGAGAGAAAACGTCCATGCCCTAGGACGATTCTCACTAGCAACACGAAGAACATTCAGCAGCGGCGTGGTTCATATGAGATTTTATCTCGACACCTCGAGTCTCATGTATAACCTGAACAGCAGAAATAAAACTAATACCTGCAAAAATCGTTAAAGCGCAAACGTGAGTATAAGGCTCAGCAAGACTTAACTGTCTCACTAGACATATGCAGGGGACACTAAACATAGGTAAGGTGAAGCATAAATGACTCGCCTACAAGTGGATCCTTATAATCAAGTTTTAAGTAGCAAATGACATTCTCCAAGCACAACACATCATGGGCTCCACAATCAAACAAGAAACGCTTTACCGATGATATGACATGCTCAGAGCACATAATGCTATTATAGCTAAAGTATGGGGAAATTGTAAACTTTTAATTGTACTATCTCTAAATCATACAAGGTTGCAAAGTAATTATAATTCAATACAATATGATTTTCTGGCTTCTTTAGTATTTACTACGTCACGACTGCGACAGACAAATGGTACTCTATTACCGTGAGGGACGGTGATTGCAATCAGGACACACCCGGACAACACGACGCATACGCCGTTCGGAAGTGTCAGCGAGCACACCTGTACCTACATAACACTTCAGTACTAGGCGTATATGGCCACCTTTCACAAGAAACTCGGACGCCGAGCCCGTCTCACCTCCGCGAACAGAAGGTCTCCGCACGGAACACCTCATGTGTCCGCCGACCGATTTACACCTTACTGTCCTCAACCCACCCCTATCGATGGTGAGTTAATGGGCCTCGCACCCCAGTTATCAAGTTATATCAGTTTATTGGATTCCATATGTCCATTATATTGCCGGTATAATTCAAGCTTGTCTGAAGGGGCCGCATACAGACGGGCCTTAATCGACACAAGCAGAGCTATGCGACCGAGACTCAATTCTCTCCGCTTCCTATCCATTCCCTGCCCGGCCTCCATTTCATTATATTATGCCATTTTCTATCTAACCAATCCTATGAGATATGTCCTACATCTTTTGCGAGTAGATTCCAACTACTCGACTTCTACCGGATTTCCTATGCATTAGCAAAGCAGTTACTACAGGTCAAACTGTAACTCGTCCCAACCAATCCCTGGGAATTTTGGCCATGCAAGTGGAGCATCAATCACCCTATACGTAATGCACACATCAAACTTATGATGTAAGGTGATAAAGACTGTAAAAACTCTGTAAAGCTTTTAAATGCAAACCGGGGCTTGCTTCAGTTTGCGACTCAAATAAATGTCAATTGTTAGGGCTTGGTCTTCCTCTGGAGAACCTGCCATGGAACTTCAGTGGGAACACCTTGGCCTTCTCCTCCAAGTGAAGCTCCTCGACGATCACCTACCATCACGTTTCCAATCGACATGATATGCATATAAGTAAGTAATATAAGGAAACACTAGAGTTAAGAAGATTGTGTACTCTTTAGGAACGACGAGATTGACTAAGAGGAACAGACATGCCTCTGTTGTGGGGATAAAAAAAGGATGACTCAAGGTGGCATAGTAGTGTCGAGATAAGCACTGAAAGGTGCAATGTAGTGACACATCGCGATTTAGCACTCAACACTTGGAGCTATGCCGCACAAAGAGTGATAAGGTAGAATAGTGAAGAAGCATTACTGGACCGTGTGATGTAAGGAAGACTAAGCGATCAAGATGGAGCATTAAAAGCTTAAGGCATGAGTGAACTGTGCAACAAGAGGTTGTGACTTAGAAGTTGACAAATGAAGTTACACAAACTCATTAAGGAGTAAACCTAATTACGTGACAAGTGTGGTCGTAGGGTTCTGATAAGGATGAACCAGGGTGAAACCCTAGCGACACTTGGGAGTGAAGTGAGGTCAACATTCTTTGGACTTAAGACGTCATAATGAGCCTTGTTAACCTGACGTGAGTACCGAGACAACATTGAAATGACTTTTTGGGTAAAGTAGTTTCTACGGCAAGCTTCTTGAGCATCGTTCAAGTGCCTACACGACGACACTAATGTAGCGTCTCCCGCAAGCTTGTCCAGGTGAGCTCGGTAAGCTCTTGGGACTTAAACACGATGCGAGACCTTGCCGTAAAGGCATGCTTTGCCATCTCGAGAAGATTGTCTTAGCGACGTCCACATCAACCCGAACTCGTCAACAGTGGTGAGCAGAATCTCGAACACCACCTCATGAGTCGGAGAGTTAGGGACTCGACTTAGTTGTCGAAAAAAGACTCGACGAACCTACCGTCGATGAAGAGGTACACCTAGGTAAGCAATTCTGCGAACGGAAAGGAAACGTCCTCGAGATGACTAAGAAATTCTTATCCAAGGTTCCACTTGGACTAGTTCTCCTCGTCGGTCGCAACGTTCTCGCAGTATTCTACCCTAGGTCATCGGTGGTCACCAATACACTCGGTTTGACCTAGAAGGCATTTCATCGAGCATCTAGGCTACACCTAGGACTCGACGAGTCTCGCCTCGACTAAACCCTAATTTGGTTAAATGACTGTCGACCGTTGTGTCGTGGTTGTGTTCTAGCATCATGTACATTACAGGCATCCTTCATCTTGATGCCAGGACACGATGATGGTTCGGAACATCACGACGACGTCATGTGGTCAACTACGTCGATGCGGCTCATGGTGGAGCATCATGAGCACGCACGGATATGCCAACGTGATACAAACGACAAAGGAGGTCAACTTAAGGACTCCTATAGGAATGATATCAATGCGAAAACTGGACGTACAACTTGACGACACATGTGTATCATTAGCGATCACGATGAACGGACTTCAGTGATATCAAACAAGGCATTTTAGGGCAAGGCTCACCTTGTAGGCATCTCGTGTCTTGGGTGTGTTCTTGATTTCGTCACTTCATCACCATTAAAAGGGTATCTTGGCACTTAGGCTTGTCGGTCGCAACATAATCCTACCCCTGCATCACAGACCAGTTCTAAACATCAACAAAGTTGGTGCTTTCCTCGTGAACATTTCTTCGAACACCTAGGTTGCAGTCACTAATCTAATCAATCTTGCACCATTCAAAACTAACCTTGGACCAATTTTCATCGCCGTTGCAGCATCAATGTGTTCCTGAATCATGTGCATCACATACATAACTTGCTTCTTTACTAGGACACTTCCACAGCTCAGAACGTCGTGATGACGCCATGAAGGTGATAGTATCGGGACAGCACAAGTCAAACCGACATGAGCACACACACGGGCTTGTTGATGGTGCATAGGTGGACTTGGAAAGCAGCGAGGGAGGACAACGAGCACCGCACTGACCATGGCGCTGGGCAGGTGGGCAGGGTGCAGCACAACTGACGTCGCTGTGGGCATAGCGCGCGTGGCGCTCGTAGCTGGCATGGACACAGGGAGCGTGCACGGTGTGGCTCGCGCTGTGAGGCGCGATGAGGAGCGACCAACATCGCGGCAGCGTGGAGAGGGACGAGCGGGGCATGGGAGAAACAAGACGGCAACCAGGGCATGTGGCTGATGGGGAAGAACGAGGGCAGCGGTGTTGTGCCAAGGTGTGCTGGCGGAGCTGGGCGCGGGCATGGGTGACCATCCGCGCGGCCAGAGTGGCGGTAGGGCGTCGGTGAGGTGGGCAGCACGAGCAGTGTGGCTGGGCGCGGAGAAGCACGACGCGCGGCGGTGATGGGGTGGCGCGCATGGCGGTGCTGGGCAGTGGATATGCGCGGCGGCCAGGAGGCAGGCGGACGGCAGCGCGGTGTTGAGCGGTGCCATGAGCGGTCGAGCGCGCGGCCAAGAGCGTGGTCGGCGAGCAGGGAGGCGACCAGACGCGGAGGAGGCGCACGGGGCAGCGGACCTGGAGGTGGCGGCGTGAGATGCCGTGGGGGCGGGGTAAACCAGCGGCCGGGAGGTGTTGGAACCGAGGCGGCAGTCACTGCGCGTCGGAGGAGGCGGCGAGGCGCTTGACGGCTCGGCGCTGCCCGGCGAGCGGCAGGTTGGCCAGGGGCACGCGCTGCAGGCGGCGGGGAGGAGCCGGGCGAGGCAGGGGCCGGCTGGGAGTGAAGCGCTAGGGCGAGCGGCGGCGGGACGCATGGCACGGCGAGGGAGGCGCGCGGTACGGGGGCACTGCGGCCGGAGGCAAGGCGAGCGCCCAGGCCGAGCGGCGCACGACGCTGAGGATAAGGACCGGTGCGACGTCGCGGTGGCCATCGCGGTGGCACATGCACGCGCCTGCGTGGAGGCAGGGGAGGAGGTGCCGACCTAACTGGTGGGGACCAACTGTGGGACCCACCTCCCTAACTCCTCTTTCCAAAATTAAAATAGGGCTAGCAAGCATGCTTCAAAAATAGTCAAATTTGGCCCAGTGACTAAATAAAATGTGGAGAATTTTATGGTGCAATCAGATTTCAAAACTGAGCAAGTTGAATTTGAACTCAGATTTGAATTCGAATTCAAGTGGTGATACTTGACTCAAGGAAATAAATAGTAGATTAGGTTCAAAAATCCTGAAACTTTGAAGTTACCCTTTTTGAACCATTAGGGACCTCAGGAAATATTTGGAGTTGATTTGGACAAGGTTATGCACAAAGTTTAAATTTGAAGTCAATGTTGATTAAATTCTCAGTACGTGTTCACTAAATGGGAAACGTGCTTCAAAAATTTTGAAACTTCACCGAGAGTCTAAATGGAATATTAGAAGGTCATGGAAAAATTTACGACATGAGATTTGAATAATTTTGGATGTCCCATTTTAGGGTTGGAATAATTCCTTTTTCTTTCCCCCTATTTTGTTTTCTTTTCTCCTTTAATTTTTCATTGAAAATGTGAATACTTGGAAATTAAGGATTTTACACCTTAAGTTCCAAATACATTTGCGTTTTTGTTCTTCTGAAAAACGGGCTTTTACAATCCTTCCCCCTTAAAGGAATCTCGTCCCGAGATTCTAACAAGTAGAATAACAGAAACGATGAGGGGACGATCCGTAAAAGAGGGTCATTGACTAAGGAAAATGACAATGACCTTAAAGACTTGGGTTCTACGAAATAATGATTATCTTCAGGCACCTTAAGAAATTCTAAAGTTTGCCTCAGGTGATTCCAGTCTTTAGGTGGATAACCTTGACAGGATGCTCGACGTGACAATATCACGTCGTAAAGCTCTCACGTCTGGTACTGATCCTTTATTGTTGTACTCTTACACTGACATGACATCTTGTCCTGTCCTAGTCTTGACTTGAAGAATCAGCACTTGTTCTCTGCTTCTCTAGGTCATCATGATAGTTTGCAACTATCTGTGCATTGTTTCTTGGTTGCTTGCTTGGTTTTGCATAGGTCCTTATAACTCGATGGGGTATTTCCCTTGACACGAGTTAAGATGGTTTACGAGGTTAAACAACAATCATTAATCTCGTTTGATGTTTAGTCAACCATAGGATTTCTTAGCTGTAGCATAAGAAATCCAAGGAACTCGACACTCTTATGTGGGCAAAACAGAAGGAATACCGAAGATATGGCGACTACAAGGTTTTTGGGTATATCAACGTCTTCAAACAATAGAAGCAGAAGATGAAGACCCTTTGCGGTGGCACACGAGGATTTAAAGATTCAGCATCCTCATATATTTCAACACAGCAAAGAACTCAATTATATGGTAACTACAAGGTTCTTGGAGTATCAAGGTTACCATATACCAACGCAAGATCTTAGATGGACCCAAAGAGTTTCACGAGGTTGACAATCGAATGGTATCCTCGCGAGGAAGGAGATTTCATGGATTTTACCAGGTTGATCATCGAACTGATGACTACTCGATCTCGAACGGTATAGTTGCAACAATCAAGGTACTTGAACTAAAACAAGTCAAGGATGGAAGTTCAAGTGTTTGTTTAGTTGCAAGGGGGGTTGAGTGATTGGTTTTCCAAAGTATTAATCAATGGAAAGAAGATCAATAATGTAAGAAGTCAAATGAATATGGTGAAATGATCGTAGTCATTAGACAACTTAGAATAGTTTGAATGGGGTACACAGTCTTGCTCTAAATTTTAGTATTATCATGCATTCCATCATTGGTGTTACATTGGTAATGACGCTTCATGATGCATCATATGTTGTATGGTGCAATGAATATGCATATGGTATGGTGCAAATGATGCATATGTATGGTGCAAATGATGCAGATGTATGGTGCAAATAGTGCACATGCATGGTGCAGTAGCTTTTATAGTTTGAGCAAGACTAAATGAACCACACCCACAAAACTCAAGTACCGTCTGATGATTTGCAAGGTTGGGACACCGTGGTCGTGAAAGACACTCAATGAGTAGCGTTACTTTCATGACTCAACCACAGTTAAGGAATTCATAACAGAACGATTGATAAGGAATGTGGGAAATATACCACGTTACCTCGACCTTTCGAAATCTTGTTCATGTTCTACTCAACTTGATGCTATCTTCATCAGGAGAAAAACAACTAACTATATGTCTCTAGTGATGCTTCACTTAACCTTCACTTTGATCTGTCAAGAGGAACTGATATCCTTAGTGATCACTTTAGTGAAGTTGAAGTCACACCTCTTCTTTGAGTAACTCAAGCTGGTGGTGGATGTTGGATCCTCTTGAAGATGTAATCTTACTTGATCGTCTTCTTGTTGACACGACTCGTTGTAACCAAGGTTGATGGTTGAATACCACCATTACTTGAGTGCTCGCCTTCCCCCTTAAAGTTCCAAACCAGGATGTTGAAGCGTACTCCAAACAATCCTCATGGAAAGACGAGGTGCAACTCGAGTAATTGCGACCTGCGTTCAACATCACAAGATGTGATGTGGCAAGCCACATAAATCAGACACTAGTATGCCTATCCAAGGGAAAAAGGCTTCAATGAGTTTAACACTCTAGTCAACTTGGTAAATACTTGAGTCCTAACTCTTGGTTGGTTACAACACTTCTCGAATTGAAATTGAGAATCGAATGCCTAACAAAAACCAAAAGGTTCAAACTGGCCAGGCTATGGTGACAAACGACCAGCCTGGATGCAAACTCGATTTTGATCCAGTTAATGGAAAAATCAGATCTCGAGGTGAATAACAAAGTTAAATTAAACTTCAAGACCTTTCCAAAAAGTATTGGTTTGCCTCTAGATCATCTCTAGTTTGCAAGTTATGCTATTTTAAAGTTAACAGCATTTTCTGCACTTACAGCAGAACCTGCTTAAAAAGTAGCACTTTCTATCTAAAGTTTTCAGGCTGTTCTGATGAAAATCTGGAAATATTATTATATACAAAGTTGTAGCCAATGTAATAATATTTCCATAATGTACTTACTTGTCTTCATATCAGTTCTGGTTCAAAATATATGAATTTTTGAAGTTGGGTAAAATTTCAGTATTCAGAATTGAATTCAGTTCAGATTGACCACTCTGCATTCAAACTTGATTTGGAATAGGTAGATGACCGATTCAGGTCTGGAGCCAATTGCAAAAATTGTAGCTGACTCTCTAAAGTTTCCAACGGTTACTCGCGCGACACCATTGGATCAAGGGTCTGCGAGTTATGGATTAAATTCCGAGGTGTACAGATTGCTGTCCAGTTTGGGTGTGCCTGTACAGTCTCTGCGATTATCCACATTTCACCCACTTAGAAAAGGATTCTGGTCTGGTGTTGAACAGAAAACATGTATAGGACTTCCAAATATTTCTAAAGAGTATTTACTTTACCTCTTAGCATTTCTGGTTGTGAAGATACGGCATTTTGCAAGTTGACAGTTTTTCTGAAAATTTGGACAGCATCTCCTTTGTTTAAGGCTGATTTTGTCCACAATTTTCAGATATACAAACATCAATATTTGCAAAAGTAATACATAGAAAACTTGTTGCATACATTCTCAGGATCCCAGAAATGTAAAATACAAAGCCATTCGATAAGTCTACTAGGAATTATAATTGAAACAGTAACTGAACAGGTAACGGTCCATATTCTGAACTGTTTCGACACCTTAAACGATACTTCAATTTAGACTTGGTTATTGCGAGTTTTAGCCTTCGTGTTGAATAGGAAGTTGATAGAGGACTCTTTAGTATTTCCATACATGTATAAACATGGATAGGTTGCATTTCTAGTTTAAGAGTTATAGCCGTTCAAAGTTCAGAATTTTTTTGACTGTTTCAGATAGCACCTATATACATGTACTATCTTCAACTCCAGTTTCTAATTAGTTTTAAACTGAATTTGGGGTAACATTGAATAACAAAGTTGTAGAATAGCTCTTCCCCTTTCCAGAAATGTATCATAATGGAAATAGAAGAGCTTCCTACAAGGAAATATGGCAAAAATTCAGATGCTGGTCCGTGTAGTTTCAGAACAGCAGCTGCGGTGTTAACGGTGCATTTTTATCACCATAAAAGCGTCTTTTGGCTTGGAGGTCAGTAGAAAAATTATAGAAGACTTCAGAAGCTTTCTAAAAAGTATTCAATTGCCTCCAAAGCCCTCCAGGTTGAAGATATATGGAATTTCAAAGTTAGGTCAATTCTGTTCGAAAACAGAACTCACCGGCTTCGAAACACAAGAATTTGGGCACAAACTCAAATTTTGAAACTTAGCTCAAAACTCAAGTCCGATGGCTAGAACTTAATTCACAACTAATAATTTTCTTTGGAACTAAATGGAATCTTAAAAGAGACTTGACGACCTTCTTATCCATAGCATATCACTATGGATCTTCATGCTTAACCAAAGTCTTACTCCGGCGAAGTCGAGCTAAACTCTCACCAGGATCAAAGGACTTTGGTTCACCTACCATTGAAAACATTTTTCCTTGTCCACAAGATATCAGCAACTGATACTTGGACTTAATATGAATATGAAGCCATTTCTTTCGTGGGGGATGGTCAAAGTATCAAATGTGATACTGACGGTACTACGTGCCTTACTAAAAGAAAAGTCTAACCCTGTATATCCGGATACGTCTAGAGGTGGTCCTAATATCGATCACTCGCAAACGCATTCTACACGGGTCGCTACCAGAGTTAGTGTACCCGCAGAAGACAAACAATCCCCTTTCACACCTTCACACCTCAAGGGCGGCACGAGGATACACGACAGGCAGTCACAATAAGATATAATCAAAAGTAAATGCATACGACTCTGGTGTGAGTCGTCCTCGAGCGAGGTCATGTCTCGAGGTACATGGCTGTAAATACGTCTGTACAGCAAAGACTCCCGTACGATCCGGCTTATACATGCTCGGGCATACGTGTTTCGCATGCTCCCATAGAACATGAATAGTTCTAGAGAGGCATACTATCGGGTTATACACCACCCGACGGGGGCTCCCACTAACTTTGAAGCACGCTGGGGTACCGCGTGTCATAGGTTCTAAGAAACATTGAAAGCTTCAGGGACTCCCATTAACTTCCCATGCCAAGCCACGGAAATTTTACATACCACTCCTCGTATGCTGAGCTTACCGAGATTGATCCGCTCTCGGTGGCGTACCTTACCTCTTACTTTGAAGACGGAGTGTCGTTACAGAAATAATATAACAAGTTAGTTCATCACCTTTATAACTTATACTAGTAATAGTCCTTAATGAGCATATAGCTAATCCTCACTCGACTACTTCGGAGTTTTCAAAAATAGGCTCTTTTCGAGCGTGCTATTCCCAATGAAGCTCTGATACCATGTCTGTGGGGACCGGAGTCCACACATCTGAGGATCTCATTGGGTGGTGCCGTGCGATGCGGCACCTAACAGCACACACGAAAGGGATACCAAAACATATAAAGTTTTCATTTCATAATAGGAAGAGTTTACAAAAGAGTGTACCACAGAAGTACACACGCAGCAGAAAATACATACTCATAATCTCACATAACTAAGCAGGAGAGAAGATGTCCATGCCCTAGGACGATTCTCACTAGCAACACGAAGAACATTCAGCACCGGCGTGGTTCACATGAGATTTTATCTCGACACCTAAAGTCTCATGTATAACCTGAACAGCAGAAATAAAACTAATACCTGCAAAAATCGTTAAAGCGCAAACGTGAGCATAAGGCTCAGCAAGACTTAACCGTCTCACTAGACATATGCAGGGGACACTAAACATAGGTAAGGTGAAGCATAAATGACTCGCCTACAAGTGGATCCTTTTAATCAAGTTTTAAGTAGCAAATGACATTCTCCAAGCACGGCACATCATGGGCTGCACAATCAAACAAGAAACGCTTTACCGATGATATGACATGCTCAGAGCACATAATGCTATTACAGCTAAAGTATGGGGAAATTGTAAACTTTTAATTGTACTATCTCTAAATCATACAAGGTTGCAAAGTAATTATAATTCAATACAATATGATTTTCTGACTTCTTTAGTATTTACTACGTCACGACTACGACAGACAAGTGGTACTCTATTACCGCGAGGGACGGTGATTGCAATCAGGACACACCCGGACAACACGACACATACGTCGTTCGGAAGTGTCAGCGAGCACACCTGTACCCACATAACACTTCAATACTAGGCGTATATGGCCACCTTTCACAAGAAACTCGAACGCCGAGCCCGTCTCACCTCCGCGAACAGAAGGTCTCCGCACGGAACACCTCATGTGTTTGTCGACCGATTTACACCTTACTGTCCTCAACCCACCCCTATCGATGGTGAGTTAATGGGCCTTGACACCCCAGTTATCAAGTTACATCAGTTTATTGCATTCCATATGTCCATTATATTGCCGGTACAATTCAAGCTTGTCCGAAGGGGTCGCATACAGATGGGCCTTAATTGACACAGGCAGGGCTATGCGACCGAGACTCAATTCTCTCCGCTTCCTATCCATTCCCTGCCCGGCCTCCATTTCATTATATTATGCCATTTTCTATCTAACCAATCCTGTGAGATATGTCCTACATCTCTCACGAGTAGATTCCAACTACTCGACTTCTACCGGATTTCCTATGCATTAGCAAAGCAGTTACTACAGGTCAAACTGCAACTCGTCCCAACCAATCCCTGGGAATTTTGGCCATGCAAGTGGAGCATCAATCACCCTATACGTAATGCACACATCAAACTTATGATGTAAGGTGATAAAGACTGTAAAAACTCTGTAAATCTTTTAAATGCAAACTGGGGCTTGTCTTAGTTTGCGACTCGAATAAATGTCAATTGTTAGGGCTTGGTCTTCCTTCGAAGAACCTGCCATGGAACTTCAGTGGGAACACCTTGGCCTTCTCCTCCATGTGAAGCTCCTCGACGATCACCTACCATCACGTTTCCTATCGACATGATATGCATATAAGTATGTAATATAAGGAAACACTAGAGTTAAGAAGATTGTGTACTCTTTAGGAACGACGAGATTGACTAAGAGGAACAGACATGCCTCTGTTGTGGGGATAAACAAAGGATGACTCAAGGTGGCATAGTAGTGTCGAGATAAGCACTAAAAGGTGCAATGTAGTGACACAGCACGATTTAGCACTCGACACTTGGAGCTATGCCGCACAAAGAGTGATAAGGTTGAATAGTGAAGAAGCATTACTGGACTGTGTGATGTAAGGAAGACTAAGCGATCAAGATGGAGCATTGAAAGCTTAAGGCATGAGTGAACTGTGCAACAAGAGGTTGTGACTTAGAATTCGACCAATGAAGTTACACAAACTCATTAAGGAGTAAACCTAATTACGTGACAAGTGTGGTCGCAGGGTTCTGATTAGGATGAACTAGGGTGAAACCCTAGCGACACTTGGGAGTGAAGTGAGGTCAACATTCTTTGGACTTAAGACGTCATAACGAGCCTTGTTAACCTGACGTGAGTACCGAGATAACATTGAAATGACTTTTTGGGTAAAGTAGTTTCTACGGCAAGATTCTTGAGCATCGTTCAAGTGCCTACACGATGACACTAATGTAGCGTCTCCCGCAAGCTTGTCCAAGTGAGCTCGGTAAGCTCTTGGGACTTAAACACGATGCGAGACCTTGCCGTGAAGGCTTGCTTTGCCATCTCGAGAAGATCATCTTAGCGACGTCCACATCAACCCGGACTCGTCAACAGTGGTGAGCAGAATCTCGAACACCACCTCATGAGTCAGAGGGTTAGGGAATCGACTTAGTTGTTGACAAAAGACTCGACGAACCTACCGTCGATGAAGAGGTACACCTAGGTAAGCAATTCTGCGAACGGAAAGGAAACGTCCTCGACATGACTAAGAAATTCTTATCCAAGGTTCCACTTGGACTAGTTCTCCTCGTCGGTCGCAACGTTCTCGCAGTATTCTACCCTAGGTCATCGGTGGTCACCAATACACTCGGTTTGACCTAGAAGGCATTTCATAGAGCATCTAAGCTACACCTAGGACTCGACGAGTCTCGCCTCGACTAAACCCTAATTTGGTTAAACGACTGTCGACCGTTGTGTCGTGGTTGTGTTCCAGCATCATGTACATTACAGGCATCCTTCATCTCGATGCCAGGGCACGATGATGGCTCGGAACATCACGACGACGTCATGTGGTCAACGATGTCGATGCGGCTCATGGTGGAGCATCACGAGCACGCACAGATATGCTAACGTGATACAAACGACAAAGGAGGTCAACTTAAGGACTCCTATAGGAATGATATCAATGCGGAAACTGGACGTACGACTTGACGACACATGTATATCATTAGCGATCACGACGAGCGGACTTCAGTGATGTCAAACAAGGAATTTTAGGGCAAGGCTCACCTTGTAGGCATCTCGCCGAATGTCTTGGGTGTGTTCTTGATTTCGTCGCTTCATCACCATTAAAAGGGTATCTTGGCACTTAGGCTTTTCGGTCGCAACATAATCCTACCCCTGCATCACAGACCAGTTCTAAACATCAACAAAGTTGGTGCTTTCCTCGTGAACATTTCATCAAACACCTAGGCTGCAGTCACTAATCTAATCAATCTTGCACCATTCAAAACTAACCTTGGACCAATTTTCGTCGCCGTTGCATCATCAATGTGTTCCCGAATCATGTGAATCACATACATAACTTGCTTGTTTACCAGGACACTACCAAAGCTCAGAACGTCGTGATGACGCCATGAAGGTGATAGCATCGGGACAGCACAAGTCAAACCGACACGAGCACACACACGGGCTTGTTGGTGGCGCATAGGTGGACTTGGAAAGCAGCGAGGGAGGACGACGAGCACCGCACTGACCATGGCGCTGGGCAGGTGGGTAGGGTGTAGCACAACTGACATCGCTGTGGGCATAGCGCGCGTGGCGCTCGCAGCCGGCGTGGACGCAGGGAGCGCGCACGGTGTGGCTCGCGCGGTGAGGCGCGATGAGGAGCGACCAACATCGCAGCAGCGTGGAGAGGGACAAGCAGGGCATGGGAGAAACAAGACGACAACCAGGGCATGCGGCTGATGGGGAGGAACGAGGGCAGCGGTCTTGTGCCAAGGTGTGCTGGCGGAGCTGGGCGCGGGCATGGGTGACCATCCGCGCGGCCAGAGTGGCGGTAGGGCATCGGTGAGGTGGGCGGCACGAGCAGGGTGGCTGGGCACGGAGAGGCACAGCGCGTGGCGGTGATGGGGCGGCGCGCATGGCGGTGCTGGGCAGTGGATATGCGCGGCGGCCAGGAGGCAGGCGGACGGCGGCGCGGTGTCGAGCGGTGCCGTGAGCGGCCGAGCGCGCGGCCAAGAGCGTGGTCGGCGAGTAGGGAGGCGACCGGACGCGGAGCAGGCACACGGGGCAGCGGACCTGGAGGTGGCGGCGCGAGTTGCCGTGGGGGCGGGGTAAGCCGGCGGCCGGAAGGTGCTGGAACCGAGGCGGCAGTGGCTGTGTGTCGGAGGAGGCGGCGAGGCCCTTGGCTGCTCGGCGCTGCCAGGCGAGCGGCAGGTTGGCCAGGGGCGCGCGCTGCAGGCGGCGGGGAGGAGCCGAGCGAGACAGGGGCCGGCTGGGAGTGAAGCGCCGGGGCAAGCGGCGGCGGGACGCAGGGCACGGCGAGGGAGGCGCGCGGTACGGGGGCGCTGCGGCCGGAGGCAAGGCGAGCGGCCAGGCCGAGCGGCGCACGACGCTGAGGATAAGGACCGGTGCGACGTCGTGGTGGCCATCGCGGTGGCACATGCACGCGCCTCCGTGGAGGTAGGGGAGGAGGTGCCGACCTGATTGGTGGAGACCACCTGTGGGACCCACCTCCCTAACTCCTCTTTCCAAAATTCAAATAGGGCTAGCAAGCATGCTTCAAAAATAGTCAAATTTGGCCCAGTGACTAAATAAAATGTGGAGAATTTTATGGTGCAATCAGATTTAAAAACTGAGCAAGGTGAATTTGAACTCAGATTTGAATTCGAATTCAAGTGGTGATACTTGACTCATGGAAACAAATAGTAGATTAGGTTCAAAAATCCTGAAACTTTGAAGTTACCCTTTTTGAACCATAAGGGACCTCAGGAAAAATTTGGTGTTGATTTAGACAAGGTTGAGCACAAAGTTTAAATTTGAAGTCGACGTTGATTAAACTCTCAGTACGTGTTCACTAAATGGGAAACGTGCTTCAAAAATTTTGAAACTTCATCGAGAGTCTAAATGGAATATTAGAAGGTCATGGAAAAATTTACGGCATGAGATTTGAATAATTTTGGATGTCCCATTTTAGGGTTGGAATAATTCCTTTTTCTTTCCCTCTATTTTGTTTTCTTTTCTCCTTTATTTTTTCATTGAAAATGTGAATACTTGGAAATTAAGGATTTTACACCTTAAGTTCCAAATACATTATCAACCATGTTCTATAGGTAAAATTTTAACAAGTCCCTATTTTAAGTGAACATTTGTTAACTCATATGGTTCATGTGAGTTTGGATTTCCATGTCCATTTTCAAAACTTTTAAGTTCGCATTTTTGCGTTTTTGTTCTTCCAAAAAACGGGCTTTTACACTGGGTCACTTGGTGAGCGAGTCCACTCAGGAATGAAATCTGCTAGTGCTTGGCTCTTGATTACATGCAGCGGCAAGAAGTCGAGCTCGAACTCCGCCAGTTCCGCCGCCCATTTGGCAATGTTGCCAGTTGTGTTGGGACTGCGGAGCACTGCCCCCAGTGGAAACAAGGTCACCACCGAAAGTCTATGTGCCTGAAAGTAATGGTAGAGCTTCCTCGGCACAATTAGCACTTCATGGTACCTTGTTTTTCCTTCATGTAGGACTTCGCTGATGAAGTAGATCGAGCGCTGGATAGTCTAGACTCTCCTCATGGAATCCGACGCATCCTCTTCCATCTGCTCCTGGCCCAGAGACTCTGTGTTCCATTAACTCAGGACGTCCTCTGGGGGTTGGGACCCAGAGGCTTCTTGATCTCCGGGGCTCCCTGGGGGGACCCGGGTACCCTCTGTGGGCTCGAACCTGGAGGCATCTTGGTTATAAGGGCCCCCTACGGTCTCCAAGCCCTGGGGCTTAGAATCAGCAGTAGGGGTCCCGTTCGTCTCTTGGGGTTGCTGGGTACCAGGTCGCTCCGCCACCAAGACCATGCTCACCACTTCTGTCGTGGCGGCAATGTAGAGGTACAGAGGTTCCCTGGGCTCCGAGGCCACCATGATGGGCAGCGACGTAAGTTGTTGCTTCAGCTCGTGGAACGCCTTTTCTTCTTCTTCAATCCCGATGAACGGTCCAGAATTGCGCAATAGTTTGAAGAATGGGAGGGCCCATTCAACCAGTCTAGAGATAAACCGGCTGAGCGCTGCTAAGCAACATGCAAGCTTCTGTACGTCCTTGACGCGGGCTGGAGGTTGCATTAGCTCTACCGCCTCAATCTTCTCCAGGTTTGCCTCGATCCCTCGATGTGAGACCAAGAAACCAAGGAGCTTGCCAACTTTGACTTCGAACACGCACTTGTCAGGGTTAAGCTTTGTGTGTGTGGTCCGCAATCTATCGAATACTAAGGCGAGGTTGTCCAACAATGATGTATGTGTTTGGATTTTGACAACGATATCATCGACGTACACCTCTACCATGTCCCGAATGAGGTCCCCAAATGATTTATGCATGGCACGTACAAAAGTAGGGGGGGCATTTTTAATACCACAAGGCATGGAGACATAGAAGTAGAGGCCATCTACGGTTATAAATGCGGTATGTTCTTCATCCTCTCTGGACATGGAAATTTAGTGGAAACCTGAGTAAGCATCTAGAAAGCAGAGCAAGTGGCGTCCCGAGGTTGAATCTACGATTTGAACTATCCTAGGGAGAGGGAAAGGATCTTTAGGTCATGCCTTGTTGTGGTTGGTGTAGTCTATGCACATCCGAAGCTTCTTGCCAGCTTTGGGGATGACAACAGGATTGGCCAGCCACTGGGATGATCTACTTACTGAATGAAGCCAACATCGAGCAGCTTCTTCATCTCTTCACGGATGAAGTTCTGCCTCTCAATGGACTACTTTTGTGGCCTCTACTATGCCGGCCAGGCATCAGGGTAGATCTCTGTTGGTGCTCGATCACTTCCCCGGGAATGTCGGGCATTTGAGACGTTTGCAAGGAAAACACGGCGATATTAGCTCGTAGGAAGGCGACAATTGCCGATTCCCGTTTGCTATCTAGACTACCCGCAATGCGGGTGGACTGGACAGCATCAGAACTGATCTGAATAGTCTTGATGGGTACGTCATTGTCATCGGAGGGGTGCACCCACGGTGTAGTGACGTAGTCGCACTCGGGCGAGCTCAGCGAAGCCTGACTAGGTCCAGCATTGCCCGAGGAAGGTATTTGGGCTGCCAGTGCTTGAAGCTCCTCCAAAGCACGATCTCCGTAGATCTTGAGGATGCCGGAGGGAGTCGGAATCTTCAGGATGAGGTAGCCGTAGTGGACTACAACCATGAAACGATACAAGGCTAGCCTACCCATGATGGCATTGTAGGGTAGGCTGACCTCCACAATATCAAATAGGATATTCTCCGTCCTGAAGTTCTCGGGCGTCTCGAGGGTCACCCGGAGGTGGATGTTGTCGTACGGGATAATCTTCCCTGGCCCTACCCCCGAGAAGGATCTCGACGGGGCGAGCTTGGATACAGGGATCTTCAGCTTGTCAAAGGTCGCATGACAGAGGAGGTTGAGGTCAGCCCCGCCATCTATCAGGACGTTGTAGAACTTGATGTTGGTGATGATGGGGGAGACGAGGAGGGGCAAAAGCCTGGCTCCCGCCATGTTTTCGCGGTAGTCGGAGGCATTGAAGCCGATCAGCATCTCCATCCACTTGTGGTGCAACGCCGAGGCGTCATTAAGATCTAGCAATGCTACATCTTGGCATAAGGTATTGACCGCATTCTGGGATGCGAGTTCCCATGATCCCCCACAGATGACGTGGAGTGCTTTGCGATGCTCGTGGTCGCTGTTGAGAGTGAGGTTCTCAGCCTGGTGGACCATTTCAACAGCCCATCCAGGCTTTTGGAACTCCATCTCCACATTTTCGCCGACCTGGTGGTTGAACTTTTGTGGTTCGATCTTGCTGCTACTGTGACGCCCGGTTCTGAAAATGAACCAAGCTAACGCATATGTGTGCCCAGGATGTTCAACACACACACACGAGTGCATCACAAACGAGTATACAGAAAATTACTACAGAACAAGATTAATTAACAAATTTTATTGCACAAACCATATTTTCCTCGAATACAAGCTCTAATGAATATTAATGACAAGTTCAACTAATGCAACGGAAATACTCTAATTAAGCAAACTAAACAGCTAGGCAGCATAAGCAATAGGGTATAGCGCAGCTCCAATCAACACCACCGGCAAGCTGACGGTAGACACGGCCTAGAACTCCACATTATCACCATTAAAATCCCAATCCTGACCTGCAACTGTTGGGGGGATTGCAAGAGTGAGTACATGTCGTACTCAGCAAGTGTGGAAAGTATGACATGTGATTGATTCAAATGACGACAATAATAATGGCTTAGTGCTGGAAAGTACATTAAAACATTTGGAAAGCAATATATTATATGTATGTGAAGCAAACCCATCATAATCATAAGTAATATCATAATACTAGTCCATAATTCACCATCCTCATCAATAATTCCAGATTTCACCATTTGCCAATATCCATATTCAATACCAGAAATAAATCCATAACCAACCATAACCATAATACCAACCATAACCATTACCAAACAATAACCATCCCAATACCGAGTTCTCTCTAATCATGGAAGTTGTCTAGGTGCTCATAACCGGGAGCACGGCTATCATGATAGTTTTAGACACACTCTGCAGAGTTTGTATCGCTTTACCCACGTGTTTGTGATTTCATCACCTTTTGATGACTAGAACCTCTATTATGCAGTCTCACACTTCCATCAGTGTGTGGCCAAGAGATCACAAAATAGCCTTTACAAAGGGAATACTAGCCTATTTATACCCCACTAAGGTTTCACCGGTGGCGATGTCTCCTACATAGAACATCTTCAACCAAGGGCCCCCTCTTGAGCCATTCGAATCCCAGGGTAGTCCCACCAATCATCAACAAACCCAATCCGACTACCCCTTCCCCGAGCATCCTTAATGGTCCAAATAGCACTTGCAAAGCCCTAATTAATCAGCTATGCTGCACCCATACTTGGCCTTGTGGTGACACTGTAGTCCTGGCTTATTATCGCATGAACCGGTCCCTAGATCTAAAGCAAGCAAACCACCATACATCCAACCCATCCACATACCAGGCTTGCTTAGATCACCCATTACCATATCATATTTAACTAGTTCATGTTAACCATAATCTCATCCATGCATAATTAAATTGAGTGGTATAGTTGTTTCCCATCCAAGTTAATTAAGAGAAGCAAAAAAGGTAAAAAGCCCTTCCCGACTCTCTATCATAATTCCAGGTGACTAGGGTGGTCAAACAAAGCTAGTAAACTTCCTATCATAGGGTTCCCATCAAATTGACACAAGCATACAATTTCGCAAACAAAACATTTATTTGAAAACAGGATCAATATGCTTCAAGGACACTTGCCTTGCTCATGCGGTTGATTAGAGTCAAAGCCTTCAAACTCTTGGTGATGTAGATCCTCCGCGGCACTCTCTAGCGCAAATCCATCTAATCTACACAATAAACATACAAGACAAGAAACACAATCAAAGAGTGCACAAATATTACTCAATATGACATGACATGCATGATTAATGCAAATGCATGGTAGAACTTGTTAATTAATTGCTTTTAATGATCACTAACTAGTTCTAATAAATTTTAACAAGTTTATACATGTTTGGATGTGATTAGATCAAACTTTAGAATCAATTCAACACAATTTAGCCAGGAAGACCGGACTAGTCCGCTAGGGACCGGACAAGTCCGCACTTTGCGAGATCAGCAGATTAGGGTTTTCTAGATCGACGTAAATTTGGATATTAGGTGTTGAATTCACGTAAGGAAAAGATAATAGAAGGTATACCAGGTGTTTAGGACTCCAATGAATCAAGAAACTTGGAGGCAACACTTGGATCTTGATGATCTAGGGTTGGTGATATACTTGGAGATGAATTGGTGACGAAGAACGAAAGCTTGGTGGAGATCTTGATCCTCTTTCGTTTCTTCCTCTTCTTCTTCTTGCTTGAGATCTTCTCCTCCCTCCTTGGTGGTGGCTCTCCACGAACTAGGGTTTGGGTGGGGTGGAAAAGTGGCAAATAGATGTCAAGCAAAGGGGTGGGGTTGTTTATATAGAGGTGGAGGCTAGGGCTAGATGGATTTCGAGTTTGGGATGAGTAGAGGCCAGTTTAGGGTCCTACATGTGCTCTAAAAGAGTTAGGAATGACGTCCCTAGGCCCACTTAACGTGAAACCCAAGAAACAAGTTGTAAAATAAAAGATCAACTCAGAGTCACGAAATATCGGACAAGTCTGAAAAGGACCGGACTAGTCCGTAGTTGTCGAGAGAGAAAATCGGACAAGTCTGGCCTAAAATCGGACATGTCTGACTTTAGTCAGAGAGGAAATCGGACATGTCCGCTGGAACACCGGACTAGTCCGGAAAAGTCCAGGGACTTAGCAAATTTTCAAGGATTCTTGGAATATCGGGCTAGTCCGCGCAAAATCGGACAAGTCCGAAAGTTTCCAGAGGCAAAATCGGACTAGTCCGCAGCAAAAACGGGCAAGTCCGTTTTTAGTCAGAGAGAAATCAGACTAGTCCTCAGCAAAATCGGACTAGTCCGCACTTTCCTGCATTTTAAGTGCGGTTTTGCTCCAAATCAATTTTAAATGTTCCAAATCAATTTTAAACTCGTTCTTCTTTATGTGAGTTAATGTTAAACATGTATATGAATGTATGCAAGGCATTATGCATGAAAATGAGGGTGTTACAAACCGACCCCCCTTAAAATGAATCTCGCCCTCGAGATTTGACGCGGAAGAGAAGAGATAGGGAAATTCCTTCTTGATATCATCCTCCAATTCCCACGTCGCTTCTTTTTCTGTGTGGTGCTTCCATTGAACGTTACATCATCGAAACACCTTGTTCCTTGTGACCCTCTCCTTGGCCTCCAAGATTTTGATCGGTTGCCCGACATAAGTCAAATCTTCCTCTAGCTCCAATTCTTCCATTGGCACTTGTTCTTCCGGTACTCTTAAGCACTTCTTGAGCCAGGAAACATAAAAGACATCATGGACATCCGAACGATGAGCTGGCATCTCCAACTTATACGCTACTTCTCCTCTTTTGTCCAAAATCTAGAATGTCCAATATAACGAGGTGCGAGCTTGCCCCTTATGTTAAACCTCTTATGACCTCTCATTGGTGACACCTTGAGGTAAACAAAATCTCCTATTTCAAAGGCTAATTTCCTTCTCCTATTATCCGCATAGCCTTTTTGCCTTGATTGGGCAGCCCTCAAGTTTTCACGAATTATTTGGACTTGCTTTTCGGTTTCTTGCAACACATCTGGACCAAATACTTGAGTTTCTCCAACCTCATTCCAGAATAAAGGTGTCCTACACTTCCTCCCATAAAGCGCTTCATACGGTGACATTTTCAAGCTTGCTTGGTAACTATTGTTGTATGAAAATTCTGCGTATGGCAAGCTTTTGTCCCAACTTTTCCCATGCCTTAAAGCACAAGCTCTTAACATGTCCTCCAAAATTTGATTGGTCCTCTCGGTTTGTCCATCCGTTTGAGGATGATATGCTGAACTAAAATTCATCCTCGTTCCCAAAGCTTCATGCAATTTTTGCCAAAATCTGGAGGTAAATTGAGAACCCCTATCCGAGACTATCTTCTTCGGTACTCCGTGTCGATACACAATATGCTCCATGTATATTTCGGCCAATTGTGCAGCTGTATATTTGGTCTTCACAAGGAAAAAATGAGCTGACTTGGTTAAGCGATCCACAATTACCCAAATTGAGTCATACCCGGACTGAGTACGTGGTAACCCAACTATGAAGTACATTCCAATTTCTTCCCACTTCCATTCTGGGATCTTCAATGGTTGCAATAATCCAGCTGGCCTTTGATGTTCCGCCTTGACTCGTTGACACACATCACACAATGCCACATATTCAGCTATGTCCTTCTTCATGCTATCCCACCAATAGCTAGTCTTCAAGTCTTTGTACATCTTTGTACAACCAGGGTGAATTGAGTAAGGTGAGTCATGTGCCTCTTTTAGTATCGTCTCCCGAATATGCTTCACATTAGGCACAATGATTCTCTTTCCAAGCCATAAGGTACCATGTTTGTCTTCATCAAATCTGAATTCTCTCCCTTCTTCGGTCCTGTCCTTGATTTCCTTGATCTCTTCATCTGTGGTTTGTGCCTCTCGAATTTCTTGCTCCAAGGTTGGGTTTAACTCCATCATCTCCATCTCATTTACAAACCCGAGTTTCACCCTTTCAATCTCTTTACATAACTCAGATGGTAACTCTCGAACTGTGAGTTGATGACTTACTCCCCTTCTACTCAAAGCATCGGCCACTACATTGGCTTTTCCCGGATGATCGTTGATCCCCAAATCATAATCTTTGATGAGCTCCAACCATCTCCGCTGCCTCAAGTTCAGATCCGTTTGTGTGAAAATATACTTCAAACTCTTATGATCCGTATAAATTTCACACCTATGTCCAAGGATGTAGTGTCTCCAGATTTTCAATGCATGTACCACGGCTGCAAGTTCTAAATCATGTGTTTGATAATTCTGCTCATGTTTCATCAGTTGTCTCGACACATAGGCTACTACTTGACCTTCTTGCATAAGCACACATCCAAGTCCTTGTCTTGATGCGTCGCAATATATGTCAAAACTCTTGCTTACATCCGTCAATACCAAAACTGGAGTTGTTGTTAACCTCTTCTTCAACTCCTCAAAACTATTTTGACAAGCTTGAGTCCATTGGAAAGCCTTTCCCTTCATTAGCAACTCTGTCATTGCCTTGGCTATCTTGGAAAAGTCCTTGATAAGCCGACGATAATATCCAGCCATCCCAAGAAAACTCCTTATCTCCTTGACATTTTGCGGCGGTTCCCATTTCAACACGTCTCTCACTTTTCCGGGGTCAACCGATACTCCTCCTCCTAAGATTATATGACCCAAAAATGACACCTCTCTAACCCAAAACTGACACTTGTTGAACTTGGCATACAATTGATGCTCCCTCAATTTCTGCAACGTAAGCCTCAAGTGTTCCTCATGTTCCTTCTCATCCTTCAAGTAGATCATAATTCCATCAATAAACACCACAACGAACCTATCCAAGTACTCCATGAAGACCTTATTCATGAGGTACATAAAGAAGGCAGGTGCATTGGTCAAACCAAAGGACATCACGGTGTACTCATATGATCCATACCGTGTTCTAAAAGCTGTTTTGGGTATGTCCGATGGTCTAATCTTCATTTGAAAATATCCCGACCTCAAATCAATCTTAGAGAAGACACAAGCACCCTTCATCTGATCAAACAATTGTTCTATGCGTGGAAAGGTATACTTGTTCTTGATTGTTACCTCGTTGAGAGCTCGGTAATCCACACACATCCTTTGAGTTCCATCCTTCTTGTCCACAAACAGCACGGGCGCTCCCCAAGGTGAAGAACTAGGGAAAATAAAACCTTTCTCTAGTTGCTCTTGAATTTGTTTCTTGAGTGCCGCTAATTCCAAAGGAGGCATCCTATACGGCCTCTTAGATATAGGTGCAGTTCCAGGTATTAAATCAATAACAAACTCAATGTATCGATCAGGTGGCATACCTGGCAACTCGTCTGGAAAAACATCAAAAAATTCACACACCACCGGAATCTCCTCAATTGCGGCACGATCCATATGATTTAGCTCCAATTTCTTTGGTGCGGTTTGAGATTCTTCAAATTCTACAGTGATCCCTTCTTCATTGGTCAACTTCACCGTCTTCGTGACATACTCGATAACTCAATTGTGCTTCCTCAACCAGTCCATACCAAGTATAATGTCCAATCCTTGAGAATCCAAAACAATGAGGTTTGCGGAGAAGTCTACCCCCCTTATTCTAAGGCTTACTTTTGGACATACTATATTTGTCCTCATCTCTGCTCCAGGAGACTTAACCAATAGAGTAAACTTCATATGAGAGATAGGCAAACTATACTTGGCAACATACTTCGATGCAATGAATGAATGCGATGCTCCAGAATAAAATAACATAGTCGCGGGGTTGGAGTTTGCGAGAAACATACCAATGACCACGTCATCCGTTTGTTGAGAATCCTCCATAGAGACATGGTTCACGTTGCCACGAGCAAAGTTCTGCTGTCCATGGTTCCCCTGTGGTTGTCCTCCATTGGGTCTTGGGTTTTGCCTCGTCGCATTGCTTCCTTGACTAAGGCCTGACTTAGGACATTGATGCGCAAAGTGTCCAACTTCTCCACAAGTATAACACTTCTTAACTCCACTAGAATTATTGGGACGAGCTTGGTTTTGAACACCTGCAACAGGAAAATTAGCACGAGGCGCATAAGGCATTGGAGGCCTAGGTGCTTGCATGACAGGGCGCTGCTGCACAAACTGAGTTGGGTGTGGTGCATAACCAAGGCATTGAGCAAGAATGGAAGAGCTGACGTAAGGCGCATTAGGAGGTGCAAAGCGATGGCACACATTACTCCCTTGTTGTTGTCCTTGTTAGGACGCCTTCCTCTTATTGTCTTGCTCCATCTCACGGATCTTGTTCTCAACCACAATTGCTTTGTCCACAAGCTTCTGGAAATTTGCATAATCACAATTGAGTAGTTGCACTTGGATTTCATTGTTCAAGCCTCTCATGAACAAGTATTGCTTCCAGCTGTCCCAACTAACATCCTCAGGCGCATATCTTGACAGTTGAGTGAACTTATTGAGATATTCACTCACGCTTGATCTTCCTTGCCTTAAGTTATCAAATTCTTGCCGCTTCAAGATCATAACTCCCTCCGGCACATAATGAGAACGGAAGCTCTCTTTAAATTCGGCCCAAGTAATTCTCTCTTGGTTCTCATGAGCATTGCATAAAGAATCCCACCAATCCGCAGCTGCTCCAACTAGTTGATGAGAAGCAAATAGAACCTTCTCCCGGTCGCTGCATTGGGCAATAGCTAGCTTCTTCTCCACGGACTTGAGCCAATCGTCGGCATCCATAGGATCAGCAGCTTGAGCAAAGGTTGGCGGCCTAGTCCTCATAAACTCTCCCAACCGGTTATGAGGAGGCGGGGGTAGCGGTGGAGGCATGTGGGGCTAATTGTTGAGGTTGCCAGCCTGCAGCTCCCCCATAGTTTCTATCATGGTCTGCATGAGCTGGTTTTGCATAGCCAATAGCTGCTCAATGTTGATAGCTCCATGAGTAGATCCTTGTCCAATGTTGTTCTGAGGCACTCCATTGTTCTCCTCCTCATCATTGCCATCCCTCTGGTTGCGAGTCCTCACCATCCGGAGAAATGCAATAGGTAAGAATTAGAAAACGTCCCCAACTATATGCATCAACGGATATGAAACTAAACAGCTAACTACACTACCCTAGGTGGACATGGCAATGCTAAGGCATCCCAAAATCCTCTATTAAGCACACAAGCAAACAATATATATAGCAACAGCACACCAAGCAAAACACATTGATTCCTAAGTGCTCCTTTGTGCCCTAAAGTGTCCATTCTATCTAGGCTGCATCCTACAGTCAACCTGTGGCTCTGATACCAATCTGTGACACCCGGTTCCGAAAATGAACCAAGCTAACGCATATGTGTGCCCAGGATGTTCAACACACACACACGAGTGCATCACAAATGAGTATACAGAAAACTACCACAGAACAAGATTAATTACCAAATTTTATTGCACAAACCATATTATCCTCGAATACAAGCTCTAATGAATATTAATGACAAGTTCAACTAATGCAGCGGAAATACTCTAATTAAGAAAACTAAACAGCTAGGCAGCATAAGCAATAGGGTATAGCGCAGCTCCAATCAACACCACAGGCAAGCTGATGGTAGACACGGTCTAGAACTCCGCATTATCACCATTAAACTCCCAATCCTGACCTGCAACTATTGGGGGGGGGGGTGCAAGAGTGAGTACATGTCGTACTCAGCAAGTGTGGAAAGTATGACATGTGGTTGATTCAAATGACGACAATAATAATGGCGAAGTGCTAAAAAGTACATTAAAACGTTTGAAAAGCAATATATTATATGTATGTGAAGTAAACCCATCATAATCATAAGTAATATCATAATACCAGTCCATAATTCACCATCCTCATCAATAATTCCAGATTTCACCATTTGCCAATATCCATATTCATTACCGGAAATAAATCCATAACCAACCATAACCATAATACCAACCATAACCATTACCAAACCATAACCATCCCAATACCGAGTTCCCTCTAATCATGGAAGTTGTCCAGGTGCTCATAACCGGGAGCACGGCTATCATGATAGTTTTAGACACACTCTACGGAGTTTGTACCGCCTTACCCAAGTGTTTGTGATTTCATCACCTTTCGATGACTAGAACCTCTATTATGCCGTCTCACACTTCCATCGGTGTGTGGCCAAGAGATCACAAAATAGTCTTTACAAAGGGATTACTAGCCTATTTAGACCCCACTGAGGTTTCACCGGTGGCGATGTCTCCTACAGAGCACATCTTCAACCAAGGGCCCCCTCTTGAGCCATTCGGATCCCAGGGTAGTCCCACCAATCATCAACAAACCCAATCCGACTACCCCTTCCCTGAGCATCCTTAATGGTCCAAATAGCACTGGCAAAGCCCTAATTAATCAGCTATGCCGCACCCATACTTGGCCTCGTGGTGGCACTGTAGTCCTGGCTTATTCTCGCATGAACCGGTCCTTAGATCTAAAGCAAGCAAACCACCATACATCCAACCCATCCACATACCAGGCTTGCTTAGATCACCCATTACCATATCATATTTAACCATTTCATGTTAATCATAATCTCATCCATGCATAATTAAATTGAGTGGTATAGTTGTTTCCCATCCCAATTAATTAAGCGAAGCAAAAAGGTAAAAATCCCTTCCCGACTCTCTATCATAATTACAGGTGACATGGGTGGTCAAACAAAGCTAGTAAACTTCCTATCATAGGGTTCCCATCAAATTGACACAAGCATGCAGTTTCGCAAAAAAAACATTTATTTTAAAACAGGATCAATATGCTTCAAGGACACTTGCCTTGCTCTTGCGGTTGATTAGAGTCAAAGCCTTCAAACTCTTGGTGCTGTAGATCCTCTGCGGCACTCTCTAGCGCAAATCCGTCTAATCCACACAATAAACATACAAGACAAGAAACACAATCAATTAGTGCACAAATATTACTCAATATGACATGACATGCATGATTAATGCAAATGCAAGGTAGAACTTATTAATTGATTGCTTTTAATGATCACTAACTAGTTCTAATAGATTTTAACAAGTTTATACAGGTTTGGATGTGATTAGATCAAACTTTAGAATCAATTCAACACAATTTAGCCAGGAAGACCGGACTAGTCCGTTAGGGACCGGACAAGTCCGCACTTTGCGAGATCAGCAGATAAGGGTTTTCTAGATCGACGTAATTTTGGAGATTAGGTGTTGAATTCACGTAAGGAAAAGATAATAGAAGATATACCAGGTGTTTAGGACTCCAATGAATCAAGAATCTTGGAGGCAACACTTGGATCTTGATGATCTAGGGTTGGTGATGAACTTGGAGATGAATTGGTGACGAAGATAGGAAGCTTGGTGGAGATCTTGATCCTCTTTCGTTTCCTCCTCTTCTTCTTCTTGCTTGAGATCTTCTCCTCCCTCCTTTGTGGTGGCTCTCCACGAACTAGGGTTTGGGTGGGGTGGAAAAGTGGCAAATAGATGTCAAGCAAAGGGGTGGGGTTGTTTATATAGAGGTGGAGGCTAGGGTTAGGCAGAGGCCGGTTTATATAGAGTTTGGGATGAGCAGAGGCCGGTTTAGGGTCCTACATGGGCTCTAAAAGAGTTAGGCACGATGTCCCTAGGCCCACTCAACATGAAACCCAAGAAACAAGTCGTAAAAAAAAAGATCAACTCGGAGTCACGAAATATCGGACAAGTCCGAAAAGGATCGGACTAGTCCGAAGTTGTCCAGAGAGAAAATCGGACAAGTCTAGCCTAAAATCGGACAAGTCCGACTTTAGTCAGAGAGGAAATCGGACAAGTCTGCTAGAACACCGGACTAGTCAGGAAAAGTCCAGGGACTTAGAAAATTTTCAAGGATTCTTGGAATATCGGACTAGTCCACGCAAAATCGAACAAGTCCGAAAGTTTCCAGAGGCAAAATCGGACTAGTCCGCAGCAAAACCGGACAAGTCCATTTTTAGTCAGAGAGAAATCGGACTAGTCCTCAGCAAAATCGGACTAGTCCGCACTTTCCTGCATTTTAAGTGCGGTTTTGCTCCAAATCAATTTTAAATGTTCTAAATCAATTTTAAACTCATTCTTCTTCATGTGGGTTAATGTTAAACATGTATATGAATGTATGCAAGGCATGATGCATGAAAATGAGGGTGTTACAGCTACTCGCAAGATTGATGCTTACCATTGCGATGAAAGTGCAACCACTTTTTTGAGGAAAAAGCCCCGACGTGGCGCGCCAAATGTTGAAGTTTTAATGTGACACTTCCCCCGGATCTGCTAAGGAGCAACTCGCAGAGGTTCTTTGATCAACAGGGCTTAGTCCTCTATCCAGTTATCACGCGTATGAGAGTGTGAGACTCTAGTTTTTACGTGGTTCGGGTTGCAAGAGCGTAACATCCTACTCCAAGATGAGGTTGTATTGCTGGTGTGTGTATGTGTGTGAATGCGTAGATCGGGGATCCTTTGTAATGGTGGCGGTCTGTTCCTTTTAAAGACAAGGCCAGACGCCTTACAAGTGGAGGTCGGGGCCCGATAGGTGGTCCTGGGGTGATCTTAGCCTAAAGATATATGGTTTCGCGCATAAGCTTTCTCTGACTGTTGCCTGAAGACTCGTTGTCTTGCCGCCTCAGTCTCCAGTGGCTCATGCATAGTCGCTGATGGTGTTAGGGGATGTCCCGTCCGTCTTTATGCTCGCCGTAAGCTACCCACTTGACGGAGTGAGGTAAGCTTGCAGCGTCTTCACTGTGATATGAGTGGGCGCAGCGGTCTCTGACCGTTGGCGTGCTCAGCATTACCCGTCAGAGGTGGGTGCCTGTCTTCAATGCTTGATTTAGACGGTGTGCACCATCCCATAACTCCCGCATCCCACTGCCCAGGGTGAGTCGCGAGACACGTGGCAGCTTCAGGGCTGGCCTCTGCTGTGGAGGCCAGGCTTGGTTCTTCGAGGCATGTGGCAGCTCTGGAGCCTTTTGGGGCACGTGGCAGCTCTGGAGCCCTTCTCTGCGGGAGGCGTCCGGCCTGGTGCTTCGAGCCATGTGGTTGCGCCAGAGCTCACTCCTATAGAAGGGTGAGGTCCCACCCAAACACGTGGCATCTTGGGAGCCCGTCTCTCAAAAGGAGTCAGGTCCCATCCTTGAGGTCCACATGGCAGTGCCTGGTACCGCACTTGAGGAAGGCTGGGGTCTGGCACCTTCTGGACATGTGGCGCCACTGGGCGTACCTAGGCACATTCAACCTGTGTGCGAGGGTACCCCGTATGCGGGGTACCGACCGTATTACTTTTAGGTTTTTTCGAAAAGAATATTTTATTATATGGAAAGAATTAAGTGAAATCATAGGCTTCCATAGACATTGTTTAATAGATTCAGACACTTCGCCTAATTTTAATAAACGAAGTTTTTGGCAAGAATTGACTAGTGACATAGTATATATGGGTCCTAGAAATATCCACTTACAAAACCCCATTTAAGCTTCGTGCATATATGGGTGGCTATGTCCATGTTCCCTAGAGGAGATATTAAGGTTGTGCACAAAGATTTAGGATCCTTTTTGCCATGGTTAGAGAAATTAAAATAGCTCCTATCAAGGCTATGATGTCTCAATAGTTGGCAAACACTAAAATGACATGTCCAATCAAATGTACATCATTAATTACCCGCATTGCTATGAAAGTAGGGGATTTAGAAAATGTTTCAACTGAATATATTTCAACAAGCCACTAATTGATAGATGAGGACTATCTAGTGCAAGGACACACTCTTAAACATGATCTAGATGGATCCTTAGTGTTTTTCTATCCCAGGTATATAAATAAAATTAGGTTACCTAACCCGGATTTTCATTTATACACGGCAGCTAACAATTACTCTTCAACCAATCAAAGAGGTTCGTAGAAGTAATATTTCTGGCTGGGTCAAAAGAAGCTGATCAAGAAAAGCAGCCATGGAGATGCCTCCACGATTTACTCCTGCCTAGCAGTAGCAAGAGGAAGTGGATCCGATGGGTGATACACCCAGCTAGACCCAACCTCAAACTTATGAGGCCAGAGGATCGTCGTGGCAAAAGTGGAGTACCACCAGAGGGAGATGGGACTCTTACAGTTCCAACTCAAGCTCTAGTGTCTTACCTCCTCCACCGATGAGTACACATCGTTCCTTTTCGGTCCGATGTTCTCGTGACCTTGGCCAAGGAATGGCATAACTCACTCAAAGGAAGGGAGACCTTGAAGTGAGGACAGATGATGTCCTTAACACACTTCATGACCACACCCAAGGTACCCACGACTGGTAACAACAAATCAACGCACAGTTCAACGTCAACACCACACCGCAACAACAAAAGGCCGACCTCATTGCCTATTTATGTCATCAAGGGTTCAACACTTATCGTGGAGATTGAGTAGAACAAGCTTGGGGTATGACCCCCCCTTGAGGTAACATATATCACATCCCATTTGAATTACATTATTTTATTTCCTTTTTCACACATCAGTTGCATCTAAAAAATATAATGTAGTATAGGTTAGGTCAATAAAATAAAAGTTGTGTGGTAAGAATATTTTTACTTTGCGTAAGATGAAATGATAAATAGTTGCTCTATTTTATTTTTCCTTAGTCCCTTGTATACAACTTAGTATTCTCCAACTATTGCATTTATTGGCTTACAATATTCTTGCATTAAATCTTGGAATTTGTGGGTAACAAAATCTTAGTCCAATTCTAGGTTGTTGTGGGATATGATATAGTGATTAGAGTTGCTGAAATCCTAGTTGAAAGTGAAAGTTGATATTTCAGATAAATTCTAAAATGGAAATTCCTACCAAAGCCATATGATGATTCAAATTTGATAAACCTCATGTGTATGATATTTGCCTTCGCATTGAGCCTAGTCAAACTAGTATAGAACTATTGTGAGAAACTTTTCATGCGCTTAAAGATCAAGATTTAACAGGCACATGCTAAACATCTATATTAGAAATTAGCAAAATTCCATCATACTATTCCACCTTCGAAATATACTTAATTCTTTTCATGCATAATACTCTCTTTAAAATAGTTGAAAAGAAAAGTAGAGTAGAAGACATGGCTACAAGAAAAGGAAAAGAAAAATGCATGCTCATGTACAAGAGCATGAGAAAAAAAAAAGAGAGAGAGAGTAAGTAGTCATGTTTCATCCTCATAATAAATATATTGCATAAAAAAGAGTCCTCTTCATATTTTTACGCCACACTTGCAAAAATCTTTATCAAAAGTATAATCTCTTTTCTCCTAAGGCTTACTCTATTGACTTAGCAATAAATGTGTTCCAAATATTCGGACTCTTGATTGCTACCAAGCTCCACAAACAATCCTTATTTAGATGTAAGACAAGAAAGGCATTGCCTTGGTGAGGATATAAATACCACTTTCTACATAGGAGTGATTGAGAGAATCATTTGAGGAACTTAAATTCCAACACCATTTGAAACTCTCCGGAATTTTGAGTGAAACTTAGACACTAGGTGATGCATGCCCACTATGCTATTTTAACATCCAGTCACCCAAGAAAAGGAAGAGGCATAAGCCCCATAATGACTAAAAAAAGGGGTGAGGTACCATAGGAGAGGGTCACAAGGATGAGGCAACTTATTCAATGCAAGGTAGAATATTTTGTTGTGCAATTGGTACTCTTAAAAGATTGCAAATTGTAGCAACTCCTAGTCAACAACCTAAGTCTTTATCTTGCTTAGGGAAGAGCAAAGGGTAAGCTTGGGGGAGTTCATTGATGGTTGTTATACAAAAATTTTGACCGTCAATATAATCAAATATATAAAGGAATAAATATTTCTTAGACACATCACCTTTAGATTTGACATAACTCCACTTATACTTGGAGAAATAGTGCATGCAGGTATTTTATTGCAGAAATGATAAAGAATAAGGGAAGCAATCCTGAAAAGTGACATCCCGACCAATCACGCGTGACATGTGGCATCACATTGATCCATGGAACCTTTCCTAGGCGTATCTGTAACACCCTCATTTTTCATCATCATGCATTGCACTTATTCCTATACATGGTAAACATAAAACAATATAAAAAGGAATAAGAATAAAAGAAATTAGGAACAAAAGGACATGTAAAATTGAATCATATCATGGACTTGTCCGGTCACACCACGGACTAGTCCGGTGTCCACGACCTACACAGACTTAATTTTGGAATTTTCCCCAAAACGGATTTGTCCGTTCTTGTTCGAACTAGTCCGATTGTGTACTGTAAAACTTCAGACTTGTCTGGAGGTTTTGAATCTAGCGTGAGCCCCTTTTTGCTGGAGGGCAACAGACTTGTCTTGTATAAAACGGACAAGTCCGGCGTGCTCTTAGAGAGAAAATAGACTTGTCTGGTGTAAAATGGACTTGGAAGATATTTTGATAGTATGTACATTAAAGTATGGAAGAAGCTGTGGTAAAAGTCTGCCATATGCCGAGTTCTCGTACAGTAACAGTTACCAAGCTTGTCTGAAAATGTCACCCCATGAAGCACTGTATGGGAGAAGGTGTAGAACACCCTTGTTTTGGAACGAGATAGAAGAAACCCAAGTATTTTGGACTTGATGTGATACAGGATGCCGAAAAGCAAGTTCAAATAACTCGTGAAAACTTGAAGGTTGCTCAGTCGCATCAAAAGGGCTATGCGGATAACAGATGAAGAGACCTAGATTTTGAAGTGGGAGACTTTGTATATCTCAAGGTATAACCCATTCAAAGGCACAAGCATTTTAACATCAAAGGCAAGTTGGCACCACACTACATCTGACCATTCAAGATTTTGGACAAACGTGGATAAGTAGCATATTAACTGGAGATGCGAGCATACCTCTCCCATGTGCATGATGCTTTTTACATGTCTCAACTCAAGAAATGCCTAAAAGTGCTGGAAGATCTGATACCAATGGACGAATTAAAATGTGAGGAAGATTTGACCTATGTCGGGCAACACATCAAAATCTCGAATACAAAGGGGATGGTCATAACGAACAAGATAATTCGCTGGTTCAAAGTACAATTGAGTCATCATGCTGAAGTTGAGGCTACATGGGAGTGTGAAGAGGTTTGTAACACCCTCATTTTTCATCATCATGTTTTGCACTGATTCTCATACATGGTAAACATAAAACAATATAAAAAGGAAGAAGAATAAAATAAATTAGGAACAAAAGAACATGTAAAATTGAATCAGATCACGGACTTGTACGGTCACACCCTGGACTAGCCCGGTGTCCACAACCTACACTGACTTAATTCAGAAATTTTCCTTGCAATGAACTTGTCGTTCTTGACTGTACTACTCTGATTGCATACTGTACAACTTCGGACTGGTCTGGAGGTTTTGAATCTAGCCCGAGCCCCTTTTCGCTGGAGGGCAACCGACTTGTCCGGTATAAAATGGACTAGTCTGTTGTGTTCTTAGAGAGAAAACGGACTTGTCTAGTGTAGAATGTGGGGACTGGGATCCAACCATTCTAGGAACCATATTGATGGTGTCGTGCGATGCGACACCCAACAACACACATGAAAAGAAACACAAAATAACCAAGACAATTCTTTTATTCACAAGATAGTCATATTTACAATATAGTGTACACTCGTGTACACACGCAACAAAAAGTATACATACTCACACTTTCAATCTAGCTATGCACAAGAAGTCGTCCATGCCCTCAGACACTTCTCACTAGCAACACAAAACAGATAAGAAGTGGCAAGGTTATATCGTGAGAGATACATTTAATAAACTCGAGGTCTCATGGACAACCCTCAACATAAGCATAAATGATACCTGCAAAAACCACAATAGAGCAACCGTGAGCTTGAAGCTCAGCAAGATTTAACCATCTCACCTAAGGTATGAAACTCTACATGCTAGGAACTTTAAAGACATGAAAGCTAAATTTGCAGAAATTTTGAAGTCGCCGAAAGTAATTCCTTAGTTGTCAGTTTTAGAGTAGCAAATGCGAGATCAATTGGCATGTATAATTGTGAATTTCACAATCAAACAAGAAATTCTTTGTCCATGATGATATTTGATCAAGGTTGCATAAGCTTCATTCAAGCTAAATGTTTGGAAATGATCACTTTAATTGTGCTATTTCTAATTCAGCCAAGGTAGCAATACAAAATATTATTCATAGCATCATATTCATAATCTTTCCACTACTCTTTATTACTACGTCAAGATTCAGTGACCATGTATGCTCAATCCATAATCGCGAGCGATGGTGATTCAAATAAAAAACATCCGGACTGCACGACACGCATGTCCATACTCGAAGTTGTGTTGGCACACTCCAATGATGTCGCACGCACCCACCTTTCCCCAGATTCAACCACATCAAAACCATTCGATTGACCCAAACAGTGATCTCTCCTCAAGGTCACCTCCGCTATGAGATGTTCATGAGTGAGTTGACTCCAACAGTACCAACAACCGACAGATTAAGACGACTGAAAAGGTTCCAACATAGTATCTGTAAAAGCCCAAATTTACCTATTTTAAAGTTCAGTTAGGATAAAAAATTTGAATGTTAAAAATAATTAAAATAGAATTGAGAAAAACACACTTATTCAAATTTCAACTAAGAAAAATTCAAAAAAATAAACTTACTAACGTTCAAATAAAGTTAACATAATGATTGGAGTTGACCAATGGATTCCAAATATTCCAAATAGCACACTGCAAAGTTTCATAATTTTTGAAGCAAGTTTGCTATTTAATTCAATAGCTTCATTGAATTCAACTCAAATTCAAATTCAAATTTTAATTCAATTGAAACTTTGTCAAATTAACAATCTGATTCCCGAATCAATTTCTACACCTCCAAATTTGTTTATCATAAAATATCTAGAATTTTTGGACACAAGTGGGTGGGAGAATTCAGTGTCCAGAGAAGATAGAGATGAATAGAGAGGTGGGACCCACTGGTCGTAGGCTCAAATTCGCCCCTACTCTTCCCATGGCGCCACCTCCCAGCTTGCAACTGCCACAGAGCTGCCTGCCTCCTTGCTTCGACTCCAGCTGCCTACAGCTCATCCCCTGGCTCCTCCTTATCAGCTCCTCAGTCCCCAAGTCGAGTCTTTCACCTCTGTTCTTCAGCTGGGTGCAGAAAGTTCATTCCCGGCGAGTTCTTCCCTCCCCTTCGAAATCCACCAAGGAGCAACGGTATGGCTCCAATTTCTTCGCCCTAGGTTATTCCCCAACCTCTTGCGCAGCTCCTTGATCATTCTCCTTCACAGCTTGAGCCTCCCCATCGACGGGCTTGAAGATTTTTGGGCCGCCGGTGAACTCCTCTGCCTTGCCTCCTCTGCTGCTCCATGGAACCCCAGCTACGGGCCTTATCAAGCTTCGATCCTATGAGGAAAAAGGTTCGCAATCACGTCTAGTTCATGCTCACAAGCTTTCAGCTTCTGTCTTAGCTTGTAGCTCGGGTTTTCCTCACAGAACCGAGGCTGAGCTCTTTTGCACACCTCGGTTCTTCACCCAAATTCGGTTTGCACGTGCCATAATTCTATGAATTGCTTAGCAAGTAGCTTCTAAATATTCTCGCGCACACCCTAGCCAAAAACACCCAAAAGTTATCGACCATACACATATGAATCGAGGTTCTTGTGGCCGCCGGTTGAAAAGCCGCGGGTCGCTGTCGAACTTGTATTTGTAGCCGTTTGCACATCAATATAAGTTCATTTTTGTCATCCTCATGATCCCAGGGTGCTCTCCGATCTTTTACCGAGTGATTTAGGCCCTTGCCGAGGTGATTTCGTGTTGACCGAAACCCTAATCGCCACCGCCGCCGTCGCGCAAGCTTTTCCGGCCATCCATCGCCGTCGGGAGGATCATCATCGAGTTCCTCACCTGATTTTAGGTGGGGGCGGTAAGAGTGGAGGGCCTCCATGCCCTGGAGCGAGCTGCGGTGAGGGGCCGCCGTCGGGCGCCGCCCGAGCGCCGCCAGCATGAGGTTGAAGACGACTCGAGGTGGGCCCCAGTCGTCAGTCTAACCAACGCGCGCCCGGATCTGGTGCGGACAAGGATCCCATGTGGCTACATCCGTGAACCCTGTGGCCCGGTGTTACTTCAACCCGATTGGCCCATTTTAAATCCTATGGGCCCAACCATTATTCAAACCTTTTCCAATTGAAATTTAATTCCAGATTTAGTTCCCTCTTCAAAAATCCATATCTCCTAGCAGAATTGTCCAAAAATTCCCAATTAAATTTTGTTAGAACCAGCATGCAGAATACTTTCTAGTGGTGCACTTGGAATTTTATGAAAGTCCATAGAAATTTCTCCATAATTCAAATAGGAAAAATGATTATAGAATCAATTCCTACAGTTCTGCTATTTGGAAAATTACCAAATTTTAATATCCTTGAACTCCAGTAAAAATTTCAGGGTCATTAGACTTCATTTACATGGTCTGATCACCTGTGTATTCTCTATGCACATAAAAATAGTCGAATTCATTTAGAATTTGTACAGAAACTTGTGCAAACTTCTAAATTGAATATCTCACAGTATAAATCTTCAAAATTTGTCAAACCAACTTTTTTGGTTTGCTCTTTGTCCACACTAACCAGAAATACAACCCAATCTTCATGAAAATCCCTAGACTTTCATGTAGAGCCCTTCAAATAAAAATCATGTTTGATTTTTATCTGATGATTCACTTCATAGAAACATCTGAAATTTTTCCAAAATGTTCTTTAGTAAGTTTACGAATTCCTGTAAAAAGTTCAGCTTCATTAAACGTTATTAACCTGGTTCAATCTGAAGATTTTCCTAACTGGTCACAGAATGCTCAAAAACAACAGAAACAATCCAGTATAATATCCCCACTTGTAAATTCAATATCTCACAATATAATGCTTATAAAATTATGAAACAAATTTTCATAGAACCAGTGAGACCCCCTCTGTATGGTACAACCACTGGTAGCCATGATAGACCTCCAAAATTATAACCACAATTCAGAAATAAGCTAAACACTTAAGAAATTTTGTAGACCAATATATTTTATTGTTGTATCTAAAACTTACCTTGTTATTCCTCCATGATCATACGTACAAAACAATATCTATTTCATTTCATATGTCCATTGCCTAAGTTCATCTTGTTTCCTTTCTGTTGTTGTCCAGTCTTGCAACAGAACTTCAAGTCTTAACTAATATTAATCCGTATTGAGTCATAATAAACTTCAATTATTATAATAATAAATTGCAATCTTTTATTTGCATATCATTTCGATAATGTTCGCGACAAAGGTGGCCGACAAGAAGCACAACCGGGAGCTGAGGATTTCTATAGTGATTCTGGTGTGGCGTGATTTTCTCATCGAAGAATACTAACTGATCATCGCTGACTTTTATTCCAACCGAAAGGCAAGCCCCGGTTTGCATTTAAGTTCCTTTTAAAGTTTTGCTTTTATACACACTGTATTGAATATACTTGATATGTTCATTAGGTCTATGTTGATTGAATACTCCACATGCATGACCAAATAATCCTTGAAGTGGATGGGTAGTATAGGACCCCCTCAGATTATATTACTATGCTTAATGTTTAGTTAGAAGGTCGGTAGAAGTCGAATATGTTGGATACTACTCACAAGATTGGTCACATTTTATTGATCACAAGTCAAGTAGTTGAATTCTATTTGCGAGAGAAGTCGAGTAAGGGAAACCTATTCGCGAGTGGTTACCATAACATTAACTCTTTAATGTGAGACGTGGACGGGGATTTGTGTAGGTTGGTTTGCCCACATCATGCCTGGGTCGGTAATGAAGAGGCAGGTGTTGGGGAGATGGATTGGTAGCCCCATCTGTGTCGGTTAAGGCCCGTCTTGTGCTTGGCCTTGTTGAACAAGTTTTAACTATACTAGAAAGCATACTAGCGATATGGGACCCAGGAAACCGATGTACCTTGAGGATCCTATGTTGGAACCTTTTCAAACGGCTTAAGATGTCGATTGTCAGTATAGGGTAACTTACTCAAGAACATCTCACAGCTGAGGTGCACCTTTGTAGGATCGAAGAGCACGTGAAAAGCTACCAGAGGGGGGGGTGAATGGTAGATTTAAAAATCTTATGCAGCGGAAACAATTAAACCCCAAACCCTTTCGGCAGAAAAACGATCTGTTGAAGAAATAGTGTGTGAGACTAATCTAAACGTGTTTCACCGTGACAAAAGTGATAGATATCAGAGAGAATCAAGTCACGAAGACAACACAAAAAGAATCACTCAAATCTGTCAAGAAAAACTCAAGTTATGATCGAAAGATCAAACAATGGTCAATCTGCCCTACCCGAGAAAAAACAGTTCTGGAACGCTGCAAAGAAACTCATGTAGATCATAGACCACCAATCCAATGACCGTGAAATTTTGACATATGATAGACAATCAAGTTGTGAAGACAACACAAAAAGAATCACATCAATTGGATCTGTAAAACTCGAGTTATGATAAAACCACCAACGAAAGGTAGTGCTGTCCAGAAACTCGACGAGTAAAACTTGTCTGGAACAAGTCGGACGAACAAGGCACAAAAGTTCCTTCAAACTACGAATTTTATTCAATAGAACACAAGAGGAACAGCCCCAAAGTCGTGCACCACGAGCTCTGGGCTCCCTTGCTTATATAACCAGCCCTTAGCCCAACCCAATATCAACTAGGACTCCAATCCTACTCAGATCATGAATCATAACTTTTCATAACTGCTCAAGATTCTTCTATACGCAGATAGAAGCAATCTTAAGACTTCCAAACACCTTAGGAACGTATCCCACATTCCTAAACAACTCAAATTCGTGACCCACACAAAATCCTATCATAACCAACTCAAATCTTTCCATATTTGAGTCAAACTCGACTCAGCCGCAGCCTGAGTCCATAACCTAGTCGGTTGGACCTTTCCGACCCATTCTTTACGTCCATATCTCTTCATCACGTCCCGGAACCATGTAGCCACGTCCATGCACTCCTTGCACACGTGCAAACATCTTCCAATGACATCCATGATACCTTCATATGCATTGTTCTTGATCCAAACATGCTGCGCAACCTCCTGATCAGCTCAACCACAATTCCTCCCGAACTTGGTTGTTGGAACCTCATCTCCTCCCTGAGACTAGTCCAATGGATCCCGTCACCAGCCATGTCTTGAACTCAAGCAACACCTGCACATGAATAAACAACCAATCCATACGAGCCCAAGTCCTCGACTTGACTCAAGTTAGTTCCGAACACAACACCCTACGTGAGAACCTCACATAAGCATGTTGCAAAACCACAGTAACACAATATTATCCATATCAACCAAAATGCACCAAAAACTTAGCAAATTCATACTAAGCAATCTTTCCAACAATGTAAAGCAAGTACGAAACATTGCAAATGAAAAGCAGAATCACTACGGTCAAGTTCTGGACCTTGCCAGAGCAACCCGGACCTTGAGCTGGAGCTAACAAAAGCTAGTAGAACCTAGAACCGGAGCTTACCAAAACTAGTACAACCAAGCTCCCGCCGGAGCTTACAAAACTAGCAGGGCCTAGCGCCGAAGCTAACCAGAACTAGTCAGAACTAGTAATCCCAAAAGCCGGAGCTAGAAAAATCAACTTCGGAGCTTAGCAAAAACACGGCGGAGCTATCAAAAATATATGCCGGAGCTAACAAAGACATGCCGGAGCTAACAAAGACATGCCGGAGCTAAAGATAAAGCTCACCGGAGCTAACCAAAGCTTGTCGGACCTTATCAAGATGTCGGACCTAGCATCTAACGCAACCAGAGCTACCCAAACCAAGCCGGACCTACCTTCGGACCTTGCTGTAGCTCAGAGCTAGAGTCGGACCTTGATAAAAAAGGTGTTTTGGTGATATTCAAAACTTTTATCATCGAAGCAAGTATATTCAATACAAGCCAATGTATTCAGCACACATAGGTCTTACAATCTCCCCCTTGATGAATGCATTGGCAACACCATTTAAAATCCGAACATTGGCTTATTCACATAAAAGTTTTAAAGGCAATTTCTTCCCCTTTGTAAATCAAAAGTAAAATGAGAAGAAAATCCAAAAATTATCATCCCATATTATCTCTCCCCCTTTATTATCTCTCCTTATGCACATATTATCTTTGTCTTCATGCTTATCTCTCCCCCTTTGACAATGTATTCATCAAGTCATGAGCATATAAACAAATTATCTCTCCCCCTTTAGTTGTTATGAGCATATTATAACATATACATATAAACAAAGCTCATCCAAGTCATACTATCAAGTGCCTTACATTATCACATTAATGAAATACATAAAGTAGTGTAAGCCATGCTAGAGATCAAATGTAATTTTCAATTTAAGCAAGTCATGCTCTCACAAACTTAACTATTTCATAACTTGAAAGCATGACACTAGTTGCTGCATTTTATTATTTTTCAATGCATAAATTTGGATCATATGATATTTGCAAGAGATTATATGCGCATCTGCCTTATTCTAACCAACCAAGCCAAGCCTATGTCATTTGACAATCAGAAGCTTAAGGACATGGTTTTAGTCATACACAACTTCTTTCAAGTTCATATCTAAGTGCAATGATAAGCCATCTCAAAAGAAGAAGTGCGATGCATGCATATTCTCTTGATCTTTTCTCAATTTATATTTGTTCATAAAAACTCAACATGTGAGTTGATTACTTGATTAATTCTTAATAATTAAAAGCACTTGTGAACATGTAACAAGTTCAAAACAGCAAGAAAGTTCGACCATGACCAGTTCTAGTGTAAGTAATTATTCCAATTACTAGAAATGGCAAAAACTACAAAATGTATAACACGAGTAATGTAGTAAGAACTTTCAGCATGTAAAAGAAATCACAAAGTCATATATGTATGAAATACTATGCTCATATTATTTTAGTTTCAGATTCACACATAGACTTCCCAAGTTTCAAAAACTCCCCCTCAATTTAAGCCATGAGGATGCATAACCCCTATTTCACTACGAATGTAACAAAAACGAGTGAAATCCAAAGGTTTTGTAAAAATGTCAGCCAATTGTTGTTCGGTATCTACATGGTGAAGCACAATGTTTCCTTTTTCAACATTATCTCAGAGAAAGTGATACCTAATGTCAATGTGCTTAGTTCTAGAATGTTGCACGGGGTTTTTAGCAATGCAAATGGCACTAGTGTTATCACAGAACAGTGGAACACTATCTAGATCAACCCCATAGTCCTTAAGTGTCTGAACAATCCACATAATTTTTGAGCAAGCACTAGCAGCAGCTACATATTCAGATTCGGCTATGGATTGTGCAACTGAATTTTTTTTTCTAGAGGACCAAGCAACAAGGGAATTACCAAGAAAATGACAAGCACCGGAAGTACTTTTCCTATCAATCCTACAACCCCAAAAATCAGCATCCGAAAAAGCTTTCAAAGTAACGGTTGAGGAAGAAGGAAGAAAAATGACAAATTCTTGGGTTCCATGTAAGTACCTGAGAATCCTTTTGACGGCTTGATGATGTGAAACACGTGGGGAAGCTTGAAACCATGCACAAAGACATACGCTGAATTGTATGTCCGGTCTTGATGCCATGAGGTACAAAAGTGATCCGATCATACTTCTATATTCTTTTTGATCCACGGGTTCACCATCTTCATCAAGTTCAAGTGTTGTTGTTGTTCCCATTGATGTCCGAAGAGGCTTGCTTTTGTCCATGTTGAAGCGCCTTAGGAGGTCTTTGGTATACTTCGTTTGATGCACAAAGGTACCCTCCTTGGTTTGCTTGATTTGCAGCCCCAAAAAGTAAGTGAGTTCACCCATCATACTCATTTCAAATTCGGAACTCATCATTGCTGAAAACATGGACATAAGATCATGAGAAACACAACCAAAGATAATATCATCAACATACACTTGAAAGAATAATGAGTCATTGCCATGCTTAAGCACAAAAAGTGTTTTATCAACCTTGCCCATGGTAAACCCCTTTTCAAGTAATAATGTTTTTATCCTATCATACCATGCTCTAGGGGCTTGTTTGAGACCGTATAAGGCTTTGGACAGTTTGTAAACATGATTAGGAAAATCTGGATTTTCGAAACCCGGTGGTTGTTTGACATAAACCTCCTCATCTATGTAGACATTAAGAAAAGCACTTTTAACATCCATTTGATATAGCTTAAAACCTTTAGATGCTGCAAATGCTAACAAAATTCTTATGACTTCTAATCTAGCGACAGGATCAAAAGTTTCATCAAAATCTAGACCTTCAACTTGAGTGAAGCCTTGAGCAACCAACCTAGCCTTATTCCTAACCACAACCCCATCCTCACTTTGTTTATTTTTATATACCCATTTAGTTATAATTAAAGTGTGACCTAGAGGTGGAGGTACAAGTTTCCAAACATTATTTCTTTCAAAATTTTCTTACTCTTCTTGCATGGCAATAATCCAGGATTCATTAATGAGTGCGTGTGATATATCTTTGGGTTCAAAAGAAGCAACAAAAGCAGAATGAGCATGAGAGTTTGGATCGCAAAACCTGGACCGTGTGACTCGTTCGTGCAAGCTTCCAATCATCTCTTGTGGGGGATGATCTTTGTAAACACGTAGGGGAAAAAATGTCTCACAAGCTTCTTCTTCATTAGGTTCATCGTAGATTGATGAGCTTGTGACTTGTGGACGATCAGGACCAGCATAGGTGATAGCCGGAGCTTGTTCAATGTCCAGAGCTGGACACGTGTCGACTTCGGAACTACTAGGCAGTATCACCGGCTCTTCTTCATCTTCGAAAATACCCTCCCCCTGACGATACGGATCTGGTCCTGCAACATCAGAGCTAGTACCTGGGCTAGCTTCATCAAAAGACACTTCACAAGTCTCCACAATTTTGTTAGTGTCAAGTAAAAGCACACGGTAGCCTCTAGTATGAGATGGATAACCAAGAAATATGCCATCAATGGATCTAGGTTCAAATTTATCAAGATTACCATATTTCTTAACAAAGCATTTGCAACCAAAAACCCAAAAGTGTGTAACACTAGGCCTATGTCCAAACTGAAGCTCATATGGTGTTTTACCTAGCTTAGCACGTAAGAAAACACGATTTGAGACATAACAAGCGGTTGCTAACGCATCAGCCAAAAAATTCCTAGGAGTTTGATATTCATCAAGCATAGTCCTAGCCATCTCAACTAAGGTTCTGTTCTTTCTTTCTACAACACCGTTTTGTTGAGGTACATATGGTGAAGAGAATTGATGATCTATTCTATTTTCAGCACAAAAGTGATCAAAATATTGATTTTTAAATTCAGTTCCATTATCACTTCTAATTGCTTTTAATGATCCTGGGTGATCAATTGATAATCTAAGAAAGAAAGTTCTAAAGTGACTAAAAACTTCATTCTTAGACGCCATAAAGTAAACCCAAGAGTATCTAGAATAATCATCAACAATAACAAGAACATACCATTTACCTCTGAAGGATTGAACATGTGAAGGTCCTACGTTGTCAAGATGCAAAAGTTGACATGGTTCAGTTGTCATGATCATTGTGAGAGGAGTATGTGAACCTGGAACCATCTTAGCATGTCTACAAGAAGAGCACACAATTTCTTTGTCCCCTTTAAGCTTAGGCAGCCCACGTATGCAATCAAGAGCACTAACACGCGTTAGGTGATCAAAGCCTACGTGACCAAGTCTATGATGCCAAAAATATAAGTCCTTTGAATCATTAGCAACTAGACACGTATGCTTAGAGGAAGACATATCAAAATCAGCTTTAAAAACTCTTCCAAACCGAGACATGTTAAAAATAAGCTCACTATTTGAACCTACAACTTTGCAACAGTTTTTATTGAAAATAATTTCTAGATTTTCATCTAGCAGTTGTGAAACAGAAAGCAAGTTGCATTTCAAATTTTTGACAAGTGCCACATCCTTCAAAGTGTAGTGATCATTTACTCTAACCAAACCCTTAGCAATTATAGGAGTTGAAGAATTATCGGTAAAAGTAACATTCTCTACACGTGACACAAAAGAGAGGGAGGAGAACCAATCTTTGTTACCGGTCATGTAGCGTGAGCAACCTGAATCCACAATCCAAATGTTCTCCTTCCTCAAACGTGTAACCTACATAAAAGCACAATACGTTGATGACTCAATACTGGGGTTAGTCAAAAGGCATTTAGGAATCCAGTACTGAGTCACGCGACGTGCAGCAGGAAAAACACACGAAAGCTGAGACAAAACAGCAGGTTTATGAGTCAAAGTTTGAGATTTTTTATTCTTGACTACTGACCTATAAGGTGTTACTTGTGTAGCACAAAAATCAGTAGCTCCGGAGGCAAAAACAGAAGGTCCGGAGGTAAACTTTGAATGTTTTTGACTCAAAACAGCAGGTTGTACATTCGGTTCAATGTGTGCAGCAAATTTTGCATGAAAGTTATGAGATCTAGCAACCATTTTTTCCCTTTTCTGTTGTTTAGCTAGTCTATAACAAAAATCTATTACATGACCATCTCTACCACAGAAGGTACAATGAAATTTAACTTTGTGTTCATGTCTAGATGAGCAAGCAATATTTTTATTTGAAACCAAATGAGGCAACACTCCTGTAGATTTGAAAACCACTCCTTTTTGTTTAGGAACTGTTTGAATCAAACCACTTCCTAATGTCTTTACAATTTTAGGTGGATGTGCCTTAGCATGAGCATGAAAATCAAAACCTAAACCAGTTTTATCATTGCAAGACTTGGAAGAATTCAACAGCAAGTTTAGGTTCTTATTCCCATTACAAAACCGATCTAATGTCCTATGCATGTCATCAAGTTTGTTGGACAGATCAAGGCAATTTTCACATGAAGTTTTTCCTTTTAGTTTGCAATTGGAACAAAATTTAACTTCATGAGAACGTAAAGCATTGTTCAATATAGAAATTTCATTCATAGCATCCTGTAGTTTCTTATCAAGATCATCACAAGTAGAACAATGCAAATCAATTGTAGAACAACTAGCATCTTTCAAGTTTTTATCATTAAGTGCAGCAAGCTCTCTGTTCTTTTCAATTTCTTCATCAAGTCTATCTAGAGTCGAGGAGTGTGCACTTCTTAATGTGGACAATTGTTCATAGATTAAGTCACATGAGGGACATGCATCATCACTAGGAATCAATGTTTTTAAACGGTTAATTTCAGATTCTAGTGATTCAATTTTAGCAGCATTATCCCTAAGATTTTTGTCCTTTTTCTTGACAATAATAGTTGCACGACAAATAGCATCACACATTTCATTGCAGGTAGAACATACCTCATCGTCTTCACTGTTGTGTTCTGCATCCTCCTGACTTGATCTTGATCTTGTTTTGCCCGCCATGAAGCATAAGTTGGCCAGATCGTCATCATCTTCATCACTTTCAAAGTCTACATCACTTGAACTAAGTTCTTGAAGTGCAGTGATGAAGCTGTTAATCATCTTGCGTCCTATGGTACCCTTCTTTTTCCTCGTATCTTTTGCAAAGGAGTGCTTCGTTCTTGTTTTCTTTTCATCCCGGTAAGTAGGACCTGAAAGGTTAGGGCAATCTGAACAAAAATGTCCTGTCTTACCACATTCGAAGCATCGTTGAGGTTCGGAGCTTCCTCTCCTTCTAGTTCTCACATTTTGCAATGCTTTTGAGAACCTCGTAGAGAGAAGTGCTAGCTCCTCCTTTGGAAACTCCTCAATCTGTTCAAGGGTTAGAGAGGACAAAAAAGCAAGTGTACTACAAGATGAAGATTGGCCGGAGATAGGCATATCACGTTGAGAAACAAAAGCAATAGACTTGTTGGGGTTCTTACGTGATATTATATCAATTTCATGAGTTTTTAGCTTGGAATATAGCACATCTAAAGTAAGAGTACTCATGACAGTAGATTCACGAATAGATGTAACTTTCATCTCCCAAATTGACATGTCTAATGCACTTAACAATTGCGTAGCATTTTCAACATCTGAAAAATTAACATTGACGCTACGCAAGTTGTTGAGAATTTTTATTAAAGCGAGCAAAGAGTTCATCAATTGACTCACCGGGTTGCATCTCGAAGCGCATGTATTCTTTCTTGAACATGTCTTGCCTTACCTCTTTGATCGTGTTGGATCCTTCGTGGTAGTCACAAAGTGCTTTCCACACATAGTATGCAGATCGGAGGTGTGCAACACGGTCGAAGTCGCTTTGTGTTAATCCTTGTATGATCAAGTTCCGAGCCTTATTGTTGTTGTCAACATCTCTCAGATTTGTAGCTGTAACTTGATCGTTTGATGGCACTTCGTAAGGCTTGTATACCTTCTCCCATATTGCAAAGCCTTGTGCCTGGATGAAAGCCTCCATGCGTGCCTTCCAAACCTGAAAATCAATACCAGCAAACACACACAGTTTGGCGGAGTACTTCTCCATGATGATTCGTCAAAAACACGCGCAAATCTCAAAGATTAGAGCACCGTGGCTCTGATACCAATTGTAGGATCGAAGAGCACGTGAAAAGCTACCAGAGGTGGGGTGAATGGTAGATTTAAAAATCTTACGCAGCGGAAACAATTAAACCCCAAACCCTTTCGGCAGAAAAATGATCTGTTTAAGAAATAGTGTGTGAGACTAATCTAAACGTGTTTCACCGTGACAAAAGTGATAGATATCAGAGAGAATCAAGTCACGAAGACAACACAAAAAGAATCACTCAAATCCGTCAAGAAAAACTCAAGTTATGATCGAAAGATCAAACAATGGTCAATCTGCCCTTCCCGAGAAAAAACAGTTCTGGAATGCTACAAAGAAACTCGTGTAAATCATAGACCACAAATCCAATGACCGTGAAATTTTGACAGATGATATACAATCAAGTTGTGAAGACAACCCAAAAAGAATCACGTAAATTGGATCTGTAAAACTCGAGTTATGATAAAACCACCGACGAAAGGTAGTGCTGTCCAGAAACTCGACGAGTAAAACTTGTCTGGAACAAGTCGGATGAACAAGGCACAAAAGTTCCTTCAAATTACGAATTTTATTCAATAGAACACAAGAGGAACTGCCCCAAAGTCGTGCACCACGAGCTCTGGGTCCCTTGCTTATATAACCAGCCCTTAGGCCAACCCAATATCAACTAGGACTCCAATCCTACTCAGATCATGAATCGTAACTTTTCATAACTGCTCAAGATTCTTCTATACGCAGATAGAAGCAATCTTAAGACTTCAAAACACCTTAGGAACGTATCCCACATTCCTAAACAACTCAAATTCTTGACCCACACAAAATCCTATCATAACCAACTCAAATCTTTCCATATTTGAGTCAAACCCGACTCAGCCGCAGCCTGAGTCCATAACCTAGTCGGTTGGACCTTTCCGACCAATTCTTTATGTCCATATCTCTTCATCACGTCTCGGAACCATGTAGCCACGTCCATGTACTCCTTGCACACGTGCAAACATCTTCTAATGACGTCCATGATACCTTCATATGCATTGTTCTTGATCCAAACATGTTGTGCAACCTCCTGATCAGCTCAACCACAATTCCTCCCGAACTTGGTTGTTGGAACCTCATCTCCTCCCTGAGACTAGTCCAATAGATCCCGTCACCAGCCATGTCTTGAACTCAAGCAACACCTGCACATGAATAAACAACCAATCTATACGAGCCCAAGTCCTCGACTTGACTCAAGTTAGTTCTGAACACAACACCCTACATGAGAACCTCACATAAGCATGTTGCAAAACCACAGTAACACAATATTATCCATATCAACCAAAACGCACCAAAAACTTAGCAAATGAATACTAAGCAATCTTTCCAACAATGTAAAGCAAGTACAAAACATTGCAAATGAAAAGCAGAAGCACTACGGTCAAGTTTCGGACCTTGCCAGAGCAACCCGGACCTTGAGCCGGAGCTAACAAAAGCTAGTAGAACCTAGCACCGGAGCTTACCAAAACTAGTACAACCAAGCTCCCGCCGAAGCTTACAAAACTAGCAGGGCCTAGCGCTGGAGCTAACCAGAACTAGTCGGAACTAGTAATCCCAAAAGCTGGAGCTAGAAAAATCAACTTTAGAGCTTAGCAAAAACACGGCGGAGCTATCAAAAATATATGCCGAAGCTAACAAAGACATGCCGGAGCTAACAAAGACATGTTGGAGCTAAAGATAAAGCTCACCGGAGCTAACCAAAGCTAGTCGGACCTTACCAAGATGTCGGACCTAGCATCTAACGCAACCGGAGCTACCCAAACCAAGCCGGACCTACCTTCGGACCTTGCTGTAGCTCAGAGCTAGAGTCGGACCTTGATAAAAAAGGTGTTTTGGTGATATTCAAAACTTTTATCATCGAAGCAAGTATATTCAATACAAGCCAATGTATTCAGCACAATAGGTCTTACAACCTTGAAGTGAGCTCACTGTTCGGGTCGATCGAACTGTTTCGATGTGGTTGAATCTGGGAAAAGTTGGCTGCGTGCGACATCAATGGAGTGTGTTGATGCAACTCCGAGTATGGGCGTACGTGTTGTGCAGTCTGGGTGTTTTTGATTCGAATCACCGTCGCTCATGGTTATGGATTGAGCATACTTGGTCACTAAGTCTTGACGTAGTAAGGATGAAAAATGGAAAGATTATGAATATGTTGCTATAAATAATTCTTTGTATTGCAACCTTGGCTTCTATAGAGATAGCAAAATTAAATTTATAATTTCCAATCATTTAACTCGAATAAGGCTTATGCAACCTTGAGCAAGTATCATCGGGACGAAGCATTTCTTGTTTGACTGTGGAGTTCACAATTATGCTATGCCCATGGATCACGTATGCTACTTAAAACGGACCACTAAGGATTTACTTTCGGCGAGTCTATTTATCCAAATTCAGCTTTCCAGTCTTTAAAGTTTCCAGCATGTAGAGTTCCATGCTTTAGGTGAGATGGTTAAGTTTTGCTAAGCCTTGTGCTCACGGTTGCTATATTGTGGTTTTTGTAGGTATTATTAGCTTACGCTTATGTTGTGGTTGTCTGTGAGACATCGAGCTTGTCGAGATGTATCTCATGGAAACCTTGCTGCTGCCTCTCTAATTCGTGTTGCTAGTGAGAAGCGTCTGCGGGCACGGACGACTTCTATTGTCCATAGCTAGTTGAGAGTATGAGTATGTATATTCCGCTGCGTTGTATATTATGTTGTAAAAGAGGATCATCTTGTGAAATAAAATAATTGTGTTGGTTATTTTGTATGGTTTTTCTTGTGTGCTGTTGGGTGCCGCATCGCACAGCACCACCCAATACGATTCCTGGAATGTGAGGACTCCGGTCCCCACAACTTGGTATCAGAGCCGTATTGGGAATAGCACACTTGAAAAGCGCCTCTTTTTGAAAACTATGAAGTAGTCGGGTGAGGATTAGTTATTATGCCCACATAAGGTCTATAATAGTATTAGTTACTTAAGTGGCAAAGCTAACATATCTGTTATTATATTCTGTAACGACACTCTGACGTCAGGTAAGAGGTAAGTGATGACACCGCAATCGGATCAATTGCGTTAAGCTCACCATGCGAGAGGTAGCATGTGATTATTTCTGTGGCTTGGCAAGGAAAAGTCAATATGAGTCTCTGAAACTTTCCATGTTTCTGGGAACATATGACATGCGGTACCCCAGCGTGCTTCAAAGTTAGTGGGAGCCCCCGTCGGGTGGGATATAACCCGATGCGCCTCCTACTGGTGCAGCATTATGCAAAGACGTGGGACCCTGTCGGGTGGTAGAAAACCTGGTCATGTACCTCGAGACGTGGCTTGGCTCGGGGCGGCCCGTATGGAATGATACGGGACAAATGCTTTTACTTTCATATATGTTATTGTGAATTGATCGCTCGTGCGGGCTGTGCCTTACGGTACCATATGACTGATCAGTAGTTTGGGTGTAGTGACAGGTACACTAACCACATTATTCGTAGGTCGAGTAGAAAACTTTTGCGAGTGAACGTCATTACTGCCACCGTTGAGACGTATGCCAGAATACCGGCTTAAGATTTTTATTTGGTGAGGACGTAGTACCGGCATTGCATTCGGGTTACATCGGGAAATCGACGGTTAAAATCCATGCCGAAGGTGTAGCTCACCACAAAAGTGTCAAGTTAATATGCAAAACAGATTCCTATCTTGAAATGGTAAAAATGAAATTTAAACCAAAACTGTCAACCTCAGTTCTTCCCTGTGTTATTCTGGCAGAAACTTAGCTCCAGTTTGCAAAATCATATATCCTGTTAGAATTATCCCATGAAGGTGTTCCATACATGGTTGAAAATTTATGTGAGTCTTCTAAATAATTTCTGTTCTTGACCAGAGCATAATTCCCCTGGATCATAGCTAAAATTTGAAAATTCCAAAACCTGTCAACACTGGACAGAAACTGTAACTGTTTCTGTACTTCTTACCAATTTGATCATAACTCTCAGTAGAAACATCGAATGAGGGCATATGATATATTTCTGTAAACTAGATGAGATATGTGACAATGTTGTTATTTACAGTTTTGGCAAATTTGGATATTTTGTATATGAAAAGCTGTGGACAAAACAGCCATATACAAAGGAGGTGCTGTCAAAATTTCTCAGAAAATCTGGGAACATTGTCAACTTTGGAAATTAATATCTCATAACCAGAACTGATATTGAATCAAATAAATACTTTTTGGAAAGGCCAGGAAGTGAAATACATTTTTGTTGTTCACCTCAAAGCATGATTATGCCTCTAACTGGATGAAATTCTCAAATTTCTCCAGACTGGTCATTTATGGCAGAACAGTTCATCATTGAAACATAAGTTTGAAAATTTGCGCAAACATGAATATTGTTATACTTTCACAAAGTTCTTGACATGTTCATGTTTTCCTTATCTTCACTTATTTCTGAGATCGAACTTGGACTTATCCCAAATTCGTATGTGCAGTATGGTTCGTACTCGCCCATCGAGTAAGGTCGGAAGTTCTCGTCGAGACGGTGATGATTCGAATCCACCGAAGGCACCACGATCAACGGTATTGGTGGATATCATGTCAAAAATGTTCTAGTCTCACAAGGAGAACACTAAGTTACTTCAAGCTTTGGTGCAGCAGGGCCTAATTCATCAAACGCAGCAAGTTATTCCACCTCGAAACAGTTATTTGGATTTCTTGGCAACGCAACCGCCAATCTTCACGGAAGAAACTGAACCCATAGAATCAGATCATTTGCTTCGTGTAATGGAATCCAAATTTGGTGTGTTTCCCTGTGACGATTATCAGAAGACATTCTTTGCTGCTCAACAACTCCATGGAGCTGCCGGAGCTTGGTGGGCAGAATATAGTGTAACTCGCCCTGAAGGTCATCGAATAGCATGGAATGAGTTCCGTGAGGCTTTCCATGCTCATCATATCCCGACAGGAATTATAAAGACCAAGTATGAGGAATTCGTTGAACTCAAGCAAGGAGACATGAGTGTCCATGAGTATTTTAAGGGGTTCAACCGTTTGGAACAATATGCGCCTGACTATGTGAATACAGAAAGATTGAGATGTGATCATTTCTTCAGAGGTCCAAGAGTCAAACTTCGAGCTAGGTTGGCGTTGTTCAATCACGGCAAGTACAACAAATTAGTCAATGTAGCTATCCTACAAGAAAAGGAAGATCTTTGTCTTCAAGCGGAGAAGAGAAAGCGGAGTATTCCGCATGACAACACTAGTGTTGTTGCTCAGAAGTATCGGTTGGTATATCGTTCGCAATCCGGTCAAGAAGGGCAGCCATCTGTTCGAACATCATATCAAAGTTTCCTGCTGCTTGCATCAAGTTTTGAATCACCCCCGCAGCAGCAGCACATAAATTATTATCCATCTCCACTGCCGCCAGAGATACCCAGTTCTCATCCACAAGTCAGCGTTGAACCGACTAAATATCCGTGCTTCACGTGTGGACTTATGGGTCACTTTACTAGATATTGTCCAGAGAGAAATCAATGTTGCAGCCAGTCATCATTTCAACATTCAAGTCAGTTTCACAATCAGCAGCAAAAGAAATCAAAGCTTGGCAGTGTCCACTATACTACCATTGAGGGTGTACCGGAAGGAGAACCCGTGTTAGCGGGAATGTTCACTCTCAACCATATACCTATATTGATTCTCTTTGATTCCGGTGCTACACATAATTTCATAAGTCAATCCTTTGTGTTCAAGCACCAGCTTCCAACCACTACCACAAAACATCTCTATCTTATATCTTCATCCGGAGGTAATATTGCTGCAAGTGATGTTATCTCCCGAGCACCATTGTGTCTGGGTGGTAGAATATATCCCACCACACTTATCATCCTTGAAGGTCAAAAGATTAATATAATCTTTGGAATGTCATGGTTAAGCAACCAGGAAGCTGTTCTAAACATCAGTCCTCGCACCGTTGAGCTCAACTCTTCAACTCACAGCCACCACACCTTAATTCTTGAGAACACGGTTCAAGAAAGTGCTGCGGTGTATCATTCTGAAACAAGTATGTTGGAAGACATTCTCGTGGTCCGTGATTTCCCGGATGTATTCCCTGATGATCTGCCGGGTATGCCACCCGACCGAGATGTGGAATTCAAGATTGAATTAATACCGGGAACTACACCTATCTCTCGACGACCATATAGAATGGCACCTAAGGAGTTAGCTGAATCACTTATTGAGTAAGGGTTTCATTCATCCGAGCTCATCACCTTGGGGATGCTCGGCTCTCTTTGTCAAGAAGAAGGACAAGACATTGAGGCTATGTGTGGATTATCATCCGCTTAATGTCGTGACTATCAAGAACAAGTATCCACTACCATGTATTGATCTGCTCTTCGATCAATTGGTGGGTGCTAAGGTATTCTCTAAAATGGATCTTCGGTTTGGTTATCATCAAATTAAGATATGACCAGAGGATATACCGAAGACGGCATTCTCAACTAGATATGGACTTTATGAGTATTTGGTTATGTCTTTCGGTCTCACAAATGCCCCAACACATTTCATGTATTTGATGAATTCAGTATTCATGCCAAAGTTAGACAAGTTCGTCGTGGTGTTCATCGATGATATTTTGGTCTACTCCAAGTCAGAAGAGGATCATAACAAACATCTCAAGATCGTGCTTCAACAACTGCGTGATCACAAGCTATATGCTAAGTTCAGTAAATGTGAGTTCTAAATTAATCAAGTTCCATTCCTTGGTCATATTATTTCAGCGGAAGGCATAGCTGTGGATCTGGGTAAAGTGGTAACAGTGCTGAAATGGCAATCTCCCACCTCCGTACATGAAGTCCGTAGTTTCTTGGGTTTAGCAGGCTATTATCAAAGAGTTGTTCCAAGTTTCTCAAAGATTGCTAAACCTATGACGGATTTATTAAATAAGGGCAGCAAGTATGTATGGAGTGAATCATGTGAGGAAGCCTTCAAAACTCTTGTGAAGCATCTCACAACAGCCCCGATCTTGGCTCAATCCGATACAACGAAATCGTTTGATGTTTATTGTGATGCATCCGGCATTGGATTGGGCTGCGTACTTATGCAAGATGGAAGAGTAATTGCATATGGATCGAGAAAACTTTGAAATCATGATCACAATTATCCGACACATGATTTAGAGTTGGCAGCAGTAGTTCTTGCACTGAAGATGTGGAGACACTACTTAATGGGAAATCTAGTGCATCTCTACACGGATCATAAAAGTTTGAAGTACATATTCACTCTAAAAGAATTAAATATGAGACAATGTAGATGGTTAGAGTTAATCAAAGACTATGAACTTGAGATTAATTATCATCCCAACAAGGCCAATGTGGTTGCCGATGCACTTAGTCTAAAGTCTCACGTTCATAATTTGACCATCGGTCCTATGGAAGAAGATGAACCAAGTCTGCGTGTGATTCCTTATGGAGCTTTGTATAACCTTGCTCTCATACCTACAATTGGAGAGGAGATTGTAGAGGCTCAGAAGAAAGACAAGGGAATGTCTCATATTCAGAGGAGACTTAAAAGTGGAGAAATGAAATGTTTCCGGGATGACGAACAAGGAACTTTATGGTTCAAAAATCGAATAGTGGTACCCCGGGACATAGAATTGCGGAAAAAAGTTTTGGATGAGGCTCACTTGTCCAAGTATTCCATCCACCCTGGCAGCAATAAAATGTACCAAGATCCCTGTACTAAATTTTGGTGGACATTTACGAAGAGAGAAATAGCAAAGTATTCGTCCGAGTGTGACACATGTCGGAGAGTGAAAGCTGACCACATGAGGAAAAGCGGACTGCTACAACCATTGAAAATACCGGCATGAAAATGGGAGGATCTGAGTATGGATTTCGTTGTCAGATTGCCTCTCACCTTTCACAAGCACGATTCCATTTGGGTGATCGTTGACCGGTTAACTAAGTTAGCACATTTTATTCCAGTGCATACCGCTTACAATGCGAAGAAATATGCGGACTTATACATATCAAGAATTAAGTTCTTACATGGAGTTCCCCGCACCATTGTATCAGATAGAGGATCACTGTTTGTTGATCGTTTCTAGGAGCAACTACATGCGTCGTTGGGGACAAAGTTAATTCGTAGTTCCGCATATCACCCTCAGACTGACGAACAAACCGAGAGAGTAAATCAGATACTCGAGGATACGTTAAGAGCATGTGCCATACACCACGGTAAGAATTGGGATGATCAATTACCGTTGGCTGAATTCTCGTACAACAACGGATATCAATCTAGTATCAAAATGGCACCCTATGAAGCTCTCTACGGCCGGAAGTTCCGCACACCACTCATGGTGCGAATCTATTGAACGAGTGGCATATGGAATTGATCTGATAAATGAAGCCGAAGAGCAAGTAGATGCTATTCAAGATAGTCTCAAAGCCGCTAAGTCTCAACAAAAGAGTTATGTGGATAAAAGGCGTCGTCCTTCAAGCTTCAACATCGGAGACTACTTGTATCTCTGTGTCTCTCCGATGAAAGGAATTCATCGATTTGGAGTAAAAGGAAAGTTGGCTCCACGATTTGTCAGTCTATTTGCTATCACTTAAAGATGTGGTCCTGTTGCGTACAGATTGGAGTTACCACTAACTCTAGCTGGTGTTCATGACATTTTCCACATATCCCAATTACGGAAATGTCTCAAACCATATACGACATCGGCATTGAAGAATTGGAAGAATTGAAACCAGATCTCACCTACGTCGAGCATCTAAACCGGATTACCGATGAAAAGTCTCGTGTCACCATGAATCGGACGATGTGGTTCTATAAAGTTCTATGGAGTAACCACACCGTCGAGGGAAGCAACATGGGAGAGTGAAGATTATCTCCACACAAAGTATCCGGACATGTTATCGTCATATCTCCGGTAATCTTTTACTTCCGTTTCTTTCATTTGTAATATCGGGACGAGATTCTTTAAGGGTGGAGCAAATGTAAAAGCCCAAATTTCCAAATTTCAAAGTTCAGTTGGGACAAAAAATTTGAATGTTAAAAAGAATTAGAAGGGAATTGAGAAAAACACACTTACTCAAACTTAAAATGAGGAAAATTCAAAAAAATAAACTTAACTAATGTTCAAATGAAGTTAACATAAAGATTGGAGTTGACCAATAGATTACAAATATTCCAAATAGCATCCCTGCAAAGTTTCATAATTTTTGAAGCAAGTTTGCTATTTAATTCAATAGCTTCATTGAATTCAACTCAAATTTGAATTCAATCGAAACTTTGTCAAATTAACAATCTGATTCCAGAATCAATTTCTACAACTCCAAATTTGTCTACCATAGAATATCTAGAATTTTTTGACACAAGTGGGTGGGAGAATTTAGTGTCCAGAGAAGATAGAGATGAATAAAGAGGTGGGACCTCCCGGCATGCAACTGCCACAGAGCTGCCTGCCTCCTTGCTTCGACTCCAGCTGCCTACAGCTCATCCCCAGGCTCCTCCTTATCACCTCCTCAGTCCCCAAGTCGAGTTTTTCACCTCTGTTCTTCAGCTAGGCGCAGAAAGTTCATTCCCGGCGAGTTCTTCCCTCCCCTTCAAAATCCACCAAGGAGCAACGGTATGGCTCTAGTTTCTTCGCCCTGGGTTATTCCCAACCTCTTGCGCAGCTCCTTGATCATTCTCCTTCACAGTTTGAGCCTCCCCGTCGACGGGCTTGAAGATTTTCGGGCTGCTGGTGAACTCCTCTGCCGCCTCTGCTGCTCCGTGGAACCCTAGCTACGGGCCTTATCAACCTTTGATCCTTTAAGGAAAAAGGTTTGCAATTACGTCTAGTTCATGCTCACAAACTTTCAGCTACTGTCTTAGCATGTAGCTCGGGTTTTCCTCGCAGAACCGACGCTTAGCTCTTTTGCACGCCTCGGTTCTTCACCCAAATTTGGTTTGCACGTGCAATAATTCTTCGAATTGCTTAGCATGTATCTTCTAAACATTCTCGCACACACCCTAGCCAAAAACACCCAAAAGTTATCGACCATACGAATAAGAATTGAGGTTCTTGCGGCCGCCGGTTGAAAAGCCGCGGGTCGCCGTCAAACTTGTATTTGCAGCCGCTTCCACCTCAATAGAAGTTCATTTTGGTCGTCCTCATGATCCCAGGGTGCTCTCTGATCTTTTACTGAGTAATTTAGGCCCTTGCCGAGGCAATTTCGTGTTGACCGAACCACTAATCACCGCCGTCGTCGTCGCGTGAGCTTTTCCGGCCATCCATCGCCGTTGGGAGGATCACCATCGAGTTCCTCGCCTGATTTTAGGTGGCTGCAGTGAGAGTGGAGGGCCTCCATGCCCTGGAGCGAGCTGCAGCGAGGGGCCGCCCTCGGGTGCCGCCCGAGCGCCGCCGGCGCGAGGTTGAAGATGACTCGGGGTGGGCACCGATCGTCAGTCTAACCAACGCACGCCCGGATCTGGTGCGGCCAAGGATCCCATGTTGCTACATCCGTGAACCATGTGGCCCGGTGTTGCTTCAACCCGATTGGCCCATTTTAAATCCTGTGGGCCCAGCCATTATTAAACCCTTTTCCAATTGAAATTTAATTCCAGATTTAGTTCCCTCTTCAAAAATCCAGATCTCCTAGCAGAATTGTCCAAAAATTCCCAATTAAATTTTTTTAGAACCAGCATGCAGAATACTTGTGCACATGGAATTTTATGAAAGTCCATAGAAATTTCTCCATAATTCAAATAATAAAATGATTATAGAATTAATTCCTATAGTTCTCCTTTTTGGAAAATTACCAAAATTTTCCAGAACCTTCATTTGAATATCCTTGAACTCCAGTAAAATTTTCAGGGTCATTTGATGAGATCATGCACGTTATCATTGCACCTACAAACATGACACAATGTTTATTCTTTTGGGATCCTAGCTCAAGTGAATGTGCACTCTTATTTGATGGACAAGATCAAGATGGAGCACTATGTCGTCCTCCTCCATTCATGCATAGAAGAAGATTTGATGGCGTTGCACATTTAGACCAACACATAAGAGGAGATGAACTTGAGTCGAGGATGACTCCAATTCAAGAACGGGAGGATGATGAGGACATCACTTCTATAGATACAAACAACACTCCATTGAACATACAAGATGCAATTAATAGAGTTCATACACAACAATTAATTTCAGAGGTGAACTCGTTCTTATATATTTCCTTATATGTTTTTGAGCATAGATTGCTACTTAATGATTTATTTGTGAGTGCACATTCACTTGAGCTAGGATCCAAAAAAAATAAACATTGTGTCATGTTTGTAGGTGCAATGATAACGTGCATGATCTCATCATCATTAGACTTCATTGACATGGTCTGATCACCTGTGTATTCTCTATGCACATAAAAATAGTCAAATTTATTTAGAATTTGTACAGAAACTTGTGCAAAGTTCTAAATTGAATATATCTCAGTATAAAGCTTCAAAATTTGTGAAACCAACTTTGTTGATTTGATCTTTGTCCACACTAATCAGAAATACAACCCAATGTTCATGAAAATCCCTAGATTTTCCTGTAGAGCCCTTCAAAGAAAAATCATCTTTGATTTTTATCTGATGCTTCGCTATATAGAAACATCTGACATTTTGCCAAAATGTTCCTTATTAAGTTTATGAATTACTGTAAAAATTTCAGCTTCATTGGACGTTATTAACCTGGTTCAATCTGAACATTTTCCTAATTGTTCACAGAATGCCCAAAAACAACAGGAACAATTCAGTAAAATATTCCCACTTTTAAATTCAACATCTCACAATATAATGCTTATAAAATTATGAAACTAATTTTCATAGAACCAGGGAGACCCCCTATGTATGGTACAACCACTGGTAGCCATGATAGACCTCCAGAATTACAACCAAAATTCAGAAAAAAAAAGCTAAACACTTAAGAAATTTTGTAGACCAATATATTTAATTGCTGTATCCGAAACTTACCTGGTTATTCCTCCATGATCATATGAACTCCCTGTAATTTTCTCAGGCTCAGGGGATCTGTTGAACCTGTATAAAATTGAGATCACATCTCTATGTACAAAACAATATCTATTTCATTTCATATGTCCATTGCCTAAGTTCATCTCGTTTCCTTTCTGTTGCTGTCCAGTCTAGCAACAGAACTTCAAGTCTTAACTAATATTAATCCTTATTGAGTCATAATCAACTTCAATTATTATAATAATAAATTGCCATCCTTTATTTGCATATCATTTCGATGGTGTTCGCGATGAAGGTGGCCGACAAGAAGCACAACTCGGAGCTGAGGATTTCTATAGTGATTCTGGTGTGGCGTGATTTTCTCATCAAAGAATACCAACTGATCATCGCTGACCTTTATTCCAACCGAAAGGCAAGCCCCAGTTTGCATTTAAGTGCCTTTTAAAGTTTTACTTTTATACACACTGTATTGAATAGACTTGATATGTGCATTAGGTCTATGTTGATTGAATACTCCACATGCATTACCAAATAATCCTTGAAGTGGATGGGTAGTATAAGACCCCTCAGATTATATTGCTATGCTTAATGTTTAGTTAGAAGCTCGGTAGAAGTCGAGTATGTTGGATACTACTCGCGAGATTGGTCACATTTTACGGATCACAAGTCAGGTAGTTGAATTCTACTTGCGAGAGAAGTCGAGTAAGGGAAACCTACTAGCGAGTGGATACCATAACATTAACTCTTTAATATGAGACATGGACGGGGATTTGTGTAGGTTGGTTTGCCCACATCGTGCCGGGGTCGGTAATGACGAGGCAGGTGTTGGGGAGATGGATTGGTAGCCGCGTTTGTGTCGGTTAAGGCCTGTCTCATGCTTGGCCCTGTTGAACAAGTTTGAACTGTACCAGAAAGCATACTGGCGATATGGGACCCAAGAAAGCAATGTACCTTGAGGATCCTATGTTGGAACCTTTTCAATTGGCTTAAGCTGTCGGCTGTTAGTACAGTGGGAGGTAACTTACTCAAGAACATCTCACGGCGGAGGTGCACCTTGAAGTGAGCTCAATGTTCGGGACGATCAAACTGTTTCGATGTGGTTGAATCTGGGAAAAGGTGGCTGCATGCGACATCAATGGAGTGTGCCGATGCAACTCCGAGTATGGGCGTACGTGTCATGCAGTCCGGGTGTTTTTGATTCGAATCACCGTCGCTCACGGTTATGGATTGAGCATACTTGGTCACTGAGTCTTGACGTAGTAAGAAAGAAAAATGGAAAGATTATGAATATGTTGCTATAAATAAATCTTTGTATTGCAATCTTGGCTGCTATAGAGATAGCAGAATTAAATTTATAATTTCCAATCATTTAACTCGAATAAGGCTTATGCAACCTTGAGCAAGTATCATCGTGGACGAAGTGTTTCTTGTTTGATTGTGGAGTTCACAATGATGCTATGCCCATGTATCGCGTATGCTACTTAAAACGTACCACTAAGGATTTACTTTCGGGGAGTCTATTTATGCAAATTCAGCTTTCAAGCCTTTAAAGTTTCCAGCATGTAGAGTTCTATGCATTAGGTGAGACGGTTAAGTCTTGCTGAGCCTTGTGCTCACGGTTGCTATATTGTGGTTTTTGCAGGTATTATTAGCTTATGATTATGTTGTGGTTGTCCATGAGACATCGAGCTTGTCGAGATGTATCTCATGGAAACCTTGCCGCTGCCTCTCTGCTTCGTGTTGCTAGTGAGAAGCGTCCGCGGGCACGGACGACTTCTCTTGTGCATTGCTAGTTGAGAGTATGAGTATGTATATTCCGCTGCGTTGTATATTATGTTGTAAAAGAGGATCATCTTGTGAAATAAAATAATTGTGTTGGTTATTTTGTATGGTTTTTCTTGTGTGCTGTTAGGTGCCGCATCGCAAGGCACCACCCAATGCGATTCCTGTCTGGTCCCCACAGTATCTTCAAGGTACATCGGTTTTTTGGGTCCCATATAGCGAGTATGCGTTCTGGTACAGTTCAAACTTGCTTAACGGGGCCAAGCACGAGACGGCCTTAGTCGACACAGACAAGGCTACCAATCAACCTCCCAGCACCTGCATCGCCATTACTGACCCAAGAACGATGTGGGCAAACCAACCTACACAAATCCCCGTCCACGTCTCATATTAAAGAGTTAACGTTATGGTAACATCTCGCGAGTATCCCTCACTCGACTTCTCTTGCAAGTAGAATTCAACTACTTGACTCGTGGTGGATAAAATTTGACCAATCTCGCGAGTAGTATACAACATACTCGACTTCTACCGATCTTTTAACTAAACAATAAGCATAGCAATATAATCCGAGGAGGTCATGCATGTGGAGTATTCAATCAACATAAACCTGATGCGCATATCAAGTCTGTCATTGAATTGTATAAAGCAGAACTTTATAAAAGCTCTTAAATGCAAAACGGGACTTGCCTTAGGTCGCAACTAGGTAAATGTCAATATAGTCAGTGACTTTTATTATCTAGATGCAGCTTCTCATCACTTTTCTCTTGTCCTTGTCTTGGCTGCTGCTTGGGCAATTCTTGCTCACAGTGATGTTCATCTTTGTGCCTCCTCCTCCAAGCGATGATCCTTGTTGATTGCCTTCGTCGTGTTCATCACTATCGTTATGATCATGCATAAAATAGGAATTCAATTAGTAACTTACTAAATGCAGTTGCCTAATCTTAAAAAGAATGAAAATGGAATGGTGTGGATGTTCTGGTCTTTGTTGTATTCAAACCACAAAGGAAGATCAAAGTGGACAGTAGAAGGATTAAGATATGAAGTGAAATGTGTATAAGAGAAGTTTGCAACTTATCAAATTAAGAAATGAAGCTGCATAAACTCAGGAATCAATACAACAGATAGGAAGGAAATGTCTGTAGCTGGGATGTACAGCAACAGGAAAAGAATCAGAGGAACTTAGGGAATTCGGATATGCAATGACATAAGCAATGTTTTGGGCATAATGAGTTCTTCATCCAATTACTGGAGTTAATGAGTTCCACTGGACCTGGACATTTTACAGTAAAATCATGTGGTCATGGAGGACTTCTCAGAAAAGTTTTAGCTAAAGCAATAGATGAATATGATCTACAAAATTCTCACAATCTTTAAGTTTCTCAGAATTTCAATGCAAAAGCAGAGGCTTTGTCTCAAGTGAAAATGTGTTTTCTGGATAATTATGTTTCTATGGAGTCCAACAAAATTTGTTTGAGATTTTTCTAAGGATATTTTTCAAAAGTTGGAGATTGAGCCTATTGGATCTCAAGTTATCTCCGATGACTATGCCTCTGACTTCACGGAGCTTCCACTACTCTCACCTTCCGAACTTGCCTACTTTGGCATTGGGGGCACTTCAAGTGGATCCGCTCCTCCTCCTCCTCCACAGCGTGAAGATGAAGATGAGGAGAGGACCGACAGCGAGGAATGAAGTCACTAGATCCCTCCTCTCCTTCTTTTTGGTGTCTTGATGCCAAAGGGGGAGAGATTGAGGGGGAGTCACTAAGTGTAGTTGTAGGTTGCGAGGAGAGCTCTATTCGTGTTTATTTTGGGTTGTAAAACTTTATCTGTGTTCTCTCATGCTTTTGGTCTTGTGATGTGGTGCTATGACTATGCTTATGCCTCTAAGTTATATTTATGAAATATGTGATGATGATTTGCTACATTATTTTTTATGCTCTGAATTTGATATTCTTAACTGATGATCTTGATGCTGTCAGGATTATGTCATTTATCTTACTGAGATCAAGATTACACACATGTAGTTTTGCACCCCACCATAAAGAGTGCACATATGCCTTATGTTGTCATTCTTAATTTGTTCCAAACACATATGTGCACACCTTATGAAAATTCTGTATTTTTATCATATTTTTTGAAATCTCAATTGGTTGTCATCAATCACCAAAAATGGGGAGATTGAAAGTGCATCTAGGCATCCCTTGTGGGTTTTGGGTGATTTATGACAAACAAATGAGATCCTAACCAAATTGTTGAGATGAGCGCAGGTTTTAATGAAAACATGGAGAAAGCGCAAAAGAAAGGAGAGTGAGAAATCAAGTTGGAAAAAGCTCAAGACATGAATAGAATAATATTTGTGTATGGTGTGTGTTGGAGAAACACACCCCAAGAGCTCAAGCTAATTGTAATCACTCTCACTGCACAAATTCTTACAGGTCCAGACTAGTCTGATACACCCCGGACTAGTACGATATTTCTCTGCTCAAAATCGAACAAGTCCTCCCAGTGCGGACTTGTCTACACAGTCCAGGTTTACACAGACTGTACTAGTTTGATATCACCATGGACTAGTTCGATATCTCTCTGACTAAGATCAGACTAGTCCTCCCCAGTGCGGACTAGTCCTCAGCACTTCACAGCTTTGCACGAAATCGGACAAATCCGATATCACAACGGACTAGTCTGATATCCTTATGACCCAGATCAGACAAGTCCGATATATGCCCAGATTAGTCTGAAAAACCTTCTGACTAAAATCGGACAAGTCCTCTAAGTGCGGACTTGTCCCCCAATTCACTAAGGGTTTCACCACCACCGGACTAGTCCGATATGTGTCGGACTAGTACGAACATTTCCAGAGACAAAAACAAACTAGTCCGCCCTTGGCTGGAGAAGTCCAATAATTTGGGGCACTTAGGGTTTCCCACACGCCACATACCGGACTAGTCCGGAGTCCACCACGAACTAATTCGTACTTTGAAAACCCTAACGGTAACTCTTGGAAACCCTAGTATAAATAGAGGTGCACGGCACAACTATAAACTCTCTCGACCCCCTGTGCCGTCACACCCTCCAAGAGCCTAGAAAACACGTCTCTCCACACAATCCAACGCAAGAAAGATCAAATCCTTGGGGATTAACATTAGATCAAATGAGAGACACAATTCTTTACGTTTTGAGCTCTTGGGTTTGATTCTCTCGCACACTCTTGTTCTTTATTGCATATAATTCGAGTGTGTTGGTGGTGTCTTCAGTTGTAAATCTTGGGGAGCCCTCAACTTGTGAGAAGGCCCCTTGAACACGGTTACTCTTACCCCTTTGTGATTAGTGGAAGAGAATTGGCCTCCGTGGCGATTTGACGAGGGTAGGGTTGGTGAAGACCCGGTCCTTTCGTGGGCTCCTAAATGTGGACATAGGTTGCCTTCATGGGAACCGAACCACAAGATAAAAATCTTGTGTATTCACTTTGTGCTTATTGTTCATTGCATCTGGAGTTTGATTGATCCTAGTCAAATTACATCAAAACTTGAAACTATGGTTACCTTGTGCTATCCTCAGTTTATTTGAAGCAACATACTCTAGTTGTATCTTAATTTCCGCTGCGTAGACTACTTGGATCGAGATCATTGATCAAACTTGATCGATCTAGTCCGCAAGTATCGGACTAGTCCGCACACTACCGGACTAGTCCAATTTATTGGTATTTGATCGAGTGTTGCAGGTTCTGGCTAAAATTCAAAAAGGCCTATTCACCCCCCTCTAGGCCACATTCACAATCCGGAGGAGACTAAGGAGATTCAACGACAAGTACAGGAATTACTCGACAAAGGTTATGTGTGTGAGTCCCTTAGTCCTTGCTCTGTTCCTATTCTTTTGGTCTCAAAGAAGGATGGATCAGGGCGCATGTTTGTAGATTGTCGAGCAATTAATCACATTACCATTAGATGTTGTCATCCTATTCCTAGGTTAGATGATATGCTTGATGAACTTAGTTGCTCGATGATTTTCTCTAAAATTGACTTGTGTAGTGGATACCACCAAATTCGAATGAAGCTAGGTGATGAATGGAAAACAGCGTTTAAAACCATGTTCAATTTGTATGAGTGGTTAGTCATGCCTTTTGGTCTCACTAATGCACCTAGCACTTTGATGAAATTAATGAGTGAGGTTTTACGTGCTTTCATTGGAAGATTTATGGTATTATATTTTGATGACGTCTTGATCTATAGCACATCTCTAGAAGAGCATCTTGATCATCTCCATACTGTTTTCAATGCTTTACGTGATGCATGCTTATTTGGTAACATTGAGAAGTGCACCTTTTGCAAGGATATAGTCTCTTTTCTTGGCTATGTTGTGACACCACAGGGAATTGAAGTCGATCAAGCCAAGGTGGAGGCGATACACAGCTGGCCGACTCCTACCATCGTCACACAAATACGAAGCTTTCTCAGACTTGCTAGATTCTATGGTCGTTTTGTGAAGGACTTCAGCACCATAGCAGGCCTATTGCATGAGCTTACGAAGAAGGGTGCTCCATTCATGGGGCAAGGCGCAAGAGGCTGCATTTGAAACTTTGAAGAATAGGTTAACTCATACACCCCTTCTCCAATTACCAGATTTTAGTAAGAATTTTGAATTAAAATGTGATGCTAGTGGTATTGGATTGGGAAACCTATTGCTTATTTTAGTGAGAAACTGAATGGGCCTAGTCTGAACTATTCTACTTACGATAAAGAATTATATGCACTAGTACAAACTTTGGAAACATGGCAACATTATTTATGGCCTGCAGAATTTGTTATACATTCTGATCATGAATCTTTGAAGCACATTAAGAGCCAAACTAATCTGAACCATAGGCATGCCAAATGGGTATAATTCATTGAGTCCTTTCCTTATGTCATCAAACACAATAAAGGAAAAGATAATGCCATTGCGGATGCCTTATCTCGCCGTTATAATATGTTGTCCCAACTTGATTTTAAGATTTTTGGCTTGGAAACAATTAAAGAACATTATGCTTTTGATGCTGATTTCAAAGACGTGTTGTTGCAATGTAAAGAAGGAAAACACATGGAACTAGTTTGTTCTCACTAATGGTTTTGTGTTTCGAGCTAACAAATTGTGCATTCCAGTTGGTTCTGTGCGTATCTTACTATTGCAGGAAGCACATGGTGGAGGGTTGATGGGACACTTTGGTGTCAAGAAGACGGAAGACATCCTAGCAAGCCATTTCTTTTGGCCAAAGATTAGAATAGATGTGGATTGTTTCTCTTTGCACCACCTATTAAAAAGCTAAGTCCCGTCTGAATCCACATGGTTTATACATACCTCTCCCTGTTCGTAGTTCTCCATGGGAGTATGTTTCTATGATTTTTTTAAGGATTTCCTAGAACAAAGAAGGGGAGGGATAGTATTTTTTGTTGTGGACAGATTTTCTAAAATGGCACATTTCATACCATGCCAGAAAACTGATGATGCTACCCATATTATTGATTTGTTCTTTCGAGAAGTTGTTCATTTGCATGTGGTCCCAAACACTATTGTTTCAAATAGAGATGCCAAATTTCATAGTCATTTTTGGAAAACCTTATGGGCTAAGTTGTGTACAAAATTGCTCTTTTCTACCACTTGTCACACTCAAACTGATGGACAGACCGAAGTAGTGAACATAACATCAAATTACGAGAAGAATGTTTGCCTCATATTGAATTTGCTTACAATCACTCGCTGCATTCTACTATTAAATTGTGCCCTTTTCAGATTGTATATGGTTTTATCCCTCGTGCTCCCATTGATCTTTTGGCTCTGCTACCTTCAAAGAAATTGAATTTTGATGCTTCTCACCATGCTGAATTAATTCTTAAAATGCATGAGCAAACTAAAGCAAACATTGAGAGCATGAATGCTAAGTATCAACAAGCTGGTATCAAGGGTAGAAAGCATGATACTTTTGAACCTAGTGATTTGGTTTGTGTGCATTTGAGAAAGGATTGATTTCCTGATTTGAGAAAATCTAAATTGCTACCTAGAGCTCCTGGAACCTTCAAAGTGCTTCAAAAAATTAATGATAATGCATATGAAATTGAGTTGCCAGCACATTCTGGGGTTACTTCCTCTTTTAGTACTGCAGATTTGAAACCATATCTGGGCGAGGAAGACATGTTTGAGTCGATGACAACACAATTGCAAGAAGGGGAGGATTATGAGAATATCGCTATGATTGATACAACCACAACAGCAGTCCATTCACCACTTGCAGCTAATCAAGGTCCAATGACACACGCTCGTGCAAGTGAACTTAATTATCAGGTGAATTCATTCCTGGCTGTTTAAACTAATCATCCTTCAAATGGAGAACTATTAAAGCCTTGTGATGACCTTGTTATTATTAGGTACTTAGGAAATGATCCAGCTACAAGGAATGGAGGGATAATGCAATGAAGACTGCTCCACCCGAGGGGTCCTCATAACTGCAGCAAGTACCAGCTTAAAAGGGGCATAACTTTCAACTCCTAAGGTTGTTTAATGCAAATAAGTACTTGCTAGTAAGGTCTCTTCGTCTACTTTCCATTGGATCAAGAATCAAAGGCAGATGACGCTTGAGCTGCCCAGAAAAGGCCGAACCAGACTCGTGACTCCATCATGAGTTCTAGTCTTCCTCCTCGATTTAAGCAACTAGCAGCCATAGGAAGAACTTGGGTTTTGTTTTCTGTAAGTTTAGTCATTGCTACCTCCTTGTAACATAAGTGTCAACAAGTACTTTTGATTACTTGAATCAGAACCCCAACTTATCACACCCGTGAGTGTATGCTTGTTATCTTGTTCTTACTTGTTCTTCGATTGCCTGCAGGTTCAAGGTTATTCTTGGCACGGCAAGAACAACAACAACAAGAGCCGGTGTAACTATTGCTAAGGTGCTGCACTCTTGTGGTTGTTATAGTCGGGTAGCACAATGATGACCTCCACCCAAATCGTAGTTATCAGGAGACGTTGTAACTGTCGTTCAAGGTGCCACACCATTCTGGTTGTGGTAGTCGGGCAGCCAACGTCGGCCTGCACCAAATTTGTTCAACCCCAACATCCCTCATCGAAAGATAGGGAATCCCACGTAACTGTTGGGTTCATCATTCTTCATCAACTCTTCGATGTCAAGGTTCTTGTTCTACGCCTTGACGCTGATTCCTCAATCAATGGATCTAGACGTCAAGATTCACGTGTCACGCCAAATCCTCAACCGTTGGACCATTGCATTCACGGTAACTATCCTAGATCTAACTTCCCACATTGATTTTGAATCCATCCTTGATTCAAGGCATGCCCTAGTTGAGAAGTTCGCAAAACCCTGGACCATAGCGGACTTGTCCGGTCCAGAACGGACTTGTCAGACCCATTGTGCAGACTAGTCCGGCCTCTGAATGCCTGAAATCCTGAACTTCCCTAGCCTTTTCTGGTAATGACTCAAAACTTGCTGAAACACGAAAACTAAATTGTATCCAGTTAGTAAGCAATCACTGTAAAGATTCCAGTTTATCACAACGAAAAAATTTGTCGCAATAGGTCACTGTTGCAACGAAAAAGAGCGTGGCGATAGTTTTTACGAATCGTCATAATAATTTCTGTGGCTATAGGTTATTGCGACGCCTTGACATCCGTGGCAAATAGTATGGTACTGCAACGACTTCACATTGGTGGCAATTAGTGCACTATAGCAATGATTTCATGTATTGCGACGATTTAACGTATTGCAACGAATAGTAAGGTATTGCAACGAGTTCACGATCATGGCATAAAACACGGTATTGCAACGATTGCATATTTGTGGCAAATAGTATGCTATTACAACAATTTAGCGTATTGCCACAATTTAACGTATTGCAACGAACATCAGAGTATTGCAACAATTTCACATTCATGGTAATTGTATGTGATTGCAACGATTTCATAACCGTGGCAATAGTATGGTATTGCAATGATTTCACGTCGGTGGCAAATAGTGTGTTACTGCAATGATTTAGCATATCGCGACGATTTAACGTATTGCACCGAATAGCATGATATTGCAATGGTTTCACATTCATGGTAATCGTATGTGATTGCAATGATTTCTCATTCGTGGCAAATAGTGCAGTATTGCAACAATTTCACTGCTGTGGCAAATAGTACGGTATTGCAACAATTTATGGTATTGCGACGATTTGTGGTATTCCAACGAATATCACGATATTGCAACAATTTCATATTTGTGGCAAATAGTATGGTACTGCAATGATGTCACAACTGTGGCAAATAGTGTGGTACTGCGACGGTTTAACGTCTGTAGCAAATAGTATGTTATTCCAACAGTGCACAAACGTGGCGAATAGTAGTGTATTGCAACGATTTCAGATTCGTGGGAAATAGTATAGTACTGCAACGATTTCACATCCGTGGCGAATAGTTGGGTATTGCAACGATTTCTTATTTGTGGCAACAGGTCTGTAATGCAACATTTTCTGATCTGTGACAATAGGATTCTAATGCAACGTTTCCTGATCTGTAGCAATAGATTCATAATGCAGCATTTTCTAATATGTGGCAGTACGGTTGTAATGCAACATTTAATGGTTTGTGGTGATAGAGGTGTAATGCAACGTTTTCTCATCTGTGTCAATAGTGTTGTAACGCAACATTTTATGTGTGGTGGCAATAGCAGTCTAGTGCAACATTTTTTGAGTGGTGGACAAATGTTAATATTGCAATGTTTTGTAATTCGTGGCAATAGCTTCCTATTGAAACAATTTATCATTCGCGACAAGAAATTTGTAATGCCACGTTTTATAATTAGCGGCAGTAGAATACTAATGCGCCATGTTTGAAAATTAGTGGCAACAGAATCACGAGTTTAATAATAAACATCCATCAATTGATATTGCAACACACATAACAACACTCAATACAGTTGCGACGTGTTTGGATGTAAGTTTGCCTAAGATGACCAGGACTAATTGTTGCAACATGTGGCTTTTGGTGGTCCCTTGGTTGGACCTTTTGTGGAGTGGTCTCCATCATAATTTTGTGCATTTCAGCCATTGAGGTGCGCAGGTCCTGCATTTCCTTAGCTTTCTATTCACGATCAGCTGCTATCTGAACTTGTAAGTTCTGAACTTGAACGTTTAACTCTTCATTCTTCTGGATTATGCAGTCCATCTGGGTGTTTAAGCTATCATTTCTTCCTTCCAACTCCTGCACTATTTGATTGAGGCCTGCATTTCTATCTTCTAAGTTTCAAACTTGGTCGTTGAGGTGTTCATACATCTGGATATGCATACGTTCACGTTCGGGACCAGTTGGGTTAGCCATATAACCATGCCCCCAAACCTGTGATCCTGCACAACCGATTGAGGATCTATAACGACGCTGGAAGATGTGGTTTCTCTCCTCATTTGGAATTGGGTATCCCTGCTCAGCTTCCATGTTGTCCACTTGGGCACGTGCCTGGATTTATATACGAAATGAAAAGTTACAGGTAAATTGCAAATATTTATTTAATTAGGGATTGTTTGAAGTGTTACTCACATGTACAACTTCTGCCAGCTTGTTTGCCCAGTTACTGTTCTCCAACAAATGGCTTGCCTCCCACAGTTGTATTCATCGGGTTCTTCTCCGGTCTCTGGGTCTCGCTACATAAAATACAAGTAAAATTCAACATGTCGATATACATATTGTTTGCAGCACATAGTAAAAGCGTGATTTATTTCATACCTTCTCGTAACTATTGGGCGTAGGATTTGGAGCCAAGCAAGTGACTCGCCTTTTGTCTTCTTCGATTTTGAGAATTGGTCCTACTTATTGACTACAATAATTTTAAGAATTAATTCCATGAATGAATGTAAATCAAATAGTTTTTGTATGATGCGAAGCTATTAAAAAGTTAGCTGACCTTGAATCGCCCAAACCCATAATATTCTATTAGGTGCAACCACTCGGGTGCCGTTACATCAGCAGGCTCGTTTCGTATACGTTCTTCATCAGTAGAATAACTCTTATAGGTGGCATGCAAAGTCGAGCGCCACCCCTTGTAGTGGTCACCAGCAATTTTCAAAAGTTTTCTTGCGCTCCCCGGTGTGTCCTCCATGTCCCAGGAATCTTGTACATTGTATAAGAAGTTGTTGTAAACGTACATGATGGAGATTGCAAGAAAAAAAAATACTTGTGTCAGGGTGTGACAACACTAACCAGAATGTCTCGTACTATCTCTCTCTTGTTACTATGGCCAACCTCTACCCACTTCCTTGCACCACTGAGATATGCATGTCTTTTTGTAAACATAACCACGTCATCGACAAAGTGTCGCTGGTTAATACCAGCCGCAACACCCAACCTAGTGGAGAACTGAATTGGTAGCTTCACATGCTCCATTCGACTATCTTGGGATACATAGCATATTATGGCAACCTTAAGTACTTTAGCCAAACTTCTTCTAAACTTCTTTACTTCTGTTACATTGATTCAAACGGTAAACGTTTAAAGCAAATTACAGCCTGACTAAGTTTAGTATCATGTACAAATTGTGTGAAAAGAAGAAAAGTCTGATGTTCATACCATCTTCAGGACGAGTGCGGCAAATACGAGCGTGGGAGGACTGCATCCTAGCAGCATTTTGTTTTCTATTACTCCCTCCTAATTTATATTAATTGGTGGCAATTAGTGCACTATAGCAATGATTTCATGTATTGCGACGATTTAACGTATTGCAACGAATAGTAAGGTATTGCAACGAGTTCACGATCATGGCATAAAACACGGTATTGCAATGATTGCATATTTGTGGCAAATAGTATGCTATTACAACGATTTAGCGTATTGCCACGATTTAACGTATTGCAACGAACATCAGGGTATTGCAAGAATTTCACATTCATGGTAATTGTATGTGATTGCAACTATTTCATAACCGTGGCAATAGTATGGTATTGCAATGATTTCACGTCGGTGGCAAATAGTGTGTTACTGCAATGATTTAGCATATCGCGACGATTTAACGTATTGCACCGAATAGCATGATATTGCAATGGTTTCACATTCATGGTAATCGTATCTGATTGCAATGATTTCTCATTCGTGGCAAATAGTGCAGTATTGCAACAATTTCACTGCTGTGGCAAATAGTACGGTATTGCAACAATTTATGGTATTGCGACGATTTGTGGTATTCCAACGAATATCACGATATTGCAACAATTTCATATTTGTGGCAAATAGTATGGTACTGCAATGATGTCACAACTGTGGCAAATAGTGTGGTACTGCGACGGTTTAACGTCTGTAGCAAATAGTATGTTATTCCAACAGTGCACAAACATGGCAAATAGTAGTGTATTGCAACGATTTCAGATTCGTGGGAAATAGTATAGTACTGCAACGATTTCACATCCGTGGCGAATAGTTGGGTATTGCAACGATTTCTTATTTGTGGCAACAGGTTTGTAATGCAACATTTTCTGATCCGTGACAATAGGATTCTAATGCAACGTTTCCTGATCTGTAGCAATAGATTCGTAATGCAGCATTTTCTAATATGTGGCAGTACGGTTGTAATGCAACATTTAATGGTTTGTGGTGATAGAGGTGTAATGCAACGTTTTCTCATCTGTGTCAATAGTGTTGTAATGCAACATTTTATGCGTGGTGGCAATAGCAGTCTAGTGCAACATTTTTTGAGTGGTGGACAAATGTTAATATTGCAATGTTTTGTAATTCGTGGCAATAGCTTCCTATTGAAACAATTTATCATTCGCGACAAGAAATTTGTAATGCCACGTTTTATAATTAGCGGCAGTAGAATCCTAATGCGCCATGTTTGAAAATTAGTGGCAACAGAATCACGAGTTTAATAATAAACATCCATCAATTGATATTACAACACACATAACAACACTCAATACAGTCGCGACGTGTTTGGATGTAAGTTTGCCTAAGATGACCAGGACTAATTGTTGCAGCATGTGGCTTTTGGTGGTCCCTTGGTTAGACCTTTTGTGGAGTGGTCTCCATCATCATTTTGTGCATTTCAGCCATTGAGGTGCGCAGGTCCTGCATTTCCTTAGCTTTCTGTTCACGATCAGCTGCTATCTGAACTTGTAAGTTCTGAACTTGAACGTTTAACTCTTCATTCTTCTGGATTATGCAGTCCATCTGGGTGTTTAAGCTATCATTTCTTCCTTCCAACTCCTGCACTATTTGATTGAGGCCTGCATTTCTATCTTCTAAGTTTCAAACTTGGTCGTTGAGGTGTTCAGACATCTGGATATGCATACGTTCACGTTCGGGACCAGTTGGGTTAGCCATATAACCACGCCCCCAAACCTGTGATCCTGCACAACTGATTGAGGATCTATAACGACGCTGGAAGATGTGGTTTCTCTCCTCATTTGGAATTGGGTATCCCTGCTCAGCTTCCATGTTGTCCACTTGGGAACGTGCCTGAATTTATATACGAAAAGAAAAGTTACAGGTAAATTGCAAATATTTATTTAATTAGGGATTGTTTGAAGTGTTACTCACATGTACAGCTTCTGCCAGCTTGTTTGCCCAGTTACTATTCTCCAACAAATGGCTTGCCTCCCACAGTTGTATTCATCGGGTTCCTCTCCGGTCTCTGGGTCTCGCTACATAAAATACAAGTAAAATTCAACATGTCGATATACATATTGTTTGCAGCACATAGTAAAAGCGTGATTTATTTTCATACCTTCTCGTAACTATTGGGCGTAGGATTTGGAGCCAAGCAAGTGACTCGCCTTTTGTCTTCTTCGATTTTGAGAATTGGTCCTACTTATTGACTACAATAATTTTAAGAATTAATTCCATGAATGAATGTAAATCAAATAGTTTTTGTATGATGCGAAGCTATTAGAAAGTTAGCTGACCTTGAATCGCCCAGACCCATAATATTCTATTAGGTGCAACCACTCGGGCGCCGTTACATCAGCAAGCTCGTTTCGTATACGTTCTTCATCAGTAGAATAACTCTTATAGGTGGCATGCAAAGTCGAGCGCCACCCCTTGTAGTGGTCACCAGCAATTTTCAAAAGTTTTCTTGCGCTCCCCGGTGTGTCCTCCATGTCCCAGGAATCTTGTACATTGTATAAGAAGTTGTTGTAAACGTACATGATGGAGATTGCAAGAAAAAAAATACTTGTGTCAGGGTGTGACAACACTAACCAGAATGTCTCGTACTATCTCTCTCTTGTTACTATGGCCAACCTCTACCCACTTCCTTGCACCACTAAGAGATGCATGTCTTTTTGTAAACATAACCACGTCATCGACAAAGTGTCGCTGGTTAATACCAGCCGCAACACCCAACCTAGTGGAGAACTGAATTGGTAGCTTCACATGCTCCGTTCGACTATCTTGGGATGCATAGCATATTATGGCAACCTTAAGTACTTTAGCCAAACTTCTTCTAAACTTCTTTACTTCTGTTACATTGATTCAAACGGTAAATGTTTAAAGCAAATTACAGCCTGACTAAGTTTAGTATCATGTACAAATAGTGTGAAAAGAAGAAAAGTCTGATGTTCATACCATCTTCAGGACGGGTGCGGCAAATACGAGCGTGGGAGGACTGCATCCTAGCAGCATTTTGTTATCTATTACTCCCTCCTAATTTATATTAATTGTCATATCAAACCAACAAATGAATTAAAAATGAACTAGTTAGGTCTGTCTAAACGACAACTATTTTTGATGGGGGGGGTACATTGTTGACTTCTTTGTTGCTGTTCATACCATAAAATGAGCCATCAGGTACACATGTCAGTTGCGGTACCCACTCATAATACTGCAGAGGATTTTCAGTCTAGCAGCAAAGCATGCAAGACTGTGAGGGGGCAGGCATGCAGCTGGCAACGCTAGACTAGACAAAGATATGGTTCGCCGGTTCGATCTGATTGACATCAGCCGAAGCGCATCTCAAAGAGAATTATTAGTTGAAGGGCAAGTAATGAATGCCAGTGGTAGCAGGTGGTGAATGCAAGACAGATAAGGCATGCAGCTTGCGGGGTTGAAATCCTCCACAGTACTGCACCTGCATTAGCTGCCACTGACATGTGGGACCATGATACATCAGGTCCACTTGTCAGGGGTGGCTACTGCAGGTGCAGGACTACATAGTCCCACCTTGCGACGCTCAACAAAGCGAGGGTTCAGTCTCGCCGAAACTCTCGAGGAGGATTGGTGGCGGGGCGAGTAATGGCCAGGGATTTGCGGGCGGCAGGGTAATCATGGCAGCGAAGGATGGGATGTGGCCATGATACACCTATCATCAATACATCTAAATGATAGAACGTAGTCTCTCAAAATGCTCCAAATTCAATGCCAAAGGAGTAAAAAACTAACACGCGCTGCCAAAACAAATGGCACGGTAGAGAGGCAGGTAGTAATATGATATGATATGGGTAGTTGTAAGCTACCGATGGAGTTGGACTGGGATATTTTTTAAGCTCCAAAATGAAAGTTACGATGCGGCAGAAGGAGTATTTCTGGTTTGTATATCTATACCTGCTGTTGGTTCATGCTTCGTAGTACCAGGGAGTGAAGAACCTTGGGGTTCCTGAACATCATGTGCTGCAATATTCTCTGCGTACCATGCAAATAATTTAATTTTTTCTATTTTTTTTAATTTTGAAAGTAAACACATTTATAGTTATAATTGGTGCTTGTTGGATACCATGAATGATTGTAGACGACGTCACGGTTTGATGTCTTGTTCCTAATGTAAAGAGCATTGTAAGTAGTCACTCTAAATAACAATGATAACGTCAAATTACATGACCGACGTAGATTTTGGATCGGACGGTGTGGTTTCTATAAACTGAACTTGTTACGAACGGGGGAATTAGTAATGAAGGAATAGAAAAAAACGTACGATCCGAGAAAGTCACAAGAAAGAAAAAAGTGTAAAAACCGTGGGAACTGAAAATCTTAGGAATACAAATTTGTAAAACAGGAATGAGAGTACAACATTTTGAGTGGTTGATTAGATAACCCGTGCTTCACTTACTTCTAACTCCAGAAATTACAAACTACCTCTTGTTTTTAATATTTGTCGTTCCCGTCTAGAAATTGAACTAGAAATACACCACCGCAATAAGCTGTCGGAGCGACATTTATTTCAGAACAGATGTAGTATATGCTATATATATATAACTAAATTTATGAAACAGAAGACCATATTTCTTCTTTGTTAATTTATTTAATCTTCGTATATCAGGATGGATCGTGTAGAACTTAACTAGCCCAAAACTGAATGGATCATGTAGAACCAAGCCAATATAGCTCTATAAAAAGACGGCATGGATCGTGTAGTTTACCTAGCACAAAACTGGAGTCCAGGATGCGATGTCGTAGGGAGGTGTCGGCGATGAAGAGGTTCGGTAGAGCCCATAAAACTTTGTAGCCCGTCGTTGTACCTAGGAGTCAACACCACCAAGAGCTTCGGTGCGTCACTGTGAGATCCATGGGGAAAAAATTGTAAAAATTGTGGGAAATAAAATCACGGGAATTTCTTAGGAATACAAGTATGGAACACAGGACAGATAGACAACACATTTGGAGTATTGTGAGATCACCGGAAGGGCGACAGCGGTGTGTCAGGAACGAAGGCCAGTGTTTCCATTTATACTCATCGTGACTGGAATAGGGTTCCAATAATAGGCGGCACTGAAATTGGAGGCGCGGCTAGTCAAAATCTCAATTGTGGCGCGCCAAGAAGAACGAAAAAAATTTCAAGGGAGTGTAGAATTTGACACAAGTCGTACCCTTGTGCACGCATGCAATCGTGATTAATTACATGTCATGTCGCGTCGATTCCTGCACATGGTGCGTGTAGCTAGAGGGGTAGACTTCTAAGGATAACTTGCTCGCTTTTTAATTCATCTTTGTTGCCATGCATGGAGATCAAAATCTAAAAGCAGTCATCTGCTAGCTAGTGGGACATTCCAAAAAAATACAAACAAAAATATGAATTGCCAAATGTATATGTGCTAATGCAAATGATATACAAATACAGAACACCAGAGTCCACGAAAGGACGATGGCAAACAATCAGCATTCTGTAACATTAATCACAATGAAATGATAACATGTAGTATATACTACTACTACAAATACATTTTCACATGCGCTGACTTCAAATGAAAAAATTGAGTAAAAGAACACAAAAGAGGAGAAACGCAGCCTCAACCACGATCTCAATGGAGTTTCAACCAAGAGTTGTCGATTGTCGCAACACAACGAATTCTTGGCTAGACATTGAACAACAGTTATCTTGCCCCCTTTTTAGAAAGGAGTTGTTTTTCGATATTGCATAGGACGAATTGTTCATGAACAGAAAAGACATTTTTCATTAACATAAAAACAACACATATATTGCAAAAAAGAACTACGAAAGCACATAGAAAACAAGAAAAAGAAAAACTACAAATACTACTCTACTCAGAGTTGGAGGAGATCTCCTCCACCTCCTTCTCTGCGGTCGCCGCCTCCTCAGCCGCCTCCTCCGCCGCTGTCGTCGCCGCCTCCTCCGCTGCCACCGATGCTGCCGCCTCCTCTGGCAATTGAGTCTGAAGCTTCTGGGCGAGGGTCTGCAGAAGATGCTGGCAGCCCTCCACCCCAGCCACCTCCCCAATCATCTCGTAGAGGACGTTGACACGACCGGCCACAAACCCTAACCCGAAGCAGTAGTGGTCGGTGGTTTCCATGCTGGTGTAGACGGGAAGTTTCCCAAGACCCAGACGGTCACACGAGCGAGATGTATCAGAAAATACATCCCGCGCCAATTTGTCAAACTTTTTTGCATGCCCGACGGTGGCGGAAAGGTGCTCGATGGCCTCCATCAGCCGTCGATCGAGTTCATCGAAGCAGTGTTTGACGAGGCGGATAGTCTCCTGAACCCAATGGGATGAGGAGGTACCGGGCGCCGCGTGGTCGGATAAGGGGATGGAGGAGGTGTAGGTGCCGCCTCCAGTTCCACTGGCATTGGCTACGACAGAAACGGGGAAGAAGGAGGTGGGGAGGACGTCGATGGCCTGGAGCGATTCGGTGCAGGGCTACCGATTTGTGCGACGATGGAGGTGCGGAGAAAGAGAGAGAGGTGGTCGGCGATGGTGCGGTGGTGAAGCAAGAGAAGTTTGGAGGCTATGATCGATGGAGTGGTGCTGCGGATACGCAAGAGGACGGGTGTGCCTTTATAGTAGGTCATCATCTACGGCAATGACTGCTGTGCAATCTGGACTCCTGTGCAAGCATGCAATCCGTGAGTCTCAGTCATTGGACAGACATCCAAGGGTGGCTGACATTCTACACATAAATCCTTCCACCTGCCTCTGTAAAGGGAAGGATCTATGTGTAAAATGTCAGCCACCCTTTGATGTCCGTCCAATGGTGGAGATTCGCGGATTGCACGCTTGTGCAGGAATTCAGATTGCATAGCAGTCGTTGCCGTCTAAGCACATGGGTGGAGATGATCGGACGCTTCGAAAACTGCGCTTTCAAATTAATCCAAACCACGGTTGGCCTCCTCTAAGTTATCGCAACGGCTCGACACATCCCATCTCCGCTTCACAGGCAGTTTTTTAATTTGACACGCAAAGGGTCTAGGGTATGCAGTGGCCCACCTGGCATACTTTGTAGGCCCGTCCAGCGTTGTTTCAGTTTTTCAGTTCCAGTTTTTAAGTTTGACATGCAAAGGGCCCACCGGCCCAAGGTTTATGCAATGTTCCAATTTTTTTCAGTTTGTCATACAAAAGACCTCGATCATGTTTCATGATGTTACGTGTTTTCTCTTTTTGTTGAAAGATCGTCATATGTATATTGTTGAAATATTGTCAGAAAACACAAGAAAAAAGCACAAGATGATGAACACACCACATATTCATTCATTAACACACACACACACACACACACACACACACACACGATCATATATTTGCGACGGCCACCGTCATGCCGTCGCAAATGGTCGTGTTTCTTTTAGTGCATACACCTGCAAGGGCAACTAACTGGCCGCATCCTTCGCGTACGAACGGCAACGCCGACCAACTTATACTTTTTATACTAAGTACAAAGAATTTTCCTTGTCTATGAGCCAATAGGCAAGCTCTTCTGATGCGGCATATATATATATATATATATATATATATATATATATATATATATATATATATATATATATATATATATATATATATATATATATATATAGATATAGATATATGTATATACTCCCCCCGTCTCCATGAACTTATCACTTTGTAGTTCATTTTTAAACTATAATGCCACATTATAGGAGCTTGTTTATTGGCTCATGGACAAGTAAAATTCTTTGTACGTAGTACAAAAAGTATAAGTTGGTCGGCGTTGCCGTTTGTACGCGAAGGATGCGGCCAGGTAGTTGCTCTTGCAGGTGTATGCTAATTATGTGAGTGTTTGGGCGAGTCATGTGGTTAGTCCACGATGCACCCTAAACCCGGTGTTGAGGCCGTGTATTTGTCATTTGTGCGTACACTCTAGTGACATGTGACAAAGTGATCAGTCATCAATTGCATTTGGTTTGACGTCGAAGTTGGATTGGAGATATAGGATCATCCATTTCTTTATGTCTTGGATCATCCAAATTAACGTTTGGTTGGATGGACTAGACGATCCAATTTTTTGTTTGGTAGGTTGGATGAAACTTGATTGGACTATTGAATCATCTAAGTTGATAATTTCATAATATTAATTGTTTATGTACTAATTATCATATTACTAGCAAATATTAATGTTAATATCATAATTATAATTATTAATCAACAATAAACAAGTTAATTATCACTAATAACATTACTAAGAAGCATAATTAGATAAGGTGGGTGGACTCACATCCAACCAAATATTTTATATTCCTCGAATCTGGATCACCCGTCTGACCGCGAAACAAATAAAACATGACTGAACCATCCAATTAATTCAAGTCAATTCAATCCAAGACAAGCAACCGCATCGTACGTGCTCGTGCGCATGATGATGGATGGTGCACGCCGAGCGCCGAGTTATTCGGATCGCTGAGCAAGTTTCGGACGTGGAGTTCGATGCCCATGCGCACTGCAAGATTCAGTGCGTTCGCGTACATGGCAATCATCAGGGCAGGGTGGCACAGTCGTGAGAACTGTGCAGTGCGCCCTTGGTTGTATGGCTATAAGATTCAGAACGTGAAAGTACATGGCAACCATCTGGGCAGGGTCGCACAGAGATGGTTGTGCGGCAGGGCCGCATAGAATACGATTTCCGCACCAAGGGGTTAAGAGATAAGACCATCTGATTCGCAAGCTGCAGTCCAGTAATGGTGTTTTGGAACACATTATTTTTGGAGTTTTAGAGCAATACCGTGGTATTTGAGAATACTATGATATTTTTTACAGAATGGTGTTTGGCAACCAGCTCAAAAACTATGTATTTAAAACCACGGTTTTGTCTATACTATGGTATTCTTGGAGTATAAAAAACTTTGGTCTGAACTAAAGTTTTTCTCTGCTGGCTTGCTCATGATGCTTGCTACTTTGCTCCCAAACAGTCCTATGTATTGTAAAATCGTGGTATTACAAAACTGTGTGAAAGCATCTAGGCCCCCATAAGGTATGGTTTCGGTGATTAATGACAACCGTTAGATTTCACTAATAAGTTTGTGGATGCAAGTCTCTCATATAACTTATCGCACTTAATGGACTCTATATTTATATCATCTACTGCTCATTGTATACAATTGGAGACCCCTCAACAAACTATTTTACGAGGTCAATAAATTTTCATGAAGAATGAAAAGAAAAACATATATGTCAAAATTATTCCATCAAAATTGACAGCACACGAGACTTAGTCGTCATCAGAAGAACAATTCAAACAAATGTCTAAGAGATCACTCGGACAAATTCCAAAAGAATCACTTAGAACAACTCGAAGCAGACAAAATCAACTCACCGGATCATCCGATGTATCCAGATCATACTACATCGGCCGAGTTGGCTCTGCAGCAGAAAAATACCTCAGTCTTGGGTATACACCGGATCATCCGATGTGGAAGCGTGTGTTACATCCGTCGATCATTCCAGTAAACAATTTCCTTGGACCAAGTAACACCGGACCATCCGATGTACAAATATGCCACATCGGTCGATCACTCCAGTAAACATTATTTCTGGACCATCCTGGACCAAGTGTCACCGGATTATCCGATGTACAAGTGTATACAACAACGGTCGATTAACGGTCATATCTGACACAGTGACCTCAGCTAATTTGTATTCGACCGATGACAGCTGAAGGGAGAACATCGGATCATCTGGTGTTTGCAGAACAGTGATGTCAGTCTACTTTTCCAACAGCTATCTCATGGAAGCTGGCTACTTATACCCCTTCAACCAGTCATTTCGACAAGTCTTGATGCCCAGAGCTACTCTACACATTACCGAGCACTCAAGACGTTGAGCAACCACTTCCACATCATTTACACCACTTGTACACCAAGAGATAGGCTAGAACTTACTAGAGATGATGCTTGTGTGCTTCCATTCTTGGTGATTGGAGTCACTAGTCGAGTGAGAGCTGTAGGGGAGTGTCTCTTGGTGATTGCAATCACCGTGTATCAATTGGTGATTGGAGAGATCCTTCCGGAGCTTGCCAAGTCGGTTGTGGAAACCCGTAAGATCAAACTTGTACAAGGCTTGAGCTCCACCTTGCTGGAGATGGTGAACGGAGACTCATAGTGAAGATCCCTGGTCTTGGTGACTTGGGAGTGGCTACACCCTTTGGTCAGTGCCACAACATGGATTTAGGAAGGTCTTGATGATCTTGCCGAACCACGGGATAAATCACCGTGTCTTCGTGTCTTCTCGGGAGTTTGCATACTCTTCCTTTCCCATTATACTTATGCATAGGTTGTTTACATAGGGAATTGAGTTTTTATTTCTTTAATTTTTAAAAAGAAGCCCAATTCACCCCCCTCTTGGGCATTTGATCCTTACAATTGGTATCAGAGTGAGGTTGCTCATTGGATCATTCTAGCTTCACCGCTAGAGAGCTAAAATGACTAAGATGGATGGTTCGGTTCCCATCTTCGAGGGCAAGAACTTTGCCTATTGGAAAGCACGTATGTGTGCTTATCTAGAGGCTATTGCTCCCTAGGTATGAGAAGCGACTCATGCGGGGTTTGGTTAGCATAACTACATAGGTGATCAAATCAAGTGGGATGCCAAGGCTAGAAATGCTATTTACAAATGCATTAGTCAAGATGTGTTTGCTAGGATTGCTGGCAAAGAAAAAGCTTGTGAAATTTGGGCTTGCTTGATTGAAATTCATGAGGGTTCTTCTCGCGTTAAAGAACTAAAGTATCACATGCTTAAGGCCAAATATGATGAGTTCAAAATGCTACCTCATGAGAATGTCAATGAAATGTTTTCTCGCTTGAATGTTCTTATTGAGGAAATTAATCCTCTTGATATTGCTTCTCTTGGCAAGAGACTCATCAACCGCAAGATTCTTATGCTTCTTCCTAAGCCAAAGTACAACATAAAAGGAATCTTTCGATCACATTGAAGTTTCTGAACTTATTGGAGAGATTGACGCTCATGAGATGAGTGTGCTTGGGATGATGGAGGAATCATCTTCAAAGACAATTGCTCTAAAGGCTTCCACCAAGAGAACAAATCTAAAGAAAAAGAAAGTGGTCAAGCCTAGCTCAAGTGAAGAAGAGCAAGCATCAAGTGAAGATGACGATGATGAGCTTGCATTGTTGATGAGAAAATTCTCTCGCTTGAACTCCAAGATTGCCAAGAAGGGATATACCTTTGATCCCAAAAGGAAAGCATTTCTACCAAGAAAAGATGACAACAAGACCTACTATAACTGTGGTGATCAAGACCACATCTCCTATGATTGTCCAAAACCGGACAAAAGAAGAGAGAACCACAAGGGCAAGCATCGAAAGCTTGAGGATAGTGAGGATGATGAAGAAGAGGTCAAGACCAAGCCAAGATTCTTTGGGAAGAAGAAGTATGACAAAGGAAAAAAGGAAAATCTCTTTCCAAAGAAGAGAAAAGGTCCACAAAAGGTGTTCATGTGTGAGGCAAATGAATGGATCACCGACAAAGAATCTAGTGATGAAGAGAGTGAAGCTGAAGAAGAGATCTTGGCCGGCCTTGCCATTGCCAACAATGATTATTCATCTCTTCGTCCACCTGCCATGTGCCTCATGGCAAAAGGTAACACCAAGGTATGTGATGACTCTAGAGATGATGAGCTTTCCCCCGATGACTTAGCTTCAATGATAAATGAATACCACACTATCATTAAAAGGGAAAAGGGTAAGGTCAAGGCTCTTGAACTAGCTCGTGCTAAGCTTGACAGTGCTAACCTCGATTTGCTTGACAAGTATGAAAGCATACTTAAGGAGCATGACACCCTCAAATCTCATGTCAAGCAAGTTGAGGAAGATAAGGCTCGAATCAGGCTAGATCATCATGATCTTGACTTAGCACACAAAGCACTCTTGGGAAAGCACAATGAGTTAATCCAAGAGCATCAAGTACTTAACCTTGCCTATGAAGTCATTGATCAAGAATTGAAAACCATAAAGAAAGAAACCCTTAATGATAAGGTATCCATTGTTTCACATGCCACTAATGTCTTGCATATGTCTTTGCCTTTGAAAGAGAATGCTAGGGAGAAGGATTTGATGGATGAAATTGAAAGTCTCCGCACTAGTGTGGCAAGACTATCTAAGGGAGAAGTCTCTCCGAAATTTATTGCATAAAATGGTAGTAGAAGACATGGCTACAAGAAAAAGAAAAAGAAAATGCATGCTTACATCATAAGCATGAGAAAAAAAAAGTAGCCATGTTTTATCCCTGCAAAATAAGAGAGTCCACTCAAAAAGGACTCATCTCAAAATATCCACATCCACTCCATTCCATCACACATGCACAAGTCTTGAATCAAATTGTTTTGAAATTGATTTCTCCTAAGGCTCGATCTATTAACTTACGAATATTATGTGTTGCAAATATGCCTACTATATTCCCTACCAAGCTCCACATACAAGCCTCATGTAGAGGTAGGATGAATTTATGCGCAATGCCTTGGTGAGGACATATTTCCACTACACAAAAAGGAGACTTGAGAGAATCAAATTGAGATACTTAAAATCTAAATTGAACTCTCCAGAATTTAAGTGGAACTTGATTTCTAGGGTATGTGTACTCAATTTGTTGTTCTATCTTTCAACCACCCATGTATAGGAGATGGCATAAGCCCGTAGTAACCTAAGATGGGTGAAGTACCATGCAATTTTTTGCAATACTAGGTAGAGTATTTTGTTGTGCACATGGTACTTTTGAAAATAGAACACAGTAGCAACTCCTGGTCATCAACCTAAAGTCTTGACTTTGCTCGGGACGAGCAAAGGATAAGCTTGGGGGAGTTTGTTGAAGGCTGTTATATACCAATTATACCCGTCAATATAAATCAATTATGTGAAGGAAATATCATTTCTTGCTCACATCACCCTTCTATTTAACCTATTTCCACTTGTCCTTGGAGAAAGTAGTGGATGCAGGGATTCTATTCAGAATTGAAGTGAAACAAGGGGATGGATCCCATAAAATATCATTCCAACCAATCAGGCGACGCCACATGGCACCATATGGATCAAATGGCCCACAAACAGAAGTATTCGAGGCCACCCAACGGTGTAGCACCCATATCATGGAATGGGACCTGCCTGTCAGTCACCTGGAGGAAGAACTAGTAATTTGGAGCCAGGACCAGGTCGGTTGACCCCCCTAATTAGCAAACTAGTTCCTGGCGCCAAACACGGTCAAATGCCACGTGTTGGCTCCTCCTGGCTTTAAGAGGTCAGGGGTGATTGTATCGCGCGTTTTTGGTGGCGGGAACTGACCCTTCTCCAAGCTATAAATAGGACCCCCTCACTTCAACACACACCACTTGAGTATGCATCCTTTGTATTCACTGCCCTCCAAAGGTTTATAGGAGTATAGGCTGTAGAGAGGAGAGTCTCTAGTCCATATTCCAAGTAGGAGAGGAGTATAAGGAGTCTCTTCCCAATTGGGAAATGTATGTCTCCAATATTCCTATCTATATTGGTGACATTTTTCATAATAAAGATGATATCTTTTGTCTACTATTGTTTATATACTTGGATGAAGCATTTCTTGTTTGATTGTGGATTCCATGTATGTGGTAGGAATAGTATTTATGATTGTGCTATACCATGCTCATTACATTATCATAAACACTATAAACCTCCACTATAGTCTAATTAGCTATGATATGATTATGTTAACATAAATCACTTATGCTGCGAATTAACATTTGTTCAACGATGATTTAGTTCATTGCCTTAGGATGGCTTGTGCCTAGGCTCTTAAGGTAATTACTTAATATGCTAGCATGGTGCTAGGATAGAGAGTAGCGTTGAATGTCTTGTAGACCCACAAATTGAAGAGGGAGGCAGTAGGTGGTGACAGCCCTATCTGTCCTTTGTAATCCTCCACATTCGGCTATGCCACATGCTCTTGGCGGGAGTTGCCTAGTTTTGTTAGGGCTAAACCGTGCCTGATGTATTAATCCACTTAGCATGAGAGTTCATAATTAACATAATCATTAGTAACTAACTTAGGCTATGTATATGTACATTAGAAGCATAGTAGGAGTCTCTACCTAACTCTTAGCCTAATCCCTCTATTACCTCATTTTTCCCCTTAGGATAGAATGCTCTTGTGTGTGTCACACTACCTCAACTTATCATTAAACCCATTCTTGCTAGAACCCTACCTAGGCCAACCTAACTTTTCCACTTGATGATTTTCTTACTTCCACATAGCCTTCCTTTGGCAAAATATAAATGACACCCTTATAGAATACTCTTTAAAGGGGAAATGCTACATCGATAGTTTCCGTGCGCTTGCAGACGTTGAATTAAGAATCAAAACCTACCAACAAACATTTCTGGCACCCCTGCTAGGGATGAATTGTTAGTAGTGCATAGGAAATATCAACAAGCATTTCTAGCACCGTAGCCGGATATGACTTGTTAGTGTTCCTTAGGATATATGAACACGGGGTCCAACCAAGTTATGGTTTCGAAGGTCGACCCCTCAAGCCTCAAGACCGCTCGGAACGAACCTGAGAAAGGGATAGACAATTGAGGGATGGTCCTAAATCAGGCACCTTCGGAGGTCGTGGATACCTTCGATATCTCCAATGCACCGTATTCGAGTTCTAGGTTGGCAATTCAGTAGTAGCCCCACGAAGGATTGACATCGAGCCGCCCGAACTCTAGAAACATTTGAATCTGTGTGAATGTCCCGTATGGGATCTCATGAAACACATGCACCAAGCCCCGACCACAATTACCCGTCAAAACCTGGGGTTGGGTTACGACCGCCTTCACATTTGGAGGCGATCGGGTTTCACTCGGATCTCCTCGATACGTAGCTCATACGGGCTCGAGAACTTGACTAGCGAGGTTGGCTTCCCAAGCCCTTCCCCTCTGAGCCATGAACGGCGGCTTGTCCAGGGGGGGGGGGGGCGACATGATTCTACCATTTGCAATGCCCATCCTCACCGATCCTTGATCGGCTCGTAGGCAAGATGCAATGCTATGTAGATGTCATCCACGATGCTCGAGCCATGAGCAGCTCTGGATGCATCATGGCCGTCTACTGCAGCGCCCATCCCTTGGTGTCGAGGATGGTTCGTTGGAGGGATGTGATATGCGCCAACAATCACCCATGGAGCCCTGAGCCGCAAATGGCTTGCGGACAAGGCGCGACAGAATTCGACTCTCGTTTGTAATGTCAACCCTCTTTGAACCATGAGTGGCTCATGGATGGAGAACGAAGTTGGGCCCTACCAAACATGACATGAGGCCAAGGAAAGTGTTTGAGCTAAGTCTCATGTGTGGTTCAAATGAGCTTGTGACACTCGGTTCCGTATATGAACCAAGTACAGCGTATATGTGTGCCCAGGACATTCATCACACATACACAGAAACATCACAAAAGATACTCAGAATTTAACCATGTCTCAAATAGTAATTAAATACCATATTACAAAAATCCAAATGGTTCTTGAATGACAAACCTCTAATTATTGCAGCGGAAAATAAACTAAGTAGCACGACTCCACTCCACAGGGAGTTGACGGAAGAACGCGACCTAGCACTCCACGTGCTCCTCAGGGAACTCCCAAGTAACTCCTGTAGTTGTTTAGTGTGGGAATAGCAAGGGTGAGTACATGTCGTACTCAACAAGTGTGGGAAAGTGTGACATGTAACTAAAAACAAGGGTGGATACGAATGGTTCATTGCAGCAAGCTAATTTTAGTTTGCAAACAAGTAAAAGCATCCTGCAATGTCTAGATGTGATAAATCCCAACATAACCCAGGTAAGTATCATACCACATAATGACATCCTCATTTACCATCATAACATAATTATAACGAGCCAACAATTAATATCATCACCATGTGCCAATTTCATATCCACTCGTAACCGACCATACTCACGTTATAGAACCAAACCATCCCCAAAACCCAAGTCCAATTCTAATCATGGAAGTCCAGGTGCTCGTGACCAGGAGCACGGCTATCATGATAGTTTTACACTCTGTAGAGGTTGTACCACTTTACCCACAAGTTCGTGATTTCATCACCTTTCGATGACTCAGAACCTTTGTGTTGCCTATTCAAAGTTCCATTGGTGTGCATCCAAGAGATCACAAAATAGCCTTTCAAAAGGGACTACTAGTATGTTCAGGCCCACTAAGGTTTCACTGGCACGCTTGAATCCCCATTCTACCACCCACGGGCCCCCTCGTTGGCCATGCAGATCACAGGGTAGCACTACTTGACTCCCATTCCCTGCGCAATCCAATGCTCCATACTGTACTAGCAACACACCTTATTATTCAGCTACGCTGCACCCTACTTGGCCTTGTGGTGGTACTGCTGTCCCGACATATATTTGCATGAACCGGTCCTTAGATCTATGGCAAGCAAAACCACCATCTCATGCAAACCATTCCACAAACCAAGCTTGCTTAGATCACCTAAGTTCCATGTTGCTAAATTAATCATCATCCCATTACCATCCCAATTTTCATAATTAAAGTTGTCAAGCATATTATTTATGTTACCCATAATCCGTGTAGCGATGCGGTGCAAAAGAAAAAATACCCACACCCAACTTATCATGTATATCCCGAAGACAAGGGGTGGCATACAACACTAGTAAACTCCTACGTATGGGTTCCCCATAAAGTTGACACAAGCATGCAGTTTCGCAAACAAAACATTTAAAACATGGGTTCAATATGTTCAAGCGCTCTGACGGATCAGGTTGCTCAAGCGCTTCAAACTCTTGGTTCTGAAAATCCTCGTACACGGCCTCTGGAGCACGTCCCTTTACTCACGATCACACACATAGAAGAAAACACATGTGAATCAATACAATGCACACATACGAATCAATATGCAATGACATGAATGCATGCAAAGTTTGATAATTAATTATCTATGATTGTTTATTAACTAGATGTGCTAGTTCATATGTGTCCATGCAAGTTTATGGGGTTTTAGCAACGGCTGTTTGCTGCTGAAATAAAATATGTGCAACTACAATTTAATTCCGGCTATTGGAACTATTATGTCGTTAAAATTGGTCTCAAAGAACGTATACTACTGTAGGTGCAGCGGCTTCGAGGGTCGTGGGACGGAGGCGTAGTGTAGATGAAGTAGACAGCGCAACGTTCCTCTGGCGAACGGCGACTCCTTCTTTCTCCTTCGCTTCTCCTTTTTCCCTAGCCGTGCCCTTCTCTTCTTTTCCCCGATGGCTAGGGTTTTCTTCTTTTTCTACTGTGGGCAGCAACTACATAGGCGGCTGGCTATTTCTTTACGCAGGCAGAGGATACGTACGTAGGGGAGGCTGGTGCCTTATATAGGTGGAGGGCTAGGCCTACAGGAGAGTCCCAGCAGGACTCGGCTGCCCAGCGCCGAGAGTCCCGACCGCTTACGGCGCATGGCGCGAGAGCCCCTCTCGGCCCTATCGGTATGGCGCGAGCACACCTGCTCGGACTCGGTTCCGAGTCGGGTGTGGCCTGGCCGGCTGTTGGTTTTTTCTTTTCTTTTTTTCCTTATTTTTTACATTCTTTCTGTTTATTTATTTATTTAATATATATACACTTTTATAATTTTTTATCTATATTATACATATTCTTATTATCTTATATATATATTTCCTTTCCTCTTATTTTCTTTCTTTATTACTTACTAATCTCTATTCATTTATTTAATACATTCATTTATTTTTCTTTTCTTTTGCTCTTCTAATAATTTATGCATGAAAAATGTATGCAATGCATGGTACCAAAAATGAGGGTGTTATAGAGCTCCGGGTTCAAAGGTGTCTCTCTTTCTCGGATCCGAGATGACGCAGAGCAAACCTGAGCGAGAGGCGGACGACCATGAGGTGGTCCCATTGGGGACACTTCTGGAGGTAACGGATACCACCAGTGCCTCTGATGCTCTGTATTCAGGTCCTAGGTCGATGATTCAGTAGTAACCCATGAAGGGTCGACATCATGCTGCTCGAACCACTGAAAAGTTCAGAATATGCGTCAATGTAAGGAACCGGATCCTATGAAACGTGGGCATCGAGCCCCGTCTTCAATTGCCTGTCAAAACCGGGTGTTGGGTTTCGTTTAGCCTCACTGTTCAGGGTGCTCGGGTTTCACTCGGATTCCCCTCGAGGTGGCTCAAGCAAGCTCATGAATTCGTCCATCGGGGTAGGCTTTTGAGTCTACCCGTCGCCTTCGATGGGCTCCACGAGTACAAAACTTCCATTCAACGCTCACGACTGCAAGATCAGCTCGCATCAACCCCCAATAGAGCAAGCCGCTTCGCTAGAGGCTCGAGGGTTACTGACGGAGTTCCGATAATTGTGTATCTGGAGTCCACATTTGGTCCGGTCGATCCTAGATAAGCAGGGCCGAGTGATGCATTTTGGATACCTAGGTATACAGAGTCCATAATTGGTCCGGTTGATCCCGGATTAGCAGGGTTGGGCGAGCCTAGATCCCATCAGTGGGATTGTCCCTCCCATCAGATCCGCGGTTAGGCGAGCGAGCTTCCTGACACTGATCTAGCAAGGTCCGCACACATCCCATTGATCTTCAAATGTAGGGGTCGTGATCATGTTCATCGAGTCTTTGCATGGTTGCCCGTGCCAGTGCCACTACCACCTCCTTGGACGCCCTGTCCGATCTTGCCGTGGACAGCATACCAACCCGGATACGGAGGCGCTGACAAGGGCTTAAAGTGACTGAACAAGGCAAACGCGACGCCTGCAGACGCCGCAATTCGACCCTACCACGGGGAGCGGGGTGGGTAGGGGCAAATATGTAAAACCCTCTTCCCATATGAGGAAAGCGGGGAGTCACTAGGAAGTAGAGGATCTGCCCCCGCCTATAAAAGGGGACCGAACTGTCATGCGTGGTGGGGCAATAAAGAAAGACAACCACATAAAGGGACTTCGTCCCCTCCACGAGAAAACTAGAACCTCTCCTAATACATGTGTTCCCTCGCCATTGAGAATGAGAAGAAGCTATCACTAGACTGGACGTAGGGCACATGGCCCAAACCAATATACTTTCTTTATTCTTGTTGTTAGGCTGCCTCCTACAGAATGTGCGGTACATACCGTACTCATCAGCAAATCAAAATCTTACAAAACGCACAGGATCAAGACATTTAGCATTGAGTGCTGGAATAAATGGGCTTGGCCCAATAGAAATTCTGAAATAATTCCTAGAAAATCTCAAAGGCTCATTAGAGCAAGAGAGGGTGGTGCTAAAAGTTTAGTCCCACATAGGAAGTCAAAAAGAAGCAACCCCTACATATAAGGGAGGTTATTCTTCCACTCCCTAAGTGAGAGAGGAGAGGGGTGGCCCATGCACCTCCTCCTCCTTGCTCGCTCGCCACGCCCCGCACATGAGCGCGCCTTAGTGTGGTCATGCTAATTGGAGTCGAGCCTAAATTTTATTTTTGCTGCAAAAAACTATAGTGGGGATTTTGGGCTTTTGAATTGGGCCAAGTCCAAGTATTTGAAGACAGACGCGTCTATGACTACCGAGTAAGATCAGATCTGAGTCTTCCGCATTGCACCCGAAGCGGCTCTACGATACTCTTTAGATAGCGAGCATGCATGGCCGCCATCTAGTCTACTCCATCACGAGCGTCGGCGTGCACTGACGATCGGGAGAGCATTCTACAAAACCGCTCCCCCTTGTGATCCTTCACTGGGAGAGGGCGAATAACATTTTTGAGAAGCGCTCCATGCGACTGCTCGTATTCTTCATCATGGATAATCTATCGAGGAGATCGAGCACTGCTGTCTAACATAGCCATCAATGTCTGCATCGACCGGTTGTCATCAAGCTGACGACTACATCTACAGCGGTTCCTCCGACTACAAATTGCTACGTGCAATTTGCTCGTCCTTGCTGGTGTTTATCGTTGTCGAATTCATGTGTTTTTTTGAAATTGTTTAGTAAATTGTCTTTTCTTTCTAACAATCCAAAAACATTATTGAGGAAATTTCTTGAGTTCAACCTGATGACTTTATCCGATGCACTGAGGCCAGTGATGTTCCCTGTTGTGCATATTAAGAGGTGACAAGTTAAAGCCACACTTTTGCTCCAATTGCTTAATAACTTCTAAGTAACCGAGGGTAGGACTCAAGGTCCATTGTCCGCTGAAGGGTAGATGAATTTCCAGGAAGCCAATTGTGCCCTGAGAGGATGCATCTTAAGCATTCTTGACAAAAAAAACTATGTGATATTTGTCTAACAGCCATAGATGGAAAAGAGCTCTAGAATTAACTTAACGTTAAGTATGGTGCAGCCAATGCAGGCGGCGTACCATACATTATGGAGAATTTTCATGACTACAAGATGGTTAACAACCTTTCCATAGTTGAACAAGCTCATGAGATACAATGCATCGCATGAGACCTCCACCTCCTTAAATGTCCTCAAACGACAAGTTTGTGGCTGAGAGCATTATTGCGAAGTTACCTTCATTAGGGAGGAACTTCACCAGAGCTCTCAAACACAAGAGAGAGGAAAATCAGTTCAAAACCTGATAGCATCTCCTGATGTTGAAGACAAGGCTCGGGCTAAGAATGCTACTAAGAAAGGAGGTGATGGTCAATCTAGGACACCCGATTCTGAGAATGAACCAAGTGTGACGCATATGTGTGCCCAGAATGTTCATCACACATACACGAGTGCATCACAAATGATATTCAAATAATAACCATGTTTCGAATAATAAATAGTACCTATTACAATATCCAAATAGTCTCGAATACAAGTTCTAATAATACTGCAGCAGAAAACTAAGCACTAGTAGACTCCATCTCCAGAGGCAGTTTGATAGTAACACACACGTCTAGTACTCCTCATAATCTTTCGGATACTCCAAATTATCACATGTTAGTGAATTAATGTGGGAATAGCAAGGTTGAGTACATGTGGTACTCATCAAGTGTAGGAATGTAATACATGTACCTTAAGCAAGGATGACAATAATGGTTTATTGCGGAAAAGTACATTTCATTTATAAAAAAATGCGACTTGTGATTACTATGTGAGGTCAAATCCAATAATTACCCAAATACCAACAATACCATCAATTCAATGTAGTTAACCATAATCATCCATAATAATCCATAACCATCCATATCCAACTCATCATTACCAAACCCATATCCAAATCCAAATTCCATATCCCATTCCAACTATTATTCAATACTCATGTCCATAACTCTAGTCATGTGAGGGTCCAGGTCGCTCATAACTGGGAGCATGGCTATCATGATAAGTGTACACTCTGTGGAGGTAGCACCACATTGGCCACAAGTTTATGACTTCACGTGATTTCATCACCTTTCGATGACTAGGAACCTCCATTATGCTGTCTCACACTTCCATAGGTGTGTGGTCAAGAGATCAGAAAATAGCCTTTAGAAAATGACTACCAGCATGTTGCAGACCCAACTGAGCACATCCATCCAAGGGCCCCCTCTTGTGCCATTCGGGTCCCAGGGTAGTCCCACTACTATTGCAAACTCAACCGAGTCCCATTCCCAAGCCTTCCATATGATCTGAAAGATGCTGGCAATACACTAATTAATCTGCCAAGCCGCACCCATATTTGGCCCTGTGGTGGCACTGTTATCGTGTGTGGTCGCTTCATGATCCAGTCCTTAGATCTAAAGCAAGCAAAACAACCAAATCATACAACCCATCCTACATAACCCGCTTGCTTAGTTCTCAAGGTTCGATGTTGCTAAAGGGTCATTATCATCAATTCAAATAGTTCATATGTTCATTAGTTCATAATTAAGTCATTTGGTTATTCCTAGTCCTATTTAAGTAAAGTGGAGCAAAAGTATAAAATCCCCTTCCCGACTCTCTACAATATATCTCGAGCGACAAGGATGCGCATACAAGTCTAGTAAACACTTATCATAAGTATTCCCGTCAATTTGACACAAGCATCCAAGTTCGAAATAAAACATGTCAAAACAGGAAACGTTCAAGGGCACTTGCCTTGCTCCGACGGCTGCTTGAGATCGAGAGCTTCAAAGTCTAGTGCTGAAGGTCCTCGCAAGCACCTTCTTGAGCGTTTTCCTCTGTTCCGCGCGACAAACATGTGAAACAAGCATTACAATCAATAATTACTCACATAGTACTCAGTATTCCATGATATGCATGAATGATGTAATTATGATGTAGTACAGGTGATTAGGTTACTACCATTGCTTACTAACTGGTTACAATTGAGTTATACGTGTTTGAGCAAGTTTCGAGTCATTTTCGGAAAAACTAGGGAAGTTCAGAATTTCAGGAATTCAAAGGTCGGACTAGTCCGCTCAATGGGTCGAACATGTCCGCTATGGACCAGACTAGTTCGCTCTGGACCGAACAAGTCCACTATGGTCTAGGGTTTTGCGAACTTCTCAACTAGGGCATGGCTTCAATCAAGGATGGAATCACCATGGGAAGTTGGATCTAGGATAGTCACCGTGTATACAATTATTCAACGGTCGAGGATTTGGCATAATGCGTGAAACTTGACGTCCAGATCCATTGACGACGAATCGGCGGCAAGGCGTAGACGAAGGACGTTGACATCGAAGAGTTGATGAAGCTCAAAGTAGCAACGACGATCTTGCTTGATCCTTCCTTCTCCTTTTACTCCTTCCTCCTTCTTCATTGTGGCGAGAGTTTCTCTCCTTGGACGACGGCTCCTGACGAGAGACAAGCGATGGGGTTTTCCTCTTATGTGGGGCAGGGGGTGAGAGGTGGGTTGTGGTTAGGGGTGGTGGGGTTCGGGTGGATTCCTAGAAGAAGTCAGTGGGTTTGGGCAGGGGCCTTAGTGAGGTCCCACTTGGGCTCCCTGGGGTTGGGGCATGACGTTCTGGGGCTGATATAAGTCAATTACCCAATAACTCGTCATGGAGAAAAGTTGGAATCCGAGTAGAAACCCGAACTAGTCCGTAGGAAGGCCGAAGAAGTCGTTTTCGGTTCTGATGTCACAACAGACTAGTCCGTTGTCAAGCAGACAAGTCCGTTGTACCACGACGAAAAGGGAATCGCGAACTAGAATGCAATATCCGGACAAGTCCAGGGCTTTAAAGTTTCAACATCAGACTAGTCCATAATATTAACGGACAAGTCCAGGCGGGAACAGAAGCAAAACTGGACTAGTCTGTACCACTTATCAGACAAGTTCGTTGCTCTAAAGAACTAAAATTGCCAGAGCGGACGAGTATATCGATCTAATCCGCGATGAGGACGGGACAAGTCCATACCCAAGGCTGATTTTAATTGTTCTTTTGCCTCTAGTTCATTTTAATCTTGTCCCTTTTTTGTTGCATTATGTTAAACATGTATGGGAGCGAATGCTTTGCATGATGAATGAAAATGAGGGTGTCACAAACCTACCCCCCTTAAAATGAATCCCGCCCTCGAGATTCGACATGGAAGAATAGATATAGGAAAATTCTCTCTTAAGATCATCTTTGCGCTCCCAAGTTGCTTCAGATTCAGTATGATGTTTCGATTGTACTTTGCACCATCGAATCACCTTCCTCCTGGTGACTCTCTCCATTTTCTCCAAAACTTTGATAGGTTGCTCGGCATAAGTCAGATCCCACTCAAGCTCTAATTCGTCCATTGGTACTTGTTCTTCTGGCACCCTTAAGCACTACTTGAGTTGAGAAACATGAAATACATCGTGAACATCGGAAAGGTGTGCTGGCATCTCCATTTGATATGCCACTTCTCCATGGTTGTCCAAAATTTTAAATGGTCCGATGTAGCGAGATGCGAACTTGTCTTTAACATTCAATTGCTTATGACGCTGCATAGGCGACACTTTGAGATACACGAAGTCTCCCACTTCGAAACCTAAGTATCTTTGCTCATTATCCGGATAGCCCTTTTGACGTGACTACGCAGCCTTCAAGTTTTCATGGATTATCTGGACTAGCTTTTTGGCATCTTGTATCACATCAGGCCTAAATACTTGGGTTTCTCATGTCTCATTCCAAAACAGTGGCGTTCTACATCTTCTTCCATACAATGCCTCATACGGCAACATCTTCAAACTTGCTTGGTAGCTGTTGTGGTAGGAGAATTATGCATATGGTAGACTTTTGTCCCAACTTCCCTCATACCTTAGCGCACATGCTCTTAGTATGTCTTCCAATATTTGATTTGTTCTTTCTGTCTGCCCATCCGTTTTGTGGATGATATGCAGAACTAAAATACTAATGAGTTCCAATAGACTTGTGCAGTTTATGCCAAAATCTAGAGGTAAATTGAGAACCTCTATCTGATACTATTTTCCTGGGTACTCTATGTAAACACACTATTCTCCCTATATATAGTTCTTCCAGCTTCGCACCGCTATAAGTAGTCTTGACAGGGATAAAATGGGCAGACTTGGTCAACCGATCTACAATAACCCATAACGAGTCATATCCCGATGGGGTGTGCGGTAAACCAACTATAAAGCCCATACCAACTTCTTCCCACTTCCACTCCGATATCTTTAATGGCTGCAATAATCCTGCTGGCCTTTGGTGTTCAGCCTTCACTCATTAGCATACATCACGTAATGCAACATATTCAGCTATGTCCTTCTTCATTCTATCCCACTAGTAGCACGTCTTCAAGTTCTTGTACATTTTTGTACAATCCAGATGAATGGAGTAAGGTGAGTCATGTCCCTCCTTCAATCTCGTCTCCTGGATGTGCTTTACATTAGGCATGACAATTCGTTTCCCAAGCCATAGCGTGCCATTGTCATCTTCGTTGAACCTACATTCTCCCCCCTCTTGGATCTTTCTTTGATCTCTTGGATTTCCTCATCGGTTGTTTGACCCTCTCGTATTTTCTGTTCTAGTGTTGGGTTTACTTCCCTTGCTCCTATTTCATTCACAAATCCAAGATGCAATCGTTCAAAATCATTACATAGCTCGGATGGCAACTCCCGAACAATGGCTTGCTCCTTTTCGGCTTAAGGCGTCCGCCACTACATTGGCATTTCCTGGGTGATAGTTGATCCCCACATCGTAATATTTAATGAGTTCCAACCATCGTCATTGCCTCAAATTTAGATATGTTTGCCTGAATATGTACTTGAGACTCTTGTGGTCTGTGTAAATCTCACACCAATGACCAAGAATGTAGTGCCTCCGTATCTTTAAAACATCTACCACTGTTACAAGTTCGAGATCATGCTTTGCATAATTCAGCTCATGTTTCTTCTGTTGTCTTGATGCATAATCTACTACTCGGCCTTCTTGCATCAATACACAACCAAGTCCTTTCCTCGATGCATCGCAATAAATATTAAAGTCTTGCTCACATCCGGTAATGTCAACACTGGTGTGGTGGTCAATATCCTCTTTAACTCCTCCAAACTGTCTTGACGAGCTTATGTCCATTTGAATTGTTTATCCTTCATTAGTAGTTTAGTCATGGGCTATCGCAATTTTTGCAATGTCAGCCTAAGATGCTCTTCATGCTCTTCTTCACTTCTCAAACCATGATATCATTGTTGAAAACTACGACGAACTGATCAAAATACTCCATGAAGACTTTATTCATGAGGTACATGAAGTAAATAGGTGCATTCGTCAACCTGAATGACATAACAGTGTACTCATATGACCCATACCGTGTTTGAAAGGTTGTTTTGGCTATGTATGCAGGTCTCATCTTCAGTTGGAAGTACCCTAATCAAAGATCAACCTTTGAAAATAATCGAGCTCCCTTCACTTGGTCAAACAAATCTTCTATGCGGGGCAATGACTACTTATTCTTGATCGTCACTTCATTGAGACCTATGTAGTCCACACACATCCTTTGGGATCCGTCCTTCTGATCTACGAAGAGCACTGGGCTCCCCATGGTGACGAACTCGAGCGTATAAAAAACTTTTCTAGCTGGTCTTGAATCTATTTCTTGAGCTCCACTAATTCATTAGCAGGCATCTTATATGGCCTTTTAGCTATAGGTCTAGTTCCAAGTATTAAATCAATGACAAACTCGATGTCACGATCAGGTGGCATACCTGACAATTCTTCCAGAAATACCTCTGGATAACGCAGACAGTCAGAATTTCCTCCAATGTCACACCTTCCATATGGTTTAGCATTGCCTTCACAGTTGTTAGTTGAACTGCCCTGAATTCTATACGACTACCTCGTCATTTGTCAACTGCACTATTCATGTGGCACACTGGATCACTCCATTATGCTCTGTTGACAATCTATTTCAAGTATTATGTCCAATCCCTGCGAATCCAAAACTATAAGGTTGGCGAGGAAATCTACCTTCTTATTTTAAGACTTACTTTTGGACATAATATATTTGTCCTCGTCTCTCCTCTAGGAGAACTAACCAACATAGTATACTTCATGTTGGATATAGGCAAACTATACTTTGCGACATATTTATGAGATGAATGAATGAGATGCTCCAGAATCAAATAATATAGTAGTAGAGTTGGAGTTTGCAAGTAACATACGAATCACAACATCATCAGCATGATGTGCTTCCTCTGCAGATACATGGTTCACCTTGCCACGGGTGAAATTCTGTGGTACACGATTGTCTTGAGTTGCTCCTCCATTCGGCTTAGGATTCTACCTCGGAGCATTGTTCATTTGTCCATGGCCTGACGTTGGGCACTGATTAGCAAAATGTCCCACCTGACCACAAGTATAACATGTCTTGTTATTAGCAGCATCGGAGTGTTAGGGTGAGGCTTGTTTTGAGCATAGGTACACATGTTAGGACATGGTGCAGGCAGCATGTGTAAGCAAGGTTCTTGCATGGCAGGGCGTTGCTGTTGTGGTTGATTTGGGCGTGGTGGATAAGCGGGCGAAATGAAGAAGCAGATGGGTTGTAGTATGGTGTTGTAGGCGATGCATAACGAGGTTGAACACTTGTGGTTGTCCTTGATATGGCATATTTCTCTTTCTGTCCTATTCCATCACACGAACCTTGCTTTCAACCACTATACCCTTATCAACCAATTTCTATATGTTGGTGTAGTCATTGTTGAGCAGTTGAACTTGAATTTCATTATTCAGGCCCCTAATGAACAAGTATTGCTTCCTGCCATCTGTATTGATGTCCTTTGGAGCATACTTTAATAGCTGAGTGAATTTATTAAGATACTGACTCACACTCATCCTTCCTTGCTCGAGGCTTTCAAATTCCTGCCTTTTCAGTATCATGACTCCCTCAGGTACATAGTGCGAGTGGAAACTCTCCTTGAATTCAGCCCAAATGATTCTTTCTTGATTAGCATGGGCATTGCAAAGAGCTTCCCACCAGTCCATGGCGGCTCAAACTAGCTTGTGTGATTGAAAGTAGCCTAGGAGGGGGGGGCAGGGGTCAATAGGCGATAATCGTAAATCTAGACTTAATTAAAATCTGTCCTATCAATACAAGTCGGACTTGTCTGACTTAAAATCGGACTTGTCTAACTGAAGTCGGACAAGTCTGATCCTGATCGGATAAGTTCGACAGAATTCATAGGCCAGTGACAAAAATGGAGTTTTTACTCAACCTAGTGAATAGAAATGCGTCCTAGCAGTTCTAGTAGATGATGGAAATGAGATTAAGTGCTAGAAACGAAGTAAACATAGATGATCACTAGAAAGTAAGGAATTTGCGGAAATGTAAATAGAGACAATGAACACAAAGATTTTCTCCCGAGGTTCGTTCCACGAAGAAACTTATGTCCCTGTTGAGGAACCCACAAAGGGCCGGGCCTAACAGCCCTATCCTCACCAAGACGCCTCAAAGGTCAAGTCTTGGATCTTCCACTATCACAAAGAGTACAAACTTCCCCGGATCATGAAATCACGCATGAAATCTTTGGGACGACGCCTAATCGTCTAGGGGAAACCCCCAAGATTAACAAACTCGTGATCACGAAGAAGCTCAGTGAATCAAACGTTGCTCAACCCCCTATGGACTTCTCTTGCCAATTCTCACAATCTCTCCTTCACTTTTCTCAAAAATCTTCGAATTTGGGCTCAAGAGGGTGAAGAACAAGAGAGGAGGGTTTCTTGAGGGCTTTAGGCAGCTCTGAGAGTTTGTTTAAGGTTAGGTATTGATTGGGGACGAAATACCGATCAATTTATACTCAAAAAGTGTTTTTAGCTGTTAGTTGACAGCCCACATGGGACAAGTACGATAGACTCACAACAGAATCTGTACGACTAATCACTCGAATTTGAATCTGCATGCAAAAGCCGCGTCGGACAAGTCCGACTAACATCGTACATGTCCGACACACAAGGGGAGGTTTTTTAACTCAGACTTATCCGAGGCACTGAGCCAAAGAAGTCCACTTCGAACATGTCTGACCTACTGCAGACATGTCTGAAATCGAAAAGATACTTCTCGGACTTGTCTGAACCACATCTCGGACAACTCCAAGTTTCAGACACTTAGAAGATTTTTCTAAGTCAAGTACCTCGGACACGTCGGACCCACTTCGGACATGTTTGAGAATGACCAGAGAAGTTTTGGACATGTTCGAAATACAGTTCAGACATGTCTGAATTCCACCAGAGGAATTTTGGACTTATCCGACCAAAGGTGTCGGACAAGTCTGACTTTAAACCTAAGGTTTTTTGGACATGTCTAATCCAAGGCATCAGACAAGTCTGACTCTGACATAAGGGGTTTTCCTGAAACCTACCCAAGGGGTTGAGCTCCCATTTGACCCATGAACTTTCAATGTGTCGTGTCCCTCTTAATAGTACGGATTTTCCTATGACTCCAGGAGAAATAGAATACCTATTTCTACTCCACTTTTGGCGCATTTTCTTCTTTTTTGTGAATTTCACTCCATACTACATTTTCTACAAGAACTCAACCAAACTCATTAGCTCTTTAATTGTTTGTCATTAATCAACCAAAACCCACAAGGGACCTAGATGCACTTTGAATCTCCCCTTTTTGGTGATTGATGACAACCAATTAAAGCTTCCAACTAAATTTGATAAAAGTTTGATTCTTAGTATTAAGGTTCTATGAGCTTTCGATTAAAAATAGTATAACAGGAGCTCATATACTCTTAATACTCGTGGAGTGCCTACGTGCATTTTGTGTGAAGAGCATTGTGATGCATTGCAAGTGAATAAACATTGATGTCTTGAAATAAACTAAGCATTCAAAACATGAGTGAAACATAAGCTTCTCAAGCATTAAGCATTACTAGGTAAATAGTTTACACACATAAACCACAAAATGAGTACAAGTACATGTCCATAACTAAAACACTTCTCCCCCTTTGGCAGCAAGGCACCAAAAAGGAGAAAAGCTAAAAGGGGCCCTAGTATCTAATCATCGGCACTCTCATCAGAATTTCCACTCTCTCTCTCCTCTTCATACTTGCTTTCTTCATCGTCATCAATAGCACCAGCTGCCGCTGGGGCACTATAGGAACCACCAATTTCGAGAAGAATGAAAGCTCGGACTTTGATAGCTCGGGAAACTCTGGAGGTACTTCATCTTCGCTGTCATCTGACACAGGGGCAGGAGGAAGCTGGAGGTGCTCTCTGATGGCTGCCATGTCTCTCTTTTGCCTCTTCTTTAACTTTTGAACTGAAATCAAAGTAGAGCAGCTCATAGAGAACATCGCCTTGAGAACCCTTAAGAGTTCTTAAGAATAGTACAGCTGTTGTGGCACAGGAGGAGGAGGCTGAGATGAGCGCCTCCTAGGTGAGCTAGGCTAAAACGTGTCGAAGGAGCTCTCACATGACGATGAAGCTTCGAGGACTTCTGAGGCACTAGAGGTCTATGCATCACTTCCTTCATAAATTTCTTGCCAGAGACTGTCTCAATAAGCTTCATGATGTATGGAGCATAATAGCAAGACCTGGCAGGAGTCTCTGAAGCCATGTAGATCTCCTCATAAATGTAGTCAAATGCATTAAACTTCTGTTGGCTGGGAAAAAGCTTGATGACATTGCGGCTGTTGTGGTTTATCCGGTTGGCATCATCGTCTTTAGGGGCTACTATCTTTCGGATGAGACGATTGAGCACAACATGGAAAGGACGTAGTCCGCGGATGTGAGGAGGCTGAACGAGGTATCCCTCTGAGTAGAAATCCACCATCTCCTTAGTGGTCACAAGAGGCTCCTCATGAATCTTCAATGGATGCCTTAAACAGTGTCCCATTCCCATTATGTTGGCAAAATCTTCATATCTCCCAGAGTACTTCTCACCATTAGTCATTAAAGTGAAACCATGTTTGTCTATCCAATAGAATATGGTGTCATAGAATTGAAGAATCACTTCGACATTCCACGGGTATTAGAGCCCCATGATGTCCTTTACACCATGAAATTCATAGGCATCCTTGACTTCAGTAAATAACACATCTTTCTTCCTTTGGACTATCTCCCAGTCAACCCATTGCATGTCAGTCACAATATTTTGCTTAGTCATAAGCACTGATCGATAGTAGTCCATGAGGAAATAGCTCCAAAAACGAGGGTCTCTCCCAACCTTAGGCATCTCGTAGCACATGACATCCCTCTGAGTTTGTGTCTCTTGGAGATTCCTTCTATAATTGACCTGGTCCGCCGGACGACGAGGGTCACCTTCTGGTGCGTGGACTACCAAGGGTCCAATATCAGTATCCTTTGGAACAGCTTGAGGACCACCACTGGATCCTCCTGAGACAACAATGGCTCCCTGAGCCGAGCTGGTGCAACGGGCAGTTTGCTTGACCCTTCACAGGGCTTTAGTGGATGCTTCACCACTTACGGGTTGCTTTCCTATCTTTCCACCTTGGTTTCCTCGAGCCATGGCTAGAGATAGACATAAAGGATAGGTAAGAAACAAATCAAGATGGATAGAATCATTAATTGATAGTTGGTATAGAAGTTAAGAGGTTAGTGCTATATAGGATCGAACTTGTCTGACTCAAAAGTCAGAGATATCTAACAAATTGAGTTAGACTTGTCTGAACCAGATGTCATACATGTCCGACCTGTACAGTTTTCACCCTAACTTTTATCTAAAGTATATAAATCAATTTTTCTACCAACAAGATTCTACCACAAGTTGTTAATCATGCTAGTGAACAAATTCATTAACAAGAAAACAACAACTTGCTGCAAGATCAAAAACAAATGGGATAAGAATGGAGTAGATTTCTTGAGATGGAGAAAGAAGGGAGAAGGTCGAACAAGTTGAAGATCTTCATGCCTGGGATGGATCGACCTCACACACTCGTCGCAAGAAGCTCAAAATTGAAGGGAATCTTGAGTGAAATGGGGAGGAACTCGATTTGGAATGGATGAAGTGAAGAGAGAGAGGGAGAAGAGCCATCGGCCTCTTTTGGAGGACCTCGAACATCCTACATCGGACGTGTCCGACGTATAAGTCAGACATGTCTGACAGTCTCCCGAAACCCTAACTAATCCACGTCAGACTTGTCCGACTTTGCTGTCAGACATGTCCGACTTTGCTGTCGGGCATGTCTCACTTAGTCAGACATGTTTGACTTGAGAGTGAGACTTGTCTGACTCCCCCTAAATAGTTGAAGTGTGCAACTAGAGTTTTGAGGAGGGGTCAGATAATTTAGACATTATGGACAAGTTTCCAAAAAATATTTTTGCAAGCATGGTCAGTAAACAATCAACACCCAACTATGACATAATTCACAAAAATTGATAATTTCAAGTAGTTTCATAGAAAATCGAGGAGAGAGTTTTTTGTAAGCATGCATGAATTGTGAAGAAAATATAAGTAACAATCAGATGTGCAAAACTCAATCCACATTTCAAGAATATAAGATGTTATGTTCACTCCTAAGTTCGCAAAATCTTTTCTCATCTAAGGGCTTGGTAAAGATATCGACCAATTGTATTTCGGTTCTCAATGGGATATCACCTTGTCTCCTTTGATGGAATGATCTCTCAAGAAGTGGTGGCGGATATCAATGTTCTTTGTCCTAGAATGCTCAACTGGATTGTGGGTTATTTTAATGGCACTCTCATGTCACATAGGAGAGAGATATGGCGCAAGTTTATGCCATAGTCTCTAAGATTCTGCCGCATCCAAAGAAGTTGTGCACAACAACTTCCAGCTGCGACATACTCCGCTTTAGCTGTGGATAGAGCAATGGAATTTTGTTTCTTTGAGGACCAAGACACTAGGGACATACCCAAGAATTGGCAAGTCCAAGAGGTATTTTATCTATCGACATTGTACCCCACATAATCCGCATTGGAGTATCCAACGAGATTAAACTTAGATCCTTTGGGGTACCAAAGTCCTAGGCTTGGTGTGTGAACTAAATATGTAAGAATTTTGTTTACGCCGGTCAAATGACACATCTTAGGAGTGACTTGGAATCGAGCACACATAAAAACACTTAACATTATATCAGGCCTAGATGCACATAAGTAAATCAATGAACCTATCATGGAGCGATATACCTTTTGGTCCACAATTGGACCATCTTCATTAAGGTCAAGGTGCCCATTGATTCCTATTGGAGTCTTGATGGGCTTGTATTTGACCATGTCAAATTTCTTGAGAAAATATTGTGTGTACTTAGTTTGACTAATGAACGTGCCTTCCTTGAGTTGCTTCTCTTGAAGTCCTAGGAAGAACATCGACTCCCCCATCTTTGACATCTTAAACCTTTGGTCATAAGCTTAGAGAACCCATCATAAAATGTTTTGCGAGCAGAACCAAATATAATGTCATCGACATATATTTGGCAAACAAACAAATCATCATTGAAATGCTTAATAAATAGAGTGTAGTCGTCCTTCCCAATTTTGAAGCCATTTTTAGTTACAAAGTCTCTAAGGCACTCATACCAACCCTAGGGGCTTGTTTGAGGCCATAGAGAGCCTTACGCAATTTGTAGACATGGTTGGGGAAGTCTTGATCTTCAAAGCCCAGAGGTTGCTCCACATACACCTCTTCTTTGATTGGACCATTGATAAATGCACTCTTGATGTCCATTTGGTATAACTTAAAATCATGGTGTGTAGCAAAGGCAAGTCATATGCAAATTGATTCAAGCCTAGCTACAGGAACAAAGGTTTCATCGAAATACAAACCTTCGACTTGTGAGTACCCCTTGGCCACAATTTGTGCTTTGTTCATTGTCACCACCCTGTGCTCATCTTGTTTGTTGCGGAACACCCAATTGGTGCCCACAACATTAGCGTTTGGTCTCTTCATGAGCTCACATACTTGATTACTTTGAAAATTGTTGAGCTCTTGTTGCATGGCCATCACCCAATCCGGATCTCGTTGTGCTTCTTCAACCTTATCAGGCTCCAAAGAAGAAACAAAAGGGTAATGCTTACAAAAATTTGCAACACGAGACTGAGTAGTTACCCCCTTGGAGATGTCTCCAAGGATGTTGTCAATGGCATGGTTTTTGTTGAACACTTTGATACACTCTTGGGTGAGGTGCTTGAGGTTCTTGATCTTCATCTTCATCTTCCTCATTTTCTTCGTCTCCCCCTTGATTGATGCCTCCATTTTTATCTTTTTGGAGTGTATCTTGGGGGTCTTGAGCTTGAATATTTGAGGAAGAGATTGCTTGATGTGTGGGATGATCACTTGAGTCTTGAGGTTGTTCTTGTTGTCGAATGTCTCCAAGTGCCATCCTTCCTATCACCACTTGTGGAGGTTCTTATTGATCTATCACATGACGATCAACTTGCTCCACTTGAGAGCCATTACTCTCATCAAACACTACGTCACGTGTTACTTCAACCATTCTGGAGGATTTGTTGAAAACACGATAGGTGTAAGTGTTTGAGTCATAACCAAGTAAGAAACCCTCATCGGACTTTGAAGCGAACTTCGAAGTCCTAGGCTTCTTGATTAGAATATAGCATTTGCTCCCAAAAACATGAATATAGGAAATGTTGGGTTTGTTACAGGTTAGGAGCTTGTAGGATGTCTTCTTCAATATGCGAGTAAGGTACAACTGATTTATGCGGTGTTCACCGCTTCTGCTCAAAACCGGTCCAAGGTCTTGTACTCATCAAGCATTGTTCTTGACATCTCAATGAGGGTCCTATTTTTCCTCCCGGCCACCCCATTTTGTTAAGGGGAGTAGGTTGCCAAAAACTCTTGCTTGATGCCTTCTTCATACAAAAACTCTTCAACTTGATTTTTCTTGAATTTGGTGTCATTGTCACTCCTTATGCTCTTGATCCTTGAGAAGAACTCAGTTTGAGCTCTCCTCATGTATTTCTTGAGGAAACCTTGAGTCTCGCTCTTGTCATGCAAAAGGAACACCCAAGTGAAACGTGAAAAATCATCGACAATGACAAGACCATATTTGTTACCGCCAATGCTTATGTAGGCAATTGGGCCGACTAGGTACATGTGTAGATGCTCCAATGGTCTTGTGGTTGTCATGATATTCTTGGATGGATGTTGAGCTCCAACTTGCTTTTCGGCTTGCCAAGCATTGCATGGCCTATCCTTTTCAAATATAACATTCTTCAAACCACGAATGTGCTCACCCTTAAGAAGTTTTTGCAAGTTCCTCATTCCATCATGGTCTCTTCTATGCAAAAGCCATCCCGTGTTGGTTTTTGCCACTAAGCATGTGTCAAGTTCGGCTTTATCCGAAGAAAAAAACCACAAGATAAAGCTTTCACTTGAGCACAACCTTAAAGGCAATAGTGTCATTGCTCCTTCTTGTGACGGTCACACTCTCGTTAGTGAAAAGAAAATTATAACCTTTGTCGCATAATTGTGATATGGACAATAGATTATAATCGAGTGAATCAACATGAAAAACATTTGAAAGAGTATTATTAGGGGATATAGCAATTTTACCAGTGCCAAGGATTTTCCCTTGGCTACTGTCCCCAAAGTGGATTCCCTCACTTGGATCTTCGTTTTTCCCATACTCTACAAACATCTTCCTCTCTCCGGTCATATGGTTTGTGCATCCACTATCAAGAACTCACTTGATTCCACCAGAGGAGTATGCCTACAAAATAGAGTTAAGCCCTAGCTTTAGGTACCCAAGCGGTGTTGGGTCTTTTGATGTAGTAAGGAGGCACTTGGGCACCCATACGCAAGGTTTTGGACTCTTGCGGTGTGGCCCAACATACCTAGCATAAGGCTTTCCAAACTTGTTCCTTAACAAGACATATGAAGCACCAAAATCATGGAACAGTGGATAAGGTTCATTTTTAGGCATATAATGTGAAGTAGCAATGTTCTTTCCCTTGTTGTTGTGGTAAGAACCTTCCTTGACAAAAACAATCAAGTTTTTGCCATTCTTGGGAGTCTTAGCATTTTGATTCCTCTCCCTAGAATAGCCAAGGACATCTTTGACAAGAGGATGCCTTGTGTTGGTGTATGCACTACGTGCATATTCTGTCTTATCCTTGTCAAAGATGCCATCTTTCGGTGCTTGCTTGTTTTGCGCCACCTTAGGTTCATCTTTTAGTTTTAAAATCAAGTTGGAGCACTTGCAAGCTTGAGGTGTTTCGGATTTGATATTTGTGGAAGGTGAGATTTTAAAGGAAGAAGGTGCATTAACCTTGAGAGACTCCACGTGTGTTTCAAGGATCTTGTTAACTTTTGTCAAGCTAACAATTTCATCCTTCAGCACAATTGTAGTGTTCTCAAGGTTTGAGCAACTTTCCTTGCTCAAGACGAGTTCACGCTCAAGTGCATTGCTTCTTTCTCTTTCAAGCTCCAAGAGCTCCTCAAACTCTTGACATCTCTCCTTTTGTCGGATGAATATGTCCTCTTGACCGTTGATGAGCTCTTCCTTCTCAAATATCTCATCCGTTAACCACTTCAACCTTTTCAAAGTACTCTTACTCATATCTCTAAGCATATGTTCATTTTCACTACTACTATAAAATCATCATGTGAAGTAATTGAAGAAGATGATTTAGATTTAACCTTATTTCTTCCGTCCTTGGACATGACGCAAGCTGGCCTTGAGTGCTCCAAGTTGGGGAAGAGCTTGTTCTCCATGGTTGACTTCTTCATAGCAATAGTTGCTATCTTCTCTTCTTCATCGGAGGAGGAGTCTTCATTTGAGTACCACTCCTTCCCAAGGTGGGATTGTCCCGATTGCTTCTTCTTCTTGAAGTATTTCTTCTCTTGAGATTTTCCCTCTTTCTTCTTCTGGTTTTCTTCATGTGGACAATCCACAATAAAGTGGTTGTATTCCCACAAGTATAGCAAGCCCTTTTTGATCTTTTCTTGGGCTTGTCTTTGCTCTTGCCTTTACGATGGTAGCTCCCCCTCCTCCTTCTCATCATTCTCTTGAAGTTGTTAATGAAGAGTGCCTCTTCCTTATCGGTGTAAGGGCTCTCTTCATCTCTCTCTCTTCTTTCTCTTGGAATTTTGAGGAAATTGCCTTGAATGCAACAATGACACCCGGTTCCGAATACGAACCAAGTATAATGTACATGTGCTCCCAAGACGTTCATCACATATACTCGGATATATCACAAACGATATTCAGAATTTAACCATGTCCCAAATAGTAAATAAGTACCTTATTACAATAATCCAATGGTTCATTAATCACAAGACTCTAATTATTGCAGCGGAAAATAATCTAAGTAGCATGACTCCATTCCACAGACACTTTATGGTGGCATGCAACCTAGTACTCCACGTGATCCTCAGAGTACTCCCAAGCATCCCATGTAGCTGTTGGTGGGGGAATTGCAAGGTGGGTACATGTCGTACTCAACAAGTGTGAGAAAGTACGACATGTAGCTAAAAACAATGACGGAAATAAATGGTTCATTGCAGCAAGCAAATTTTAGTTCACAAACGAGTAAAAGCATCCTGCTATGTCTAGGTGTGATTCAATCCCAGCATAACCCAAATAATTACCATACCTCATAATAACATCCCCATTTACCATCATAATATAATTATAACCAGCCAACAATTTATATCATCACCTTATAACAATTTTCATATCCTCCATCACCGTGTAACATCCCAAAATTTTCAAACTTGGCTAATTTAAATATAAAAGGGATTTTAAAATTTTTGTTTCCAAATCTCTTCTTTAGCCTATCCGAATCTCGAGAGCGAGATTCATTTTAATGGGGGGTAGAATTGTAACACCCTGATTTCCGAGTTTCGGCAAATTAAAAATTTAAATGGGAATTTAGAGTTAATAATGGGAGGAAATTGTTTTTATAAATAAAAATATAAAATATAGGCATCTCATATTGCATTTTGCATTCATCCGCATGTATTGAAAATTTATTACCAAAATAAATAAGCTAAAAGAAATTTATTACCAGAGTAAGTACATTAAAAGAAATTAAATTAGCATAATGAATATGGAATAAATGAAATAAAAGAAAACAGAAAAGATAATATGGAAGAAGAAACAATAGTTAACAAGAATAATAAAATAAACTAAATCGTCTATGCACATGCATTCACATTTAGGCATATACTAAGTTACTGGATATATTAAAACCAAATTAAAAATTTTATACAATAGACAAGTACTTAGGAAACAAAAAAATAAATATGAAAATTTTATAAATAATAATCAGATAGAAAAAAATATAATTATAGCATAAAACATGTATTACGGAATAAATATGAAAATAATAATAATAATATAAATATGTATATATAATATATATAATAATATATATAAAATAAATAATAATAATAATGAAAAAATAAATAACAAAAAAAGAAAATATAAATAAATAAATAAATAATAAAAAAGGGAAAAGCGGCACCGCCCGGCCGCTCGGGCCGGCCCGCTCCCGCACCCCACCCGCGCGAGCTCCCACGCGTCTGCCCCGATCCTAACCGCGCCTGCAGCACATAGCCCCACCCCGCCACCCCGCGCTCGCCCGCTGCCACGCGCCCCCACCTGACCGGCCTCGCCCGCGCGCCGACCCGCGCCAGCCCTCGCGCGACCCCACCCCGACGCGCTTGCGCCTACCGCGTTGACCCAGCCGCCCGGCCCCACGCTGCAGTGCTCCCGTGCCCAGCGCGCCAGTTGCCCGGTCGCCCGCCGCCCGCGTGACCGACTCGGTCGCGCACCGATCGAGCCGCTCTGGCAGAGTCGATCGACCCCCATCACGCACCTATAAATACGGCTGTAGGGCATCGTATACCACCAACGACAGAAAAGTAGTGCCGCCTTCCGGAGACAAAAAAACCGTAGCGGTAGAGAAAAAAAAAAAAAGAGAAGCACAGGGAGCTGCGCCGCCAGGGGAAGAAGAGAGAAAAAAGGAAGAGAAGAGGAGGGTGCCGTCATCCGCCGGAGTTTGTTGCGCCGCCGTTCCACGACATTCCTGACTAGATGCGCACATGGTAGGTATTACGATTTAGATCTAGACAACTATTTTAATTCTAATACTACGTGTAGAATGTATTTTGTACTTAGCGATCATTAATCATCGTCAAATCATCTCAATCCACTTGGAACTTACATATTAGATTAAATCATACCAGATCAATATGATATTTTAGATTTCACAAAATTTATATTTCCAGTATTATTTAATCTGTTTTTCTGAATAAATAAATAAGATTAAAGCCTAGTTAATTCATAAAGTAGCAAAATAAATTCAAGTAAGTTACTAATAATATTTTCAGCATATTTAATGTTCTGAAATAATTATTTTGCCTCTGAGTTAATTGTAATTAACCCCAAACTTTCCCTAATAAATAGGAAATCATTATAAAAAATTATTAAAATGACATAGAAATTTATATAACATTAATACAAACATATTTTATGCATGCATTCATATTTTTGCATATTGATTAGTAGTTGCAATGTATTTATTATGTATGTTTGCTTGTGTATGTGTTGATTTCGAATAGAATGGTACACTCAAGGGGTGACGATCGAGAAGCGAGTATGCGTGGATCTTCGTGTACAAGGCTTTGAGTTGATTGACCATAAAATTGCGGAATATTAAGGCAAGTATCCTTGAAGCATATTGATCCTATTTTAAAATAAATGTTTTGTTTGCAAAATTGCATGCTTGTGTCAATTTGATGGGAATCCCATGATAGGAAGTTGACTAGCTTTGTTTAACCACCCTTGTCACTAGAGAATTATGGTAGAGAGTCGGAATGGGCTTTTTACCTTTTGCTTCACTTAATCATCTGGGATAGGAAAACAACTATACCACTCAATTTAATTATGCATGGATGAGATTACGATTAATATGAACTGTTTAATATGATATGGTAATGGGTGATCTAAGCAAGCTTGGTATGTGGATGGGTTGGATGTTATGGTGGTTTTGCTTGCTTTAGTTCTAAGGACCGGTTCGTGGAGCGACCATCCAGGATTTACAGTGCCACCACGAGGCCAAGTATGGGTGCGGCATAGCTGATTAATTAGGGTTTTGCTAGTGCTATTTGGACCATTATGGATGCTCGGGGAAGGGGTAGTCGGATTGGGATTGTTGATGATTGGTGGCACTACCCTGGGATCTAAATGGCTCAAGAGGGGGCCCTTGGTCGAAGATGTGCTCAGTTGGAGACATCGCCGCTGGTGAAACCTCAGTGGGGTCTAAATAGGCAAGTAATCCCTTTGTAAAGGCTATTTTTTGATCTCTTGGCCACACACCTAAGGAAGTGTGAGACGGCATAGTTGAGATTCTATAGTCATCAAAAGGTGATGAAATCGCAAAGACATGGGTAAAGTGGTACAACCTCTGCAGGGTGTGTCTAAAACTATCATGATAGCCGTGCTCCCGGTTATGAGCAACCTGGACCCTCACATGATTAGAGGGAAATCGGGGATTTGGGATGGTTATGGTTTTGTAATGGTTATGGATGGTTATGAATTAATTTCTGGTATTGAATATGGATATTGGTATGTGGTGATGTATATGGAGTATGGACTGGTACTATGGTTTTAGTTATGGTTCATGATGGGTTTATTTCACATACACATAATATATTGCTTTTCAAATGTTTTACTGTACTTTTCAGCACTTAACCTTTATTACATTCGTCATTTGGATCAGCCACATGTCATACTTTCCACACTTGCTGAGTACGACATGTACTCACTCTTGTAATCCCCCCAACAGTTGCAGGTCAGGATTGTGAGTTTAATGGTAATAATGCAGAGTTCTAGGTCGTGTCTACCGTCAGCTTTGCCTGTGGTGTTATTGGAGCTGCGCTACCCCTTATGCTTAGTATGCTTAGTTGCTTAATTAGTTTATTTCCGCTGCATTAGTTGAACTTGTCATTAATATTCACTAGAGTTTGTATTCAAAGATATTATGAATTGTGTAATAAAATTTGGTTAATTAACTTGTGCTGTGGTAATTGTATGTATATCGTTTGTGACGCACTTGTATATATGTGTTGAACATCCTGGGCACACATATACTGCACTTGGATCATTTTCGGAACCGGGTGTCACAGATTGGTATCAAAGCCACAGGTTGACCGTAGGATGTAGCCTAGATAGAATGGACACTTTAGAGCACATAGGAGCACTTAGGAATCGATGTGTTTTTATTTGGTGTGCTGTTTGCTATATATATTGTTTGCTTGTGTGCTTAATAGAGGATTTTGGGATGCTTTAGCATTGCCATGTCCACCTAGGCTAGTATAGGTAGTTGTTTAGTTTTATATCCCTTGATGCATGCATATAGATTGGGATTCCTTCTATCTTCATTCCTGTCTCTACTTCTGTGAAAGATTGTCACTTACAAGAAGATTCATGACCCCAGATGAAGTTACATGGAAGCATGAAGATGTTATCAAGGATTTTCTCGTCTCTTCTTTAATCCGTCTGTAGAACATAGCCTCTTGCTCCATCATCTCATGGTTGATGATTCTCCCTAGCACTTCTTCGGAAGTCATCTTGTGGAATCCCGGATTTCAAAAATTAGTGAGCAAAGAGTAACATTACGAGGCATGAATGCCCGAACATCCTCTTCACCACTTCGTTGTCCGTCCATCGGGTGCTTCCATAAGATCGACTCTTGTTGATGAGGGTCTTGAGGCAGTTGTACATGTCTTGGGGAGACTCACCATCCATGATAGTGAACCTCCCAAGTTCTCCTTCAATCATTTAGATCATTGCCTCACGAGTGACACAGTTGCCCTCATGTGTCAGCTTGAGTGTGTCCCATATTTCTTTCACCACCTCCAAACCTTCAATCCAATTTAATTCCTCTCGAGTCAATGAGGAGATGATCACTCCAACCACCTGAGCATTGCGATGGAGTAGGACGGCTTGCTTCGGGGTAATGTCTTCCTCATTCTTGGGTAGATGAACACCTGTCAAGAAAATTTGCCACAAGCTAGGTATAAGGAAATGAGATGCATCTTCATATTATTATTCCACATAGAGTAATCATTTGCATCGAATTGGGGAGGTTTCCCAATAGTAATAGACAAATAGTGATTGCTAGCAGTTAAACCCTCATAGTTGTAAGGATATCGAGAGTAGTCTTGTGAACTACTCCCATTGTCATTGTTGATTGGACTGATCGCCTTGGTCTCCTTCTTGGGAAGACCTAGCTTCTCATGAAGTCAGGCCTTGAGTAGACGCACTTCCTCATCGTCATTGGGATCATCTTGGAGCACATTGACGTTCTTTGTCTTGTCATCAACAACGATCACTCGGACCTCGTTGTCCCCCCTTTCGGCAATCTCCTCTCCGAGTTGTTAGACTCTTGGTGGAGAAACCTGCTCTGATACCAATTGAAAGTAGCCTAGAAGGGGGGTGAATAGGCAATAATCGTAAATCTAGACTAAATTAAAATTTGTCCTATCAATACAAGTCGAACTTGTCTGACCGAAGTCATACAAGTCCGATCCTGATCAGATAAGTCCGACAGAACTCACAGGGCGATGACAAAAATGGATTTTTTACTCAACCCAGTGAATAGAAATGCGTCCTAGGTGTTCTAGTAGATGATGGAAACAAGATTATGTGCTAGAAACAAAGTAAACCTAGATGATCACTAGAAAGTAAGGACTCTGCAGAAATGTAAATATAGATAATGAACAGAAGGATTTTCTCGCGAGGTTCGGTTCCACGAAGAAACCTACATCCCCATTGAGGAACCCACAAAGGGTCGGGCCTAACAACCCTATCCTCGCCAAGATGCCTCAAAGGTCAACTCCTTGATCTTCCACTATCATAAAGATTACAAACATCCCCGGATCAAGAAATCTTCGGGGCGACGCCTAACCGTCTAGGGGAAAACCCAAAGAGTAACAAACACGAGATCACGAAGAAACTCTCCGAATCAAACGTTGCTCAACCCCCTATGGACTTCTCTTGACAATTTTTACAATATCTCCTGCACTCTTCCCAAAAATCATTGGATTTGGGCTCAAGAGGGTGAAGGACAAGAGAGGAGGGTTTCCTGAGGGCCTGAGGAGGCTTTGAGAGTTTATGTAGGATTAGGCATTGATTGGGGACGAAATCCCCATCAATTTATACTCAAAAAGTATTTTTAGCCGTTAGTTGACAGCCCACATTGGACAAGTCTGACCCAAGTTCGAACAAGTCCGACAGACGCGCAACGGAATTTGTACAGCTAATCACTCAAATTTGAATCTGCGCGCAAAAGCTGCGTTGGACAAGTCCGAATAACACCGGACAAGTCCGACACACAAGGGGAGCCTTTTCAACTCAGACTTATCCAAGGTGCTGAGCCAAAGAAGTCCACCTCGGACATGTCTGACGTATTTCGGACATGTCTGAAATCGAACAGAGACTTCTAGGACATGTCTGAACCACATCTCGAACAACTCCGACTTTCAGACACTTAGAAGATTTTTCTAAGTCAAGTACCTCGGACTTGACCGACCCACTTCAGACATGTTTGAGAACGACCGAAGAAGTTTCTGAGATGCCCAAAATACAGTTCAGACATGTCTGAATTCCACCAGAGGAATTTCGGACTTATCTGACCAAAGGTGTCGGGCAAGTCTGACTTTAAACAGAAGATTTTTTTGGACATGTCTGATCCAAGGCATCGGACAAGTCTGACTCTGACATAAGAGGTTTTCCTGAAACCTACCCAAGAGGTTGAGCTCCTATTTGACCCACTAAGTTTCAACACATCGTGTCCCTCTTAATAGTACAGCTTTTCCTATGACTTAAGGAGAAATAGAAAACCTATTTCTACAACACTTTTCCCGCCTTTTCTCCTTTTTCGTGAATTTCACTCCGTACTACATTTTCTGCAAGAACTCAAACCAAACTCATTATCTCTTTAATTGTTTGTCATTAATCAACCAAAACCCACAAGGGACCCAGATGCACTTTCAGTGATGCAAAGAGAACATTCTCCCGGTCACTGCATTGAGCAATAGCAAGCTTCTTCTCAATAGATTCTAGCCAGTCATGAGCTTCCCTAGGATTGTTGGCTTGAGCAAAAGTAGGCGGTCTGGTCCTCATAAATTCTCCCAGTAGGTTGTGGGTGGCGGGGGTGGCGCATGCATGTTGTTTTGGTTGTTGTTGTTGGCTTCCAGCTGTTCCAAGATTTGCATCATGGTCTGCATGAGCTGGTTTTGCAAAGCTATGAGGTGCTCCATGTTGCTGGCATCATGTCTAAGATTGATATTCTCAGGAACCTCAACGTTATCATCCTTACCATTGGCATTCCTTTGGTTATGGGTTACCCTCGACGTCTCTGGATGGAAAAGAGTACGAGACGGAATTCAGAATTTGAGAGAAAACATCCCCAACCACATGCAACAAGGTATATGAAGCTAAGAACTCCTTTGTATTAATTATAACCCTATATGAGGATATGGACAAGTGTTGAAGCATTCCACATCTCTCTACCACGTGCGGATGTGGACAATCGCCAAAGCGTTCCACAACTCACACCAAGCACACAATCACAAGCACACACCATAGAAAATTCAACACACCACACTAACTATAGCTATTATGATCTAAATGACTTCAAACTTCTCTACAAGAGACCTAGACTTAATTGCGAGAGTCGTGGTTGTTCTTGTCGTGAGGCGGCAAAGGCGAAGGCGGCGACAAGTCATACACAGGCACATGCCAAGGTGAGTTGGCTGACCATGTAGGTGTGGGTGAACTTGCCACACTGTTGGTCTCCATTGTGTCATGAATGTCCTCTTTCCAATCCATGATGTACAATCTCTTGCGGAGGTCGCTTATCTCTTCCATGGCATGGACATAATGATTTCCTCGATTCACAAGTATCCTCTGAGGCCTATCACTAGCTTAAGGACCGGACTGAGCTCCTTCTTGTAGTCCCATGATTTACCTTGTTCCACTCTTGCGACGCGGGTGTAGCGCAAAGATAGTACCGCCAAGCTGCTCACGATAGAAGTAACACAACCTAGTGAGTGCTTCAAAAGCAACATCATCAATAGCTTGCTCCTTGTTGGATCTTGAGCAAGGCGAAAAACTGAACCCTTATACTCCTTTCTAGTTCCAATAGGCGCGGGTGCACCTTCTTGGACTGCAGGTACATACTCTTGAGGTGTGGGTTCATCCTCTCGGTTTTCTTCTTGTGGCTCATCCTCATGGGGTTCCTCATCCTCATGCGCTTCATTTTCATCCCCCTTGTGGGTCTCATCCTACTCTTCATCATCACCATAGAACTCCACCTCTTCAGGATCTTTTTTCCATCGTGTTGGAGTGCTCATGCTCAACCTCCTTTGTGCGGGAGCTCACTTCCTCCTCTTCTTGGACTGGTTTTCTCGGTGGTTCCTTGTAAGGCAAGAGCCTTCTTCCAAGAGGTGGCATGCGGACTTTCTTGCACGCCATCATTTTAGTGTGAGGCATCTATGGAAAAAAAATGAGAGTATTAGAGGAAGGTGTAAAAGCAATGTTGAAATTGCAGCAGTCATAAAACAAGGTGAGAGAATGTGCAATATCTCAAAAAGATGGAAAAAGAGGTAAAAATTTTGTAGCACCAGCAAAACCACACATGTAAATTTAAAAGGAAAGAAGTCCTAAGTGGTTTAGAGTGTCCATTCTACCAAGGCTTGCATCCTACGATCAAACACGGCTCTGATACCAATTTGTGACACCCGGTTCTGAGAATGAACTAAGTGTGACGCATATGTGTGTCCGGATGTTCATCAAACATACACGAGTGCATCCCAAACGATATTCAGATAATAACCATGTTGTTGGTAATAAAACCTTATTACAATATTCAAACAATCTCGAATACAGGTTCTAATAATACTGCAGTGAAAAACTAAGCACTAGTAGACTCCATCTCCACAGGCAGTTTGACGGTAACACGCACCCCTAGTACTCCTCATAATCTTCCGGATACTCCAAATTATAACCTGTTACTGAATTAATGTGGGAATAGCAAGGGTGAGTACATGTCGTACTCAACAAGTGTCGGAAAGTATGACATGTAGCTTAAACAAGGATGACAATAATGGTTTATTGCGGAAAAGTACATTTCATTCATAAAAGTAAGAAAATGCGACTTATGATTACTATGTGAGGTCAAGTCCCATAATAACCCAAATACCAACAATACCATGTCTAATACAATCAATGCAACATAATTAACCATAATCATCCATAATTATTCATAACCATCTATATCCAACTCATCATTACCAAACCCATATCCAAATCCCAATTCCATATCTAGTTCCAACCATTATTCAATACTCAGGTCCATTGTTCTAATCATGTGAGGGTCCAGGTTGCTAGTAACCGGGAGCACGACTATCATGATTGTTTTACACTCTGCAAGGTGTCATCGCTTTACCGACAAGTTTTTGATTCCACGTGATTTCATAACCTTTCGATGACTAGGAACCTCTATTATGCCATCTCACACTTCCATAGGTGTGTGGCCAAGATATCACAAAATAGCCTTTACAAAGTGACTACTAGCATGTTACAGACCCACTAAGGTTTCACTGGAGGTGATGGCTCCAACTGAGCACATCCATCCAAGGGCCCCCTCTTCTGCCGTTCGGATCCCGGGGTAGTGCCGTGACAATTGCAAACCCAATCGACTCCCATTCCCTGAGCCTTCCATATGATCCAAATGATGCTGGCAGTACACTAATTAATTGGCTAAGCCGCAACCATACTAGGTCCTGTGGTCGCACTGTAATCCTGGGTGGTCGCTCAACGAATCAGTCCTTAGATCTAAAGCAAGCAAAACCACCAAATCATCCAACCCATTCCACATAACCCGCTTTCTTAGATCCCTAGGTTCCATCTTGCTAAAGGGTCATTATCATCAATTCACATAGTTCATATGTTCATTAGTTCATAATTAAATCATTTGGTTATTCCCAGTCCCAATTAAGTAAAGTGGAGCAAAAGTGTAAAATCCCTTCCCGACTCTCTACAATATATCCCGAGCGACAAGGATGAGCATACAATTCTATTAAACGCCTATCATGGGATTTCCCATCAATTTGACACAGGCATGCAAGTTCAAAATAAAATATTTCAAAATAGGATCAAAATGTTCAAGGGCACTTGTGTTGCTACGGCGGCTAGTTTGGATCGAGAGCTTCAAGTTCTAGTGTTGAAGGTCCTCATAAGCACCTTCTGGAGCATTTTCTTCTATTCCGCATGACAAACATGGGAAACATGCATTACAATGAATAAATGTTCACATAGTACTCAATATACCATTATATGCATGAATGATGCAATTATGATGTAGTACATGTGATCAGGTTACTACTATTCACTACAAGGATTTCGCCATATTGCAACGATTGTACTGCAACGAATACTAAATCGTTGCAGTAAGCTTGGTCTTTTGCCATGATTCACTAGTTCGTAACATTAGCATCTATCCCCATAGAACACGATCGTTGCATTAGGATCTTTTTCCATGATTCACTAGTTCGTGGCATTAGGATCTATCACCACGAATCTTGTTGTAATGATTCACTAGTTCGTGGCATTAGCTTCTATTGCCACGGAACACGATCGTTGCGTTAGGATATGTGACCACGATTCAGTAGTTCCTGGCATTAGGATCTATCGCCATGAATCTGTTGCCATGATTCACTAGTTCGTGGCATTATCATCAATTGCCACTGAACACGATCGTTGCATTAGGATCTATTGCCACAATTCACTAGTTCGTGGCGTTAGCATCTATCGCCATGGAACACAATCGTTGTATTAGGATCTATTGTCACGAATCACTAGTTCGTGGCATTAGCATCTATCACCATGGAACACAATCTTTGCATTAGGAACTTTTGCCATGCTTCACCGGTTCGTGGCGATAGGATCTATCGCCACGAAACACAATCATTGCATTAGGATCTATTGCCACAAAATACCAGTTCGTGTCGCTAGGATCTATCACCACGGAACAAAATCGTTGCATTAGGAACTTTTTCGACGATTCACCACTTCGTGGCATTAGGATCTGCCGCCACGAAACACAAACGTTGCATTAGGAAGTTTTGCCACGATTCACCAGTTCGTGGCGTTATGATCTATCACCACGAAACACAAATGTTACATTAGGAACTTTTGCCACGATTCACCAGTTCGTGGCGATAGGATCTATTTCCACGAAATACTATCGTTGTATTAGGATCTATTGCCATGAATTACCGATTCGTGGCGTTAGGATCTATCGCCACAGAACATAATCGTTGCATTAGGAACTTTTGCCATGATTCACCAGTTCGTGGCATTATGATCTTTCGCCATGAAACACGATCGTTGCATTAGGAACTTTTGGCACGCTTCACCAGTTCGTGACGTTAGAATCTATCGCCACGGAACAAAATCATTGCATTAGGATATGTTGCCACGATTCACCAGTTCATGGCGTTAGGATCTATCGCCACGAAAACACAATCGTTGCAATCGGAACTTTTGCCATGATTCATCAGTTTGTGGTGATAGGATGTAACGTCATGGAACACAATCATTGCATTAGGAACTTTTGCCACGATTCACCAGTTCGTGGCGTTAGGATCTATCGCCACGGAACACAATCGTTGCATTAGGAACTTTTGCCACGATTCACCAGTTTGTGGTGTTAGGATCTATCGTCACGGAACACAATCATTGCATTACGAACTTTTGCCACGACTCACCACGATTCATTATCGGCTTGCTTCTAAGCTTGCTACTAAATAGAATAGCGGCTTCTTTCTTTTCAAAAAAAAAATCAAATAGTTCACGTACAGCTAGCTCACATAGTACTTATATAAAAAAATCATCAGCTTTGCTTTCCTCCCCCAATATTGGAGGTACAGAACTATCATTGATATATGTACCATCATCGTCGTTGTCGTCATCTTCATTTGGAAGAGCGGAAGCATCACCGGTTGCTCCCTCAGTGTCATTCCTATCCCATGCGGTCCTATCCTCATTTATATCAGTAAGTCGTCGATCATCAAATGTCTCAGCCTCCATCGTCTTAGTGACATTATTTTCACTGTCTCTAGGGGCATGGCAAAAATGTTTCGTGGCTTCGTTTTAACAACTGTAGCCCAATTAGGTTGCTTCACACTTCAAACGTAAAAAACTTGTTCTGCTTAAGTGGCTAGAATGTAAGGCTCATATTTATATTGAGAATGAGTAGTGTCAACATCTGTCATTCTGTATCGATCGATTTTGTAGCCTCTGCTTTAGCTCTGACTGGAACGAAGCCGATCAAACCAGTCACATTCAAGTAATAGAACCTCTTAATTTTTTTCAAAATCAACAGAAATCATTTTCTTGATTACTACATACCACTCATGATCACCATCCCGAACAACAACACCACTATTTTGCATCCATAAATCTTTTTCCACCTCTGCTGTTCGAAAGAAGAATCCATTTATGAATGATAGAATAAAAAGACGTGCCTGACAATCAGGTCCTCTAGATAATGCATACATATAATCGGTTACTTTGCCTTCTTTGTGTAATTTTGTAATTTGTACACATTAATTAGTATAAAAGGGTTCATCGATAAACCAACTTCAGAACACATATTTGTTCAATATCTCATCGAAGTAAAACTTGCATGTACTTACTCATTTCTGAAACCAATAAACAAACTCATCTCTATGGCGTTTTTTGACATCACGAGAATGAATCTTTTTCAGCTCTTCAAAATGCTCACTGAAAAGGGTACAAAATTAAATTAGCCATCTACAATAAGCATGATCCAATATAGTATAGAACATCTGAGTTATACGTACTTGATCCATGGAGCAGCCTCTTCAACATTAGAAATAATATAGTGCCTGATGTTATGTAGTTCCACCATATTAAGTTGGCCCCATTTAAACCCTTTTTTAGAATTATCAACTTTTGTAAATATATTAGACTCAAGAGAAGGTTCATTCCTAGCTGCAGCTTCATGATGTTCTGGCCTGTTAAGCTTGGTGCTGATGTTATCCAAAAACTGACTACAAAAAGTCATACACTCTTCCATAATATATCCCTCAGCTATAGAACCCTCCGGGTGAGCTCTTTTACGTAGATACCTCTTCAATGTACCAAGGTACCTTTCAATTGGATACATCCATTTGTAAGAAATAGGTCCACTTGACCAAGCTTCTTCGGCAAGATGGATTGGAAGATGTACCATGATATCAAAGAAAGCGGGAGGAAGCAACATCTCAAGCTTACAAATTGTTTAGGAATTTGTTCAATCATCTTATCCAAATCTGGTTCCGCCAATTCTTTAGAACAAATTCCAGAAAAGAATCTGCTATACGTAATTAAAGGTTCAACAATCTTTTCAGGCAATATGTCACGTATTGCAATAGGAAGGAGCTTCTGAAATATAATATGGCAGTCATGAGTTTTTAGACCTGATACCTTACGTGCTGCTATGTCCACACATCTCTTGATGTTTGAGGCATAACTATTGGGCATCTTCACATCCACCAAAAACTTGCACAAGGTGGTATTCTGATCTTTTTGCAAAGTATATGATGTTGATGGACAATCATACTGAAAGTGCATCTAGGACTCCCTTGTGGGTTTTGGATGATTTATGACAAGCAATTGGGATCCTAATCCTTTTGTTGAGATGAATACAGGCAAATAATGAAAAATGAGCAAAATGCCAAAAAGAAGGGAAATGAGAAGCAAAGTGAATTTGAGCTCAAGGAGAAGAAAATAGTAGATCATTATGTATGGAGTGTGTTAAGGAAACACACCCAAGAGCTCAATCACTTTAAAGCACACAAACAATGCACAAAGTTATACAGGACCGGACTAGTCCGATATCAGCCGGAATAGTCCGATATCACTTTCTGCACTAGATCGGACAAGTCCGGTATCCACCGGACTAGTCCGATATCTTTCTGATCCACTTCGGACTAGTCCTTCCCAATGCGGACTAGTCCTCAACACAATGCATAAGTCACACAAAATCGGACAAGTCCGTTGTGATCCGAACTAGTCCGATATTCTTTCTGATCCACTTCGGACAAGTCCAATGTCTACACGGACTAGTCCGATATACACACTGATCTAAATCGGACAAGTCCTCCAAGTGCAGACTTGTCATCCTAAACACTTAGGGTTTCATATGTCCGGACAAGTCCGATGGCAATCGGACTAGTCCGAAGATTTCCAGTAGTGAAATCGGACAAGTCCGTTTTCAATCAGACTAGTCCGATATTCCTGGACACTTAGGGTTTGCTACACACAGCACACCGGACTAGTCCGGTGACCACCACGGACTGGTCCGGTGTGCTGTGTGTAGCAAACCCTAAGTGTCCAGGAATATCGGACTAGTCCGGTGACCACCACGGACTAGTCCGATCTTTCTGAACCCTAACGGTCACTTTTAGAAACCTCATATAAATAGAGGTGCACGGCCCACTTTTACTATCTCTCGAACCCTAGCGCCGTCACACCTCCCAAGAGACTCAAAAACCACCTCTCTCCACGAAATTAAGTGCAAAATCGATCAATCTATTGAAGATCACTTCTAGATCATTGGAGAGACACTTGGCACACATCATTGAGCTCTTGGTTTGATTCTCTAACACACTCTTGCATTTCAATTTGTAATTTTCGAGTGTGTTATTGGTGGCTTTGTAAGTTGTAATCAAGGGAGCTCTCAACGTGTGAGAACGCCCCTTCAACTTGGTTATTTACCCTTTGTGATTAGTGGAAGAGGATTGGCCTTCATGGCGATCCGACGAGGTAAGGGTTGGAGAAGACCCGGTCCTTTTGTGGGCTCCTCAACGTGGACGTAGGTTGCCTTCGTGGTAGCCGAACCACGGGATAAATCGTGTGTCTTGTCATTTTTGAGTTCTTCATCTTAATTGATCAACTTAATCTAGGGTTTGATTCACTTTGTTCAATTTTAGTTAAATTGTTGAACAAGAGCCTTAATTGTAATAGAATTTGACATACAACTATTAAACTGTCATTCAAGTTTATATTTCCGCTGCAAACATTAACAAATCAATCAAATTGACTGAACTTGATCAACTTAGCCCGTGAAAACCGGACTAGTCCGCACTTTACCGGACTAGTCCGATATCTCTGGTATTGACTTTGTTGTTGAGTGTTACAGGAATCGAGAAAATTCAACAGGCCTATTCACCCCCCCTCTAGGCCTACATTCAATTGGTATCAGAGCGGGTTCTTCAAGAAAGAGTGCAACCACTCGAAGAGATCATGTCGGACATGAAGGAAGTTCAGAAAATCAACAACCAGGAAGAAGTGAACAACGACAAGAACCAAAAGATGGAAAAGTATCTCGAAGCAATTCAAGACTTCGATGATGATGACGAGGAGACGCTAGAGCTGAAAGCACTCCTCAAAAAGAAAGCACTTTCCAAAAGGAAAGCTAAAGTTGAAGAAAAGAAGAAGGGGAGTAGTCACACCGACTACTCCCGATATCCTTTTAACTATCATCGTTTAAATTCAAACAACAGCCATTACCTATCTATTCCTCTTGGAAAAGCCCCACACTTCGATGGGAGTGATTACTCCATGTGGAGGCAAAATATTAAGATGCACTTGATTTCCCTTAACCCAAGTTTATGGCATATTGTGTGCACAGGAATAGACATCCCAGATGACGACGAAGAGCTCACCCCAAGTCAAGAGCAAGCCATCCATAGAAACGCTCAAGCCGCAGCCGTAATCACCTCCTCTCTAAGTCGAGATGAATTCACAAAGGTGGACGGACTGGAGATTGCCAAGGAAATATGGGACACACTACAAACAGCCCATGAAGGTGACCGGCATGTGCGGGAGGCGAAAATTGAAATGATCGAAGGCGAACTTGGAAGGTTCGCAATTGAGGAAGACGAGTCTCCCCAGGACATGTACAACCGATTGAAGACACTTGTAAACAAGGTTCGATCATATGGGAGCAAGAAGTGGAATGACCACGAGGTTGTAAAGCTCATCCTTAGAGCCTTTATGCCTCGCAATGTCACACTATGCTCTATGATCAGAGAAAGTCTCGGGTACAAGAGGATGACTCCAGATGAATTGCTTGACAAAATCATCAACTTTGAAATGATGGAGAAACAAGCCAAGCACGTCAAAGAAATAGCTGACCTCACATCGGCCAAGAATAAGGGAGTTGCTTTAAAGTCCACACTCGAGCCTCTATCCAAAGAAGCAAGAGAAGCACAGCTTGAGGAGGACAGCGATGATGAAAGCAGTGAGCTGGACGAAGAGGATATGATTTTGTTCATGAAAAACTTCAAAAGAATAATGAAGAAAAGACAAGGAACAAAATCAAGTGAAGGCAAGTACAAGGAGAGGACAAAGCCGAAGATGAGGCGGGCGTGCTATAATTGTGGTGAGTATAACCACTTTATAGTCGATTGCCCGTATGAGGACAACAAAAAGAAGAATAAAGAAGCCAAGACTCAACCGAAGAAATTCTTCAAGAAGAAGAAACAAGCTGAACAAGCACACATTGGAAAGGAGTGGGACTCAAACGATGAGTCCTCATCATCCGATGAAGAAGAGATGGCTAGCATAGCCACTGAAAGCACGTCCAAGAAACCCACACTCTTCCCCACGCTCGGTACAAAGAAGGGAAATGGCACTTGCCTCATGGCAAAGGAAGGTAAACGCAAGGTAAACACCAAAACTCCTTCCATGCATTCCTACTCAAGTAATGATGAACCTGATAGTGATGATGAAGATATGTTAATTGGATTAGATAGAAAAACTGCTGCTAAAATGAAATTTCTACTTGACCAACTTGTTGAGAAGGAACGGCTAATTGATCGTCAAGAGGACATGATTATCTCCCAAAAGGATAGGTATGTCGAACTTGACAATCTTCTAGTTCTTGAAAAGGAGAAAAACAGCTCACTAGAGCTTGAGCTAGCTTCAAGCAAGAAAACTTGTTTGGAGTTAACCAACTCAAACGTTGCAATCAAGGATCAACTTGATGACCTGATCAAGGTTAACAAGATCCTTAAGGTGCAAGTTGAGTCACTCAAGCTAAGTGAATCTTCCTCCTCTTCAAGTCTACCTTCTCAACCCACTTCAACTAATCTTGTTCATATGTGCAAATGTGGTAAAATCAACACCAGGTTGAAGGAAAAGTCTACCTCCACAAAGGATAAAAATCCTACCCAATGTGGAACATTTGACAAGGAGAGGATCAACTATGCACGTAGTGCATACTTGGTCCAAAGACCTCCAAATGTCAAGTATGGCATTGGTTACTCTTATGATGGAAAGCAAAATGCTGGAAGTCATAACAATAACAAGGGAAGGATTACCTTTGTGAAGGGAGGACCCTCACAAACTGGTCACTCGAAAATTAAGAACCTGAACTCTCATGAACACCGGACTAGTCCGGTTGTGGTCCGGACAAGTCCGGTCATCCAGACAAGTCCGGTCACCCAGACTAGTCCGATCCATAAACAACAGCAACTTTTGTTCAAAACCTTTGATGCCTCTTATGTATTAATGAGAAACAATCTTTGTAAAGTTTATGCTTATTATGCTGGGCCACGCCATGGGAACACAAAATCCCATGTGTGGGTGCCCAAATGTATTGTAACTAACCTCCAAGGACCCAAGCAAGCTTGGGTACCTAAAACCAAGGCATAATTTGTTTCTGCAGGCCTATTCCTCCGGTGGATCCAAATGGGTGCTAGACAGTGGATGCACCAACCACATGACCGGAGAAAGGAGGATGTTCGTGGAATATGAAGAAAACGAGGACCCAAACGAAGGCATCTACTTCGGAGATAATAGTCAAGGAAGGGTGCTCGGTACCGAAACACAAGGGACACTCAAGAAATTCTTCAAGCGAGCGCAAAACGAGTTCTCACTATCGATCAAGAGTATTCAGAGCGACAACGGCAAGGAGTTCAAGAACATACAAGTGGAGGAGTACCTTGATGAGGAGGGAATCAAGCACGAATTTTCAGCACCATACTCTCCACAACAAAACGGAGTTGCCGAAAGGAAGAACCGAACGCTCATAGAGATGGCAAGAACAATGCTCGATGAATACAAGACTTCGAATCGATTTTGAGCGGAAGCAATTAACACCGCTTGCCATGCCGCAAATCGACTCTACCTTCATCGACTACTCAAGAAGACTCCTTATGAGCTACTCACCAGTAACAAACCAAACATTTCATATTTTCGAGTTTTTGGCTCTCCATGTTATATCCTGAACAAGAAGCCCAGGACTTCAAAGTTCGCTTCAAAGTCCGATGAAGGTTTCTTGCTTGGTTATGATTCGAACACTTACGCCTATCGTGTTTTCAACAAGGCCTCCGGACTTGTTGAAGTGGCACGTGACGTAGTGTTCGATGAAACTAATGGCTCCCAAAAGGAGCAAGTTGATCAATGTGAATTAGGTAAAGAAGAAGCTCCTTATCAAGCATTGAAGAGAATGGCTCTAGGCGAAGTTCGACCACAAGAGTCATCGTCACAAATACAAGAGGAGATCAACAATCAAGGGGGAGCTTCGATACAAGATCAATCACAAGAATATGAAGATGATCAACAAATGAACGAGGGCAACCACTCAGGGGGAGAAGAAAATGATCACCAACACACAACTCTCCAAGTGCCACACCCAAGAGTACACCAATGCATTCAAAGGGATCACCCAATCGACAACATCATCGGTGACATCCAAAAGGGAGTAACCACTAGATCTCGTATAGCTAATTTTTGTGAGCATTACTCGTTTTTCTCCTTTTTGGAACCACGCAGGACTGAGGATGCATTAAAGGATCCGGACTGGGTGGTGGCAATGCAAGAAGAGTTGAACAACTTCAAGAGAAACAAGGTTTGGGAACTTGTGGCAAGACCCAATGCAAATATAGTGGGCACCAAGTGGGTCTTCCACAACAAGAAAGACGAACACGGAGTGGTGACAAGAAACAAGGCACGACTTGTGGCCAAAGGTTACTCACAAGTCGAAGGTTTGGATTTCGATGAGACTTTTGCTCCAGTAGCTAGGCTTGAATCAATTAGAATATTACTTGCATATGCTACTCACCATGATTTCAAGCTGTATCAAATGGACGTGAAAAGTGCCTTCCTCAAGGGACCGATCAAGGAAGAGGTGTACGTGGAGCAACCACCCGGGTTTGAAGACGAAGAGTTCCCCGACCACGTATATAAAATGCGTAAGGCTCTCTATGGCCTCAAACAAGCTCCTAGAGCTTGGTATGAGTGTCTTAGAGATTTCTTAATTGATAATGGTTTTCAAATTGGCAAAGTAGATTATACATTATTCACAAAGAATCTATATAATGATCTTTTTATTTGCCAAATCTATGTTGATGATATAATTTTTGGGTCAACTAACCAATCCTTCTATGAAGAATTTAGTAGAATTATGACAGGCAGGTTTGAAATGTCAATGATGGGAGAATTGAAGTACTTCTTGGGATTCCAAGTGCGGCAACAAAGGGAAGGAACATTCATAAGCCAAACCAAGTACACGCAGGACATACTCAAGAAGTTTGGCATGGACAAGGCAAAGCCCATAAAGACTCCCATGGCTACGAATGGCCACTTGGATCTCAATGAAGATGGACCGAGCGTCGACCAAAAGGTATATCGCTCCATGATTGGATCTTTACTCTACTTATGTGCATCTAGGCCAGATATTATGTTGAGTGTATGATTGTGTGCAAGATTTCAAGCCAACCCTAAAGAATGTCACTTGACAGCCGTAAAAAGAATCTTGAGATATTTAGTTCATACACCCAACCTTGGTCTTTGGTACCCAAAAGGCTCCAAATTCAATCTCATTGGTTACTCCGATGCAGATTATGCCGGGTGCAAAGTTGATAGAAAAAGCACCTCTGGCACATGCCAATTCCTAGGAAGATCTTTGGTTTCTTGGTCATCTAAGAAACAAAATTTCATTGCATTATCCACAGCCGAAGCGGAGTATGTTGCAGCCGGGAGTTGTTGTGCACAACTCCTTTGGATGCGACAAACTCTAAGGGATTACGGTTACAATATGAACCGTATTCCTCTCCTTTGTGATAATGAGAGTGCCATTAAAATAGCCCACAATCCAGTTGAGCACTCTAGGACTAAACACATAGACATAAGACATCATTTCTTGAGAGACCATTCCATGAAAGGAGACATAAACATCTCACATGTCAACACCCAAAAACAATTGGCCGACATATTCACCAAGCCACTTGATGAAAAGCGTTTTTGCGAACTCCGAAATGAGCTAAATATTCTTGATTCTTGGAGTGTGGCTTGAAAAGTTGCATACCTGTATGATTGCTTCAAAAATGTTGATTGAATTGTGAAAATCATCCCTCTCCATTTTTCTCTCGAAAAACTATGTCAATTATTAGATCTTGATGAATTTTGATCATTGTATGATTGTTGTATGCTTACTGGTAAAATTCATCAAGATTACTTGAATTGTTCTGCCCCTCTATTCTCTATTATTGAACCTTCAAATATATATGAATGGGCTATGCAATTCTTTCCTAGTGACCACGGACTAGTCCGTGGTTACGCGGACTAGTCCGCCCATGCAGACTAGTCCGCAGAGTGCCGGTTAGGCTGGACTAGTCCGATAGACCACGGACTAGTCCGATATAGGTCTTTGGATGACTTCGGACTAGTCCGGTCATGTCCGGACTTGTCCAATTTTTCGTGTCCATAACCCTAGCCGCCACCAAACCCTAATCTCCTCACCCTCACATTCGCTCTAGGCTTCCTCTCTCTTGCGCTCGAGCTCCCAAGGTGATCTTTTGCATCCTCTGTCGAAAAGCCACTCATTTGGGCGGAGATCAAGCTTGAAGACTTGGGGATTGAAGCTAGCGGACTAGTCCGGCCTCCAACCCCCAAAACTTCGAGCCTCCATCGATTTCTTCGGTAAAAATCTTCAAAATCCTAGAAATCGTGTTTTTCTCAATTGTTGATTGTTTGGCCTAGCACCTTTCACTAGTTACATGTTTAGTTGATGTACTACGTGTATGCTAGACTAGATTTGCATTAGGGATTGTATCCTGTACAATCAATTAGGTTTTTGAGGATGAACACCGGACTAGTCCGGTCCATGCACGGACAAGTCCGGTACCCCGGACTAGTCCGTGCCTGAGCACCGAACAAGTCCGATGTTTCTGAACCTGAAACCTAATTCCTTAATTCCTTAATGCCATCCATTGCTATCTTGTCTTACCTATGCCTTGTATAACTTGTCATTATTCTTGCTCAATCATTCTCAGATCATGTCGAGCTCCGACAACGAGATCTCCGACTTTGAGGCCGAGTTGGACCACGAGGTGGCACCTCGGTCCTCGGCGGGTCTTGGCAATAAACGCCAAGAAAGACCTTCCGAGCCTGCTACCTCCCCTCCCCAGGTTCGGAGGAAGGTCTGTGCCAAGAAGCCCGCCTCGAAGGCTACTACGTCTTCAAGCGGCCTTCGTCAAGCAAAGGGAAAGGGCAAGGGAGTCGCAACGGGGCCAGTTGGGCCCTTGAAGCTTCATGCTCCCAGAGAAGGGGTCCGGGACCCCAATGAAGAGAAATTCAATGGGAAAGGCACCGATGTGGCAGCCAAGCCAAGAAGCATTGATTTCTATGGAAGGCCAAAGCAGACAGCTGATGGAAGGTTTTGGTCAAACTTCCATGCAGATTTCTACAGGCTGGTTTACCTGCCAATGAAGACGCCGGTGGTGCGCAGTCAGTGGATTGACTGGGCCTACCTAGAGAAGAAGAAGTGCTCAGGTTTTGATGAGGTCATTGCTGCAGCAGAAAGGCATGGTCTGAATGATCTGTTTGCCTTCAGACACAATTGGAATGATGAAGTGATTGCACAATTCTATGCAACGTGCCACTTCTCGAGTGAAGATGAAGAGAGTGTGACTTGGATGACCCATGGATCCATGTACTCCATCACTCAGGAGGATTTTGCAAGCTTGCTCCATTTAGACTGTGCTGGACATGACCACCTGATCATCCACAACATAGGGGTCATTGAGAGGGACATAATGAAGTTCTTGTATGAGCCCAACTCTAAGTATGTTCCTCCCTCCACAAAGAACATGAAGCCCTTCTTTGTGGTTCTGAACAGAGTTCTCCGGAAGACCATTGCCCCCAAGGATGGGGATGCAGGGAGTGTACAGGGCTACCTCCGGACTCTAATGAGGGTCATAAGCAATAAGAGATAGTTTGATGTTGCAGATTACATATGGAACGACATGGTCAACATCTCAAGCACCCCCAACCGGTCCTGTGGCTATGATCCCTACTTGATGTTCATGATTGAGAAGGTCACAGGAATAGAATTCATGAAGGATGTAGAGGACACTCCCCTGAGGCCTCAGAAGCCTCAGCCTATGAGTGTCCAGGCTGCTCCCTCGCCGGCCTCAAGTCCTGAGGCACCGGCAAGAGAAATAGATGCTGCTAGGGCTCCTCCCCCCTCCAGGGAAGCCCCTCGGAGAGGATCCGCCAGTGGGATCCTCAAATACTTGTCCGCGATATTCTCCTCCTGCAAGAAGACTGAAGTAAAACTTCATAAACTCAATCAGAAGAGGAAGGAGGATATGAGATATATCAAAGCCAATGTGAAGCAACTGAGTGAAAAGCTGGAGATCAACCCCATTGGATCTCCAGTAATTTCTGAAGATTCTGATCTTGACATGTCTGAGCTCGGGCCCTTGTCCCCCTCCGAGCTTGCCTATTTTGGCATTGGAGGCTCGAGCAGCTCCGCTCCTCCTCCTCCCTCTCCTCCTCTTCAAGCGGAGAGTGAAGAAGACGAAGAAGATGACGAGAGGACAGACAGCGAAGAGTGAAGAACCTAGGACCTTCCTCTCTCTCTTTTTGGTGTCTTGATGCCAAAGGGGGAGAGATTGAGGGGGAGTCAAGTCTTAGCTTTAGCAGTAATAGGATGCGAGGAGAATGCGAGGAGAGAGCCTTCTCTGTACTTTTATTTGTGATTGTAATAGTTTAACACTGTTTTCATATTAAGTTTGGTCTTGTGATGAATTGCTCAATTTATTTGCGAGTATGTGATGAAAACTGCATTTCTGCTCCTGGAATGTCAAATGCACTTGGTATCGGTTGATTAATGTAAATTCTGTCATTCTCAATGTATTCATGCACTTAGTATGCATCCCACCATAAAGAATGCACATATGGATAATTCTCTTGTTGCTTGATGTATTTTTGAGTCATATGTGCATACTTTATGAAAATCTCATTCATTGCCTTATTTTGTGAAATCTCAATTGGTTGTCATCAATCACCAAAAAGGGGGAGATTGAAAGTGCATCTAGGACTCCCTTGTGGGTTTTGGATGATTTATGACAAGCAATTGGGATCCTAATCCTTTTGTTGAGATGAATGCAGGCAAATAATGAAAAATGAGCAAAATGCCAAAAAGAAGGGAAATGAGAAGCAAAGTGAATTTGAGCTCAAGGAGAAGAAAATAGTAGATCATTATGTATGGAGTGTGTTAAGGAAACACACCCAAGAGCTCAATCACTTTCAAGCACACACACACAATGCACAAAGTTATACAGGACCGGACTAGTCCGATATCAGCCGGACTAGTCCGATATCACTTTCTGCACTAGATCAGACAAGTCCGGTATCCACCGGACTAGTCCGATATCTTTCTGATCCACTTCGTACTAGTCCTCCTCAATGCGGACTAGTCCTCAACACAATGCACATGTCACACAAAATCGGACAAGTCCGTTGTGATCCGGACTAGTCCGATATTCTTTCTGATACACTTCGGACAAGTCCGGTGTCTACACGGACTAGTCCGATATACACACTGATCTAAATCGGACAAGTCCTCCAAGTGCGGACTTGTCAACCTAAACACTTAGGGTTTCATATGTCCGGACAAGTCCGATGGCAATCGGACTAGTCCGAAGATTTCCAGTAGTGAAATTGGACAAGTCCGTTTTCAACCGGACTAGTCCGATATTCCTGGACACTTAGGGTTTGCTACACACATCACACCGGACTAGTCCGGTGACCACCACGGACTAGTCCGATCTTTCTGAACCCTAACGGTCACTTTTAGAAACCTCATATAAATAGAGGTGCACGGCCCACTTTTACTATCTCTCGAACCCTAGCGCCGTCACACCTCCCAAGAGACTCAAAAACCACCTCTCTCCACGAAATTAAGTGCAAAATCGATCAATCTATTGAAGATCACTTCTAGATCATTGGAGAGACACTTGGCACACATCATTGAGCTCTTGGTTTGATTCTCTAACACACTCTTGCGTTTCAATTTGTAATTTTCGAGTGTGTTATTAGTGGCTTTGTAAGTTGTAATCAAGGGAGCTCTCAACGTGTGAGAACGCCCCTTCTACTTGGTTATTTACCCTTTGTGATTAGTGGAAGAGGATTGGCCTTCGTGGCGATCCGACGAGGGAAGGGTTGGAGAAGACCCGGTCCTTTTGTGGGCTCCTCAACGTGGACGTAGGTTGCCTTCGTGGTAGCCGAACCACGAGATAAATCATGTGTCTTGTCCTTTTTGCGTTCTTCATCTTAATTGATCAACTTAATCTAGGGTTTGATTCACTTTGTTCAATTTGAGTTAAATTGTTGAACAAGAGCCTTAATTGTAATAGTTTTGACATACAACTATTAAACTGTCATTCAAGTTTATATTTCCGCTGCAAACATTAACAAATCAATCAAATTGACTGAACTTGATCTACTTAGCCCGTGAAAACCGGACTAGTCCGCACTTTACCGGACTAGTCTGATATCTCTGGTATTGATTTTGTTGTTGAGTGTTACAGGAATCGAGAAAATTCAAAAAGGCCTATTCACCCCCCTCTAGGCCTACATTCACATACTTCCCTTTCATACCCACCGGATGTTGCTTTGGCCATATACCCATTTCCTGCATATCAAAACGAGCCTGTAGACTATATTTTGTTTTACCATCCATATTAAGCAATGTCTCCAATATGCTATCACAAATGTTTTTCTCCATGTGCATGACATCCAAGTTATGCCTTATTAGCAATGTCTTCCTGTACGGGAGCTGAAAAAATATACTTTTCTTCTTCCAACTATGCCACCTATCTTCCTTAGTGCGCTTTCTCTTATTATTCGTCTGTCCAAAACTCACTTGATCAAAAGTCTCTTATTGTTGGACTACTTCGTGACCAGAGAGTGATGTTGGAGCCTCTGTACTCTCTATCTTGTTGTTGAAAGAAGCTTTTCCTCGACGCCACCAGTGATCCAGAGGTAGGAAACGACGATGACCCATGTAGCAATACTATCGTCCATGTTTCAACCACAAGGCATGAGTGTTTACATGGCAGTATGCACATGCTACCCTACCTTTTGTGCTCCATCAGCATAGCATTGCATATGCTGGAAAATCATTTATTGTCCACAATATAGAAGCTCACTTGAGAAATGTCTTTTTCTATGAACTGTCGTATGTTTCAACACCATCAGACCATAATTTCAGTAGCTCATCAATCAAAGGCTGCAGATACACATCAATGTTGTTTCTAGGTGACTTTGGCCCAGGAATTATCATTGACATCAACCAATAAGGCTGCTTCATACATAGCCAAGGTGGTAGATTATAAGGGATTAGAATCACAGGCCATGTACTATAAGAAACATTCATTACTCCAAAAGGATTGAAACCATCAGATGCAAGCCCGGGTCTTATGTTGCGAGGATCAAATGAGAAATTTGGGTGAATGCTATCAAAATGCTTCCATGCTTTCGAATCTGCAGGATGGTGTAATATTCCATCATCAATAAGTTCTTCATTGTGGCAACGCATGTTTGATGCCATTGATTCTGCCATATAAAACCTTTGAAGGCGGGGAATAAGAGGGAAGTATCATAGAATCTTGCGTGCTACAAGCTTCTTGGATTTTTCCACAAGGTAAAGCCTCTCTTGCATCCCCACCAGTACTATTTTTCCATCTTAATTCACAATATTTTGGGCATCGATCCAGCAGAGAATAGTCTTTCTAAAAATAACACACAGTCATTGCCATATGCATCGATCTTTTCGTAGCTCAGCCTGAGGTCATGAACAACCTTCTGAACTTTATCAAGTGTATTAGGAATGAAGGATAAGTGGGTCACCTTCTCACGACCTGGATCAACTCACACACTTTTTTGCTCGGACCAGTTAAACACTTTATCTAGTACAACTTGACAATGAAGGATAAGTGGGTCACCTTCTCATGACCTGGATACGACTCCTTTTTGGCATCATTTAATAAGTCATAGAATGCCTTTGCACCCCCAGTTGGCTCCTGCTAGTTTATAGCCTATTCTGGATCATCAACATCTGTTGAAGTACCACCATGATCAGTGCCTCTAAGTAGACTGGATGGCAAATTTTACATAGCAGCATCATCAGAAATTATCTCCTCATTATTTGTTGATTGCTCAGCAATATTTTTCTCAACTTGTTTTTCTCCATGGTGTACCCAACAAGTATAATCAAATGACATCCCATTAAGAAGCAAGTGAAGATGAACTTCCTTGCGTGTCCCGTGGCAAATATTACGACATTTCGTGCAAGGACAAGGCTTAGTTTCTTCTTCACGAGTGCCCTGGAATGCTAAATTTAAAAAAGACTTCATTCCATCCTTCCACTCCTTCGTATGCCACTCTTTTCCCATCCATGTCTTATCTTCTGACATCGCTTCCTACAATTCAATTAGTGTATCCGTAAGAGGATTGAACTACAATAACTCTATGTGAGAAATTATACCTAGCGTTGTTGCTCCTCCATGTGCGGCGGCCGGCGGATACTCCTCCATGCCGGTGGACGGCAGATGCTCTTCCAAGAGCGTGGTGGTCGGCGGATGCTCCTCCAATAGCGTGGCAGCCGGCAGATGCTCCTCCAAGAGCGTGGCATGCTCCTCTAGGCACGTTTCGTGCAATCTGAAGAGGGGCCATTGTGGATCGAGGGGTCCGGCGGGGAGGCAACCAGGACAAAGCGTACGTGAAGCTATGAGAGTAGGCCCAACACTGTGCTGGGCTGCTTGTTATTCGTGGGCTGAAACTAGGCTGAGTCAGGTATTCCAGGGCTGAAACTGCGCTGGGACGCTTGGTGTTCGTCCCCATGACGCGTGAGCCCATCTACGTGCGCGCGTCTGGCTCTGGGAATTTGTAATCTAAATAAGTTAATGTAGGAATGGGGGTGGTATTCTGATCAAAATAAAACATACGCTACTGTTCCGGTCCTTGCAATAATAACATCGTGACTGTTCATATTTTGGCAGGAAAACAACATGACAAAACGTGAAAAGAAAAAACATCAAAAAACAAGAACAGAAGCACAACATCACGACTTGGATTAATCTGCGTCAATCAATTTCCTGTTTTAGAGTTTCGTTGTTCGGGCTCTTTCACCTTAAATCTCATACGTAATACCTATTTTTTTCTAACATTTGTCTCTTCCTTTATTTTCTTTTCAGAAGTTCATTGTCTTAACTTTTCTTTTCTTTTCTTTCCTGGAGTTCATTATCTCCACTCTAGAGGACTCCGGTGTGGAGGGTCACACAATTCGATTCACGCACAAAGTGGGTTAAAGGGGAAAATTTTGCGTCCTTAAAGGAGATGTTTTTCGATAAAAGGTGAAATTTTTAATTTGACACGAAATGGGCCCAGCGTATGCGGGAAAAATTATGCTTATAAAAAATCGCGGTTTGCATCCCTCGCGATTATCGCAAGGGCTCGATGTGTCCCATCGGCTTCACTGGCAGTTTTTTAATTTTACACGGAAAGGGCCCAGAGCTTATAAAAAAACAACCGCCCCGTACACGCCTCATACATGTCCTGTTCGATTTCGACTGGGCGAGCAGACGATGTCGAACGGAGCGTGGCCGAGTCTTGTACGGCATCTTTTTTCAATCGGATGTGTAACTACAGTAGAGCACGTTGCCTTATATTCTTGTTGCAACGAGCTCAACTTTCCGAGGTGGGACAAATCGTTCACAGCTTGTCAAAATCGCTCGCACGAATTCATTACGAACACCGCGCGTGGGGCAGACGTAGGGAATATGCCAGGTGACCGGTGCACAACCTGGGCCCAGGTGGTGCATAGATTGCAAGTGATGAGGATACAATTCCTGGAAATAATGCTGGCATTATCCATGTCATTTATGGCCATCATACGACCTCGTTTGGGTAGGAGTGGATCCACATTAATCTAAGTGGATTGGAGAGTGTCTGAGAATCATATGACCCAACGTAGTGAAGATTTTTGAATCTAATATACTCCCCTTTTTTGGCAATCGTTCTAGTCCTTGCAATAATAACATCGCGACTGTTCAGATTTTGGCAGGAAAACAACATGACAAAATGTGAAAAGAAAAAATATCAAAAAGCCAAGAATAGAAGCACAGTATCGCGACTTGGATTAACCTACGTCAATCGATTTCTTGTTTCACAGTTTTGTTCTCTAGGCTCTCACCTTAAATCTTGTACGTAGTACCTATTTTCTTCTAACATTTTTCACTTCCTTTCTTTTCTTTTCATTTCTGGAGTTCATTTACTCCACTTTTCTTTTCTTTTCTGGAGTTCATTGTCTCTACTCTAGAGGCTCCCGGTGTGAAGGGTCACACAATTCGATTCATGCACGAAGTGGGTTAAAGGGGAAAATTTGGCATCGTTAAAGGATATGTTTATAATTTGACACGCAAAGGGCCCAACGTATGTGGGGAAAAATTATACTTATAAAAAACCGCGGTTTGTATCCATCTCGGTTATTGCAACGGCTCGACGTGTCCATCGGCTTCACTGACAGTTTCTTAATTTGACACGGAAAGGGCCCAGGGCTTATATAAAAAACATCCGTCCCATACACGCCTCAAACACGTTCTGGTCGACTTTGACCCAGCGAGCGGACGATGTCGAACGGAGCATGGCCGAGTCTTGTATGACATCTTTTTTCAATCGGATGTGTAACGACAATAGTGCGCATTGCCTTATATTCTCGTTGCAACGAGATCAACTTTCCGAGGTGGGACAAATCGTTCACAGCTTGTCAAAATCGCTCGCACGAATTCATTATGGGCACCGCATATAGGAGTAGTGGTAATGATTACACCGCGTATAGGGGCATTGTGCCAGTGTTACGTTGGTGCCAGTTGTATATAGATGGTACCACGATTAGGGAGCGGCGATTGAAGACACGAAGGAAGTATGTGGCACCATCTGGGAACGGTATGCAAGTGCTCTCCGGTGCATTGTTAAAGGAGATGTTTTTCGATAAAAGTAGAAATTTTTAATTTGACACGCAAAGGGCCTAGCGTATGCGGGGAAAAATTATGCTTATCAAAAACCGCGGTTTGCATCCCTCTCGGTTATCGCAACGGCTCGACATGTCCCATTGGCTTCACTTCCAGTTTTTTAATTTGGCACGGAAAGGGCCCAGGGCTTTATATAAAAACATCCACCCCATACACGCATCCTACACGTTCCGTTTGACTTCGACCGGGCAAGCGAACGATGTCAAATGGAGCATGCAGAAGTCTTGTACGACATTTTTTCAATCGAATGTCTGACTACAATAGCGCGTGTTGCCTTATATTCTCGTTGCAACGAGCTCAACTTTCCGAGGTGGGACAAATCGTTCACGGCTTGTCAAAATCGCTCACACGAATTCGTTATGGACACCACGCGGGGGAAGGTATAGGGAATATACCAGGTGACCAGTGCACAACCTGAGCCTAGGTGGTGCATAGATTGCAAGTGACGAGGATACGATTCCTGGAATTAATCCTGTCGTTATCCCTGTCATGTTTGACCATCATACGACCTCGTTCGTTCATGTGGACACATGTCACAGTCATGCAACTGCTTCATCCGTCCGTTCATGTGGACACATGTCACAAATCTGGAATGGTATGCACAACCTTGGATATGCATACGGTATCCATAAATTTTTTTCCTCGTTTGGGTAGGAGTGGATCCACTTCAATCTAATTGGATTGGAGAGTGTCCGGCCATCATACGACCTGGCGCAATGAAGATTTTTGAATCTAATATACTCCTCTTTTTTAATTCTTATCGTTAGGACCACAAGTTGCATTGTCTCAACCAAACACCACGTACAACAACAATGACTCAGTGGAATCGGGAACTGGCCAATTAAAATGGAAGTCAGCAGTCTCACAGTTCATGGATCAAAACGTGCGCCATCCTTTTTCTTCTTCCTTTTTTATATCCATAACCGTGAGACTGCTGAGTTCCATCTTCACCGGCACATGTACGGTTCGGGTGTGCCGGTGTACCTTAACCCCCGTCGTGCGCCTCCGGTGGTGGTTGGAAGACCCTTGCAGGTATGTTCTAATTCTTGTCCTCCAACTCCATCTAGATTTTCCAATGACACATGCGGTTCACCACGAGACAAACTAGCAAAGCCTCGGTGATGAGCGGCATGCAAGTTTCTTGATGAAAAACAGACTGCAGGGGCCTCCCGTTCTGTCCTCCCATGCGTTCTTCCGCTTATGTGTCAAATGTTATTGGTTCCTTTATTAATGCTTAGTTTAACTACAATACCTTCACGACAAATAAGATGATGACACGTCTGCGGGAGTACATATGGGATACAAATGGGAGGAGGCAAGCGGGCAGGCAGCATGCAAGTTTTTTGTTGAAAAATTGACTGCGGGGGCCACAGTCAGTCTTTCATCAAAAAACTTGCATGCCGCTCAACACCGAGGCTTTGTTGGTTTGTCTGGTGGTGAACCACCTGCGTCATTGAAAACCTAGAGATGGAGTTGGAGGATAGGAATTAGAGCATACCTGCAAGGCTCTTTCCAACAACCATCAGAGACGGACGACAGGGGGTTAAGTTACACCAGCACACCCATACCGTACGTGTACACGGCCAGCCGTGTACTAGTTTCCTTTGAACCACCGCTTGGCTGCCTAGATGGTATACTCCCCCCTTCCCATAACATTGTCGTTTTGTACAAGATTTTTAGTTCACTTTTAGTTAAAAATGAACTAAAAATCTTGTCCAAAACAACAATTATTGTGGAATGGAGGAGTACCTTTTATCCTCAAACCCTCGACGGAACATCCTTCTTGTGAAACATGCATGGCCGAGGCCCGCCCCCGCAGTCAGTTTCTCATCAAGAAACTTGCATGCCGCTCATCACCAAGGCTTTGCTGGTTTTGGACTCAATGTCATGGCAGAAGAAAGCGGAAGCATGAATGGAAAGATTACTGGTCTCGAGACTATTCTTTATGAAGAATGTTGTGTATTCATCAGGGAACGCATATACATTTTATATAGACTAGCTAGTGTAGTGTGAAACCAAAACTAAACCCTTTCCCACTACACAAATTCAAAAGCTAGCGTTAATGACTAAACGTAGGCCAACGCAGTCAAACAATGACGTTACATGAACACAGTCAATAATGACTGTTACATGTGCTTATCCTCTCTACAGCCTGGTGGTGAATCGCCTGCATCATCGGAATCCTAGATGGAGTTGGAGGCAGGAATCGGAGCATACCTGCCTCGACCAGGATAGCCTAACGTAGCGACATTTTTTTACATGTGTGCAGTAAAGACTGCATGCACCGTTTGTTTTGATCCGACAGTTGTACTTCATAGCTATCCAACTAAGGGGCCCCTTAAAATCATTTCTTAAACTCTTGCCTGCATGCTTCAACATAAGAAAGAGTTTACATGCATATAATGATGCATACCTCAAACATCTAAATAAAACAAACTTCTATAACAAATTAATAGGATTAAAAACACATTAACTATCGAGGACATTAGGGAGGGTTCCGATGCTTTCATTTTGTAAACTTGAAAAAAACTCAAGAGTTTTTATTTTAATTGCCTCTTGTTTGCATCAGCATGAAGTACAATCTTTTTTCTTGTTTGCCGAAGTGTCGTATAGATCGATCGCAATAATTAATGAGAAAATGCCATATTTTAAAAGACTCCTGAAAATAGGATGTAGTAAAATTCGCTACGTCAGGCGATCCTTGCCTGCCTGCAAGGGTCTTCCCAACAACCACCGGGGATGCACGACGGGGTTTATGGTATACCGGACTGTACGTGTACCCGGCCAGCCGCGACGCTTCATTTTGTATTTTATTCACTAGGCTTAAAAGTTTCCTCTTCCTCTCTATTTTTGCTCTGTTTGCTCTTCCCTAGGCTGAAAAGTTTTATACTGTAGAATATTTTTACATATGTAATATTACATAGGATATATAACTTGATGGTTTTGCAAAAAAATTGGAGGAGAAATATGTATATCCCATGCAACTACGTAAATCCACCCCAATTAATTAGCTAGTTGTTTTTTAAGATGATAAAAAATATTATCTTTTTCTAAGTGTGGTGGCCGGGGTGGATGATGTACATGGCATAATAGCTTATGTGGCATGCCCATGTGGATGTCCAACTCAGACTAAGGATGAAAGTGAAACGGTTTTTTAAAGTTGATAGACTAAATAATTGACCCATTTGAAAGTTCAAGGACCAAACTTAGTTTTGATTGAAAGTCTGAGGATGAAGTTGAGTATTGCCAGCTTGATGAGCTAAAGCTTGAAATGTTCGAGTAAGCTCATTTGTTGTTGTCATCAATGATATGTATGTATGATTAACTAAACCATATAATTCTATTAAAAATGTTCTATGGGACACAATTTTTATATATGATAGAAACAAACTCGCTCGAGTTCGACTCGTTGACAGTCCTACATGCAATTAAATTTTTGGTGCAATCGTGTAATCAAAGATTTTCATCTGTTGGATCTATACGTCTTTCGGTTATTACATCTTTTTATTTAACCCCTTCCTCCACCACCACCACCCCTCCATCTGGTGGAGGGGGTTGAATAAAAAGATTCAATGACTGTAATGTAGATCGATCCAACGGTTGATGATGGTTGATTGCACGATTGCACCAAACATCTGATTACATTCTAGTCGAACCCAACTTTAAAATAGGAAATCTTTTGACATTGATTAATCCAGACATGATGTTTTTCTCTTATTGTTTTTGTGATGTTTTATTTTTTTGTTTCGTGATGCTGTTTTTCATGTTTTGTACTTTCTCCTTCCCATATTACATGTTGTTAATAATTAGGACAAGTTTTCTAGTTCAAATATGAACTAAAAAACTTGTTCTAACGACAAGTAATATAGGAAGGAGGGAGTAATGTTTTATGACAATGAACTCAATGTTGTTCGTCTGTTCCATCTGTTATTTTGTTTTCTATCTGCTATTTAGTAAACTATCTGTTCTATCTGTATTCTCTGTTAATGAACGACCCTCCACACCCCCGGTGGCCTCTAAAGTGGCCTTTACGATACTTTAGCCACCGAAGGTGCTAAGAGATCGCTCGCAGCGGGACCTGCAAAGTGGTTTGTAAAGCAGTATACAATACTAATAGGTAGCGATGACTGAAAAGAAAAGTGGAGACAATCAACAGAGAGAAAAGAAAATAAAGACGAGAAAAATATTAGAAAAATATAGGTAGAACTCCAACGTACCACTGGCCCTATGCCCTATATGTGGTGTAATCATTACCACTACTCCTATACGTGGCCACAAGTTATTACCACTGCTTCAAGGGAAGTGTTGCGTACTAGATGTGCTGATTAGTTTATTTTGTGATTATTGAGGATTATGTAACAGCTAGTTCTGTCGATTAGTGACGACTGGACTGAAAAGTAGAGACAATGAACAAAGAGAAAAGAAAAGAAAGGACAAGAAAAATGTTAGAAAAAGGTATGCAGTACTGTAAAACAGGAAATGTTTGGCACAGATTACTGTCAAACATAGTATGTTATCTCTATTGATGACAGGATATTATTCTTGCGCTGATGTTGAAAACAGAGTGGTTCCTCTACTTTGCGCGTCACATAAGTGCATGAGGCGTGGGTCCCATAGGTTGCTGGTTCAGATGTCAGCCACCATTAATGCACCTGCAGTACTGCAAAGGATGTGGAATCTTCCACCGCCGGAAGCCGAACCATCACTGCGCGCAACCCCCATCTAATATTCTGGAGACTCCCAAGAAACTACAACCTCGAAATAATCCATACTAAAGTAGTACTACACCTTTTGTTCCTCTCAGGAAGATTTTTTTCTTCGCGGCTCGTCGCTCATTAATGGCAAACTTCTCCATTGACCCCCGTCAGTTTTGTCCGCAGCTGATGATCCCAAAAGATGGTGGTCCGCTGTGCCACATAAATCACGAAGAAAAATGAGGAATATGCGGTTCCTGTCACAAATGAGGTACTCACTCCAATGAATTTATGGACTCATGGGATTGGCATGTAGTACGAGTTAAGAAATAAACTGGAGAGAGATGCTTTAGTCCAAGCAAATTCCCACATCGAATGTATTTCCTTCGGAAGGGAACACTGATTTCATTTGTTCCAGACTAATGTATGATTGAATGTATTTCATTTCCGGAAGAATCCATTTCTTTAAATTGTCTCGTGAGTTTCCTTTGATGCAAACAGGGCAACACAAAAGACGAGCGCGCATAGGGGAAACACAACAAGTGCAACATTTGTCGGTACCCTGCGTATCGTATACCCCTTGGGACTACAAAAAGACCAAAGGTACTTCACCTGTCTGAGTTGAAGACATGCGAAGGCCCCACATGTCATACGGGACTGGACATGACTCCCATCTATGGTTAGTCCCGGTACTGCCACGTGTACACTGCAGTCGGACCTATATCCCACACATGGGATAGCTCCGGGCTAAACACTTGTGCGGCACCCCCGGACCTAACCTCCGACAGAGGGAAGCTCCAGTATCGACACTTGTGCATCTACACCGGACCTACCCGTCCCAGATGAATAGCTCTGAAGCTGCCACATGTCCAAATCGCCGGACCTTCAACCCCAGCAATCAAGCTGGTGAACTCCCAACGGTTTGGACCTCCAAAGGGCAATCAAAGACTTCAAGACCTGATTAAGTGTCATTAATACCATATTAATGACACACGACCAGAAGGCCCTTAATACCAGTAACGGCAGTGTCAGGTCCCGTTACCACACTATTAAGGGTAATTAATCTCATTAATTATGTATTAAACATTAGTAACCGGCTGGGCCGCATGTCGGGCCGGGCTAGCGGTGTAATAGCCAATCCTTGTACTATAAAAGGACTAGTCGACGATACATAGGGGACACTCACAGTCTCTGGGCTGAAAACTCTCTAGAAGCTCCTAGACGCTCAATACAACAGCTACACACCCCGTGGAGTAGGGTATTACGCTCAGGCAGCCCGAACCATGTAAATCCTTGTGTCCATTTGCCATACTATTCGGAATCTCTATGCACCGAATATCGAACTACAAACTCCGCGAGCTACCAATGGTAGTATCGGGAGAATTGCCAGAAAAACACTCCGACAATTGGCGCGCCAGGTAGGGGGCGCAGTGCCCGAGATTTCAAGAATGGTGAACTCAGCTGCTGGATCATCCAACGGCAACCCCTGCTGCGCAATCCCTCCAACATGCAACAACCAGCAGGTGCTGCGACTCCAACAGGAGTAATGCCTCCGCCGCAACCGTCTGCACCAGCAAATCAAGCTGGACAACGGGACGGGGCATCTGCGTCGGTCATAGCATCGGCGAATAACATAATTCCTGAACACGCGCTCCATGTTCCACGTGCTCTTCTCTAACGCCCACCACCTCTGGGTGCATCCCAGGGTGCAATGGACCAGTGGAGGGCTGATGTGGAACATTTGGTTGCAGCAGCAGCCGATCGCATCAGCAACCAAGGTCCTCCTCCTTGGGGCGGGCCCCATTGCAGCATAGGACTTTGTCTGGCAGACTTGGTCCCCACGCTTCCCAAAATAGGAGGCTTAATGCGTCTCAACAAGTGACGTCGCTGCCTTCCGGGGCGCGATGCACCCATACAATAACCAGGCTTTCAACTCATGACCTCCGGGCGGAGCTCGATCGCCGTTACCGTCAACAGGACGGCCGCGTCCGTATCGAGCGTGCTCACGAAAGGCGAGTGGCTCGAGACAGTCCTGCTCCCGAGGGAGTAGGAGGAGGCTGTTTTGCCCTGGCCATGCACCTACGCATGGCCAGATGGCCACAAAAGTTCTGGCCTCACCTGCCGGAGAAATTTGACGGGACTGTCAATCCCGCTGAGTTTCTCTATATTTACTCCACTACAATCCTTGCGGCCAGAGGTAATGAGGCCGTAATGGCCAACTACTTTCCAGTGGCTTTAACTGGGACCGCCAGGTCCTGGTTCATGAGCCTTCCGCCCAACTCCATCAATAGTTGGGCGAAAATGTGCCAACAGTTCACCGCCAATTTCGGGAGTTCATACACCCGACCAGGCACCGAACTGGACCTTTTTGCTGTCACGCAGAAGGGGGGAGAATCCCTGCGTTCCTTCATCTAGAGGTTCTCCCAGGTACAAAACACTATTCCTTCTATCTCCAGCGCCTCTGTTATTGTGGCATTTAGACAGGGCGTACGAGACAAGAAGATGCTGGAGAAGCAGGCGATCAAGGAGATCACCAGCGTCACGGAGCTCTTCAGCTTGGCAGACAAGTGTGCCAAAGCTGCGGAGGGCCGTGAAATGCACTCCAAACCACCTCTGGAGGATAATAAAAAATCCTCCAAGGGCAAAGCCACTACCACCAGGAGTGGCAAAAAGAAGAAAAAGTCCAACGGCAAGAAAAAGTCATCAGCTGGCACACCTACTGCTGCAGCTGCCGCAGCTCCGGGTGGCCGAGGGCCACACCCTGAGAAACAACCTCGACCGTCATCAGAAGATGACGACAACTCCAAAGTGTGGTGTCCTATTCATAAGTCGAACAGCCACAACTTGGAAGACTACCGAGAGATCCAGAACCTTGCCGAGTGCTACAACAAACGACGGGAAGAAGTTCCTTTCCGACAAAGGGAAGGAAAACAGAAAGTCGACAAAGCTCCGGCTGAAGAGGAGTTAGGATTTCAGGACCCTAAAAAGGTCTTGAAGGTTGTTTACACCTCCGTTCACGACGTCTTCGACAATGAACATTGGAAAACTATGAACACCATTTTTTGTGTTTCGTGGGACATCACCTCCCGTCGTGTCCTCAATACCATGCGGCGGGACATGGCTTTGGTGGCTCCCACCGCCAGGGTGGTGCTGCACCGGAAGTGGATGGATAGTGCCATCACGTTTGACGCATCAGACTGCCCTCGGAATATGATCAGAGCTGGCCAACTCCCATTGATGGTGTCTCCGACCATCAACAACATCCAACTCCACCAACTAATGGTAGACGGAGGTTCGGGACTGAACCTCATAAGCTTCGAAGCTTTCGTCAAGCTTCAGCTCTGACCTTTGGACCTTCGCCCCTCCCGACCTTTCTCCGGAGTAGGTCTGGGGGACATAACCCCACTTGGTTCCATTACTCTCCCCGTGACCATTGGGACTCGGGAGAACTATCACACTGAGAAGTTGGTCTTTGACGTTACTCGGATCAACTTACCCTTCAACGCCATTTTAAGCAGGCCAGCCTTATACAAGTTCATGGCTACTACTCATTATGGCTACTTGGTGTTGAAGATGCCAACACCAGCTGGTGTTCTCTAGATCCGTGGAGATTGCACCGCCGGAGTGACAGCTCTAGAAGAACTTCACGCGCTTGGCACAGCGCAAGAAGAAGAATATGGAAAGGAGCAAGATTCGAAACCACCGAGCATTCGTCATCGAGGCTCAACCTCCGCACCTCGCGTGAACCCAAGCGGCGACACTGACATTCCCGTCAAAATCGTCCAAATTGGTTCCAACGCCGCTCAGACCACCCGTATATCGGGAGGTCTGAATGACAAATAGGAAATCGCGCTCATCACTTTCCTCCGGGCTAATGTCGACGTGTTTGTCCGGCAACCGTCACAAATGCCTAGGATCCCTAGGGAAGTGATCGAGCATAATCTGAAGATCTACCCTGACGCTCGGCCCGTTCATCAGAAGCCTCGGAAGCAATCAGTAGAGCAACAAAACTTCATACAACAAGAAGTGAAGAAGTTGCTCGAAGCTGGATTCATCCAAGAAGTCTTCCACCCAAAATGGCTGGCAAACCCAGCCATTGTACCCAAGGCCGGCAGGAAGCTTCGGATGTGTATCAACGACACAACACTAAATAAGGAATATCCAAAAGATCCTTTCCCACTACCTAGAATAGATCAGATAGTGGATTCCACCTCCAGGTGTGAATTACTGTGTTTCCTAGACGCATATTCTGGGTACCATCAAATTAGAATGTCTAGGGAAGATGAAGATCATACTTCTTTCATAACAGTAGATGGATTGTATTGTTATACTGCCATGCCATTTGGTCTCAAGAATGCAACTTCAACATTTGTACGAGCTATGTACAAAACCTTTGGAGAGCTCATCAGAGACGTAGTGGAAGTGTATGTTGATGACATCGTCGTCAAGATTAAGGACAAGGAGTCACTTCTTGACACCTTGCAAGCCATCTTCGACAAGTTGCGAGTCACTCGCACGAAGCTGAACCCGGACAAATGTGCCTTTGGGGTTATCTCCGAAAAGCTTCTTGGTTTCCTGGTAAACCATCGAGGTATAGAGGAAAATCCGGCGAAGATTAAAGCCATTGAAGATATGCAGCCACCAGCCTGCATCAAGGACGTCCAGAAGCTGACTGGATGTCTAGCCGCCCTCAGCCGGTTCATCTCAAGACTGCCGGAATGGGCACTACCCTTCTTCAAGATATTGAGGAAGTCCGGTCCATTCCAATGGTGTGAAGAAGCAAAAAAAAGGCGTTCCAGGAGCTGAAGCAGCTCCTCACCACTCTACCAACCTTGGTAGCTCCGAACCCTTGTGAGCCTCTACTGCTTTACATTTCGGCAACTGACGAAGTTGTCAGCTTGGTCCTGGTTGCGGAGAGACCAGAACCGTTACAAGCTCAAGAATCCAGACCCCTGCGGGAGAGTCAGGAGGTTCCTGAAGGCGAGTTTGGGTCCCAGTCCCCAGACTTGAGTCAACAAGGAGTTACTCTTGTTGAGCAAGAAGAGCCGGACCCTCCTGGGAGGGTCCAGATCACTCCTGAAGAAGCTCCAGATTCCTCCAACAAGGACCCGATGTTCCCCGAAGAAGGTCCGGACCCCTCCGGGAGGGTCCAGGTCGATGAGGAGGAAGCTCCGGGCCCCTCCGGGAGGGTCCGGACAGTCCAACGCCCAGTGTACTTCATCAGTGAAGTACTCCACGATGCCAAAACTAGGTACCTGGAAGTACATAAACTACTATACGCAGTTCTTATTGCTTCCAGGAAGCTCCAACACTATTTCCAAGACCAAAAGATCTCAGTGGTGACTTCATATCCACTGCGAGCAATTTTGCATAATCCCAACTCTACTGGAAACATTGCAAAGTGGGCAGCGGAATTGGCCGAGTTTGACCTTGAATTTGTCCCAAGACAAGCAATCAAAAGTCAAGCATTAGCGGACATTGTGGCGGAATGGACCCCCTCCCCATCAAACCATGGGGGCCCTAGTGAGCAGAAGCCAGAACTCAAGGCTCCGGTCTTCATCGAGCCTCACTGGACTCTCTACTTCGACGGCTCTATGCAGAAGCAGGGGGCCAGGACTGGAGTCCTTCTCCTTACTCCGACCGGGGTGAAGGTTAAATACATGGTACACCTTGACTTCAAGGCGACCAACAACATGGCGGAGTATGAAGCACTCATTTACGGACTAAAGGTGGCACTATCATATGGTGTCAACCAGCTATTGGTCAAGGGAGATTTGCAGCTCATCATTAAACAGGTGAAGAGTGAATGCTCCTGCAACCATCCCCAACTAGCTGCCTATCTCCTTGAAGTCCAGAGGCTTTAGAAGTACTTCGAAGTCCTGGACCTCCACCATGTACAGCGTCACCATGATGCTGAAGCTGACGAACTCTCGACGAAAGCATCAACCGGAGCTCCGGCTCCTGACGGAACCTTCATACGAAGGTTGTTTAAACCGACAGGTCAGCCTGTCGAACTGAGCGAAGGGGGCGAGACCAACACCTCAAAGTTGGCAGTCCCGATGGCCCTGTTACAATGGCGGCCATCAAGGGTCGTAGGTGCTGCCGGAAGCTCTGAGCAACCCGGCAGGCAAGACTCGAATGCTCAAGCTAGCTCCGATGTATGGATCTCGGAGATCCGGAGCTACTTGAAAGACAACTTTCTTCCTAAAGATAATGTATCCGCTGACCGGATAGTCAGATTGGCTAAAAGATACACGCTGGTAGAAGGGGATCTCTACCGGCGCGGTGCTAATGACGTCCTAATGCGGTGCATTACAAAGGAAGAAGGCTGCAAGCTCCTCGCAGAAATCCATGGAGGCGAGTGTGGGAACCACGCATCTTCCCACACGCTGGTCGGTAAAACCTTTCGGCATGGCTTATATTGGCCTATAGCGCTCTAGGATGCAACTGAGCTGGTGAAGAAATGTGAAGCATGCCAGTTTCATGCAAAACAAATTCACACTCCGGCTCAGCCTCTACAAATGATACCTCCTACATGGCCTTTCACTGCATGGGGGATGGATATCTTGGGACCTTTCCTAAGAGCCGTTGGAGGTTACAAGTTCCTGTACATCGCCATTAACAAATTCACAAAATGGCCGGAAGCAACTCCAGTAGTGACAATAAACAAGCAATTATCCATCAACTTCTTACAGTCCATCGTATGCAGATTTGGAGTCCCAAACAAAATCATAACCGATAATGGGACCCAATTCACAAGCACTGCATTCCATGGATATTGCAAAGATCTCGGCATTCAAGTCAGCTACGCTTCCGTAGCTCACCCGGCAAGCAATGGCCAAGCCGAGAGAGCAAATGCAGAAATCCTAAAAGGACTTGAGATGCGCACATATGAGCATCTGAAAAAACATGGAGCCAACTGGATCGAAGAGCTTCTGCCCACTCTATGGGCCAACAGGACAACTCCAAACCAGTCAACTCGAGAGACACCCTTCTTCCTGGTGTATGGAGCTGAAGCAATCCTTCCTCCTAAAATCACCTTGGGGTCGCTCCGGGTCCGGACCTTCGACGATGCCGCGCAGGACCAGCTCCAGCATGAAGACCTTGACCTCCTTGAAGAGGGAAGGTGCCGAGCAGCTGTTCGGAATGCCCGATACCGCCAAGATCTCCGGCGTTATCACCAAAGGCATGTTCACAGCCGACAGCTCAAGGAAGGCGATCTGGTGCTACGGAGAATACAATCCAGAGAAGGGTTAAACAAACTCCCCCCAGCTGAGAAGGACCCTTCCGAGTGATTAAAGTAACCCATCTCGGATGCGTTCGCTTGGCAACCGAGGATGGGACACCTCTCCCTAATCCTTGGTACATTGAGCACCTCCATATGTTCTACGCTTAATATCACGGAGGTGAGTCTGTAGTTACACGTGATGTATGTTATAGAGTCATTGTACAGAGTCGGGTAGCTCCCCCGGGAGAACAGCCAGACCTTCTCTGGAAGGTCCGCAAAGTTCAGGCAACACTTGTCACAGTCTCAGAACTAAAAGTGTAGCTGGCTACCTTGGGTCAAACAAGAAAAAACACACATAGCCTGGTTCCGTACCCTAAGGGTGTCCCCTGTACCCCGGATCTATAATGAAAGACATCTTTGTGTGAAAACAGACTCCACGTGCATTTACTTTGTAAAGCTCATTATTTTTTATTTTTTTCTTTCTTATCAATAATAAAGTTGTGCGATTCTCAAGAATTTTTTAGATCGACTAATTCATGTACAACTTGAGTCGCATTGTTAATTCCTCCAGGTTTTTATGTTGTTGAATGGCTAATTCCCTGAATGCCGCCAGCAATCTAGGTCTGGAGTGTGCTATCGACTTAGCCTGGTACTGCACCCTAAGTATGCCACTCTACCTACACCCCGGCAGGCCGAAGTAAGGCGGGTCCTGAAGACAATTGAACTTGGAGAAAACCACTCAGTGCACTTGATTGTATGAAGAATTGCGCTCGACCCAAAAATTTCTTACGAGAATAGTAAGTCGCAACTGAGTTATAGATAGGAAAGGAATTTTACTATTTTTCTTCACTTCAGTGTGCAGGAAAAATAAAGATCTCATGATGATGGTGAATTAAGTCGGCGCTATTAAAGCTCCGATATCCCCTAGCTGGCTTGTAATCGATGTTTTAAACATTGATAGCAAGCATCGCTGGAACTGCTCAGCTTCGGTAAAGCCATGGGGCTAGCCGTCAAAGTAGAGAAAAAATTGTAGGAAGACTCCAGAGGACTAACTATTGACACTATACGCATTGATGGTTACCACTACTGGAGCTACCAAGCTCTGATGATGGTTAAGGCTGGAGCCCTTAAGCTCCGATAACTTCAGGGAGCCTTCACTACCGAAGACTTCGGACCTACGCTCTATAAGTATGAAGCACGCGAGTCTTCAACAACTGTTACATCTTCTTGGTACATGTTCACAATCAAATTGCGTACATCTACTAGGGGGCCAAGTGGGACAAAGGTGTTGAAGACAAAAAATGAAATTCATAAAAAACTTGGATTTCATTCATCTGGAGACAAGAGATTACAAAATTGGAGAAAAAGAAGAGAGGATACAAGCGGGAGCTACAAAGAGATGGTCCTAGACCCTATGGAAGAACGAGGCGACCTTCTGGGCAACCTCAAAAATGCTGGCCTGGGCAGCTTCTCCCTCTCCGTCGATGGGGCCTTGGAGCACTGGGTCCAGGGAGAATTGGGGGTCCCGGCTTGTGTAGCATGACAGAACAAATTCTGTGACGCTCTTGGCCAGGGATTATCCCTCGGTTTCCCGCTGGTCCACGATGACATCGCCCATCTTGGTGAGCTTGGTGCCTGCCGAACACAGCACCTGCAATGCTTGGTCCAGCTCCGGTTCTGAATCATTCGGATGCACGGGACTAAAACCCATTGGCGTCAGTGCGTCGTTGGCTTTGCCCAGGAAGTCCCAAACTTGTTGGGACTCTGCAACTCTGCAACTCCGCATCTCCTCCAAGGATCTTCTGGCCGCCGCAAGCTCCGAGTTCTCCTGAGCAAGACGCTCCACCTCTTTGGCGTTCTGCTGAATCTTTTCAGCAACCTGCCTTTCGAGTTTACTGAGCTCTTCCTCCCGGAGGTGGATCTCGTTCCGGCAGTTAACCAGGGCCTTCTCTCGGCCCCGCACCTTCTTCTCCCTGGCAGCAATGTCAGTTTCCCTCCTGTGGAGTTCCTGTCCTTGCTGCCAGGCCTTCTTCTCCTCTTTCTCGCAACGCTCGTCCAATTTCTTGGTGCGCTCCTCGAGACTCTTGTAATCCAGAGTTAGCCTCTGAGTAAGCTCTTCTTCTGTCTTCACGACGTCGTCCCGCAGCTCCAGGAGTTTTTGCTCTTCATCCTCGAGCTTTCTCTCCCGCTCCTCAAGAGCCTTCCGACACTTGACGAGACTGGCGTGGATGGTGTCAAGCCTCTCTTGGCGATCATCCGCTACGCTATGAGCAGCTTTAGCCTATTCGTAGATGGCCCGAGACTGGTTGTCAAGGGATCGCGTCATGCTTTTCCTCTCATCCAGCAGCTTACCCCAGTACTCCAGGCGAATCTTCTCCTTCCTCACCCACTCTTTGTCGTCGGTCAGCCTCGACTGCGCCAGCTTGGTCTCGAATTGGAGCCGATTGCGCCACCTCCTAAGAGTTTGACGCTCCCCCTCGAGAGCCTCGCTGTCGTGGTAAAAAGCCATTTGAACCTGGCGAAGAACGGAGCAGGCGTTGTCAATAGACAACGATAGAGGGATCGGGTCCGGACTTGCTGGGGTCATCTCCGTCGGTTCCAGCTGGTTCTCCGTGACAAAAAATGGGTCCCACTTTACAAGAGCTGTTCCCTGAGCTTCCGCGGCACTAGGGCCACCCTCCAGAAGAGCCTCAGCCGCCGTCGAGGAAGGTCCTGAGAAGTTTCAACCACCGGAGTTGGCTCCGAAGGTCCCACCATCAGGTCATCAACAACTGGTCCCTGAAGCAAGGGGCCAGAAACTTCATCTTGGCACCCTGGCTCAGGAGTGGGCACCTCCAGGACCACCACATCCGAGGCGGACATTGAAGGTTCGATCGGAGCTGAAGCTATCTTCGACTCCGATACTGGCGCCTCCTCCACTGCCGGCCAAGGAGCTGACGCTTCAACCATCATGGGATCGGGCACCGGCACCTCTGCAGCGATTGGCTCAGGCGCCGGAACTTCTGCAGCAACTGGCTCTACCGCCAGAACTTCTTCGATAACCGGCTTAGGTAACGGAGCTCCATCAACCACCGGCTCTACTGCCGGGGCATCATCAAACACCGGCTCCACCACTGGGGCTTCAACAACATCTGACTATAGGACCAGAATCGCAGATATCTCCAGTTCTGAGGCCGGAGCGACCACCATTTCAGCGTCCAAATCCGGACCATCAACCTGCGGGGCAGGTGCTGCTGGCACATCTTCATTCCCATGGTCCAACGCTAACACGGGAGCTTCTGGGGATGAGTCAAGGTCCAAGACCACGACGGCCAGCGCTAGAGCTGTCGCTGCCTCAGCCACCCCTTGGGGCGGCGCTGGGATTGGAGCTGGAGCCTCCGCCTGCACAGCTTCAGATGTTGTAGCAGGAATAGGAGCTTCAGCCCCTCTCTTGGGTACCCTGTGGATGAAGGACAAAGACACTCAAAACACAGTTACAACACAAAACAACCAATTGAGGTAAAAAACAAAATTTTCCTTAGAAGGCTTCCCCACCAGTTAGCACGGAACCTCTTCTTCGAACGCTCAGGACTGAACCCTGTCACCACTGCAATGTTAGTTCCGGAAGGTTCCCCAGAGCACGCCGCAATCGTCAGCGCTGCTTTGGTCGAGGCCCCCCTCGATCGGGAAGAACTTTCGAACCCAGAACCTTCAACTGGTCCTGGTACTATAGCCACCCGGCCGGAACTAGCACCCTGGGGATATGCCGATGTTGGAGTGGATGCCGCCATTGAAGACCTCCCCCTCCAGGGACAAGGAGCCGCTGTGGAAGAAGCAGGCCTGACGGACCTCCCATCAGAGTGCTTCAGCTTCCTTTTTTCAGCTCGAGGGCTCGGCCAACTCTTTGCCCTTGCCCAAGACTTCAACTCTCTATTCCGGGACGGAATGGGGACCACCCTAGGAAGCTCCGGAAATCACCAACCCGGTGGTCGAACGCCTCTCAACGACACCAAGGTCATCAAGCACCGGCATCTTCCGCCAGAGCTTCCTGCTAAACTCTGCCTCCATGTTTAGAGGGAGGAAAGCCGCCAGTGGAGACAAGTAGTCGCCCTCGACGTCAATGCCGTGCTGGAACTTTTTGAGGTGAAGCTCCAAGGTTGTGCCTTCCAGGTTGGACTTCAAACCGAATTCGATCCGGTCATCGTCCATCACGCTGTTAAGGGCCCAAGCATGCTTCTCTCTCTTCTTCAGTGGAGCCCACCTGTTGGCCAGGAAGTTGCAAAATACCGCCTGAGGAGTCACCCCTCCTTCCACGCATTGGCGGATCCTGGTCAGAGCAGGGTTGAAAGCATCCGATAACACCAGAACTTCGCACCAAGCTTCAGTGTCGATGTTGGGGAGGCCTACGAGCAACTCCAGCCTCTCATGGTCCCTTGTCCTGATGACAATCCAATCCTTCTTACAGCCGTCCCACTTGCCAGAAGGGAATGACCGCAAGTACTTGAACGGGCACTTCTTGCGCTTCACAAAGTAATAGAAGCCAAGGTACTCGTCACTCTTGCCGGTGGTGTGGATGGTGAAGAAGGTGCGGAAGAGCTTGACGCAGGGAGGAATACCTACCCACATCTCGCAAAAGTGGACAAAGATCGACACCAAAAGAATGGAGTGGGGGCCAATGTGGTACTGCTGCAGACCATAGAAGTCTAGCAGCATCAAGAGAAAAGGAGAAAAGGGTGGGATCAGTCCCACCATGGCGTACGCGGAGATGTACACCATGTCGCCAGCGTGCTCCTTCTCAAATGGAAGCTTGCCGGCACGGACCTGGTGGTTGAAGAAGTCACTGGACCACCCCATGAGTGCCTGGACCTTCTTCAGGTTGTTGTCCGTCTTAAGCCAGCTCTCGCAAAGACCCAACTCCATCGCAGCACAAGCGGGGCTAGGGACAAAAAGCAAGTGAAAGTCTGGAGGATTTGAGCACAAGATTGAATGATGGCGTAAGGAACCCCCAAACGGTGCACGCGTTCCTTCTTAGGTAATCCCCCGCAATGCTTGGATGGAAACCGCAAAGGAGCCGACGATACAAGTCAAAAACTTCACCCTGCCAATGACAAGGTTGGCCGGGGCCACCGCGATGATCAAGTCGAGGTCCTTACCCCACGCGAACGGTTGTCATCATGAAAGGCGGGAAACTAGAAGGCGGCGGCCTGACAAGGCGCGCGGAATCGATACGATTTTCGTATCGGGAACCAGCGACCTTCAATTGCGTGAGATCCGCACGCTAAGATCTCACCTGCAGCATCCAGGGTGTGCCACGCGACATTGGTTTAACTACGAACTACCGCCAATGGAACATCTGAAGATCCTTGAAGACACGACAAAAAAAAATCAAAGGATGGACCCACCTCTGGCAAAATGACTTCATCCAAAAGGTCTCTCCCAGAGTTGGGCCCAGGGGGCCACTGTCGGTACCCTGCATACCGTATACCCCTTGGGACTACAAAAAGACCAAAGGAACTTCACCTGTCTGAGTTGAAGACCTGCAAAGGGCCCACATGTCATAAAGGACTTGACATGCCTCCCATCTATGGTTAGCCCCGGTACTGCCACGTTTACACTGCAACCGGACCTATATCCACACATGGGATAGCTCCGGGCTAAACACTTGTGCGACACCCCTAGACCTAACCTCCGACAAAGAGAAGCTCCAATATCGACACGTGTGCATCTACACCGGACCTACCCGTCCCAGACGAATAGCTCCGAAGCTGCCACATGTCCAAATCGCAGGACCTTCAACGCTAGCAATCAAGCTGGTGAACTCCCAACGATTCGGACCTCCAAGGGGCAATCAAAGACTTCAAGAACTGATTAAGTGTCATTAATACCATATTAATGACACACGATCAGAATGCCCTTAATTCCAGTAACGGCACTATCAGGTCCCGTTACCACGCTATTAAGGGTAATTAATCTCATTAATTATGTATTAAACATTAGTAACCGCCGGGGCCACATGTCGGGCCAGTCTAGCGGTGTAACGGCCAATCCATGTACTATAAAAGGACTCACAGGGGACACTCACAGTCTCTAGGCTGAAAACCCTCTAGAAGCTCCTAGACGCTCAATACAATAGCAACACACCCCGTGGAGTAGGGTATTATGCTCAGGCAGCCTGAACCACGTAAATCCTTGTGTCCATTTGCCATACTCTTCGGAATCTCTGCGCATTCAATACCGAACTACAAACCCCGCGAGCTACCAACGGTAGCATCGGGAGAATTGCCGGAAAAACACTCTGACAACATTCATCAGAGACGGGCGGGCATAGTGGAAACACATACAAGTATATTTTATATACTCTCATTGTTCTCTTTTAATTGGCGTTGGGAGAACTAGGGGTGCATCCAAAAGGGAATGGAGGGAATATAACCAATATAGTAGATAGCCTGACGCAGAACAGGTCATGCTCGTGCTTAATCCTACAGTTCTTACTACAAAAGACTCTCCACTCCTCCCACGTACCTTGCCTGCCACAGCGGGCAGTTCCCTGGTTCCCCACTGTTGAGCAGCCCCAAGCATCATCGTGAATGTTGGGCACCGCCACCGGCGGCGCTTCCGGACGAGGCCTGCCCAGGAACATCCAAAAGACACAATCGGTACTATTCATGGCTTCATGCCGACATCGGCAGCACTCCTTGTTGGTCCACTTCATCGTGATAGACCCGGTCGTGTTGTAGCCGACAAGGGCCTAACCTTTGACCTGCCAGATATACTCGAAGGCATCACATGCCCCATGGTCGGTGTCATAGCGGAGCATGGCGAGGACGTAGACTGCCACCACGTGGCCCTTCGCGACCGCCCAGGCAAGGAACTGGGTGCCCGGCTGCACGCGACCGTCTAGGAAGACGAGGTCGAACCCGGTGACGTAGCACGCATAAGGGTTGCCGACGATTGGCAGGCACTCCACGAGGGCGTCATAGATCCCATTAAGCTTCCAGATGCTCTCCCCCTCTAGCGCCACGCGCCTGCCCACAGCGCGATCTCGACCTGCCGCGTGCATGGCCTTGTAGGTGGCGCGTAGACTGGAGAGGTCATCCATGGGCTGCGGGGAGATTGCGGCGACCCACCCCGCGATTAGGAACATAATATCATACGGCAAGGGGAACTCCATGGGCTTTGAAGGGAACCAATGACGGCACGTGTGACGAGGACAAAGAGGAAGAGTACGTGTAGAGAAGAGGATGGCCTGTGTGTTGCAAAGAAGAGGATGGTGTCTCTTTATTAGTACGCGAGGAGAAGACGAAGAGACGCGCGCAAACGCGCGCAGTGATGGTTATGGCTTCTAAAGTGCACCGTTTGGAATGCTACTTACAAAACTCGTATGAATTTCTTTCCCATCTGGTGGATTCCATTCCTTTAAACTATCCCATGAGTTTCCTTTGATGCAAACTGGGCTAAACAAAAGACGAGCGCTGGAGTTATGGCTTCTAACGTGCAGTTGTACGCTACTTTAGCCGCTGGAGTTGTCAGGAGGCAGGAGAGCGCCCGCAGCAGGGCCTGCAAAGTGGTCTGTAAAAAGTACTCCTCCCTCCGTCCCAACTCAACTCTATTTTATCTTTGGTCAAACTTACCTTTGACCAATGATTTCTTGCCTGGTCCTTATCCTGATGATCAAGCTCCTCCGCCTGCTGCCCCAGATGACTTGGGGCAGAATGATCCTGGCGACCAGAATGAAGTGTTGGATATGTTGTCCACAACGCAGAGTTATTCAACACAAGCAAAAGGTAGCATATCCTAATCTTTCTCCTCATATATAGCGTGTTAACTAATTTTTTGGCCCCAAGTGATCTAGAAAAATTACTCCAGATTGGATGATGCCATAAACTAATCGCTGCTCAAAACAATGACGGTGCTCATCAAGCTCGCAAGCTCAACATCATCCTCAAACTATCAATAAAAACTCAGTTTTTGGTCCTTGAACTTTCAAATGGGTCAATTATTTAGTCCCTCGACTTAGCACAACTGTGGCATGCCACATAAGCTATTATGCAACATCATCTACCCCGACCACCTCACATAGGAAAAGATAATAATTTTTTATCATCTTAAAAAGTAACTAGCTAATTAATTCGGGTGGATTTACGTAGTAGCATTGGATATACATATTTCTCCTCCATGTTTTTTTGCAAAACTATCAAGTGATATATCCTATGTACATATTACATATGTAAACATATTGTAAAATATAAAACTTTTAAGCCTAGGGAAGAGAAAACAGAGCAAACGGGGAGGATGAGGAAACTTTTAAGCCTATGGAATAAAATATAAAACAAATCTACACGACTGGCAGGGTACACGTACGGTCCGGGTGTGCCGGTGCACCATGACCACCGATCCATCGTGTGTCCCATGTCAACTGTAGTTGTAGGCTCCCTTTGGATTGAAGGAATGGCAAAGGAATTTCGATGGATAGGATTTGTAAAGGATTTTTTCCTACATGACCATTTGTCTCACAGGAAAAACAAAGGGTAGTTTATATAGGAATGGATTCCATTGCTAAATTTTGTAGGAAACATAACATGAGCTTGTACCTCTTTTTTCTTTCCTGGCTCATGTTGCAGGTTCCTTTGTTTTTCCTATGATGCTGCGAAAGGGCTTCTCATCTCAATTCCTATATTTTCAATTCCTATTGGATTGTAAAAACATACAATTTCAATTCTTATGTTTTTCCTATTCCCGTGTTTTCCAATTCCTTCAATCCAAAGGAAGCATCAATTTCTATGTTTTTCCTATTCCTGTGTTTTTCAATTCCTTTTCGAAAGGGAACCTTAGGTTTTGTGAAATCTATCTTTGACCAATGATTTACGTAATTTTGATCTGTTTTCATAATAGAAGAATTGTACTTTTAGATTCACCATGAAAATATTTCCATAATATACAATCTAGTACTACATGTTATTGATGTTAATAAATTCCATATAAATCATTGGTCAAAAGTAAGTTTGACCAAAATAGAAATAGAGTTGAGTTGGGGCAGAGGAAGTATTATATGTTGTTGTTTGCCGCAAAAGATTTGGTCATTGAAGCCGTAGCCATTTGTACAGGCGGCTGATGCAACCGAGCGCACCAAGCTTACGTGCGCGCCAGTCACTGAGGGGCCTTAAATGCGTGTAGCGCATGTGCATCTTTGAATTCAATTGGAAACGCTTCGCGTCCCATCACCACTACTGTGCGCGTCGAGAGACGAACAGCCAGGTCGCTACTACGCTATAAGATCACCCGGGCACACCATCGTCTTCTCCGCACAGCCACTCTTCCTCTCTTCCCAAAATTGCGCCAAGAACACCATGGCTGACAGGAAAACACCACCGCCAAGCCCGCCAAAGGACGCCAAGGGGAAGCGTCCCCGACTGGACTCCCCCCTGGACAATGAGTGGGCTCTCCGGAAGGTGGCGCGCGATCTATTTGACAATACATCGCGCTCCATGCGTTGCCTTGGGCTTGGTCTCCTTCCAAATTATGCCGCAATGGGGACCACGGGACACTAGGTCTTCGGCATGATGCACTTGGCCAGTCGCCTCGACGTCCTCTAGGAGACGCTAGAGGACGATCTCGGTGTCGCCGGCTGCAACAACATGGTGGCGGCGACGTACAGGAAACCGGGCTTCCCGTCTCTGCCGCAGAAGGCGCCCCCTCCCTGCCAGGAGCCCAAGGAGGAGGAGGAGGAGGAGAAGGAGGAGGAGGAGGAGGAGGAGGAGGAGAAGGAGAAGTAGGTGGAGCGAGGTGGAGGAGAAGTAGTATTTTCTTGTTCTTAGTTGTGTTGTTTTTTTTGCTTGTTTGTAGTTTGTGTTTTTCTTTTTTCTTGTTTGTAATGTATCATCATAAGGTAATGAACTTTATTTTGCTGTTTATTGGTGCGCAAAAATAGTTCTAATGTTGCCGTTCTAACGATAACCTAGTGGACTATTTATCTCTTTTATCTTTTAGAATGGAATATATTTCCACTTCCAACTTTACTGAGTTGGAGATCTAGAAAGTGACTACCATCTAGTTTAGCTGACAACACCAGCAGGGAGAAGCCCACTCTCTATGTTAAAACCAAACACGGAACCAACATAATGAGCAATCAAACAGCAAAGTACGTAGTAAATCACAAAAAACGCAACAACAAGTTCTGGAGTACCCACTTTAGCCCGGATTAAATGCTTGTGGGCATCATTGCAAAAGGGTGAAGGCAAAAAAGACTTGGTTCGGATGGCTTGCAAAGACATACTAGAAGTCAGGGTCATCGATGTTTTAGCCCGATTTGGATTGAGTCTTAGTTATAGACTTCCATAATAATAAAATGTATCGGGTGTTTTACTTTCACTAGTGTGTCATAAAATGTATCGGGTGTTTTACATTCATTAGTGTGTCGGGTTGAGTCTTTTGTTATTGATCTTCACAACTTGGTGTATCAGTGTGGCCGTACTCTGTACTGAGGAAAAGGTCGGTTTAATGGCAACGACTGCTATGCAATCTGGACTCTTGTGCAAGCGTGCAATCCGCAAATCTTAGCCATTTGACAGACATCCAAGGTTGGCTGACATTTTACACATAAATCCTTCCACCAACCTGTATAAAAGTAAGGATCTATGTGTAAAATGGTAGCTATCTTTAGATGCGGATTGCACACTTGCTCAAGAGTCTTGATTGCACAACAGTCGTTGCCCGGTTTAATTATTTCCATTATCTATAAAAACATTAGCCCAGATTTACAAAGCATCGTCCATGACCGAGCGCTGTCCTCACTCTGGTCGTGCATGTTGGACATGAAGAATGTTCCCTCAAGGGTTCGAGAATAGAATACCACCTAGGAATAGCTAACTACGTATGCGGTTCATCAAATTAGTCGCATGCCTTGCACAGTGCAATATAATTTCCAACCATGTTGTACTCGTCCTTTCGAACAAACGACAGCCGTAGGCGCTAGCCGCTTACATGTTTAGATTTTAGGAACAAATGAACGCACTTGTGAAAACACGTACGCCACATCCGATCCTCAACATCATCAAATTCAACAAGGGGAGCAACGTCTCTCCATGACGTTCTGCCTAGTGTTGCACACACGACTCTTGCCTCACGCCGGCCATGTATCCTGATCCAACCGTACAACTTCAAATAAAGGAAGGCTAGAATATTGGAGGAAAAATAATATGTATAAGAAAAAAGGGAAGATGAAAAAGGATGGCGCGTGTTTCGGTATAGGAACCGTGAGACTGTTGACTTCCATCTTCATTGGCCAGTTCCCGATTCCGCTGATCTCTCCACCAAGCATTCACACTAGCTATCTCTGGTGGCTGGACCCAGTGTATCCCATGGCCCACCCGACATACCCAGTGGGTGGGCCCCTAAGAAATGTTGTTATTGTTGTATGTGGCGTTTGGTTGAGACAATGCAACTTGTGGTCATAACGATAAGAATTAAAAATTAGAAAGAGTAGATCAGATTCAAAAATCTTCATTACTCTTTGTACTCCGGGCTCAAGCCCGTCAAATTTGGAATCTCTTCTGCTCATATAGTTACTGCATCAGTTATATATCCAGGCCCGTTTCCAATTAAAATCCAAACTAAAAGTGCAGACAAAGGTTTGCACAAGAGAGAAGTTGCGCCGCACCGCCGCAGACGACAACTGTAGGGACGACAAGGAGAGAGGACCCATTGGTGGGGACTCAGGTGTACACCATGACGTTCGAGGAAGACGTGATCACCACCACCGTGACGTCCTCCGGTGAGGCTGTGGAGGACTTGCTCGGCGAGGTCCTCTCTGTCCATCGTTGGTGCCATCACAAGCTCGTCATTAGGCTTGCCGTTGAGTGGCGCCCCAGCTACTCTGCCGACCAGAACCCCATCGCCTTTCTGCAGCTCTACATCAGCCGCCACTGCCTCATCTTCCTGGTCATCCATGTTGACTACTTCCATGACAAGCTGGAATATTTCCTTGGCGATTCCGACTATCGCTTCGTCGGCGTGGGCGTGGAGGGTGACGCCTACAGACTTTGGAAGGACTGGCAGCTGAAGGTGTCCAAAACGATGGACCTGGCCGAGCTCGCGGCGGAGGAGATGGATCGCCCGAGCCTCCGCTGCACGGGGCTGAAGGACATCGCAAGTGCCATGATGGGCGCCAACATTGAGAAGCCTTACAGGGTGAGGACGAGCAACTGGGACGCGTACAATCTCTCCGGCGAGCAGATCAGCTATGCGTGCATCGACGCCTTCGTCTCCTTCAAGGTCAGGCACAAGCTGCTATACGGCGACTACTGATCTAACCACCGAGTTTGAGGATCGACTGTCGTCGATCATCCTATCATGGATTTCGCAGGTGCATCGCTCAAGTTCTAGCTTTTCTGCTTGTGCGCCCAATCTCTCGTAAAATTATTTTTTCTTGAGGAAACACTATATCTTGCTTTTAAAAACATGCATTTTATTTCACATGCATCGAGGTCTTTCACATGCATGTTAGTTGTCCACGCATGCTACATCTCAAACATGATCAAGAGCCTCAAACATGACGATCTCTCAATAAAAAGAGAAAACACGTAACGTCAGCAAACATGATCGAGGTCTTTCACATGGATGTTAGACGTACTAATGCATCTACGTCCCAATCATGTATTCCAAGAATAGAATATTTCTTGCCATGTATATATATTTCTATATTTATCATATTCTTTACCATGCATGTGTATGCTCTCAACCTATATGGCAGTTTATCTACCACAATAATTAAGAATATTATCCCGTTATCAATACAAATAACAAATTTGACACAAGGATGTTCCCTCGACGGTACGAGGATAGAATGTGGACTACCATCATCTAATAAGCACACAACTCTCACTACGTGCGTACGTGGTTCGTTAAATTAATCGATTGCATGCTGCCATTATGTATTGCCGTACTCGTCTTTTGAAGAAACGACAGACGTAGGTGCTAGCCGCTACGTGTTCTGATTTTAGGAACAAATGAACAGACTTGTGAAAACATGTACGCCACATATCCTCAACGTCATCAAATTAACATATTCCTCAACAAGGGGGCACAAAAATCCTCATGACGTGACCAAACATGCTTGATCACGAGTCTCTTTCGCATGCATTACATTCATGTACACCATCGTCCATGATCACGACAATTATCATCGGTTCCATATGGGCTCTCGGTCGGCAACAATCGGATCCTTCAAAAAAAAGATATGGACTCTCGGTCAGTTGCAACGTGCGTTCATGTCAATCTCCGCACCTCGTTGAAATCATTCGCACAAAATGTTACGAACACCGTGAGGCGGACCTACAAAGTATGCCAGTTGGGCCATTGCATTTCCTGGGCCCTTTGTGTGTCAAATTAAAAAACTGGCCGATGAGACTTGTTAAGGCGTTGCGATATCCGAGAGGAAGCGGACCGCGGTTTGAAGTAACTCTGACCGTCGATTCAAAAGCACAATTTTTGAAGCGTCCAATCATCTCCACTCACGTGCTTAGACGACGACCTGCTATAAAGGCACACAGTCCTCTTCTTCTCTGCCGCACCTGTCGATTGATTTTAGCCTCCAAACTTCTCCTCTATTTTCTCTGCCGCACCACCGTCGACCACCTCTCTCTCTCTTTGTTCCCACCTCCGTCGCCGCACAAATGGGTAGACCCGCACCGAAGCACTCCAGGTCATGGACGTCCTCCAAACCTCTTTCTTTGTTTCCGTCGCCATCAAGGCCGGTGGAATTGGAGGTGGTGCCTGCACCTCCTCCACTTTCGTCTCCACCCGCGGTGCCCGTACCTCTTCTGTCCGAATATGACAAGACTATCCGCCTCATCGAGGAAAGCATCGACAAACTCGACAGCAAGCTTAAGGAGATACCAAGCAACCTGTTCGCTGCCGACGTACAACAAAAGTGCTCAAAAAAATGGCGCAGGATGTATTTGACAATACATCTCACTCCTGTCACCGACTGAGACTTGGTATCCTTCCCCACCACACCAGCATGGTCTCCGCCGGCTACTACATCTTTGGGTTAGGCTTTGTGGCCGCTCGTCTTGACTGCCTCTACGAGTCCGGTGAGGAGGCTGGGGTGGAGTTTCGCGAGCAACTCATGAACAACTCGAGCAACTCGGAAGAAGTTCTATCTGGTGTTGGAGGATGCTCCGCTGATGGTTGTGGCGGAGGCGGAGGCGCCGTCGGCGGATGCGGAGGCAGCGGCTGAGGAGGTGGACAAGTCCTCCTCCGAGTAGGATTAGTAGTAGTTTTTCCTTTTGTTTTCTAAGTGTTTTTTCTTGTTTGTAATATATGTGTTGTTTTTATGTTAATGAAAAATGTCTTTTATTTTATGTTCATGAACAATGTGTCCTACAATACATGCACTAACGAAAAACTCCTCCTTTTATCGAAAAGCATCGCATATGGAAAATTAACACATTAGTAATATTATATCTAATAAATATTAAACACCTTAGTAGGACGTACGTAGTAGAATTATATTTCAAAAATTACAACAAAAAAGCTAGACCATGTAACTATACATCGCATCCGGATGATGCAAATACTAATTAATTTTATTTCTTTTCTCTTTACCGGCTGAAATCGTGCACCCCCCCCCCCCCAACCCACTGACCTGGCCCTAGGCAGTAGCCCCTCTCGCCTAGGCCCAGAGTCGGGCCTACCTTTAAGACCATCCGCAGTGGTTCACGGTAAAGCTTATGTTTTGTTTGGGAGCACAGTATTTCAATACTAATGTTTTGGAAACCACAGTTTTTAAAATGACATGGCAATACCAAAGTATTTCAATAGCACGGTGTAAGGATCGAATGCCCAAGAGGCGGGTGAATTGGGCTTCTTTTTAAAAATTAAAGCAATAAAAACTCAACTACTAAAAGCCCAATTCCCTATGTAAACAACCTATGCATTCAAGTGAATAATAAGTTTGCGTTACATGAAATGCATAAGTATAACGGGAAAGGAAGAGTATGCAAACTCCCGAGAAGAAACGAAGACACGGTGATTTATCCCGTGGTTCAGCAAGATCATCAAGACCTTCCTGCATCCACGTTGTGGCACCCACCAAAGGGTGTAGCCACTCCCAAGTCACCAAGACTAGGGATCTTCACTAAGAGTCTCCGTTCACCATCTCCGACAAGGTGGAGCTCAAGCCTTGTACAAGTTTGATCTTCCGAGCTTCCACAACCGACTTGGCAAGCTCCAGAAGGATCTCTCCAATCACCGACTGATACACGGTGAATGCAATCACCAAGAGACACTCCCTTACAGCTCTCACTAGACTAGAGACTCCAATGACCAAGAATGGAAGCACACAAGCATCATCTCTAGTATGTTCTAGCCTATCTCTTGGTGTAAAAGTGGTGTAAAAGATGTGGAAGTGGTTGCTCAACGTCTTGAATGCTTGGTAATGTGTAGAGTAGACCTGGGCATCAAGACTTGTCGAAATGACTGGTTGAAGGGGTATAAATAGCCAGCTTCCACGAGATAGCCGTTGGAAAAGTAGGCTGACATCACTGTTCTGCAAACACCGGATGATCCAATGTTCTCCCTTCAGCTGTCATCGGTCGAATACAAATTAGCTGAGGTCACTGTGTCAGATATGACCGTTGATCGACCGATGTTGTATACAGCTGTACATCGGATAATCCAGTGACACTTGGTCCAGGATGGTCCAGAAATAATGCTTACTGGAGTGATCGACCGATGTGGCATATTTGTACATCGGATGGTCCGGTGTTACTTGGTCCAAGGAAATTGCTTACTGGAATGATCGACCGATGTAACACACGCTTCCACATCGGATGACCCGGTATATACCCAAGACTGAGGTCTTTTTCTGCTGCAGAGCCAACTCAACCGCTGTAGTCTTTTCTGGATACATCGGATGATCTGGTGAGTTGATTTTGTCTGCTTCGAGTTGTTCTAAGTGATTATTTCGGAATTTGTCCGAGTGACCTCTTAGACATTTGTTTGAAATGTTCTTCTGATGATGACTAAGTCTCGTGTGCTGTCAATTTTGATGGAATAATTTTGACATATATGTTTTTCTTTTCAATCTTCATGAAAATCGATTGACCTCGTAAAATAGTTTGTTGAGGGGTCTCCAATTGTATCCAATGAGTAGTAGATGATATAAATATAGAGTCCATTAAGTGTGATAAGTTATATGAGAGACCTTGCATCCACAAACTTATTATTGAAATCCAACAGTTGTCATTAATCACCGAAACCATACCTTATGGGGGCCTAGATGCTTTCAATCTCCCCCTTTTTGGTGATTGATGACAACACAATGAGTAAAGCATAACAGTAATGAAATTAAGAATACGATACTCAAAAAGATATGTAACAAGTACAAGTTCCAACACATGAAGCTCGAAGGCTCAAAAACGATCAATAAAACATAAGAGAATTAAGTAGCACACGGATACATAAGGATAGAAAAAGAATAGCAAAGCTCCCAAATTACAAAAGCTCCCAAAAGAAATACTCCCTCTAAAACTAGGACTCCCCCTAAGAATATGCTATCCCTCCCCCTGACTCTGACTCTTCTCCCCCTTTGGCATCAAGACACCAAAAAGGGAAGCCGAGTGCCTAAGGATCCTGAGCGCTTGGGGCGATGACGAACTGGTCGCCGTCGGGGGTGCTGTCGTCAGAGCTGCTGCCTACTGCTCCTGAGGCTAGAGTGGAGGAGACCGGGGCTGTGGGAGATGCTATCGGTACTGAGGGTGCCTGCTGAGTTTGGACTGCCGGTAGCGGGGCACTAACAACTGAAGTCGGAGTCTGCTGGAAGATGGTCGTAGCCGGCAGAGGAGAGTGAATTGGTGCACCTAGGGCAAGCAGTGGTGACATGCTGATAGTCAGTATCGGCGTGGTCGGCACTGGAGCTGAGACTGGTGCTAGGACAGGTGGACCTGGAGCTAGACCAGGAAGCTGTGAGGGCAGGGCAATCCCGGTCTGAGTGTAGAGGTTGGTGATCAACCCCACGATGTCCATCATGGCCTGCTGCGTCTGCTGCTGCTGGTCAAGAGTACGCTGATGCATCTGGTTAATGAGTCCAGTGAGCCTGTCAGTATCCTCTCGCCTCTCGCGGGCTATCTGACGCTGCATCTCCTGCTGCTGCTGCTGAAGCTCCACAAGACGTGCAGCCTGCTCAGCTCTAGCCTGCTCAGCCGCAAGCCGATCCTGTCGCTGCTGCTCAATCATCTGTTGCAGTAGAGAAGTGAGCTCGGATGGCTGAGAGACCTATGCCTCGGACATCGAAGGTGGGTAGGATGTGGTGGTACAGTTGAGCATCTAGCCTCCGCGTCGTGCTGCCTGGGTGAGGGAGGGGGTGGGAAGTACTCCTCGACACTGTCACTAGTGTCACTCTCTGACCAGATATGCTGTAGATCCCCTACCTGAGCCTCAGCCTGTGCTAGGATCTCGTCTTCCTCTTCTAAGTCTAACCAATCTTCTTCTGAAAGTCAACCTCGGACCTGACGCTCAACTGGGCGGCCAAGGCGGTGGTCTCCAGGAGCTGCAGCACGGTAGTGTCCGAACTGAGTGACGCTCTCGTCGGTGAGACCGTCACGCACGGTGGATCCCTCTGGAGCCAACAGGTAGAGCAGGTTACTGATCCATTGGCCAAACACGAGCTGTCTCATCATCTCAACTCCATTTGTGATGACTCCTCCATCTCACAGATGAGGATATCCACGATGTCAAACTGCATCCCGTTCATGACATAGAACAGGAGGGTCTGCTGCAAACTGGTGAAGCCCTCAAGGTATCCGGACCTGGGTAGTAACGTGCTGGGCAAAGCAAGGTGAACAGTACGCGCAGTCGGAGTGAGTAGAGCAGGTACCCTAGGCTGGTCAGGTGAGAAGGGCTGAGCAAACAGTGACCGAATCTCCACAAAAGGTGGTGCCACACCTCCAATGAGCGGCCTCCTCAGTGGGTCAGCCTGTCCATAGACTAACTCTTGTAGGCAGGTGTCATGGAGATCCACGCCTAGCAGCTATCCCAAGGTCTGTCTAGTCAGATGGTGATGCTGGCCCATGAACATAAAGTCAATGGATCTGCGACCCTCTGAAATGTAGAGTGTGGCATAGAAAACTCGGACCCAGTCCTCCATGTAGGCACTCCGCTGGAAGGACATCAGCTCCACTAGCCCTCTATACCTCTCAAAGAAAGGGCGAATCTCAGTGCTGGCTGTAAGTGCGAGCTGATCCCAGTCAAGGAAGTCGTGCTAGAAAAGCTTATGGCCCCGACGTCTGTAAGTCTCTTACAGTGATGCCTGTGTTAGGTTCTAGAAGCAGCTGTCCACAAGTGGCTCTCTGGGTTGCGGGAACCACTCCTCAAGCAGAATGCTCCATCGAAGCTTCCTGAGCTGCTTTGCCTTCAATTTCATGTAGTGAGTCAGGCAGGCACCCTCACCAACCCAGACATTGGTGTCCATCTCATAAACGGCTCTTGCGGTCGCTCTGTCCTCCCGAAGCTCAGCTGCAGATGGTCTCTGACTTGGGGCTGCAGCTGGACGACCTCCAAGAGTCCTGACTGTGCATCAGCGAACAAGCGGCTCCTCCTCAGACTCCTGTGTCTCCTCTGTCTGCTGTGGCTGCCTCTGTTGGGACTCCCAGATCCCTAGGGATCCTCTTCCACCATGCTCACGCTCCTCAGCGGCGCGAGCGGCCATCTCAGCTTGTCGAGCTTGCTTCATCTCTTTCAACAGCTTTTGCTTCTTAGCTGCCGGCTCCTCAATGGCCTTTCCCTTTCCTTTCTTGTCATGACCCATCTTGAGGAGAAGAGTGACGCGAAGATGAGATCGCGGGCTAGGGTTGACGACGGCGAATTCGGAGAATGTGTGACGGCGTGTGGCCGGGAAAACCCTAGCAGCGAAGAGGAGCGCAGCGGCCGGGCGCGTGGAGTAGCGGCGCCATGAGCGGCGGCGTAGGGCGGCGGTGGTGAGGGTGGTGGCGGCACTTAGGGCGGCAGCGGAGGTGCGGCAGTTGTGAGGGCGGCGACAGCGCTTAGGGCAGCGGCGGTGCTGAGTGCGGCAGCACTGAGGGCGGTGGCGGCGCTTAGGGCGGCGGCGGTGCTGAGTGCGGCGGCGGACGGAGCGCTAAGGCGGGTGGCGGCAGGGCGAGGGGCGTGGAGCGGCGGCAGCGGAGAGAGGAGGCGCGACGGGGAGTGCGGTGTTGGTGAGAGAGAAGAGAAAAAAACGGAGAGGCGCTAAATAGGTGCAGCCCGAACCCCAGCTCGATTTTTAACATCGGATGTTCCGACGTCAGTTGAGATGGTGCATCGGTCGAGTGGTACAATAAGGTTATTCTAGAGGCACCTTCAGCATCGGATGATCCAACGTGGAAATGTTTATCATCGGTTGAATTTGGCACAACTCCAGAAATGTGAACATCGGATGCTCTGATGTTCTCAGAATGAACGCATCGGTTGATTTTACTTTCTGTCTGAGCTGACCCTTGTACTTAAGCACAAACTGATCCGATGATGCTCCTGCCCTAAGCATCAGATAATTCGATGACTATAAAAGATCACCAACAACCCATATATGTCTTTTGACTTAAACAAACAAAGAGAAACAAAAGTCTTAGGACTTTTTGGTCAACCCCTAACCCCTCAAAAAGACTTTAACGCTAGTTGCCAATAACTTGGCTAAGCCCTAAAGCAAATAGAACACCAGAAAAACCAAGGAAAAATCCAAATAAAATATAAGGCCCATGCTTTGTGAGCTAGAGGATGAAGACTTCTATCTCTTTAAAGCATGTTCCTTTAGGCATTAACGCACCTAACACTTTGTTCTTTCCACATCATATGAGTTGAGATATTGCATTTCAAACAAGTCTCTTTCTCATGAAGTGAGTTACCCTTTGTGACAATCTACCGTATGCAATGCCAAACAATTTTTAATGCAGGATATTAAACGTGAGTGCAAGTCTATATGGCAGGCATCATGCAAGACATAAATTAAATCTATCTTGCCAAATTTGAACCTTTCAAAGGCTTCTTTAGGGAGAGCCATTCTCCAAGTCTTGGGGATACCCAAAAGAACCGCCATCCCAAGCTAACCCTTGCTCGCCCCTATCCTTTGAAAGTTAGACAAGACCTATATGTGATGCATTCTTACATGACCATGGCAACTTACACGACATTCGATGCATCTAGCTCATTTAATTCACTCCTCAGTCTAGAAAAGGTTCTCTCATCAACTGGTTTAGTGAAGATATCCGCCAATTGTTCTTCAGACCTAACACCTTGCAAGGAGATGTCTCCTTTATCTTCATGGTCCCGCAAGAAATGATGGCGAATATCAATGTGCTTAGTGCGGGAGTGTTGAACAAGGTTTTTAGCAATCTTAACCGCACTTTCATTGTCACAAAGGAGAGACACACAACCAAATTTAACACCAAAGTCCAAAAGGGTTTGCTTCATATAAAGGATTTGGGCACAACATGCACCAGCCGCTATATATTCCGCTTCCGCAGTTGACAAGGCAACAGAGTTTTGCTTCTTGCTAGACCAAGATACTAGGGAACGCCTAAGAAAGTGGCACCCTCTGGACGTACTCTTGCAATCCACACGGCATCCGGCAAAGTCCGAATCCGAGTAACCTAATAGATGGAATTTAGCACCTTTGGGGTACCACAGGCCTACACTTGGGGTATGCTTGAGATACCGCAATATCCTAAAGACTGCCTTCCGATGCGATTCTCTGGGTGCCGCTTGAAAGCGAGCACACAAGCATACACTAAACATGATATCGGGCCTAGATGCGGTAAGATAAAGCAATGAACCAATCATGGAACGGTAATTAGATTGGTCAACAGGTTTACTGTCCTTATCCGCGTCGAGATGACAATTTGTTGCCATTGCAGTACTTCTTGAGCTACAATATCCCATCTCAAATTTCTTCAAGAGGTCCTTGGTATATTTTTCTTGATAGATGAAGGTCCCCTCTCGAAGTTGCTTGATTTGAAATCCAAGGAAGAAGTTAAGCTCTCCAATCATCGACATCTCAAATTCCCTAGACATCATTTTGCCAAACTCATGGCTAAGAACTTCGTTAGTTGAACCAAAAATAATATCATCGACATAAATTTGACAAACAAATAGTTCTCCATCGATGTCTTTGGTGAAGAGTGTAGTGTGCACCCTCCCGTTCTTGAATCCTTGCATGATCAAGAAATCTCGTAGTCGTTCATACCACGCTCTAGGTGCTTGCTTGAGCCCGTAGAGCACCTTGTGCAACCTATACACATGATTAGGATTCCTCGGATCTTCAAATCCGGGAGGTTGTTCAACATAGACAAGCTCGTTAATGTAACCATTAAGAAAGGCACTTTTCACATCCATTTGATAAAGCTTTATATTATGATGTGATGCAAAAGCAAGAAGTATACGGATGGCTTCTAGCCGAGCGACCGGAGCAAATGTTTCTCCAAAGTCTAGTCCTTCAACATGCGAGAAACCCTTGGCCACAAGTCTTGCCTTGTTGCGGATCAAAACACCATTCTCGTCTTGTTTCTTGCGGTACACCCACTTTGTCCTGATGACGTTCTTGTCCTTGGGTCGCTCCTCCAACACCCAAACTTCATTGCGGATGAAGTTGTTGAGTTCTTCTTGCATGGACATTACCCAATTTGGATCTTGGAGTGCTTCCTAAATGTGAGTGGATTCTACACATGAAACAAACGATTAGTACTCACAAAACGTAGCGAAATGGCGAGAACGTGTACTTACTACCCTTGACGGACTACCGATAATTTGATCAATCGGATGCGCCTTGGACATGCGTCCATGCCTCGTAAGTGGTTGTGAAGCACTTGGCTGTGGTGATGCGTGTTGCTCTTCTTGTGGTTGGACTTGATCATGGACTTGTTCTTCTTCTTGATGTTGTGTGGCTTGTGAATCTTGTGTCAGCGATGGATCATCTTTTTCTTCTTCGTCAACTTGAGGTACCATAGATGTGTTGATGTTGGAACTTGAAGCTTCCCCTTGATCATGGATCTCCTCAACTTTAGGCTTGATGTCTCCAATGGTCATGTTCTTCATAGCTTCTCGTAGAGGCTCATCATCTATTTCATCATGACCAAAACTCTCATCTTGGGAGCCATTAGTTTCATCAAACTCAACATCACAACTTTCCTCAACTAAACTGGAGGTTTGGTTGAATACTCAATATGCTTTTGAGTTTGATGCATAACCAAGGAATATACCAACATTACATCTTCTTTCAAACTTACCGAGCCTTTTCTTGCGGTAGATATAGCACTTGCACCGAACACTCGGAAATAGGAGATGTTGGGCTTTCTCCCAACGAGGAGTTTGTACGGGGTCTTTTGAAGTAGTCGATGTAGATAGACCCGATTTGTGGCATGACACGCCGTGTTGATTGCTTCGGCCCAAAACTTCTCGGACGTGCCATAGTCATCAAGCATTGCTCGTGCTAGAGTGATGAGAGTCTTGTTCTTCCTTTCAATGACATCATTTTGTTGAGGAGTGTATGTGGCTAAAAATTCATGTTTCACGCCTTCACGATCACACAACTCTCCAATGTTGTAGTTCTTGAATTCGGTGCCGTTGTCACTCCGGACCTTGATGATGGGAAGTTGAAATTCCCTTTGAGCACATTTAGCGAAGGTCTTGAACACTTCCGGAGTTTCACTCTTGTCACCTAGAAACAATGTCCAAGCATACCGAGAGTAGTCATCAACTATAACAAGACAATAGAGATTACCACCAAGACTTTGATATGTGGACGGTCCGAAGAGGTCCATGTGGAGCAACTCATGTGGCTTGGAGGTTGACACTATTGTCTTCATCGGGTGGTGTCAAGCAACTTGTTTCCCGGCTTGACAAGCGCTACAGAGCTTGTTCTTCTCAAATGTGACATCATTCATGCCAGTCACCACCCCGAGCTTGAATGACTTCTTGAGCTTGCTCATTCCAATGTGAGCGATGCGTCGATGCCATAGCCAACCCAAACTTGTCTTGGTGAAAAGACAAGTGGTCAAGCTAGCATCCTTGTCGGAGAAGTCTACTAAGTAGAGGTGTCCATGCCAAAACCCTTTGAAGATTAGTCATTTGCTTGTTTCACTAGTCACAACAACATCATTCTTGCCAAAGGTGCATGTTAGTCCAAGATCACATAATTGTGCAATAGAAAGCAAATTGAAACTAAGTGACTTAACATACAACACATTGGAAATAGATAAATCATGTGAAATTGCAATCTTACCCAACCCAATTACCTTCCCCTTAGAGTTGTCACCAAAGGTGACTTGTTCATGATTGTCGGGGTTCTCTATGAAGGTGAACATACCATCGTTGCCAGTCATGTGTTTAGTGCACCCGCTATCGAGTACCCAATGCTTTCCTCCGGCCTTGTAGTTCACCTACACACATGAATTCAGTTTTTGATTTTAGGCACCCAAGCTAACTTAGGTCCTTGTATGTGTGATACAAGTGTTTTTTGGACCCAAAGTTGCTTGGGAAGCTTCCCCTTCATGCCCTTCATGTCCTTGCCAATGAACCTTGCCTTCACCTTGCCATATACTTTACTAGAGAGATAATAGTGATCATCAAAGGTGGACTTGTAGTTAGTAGGCAATTTTGGAGAAGGCCGGTTAGGAGGAGGACACTCCCTTGTATGGTGACCGGTGACCTCGCAATATTGGCAATAAGAACCAACTTCCTTGATGAAGCTTGTTTTAAGCTCCGGAGAGGGCACCTTTCCTTTGTTAGGCACCGGGAAGGATCCAAGTCCTCTCTTGTTGAATGCCTTTGCTTGTTGGAAGAGGATTTCTTTGTGCTTGACTTCTTAAGCATGAATGATATGGAGTTTCTCTTTTTATTTTGGAATGGTGGTATGATGGAAATTTTCTTACTTCTATTGTAGAAGTATAGCATGTGCAAGTGAAGTCTTGAATTCAAAAAGTAATGAAAGAAATCTCACATAGGTCTATACTAGTTTGACAAAGCTCAAAGCGAATAGCATATGCATAAGGTCTATCAATGTAATGTATCATATGACTTTGGTGGATATTTCCAATCAAATGAGGATAACTTAAATATTTTTAGAATTTCTACGGAAATCTAAGTTTCACTATCAAACTAGGAATAGCAGCCGTATCACTATATCATATCTCACACCAACTTAGAATGGATTAAGCTTTTGCTACCCACAATTTCCAAGTCAAGGCAAAAGCAATTTTAGCAATTGAGAGCAATATGTTGGAGAGTAGTAAGTCGTAAACTAGGGACTTAGGAAAATTAAAATAGATCAACTATTCATCATTTCATCTATGTGAATTCCAAGTCATTCTTACGACACATCTTTTTTTTTATTTGGAAATAAACCTATCCGATATATGTTTCCTTAGATGCAAGGTGGATGATGGGTAAGTGGAAAATAAATATGTAGAGAGGTCGCTACAATTCACCTCAAGTGGGGGTCCTCCCCCAAGCTTGTTCTTCACTCACCTCCGTGATGAGGGTTGAACCCTTGATGATGGAAGTATGCCACGAGATCAGCTTGTTGTTGTAGCATGGGGATGAGGTTGGTGAAGTGAGCGTCCATGTGTTGTTGCCAGTCTTGGGTACCTTGGACATGCCCTTGGAGAGTGTTGTAGATATCACCCGTCGTTACTTCAAGCTCCTCCATACGTCTAGAGAGGCTCGTCATTCCTTGTCTATAGTCGCGATGACTTCTAGCCGAAGTGGAATGACGTCTTTTCATAGACGTTGGAAGCAAGCTGCTAGACCTTGAAGTGGATAGGGGTATCTCCCATGTAGCACCTGGCCATCCATGCCAAGACGGACCTTTGGTCTCATATGATGGAGGTTGAGACCATCCGGGTGCCTCACCCATTGGGTTCTGTTCCTCTTCGTACTCATGGACCATGGAGGTTGTCAGGGGCATGGCTGCTCTCCTTGTACGACTTCTAGTTACCCTGCCAGAGACATTACTTCTTCCGGCTTCCTTGATGGAAAGTAGGTCAATGGTTAGCCTCTGGAATTTATACAAATGATAATACGTTTGGTAATTGAATTTCATTGACGAAGCCGGGAAAATAAAATATCAAAGAGTCATCTTGATCATGCTTAAGTGTATGTCCTTGCACTAAATATTCTTTATCAATTAATTATCTTTCATTTTTAATATAATCAAATGAAGAATATTCAAGTGCTCCAACCCTAGTAGCAATACGGGTAATCAATGAAGTACATTCAATTGGCCCTACCCTTGGAATGTAGTCTAACCATTGTGTCATCATGGTAATAAGTTGAGCAACTTTTATCTTTTTAATCATGGCAAATAAAACCTTCAGCTCATCATCATGCACTTTCCTTACATATCCTCTAGGGAACATAGTCATAGCCACCCATCTATGCATGAAGCGTAAGTGGGGTTGTGCAAGTGGCTATTCCTAGGCGCACTACATCGGACCTCACCAGTAAAATCTTGCCAAAAACTTTGTTTGTTAAACTTAGGCAAAGTGTCTAAATCTAGCAAACAACATTTATAAAAGCCTAGGATTTCACTTAATTCTTTCCATAGGATGTTTTATTCGTTTTGAAATAATCAAAAAGTAATACCATCAAATCGTATTTTCAGTGTGCAAAGCATTTATATGGGGAGAAGACGTGAACCTTTCTCCTCTATGTGGGCAAAATTGTCCAATCCTAATGCACGCGAAATGAAAAAGAATTCAGAATCCATACCTATTTTGGAGATCAAATCCAGATCATAAGCTTTCATATGAGAAAACATACGATCTTGGAGGAGCTTGCGTGCTTGATCTTCAACTTCACTTTGGATGTTGAGGTCGTTGTCGTGATGAAGTTTGTGGGGGTTGCTCCTCTCACCCATGGGAGTGTCCTCTCCTACACTCCTCCTCTGTGAACATGGTGTAGCAATGGAAGAGGGGCGTGCGCTTGAGTCTCTGCCATGGCTTGAGCTTGCAGCCTCCTTCCTCTTTCCAATCAACCTTTTCATTCCTTTCATGGCCAACAAGTAAGAACACAACAAGGCAAAAAATCGAAAGAGGTGATGTTAGTGAAAAAAAAAAAACCTCGACAAAATTTCCGTTGAAGAACTCGAGAGCAAATTACAAATGCAATCAAAAGCAAATCATTTTGAGTTAGATTTTGAGAAACAGTGCTTCAATGAAGAGCAAGAAAAAACAATTTGAGCAAGAGTGACTTTGGGGATGTATGAAATGAGGTGAGGTGTCAAGAGAAGAGCTCCTCACGGCCACCATTTATAGTGTGCAATCCCCAACGATCACTAGGACACCAAATGTAGTCGTTGTAGGAGAGAGAGCCAAAATGGCTCTTTCCCCTAGTCGGCCGAGCAAGGGGGTCGGCCGACCCGATAGGTGTGCCCTCCTATTCTCCCTTTTGGCAGGTGGTTCCCCAACGGCTATGGAATCAGCATGTTGGTGAGATACCACTTTTGCAACTCAGAAAAATTGTTTTTCAAATAAAATTCCTTATTCAAAACCCAAAAATTTTCTTCTTGTGAAAAATAAAGAAATAAAAATGATAGCAGTGAGAGAATCAAACTAAATGGGGAAAATCAAATGAAGAGAAAAGAAAATAAAAATATCAAATAAAGGATAACTACCAATTTAACCTAATGGCTAGGTCTCACCACCATCCGATGAAGTGGACATTCCTCCTTCTTCATTTCTTGACATTCGGGCCCGGACAGATGTGCTCGGACGGCTTGTCTTGCTTCTTCTGCCATTCCTTCTTTGGTGGCTTGGTGGACTTGGGCCTTTGAGGAGGCCCGGACTTCTCCGTCTTCTGGGTGCCGGCGTGGACGATAAGACAGGTTTTCCGCATAGATCAATTTTCTCATGAATTCAATGGGTGGGTCACCCTTTGGGGGTGTGATTTTGACCTCTTGAATGTGTTTAACATTTGGCCCATACTTGATACGAATTATGGAGAATTGCTCCAACTTTGGGCGAAAGTTAAATTTCTCCTCCTTGCCATTGATATGGAAGTGGATTTCTCCAGCTCCCACATCTATGCGAGCCTTCTACGAGAGATCTTCGGCAATACCAGTTGGATAATAGACTCATGAATCAACAAGTTGGAGCTACATTGGTGTTGGAGTAAGCTCCGTGAAGTTCAGCTCATAAAAAACCACCTTGGGCATCACACTCACACTTGCTCCAAGGTCACAAAGGGCCTTGTCAAAGTGTTGTGCCCCAATTGAGCATGAGATTGTAGGACATCCAGGGTCCTTCAGCCAGTTGCCTCCTTGTAGAGAATCATGTTGGCACTTTCTACGAGAGGTTCGGGCTGTCCTGGCATCTTGCCAATCTCCATTGGAGGAACAACAGCTGCCAGTTAAGCCAAATGAGTCTCCACATATTGTTAAAACTCAATTGATTCTTGAAGGCTGAGGATAGTCCTTCAATTTTGCATTAATACTTTCTAGGGTCTTGTCATTGGCCGACAGCTTCTTGGATATAGCCTCATTGATCTTCAGATGGCCAATGGCAAGTTCTGTCATGTTGGGTTGATTTCCATTGTTGCCATTGTTGTTGTACCCTCCTTGAATGAATGGACGTTGTTTGCCCCACCCTTGACCTCCTGGATGGTAACCATTGTTGTTTCCATTGTTGGCTAGGTATAGGGCATCCTCACGGGTTTCTTGGCGGTCATTGCCCAAATGGCTTGTGTTTCCACAGACTTCACTAGTGATGTGAGAGTCTAAGGCATAGGCATTGCCGCGTACTTCACCATTGTCTTGTCCATCAATTTTCTTCATAAGGAGGTCCAATTTAGCAGCGATCATGTCCACCTCCTTCAAGGTATGCATGCCTCCCTGGCGTGTATGGAGACGTTCGTCATCCAACCCATGTATGACACCATCTTCTCAATCAAATCTTTGGCTTTAGGCACTGTTAATGAGAAGAAGGCACCTCCAGCAGCGGCATCAACATGGTCATGGGCGGAAGGGATCAACCCGTTGTAGAAGTTTTGGACAATTAGCCAATTGTCCATCCCATGGTGGGGACAGGCGAGGATGTACTCTTGCAGCCTTTCCCAAGCCTCAAGAATAGATTCCTTGGCATCTTGCTGGAAGCTGGAAATTCTTCCTCGTAGGGCACAGGTTTTACCCAACGGAAAAAACTTGGCGAGGAATGTTATGGAACATTTATCCCAAGTGTCTACAGCACTTCAGTTCACGTAAAACCACTATTTTGCTCTCCCAAGAAGAGAGAACGGGAACAATCTAAGATGAGCAGCATCAGGAGATATGTCCTTTATCTTAAAAGTGTTGTAGATCTCAAGGAACTGTTGCAGGTGAGCACTTGCATCATCGTTAGCCTTCCCATAAAATGGTTTGGCTTGCACCATAGTAATTAGGCCAGTCTTGATTTCGAAGTTCACGTCTCCTGTGTTAATAGTGGGCCCAATAGTGTAACACCCTCATTCTCATGCATCATGCATTGCATAAGTTCATAAACATGTCTAACATTAATCCACATAAAAAAAACAAGTTTAAAATAAATTTAGAGCAAAACCTCACTTAATAGTTCTGGAAAGTGCAGACTAGTCCGTTTTTGGTGCGGACTAGTCCGATTTCTCTCTGACCTTCGTCGGACTTGTCCATTTTGTTGCGGACTAGTCTATTTTTCTCTCTGTACAGTTTCGGACCTGTCTGGCACTTAGCGAACTAGTCCGGTATTCCAATTCCTTGGAATTTTTGCTAAATCCCTGGACTTCTTTAGTATTCAAGGGGACTTGTCCGTCTTTCCTCTGACTAAAATCGGACTTGTCCGGTTTTGGCCAGACTTGTATGATTTTACTCTGACCAAGTTCGAACTTGTCTGATATAGTTCAGACCTGTCCGTTTTTGCCTCTGTCAACCTTTGGACTAGTCCGGCCCTTTTCGGACTTGTCCGGTAAATCGCGATTCCGAGTTGATCTTTTGTTCCATGATTCATTTTTGGATTTTACCTCAATTTGGTCTAAGGATGTCATGTCTAACTCTTTTTGGAGCCCATGTGGGACCCCACACCGGCCTCTAATCCCTCCCAAACTCGAAATCCATCAAACCCTAGCCTCCACCTCTATATAAACAACCTCACCCCTTGACTTTACATCATTTTGCCTCAATTGAAAGTCCACAAACCCTAATTCATGGAGAGCCGCCATCAAGGAGCAAGAAGGAGACCCCGAGCAAGAAGAAGAAGAGGAGGAAACGAAAGAGGATCAAGATATCCATCAAGTTTTCGTTCTTCTTCAACAATCCACCATCAAGTTCATCATCAATCCTAGATCGTTAAGATCCATGTGTTGGCTCCAAAACCCTTGATTCTTGGAGTCCTAAACACATGGTATACCTTCTACTCTCTAATTCTCACATGAATTGAAACCCGTTGCTCTAAATTCACGTCGATCTAGAGAACCCTAGTTCGATGTTCCTACGATGGGCGGACTAGTCTGTGGTGTTGCTTGGAGCTGCGCTATCCCTTATGCTTATTTGCTTAGCTGCATAGTTGCTTAATTAGTTTATTTCCGCTGCATTTGTTCAAACTTGTCATTAATTTTCATTAGAATTTGTATTCGAGGGATATTCTGAATTGTGTAATAAAAGTCCTTAATTAATCTTGTTATGTGGTAATTCTCTGTATATCCTTTTTTGAATGCACTCGTGTATGTGTGTTGAACATCCTGGGCACACATATCTGTTCACTTGGTTCATTTTTTAGAACCGGGTGTCACAAATTGGTATCAGAGCCACAGGTTGACCGTAGGACGCAGCCTAGATAGAATGGACACTTTAGAGCACATAGGAGCACTTAGGAATCGATGTGTTTTTGTTTGGTGTGCTGTTTGCTTTGTATTGTTGCTTGTGTGCTTAGTAGAGTATTTTGGGATGCTTTAGCATTGCTATATCCATATAGGCTAGTATAAGTAGTTGCTTAGTTTCATATCCCTTGATGCATATAGTTTGGGACGTTTTCTAAATTCTTCTCCCATGCTTCTCTTCACATGGTGAGGACTCACAACTAGAGGGATGGTAATGATGAGGAGGAGAACAATGGAGCACCTCAGAACAACAATGGACAAGGACCTGCTCAGGGAGCCATCAATATTGAGCAGCTATTGGCTATGCAGAACCAGCTCATGCAGACCATGATATAGACAATGAGACAGTTGCACGCTGGTAATAACAACAATCAACCCCACATGCCTCCACTGCCACCCCCACCGCCTCATAACCAATTGGGGGAGTTCATGAGGACTAGGCTACCAACCTTTGCTCAAGTCGTTGACCCTATGGATACTGATGATTGGCTCAAATCCGTGGAGAAGAAACTTGCTATAGTCCAATGCGGTGATCGGGAGAAGGTGCTATTTGCATCTCATCAGCTTGCTGGAGCAGCTGCCGGTGGGACTCTTTTCTGCAATGCTTATGATAACCAAGAGAGAATTACTTGGGCTGAATTCAAGGAGAGTTTCTGTTCTCACTATGTGTCGGAAGGTGTTATGATCCTGAAGAGGCAAGAATTTGAGAAACTGAGGCAAGGAAGATCGAGTGTGGGTGAATATCTCAACAAATTCACTCAACTTTCAAGGTATGCGCCTGAGGATGTGAGCTGAGATAGCCTGAAGCAATACTTGTTCATGAGGGCCTTGAACAATGAGATCCAAGTACTATTGTTGAATCGTGATTATGCCAACTTCCAGAAGCTTGTGGACTAAGCAATTGTGGTGGAGAACAAAGTCCATGAGATGGAGCTAGATAACAAGTGGAAGGCGCCATATCAAGGACAGCAAGAAGGAAGTAATGTGCGCCCTTGCTTTGTGCCACCCAATGCGCCTTATTACAGCTCTTCTGCTCCTGCTCATCGCCTTGGTTATGCACCACGCCCAGCTCAGTTTGTGTAGCAGCGCCCTGTTATGCAAGCACCTAGGCCTCCAATGTCTTTTACTCCTCGTTCCAACTTTCCTGGTGCCAATGCGCAAAATCAAGTCCGTCCAAATTCTGGTGCAGTTAGGAAGTACTATACATGTGGAGAAGCGGGACACTTTGCACATCAATGTCCTAAGTCAGGCCTTGGTCAAGGAAGCAATGCTCAGAGACAGAACCCAAGACCCAATGGAGGAGCGCCACAAGGAAACCGTGGATTGCAAAATTTTGCTCGTGGCAACGTGAACCATGTCTCTACAGAAGATGCTCAACAAGCGGATGACATGGTCATCGGTATGTTTCAAACAAACTCCAAGCCGGTGACTATGTTATTTGATTCTGGAGCATCACATTGATTCATTGCTGCAAAATATTTTTTAAAGTATAGTTTGCCTATCTCTCATATGAAGTTTACTCTATTGGTTAAGTCTCCCGGAGGAGAGATGAGGACAAATATAGTATGTCCAAAAGTAAGCCTTAGAATAAGGGGGGGGGGGGGGTAGACTTCTTTGCCAACCTTATAGTTTTGGATTCTCAAGGATTGGACATTATACTTGGTATGGACTTGTTGAGGAAGCACGATGGAGTCATTGAATGTGCCACGAAGACGGTGAAGTTGACCAATGAGAAAGGGATCACCGTAGAATTTGAAGCGTCTCAACATGCACCAAGGAAATTGGAGCTGAACTATATGGACGGTGCCCCAATTGAGGAGATTCTAGTTGTGTGTGAATTCTTGGATGTGTTTTTGGATGAGTTGCCAGGTATGCCACCTGATCGAGACATTGAATTTGTTATTGATTTAATACGTGGAACTGCACCTATAGCTAAGAGGCCATGTAGGATGCCTCCTAAGGAGTTGGTAGAGCTCAAGAAGCAAATTCATGAGCAACTAGAGAAGGGTTTTATTTTCCCAAGCTCTTCACCTTGGGGAGCGCCCGTGCTTTTCGTGGACAAGAATGATGGATCCCAAAGTATGTGTGTGGATTACCGAGTTCTCAATAAGGTGACCATCAAGAACAAGTACACCTTGCCTCACATAGAAGACTTATTTGGTCAGATGAAGGGGGCTTGTGTCATCTCCAAGATTGATTTGAGGTCTGGCTACATCCAAATGAAGATAAGACCGTCGGATATACCCAAGACAGCTTTCAGGACATGATATGGATCTTATGAGTACACTATGATGTCTTTTGGGTTGACCAATGCACCTGCCTACTTTATGTACCTCATGAATAAGGTCTTCATGGAATACTTGGATGAGTTTGTTGTTGTCTTCATTGACAACATTATGATCTACTCGAAGGATGAGAAGGAACACGAGGAACACTTGAGGCTTACGTTGCAGAAATTGAGGGAGCATCAATTGTATGCCAAGTTCAGCAAGTGCCAGTTTTGGTTGAAAGAAGTGTCGTTTTGGGTCATATCATCACAGGAAGAGGAGTATCGATTGACCCCGGAAAAGTGAGAGATGTGTTGAAATGGGAACCCCCACAAAATGTAAAGAAATCTGGAGCTTTATTGGAATGGCTGGATATTACCGTCATTTCATCAAGGACTTTTACAGAATAGCCAAACCAATGGCGGAATTGCTAATGAAGAGGAAAGCTTTCCAATGGACTCAAGCATGTCAAGAAAGTTTTGAGGAGTTGAAGAAAAGGTTAACAACAGCCCCAGTTTTAATATTGCCGGATGTGATCAAAAGTTTTGATATTTATTGTGATGCGTCAAGACAAGGGCTTGGATGTGTATTGATGCAAGAAGGTCAAGTGGTTGCATATGCATCGAGGCAATTGAAGAAACATGAGTAGAATTACCCAACCCGTGATTTGGAACTTGCAGCCGTGGTACACTCATTGAAGATTTGGAGACATTACATCCTTGGATATAGGTGTGAAACTTATACGGATCATAAGAGTCTCAAGTATATTTTCACATAAACGGATTTGAATCTGAGGCAACGAAGAAGGTTGGAGCTCATCAAGGATTATGATGTGGGAATCAATTATCATCCAGGGAAGGCTAATGTAGTGGTCGATGCTTTGAGCCAGAAAGGAGTAAGTCACCAACTCAGGTTCAAGAGTTATCATCTGAGTTATGCAAGGAGTTTGAACGGTTGAATCTCAGATTTGTGAATGAGATGCGGATGATGGAGTTAAATCCGACCTTGGAGCAAGAAATTCGAGAGGGTCAAACAAAGGATGAGGAAATTCAGGAGATCTAGAAAAGGACCCAAGAGGGAAGAAAATTCAGGTTTGATGAGGATGAACATGGTACCCTATGGCTTGGAAAAAGGATTGTCGTGCCTAATGTGAAGCATATTCGGAAGACAATACTAAAAGAGGCACCTGACTCATCATACTCAATTCATCCTGGTTGTACAAAGATGTACAAAGACTTGAAGACATGTTATTGGTGGGCTAGCATGAAAAGGGACATAGCTGAATACGTAGCGTTGTGTGATGTGTGCCAACGAGTCAATGCAGAACATCAAAGACCAGCTGGACTATTACAACCATTGAAGATTCTAGAATGGAAATGGGAAGAAATTAGAATGGATTTTATAATTGGTTTGCCACGTACTCAGTCCAGATATGACTCTATGTGGGTAATTGTGGATCGTTTGACCAAATAGCTCACTTTATTCCCATCATGACCACCTTTAATGGAGAGAAATTGGCGGAACTCTATATGGGAAAAATAGTATGTTTGCATGGAGTTCCAAAGAAGATAGTGTCGGATATGGGTTCTCAATTCACCTCCAGGTTTTGGCAGAAATTGCATGAAGCATTGGGAACAAAGTTGAATTTCAGCTCAGCATATCACCCTCAAACGGATGGACAAACTGAGGGGACCAATCAGATTTTAGAGGATATGTTAAGAACTTGTGCTTTGAAGCATGGAAGAATTTGGGAAAAGAGCTTGCCGTATGCGGAATTCTCATATAACAATAGTCACCAATCAAGTTTGAAGATGTCACCATATGAAGCACTATATGGAATGAAGTGTAGGACGCCCTTGTTCTGGAATGAGACAGGAAAGAATCAAGTGTTTGGACCTGACATGCTGCAAGAAGCTGAGAAACAAGTTTAGATTATTCGCGAAAACTTGAGGGCTGCTCAATCAAGGCAAAAAGGCTATGCGGACAATAGGAGAAGGAAACTAGACTTCGAAGTGGGAGACTTCATATATCTCAAAGTGTCACCAATGAGAGGTCATAAGAGGTTTAACATAAGGGGCAAGCTAGCATCTCGATACATTGGGCCATTCAAGATTTTGGACAAAAGAGGAGAAGTAGCGTATAAATTGGAGATGCCAGCTCACTTACTAGATGTACATGATGTCTTTCATGTTTCCCAGGTCAATAAGTGTTTAAGGGTACCGGAAGAACAAGTGCCAGTGGAAGAATTGGAGCTAGAGGCAGATTTGACTTATGCCGAGCAACCGGTCAAAATCTTGGAAACCAAGAATAGGGTCCCAAGGAACAAGGTAATTGGATGGTGTAAGGTTCAATGGAAGCATCACACAGAATCTGAGGCAACTTGGGAGCTGGAGGGTGATCTTAAGAAGGATTTTCCGTATATCTTCTCTTCTGTGTCAAATCTCGAGGGTGAGATTCATTTTAAGGGGGGTAGGTTTGTAACACCCTCATTTTCATGCGTCATGCATTGCATAAGTACATATACATGTCTAACATTAATCCACATAAAAAGGAACAAGTTTAAAATGAATTTAGAGCAAAACCGCACTTAAGAATTCTGGGAAGTGCGGACTAGTCCATTTTTGATGCGGACTAGTCCAATTTCTCTCTGACCTTCGTCGGACTTGCCCGTTTTACTGCGTACTACTCTTTTTTTCTCTCTGTATAGTTTCAGACTTGTCCGACCCTTAGCGCACTAGTCCAGTATTCAATTCCTTGGAAATTTTCCAAAAAACCCTGGACTAGTCCGGACTTCCGGTATTCCAGCAGACTTGTCCATTTTTCCTCTGACTAAAATCAGACTTGTCCGGTTTTGGCCAGACTTGTCTGATTTTCCTCTGAACAAGTTCGTACTTGTCCGATGTAGTCCGGACGTGTCCATTTTTGCCTCAGTCAACCTTCAGACTAGTCCGGCCCTTTTCGGACTTGTCCGGTAAATGGCGATTCTTAGTTGATCTTTTGTTCCACAACTTGTTTTTGGGTTTTACCATTAGTGGGCCTAAGGACGTCATGTCAAACTCTTTTTGGAGCCCATGTGGGACCCCACACAGGCCTCTAACCCCTCCCAAACTTTAAATCCATCAAACCCTAGCTTCCACATCTATATAAAGAACCCCACCCCTTGACTTTAGATCCTTTTGCCTCAATTGAAAGTCCACAAACCCTAGTTCGTAGAGAGCCGCCATCAAGGAGGGAGAAGGAGACCCCGAGCAAGAAGAAGAAGAGAAGGAAACAAAAGAGGATCAAGATCTCCATCAAGTTTTCGTTCTTCATCAACAATCCACCATCAAGTTCTTCATCAACCCTAGATCATCAAGATCCAAGTGTTGGCTCCAAAACCCTTGATTCTTTGAGTCTTTAACACCTGGTATACCTTCTAATCTTTAATTCTCATGTGAATTCAAACCCGTTCCTCCAAATTCACGTCGATCTACAAAACCCTAGTTCGTTGTTCCTGCGACAGGTGGACTAGTCTGGTCCCAAGCGGACTAGTCCGATTTTGTGATCTATTTCCTGTTGAATTAAATCTAAATTGGTTCGAATAAATTCCAAACCTTTTCAAACTTGTCAAAAACTATTAGAACTGATTAGTAAACATCATTAAAAACTCATTAACTAGTTCTGCTTTGCATTTTCATTAATCATGCATATCATGACATATTTAGTAATATATGTACACTTATTGATTGTGATTTTTGTCTTGTATGTTCGTTGCACGGTTTAGACGAATATGTGTTAGAGAGTGTTGTAGAGGATCTCATGCACCAGGAGTTTGAAGTCTTTGATCCTAATCAAACCCAAGAGCAAGGCAAGTGTCCTTGAACATATTGATCCTGTTACAACAATAAATGTTTTGTTTTCAAAACTGCATGCTTATGTCAATTTGATCGGAAATCCTATGATAGGAAGTTTACTAGCTTTGTTCAACCACCCTTGTCACCTGGAATATATGGTAGAGAGTCAGGAAAGGCTTTTTACCTTTGCTTTGCTTAATTAATTAGGATGGGAGAACAACTATACTATTAATTATGCATGAATGAGATTATGGTTAGTATGAACTGGTTAATATGACATGGTAATGGTTGATCTAAGCAAGCATGGTATGTGGATGGGTTGGATGTTATGATGGTTTCGCTTGCTTTAGATCTAAGGGCCGGTTCGTGGAGCGACCATCCAGGATTTACAATGCCACCACGTGGCGAAGTATGGGTGCGACGTAGCTGATTAATTAGTGTATTGCTAGTACTGTGTCGACGATTTGGCGCACCGGGGAAGGGGGGTCGGATTGGGATTGGATATGGTTGGCGGGACTCCCTAGGATCTGAATGGCACAAGAGAGGGCCCTTGATTGAAGATGTTCTCAGTTGGAGACATCACCACCGGTGAGACCTCAGTGGGTCCGTACGTGCTAGTAGTCCCTTTGTAAAAGCTATTTTGTGATCTCTTGGCCACACACCGACCGAAATGGGAGACGGCATAACAGAGGTTCCAGTCACTGAAAGGTGATGAAATCACAAACACGTGGGTAAAGTGGTACAACCCTTGCACAGTGTCTAAAAACTATCATGATAGCCATACTCCCGGTTATGAGCAACCTGGACCCTCACATGATTAGGGGAAAACTTGGGAATTGGGATGGTTTGGTACTGGTTATGGTTGATAATATGGTTATGGCAGGTTATGGATTGAATTATAATATTGGGTATGGTTAATGGTAATGGTGAAATCTGGCATAATGGTGATGAATATGGAATATGGACTGGTATTATGTTATTACTTATGGTTTATGATGGATTTACTTCACATACATATAATATATTGCTTTTCAAATGTTTTAATGTTGTTTTCAGCACTTAGCCTTTATTATTTCGTCATTTGAATCAGCTACATGTCATACTTTCAACACTTGCTAAGTACGACATGTACTCACCCTTGCAATTCCCCCACCAACAGTTGCAGGTCAGGATTGGGAGTATAACGATGATAATGCGGAGTTCTAAGTTTGGTCTACCGTCAGCTTTGCCTGTGGTGTTGCTTGGAGCTGCGCTATCCCTCATGCTTATTTGCTTAGTTGCATAGTTGCTTAATGAGATTATTTCCGTTACATTAGTTCAAACTTGTCATAAATGTTCATTAGAACTTCTTTTGGAGGATATTCTAAATTGTCTAATAAAAGTAATTAACTAATCTTGTTCTGTGGTAATTTTCAATATATCCTTTGTGAATGCACTTGTGTATGTGTGTTGAACGTCTTGGGCACACATATGCGTTCACTTGGTTCATTTTTCGGAATCGGGTGTCACAAAGAGGCACATTGTTAGCAGAGGGAGCCGAAAACTCACGAAGGGTCTTCTGGGCCATTGGTGTGTTGGTGATTGGTGCAGTTGTGCTGGCTTTCTTTGCCGCTCGAAGCTTCTGAGGGTTATGACATGAGGTCGATCTCTCAGAAGGGATTCGGGATATTCAACAATGTTTTCTGGCAAGAGGAAACCAAACATACACTACCCCGTTTCACATAAAATGTGAAAACAACGAGGGGTCATCATATGAAAACCTACCAAGGTCCTATTTGATTCACTCAATCATGTAATACTTCAGTGCCTTCCCCGGCAACAGCGCCAGAAATGCTTGTTGATATTTCCTAAGGAAAACTAACAAGTCATCTACAACAACGGCACCAGAAATGCTTGTTGATATTTCCTACGCACTACTAACAATTCAACCCTAGCATGGGTGCCAGAAATGTTCGTTGGTAGGTTTTAATTCTTAATTGAACATCTGCAAGTACACGGAAACTATCGATGTTGCATTTTCCCTTTAAAGTGTATTCCCAAAGGGTGTAATTTATATTTTCCCAAAGGAAGGTTATGTGGAAGTAAGACAATCATCAAGTGGAAAAGTTAGGTTGGCCTAGGTAGGGTTGTAGCAAGGATGGGTTTAATGATAAGTTGAGGTAGTGTCACACACACAAGAGCATTCTATCATAAGGGGAAAAATAAGGTAATAGAGAGATTAGGCTCAGAGTTAGGTAGAGACTCCAACAATGCTTCTAATGTACATAAACATAGCCTAAGTTAGTTACTAATGATTATGTTAATAATGAATTCTCATGTTGAGTGGATTAACACATCGGGCACGAGCTTACCCCTAGCAACACTAGGCAACTCCCTCCAAGGGTCTGTGGCATAGCCGAACGTGGAGGATTACAAAGGGCGGGTAGGGCTGTCACCACCTACTGCCTACCTCTTCAATCTATGGGTCTACGAGACATTCAACGCTACTCTCTATCCTAGCACCATGATAGCATATTAAGTAATTACCTTAAGAGCCTAGGCACAAGCCATCATAAGACAATGAACTAAATCATCATTGAACCAATGTTATTTCATAGCATAAGTGATTCATGTTAGTAATCATATCATAGCTAATTAGACTATAGTGGAGGTTTATATTGTTTATGATAATGTAATGAGAATGGTATAGCACAATCATAAATACTATTCCTACCACATACATGGAATCCACAATCAAACTAGAAATGCTTCATCCAAGTATATGAACAATTGTATAATAAAGATATCATCTTTATTATGAATAATGTCACAAATACAAATTGGAATATGGGAGACATACCTTTCCAAATTGGGAAGAGACTCCTTCGACTCCTCTCCTACTTGGACTATGGACTAGAGACTCTCCTCTCTACAGCCTATACTCCTCTAAACCTATGGAGAGTAGTGAATACAAAGGATGAATACTCAAGTGGTGTGTGTTGAAGCGAGGGGTCCTATTTATAACTTGGAGAAGGGTCGGTTCTGGCCACCAAAAGCGCGCGAATCAGTCACCCATGACGACTTCAAGCCAGGAGAAGCCACCACCAGGAGTTTCACCGAGAAAGGCGCCAGAAACTAGTCGGCCGATTAGGGGGGTCGGCCGACCTGCTCCTAGCCCCTTTTGCATTGTGCTTTCTCCAAGTGACTGACAGGTTGGTCCCATTGACTGGTATTAGTGCTACACCATTGGATGGCCTCAGATACTTCTGTTTGTGGGCCATTTGATGCATGTGTCCGAAGTAGTCGAGTGAGGATTAGCTATGTGCCCATTAAGAACTATTACTAGTATAAGTTATAAAGGTGATGAACTAACTTTTTATATTGTTTCTGTAACGACGCTCCGTCTTCAAGATAAGAGGTAAGGTACGCCACCGAGAGCGGATCAATCTCGGTAAGCTCAGCATACAAGGAGTGGTATGTGAAATTTTCGTGGCTTGGCACGAAAAGTTAATATGAGTCTCTGAAACTTTCCATGTTTCTGAGAACATATGACACGCGGTACCCCAGCGTGACACAAAATTAGTGAGAGCCCCCGTCGGGTGGTGTATAACCCGATAGTATGCATCTCTAGAACCATTCATGTTCTATGGGATCATGCGAAACACGTATGCCCGAGCGTGTATAAGCCGGTTCGTACGGGAGTCTTTGCTGTACAGACGTATTTACAGCCATGTACCTCGAGACATGACCTCACTCGAGGGCGACTTACACCAGAGTCGTATGCATTTACTTTCATATATATTGTTGTGACTGCCTGTCGTGTTTCCCCGTGCCGCCCTTGAGGTGTGAAGGTGTGAGAGGGGATTGTTTTTCTTCTGCAGGTACACTAACTCCGGTAGCGACCTGTGTAGCAAACGTTTGCGAGTGATCGATATTAGGACCACCTATAGACGTATCCGGATATACCGGGTTAGACTTTTCTTTTGGTAAGGCACGTAGTACCGTCAGTATCACAATTGATACTTTGACCATCCCCCATGAAAGACATGGCTTCATATTCATATTAAGTCCAAGTATCAGTTGCTGATATCTTATGGACAAGGTAAAATGTTTCTCTTCAAGAGCAGGTGAACCAGAGTTCTTTGTTCCTGGCGAGAGTTTAGCTCGACTTCGTTGGGTTGAGACTTTGGTTAAGCATGAAGATTCATAGTGATATGCTATGGATAAGAAGGTCGTCAAGTCTCTTTTAAGATTCCATTTAGTTCCAAAGAAAATTATTAGTTGTGAATTAAGTTCTAGCCATCGGACTTGAGTTTTGAGCTAAGTTTCAAAATTTGAGTTTATTTCCAAATTCTTGTGTTTCGAAGCCGGTGAGTTCTGTTTTCGAACAGAATTGACCTGACTTTGAAATTCCATATCTCTTCAACCTGGAGGGCTTTGGAGGCAAGTGAATATTTTTTTGTAAATCTTTTGAAGTCTTCTATAAGCTTCCTATTGATCTCCAAGCCAAAAGTCCTTTGTATGGTGATGAAAATGCACCATAACCACGGCAGCTGCTGTTCTGAAACTGTACAAGATAGTATCTGAACTTTTGTCATATTTCCTTGAAGAAAGCTCTTCTGTTCCATTATGATACATTTCTGGAAAGGGGAAGAGCTATTCTACAACTTTTTATTCAGTGATACCTCATGTTCAGTTTAAAACTAATTAAAAACAGAGTTGAAGATAGTACATGTATATAGGTGCTATCTGAAACAGCCAGAAAAATTTTGAACTTTGAACAGCCATAACTGTTAAACTAGAAATACAACCTAGGCATATTTATACATGCCTGGAATGCTTAAAGAATCCTCTACCAACTTCCTATTCAACACGAAGGCTAAAACTCGCAATAACCAAGTCTAAATTGAAGTATCGTTTAAGGTGTCGAAACAGTTCAGAATATGGACCGTTACCTATTCAGTTACTGTTTCGATTATAATTCCTAGTAGACTTATCGAATGGCTTCGTATTTTACATTTCTGGGATCCTGAGAATGTATGAGAAAAGTTTGCTATGTATTACTTTTGCAAATATTGATGTTTGTATATCTGAAAATTGTGGACAAAATCAGCCTTAAACAAAGGAGATGCTGTCCAAATTTTCAGAAAAACTGTCAACTTGCAAATGCCGTATCTTCTCAACCAGAAATGCTACGATGGCAAGTAAATACTCTTTAGAAATATTTGGAAGTCCTCTACATGTTTTCTGTTCAACCCCAGACCAGAATCCTTTTCTAAATGGGTGAAATTTGGATAATCGCAGAAACTGTCCAGGCATACCCAAACTGGACAGCAATCTGTACATCTCTGAATTTAATCCATAACTCGCAGATCTTTGATCCAATGGTGTTGCACGAGTAACCGTTGGAAAATTTAGAGAGTCAGCTACAATTTTAACAATTGGCTCCAGACCTGAATCGGTCATCTACCTATTCCCAAACCAAGTTTGAATACAGAGTGGTCAATCTGAACTGAATTCAATTCTGAATACTGAAATTTTACCCAACTTCAAAATTTCATATCTTTTGAACCAGAACAGGTATGAAGACAAGTAAGTACATTATGGAAATCTTATTACATTGGCTACAACGTTGTCAATAAGACTATTTCCATATTTCCATCAGAACAGTGTGAAAACTTAATATCAAATGTGCTACTTTTTAAGCAGGTTCTGCTGAAAGTGCAGAAAATTCTGCTGACTTTAAAATAGCATAACTTGCAGACCAGGGATGATCTAGAGGCAAACCAATACTTTTTGGAAAGGTCTTGATGTGTACTTTAACTTTGTTATGCACCTAGAGATCTGATTTTGCCATTTACTGGATCAAAATCGAGTTTGCGTCCAGGCTGGTCGTTTGTCATCATAGCCTGGCCAGTTTGAACCTTTTGGTTTTTGTTAGGCATTCGGCTCTCGATTTCAATTCGAGGAGTGTCGTAACCAACCAAGAGTTAGGACTCAACTAATTACCAAGTTGAATAGAGTGTTTAACTCATTTAAAGCCTTTTTCCTTAGATAGGTATAATAGTGTCTAATTTATGTGACTTGCCACATCACATCTTGTGATGTTCAGTGCAGGTCGCAATTACTCGAGTTTCATCTCGTCTTTCCATGAGGATTGTTTGAAGTATGCTTCAACATCCTGGTTTAGAACTTTAAGGGGGAAGGTGAGCACTCAAGTAAATGTGATGTTCAACCATCAACCTTGGTTACAACGAGTCGTGTCAACAAGAAGACGATCAAGTAAGATTACATCTTCAAGAGGATCCAACCTCCACCACCAGATTGAGTTACTCAAAGAAGAAGTGTGACTTCAACTCCACTAAAGTGATCACTAAGGATATCAGTTCCTCTTGCCAGATCGAAGCGAAGGTTAAGTGAAGCATCACTAGAGACCTATAGTTAGTTGTTTTTCTCCTGATGAAGATACAATAAAGTTGAGTAGAACATGAACAAGCTTTCGAAAGGTCGAGGTAACGTGATGCATCAGAAGCATCATTACCAATGTAACACAAATGATGGAATGCATGATAATACTAAAATTTAGAGCAAGACTGTGTACCCCATTCAAACTATTCTAAGGTGTCTAATGACTACGATCATTTCACCATATTTATTTGACTTCTTACATTGTTGATTTTCTTTATATTGAGTGATACCTGGGCAACCAATCACTCAACCTCCCTTGCAACTAAACAAACACTTGAACTTCCATCCTTGACTTGTTTAGGTTCAAGTAACTTGATTGTTTCAACTATACCGTTCGTCATCGAGTGGTCATCAGTTCGATGACCAACCTTGTAAAATCCATGAAATCTCCTTCCCCGCGACGATACCGTTCGATTGTCAACCTCGTGAAACTCTTTGGGTCCATCTAAGATCTTGTGGTATTATATGGTAACCTTGCTACACTAATTACCTTGTAGTTACCATATGATTGAGTTCTTTGCTGTGTTGAAACATATGAGGATGATGAATCCTTAAATCCTCGTGTACCACCGCAAAGGGTGTTCATCTTCTATTTCTATTGTTTGAAGATGTTGATAAACCCAAAAACCTTGTAGTCGCCATATTTTCAGTATTCCTGCTGTTCGGCCCCCAAATGAGTGTTGAGTGCTGTGCTACTCTTATGATACAGCTAAGGGATCCTATGGTTGACTAAACATCAAACGAGGTTAATGATTGTTGTTTAACCTCATAAACCATCTTAACTCATGTCAAGGGAAAAAGACCTATGCAAAAACCAAGCAAGCAACCAAGAATCAATGCAAGGATAGTTTCAAACTATCAAGGTGACCTAGAGAAGCAAAGAACAAGTGCAAATTCTTCAAGTCAAGACTAGGACAGAACAAGATGTCACGCTAGTGTAAGAGTACAACAATAAAGGATCAATACCAGACGTGAGAGTTTTACGACATAATATTGACATGTCGAGCCTCCTGTCAAGGTTATCAACCTAAAGACTAGAATCACTTGAAACAAAAATTGGAAGATGCCTGAAGATAATCACTATTTCGTAGAACCCAAGTCTTTAAGGGCATTGTCATTTTCCTTAGTCAATGACCCTCTTTTACAGATCGTCCCCTCCTCGTTCCTGTGATTCTACTTGCTAGAATCTCGGGACGAGATTCCTTTAAAGGGGAAGGATTGTAAAAGCCCGCTTTTCGAAAGAACAAAAATGCAAAAATGCGAACTTAAAAATTTTGAAAGTGGACTTGGAAATCCAAACTCACATGAGCCATGTGAGTTAAACCATGTTCACTAAAAATAGGGACTTGTTAAAACTTTACATATAGAACATGTTTGCTAAGGTATTGGAACTTAAGGTGTAAAATCTTTAATTTCCAAGTATTCACATTTTCAATGAAAAAAATTAAAGGAGAAAAGAAAACACAATAGAGAGAAAGAAAAGGAATTATTCCAACCCTAAAATGGGACAACCAAAAATATTCAAATCTCATGCCGTAAATTTTTCCATGACCTTCTAATATTCCAAATAAACTCTCGGAAAAGTTTCAAAATTTTTGAAGCACGTTTTCCATTTATTGAACACGTACTGAGAGTTTAATCAACGTCGACCTCAAATTTAAACTTTGTGCTCAACCTTGTCCAAATCAACTCCAAATTTTTCCTGAGGACCCTTATGGTTCAAAAAGGGTAACTTCAAAGTTTCAGGATTTTTGAACCTAATCTACTATTTATTTCCTTGAGTCAAGTATCACCACTTGAATTCAAATTCAAATCTGAGTTCAAATTCAACTTGCTCAGTTTTGAAATCTGATTGCACCATAAAATTCTCCACATTTTATTTAGTCACTGGGCCAAATTTGACTATTTTTGAAGCATGCTTGCTAGCCCTATTTGAATTTTGGAAAGAGGAGTTAGGGAGGTGGGTCCCACAGGTGGTCCCCACCAGTCAGGTCGGCACCTCCTCCCCTGCCTCCACGCAGGCGCGTGCATGTGCCACCGCGATGGCCACCGCGACGTCGCACCGGTCCTTATCCCCAGCGTCGTGCCTCCTCCCGGTCCTACCCACGACACTCGGCCGCCTCCTCGCCTTCAGCTCGCGCCCCTCAGCGTCGTGCGCCGCTTGGCCTGGCCGCTCGCCCCTGCTGGCTCCGGCCACAGCGCACCTTTACCGCGCCGGCCACCTCCTCGTCGCCCGGGCCGCTCCCGACTGCCGCTCGCTCGACTCTGCGCGCCTCCTCCGCGTCTGGCCGCCACCTCGTCCCCCGGCCACCGGCTCCCGCCGCCAGCGCCCGCCTCCGGTGCTGTCCCCGAGCTGCGTGCCCCCGCTGGCCGCATCGCCCCGTGCCTTACCGCGCACCTCCTCGTCTCCTCCCTGGCGCCGCTTCGCCGCCGGGCCGAGCCGCCCCGAGCGCCGCACCTCCTCCACGCTGGCTCGCGCGCTGCCCCACCTCTGCTCCGGTGCCCGCGCCCCAGCGCCCTGCTCCACGGCCCGTCTGTCCGCGCGCATCGCCCCAACACCTCCCCGTCGTGTGCCGCTCGCCCTGGCCGCCGGACCGCGCATCTCCCCTGCGCCTGGCTGCCTCCAGCGCCTCACTCGCCGGTGGTTGCCCCGGCTCGCGCCTCTGCTCCTCCCTTCCTCCAGTGCTGCAGCGCCACGCCACGCCGATCGCGCGCGCCACGGATGCATGTCGTCCCGCACCTTGCCGAGCTGCACCATCAACGGCGACAGATGCCCACCACTGCTCGTGTCTCCCCAGCGCCAACACACGCCGCCTTGCTCCCTGTCCGTCCACGGCCGCGCTCGCGACGGCCGTCCACCCTCGACGCTGTCCAACACCTCAACCAGTGGTCGACACCCGGCATCGTCGCCCCGTTCCACGCCATGGCTGCACCCAACCAGCGAAGCGAGTGACCTGTGAGATGTGTGAGATGCAAGAACACGTTGATGACACAACGGCGACGACAATTGGTTCAAGGTTAGCTCTGATTTGTGCAAATATTAGTTGGTACAGAGCTGCAGCCTAGGTGTTCGATGAAATGTTCACGAGGAAAGAACCAACTTCGTTGATGTTCAGAGCTGGTCTTGATGCAGGGGTATGGTGATGTGGCAACTCGACAAGCCCAAGTGCCAAGATACCCTTTGAATGGTGATGAAGCGACGGAAATCAAATACACACCCAAGATGTTCGGCGAAATGCCTACAAGGTGAGCCTTGCCCTAAAATGTCTTGCTTGACGTCATCGAGGTCCGTTCGTGGTGATCTCTAATGGTACTCATGTGTCGTCAAGTCGTACGTCCATGTTACGCCTTGATATCATTCCTATAGGAGTCCCCAAGTCGACCTCCTTTGTCGTTTGTATCACGTTGGCTTGTCCGTGCGTGCTCGTGATGCTCCACCATGAGCCGCGTCGATGTCGTTGACCACATGACGTCGTCGTGACGTTCCGGGCCATCATCGTGCCCTGGCATCAAGATGAAGGATGCCTGTAATGTACATGATGCTGGAACACAACTACGACACAACAGTCGACGGTCGTTTAGCCCAATTAGGGTTTAGTCGAGGTGAGACTCGTCGAGTCCTGGGTGTAGTTAGGGTGCTCGATGAAATGCCTTAAAGGTCAAACCAGGTGTGTCGGTACTCACCGATGACCTGGAGTAGAGGATGCAAGAACGTTGCGACCAACAAGGAGAACTAGGCCAAGGGGAACCTTGGGTAAGAGTTCCTTGGTTGTGTCGAGGATGTTCCCTAACCGATCACAGGATTGGTTAACTTGGTGTACCACTTCTTCGACGGTAGGTTCGTCGAGTCTTTTGTCGACAACTAAGTCGAGTCCCTAACTCTCCGACTCATGAGGTGGTATTCGAGATTCTGCTCACCACTGTTGACGAGTCCGGGTCGATGTAAACGTCGAGGAGACGATCTTCTCGAGATGGCAAATCCTGCCTTCACGGCAAGGTCTCGCATCATGTTTAAGTCCTGAGAGCTTATCGAGCTCACCAGGACAGGCTTGCGGGAGACACTACATTAGTGTCATCGTGTAAGTACTTAAACGATGCTCGAGAGGCTAGCCGTAGAAACTACTTTACCTAAAGGTCATTTGAAAGTTGTCTCAGTACTCATGTCAGGTTAACAAGGCTCGTTATGACGTCTTAAGTCCAAAGAATGTTGACCTCACTTCACTCCCAAGTGTCGCTAGGGTTTCACCCTGGTTCATCCTTATCAGAACCCTGCGACCACACTTGTCACGTAATTAGGTTTACTCTTTAATGAGTTTGTGTAACTTCGTTGGTCGACTTCTAAATCACAACCTCTTGTTGCATAGTTCACTCATGCCTTAAGCTTTTAATGCTCCATCTTGATCGCTTAGTCTTCCTTACATCACACAGTCCAGTAATGCTTCTTCACCATTCTACCTTATCACTCTTTGAGCGGCATAGCCCCAAGTGTCGAGTGCTAAATCGCAATGTGTCATTACATTGCACCTTTCAGTGCTTATCTCGACACTACTATGTCACCTTGAGTCATCCTTTGTTTATCCACACAACAGAGGCATGTTTGTTCCTCTTAGACAATCTCGTCGTTCCTAAAGAGTACACAATCTTCATAACTCTATTGTTTCCTTATATTACTTACTTATATGCATATCACGTCGATAGGAAACGTGATGGTAGGTGATCGACGAGGAGCTTCACTTGGAGGAGAAGGCCAAGGTGTTCCCACTGAAGTTCCATGGCAGGTTCTCCGGAGGAAGACCAAGCCCTAACAATTGACATTTATTCGAGTCTCAAACTAAGGCAAGCCCCGGTTTGCATTTAAAAGCTTTACAGAGTTTTTACAGTCTTTATCACCTATCGTCATAAGTTTGATGTGTGCATTACATATAGGGTGATTGATGCTCCACTTGCATGGCCAAAAATCCCAGGGATTGGTTGGAACGAGTTACAGTTTGACCTGTAGTAACTGCTTTGCTAATGCATAGGAAATCCGGTAGAAGTCGAGTAGTTGGAATCTACTCGCGAGAGATGTAGGACATATCTCACAGGATTGGTTAGATAGAAAATGGCATAATATAATGAAATGGAGACCGGGCAGGGAAGGGATAGGAAGCGGCGAGAATGGAGTCTCGGTCGCATAGCCCTGCCTGTGTCGATTAAGGCCCGTCTGTATGCGGCCCCTTCGGACAAGCTTGACTTGTACCGGCAACATAATAGACATATGCAATCCAATAAACTGACGTAGCTTGGTCACTTGGGTGTCGAGGCATACCGTTCCATTTTATTGGTGTGGGTTGAGGGTAGCAAGGTGTAAATCCGCTGGTGGGCATGTCAGAGTACGCCCCACGCAGGGACCTCCTGCCCGTGACGGATCGACTGGTTCGGCATTTGAGTGTCTTGCGAAAGGTTTCCATATACGACTAGTACTGAAGTGTTATGTAGGTACTGCGCGAAGTACTCGCTGGCATTTCTGAAAGTGCGTATGTGTCGTGTTGTCCGGGTGTGTCTAGATTGCAATCACCGTCCCTCGCGGTAATAGAGTACCACTTGTTCACTGCACCGTGACGTAGTAAATACTAAAGAAGCCAGAAAAATCATATTGTATTGAATTATAATTGCTTTGAAACCTTGTATGATTTAGAGATAGTACAATTAAAAGTTTACAATTTCCCCATACTTCAGCTGTAATAGCATTATGTGCCCTGAGCATGTCATATCATCGGTAAAGCGTTTCTTGTTTGATTGTGGAGCCCATGATGTGCCATGCTCAGAGAATGTCATTTGCTACTTAAAACTTGATTATAAGGATCCACTTGTAGGCGAGTCATTTATGCTTCACCTTACCTATGTTTAGTGTCCCCTTGCATATGTCTAGTGAGAGGGTTAAGTCTTGCTGAGCCTTATGCTCACGTTTGCGCTTTAATGATTTTTGCAGGTATTAGTTTTATTTCTGCTGTTCAGGTTATACATGAGACTCGAGGTGTCGAGATAAAATCTCATGTGAACCACGCCGCTGCTGAATGTCTTCGTGTTGCTAGTGAGAATCGTCCTAGGGCATGGACGCCTTCTCTCCTGCTTAGTTAGGTGAGATTATGAGTATGTATTTTCCGCTACGTGTGTACTTCTATTGTACACTCTTTTGTAAACTCTTCTTATTATAAAATGAAAACTTTATATGTTTTGGTATCCTTTTTGTGTGTGCTGTTAGGTGCCGCATAGCACGGCACCACCCAATGAGATCCTCGGATGTGTGGACCCCGGTCTCCACACAGCTCAAGCATCATCTGCCTTTGATTCTTGATCCAATGGAAAGTAGACGAAGAGACCTTTTCCAGCAAGTACTTATTTACATTAAACGACCATGAAAGTTGAAAGTTATACCCATTTTAAGCTGGTACTTGCTGCATTTATGAGGACCCCTCGGGTGGAGCAGTCTTAATTGCATTAATCCCTCCATTCCTCCTAGCTGGATAAATTCTCAAGCACCTAATAATAACAAGGTCATCACAAGGCTTTAATAGTTCTCCATTTGAAGGATAATTAGTTTGAACAGCCAAGAATGAACTAACCTAATAATTAAGTTCATGTGCACGAGCGCGTGTCATCTGACCCTGATTAGCTGCAAGTGGTGAATGGGCTTCTGTTGTGGTTGTATCAATGGTAGCGATGTCCTCATCATCCTCCCCTTCTTGCAATTGAGTCATCCTCAACACAAACATGTCTTCCTCGTCCACATAAGGTTTCAAATGTACAGTATGAAAAGAGGAAGTAACCCCAAAATGTGCAGACTCAATTTCATATGCATTGTCATTAATTTTCTGAAGCACTTTGAAGGGTCCAGCAACTCTAGGTAGCAATTTAGATTTTCTCAAATCAAGAAATCTATCCTTTCTCAAATGCACCCAAACCAAATCACCAGGTTCAAAAGTAACATGTTTTCTACCCTTGCCACCGGCTTGCTGACACTTAGCGTTCATGCTTTCAATGTTTGCTTTAGTTTGCTCATGCATTTTAAGAATTAATTCAACACGGCGAGAAACATCAAAATTCAATTTCTCTGGTGGTGGCAGAACCAAAAGATCAATAGGAGCACAAGGGATAAAACCATATACAATCTGAAAAGGGCACAATTTAGTAGTAGAATGTAGCGAACGATTGTAAGAAAATTCAATATGAGGAGAACATTCTTCCCATAATTTGATGTTATATTCCAGAATATTCCTAAGCATGGTAGATATACTACGGTTCAATCCTTCGGTCTGTCCATCAGTTTGAGGGTGACAAGTGGTACAAAAGAGCAGTTTTGTCCCCAACTTAGCCCATAAGTTTTTCCAAAAATGACTAGAAAATTTGGCATCTCTATCTGAAACAATAGTGTTTGGACCCCATGCAAACAAACAACTTCTCGAAAGAACAAATCATCAATATGGGTAGCATCATCAGTTTTGTGCCATGGTATGAAATGTGCCATTTTAGAAAATTTGTCCACAACAACAAAAATACTATCCCTCCCCTTCATTGTTCTAGGCAATCCTAAAACAAAATCCATAGAACCATCCTCCCATGGAGCACTAGGAACAGGGAGAGGCATGTATAAACCATGTGGATTAAGACTGGACATTGCTTTTTGACAGCTGGTGCAACGAGCAACAAACCGCTCCACATCTCTTCACATCCTTGGCCAAAATAAATGGCTTGCTAGGATGTCTTTTGTCTTATTGACACCAAAGTGTCCCATCAACCCTCCACCATGTGCTTCCTGCAATAGTAAGATACGTACAGAACCAACTGGAATGCACAATTCGTTAGCTCGAAACACAAAACCATTAGTGAGAACAAACTTGTTCCATGTTTTTCCTTCCTTACACTGAAGCAGCACATCTTTGAAATCAGCATCAAAAGCATATTGTTCTTTAATTGTTTCCAAGCCAATAATCTTAAATCCACTTAGGACAACATATTATAACAGTGAGATAAGGCATCCACAATGACATTATATTTTCCTTTCTTGTATTTGATGACATAAGGAAAGGACTCAATGAATTCTACCCACTTGGCATGCCTACGGTTCAGAATAGTTTGGCTCTTAATGTGCTTCAAAGATTCATGATCAGAATGTATAACAAACTCTTTAGGCCATAAATAATGCTGAATTGTTTCCAAAGTTCGTACTAGTGCATATAATTCTTTACTAGGCCCATTCAGTTTCTCACTAAAATAAGCAACAGGTTTCCTCTCTTGCAACAATTGTAGAAGGGGTGTATGAGTTAACCTATTCTTCAAAGTTTCAAATGCAGCCTCTTGCGCCTTGCCCCATGTGAATGGAACACCCTTCTTTGTAAGCTCACGCAGTGGGCCTGCTATGGTGCTGAAGTCCTTCACAAAACGACGATAGAATCCATCAAGTCCGAGAAAGCTTCGTACTTGTGTGACCGTGGTAGGAGTCGGCCAACTGTGTATCACCTCCACCTTGGCTTGATCGACTTCAACTCCCTGTGGTGTCACGACATAGCCAAGAAAAGAAACTCTATCTATGCAAAAGGTGCACTTGTAAACATTACCAAATAAGCTTGCCTCACGTAAAGCATTGAAAACAACACGAAGATGATCAAGATGCTCTTCACGAGATGTGCTATAGATCAAGATGTCATTATAATATACCACCACAAATCTTCCAATGAAAGCACATAAAACCTCATTCATTAATCTCAGGAAAGTACTAGGTGCATTAGTGAGACCAAAAGGCATGACTAACCACTCATACAAACCGAATTTGGTTTCAAATGATGTTTTCCATTCATCACCTAGCTTCATGCGAATTTGGTGGTATCCACTATGCAAGTCAATTTTAGAGAAAATCATCGAGCCACTAAGTTCATCAAGCATATCATCTAACCTATGAATAGGATGCGATATCTAATAGCAATGTTATTAATTGCTCGACAATCTACACACATGTGCCATGATGCATCTTTCTTTTAGACCAAAAGAACAGGAACAGAGCAAGGACTAAGGGACTCTCACACATAACCATTGTCGAGTAATTCTTGTACTTGCCATAGAATCTCGTTAGTCTCCTCCGGGTTGGTCTTGTATGGTGCTCGGTTTAGCAAAGAAGCCCAGAGATGATGTCAATCTGATGCTCAATCCCTCTCAATTGTGGCAGCCCGGCTGGTACCTCTTGTGGAAACACATCAGCGCATTCCTGCAAAAGGTTAGTGACAGCAGGGGCCAAGGCACATGGTATGTCGTGAAGTGAGAATAAAGCTTATTTGCAAGCAAACACACAACAGATTGCAGCATTCTTTTTTAATTCAAACATATCAGATTTGAAATCAAGAAAACAAGCACTCTTCAATTTTATTTCATTCTTCTTCACATGAGCAGATTTGGAATTCTCAGTCTTAGGTTGTACCGATTCCTTCACAACATTTGAATTTTCATTTTGAGTAGATTTCTTATTTTTTTCTCTTTACAAGCTCTAGCAATATCATCCTTCAAAATAGCATCGGGAGACACAGGGTGCAAAACAAGCTTCTTCTCATTATGCATGAAAGAGTATTGAATTGATTTACGATGATGTAATGAATCTCTATCAAATTGCCAAGGTCGACCAAATAGCATAGAGCAAGCTTGCATAGGTACCACATCGCAATCAATGTAATCATGGTAGGAACCAATTGAAAATTCAACACGAACCAAACGTGTTACCTTAAGATTACCACTGTCGTTGAACGATTGGATGTAGTAGGAATGTGGATGTGGAAGTGTTGTCATCCCAAGCTTCTTTATCATGGCAGCAATTGCTAAATTATTGTAGCTTCCTCCATCAATAATAATGCAACACGATGGTTCCAAAACTACACACTCAGTTTGGAATAGATTGTGTTGCTGGTTCTGTTCAGATTTGATCATTTGGGCACTCGAGACACGCCTCACAACAAGACTCTCATAGTGGTCAGTATGATCAGCCCCTATGTGCTCTTCATCATCATTCTTCTTCCCTGCATCTTGTGCAGCAAGCATGGCATATGTTTCATCATCTAAGTCACTAGCGGATGAGTACTCACCATTTTCTCGTACAAACAGCACACGCTTGCTTGGGAAGTCCCTTCGTAGGTGCCCAAAACACTTGCACTGGATGCATTGAATGTCTTTTGTTCTCGCGGTGGAAGCGATGAAAGAAGTGTTGGCTGCAACTTGGGTGGATCCTTTTGTTGTCTCGATAGCACGCGAAGGTGCTGATTTTGATGTAGTCCTGGGAAACCGATTGGAAGCATCGTTCGGAGAATCATGCTTAAGACCAACAGCACTTGAGCGGGACTGCCATGAGGTAGTTCGACCTACAGAAATGTTAGTTCTTGTGCGTCGTCCCTAAACTTCTCTTTCAGCCATACAAGCAAGATGGAATAATTGAGTGACGTTAGTGTATTCCTTATAAGCCAATATGTTCTGAATTTCTCTTGTTAAACCCCACCCATAAACCTAGCCACTGCAGCCTCTTCATTTTCAACTAGGCCACATCGCATCATGCCTATTTAGGGTTCTTGATAGTATTCCTCAACAGATTTGTTTCCTTGCCTAAGTTGTTGTAATTTATGCAATAGGTCACGAGCATGATAGGATGGAACAAAACAATGATGCATGATTCGTTTCAAGGCATTCCAAGTTTGTGGTACGGTAGCTAGATTTTTAGTTTGATACTCATGCCACCAAACAGAAGCAAAGTTAGTGAATTCACTAGTAGCAGCTCTAGCCTTTTTATCGTTACAGAAATCATGGCATGCAAATTTTTGACCTATTGATAATTCCCAAGACAGATATGCATCTCGATCATAGTTCCCATCAAAGGGTGGTATGGCGAATTTAATGCTGCATAGGGAATCGTCATTGTCGTGTACCTCACGTCGTAGGGCTCGACCACCCATACCACGATGGTCGCGACTGTAAAAGCCCGTTTTTCGGAAGAACAAAAACACAAAAATGCGAACTTAAAAATTTTGAAAATAGACTTGGAAATCCAAACTCACATGAACCATATGAGTTAACCAATGTTCACTTATAATAGGGACTTGTTAAAATTTTACCTATAGAACATGGTTGATAATGTATTTGGAACTTAAGGTGTGAAATCCTTAATTTCCAAGTCTTCACATTTTCATTGAAAAATTAAAGGAGAAAAGAAAACAAAATAGAGGGAAAGAAAAAGGAATTATTCCAACCCTAAAATGGGACATCCAAAAATATTCAAATCTCATGCCGTAAATTTTTCTATGAACTTCTAATATTCCAAATAGACTCTCGGTAAAGTTTCAAAATTTTTGAAGCCCATTTCCCATTTATTGGACACGTACTGAGAGTTTAATCAACGTCGACTTCAAATTTAAACTTCGTGCTCAACCTTGTCCAAATCAACTCCAATTTTTTCCTGAGGTCCCTTATGGTTCAAAAAGGTTAACTTCAAAGTTTCAGGATTTTTGAACCTAATCTACTATTTATTTCCTTGAGTCAAGTATCACCACTTGAATTCAAATTCAAATCTGAGTTCAAATTCAACTTGCTCAGTTTTGAAATCTGATTGCACCATAAAATTCTCCACATTTTATTTAGTCACTGGGCCAAATTTGACTATTTTTGAAGCCTATTTGCTAGCTCCATTTGAATTTTGAAAAGAGAAGGGAGGAGAGAGTGGGACCCACATGTCATACTTATCCTCAGTACTAGGAAAGGGTGGGCCCCACTGGTAACCTACTCAATGGAGAGAGATGTTTTACACCTGGAATGAAGTGGATAAGGGGGAAATCGGAGTGGGCCCCACAGGTCAGTCTTACCCAGCTATAGAAAACCAAATTGGCTCCTTCTCCCGGTCCTTATCTTCTTCCTCCCACGCACGCGTCTGCTTCTTCGCCTGCCCACCCCCGCTGGCCCGCATCGCCTGCTCCTCCCGTCGACCGCCGGCTAGCTGCTCCCTGGCGCCGCTTCGCCGCCTGCGCCAGCCGCCTCCTCGCCTCCGGCCACCGGCTCCGCCGCCTCGGTTCTGCACTCCCGCGCGCCTCCTGCACCCCCGCGCGCGTCGCCCCTACGCCACGGCACCGGCGCCCCGCCGTCCAACCGTGGCGCCGCCGCCAGCACCGTGCCTCCTCCTTGCCCGACCGCAGCGCCTCCGCTCACCTCCCCCGCCGTCCCCTGCGTGCCGCTCAGCGCCGGCCGCCTCTGCTCCGGCCCCTGCGCCACGGCACCGTCTCCCGGCCGCTTGCAGCGTCGGCCCGCGCGCCCCAACACTTCCCCGCCGGTCCGCCCGCTCGCCTGACCACGCCGGCGCACCACCGCGCCGCGGCCCTGCGTCCTGGTCGCCGCTCGCCTGGTCGCCCCGACGCGCCCGTGCTGCTGCGCCCCACGCCGACCGCCTCCTCGTCGCCCTGGTGCTCAGCCCGCGTCCCAGCTCATCCCGAGCGCTGCAGCGCCAGCGCCACGCCACCACACGCGCTCGACCTGCTACTCGCCGGACTCTGCTCGCGTCGTGCCTGCGCCGGCGACGCTCGTTCGCCCTTGCTGTGTCCAGACCCAGCACCACACGCATAAACTCGGTCGTCGTGTCCCTGCTGGTCGCGCCCTTCCGGGCCGACCGCGAGCACCATGACGCCATGTCCGCGTTCTGCGCCGTGGCTATGTCCTGGAAGCAAAGCAAGTATTGAATGAGATGCACAGGATTCGGGAACACGTCGTTGACATAATGGTATCGACCATCAGTCCAAGGTTAGCTTTGATTTTGCAAGATTGATTGGATTAGTGGCTGCAGCTAAGGTGTTCGATGAAATGGTTACAAGGCGAAACTAAGTGTGTTGCCATTCGATGCTGGTCTATGGATGCAGGTCTATTCTAGGATGGCAATTGACAAGTACATGTGCCAAGATACCCTTTGAATGGTGATGACGTGATGGAACTCTAGTACACACCAAGATGTTCGGCGAAATGCCTACAAGGTGAGCCTTACCCTGAAATACCTTGCTTGATGTCACCGACGTCCGTTCGTCGTGATCGCTAAGGTTAATCATGTGTCGTCAAGTTGTACGCCCATGTTCCGCGTTGATATCATTCCTATAGAAGTCCCCAAGTCGACCTCCATTGTCGTTTGTATCACGTTGCCATGTCCGTGCATGCTCGTGATGCTCCACCATGAACCGCGTCGACGTCGTTGACCATATGACGTCGTCGTGACGCTCCGAGCCGTTATCGTGTCCTGGCATCGAGGTGAAGGATACATGTGATGTACGTGGTACTGGAACACGACCACGACACATCAGTCGATGGTCGTTTAGCCAAATTAGGGTTTGGTCAAGGCGAGACTCGTCGAGTCCTAGGTGTAGCCTAGATGCTAGATGGAATGCCTTCTAGGTCAAACCGAGTGTATTGGTGACCACCGATGACCTAGGGTAGAATAATGCGAGAACGTTGCGACCGACGAGGAGAACTAGTCCAAGTGGGACCTTTGATGATAATCCTTGGTTGTGTCGAGGATGTTCCGTAGCCGATCACAGGGTTGGTTAACTAGGTGTGCCATTTCATTGATGGCAGGTTCGTCGAGTCGCTTATCAACAACCGAGTCGACATCACTAGCCTTAAGACTCACAAGGTGGTGTTCGAGATTCCGCTCACCCCTTTGATGAGCCCGGGTTGTTGTGGACGCCACTAAGACGATCTTCTCGAGATGGCGAAGCATGACCGTCACGACAAGGTCTCGCATCATGTTCGAGTTCCAGGAGTTCACCGAGCTCATCTGGACAATCTTGCAAAGGACACTGCAATAGTGTCACGTAAGCACTTGAACGATGCTCGAGAAGCTTGCCGTAGAAACTACTTTATCTAAAAGTCATTTGAACATTGTCTCAATACTCATGTTAGGTTAACAAGGCTCGTTGATGTCTTAAGTCCAAAGAATGTTGACCTCACTTCACTCCCAAGTGTCGCTAGGGTTTCACCCTGGTTCATCCTTATCAGGACCCTGCGACCACACTTGTCCCGTAATTAGGTTTACTCCTTAATGAGTTTGTGTAACTTCATTGGTCGACTTCTAAGTCACAACCTCTTGTTGCACAGTTCACTCATGCCTTAAGCTTTCAATGCTCCATCTTGATCGCTTAGTCTTCCTTACATCACACAGTCCACTAATACTTCTTCACCATTCTACCTTATCACTCTTTGTGTGGCATAGCCCAAGTGTTGAGTGCTAAATTGCGATGTGTCATTACATTGCACCTTTCAGTGCTTATCTCGACACTACTATGCCACCTTGACTCTTAGGTCATCCTTACCCTACCAGTCCAACACTTCCACACCATTCAGCTGTATCGTCCTTGAGTGGCATAGCGTCGAGTGTTTAGTGCCAAGTTGCAATGTGTGCTTACATTGCACCTTTCAATTCACATCTCGATACTACTATGACCACTTGACTTCATCCTTTGTTCATTCACACAACAGAGGCATATCTGTCCTTCCTAGTCAAACTCCTCATTCTTAGAGTTTACACAACCCCGTGGAGTCTTTTCGTAAATTACTTAATTACATAATTACTTATATGCATATCATGTCGATAGGAAACGTGATGGTAGGTGATCGACGAGGAGCTTCGCTTGGAGGAGAAGGCCAAGGTGTTTCCACTGAGGTTCCATGGCAGGTCCTCCGGAGGAAAATCAAGCCCTAACAATTGACATTTGTTCAGTCGCAAACTAAGGCAAGCCCCGGTTTGCATTTAAGTCGTTTATAAACTTTTGCTTTATCACTATGATGAGTAGTATATGAATTGTGCATTACGTCTAGGGTGAATGATACTCCACTTGCATGACCAAAAATCCCAGGGGTTTATTTGGCACGAGTTACAGTTTGACCTGTAGTAACTGCTTTGCTAATGCATAGGAGATCCGGTAGAAGTCGAGTAGTTGGAATCTACTCGCGAGAGATGTATCTCACAGGATTGGTTGAATAGAAAATGGCTTAATATAATGAAATTGAGACCGGGCAGGGAATGGCTAGGAAGCGACGAGAAGTGAGTCTCGGCCGCATAGCTCTGCCTGTGTCGATTAAGGCCCGCGTCGTGTGCGGCCCCTTCGGACAAGCTTGAATTGTACCGGCAATATAATGGACTTATGGAATCCAATAAACTGATGTAACTTGATAACTGGGATGTTGAGACCCATTAACTCGCCATCGATAGGGGTGGGTTGAGGACAGTAAGGTGTAAATCGGTCGGCGGACACATGAGGTGTTCCGTGCGGAGACCTTCTGTTTGCGGAGGTGAGACGGGCTCAGCATTTGAGTTTCTTGTGAAAGGTGGCCATATACGCCTAGTACTGAAGTGTTATGTAGGTACAGGTGTGCTCGCTGACACTTCCGAACGACGTATGTGTCGTGTTGTCCGGGTGTGTCCTGATTGCAATCACTGTCCCTCGCACTAATAGAGTACCACTTGTTCACTGAGCGGTGACGTAGTAAATACTAAAGAAGTCAGAAATTCATATTGTATTGATTTTTAAGTATTTTGCAACCTTGTATGATTTAGAGATAGTATAATTCAAAGTTTACAGTTTCCCCATACTTTAGCTGTAATAGCACTATGTGCTTTGGGCATGTCATATCATCGGTAAAGCGTTTCTTGTTTGATTGTGGAGCCCATGATGTGCCGTGCTCAGAGAATGTCATTTGCTACTTAAAACTTGATTATAAGGATCCACTTGTAGGCGAGTCATTTATGCTATTCCTTACCTATGTTTAGTGTCCCCTTGCATCTGTCTAGTGAGACGGTTAAGTCTTGCTGAGCCTTATGCTCACGTTTGCGCTTTAACGATTTTTGCAGGTATTAGTGTTATTTCTGCTGTTCAGGTTGTACATGAGACTCGAGGTGTCGAGATAAATCTCATGTGAGCCACGCCGCTGCTGTATGTTCTTCGTGTTGCTAGTGAGAATCGTCCTGGGGCATGGACGTCTTCTCTCCTGCTTAGTTAGGTGAGATTATGAGTATGTATTTTCCGCTGCGTGTGTACTCCTATTGTACACTCTTTTGTAAACTCTTCTTATTATGAAATGAAAACTTTATATGTTTTGGTATCCTTTTTGTGTGTGCTGTTAGGTGCCGCATCGCACGGTACCACCCAATGAGATCCTCGGATGTGTGGACTCCGGTCCCCACAGCGACGTGGCTCCCGTCGATACCTGAAAGGTCCATCATCAAGCTCGGTATCCACTGAATACTCCCCCTCGTCATATCCTGCAGCGCTGCCAATAGAGTCATGGCTGTCATCAACACTTCTTTGCCTCTCTTCGCATCCAACCTGTTCTGTCCTCTCCAATCGCTCAATGATTGCTGCAAGAGAGGTGTTAATAGCCCCAGCAGTGCTTTCTAATGTGGTCAGCCTAGTGTTGGTGCAAATCTGTGTCGACTCTAATTGACCAATGCGTTCATTGATGACTTGAATATCCTCGTTGAGGCATCTGTGTGCTGCTTTACTTGGCGTTCAAAATGTTGAATGATAACCCTCGTATGTGGTGAATGTGGAGATGTCTCATTCACATCAGCTAACATGGTTAGTAAAGAAAGGAAATACAACAGCAAGCAGATTAATCCTAGCAGTTGCTAAGAGGTGGTAGGACACATTCACTTCCTCACTAGCAAGAAATCAAGCTGTTACATGTTCTTACCACGCGATGCAGGAGGCGCCAACAAACAGCAAGAACAATAAACGGTGGCTGCCAGCACAACCCTGTGGTGTTGTAGATGATTTTGTAGAGCTGTAGGTGGCTGCTAGAAATGAGTTGCACAAAGGAACATCTAGTACCACATGAGTCACAACAAGTTGAATAAATATTCCATGATGGTACTGTGCTGGTCCTAGTCTAAACCGTGATAGAGACGTGAGTCGTTACTCCACGTGATGTTAAATTTACTATAGTATAAAAGTTTGAACAGCACGAACAATTTATTTTAACAAAACTTTCAAAACAGCAAGTTGAACTCCGAAACTTGAAACAAATGTTGCACAAACTGTTTCTTTTTTTGTACTAAGAAACTTTTTTTCTAGCAATTTTAATTAGTGTGGCTTTTCATTCTTTGCACGTGCCTTTTTCTGCTGATCCGTGCGGCTTTTCTTTTGCACATGCCTTTTTCTCAACTTTGGGTAGGTAATGAAAATGGACTGAGAACAGAGTGGCACGAACTCAAAACTCTTGCGGAAAACATAGGACCAACAACTTGACACAAAAAGGAAACCATGAATTCAACAAGTCGAGAGCTAAGTAGCCAAGCAAAAGGCTCAATGTGTTTTTAGAATTTTTAGAGCGAAATTTTGTAGGCAAAAGTGGACTGTAGGTAAATGAAGAACAAGGAGAATGAAATCTCTCACGGAGCAACCCGAAATCTGATACTACTTGATGAACCCAACAGGTATGGGGGGTGCCCTATCTTTTGATGAGAGATGCTGGTGGTGAACGAATTTGGTGGAGGTCGACGTTTGCTGCCCAAGTACCACAACTAGAATAGGGTGGCGCCTTGAGCGATGGTTACACCGTCTCCTGATAACTACGATTTGGGTGAAGGCCGACGTTGTGATACCCAACTACAACAACTACAAGGGCGTTGTGCCTCAGCGATAGTTACATCGGCTCCTGTTGTTGCTGTTCTTGCCATGCCAAGAACATCCTTGAACCTGCAAGCAATCGAAGAACAAGATAACAAGCAAACACTCACGAGTGTGATAAGTTAGAGTTCTGATTCAAGTAATCAAAAGGTCTCATCGACACTTGCTTTACAAGGAAGTATCAATGGATAAAATTACAGAAAACAAAACCCAAGTTCTTCCTATGGCTGCTAGTTGCTTATATAGAGTCTTGTTTGGCTTTCTTTGCGCAGATCAAGCGTGAGCTGCCTTTGATTCTTGATTCAATAGAATGTAGACGAAGAGACCTTTACAGCAAGTACTTATTTGAATTAAACAACCTTGGGAGTTGAAAGCTATGTACCTTTTAAGCTGATACTTGCTACAGTTACGAGGACCCCTCGGGTGGAGCAGTCTTCATTGCATTAATCCATCAATTCCTCATAGCTGGATCAATTCCCAAGCACCTAATAATAACAAGGTTATCACAAGGCTTTAATAGTTCTCCATTTGAAGGATAATTAGTTTGAATATCCAAGAATGAATTCACCTGATAATTAAGTTCACATGCACGAGCGCGTGTCATTGGACCTTCATTAGCTGCAAGTGGTGAACGGGTTGTTGTCGTGGTTGTATCAATGGTAGCAATGTCCTCATCACATCCTCCATCCTTGTACTTTTCCAGAAGGGTGTTGAGGATAACAACACTGCAATCCTCAGTGAGCTGCACAACTTCTATGATGGGCAATGGTTGTTGTTCAATATATCCTTGAGATAACGAGCATAAGTGGGTTCTTGCATCGCATCTATCAAGGGCACATTGATGTGGATCTTCTAGATGACCTCAACAAAGCGATTGAATTGCTCATCCATAGTTGGCTTCTGATTTCTTTGAGAGAATGGCATGAAGGTAGTATCCTCAATTTCCCTCGCCATTCTCTCACTGAGTTTTTTTCCCTTCTTGAGAAAACCTCTTCTTTCTACTTCTTAACTATTGTCTCCTCTTGAGTAGGGTACGATAGGTCACGAGTGTTCTTTCCACCTCTCGTACCCACTGCACTCACATTCTCTAGGGAAGCCTCAGGTTGCCAGGGAATCTCCCCATTCTCCAATAGAGGGACAACAGCTGCTAGTTGAGCTAATTGGGTCTCGAACATCTTGTTGAAGGTCAAGTGGTTCTTGAAGGTAGAAGCTAAACCTTCAACCATGGCATTGATGCTTTGTAGGGTCTTGTCATTAGTCGACAAATTCTTGGATATAACATCATTGATCTTGAATTGGCTAATGGAAAGTTCTCTCAAGGGTGGTTGGGTTTCATTGCCATTGTTGTTGTTGTTGTAGCCCCCTTGAATGAAAGGGCGTGGTTGGCCCCACCATTTATATCCCAGACGATAGCCATTGTTGTAATTCTCATTGTTTGCTAAGTATAAGGCATCCTCACGAGTATCGGGGCAGTCACTCCCCATATGGCCCGTGTTGGCACAGACTTCATATGTCATGTGAGAGTATAAGGCTTGGACATTGCCAAATACGTCGTTGTTGGCAATCCAGCTTCTTCATTAGGAGGTCCAATTTGACAGCGATCATGTCCACCTATTTCAAGGTGTGCATGCCTCGCTGTCGGGACTAGAGACGCTCATTACTCGAACCTATATTGGAAACAATCTTCTCAATCAACTCTTTAGCTTTGGGCACCATAAGCGAGAAGAAAGCTCCTCCAGCAGCAGCCTAAGGAGTCAGCGTGTTGTAGAAGTTTTGAATGATGAGCCAATGATCCATCCCATGGTGGGAATAGGCCAGGATGTACTCATGCACACTTTCCCAAGCCTCGAGAATGGACTCCTTAGGCTCTCGCTGCAAGTTTGAAATTCTTCTACGTAGGGCATTGGTCTTACCCAATGGGAAGAACTGGGCGAGGGTTGTTGTAGAACACTTTTCCAAAGTGTTTATAGCACTTCGATTCGTGTAGAACCACTGCTTCGCTCTCCCAAAGAGGGAGAATGAAAACAGTAAAAGATGGATGGCATCAGGTGTGACATCCTTGATCTTGAAAGTGCTACAAACCTGAAAGAATTATTGCAGGTGAGCAATGGAATCCTCGTTGGCGTTCCCACAAAAGGGGTTAGCTTGCCCCATTGTGATTAGACTAGTCTTGATTTTGATGTTCAAATCTCCTGTGTTGACATTGGGCCCAATAGGCACGTTGTCAACAGAGGGAGCTGAGAACTCATGAAGGTTCTTCTGGACCATTGTCTTGCAGCGTGATGGTGCGAAGATAACGGATTTCCGAGCTGACAAAATCGCCTGAGGAGGAACAACACAAGGTCAAACTCTTCTCAGTATTGACTCAGGATCTTCTACGTAGTTTGCCAGCAAACGGAAACCGGTCATACACTACCCTATTTTCACATCAAAGAATGCAAAAACAAAGGAGGGTTATCATACTAAAAACCTACTAGAATCCTATCTACCACATGATCATGCAATTATTTTGTGCCCTCCCAGCAATGGCGCCCGAAATGCTTGTTGGTATTTCTTAATGTATACAGGTCATCCTAGCAGTAAGGCTAGTTCTGTAGAAGCACTAGGCTAACCTAAGCCAAAGAAAGATGAGTTCCGCAAGCGCATGGAAAGTACCGCTATAGCATTTCATCCGAGAGTATTCTATAATGTATTGTATTTGTTTATACCAAAGAAAGGCAAGGTAGAAGAGTGGCAAGGTCAATGATAGATGAGGGTGTTCTAGTGATTGGTAGGATGGATAAATGAAGTGACGGGATAGTGTGACACACACCTAAGCAAACTACTCTAATGGGTAAGAATGTCCTAATGGAGACTAAGTCAGGGATGTAGCTACTCCCACTGTGCTTTAAGTATTCATATACATAGCCAACTAATGTACGTATGGGTACGCTAATGATGAGTACTAGAGCTTACTGGTCCAAATATGGGCACCGGTTTACCCGTCACAACATCAAGATGATTCCAGCCATGAGCCTACGGCGTAGCCGAACGTGGGGGATTACGAAGGACGGACAGGGCTGTCACCACCTGCCGCCTACCCCTACAAACCGTGGGCCTAGGAGACATCCAAGGCTACTTAATTATCTAAGAATCATGCTTGCATAATAAGAAAAATACCTTAAGAGCTGTAGTACAAGTACCTTCCTAAGGCAATGACTAACCTAAACATCATTAAAACCAATGTTGGGCCCAAGCACTAAATTACTCATATTAGCATAATCATATTAATGCCTAATTAGACTATAGTGGTGGTATATGATTTTTATGATAACATGATATGAGATTTATGATTAGATTAGAACAACATCTACACCTAACAGATACATGGACTCCACAAACAAACAAGGAATGCTTTATCCAAGTATGTGAATAGGTAAAGACTAATGATATTTATATAAAAGCATAATGCCACAAATAAAAGAAGAGACACATGAGTCATACCTTTCCCAATTCGGACTCGGGACTAGAGGCTCCTCTCTACAGCCTAACCTCCACTACAGACTAAAAAAGCACTAGTTAATGCAAGAGAGAATGCTTGAGTGGTTTGTGGGAGAAGTGAGGTACCCGCGCCCCTATTTATACACGGAGTAGAGGCGTTTCCCACCACAATTAGTGTGTGTCAATCTTCACCACCTTTAGGGAGCCATGAGGAGCCAACACGTGGAAGCTGATCAGCTTTGGTGCCAGCGCCAAGTCGGCCAAGCTAGGGGGTCGCTCGATCTGCTGCTGCCCCCCCCCCCCCCCCCCCCCCCCCCCCGTTGTGCTTCCTCTGGGTGGCTGACACTATGTAAGAATGGCTCATCCAAGACGAGCCTCAACAAAGAAGGGAGACGAACAAACTGTGTGTCTCCGTCGTTGCTTCTCGCATTACGTTGTCATCAGAGATGTGCGGCCAACGCGTCGCTGATCATCCTAAGTCTGAGACACACTCAACGGAAGCGCGTCTCCTTTCTTTGTGTCATAACAAATGTTCTTTATGGGGTTATTGCATACATGCGTGGTGCACATCACCCATCAGCATACATGCGAGACAAACACAAACAAAGCCCGTCACAAATTTATTGGCTGATCCGAGACGTGCTTTATTGTAGCCCGTCGAAGATTTTTTTACTGATCTGAGACGTTATTTATTGAAGCCTGTCTCTTTTATTTAGGTAATCTGAGACGTTCTCTGTTACAGCTCATCGCGGATTGTGTACAGGCACGGTCTCCTATTAGGTGCCTCTCACTCCTGATTATCCTGATTGCCGGCTGCATCCTAGAGCTAGCCAGGATTTGGCAGCCTCATTGCCAGTGTCAACATCATACACATACATAAACATATGTATAGCCAAAAATATAAAACCTTAAATTATTTATCAATCAAATATTAACAAAGTGTTCATCCTGATTATAATGTGACTAATTGCACACATCATAACTGTCATCATTAATCCATTATACTCTGATGAAAAATCTCCTGATCAATAACTTCATTAATGATGAGCCTTCATAGCCTCTAATGCTCTGACTGAGACATCCTCAAATTCAATAAAATCACTGAAATCATATAAAACATTATTGAATTGAAGTCACATTCGCTTAACAAGTCACATAAGCTGGCGGATATCTGAATGCTTGGGAACAAATCGGTATATAATTGTAATAAACACAGTAACTAATCGTGAATTGAGAACCGAGCTAACTTGTAGCACAGGCAGTTGGTGAGCATCTGCATGGCATCAGCAGAGAAATTGTTCTCATGGTAAAGGACATGGTACAGAGCTGGTGTGCTTGTCCCGTGAAAAAACAAACAATTTATATTCCACTGATGCTTTTATAGCCTGATATGAAAACTCCTGAGAAAAACAGCAATTATCGCATAGGTACCTTGATTCTAGCATGGCTGCAGAGGTAGAAATCAAACTCAGTGGGATGGCAAATGCTAGTGTCAACTACAGTTCCTGCAGTTTCAAGGGTTTGCGAATCAGAATTCATTATACATTGATAGTTCAAACAAATACATTACTTCTGCATTGGACATAAACAAGGAATATGAATATATACCGTAATGAAAATTCTCCCTTTGGATCAATGACTTCATTAACGATGAGCCTTTATTGGGCATCCTCAAATTCAATAAGGTCACTGGAATGCATGATCTGAGGGCATGGTCGAAGCGGCGGCGTGCTCCGGGGATAGGGGACGAGGCGGCGGTGTGCTTCGGGACGAGCTGGTGGAAGCGCCGGAGTGGCGGTTCCTCAACTCTCTGATGACAACAGGCCAACGTGCTCTGGGGACAGGGAGAACATTTGCACTTATGTGAAGTCAGCGGCGTGCTCATACCGATTACCGAAGTCAGGGTCATGGCGGTGGCGTGCTCTAGTGACAGGGGACAAGGCGGTGTGCTTCAGCATGCTCAACTCTCTAATGACGGAGGTCAGGGTCAACGGTGAGGTCGGGGTCAACGGCGGCAATGCGACAATGAGGAGGAGCGAGTTGAGGAAGAGGGATGGCGGCGGCGTGCCCAGGAGCTGTGGTTTTCTTGGTCGAGAGAGCGCTCGAGAGTTAAATTTTTTTGCCAAGTATTGGGAGAGAGCGAACAGGAGATTAAAATAGCAAAACTTGGAGACGAGCCTCTATAACACTCGTCTCTTATTTCAGCGTCTCCCTTTTGTCGAGAGAGCGCGAGAAAGTTTTGCGCGAAAATTTTCGCTGGAGAGTGCGCGAGTGCTAAAATTAGGTCAATAATCGGAGACAGACATATATAACGCGCGTCTCGCATTATTTTGTGGCCGAATGGACTTGCCATATGTCAAAGATGCGCCGCGGTGTAATTGAGCCAGGAACACATCTTTGGCATCTGGGCATGTCCAACTAGAAACTGTGCGCAGTGCCTTATACGATCGTTTCCATGCACTCAGCTTTCCGTGGTAGGACAAAAGATCTTCGGCATGAATCGGAGACGAGCCCGGGTAACGCATGTCTTGCATTATTTTGTGGCCGAACAGGCACGCAACATGCAAAAGATGTTGTTCGCGGGGTGCGATGCCATCTTTTGCATACTGGCATGTCCAACTAGCAACTGTGTGAAATGCCTTATACGATCGTTGCAACTCGCACGGATTTTTGAGGTGGGACAAAATCTTCGGCCCGAATCGTAGATGCGCGCATCATAAGGCATGTCTCGCATTATGTTTTGGCCGTACGGGCAAGCCGCATGCAACAGCTGTTGTCCCGCGAACAACTGCTGAAGCATGCGGACTTGTCCAACTGGAAACTGTGCGCAATGACTTATATGATAGTTGCAACGCGCTCAGATTTTCTAGGTGGGACAAAAGATCTTCAGAAAGAATCAGAGACGCGCTAAGGTATGGCGCATCTTGCATTATTTTTTACCGAACGGGCACCCGGTATGCGAAAAGATGCGCCACGGTGTGCTGAAGCCAGAAACAACATCTTTTGGCATCAAGGCATGTCCCATTGGCATTTGTGCACGATTCCTTATATGATCGTCGCAACGCGCACAACTATTCGAGGTGGGACAAAAGATCTTCGGCACGAATCGGAGACGTGCCTGAGTAAGGCGTGTCTCCCTTTTGCCAGATCTCAGAAATTGGAGACGCGCCTTTTTAAAGTGCGTCTCTCATGCACTCGTCTCCCTATTGGCACTCGCACAACATTGTGAGCATCCATTGCAGCTCGCACATTATCATGAGCGTCCGTTGCAAGGATAAACAGATGCAACGATATTGCAATTCAGGGATATAATTGGAATTCAGGGATAAATAGATGCAATGACATTGGAATTCAAAGATAATTTGCAACTCAATGAATTTCATAGTTCATACACATTTTGTGCCCTCAAAACTAATTTTGAATCTGAACTTATTCCTAAACCTCTCATTGATCAATCTTAACTGTACCGTCCAGCTTGCTCCAAACACGTCTCTCATATTCCCCTAGATCCTGAAAATATTGACATTCTTTAAATTAACAAATGTCAAATGAGGAATGAATAACCTATGTTGGTCACTAACACAAAGTGTCTAACCTTGATAAGTAGATTATAACAATCATTTTCAACATCGGGCGCATTTGGCTGATGAAGCAAATGCTGAACTTCAAGTAGTATAGTTTTGATTATAAAACCAGTCCACCACTCCTACGGAATATCAATTTAAGCAATATAAGAAACCAATTCAAATAAATTTGGCAACAATTATTTTCAACATGAGCAAAATAAGTCTATCTTACAATCTCTGTATCAAGAATCCCAATGTAGAGTTCTCCTGAGCGATGGACATTTGGGTGGAAGAAACCACGTGGAAAGGCACATCTTGGAGGCACCAACGGATAGTCCTCCGAGAAGGAGATTGTTAGGGGGTTGTATCCACCTTCCTAGTCAGTCTACAAAGGAAATTCATTATAAGAGGACAATGGTTAAACTCATATGATTGTGCTTGTTCTTCATGATCTACCCCTTCTTTATCGGGGACCATGCATTGCCAATTAAATCATCTGATTCGGGCTTCGTATAGAAACCCTACTCAGAGAAATTAAAAATACCAAAAAACAAACAGTTAAGTTCATCAGTCCATTGCAGAGCTACATATATACAACCATGCGACCGGTGCCATATGTACATACATGGAGATAGTTCTTGCGCCACGCCAAGCACTCCTCCTTCAGTCGGCTACGCACAAAGCCAATATCTAACCCAGCCATGAACAGTGACAACTACGAGGACGACGATGATGATGACCAGGGCGATGGCAAACATAAGTGGTGGTCACACAGGAGTTGGTCGATTAGTAAAGGAGCGTTGGTCTTAGTAAAGGAGCACCGGAGGCGAAGAGACGAGCGAGATAAACGCGAGACGTGCAGGAGACTAAAGCGAGACATGCTATATGAAAATGTGTCTTCCATTGTTGAAATAGAGACGCACGACACGAGGACCACGGAGAAATTAATTTCGGCGGCGATGGTGCAGAGACGCGTGCGACCGGCGTGCATGACCTTTCGTTTCCCCAAGGCGGTATTAATGCATCCCATCGTTCCATCAATGCGTGGGAGACCAACTACTCCATCGTCGACTCCGCGCAGACCTTATTTAAGACGCACCATCACCTGTCAGTTTTCCACAAGTGCGTCACTCATTTGAATCCGTTTTTTCTTATTCGTCTTCTCAGCGCCAATGAACCTCCACCAACATGGCCGACCTTCCGCCGCCAAGCCTGCCGAGGGAGCCACGGTGCAAGAAACTGTGCTACAGCTCTCCCGAGAGGTTCAACACCGATGATCACCTCCTTTTGGCACAAGAGGCATACAACAATATGTCTCGTGCTATGAGTTCCTTGGGTCTGGGTACCCTTCCGCAGTTTACTGGAATGGGTACCATCAACCACTACCTCTCCGCCCTCACAGGGTGGCCGATCGTCTCGACATTTGTTCGAGATGATGGCCCAGGTGCTCGACACCAAGGGCCTCAGAAACCTCTGTCTCGGGGTTGCACCGCCAGCGCAGCCGGCGCAGCCGGCCCTGGTTCCTGTTGCACCGGCACCGTAGTCGCCGCAGGAGGAGGAGGAGGAGGAGGAGGATTTAGTTTTTTTTTGTTTTTTTAGTTCCTTTTATTTTTTCTTGTGTTTTGTAAAATATTGTGTTAATGAATGAAATCTATCTTTGTTCATCTATGTGACTGAATATTATCTTGTGTGTTCAACAACTGTGTGAGTGAATATATTACAAAACGTAGGCCACTGTGTGAATGGATGAATCTGTGGTGTGTTCATCGTGTTCCTCATGAATCATAAGGAAGGATTTGTTTATTTTTTGAACAAGTTATTGATTTTTTTATCAAGTGATTGTGCTCTAAGTTCAGTGATTTGTGATATCAACAGTGAACCAAAGAAAATGGAGAGAATCACAAAGCAAAAGGAGATGTGGGTAATAGGAGACACGCTTTACGTAAGAGCGCGTCTCCCTTATTAATCTGTGTGATGAATATTTTGTGTGTTCAACTATGAATGAATGAATTAATCGTTCAGTGACGAGTTCATGTCTGTCTGTAAGCGAAGACAAAAGAGACGTGCTTTCTGTAAAGTACGTCTCATTTATTTCGCTAATAGGAGACGTGCTTTGTTAGAAGCACGTCTCGCATTTGTCGGAGAGAAAGCGTTTCTCGGATACCTACTTAACTAAGACATGCTGTGTTGTAAAGCACCTCCTTGAACGTTCAACCGAGCAATGTCAGGTCCTCACTGAAGCGGGCTCATCTCGCTTAACCTTATCAGAGACGTTCACCTTTAAACATGTCGCCTATCTTTGTCTCCTAGATTGGTTTCTTACGTAGTGTGTTCCATCCCGTGTGAATTGTCGTTGGATTCCCTTGGATACGCCTGCAAATGGGTCCATGGATCCATGTGATGCCACATGTCGTCGAGTGATTGGCTGAGGTTGCACTTTTCAGCATTGCTCTCCTCATTCTCCATCATTTCTCCATAAAAACTCCTGCATGCACTATTTTTCCAAGTACAAGTGGAATTATGTTAAATCTAACTATGACGTGTGTGAAAAATATTTCTTCCCTCACATAATTGAGTTATATTGGTGATCGAAGTTGGGATATAATGATCGTATACAGAAGCCTGTTGACGGCTATTATTTACCAATTTCAACCGTCAATATAACTCGATTATATGAAGGAATTGTCATTTCTTGCACACATCACCTTTCTATCTAACCTATTTCCACTTGTCAATGGAGAAATAGTGCATGCAAAGAATTATTGCACGAAATGAGGTAAAAGAGGGGGAGCATTCCGATAAAATATCATCCCAGCTAATCAAGAGCCGACATGTGGCACCACATGGATCAAATAGCCCACAAACAGAAGTATCTGAGGCCATCCAATGGTGTAGCACCCATATAAAGGGATGGTACCCACCTGGCAGAGACCTGGAGAAATGACACGAGAAATGGTGCAGAGACCAGGTCGGCCGACCTGCCTTGTTTGACTTGGTCCTGGCGCCAAACTTGGTCAGTTTCCACGTGTTGGCTCCTCCCGGCTTGAAGAAGTCAGTGGTGGCTGATTCGTGCACTTTTGGTGGCGGGAACCGACCCTTCTCTAAGCTATAAATAGGACCCCCTCACTTCAACACACACCACTTGAGTATTCATCCATTGTATACACTATTGTCCATAGGTTTAGAGGAGTTTAAGCTGTAGAGAGGAGAGTCTCTAATCCATAGTCCAAGTAGGAGAGGAGTAGAAGGAGTCTCTTCCCAATTCCTAATTCGGCAAGGTATGGCTCTCATATTCCTATTTGTATTTGTGACTTTGCTCTTAATAAAGATGTTATCTTTAGTCTTCTATTGTTCATATACTCGGATGAAGCGTTTCTTGTTTGATCGTGGATTCCATATATGTGGTAGGAGTAGTATTTATGATTATGCTATACCATTCTCTTTATTTCATCATAAACACTACAAACCCCTACTATAGTATAATTAGCTATGTTATGATTATGTTAATGTGAATCCCTTATGCTATGTAGTAACATTGGTTCAACGATGATTTAGTTCATTGCCTTAGGATGGATTGTGCCTTAGCTCTTAAGGTAATTACTTAATATGCTAGCATGGTACTACGATAGACAAGTAGTGTTGAATGTCTCATATACCCAGGGATTGAAGAGGTAGGCAGTAGGTGGTGACAGCCCTATATGTCATTTGTAATCCTCCACGTTCGGCAATGCCACATGCTCTTGGCGGAGTCATCCTGGTGCTGCTAATGGTAAACCCGTGGCCGATGTATTAATCATTTTAGCATGAGAATTCATAATTGATATGATCATCAGTAACTAACTCAGGTTATGTATATGTATATTAGAAGCACAGGAGTATATACCTAACTCTTAGCCTGATCCCTCTTTACCTCATTTACGCCCTTAGGATAGAATGCTCTTGTGCGTGTCACAGTACCTCCAATTATCCTTTATCCATCCATGCTAGAACCCTACCTAGAACAACCTAGCCTCTCCATTTGATGATTCCTTTGCTTCCACCTATCCTTCTTTGGGAGAATATAAATGACACCCTTTGGGAATACTCTAAAAGGGGAAATGCTAAATCGATAGATTCCGTGTGCTTGTGGATTTATATATGTGATTTATAAACTATCAAAAAGCATTTCTGGCACCATTGCTAGGAATGATTTTTTAGTAGTGCGTAGGAAATATCAACAAGCATTTCTGGCACCGTTGCCGGTGATGATTTGTTAGTAGTGTGTAGGAAATATCAACAAAGCTCGACATGAAGGACCAAAAACTGACGCCAAGTGACCAAACCACCCCTCGAGATGCGATGCTATGAGTGGTCCGAGCCACACACACCGCGTCACTTAAGGGACACTGACCAATGGAAACGCTCGATGCGCAGGGACTGGGAAACAAGCAAAACAAGGACTACAAGATCATGCAGCCCCCCAGGCACAGCGCGATGAGTGGGTCGAAGCACTCGTCTCGTATCACACGGGTGCTATTAGCCGAGGACGTCCATGTACATACTTGTAAACTGGAAGAAACCATCTCGACATGTCATTCATAAGCTTCTCATATGTAATGAGAGGTTTAGTTATACGCAAAAACTCACCCACTCTCCCGACCACCCACTTCATAACATACTGCGCAAAAATTTGCGCCCTTTTCATATCATCTTCACCAATTCCTACCAAGCCCTCGCCATCCCGAGCGCGAGGGCAAGCCCGCCTGAATTTAGGTGCGAAAGGGCACCAAGCATGTGGCCCGCTCATGTCCAGCACTTCCATGAAGACCGGAGATTTGGGGGCCTCCACCTTGCGACGATCGCCATTGTGAAGGCAGGCAGTCACCAAGGCCAACAAAGACCTATAAATGACCATAGCGGAACCGACCTTCCAACCTGAGGTTAGCCAACTAACCATCTAAATCATCTGGAGGACTCGGGTAGGACCTGTGCCCTATGGACCATAGGAGTGCTTCTGCGACATCTGCAACCATGTGCTACGCACCAAGTTAAGGGAGGTAAGCACCCAAACTATGCTCGGGCACGAGTGAGTCCCGGGTTTGAAGGTCGGCCCTTTGGGGTTCTGAGACTACCAGGGACAAACCAAAGCAAAGGATGGACGACTGCGGGACGACCTGTCATAGGGGCTTTATCTTGTGTAGCGCTTACCCTCGATGTCCCCCACATTCCATATTTGGGTCCCAGCTTGGTTTTCCCATGGTAGCCCCTCGAAGGGTCGGCATCGAGTCACCCATGCACCCAAAAGGCTCGGGATTCATGCGGGCGTCTTAAGCAAGGTCTAACGAAATGCGAGCATCGGACCCTGATCATATGGTCTGTCGAAGTTGGATGTATGGTTTCGTCCCCCCCCCCCCCCCCCCCTACGAACTGTGGAGATCGAGCTTACTCGGATTTACCCGGTAGGCAGCTCAACGAGCTCGGGAGTTCGACCATTGAGGTAAACATAGAAGTTCAACTCCTCCGAGCCATCATGAGCTCATGGAAGGGGCGCTAATACTCATTACAAGAGAAGCCAAATCGCTAGTGGGGCAGCGGTGACTTCCGCCGAGGCTCCGGCGAAGGCTTCGGCGGAGAATACAGTGAATACCTGAAGCTCTTTGACCTCCAAGCATTCGAGTTTTGATGCAAAAGCCGAGGGGAGGCATCGTAGTTCGCGGGACATGAGCACCGACCCCTCTATCCTCAGCTCAGGCGGAGTGTGGGTTGATGCGCCAGGCTCTCGGCACGGTCAGAAGATCGTAGCAAAATTGCATCATGACAAGCGGTATTCGAAGGGAAAAACACGCTCAAATCGCCCCAACTATCACTGACAGACCACGGCTGGGCTCTCACCTCAGGATGTGATGCGACACCCGATCCCAATATGAATGAGCTAAGTGCCCTTAACCCTTTCACTAAAAGAAGAAAAAACTCCAACTCCTATCGAGGATGAGGACTTTCACCTCGAGTCTGGGCCCGTACAGGTTCCTTGACCTCAATCCCGAAAGCAGACTCGCGGGCTGTCATCTAATCAGACCTAATTGAAAGCACGAGATCCTTTGGTTCTCCCCCCCATTTAAAGTATTCCATGTCCTATGACCAAAGGATTCCGAGCGACGAAAACTCAAAGGCTTGGGTTCAGGCAGTACCAAATGGACAAAGAATGGATAAAGGGAAAAACATCCTTAAATCATTGATAAGATTCCATATTACACAATGAATCAGATCTTTACATGATGAAATACATGTTAAATTTCCAAAAAGTTTTCCCTATACAAGTACTATACTCCGCGACTTCAACACCTCTGATCTCCATCGGCTCTCAAGGTCAGCACCTTCAACGGCTTTGTGATCTTCCCCGACATATCGCTTCTTTCTCGGTGACAAAGTCGGGCTTCCTGGGTGTTGTTTCTTCCAAAATCTAGGGAATGTAGGAAGCTTGAGTGGTTGATGTCTCCTTCTCTATTAGGGCCGTGGTGCTCCTAAGGAAGAAAGGTCACTTGTCTCCCAAAGATAAATTGTGGCCCCTCTCCGTCACACTTCGAGAAAGGTCGAGATGCGGAAGCCCGTCGAGGACGGTCGGGATGCCAAGGCGCCCAACTTATTTCCCGATCCTGCTTCGTGTTGTGAGGGATGCATTAATAAAGGCTGTATGCAGATTGAGCCGACCCTCCTTCGTAGTGTCCAGTCGGTCCTCCCGCTATCAAGCACCCGAGAGGCTCCAGCTTGCATCTAACGTCTAGGTAACTCCTCCCCTCTATCCACACCCCCCGACCGGGACCTCCTGGTCGAGATGATGGCTTTAGACGACCAGGAACGGTGTCCCACTCACAATATTCTCACTGTTGGTGAGGCTACTCGGCTACAAGGGGAAAGGATGGAGAAAGGGGGAGGACTTTCCCCGCCATCGATGGAGGAGAAAGGTGGAAGTGGTGAAGAAAAGAAGCCTCTAGATGGTGGCACACCAAATTGCCTTGTAATCGATGCTGCAAATAAAGGAGCGCGATGATCGAAGATTTCTTCCGCGTGCCTTTCCACCTCATCAAAGACCGCACCATAATGAAAGCCAACAAAGACCATGGACGCCTATGATCCGCTTCGCCTCCTTCCACTCTAGGGTGTGCACTCGCCTAGAGGGACGCGACCCAAAAAGAGATGATCGCATGACTAGGGATCAAAGGCAAACAACCTCAACCCTGCAACCTCAGCCTGTCGGGCCGGAATAAGAAGGTGAGGACCCTGACTCACGTGCGGGGTGTTGACGGCTGTTATACACCAATTTCACCCGTCAATATAACTCAAATATGTGAAGGAATTGTCATTTCTTGAAAACATCACCTTTCTATTTAACCTATTTCCACTTGTCCTTGGAGAAAGTAGTGCATGCAGGGATTCTAAGCAGAAATGAAGTAAAACAAGGAGATGGATCCTATAAGATATCATTCCAGCAAATCAAGCGACGACACGTGGAACTTTTTGAAAATAGGCTCTTTTCGAGCGTGCTATTCCCAATGAAGCTCTGATACCATGTCTGTGAGGTCCGGGGTCCACACATCCGAGGATCTCATTGGGTGGTGTCGTGCGATGCGGCACCTAACAGCACACACAAAAAGGATACCAAAACATATAAAGTTTTCATTTTATAATAAGAAGAGTTTACAAAAGAGTGTACAATAGAAGTACACACGCAGCGGAAAATACATACTCATAATCTCACCTAACAAGCATGAGAGAAGGCGTCCATGCCCTAGGACGATTCTCACTAGCAACACGAAGAACATTCAGCAGCGGCGTGGTTCACATGAGATTTTATCTCAACACCTCGAGTCTCATGTATAACCTGAACAGCAGAAATAAAACTAATACCTGCAAAAATCGTTAAAGCGCAAACGTGAGCATAAGGCTCAGCAAGACTTAACCGTCTCACTAGACATATGCAAGGGGACACTAAACATAGGTAAGGTGAAGCATAAATGACTCGCCTACAAGTGGATCCTTATAATCAAGTTTTAAGTAGCAAATGACATTCTCCGAGCACGGCACATCACGAGCTCCACAATCAAACAAGAAACGCTTTACCGATGATATGACATGCTCAGGGCACATAATGCTATTACAGCTAAAGTATGGGAAAATTGTAAACTTTTAATTGTACTATCTATAAATCATACAAGGTTGCAAAGCAATTATAATTCAATACAATATGATTTTTCTAGCTTCTTTAGTATTTACTACATCACGGCGTAGTGAACAAGTGGTACTCTATTACCGCGAGGGACGGTGATTGCAATCAGGACACACCCGGACAACACGACACATACGCACTTTCGGAAATGCCAGCGAGTACTTCGCGCAGTAGCTACGTAACACTTCAGTACTAGTCGTATATGGCAACCTTTCGCAAGACACTCAAATGCCGAATCGGTCGATCCGTCACGGGCAGGAGGTCCCTGCGTGGGGCGTACTCTGACGTGCCCACCAGCGGATTTGCACCTTGCTACCCTCAACCCACACCTATAAAACGGAACGGGATGCCTCGACACCCAAGTGACCAAGCTACGTCAGTTTATTGGATTCCATATGTCCATTATGTTGTCAGTACAAGTCAAGCTTGTCCGAAGGGGCCGCATACAGACGGGCCTTAATCGACACAGGCAGGGCTATGCGACCGAGACTCCATTCTCGCCGCTTCTTATCCCTTCCCTGCCCGGTCTCCATTTCATTATATTATGCCATTTTCTATCTAACCAATCCTGTGAGATATGTCCTACATCTCTCGCGAGTAGATTCTAAATACTTGACTTCTACCGGATTTCCTATGCATTAGCAAAGCAGTTACTACAGGTCAAACTGTAACTTGTTCCAACCAATCCCTGGGATTTTTGGCCATGCAAGTGGAGAATCAATCACCCTATACGTAATGCACACATCAAACTTATGACGTAAGGTGATAAAGACTGTAAAAACTTTGTAAAGCTTTTAAATGCAAACCGGGGCTTGCCTTAGTTTGTGACTCGAATAAATGTCAATTGTTAGGGCTTGGTCTTCCTCCGGAGAACCTGCCATGGAACTTCAGTGGGAACACCTTGGCCCTCTCCTCCAAGTGAAGCTCCTCGTCGATCACCTACCATCACGTTTCCTATCGAGATGATATGCATATAAGTAAGTAATATAAGGAAACACTAGAGTTAAGAAGATTGTGTACTCTTTAGGAACGACGAGATTGTCTAAGAGGAACAGACATGCCTCTGTTGTGTGGATAAAAAAAGTATGACTCAAGGTGACATAGTAGTGTCGAGATAAGCACTGAAAGGTGCAATGTAATGACACATCGCAATTTAGCACTCGACACTTGGGGCTATGCCGCTCAAATAGTGATAAGGTAGAATGGTGAAGAAGCATTACTGGACTGTGTGATGTAAGGAAGACTAAGCGATCAAGAAGGAGCATTGAAAGCTTAAGGCGTGAGTGAACTGTGCAACAAGAGGTTGTGATTTAGAAGTCGACCAACGAAGTTACACAAACTCATTAAAGAGTAAACCTAATTACGTGACAAGTGTGGTCGCAGGGTTCTGATAAGGATGAACCAGGGTGAAACCCTAGCGACACTTGGGAGTGAAGTGAGGTCAACATTCTTTGGACTTAATACGTCATAACGAGCCTTGTTAACCTGACGTGAGTACCGAGACAACGTTCAAATGACCTTTAGGTAAAGTAGTTTCTACGGCTAGCTTCTCGAGCATCGTTCAAGTACTTACACGACGACACTAATGTAGTGTTTCCCGCAAGCCTGTCCCGGTGAGCTCGATAAGCTCTCAGGACTTAAACATGATGCGAGACCTTGCCGTGAAGGCAGGATTTGCCATCTCGAGAAGATTGTCTCCTCGACGTTTACATCGACCCGGACTCGTCAACAGTGGTGAGCAGAATCTCGAACACCACCTCATGAGTCGGAGAGTTAGGGACTCGACTTAGTTGTCGACAAAAGACTCGACGAACCTACCGTCGAAGAAGTGGTACACCAAGTTAACCAATCCTGTGATCGGTTAGGGAACATCCTCGACACAACCAAGGAACTATTACCCAAGGTTCCCCTTGGTCTAGTTCTCCTTGTTGGTCGCAACGTTCTTGCATCCTCTACTCCAGGTCATCGGTGAGCACCGACACACCTGGTTTGACCTAGAAGGCATTTCATCGAGCACCCCACCCAGGACTCGACGAGTCTCGCCTCGACTAAACCCTAATTTGGCTAAACAACTGTCGACTGTTGTGTCGTGGTTGTCTTCGAGCATCATGTACGTTACAGGCATCCTTCATCTCGATGCCAAGGCACGATGATGGCTCGGAACGTCACAACGACGTCATGTGGTCAACGACGTCGACACGACTCATGGTGGAGAATCACGAGCACGCACGGACAAGCCAACTTGATACAAACGACAAAGGAGGTCGACTTGGAGACTCCTATACGAATGATATCAAGGCAGAACATGGACGTACGACTTGACGACACATGAGTACCATTAGGGATCACCATGAACGGACCTCGATGACGTCAAGCAAGACATTTTAGGGCAAGGCTCACCTTGTGGGCATTTCGCCGAACATCTTGGGTGTGTATTTGATTTCTGTCGCTTCATCACCATTCAAAGGGTATCTTGGCACTTGGGCTTGTCGAGTTGCCACATCACCATACCCCTGCATCAAGACCAGCTCTGAACATCAACGAAGTTGGTTCTTTCCTCGTGAACATTTCATCGAACACCTAGGCTGCAACTGTGTCCCAACTAATCTTTGCACAAATCAGAGCTAACCTTGAACCAATTGTCGTCGTCGTTGTGTCATCAACGTGTTCTTGCATCTCACACATCTCACAGGTCACTCGCTTCACTGGTTGGGTGCAGCCATGGCGCGGAACGGGGCGACGATGCCGGGTGTCGACCATCGGTTGAGGTGTTGGACAGCGTCGAGGGTGGATGGCCGTCGCGGGCGCGGTCGTGGACGGACAGGGAGCAAGGCAGCGTGTGTTGGCGCTGAGGAGACACGAGCAGTGGTGGGCATTCGTCACCGTTGATGGTGCAGCGCGACAAGGTGCGGGACGACGTGCATCCGTGGCGCGCGCGACCGGTGTGGCGTGGCGCTGCAGCACTGGAGGAAGGGAGGAGTAGAGGCGCGAGCCGGGGCAATCGCCGGTGAGTGAGGCGCTGGAGGCAGCCGAGCGCAGGGGAGACACGCGGTCCGGCAGCCAGGGCGATCGGCACACGGCTCTAAGGTGTTCGGGCGACGCGCGCGGACAGACGGGCCGTGGAGCAGGGTGCTGGGGCGCGGGCGCCGGAGCAGAGGCGGGGCAGCGCGCGAGTCGGCGTGGAGGAGGTGCGATGCTCGGGGCGGCTCAGCCCAACGGCGAAGTGGTGCCTGGGAGGAGATGAGGAGGCGCGCGTCAAGGCGCGGGGTGATGCGGCCAGTGGGGGCGCGCGGCTCGGGGACAACACTGGAGGCGGGCGCTGGCGGCGGGAGCCGGTGGCCGGGGGACGAGGCGGCGGCCAGACGCGGAGGAGGCACGCGGAGTCGGGCGAGCGGCAGTCGGGAGCAGCCCGGGCAACGAGGAGGTGGCCGGCGCGGTAAAGGTGTGCTGTGGACGGAGCCAGCAGGGGCGAGCGGCCAGGCCGAGCGGCGCACGGCGCTGAGGGGCGCGAGCTGGAGGCGAGGAGGCGGCCGAGTGTTGTGGGTAGGACCGGGAGGAGGCACAGCGCCGGGGATAAGGACCGGTGCGACATCGCGGTGGCCATCGCGGTGGCACATGCACGCTCCTGCATGGAGGAAGGGGTGGAGGTGCCGACCTGACTGGTGGGGACCACCTGTGGCACCCACCTCCCTAACTCCTCTTTCCAAAGTTCAAATAGGGCTAGCAAGTATGCTTCAAAAATAGTCAAATTTGGCCCAGTGACTAAATAAAATGTGGAGAATTTTATGGTGCAATCAGATTTCAAAACTGAGCAAGTTGAATTTGAACTCAGATTTGAATTTGAATTCAAGTGGTGATACTTGACTCAAGGAAATAAATAGTAGATTAGGTTCAAAAATCCTGAAACTTTGAAGTTACCCTTTTTGAACCATAAGGGTCCTCAGGAAAAATTTGGAGTTGATTTGGACAAGGTTGAGCACAAAGTTTAAATTTGAGGTCGACGTTGATTAAACTCTCAGTACGTGTTCAATAAATGGAAAACGTACTTCAAAAATTTTGAAACTTTTCCGATAGTCTATTTGGAATATTAGAAGGTCATGAAAAAATTTACGGCATGAGATTTGAATATTTTTGGATGTCCCATTTTAGGGTTGGAATGATTCCTTTTTCTTTCTCTCAATTTTGTTTTCTTTTCTCCTTTAATTTTTTTCATTGAAAATGTGAATACTTGGAAATTAAAGATTTTACACCTTAAGTTCCGATACCTTAGCAAACATGTTCTATATGTAAAGTTTTAACAAGTCCCTATTTTTTAGTGAACATGGTTTAACTCATACGGCTCATGTGAGTTTGGATTTCCAAGTCCACTTTCAAAATTTTTAAGTTCGCATTTTTGCGTTTTTGTTCTTTCGAAAAGCGGGCTTTTACAAGCTGCCCAAGAAAAGGCCGAACAAGACTTGTGACTCCATCCTGAGTTCTAGCCTTCCTCCTCTATATAAGCAACTAGCAGCCATAGGAAGAACTTGGGTTTTATTTTGTATAAGTCTAGCCATTGCTACTTCCCTGTAACACAAGTGTCGACGAGACCTTCCGATTACTTGAATCAAAACCCCAACTTATCACATCCGTGAGTGTTTGCTTGTTATCTTGTCTTGCTTGTTCTTCGATTGCTTGCAGGTTCAAGGCTGTTCTTGGCACGACAAGAACAGCAACAACAGGAGCCGGTGTAACTATCACTAAGGCGCAACACCTTTGTGGTTGTTGTAGTCGGGTAGTACAACATCGGCCTCCATCCAAATTGTAGTTATCAGGAGACGGTGTAAATGTCACTCAAGGCGCCACACAATTCTAGTTGTGGTACTCCTGCAGCCAACATCGACCTCCACCAAATTCATTCACCACCAACATGTCTCATCGAAAGATAGGGCATCCCTTGTACCCATCGGGTTCATTAGGATGCCCTACAATATCCTGCTCCATTGGCACACAACACTTTGACAAGGCACTTTGTGACCTTGGTGCAGGTGTTAGTGTCATGCCAAAGATTGTCAACGACAAGCTGAACTTCGCCACGATGTATCTAACATCAATGTAGGTCCAGCTGGACGATTCATCGGTCCTCTACCCTGCGGGTATCGCTGAAGATGTCCGGGTTAAAATCCATAACTGCTTCATACCCGTGGACTTCGTGGTGCTCGACATGGAGGTCAAAAAGGAAACACTGCTCATTCTTTGGCGTCCTATCCTTAGCACCGTGGATGCTCGCATAGATGTGGGGGCCAGAGAAATCCGCTTCCGTATCAATGGCATGGAGGAGAAGTTTGACTTTCGGCGAAGGAAGGAGCAATGCTCATCATCAAAATCAAGTATGGCCTGATTGTTAAATGCATCAAAGATGTCGAAGTTACACCATCTCAAGTCGACACCCTCTTGCATTCACGAGGAAAGTGATTTATAAGGAGACTCCATCTTTTCACCCAGCCGACATCTCAAGAAGATGGAGAAGTCAGGGCCGTCCAAACGGCCCAACTCTGCTAAGCTACCAAGAAAGGTATGGCGGATAAAGCAAGGCAAGCCAACTGTGCCCACTTCTCCGCGGCCGGAGGCTGAAAATTGAGCTTCAAGATGACGGAAGAAATACATCTCATCGGATTTTGGATGGGACCTCGCCAATAGGTTAATTTCGTAATTATCTCAATTTTTTTCCATCATCATTTGAACTTTTCGCTTGGACTTTTGCATTTTCCATAGCATGTTGATTTCTCTTTAGAGGGTTGGGAATTTAGCAGTCCCAACTTAGATTTATTTTTCATTTTCTAGAGAATCAGAAATAAAAATATTGGATCTTGGGAAGTTTTATTTGAAAACAAATTTTTGGAGCAATTTTGTGATCGATTCACCCAACAGCTAGAAATGTAGCCGTTGGAGCCACATGACAAAAGAGGGACCAAAGGGGGCTCACCTACAGGTCAGCCGAGCCCCCTGGTCGGCTGACTTGGAGAGAGTTCCGTTTTGGCTCTCTCTCTCCTCTAACGGCTATATTCTTGCCTCTTGTGACCATTGGGGGTGCTACACTATTTATACATGCCTGGGTGAGTGTGTTTCTTCGCACTTCATCTCATTTTCACCTCCTCAACTCACTCTCACATTTTCTCAAAAATATTTGTGCTCTTTTTGCAACACTTCATCCAATTTCAAGCCAAAAAAAAAGATTTGCTTTTATCATTTGCACTTACATTTGCAAGTTGATCTCAAGTTGGCAAAACAATTCATAGGGGTTTCCATTTGGTTTTCACTAATGTAACCCGTTTCGAGTTTGTTTTGTTTGTTCTCATGTTGTGCAGCCATGAAGAGCATGAAGAAGTTGTTTGGGAAGAGGAAGAGACCTTCATCGCTCAAGCCATGGGAGGAACTCAAGCTCACACCTCTCCCCCAAGCCTACACAAAGACCACGGTGGAGAGGTGTGCAAGACGATGTCCCGATGGAGGAAGATGATGCTTCGCTACGTCTCCTTAACGACGACGACCTCGACTTGAGGCAAGACGTTGAACGACAGGTCTACAACCTCCTCCTAGATCGTGAGTTCGCCCACACGAAGGCCTACGATCCGGCGCTACTCTCTAAAATATGTATAATTCCAAATTCTTTACCGTTTGGCATGCATTAGGATGGGATAATTTTGCTCAAATAGATAAGGAAGGTTCACGCCTCTTCACTATTCAATTCATATGCTATAAAAGCCTACATTTGATAAGCACAAGATTAAAAAATGTGAACTTAAAAATTTTCAGTTAAATTGGAGATTCAAAATTCACATGAATCAAATTACTACTTGAATAATATTTGAAAATTAGAATTAGTTAATATTTTGAATATAGTTTAGAAAATTTCTAGTGTGTATGAGAACTTAAACAAATATTGGCGCCTTTGTGTTCATCTCAGCTATGAAAGTGAAAATAAGAAAAAGAAAACAAAATAGAAAGGAAGGAAAAGGAAGAACTCCAACCCCTAAATACGGGAGTCTCAAATTCAACTTGAATTGTTCCCTTCAAATACGTGAAATTCCACATTTTTTTTCACCCATGTCTTGTCCATGATTCAAATACTCAAATTGCCAAGTTTGTTAATTTATAAAACATTGCCTTGTATTTGAATCAAGCCAGGGGAGAACATTAAAATCTGAATTCAAACAAAATTTCCATTTTGAACTTTGTCAATTGCAAAATAAAGTTTCATATTTGAATTACTCACCTCTGATTTGTTCCCTCAACCAAATTTGGGAATTTTTCGTCCATGTTTGTGTTGCTTTTAAAATCAGCGGAGAATGAAAATTTTGTGAGCTGTTGGACCCCACCTGTCATCCTCTTCTCTCCTTCCTCTGTTTCTCTGTTGTTTCACAGTGCGCCACATCCCAGGCATGCAAACGCCACCCAACTGCCTGCTTGAATCCAATGCACATGAAGCAAACCCAACAAAGATCAAGGACGAGCCTATCGCCTGCTCTTTCATCGGTGTAGCACAGTAGTAACACCTCCCATTGTTCTCTGTTTTTCTTCTTCTCCGATGACCTTCTCCTCTGCGCCACCCAAAGGCCGACAGCAACAGTAGGTTTCACTTCTTCCATAACAGCAAAAACAGGCGCAACATCCATCTCTACCCCCTCCTCACTTAAGTTGATGGTTTCCTCACGTGTATCCTCTGTGTTTTGAAGTTGGCGACGATGATTTTCCTGCCGCTAGGAAGCTACCATCTGGCTCACCATCGCTAAGGCGCTGCAGTACTCTCCCCCCCCCCCTCATTTGTCAAAATGGTTCGCCTACCCCTTTAGATAATGCTCGTAAATTTTTGGCTCTTAACTTGGACCCTAGCCACCGTATTCCTTATATTCTCGATGAGTTAGTCATTCGGCCAAAGCTAGGTTTGCACTCGAGTTCATTTTCCACGTTTGAGGTTCGTTTGTACCTATGTGATATTGTCTTATATACCTCCTTGCACACCTCCTGGATGAAATACCAACAAAATTGTGAGACCTATGTGTGCTGAATACATTGGCTATGACAATAAAAGTTTTGAATACTGCCAAAACACTCTTTTTAACAAGGTCCGAGCTCCTGCAAGGTCCAACAATAGGTCCGGCTTCTTTTTGGGTAGCTCCTGCAAGGTCCGACTTATTTTGGCTAGGTCCGACATGTTTTTGCTAAGTCCAACTTGCTTTGTCTAGGTCTGACTTACTTTGGCTAGATATGACTTCTTTGTCTAGGTGCAACTTGCTTTGGCAAGGTCCGACTAAGCTTTAGTATGTTCCGGCGCTAAGTCCGACTAGTTTTGGTAAGCTCCGGTGCTAGGTCCTGCTAGCTTTGGTAAGCTCCAGCTCAAGATCCGGAGCTAGATTGCAATGGTTCTTCTTTTAGACATGGGACCAGCGTCATTGGAAAGGTTATCCTATCCCCTTTCCATGCATATGTAGAACATCCAAAACAGAGTTTGTATGCGTCCTGGGCGTCCGTTTTAGTGCGTACTACTCCTGGACTCCGAGTTGGACTTGATACAAGGCCCAATGGCCCAATACGGTGGCGCAGCACCATGACAGATTCTGTACTCAATTTTATTTCGACGACTCCTATCGACTCTGAAGGGATTTTTACATGGGACCAGAGTCATTAGAAAGGTTATCCTCTCCCCTTTCCATGCATATGTAGGAAGTCCAAAACGGAGTTCGTATGCATCCTGGGCATCTGTTTTAGTGCGTACTGCTACTGGACTCCGAGTTGGACACGATTTTGAGTTGGGGTCAGTTTCCATCTTCTTTGAACGTATCCTCTGGTCCTCCACACCCCTAAACCTTCCTCCAATTACTCCTTGAATCACTCCATGTATCCTAATCATAATTAAATTATTAGGTAGCAATCTATTCTCAAAAATATATAAGGAAACATATAAAAATGAGCTCACCTCTGAAATTAATTGTTGTGTGTGAATTCTATTGATTGCATCTTGTATGTTCAATGGAGTGTTGTGTAGATCCATTGGAGTGATGTCCTCATCATCCTCCCCTTCTTGAATTGGAGTCGTCCTTGACTCAAGTTCTTCTTCTCTCATATGTGGGTCCATATGTGCAACGCCATCAAATCTTCTTGTATTCATAAAAAAGGAGGCCAAGGTGGTGGACGACATAGTGCACCATCTCCATGTTCTTCATCAAATATGCATGCACATTCACTCGAGCCAGGATCCCAAACAAATAAACATCGTTCCATGCTTGTATGTGCAATGACAATGTGTTTGATCTCATCATTCTCCCCTTCTTTATGACAAGCCGTCCTCGGCTTGCTCATATGTCCAACAAAGAGGCTTGCATTGGAGGTAGAATGAGCGTTGTCCATATTGAACAACTGCAACGAACAATGCTCCTCTACTATTGTTGCGGCACAAAATGAGATTTCTCATTTGAGCATATGTAAACTTTACGCACCAAAAATTCACCACTATGTTCATATTTTCCTATTGCATGAAAATTATTTCTTGTCAACAAAGATAATTAAGTTTTCAAAAATATTCTTCTCTCTAGAGTGTCTAGATCACAAAGATTGTCAAATTCAATATAACCCAAAGTATTTAGAGAATACAACAATTTCAGCTCATCTCTTTCACATGTAATTGGAATGAAATGCTTAATTTCAGCAAAAGTGGGTGATAAAGTATCAAATTCATTTACTTGTTCTAGCATAGGTACAATATAATTATCAGCATAAAATGCATTTTGTCATAAGGATCAGTAGGAAAATCAACTAGTGGTAAATGAGTTTTCAGAAAAGGCTCCTCAAATTGTTGCTCTCCAATAGAATGATTGAGGGAAACATTTGAAACATTCAAAAACTTCTCAACATTGATAAGTGTAGTGCGAGGTACATTACCTTGATTCTCATATTCAGCAGTAACTGTGGGTGAATTAGGAATTGAAAGATCTGAATTTTCACAAGAGATGTTGAACACCTCATTATCTTTTGAATTTTCTACATTTATTCGTTCATGTTCCTGCAAAAGGTTAGGCATAGGAGGAGGTACAACAAGAAAATTCTTCTCAAGTTCATTTATTTTATCTTTGCAATTAGATATATTGGCAAAAGTTTCTCGCATAAGAATTTTCATATCTTTCCATGGTCATGGTTTTTCTAAATCACTTAAGTTGTGCCACCAAGTTAATACACAATCTACTAATGCACTCGCAACCTTTCTAATCTTTCTCCTCTCACACATATGACATTGTCCAAAAATTTTATCCAACTGTATTTCCCAAGCAATATATTCATCATAACCAAGACCATCAAAAGAAGGAAGAGATGGGAGAATTTAATTACTTATTGTTGAAGGAGTTGTAAAGGTGGTCTGAATGTCATGTGAATCCTTGGTTTATGTTTGATTTTTAGTGAGCAACTCCATCGTCGTCTTCATCATGTCAATCATCTCAACATTCAAAGCATGATTCTTGCTTTTACCTGACATTGTTAGTAGCAAACAAAAGACAAAAAAATGTTATCCCTATCAACTACAAAGGATAATGGAAAAGTGGAAGTGGAATCACACACTCTCAAGCGTCTTACCACTCTCTTACAAGTGTTCTTACCAACACTGCAGGTGGAAAATGGTGGCCGGTATGAAGAAACCAATGAAGCGCGGGATGATTGCAAAGGTGTGTCGATTCTACTCAAGAGTAAAGTGTAGCTTGGATGGCACTTTATATGTAAGGATTAGAAACAATACAATAAGATAGTAAAGTTGAATAAGTGTCTAAAGTACTTGTCAAAGTTGCTGGCCTAAATGTGTTCCTAGTAGTTCAAGCTAGCAAGACATGAGACAAAACTAGATGACACAAAGAATGCAAGCACTTCTATTTTTTTGTTGTTTTTTTCTCCTTTTTTTTGTGCGGCTTTTGTATCTTGTTTTGCACTTGAATTTTTCTTTTGTCTTTCTTTTCTCAGAATGTGCTGCAAAAGAAGAACACGATAAAAACCAATCAAAGATATCTCTTGTGTCTTTCGCAGATTCTCTGCTCAATCTTCCAATGACAAATAGGCACACTTATAGGCTCTAAATAGAAAAACTTAAAACAGAAAGATTGTATATATATTTGTCTTCTTTAATTTAAATATTTGGAAGACCTATTTTGGACAAAAAAAATAGGAGATATTGTCCCCGAAATACAGATTATTCAGAAATTCTAGGTCGAGAATAGATTCAGATGTAATGCACTTTTGACCATGATAGCTCCATTTACTGGGTAACCTATGAATACGAAAGATGTATTGAACTTCTTAAGCTTTCTAGAAAGTACAAGAACTCCAAAATCCGGGTTAGTATGAGTGAGATATTACGAAAATACCAAACTAGATAGAGATGAATCCAATCTGGACGTGATGACATGATTCAGAAAGATGAATTGACACCATGTAAAACTCAAACTAATACCAAACACACTTTCTAAACCAGCAATATGACTCAACAACAGACACAAACTCAACAAAACCAAACTGAAAACAAAAGTTGCAAAAGCTCAATGGTGGTTTGGACAAAGTAATGAACATATCTACTAAACTGCAAGTTTTTTGTGACTTTTTTGTGGACTCTAGGTATGAAAACCAAAACTAATGTAATGGATACATGAATTACCTAACGAGCAACCTAGGAATCTGATACCAATTGATATGAAAAGATGAGTCCCGATCTTCCGGTAGGTAATAGATAAGTCGATTGATGGAGATCTCGGCGTTGATGATCCGAGGCTCTCGAGTAGAACACAAAAAACCCCTGCAATTACTACACTACCGCTCCATTGGTTATCAACCGTGTTGCACACGATTGACCTCGCCAAGAAGGCTAATCCCTGCAAGTGCAACCGAGAACACAAGCAATAACGTAGAAGACACAATCTGAAATAGCGAAGTTGGGGTTTCACAAACCGTAGAATGACGATATTATTAATCTAAGAAAATCCAATTGTTTATGGTGGCTACTATGGAGTATATATAGGTGGGAGGACGTCCAAGGGGGTGTTGGGGTCGTTACCTAACCCTAAGACACGAAAATAGTGGACTTAGACTTGATACAAGGCCCAATGGCCCAATACGGTGGCGCAACACCTTGCCAGATTTTGTACTCGATTTTGTTTCGACGACTACTGTCGACCCCGCAGGAATTTTGACATGGGACCAGTGTCATTGGAAAGGTTATCCTCTCCCCTTTCCATGCATATGTAGAACGTCGAAAACGGAGTTTGTATGCGTCCTGTGCTTCCGTTTTAGTGTGTACTGCTCCTGGACTCCGAGTTGGACACGATTTTGAGTTGGGTTCGGTTTCCATCTTCTTTGAACGTATCCTCTGGTCCTCCACACCCATAAACCTTCCTCCAATTACTCCTTGAATCGCTCCATGTATCCTAATCACAATTAAATTATTAGGTAGCAATCTGTTCTCAAAAATATATAAGGAAACATATAAAAACGAGTTCACCTATGAAATTAATTGTTGTGTGTGAATTCTATTGATTGCATCTTGTATGTTCAATAGAGTGTTGTGTAGATCCATAGGAGTGATGTCCTCATCACTTGTGCTCGGAAGTATTTGTTTTTTATTCATGTGCAGGTGTTGCTTGAGTTCAAGACATGGCTGGTGACAATATCCATTGAACTAGTCTTAGGGAGAAGATGAGGTTCAACAACCAAGATTGGAAGGAATTGTGGCTGAGTTGATCGGGTGGTTGTGCAGCATGTTTGAAACAATAATAATGCATATGAAGGTATTGTGGACATTGTTGGAAGGTGTTTGCACGTGTGTAAGGAGTGCATGGACGTGGCTATATGGTTCTGAGGCGTGATGATGAGATGTGGATGTAAAAAATTGGTCGGAAAGGTCCAACCGGCTAGGTTATGGACTCAGGCTGCGGCTGAGTCGGGTTTGACTCAAATATGGAAAGATTTGAGTTGGTTATGATAGGATTTCGTGTGGGTCACGGAGTCGGGTTGTTTTAGGAATGTGGGATACATTTCTAAGGTATTTGGAAGTCTTAAGATTGCTTCTATCTGCGTATGGAAGAGTCTTGAGCAGTTATGGAAAGTTTTGGTTGAATCTGAGTAGGATTTGTGTCCTAGTTAGGATTGGGTTGGCCTAAGAGCTGGTTATATAAGCAAAGGAGACCAGAGCTCGTGGTGCACGACTTTGGGGTTGTTCCTTTTGTGTTTTGATCAATAAAATTCGTAGTCTAAAGGAGCTTTTGTGCCTTGTTCGTCCGACTTGTTTCTGTCAAGTCTTTTTTTGTCGAGTTCCGCACAGCATTACTTGTCTTCGGTGGTTTTATCATAACTCAAGTTTTACAGATCCAATTGATGTGATTCTTTTTGAGTTGTCTTCACAACTTCATTATCCATCATCTGCAAATATTTCAAAGTCATTAGATTTGTGGTTTCTGAGCTACATGAGTTTCTTTGCAGTTGCAGATCTGATTTTTCTCGGGTACAACAGATTGACCTTCGTTCGATCATTCGATCGTAACTTGAGTTTTTCTCGACGATTTTCCATGATTCTTGTTGTCTTGTATTCTTGACTTGATTAGCCACAATCTATACTGGTTTTGTCATGATTGATCGCGTTTAGATTAGTAGCACACACGATTTCTTAACATAATTAATTTCTACCAAGGGGTTTTTGTTACTTCTGGTGAAAAAGTTTTAATCTACCATTCACCCCCCTCTAGTAGCTTTTCACGTGCTCTTCGATCCTACAATTGGTGTCAGAGCCACGGTGCTCTAATATTTCTGATTTGCACATGTTTTTGACTAATCATCACAGACAAATATTTCGCAAAACATTGTATGTTTAGTGGAATTGATTTTCAGGTTTGGAAGGCACGAATGGAAGCTTTTATCCATGCGCAAGGCTTTGCCATATGGGAAAAGGTGTACAAGCCTTACGACGTGCCTCTAAACGATCAAGTTACAGCTACAAATCTTAGAGATGTCGACAACAACAACAAGGCTCGGAACTTTATCATACAAGGATTAACTCAAAGTGACTTCAATCATGTTGCACACCTCCAATCTACGTACAATATGTGGAAAGAACTTTGTGACTACCACGAAGGATCCAACACGATCAAGGAGGTAAGGCAAGCCATGTTCAAGAAAGAATACATGCGCTTCGAAATGCAACCCAGTGAGTCTATTGATGACCTCTTTTCTCGCTTTAATAAAATTCTCAGCAACTTGCGTAGCGTCAATGTTATTTTTTCAGATGCTGAGAATGCTAGGCAATTACTAAGTGCATTATACAGGTCAATTTGGGAGATGAAAGTTTCATCTATTTGTAAATCTAGTGTCATGAGTACACTTACATTAGATGTGCTATATTCTAAATTGAAAACTCATGAAATTGACATAATCTCACGTAAGAACCCCAACAGGTCTCTTGCATTTATTTCTCAATGTGACATGCCTAGCTCCGACCAATCTTCATCATGTGGTACACTTGCTTTGTTGTCCTCTTAACCCTTGAAAATATTGAGGAGTTTCCAAAGGAGGAGCTAGCACTTCTCTCTTCCAGGTTCTCAATAGCATTGCAAAATGTGAGAACTAGAAGTAGAGGAAGCTCCGGACCTCAACGATGTTTCGAATGTGGTAAGGCAGGATATTTTCGTTAGTATTGTCCTAACCTTTCAGGTCCTACTTCCCGGGAAGAAAAACAAACAAGGACAAGGCACTCCTATGCTAACGATAAAAAGAAGAAGGGTTTTACAGGTCGCCAACTGGTGAACAGTTTTATCTCCGCACTTCAGGAACTTGACCCAAGCGACGTGGACTTTGGAAGTGACGAAGATGAAGATGATTTGGCAAACTTGTGCTTCATGGCGAGCAAATCTTGATCAAGTATGTAGGAGGCAGAACACGACAGCGACAATGAAGAGGTATGTCTACTTGCAAAGAAATGTGTGATTCTATTTCTCGTGCCACTGTTATAGTTAAGAAAAAGGACAAAAATCCTAGGGACAATGTTGTTAAAATTGAGTCACTAGAATATGAAATTAATCGTTTGAAATCCTTGATTCCTCGTGATGATTCTTGTTCCTCATGTAATTTAATATTTGAACAATTGTCCTTATTAAGAAGTGCGCACACCTCCACACTTGATAAACTAGAGTTAGAAATTGAAAAGAACAGAGAGTTTGCTGCACTTAATGATAAAAACTTAAAAGTTGCTAGCTGTTCTACAATTGATTTGCATTGTTCTACTTTTGATGATCTTGATAAGAAACAACAAGATGCTATGAATGAAATTTCTGTTTTGAACAATGCTTTACGTGCTCATGAAGTTAAAAATTGTTCTAATTGCAAACTAAATGGGAAAACTTTATGTGAAAATTGCCTTGATCTATCAAATAAACCTGATGCATGCATAAGACATTAGATCGGTTTTGTAATACAAACAAGAACCTAAACTTGCTGCTGAATTCCTCTAAATCTTGCAATGATAAATCTGGTTTAGGTTTTGATTCTCATGATCATGCTAAGGCACATCCACCTAAAATTGTAAAGTCTTTAGGAAGTGGTTTGATTAAAACAGTTTCTAAACAAAAAGAAGTGGTTTTCAAATCTACAAGATTGTTGTCTCATTCGGATTCAAATAAAAATGTTGCTTGCTCATCTATACATGAACACAAAGTTAAATTTCATTGTACCTACTGTGGTAGAGATGGTAATGTCATAGATTTTTGTTATATACTAGCTAAACAACAGAAAAAGAAAAGAATGATCGCTAGATCTCATAACTTTAATGCAAAATTTGCTGCACAAGCTAAACCGAATGATAGAAACATGCAACCTGCTGTAATGAGTCAAAAACATGCAAAGTTTGCTTCCAAACCTACTGTTTTTCGTGCTACACATGTAACACCTCTGAGGTCAGTAGTTGGGTACCAAAATACTCAAGCTTTGGCTCGTAAAGTTGATGTTTTTTCTCAGCTTTCGCGTGTTACTCCTGCTGGACATCATGTGACTCAGTATTGGATTAATAAATGCCTTTTGACTAACCCCAGTATTAAGTCATTGATGTATTGTGCTTCTATGTAGGTTACACGCTTGAGGAAGGAGAACATTTGGATTGTGGATTCAGGTTGCTCATGCCACTTGACCGGTAACAAATAATGGTTCTCCTCCCTCTTCTTTGTGTCACGTGTAGAGAATATTACTTTTGCCGATAATTTTGCAACTCCTATAATTGCTAAAGGTTCAGTTAAAGTAAATAATCACTACATTTTGAAAGATGTGGCACTTGTTAAAAATTTGAAATACAATTTGCTTTCTGTTTCACAATTGCTAGATGAAAATTTGGAAATTATTTTCACTAAAAATTGTTGCAAAGTTGTAGATTCAAATAGTGAGCTTATTTTTAATATGTCTCGGTTTGGAAGAGTTTTTAAAGCTGATTTTCATATGTCTTCCTCTGTGCATAGGTGTCTAGTTGCTAATGATTCAAAGGACTTATATTTTTGGCATCATAGACTTGGTCACGTAGGCTTTGATCATCTAACACGTGTTAGTTCTCTTGATCGCATGTGTGGGCTGTCTAAACTTAAAGGGGACAAAGAAATTGTGTGCTCTTCTTGTAGACATGCTAAGATGGTTGCAAGTTCACATACTCCTCTCACAATGATCATGACAACTGAACCGGGTCAGCTTTTGCACCTTGACACTGTTGTACCTTCACATGTTCAATCCTTCGGAGGTAAATAGTATGTTCTTGTGATTGTTGATGATTATTCTAGATACTCTTGGGTTTACTTTATGGCATCTAATAATGAAGCTTTTAGTCACTTTAGAACTTTATTTCTTAGATTATCAATTGATCACCCAAGGTCTTTAAAAGGAATTAGAAGTGATAACGGAACCAAATTTAAAAATCAATCTTTTGATCACTTTTGTGCTGAAAATGGAATAGATCATCAATTTTCTTCACCATATGTACCTCAACAAAATGGTGTTGTAGAAAGAAAGAACAGAACCTTTGTTAAGATGGCTAGGACTATGCTTGATGAATATCAAACTCCTCGAAAATTTTGGGTTGATGCAATTGCAACCACTTGTTATTTCTAAAATCTTGTTCTCTTGCGTACTAAGCTAGGTAAAACACTATATGAGCTCCGGTTTGGACATAGGCCTAGTGTTACACACTTTCGGGTCTTCGAGTGAAAATGCTTTGTTAAGAAACATGGTAATCTTGATAAAATTAAACCTAGATCCATTGATGGCATGTTTCTTGGTTATCCATCTCATACTAGAGGCTATCGTGTGCTTTTACTTGACACTAACAAAATTGTGGAGACTTGTGAGTTGTCTTTTGATGATGTTAGCCCAGATACTAGCTCAAATATTGTAGGTCCGGATCCATATCCGCAGAGGGAGAGTATTTTCGTTGAAGATGAGGAAGAAGTGGTGCTGCTGCCCGAGAATTCAACATCTAATGACATTGTTCCAACTCCTGATTTTGATTCACAATCAGCACCGACGACCACCATTGCTGGTCCAGATCGTCCTCAAGTCACAAGCTCATCAATTTGTTCTGAACATGAAGAAGAAGAAGCTTGTGAAGTGTCTACTCCCCTCAGAGCCCTCAAAAGTCATCCTCCACAACAAATCATTGGAAGCTTGCACGAACGAGTCACATGGTCCAGGTTTTGCGATCCAAACTCTCATGCTCGTTCTACTTTTGTTGCTTCTTTTGAACCCAAGGGTATATCACACTCAATCACTAATGAATCTTGGATTATTGCCATGCAAGAAGAGTTATAAAATTTTGAAAGAAATAATGTTTTGAAACTTATACCTCCACCTCAAGGTCACACTTTAATTGGAACTAAATGTGTAATTAAAAATAATCAAAGTGAGGATGGGGTTGTTATTAGTTATAAGTCTAGGTTGGTTGCTCAAGGTTTTACACAAGTTGAAGGTCTAGATTTGATTAAGCTTTTGCTCCTGTTGCTAAATTAGAAGCCATAAGAATTTTGTTAGCTTTTGCTGCATCTAGAGGTTTCAAGTTATATCAAATGGATGTTAAAAGTGCTTTTCTCAATTGCTACGTAAATGAGGAGGTTTATGTCAAGCAACCACCCGGTTTTTGAAAATCTAGATTTTCCTAATCATGTTTACAAACTGTCCAAAGCCTTGTACGGTCTCAGACAAGCCCCTAGAGCGTGGTATGATAGGTTAAAAACATTCTTACTTGAAAAGGGGTTTACCATGGGCAAGGTTGATAAAACTCTTTTTGTGCTTAAGCATGGAAATGACTCATGATTCGTTCAAGTGTATGTGGATAATATTATCTTTGGTCGTACTTCTCATGATCCTGTGTCCACGTTTTCAGCTATGATGAGTCTAGAATTTGAGATGAGTATGATAGGAGAACTCACGTTCTTTTTAGGTCTGCAAATCAAGCAAACCAAGGAAGGTACCTTTGTGCATCAAATGAGGTATACAAGAGACCTTCTCAAGCGCTTCAACATGGACAAAAGCAAGCCTCTTTGGAAACCAATTGGTACAACAACAAAACCTGAACTTGATGAAGATGGTGACCAGACAATCAAAAAGAACATTGAAGCATGATTGGATCACTTTTATACCTCACGGCATCAAGACCAGACAAACAATTCAACGTATGTCTTTGTGCACGGTTTCAAGCATCTCCACGTGCTTCACATCATCAAGCCGTCAAAAGAATTCTCAGGTACTTACACGGAACTCAAAAATTTGGCATTTTCCTTCATTCTTCCTCAACCATTACTTTGAAAGCTTTTTCGGATGTTGATTTTGGGGGTTGTAGGATTGATAGGAAAAGTACTTCTAGTGCTTGTCACTTTCTTGGTAATTCACTTGTTGCTTGGTCCTCTAGAAAACAAAACTCGGTTGCACAATCCAGAGCCTAATATGAATATGTAGCTGCTGCTAGTGCTTGCTCACAAATTTTTTTGGATTGTTCAAACACTTAAGGACTATGGGGTTGATCCAGATAGTGTTCCATTGTTTTGTGATAACACTAGTGCCATTTGGATTGCTAAAAACCCCGTGCAACATTCGAGAACTAAGCACATTGACATTAGGTATCACTTTCCTCGTAATAATGTTGAAAAAGGAAACATTGTGCTTCACCATGTAGATATCAAACACCAATTGGCTGACATTTTCACAAAACCTTTGGATTTCACTTGTTTTTGTTACATTCGTAGTGAAATAGGGATTATGCATCCTCATGGTTTAAATTGAGTGGGAGTTTTGAAACTTGGGAAGTCTATATGTGAATGTGAAATTAAAATAATATGAGCATAGTATTTCATACATATATGACTTTGTGATTCCTTTTACATGCTGAAAGTTCTTACTACATTACTCGTGTTATACATTTTGTAGTTTCTACCATGACTAGTAATTGGAATAATTACTTACACTAAATCTGGTCATGATCGAACTTTCTTGCTATTTTGAACTTGTTGCATGCTCACAAGTGCTATTAAACATAAAGAATTAATCAAGTAATCAACTAACATGTTGAGTTCTTATGGTCAAATATAAATTGAGAAAAAATAAAGAGAATATGCATGCATCGCACTTCTTCTTTTTAGATGGCTTATCATTGCACTTAGATATGAACTAGGAAGAAGTTGTGTATGACTAAAACCATGTCCTTAAGCTTCTGATCCTCAAATGACATAGGCTTGGCTTGGTTGATTAGAATAAGGCAGATGCGCATATAATTTCTTGCAAAATTCATATGATCAAAATATGTGGTTAAATAAATTTGCAGCAACAAGTGTCATGCTTTTAGATCTTGAAATAGTTAAGTTTGTGAGATCATGACTTGCTTAAACTAAAAATTATATGTGATCTCTAGCATGGCTTACACTACTTTATTCATCTCATTGTTGTGATAGTGTAAGTTACTTGATAGTATGACTTGGATGAGCTTTGTTTTATATGTATATGTTATAATGTGCTCATAACAAATTAAAATTTCTCTTTTGTACCTTCGTGAATACATTGTAAAAGGGGGAGAAGTATGCAAAGGAGGACAAGTATGCAAGGTGGAGAAATATGTACAGGGGGGAAATTTATTTCTGTAACACCCCAGCCACTACGGGCCTGACGGTCGTTACATCTGGCAGCTCTCTAGGATCACAGACTAGCCCCACAAACCAACACTAGTCTTTTCTGCTCATTTTGTCCTCACTCGTGCGCACCCGGGAAGACTTCTTGGTCGGTCACCCATCCGTAAATTGCTCCGGGCCAAGCACGTTTAACCTCAGAGTTCTTTGCGGGTGAGCTTCCGGAAAAGAAGGTATACCTTAGTGGTATGAGTTATTCTATCAATCCTATTAAGCCTTGAGCTAGGATGTCACAATTTCTATCTCATTTGATTTTAAAAAATGGGGAGAAATCGTTTCAAAACATTTCATGTGAATAAGCCAATGTTCAAATTTTAAGTGGTGTTGCCAATGCATTCAACAAGGGGGAGATTGTGTGACCTATGTGTGGTGAATACATTTGCTATGACAATAAAAGTTTTGAATACTGCCAAAACACTCCTTTTAACAAGGTCCGACTCTAGGTCTGAGCTCCTGCAAGGTCCGACGATAGGTTCGGCTTTTTTTGGGTAGCTCCTACAAGGGCTGATGCAAGGTCCGACTTATTTTGGCTAGGTCCGACTTCTTTGTCTAGGTCCGACATGTTTCGGCTAAGTCCAACTTGCTTTGTCTAGGTCCGACTTACTATGGCTAGGTTTGACTTCTTTGTCTAGGTCCGACTTTCTTTGACAAGGTCCGACTAAGCTTTAGTAAGCTCTGGCGCTAGGTCCGACTAGCTTTGGTAAGCTCCGGTGCTAGGTCCTGCTAGCTTTGGTAAGCTCCAGCTCAAGGTTCGGTTAGTTTTTGCAAGGTCCGGAGCTAGATTGCAATGGTTCTTCTTTTACTATGAATTGATTTGAACTTGCTTTACATCTATGGAAAGTTTGCTTAGTATTCTTTTACTAAGTTTTTGGTGTGTTTTGGTGGTTATGGTTGATATCTTTTTGGTAAGGTTTGCAACATGCATATGTGAGGTTCACACGTAAGGTGTTGTGGTTTTGGAACTAACGAGAGTCAAGACGAAGACTTGTGCTCAGAAGTATTGGATATTTATTCATGTGCAGGTGTTGCTTGAGTCCAAGACATGGCTGGTGACAGGATCCATTGAACTAGTCTTAGGGAGAAGATGGGGTTTAACAACCAAGTTCGAAAGGAATTGTGGTTGAGTTGATCGGGAGGTCGCACATCATGTTTGAATCAAGAACAATGCATATAATGGTATCATGGACATCGTTGGAAGGTGTTTGCACGTGTGCAAGGAGTGCATGGACATGGATACATGGTTTCGAGGCATGATGAAGAGATGTGGACGCAAAAAATTAGTCGGAAAAGTCCAACCAACTAGGTTATGGACTCAACGCTGCAGCTGAGTCGAGTTTGACTCAAATATGGAAAGATTTGAGTTTGTTATAATAGGATTTCATGTGGGTCACGAAGTTGGGTTGTTTTAGGAATGTGGCATACGTTTCTAAGGTATTTTGAAGTCTTAAGATTGCTTCTATCTGCGGATGGAAGAGTCTTGAGCAGTTATGGTAAGTTTCAGTTACATCTGAGTAGGATTTGAGTCCTAGTTGGCCTAAGGGCTGGTTATATAAGCAAGGGAGGCCAAAGCTCATGGTGCACGACTTTGGGTCTGTTCCTTTTGTGTTTTTATCAATAAAATTCTTAGTGTAAAGGAGCTTTTGTGCCTTGTTCGTCCGACTTGTTTCTGTCAAGTCTTTCTCGTCGAGTTTCTGCACAACACTACCTTGCTTTGGTGGTTTTATCATAACTCGAGTTTTACAGATCCAATTTACGTGATTCTTTTTGGGCTGTCTTCAAAACTTTATTATCTATCATCTTTAAAAATTTCACAGTCATTTGATTTGTGGTTTCGGAGCTACACGAGTTTCTTTGAAATGTTGCAGATCTGATTTTTCTCGGGTAGAACAGATTGACCTTCGTTTGATCTTTCGATCGTAACTTAAGTTTTTATCGACAATTTTCCTTGATTCTTGTTGTATTGTCTTCTTGACTTGATTCTCCACAATCTATACTGGTTTTTTCATGATTGATCACATTTAGATTATTCGCACACACGGTTTCTTAATAGATTTATTATCTACTGAGGGTTTTTTCGTTACCTCCGCTGAAAAAACTTTAATCTACCATTCACCCCCTCTGGAAGCTTTTTAGTGCTCTACGATCCTACAAAAATTCACAAAGAAAAGAAGCCAGAATCATGAATTTCTTAGCTGCAGGCTTTAACCCGTCGGCCACCGTCGACCAACTTTTTCGGAAGCCTTTCACCCAACTTAGAACCCCCCTCCATGCTCCCTTGGTCTTTAGGAAGTTTCTGGTGCAATTTTCCATGTGGATTAGGGTACCAGAGGGGGGCGACCGACATCACTAAAACCCTAGTGTCGCCGCCGTCGTGGAACCCATATTTTCGGCCACCCCAAAGCCACACCAACCCTACCTTCGAGTTGTGTGCCCCCTTTAAAGCTTTGGCGGTTGGTTTCAGAGGCGTCAGGGTAGGAGAACGCCGCGCTGGCAAGGGCGCCGCCGCTCATCGATAGGAGAGCAGCCACCTACCCAGTTTGACCGAAGTAGTGGATGAAGTTGTGGGGTATGCATGTCATTGAGTAAAAGCCGGTTCTTAGGATCCTTTGTGGCGTTGGGATCTCGTATGTCCACGCAGTCTCTATGGCCTCAGCGTTACTTTACCATGATTGATCCATTTAATTGTTTGCCTGGGTTTCAATTATTCAAACATTTCCATTAGCAAATAATTCTTAGAAGTGATGCAAAATTCAAAAAAAAATTCTCCTAGTAGAATTGCTCAAAATTTTTCAAATAAATTTGGTTAGACTCCTCATAATCTGTACTTTTCAGTGGAGCATTGAAATCAGTATGAAAGTCTACAATTGTTCCTCAATAATTCCATAAAGAAAAAAAGTCTATTGAATTAGTCCTGCAGTAGAAATTTAGCCAGATCCTCCCTTTTAATTCTCTTGAACTGTAGTAGAAATTTCAGATCCATTGGACTTCATTTGCTAAGTAAAACTGTGTTTCCTAGCAGCATGCACATGAAAAATTTCAAAATGTCCAGAGACATTTTCAAAAAACTGTTCCAATATCAAAAATCAAAATCTCCCAGATGATTGCTGAGAAAGTTATAAAACCAATTTTGTTGGACTCCTCTTGACCTCCCCAAACATAAAACCAATTGTTTCCTATGTCAAAACACCAGAACATTGACGAAAATCCATAGATGCCTAAAGCTCTAAGGGTTTATGTAGACCACATTACACCAGTACTTTAGCTGAAACTTTGCAAACATCTTCCACTAGACCAATATTGGCGTCGAAGTGTTTGATACGACACTTCCTCCAGACCTGCTGAGAAGCAGCCCGCGGAGGTTCTTTTGTGGTTGGGGCACGCAAAGATCAATATCAAGATGATGACCTCAGAGATTTACGTGGTTCGGGCCGCTTGAGCGTAACACCCTACTCCACGGGGTTTGTGTAATTGTATTGAGCGAGTATGTTCGGTAGGATAAAGTTCAATCAACTCAGCCTCCCCTCATATTCATGCGGTGCAGCCCTTTTATAGTTCTAAGGACTGATTGTTACAAAGCTGGCCTGGGCCGACATGTGGCCCTGGCGTGCTTAATGACCTAATACACTGTCTAAAGGGTATTAAGTATAATTAATAGTGTGGTAACATGCCTTCATGACAGTGTTACCCCTATTAACAGTGCACTGATCGTGTGTCATTAATATGGCATTATCAGACCTTGTAACTGCTGCTTTAACCATCCTTGAATGTTTGTAACGGACGTGATCTGCTCGTATTTCTGTTGGCGATGAAGGTTTGGAGGCTCCACACGTGGAAGATCCGGAGCTTTCCCTTGCGGGAGGGTAGGTCGGGTCGCTGTATACGTGTCGGTACCGGAGCTCCTCTCTGACGGGGGCTAGGTCCAGGGCTGTTGTACACGTGTAGTCGTCGAAGCTTCCCTTGGTTGGGAGTTTTGTTCTGGTCTTATTTTACACGTGTTAACCTAGGAGCCAGCCATGTGAGGGGAGCGGGTCTAGTGCAACGTGACATATGGGATCTGCAAGGGCCTTCGACTATGTCGGGTGGAACTTTCTTGCACTTCTTGTGGTATCGTGGGGTACCCGGTACGTAGGGTTCCGACAGTGGCCCCTGGGCCCACCTCTGGAAGAAACCCTTTGGGTAAAGTTGTTCGGCCGGAGGTGGGGCCATTATTGATTCCCGTACTTTGATTTTCAAAAAGTCCTCTGATGCGGTGATAGAGTGACGGTCCGGGAGTGAACCTTCGACTTGTGGCTTGTTATGAATACGGCAGATGAGATCTTTGAGTGTCGATCTCACGCAATTGAAGGTCATCAGTTCCCAATACGAAAATTGTATCGGTTCCGCGCGCCCTGTCAGAGCGCAGACTTTGGGTTTCCCGCCGCTCATCATGGCAACGGTTGGCCTAGGGTAAGGACCTCGATCTCTTCATCGGGGTGGCCCCAAGCCCACTCTTCATTGACGGGGTAGATTTTTGAAAACTGTTTTCGATCTCATTGCGGTTTCCATCCAAGTGTCGCGGAGGCTTACTTAAGAAGGAAAGTGCGCACGATTTGAGGACTCTTTACGCTTTCGATCATCTTTGTGCTCAGAGCCTCCCAAACTCCGCGTAGCTTCCCTTCCTTTGCACCACTTTGCCGCGAAGGAGTTGGGTCTCCCCAAGAGCTGCCTCAAGAGCGATGATGATGTGAAGAAGGTCTGGACCTATATGGGGTGGTCCAGTGACTCCTTCAATCATTTGGTCCGCGCCGGCAAGCTCTCGTTCAAGAAGGAGCGCGATGGTGATATGGTGTACTTCACAGTGTACGCCATGGTGGGATTCATTCCACCTTTCTCTTCTTTCCTCTTGATGCTGGTAGACTTTTATGATCTACAGTTGTACCACCTTGGCCCCCATTCTCTTCTTCTTGTGGCGACATTCGTCCACTTCTACGAGATGTGGGTGGGTATTCCCCCCTGTGTCAAGCTTTTCCGCACCTTCTTCACCATCCACACTATCGGCAAGGGGTCCGAGTTTCTTGGCTTCTACTATTTTGTGAAGCGCAAAAACTGCCCCTGCAAATACTTGAAGTAGTTTCCTTCTGGCAAGGGGGACAACTGGAAGAAGGATTGGATCATCGTCACGACAAGGGAGCACGAGAAATTGGAGCTGCCCGAAGGTCTCCCCAATGTTGACATTGACGCATGGAGTGTGGTTCCAGTGCTGTGAGATGCCTTCAACCCTGTCTTGACCAGGATCTGCGGGTGCGTGGAGGGTGGAGTGACCCCCAGATGGTCTTCTGCTACTTCTCGGTCAAAAGGTGGGCTCTGCTGGAGAAGAGGGAGAAGCTTGCATGGGCCCTCAGTAGCATGATGGATAATGACCGAATTGAAACTGGTCTGAAATGCAACTTGTATGATGAATCCTTGGAGTTTCATTTGAAGAAATTATAGCATGGGATTAACGTCAACGGTGATGACTTGGCTCCTCCAGCAGCCTTCGTCCCTGTGAACATGGAGGCGCAGTTCAGTAGGGAGCTCCGGAGGAGCATGCCAGTACTTGACGACCTTGGCAAGGTAGAAAGGCGTCTGACCACCAGATTGGCGATCCCCGGAGCTTCCGAGGGTGGTCCTGCCTCCGCCTTGAGCCGAAAGACTGAAGACGTTGGCAAGGGCAAGGGCAAAGAGCCAGTTGAGCCCTCCAGCCAGAAGAGGAAGTTGAAGCACGCTGACGGGAGGTCCGTTAGACCTGCTCCTTCCACGACGGCTGCTCCCCGGAGGGGGAGGTCTTCTGTAGGTACCCCTGTTCTGGTGCAAACGTCTTCATCAGGTGTAAGCTCCGGGCAGGCGACCCCGGCCTCAGTGCCGGCTAGAAGTTCCAGGTCTGGTGGTTCTTCCCGACGGAGAGAAACTCCGGCTGAAAGGACTTCGACGGCTGTGAGTGTTCCCCAACTAAGGTCTGAAGCAGTTGTCTCACCACATTTTGTGGGTTCTAGCTTCGGGCCTCAGAAGAAGAGGCTTCGAGGTGACTGGGGTGGTAGTATCCCAAGGTAAGCATTGACTGCTCACCCTAAAATATTAGTCTTGTTTTTGATGTGTTCTAAATCTTCTCTTCCCTTTGTTTCCAGGGTGTCAAAGAAAGGACCTGGAGCTTCAGCGCCTGTTGCAACGGTTGGGGCTGCACCTGCCAAAGCTTCGGCTTCGATCGATGAGCCTCCTCGTCAAGCGGAGGCGAAAGTCGCGGCAGCTCCAGCGCCAGCTGTCGTGAGCTTGGACTCGGAGTCCTCACCCGAAGCTCCTGTGGTAGCGTTGGACTGCAGGAGAGAAGTTGAAGATGTACCCCTTGTGGCAGAGGCTGATGCTCCAGCTCCGGTGATGCCAGTAGTTTCGGCTTTCTAGCCGGAAGTTGTCGAAGCCCTGGCTACTGGGCCAGAAGTGGCTGAAGCCCCAGCTATTGAGCCGGAAATCACCCAAGCTCTAGCCCTTGTGCCGGAAACGGTTGAATATCCGACGTTGAGCCGGAAGTGGTAGAGGGTCCTACAGCCGAGCCGGAGGTGGTTGGAGGTACAACTGCTGTGTCAGAGGTGGTTGGAGGTCCGACGGCTGTACCGGAGGTGGTCGCTGAGCCAGATCCCGAGCCAGCAGTGGTTGAGGCCCCAGTTGAAGCTACAGCTGCTGCTCCAGAGGTGGTGGTCCCAGAGGTACCTGGGCCGGAGCAGCTTGCAGGACTGGCGACAGGTCCTCCAATTTTGGAGCCGTAAACTGAAGACCCTGAAGCGGTGCCTTCAACTGCTTCGGAGGTGGAAGTTTCCCCAGTGGGTTCTTCTGCTGCCTCTGATGGGCTCCAGGAGGGCGGCCCTAGTGTTGCAGGAGTCCAGGGAACCACTATTGTAGAGTGGGACCCAATTTTTGTGATGGGGAACCCTTTTGAGCCTATGGAAATGGTCCCAGCGGGCCCAGAACCTATCCCTCTGGCGTTATCCATAGACAATGCCTGCTCAAGCCTCCGGCAGGTCCAGCTTGCCTTCGATCATGAGAGCAAAGCCTTGGAGGAGGAGTGCAACACCTTAAGGCGTTGGTGCGACAGACTCCATTTTGAGACCAGGCTTGCTCAGACGAGGCTGGCTGACCAGAAGGAACAAATCAAGGGGGAGAAGGCCCGGTTAGAATACTGGGATAAGTTGATGGAAGAAAAGGAGGCCGCCATCCGGGCGCTCGATGATAACTCCAGGGAAATCTTAGAGCAAGCCAAGGAGAGACGTGATGCTGCTGACGAGCGTTACGAAAAACTTGCTGAATTGAATGAAACTCTCCTAAAGCGTCGAGCGGACCTGGAGGCGAGGGAGGAAAAACTCCTAGGGCAGCAGGAGGATGTGGTGAGGAGACAGGCAGAGGTCACCCAGAAGTTGACTCTGGGTGAGAAAAATTTGGCAGATCGCAGCAAAAAGCTGGATCTATGGAAGGAGGAAGAGAGGAAGAAGAACTGGAAGGTGGGGCAAGAGCTCTCTAAAAGAGAGTCTAACGTTGCCACTAGGGAGGAGAGAGTTAAGGGCTGGGAGAAAGACCTTGCTGAAAGGCGAAACTGCATCCACCTTTGGGATACAGAGCTAACCGACCGGGAAAAGCAAGTTGCTGAAGCATGCAGCGACATGCTAAGTTCATTGAGCGCCTTGCCCGTGAAGGTTTGGAGCTTGCGGCTGCTCGAAAGTTGCTGGAGGAGCTGCAGAGCCTGAAGGAGACCGAAGATATTCAAGTGTGGGACTTCTTAGGGCGGGCGAATGACGTGTTGACACCGCTGGGTTTCAGTCCAGTACGTCCGGACAACCCGGAGTTGGATATGGACTGAGCGCTGGTGGCCCTCAACAGTGCTGGGGGCAAACTTGATGCAATGGGCGATTCATCGCGGATCAGCTGGAGACGGATGGGAAAACTCTGGCTACAGACGTCACAGAATACGTGTTGACGTGTTATGTAAGCCGAGATCCCCAATTCCCATTGGACCTAGTGCTCGAAGGTCCCGTTGCTGAAGAGGATGACGCCGCCAAAGCCAGCGTTCGAGAAGTAGCCAAAAAGTAGCTTCATTCTTCCACAGGTCTTACGTCCTCTAGTAGCTAGGGCTTTCTTCCTATTGCCTTTTGCTGTACTCTCCCCATTTTGTAATCCAGTATCTCATATTAATGAAATTCTCCTTTCCGCCTTCAATTTCACTTTTGTCTTCAATATACCGTGCCGTATCTTGTTGGCCCCCTAGTACATGTGTACAATTGAAATGTGTACGTGTACCAAAGGTTGTGATAGTATGTTGACGACTTGAATGCTTCACACTTGTAGATTTTAGGTCCGAAGTCTTCCATTATGAGGCGTCGAAGACAGGCCCCCTGGGATGGTCGGAGCTTGGTAGCTCCAATGTCATCCACTGTCAATCATTTTAAACGTTGATGGTAGACCCGTCTTGGAGGATGTCGGATCTTAGTAGCTCTGGCGTCGTCCACTATTGCTGTGAATTTTTGCTTTTCCTGCATATTAAAGGCAAGAGAGAAAGTAAAATTTTTCCTCTTGTCTATAAATTGGTTGTGACTTATTGTTCTTATTTGGACATGATAACAAGCGTTTTGATATAATCTTCCTAGATCTGCATGCCTTTTTAGTACTCACCCTACTGAGGCCTGCTGGGGTGTAGGTAAGGTGGCGTACTTAGGGTGCAGGACCAGGCTAAGTCGATAGCACACTCCGGACCTATGTGGGCTTGGCGTTCAGGCAAGTAGACTATGCAGTAATGTTGAGATCCAGAAAGACTATCAATAAGTCTTGTAATGCATGTGAGTTACATGGAACAAAGCTCAAAAAGATTTGCACAACTTCATTATAGACAAGTGAGGTAAAAATAATTTGATATATTGAGCCTCGTACAAAAAGTAGATGCACGTAGAGTCTGTTTTCACACAACAATGCCTTTTATTATAGGTCCGAATTATAGGGGAGACAAGGACACACATAGGGTGCTGGACCATGCTAAATGTGCTATACATATTGTACTAACCCAGAGCAAGTTGTTACACTTTTAGTGTTGTGACTGTTTTATGTGTCACTTGAACTTCCCAGACCCTCCTGGAGTGGTCCAGATGTTCTCTCGGGGGACTTGCTCGTCTCTGTATAATGACTCTACAACATGCATTGTGTGTAATTATAGACTCACCTCTGTGATTCTAAGCATAAAACTTACAGAGGTGCTCAGTGTTCCAAGGATTTGGGAGCGGGGTCCCGTCCTCTGTTGCCAAGCGAACGCATCCTGGTCGGGATACTTTAATGACTCGGAAGGGACCCTCCCAGCTGGGGGAAAGTTTGTTCATCCCTTCATGGCTTAGTATCTTCCGAAGCACCAGGTCACCTTCTTCAAGCTGTAGATCACACACATGCCTTTGATAATAGCGTCGGAGCGCTTGACGATAGCGTGCATTCCGAACAGCTGCTTGGCCCCTTCCCTCGTCGATGAGGTCAAGGTCATCACGCCGGAGCTGGTCCTGCGTGGCTTCATCGAAGGTCCGTACCCGGAGGGACCCCAAGGTGATCTCCAGAGGAAGTACTGCTTCAGCTCCATACACCAAGAAGAATGGAGTCTCCCCAGTTGATCGGTTAGGTGTTGTCCTATTCGCCCATAATGTGGACGGAAGCTCTTCAATCCAGTTCGCTCCGTGCTTTTTCATGCGCTTATCTGTGCGCGTCTTGAGTTCTTTTAAGATTTCTGCATTTGCTCTCTCGGCTTGACCATTGCTTGCTGGATGAGCTACTGAAGCGTAGCTAAGTTGAATATCGAGGTCTTTGCAATATTCTTGGAATGCAGCACTTGTAAATTGAGTTCTGCTGTCAGTTATGACTTTGTTTGGAACTCCAAATCTGCATATAATGGACTTCAAGAACTTGTTTGCTGATTGTTTGTTGATTGTTACTACTGGAGTTGCTTCCAGCCACTTGGTGAACTTGTCGATGGCGACATATAGGAACCTGTAACCTCCGACGGCTTTTAGAAAACGTTCCAAGATGTCGATGCCCCACACAGCGAATGGCCATGTAGGAGGTATCATTTGTAGTGATTGAGCCGGTGTGTGAATCTTTTTGGCGTGAAACTGACATGCTTCACATTTTTTCACTAGCTCAACCGCATCCTAAAGTGATATAGGCCAGTAAAAGCCATGCCGAAAGGCTTTACCGACCAGCGTGCGAGAAGATGTGTGGTTCCCGCACTCACCTCCATGGATTTCCGCAAGGAGATCGCGGCCTTCTTCCCTTGCAATGCACCGCATTAGGATGCCATTGGCACCACGTCGGTAGAGATCCCCTTCTACCAACATGTATCTTCTAGCCAATCTAACAATCCGGTCAGCGGATACACTGTCTTCAGGAAGGATATTATCTTTCATGTGCTCCGGATGTCCGAGATCCATGCATCAGAGCTAACTTGAGCTTCTGAGTCTTGCGTGTTGGGTTGCTCGGAGCTTCCGGCAACACCTACGACCTTTGGTGAACGCCATGGTAGTAGGGCCACCAGGACCGCAAACTTCGAGGTGCTGGTCTTGCCCCCTTCGCTCAGTTCGGCAGGCTGAGCTGTTTTTTTTTTGACAACCTCCGACAAAGATTCCGTTAGGAGCCGGAGCTTCGGTTGAGGCTTTCATCGAGAGTTCATCGGCTTCAGAGTTATGAAGGCACTGAACATGATGGAGATCCAGGACTTCGAAGTCCTTCTGAAGCCTTTGGACTTCAAGGAGATAAGCAGCTAATTGAGAATTGTTGCAGGAGCATTCACCTTTCACTTGTTTGATGATAAGTTGTGAATCTCCCTTCACCAACAGCTGTTTTACACCATAAGATGGTGCCACCTTGAGTCCATAGATGAGGGCTTCATACTCCGCCATTTTGTTGGTTGCCTTGAAACCAAGGTGTACCATGTACTTGACCTTCTCTCCGGTCAGAGTCAGGAGAAGGATTCTAGCTCCGGCTCCCTACTTCTGCACGGAGCCATTGAAGTAGAGGGTCCAGTGAGGCTCAGTGAATACCGGAACTTTGAGCTCTAGTTTCTGCTCACTGTGGCCCCTAGAGTTTGATGGAGAGGGAGTCCACTACGCCACAAAGTCAGCCAATGCTTGACTTTTAAATGTTTGTTTGGATACGAATTCCAGATCGAATTCTGCCAGCTCCACTGCCCACTTTGCAATATTCCCAGTAGAATTAGGGTTATGTAAAATGGCACGTAGTGGAAAAGAAGTTACCACTGATATTTTGTGGGCTTGGATGTAGTGGCAAAGCTTTCTTGAGGCGATAGGAACTGCATAAAGCAGTTTATGCACCTCAATGTATCTTGTCTTGGCGTCATGGAGTACTTCACTGATGAAGTACACCGGGCGCTGGATGGTCCAGACCCTTTTAGAAGGACCCAAAGCTTCCTCTCCATTGACCCAGACCCTGCTAGAGGGTCCTGGACCCTCAGGTTGTGCTTCTTGAACACTCCCAGAGGGCTCCAGATTTCCTTCTTGTTGAACCCGGATCTCACTGGGAACCTCCTCAAATGAATGAGGTTGATCTCTTAGTACATCATTTCGATGTTCCATGTATGGGAGCTAAAACATAGTCATGTTTGCAGGTGGTTCCGGACCCTCCCGGAGGGATCTGGATTCCTGGACTGAATGTGGTTCTGGTCTTTCTGCGACCAGGACCATGCTGACAACTTCAGTGGTTGCCGAAATGTAAAGCAGTAAAGGCTCACCAGGGTTCGGAGCTACCAATATTGGTAGTTTGGTGAGGATCTATTTCAGCTCTCGGAACGCCTTTTCTGCTTCTTCAGACCAATGAAATGGTCCGGACTTCCTCAAGAGTTTGAAGAAGGGTAGCGCCCGTTCTGCCAGTCTTGATATAAACCGGCTGAGTGCAGCTAGACATCTAGTAAATTTTTGGACATCTTTAATGCAGGCTGGGGGCTGCATTTCTTCTATAGCCTTGATCTTCGCTGGATTTGCTTTGATTCCTCGATGAGTCACCAAGAACACCAGAAGCTTTCCGGAGCTAACCCCGAAGACACACTTGCCCGAGTTCAACTTGGTGCGCGTAGTGCGCATCTTGTCGAAGACGGCTTGTAAGTTGTCAAGGAGTGGCTCCTTGTTTTTTATTTTCATGACGATGTCATCAACATACACCTCCACCAAGTCTCTAATTATCTCTTCAAATGTTTTGTACATGGCTCGCACAAATGTTGAAGCGGCATTTTTAAGAACGAATGGCATGGCAGTATAACAATACAATCCATCTACTGTTATGAAGGCAATATACTCTTCATCTTCCTTAGACATTTGGATTTGATGATATCCAGAATATGCATTTAAGAAACACAGTAGTTCACACCCGGAGGTGGAGTCCACTATGTGATCTATTCTAGGTAGTGGAAATGGATCTTTTGGACGTGCCTTATTTAACGCGGTGTAGTCGATACACATCCTAAGCTTCCCACTAGCCTTAGGTACAACAACTGGGTTTGCCAGCCATTTTGGATGGAACACTTCCCGGATGAATCCAGCTTCAAGCAAATTCTTGATTTCCTGTCGGATGAAATGTTATAGCTCGATTGATTGTTTCCGGGGCTTCTGGTGTACAGGTCGTGCATCTGGGTAAATCTTCACATTATGCTCAATCATCTCCCTAGGGATCCTAGGCATTTGTGACGATTGCCAAGCAAACACGTCGACATTAGCCCGGAGGAAAGTGACGAGCACAAGTTCCAATTTGTTGTTCAGGCCCCCCGATATACGGGTAGTGTGAGCAGCATCAGAACCAATTTGGACGACTTTGGCGGGAATGTCGGCGTTGCTGCTTGGTTGCACACGAGGTGCAGAGGTAGAGCCTTTGTGACGAATGCTTGGAGGATTCACAGCTGGCTCCTTTGCAGATGCTTCCTCTTGCGCTGTGGTAAGCGCATAGAGTTCTTCCATTGCAGTAACTCTTGCAGTACGATCTCCACAGATCCGGAGAACGCCTGTGGGTGTTGGCATCTTCAACACCAAATAACCATAATGGGCAGCAACCATAAACTTGTATAAAGCTGGCCTGCCCAAATGGCATTGAAAGGAAGGCTGATCTGCGCTACGTTGAAGATCAATTTCTTGGTTCTGTAGTTTTCCCGGGTCCCGAAGGTCACAGGGAATGTAACGGAACCAAGAGGTGTAATGGTTCCCGGACCTACCCCGGAGAAAGGTCAGGATGAGCGATGGTCCGAAGGCCGGAGCTGAAGCTTAATGAAAGCTTTGAAGCTTATAAGGTTTAGCCTGGAACCTCCATCCACCATGACATGGTGGATTTGGATATTGTTAATGGTGGCTGACACCATCATTGGTAGATGGCTAGCCCCGATCATGTTTTGGGGGAAGTCCAAAGCATCAAAAATGATGGGTGTGTCCATCCACTTCCGATGTGGTTCCGCCGTAGCAGCGGGAGCTACCATGGCCATGTACCGCCGCATTTCCTTGAGAATGCGACGAGAGGTGATGTCCTAAGAACCACCATAGAGACTTCTTTCTCTTTTGAGTTTTTCTGGCGGACCGGTCGCGCAAGATCTTTGGTCTTCCCCCGGAACCGATGAAAAAGTGGGTCGCTTCTTATGGACTCGCTCAGAATGATTCTTCTCTATCTATAGTTCATGGCCTATTAGAAGTAGAAGGTGCTCTGGTGCAATCCTTACCGACAGAAAAAGATTGCAGTCGGGTTGATAATAATCGAGTGCCATTACTTCGTCGGTCTGAACCAAGGAATCCGTTAGAAATGTTTTGAAATGGATATTGTTCTCTCTTTGATGGTGTTCAAGGTCTTCCGACATTCGTTGTTAGAGGCGTCGGAATCATCGTCTACAGTGTTGTAAATGACTTTCAAGACCTTTTTAGGGTCTTGGAAACCTAGCTCCTCTTCAGCCGGAGCTTCGTCGACTTTTTGTTTTCCTTCCCTTTGACGGAAGGGAGCTTCTTCCCGGCACTTGTTATAGCGCTCGACAAGGTTCTGGACCTCTCGGCACTCTTCCAAGCTGTGTTGGTTCGTCTTGTGGATTGGACACCATGCTTTGGAATTGTTGTCGTCCTTTGATGAAGGTCGAGGTCGCTTCTCAGGGCGTGACCCCTGGCTAACAAGAGCTGCAGCAGCAGCAGCTGGAGCGTGGACCGATGGCTTCTTCTTGCTGTTGGGCTTCTTCTTCATCTTGCCATTATCGGAGGTAGTGGTTTCAGTTTTGGAGGACTTCTGATTAGCCTCCGGAGCTGGCTTGGAATGCATTTCACGACCCTCCGCAGCTCTAGCACATTTGACAGCTAGGCTGAAGAGTTCCGTGACGCTGGTAAGTTCTTTAGTGGCCAACTTTTCTAGAATCTTCTTATCTCAAACACCCTATCCGAATGCAACAATAACATAGGAGCTCGAGATTGAAGGAATGGTATTTCATACCTAAGAGAACCGCTGGATGAAAGATCGTAGCGATTCCCCTGATGTTAGCTTTACGGGAAATAGGTCCAGTTCAGTGCCGGGTCGGGTGTAGGAGCTCTCGAAGTTGGCAGTGAATTGCAGGCATAGCTCCGCCCAACTATTAATAGAGTCGGGCGGAAGACTCATGAACCAGGACCTTGCAGTCCCAGCTAAGGCCACCGAGAAGTAGTTGGCCATCACAGCCTCATCACCCCCTGCTGCGAGTAAGGAAGAGTAGATTTGAAGAAATTCAGCGGGGTTGGCAGTCCCGTCGAATTTCTCTGGTAAGTGGGGTCGAAACTTCTGTGGCCACCTGGCCATACGTAAGTGCATGGCCAGGGCAGCACAACCTCCTTCTACTCCCTCAAGAGCAGGGTTGTCTCGAGCTTCTAGCCTCTCACGAGCGTGCTCAATGTGGACACAGCTGTCCTGCTGCCGGTAATGGCGATCCAGTTCCGACCGCAGATCACGAGTCAGAATCCTGGTAATCGTGTCGGTGCGTCGTGCCTCGGGAGGCAACGAAGTCACCTATTCAGAGGCAACACGTCTCCTTTGTTGAGAGGCTTGTGGACCAAGTCGGCCAGACAAAGTCCATCATTGTGAAGGTGCTCGCCCCGATGGGGAAGGACCTTGGTTGCTGATGCCTGCAGCCGCAGCTGCAACTAGATGACAAACATCAACTCTCCACTGCTCCATAGCACCCTGGGGTGCACCTGGAGGCGGTGGGCGTCACAGAAGAGATCGCGCAGCAATGAGCGCGTGCTCGGAGTTGTTGTTTGTCGATGTTGTGATCGACGCAAATGCTCCATATTGTCCATCATTGTTTGCTGGAACAGATGGTGGCTGTGGTGAGACAGCACCTGCTGGAACAATGGCACCTGCCAGTTGTTGGACGTTGGAGGGATTGCCTCCGACAGGTTGTCCATCGTGGTTGCCATTGGAAGATCCAGCAGCTGAATTCACCATCTTGTGATCTCGGGATTGCGCCCACACCCCTTCCTGGCGCGCCAAATGTCGAAGTGTTTGATACGACACTTCCCCCGGACCCGCTGAGAAGCAGCCCGCGGAGGTTCTTTTGTGGTTGGGGCATGCAAAGATCAATATCAAGATGATGACCTCAGAGATTTACGTGTTTCGGGCCGCTTGAGCGTAACACACTACTCCACGGGGTTTGTGTAATTGTATTGAGGGAGTATGTTCGCTAGGATCAAGTTCAATCAACTCAGCCTCCCCTCATATTCGTGCGGTGAAGCCCTTTTATAGTTCTAAGACTGACTGTTACAAAGCTGGCCTGGCCCGACATTTGGCCCTAGCGTGCTTAATGACCTAATACACTGTCTGAAGGGTATTAAGTATAATTAATAGTGTGGTAATTTGCCTTCATGGTAGCGTTACAATAGTGCCAGAAATGCTTGTTGGTATTACCTATGCACCACTAACTAAACATGTCCAACTGATGTGTCAGAAATGCTTGTTAACGGTTCTGTTGAATCACAGAGTGAATTCCGAAAGCGCACGGAGATATCATTGTAGCATTTGCCCTTAAGAGAATTCCCAAGGGTGTCATTTATTTGAACCCAAAGGAAGGCGGGGTAGAGATATAACAATCATTCATCAAATGAAAAGGGTAGAAAGATCTAGGTAAGGATCTAGTAAGGATGGATAAAATAATAATGGAGGTAGTGCGACACACACAAAAGCTTTCAAGTCAAAGGGGGGTAGAAGGATCCTAGAGGTTAGTTAAGGTTGAGAATTATGGAGGTACTCCTACTATGCTCTACTGTACATATACATAGTCTAAACTAATTATTCATAAGCTAGATCAATAGTGAATACTTATGCTATGTGGTTCAACACATCGGGCACGGGCTTACCCCTAGAAATACTAGGGCGACTCCCGCCAAGAGCCTATGGCATAGCCGAACGTGGAGGATTACAAAGGACAGATAGGGCTGTCAGCACCTACTGCCTACCTCTTCAATCCGTGGGTCTACGAGACATCCAATGCTACTTAGCTATCCTAGCACCATGCTAGCATATTAAGTAATTACCTTAAGAGCCTAGGCACAATCCATCCTAAGGCAATGAATTGAATCATCATTGAACCAATGTTGATACATAACATAATTATCCATACTAACCTAGTTATGTTATAATTAACTAGACTATAGTGGGGGTCTATAGGTTCCATGATAATGAGATATGTTTATGATGAAATAGTCATAGGAGCTATATCTTCCACATACATGGACTCCACAATCAAACAAGAAACGCTTTGCCCATATGTATAAGTAGAGACTACAGATACTATCTTTATTATGCATAAAGTCACAAATACAGGAAAGAATACATGAGCCATACCTTTCCCAATGTAGGATTGGGAAGAGAGAGACTCCTTACTCCTATCCCAATTTTGACTTGGTACTAGAGACTCTCCTCTCTACAACCTAACTCCCCTAAGACTTTGTATGATAGTGTATACAATAGAGATGAAGCTCAAGTGGTGTGTGTTGAAGTGAGGGGTAGGGGGTCCTATTTATACTAGTGTTGAGGTCGGTTCCCGCCACCAAAAGCGTGCAAATCAGTCACAATTGACTCAAGGGAGCCGGGAGGAGCCAACACGTGGAGTTTGATCGAGTTTGGCGCCAGGAAGAGGTCGGCCGAACCCGTGGTTCGGTCGAACTGGTCAAGGCACCAATTCTCGCGTGCTTTCTCCAGGTGGCTGCCAAGTGGGTCCCCTCGATGTATATGGGTGCAACACCATTGGATCTCCTCGGATACTTCTGTTTGTGGGCCATTTGATCCATGGGATGCCACGTGTTGTCGCCTGATTGGCTAGGATGATATTTTATAGGAATGGTCCCTTTGCATTTCCTCATTTTCTGCATAAAATGCTGCATACAGATATTTCTCCATGTCCAAGTGGAAATGTGTTAGATAGAAAGGTGATGTGTGCAAGAAATGACAAATCCTTCACATAATCGAGTTAAATTAACGGATGAAATTGGTATATAAAAGCCGTCAACAAACTCTCAAAAGCTTATCCTTTGCTCGTCCCGAGCAAAGTCAAGACTTTAGGTTGATGATCAGGAGTTGCTACAATGTCTTATTTTCAAAAGTTTCTAATGCACAACAAGATACTCTACCTAGTATTGCAGAAATTGGCTATGATACTCTACCCTTCTTGAGTTATCATGGGGCTCATGCTTTCTCATATTCATGAGCAGTTGAAAGGTAGAATAGCAAATGGGGCAAACATAGCCTAGAAATCAAGTTCCACTTAAATCCCGAAGAATTCAATTTAGATATTAAGTACCTCAATTTGATTCTCTCAGTCAATCCTTTGTGGATAGAAATATTTCCTCACCAAAGCATTGTGCCTCTACTATTCCTATTCATTGAATATGGCTTGTATGTGGAGCTCGGTAAGGAAAGTAAGTAGGCATATTTGCATCACATATATTGCTAAGTCAAAAGAGTAAGCCTTAGGAGAATTCAATTCAAAACTTTTTGATTCAAGACTAGTGCATGTGTGATGGAGTGGAAGTGGATACTTGAGATAACTCTTTTTTGGTATAATCTCTCTTTCTTTTGCAGGGATGAAACATGGCTACTTTTTTTCTCTTTTTTTTTTCTCATGCTTATGATGTAAGCATGTTTTTTTTCATTTTCTTTTTGTAGCCATGTCTTCTGCTCCCTTTCTTTGCAATGAATTTTGAAGAGAGTGCTAAACATGAATAACATGGAGTTTCTCTTTTTATTGTGGTATGGTGGATATGATGGACGTTTTGCTTACTTCTAGTGTAGAAGTATAGCATGTGCAAGTGAAGTATTGAATTCAAAAAGAGTTGAATGATTTCTCACATAGGTCTATACTAGTTTGACTAGGCTCAATGTGAAAGCAAATAGCATATGCATAAGGTTTTGTCTATGTATGAACATCATATGGCTTTGGTAGGTATTTCCAATCAATTGAGGGAAACATAAATCTTTTTAGAATTTCTCCAGAAATCTAAGTTTTGCTTTCAAACTAGGACTAGCAGCCCTATTACCAATTCTAATCTCGCAACAACCTAGAATTAGATTAAGCTTTTGCTACCCACAACTTCCAAATTAAGGTAAAAGTACTTCAAACCAATGAAAGCAATATTCGGAGAGTAGCAAGTTGTAAACTAGAGACTTAGGAAAATAAAAAAGAGAAACTATTCATCATTTCATCTATGTGAATTCTTAAATCATTCTTACCGCACATCTTTATTTGATGAAAGCAAATCTAATCCTATTATTTTTTTATATGCAAGGTGGATGATGGATGGATTGAAAATAAATATGCAAGGAATGTGATACCTGTTACCTCAAGTGGGATTCCCCCCAAGATTGTTCTTCAACTACCTCCGTGATAAGGGTTGAACCCTTGATGACGGGAGTATGCTGCAAGATCGGCTTGTTGTTGTTGTAGCGCCGTGTTGAAGTTGGTGAATTGAGCATCCATGTGTTGTTGCCAATCCTGGGTACCTTGAACATGCTCCTGGAGTGTGTTGTAGATGTCACCCGTTCTCACTTCAAGTTCTCCCATACGTCTAGTGAGGTCTGTCATTCCTTGGCTATAGTCATGATGACTTCTAGCCGTAAAGCAACGACGTCCTCTCATGGACGTTGGGGGCAAGCTGCTAGAGCTTGAAGAGGATAAGGGTGGATCCCTTTGCCATTCTTGCCAAGATGATCCCCCAGTCTCATACGTTGGAGGTTGAGTCCATCCGGGTGTATAACCCGTTGGGTTCTCTTCCTCTTGGTATTCATGGACTGGAGAGATTATCGGTGGCAAGCCTGTGGCTGCAGCCCTCGCATGATTCCTTGTTACTCTGCCAGAGACATTACTTCTACTTGCTTCCTCAAGGGGAAGAAGGTCAATGGTTAGTCTCCGGCATTTGTACAAATGAAAACCGGTTTAGGTAACTGAGTTTCATTGACAAAGCCGGGATAGAAAAATATCAAGGACCCATCTTGATCATGCTTAAGGGTATGTCCTTGCACTAAATAGTCTTCATCAATTAATTCTGTTTTAGTTTCAATATATTCAAATGAAGAGTATTTAAGTGCTCCTACCCTTTCAGCAATATGAGTAATCAATGAAGTGCATTCAATTGGTCCTGATTTTGAAATGTAATCTAACCATTGTGTCATCATGGCTTTGACTGGAGCAACTTTTATCTCTTTAGTCATGGCAAACAAAATTTTCAATTCATCATCTCGCACAACCCTAACATCTCCCCTAGGGAACATAGTCATAGCCACCTATCTATGCATGAAGCGTAAGATAGGGTTTTGGATATGGCTATTCCTAGGAGCCCTACATGTGACCTCACTAGTTAGCTCATGCCAAAAACTTTGTTTGTTAAACTTAGGCAAATTGTCTAAATCTAGCAAACATCGTTTATGGAAGCCTAGGATGCTACCTAATTCTTTCCATAGGATGGTGTATTCTTTTTGAAATAATCTAAAAGAAATACCATCAATTCCTATTCTTAGCATGCAAAGGAATTGGATAGTGAGAAGGCGTGAACCTTTCTCCTCTAAGTGAGCAAAGTCATCAAATCCAATTTCATGCCAAATGGAAAGAAATTCGGACTCCATACCTATTTTGGAGATCAAATGTGAATCGTAAGCCTTGGTGTGGCGGAACTCACAATCTTGGAGAAGCCTGCGTGCTTGATCTTCAACTTCGCTTCGTATGTCGAGGTCGTTTTCATGAATAAGTTGGTGTGGGTTGCCTCTTTCTTCCATGGGAGTGTCCTCACACACACTTCTCCTCCTTGGGCTTGTGCCCATGGAAGAGAGGCGTGCACTACAACCTTCACCATGGCTTCAGCATGCAGCCCCCTTCCTCTTTCCGAACAACCTCTTCATGTCTTTTTGAGTTCAACAAGCAAGAACAAAACAAGACGAGAAAAATCCGAAAAGAAGCGATGGTTGGAAAACAAAACTCTCAATGAATTTTCTCCTCTTGAAAGCTTCAGTGTAAAATGCAAATGCAAACAAAAGAAAATCTTTTTGGGTATGGATTTGAGCAAGAGTGTTGCAATGAAGAGCAAGAAAAACAAGGTGAGCTAGAGAGTGACCTGGAGAGGTGTAAAATGATGTGGTGTGTGAAGAGAAGTGCTCTTCACGGCCACTATTTATAGGGTGCACCTTCCAACGGTCACTTAGGATTCAAAATGTAGCCGTTGCAGGAAGGGGAGCCAATTTGGCTCCACTCCCTATTCGGCCGACCAGGGGGTTCGGCCGACATGACAGGTGGCCCCCCTGGTTCCCCTTTTGGCAAGTGGCTCCCCAACGGCTATAAAGTTAGCACGTTGGTGAAATGCCACATGTGCAGCTCAGAAAAATTGTTTTTCAAATGAAAACCCTTTTTTCAAATCCAACAAAAATTTTCTTTTGAAAAGAAAGAAAGAAAAATGATAGTTGAGAATATAAAATTCTCAACTTGCTAGAAAAAATCATATATGCAATGGGAAAAATCCAAATGGCATGAAAAAAAAAGAAAGAAAAAAAATAAAGTGGGATAACTACCAATTTGACCTATTGGCGTAGGTCTCACCACCGTCCGATGAGATGGACATTCCTCCGTCTTCATTTTACATCCGGGCCCGGAGGGTTGGGCTTGGACAGCTTGTCTTGCTTCTTACGCCATTCCTTCTTTGGCGGCTTGGTGGACTTGGGCCTTTGGGAAGGTACAGATGATTCTGTCGCCTTTGGATATCGGCATGGTCGAAACGACGGATTCTCCTCGTAGATTAGTCTTCTCATGAATGCAATGAGTGAGTCCACCTTTGGAGGTGTGACTTCGACCTCTCTAATGTGTTTATCATTCGGCCCATACTTGATTCGAATCATGGAGCATTGTTCTGGTCTAGGCCGAAAGTTAAACTTTTCCTCCTTGCCATTGATATGGAAGTGGATTTCTCCAGCTCCCACATCTATGCGAGCTTTTGCAGTGCTTAGGAATGGACGCCCAAGAATGAGTGGTGTATCTATCTCAGTGTCCATGTCTAGCACCACAAAATCCACGGGTATGAAGCAGTTCCGGATCTTTACCGGGACATCTTCAGCAATACCCGGTGGATAACGGACTGAAGAGTCAGCCAGTTGTAGCTGCATTGGTGTTGGAGTCAACTCTGTGAAGTTCAGCTAGTCGAACACAACCTTGGGCATCACACTAACACTTGCTCCCAGATCACAGAGTGCCTTGTCAAAGTGGTGAGCCCCAATTGAGCATCAAATGGTAGGACACCCAGGGTCCTTCTGCCAGTTGCTCTCTCGTACGAAAATCATATTGACATTTTCCGTCAGGGGTTCTGGCTGGCCTGGCGTCTTGCCATTCTCCATCGGAGGAATAGCAGCTGCCAGCTGAGCCAACTGAGTCTCGAGCATCTTGTTGAAGCTCAGTTGATTTTTGAAGGCTGAGCATAGTCCTTCCATCTTTGCATTGGTACTCTCTAGGGTCTTGTCATTAGCTGACAGCTTCTTGGATAGGGCATCGTTGATCTTGAGCTGGCTAATGGCAAGTTCTCTCAAGTTGGGCTGATTTCCAGGGTTGCCATTGTTGTTGTACCCTGCTTGAAAGAGTGGGTGTTGTTGACCCCACCCTTGACCTCCTGTACGATAACCATTGTTGTTGTTGAAATTTCCATTGTTGGCGAGGTATAAGGCAGCCTCACGAGTTTCTAGACAATAATTGCCCCATATGACCCGTGTCGCCACAGACTTCACACGTGATGTGAGAGTCTAGGGCATAGGCATTGACAGACACTTCACCACTGGCTTGTTTATCAATTTTCTTTATTAGGAGGTCCAATTTTGCAGCGATCATATCCACCTCCTTCAAGGTGTGCATGCCTCGCTGTCGGGTATGGAGACTCTCATCGTTCCATCCCATGTTGGATAGAATCTTCTCAATGAGGTCTTTAGCTATCTATCGGCATCGTCAATGAGAAGAAGGCTTGTCGATGGTTTTGATCCGGCAGATCTCCCGACACTACTAAAAGTGTTTACGGAGTTTGAAGTTTGGTGTGGGCGCGCGGAGATTCAAGAAGGTGAAATGTAAAATGACACAGGAGACACAAAGATTTACGTGGTTTGGGCCGCCTGAGCGTAATACCCTACTCCACAGGGTGTGTTGGTGTTGTATTGGATGTATGAACTCAACTCAGGTGGCGTGAGTTGAGAGCGCGTGTGAGCCGATCAGACCAGATCAGATCAGAGCTGAGAGATCCCAGAGCCCCTATGTATCGTCGACCTGTCCTTTTATAGTGCAAGGACAGGCCATTACAAGTTGGCCTGGCCCGACATGTGGCCCCAGCGGTTACTAATATTTATACACATTTGATGCGCTTAATTACCCTTAATGACTGAGTTACGGGCTTTGACAACATCGTTACTGGTAATTAAGGTCGTCCGATCGTGTGTCATTAACATAATATTAATGACACTTAATCGGGTCTTGAAGTCCTTGATTCCCCTTTGAAGATCCGGAGCCGTTGTGGAGTCTACAGGAGGTTTGAGGCTGAAGATTCGACGCTAGGAAACGTTGCAGCTCCGAAGTATGCTGTGAGGAACAGATAGGTCCGGTGCCACCAGACACGTGTTAGTTCTGGAGCTTCCCTCAGTCTGGGGTTAGGTCCGGGGGTGCCGTTATGGTACATAGCCCGGAGCTTCCCCCTTGTGGGCGGTAGCTCCGGTTTGATGGTACACGTGGCGACCCTGAGACTAACCATATTGGGGAAGCGGGTCCGGTTATGTCTGACATGTGGACCTCCGAAGGTCTTCAAATCAAGTAGATGACATTTCCTTGAGATCTTTGCCATCTCAAGAGGTATACGGTACCCAGGGTACCGACAGTGGCCCCCTGGGCCCACCTTTGGGGAAGACCCCTTGGGTGAAGTCATTCCGCTGGAGGTGGGTCCATCCTTCGACTTTTGAGTCGAGTCTTCAAAGGTCTTCAGATGTGCCGTTGGCGATAGTTTTGGAGTTAAATCCTCGCCGCGTGGCACATCCCGGGTGCGGAAAATGAGATCTTTGGCGTGCGGATCTCACGCAATTGATGGTCGCCGGTTCCCGATATGAAAATCGTATCGGTTTCGCGCGCCTTGTCAGGCCGCCGCCTTCGGGCTTCCCGCCTTTCATGACGACAACCGTTCGCCTGGGTAAGAACCTCGACTTGATCGTCGGGGTGGTCCCGGGCCCTCTTGTCATCGGCAGGGTGAAATTTTTGAATAGTATCTTCGGCTTCCCTGCGGTTTCCATCCAAGCGTTGCGGGGGCTTACTTAAGAAGGAAAGCACGCACCGTCTAGGGTTCTTTATGCCTCTCATCTGATCTTGCGCTTGAACACCCAAACTTGTTCTTGCTTTTCCTCTCTTGCGTCGCTGTGCTGCGATGGAGTTGGGTCTCCGCAAGAGCCGCTTGAAGACCAAAAATGACCTGAAGAAGGTCCGGGCTCTCATGGGGTGGTCCCCGGACTTCTTCAACCACCTGGTCCGCGCCGGGGGAGAGCTCCCATTCGAGAAGGAGCACGCCGGTGAGATGGTGTACTTTTCTGCGTACGCCATGGTGGGATTGATTCCACCTTTTTCCTCCTTTTTCTTGATGCTGCTAGACTTCTATGGTCTGCAGCTGTATCACCTTGGCCCCCACTCCATTCTTCTAGTGTCGGTCTTTGTCCACTTCTGTGAAATGTGGGTGGGCATCCCCCCTGCATTGAGCTTTTCTGGACCTTCTTCACCGTCCATACCACCGGGAGGGGTGATGAGTACCTTGGCTTCTACTACTTTGTGAAGCGCAAGAAGTGCCCATTCAAGTAACTTCGGTTGTTTCCCTATGGAAAGTGGGATGATTGGAAGAAAGACTGGATAGTAATCCGGGTGGAGGAGCACGAGAAGCTGGAGCTGCCCGAAGGCCTCCCCAACATTGACACTGCAGTCTGGAGTGAAGCTCCGGTGCTGTCGGATGCCTTCAACCCTGCTCTGACCAGGATCAGCCATTGTGTGGAGGGTGGAGTAACTCCTCAGGCGGTATCTTGCAATTTCCTGGTCAACAGGCACCGCTGAAGAGGAGAGAAAAACTCGCTTGGTCCCTCAACAGTGTAATGGACGACGAGCGGGTCGAGACCGGGCTGAAGTCCAACATGGAGGGGTCAACCTTGGAGTTTCATCTCAAGAAGTTCCAGCACGGCATCGACGTCGCGGGTGATTACTTGACCCTGCAACCAGCTTTCCTCCCTCTGAACGTGGAACTACAGTTCAATAGGGAGCTCCGGCGGACAATGCCGGTGCTTGACGACCTCGGTGTCGTCGAGAGACGATCGACTTTAGTGGTAGTGATCCCTGGGGCTTCTGAAGGTGGCTCCGCCCCTGCCCCGAAGCCAAGGACCGAAGTCGTCGGCAAGGGAAAGGAGCCAGCGGCCGAACCCTCAAGCCGGAAGAGGAAGCTGAAGCATGCCGACGGAAGGTCCGTCAGGCCTGCATCCTCTGCAGCAGCTCCTTCTCCCCGGAGGGGGAGGTCTTCTACATCTGTAGCGACTGTACCTGCAGCAGCGTCTTCCCGGGGTGCTAGCTCTGGGCATGTAACTCCAGTACCAGGGCCAGCTGAGGCCTCTGGGTCCGGAGGTCCTTCCCGATCGAGGGGGGGCCTCGACTAAGGAAATGCCCGCGGCTGTAACAAGTTCTGGGGGCCTTCCGGAGCTCAGACAGTTGTTTTGTTGTAGTAACTGTTTTTTAAGTCTCTTCATCCATCATCTGCCGCGTCCCAAGGAAGAGGACTGAGGCTCCACCCTCTGCCATAGCAGCTGAAGCTGTGAGGGCGGAGGCTTCTGCTCCTGTCCCGGTGCCGCCCGAAGTGGTGGCTGAAGCTGCGGCAGCTCCGGCGTCAGCTGTCGTGGTCATGGACCTCGACTCATCCCCCGAGACTCCCGTGGTAGCACCGGACCACGGGAGAGAAGATGCGCCAGCGGCACCTGCCTCGGTGGTTGAAGCCCCGGGTCTTGATGCTGAGATGTTGGAAGCTTCGGCCGTTGAGCTGGAGGAAGCAGTGATTCTGGCCCCAGAGCCGGAAATTGTCGAAGCCCCGGCAGTTGAGCCGGAGGTTATTGAAGTCCCAGCGAGCGAGCCGGATGTTGAGGAAGTCCCGACGATTGAGCCAGCTACCTCCGAAGCTCTAGCCTCAGAGCCGGTTGCCACTGAAGCTCCGACTGCAGAGCCGGTTGCAGTTGAAGACCTTCCGGCGCCTGAGCCATTTGAGGTTGAAGCTCCGGCCTCAGGGCCGGTTGTTGTTGACCTTCCAGCGCCCGAGCCAGTCGTTGCGGAGGCATCAGCACTCAAACCCATGATGGTCGAGGTGACAACACCCGAGCCACCAGCGGAAGAGGAGCCCAAGCCAGAGCCGGAAGTAGCCCCTGCTCCGGAAGTGATGACGGCGGATGTGCCTGCTGCTGAGCCAGGGTGCCCAGATGAAGTCGTTGGCCCCCTGCCTGAGGGGGGGAATGAAGACCTGGCGGCAGGGCCTTCGGAACCACTTCCGGAGGTCGGAACTTCTTCTGCGGGACCCTCTTCAGTGGCGACTGAGGCTATCCCAGAGGACGGCCCTAGTGTCGTGGAGGTTCAGGGGACCACTCTTGTGGAGTGGGACCCAATTTTTGTAAGCGAGAACCCGCTGGAACCAGCGGAGGAGACCCCAGCAGGTCCGGACCCTATTCCCCTGTCATTGTCCATTGACAACGCTTGCTCCTGTTTGCGTCAAGTCCAGCTGGCGTTCTACCATGACAGCAAGGCTCTTGAAGAGGAGCGCCAAACCCTTAGTCGGTGGGGTAATCGGCTCTACTTCGAGACCAAGCTGGCACAGTCGAGGCTGGCACACGACAAGGAGTGGATCAAACATGAGAAGGTCCGCCTGGAATACTGGGGAAAATTATTGGATGATAGGGAGAGCTTGACTCGTGCCCTCGACGCTCAATCCCGGGCCATTTATGAGCAGACAAAGGCAGCTAATAGTGCGGCTAATGATCGCCAAGAAAGGCTTGAGGCCATTAACACTACTCTCATCAAGCGCCACGAGGCACTTGAGGAGAGGGAGAAGAAGCTCAAAGACGAAGAGCAAAAACTCCTAGAGCTGCGGGATGATGTCTTGAAGAGGGAGGAGGAGCTCACCGAAAAGGTGGCTCTGGCTGACAAGGGCCTCGAGGAACGCACCAAGAAATTGGAGGAGCATCGCGTTGAGGAGGAGGAGAAGGCCTGGGTGCGAGGGCAGGAACTTTACAAGCAAGAGTGTGCCATCGCTGCCAGGGAGAAGAAAGTTAGGGGCCGGGAGAAGGACCTGGTCGACCGCCGGAATAAGATCCACCTCCAGGAGGAGGAGCTCGGAAAACTCGAGAAGCAGGTTGCTGAAAAGATTCAGCAAAATGCCAAAGAGGTTGAGCGCCTTGCTCGTGAGAATTCTGAACTGGCGGCAACCAAAAGATCCTTAGAGGAACTGAAGGGCTTGAGGACTGCGGACTCCCTAAAGGTTTGGGAGTTCCTGAGCAAAGCCAACGATGCACTGACACCAATGGGCTTCAGTCCTGTGCGTCCGGATGATCCAGAGCCGGAGCCGAACCTGGCGTTGCAAGCGTTGAGCTCGGCGGGTAACAAACTCTCCAAGGTGGGTGATGTCATCGCGGACCAGTTGGAGGTTGAGGGGCAGTCCCTGGTGAAGAACGTCGCAGAGTATGTGCTGACGTGCTACACCAGTCGGGATCCCCAATTTCCTCTTGACCCAGTGCTTGAAGGTCCCGTCGAAGGAGAAGGTGAAGCCACCCGAGCCAACGTGTTGGAGGTTGCTCAGAAGGTCGCCCAGTTCTTCCATAGGGTCTAGGACCATCTCTGTAGCTCCCACTTTTATTCTCTCTTTTTCCTCCCCAATTTTGTAATCCCTTGTCTCCAGATCAATGAAATCCACAATTTGTTAATGAATTTCATTTTTTGTCTTCAACACGTCTGTCTTCACTTGGCCCCCAGGTAGATGTACACAATTTGATTGTGAATATGTACCAAGAGGATACTGTGTTTTGTTGAAGACTCGTTGCTTCGAACTTGTAGAGTGTAGGTCCGAAGTCTTCGATAGTGAAGGCCCCCTAAGGTTGTCAGAGCTCAGAAGCTCCGGCATTGACTACCGTCAGAGCTTAGTAGCTCCGGGAATAGTCCCTATCAATGCGTAGAGCATCGATAGTTAGCCCTCCAGGGTGTCGGAGCTTAGTAGCTTGTCGGCAGTAGACTCCGCGTGTGGGGTCTTCTCACCATCTTTTATTCTGCGTCGACGGCTGGCCCCCCTAGCTTTACCAGAGCTTGGTTGCTCCGGTAATGCTCGTTTTCAATGTTTAACATCGATCACAAGCCACCTAGGGGGAGTCAGAGCTTTGTTAGCTCCGGCTTTTCTCCATCAATGTGGATTCTTTACTTTTCCTGCACACTGAAGCCAAGAAAAATAGTAAAATTCGCTCCTTGCCTATAACTTCGTCGCGGATTACGATTCCCAAGAAAGTTTTAGGTCAAACACAATTCTGAATACAACTGAATGCATTGCCTTCTTTCTTCTAGATCTAATTGTACTTAGACCCGCCTTACTTCGGCCTGCCGGGGTGTAGGTAGAGTGGCGTACTTAGGGTGCTTGACCAGGCTAAGTCGATAGCACACTCTGGCCCTAGATTGGCTTGGCGGCATTCAAGCGAGTGGGCCATGAACAATATTTGAATCCAAAAGAATTGACAATACAGCTCGAATTGTACATGAACTGGTCGAACTAAAATTTCTTAAGAATTGCACAACTTTTTTATAGACAAGAAAGAGAAAAATAAAAAATGTTAAGCCTGTACAAAATAAATGCACGTGGAGTCTGTTTGACATGAGGATGTCTTTCATTATAGGTCCGGGGTACAGGGGAAACAAGTACACTCTTAGGGTACAAAACCAGGCTAAGCGTGTTTCATTTCTCGTTTGACCCAGGGTAGCTAGCCACACTTTTAGTCCTGAGACTGTGACAAGTGTTGCATGAACTTTGCGGACCTTCCGGGAAAGGTCCGGCTGTTCTCCCGGAGGAACTACCCGACTCTGTACAATGACTCTATAACATACACCTCAAGTTACTAAAGACTCACCTCCGTGATATTAAGTGTAGAACTTACGAACGTGCTCAATATTCCAAGGATTTGGGAGAGGTGTCCCATCCTCGGTAGCCAAGCGAACGCTTCCAGGACGGGATACTTTAATCACTCGGAAGGGTCCCTCCCAGTCGAGGGAGAGTTTGTTTAACCCTTCTCTGAATTGTATTCTAAGTTGCACAAGATCGCCTTCCTCGAGCTGTCCGTTGTGTACATGCCGCTGATGATAGCGCCGAAGGGCTTGGCGGTATCGGGCATTCCGAACAGCTGCATGGCACCTTCCCTCCTCAAGGAGGTCTAGGTCTTCACGTCGGAGCTGGTCCTGCATGGCTTCATCGAAGGTCCGGACCCGGAGTGACCCCAAGGTGATTTCCGGAGGAAGGATTGCTTCAGCTCCGTACACCAGGAAGAAGGGTGTCTCTCCAGTTGACCGGTTTGGAGTTGTCTTGTTGGCCCATAGAGTGGGCGGAAGCTCTTCAATCCAATTGGCTCCATGTTTTTTCAAGCGCTCATAGGTGCGCGTTTTGAGTCCTTTCAGGATTTTAGCATTTGCTCTCTCGGCCTGGCCATTGCTTGCCGGGTGAGCTACGGAGGCGTAGCAAACTTGAATGCCGAGGTCTTCGCAATATCCTTGAAATGCAGAGCTTGTGAATTGGGTCCCGTTATCAGTAATTATTTTGTTTGGGACTCCAAATCTGCATACAATGGACTGCAAAAAGTTGATAGCAGATTGCTTGTTTATTGTCACAACTGGAGTTGCTTCCAGCCACTTGGGGAACTTGTCAATGGCGACATACAGGAACTTGTAACCTCCGACGGCTCTTGGGAAAGGTCCCAAGATGTCCATCCCCCACACAGCGAAGGGCCATGTAGGAGGTATCATTTGTAGAGGCTGAGTCGGTGTGTGAATTTGCTTTGCATGAAATTGGCATGCTTCGCATTTCTTCACCAGCTCAGTAGCATCCTGGAGTGCTGTAGGCCAGTAGAAGCCATGCCGGAAGGCTTTACCAACCAGCGTGCGGGAAGACGCGTGGTTCCCACACTCGCCTCCATGGATTTCTGCGAGGAGCTCGCAACCTTCTTCCCTTGTGATGCACCGCATTAGGACGTCGTTGGCACCGCACCGGTAGAGATCCCCTTCTACCAATGTGTATCTTTTAGCCAATCTGACTATCCAGTCAGCGGATACATCATCGTCAGGAAGGATGTTGTCTTTCAAGTAGCTCGGGTTCTCTGAGATCCATGCATCGGAGCTAACTTGAGCATTTGAGTCTTGCGTGCTGGGTTGCTCGGAGCTTCCGGCAGCACCTACGACCCTTGATGGCTGCCATGGTAAGAGGGCCATCGGGACCGTCAGCTTCGGGATGCTGATCTCGCCCCCTTCGCTCAGTTCGGCAGGCTGAGCTGTGAGTTTTGACAACCTCCGGACAAAAGTTCCGTCAGGAGCTGGAGCTCCGATTGACGCTTTCGTCGAGAGTTCGTTGGCTTCAGCGTTGTGTACACGCTGGACGTGGTGGAGGTCTAGGACTTCGAAGTCCTTCTTAAGCCTCTGGACTTCAAGGAGGTAAGCAGCTAGCTGGAGATTGTTGTAGGAGCATTCACCCTTCACTTGTTTAATGATGAGCTGTGAATCTCCCTTGACCAGCAGCTGCTTGACACCGTATGACAGTGCCACCTTTAATCTGTAGATGAGTGCTTCGTACTCCACCATGTTGTTGGTCGCCTTGAAGTCAAGGTGTACCATGTATTTTACCTTCTCCCCGGTTGGTGCGAGGAGAAGGATTCCAGCTCCGGCTCCTTGCTTTTGCATGGAGCCGTCAAAGTAGAGGGTCCAGTGAGGCTCGGTGAAGACCGGAGCCTTGTGTTCCGGCTTCTGCTCACTGGGGCCCCCAGGGTTTGATGGAGAGGGAGTCCATTTCGCCACAAAACCTGCCAATGCCTGACTCTTGACTGCTTGTCTTGGAATGAATTCGAGATCGAATTCGGCCAATTCCGCTGCCCACTTTGCAATATTCCCAGTTGAATTGGGATTATGCAAGATTGCTCGAAGTGGGTAAGAAGTCACCACTAAAATCTTGTGAGCTTGGAAGTAATGGCGAAGCTTCTTGGAGGTGATAAGAACTGCATAGAGCAGCTTATGCACCTCTAGGTATCGAGTCTTGGCGTCATGAAGTACTTCACTGATGAAGTACACTTGGCGCTGGATGGTCCGAACCCTTCCGGAGGGGCCCAGAGCTTCCTCTTCATTGACCCGGATCCTCCCGGAGGGATCTGGACCTTCTTCGGGAACTTCCGGGTCCTTGCTGGAGGGACCTAGAGCTTCTTCAGAAGCGACCTGGACCCTCCCGGAGGGGTCTGGGTCTTCTGAAGTAACTTCTTGTGGACTCAAGTCTGGGAACTGGGACCCAGACTCGCTTTCAGGAACCTCCGGACCCTCCTGGAGAGGTCTGGATTCTTGAGCATGGGATAGTTCTGGTCTCTCTGCAACCAGGACCATACTGACGACTTTGTGAGTTGCTGAAATGTAAAGCAGCAAAGGCTCACCAGGGTTCGGAGCTACTAGAGTTGGTAGGGTGGTGAGGAACTGTTTTAGCTCCTGGAACGCCTTTTCTGCTTCTTCAGACCAGAGGAATGGTCCAGACTTTCTTAATAACTTGAAGAAGGGAAGTGCCCATTCCGCCAGTCTTGAAATGAACCGGCTGAGAGCTGCTAGACATCCAGTCAGCTTTTGGACATCCTTGATGCGGGCTGGTGGCCGCATGTCTTCAATGGCTTTGATCTTTGCCGGATTAGCCTCTATGCCCCGGTGATTTACCAGGAAACCAAGAAGTTTTCCGGAGCTAACCCCGAAGACACACTTGTCTGGGTTTAGCATTGTGCGGGTGGCCCACAGCTTGTCGAAGACAGTCTGTAAGGTGTCAAGGAGTAACTCCTTGTTCTTGACCTTGACCACGATGTCATCGACGTACACTTCCACTATGTCTCTAATGAGTTCTACAAAAGTTTTGTACATAGCTCGTACAAAGGTTGAAGCTGCATTCTTGAGACCAAATGGCATGGCTGTATAACAGTACAATCCATCTACTGTGATGAAAGAGGTATGCTCTTCATCTTCCCTAGACATTCTGATTTGATGATACCCAGAATATGCGTCTAGGAAACACAGTAATTCACACTCGGAGGTGGAATCCACTATCTGATCTATTCTAGATAGTGGGAATGGATCTTTTGGACATGCCTTATTTAGTGTTGTGTAGTCAATACACATCCGAAGCTTCCTGCCGGCCTTGGGCACAACGACTGGGTTTGCCAGCCATTTTGGATGGAAGACTTCTCGGATGAATCCAGCTTCGAGCAACTTCTTCACTTCTTGTCGAATGAAGTTCTATCGCTCCACGGATTGCTTCCGAGGCTTCTGATGCACGGGCCGGGCATCAGGGTAGATCTTCAGATTGTGCTCAATCACTTCCCTGGGGATCCCAGGCATTTGTGACGGTTGCCAGGCAAACAAGTCGACATTAGCCTGGAGGAAAGCGATGAGCGCGAGTTCCTATTTGTCATTCATTCCCCCGATATACGGGTGGTCTGAGCGGCATCGGAACCAATTTGGACGACTTTGACGGGAATGTCGGTGTCGCCGCTTGGCTGCACACGAGGTGCATAAGTCGAGCCTCGTTGACGAATGCTCGGGGGTTTTGGAGCTTGATCCTGCCTGGAGTCCTCCTCTTGCGCCGTAGTAAGCGCATGAAGTTCTTCTAGAGCGGTTACTCCGGCAGTGCGATCTCTGCGGATTCGGAGAACGCCTACTGGTGTTGGCATCTTTAACACCAGGTAGCCATAATGAGCAGCTGCCATGAATTTGTACAAGGCAGGCCTACCCAAGATGGCGTTGAAAGGTAAGTTGATCTGAGCAACGTCAAAGACCAACTTCTCAATGCGATACTTCTCCTGGGTCCCGAAGGTAACGGGAAGAGTAATAGCACCAAGTGGGGTAATGGCTCCCGGACCTACTCCGGAGAAAGGTCGGGAGGGGTGAAGATCTGAAGGTCGGAGCTGAAGCTTGGTAAAATCTTGGAAGCTTATGAGGTTCAGCCCCGAACCTTCGTCTACCATAACATGGTGGACCTGAATGTTATTGATGGTAGGAGATACCATCAAAGGTAACTGGCCTGCTCCAACCATGCTTCGAGGGCAGTCCGAAGCATCAAAAGTGATGGCTGTGTCCATCCACTTCCGATGAGGCTCCGCCCTGGCTGTAGGAGCTACAGCGGCCATATCCCGACGCATTGTCTTGAGGACGCAGCGGGAGGTGATGTCCCATGATCCACCAAAAAGGGTGTTCATGGTCTTCCGATGCTCGTTGTCAGAGACGTCAGAATCATCGTCGACGGAGGTGTAGACAGCCTTCAGGACCTTTTTAGGATCCTAAAAACCTAACTCCTCTTCAGCCGGAGCTTCGTCAACTTTTTGTTTCCCTTCCCTCTGTCGGAAAGGAACTTCTTCTCGGCGCTTGTTGTAGCGCTCGGCAAGGTTTTGGACCTCCCGGCAGTCTTCCAAACTGTGGCCGTCCGTCTTATGAATTGGACACCACACCTTGGGTTTGCCACCGTCTTTAGATGATGGTCGAGGTCGCTTCTCGGGGCGTGACCCCCGGCCACCCGGAGTTGCAGCAGTTGCAGCATTAGATGCGCCGGCCGACGGCTTCTTCTTGCCGTTGGTCTTTTTCTTCTTCTTGCCACTCCCGGAGGTTGTGGCTTCGCCTTTGGAGGATTTCTTGTGATCCCCCAGAGGTGGTTTGGAGTGCATTTCATGGCCCTCCGCAGCTCTGGCACATTTGTCAGCCAAGCTGAAGAGTTCCGTGACACTAGTGATCTCCTTGATCGCCAATTTCTCCAACATCTTCATATCCCGTACGCCCTGTCTAAATGCCACAATGACAGAAGCGCTAGAGATAGAAGGGATAGTGTTTCGTACCTGAGAGAATCTCTGGATGAATGATCGCAGGGATTCTCCCCCTTTTTGCACAACTGCAAAAAGGTCCAGTTCGGTGCCTGGTCGGGTGTATGAACTCCCGAAGTTGGCGGTGATCCACCGGCACAACTCCTCCCAGCTGTTGATAGAGTTGGGTGGAAGGCTCATAAACCAGGACCGGGCGGTCCCAGTTAAAGCCACTGGAAAATAGTTGGCCATTACGGCCTCATTTCCTCCAGCTGCCAGGATAGCAGTGGAGTAAATCTGAAGAAATTCGACGGGATTAACGGTCCCGTCAAACTTCTCCGGCAGGTGAGGCTGGAATTTCTGTGGCCATCTGACCATACGCAGATGCATGGCCAGGGCTGAACAACCTCCTTCTACTCCTTCAGGAGCAGGAATGTCCTGAACTTCTCGTCTTTCTCGAGCATGCTCAATATGGACTCGGCTGTCTTGTTGACGGTATCGGCGATCAAGCTCCGCCCGGAGGTCATGAGTTGAAAGCCTTGATACCGTGTGAGTGCGTCGTGCCCCGGAGGGCAAAGACGTCACTTGCTATGATGCAGCACGTCTCCTGTTGTTGGAAACGTGCGGACCAAGTCTGCCAGACAAGGTCCGTTGCTGCGACGGGGCCCGTCCTGAAGGAGGAGGACCCCGGTTATTGATGCAGTCGGCTGCTGCTGCAACCAAGTGTTCCACATCGGCCCTCCACTGCTCCATTGCATCCCGGGATGCATCCGGAGGTGGTGGGTGCTGAAGGAGAGCACGTGCTGCATAGAGCGCGTGTTCCGGGTTGTCATGATTCGCCGATGCAGTGATTGACACCGGTGCACCATCGCGCTGCCCAGCTTGATTTGCTGGTGGAGGCGGCAAGGGTGGAAGTGTGACTCCTGCTGGAACTGAGGTTCCTACTGGTGGCTGCATATTGGAGGGATTGCCCACAGCAGCTTGAACAGCGGGATGACCATTGGATGATTCAGCAGCTGAGTTCACCATTCTTGAAATCTCAGGCGACCCCCTACCTGGTGCGCCAACTGTCGGTGGTTTTGATGCGGCAGATCTTCTGACACTACTAAAAGTGTTTACGGAGTTTGAAGTTCGGTGTGGGCGCGCGGAGATTCAAGAAGGTGAAATGTAAAATGACACAGGAGACACAAAGATTTACGTGGTTCGGGCCGCCTGAGCGTAATACCCTATTCCACGGGGTGTGTTGGTGTTGTATTGGATGTATGAACTCAACTCAGGTGGCGTGAGTTGAGAGCGCGTGTGAGCCGATCAGACCAGATCAGATCAGAGCTGAGAGATCCTAGAGCCCCTATGTATCGTCGGCCTGTCCTTTTATAGTGCGAGGACAGGCCGTTACAAGTTGGTCTGGCCCGACATGTGGCCCTGGCGCTTACTAATATTGATACACATTTGATGTGCTTAATTACCCTTAATGACCGAGTTATGGGCTTTGACAGCACCCTTACTGGTAATTAAGGTCGTCTGATCGTGTGTCATTAACATAGTATTAATGACACTTAATCGGGTCTTGAAGTCCTTGATTCCCCTTTGAAGATCCGGAGCCGTTGTGGAGTCTACTGGAGGTTTGAGGCTAAAGATCCGATGGTAGGACACGTGGCAGCTCTGGAGTATGTTGTGAGGAACAGATAGGTCCGGTGCCACCAGACACATGTCAGTTCCGGAGCTTCCCTCGGTCTGGGGTTAGGTCCGGGGGTGCCTATGGTACATAGCCCGGAGCTTCCCCCTTGTGGGTGGTAGCTCTGGTTTGATGGTACACATGGCGACCCTGAGACAAACCATATTGGGGAAGCAGGTCCGGTTATGTCTGACATGTGGGCCTCTGAAGGTCTTCAAATCAAGTAGATGAAATTTCCTTGAGATCTTTGCCATCTCAAGAGGTATACGGTACCCAGGGTACCGACAAGGCTCCTCCAGCAGCAGCATCCAAATAGTCACGAGCTGATGGGATCAACCCGTTATAGAAGTTTTGAATAAGAAGCCAGTCATCCATCCCATGGTGGGGATAGGCTAGGATGTACTCCTGAAGCCTTTCCCATGCCTCAGGAATAGATTCCTTGGGCTCTTGCTGAAAGCTGGAAATCCTTCCACGTAGGCATTGGTTTTGCCCAACGGGAAGAATTTGGCGAGGAATGCCGTAGAACATTTCTCCCAAGTGTCTACAACACTTCGGTTTGCGTAGAACCACTGTTTCGCTCTCCCAAGGAGAGAGAACGGGAACAGTCCCAGACGGACCGCATCCGAAGACACGTCCTTGATCTTAAAAGTGATGCAGATCTCGAGGAATTGTTGCAGGTGAGCACTTGCATCCTCGTTAGTCTTCCGACAGAATGGGTTGGCTTGCACCATAGTGATAAGGCCAGTTTTGATCTCAAAGTTCACATCTCTCGTGTTAACAGTGGGCCCAATAGGCACATTGTTAGCAGAACTCACGAAGTGTTTTCTGAGCCATTAGCATTTGGATTGTTGGTGCAGAAATGCTCGCTTTCCTTGCCGCTCAAATCTTCCGAGGAGTAACGACACGGGGTCGGTCTCTTAGGAGAGATTCCGGATCTTCAACAAAGTTTTCTGGCAGGCGGAAACAAGACATACACTACCCTGTTTTCACATTTAAAATGTGAAAACAAAGAATGGTTATCCTACTAAAATCCTACCCAGGGTTCTATCCTATTCACTCAGTCATGTTATATATCTATTTGCCTTCCATGGCAACGGCGCCAGAAATGCATGTTGATGGCTCCTAAGGTATACTAACAAATCATCCCCGGCAACGGCGCCAGAAATGCTTGTTGACGGCTCCTAAAATATACTAACAAATCATCCCCGACAATAGTGCCAGAAATGCTTGTTGGTATTACTTACGCACCACTAACTAAACATGTCCAACTGATGTGTCAGAAATGCTTGTTAACGGTTCTATTGGATCACAGAGTGAATTCCACAAGCGCACGGAGATATCATTGTAGCATTTCCCCTTAAGAGTATTCCCAAGGGTGTCATTTATTTGATCCTAAAGGAAGGCGGGGTAGAGATATAACAATCATTCATCAAATGAAAAGGGTAGAAAGATCTAGGTAAGGATCTAGTAAGGATGGATAAAATAATAATGGAGGTAGTGCGACACACACAAAAGCTTTAAAGTCTAAGGGGGATAGAAGGATCCTTGAGGTTAGTTAAGGTTGAGAGTTATGGAGGTACTCCTACTATGCTCTATTGTACATATACATAGTCTAAACTAATTATTCATAAGCTAGATCAATAGTGAATACTTATGCTATGTGGTTCAACACATCGGGCACGGGCTTACCCCTAGCAATACTAGGGCGACTCCCGCCAAGAGCCTGTGGCATAGCTGAACATGGAGGATTACAAAGGACAGATGGGGCTGTCACCACCTATAGCCTACCTCTTCAATCAGTGGGTCTATGAGACATCCAATGCTACTTAGCTATCCTAGCACCATGCCAGCATATTAAGTAATTACCTTAATATCCTAGGCACAATCCATCCTAAGGCAATGAATTGAATCATCATTGAACCAATGTTGATAAATAACATAAATATCCATACTAACCTAGTTATGTTATAATTAACTAGACTATAGTGGGGGTCTATAGGTTCTATGATAATGAGATATGTTCATGATGAAATAGTCATAGGAGCTATACCTTCCACATACATGGACTCCATAATGAAACAAGAAATGCTTTGCCCAAGTATATGTATAAGTAGAGACTAAAGATACTATCTTTATTATGCATAAAGTCACAAATACAAGAAAGAATACATGAGCCATAACTTTCCCAATGTAGGATTGGGAAGAGAGAGACTCCTTACTCCTTTCCAAATTTAGACTTGGGACTGGAGACTCTCCTCTCTACAACCTAACTCCCCTAAGACTATGGATGATAGTGTATACAATAGAGATGAAGCTCAAGTGGTGTGTGTTCAAGTGAGGGGTAGGGTGTCCTATTTATACTAGTGTTGAGGTCGGTTCCCGCCACCAAAAGCGTGCGAATCAGTCACCATTGACTCCAAGGAGCCGGGAGGAGCCAACACGTGGAGGTTGACTGAGTTTGGCGCTAGGAAGAGGTCGGCCGAACCCCTCTTTCGGCCGACCTGGTCAAGGCACCAATTCTTGTGTGCTTTCTCCAGGTGGCTGCCAGGTCGGTCCCCTTCATGTATATGGGTGCAACACCATTGGATCTCCTCGGATACTTCTGTTTGTGGGCCATTTGATCCATGGGATGCCACGTGTCATCGTCTAATTGGCTGGGATGATATTTTATATGATTGGTCCCTCTACATTTCCTCATTTTCTGCATAGAATGTTGCACACACATATTTCTTCATGTCCAACTGGAAATGGGTTAGATAGAAAGGTGATGTGTGCAAGAAATGACAAATTCTTCTCATAATCGAGTTAAATTGACGGATGAAATTGATATATAACAGCCGTCAACAGTGATCTGCTCGTATTTCTGTTGGCGATGAAGGCCCGGAGGCTCCACACGTGGCAGATCTGGAGCTTTCCCTTGTGGGAGGGTAGGTCCGGGGTCGCTGTATATGTGTCGGTATCGGAGCTCCTCTCCGACGGGGACTAGTTCCGGGGCTGTTGTACACTGTAGTCGCCGGAGCTTCCCTTGGTTGGGAGTTTTGTTCCGGTCTTATTTTACACGTGTTAACCCGGGAGCTAGCCATGTGAGGGGAGCGGGTCCGGTGCAATGTGACATGTGGGACTTGCAAGGGCCTTCGACTCTGTCAAGTGGAACTTTCTTGCACTTCTTGTGGTATCGTGGGGTACCCGGTACGTAAGGTTCCGACAATTGGCTACTGTAAAAATCCTAGCTTCATTAGGCTTGATCTTCAATAGAATCATCTTGTTTGATTTCTCCTCTACATGAATGTCCTATCTAGGTTGACATTCACTTTTGCTGAAATCACCTTTGTTAAATCCCATCTTTTCCAGAAGAAGTTAAATACATCATAGAACATTCTATAGCCTCTGTACATCATGTTTAACTTCTCTTGAGCTTCATAAAGCTTTTCTCTCTTTGCTAAACTATTTCCACTACATAAATGTCACATTGAAGTTCATAATTCATTTGCTTCCATTTCAACTTTACTAGAACCCAATCCTGTCCAACACAATCTGGATTACAGCAGCAGACCCCCTGTGGCCATTGCATCACATGTTTAGTTCTACATGAGCACATCTAGTGTTTCCCTCTTTAATAAACTTTGTTCTCTCATTTGTGCATATTCATATCGACTAGTGAGCATGACGAAGGCATTCAACGAGGCGAATCATAAAATAATAAGGAGGAGGGAGAACCAACATTGACTTGCTGCGACGAGGTGGCTCCGGAGAAGCAGCAAGGGCACTCGAAGAAAGGCTTCAACTCAAAACTCCCCCACCGGATCAAGAGCTGACTATTTGACATTTACATAGTTCCAACTGAAAGCAAGCCCCAGTTTGCATATAACAGCCTTTATAAACTTTTCTTTTGTATACACTGTATATATGAGGTATGACTGTGCATTAGGTCAGGTTTTGATCATACTCACATGCATGACCAAACAATGCGTGGAGTGGATGGGTAGGACATTACTCTATCGTATTATATTGCTATGCTTAATTGTTTAGTTGACGGGTCGATAGAAGTCGAGTAGTTGGAATATACTCGCGAGAATGGTCACATTATATCGACCCCATGTCAAGTAGTTCAATTCTACTTGCGAGAGAATTCGGGTGAGGGAAACCTACTCGCGAGATGTCACCACAATAATCGCCGTTGAAGTTGAGATGTGGACGGTGATTTTTGTAGGATGGGACGCACAAGGTTCATCACGACCGGAAGGGTGGGATAACGCTTGTGACCACATTGTGTCTGGGTCGATCATGGCGAGGCGGATGTGGATGTTGGGTTGTAGCCCTGTCCGTGTTGGTTAAGGACCGCACTGTGTGCAGCCTTGCTGGGCAAGTTTGAGCTGTACCGGATGCATACTAGTATATGAGACCCAGGAAACTGTTGTAACTCATAGACCTTGCTGTGGAAACTTCTCTGTTGTCCTTGAATGGAGATGCAAAGGCATAAAGGTGCAAATCTTCTAGTGGGCAACTCTGACGTGTCTATGTAGGGGACCTTTTGCTCGGGATGGAGAGTTAATCCATTTTAGGGCCTCATGTGAAACGTGGGTGCGTGCGACGTAGAGAGAAGTCACCAACGTGGCTTTCTTGCAAGGGTTTGTGACGTGCATTCAGGGTTGTTATTGATTTGAATCACCGTCGCTCGCGGTTATGGACTGAGCGTACTTGTTCACTGTGTCATGACATAGTAAGAAAGAGCAGCTGGAATATTATGACTTTGCTGAAATAAATATATTATTGTATTGCACCTTGTATGGCTTAGCAGTAGCACAATTAAAATTATGATTCCCAAACATTTAATTTGGATGCAGCCTATGCAACTTTGGGCATTTTACATCGTAGACGAAGAGTTTCTTTTTTATTGTGAAATTTATGATGTGTCATGCCCATGGAATGGAAATCTGCTACTTAAAATCTGAAAATAAGGATTTACTATTAGGTAAGTCTTTTATGCAATTCAGCTTTCCTATTGAAAGTGCATCTAGGCATCTCCGTGGGTTTTGGATGATTGATGAAGACAATTAAGAGGCTAATAAGCTCAGTTGATCTTAAGCACAGGTACAAGGATTGAAATGAGATAAAAACCCTCAAAAAGGAAAAGGAGAAAACGGGCGTCAAAGACTCAAGCGTAGAAATTAGGGTTTCTATGGTATTAAGCTTATATGAGCCGTATCATGTGAGAGGGTGGTTGTATCATGTGCATTGAGATCATACCAAGGGGCTCAAAGTGGTGCTTTAGAGAAAAACCCAAGTGAGAAGCCTAAAATGAGAAAAACCCTAGGAGGCCGAACTAGTCCAACCATGGCACACAAGTCCGTTTTTGGACGGACCAAACGTCGCTGGAGTGTTCCCGAGTGATTTTGGAGATAAGTCCGAGAAGTTCGGACTTGTCCATTTTTGGATGCACCAAAGCTCTTTGGAGTAGTTCGGACTTGTCCGTTTGGGCACGGACTTGTCCGTTTCGGACATAGTGTGACAAACTGAGAGAAAACCCTAGGGGGCTGGACTAGTCCGCCCCTGTGGCCAGACTAGTTCGGACCAACCCAGAAGAGTCCGTTTTGGAACGGATCAAATGGTTCTATTCCACTTCGGACTAGTCCGTTATGGGCCGGACTATTCCGGTGTCTAGTGACCGTTTGAATTTGGAAATTTGGCGGGTAGCGTGATGATCATTGCTTAGTGTGGCAGTTGTCAGGAACTGACCAGGGGGTCAGTGGTCCCATAGGGCCGGACTAGTCCGGTGTCTAAGGCCGGACTAGTCCGCCCCTTTGCTGATTTAAGCAAAAGGGGCTCGGGACCTCTATAAAAGGAGGACCCCCGGGCTCATTTGAACAAGACTGGAACCCTAGCGCCGCCACAAGAATCTTATAGCCTTCCAAAGCCTTCTAATCATCTTGCTAACCCCTTAAGAGCAAATCCTGAAGACATTAGGGTTTGGGAAGTAGAGTGAAAGAAGATCATTGCGCTTTGGCTCTCTGTTTGATCTCTTGCACATTGTGTTGTGTTGTGTGGCTTGTGTGAGTTGAGCTTCGTGTGCTCCTCTTGTATTGATTTGTGGGAGCCTCAAGTTGTGAGTAGCCCCATCAAACTTGGTGATTACCCATTGATATAGTGGAAACCAAGCCGGCCATCATGGTGGCTTGGTGAGAAAAGGGTCAAGTGAGACGCGGTCCTTGTGTGGACTTCTCAACGTGGAGGTAGGCTTCTTCGTGGAGCTGAACCATGGGATAAATCTCGTTTCGCTTGTCTTTTTCTTTTTGTGCTCACTAGTTTTGCTATTAGGGTTCACTTTGGTCTTATTGCCCTACACTTTGATCACTACTGAAAACTTGCAATCAAAGTGTTTAAACATCATAATCTGACTGTCACAAGTTTGTTACATATTGCTCTTATTCTTGGTGAACTTCAATTCCGCAAACAACTTGTATAAATCAAGTTTTAGGGTTTCCACTCTGTGCTGAGTGGACTAGTCCGACCCTGACCAGACTAGTCGGGCCTTAGAGAATTAATCTCGTTTAATTAAGTCATTTCAGGTATTATTGCCTATTCACCCCCCTCTCGACGACTTTCAATTGGTATCGGAGGAGGCTTCTCTCCAAGAGTCTAACAACTCGGAGAAGTAATGGCCGGAAAGGGTGACAATGAGATTCCGATGGTCGTCGATGACACCAAGACGAAGAACGTTGATGTTCTTCAAGATGATCCAAATGACGAAGAAGAAGTTCGGATGCTCAAAGCACGGCTCCGTGAGAAGCTCAACGTGTCGAAGAAGGAAATTAAGCCAATTGCTTCGGTCAAAATCGACAATGGGAGTAGTTCACAAGACTACTCCCGGTATCCTTACAATTATGAGCAACTTACCGCTAGCAACCATTACTTGTCTATTCCCACTGGCAAACCTTCTCAATTTGATGGAAATGATTATTCTATGTGGAAGCATAAGATGAAGATGCACCTCATTTCCTTAAACCCTAGCTTGTGGCAAATTGTGATGACAGGTGTTCACCTTCCCAAGAATGAGGAGGACATCACTCTAGAGCAAGCCGTCCTTCTACATCGCAATTCTCAAGCCGTTGGAGTGATTACCTCCTCATTGACTCGTGAGGAGTTCAACCGCATTGAAGGGTTGGAGGTTTCCAAGGAGATTTGGGACACCCTCAAGACGGCGCACGAAGGCAACCGCATCATTAGGGAAGCAAAGATCAAGATGATCGAAGGAGAGCTTGGGAGATTCACCATCATGGAGGGTCAATCTCCGCAAGACATGTATGACTGCCTCAAGACTCTCATTAACAAGAGTCGGTCATATGGAAGCACCCGGTGGACCGACCATGTGGTAGTAAAGAGGATGATTCGAGCATTCATGCCTCGGAACGTCACTCTTTGCGAACTAATTTGTGAAAGTCCGGGCTTCTACAAGATGACTCCCGAAGAAGTGCTAGGGAGAATCATAAACCATGAGATGACGGAGCAAGAAGTAATGTTCTACAACGATCTACAAAAGCTATTCTCCTCCAAGAAAAGGGATGTTGCATTCAAAGCAACGTCCTAAAAATCTCAAAAAAGGAAGAGAGTGATGAGGAGAGTCCCGACACCGATGAGGAAGAAGCTCTCTTCATCAACAACTTCAAGAGGATGTTTAGAAGGAGGAGGGGGAGCTACCAAAATGAGATGAGAAGCAAAGACAAGCACAAAACAATATCAAAAATGGCTTGTTACAATTGCGGAGAATATGGCCACTTCATTGTGGATTGTCCACATGAAGAAACCAAGAAGAAGAAGGAGGGCAAGTCCAAAGAGAAGAAGTACTTCAATAAGAAGAAGCAATCCGGACATGCCCACCTTGGGAAGGAGTGGTATTCAAATGAGGAATCCTCCTCCGATGAAGATGAGAAGGTAGCAACCATTGCTATGAAGAAGACAACAACGGAGAACAAGCTCTTCCCTAACTTGGAGATCTCAAGGCCAACATGTCTCATGGCCAACGAGTGAAGAAAGAAGGTTAAATCTAAATCCTCTTCTTCAATTTCTTCTCATGATGACTTTGATAGTAGCAGTGAAAATGAACACATGCTTAAAGACATGAGCAAAAGCACCTTGAAAAGATTGAGATTGTTAACGGAAGAGATATTTGAGAAGGATGAACTCATCAACCGTCAAGAGGACATGCTCATCCAACAAAAGGAGAGATGTCAAGAGGTTGAGGAGCTCTTGGAGCCTGAAAGAGAAAGAAGCAAGGCACTTGAGCGTGAACTCGCTTTGAGCAAGGAAACTTGCTCAAACCTTGAGAACACTACAATTGTGCTCAAGGATGAACTTGTTAGTTTGACACAAGCTAACAAGATCCTTGAGACGCAAGTGAAGTCTCTCAAGGTCAATGCACCTTCCTCCTCTACGAGCTCACCTTCCACAAATGTTAAACCCGAGGCATCTCAATCTTGTAAATGCTCAAACTTAATCATAAAGCTTAAAGATGAGCTAAAGGTGGCACAAACTAATCAAGCACCCAAGGGTGGCATTTTTGACAAGAAGAAGGTGGCATATGCACGTAGTGCATTTACCAACACAAGACACCCCCTTGTCAAGGATGGTCTTGGTTATTCTAGGGGGATGAGGCAAAATGTCAAAACTCTCAAGAATGGCAAAGACTTGATTGTCTTTCTCAAAGGAGGCTCATACAACACTAAGGGAAAGAACATTGCTACTACACCTAAAATGCCTAAGAGAGAACCGCATCCATTGTTCCATGATTTTCATGCTTCATATGTTTTATCAAGGAACAAGTTTGGAAAGGCATATGCTAGGTATGTTGGGCCACACCGCAAGAGTCCCAAACCTTGTGTGTTGGTGCCCAAGTGCCTCTTGACTAACATCAAAGGACCCAACACCGTTTGGGTACCTAAAGCTAAGGCTTAAATATTTCTTGTAGGCATATTCCTCCATTGGAACCAAGTCGGTCCTTGATAGTGGATGCACAAATCATATGACCGGAGAGAGGAAGATGTTTGTGGAGTATGAGCTTAATGAAGATACAAGTAAAGGAATCTATTTTGGGGACAATAGCCAAGGAAAAATCCTTGGCACTGGTAAAATTGCTATATCCTCTAATCATACTCTTTCAAATGTCGAACATGTTGATTCACTTGATTATAACCTCTTGTCCATATCACAACTATGTGACAAAGGTTATAATTGTTTATTCACTAATGAAGGTGTGACTGTCACAAGGAAAAAATGACTCAATTGCCTTTAAGGGTGTACTCAAGGGAAAGTTCTATCTTGTGGATTTCTCCGCGGATAAAGCCCAACTTGATACATGCTTAATTGAGAAAACTAACATGGGATGGCTTTGTCATAGGAGGCTAGCCCATGTTGGAATGAGGAATTTGCAAAAACTTCTTAAGGGCGAGCACATCCGTGGTTTAAAGAATGGTGTGTTTGAAAAGGATAGGCCATGTAGCGCATGCCAAGCTGGAAAGCAAGTTGGAGCACCTCATCCATCCAAGAATATTATGACAACATCAAGACCATTGGATCTTCTACACATGGATTTCTTCGGTCCAATCGCCTACATTAGTATTGGTGATAACAAATATGGTCTTGTTATTGTTGATGATTTTTCACGTGTCACTAGGGTGTTCTTTTTGCATGACAAGAGCGAGACTCAAGGTGTCCTCAAGATATACTTGAAGAGAGCTCAAAACGAGTTCTCCTTGAGTATCAAGACCATTAGTAGTGACAATGGCACCAAATTCAAGAACACCCAAGTTGAAGAATTTTTGGATGAAGAAGGCATCAAGCATGAGTTCTCGGCCCCTACTTCCCTCAACAAAATGGGGTGGCCGAGAGGAAGAATATGACTCTAATTGAGATGTCAAGAACCATGCTTGATGAGTACAAGACGTCGGACCGGTTTTGGGCGGAAGCGGTCAACACCACTTGCCATGCCATAAACCAGTTGTACCTTCATCGCATGCTTAAGAAGACGTCATATGAGCTCCTAACTAGTAACAAACCCAACATCTCGTACTTTCGTGTTTTTGGGAGCAAATTTTACATTCTTAACAAGAAGCCTAGGACTTCAAAGTTTGCTTCTAAGTCCGATGAGGGTTTCTTGCTTGGTCATGACTCAAACACTTACGCCTATCATGTCTTTAACAAATCCTCTGGAATTGTTGAAGTAGCACGTGACGTAGTGTTTGATGAGACTAATGGCTCACAAGTGGAGCAAGTTGATCGTAATGTGCTATATCAAGAAGATCCACAAGTGGTGATAGGAAGGATGGCACTTGGAGACATACGACTACAAGAGCAACCTCAAGTCACAAGTAACCATCCTATACATCAAGCAAGCTCTTCCTCAAATGATCAAGATCAACCTCCCCAAGATGCGCTTCAAGAAGATGAAAATGAAGGCATCAATCAAGGGGGAGACAATGAGGATGAGGAAGACCAAGATGATGAATCAGGATCTCAAGCACCTCACCCAAGAGTGCACCAAAGTGTCCAACGGGACCATCCCGTTGAAAATATACTTGGAGACATCTCCAAGGGGGTAACTACTTGATCTCGTGTTGCAAATTTTTGTGAACATTACTCTTTTGTTTCTTCTTTGGAGCCCCACAAGGTTGAAGAAGCACTACGAGATCCGGATTGGGTGATGGCCATGCAAGAAGAGCTCAACAACTTCGAGGGAAATAAAGTATGGGAGCTTGTGAATAGGCCAAATGCAAATGTTGTAGGGACCAAATGGGTGTTCCGCAACAAAAAAGATGAACACGGGGTGGTTACAAGGAACAAGGCACGACTTGTGGCCAAAGGGTACTCACAAGTCGAAGGTTTGGATTTCGAAGAAACCTTTGCTCCCGTAGCTAGGCTTGGATTAATTCGTATATTACTTGCATTTGCTACTCACTATGATTTTAAGTTATATCAAATGGACGTCAAGAGCGCATTCCTCAATGGTCCAATCAAGGAAGAAGTATATGTGGAGCAATCCCCCGGATTTGAAGATGAAGAATTCCCAAACCATGTGTACAAATTGCGTAAGACTCTTTGTGGACTCAAACAAGCTCCTAGAGCTTGGTATGAGTGCCTTGGAGACTTTCTAACTCAAAATAGTTTTAAAATTGGGAAGGCGGACTATACTCTATTCACTAAGCACTTTAATGGTGATTCGTTTGTTTGCCAAATATATGTCGATGACATTATATTTGGTTCTACTAACAAAGCCTTTTGTGATGAGTTTTCCAACATAATGATGGAAAGATTCGAGATGCCCATGATGGGGGAGTTGAAGTTCTTTCTAGGTTTTCAAGTGAAGCAACTCAAGGAAGGCACGTTCATTAGTAAAACCAAGTACACACCAGATATACTCAGGAAGTTTGACATGCACAAGGCCAAACCCATCAAGTCACCTATGGCAACCAATAGGCATCCTGATCTCAATGAAGATGGTCCAAGTGTAGACCAAAAGGTATATCGTTCTATGATAGGCTCATTGTTATACATATGTGCATCTAGGCCCGATATCATGCTTATTGTGTGTATATGTGCTAGATTTCAAGCCGCTCCTAAGGTGTGTCATTTGACCGCCGTTAAGAGAATTCTTAGATATTTGGTTCACACACCAAGCCTAGGACTTTGGTACCCCAAAGGCTCTAAGTTTAACCTCATTGGATATTCCAATGCGGACTATGCAGGGTGCAAAGTTGATATAAAGAGTACATCGGGAACTTGTCAATTCCTTGGTAGATATCTAGTGTCTTGGTCGTCAAAGAAACAAAACTCCATTGCACTTTCCACAGCCGAAGCGGAGTATGTCACCGCCGGAAGTTGTTGTGCACAACTCCTTTGGATGCGACAAACTCTTAGGGACTATGGCATAAACTTGCGCAATATCCCTCTCCTATGTGACAATGAGAGTGCCATCAAAATAGCCCACAAACCAGTTGAACACTCAAGGACCAAGCACATCGATATTTGCCACCATTTCTTGAGAGATCACTCCATCAAAGGAGACATTGCAATTTCCCATGTGAGAACCAATAAACAATTGGCCGATATCTTTACCAAGCCCCTAGATGAGAAAAGGTTCTGTGAACATAGGAGTGAGATAAATATTTTGGATTCTCGAAATGTGGCTTATGTCTTGCACATCTGATTGCAATATTCAAAACTCACACATGCTTGCAAAAAACTCATCCTCCTCGATTTTTCCACAAATTACTTTGAAATTATTGAATCCTTGTGAATATGGTCATAGTTTGATTGTTGATTGCTTACTGACCGTATTTACAAAGATCTTTTGTGAAATATAGTCCAAAAGGACCGGACTAGTCCGGTGGTATGAGTTGTCCGGACCCAGTCCGGATGCCGGACAAGTCCAGGTCATTGACCGGACTAGTCCGGCCCTTGGGGACTTAACCTCCCAGGGTGCCCTCGACCTCCCCACTTCCATTCAAACCCTCTCTCTCCAAAAACGCTCGAAAACCGCCTCCCCAATGGCAATTTTCGAGTCCATCCACCAAATCTCGATTCCAATCGGTGGATTGAAGCCCCAAGGTGTTTAGGAACCTTTCCCCAAGCATCGGAGACCACTCCCTCACTCTCATTTCATCAAATCGAAGATTTGAATAGGTATTCTTGACCTAACTCAAAAATTCTTTGAATTCAATTCTTTTTGGTCTATTGAACAAAACTTCTTCACAAATGTTGTTGTACACATCAATGTGATCATGTAGCTTCATTTTTGTGGTAGGATCCATAGCTTTTGCAAAATTTCCCTCGATTAGGGTTCTTACTGTGTGAACCGAACTAGTCCGGCTGCCGGGCGGACAAGTCCGACCTCGTGCGGACTAGTCCGGCCCTTGGGCGGACAAGTACGGGTTACACAGTGAAAACCCTAACCTAGGTTGATCTTGTGAATTCTACCATTTTACCTTAACTTCCTTGACTCATACACATTTTCGTGCTTCTCTTGTCAGCAATCATGTGAGACAATGAGTATGTTCCTCCCTCCGACTCCGAGATCAAAGCGGAGAAGCAAGCTCTCTTTTGCCGGAAACAAAGAGACGATCAAGATATGGCTGCTGCGTACTTTGCCTCTCAGAGGGCAAAGAAGACGCAGCGTGAGGAGCACAACTCCGCTGCTGCCGATGCTGCCCCAAAGAGGAAGAGGCTTGTGACCTTGGGTGAGCAAACCAAGTCCTAGGGGGCAAGATCCTCCAGAGATAAGGGCAAGGCCCCTGTTGATGCTGCACCCAAGAAGACGGTGACTGTGGCCAAGAAGGCTGCAAGCAAAGTGAAGAAGGGTGCCCCACAACCCATTGGCCCCTTGAGGATGTGCTCTCCTGCACGGAACCCAAATCGTGCAGCTGCTTTTGATGTCAACATCTTCAAGGGCAAGGGAGCTGAGAAGGCATGCAAGCTGAGGAAGATCAATGTTTATCAGCGTGACAGGAGCACAGTGGATCCCCAGTTCTAGTGTGACTTCCACTATGACTACTACAGACGGTCTATATGACCAAGCAGACCGCTGTCACAGACGCTCAGTGGATAGACTGGGACGACATGGCCCAGAAGGATCATCAAGCCTTCAATGCTGTGATTGAGGCTGTCGAGAGGCATGGCCAGAAGAAGTTCATGGCCTTCTAGTATGACAGGAATGTGGACGTCATAACTCTGTTCTACTCCACTCTTTACTTCCACATCGATGGGGACAAGAGGATCACCTGGATTACCCATGGAGAGCAGTACTCTATCACCTTTTGGGAGTTTGCTCAGTTGCTTGACTTGGAGGATCAACTGGATAATGAGATCATCATTTCCAATCTGAAGCCAGTTGATCGGGACACATTGGAGTATATGTATCCAAGCCATGGACAGTATGAGGCCGGGCACATCAGAAATATCAAGCCCTTCTATAATGTGCTTAACCGGATCCTCAGAAAGACATATTGCCCCCAAGGATGGAGATGCGGGGATCATCCAAGGCAATTTGAGGCATTTAATGGTCCTCATTGATGGAGATGTCCGCTTCAATGTGGTGGGCTATATCTTTGATGACATCTTCAACATCTCTCACACCCCCAACCGATCATGTGGATATGCTCCATACATTATGTACATGGTCGAGAAGATCTCCGGGCTCACATTCAAGAAAGACATCATTCACCAGAGGCTTCGACCACAACTCCCTCCTCCGGAGCCAAATGCCCCTCGGAGGAAGAATGCAGATCCTCCGGCATCTTCCTCTCACTTTGTGCCATCTCCTACACCACCTCCACCTTCGACACAATGCGGAAGTGGCTTCTTCAAGTGCTTCAAAGCTCTCTTTTCTTCGTGCCGGAAGACGGAAATTCAGCAACGTTGCATGGAGCATCGCAATGAGAAGTATCTCAAAGCGATGTGCGACAAGCTGGACATCCCTATGCCCCCCGCCGAGGAGAGCGATGGTGAGCTCACTTCATTTCCCGAGTTCACTGCCGAAGAGCTCGCTGAATTTGGAGAAGCTGGAACTTCCATCGCGGCCCTGACTGAGGATCCGGAGGCCATGGAAAGCGACAGCGAGCCCCAAGTCGACGATGATGACTCCAACTCCGATGATGAGTAGTCCCAAGGGCTCCTCCTCTCTTCTTTTCCTTTTTGGTGTCTTGATACCAAAGGGGGAGAGATAGCGAGGATATAGCTTGACGGGCTCTTAGATCTAGGGGGAGAGACATAGGGGGAGAGATGAAGGGGGATAGATAAGATAGATAGCCTACTTTGTGAGCGTATTGATCTATATTGGACTTATGTTTTAAAACTCATTTCAAGTTGTATTGTAAGACTTAATCTATGTATTCATGTGTATTGCCTAAATTTGTGACGTGGTGCCTCATTTAAATGTCTATTTTGCATAATCAATGCCTTATCACACTTTATGAACACATCACTTAGGCACCCCACCATAACATGTATATGTATGAGAACTCTCTCAATCTCTTTACTAATGATGCATACATTGAGGGGGAGTCACTCATACAAATACATGTTACGAAAACAAATTATTAACCTTATTGTTTAAGTCTTAATGTGTTGTCATCAATTCAACAAAAAGGGGGAGATTGAAAGTTCATCTAGGCATCCCCGTGGGTTTTGGATGATTGATGAGGACAATTAAGAGGCTAATAAGCTCAGTTGATCTTAAGCACAGGTACAAGGATTGAAATGAGATAAAACGCTCAAAAAGGAAGAGGAGAAAATGGGCGTCAAAGACTCAAGCGTAGAAATTAGGGTTTCTATGGTATTGAGCTTATATGAGCCATATTATGTGAGAGGGTGGTTGTATCATGTGCATTGAGATCATACCAAGGGGCTTAAAGTGGTGGTTTAGAGAAAAACCCAAGTGAGAAGCCTAAAATGAGAAAAACCCTAGGAGGCCGAACTAGTCTGGGCCTCAGGGCCGGACTAGTCCGGCCATGGCAGACAAGTCCATTTTTGGACGGACCAAACGTCTCTGGAGTGTTCTCGAGTGATTTTGGAGCTAAGTCCGAGAAGTCCAGACTTGTATGTTTTTGGACGGACCAAAGCTCTCTGGAGTAGTTCGAACTTGTCCGTTTGGGCACGGACTTGTCCGTTTGGGACTTAGTGTGACAAACCGAGAGAAAACCCTAGGGGCTGGACTAGTCTGCCCCTGTGGCCGGACTAGTCCGGACCAACCCAGAAGAGTCCATTTTGGAATGGACCAAATGGTTCTGTTTCACTTCGGACTAGTCCGTTATGGGCCGGACTAGTCCGGTGTCTAGTGACCGTTCGAATTTGGAAATTTGGCGAGTAGCGTGACGATCGTTGCTCAGTGTGGCAGTTGTCGGGAACTGACCAGGGGGAGAGTGGTCCAATAGGGCCGGATAGTCCGGGGTCTAAGGCCGGACTAGTCCGCCCCTTTGCTGATGTAAGCAAAAGGGGCTCGGGACCTCTATAAAAGAGGGACCCCCGGGCTCATTTGAACGAGACTAAAACCCTAGCGCCGCCACAAGCATCCTAGAGCCTTCCAAAGCCTTCTACTCATCCTACTAACCCCTTAAGAGCAAATCTTGAAGAGATTAGGGTTTGGGAAGGAGAGTAAAGGAAGATCATCGTGCTTTGGCTCTCGGTTTGATCTCTTGCACATTGTGTTGTGTTGTTTTGTGTGGCTTGTGTGAGTTGAGCTTCGTGTGCTCCTCTTGTATTGATTTGTGGGAGCCTCAAGTTGTGAGCAGCCCCATCAAACTTGGTGATTACCCATTGATATAGTGGAAACCAAGCCGGCCATCGTGGTGGCTTGGTGAGAAAAGGGTCAAGTGAGACCCGGTCCTTGTGTGGACTTCTCAACGTGGAGGTAGGCTTCTTCATGGAGCTGAACCACAGGATAAATCTCGTTTCGCTTGTCTTTCACTTTTTGTGATCACTAGTTTTGCTATTAGGGTCCACTTTTGTCTTATTGCCCTACACTTTGATCACTATTGAAAACTTGCAATCTAAGTGTTTAAACATCACAATCTGAGCTTCACAAGTTTGTTACATATCGCTCTTATTCTTGGTGAACTTCAATTCCGCAAACAACTTGTAGAAATCAAGTTTTAGGATTTCCAACCTGTGCTGAGCGGACTAGTCCGGCCCTGGCCAGACTAGTCCGGCCTCAGAGAATTAATCTCGTTTAATTAAGTCATTTAAGGTATTATTGCCTATTCACCCACCCTCTAGGCGACTTTCACCTATATTACAAGTCCCTGGATGTAGAGTTTAATGTTTAGGTGAGATGGTTAAGTCTTGATGAGCCTTTGTGCTCACGGTTGCTATATTTGTGGTCCTGCGGGTAGTAGTTTAACTGCTGCTATTCTGGGTGCTCGTGAGGCCTCGGACATTCCGAGATGTATGGATCACGAGAGACTTCACCGCTGCTTTACCTTCTTCGTGTTGCTAGTGAGAAGCGTCCTCGAGCATGGACGTCTTCTCTCATGCTTATATAGATTGAGAGTTTGAGTATATTCTTTCCGCTGCTCATGTACTCCTTATGTACATTATATTGTAATCTCAAATATCTAATGAAATAAAGATTTTGTATGTTTCACGTATTATTTCGTGTGTGTTGTTGGGTGTTGCATCGCACGACACCACCCAATATGATTCCTGGAATGTCGGGACCCCAGTCATCGCAGTCGGGTATCAGAGCTGCATTGGGAATAACACGCGTGAAAGGAGCCTATTTTTGAAAACTTTTCAGTAGTCGAGTGAGGATTAGTCACTATGACTACATAAGGTCTATTATAGTATTAGTTACTTAAGATGGCAAAGCTAACATATGTATTATTTTATTCAGTAACAACGCTCCGACGTCAATAAGAGGTATGATACGGCACCGCAAGCAGATCAATTGTGGTAAGCTCAGCATACAAGAAGTGATATGTGACTGTCCACCATAGTTTGGCAGGGGAGTTAATATGAGTCTTTGAACCTTCTCGTGGTTTTGATAACATATGAAAACTTTGTTCCCTTGCGTGTTTCAGACAAAGCGAGGATACCCCATCGTATGGTCAACAACGCGATAGTATGAAACTCTTGAATGTTCAATATTCAAAGGGCCATGCGCACTGCTCGTCATCAGCATGCCTCGGCTTTTATGGGCAGTAGGTGGTATCTATCGGGTTGATAAAATTCCCGTCAGTGACGACCCATTCACGCTTTACTCCCCCCCCCCCCCCCCGTCGTGTGGTGTTGAAACGCGACCAAGGTTTCTTAAGACGTGTTCTCCTAGAGGATGGCCTGTATGGAAATTAGTTTTGGTGACTTATATATATTATTCTGACTGCCTGAAATGATCACCCGTGCGGTCCATGCCATACAACACCATAATGAGTGTACTGTAATTTGTGTGTCTTGTTCAGGTACACTAACCAAGTGATCGTATTGCGCTTAGGACACGTTTTCGAGTGACCGTACTTAGTACCACCGTTGAGACGTATGCCAGAATACCGGTTTAGGAATTTCTTTGGTGAGGACGTAGTATCATCATTACATTCGAGTTTCATCGGGCACGTTGACGACAACATCTGTGCCGGATGTGTGACTCGTAAAACAAGTAAAATGGACTAAAGATGATTTATGGGTGCAAGTATTAGTTATCAAACTCGTATTTTTAACTAAGTTTCAAATTGGAGTGGGTTTCAACTCAAACTTTTCAAAACCAGTGAGTTTTGTTTATAGGCAGAATTCGACCTAACTTTGTAAAGACATAACTACCAGTAGCAAACTCCAATGAAGATGTGTCATACATGGTTGGAAAAATTAGTGACTCCTCTAAAACTCTTCTGTTCATTACCAGATCAGAGATCCCCTGTAGCCTATTTAAAAGTTCAAATTTCTATACTGAAGCAAATCTGGAGACAAACTTGAAGAGTTTCTGTACCTTCTACCATTTCTGTCATATCTCTTAGTAGAAAAATTGAATGGCTTCATATAAAGCATTTACAGAATCCCCACGAGATATGTAACAATTTTGTAATTTAAATTTCTGCCAATTTATGAATATGTCTATGTAAAACTGCGCTCAAATCAACGACATACAAAGGCGGTAACGTCAAAAAATCTGTGAACTTTGTCCAACTTTGAAAATACATATCTCCTGAACCAGAACAGATTTCGAGCCAAATAAATATATTATGGAAAGTTCCATAAGTGTAGAACAACTTTGTAGTTCAACTCAAGTCCTAATTGTGGATCTAACTAGTTGAAATTTTCGAATTTCTTCAAACTGGTCGGCTGGAAGAGAAATAGTCATTGAAATTCCAGCTTCAAGTTTTGCTTTGTCTTTTGAGTTTGGATTTGTTTCCATGCTACATGTTTCCTATCCATGATCTTTTGATCAAAATTATTTTTGATCCTCAGTTGTTGTTATAGTTCGGTTGACTTTCAAAATCCCACTCGAAAGTTCGCGATTCATGTGATTGAGGTTTCTAAAATAAGACGTCTTCGGAAAAATCTCTTAGCATTGTTCTACTTCAAACATTGATCTTATCTGATCTTAGACTTATCATAGTACAAATAATACTCATTGTGAAGACTAGCGGGTATTCTAAAAACATTTGTATACATGGAAATTCTTGGTTCTGCTATAAACATCTACAAAAAAATTGAATCTATTATACCATCAAATCAGTTTCATTTCAAGTTCTCAAAGTTTATCATTATGATCCATCTTTCATACATTATAAATCTTGTTGTACTCCTCGGCTGAACACGTGTGAATAACTATTGAAAAGCCCGGGAGGTTCTATCCAACCTTGATATCCTTCAACTCTTTAAAATTACCCTACGACACCACAGGACCTTTTATAACTTCTTAGGTACTAAATCTGTCCAACCCAGAATAAATCACCAGACTCACCCATGTTCCTTCGACCATAACTTTCAACTTGATTAGTATTTGGTCTATATTGATAATCAAAAGAAAATTATGAAAGTTACTAGACCGAAACTAAAGGGGGGAAGGAGCACAACTAATTTAATCATGATGTTCGATCAACTACTGTTGTAAATGGGTTATGTTATGGCACCTCCGCTTCCGACATGCTCCCCCACCCTCGCCGAGCCCGGCCGCATCCGCCACTCATCGCCGTCGGGATGATGTTCGTGCTGAGCCCGCACCAGCCCTCTGTCGCCGTGCCTAGTCGCCATGGATGGTGATCATTCGATGCTGGACATCAGCATCGGGTACTTCGTGACAGGCAAAATCTTCCAGATCAAGGTGATGTGTCTGCTCTCCTCCTCTGTCCACCATCCCTCCTCTTTGTCCGTCAGTGCCTTCTTCATGCTGGGTCATTTCACCTTCCAACTAACTAAGGGATCAGTTGGCCAGGCTCTCAATGCCACCCTGGGCGGCACCCTGAGAGGTTTCCATGTCACCATGGCACGCGACCGGCAGCCTACCCCTGCAGCCAATCCTCCCCTCACCTTGTTCATGAACCACCACCCCCCAATGTACCCCCACCCCGCCTCAACATCCGCCCTATATCATCAGGATTGGGAACATCAACTATCACATTCCGCCGGTGTAGGTTGTCTTGCTTGAGTCACTCTCCAGTTGCTCCGTCGAGATTGTACCCCATCCGCCACCAGGTCACTGGCCGTGTTCAGGCAAACCCCAGTCAGAGTCTGGCCACTGGCTGTTTTCAAGCGAACTCCGCCGCCCCCTATGTTTTGGGTAAGGGCCGTCCACAAGTTCAAACTCTCCCTAACTTGCCTGAGGCCCACCCTCCTGGCATTTCAAATCCCCAACTTGGGAAACAGCTGCGTCGTATCTGGTCAGCTAGATTGCCCTCTTCTCACAAGGGGGAGCCTGCATTTACTTCAATTGTGGACTATCGCCATGCAAGATATCCACAGACCCCCCCCTCGAAACCACACAAGGGATATCCCCGCCATCATTGACATCCCAGACACGCCACTGCTATGGCCAACTCTTTCCTTCCCAACACTTGCACTGCCGAGTCATGTCGTTCTACCACCCAGAGTAACAACGCCTGGCTCCGGCCCCCGACCCCCCCCCCCATTGATACCTCACCGTTGTTGTTACCGATGCTTCAGCCCCAACCACTTCGCCAAAGCCTATTGTGCTAGTACTCGATGCATTTGCTGTCTTCAACGAGGCCATAAAGCAGCCGCCTGTTCCTCTACCTACAAGCGTCGTCTTGTCTCACAGCCCAAGAGTACTAAGTACAATGCCGCCTAGGCACCACAAACGGGTCTGCCATGCCTCGAGGGAACTGAACAGTCGAGTTGCAGCTCTCTCCTAGGGCCCACACCACCCCACTTCGAACAGCAGTTCCAACCCACTCGTGCACCAGGTCGACCCCACCACACCCTTCTCGGCCACCCGGCCCCTCAGTACCTATATAACATCCATCCCCGAACAGGCATCACAACCCACTGCCACAAACAGCAGCAAAGAGCTCCCTACTCTCAGCAAAACCCCACCCCCAGCAATGTCAAACTTCGCTGTTGATCCGCAGAGATTCATCCCACATGGCCACATCTTCGCGCGCGATGGTGGTCCGACGAGAATCCCTCCCCTCAACTTTCACCTTTTGATGGCCGCTCACAGTACCCATGAGAGTTTCCTCATCCCCGAGGACTGTGAAGGCCATATCAACCTTGAGGAATATGACTGGTTTTGTAACGACATCAAGCAGGTCCTTGAAGAGGAGTTTGGGCTTAGGGTCCGATCCTCCTGCATCACCCCCTGGGCATCGGACTAATCCAGTTGGAGTCCGTCTTCCACCACAACATCCTCCTCTGGAGAACCCATTGTGGTTGACAACCTCCTGATCGCCTTCTCCCGCCACGATCACGACATCAACCGTCGTTCAGCCAACTACAACCACTATGGTTGTATCTTACTACTCGGCTTCCCCCCTAGAGTACAATGTCCTTGAGCACATCGATGCGGCAGTGGCCACCTTCAGCCTATTGCTGTCTTGGCACAATATCTCAAGGAAACACGGTACATTTTGTGCAAGTGCCTGTTCAACGACGATGCCAAGGGCCAAGCAAGGCCCTAGACCTTCCCTGTGATCGTCCTGGGGCTTCCATCCTCCCTAACAACCTGTCGGGATAAGACCACATCCCACCGGGGCGGCAGTGATGGGGGAACCCCGCCCCTTCCCCCCTCTGACAGAACAAGAGGACGAAGCATCGGACCTCCCGCCACCAAACCACGACCCAGTTTGGGATGCTATGGTGGCCGCGGTGCAGGCCAACAACACCCAACCGGAGGCCCACATCAACGGATGGGGCATCCGGCAGCAGCCACAGCAACACCTGCTCCTATTGGTGTCGCACCATCAGGAGTGGCACCGCACCATTAGGGGATCAGCGTTGGCTCCGAGCTCTTTTGCGGAGCATCCTCTGCCTCCTCCAACCACACCACCCTGGTGCGTCTGCTCCCCCCCCCCCCCCCTTGGAGCCCCTGTTGTTCTACAAGGCAAACACGGCCATGCAGCCGAATTGGGTCCGGCCTCTCGACTCCGAGGCCCTGTGCCGCTTCCTGGCGGCCGCCCTCCTCAACGAGAACACTGCTTGGTGGGTGGCGCCTGCCACGGCCAACCAGCCCCTCAAGAACTTCAACATGGGCCGAGCGGAGACCTCGGCGGTGGGCGCTCGCCGGGGCCACACCACCATTGCTCGCTTCAGAGAGCTACCCCCTCCCCCCCCCACCCCCCGACGGCTCCTTCCAACACTCGCTCCCCCCCCCCCCCACGCTGGAATGCCCTGCAAGCTGCTTTGGCAGGATCTACTACTGCCATTCGCGCTCAGACCTGACTCAGGTATCTCAACCAGCCACTGCTCTTAGCATTGCGGCTCCAATTCTGGCCAAGAGTACCTCACGCCAGTAGGCGCCAGTCTCGCAAGATGGTCTCAGGAGAAGCCCCCGCCTTGCAGCGTTGCTGAACAGATGTCGCGTGCCCACGACCTCTATTGGGAGCACTGCCTCACCGTCGCATTTGGCACCTATTGGTAAAACCCGAAGATCTCTCTTCCCCGGCCCAATCAAATTCCTCACCCTCACCGATATCGAATCTGCACCTGCTCCATACCCTAACATTCCATTTATGGATCTGCAAGATCGTCTCTATCGAAGTGTTAATGCGACATTTCCCCCATATCTGCTAAGGAGCATCCCATGAAGGTTCTTGTTCGGCAGGGCTTAGCCCTTAATCGAGTGTTCGAGCGTATGATAGTGTATGAGATGGTGGTTTTTATGTGGCTCAGGCCACAAGGAGCGTAACACCCTACTCCACGGTGGATGGTATTGCTAGTTTGTGTGAAGGCGCGTATGTATCGGGGATTGGATTTTTGTCCTTTGTAATGGTGGCGGTCCGGTCCTTTTATAGACAAGGCCGGACGCCTTACAAGTGGGGTCCGGGGCCCGACAGGTGGTCCAGAGGCGATCTTATCCTAAAGATCTAAGGCTTCTCACATAAGATTCCTCTGGCCATGGATTTGAAGACTCGCCGTCTTGCCACTTGCATCGTTAGTAGCCCATGCGCCGTTGCTGACAATGGATGGGGATGTCCCATCCCACTGTCTCTCTCGCCGTTAGCTACCCACTTGGCAGAGTGGGATAGGCATGTGACGCCCTCTCTATGATGCAATTTTTCATAGTGGTACCTGACATTAGGCGTGCGCCGCGCCATGCGTCCGGGGAAGCCGCGTAGCTTTACTTGACACGGACAAGGCACACTGCCCTCTTAACTCCCGCACCTCTCTGTCCAGGGCAAGTGGCTGGACTACGTGGCAGCTCGGGAGCTCACCTCCGGGGAGGAGGTCAGATGCCGTCTTACGGACCACATGGCAGTGCCGGAGCCTGCCTATACGGGACGTGGCATGTCTGATGCCTCAGACCACGTGGCAACACCGGAACTCTATCTCATAGGGGAGAGGGATCCTTACCTGTTGGACACGTGGCTGCTTGGGAGCCCGTCTCAATGTGGGAGCTGAACTCTTCTTCGAGGTCTCTTGCGGGTACTACGGACCCCGCATCTGAGGCAGATGGGTCTGGCCCTTCTGAACACGGGGGACCCTCAAGCCCTTCCTCTGTTGGAAGGCAGGACACCTAGGAAACTCTAGCTTATGCGCGAGGGTACCCGTTATGCCGAGTACCGACGGTGGCCCCTGGGTCCACCCTAGGGGGAGCCGATGAGCTTGAGGGTGGAGCCCTTTCTCTGCTTCCCTGTGCTACCTTTTAATTTACTTTTGATCAGATGAAGCGTTGTGCGCCTTTGCCGTTGTGGCCACGCGTCCCTCTCCAGGGTATGGGGTCATGGCAACGGGATCTTTCCTTGCTGCCACATTATAGCGGCAGCTCCCAATGTGCCCGCTGCTTTTCTATCGCTTTAGCATCTATCTTTATGGGAACTGTCGTGTTTCCTTCTCAGGCGGTGAACTGCATGAGCTAGTTTCTCTGACAAAGACCTGGGCCCACTTGTCATGGACGCTGTGACACGAGCCGCTTATTTTGAGCCCGCCCAAATTTGCACGGTGCACTCAAACGCCTTTGGGGTGTTTTTAAAAGGGTACCTTTGTGGGTAATGGTGGTTCCTTCCTTATGCACAACCCAAACATTCCATCCTTCGACTTCCTCCTTGAGTGCTTACTCCTTCCTCACCCTCGAGGTTCATGACTCCTGCTCCATTGGACTCAGCCTTTCCTGCTTCCCAGATGGAGGATGTCTCATCCGTGAGGCTGCTTTTTGGCTAGTGTGAGACCTATGTTTGTTGAATACATTGGCTTTAACAATAAAAGTTTTGAATGCTGCCGTAACATCTTTTAGCAAGGTCTGACTCTTGCTCCGAGCTTCTGCAAGGTCCGACAATAGGTTCGACTTTCTTTTTCTAGGTCCGACATGTTTTTTGGTACCTCCGGCGAGCTTTGTCTTTAGCCTCGGCATGTCTTTGATAGCTCCGGCATGTCTTTGTTAAGCTCCAATATGTTTTCATAGGTCTGACTTATGTTTGTTAGCTCCGACATATTTTTCTAGCTCCGGCTTTTGGGTTGACTAATTCCAACTAGCCTTGGCAAGCTCTGGCGCTAGGTTGTACTAGCTTTGGTAAGCTCCGGTTCAAAGTCCGGTTAGCTTTGGTAAGGTCCGGTGCTTGATTGCAGTGTTTCTGCTTTTGTCTTGCAATGTTTCAAACTTGCTTTACACTTATGGAAATGTTCATTAGTATTCTTTTACTAAGTTTTTGGTGTGTTTTGGTGGTTAAGGCTGATATCATTTTGCTATGGTTTGCAACATGCTTATGTGAGGTGCTCACCTAAGATGTTGTAGTTTCGAAACTAACGAGAGTTAAGTTGAGGACTTGTGCTCGAAAGTATTGGTTGTTTATTCATGTGCAGGTGTTGCTTGAGTTCAAGACATGGCTGGTGACGGGATCCTTTGAACTTGTCTTAGGGAGAAGATGAGGTTCAACAACCAAGTTCGTGAGGAATTGTGGTTGAGTTGATCGGGAGGTTGCGCAACATGTTTGAATCAAGATCAATGCATATGAAGGTATCGTGGACGTCGTTGGAAGATGTTTGCACATATGAAAAGAGTGCATGGACGTGGCTACATGGTTCTGAGGCGTGATGAAGAGATGTGGACATTAAAAATTGGTCGGAAAGGTCCAACCGACTAGGTTATGGACTGAAGCTGCGGCTGAGTCGTGTTTGACTCAAATATGGAAAGATTTGAGTTGTTTATGATAGGATTTCGTGTGGGTCACAAATTTGAGTTATTTTAGGAATGTGGGATACGTTCCTAAGGTGTCTGGAAGTCTTAAGATTGCTTCTATCTGTGTATCGAAGAGTCCTAAGCAGTTATGGAAAGTTTCGATTCGTGATTTGAGTAGGATTAGAGTCCTAGTTGAGATTGGGTTGGCCTAAGGGCCGGTTATATAAGCAAGGGAGGTCAGGTCTCGTGTAATAAAATTTGTAGTTGAAAGAAACTTTTGTGCCTTGTTCGTCTGACTTGTTCCAGACAAGTTTATCTCGTCAAGTTTTCTGCACAGCACTACCTTTCTTCGGTGGTTTTATCATAACTCGAGTTTTACAGATCCAATTAACGTGATTATTTTTGGGTTGTCTTCGGAACTTGATTATCTATCATCTGTAAAAATTTCACGGTCATTGGATTTGTGTTTTCTGATCTACACGAGTTTCTTTACAGCGTTCCAGAACTGTTTTTCTCGAGTAAGACAGATTGACCTTTGTTCGATCTTTCAATCGTAACTTGAGTTTCTCTTGACGGATTTGAGTGATTCTTATTGTGTCGTCTTCGTGACATGATTCTCTTTGATATCTATTACATTTGTCACGGTGAAACACGTTTAGATTAGTATCACACACGATTTCTTTAACACATCGTTTTTCTGCCGAAGGGGTTCGAATTTAATTGTTTCCGCTGCGTAAGATTTTTTAATCTACCATTCACCCCCCCCCCTCTGGTAGCTTTTCACGTGCTCTTCGATCCTGCAATTAGTATCAGAGCCACGGTGCTCTAATCTTTGTGATTTGCACGTGTTTTTGACTAATCATCATGGAGAAATACTCCGCCAAACCTTGTGTGTTTAGTGATATTGATTTTTAGGGTTGGAAGACACGTATGGAAGCCTTCATCCAGGCAAGGCTTCGCAATATGGGAGAAGGTATACAAGCCTTATGAAGTGCCGTCAAACAATCAAGTTACAATTACAAATCTAAGAGATGTCGACAACAACAACAAGGCTCGGAACTTGATCATACAAGGATTAACTCAAAGCAACTTTGACCGTGTTGCACACCTCAGATGTGCATACGATGTGTGGAAAGCACTTTGTGACTACCACGAAGGATCCAACACGATCAAGAAGTTAAGGCAATACATGTTCAATAAAGAATACATGCGCTTCGAAATGCAACCCGATGAGTCTATTGATGACCTTTTTGCTCACTTTAATAAAATTCTCAGCAACTTGCGTAGTGTCAATGTTAAATTTTCATATGCTGAAAATACTAGACAATTGTTAAGTGCATTAGATATGTCAATTTGGGAGATGAAAGTCACATCTATTCGTGAATCTACTGTCATGAGTACACTTACTTTAGATGTGCTATATTCCAAGTTAAAAACTCATGAAATTGACATAATATCACGTAAGAACCCCAACAAGTCTATTGCTTTTGTTTCTCAATGTGACATGCTTAGCTCCAGTCAATCTTCATCTTGTGGTACACTTGCTTTCTTGTCCTCTCTAACCCTTGAACATATTGAGGAGTTTCCAGAGGAGGAGCTAGTACTTCTCTCTACTAGGTTCTCAAAAGCATTGCAAAATCTGAGAACTAGAAGGAGAGGAAGATCTGGACCTCAACGATGTTTTGAATGTGGTAAGACAAGAAATTTTTGTTCAAATTGCCCTAACCTTTCAGGTCCTACTTCTCGGGATGAAAAACAAACAAGGACGAAGCACTCCTCTGCAAAAGATACGAAGAAAGAGAAGGGTTTTACAGGACGTCAATTGGTGAGCAGTTTTATCTCTGCATTCAAGAACTTGGCTCAAGCGATGTGCACATTGGAAGTGACGAAGATGAAGATGATTTGGCAAACTTGTGCTTCATGGCGGGCAAGTCAAGATCAAGTATGGAGGAGGCTGAACACAATAGCGACGATGAAGAGGTATGTCCTACTTGCGAAGAAACGTGTGATGCTATTTTCTGTGCCACAGTTATTGTTAAGAAAAAGGACAAAAAGCTTAGGGACAATGCTGTTAAAATTGAGTCACTAGAATCTAAAATCAATCATTTGAAATCTTTAATTCCTAGTGATGATTTTTGTTCCTCATGTGAATTAATATATGTACAATTGTCCTCATTAAGAAGTGCGCACACCTCCACACTTGATAAACTTGAGTTAGAAATTGAAAAGAATAGAGAGCTTGCTGCAGTTAATGATAAAAACTTGAAAGATGCTAGCTATTCTACATTTGATTTGCATTGTTCTACTTGTGATGATCTTAATAAGAAACTGCAATATGCTATGAATGAAATTTCTATATTGAACAATGCTTTACGTTCTCATGAAGATAAATTTTGTTCCAATTGCAAATTAAAAGAAAAAACTTCATGTGAAAATTGTCTTGATCTATACAATAAACTTGGTAACATGCACAGGACATTAGATCGATTTTGTAATGGGAATAAGAACTTAAACTTGCTGTTGAATTCTTCCAAGTCTTGTAATGATAAAACCGGTTTAGGTTTTGATTCTCATGCTCATGCTAAGTCACATCCACCTAAAATTGTAAAGTCATTAGAAAGTGATTTGATTCAAACAGTTCCTAAACAAAAAGGTGTGGTTTTCAAATCCGCAGGTGTGTTGTCTCATTTGGTTTCAAATAAAAATGTTGCTTGCTCATCTAGACATGAACACAAAGTTAAATTTCATTGTACCTACTATGGTAGAGATGGTCATGTCAAAGATTTTTTTTATAGACTAGTTAAACAACAGAAAAAGGAAAGAATGATTGCTAGATCTCATAACTTTCATGCAAAATTTGCTACTCTTGCTAAACCGAATTATAGGAACATGCAATCTGCTGCAATGAGTCAAAAACATGCAAATGTTGCTCCCAAACCTACTGTTTTTTGCTACACATGTAACACCTCATAGGATAGTAGTTGGGTACAAAATCCTCAAGCTTTGGCTCATAAACCTGTTGTTTTATCTCAGCTTTTGCGTGTTATTCCTGTTGGACGTCATCTGACTCAGTACTGGATTCCTAAATGCCTTCTGACTAACCCCAGTATTGAGTCATCGATGTATTGTGCTTCTATGTAGGTTACATGCTTGAGGAAGGAGAACATTTGGATTGTGGATTCAGGTTGCTCACACCACATGACCGGTAACAAAGAATGGTTCTCCTCCCTCTCTTTTGTGTCACGTGTAGAGAATGTTACTTTTGTCAATAATTCTTCAATTCCTATAATTGTAAGGGTTCGGTTAGAGTAAATGATCACTGCACTTTGAAGGATGTGGCACTTGTTAAAAATTTGAAATACAACTTGCTGTCTGTTTCACAAATGCTAGATGAAAATCTGGAAATTATTTCACTAAAAATTGCTACAAAGTTGTAAATTCAAAGAGTGAGCTTATTTTTAACATGTCTTGGTTTGGAAGAGTTTTTAAAGATAATTCTGATATGTCTTATTCTAAGCATAGGTGTCTAGTTGCTAATGATTCAAAGGACTTATATTTTTGGCATCGTAGACTTGGTCACGTAGGCTTTGATCATCTAACGTGTGCTAGTGCTCTTGATAGCATACGTGGGCTGCCTAACCTTAAAGGGGACAAAGACATTGTGTGCTCTTCTTGTAGACATGCTAAGATGGTTGCATGTTCACATACTCCTCTCACAATCATCACGACAACTGAACCGGGTCAACTTTTGCATCTTGACACCGTAGGACCTTAACGCGTTCAATCCTTTGGAGGTAAATGATATGTTCTTGTGATTGTTGATGATTATTCTAGATACTCTTGGGTTTACTTTATTGGATCTAGGAATGAAGCTTTTAGTCACTTTAGAACCTTATTTCTTAGATTATCAATTGATCACCCAAGATCTTTAAAAGCAATCAGAAGTGATAACGAAACCGAATTTAAAAATCAATCTTTTGATCACTTTTGTGCTGAAAACGGAATAGATCATCAATTTTCTTCACCATATGTACCTCAACAAAATGGTGTTGTAGAAAGAAAGAACAGGACCTTAGTTGAGATGGCTAGGACTATGCTTGATGAATATCAAACTCCTAGGAAATTTTGGGCTGATGTGATTGCAACCGCCTGTTATGTCTCAAATCTTGTTTTCTTTCCGCGCTAAGCTAGGTAAAACATCATATGAGCTCCGATTTGGACATAGGCCTAGTGTTACACACTTTCGGGTCTGTGGTTGCAAATGCTTTGTTAAGAAATATGGTAATCTTCATAAATTTGAACCTAGATCCGTCGATGACATGTTTCTTGGTTATCCATCTCATACTAGAGGCTAATGTGTGCTTTTACTTGACACTAACAAAATTGTGGAGACTTGTGAGGTGTCTTTTGATGAAGCTAGCCCAGGTACTAGCTCAAACATTGCAGGTCCAGATCCATATCCGCAGGGGGAGAGCATTTTCGTTGAAGATGAGGAAGTGGTGGAGCTGCTGCCCGAAAATTCAGCAGCTAATGACATTGTTCCAACTCTTGATTTTGATTCACAGCCAGCACCAACGACCACCATTGTTGGTCCAAATCCTCCTCAAGTCACAAGCTCATCGATTTGTGATGAACATGAAGAAGAAGAAGCTTGTGATGTGTCCACTCCCTCCGGGTTCTCAAAAGTCATCCTCCACAACAAATTACTGGAAGCTTGCATGAACGAGTCACACGGTCCAGGTTTTGTGATCCAAACTCTCATGCTCATTCTTCTTTTTTTGCTTCTTTTGAACCCAAAGATATATCACACGCACTCACTAATGAATCTTGGATTATTGCCATGAAAAAAGAGTTAGAAAATTTTGAAAGAAATTATGTTTGGAAACTTGTACCTCCACCTCAAGGTAACACTTTAATTGGAACTAAATGGGTGTTTAAAAATAAACAAAGTTAGGATGGGATTGTGGTTAGGAATAAGGATAGGGCGGTTGCTCAAGGTTTCACTCAAGTTGAAGGTCTAGATTTTGATGAAACTTTTGCTCCTGTTGCTAGATTAGAAGCCATAAGAATTTTGTTAGCTTTTGCTGCATCTATAGGTTTTAAGCTTTATCAAATGGATGTTAAAAGTGTATTTCTTAATGGCTACATATATGAGGAGGTTTATATCAAACAACCACCGTGTTTTGAAAATTCAGATTTTCCTAATCATGTTTACAAACTGTTCAAAACCTTGTACGGTCTCAAACCAGCCCCTAGAGCATGGTATGATCGGTTAAAAACATTCTTACTTGAAAAGGGGTTTACCATGGGCAAGGTTGAATACTCTTTTTATGCTCAAGCATGTCAATTACCCATTATTCATTCAAGTGTATGTGGATGATATTATCTTTGGTTGTGCTTCTCATGATCTTGTGTCCAAGTATTCAGCTATGATGAGTTCACAATTTGAGATAAGTATGATGGGAGAACTCACGTACTTTTTGGGGCTGCAAATCAAGCAAACCAAGGAGGGTACCTTTTGATAGGAGAATTGATGATGATGCCCGATCTACCGATAGGTAATGGGTAAGTCGATTGATGGAGATCTCGACGTTGATGATCCGAGGCTCTCGAGTAGAACACGAACAGCCCCTGCAATCACTACACCACTGCTCCGTTGGTTATCAACCGTGCTTCACACGATTGACCTCGCCAAGAAGGCTAATCCCTGCAAGTGCAACCGAGAACACAAGCAAGAACGTAGAAGAAGCAATCTGAAATTGCTGAATTGGGGTTTCACAAACCGAAAAACGGCGATATTATTGATCTAAGCAAAACCCAATTGTTCATGGCGGCTACTATAGAGTATATATAGGTGGGAGGACGTCCAAGGGGGTGTTGGGGTCGTGAACTAACCCTAACACACGAAAATAATGGACTTAGACTTGATACAAGGCCCAATGGCCCAATATGGTGGCGCAGCACCCTGACAGATTCTGTACTTGATTTTGTTTCGATGATTACCGTCGACTCCGAAGGAATTTTGACATGGGACCGGTGCCATTCGAAAGGTTATCCTCTCCTCTTTCCGTGCATATGTAGAACGTCCAAAACGGAGATCGTATGCGTCCTGAGCATCCGTTTTAGTACGTACTGCTCCTGGACTCCGAGTTGGATACGATTTGGAGTTTGGTTCGGTTTCCATCTTCTTTGAACGAATTCTATTGTCTTCCACGTCCCTAATACTCCCTCCAAGTACTCCTTGAACCTCTCCATGGATCCTAATCACAAATAAATCATTAAGTAGCAATCTATGCTAAAAAACATATAAGGAAATATGTAAGAACGAGTTCACCTCTGAAATTAATTATTGTGTATGAACTCTATTGATTGCATCTTGTATGTTCAATAGAGTGTTGTTTTTATCCATAGATGTGATGTCCTCATCATCCTCTCCTTCTTGAATTGGAGTCGTCCTCGACTCAAGTTCATCTCCTCTCATGTGTTGGTCGAAATGTTTAACACCATCAAATCTTCTTGTATGCAAGAATGGAGGAGGCCAAGGTGGTGGACGACATAGTGCGCCATCTTGATCTTGTCCATCAAATAAGAGTGCACATTCACTTGAGCCCGGATCCCAAACAAATAAACATTGTGTCATATTTATAGGTGCAATAATAATGTGCATGATCTCATCATTCTCCCCTTCTTTATGACAAGCCGTCCTCGGCTTGCTCATATGTCCAGCAAAGAGGCTTGCTTTGGAGGTAGAATGAGTGCTGTCCATAATGCACAACCACAGTGAATAATGCTTTTGTTGTCCCTGCTGCAAGGAAAAAATACTAGAAAAACTTGACAAGATATTATTAGCATTAGTACATTCATTTACTTGACCATGTTGTTGCAGCACAAAAGGAGCTTCCTCATTTGAACATATGTAAACTTTATGCACCATAAACATACCACTATTTTCATATTTGCCTATAGCATGAAAAATATTTCTACTTAATAAAGGCAATTCAGATTGAGAAAATATTATCTTCTCTACGATATCTAGATCACAAAGAGTGTCAAATTCAATATAGCCCAAAGTATTTAGAGAAGATAACAATTTCAGCTCATCCCTTTCACAAGTAATTGGAATCAAATTCTTAATTTCAGCACATGTGGGTGATAAAGTATCAAATTCATTCAGTTGTTCTAGCATAGGTACAATATAATTATTAGAACACAACTTATTTTTAACAGAAGGATCAGCAGAAAAATAAACATGTGGCAATGGTGTATCAATAAAAGATTCCACTAGTCGCTCCTTGACAATAGCATGATTGGTGAAAAAATTCAGAACATCCAAAAACTTCTCACCTTCAACAAGTGTATTGTGATATTTGTTACCTTTATTCTCATTTTCAGCAGTAATTGTGGGTGAAATATGAATTGATAGATCTGAATTTTCACAGGAGTTGTTGAACACCTCATTCGCTTTTGGATTTTCTACAATTATTGGTTCTTGTTCCTGCAAAAGTTTAGGCATAGGAGGAGGTACAACAAGAAAATTCTTCTCAAGCTCATGTATTTCATCTTTGCAATTGGATACACTAGTAAATGTTTCTCGCATAAGAATTTTCATATCTTTCCATGTTCGAGGTTTTTCTAAATCATTTAAATTGTTCCACCAAGTTAATGCACAACCTACTAATGCACTTGCAATATTTCAAATCTTCCTCCTCTCACACATATGACATTTTCCAAAAAATTTATCCAACTCTATTTCCCAAGCAATATATTCATGATAACCAAGACCATCAAAAGAAGGAAAAGATGGGAGAATGTAATTACTTATTGTTGAAGGAGTTGTAAAGGTGGTCTGAACGTCATGTGAATCCTTGGTTGATGTTTGATTTTTAGTGAGCAACTCCATCGTCGTCTTCATCATATCCATCATCTCAGCATATAATGCATGATTCTTGCTTTTACCTGACATTGTTAGTAGCAAACAAAAGACAACAAAAAAATATGTTATCCCTATCAACTACAAAGGATAATGGCAAAGTGGAAGTGGAATCACACACTGTCAAGCGTCTTACCACGCTCTTACAAGTGTTCTTACCGACACTGCAGGTGGCAAACGGTGACCAGTATGAAGAAACCAATGAAGCGTGGGATAATTGCAAAGGTGTATCGATTCTGCTCAAGAGTAAGGTGTAGCTTAGATGACACTTTATATGTAGCAAGGATTAGCAACAATGAAAATCAGATAGTAAAGTTGAATAAGTGTCCAAAGTATTTGTCAAAGTTGCTGGCCTAAATGTGTTCCTAGTAGTTCAAGCTAGCAAGACATGAGACAAAACTAGATGACACAAAGAATGCAAGCACTTCTGTTTTTTTGTTGTTGTTTTTTTCCTCTTTTTTTGTGCGGCTTTTGTTTCTTGTTTTGCACTTGCCTTTTTCTTTTTTTTTCTTCCTTTTTTTTCAGAATGTGCTGCAAGGGAAGAACACAATGAAAATCAATCCAAGATATCTCGTGTGTCTGTCGCAGATTTTCTGCTCAATCTTCCAAGGACAAATAGGCACACTTATAGTCTCTAAATTGGAAAACTTAGAACAGAAAGATTGTAGATATATCTCTCCTATTTAATTTCAATATATGGAAGACTTATTTTGGAAAAGAACAATAGGAGATATTGCCCCCGAAATACAGACTGTTCAGAATTTTTGGGTCAATAATAGATTCGGATCTAATGCACTTTTGACATCGATAACTATATTTTCTGGGAAAATGATGAATAAGAAAGTTATAGAGAACTTATTAAGCTTTCCAGAAAGTATAAGAACACGAAAATCCGAGTTCTTATGAGCTAGATATGATGAAAATACTTAACTGGACAGAGATGAATCTAATCTGGACGTGATGACGTGATTCCAAAGGATGAATCAACACAATGCAAAACTCAAACTAAGACTAAAAACACTTTCTAAACCAGCAATATGACTCAACCACGGACACAAAATCAACAAAACCAAACTGAATAACAAAGTTGCAAAGGCTCAATGTGGTTTGGACAAAGTAATGAACAGATCTACTAAACTGCAAGTTTTTTGTGTCTTTTTTTGTGGACTCTAGGTATGAAAAACAAAACTAATGTAATGGATAGATGAATTACTAACAGGCAACCTGGAAATCTGATACCAATTGATAGGAGAATTGATGCCGATGCCCGATCTTCCGATAGGTAATGGGTAAGTCGATTGATGGAGATCTCGACGTTGATGATCCAAGGCTCTCGAGTAGAACACGAACAACCCCTGCAATCACTACACCACTGCTCCGTTGGTTATCAACCGTGCTTCACACGATTGACCTCGCCAAGAAGGCTAATCCCTGCAAGTGCAACCGAGAACACAAGCAAGAACGTAGAAGAAGCAATCTGAAATTGCTGAATTGGGGTTTCACAAACCGAAAAACGACGATATTATTGATCTAAGCAAAACCCAATTGTTCATGACGGCTACTATAGAGTATATATAGGTGGGAGGACGTCCAAGGGGGTGTTGGGGTCATGACCTAACCCTAACACACGAAAATAATGGACTTAGACTTGATACAAGGCCCAATGGCCCAATATGGTGGCGCAGCACCCTGACAGATTATGTACTTGATTTTGTTTCAACGATTGCCGTGGACTCCGAATGTATTTTGACATGGGACCGGTGCCATTAGAAAGGTTATCCTCTCCTCTTTCCGTGCATATGTAGAACGTCCAAAACGGAGTTCGTATGCGTCCTGGGCGTCCGTTTTAGTGCGTACTGCTCCTGGACTCCGAGTTGGATACGATTTGGAGTTTGGTTCGGTTTCCATCTTCTTTGAACGAATTCTCTGGTCTTCCACGTCCCTAATACTCCCTCCAAGTACTCCTTGAACCTTCCATGGATCCTAATCACAAATAAATCATTAAGTAGCAATCTATGCTAAAAAACATATAAGGAAATATGTAAGAACGAGTTCACCTCTGAAATTAATTGTTGTGTATGAACTCTATTGATTGCATCTTGTATGTTCAATGGAGTGTTGTTTTTATCCATAGAAGTGATGTCCTCATCACCTTTGTGCATCAAACGAAGTATACAAAAGACCTTCTAAGGCGCTTCAACATGGAAAAAAGCAAGCCTCTTCGGACACCAATGGGAACAGCAATAACACTTGAACTTGATGAAGATGGTGAACCCGTGGATCAAAAAGAATATAGAAACATGATCGGATCAATTTTGTACCTCACGGCATCAAGACCGGACATACAATTCAGTGTATGTCTTTGTGCACGGTTTCAAGCTTCGCCACATGCTTCACATCGTCAAGCCATCAAAAGGTCTCAGATACTTACATGGAACTCAAGAATTTGACATTTTTCTTCCTTCTTCCTCAACCGTTACTTTGAAAGCTTTTTCAGATGCTGATTTTGAGGGTTGTAGGATTGAAAAGAAAAGTACATCTGGTGCTTGTCATTTTCACGGTAATTCACTCGTTGCTTGGTCCCCTAGAAAACAAAACTCAGTTGCACAATCCACAGCTGAATCTGAATATGTAGCTGCTGCTAGTGCTTGCTCACAAATTCTTTGGATTGTTCAAACACTTAAAGACTACGGGGTCGATCTACATAGTGTTCCACTGTTTTGTGATAACACTAGTGACATTTGCATTGCTAAAAACCCCGTGCAATAGCCTAGAACTGAGCACATTAACATTAGGTATCACTTTCCCTGTGATAATGTTGAAAAAGGAAATATTGTGCTTCACCATGTAGATACCGAACAACAATTGGCTCACAAATTTACAAAACCTTTGGATTTCACTCATTTTTGTTACATTCATAGTGAAATAGGGGTTATGCATCCTCATGGCTTAAATTGAGGGGGAGTTTTCAAACTTGAGAAGTCGATGTGTGAATCTGAAATTAAAATAATATGACCATAGTATTTCATACATATATGACTTTGTGATTCTTTTTACATGCTGAAAGTTCTTACTACATTACTTGTGTTATACATTTTGTTTTTGCCATGTCTAGTAATTGGAATAATTACTTACACTAAATCTGGTCATGGTCAAACTTTCTTACTGTTTTGAACTTGTTGCATGCTCACAAGTGCTTTTAATCATAAAGAATTAATCAAGTAATCAACTCACATGTTGAGTTTTTATGAACAAATATAAGTTGAGAAAAGATCAAGAGAATATGCATGCATCGCACTTCTTCTTTTGAGATGGCTTATCATTGCACTTAGATATGAACTTGGAAGAAGTTGTGTATGACTAAAATCATGTCCTTAAGCTTTTGATTGTCAAATGACATAGGCTTGACTTGGTTGGTTAGAATAAGGCAGATGCAGCATAATCTCTTGCAAATGTCATATGTTAAAAGTTTGTGCTTTAAATAATAAAATGCAGCAACAAGTGTCATACTTTCAGATTTTGAAATAGTTAAGTTTGTGAGATCATGACTTGTTTAAATTGAAAATTACATTTGATCTCTATCATGGCTTACACTACTTTATGTATTTCATTGATGTGATAGTGTAAGTTACTTGATAGTATGACTTGGATGAGCTTTGTTTTATATGTAAAAGCTACAATATGCTCATAACAAATAAGATTTGTCTTATAAACCTTGCTGAACACATTGTCAATGGGGGATAGATAATATGTGAATTTTTAAAGATAAGTATGCAAGGGGGAGAAATTGATGACACATTGCACATATTCACAATTGTTTTTGGCACGATTCTTCTCAGGGGGAGAATTTCTTTTTCTCATTTTATTTCTATTTTACAAAGGGGGAGAAATTGTTTTCAAAACTTTTAATGTAAATAAGCCAATGTTTGGATCTTATGTTGTGTTGCCAATGCATTCATCAAGGGGGAGATTGTGAGACCTATGTGTACTGAATACATTGGCTTTGACGATAAAAGTTTTGAATGCTGCTGTAACATCTTTTTAGCAAGGTCTGACTCTAGCTCCGAGCTTCTGCAAGGTCTAACAATAGGTCCGACTTTCTTTTTCTAGGTCCGACATGTTTTTTGGTAGCTCTGATGAGCTTTGTCTTTAGCTCCTACATGTCTTCGATAGCTCTGGCATGTCTTTGTTAAGCTCCGACATGTTTTGATAGGTCTGACTTATGTTGGTTAGCTACGACATGTTTTTCTAGCTCTGGCTTTTGAGTTGACTAGTTCCGACTAGCCTTGGCAAGCTCCGGTGCTAGGCTGTACTGGCATTGGTAAGCTCCGGCGCTAGGTTGTACTAGCTTTGGTAAGCTCCGGTTCAATGTCCGGTTAGCTTTGGCAAGGTTCGGTGCTTGGTCGCAGTGTTTCTGCTTTTATCTTGCAATGTTTTGAACTTGCTTTATACTTACGGAAAGGTTGCTTAGTATTCTTTTACTAAGTTTATGGTGTGTTTTGGTGGTTAAGGCTGATGTCATTTTGCTATGGTTTGCAACATGCTTATGTGAGGTGCTCACGTAAGATGTTGTAGTTTTGAAACTAACGAGAGTCAAGTCGAGGACTTGTGCTCGAAAGTATTGGTTGTTTATTCATGTGCAGGTGTTGCTTGAGTTCAAGACTTGGCTGGTGACGGGACCCATTGAACTAGTCTTAGGGAGAAGATGAGGTTCAACAACCAAGTTCGGGAGGAATTGTGGTTGAGTTGATCGGGAGGTTGCGCAACATGGTTGAATCAAAAACAATGCATATGAAGGTATCGTGGACGTAGTTGGAAGATGTTTGCACGTATGCAATGAGTGCATGCACGTGGCAACATGGTTCTGAGGCGTGATGAAGAGATGTGGACTAAGAATTGGTCAGAAAGGTCCAACCGACTAGGTTATGGACTCAAGCTGCGGTTGTGTCGTGTTTGACTCAAATATGGAAAGATTTGAGTTGGTTATGATTGGATTTCGTGTGGGTCACGAATTTGAGTTGTCTTAGGAATGTGGGATACGTTCTGTTTGTAAGTCTTAAGATTGCTTCTATCTGTGTATAGAAGAGTCCTAAGTAGTTATGGAAAGTTTCGATTCGTGATTCGAGTAGGATTAGAGTCCTAGTTGAGATTGGGTTGGCCTAAGGGCTGGTTATATAAATAAGGGAGGCCAGGGATCGTGTAAGATGACTTTGGGGCTGTTCCTCTTGTGTTATATTGAATAAAATTCGTAGTTGAAAGGAACTTTTGTGCCTTGTTCGTCCGACTTGTTCCAAACAAGTTTATCTCGTCTAGTTTTCTGCACAGCACTACCTTTCTTCGGTGGTTTTATCATAACTCGAGTTTTACTGATCCAATTGATGTGATTCTTTTTGGGTTGTCTTCACAACTTGATTGTCTATCATCTGTAAAATGTCACAGTCATTGGATTTGTGGTTTCTGATCTACACGAGTTTCTTTGCAGCATTCTAGAACTGTTTATCTCGGGTAGGATAGTTTGGCCTTTGTTCGATCTTTCAATCGTAACTTGAGTTTCTCTCGACGGATTTGAGTGATTCTTGTTGTGTCGTCTTCATGACTTGATTCTCCCTGATATCTATCACTTTTTTCATGGTGAAACACGTTTATATTAGTCTCACACACAATTTATTTAACAAATCGTTTTTCTGCCGAAGGGGATGGGATTTAATAGTTTCCGCTGTGTAAGATTTTTTAATCTACTATTCACCCACCCTCTGGTAGCTTTTCACGTGCTCTTCGATCCTACAGCTAGGAGGATGAGAAGTGTGGGGTTTGATCCGTCCCGGCTCCTTGCCACTAGAGTTGAGGGAGAAAGAGATCGTCTTCTTCAAGGCGTACGCATACTCCAGGTTCGTCCCTCCCATTTCCTCCTTCCCGGTGACACTCCTGGAGGTTCTTGGGCTCCAACTTCATCACCTGTTGCCGAACTCTCTGGTGGTGGCGGCGGTGTTCTCGCATTTCTGCAAGATGTTCGTCGGGGTGTATCTGTGTGTGCCAGTGTATCGGCAGTTCTTCGTGCTGAGGCGGATCGGGAAGAAGAGCAAGGCAGGCTTCCTCGGCACCTACTACTTCCAGCGTCGGGCGAACAACCCCTCCAAGTACATTACTCCGCTCTCCCCGGAAAAATGGCCTGACTAGAGGAGCGACTGGGTGATCGTACACGCCGACGCACGATCGCATGGTCCCGCCCACCAGCTGGTCGTCGTTTAGGAAGGCGGCCTGGGAGGAACGTCCGGAGCTGGGGTCAGCGTATACTCTGGTGATGGAGAGGATCCGATTCCTGGCAGACCACAGTCTGTCAGAGCTAGCGGTGATGTCAAACTTCATATGTCGACGCCTGCCCCCCTCCTACACTAGTGTCATCCTGCATGGCTCTACTTCGGGCTTCAAGATGGCACCAGGTTGCTGAGGGGTCATGACACGGAGAAAACCTGCAAGTGGTGTTTGATGTAATGTCCAAGGCGTGCGACAACCTGTTGTCGCACAACATCTTCATCTTCCCGCGGTCTTGCCCACCGCTTTGCACGGGTCGGGGCCTTCGGATGAAGATTTTGAAGGAGATGCCAAACCTGGACGTGCTCGGTCTTGCACCACGGCCGGTCAGTGACAAGAGCCATGGGCTGGCCATCGTCGGACCTCCACAGGAGGCCGCAACTGCTCCAGGCTTTGAAGCTTCAAGTTCAGAGGACACACAATCTGTCAGAGGGAAGGGCAAGGCGTCGGTCCCTAACGCAGGCAAGGGGAAGGCACCGGTCCCAGACACGGGGAAGGGGAAGACGCCAGTAGTCGAGGTTGTGAAGGAGAAGCACCCTCGATCGCCGATGAAGGCACCGCTGCAGGTGGCCTTTGCTCCAAGTGAACATCCTTTGGCGCGACTATCCTCAGCATTGGGTGTCATTGTTTCGTCGAGGGGAGGCTCAGTCCATCAAGTGGTGGCTCCGCAAACGTCTATGGTCGGCATATTGTTCAGCATCCCTGCCCCCAACGCAGTCCAAGGTGGTACAGGGCTCCAGGAGCGTTACGCCTATGGAGCCTCAAGCCAACAGGCCTCGGGCCGACATTGGTGGCAGCTCGGGAGGAGGCTCCGGGAGTGGCTCTGTTGGAGTTGGTGGAGATACGACGACGCAGGGTGGCGGCGTCGCTAGTGGTTTTGGTGGAGGCCCGGTTGAGACAACCTCGCCTGCCATGCTATCGTCAGGGCCCGCGGCTTCAGGGTCGCCGAAGGTGGAGGCCCGCTGGAGCTTCCGGCGAAATCAGTAAGGCATTCTTACCAATGCTTGCCTTGTTATCTCGCTTGCTTTTATTGATTGATCAGGCCTTGGTTTTGATTAGCAGGGCCACGTCAGCTGTTGTGATGCCCTTACCGCCAAGGGTAGTGTCCCGGACCTCTTCAAAGATGACCCAAGGGGCTACGACTGCACTGGAGGAACAAACAGCCGAGCCGGTTCAAGGGATCATTGCTCCGGTGCTCGCGCCTGGCGCAAGTAGCGAAGCTTCTCTGGTCGCCGTCCCGGAGGCACCTCCGATTGCTGCACCAGAGGCGATGGCGAGCCTAGCCTTTGAGGCTGTTGATCCGGTAGAAGGCTCCTTGGGCGATGGTGGTGTTACCGCTTCAAACGGTGCTAGCTTTCGCTCAGTCCCCGGAGAGGAGGCCCCCGGTACTAGTGGTCTCGTATTCATCATCGGAAGAGGAAGAGGTTCCTGAGATGGTTACCGGGCGACCTTTGTTGTCTTCGGCGGAGCTAGAGTATCTCTCCAACGTCATGGCTTCGGCGTAGTTTTGCTTCAACTTGGTGTTGTCCAACCTCCGCCGGGTGTAGAGGGCCCTTGCTGCACAGTGGAAGAGGCTGCAAGCAGAGGGCGATCACCTCCGGTCCTAGGAGGACCTCTTGAGGTTCACGATTGCCGATGCAAAGGTGAAGCACCAACGTGAGGAAGAAGAACTGGAGCTGAGGCGCTGTCGGGTGAAGGCCACGCACGCCATGTCCCAATTGATGCCCTCCTGCGCACCCTTGAAGCGAGTCAAGAGGCCCACAACCTCCGCGAGGTCACCATTGTTGAATGGGAGGATGTTGTTGCTGAGAAAGAGGTTGCAGCCCAGGCAATGATGGTTCAGGTCAAGACAGAGCGGGTCAGGCTGCAGTCTCACACCGAAGACCTTGAGCCTCGGAAGAGCAACTTGGCGCGAGATCGGGAGCAGCACCAAGCTGAGCACCAGGAACTCCTCCTGCTGGATCTTGACGTCAGTACTTGGGAGCTGACTTTAGAGCGTCGCGGCGAGAGCTCAATCAGCAGGAGCATCATCTAGCCCAGCGTCTTAAAGCCGAGGGCAAAGCGGTGGAAAAAACAGAGGCATCCAACATCTGGGTGTGCTACTAAAGCGGGTACCCCGAGTTGCCACTGGAGACAGTTTTCAAAGGCCCTGTCGAGGATCACGAGGAGACAACAGCAGCGGAGGTTAAGGATGCTGCCAAACACGTCGTAGCGCAATTTGCCAGGGACTGAGCCTGGCAGCCCATCTTTGTATCCGGGGTTTGCCCCTTTGTAAATATTCCTCAATGAATTTGAATTTGTGTTTGACTTCTTGGCTTTTCTTTGCGCTTCTCAATTGTTTCTCTGAGTCCTTAGATGCGTAAGGGTTTGCAGAACCTTTGCTGAGCTTGTTTGTTTTTTAGGACCAACGATTGCGCAATTGATATGGCCGAAGTGTTGTCCGTCGACTTCCTGCCTATGTAACCCCCTTAGAGGTCCCTTGGTAGATGTGGTTAGTTGGTTGGGCACATCTACCACATGATCTCAGGATGTCTTCGACGGGCCCCTAGCAGAGTAGGGGAGTTGGAGTGGATTGCTTCAGTGTAGCCCACCATTGTCGATGGCAGCGTCGACGGCAGGTCCCTTGGGAGCTGTCAGAGCTGGCTGCTCTGGCATCACCCACCATAATCGTAGAAACGTCGATGGCAGGCCCCTTGGCAGGTGCTGGAGCTAACTGCTCCGGCGTAGCCCACCATCGTCATAGAAACATCGACGGCAAGTCCCCTGGGAGGTGCCGGAGCTGGCTGCTCTGGCGTCGCCCACCATCGTCGTAGAAACATCGACGGTAGGCCCCTTAGGAGGTACCGGAGCTGGATGCTCTAGCGTCGTCCACCATCTCCATAGATACATCGACGGTAGGCCCCTGGTGTACGGGCTATCACAAGAGAACCCTGTTAGCAACAAGAGCAAGGCACAGGAGTTTACTCACTTATCCACGCTTGTTGTTTTCATTGACGTGCTGAGACATTGACGGCAGGCCCCTTGGGTGGTGTCGGAGCCAGATGCTCCAGCGTCGTCCACCATCTTCACAGAAGCGTTGATGGCAGGCCCATTGGGAGGTGCTAGAGCTGGCTGCTTCAGCGTTGCCCACCATCGTTGTAAAGATGTCGACAGCTGGCCCCTTGGGAGATGCCAGATCTGGCTGCTCTAGCGTCGCCCACCATCGTCGTAGAGACGTCGACGGTCAGCCCCTTGGGAAGTGCGTGAGCTGGATGCTCCAACATTGTCCACCATCTTCATAGATACGTCGACGGCAGGCCTATGGTGTACAGGCTATCACAAGAGAACCCTGTTAGCACCAAGAGCGAGGCAGGATAGTTTACTCACTTATCCACGCTTGTTGTTGTCGTTGACGTGCTGAGACGTTGATGGCCGGCCCATTGGGAGGTGCCAGAGCAGGCTGCTCTGGCGTCGCCCACCATCTTTGTAAAGACGTTGATGACAGGCCCCTGATGTACAAGCTATCACAAGAGAACCCTGTTAGCAACAAGAGTGAGGTAGGAGTTACTCACTTATATGTGCTTATTGCTGTCGTTGATGTGCTGAGACATAGACGACAGACCCCTTGGGTGGTGCTGGATGCTCTGGCGTCATCAACTATCTTCACAGAAGCATTGATGGCAAGCCCCTTGGTAGGTGCCAGAGCGGGCTTCTCTGGCATCGCCCACCATCGTTGTAAAGACGTCGACGACAGGCCCCTGGTGTATAGGCTATTACAAGAGAACCCTGTTAGCAAAAGGAGCGAGGCAGGAGAGTATACTAACTTATTCGCACTTGTTGCGATCATTGACGTGCTGAGACGTCTACGGGAGGCCCCTTGGGTGGTGCCAGAGCTGGATGCTCCGGCATTGTCCACCATCTTCGTAGAAGCATAGATGTCAGGATCCTTGGGAGGTGCCAGAGCTGGCTGATCCAGCGTTGCCCACCATCGTTGTAAAGACATCGACGGTTGACCCCTTGGGAGGTGCCAGAGTGGGCTTCTCCAGCGTCGCCCACCATCATTGTAAAGATGTAGACGGCAGGCCCCTTGTGTACAGGCTATCACAAGAGAACCCTGTTAGCAACAAGAGCGAGGTAGGAGAGTTTACTCACTTATCCGCGCTTGTTACTGTCGTTGACATACTGAGACGTTGATGGTGGGCCCCTTGGGAGGTGCCAGAGCTGGTTGTCTTGCACATATGATAAAAAGGGAGTGACTAGTCTCCTCGCTGGTTTACCTGTTCCTCTCCCTTAGCTTTGTCATGTCTTACTGTCTTGTACTGACGCACGGGGCTTGGGTAATTCGATGCGTTGGTGCTTCGGGGTCCGGCTCCCGCCGTCCTCAGGGTGTGAGTTTTCTGGACCCAGTAGTCGGTCATAGCACTGGGAGGCAAGGTGTGTATGCTTAGGGTACAGGACCAGGCTAAGCACTTTACACCCCCTGGACCTCCTGCTCGGCACAAGCCTTTCCTGGGAATCCTTCTTGTGCCACAGGACACCAATGACGAGCGCAGCTGGAAGAACCCCTCACACATTGCAGGTGCCTCAAGCATACCAACCTGTAGTAGGACTGCATGACTCTAGCATGGGTGAGTTACAGAGCGTACAACCGTGCATATAAAGGTAATATACAATAAATGAGTCTAGCATGGCATGATCATAAAACTAACATGTAACTAAACGAATAATGTTTTTAGGAAAACATGAAGTAAGATAGTGATTCTTTTTTATCGGCGTTCATAGGAGGAGACAGTCTATTTACAAAAGAGGGCAACGACTCAGGGTTCTGGACCAAGCCAAGCTGACTGCACACTCTGGACCTGACCCCCCCCCCCCCCCCCCCCGGAGCTCGGTTGTCCTTAATGCTGCTCCTAGGTCCTATGAAAACCTTTACACTGTCCTACTAAGCTAGTATTTACAATAGGGATGCCCAACGCTCCAATGACAGTTGTGGTTGTTGTGTGGAAACCACATTGTCTACATCTACTAGAGGGCAATGAGGGAGCATCCCTACTTCCTGCATGGCTGCCCGCCTTGCGAGTGGTCTGAGCAGAGCTGGGACTGAGCTCGGCAGCTTTGACGGGGTCGTCGGTGCTGTCGGAGGACTGCAGCCGGGGCGCAGCTGGTGCCCCGCGCTGACGTGAGCTTGGTGGAGGCTGACTTGATTCAGCGCTGCCCGGGACAGGTACTGGGTTTGCTGTGAGGGCTTGGAGCTGATCCAAGGCTAACACCGCAACAGTGCAGTCTCCGCGGATCCTGAGGACGCCGAAGGGGGTTGGCATCTTCAGGGCAAGGTAGCCATAGTGGTCCATGGCCATGAATCGTTACAAGGCGGGCATTCTTATGATGGCGTTGAAGGGTAGGCTGACATCCGCGACGTCGAAGAGGGTGCTCGCTGTCCTCTAGTTGTCAGGTGTCCCGAAGGTCACCTGGAGATGGATGTTGCCGTATGGGATGATGCTCTCTGGTCCCACCCCCGAGAACTGGCTCAAGGGGGTGACCTTGGACACCGGGATCTGCTACTTCTTGAAGGCTGCACCGCTAATGAGGTTGAGGCCGGCCCTACCATCTATCAAGACATAATGGTGCTTGACATTGGCAATGGTGGGAGCGACCAAGAGAGGTCGAATCCCTGCTCCGGCTATGTTTTTAGGGCAGTCGGAGGCGTCAAAACTGATCGGCGTCTCCTTCCACCGGTGATGCAGCACCAGAGTGGAGGCAGGGGCTATCGAAGCCACTGCACGACGAAGGGTCTTGACCGCGTTCTTGGGTGCGGGATCCCAAGGCCCTCCTAAGATGACGTGGAGTGTCTTGCGACGCTCGTGGTCGCTACTGGTGTTGGAGTCCTCGTCTTGGTGGACCAATTTGATGGCCCACTCTTGCTTTTGGTACTCCATCTCCTCGTCATCGTTGACCTTGTGGTTGACCTTCTGCTTGTCCTCCCGCTGGCGGAAGGGAGCGCCGTCCGAATGCTGCTGCGCTCGCTCTTGGTAGCATTCGTCGCATCTCTTGATCTCTCGGCACTCGCTTGTGGTGTGGTCGCGAGTCTTGTGCACTGAGCAGGGCTTGACACCGTCGTCAGTACCAGGTGGCTCACGCCGGCGCTTCTCGGGGTGCGGGGGTTTGCCACCACTAGTCACGACTACTGTCGTGACAGAGGACCCATGCAGTGGCTTGTTCTGGCCGCCACCCCGATTATTGTTCTTCTTTTTGCCGCTACCAGGTGTAACGACTCCTTCTCTAGTCTGGCCAGCCCCACACGCCCTGAGGGCAGGCTGACCATGCCAGTCACGGCCTTCTGCTGCCCTAGCGCACTGGTCGGCGATGGAGAAGAGCTTGGAGACATCTCGTATGTTGTGCGTGGCTAACTTCTCGAGCATCTTGCGGTCTCGCACTCCATGGTGGAATGCCACTATACAGAGGCACTCAGGATGTTGGGGATGGAGTCGCGTACCCAAGAGAAACATTGGATGCATGATCGCAGCGTCTCCTTGGGTTGCTGTCGCACGGCGTGGAGGTCGAGCTCAGTGCCAGGACGCGTGTAGGAGCTGCCAAAGTTCATCATGAACTGTCGGCACAGCTCATCCCAAGAGGTTATAGACCCCTCGGGTAGGTTCATCAGCCACGAGCGGGCCGATCCGGTTACGGCGACTGGAAGTAGTTCGCCAGGATGGGCTCATCCTGTGACACCCGGTTCCGAAAATGAACAAAGTGAATGCATATGTGTGCCTAGGATGTTCAACACACATACACGAGTGCATTCACAAAAGAGTATACAAAAAAATAGCACAAAACATGATTAGTTAACCAAATCTTATTACACAAACCGTATTATACTCGAATACATGTTCTAATGAATACTAATAATATGTTCAACTAATGTAGCGGAAATAGCTAAATAAGCAAACTAAACAACTAGGCAGCATAAGCGATAGGGTAGCGCAGCTCCAATCAACACCACAGGCAACTGTTGGGGGGGGGGGGGGGGGGGATTGCAAGAGTGAGTACATGTCGTACTCAGCAAGTGTGGAAAGTATGACATGTGGCTGATTCATATGACGAATATAATAATGGTTGAGTGCTGAAAAGTATATTAAAACATTTGAATAGCAACATATTATATGTATATGAAATAAACCAATCATAAGCCATGTAGTTATCATAATACAGTCCATATTCCATATCCATCATCATATACCAATATCCATATTCAATACCAGAATTCAATTCATAACCATCCATAACCATAATACCAACCATAGCCATCCCAAATCCCAATGTTTCTCTAATCATGTGAGGGTCCAGGTTGCTCATAACTAGGAGCATGGCTATCATGAGAGTTTTAGACACACTCTGCAAAGGTTGTACCGCTTTACCCACGTGTTTTTTTATTTTATCACCTTTCGATGCCTATAGAATCTCAATTATGCCGTCTCACACTTCCGTAGGTGTGTGGCCAAGAGATCACAAAATAGCCTTTACAAAGGGAGTCCTAGCCTATTTAGACCCCATTGAGGTTTCAACGATGGTGATATCTCCAACTGAGCACATCTTCAACCAAGGGCCCCCTCTTGAGCCATTCGAATCCTAGGGTAGTCCAACCAATCATCAACAAACCAAATCCGACTACCCCTTCCCTGAGCATCCTTAATGGTCCAAATAGCACTGACAAAGCCCTAATTAATCAGCTATGCCGCACCCATATCTGACCTCGTGGTGGCACTGTAAATCCTGGATGGTCGCTCCACGAACCAGTCCTTAGATCTAAAGCAAGTAAACAACCATACATCCAACCCATGGTGCTGAAGTAAACTCTTGGTGCTGAAGATCCTCCGCAGCACTTTTTAGAGCAAATCCGTCGAATCCGCGGTTGACATGCATGATTGATGCAAATGCAAGGTAGAACTTGTTAATAGATTGCTTTTAAATGATCACTAACTAGTTCTAATAGCTTTTAACAAGTTTATACAGGTTTGGGTGTGATTAGATCTAATTTTAGAATTAATTCAACAGAAATTAATCAGAGAAATCAAACTAGTTCGCTAGGGACCGGACAAGTCTGCACTTTGCGAGATCAACAGTTTAGGGTTTTCTAGATCCACATGAATTTGGAGATTATGTCTTAATTCATGTAAGGAAAAGAGAATAGAAGGTATACCAAGTGTTTAGAACTCCAATGAATCAAGGATCTTGGAGACAACACTTGGATCATGATGATCTAGGGTTGATGAAGAACTTGATGATGAATTGTTGATGAACAACGAAAGCTTGGTGGAGATCTTGATCCTCTTCCGTTTCCTCCTCTTCCTCTTCTTGTTTGGAATCTCCTCCTCCCTCCTTGATGGTGGCTCTCCACGAACTAGGGTTTGGGTGGGGTGGAAATGTGGCAAATAGATGTCAAGCGAAGGGGTGGGGTTGTTTATACAGAGGTGGAGGCTAGGGTTAGATGGATTTCAAGTTTGAGAGGAGTAGAGGCCGGTTTAGAGTCCCACATGGGCTCTAATAGAGTTAGGCACGACGTCCCTAGACCCACTTAACGTAAAACCCAAGAAACAAGTCATAAAACAAAAGATCAATTCAGAGTAGCAAAATATATGACAAGTCCGAAAAGGACTGGACTAGTTCGAAATTGTCCAGAGAGAAATCGGACAAGTCTGGCAAAAAATAGAACAAGTCCGACTTTAGCCAGAGAGGAAAACGGACAAGTCCGCTGGAACACCAGACTAGTCCGGACAAGTCTAGGGACTTAGCAAATTTTCAAGGATTCTTGGAACATCGGACTAGTCCGCATAGGACCAGACAAGTCCGGAAGTGTCTAGAGGCAAAAACGGACTAGTCCGTAACAAAAATGGACAAGTCCAATCGAGGTCAGAAAGAAATCGGACTAGTCAGCACCAAAATCGTACTAGTCTGGACTTTCTAGAATTTTAGGTGCGGTTTTATTCCAATTCAATTTTAATCTCATTCCTCTTTATGTGGATTAATGTTAAACTTGTATATGAATGTATGTAGGGCATGATGCATGAAAATGAGGGTGTTACACATCCGCTCCTACAACAAGGAGTGTCGTGGTGTAGATCTGCAGGAACTCGGTTGGGTTGACGCTTCCGTCAAACTATGAGACCTATGTGTGCTGAATACATTGGCTTTGACAATTAAAGTTTTGAATGCTGACATAACATCTTTTTAGCAAGGTACGACCCTAGGTCCGACTTTCTTTGTATAGGTCCAACATGTTTTTGGGTAGCACTGATGAGCTTTGTCTTTAGCTACGGCATGTCTTTGATAGCTCCAGCATGTCTTTGTTAAGCTCATATATGTTTTGCTAGGTCGAACTTGTGTTGGTTAGCTCCAACATGTTTTTCTAGCTCCGACTTTTGGAATGACTAGTTCCGACTAGTTTTGGTAAGCTCTGGTGCTAGGTCCTGCTAGCTTTGGTAAGCTCTGGTGCTAGGTTGTAGTAGCTTTGGTAAGCTCCGGCTCAAGCTCCAGTTAGCTTTGGCAAGGTTGGGAGCTTGATCGCAATATTTCTACTTTTATCTTGCAATGTTCTGAACTTGCTTTATATTCATAGAAAGATTGCCTAGTATTCATTTGCTAAGTTTTTTGTGTGTTTTGGTTGATATGGCTGATATTGTTTTGATATGCTTTGCAACATGCTTATGTGAGGTGCTCACGTAAGGTGTTGTGTTCGGAACTGACTTGAGTCAAGTCGCGGACTTGGGCTCGTACGGATTGGTTGTTTATTCATGTGCATGCGTTGCTTGAGTTCAAGTCATGGCTGGTGACAGGATCCTTTAGACTAGTCTTAGGGAGGAGATGAGGTTCCAACAACCAAATTCAGGAGGAATTGTGGTTGAGCGGGTCAGGAGGTTGCGCAGGATGATTGAATCAAGGGCAGTGCATATGAAGGTCACTGGACGTCGAAGGAAGGTGTTCGCACGTATTCATGCTGTGCATGAAGTGGCAACATGGTTTCGAAGATGGTTTATGGATGGGAAGATCTGGTTGGAAGGATCGGATCGTATCAGTTGATGACTTTGGCTGCGGCGGAGTCGGTTATGGCTCGGTATGGAAAGTATTGAGTTGGTTATTTTAGGATTTCGTGTGGGTCACGAATTTATGATGTTTTAGGAATATTGGATATGTTCCTAATGTGTTTGGAAGTCTTAAGATTGTTTCTATCTGCGTATAGAAGAGTCCTAAGCAGTTATGGAAGGTTTTGTTTCGTTAACGGTGTAGGATTAGGGTCCATATTTGAGTTGAGTTGGCTTTCGAGCTGGTTATATAAGCAAGGGAGGCCAAAGATTGTGAAAACGACTTTGGGGCTCTTCCTCTTGTGTTCTATTGAATTAAATTCGTAGTTTGAAGGAACTTTTGTGCCTTGTTCATCCGACTTGTTACAGACAAGCTTTACTCGTCAAGTTTCTGGACAACACTACTTCGTCGGTGGTTTTATCATAACTCGAGTTTTAAAGATCCAATTGACGTGATTCTTTTTGGGTTGTCTTCACAACTTGATTATCTATTATATGTCAAAATTTCACGGTCATTGGATTTGTGGTTTCTGATCTACACAAGTTCCTTTGCAGCGTTCCAGAACTGTTTTTCTCGGGTAGGACAGATTGACCTTTGTTCGATTTTTCGATCATAACTTGAGTTTCTCTCGACGGATTTGAGTGATTCTTCTTGTGTTTTCTTCGTGACTTGATTCTCTCTGATATATATCACTTTTGGACCGGTGAAACACGTTTAGATTAGTCTCACACACGATTTCTTTAACATATCATTTTTCTGCCGAAGGGGTTGGGATTTAATTGTTTCCGCTGCGTAAGATTTTTTAAATCTACCATTCACCCCCCCCATCTCTGGTAGCTTTTCACGTTCTCTTCGATCCTACAATTGGTATCAGAGCCACAGTGCTCTAATCATTGTGATTCGCACGTGTTTTTTACTAATCATCATGGAGAAATACTCCGCCAAACCTTGTATGTTTGCTGGTTTTGATTTTTAGGTTTGGAAGGCACGCATGGAGGCTTTCATCCAGGCGCAAGGCTTCGCAATATGGAAAAGGTGTACAAGCCTTACGAAGTGCCACCAAACGATTAAGTTACGGCTACAAACCTATGGGACGTCGACAACAACAACAAAGCCTGACACTTGATCATGCAAGGACTCACTCAGAGCGGCTCTAGCTTGTGCGCGAGGGTACCCGGTATGCCGGGTACCGACAGTCACATTTAGCTCGCACAACAGAGGGGGGGCATGACTCCAACAGTTGATCAATGAGTCCTCACATCTTTTGTGTGAGTTCCACGCAGGCGGCTTTTGTCTTAAACATTTGTTCCCGTTCCTGTAAAACATGTATGTACAGAACTACGGATGGGCGTCATTCGCTCTTTGTGCCCATCATCTTTTGGAAGGTAAATGAAATGAACTACGGTCCAGGGGGGTGCCACGCGACTTGGGCGCCCATCCCATTTTCGTACTTTTCTTCTGTTGCTTTTGAGCCCCGTCTATATACGCCAAGACTATGTCTTGGCCCAATCGCTGCCAACCATCAATGGTTTACCCAATGGATTACACACCAAAGAAAATTGGACATTCCTAAACTGGAATGTGCGCGGTCTAAACGACCCTGCAAAACACCGAGCTGTTCGGGCTAAAATTGAATAGAGTGGCTGCATGATTTACTGTCTCCAAGAAACAAAAAAAAACCATGTTACACCACACCTTCATCAAACAGATCGCACCAAAAAGATTTGATTAGTGCACCTTCTCCCCCTCTCAAGGTGCTTCAGAAGGCCTAATTATGGGTTGGAATGGTGGCCTTGTCAATGGGGTGACAGTTGAAATCATGCAGTTTGCCATTACAATAAATTTCACGTCCACCCTCAATGGAAAGCAATGGACACTTTCCACGGTCTAGGGCCTATGCATAGGCCAACCCCACATAAACTTCATGGATTGGTTCAGATCACTATAGATCAACGACACATAGGGTTGGATCATCATTGGACATTTCAACTATTACAGAAAACAAGAAAACAATAACAGATCGGGAGACAATATCAACGACATGCACACCTTCAATGAGGCCATAAATTAGTTGGGTCTGGCCAAAATCCCCTTGAAAGACAGGAAATTCACCTGGAGCAACATGCAAGCCTCCCTGCTTCATGAACAAATAGACTGGTGCTTCACCTCAGCTAATTGGTCTTTATCCTTCACACTCACTTTGCTGCTCCTACTTGCCAAAACAACCTCCGATCACATCCTCTACATGGTCCAACTGGCATTGATATTCCCAAATTACAATACTTCAGAGTAGAGAACACCTGGTTTGAGATGTCGGGATTCAAAGATTTAGTCTCTCAAATCTGGAACGGCACCCTGTCCCACAACCTAGATGCAGCTAGAGTCAACCAAATTCAAAGCCCTAAGAGTGGAAATCAAAAGATGGAGAAGATCAGTGGGCAACCTACGACAAAAACTACAGATTTCTAACCATTCTGTCCAGGTGATGGATCACCTTGAAGAACTGAGACAACTCAACAAACAAGAAGATACCTTCAGGACGCTCATCAAAGACCACATACAGAGGCTACTACAACACCAAAATGAGTATTGGCACCAAAGGTACACCTAAAGATGGATGATAGTGGGAGATGAAACCACAAAGTTTTTCATGGTGGCGGCAACACATAGATACAGGTGCAACATAATCACTAGTCTAAAGGATAGCTCTGCCGGTCAGTCTCGGACCATGGACCCAAGGCGACATTATTGTGGAATGATTTCAAACAAAGACTAGGAGAAACCAACACAAACACATTATGGCCAGGGCTGGAAAACATCACGCCAACACTCCAGAACCTCCTCACACTGGTTGATCCATTCACGAATGAAAATATAGACAAAAAAATGAAGGAAATGTCCAGTGACAAGGCATCGGGTCCAGACGGTTTCAATAACAGGTTCTACAAGAAGTTTTTGGACATTATAAAGAACGGCAAAATACAATTTATGCAATGCTTTCTTTCGGTCCGGTTGCAGTCTGGAACCTACCAACAGCTCACTGATCATCCTGATCCCCAAAATCCTTACCCTAAAGTACCTTCAAACTTTAGGCCCATATCTTTGCTTAATTCAAGTGTGAAGCTAATTAGTAAGCTAACGGCCGACAGCCTACAATTACAGTTATGCAAAATGGTACACTGCAATTAGTATGGCTTCATCAAAAACGGACCATCCAAGACTACATCGCCTGGAATTACGAGTACATCCACCAGTGCAAAAAATCAAGACGACCGCTACTACTGCTGAAACTGGACTTCGAGAAGGCCTTCGACATGATGGAACATGAGGCGATTTTAAGAGCCTTGCATCAAAAGGGATTATCTCAACAGTGGCTCAGCTAGACCGAAAACCTGCTATCAACAACCACGTCGACTCTCTTGCTAAATGTTGTGTCTGGTAAATTCTTCCACTGTCACTGAGGGGTCCTTAAAGGGTGCCCCCTGTCACCAGCCCTTTTTGTGCTAGCAGCCGACCTACTCCAATAGCTATAGACTCAGACAAAACCAGAGACCTCTTAACCTTACCACTGCCCCACCTAGGGGACATGTATTTCCCAGTAATCCAACACGCAGATGACACAATCATTGCACTACAGGCCTCATAGCAACAACTATTCTTCCTCAAAACCCTACTGCAAGCCTTCACAACCGCGACTAGACTAAAGATCAACCTCAAAAAATCCTCCCTCTTTCCAATCAACCTTACCCGCCAACAAGCCACTATGATGGCTGCCACCTTTGGTTGCCAGCTGGAATCCTTCCCCATCACGTACCGCAGGGTTCCACTCGGCACCACCAGGCCCAAAGCCTCTGATTTCAACTCACTTCCGACCAAGATTGAGCGCAGACTTGCAGCAACCTCTACATACCTGTCTATGGCCGGCAGATGTACCTTGGTAGACTACCTCCTAACAGCTATGCCAATCTACACAATGTGCACCCTCAAGCTCAAGCCAAGAGTAACCTGAGCAATTGACAAAGCAAGGAGAACCTGCCTTTGGAGAGAATCAGATATTGCAGGTAAAGGAAACCTCTCATCAAATTGTAGAAAACCACATCGCCAAATACATGAGGAGGCATTGGTCTCAAGGACCTTCAACTGATGAATGAAGCTCTGCTTCAAAAGTTCCTGGACAAACTCTACAACAAGAGGAACACACCATGGGTCCATATGATATACCGCTCCTACTGCTTAGATGGTACTCCTCCCAACAATCTGGTGAACAGAGGATCCTTTTTTGTTTAAAGATGTTTTGAGCCTATGGGACAACGTTAGAAAACAAACACATGTGACAATTGGCCTCATGATACTGTGCTCATGTGGCACCACCAATGGCACACTACCACGCTAGCCTCAAGGTTCCTAAATCTGTTTACCTTTTCAAGATGCCCACAGGCTTCGGTCGCGCAGTTCATCGCCACGCAAGACATTCAGATCAATTTCTACATGCCAATCTTGGTTCAGGCGCTGGAGGAATACAACATCTTGGCAACCATCATCCAACGTCTACAAAACAACAAAGATATGCGGTCCTACAAAGGTTCCCCAAAGGGTTTCTCCTCAAGCAAAATATACAACAACAACTTCACCCAAATCACCCCATTGAGCCCAATTTGCTGGATTTGGAAGACAAAGCTATCCAAAAAGCTGAAGATCTTCTGCTGGCTACTTTTCCTAGATATGCTAAACTCCAGGAACTTACTGAAAAGAAAGAATTACAAGATCGAGAACAACAACTACTCTTGCATTCTTTGCACGTCGGCCCTGGAAATCCTCACTTACCATCTCTTCTTCCAGTTTGATTTCAGCAAAGCTTGCTGGGAAGCCCTGCACATTGACCTGGACCATGACCTTCTACTCTTTACAATGATCCAAGAAGCAAAGTGAAGCTTGATAGGGCCACAATTTATGGAGATCTTCATCACAGCAGCCTGGAAATCTAGAAACAATGCAATGAACTGATCTTCAGAGACACAGCCGTCACTCCTCACTAGAAAATCAAATTCTCCTCCTACCTAGCCCTACAATGTAATAGATTCCCCACCCCTCTAAAATCGTGTGTGTTGGTCTGGGTCTCCAGACTAAACTTCACCATCCCTAACTTAGGGACGATAAGTCCTCTGGGCCCAACCTACACACCCAGATGTAACACTTCACAGTGCTTGTATATATATTAATGTAACACAGTCGGGTATCCCCTACCGTCCTTCGTTAAAAAAGGGGTTAGATTAAAACCTAGCAACAAAATGGAATTGCGTCTTCAGGTCATCAATGATCGAATACAAGATCCGTTCATTATAAGGAAAAGATTAACGTACATAGTATTTCCCATTAGTCTTGCTTATACTCATAACCAAGAATCATGAACTTGGTCAAATCATAAAGGTGGCATTCATTGTTAGCAACTCTTTATGACCAAGTTATCCGCACCTTGCAAAGGAGAGATATTCCTTAATCATGTTGAATTGTTTTACTCATTCTTGCTCACAACATAAAAGATGATGCACCATACGTATTGTGAATCGTTGAGAATTGCACAACCAATAATGTGCAAAAACCTTGTATGCACCATACATATGCATCATTGTGCACCATACATATGCATCATTGTGCACCATACCACATATGATGCATCATCAAACACCATGGCTAATGGAATCAGAAAGATAAGATGCATGATTAATACTAAACTATGAGTAAGATTGTTTACCTCTATTAAGTGGTGTCTAATGACCTTGATCTTCTCACAACATTTATGTTTTATCATACTAGATTTAAATTTATTTCATTGAGTAATACAAGGGAAACTAATTACTCAATATACTTTGTAGTTAAGAGAAACCTGAACCTTCATCCTTGACTTTGTTTATGTTCAAGTACATTGATTGTTAAAACTACTTCATCATGAGATCCTTATTAATTGATCGATTTTGTAAAAACTCTTGATTCTCCTAATTTGCGATGGTACCATTTGATTGTCACCCTGTAAGGATCGAAACGCCCAAGAGGGGGGGGGGTGAATTGGGCTTTTTCAAATTTTAAGGCAATTTAAAAACTTTAATTGTTAAGCCCAATTCCCTATGCAAGTCAACTACGCAATCAAGAGAGTTAAGTGCGGAATAGTAAAACGTAATCGTAAAGGGGTAGGGAGAGGAATGCAAACGCTCGAAGACGCGGAGACACGGCGATTTTTCCCGTGGTTCGGTAAGATCACTAGGATCTTCCTACATCCACGTTGTGGCACCCACCAAAGGGTATTGCCACTCCCAAGTCACCAAGACGAGGGAATCCACTAACTTTCTCCGTTCGCCATCACCGGCAAGGTGGAGCTCAAACCTTGTACAACTTCGATGCTCCGGGCTTCCACAATTGTCTCGGCAAGCTCCGGAGCAATCTCTCTACTCTCCTCTTGATACAAGATGAATGCAATCACCAAGAATGCACTCCCTCACGGCTCTCACTGGTCTAGAGACTCCACTCACCCAGAGAGGACGCACACAAGCTTCTCTCTAGCTAGGTCTAGCCTATATCTTGAGGTGTAGATGGACGAAAAGGGTGTGTAAATGATTGTTCTAGGTCTTGGACACTTGAGGATGTGTAGGCAGGCTCTGGTTGTCAAGTGTTGTCGAAATGACTGGTGGAAGGGGGTTAAATAGCCAGCCCAACTGAATTAGCCGTTGAAAAAGTTGGCTGATTACTTTTTCTGTGTACATCGGATGATCCGATGACCACCTTTTCTGAGCATCGGTGTAATTAGATTAGCTGACGTCACCGTGTCAGAAGTGACCGTTATTCGACCGATGCTACCCCTTCTCAATCATCGGATGATCCGGTGAGCTTTGTCTTCAGATTTGGTCCAGAAATAATGTTTCTGTTGAATTAGACCGATGTACACTTTGCTTCTGCATCGGATGATCCGGTGAGTGTTTCTCCAGAATTGTTGAGACAAATTAATCTTTCTGTTGAACTTCACCGATGTCCACTTGTCTCTAGCATCGGATGATCTGGTGTGCACTTCATTCTGAGGTCTTCTTCTTCTGTTGAGCCCCAATCGACCGATGTGTGCATTTTCCAGACCATCGGACGATCCGGTGATTGTAATTTGTTTGCTTCGAGTTGAGCTTTTAGAAGCTTCTCGAGTGACCTCTTTGACACTTGTTGCAAATAATGTTCTGATGAATATTGATCTTCTTGTGTTGCCAATTTTGATAGAATAGAGTCGTTGTGTGAGTTTTTCATTTAGCCTTCATGAGAATTGAATAACCCCCTTAGAATAGGTTGTTTGAGGGGTCTCCATTCGTATCCAATGAGTGGTAGATGATTTGAATAGATAGTCGTTAATGTTTGATGTGATATATGTGAAACCTTGCATCCACAAACTCATTAGTAATTACGAATGGTTGTCATTAATCACTAAAACCATACCTCACGGGGGCCTAGATGCTTTCAATCTCCCCCTTTTTGGTGATTGATGACAACACAACGAGTAGAGCATAGAAGTAAATGAATTTAATAACACAATGCTCATAAAGATTGTAACTGGAACAAAATGCAACACAAGGAGCTCGAAGGCTCAAACAGTGATCAAATAAGCCATGAAATAGCACACTGAATTACAATAGAAGCAAAAGATAACAAATGACAATAAGTCCAAATAGATAAAGGTAAAACTTCCCAAACACCCCCTAAGACCAAGACTGACTCCCCCTAAAGCTAAACACCCCCTGACTCTAACTCTTCTCCCCCTTTGGCATCAAGACACCAAAAAGGGAAGATGAGTACCTAGGACTCCGGAGCACTCGGGGTGACGGTGAAGCGATCGACGTCGGCGGTGCTGTCGTCGGAGCTGCTCGAGGTGGAGGTCGCAGGTGCTGACGCTGGAGCGGGAGGAACTGGAGCGGCTGACGCTGCTGGGGGATCTGCTGGGACTGCTGGCGCTGCTGGGGGATCTGCTGGGACTGCTGGCGCCAGCGGAGAAGGTACTGCTGGTGGAGGAGAAAACTGGAATGGCACTGTCGAGGCTAGTAGAGGTGACATGCTGAAGCTTGGTATGGGCGACGCTGGTGCTGGAGCTGCAGTAGGTGCCAGTGGAGACGCTGCTGGAGCCTGACCAAGACCCGGCTGCTGAGGCGGAAAGGCTATCCCGGTCTGCTGGTAGAGGTTGGTGATCAACCCCAGGACGCCCATCATCGCCTGCTGAGTCTGCTGCTGCTGGTCCAGGGTCCTCCGGTGCATCTGATCCACCAGGCTCGTGAAGCGGTCAGTGTCCTCTCGCCTCTGGCGGGCGATCTCCAACTGCATCTCCTGCTACTGTCTCTGTAGCTCCGCGAGCCGAGCAGCCTGCTCCGCTCGGTCCTGCTCAGCTGCAAGCCTGTCCTGGCGCTGCTGCTCGACCATCTGCTGGAGCAGCGAGGTGAGCTCTGACGGCTGTGACACCTGAGCCTCGGACACTGGAGGTGGTGGAGCAGTCGAACCTCCCGCCTCCGCGTCGTGCTACCTCGGAGAAGGAGGCGGAGGAGGGAAGTACTCCTCGACGTTGTCGCTGGTGTCACTGTCCGACCAGACGTGCTCCAGTCCTTCACCTTGTGCCTCTGCCTGGGCGAGCGCCTCGTCCTCCTGGGCTAGCTCGGTCCAGTCCTCCTCGGAGAGACGGGCTCTGACCTGACGCTCGACTGGACGGCCAAGGCGGCGGTCTCCAGGAGTGGGCACTCGGTAGTGGCCGAACTGAGTGGCGTGGAGCTCTGTCAGAGGAGCAGTGGCTGGCGAGTCCTCAGGTGCCAGCAAGAACAGCAGACGGCAGATCCAATGCCCGTAGACCAACTGCCTCAACATCCCGACTCCGTCAGTGATCACGTCCTCCATCTCGCAGATCAAGATGTCCACGATATCAAATTCCATCCCGTTCATCACATAGAACAGGATGGTCTGCTGGAGGCTCGTGAAGCCCTCTAGGTAGCCGGACCTCGGTAGAAGGGTACGCCTGAGGATGTGGTGAACTGTCCGAGCGGCTGGAGTGAGGAGAGCTGGCACCCTCGGCTGGTCTGGCGTGAAAGGAGGGGTGAACAGACTTCTGATCTCCTCAAATGGCGGTGACACTCCCCCTGTCAGCGGCCTTCTCGGCGGGTCGGCTCCTCCGTAGACCACCTCGTGCAGACAGGTGAGGTGTGTGTCCACTCCAAGCAGCTGTGCCAGTCGCTCTCGAGACACAGTGTGCTGCTGCCCCAGAAACATGAAGTGGATCGAGCGCCGACCCTCTGAGATATAGAGAGTGGCGTAGAAGACTCGAACCCACTCCTCCACGTAAGCGCTCCTCTGGCGTGAGAGCAGCTCCACAAGGCCTCTGTACCTCTCGAAGAATGGCCTGATCCCGTGTCCAACTGCTGTTGCAAGCTGATTCCAGTCGATGTAAGTGTGCTGGAACAGCTTATGGCCCCAACGCCTGTACGTCTCGTACAGGGACGCATGTGTCAGGGTCCAAAAGCGGGGATCAACCCTAGTGTCCCTGGGCTGCGGGAACCACTCCTCTGGCAACGCTGTCCATCTGAGCTTCTTCAGTTGTTTTGCCTTGAACTTGCGATAATTTGTAAGCCTGACATCCTCAGCAACTCTGGCAGCGGTATCCATCTGTCCTCTGCGCGGTCGGCAGTAGTGGGGCGCTGACTCGCGGTGGGGGTCTGACCTCCCCCTCGGGTCCTGACGGTGCGTCGGCAAACCAGTGGCGCCACCTCAGTATCCTATTCATCCTTAGAGTCGTCGGGCGGCACGGGCTGCACTGTGGGCCGCTGCTGCCTCTGCCGAGACTCGCGGAGCCGCAAGGAACCGCGATGGCCGCGCTCACGCTCCTCGGCGGCACGAGCGGCCAACTCTGCCCGGCGAGCTTCCTTTGAGAGCTTTTGTTTCTTCGCTGCGGGCTCCTCGATGGCCTTGCCTTTTCCCTTGCGATCACGGCCCATCTTGATGCAAAAGAGAGGCCTAGGGTTAGTGGAAAACATGATCGACGAGAAACAAGGATGGATGTCGCACGGTACGGTACAAACCTTAGCGACGAAAAAAGGATCACGCGAACGATGAACGGCGACGCAGCGATCGGAATGATGTCGCACGGTTCGTGGGAACCCTAGCGACGAAAGTCGTCGAACGGAGGGCTGCCGGCGGCGATGGATGCGCAGCGTCGGTGGAGGCGCGGCAGCGGCTCGGCCTGTGGCGGCGATGGAGGCGCGGCTGCGGCTAGGCTTGAGGTGGCGGCGCGGGAGGCGCGGCGACGGCGGGAGGCACGACGGCGCGAGGAGGTGGCGGCACGAGGAGATGGCGGCGCGAGGAGACGCGGCGCGAGGAGATGCGGCGGCGGCGGGAGGCGCGGCGGCGCGAGGAGGTGGCGGCGCGTGGAGATGGCGGCGCGAGGAGATGGCGGCGTGAGGAGATGCGGCGGCGGCGGGAGGCGCGGCGGCGCTAGGAGGTGGCGAAGACGAAGCGCCCGTACGACTTTAAATGGGAACGCGATGACCTAACGGTTACGCGAACACCGAATCGACCGATGCGCATCGGGTGGGGTCATCGGTCGAGTTCAACAGAGAGTTGGTCCAAAAACTCTCTTTGCACACCGTATGATCCGACGTTGCTACGTCGATCATCGGTCGAATTCTGCAGGGTAACAGAGGATTGAACATCGAATGCTCCGATGTTTCCTGAAATGAACCCATCGGTCGATTTCTTGGTTCTGACTGATCTTTTCGATGAACTGAAGCATCAATTGATCCGATGAGCTGCTGACCCTAGTATCGGATAGTCCGATGACTACAAAAAACCTAAGAATACCCATAAATGTCCATTGACTGAAAACACACAAAGATAAAACGAGTCTTAGGACCTTTTGGGCACCTCCTAACCCCTAAAAAATAGGCTTTTCAATATAGTGCCACAAATTGGCTAAGCCCTTAAACAAATAGAGCACACAAGGAAAATTAGGAGGGAAAAACCAAGAAAATGTAAGGTCCATGCTTCGTGAGCTAGAGTATGGAGACTTCTATCTCTTTAAAGCATGTTCCTTTAGAATTTTGCTCTTTCCACATCATATGAGTTAAGATATTGCATTTCAAACAAGTCTTCTTCTCATGATATGGGTTCCCCTTTGTGACAATCTACCGTATGCAATGCCAGACAAGTTAATGCGAGATATTAAATGAGTGCAAGTTTATATGGCAGGAATCATGCAAGGCATAAGATAAATCTATCTTGCCAAGTTTAAACCTTCCAAAGGCTTCCTCAGGGAAAACTATTTCTAGCTCGCCCCTATCCTTTGGGAGTTAGGCAAGACCTATATGATATGCAACCTTACATGAACATGGCAACTTACATGACGTTAGATGCATCTAGCACATTTAATTCACTTCTAAGTCTAGAAAAAGTTTTCTCATCAAGTGGTTTGGTGAAGATATCCGCCAATTGTTCTTCGGACCTAACACCTTGCAATGAGATGTCTCCCTTTGCCTCATGGTCCCGCAAGAAGTGATGGCGAATATCAATGTGCTTGGTGCGGGAGTGTTGAACGGGGTTTCTAGCTATCTTAACCGCACTTTCATTGTCACAAAGGAGAGGCACACAACCAAACTTAATTCCAAAGTCCAAAAGGGTTTGCTTCATATATAGAATTTGGGCACAACATGCACCGGCTGCTATATACTCCGCCTCCGCAGTGGACAAAGCCACGAAATTTTGCTTTTTGCTAGACCAAGATACTAGGGAACGCCCAAGTAGGTGGCACCCTCCGGAGGTACTCTTGCGGTCCACACGACATCCGGCAAAGTCCGAATCCGAGTAGCCTAAGAGATGAAAACTAGCGTTCTTGGGGTACCACAAACCTACACTTGGGGTATGCTTGAGATACCGGAGTATCCTAAAGACCGCCTTCTTGTGCGATTCTTTAGGTGCCGCTTGAAAGCGAGCACACAAGCACACACTAAACATAATATCGGGCCTAGATGCGGTAAGATATAACAATGAGCCAATCATGGAACGGTAATGAGATTGATCAATAGGTTTACCATTCATGTCCGCGTCGAGATGGCAATTTGTCGCCATTGGAGTGCTTCTTGAGCTACAATCTCCCATCTCAAACTTCTTCAAGAGGTCCTTTGTGTACTTCTCTTGATGGATGAAGGTCCCTTCTTGAAGTTGCTTGATTTGAAATCCTAGGAAGAAGTTGAGCTCTCCAATCATTGACATCTCGAATTCCCTAGACATCATTTTGCCAAACTCATGGCTAAGAGCTTTGTTAGTTGAGCCAAAAATAATGTCATCAACGTAAATTTGACAAAGAAATAAATCTCCGTCGATGTCCTTGGTGAAGAGTGTAGTATCCACCCTCCCGATCTTGAATCCTTGCATGACTAGGAAATCCCTTAGTCGTTCATACCACGCCCTAGGTGCTTGCTTGAGTCCGTAGAGCGCCTTGTGTAACCTATACACATCATTAGGATTCCTCGGATCTTCAAACCCGGGAGGTTGCTCAACATAAACAAGCTCGTTAATATAGCCATTAAGAAAGGCACTTTTCACATCCATTTGATAAAGCATTATGTTATGATGTGAAGCAAAAGCAAGGAGTATACGAATAGCTTCTAACCGAGCGACCGGAGCGAATGTCTCTCCAAAGTCTAGTCCTTCAACTTGCGCAAAGCCCTTGGCTACAAGTCTTGCTTTGTTGCGGACCACAACGCCATTCTCATCTTGCTTGTTGCGGTACACCCACTTCGTTCCGATGACATTCTTGTCCTTGGGTCGCTCCTCCAACACCCAAACTTCGTTGCGGGTGAAGTTGTTGAGTTCTTCTTGCATTGCCATCACCCAATTTGGATCTTGAAGTGCTTCCTCGATGCGAGTGGGTTCTACACACGAAACAAACGAGTAGTGCTCACAAAACGAAGCGACATGGCGAGAACGAGTACTTACTCCCCGTGACGGACTTCCGATGATTTGATCCATCGGATGCGCCTTGGAGATGCGCCCATGCCTCATGAGTGGTTGTGAAGCACTTGGCGGTGGTGATGCGTTTTGCTCGTCTTGTGGATGGACTTGATCTTGGACTTCTTCTTCTTCATCTAGATGTTGTAGGACTTGTAAATCTTGCGTAGGCAATGGATCATCTTTTTCTTCTTCTTCGTCAACTTGAGGCGCCATGGGGGTGTCGATGTTAGCATTTGAGGCTCCCCCTTGATCATGGCTCTCCTCAACTTCAGGCTTGATGTCTCCAATGGTCATGTTCTTCATAGCTTCTCGTAGAGGCTCATCATCTATATCATCATGACCAAAACTCTCCTCTTGGGAGCCATTAGTCTCATCAAACTCAACATCACAACTTTCTTCAACTAACCCGGAGGTTTGGTTGAATACTCGATATGCTTTTGAGTTTGATGCATAACCAAGAAAAATACCAACATCACACCTTCTTTCAAACTTACCGAGCCTCTTCTTGCGGTAGATGTAGCACTTGCATCCGAAGACTCGGAAGTAAGAGATGTTGGGCTTTCTCCCAATGAGGAGCTCATAGGGGGTCTTTTGAAGTAGTCGATGAAGATAGATCCTATTAGCGGCATGGCACGCCGTGTTGATTGCTTCGGCCCAAAACTTCTCCGACGTGCCATAGTCATCAAGCATTGCTCTTGCAAGGGTGATGAGAGTCTTGTTCTTCCTTTCAACGACTCCATTTTGTTGAGGGGTGTATGTGGCCGAAAACTCGTGCTTCACGCCTTCACGGTCACACCACTCCCCAATGTTGTAGTTCTTGAACTCGGTGCCGTTGTCACTCCGGACCTTGATGATGGGAAGTTGAAATTCCCTTTGAGCTCGTTTTGCAAAGGTCTTGAAGACTTCTGGAGTTTCACCCTTGTCACCTAGAAACAAAGTCCAAGCATATCGAGAATAATCATCAACAATAACGAGACAATAGAGGTTACCGCCAAGACTTTGGTATGTGGACGGTCCGAAGAGGTCCATGTGAAGCAGTTCAAGTGGCTTGGAGGTTGACACCATTGTCTTCATCGGATGGTGCGAGGCAACTTGCTTCCCGGCTTGACATGCGCTACAAAGCTTGTTCTTCTCAAATGTGACGTCCTTCACGCCGGTCACCATCCCAAGCTTGAATGACTTCTAGAGCTTGCTCATCCCTATGTGAGCAATGCGTCGATGCCATAGCCAACCCAAACTTGTCTTGGTGAAAAGACAAGTGGTCAAGCTAGCGTTCTTGTTGGAGAAGTCCACCAAGTAAAGATGTCCATGCCTAAACCCCTTGAAGATTAGTTCTTTGCTAGACTCACTAGACACCACAACACCATTCTTGTCAAATGTGCATGTTAGTCCAAGATCACACAATTGAGCAATAGAGAGTAAATTGAAACTAAGAGACTTAACATAAAGCACGTTAGAGATAGACAAATCATTAGAAATAGCAATTTTACCTAAACCAATTACCTTCCCCTTTGAGTTATCACCAAAGGTGACTTGTTCGTGATTTCCGGGGTCCTCTATGGAGGTGAACATACCATCATTGCCGTTCATGTGTTGAGTGCACCCATTATCGAGTACCCAATGTTTTCCTCCGGCTTTGTAGTTCACCTACACACATGAAGTTAGTTTTTGAGTTTAGAAACCCAAGCCAACTTAGGTCCTTGTATGTGTGATACAAGTGATTTTGGGACCCAAAGTTGCTTGGGGAGCTTCCCCTTCATGCCCTTGATGTCTTTGCCGATGAACTTTGCCTTCACCTTCCCACCTACTTTGCTCAATAGATAATAGTGATTATCAAAGGTAGATGTATAGTTAGGAGGCAATTTGGGAGAAGGACGATTAGGAAGAGGACACTCCCTTGTGTGATGTCCGGTGACCTCACAGTGTTGGCAATAGGAACCAACTTCCTTGATGAAGCTTGTCCTAAGCTCCGGTGAGGGCACCTTCCCTTTGTTTGGCACCGGGAAGGATCCAAGTCCTCTCTTGTTGAAGACTTTGGCTTGTTGGAAGAGGATTTCCTTATGCTTGTCCTCTCCCTTGGTTAGTCTTGCCACGCTAGCATGGAGACTTTCAATCTCGTCCATTAGCTCCTTCTCCCTAGCATTTGCTTTCAACGGCAAAGACTTGTGCAAATTGTTAGTGGCATGTGAACTAGCGGATATTTTGCCATCAAGGGTTTCTTCCCTCAAGTTTTTTAATTTTAGTTCAATAGCTTCATAAGCAAGGTTAAGTACTTGATGCTCTTGAACCAACTCATTGTGCTTGCCCAAGAGTGCTTGATGAGCTAAGTCAAGCTCATGGTGATCAAGCTTGATTTGAGCCTTCTCTTCCTCAATTTGCTTGACATGAGACTTGAGCATGTCATGCTCCTTAAGTATGCTTTCATACTTGTCATGCAAATTGAGGTTAGCACTCTCAAGCTTAGCACGAGCTTGTTCAAGTGCCTTAACCTTGCCCTTTTCCCTTTTTATGATGACATGATATTCATTAATCATAGATGCTAATTCATCGGGAGAAAGTTCATCATCATCACTAGAGTCATCACATACCTTGGTGTTACCTTTCGCCATGAGACACATGGGCGGTGGGGGAAGAGGTGAGTCATCCTTGTTGACGATAGCGAGGCTTGCCAAGTTTTCTTCCTCATCTTCACTATCATCGTCACTTGTTTCCTCATCGGTGACCCACTCATTGGCTTCGCACATGAAGACCTTTTGAGGCCCTCTTCTCTTCTTTGGAAAGAGCTTGATTTTCTTGCCTTTGTCAAATTTCTTCTTTCCAAAGGAGCGCTTGGGCTTGACCTCTTCTTCATCTTCATCACTTTCTTCTAGCTTTCGATGCTTTCCCTTGTGGTTGTCCTTCCTCTTGTCCGGCTTTGGACAATCATACGATATGTGGCCTTGATCACCACAATTATAGCATATCTTGTTCTCATCTTTTCTTGGAAGGAAGGCTTTCTTCTTGGGATCAAAAGAATAACCCTTCTTTGCAATCTTGGAGTTTAACCGTGAGAATTTCCTCATCATCAATGCAAGCTCGTCATCGTCCTCTTCGCTTGTTGCTTGCTCTTCTTCACTTGAGATAGGCTCAACTACTTTCTTCTTCTTGGGAGTTGTCTTCTTGGTTGAAGCCTTGAGAGCAATGGTCTTTGACGATGACTCCTCCATCATTCCAAGAACGCTCATCTCATGAGCATGAATTTCTCCAATAAGCTCCGAGACTTCAATGTTGTCAAGCGATTCCTTTTGGAGCATTGAATTGATAATGTTGTACTTGGGCTTGGGTAGAAGCATGAGGATCTTGCGGTTAATAAGTCCCTTACCAAGAGAGACAATGTCAAGTGCGTTAATCTCCTCAATGAGTACATTTAGACGGGAAAACATTTGGTTAACATTCTCATGAGGAAGCATTTTGAATTCATCATACTTGGATTTAAGCAAGTTATATTTGAGTTCTTTGACACGAGATGAGCCCTCATGTATTTCAATTAAACATGCCCAAATTTCACATGCTTTCTCTTTACTAGCAATTGTAGCAAATACGTCTTGACTTATGCATTCGTAGATATCATTTCTAGCCTTAGCATCCCATTTTAGTTGATCACCAACATAATTGAGATCTCCAAAACCCGCATGGGTCGCTTCCCAAACTTCGGGAGCAATAGCCTCTAGGTAGGCACGCATGCGTGCTTTCCAATAGGCAAAGTTCTTGCCCTCGAAGGTGGGAACCGAACCCCCATTCTTGGCCATTTAAGCTCTCTAGCGGTGAAGCTAGAATGATCCTATGAGCAACCAAGCTCTGATACCAATTGTAAGGATCGAAACGCCCAAGAGGGGGGGTGAATTGGGCTTTTTCAAATTTTAAGGCAATTTAAAAACTTTAATTGTTAAGCCCAATTCCCTATGCAAGTCAACTACGCAATCAAGAGAGTTAAGTGCGGAATAGTAAAACGTAATCGTAAAGGGGTAGGGAGAGGAATGCAAACGCTCGAAGACGCGGAGACACGGCGATTTTTCCCGTGGTTCGGTAAGATCACTAGGATCTTCCTACATCCACGTTGTGGCACCCACCAAAGGGTATTGCCACTCCCAAGTCACCAAGACGAGGGAATCCACTAACTTTCTCTGTTCGCCATCACCGGCAAGGTGGAGCTCAAACCTTGTACAACTTCGATGCTCCGGGCTTCCACAATTGTCTCGGCAAGCTCCGGAGCAATCTCTCTACTCTCCTCTTGATACAAGATGAATGCAATCACCAAGAATGCACTCCCTCACGGCTCTCACTGGTCTAGAGACTCCACTCACCCAGAGAGGACGCACACAAGCTTCTCTCTAGCTAGGTCTAGCCTATATCTTGAGGTGTAGATGGACGAAAAGGGTGTGTAAATGATTGTTCTAGGTCTTGGACACTTGAGAATGTGTAGGCAGGCTCTGGTTGTCAAGTGTTGTCGAAATGACTGGTGGAAGGGGGTTAAATAGCCAGCCCAACTGAATTAGCCGTTGAAAAAGTTGGCTGATTACTTTTTCTGTATACATCGGATGATCCGATGACCACCTTTTCTGAGCATCGGTGTAATTAGATTAGCTGACGTCACTGTGTCAGAAGTGACCGTTATTCGACCGATGCTACCCCTTCTCAATCATCGGATGATCCGGTGAGCTTTGTCTTCAGATTTGGTCCAGAAATAATGTTTTTGTTGAATTAGACCGATGTACACTTTGCTTCTGCATCGGATGATCCGGTGAGTGTTTCTCCAGAATTGTTGAGACAAATTAATCTTTCTGTTGAACTTCACCGATGTCCACTTGTCTCTAGCATCGGATGATCCGGTGTGCACTTCATTCTGAGGTCTTCTTCTTCTGTTGAGCCCCAATCGACCGATATGTGCATTTTCCAGACCATCGGATGATCCGGTGATTGTAATTTGTTTGCTTCGAGTTGAGCTTTTAGAAGCTTCTCGAGTGACCTCTTTGACACTTGTTGCAAATAATGTTCTGATGAATATTGATCTTCTTGTGTTGCCAATTTTGATAGAATAGAGTCGTTGTGTGAGTTTTTCATTTAGCCTTCATGAGAATTGAATAACCCCCTTAGAATAGGTTGTTTGAGGGGTCTCCATTCGTATCCAATGAGTGGTAGATGATTTGAATAGATAGTCGTTAACGCTTGATGTGATATATGTGAAACCTTGCATCCACAAACTCATTAGTAATTACGAATGGTTGTCATTAATCACTAAAACCATACCTCATGGGGGCCTAGATGCTTTCACACCCTTGCGTCGACAACCTTGTAGTTACCATATGGTTGAGTTATTTGCTGTTTGACATATGGGGAACTGACTATTTAATTCTCGTATATCATGCAAAGAGTTTTTAATCCTTGACTCACGTATGGAGATATTGCTTCATTGCGAGTTTAGTGATCATTGACTATTCTCGTGAAATACATTCATTTTTTGTCAAAGAAATACTACATTATTGTTGTAAGGACTTGTGCGAAACAAGGCAAGCAAACAAGAACCATTGCAAGGATAGTTCAAATGTACCAAAGTGATCAAGATAATCAAAGAGCATGTGTTGATTCCCAAGTCAAGATTTGTATAGTAAAGTAAGTCCTTTCAATATGAGAGAAAGAATTGCAAGACGGTAATGGAAGTTTGAGCACCCATAAGGTTTATCAAGATAGAGACCCAAATCCATAGAAATAAAATACAAAGTTCGAGCACCCGTCATACTCAAGTAATGGCATCCTCAAAGACGCTACATGAAGACAAGAAGATTAGCGCTAATCCTATCAGTCAAAGTTGTTATCATATACGCTTATCCCGTATTCCATTTCTTTCTCCTTCCTTAGAATCTTGGGACAGGATTCCTTTAAGACGGAAGGATTTTAAAAGCCTACATTTGATAAGCACAAGATTCAAAAATGCAAACTTAAAATATTTTCAGTTAAGTTGGAGATTCAAAATTCACATGAATCAAATTACTACTTGAATAATATTCAAAAATTGAAACTAGTTAAAAATTTTAGTATAGTTTAGAAGATTGCTAGTGTGTATGAGAACTTAAGGAAATATTGGATGTAAAATCCAAAAGCCTTGGTGTCCATCTCATCTATGGTGAAAATGAGAAAAATAAAAAAAATAGAAATGAAGGAAAAGGAATAATTCCAAATCCTAAATATGGGAATTTCAAAATCAACTTGAATTGCACCCTTCAAATATGTCAAACTCCACATTTGTTTTCACCCATGTCTTGCCCAAGATTAAAATACTCAAATTGCCAAGTTTCATAATTTATGAAAACCTTTTACCTTGTATTTGAATCAAGCCAACGGAGAATATTAAAATCTGAATTCAAAAAAAATTTCCATTTTGGACTTTGTCGATTGCCAAATTAAGTTTCATATTTGAATTCCTAACCTCTGATTTGTTCCCTCCACCAAATATTAGAATTTTTGGTGCATGATTGTGTTGCTATAAAAATCAGCAGAGAATGAAAATTTTATGAGTTTCTGTACCCCACCTGTCATCCTCTTCTATCCTTCCTCTGTGTCCATGTTGATTCACCGTGCGCCTCCTGCCAGACATGCAAACGCCACCCAGCTGCCTGCTTGAATCCCTTGCACATGAAGCAAACCTAACAAAGATCAAGGCCGAGCCTATCGCCTACTCTTTCATTGGTGTAGCACATCATTAAAACCTCCCTTTCTTCTCCTCTGTTTTTCTTCTTCCCCGACGACATTCTCCCCTACACCACCCAAAGGCTGACAGCAGAAGCCAGGTTTCACTTCTTCCTTAATAGCAAAAATGGGTGCAGCATCCATCTCTACCCCCTCCTAACTTAAGTTGATGGTTTCCTCACGTGTACCCTCATTGTTTTGAAGTTGGCGCAGTCGATTTTCCAGCCGCCGAGAAGCTCCCATCTGCCTCACCATTTGTTAGGCGCTGCAGTACTCTTCTCCCGTAGCTCCATTTATCAAAAGGTGTGCCTACCCCTTTACTTTATGCTCGTAAATTTCTGTCTCTTGACTTGGACCCCAGTCACCGTATTCTTTATATTCCCGACAAGTTAGTCATTCGTCTGAAGCTAGGTTTGCACTCAAATTCGTTTTCCACGTTTGAACTTCATTTGTAGCTGTGGGATATTGTCTTATATACCTTGTTGCACACCTCCTCGATAAAAGACCAACAAAATTCATGGAGGAATGAATTTGGCATCATGAATTTCTTAGCCGCAGGCTTCAACCCATCAGCCACAGTCGACCAACTTTTTTCGACGCCTTTTATCCACCTTAGAACCCTCCTCCATGCTCCCTCGGTCTCTAGGAAGTTTTTGGTGCAAGTTTCTTGCGGATTAGGGTACTAGAGGGGGGCGACTGACATCACCGAAACCCTAGAGCCACCGCCGCTGTGGAACCCCTATTTCCGGCCACCCCAAAGCCACATCAACCCTACCTTCGAGTTGCGCGCCCCCTTTTAAGCTCTAGCGGTTTGTTTCAGAGGCGTCGGGGTAGGAGAACGCCGCACCGGCAAGGGCGCTGCTGCTCACTGACGGGAGTGAAGCCATCTACTTTGTTTGATCGAGGTAGCATATGAAGTTGTGGGGTCCGCATGTCATTGAGTAAAAGTCGATGCTCAGGTCCATTGTCGCGCTGGGGTATCATGTATCCATGCACGGTATCTCTGTGGTCTCAGCGTTGCTTCACCGTGATTGGTCCATTAAATCTGTGGGCCCGGGTTTCAATTATTCGAACATTTCCATTAGCAAATAATTCTCAGAATTGATGCAAACTTCAAACAATTTCTCCTAGTAAAATTGCTCAAAAATTCCCAAATAAATTTGGTTAGACTTCTCATAATTTGTACATTCCAATGGTGCATTGAAATCAGTGTGAAAGTCTATAATTGTTCCTCAATAATTCCATAAATCAAAAAGTCTATTGAATTAATCCATGATGACCCATTCATTTGAGAATTCCCAAATTTAGCCAGATCCTCCCTTTTAATTCCATTGAACCCAGTAGAAATTTCAGATCCATTGGACTTCATTTGCTAAGTCGAATTGTGTTTCCTGGCAGTATGCGCATGAAAGATTTCAAAATATCGAGAGACATTTTCAGAAAACTGTTCCAACTTCAGAAATCAAAATCTCACAGTCGATTGCTTAGAAAATTTTGAAACCAGTTTTGTCGGAATCTTCTTGACCTCCCCCTCCCCCCCCCCCCCCCCCCCGTCTAAACAGACAACCAACTGTTTCTATGTCAAAACACAAGAACATTGAGGAAAATCCATTGATGCCTAAAGCTATAAGGATTTATGTAGACCATATTCAACCAGTGCTTTAGCTAAAACTTTGCCAACATGTTCCACTAGACCAGTGTTGGCTCTACATGAGATCCATAAAGTGTTTCTCTCTTTAATAAACTTTGTTCTCTCATTTGTGCATATTCATATCGACTAGTGAGCACGACGAAGGCATTCGACGAGGCGAATCATACGGAGGAGGGAGAACCAACATGGACTTGCTGCGACGAGGTGGCTCTGGAGCAGCAGCAGGAGCACTTGAAGAAAGGCTTCAACTCAAAGCTCCCCCACCAGATCAAGAACTGACTAATTGACATTTACATAGTTGCAACCGAAGGCAAGACCCGATTTGTATATAAAAGCCTTTATAATGTTTTCTTTTGTATACACTATATTTTTGGTTTTGGAGGTAGTAGTTTAACTGCTGCTATTGTGGGTGCCTGTGAGACTTTAGACTTTTTGAGATGTATGGCTCACGGGAGATTTCGCCATTGCTTTACCTTCTTCCTGTTGCTAGTGAGAAGTGTCCGCGGGTATGGACGTCTTCTCTCTTAGATAGATTGAGAGATTGAGAGATTGAGTATATTATTTCCGCTGCTCATGTACTCCTTATGTACAATATATTGTAAAATCGAATATCTTATGAAATAAAGATTTTGTATGTTTTATGTTTTTTTTTTGTGTGCGTTGCTGTGTGTCGCATCGCAAGACAACATCCAATGTGATTCCTGGAATGTCGGGACCCCGGTCCTCACATATGCACCCTTAAAACAGGATTTGAAGGTGTTTCTTTTAGATTTCTCTGGAAAGAATATTTTATCCTATGGAAAGAATCTATTGAACTCCTAGGCTTCCATAGACGTTGTTTAATAGATTTAGACAATTTTCCTAAATTTAACAAACAAGGTTTTTGGCAAGAACTGGCTAGTGAGGTAGCATGTAAGAACCTTAAGAGTAGCAACTTACAAAATTCGACTGTAGACCCACAGATTGAAGAGGTAGGCGGTAGGTGGTGACAGCCATACCTGTTCTTTGTAATCCTCCACGTTCAGCTATGCCACAGGCTCATGGTGGGAGTTGTACTAGTATTGCTAGGGGAAAACCCATGCCCGATTTGTTCAACAACTTAGCATAAGGATTCACCATTGACATGCTCATAGTACCTAACTTAGGCTATGTTTATGTATACTAGAAGCATTGTAGGAGAAACTCACCAACTCTTAGTCTAATCTTCACTAGGACCTATTTATCATTTTAGAATAGATTGCTTAGGTGTGTGTCACACTACACATGTTATTAACTTACCCCTGCCATGATAACTGATTAATATCCCATAGCTTGATCATAAGAGTAGTGTGTACTTTACTACATTGCCTTCCTTTGGGATAAATATGCTACCCTTGGAAATACTCATGGGTGAAATGCAACAACAATATCTTCCGTGCGCTTGCAGACCTCGTCTCTTACTAGAGATGATCTGTGGTGTTAAGAAATACCAACACTTCATCAGACAGAAGAACCAATAAAAGCAGCAACACCGAATTTGGTAAGCACAATGGTTAGAAAACACTAAAATGACAGGACCAATTGAATGTACTTTATTAATTACCCGCATTGCTACGAAAGTAGGGGCTTTAGAAAATGCTTTAATTGAATATATTCCAACAAGCCGCTACTTAATAGATGAGGACTATCTAGTGCAAGGACACACTCTTAAACATGATCTAGATGGATCCTTAGTGCCTTTCTCTCACGGCTATATAGATGAAATTCAATTACCTAACCCAGATTTTCATTTATATAAGTGTCGGCAACTAACCATTGCTCTTCAACCTATCGAATAGGTTCGTAGGAGTAATGTCTTCCGCAGGGTCACAAGGAGCCGTTTACATAGTGCAGCCATGTATATGCCACCGCGATATAGTCCTGCCTACGAGTATCTAGAGGAAGTGGATCCAACTGGTGATTCACTCGGTTGGACCAAACCTCAACCGTATGAGGCAGGAGGATCGTCGTGGTAGGAATGGACTACCACCAGAAGTAGCTCAAGCGCTTGTAGCTTGACTCCTCGACCAATGGGTACACATCATTCCTTTTTGGCCTGAGGTTATCGTGACCTTGGCCAAGGAATGGAGGAACTCACTCAAAGGATTGGAGACCTTGAAGCAAGGACCGGCGTCTGGCGACGTCCTCAACACACTTCAAGACCACGCCCAACTTACTCATGATTGGCAGCAACAAATCGACAATGTCGAAGTGTTAGAACGACAGTTCCTCTGGACCTGCTTAGTCGCAGTCCGCGGAGGTTTTTTTAGGAGGGTCTAGTATCTGATGAGGTTGCGCGTTTGAGAGACGGTTGACATGATAGTTTACGTGGTTCGGGCGGCCGGAGTGTAATACCCTACGTCCACGGTGAGAGTTGCATTGCTTGAGTCTTGTGAGCTACAAAAGCTTGTGAGGGTTTGAGTGTGTCTGAATGGCGTATGAGGGTTCGAATGACCGTTTCTAGAGTCGGTGGCTACCCGATCCTTTTATAGTAAGGCTGGGCACCTTACAAGTGGGGACTGGGGCTTGACATGCGTGCCTTCAAAGCCTCACTTTGACAAGGCGTACCGCCCATTACTCCTGCAAATCACCAGTCAGCACAAGTTGCAGGACGTGTGGCAGCACCAAAGCCCGCCTTCGCGAGAGAGGCCAAGCCCTGCGTTGTAGGTCACGTAGCAGCTCTAGAGCCCAACTCTAAGGAGAGTCGAGGGTCCACAACTGCTGGACATGCAGTGGTTCTGGAGCTCGCCTGTGCGAGGGGAGGCCATCCCGGAGCTTCGAGTCACGTGGCGGCATTGGTGCCCACTCCTGTGGAGGAGCAGGGTCTCATCCCGTTGGACACGTGGTAGCCCAGAAGCCTATCTCTTCGGGGGCATCGGGTCCAAAGCAGGGGTCCACATGACAGTTGTCAGGACTAGGGTCCCGACTTCAAGGAATCATATTGTGTGGTGTTGTGTGTTGACGATCCTTAAGTACCATATTTTGACCGTCAATTCACCTCATAATGTGCATAAAAGAAACACAAAACATAGTGGTAGGGCTATACACTAACCCAATTCCACAAGTGTTCGTGTCTATTTGTATGCAGGTGAATTATTACCCAAAATACCAAAACATGTAGGGATGAATCCATGAAAATGGATTTCAACGAATCAGGCGATGACACGTGGCAACTCATGGATCAAATGGCCCACAAACACAAGAATACGAGGAGATCCAACGGTGTTTCAGCCATATACATCAAGGGGGCCCACCTGGAAGCCACCTGGAGGAAGCACTCCCCGAGGGGACGCTTGACTAGGTCGTCCGAACCAGGGGTTTGGCCGACCCATTCCTGGTGCCAAATCCGGTCAAATGACACGTGTTGGCTTCTCCCGACTCCCTAGAGTCAATGGTGACTGATTCGCGCGTTAATTGTGGCAGGAGCCGACCCTTCTCCACCTATAAATAGACCCCCTCACCTCACTTCTCACACACAACAAAAGTTGAGAATAGTGCTACACTCCAAAGGTTTAGAGTAGTCCTAGAGGCTACAAAAGTAGAAGGAGAGTGTGGTGAAGAGTCTAGGAGAAGGAGGCTTGGGCTTGTCAAGTCCCTCTTCTACACTTGTACCCCTACAAAGGTTTTACTCAATCAAGTAAGCCTTTGTGAATTCAATACAAGTTTGATCTTTTATTCTTAGTAGTTTGCACAAGTAGTTACTTGTGGGTTCACTGCTTTAATTCATTAGAGGCTCTAGTTGTAGCTTTATGTTCAAAACAACTAGAGTAGTGATTTAGAACGTAAGAGTGGTGCTTAGGTTATAAATCATCATTGGATATCTTGTAGACCCACGGATTGAAGAGGTAGGCAGTAGGTGGTGACAACCCTATCTGTCCTTCGTAATCCTCCACGTTTGGCTATGCCATAGGCTCTTGGCGGGAGTCGTCCTAGTATTTCTAGGAGTATGCCCACGCCCGAAGCAAGCATCTACTGCAAACTACCTTGAATTAGGATCAATACTTTGAATTCCTCTATGTTCCTTGCCTACCAAACAACTTTGTGTCCTTGGGTGAGCTAGTTCGAAAGATTAGCACACATGTTCTTTGGATTCGATACCCTTGGGAATACTCTTTAAGGGGAAGTGCTACAACGGTATTTCCGTGCGCTTGCAGATAACTCTATGGTGTTAAGAAATACCAACAAGCATTTCTGGCGCCGTTACCGGGGAACGGTTGCTGTTAATCTTCGAACCAAGATCACCCTCGTATCATATCCCCCTTATCTATCATCTTACCTTTCTTATTCTTACCTTACCACCACCATATAAATGGAGCAACCCACCATTATTTCTTACTCTGCTACAAAGGGCAAGTTCTGTGAGCCACCGCCTTCAGCGGAACCTATTTGTTCAACCAGCTATGAACTTCGCCCTGGCTTTATAGCCATGGTTCAGGAACAATCCTTCTAAGGAATGGATTGTGAAAACCCTTACCACCATCTACGAGAGTTCTAACAACTGTGTTCATGCCTTCTAATCAAACGTATGACACATGAAACTCTCAAATGGAAGTTGTTTCCTTTTTCCCTCAAGGAAAAAGCCAAACAATGGTACAACCACTACATTGGGAAGACAAACGGTGATTGGAGTGAATTACGAGACAAGTTTTGTCTTTCTTTCTTTCCAATTGCTAGAATTGTTCCCTTACGGAGGGAAGTATTATGCTTCCAGCAGATGGAGAAGGAATCCGTAGGTGCAGCTTGGGACAGATTTTCTCTTTTGAAAAATTCTGGCAGAGATTCATTAATCCCTGATCTGATGCTCTTGCAACATTTCTTCATGGGATTGAACAAATAGTCTGCCCTATATCTTGACATTACAGCTGGAGGATCTTTCCTTCATAAGACTCCAGAAGAAGGTAAGGATCTTCTAGACAGAATTCTAGAAAATTCTTCCTTCATTATGGGTCTTTATGAGCCTCCCCAAGAGGAAGTCATGTCAGGAACGGAGGATACACTCATGGACAAGGATGAATCCATTTCTTGTTTACCCCAAGCCTTGCTAGAGGAATCCTCTCCCGAACCTGCGACTACGATGGTAGAAGAAATTCAACCCTTGCAGTTTCCATTTTACATCGAGGAAGAGCTTTTTGAAGATTATGGAAATACCTCAAAGTATTGTTGCTATAGGAAACCTTCATTGCCACCAACCCCACCTGAACCACCTGACGGGGTGTTCGTCCGTCAGACGGTCAAGGAGTTGACGTCTATCCTAAGCAGGAAGTGGACAACTAAAGTCGAGAATTCACCCGAAATTCTTCGGATGACCTCACCTTTGGCTACCATTTTATGTTCTATTAGAGGGACACCAATGAGAATCCTTTACAACCCTTCTGTTGGAGCAAATCTCATTTCCGATTCTTGTGCTCTCGCCATTCTTGGTGATGTTCCATTGGCACCAACACACAAATCCTTCTAAGATTCATTCAAAACCATTCTTGAAGGATGTGGGGTTCTGCAACAAAAGTCTGTTGGACACAAAGATGTTGAGGCTCTCCTAGATTTTCACGTGTTCGAAAACCAAGATTTTGACATCATGATAGGGATTCCCATAGAGAAATTTCTCATGGAAGTTCCTTTGGAAGGAAGCCTCAATATCAATATTGGAGAGAGAAACTTCTCCATGCCTATTCTGCGTTCAAAGAACACATCTGCAGAATCTCCCATCCAAGATGAGTCAATGGAGGAGGTTAGGACTCTTCAATTTTTATAAGCCCCTGAAATTGAAGGAGAAGAAGACTTTGTCTAGGAGGAGGATGAATTTGAGGAGGAAATTGAATTGCCAAAAGAAGAGCCCTCCCCAAAATCTCCTGTTGAGCTCAAGATTCTACCTCCAGGCCTACGTTATGCCTTTCTAAATGGCGATTTGGAAGCCCCTGTCATCATAAGTGACAAGCTTTCAGATGATGAAACACTCAAACTCATATCCATGTTAGAAAGGCATAGAGCTGTTTTTGGATATTTACTTCAGGATCTCAAGGGAATTAGTTCAGCGTTATGCACCCATCATATTCCTATTCACCCTGAGAGTGTCCCCTCAAGGGAACCTCAACGGCGATTGAATAATGCGATGTGGGAAGTTGTCAAGAAAGAAGTCTTGAAACTTCTGCATGGCTGGATTATTTACCCTGTTCCTCATAGTGAATGGGTAAGTCCATTTCAAGTAGTGCGTAAGAAGGAAGGTATGACGGTCGTTCAAAACGAGAATAATGAATTAATTCCTCAACGGACCATCACGAGATGGAGGATGTGCATTGACTACCAAAAACTTAACAAGGCAACAAGGAAAGACCATTTTCCATTGCCCTTCATCGATGAGATGTTAGAGCGATTGGCAAAACACTCCTACTTCTGTTTCCTTGATGGGTATTCGGGATATCATCAAATTCTTATCCATCCCGATGATCAAAGTAAGACCACGTTCACATGTTGTTAGAGGACCTATGCCTACCGGCATTCCTTTGGACTATGTAACGCTCCTGCCTCTTTCCAGAGATGCATGATGTCTATATTTTTAGACATGGTCGAGGATATCATGGAAGTTTTCATGCACGATTTCTCCGTCTATGGAAAAACTTTTGATCATTGTCTAGAAAATTTAGACAGAGTCTTACAAAGATGTCAGGAAAAGGACCTCGTGCTTAATTGGGAAAAGTGCCATTTCATGGTCCGGGAAGGCATCGTTCTTGGACACTTGGTGTCCGAGAGAGGGATAGAGGTGGACAAAGCTAAAATTGAAGTTATTGAAAAACTTCCACCTTCTATGAATGTTAAGGGAATTCGCAGCTTTTTAGGTCATGCGGGGTTCTACCGACGATTTATCAAGGATTTCTCCAAAATCGCTAGACCCCTCACCAACCTATTAGATAAAGAAGCTCCATTTGATTTTGATGATGAATGCCTTAAATCATTTGATATACTCAAAAAGGCACTCATCTCAGCTCCAACTATCCAACCTCCTGATTGGACGTTGCCATTCGAAATCATGTGTGACGCCAGTGACTTTGCTGTTGGTACGGTCTTAGGCCAAACCAAAGATAAAAAGCATCACGCAATAACCTACACTAGCAAAACTCTGACAGGAGCCCAACTCAATTATGCCACAACTTAGAAAGAGCTCCTAGCAGTAGTTTTTGCTATTGACAAGTTTAGATCCTATTTGGTTGGAGCAAAGGTCATAGTCTACACAGACCATGCTGCTTTGGAATATCTTCTTACCAAAAAGGATGCTAAACCCAAGCTAATTCGATTCTACTCCAAGATTTTGATCTGGAAATAAGAGATAAAAAGGAGTAGAGAATTCAGTAGCAGATCATCTTTCACCTATGGAAGTCACACAAACCATGGACATACCTATCAATGACTTCCTACGAGATGATATGCTCCTCAAGGTGACAGACTCTCACCCTTGGTATGCGGATATCGTGAACTTTATGGTCACGGGATACGTACCACTAGGGGAGAACAAAAAGAAACTCATTTATGAGAGTCGTAGACACCTTTGGGATGACCCTTACCTCTATGGAGTATGTGCCGATGGCCTTCTTGGAAAGTGTGTCCCTTCAATCGAAGGCACCAAGATTATAGAGAAATGTCATTTTGGCCCCTATGGTGGTCATTACAGTGTTTACCGTACTCAGGCAAAGATCTGGCAGAGTGGATTCTATTGGCCTTCAATGTATGAAGATACCAAGGAATTCGTTTGCAGATGTTGGAAATGCCAGAAGCATGGAGGAATCTCTGCTCGCGATCGATGCCCCTAACAAACAATCTTCAAGTGGAATTATTTGATGTATGGGGTATTGATTTCATGGGACCTTTTCCTAGGTCTTATGATTGCGAGTATATTCTGGTTGTCGTCGATTATGTGTCAAAATAGGTACAAGCATTGCCATGCAAAAATGCTGATTCCAAGCAAGCAAGGAAAATGTTTCATGAGATCATTTTCCCACGCTTTGGAACTCCTCGTATGGTCATAAGTGATGGAGGGTCACATTTCATAGATAAGACCTTCCGGAACTTTTTAAGGGAACTTGGAGTCCAGCATAACATTACTACCCCATACCACCCACAGACAAGTGGTCAAGCAGAAACATCTAATAAGCAAATTAAGAATATTCCGCAAAAGACTATCTTGGAAATGGGAACGGGATGGAATCAAAAGCTATCCGACGCATTGTGGGCATATCGAACTGCCTACAAGACACCTATCGGCATGTCTCCTTTCCAACTTGTCTATGGGAAGACTTGCCATCTTCCCGTAGAATCGGAACATAGAGCGTATTGGGCCATCAAGCGGTGGAACATGAATCTTAACGAAGCTGGAAATCACAGATTGAAGCAAATCTCTAAGTTGGAGGAATGGAGAGATAACGCGTACCACAGTGCCAGAATTTATAAAGAGAGAACCAAAAGATGGCACGATAAGAGGATTACGATGAAATAGTTCAAACCTAGAGATAAAGTTTTACTCTTTAACTATAGGGTTAATCTCTTTGGACATGGGAAGCTTAGAAGTAAATTGGAAGGACCCTTCACTGTAGCAGAGACTTCTTCCCATGGAGCAATCACACTCCAAGGTCATGACGATCAACTACTAAAAGTGAATGGGCACCAACTCAAATTATTTCTCGATTCCCAAAAGGATACAAAAAAGAAATTGACGTGGTAAATCTAATCGATTTCCATGCCATTTTTTTCAATTATGTTTAAATTATCCACGTCCAATGAATGGGGCCATCCAATTATTCATCTATGAGGCCCATTTAATCGACCCGAGAAAGTGTGGCCCGAACGGAGCCAGAAGGGGGTCGGCCGAACCATAGGGTCGGCCGACTCTCCCTTCGCGCCGTTCACATTCTGTTTTCTCGTGTTGATCCTCCTCGATATCCTCCAAAAAATCCTCGGTGAAACGCGTAATTCCCCGCCTACTTAAAGGACGGAAACAGAAGGAAAGTTATACACCTCATTGAATCATCATCTTCCTCCCGTCCTCGTCATGGCCGACAAGAAGATTGTGCCTCACGCCTCCTCTAGCTCAAACTTCAACCTTAGCGGGGACGTTACGCCGGCCAACGACAAAACTTCCCTCGCCTTGGAGTCCGTCATGGCGATCGATGCCAAGCCCCTTGACATGATCCTGCCTGCGACGACTCCACGCGGGCGTAGCCCTACACCTCATAGCGTTATCCGGTCGCTCTCACCTCAGAGAACACCGATGAAGTCGATGACGCCACGCCGTTCGACTTTGTCTGGACCGGACCCAGTCAAGACACATCTTTTCCACGGAAAAGATGAGTCTCTCCCATCGTTGCTGCCCGACGAGGAGTTCATGTACACACTGAAGACTAAGAAGGGCAATGTAGTGAGCCACTACTACAAGACGCCCACCTGTACCTCGTCGTAACACATGGGAGATTGCTTTCTTATCCACGGGGTGCGCAAAACTGAAGGAGGCTACGCTAAGGGCCTATTCAAGCGCGTAAATAATCTGGCGATGGAGGAGTCCACGGGCTCGTTGCCCTCCAATATTAGGCGACACGTCCCACCACCTGCCATCAACGGGCCACCCGGTCAGTTTGAGGGCAGTGATGAGGACTCTCCTCATGCCCCTAAATTGGCACAGCTGACCAAGGAGTTTGCTTCTCTCCGCTTGGAGAAGAAGAAGCTGACTGACTTGGTGGCTGAAGGGCGCATCAAGAGGGCGGAACTGAAGGACGACATCATGGCCCTCAAGGAGGAGATTGACAGTGTTCACCGTGGCATGAGCGCCAAACTGCGGCGCTTGTGCAATGTCGTCGGGGAGCCCGACATCTACAATGCACCATAGTTTAGATGTCCCGACATCATAGGATGCTTATGACTTAGGATTTTATTTTTTCAAAAAAAAACATTTGTTTTCCAAAGCTAGGTTAAATAATGTAAGCATCCTGATATTTTGATTTCAATAAAGTGAACTTACTGGTTCATCTAACACCGGTAAAAATCCCCCTTTAGTTCATTTTGTTGAATAAAGAATTCAGGAAACAAGTGTGGGGGAAACATGTCCCCAAGTCATGAAATCCTGACGTGAAAAATTAACGTTGCATATCAAAACACGTCGCGACCGAATGAGCAAAACGACCTAACGAAACAGAGCCATAGAAGAGCCAGCAGGAGGTCGACCGAACCCACTGGTCAGCCGACTTGTTTTCTGCACCGTACGACTCCGTTTCGCTCCAGAAAATCGGTTTGGGTTTCCTATCCACACTTTTATGCACTACCCTACTATTTGAGTTGATTTCATATTTTTCATTGCATATCTAAAATGAATCAACTCAACAAATTGAAATAAAATTTGGTAGTCAAGAATTTGCTTAAGCTGAAAATTTGAATACTTTATATTTCAACTCATTACCTTTTTTATGATTCCCATAATTCAATAGGAAAAACACATCATCTAGGTATTTGACTAGTGTGATATGTTAAATGAGTTCTTTAGAAATCATCCTTTTGCTTGAAATTGATTTTGATATTTGTAACTATTTGATGTCTTCAACTTTGCCTAAATCTCTCATTGGAAATTTATATACCCACCAAGGCCATATGATACATTCATTGAAAACCACAAGCATATGCCACTTTGCTTTTCATTGAACTTTGTCAAACCTGTGACCCAATTGAGTGACATGCATGAACTTTTTGAATTGAAAACTCTTGTGCACTCCATTCATGCAAAATTTCTCACATTGAGAGTTTGCATCCATCGATTACCCATCCGTCAAAAAGAAACTCCATACAATACAAATGAAAGCCTCTCTAAAAATAAAAACGGAGTAGAAGACATGGCTACAAGAAAAATAAAAAGCATCCACTCTTGAAAAAGAGTAAGAGTGCTAAAAAAAGTAGCCATGTTTCATCCTTAAAATAGAGCAAATTCATGGGAGTTATCACCTCACCCCTCCATTCCATTCATGTGCACAAGAATTTTCCCTTCACGTTGTTCATTGCATAAATCTCTCATAGGATCAAGTTTATGACTTAGTAACGTATGAATTGCAAATGTGTGCCACATTCATCCCTACCAAGCTACAGATATAGCCACTTTTAGTATAGGGGCAAGAATTGGCAAAACATGCCATGGTGAGGACTCAAACACTTTGAGAGATTTGAGAGATTCCGATCAAGAAGGCGGGCAAATGTTCCTATGACTTTCAAATATAGCAATTGTCAAATCATTTCAGCAGAGAATGATCCAAGGGAACTTCATTCTAACCGTTCCACTTTTCAAACACCCAAGATTGGTGTGGTAGCCACATACACAAAGGAGATCCATGAATTCAGCTATAAGTTGAAATATCTTGTATCCTTATTTTCTACCTTATAGCAAATTTATGACAACACTCTAGTTCTTCTCGCCTTCACTCGGGATCGAGCAAAGGACTAAGTGTGGGGGAGTTTGTTGACGGTCCTTAAGTATCATATTTTGACTGTCAATTCACCTCATAATGTGCACAAAAGAAACACAAAACATAGTGGTAGGGCTATACACTAACCCAATTCCACAAGTGTTGGTGTCTATTTGTATGTAGGTGAATTATTACCCAGAATACTAAAACATGCAGGGATGAATCCATGAAAATGGATTTCAACGAATTAGGCGATGACACATGGCAACACATGGATCAAATGGCCTACAAACAGAAGAATACGAGGAGATCCAATGGTGTTGCACCCATATACATCAAGGGGGCCCACCTGGAAGCCACTTGGAGGAAGCACTCCGCGAGGGAAGGCTTGACCCGGTCGGCCAAACCAGGGGTCCGGCCGACCCCTTCCTGGCACCAAACCCAGTAAAATGACACATGTTGGCTCCTCCCGACTCTATGGAGTCAATGGTGACTGATTCGCGCGTTAATTATGGAGGGAACCGACCCTTCTCCACCTATAAATAGACCCCTCACCTCACTTCTCACACACAACAAAAGTTGAGAATAGTGCTACACTCCAAAGGTTTAGAGTAGTCCTAGAGGCTACCAAAGTAGAAGGAGAGTGTGGTGAAGATTATAGGAGAAGGAGGCTTGGGCTTGTCAAGTCCCTCTTCTACACTTGTACACCTACAAAGGTTTTACTCCATCAAGTAAGCCTTTGTGAATCCAATACAAGTTTGATCTTTTATTCTTAGTAGTTTGCACAAGTAGTTACTTGTGGGTTCACTGTTTTAATTCATTAGAGGCTCTAGTTGTAGCTTGGTGTTTGAAACAACTAGAGTAGTGATTTAGAACGTAAGCGTGGTGCTTAAGTCATAAATCATCAGGGGATATCTCGTAGACCCACAGATTGAAGAGGTAGGTAGTAGGTGGTGACAGCCCTATCTGTCCTTCGTAATCCTCCACATTCGGCTATGCCATAGGCTCTTAGCGGGAGTCGTCCTAGTATTGCTAGGAGTAAGCGTGTGCTCGAAGCAAGCATCTACTGCAAACTACCTTGAATTAGGATCAATACTTTGAATTCCTCTCTGTTCCTTTCCTACCAAACAACTTTGTGTCTTTGGGTGAGCTAGTTCAAAAGATTAGCACACACGTTATTTGGATTCGATACCCTTGGGAGTACTCTTTAAGGGGAAGTGTTACAACGGTATTTCCGTGCGCTTGCGGATAACTCTGTGGTGTTAAGAAATACCAACACTGTGCAATGCGACATCCAACAGCACACACAAAAAGAATACGTGAAACATACAAGATCTTTATTTTATAAGATAATTGAGTTGACAACATAATGTACATAGGGAGTAGATAAGCAGCAGAAAGAATATACTTAAACTCTCAACCTATCTAAGCATGAGAGAAGACGTCCATGCTCGCGGACGCTTCTCACTAGCAACACAAAGAAGATAAAGCAGTGGCAAAGTCTCTCATGAGCCATACACCCCGGAAGGTCCAAAGTCTCACGGACAACCACAAAAGCAGCAGAAATAACATAACATGCAAAACCACATATATAGTAATCGTGAGCACGAAGACTCAACAAGACTTAACCGCATGAAACTCTACATGCAGGGGTATGTAATATAGGAAAGTTTAATTGCATAAAAGACTCACCTAATAGTAAATACTTATTTTCAGATTTTAATTAGCATATTTGCATTCTATGGGCAAGGAACATCATAAATTTTACGATCAAACAAGAAACACTTCTTATACGATGTTACGTGCCCAAAGTTGCATATCTGCATATATATTAACTGTTAAAAAATGATAAATTTAATTTTGCTACTCCTAAGCCCTACAAGTTGCAATACAATAACATATTCAATTCAGCAAGTTCATAATATTCTAGCTACTCTTGATTACTACGTCACGACTCAGTGAACAAGCACTACTCAAATAACTGCGAGAGACAATGATTGGAATCAGTAGACAGCCGATATGCACGACACCTACGCCCGCATGGAAGATATGTCGGTGTTATTCTCATCAAGTCATAAGTGTCCACCTTTCACCCTTCATTCTAACGCCGATCCAGTTCTATGATCCTCACAAAAGGTCCACTACACGAACACGTTGGAGTTGCCTGCTAGCAGATTTCCACCTTATGTCCTCTTTCCCCCAAGGGACCTTGGTATAAGTTTTACATGAGTGTGCCCGGGTTACATCGGCTTCCTGGGACCCATATCGCCAGCATGCAACCAGTACAGTTCAAACTTGCTCAACGGGGCCGCATACGGATTGGTCCTCAATTGACAAAGGCAGGGCTACGCATCCAGGACCATGTCCTACTGCTTCCTATTCCACTGCCTGGTCTCATATTCAGATTCATAATCCATTCTCAAACTAAATCCACGTGAACCCTATTTTGTCTCGCGAGTGGATTCCAACCACTCGAATTCTACAATTTCACTAAAACATTAGCATAGCAATGTAATACGAAGGAGTATAATGTTCTACTCAGCCACTCCAAGGAATATTTGGTCATGCGTGTGGACTATCAACCAAACTTAACCTAATGCACAATACAATACCTCGTATGTATAGTGTATACAAAAGCAAAACTTTATAAAGGCATACAAGCCGGGGCTTGCCTTGGGTTGCGACTAAGTAAAAGTCAGTATATTAGCAACTTGATCATCCGAGTAGAGCTTCTGTTCAATCCTTTTCATCTCATCCTTTCTGCTGCTCCAAAACCTCTTTGCTCGCAGCAATCCATGTGGTTTCCCGTATCCCCCATATGGTGCTTCTCATCGAACCCCTCCGTCATTATCACTATTCGATTTGAAATGCATATAAGTGGAGAACAACTAGTAATGTAATTAATGAGGATGTTTATACTTGAGAAGGATTAAAATTGAACAAAAATGAAAAGTATGCCTCTGTTGTACAAGGAAAACAGAGGAGAAATACTGGACACTTATGGATTATGACATCAAGTGAGATATGCTTCATATGAAGGAATATAGTTTAGTAAGGAGGCAAACCAAATGGTTCTTAAGAGATAAACTAACCTGATGTACAAAGAATACAGAGTGGATTACAATAGTAATCATGTTCTGGTGGGCGGAATTGATTCCACAAAGTTGATTGGGAAGAATAGTAAATATGATTTTTTTCTTGAAAAAAGTGGCAGGTGTTCTGCCTATTCATTATAGAAGGAATAAAAGGTTCAGAGTTACAGAATAAAAGACACAAGATGCAAAACACACAAAAAAAGAGCAGGCAACTTCAATTGCCCGAAGAAGGAAGAGAGTTCGGAGTTGGTGAATTATAAGGGATGATAGGTCAGAGGAGATGCTACTGGTTTAGCAGCTGCAGACATTCTCCTGAGCTGTCTTCTTGATTTCCTTCTCATGTTAAAGTCATCTGTTTCCAATTATAATCTTCGTTCACCAGAGATGCCACCCTCTCAGGAGGAAGTTCCGTCCCCTATAAAATCCTCCTGTTTCGCTCCTTCCAAATATTTTACCACAAATAAAGAGCTAGGCTTGCTCTTTTCTGTCTGAATTCAACTGGTGCATTTAGGGTCACCCTGTTCAATCGCTCTGCAATGCAAGACTCAGACATTGCCGGGAAAAGCTTTTGTCCTTGTAGCTGAAACCAGATTTCAATGCATCTTATCAACTGATCAATGTACTCACACTTAATGAAAGGTGTCTAACTGACTCCGTTTCCACATAACAATGTGGGCAGATTATGTTGCTTTCCCATCCTCTCCTCTCAAGGTTGTCCGCCATGAGTACCTTCTCATGCATAAGCGTCCAACCAAAGTAATGCACCTTTGGCTCGACGGTCGCCTTCCATAGCACCCTTGGTTCAAAAGGCTTCGTTGTTCCTGCAAATTAGAGATTATATGCCGACTTCACTGTGTATTGGTTCTTTGCGGTCCACTTCCAGCTTGCTTTGTCTTCGATGTGCTCCTGTAGAGATACCTCTTGTATTATGGTCCAAATCTGTATCATCTGCACAAATTGTTGTTCTTCTATTATTGCTCTTAAAGATTTGATCTAGTTGAGGTTGTAGAGTTCTGTTGCAACCGTCTTTTTCTTAAATCTCAAGATATTGTAAAGTGCTGGCGCCCGATCTTTTAGTGCCATGGATCCTATCCATTTGTCTTTTCAGAAAAGTGTTTTTTTACTGTTGCCTACTGTGATATCAATCAACATAGCAAAAATAGATTTGTCCCGATCATTACATGGTAGCCTCATCCCTAGCCGTGGCTTGTTTTCCACTATCCAAGATTGCCACAACCATCTTAATCTTCATGCTGTGCTAAACTTTTCCAAATCAAGCACCCCTAGGCCTCCTAATTCTTTTGGACGACAAACCATATTCCATTTGACCAAGAATAAACCCCCTTTTTTTCCTCCTAATTTTTCCCCTTCCAGATGAATTGTTTTCTCATGGAAACTATCTTCTTGATTAGCCATCGTGGCAAAGGGAAGACTGTGGCATAGTAGATAATCATGCTAGAGAGTACTGATTTTGTGAGGGTGAGTTTGCTTGCCTTGGACAACAACTTTCCTTTCCATCTTTGCAATTTTCTATTGACCTTTTCTGTGATCGGTTGAAGGTCTAGTCTCTTAAGTTTTTTATGTGGAGTGGAAGGCCTAGGTATTTACATGGGAATTGCCCCACCTTTCCTGGGAACTCCACTATCAGTTCTTGCAACAAATTTGGTTGTACATTAATTTGAAAAATCTCAGTCTTTTCCAAGTTTACAACCAGACATAACTCTTGACCAAAGAAATGCAAAACATTTCTTATGGTGTTGAGATCATCTCTTGATGGGTGAGCCACTATCGCTGCATCATCCGCATATAAAGATATGTTTCCCATCTCAGCTCTTGGTGTCACCTGCTTCAGAATCCTATTTTGTATTGCAATGCTTAAATTTTTTTGGAGGGGGTCCATTGCCAGTATGAAGAGCATAGGGGATAGGGGGTCTCCCTGACGTAGGCCTCTCTTGTGTTTTATTGGGTTTCCAGCCCTTCCATTTTGCAAGACTTTGGTAGATGTCGTGGCAAGTGCTAGTGTGATCCACTCCCTCCATCTCAGTCCAAATCCTCTAGCTTGCAAAAGTTCCGAAATATATGCCCAATTCCCAGAGTCAAAAGCTTTCATAATGTCCAATTTTATAAATAGGGCCTGTTGCTTTCTTGCATGTAGATCCTTCACTATATTCTGAACAACCAAAAAATTATCATGTATTGAACGTTTTTTTATAAAGGCGCTCTGGTTAGGTGCAATCAATCTATTTAACCTTGGTGCATGTCTGTTGGCAAGCATTTTAGAGAATACTTTTGCAATGCTGTGCACCAGGCTAATAGGTCTGAATTCTGTTATTTCCTCTGGCTTTTCCTTCTTTGGTACTAGTACCATATTAGCAGTATTCAATAAATTGAAGCAGTCACCCCTTAGATGAGAAAGTTGGTGAAAAACACGTGTTACGCCTGCTTTTATAATCACCCAACATTTCTTGAAGAATAGGACAGTGAAACCGTTAGGCCTCGGTGCCTTATCTATTGGCAGGTCTGTTATTGCTTTGTGTACTTCTTCTTCTACGTCTCTCTCTAGGTCTTGCATGTCCTCCATTATGTTGTTTAGCTCTTCCCAGTTGAGTGCAAATGATCTGTAGTATGTGGTTCCCAACTGCTGCAGAAAATGATCATGGATCACTTTTTCATTTTCTTCATGTGAGATTGCATATCCTGATTGGGATTTGAGCAAGTGAATGAAGTTTTTTGTTTTTCTGCCATTGGCCCTCATGTGAAGGAGCTTTGTGTTCGCGTCAGTTGCCTTGATGATGGTGATTCTGGCTCTTTGTCAAGCCTTGATTTTTTTCAATTGCCAATAGACCAAGGTATTTGAGTTTGACCCTTTCTCTAAACTCTATTTCCTGAGTGGTCAGGGACCTGTCCTCTTGGGCCTCATCAAGCCTTTCTAAGATCTCTTTTGCGACTTCTAACTGGAGGTTTATGTTTCCAATCGACGTTCTCTCCCATTTCTTGAGTGCTTTCGAAGTTCAAATAAGTTTGATGTGCAGAGTCCTCATGGTGTTGTTTGACTGGACCGGTTTAGTCCATGTTTGAGCAACCGTCTCAAGAAAATCAAGCATTGTGATCCAATAATCCTCGAACCGAAAATACTTTGTTTTTGGGGTCGTTATATCTCGAAGCGTCCGTATTGGGGAGTGATCCAAGATACCATTTGGCAGGGCCTGAAGCCAAGTCCTGGGGAATAGCTCCTCCCATTCAACCGTATGGAAAAATCTATCAATTCTTGTTAAGACCGGTTCAGCTTGTTGATTTGACCAGGTATACTTTCTACCTTCTAGCCTTATTTCTTTTAGCTCAAGGTCATTTATGGTTGTCCTGAATTTTTCAATGATCCCTCTGTTGTATCTTCCCCTATTTTTGTCTTCTACTTTGTAGATCATGTTAAAAATCCCCAATGATTAACCATCTGTCGCCACAACATTGCTTGCATTCCTTTAGTTCGTCAAGAAATAGCAGCTTATCTCTTGTTTCTTGGGGTCCGTAGACTCCAGTGAGGTGCCATTCCAGATTTTCTTCTTGCATTTGTATGTTAACAGTCAGCGTGTTATCAGATCGCATTGTCGCTAGGATTTTGAAGTAGTTATCAGCAACCGCAATCAAGATGCCACCCTTCGTTCCATTCATCGGAAGATAAGAGTACTGCTGCACAAACTGCGGCCTCAATGTTTGCATGATGAAGAAGTCGTCAATCAAAGACATTTTTGTCTCCTGTAAGCATATTACTGTTGATTTGGTTGCAGTTATCAAGTCTCTCACGGCATATCTTCTTATCGGCGCATTTAAGCCTCTTACGTTCTAGTTTAGAATTTTTATGTTGTGCTGGGCCATAGCATAAGAAGAGCACGACAATTAGGAACACAAAGACAACTCAGCAACACAGTCACAACAGCAACACAATACAAAGTTGGCTCCTGGGCCATGTACACGATATCCTGCCCTCCTACTTCTCCTATCAAGGATCATGGACAGCTCCCAGTGGTGCTCATAGAACTAGCTTCCCAGTGCTTCATAGCTTCTCTTTTTTCCCCCGACTGACACACCATACATATGACTTGTTGCTTGGCGGCATTGAACAATTGAGAGAGGTACTCTCAGGCACCAGGCAGCTACAACTACATTTATCAGATGCAAAATGAGATGACATAGTGAGGGTGGAGGCTACTGCTGCACACCCTTTTCCTTCTAAGGAGGGATTATTTGGCCACATTGGCCTTGGGCTTCAACGAGCATTTGAACTTCTTCATGGTGTCAATGCTCATCGCCTGGAGTTGGTCTTCTATTGCAGTGATCTGCTCCACTGAGAGCGGGAACTTGAAAATTTTGATTAGGCTGTTCTTGACCTCCTTAGAGCTTCTTCCTTCTAGAGCTTTGAGTCCCAGTTTCTTTGCAAGAACTTCTTGCGCCATCATCTCTGCAGATTTTGTTCCTTTGCCGGTCTACATCGCTGCAATGCGATTACTTCTTCTAGCCATTGTCCCCCCTTGATCTCCATTGCTTCTCATGGTGGCACTATCCCGAGGTGTTTGAAGCAGGGCTTGTGGTAACGGCTTGGAGAGGTTGCTCAACATGCTACAGAGTGTAGACTTTTGTTCATCAACAGGGCTATGTTCTTGCACTAACAACATTTGTTTCGCCTCAGCTGCCTGTCCATCTTCAGTCCTCATGAGTTATTTCCCCTCTATCAACTCTTCTTGTCCTCCCGGAATTATTTCAGCTTCCTCTTCCAAGTTGCATGAGAGGAGGTTTACATCTAGGATAGTATCCTGACATATCTTCTGTGTATCCTGCTGCACACCTTCTGGTCCTTTGCTGCCCTCATCTGTTGCTGTTGCCCTTTGCTTGTCCGTTGTATGATTGAGACGTGCTTGCTGGAATTGGGCTTCCTCCCTCATGGGGTCTGCATTCATCATCTGATCTGCCTTCCCTGGGACAGTTGTATAGTCATGAAACTGTAGAGAGAGTTCCTCTAGAGCACTGATCATCTGCTGGTCCTGATACTCCCTCCTCTTAGAGGGTGGTCTGCATTCCTGCTGAAGAATGTCCCTGTGCTGATCCTTTTTGGTCCCAGTGCTTGTTGCTGTTTTGGGTGTTGTTCCCTGATCTAGGCTTTCCCCTCTCAGCTTAACCAGCTTGCAGTTATTTTGACATCCTATGTCAGTGATATTTTCCTTTTCTCTTGGTTCCTTTTCAACTTGATCCTTTTACCTTAATCTGTAGGTGAATCTTTCCAGTGACCTCTCTCTAGACCTGCGAGTTCCCGGACTAAGCGATCTCTCTGAGCCTCTCTGCCTCTCCCTGTGCCTGGAACTTCCAGCCCCATATCTTATTGGAGGTGAACACTCCATGGTCCTCCCTCTTTCTTCCAGCCATTTCAACCTCTGCAGGATGCTTCTCTTTTGTGGTGCTTCATGGCTTCGATCTCTGTCTCGGTCTTCATCATCTTCATCGTTGCGGCGTCTTCTCTCCGACCACATTTCTGCACTGCATGAGTTTCTTGCCGGCTGAAATAGATTTCTGGAGTTTGCTTGAGGAAGAACGAAGCCAACATTCTGAGGCTCTGAAGTGCCGTCTTCCACCCCATATTCCCACAGCATCGGGTGGGCTCTTGGACGGCCATCTGCACCGATGTTCTGCAAGTCCTCCACCAGCACGAGATGTACCAGAATACCGTAGGTGATGTTGAGCCTGGATGTTGCTTGATAAATGTTGTGCATTTGCTCATTTCCATAAACAGTTCCACCATCCGTAATTGTCCATAAGATCCTCCCCTGGATTCTCCTGGGATCCGGGGAGAAAGCCCACAGCTCAAAGCCCCTTGTGTCTATGCGTTGAAGACTGTTCATCTCTGCATAGTGGAAGGAGCAAGATCGGCTGATCAAGCAAGCAACAAGGTCCTGAGACCACAGATGGGGTGGTAGGTTTTCCAAGCAAAGCTTCACATGATACCTTGTCTCTCCTCTGTTTGCTCTGGGGTCTCTCTCCCACCTCCTTAGTTTGAAGCTTCTTCCCCAACTGTCAAAGCTCTAAAGATCTTTCACTTCTTCATAGTCTTCTCTTCGAGCGAAGGTTACCATGAAGTCCTCTGGATAGTGCCTTGACACTTGCATTACAGCAGGGTCGAATCCAAACTCCCGGGCAAAAGCTTCAGTGACTTGCCCCGGCTCAGTTTGGGGTCTGTTTCCCACCAACCAAACCAGCATGGCTCTGGATCGGAAGAAACCAGCTCGCTGCTGGAGATCATCCCTGAGCGGCATGTTACATCTCTCAAGGTCAGGACGACCTCATAGGTTGAGGTGCTCCATTCTCAGCCCTCACGTTTCGATGGTGGAAATGGTGTTGCAGTTTACTCTCCTGTCTACTACCTTCTTCTCTGGACAGTGGCGTGAGATGTGGCCCGAGTGGCAGCTCTAGCACCTTGTTGGTGCCCGGCAAGAGGCGAATCTATGGTTGTGAGCAAGGCAGTTGAAGCACTTACCTTGCAGCTTCTCTAAATAAGCCTTTCTTCGCTCTGAAAGGGGTTCCCTTGAGGCCACCGGTGACTGGTTTCCTGCTCGCCTCGGCAACCGGTGGCGCACCGTATGCCGACGACGTACAAGTTGCCAGCCCTCTTCCGCATCTTCTGTACTTGGGAGTGACGCTTTGGACACCTCCCTTCTATCCTCACTGTCACTGAGCTGCCCGTGACTCCTCTGCCTCCATTGCACTGCGACTTGTTGATGTTGCGTGGGATTTCTTCTCATCAGAGCATGACAGTAGGTCTGTGGTTTGTCCGTCCAAGCTGGCTACTTTAGGGGCAGGGACTGGTCATCTCCCCGTTTCAAAATCGAAAGCCTGGCAACTTTGTTATCTTTAGTGTCTTGTTTTTGAATTTCTTCCTCCCTGACCGAATCTGCTGCTCTTCTCTGTACCAGCATAATTCTTGCATCTGTAGCGCTCTCGGTTTCCCCACTATGTTGACGAGTGGGGGAGCTGATCTTCAAATTTTCATATCCTGGAGAGCGGGTCTGATTCCCTAGCCTTGGATTTATTGGGACTCCTGGAGCTTGAGCAGCCTCTGGCACAAGAAATGGATTCCCTGCAGCTACCGCGCTCCTGTTCTGGTGCACCTCAAAGGATTGATGTGTGCTGACCTGTCTCACCAAATCTTGACTCTCCGGTATGTAGATCTGTGAACACAGGCCTGCTGCAATGCTGCAGCTATCAGGCAAAGGGGAAGGGCTCATCTTAGGTGAGGAGAGGGCCTCTGAAGATTCCGTCCACATAGAAGAGCTGGTGCCATAAGCGCCATCTTCGTCTTCGATTGAACCCCAGTCTAGAGGTTCTGGACTACTGTCTGGAGAGTCAGTAGCATCTTTGTGGTTGCTGCAAGGAAGGGAGTTAGGCGACGATCTGGACGCTGGGGTGGTTCGCGCTTGTAGCGTGGTGGGGCTCGGGGCTGGGGCCGGGGCGGTAGCCGCCGGCAAGGGTGGGGTTGGTGGCGGGGGCTCGAGCGGCGGGTCGGCTCTCATCCTACCCTCGACACCTTTGCTTTTCCATGTGCAGCAGGTATTGGACGCAGCATGCAAGCTCAGTGAATATGAATTTCAAATGGGACATTCATGTAGCGTAGAAACTAAAAGAGATGATTCTGTTGAAGATGGGTAACAAATTTGGGATTTTTTACAGTAGACAATATTGGTCCAATGGAATTTTTTTCCCAAGTTTCAGCTCAAGCGAAGGAATGAGGTGGCCTCTAAAATCCAAACAAGGTTTTGACTTCTCTAAATTTTGATCCTGAATCAAGAGCTTTATCATGGATAAAAGTTGGATGTATGTTTAGAGGAGGTAAAGAGGGATCCAACAAAATAAGTTTCATAAATTTCTAATTATTATACTATGAGATATTGAATTTGGAAGTTGGGACATTATATTTTCCTGAAAAAGTTTATGGATGTTTTGCAATTTTTCCTGTTCATAAAGCTTTGGAACTAAATTTCACATACCAAATCAATTCGAAAGGTTCTAAAAATTTTACTGGAATTCAAAGGAATTAGATGGAGGAGTCTGGCCAAATTTGGAATTTTCCTATGAATGGATCATCAACAATTAATTCCTAAGGAAATTTTCTTAATGGAATCATTCATGAAACATATTGAATCTCATAGTGATCCAAGTGCACCAGTGGAAATCACAAATCATACGGAGTCGAATCAAATTTATTTGGGAATTTTTGGGCAACCATAACAGGAGATATGATTTTTGGAAGTTGATATGGATTAAGGAATTGTTTTCTAATTGGAAAATGAATTTAAACCACAATTGGGCCCATTGTATTCAAATTAACCAATTGCAACTGAGCCACTAGGAGGGTTATAGACTTCTAAGTATGGCCACACTAGATCCAGAATTCACAAAGGATCCTAAGCCTTTGCTTCAATTCAAAGACATGTGGACCCCACCACTTCTTCTTCTACCTCAGGACAAAGGCCTAAACCGAGAGCATCCTGGCGGCGCAGGGCCGATTCCTCGCAGGATGGTGAGTACAGGTGACGGGAGTTAGGGAAAAAGGTGGTCCAGGCCTCAAAACATGCAGTGGGCAAGGTCGCGGCGCCTCGGGAACGACCGAAATCTGGCTCGTGACTGCAATGTGGCGGCGAGCTCGTCGTGAGGAACCAACAATGATGGGTCGATTTAGCTGGGAAATGGATTGTAAAGAAGCCTTGGGTGATGAACTGTTGGAATAAATGGGCTTGGCCCACATAATATTCAAAATTAATTTCCAATAAATCTCAAAGGCCCATTAGGGTAAGAGGGAGTGGTACTAAATGATTAGTCTCACATGGAAAGTGAAAGTGGAGCAACCCCTACATAAAAGGGAGGTTGCTCTTCCACTCCTTGAGTGAGAGAGAAGAGAGGAAGAGAGGGGTGGCCCACGCGCGCTCCTCCTCCTCCTCCTCCTCCTCCTCGCTCGCTCGCCTCGCCATGCCACGCCTCGAGCCGAGCCCAGATTTTATATTTTTGCAGAAAATTAAATTGGGATTTGGGCTTTTGGGCCTCCGAATTTTTGGGGCTACCGATTCAGAGTCCAAGTCATTAGAGACAGACGCGTCTACGACTGCGGAGTCAGTTCGGATCTGGACCCTCCAGATCGCATACAAACCGCCTCCCGAGACTCCATAAATAAGGGCGTCTGCGGTACGGCAGGGCATCCCACGATCAAATCATTCCCACGTTCATGTTCCTTGCTCCGCCGTCTAGTCTACTCCATCCCGAGCGCTGGCGTGCACCGATGATCGAGAGAGCAGGTCTCTGGAACCGCTGGCCCTTGCGATCCTGCACCAGGAGAAGGCGAATAAGGTTTTTGGGAAGCATTCCGCGCGACTGCTCCCGTTCTTCACCACGGCTCGTCTACCGAGGAGATCGGGCGCTGCGGCTCAACGTCGTCACCAACGCCTGCAGTGGCTATTTGCCATTGGATCTACAGCGGTGCGTTCGGCTTCAAATCGGTACGCATTATTTCTCGTCCCGTCTGTCTGCCGATCGCTGCTGTTTTCTCGTGTTTTCCGAAATTGTTTAGTAAATTGCCTCCTATTTTTCTAACATTCCAAAAACCTTACTAGGCAATTTCCTGAGTTGAACATGATGACCCTAGCTTATGCACTGAGGCCGGTGAAATTCTCTGGCGTGCACTTCAAGAGGTGGCAAGTTAAGACCACACTCTGGCTCCAATCGCTTAAGATCTTCTGGGTAACCGAGGGCAGGCCTCAAGGTCCTTTGTCTGTTGAAGAACAGACAAAGTTTGAGGAACCCAATTCTGCCCTGAGAGGATGCATCTTAAGTGTTCTTGATAATAAACTCTGTGATGTCTATCTGACAGTCACAGATGGGAAGGAGCACTGGGATGCACATAACGCTAAGTATGGTGCAGCCGATGCAGGCGGTGAACTGTATATCATGGAGAATTTTCATGACTACAAGATGGTTAACAACCGTCCTGTAGTTGAACAAGCTCATGAAATACAGTGCCTTGCGAGAGAGCTCAATCTCCTTAAGTGTCCTTTACCCAACAAGTTTGTGGCTGGGTGCATTATTGCAAAGTTACCTCCATCATGGAGGAACTTCGCCGCAACTCTCAAACACAAGAGACAGAAATATCAGTTGAAAACCTGATATCATCTCTTGATGTTGAGGAGAAGGCTCGGGCTAAGGACGCTACTAAGAAAGGAGGCGAGGGTCAATCTAGCGCCAATGCTAATATGGTGCAAAAACCCAATGTCAAGAACAAAGGGAACAAGTCTCTATTCAAGCTAAACAAAACTACTGCTTTCAAGAAGAAGAAGTCAAACAAAGCAAATGATGGCTGCTGCTATACCTGTGGGGAGCAGGGACATATTTCCAAGAACTATCCTGAGAGGGCAGATCGCAAAGGGAAAAAGAATGTCAACATCGTGACATCCAGCAATGCAGATGGGTACGGTAATTCCTTTACTGTTCTTTCTGTTTTTCAAACATCATCTTGGTGGTTTGATATGGGTTCTAATATTCATGTATGTTCTGACATGTCCATGTTTACTTCTTACCAGTTCGTCCGGGATTCCACCTTCCTAATGTGGAATGGGTCACATGCTTTTGTTCGTGGTGTTGGCACGGTCGATCTAAAGTTAACTTCAGGAAAGATTGTCCAGCTGAAGAATGTGCATCATGTCTGTCGGTACCCTAAAAACCATACACCCCCTGAGGTTACAAAGATCTCAAGGGAAGGACGTCTACTCAAATTGAAGACCCTCGGAGGCCCACTTGTTAGACATAACCGGACCTGCTTCTCCAACATGGTTAACCCCTTGGTTGCCACGTGTACTGCCTGACCGGAGCTACTACCCACAAGGGTGAAGCTCCGGGCTAGGTACCGAAATGGCACCTCCGGACTTAACCCCTGACCGAGAGAAGCTCCGGACCTGACACGTGCCAGGCCACCCCGGAGCTTCCCGCTTCCCACAAGCAAGCTCCGGGGCTGCCACGTGTCCAAACGTCGGAGCTGGCCGCCTCAAACCTCCGGAAGACATTGTAACGACTCCGGATCTTCAAAGGATAGCCGCGGACTTCAAGACCCGATTAATTGTCATTAATTCCATGTTAATGACACTTAATCGGACAATCTTAACACCTGTAACGGCACTGTCGGAGCCCGTTACAGGGTTATTAACAACAATTAATCGTGTATCAATACTAGTAACCGCCGGGGCCACATGTCGGGCCAGGCTAACTTGTAACGGTTTGTCCTTGTACTATAAAAGGACAGACCGACGATACACGGGGGGGGGGGGAAGAAGGCTCTCGAACGCTCTCAGGCACACACGCATTGACGTGAGCTTTCATACATATATTAATACAACACCACACACCCGTGGAGTAGGGTATTACGCTCAGGCGGCCCGAACCACGTAAACCAATATGTCTCTCGTGTCCAATCGTGATTCACCTTCTTGAGTCTCCGCGCACCCACACCGAACTACAAACTCCTTCAACACTTTAGTAGTGTCAGGAGATCTGCCGACTCCAACAGTCGACAATGTCCCTACTATGAACAAGAATCTTGTTAGCGGTACCCTTCTATGCAGAGATGGGTTTAAAGTAGTTTTAGAGTCCAATAAAATAGTTGTGTCTAAGCATGGAAAATTTATTGGTAAAGGCTATGAATGCGGAGGCTTGTTCCGCTTTTCTCTTTTGGAGTTTAATAATAAGTCAGTAAACCATATTTGTGGCGGTATTAATGATGATGCAAGTGTTTGGCATTCTTGTTTATGTCACGTTAATTTTGGTTTAATGAATCGGCTATCTAGTCTCAAATTAATTTTTGAATTCACTTTTGTCAAAGGTTCTAAGTGCCATAGTTGTGTGCAGTCAAAGCAATCTCAAAAGCCTCACAAGGCAGCCAAGGAGAGAAACTTGGCACCATTAGAACTCATACATTCTGATCTATGCGAGATGAATGGTGTGTTGACAAAAGGTGGAAAGAAATATTTTATGACATTAATAGACGATTCTACTAGATTCTGCTATGTTTACTTGTTGCAAACTAAAGATGAAGCTTTAGACTAATTTAAAATCTATAAATCTGAAGTAGAAACTCAATTAGAGAGAAGGATCAAACGTCTTAGGTCAGATCGTGGTGGTGAGTATTTTCCCAAAATATTTGATGATTTTTGTGCAGAACACGGTATTATACATGAGAGGACGCCTCCCTATTCACCCCAATCAAACGGGGTAGCCGAGAGGAAAAACCGCACACTGTGTGACTTGGTGAATGCCATGTTAGACATGTCCGGTTTACCTAAGGCATGGTGGGGGGAGGCTCTATTGACTTCATGCCATGTCCTAAACCGTGTTCCAAACAAGAATAAAGAGAAAACCCTTTATGAGGAGTGGGTTGGGAGAAAACCATCACATTCATACTTGCGTACTTAGGGATGTTTGGCAAAGGTCAATGTTCCAATTACCAAAAAACGCAAGCTGGGACCAAAGATAGTGGATTGTATCTTTCTAGGCTATGCTCATCGGAGCATCGCATATAGATTTGTAGTAGTTAAATCTGAGGTACCTGATATGCATGTTGATACTATTATGGAATCTCATGATGCAATAGTTTTTGAGAATATTTTTCCTATGAAAGATATGCATAGCACTGCTAGGATCTCTTCTGAAATTTGTCCTGAATCCACCACAACTAGCGAGTTTATTGATACAACGTTTGAGAATGTCCCAGAGGAGGAACACAATGAAATAACTCAGTCGAGTAAGAGATCACAAATTGCAAAATCCTTCAGTGATGATTTCATTGTGTACCTTGTGGACGATACTCCTAGATCCATAGTAGAGGCATATGCATCACCTGATGCAGATGAGTGGAAAGAAGCATTTAATAGTGAGATTGACTTAATTCTTTCCAATGGAACCTGGATGTTAACTGAACGGTCATACGGGTGCAAACCAGTAGGCTGCAAGTGGGTGTTCAAGAAGAAGTTCAGGCCTGACAGTACTATTGAAAAGTACAAGGCAAGACTAGTTGCAAAGGGCTATACTCAAAAGGAAGGTGAAGACTATTTTGACACCTATTCACCTGTCGCTAGAATGACGTCAATTCGTGTACTACTTTCTTTGGCTGCCTCTTATGGTCTAATCATTCATCAAATGGATGTAAAGACAGCTTTCCTGAATGGAGAGTTGGAAGAGGAAATTTATATGGAATAGCCTAATGGGTTCGTAGTAAAAGGTGAAGAGACAAAGGTGTGCAAATTGTTGAAATCCTTGTATGGCCTGAAACAAGCACCTAAGCAATGGCACGAGAAGTTCGATAGTACTTTGACGTCTTTGGGCTTTGTCATTAATGAGGTTGATCAGTGCGTGTACTATCTCCATGGTGGGGGCGATAGCGTTATATTATGCTTGTGTGTGGATGATATACTCATTTTTGGTACGAGCATTAATATAATTTTTGAGGTCAAGTCTTTTCTATCAAAGTGTTTTGATATGAAAGATCTGGGAGAAGCTAATGTTATTTTAAACATTAAGCTGAATAAGGATGAGAGTGGAATTACTTTAATTCAATCCCACTATGTTGAGAAAATCTTGAGCTAGTTCGGTTTTATGGAAAGCAAGATTTATCCAACGCCTTATGATCCCAGCGTGATACTTAGAAAGAACAAGAAAGAGTCAAGAGATCAACTCAGATATTCTCAGATGATCAGTTCACTCATGTACTTAGCTAGCGCAACCCGTCCTGATATCTCGTTTGCTGTGAGCAAACTGAGCAGGATCATGTCAAACTCGGGTACAGATCATTGGCATGCACTTGAAAGGGTTATGCACTACCTGAGAGGTACAATGAGTTATGAAATTCACTATACCGGGCACCAGTCGTGCCTAAGGGTTATAATGATTCGAATGTGATCTCTGATGTTGATGAACTCTATGCCGCGAGTGGATATGTGTTCACTCTAGCTGGTGGCGCTATATCATGGAGGTCTTGCAAACAGACCATTTTGACGAGGTCAACCATGGAAGCAGAATTCACTGCTTTAGGGACTGCCACTGCAGAGGCAGAATGGCTGCGAGAGCTCTTGATGGATTTGCCTATAGTTGAGAAACCAATGCCGGCAATCCTTATGAACTGTGACAATCAGACGGTAATTGCCAAAGTGACCAGTTCTAAGGATAATGTAAAATCATCAAGACACGTCAAGAGACGTTTAAATCTGTCAGGAAAATGAGAAACTTTGGAGTTATTACTGTTTCGTACATACAAACAGACAAAAACTGGCAAATCCCTTTACGAAGGGTCTATCACATAATGTGATAGAAAGTGCATCGAGAGAGATAGGTTTGAGACCCATTGATGTGACACCATAGTAGTAACCCAACCTATGTGATCGGAGATCCCGTGAATTAGGACATGGGAAAACAAGCTAGTGGTTCACCGAGGGGAGTACTTTCTTTATACCCTCTCTATGTGAAGATGCACACTTGTACTCTCAAACTATAAGGCAGGTTGGCGAATTGCCTTAATGCGTTTCTGTTGGCTATGTGTACCAAAGATGCCGTCCTACAGGCCAGTCTTGAAGGAAACACACCTATATGAGCTCTGACTGTCTAACAACGCAGTCTGTGAGATTTGGGTGATGTCTGGAAAGCTCATGAAGAGACCAGGGAGTACGACGCATATGCTCCACCCGCGGGGTAGACTACTGGTAGTCAAGTACTGGTAATGGTCTTTGAGTGAAGTCAGTTCACACAAAACATGCAATTCAAGGCGTAGTCCATTGTTCAAGTTGTGACGTGATGAAACTTGAGGATCTAGGCAGAAGTTCAACTTCACAGTCTCTGCCGAAACACTAGTATATCAAACAAGGAACGAGAATGATCTCTCTCCTAATGGCATTGAGATCTAGTGGGGGATTGTTGGAATAAATGGGTTTGGTCCACATAATATTCAGAATTAATTCCCAATAAATCTCAAAGGCCCATCTGCGCAAGAGGGAGTGGTATTAAATGATTAGTCCCACATGGGAAGTGGAAGTGGAGCAACCCCTACATAAAAGGGAGGTTGCTCTTCCACTCCTTGAGTGAGAGAGAAGAGAGGAAGAGAGGGGTGGCCCACGCGCGCTCCTCCTCCTCCTCGATCGCTCGCCTCGCCACGCCACGCCCCGCACACGCACGCGCGCGCGTGTGTTCGTGTGAATTCGAGCCTCGAGTTGAGCCCAGATTTTATATTTTTGCAGAAAATTAAATTGGGCTTTAGGATTTTGGGCCTCTGAATTTTTGGAGCTACCGAGTCAGAGTCCAAGTCGTTGGAGACGGACGTGTCTACGACTGAGGAGTCAGTTCGGATTTGGACCCTCCGGATCGCATACGAACCGCCTCCTCGGAATCTATAAATACGGGCGTCCGCGGTACAGCAGGGCACCCCGCGATCAAATCGTTCCCACGTTCGCATTCCTTGCGCAGCCGTCTAGTCTACTCCACCCTGAGTGCCGGCGTGCACCGACGATCAGGAGAGCAGGTCTCCAGAACTGCTCGCCCTTGCGATCCTGCACCGGGAGAAGGCGAATAAGGTTTTTGGCAAGCGCTCCGCGCGACTGCTCGCGTTCTTCACCATGGCTCGTCTACCGAGCAGATCGGGCGCTGCGGCTCAATGTCGTCACCAACGTCTGCAGCGGCTGTTCGCCATTGGATCTATAGTGGTGCATTCGGCTTCAAATTGGTACGCGTTATTTCTCGTCCCATCTGTCTGCCGATCGCTGCTGTTTTCTCGTGTTTTCCGGAATTGTTCGGTAAATTGCCTCCTATTTTTTCGAACATGAACAACATGAATTTGAACCTTAATGGCACGGGACACGACTGCAATGCAAGAATCGAGAGTTACCTAGAGTTTGCAGTTGGAAATGGGGAAAACTTGTATTTTCGCATGATTGCTTGAGTATTTTTCGATTGGTTTGTTCGATGGGGTCGCAAGGACCCTAGAAATCTACCATCTAATGTAATGAAACAATAATTAGGGGTGTCAAAGGAATTGTCTCAAAACCTAATTTCAGCTTCCAAGAACATGTGGAAAAAATGGAGAAATTCAACAGCTACGAGGGCTATCTAGCCGTGCAAGGTTGAGGAAAAAGTTAAACATGTTCGTGCGAACCGTTTCGGAGTTCTTAGTGGTGTGGAATACGCTGCGGCTTGGCAGGATGTCGTCGAGTTGGCAGCCACGAAAATGAGGTTTCTTGCTCTGGGATGGATCGAGCTGGGCAAGGAAAGGATCAAGAAGCTGCGCAATAAAGTTTTAAAGATCAAAGTACAGAGAACATGGACAAAAACCCATGGTACAGCTCGGATTTCGCCGAATTCAAAAGGTGGTCGACGAACATGTTTGGGGAAAAACTCTCTGATACGCTGGCCATGGAGCAGGCAAATGGAGCGCTTTGTGGCAAATAACTAGGTTGTTCAGCTCTCGTTTTGGCGGCTGAAACTCAAGCTTCGTGGCTGCAGAAGTGAGGCATTGAAGAACAAGAACAGCGGTCATGGTGGTCGACTTGCTGGGTGGGAAGAAGAACAGAGTGCACCTATATTTTTCAGCAGAGAAAAATATCAACGAGGGAGACATGAGGACGCATGCTGCAGCTGGTGTGCTGGAATCATGGTGAAAAATAAAGCAGGCAGGCAGGTAGGAGGTGGATTGCATGCTCATCGTGGTGGCAACCTGTGAGTGAAAGGCAGAGTCGGTTGCTCCATTTTGTGGCTGACCTGTGGGGCCCCCAGTCCCCCTTCACTCTTATCTTCTCTGGTAAAATAAACCTTCAATCAAACAAGCTCTGAAATTGTTCAAATATAGCAGGATAGCTCAAACAAATATGGGAAATCCAACTTTGAACTCCAATCTGGTATTTGACAAACTTTGAACCAGATTAAACTTTGAATTTGAGTTCAAATGCATTCTTAATAGTTACATTGAACTAAATGGAGAATTAGGTTCAAAAATTTTGAAACTTGGCATGGAGGCTAAGTGAGGTAAGGAAAATCCAATGGTGAGTCCAACTTTGATGTTTGACTATTTTCCATTTGAAGTTTGTATTTGAATTTGAATCCGCTCATTTAGGGATCAGAATTAATTCATTATTCCCTTTTTATTTTTCTTTTCTTTCTCATTCACATTTTTGTGGCTGAATTTTACATTAGGAATTTAGGCTTTTATATGTATTACTCACTTAAATTCTCATCCATATCCGCCATATTCTAAACTATAATTAAAGTTTTAAAGAGTTCCTATTTTTTTAAATATTAATCAAGTAGCAATTTATTTCATATGAGTTTGAATATCTAGTTTAAATTAAAAAATTTCAAGTTCACAATTTTCCTTATGGTGCTTTGCAAGTGTAGGTTTTTACAACCCTTCTATCATAAAGGAATCTCATCCCGAGATTCTCATGAAAGGAAAATGGAACGATTAGGGAACGATTGGTAAAAGAGAGTCATTGACTAAGAAAAGATGATGACGGTCTGGAATAATTGGGTTTGAGAAAGTCCTTTTGCTGCCAAGCACTTCTCCGATGATATAGTGAATACTTTGGTGCACCTTGTAGAACCACAATGTTTGCTTTTGGTGACTCGAGTCTCTATCTTGATAAGCTTGACGGGATTCTCAAACTGCCATTAGCGTCTTGTAGTGCTTCCACAACCATTGAAAGGATGTATTTTACTGTCCTAATATTGACTAGAAGCAACATCATTTGTTCTTTACTCTCTTGTGATCATCTTGGTATCTTCAAACTAATCTTGCAAAGGTTCTTGTTTGCTTTCCTTGTTTCGCACTAATCCTTATAACTTAAGGTAGTATTCCCCGACATATATCAAGGTGGTTCACGAGATTAAACAACGAATCAATAATCTTGTTTGGTCTTTAGTCAACAATAGGATACTTTTGCTTGGACATAAGAGTAGTAAAAATTTCAACACTCTTATGTGGTCAAAACAGCAAGGTCGGTAACTGTATGGCAACCACAAAGCTTTTGGATATATCAACGTCACCATATAATAGGAGTCAAGGGTGGAACCTCTTTGCGGTTGCATACGGGGATTAAATATTCAGCTCCCCATATGTCTTCAAAATAGCAAAGAACTCAACCGTATGATAACTACAAGGTGGTCAATGTATCAACGTTACCATATACCAAATCAAGAATTCAGATCAAGTTCACGGAACCTCGCGAGGTTAATAATCAAATGGTACCCTCTTGGTAAAGAACTTCAAGGACTTTGTGAGGTTGATCATTAAGCTGATGATCTCACGATGGAGGACGGTGGAGTTCCAATAGTCAAGGTACTCCAACCTAACAAGTCAAGGATGAAGGTTCAAGCTTTTGCTTAGTTACAAAGAAGGTTGAGTAATCGGTTCACCTAGTATTACTCAATGAGAAAGGAGCAATTTAGAAAATAACATGGAGATGGTGAAATGCTCAAAGTCATTAGACACCACTTAATAGTTTGAATGGGGGTACACGATCTTGCTCAGATTTTGTATTAATCATGCATCGTATTTCTCTTATTTCATTGGTAATGATGCTTTCTGATGCATCACATGTGGTATGGTGCAATGCATATGCACATGGTATGGTGCAAATGGTGTATATGTATGGTTCAAATGGTGCATATGATGCATATATACGGTGCATACAAGGTTGCACATAAGGGGTTGTGCAATTCTCTAAGACTTGTAATATGTATGGTGCATCATCTTTGAGGTTTGAGCAAGAACGAGTATAACCACTCACACAAGAATAAGAAATATCTCATGATTTTGCAAGGCTTGAATACCGTGGTTGTGAAAGACACTCAAATTGGCAGGTCACTTTCATAAGTCGACCACGGACAAGAATTCATATCCAGAGTATCGAAAAGGAATGTGGGAATTATACAACACCATTTTAACCTTTCCAAGCTTGTGCGCATTCTGATCCACTTCTTTATCTCTTCACCTAAAGTTGACGTACTTGCTCACTCCTGAAGTCATTTCTAGGATATAAATCACTAACTATGTTACCTCAATAATCTAGTGTCACTAGACATAAGGTCGAGGCAACTGAAGTCATTCCTAATGATGCTTCTTTTAATCTTCTCTTCGATCATTTAGCAGTGATTAATAGTTTCTTTGATAGATCGTGTGGAGTTAACATTACATCCCCCCCCCCCGGATGAATCAGCCTTGTGTTTGGAGTCGGATTCTCCTTCCTTGGAGATGTAATCCTATATGATCGCTTCGTTGTGGACACGTTACAAGGTAACCAATGTTGGTGATTGATCACTTAATTTACTTGAGCGCACTCCTTCCCCCCCTTAAGTTTCGATCTAGGATATTGAGAAACTTACACCGAACAATCATCATGGGGAGGTGCCGTGCACTCATGGATGTTAAACCAAAGTGGAATAATTTGGAAACTACCAAACTGGTACTGCTACCTAGCTCACTACCCAGACTGACCAGTTTGCACTTAACCAAGTTTTTGACTGTCTATCATTAGAATTAGTCCTGGAGGTGAAAAACAAAGTTGAAGCACAATTCAAGTGCTTTTCATAACGTATTGGGTTGCCATTAGATCAGTTGTGGTTGAGGAGATATAGTTTTGCAAAGTTGACAGTTTTCTGAAGACTTGCAGCAGCATCCCCCTTGGAGGTACCTTCTTTGATCCCATTGTCTCATTAATTTCTGATACAAATTCGACAAAACTCAAAACTACAAGGTTGTAGCCTGACTCATAATATTTCTAAAAAGGTATTATATGTTCTTAGCAATATTTATTTTGGAAGTTATAAGCAAATTCCAGAAATGTACAGAAACTAGGTCCAGAATTGGTGTTTCTGGACAGATTCAATTCTCCTGGACATTTATCCAACTTAGAATGGGATTCTGGTTTTGGAGTGAATATAAGAATGTTATAGGACTTCTACAGCTTTCCAAAAAGTAGTTTTTTGTCTTCATAGCATTCCTGGTTGAGGAGATATGGATTTCAAAGTTGGACAAAGTTCCCAGATTTTTGGATAAATTTTGACAGCACCTCCTTTGTATGTTGTTGATTTGAGCATAATTTTATATATAGATATATTCAAAATTTGACAGAAATTTAAAGTACAAAATTGTTAAATATCTTGTCAGGATTCCAGAAATGCTTTATATGAAGCCGTTCGGTTCTTTTACTTAGATATATGACAGAAATGGTAGAAGGTACAGAAACTATTCAAGTTTCTGTCCAGATTTGGTACAGTTCAGAAATTTGAACTTTTCAAAGAGTTAAAGGGGAATTCTGAGCTGGTAATAAACAGAAGAGTTTTAGATGACTCTCTAATATTTCCAACCATGTATGGTATATCTTCATTGGATTTTTCTACCAGAATTTATGACTTTTCAGAATTAGGTCAAATGTTGTCAGAAAAAAAAACACTCTGGTTTCTGAAGCATATGAGTTTAAAACCTACTCCAACTTTGAAACTTAGTAAAAATTGGAGCTTGATATCTAGTAGTTTCTTTTTTTACATCACCTTGGTTCATTTTACTTATTTTGCGAGTCACATCACCGGCACGAATATCGTCATTGATGTGTCCGATGTAACTCAAATGCAATGACAGTACTACGTTCCTCACCAAAGAAAATCCTAAACCGGTATTCCAACAATACGTCTCAACGGTGGCACTAAGAACGGTCACTCACAAACGCGTTCTAAGCACAATAATATCACACGGTTAGTGTACCTTCACAAGACATACAATTTACAGGACACTCATTATTGTGCCGTACGGCACCACTCACATGGGCGATCATTTCAGACAGTCACAATAATATATATAAAAGTAAGACATCTGTCCTGTATCATTCCATACAGGCCGCCCCGACCTGATCCATGTCTCGAGGTATATGACCGGGTTATCTACCACCCGACGGGGGTCCCACATCTTTGCCTAATGCTCCACCAGCAGGAGGCGCTTTCGCGTGTTTCTTAAAAAACACACGACGTGCTTTTCAACCGCACGATAGGTGCCCACATAATTTATCTCTTACGCTAGGGATCAGCTCTGCGTATGGCCCTTTGAACATTGAACGTTTAAGAGTTGCATACTTCGTGTTTTTTACCACAAGATGGGGTATCCACGCTTTTGCCTGAAGCATGTCGGGGAGCAGCTTTTTCATATGTTCCTAGAACCATGAAGAGATTTAGAGACTCATATTAACTCCCGTGCCAACCCACGTGGAACAATCACATACCACTTCTCGTATGGCGAGCTGACCACAATTGATCCGCTTGCGGTGGCATACCTTACCTCTTACCGGAAGTCAGAGCATCGCTACTGAATATAATAACACATATGTTAGCTTTATCATCTTAAGTAACTAATACTATAATAGACCTTATGTGGGCACAGTGACTAATCCTCACTCGACTACTTAGAAGTTTCAAAAATAGGCTCTTTTCACGCATGCTATTTCCAATGCAGCTCTGATACTGTGCTTTCAGGACCGGGGTCCCGACTTTCAGGAATCACATTGGGTGGTGTCGTGCGATGCGACACCCAACAGCACACACGAAAAGAATCTTGAAATATACAAAATCTTTATTTTATAAGATAATCGAGTTTACAACATAATGTGCATAGGGAATATATAAGCAGTGGAAAGAATATACTCAACCTATCTAAGCATGAGAGAAGACATCCATGCCTGGGGATGCTTCTCACTAGCAACACAAAGAAGATAAAGCCGCGACAAAGTCTCTCGTGAGCCATACACCTCGGAAGGTCCGAGGTCTCACGGACAACCACAAAAGCAGCAGAAATAACATAACCCGCAAAACCACATATATAGCAATTGTGACCACGAAGGCTCAGTAAGACTTAGTCGTCTCACCTAAACATGAAACTCTACATGTAGGGATTTCTAATATAAGAAAGCTGAATTGCATAAAGGACTCCCCTAATAGTAAATCAAATAATAAATGTTTTGTCTACGATGTTACATGCCCAAATTAGCATAGGCTGCATACATATTAATTGTTAGACAATGATAAATTTAATTATGCTACTCCTAAGCCATACAAGTTGCAATACAATAATATATTCAATTTAGCAAATTCATATTATTCCAACTACTCTTTATTACCACGTCATGACTTAGTGAACAAGCGGTACTCAAATAACCGTGAGGGATGGTGATTGCAATCAGTAGACACCCGGTGTGCACGACACCTACGCCCACGTGGAAGACACATCAGTGCTCTTCTCATCACGTCATAAGTGTCCACCTTTCACCCGTCAACCCAACGCCAAACCAATTCTATGATCCTCACAGAAGGTCCACTACACGGACACGTTGGAGTTGCCTGCTAGCAAATTTCCACCTTCCGTCCTCTTTCCTCCAAGGGACCAAGGTATAAGTTTCGACGCGAGTGTGCCTGAGTTACAAGGAAAACAAAGGAGAAACATTGGACACTTATGGATTATGACATCAAGTGAGATATGCTTCATACAAATTTTAGTTAGGAGGCAAGCCATATTGTTCTTAAAAGAGAAACTAACCTGTTGTACAAAGAATACAGAATTGATTACAACAGTAATCATGTTTTGGTGGGAAGGATTGATTCCACAAAGTTGATTGGGAAGAATAGTGAATATGAATTTCAAATGGGACATTCCTGTAGTGTAGAAACCAAAGAGATGATTCTGATGAAGATCAGGCCTAATGAATCTGGGATTTTAAAGTAGCCAATATTGGTCCAATGGAAAATGTTTGCCAAGTTTCAGCTCAAGCAAAGGAATGAGGTGGTCTCTAAAATCCAATCAAGGTTTTGAATTCTCTGAATTTTGATCCTAGATCTGGAGCTTTATCATGGACAGAAGTTGGTTTCATGTTTAGATGAGGTCAAGAGGGATCCAAAAAAATTATTTTCATAATTTTAGTAATCATTATACTATGAGATATTGAATTTTGAAGTTGGGACATTTCCATGAAAAAGTTTCTAGATGTTTTGCAATTTATTTTGTTCATACCGTTTTGGAACTAAATTCCACATAGAAAATCCATTCAATAGATTTTGAAATTTTTACCAGAGTTCAAAGGAATTAGATCGAAGAGTCTGGCCAAATTTGGCAATATTCCTATGAATGGATCATCAGCAATTAATTTGTAAGGAGTTTTTAATGGAACTAGTCAAGAAACATTATGGAATTTCATAGTGATCCAAATGCACCAGTGGAAAATAGAGATCGTAAGGAGTCTAACAGAATTTATTTGGAAATTTTTGGGCAACCATAACAGGAGATATGATTTTTGGAAGTTGATATTGATTATGCAATTGTTTTCTAATTGGAAAATGGATTGAAACCAAAGTTGGGCCCACTGTATTCAAATTAGCCAATTGCAACCGAGCCACAAGGAGGGTTATAGACTTCTCCGTATGGCCACACTAGATCCATACTTCACAAAGGATAATAAGCCTTTGCTTCTATTCAAAGACATGCAGATTGTCGAAGCGTACGAATGACACTTCCCCTAGTACTACTAAATTGTAGCCCGCGGAGGTTCTTGTATCAGTTAGGGCGCGCGGAGATCTTAGACAAGATGATGAAATCAGTTGGTTTACTTGGTTCGGGCCGCCTGAGTGTAATACCTTACTCCACGGGGTGTGTGTTGTTGTATTCGAGATTTGCTGGTGCTTGCGTGCGTATGAGCTTGCCTCCTCTGTGTCGTGCAGCACATCCCTTTTATAGATCAAGGGATGGATGTTACATGAGTTGCCTAGCCCGACATGTGGCCCGACGGTTATTATTGCCTAATACACAGTTAAGTGTGTTTAAGTACCCTAATAACGTCATAACGCGCCTTAATGGTGGTGTTACCAGTATTAAGGGTCTTCTGATTGTGCGCCACTAATATTGTATTAGTGGCACAAAATCAGGTCTTGTAACTGTAGCAATCATTGTCCCTTGAATGTTCGTGCCATTGGAGATCCATCGGTATTCCCATTGGTGTGGTAGGTCTGGAGGTTCAACAAGTGGCAGATCCGGAGCTTCCCCTCGCGGGGAGGTAGGTTCGGAGCCGCTACACACATGGTGGCACTGGAGCTTCCCTCTACTGGGGGTTAGGTCCGGGGTCACTGTACATGTCTCAAGCACGGAGCTCTCCTATGTAGGGAGTTTAGCTCCGGTCCTATATAACACATGGTAGTGCTGGAGCTACCCATATGAAGGAGGAGGGTCCAGTGCTGTGTGACACGTGGGTCCTACGGAGGTCTTCAACTTTGACAGATGGAACTCCCTTGCACTTCTTGCGGTATCATGGGGTACCCGGTACGCAGGTTACCGACAGTGGCTCTCGGGCCCACCTCTGGGAGAAACCCTTTGGGTTAAGTTATTCTACCAGAGGTGGGGCCATCCTGGATTCTCATGCTGCGACTTCAAAGGTCTTCTGATGTACCGTTGGGGCGATGATCCGGGGTTGAACCCTCACCGCGTGGCTTGTTTGGAAAGCGGCAGATGAGATCTTTGAGTGCGGATCTCACGCAATTGAAGGTCGCCGGTTCCCAATACGAAAACCGTATTGGTTCCGAGCGCCTTGTCAGGCAGCCACCCTCAGGCTTCACGCCGCCCATCATGACAACGGTTCGCCCCGGGTTATATCCTCGACTCCTCCGCTGATGTGGCCCCTGGCCCATTCGTTGTCGACGTGGTAGATTTTTTTTGTAATGTGGCCTTGCTCTCGTTGCGGTTTCCATCCAAGCGCCGTGTAGGCTTACTTAAGAAGGAAAGTTCACACAGTTTGAGGACTCTTTATTCTTTCGATCAAACTTGCGCTCAGAGCCTTCCAACCATTGCCTAGCTTTGTCTTCTTTCACTCCACTTTGTGCGATGGAGTTAGGTCTTCCTAAAAGTCATATCCAGAGCAAGGATAATCTGATGAAGGTCCGGACCTTCATGTGGTGGTCCAGCGGCTCCTTCAACCACTTGGTTCGGTTTGGCAAGCTCTGCTTCAAGAAGGAACATTGTGGCAACATGGTGTACTCCTCACCGTATGTCATGGTGGGACTGATCCCACCTTTTTCAAGTTTCATCTTGATGCTGCTGGACTTCTACAACCTTTTATTGCATCATCTCGGCCCCACTCCCTCCCGCTGGTGGCGACTTTCGTCCACTTCTGTGAGACGTGGGTGGGCGTGCCTCCCTGCATCGAGCTGTTCTGGACCTTCTTCACGACCCATACCACCGGCAAGGGGATAGAGCTGCTCAACTTCTACTACTTCGTGAAGCGCAAGAACTGCCCCTTCAAGTACTTGAAGTCGTTCCCCTCCGGCAAATGATATGACTGGAAGAAAGATTGGGTCTTCATTGCAGTGGAGGAACACGATAGGCTGGAGCTGCCCCAATGACTCCCCAACGTTGACATTGATGCTTGGAATGTAGTTCTGAAGCTATCGGATGCATTCAAGTCTGTCCTGGCCATAATCCAAGAATGTGTGGAGGGTGGAGTGACCCTCCAAATGGTCTTTGGGAATTTCTTGGTGAACAGGTGGGCTCCGATGAAGAGAAAGAAGAAGCTCGCCCGGGCCTTCAATAGTGTGATAGATGACGACCGGATTGAAACCGCTTTGAAATCCAACATGGATGACAAAGCTTTGAGGCTCCATCTCTAGAAAGTTCAACACGAGTCCATCGCTGATGACGCCTTGAATCTGCTGGCTGCTTTCCTGCCTCTGAACATGACTCCAGGGTTTAGCAGGGAGCTCCGAAGGAAGATGCTGGCATTGGATGACCTTGGTGAAGTGGAGAAGTGAAGGACCTCTAGGGTTGTAATTCCTGGAGCTTCTGAGGGGGTGGTCACTCCTACTCCGAGCCAGAGGGTTGATGACGTCGGCAAGGGCAAGGGAAAGGAGCCAGCCAAATCTTCCAGCCGTAAGAGGAAGTTGAGGCATGTTGATGGGAGCTCCATCAGGTCTACTCCAACTCCAGCAGCCCCTTCTTCCTGGAGGAGGAGACCTTCGGTGACCACACCTGCTTCGGTGCCAGCGCCCTCGAGGGACTCAAGCTCCGGTAGGCCAACTCTGGCTCCAGTGCTAGTTGTGAGCTCCGGGTTTGGAGGTCCTTCCCAGCCGAGGAGTGTTCCGGCTGAGAAGACTCTAGCTGCTACAGATGGCCTCTGACCAAGGTCCAAAGTTGTCGTCTCACCAAATTTGGTGAGCTCCGACTCCAGACTCCAGAACAAGAGATTCCATGGCAAATTGGCCAGTAGCATCCCTAGGTAAGCATCGCCATCTTACCTTGAAATGATAATCTTCTTTTTATTATATTTTTAATCTTCTTGACCTTTTGCTCCTAGGTGACAAGAAAAAAGTCTGAATCTTTGGCATCTGCTACAGCGACTGGAGCTGTACATGCTGAAGCTCCGGCTTCAACCATTGATCCTCCCCATGTGGCGGCAGAAGACACGGCAGCTCCGGCGCCAGGTGTCGTGGACTTAGACCAAGAAGAGACGCCAGATTCCCCCATGGTAGCGCCGGACCACGGGATAGAAGTAGTTGAAGTTGCACCACTAGCAACAGCGTCAGAGACTGAAGCTTCGATGCAGGATCCGGAGGTGTCTGATGCTCTGGTACTTGAGTCGGATGTACTCGAAGATCCGACGCCCTTGCCAGAAGTGGCTGAAGATCCGGTGATTGAGCCGGAGGTGCCCGAAGCTCCAGCCTCTTTGTCGGAGATAGTTGAAGCTCCAGCTGCTGAGCCGAAAATGCTTGAAGCTCCGTCAGCTGAGCCGGAGATAATTGAAGCTCCGGCTGCTGAGCGGGAAATGCCTGAAGCTCCAGCAGCTGAGCTGGAGGTGATTGATGTACCGACGCCTGAGCCGGTGGTGAAAGTGGCTTTGGATGAAGCTCCGAGAATTGCTCCAAAGGTAATTGCCTCGAAGATGTCCGTACCCGAGCCGGAACATCCTGAGGAGGAAGCAGCAGGCCCTCCACTCACGAAGCCAGCAATTGAAGACCCAGAGGCAGGACCTTCAGCGTGAGCTCTAGAGGTAGAAGTTCCCCTAGCGGGATCTTCCTGAGCAACGACGGAGAAGCTCCCGGAGGGCGGCCCAAATGCCGTAGAAGCTCAAGGAACCAGCTTGTGACGTGGGACCCTATTTTTGTTCTTGAAGATCCTCTGGAGCCAGCGGAGATGACCCCAGCAGGTCCGGAGCCTATTCCTTTGGCGTTATCTATTGACAATGCTTGATCGAGCCTCCGACATGTCCAGCTTGCCTTCGACCATGACATCAAGGTCCTCGAAGAAGAGCGCCACACTTTGAGGCGTAGGCGCAATAGGCTTCACTTCTAGACTAAGCTGGCGCAGACTAGCCTTGCAGACCAAAAGAAGTGGGTTGAGAAGGAAAAGGCCCAGTTGGAATATTGGGGCAAGTTGCTAGAGGAAAAGGAGGCTGCTATCAGGGCCCTCGACACCAATTCTCAGGAGATTCTTGAACAAGCCAAAGAAAGGAATGATGCTGCTGACGAACGTCAAGACAGCCTCAATGAGTAAAATGAGATTCTCTCGAAGCGCTGAGTGGACCTTGATGCGAGGGAAGAGAAACTCGTGAAATAACAGAAGAATGTTTTGAAAAGAGAGGAGGAGCTCGGTCAGAAGCTGACTCTGGCTGAGCAAAATTTGGCAGATCGCACTAAGAAGTTTGATCTGTGGAGTAAGGAGGAGAAGTACTGGAAACTGGGGCATCAACTCTCAAAAAGAGAAGCTGATGTTGCCGCCAGAGAAGGGAAAGTAAGGGGCAGGGAGAAGGACCTGGGTGAACGGCGGAACCGCATCCACCTTTGGGAGATGGAGCTATCCGACCGCGAAAAGAAAGTTACTGAGAGTATGCAGCAACATGCCAAAGTGGTCGAGCGCCTCGCTCGGGAAGGTTCGGAGCTTGCAATCGCGCGGAGGTCACTGGAGGAGTTGCGGAGTTTGAGGGAGACCGAGTCCATACTAGTATGAGACTTCTTAGGACGAGCCAATGACGTGTTGATGCCGCTAGGCTTTAGTCCAGTGCATCTGGACAATCCAGAGCTAGAGCTAGACCGAGCACTGGTGCCTCTCAACTCTACTGGCGGCAAACTGAACGCAATGGGTGACATCATCGTGGACCAGCTGGAGTTAGAGGGGAAATCTTCGGCTAAGAACATCGCAAAATATGTGCTGACATGTTACACGAGCCGAGATACCCAATTACCTCTGGATCCGGTGCTCGAAGGTTCCGTTGCTAAAGAGGAGGATGCCGCCAAGGCTAGCGTTCAAGAGGTTGCCCAGAAAGTCACCTTATACTTCCGTAGGACCTAAGACCTTACTCCGCTTGTAACTCCTCCAATTTCGTAATCTCCAATCCTCAGATGAATGAAATCAAAACTATTTGAATGATTGAATTCCATTTTGTCTTCAGTACATTGCCCTTCATCTTGTTTGCCTCCTGGTAGATGTACACAATTTATTTGCAAACATGTACCAAAGGATTTGACTATGTGTTGAAGACTTGAGCGATTCGAACTTGTAGACTTTAAGTCTGAAGTTTTTATCTCCGACTACTCAAGGTAGCTTTTATTTCGTCGACGGCAGGCCCCCTGGGGTTGTCGGAGCTTGGTAGGTCCGGTGACACCCACTATATATGCGCAGAACATCGACGGTAGGCCCCCTAGGGTTGTTGGAGCTTGGTAGGTCCGACGACACCCACTGTCAATGCGTATAACGTCGACGGAGGGCCTGAGGTTGTCGGAGCTTGGTAGGTCCGACAACACCCACTGTCAATGCGTAGAACATCGACGACAGGCCACTTGGAGGTTGTCGGATCTTAATAGCTCTGTCATCGTCCACCATTGCCATGAGTTTTCATTTTTCCTGTGCATCAAAGACAAGACAAGAGAAAAAAAACCGTACAATTCATCCTCTCATCTATAACTATTTTCCGACTCACTGTTCCCATTTAAATTTTAGATCCAAAGAAAGTCGATAGATGACAAGCAAATAGATATAATTTTTGTAGATCCGAATGCTTTTAGGACCCACCCTATTGAGGCCTGCCGGAATGTAGGTAGAGTGGCGTACTTAGGGTGCGGGACCAGGCTAAGTCGATAGCACACTCCGGACCTATGTTGGCTTGGCGTTCAGGCGAGTAGACCATGCAACAATGCTAAGATCCAAAAGAACCACTAGTATAACTTGTACAACATATGAATATCTTGGACTAAAACTCAAATAGAATTGCACAACTTGTTATAGAGGAGAAGGATAAATAAAAGAGAATGAGCATGTACAAAATTAATGCACGTGGAGTCTGCTGTTACACAACAATGTCTTTCATTATAGGTACGGATTACAAGGGAGACAAAGACACACTTAGGGTTTGAAAACAGGTTAAATGTGCTATACCTCTTGTTCTAACCCAGGGCAGGTAGCTACACTTTTAGTGCTGGGACTGTATCAAGTGTTTCTTGAACTTACCGCCCCCCCCCCCCCCGGAGGGGTCCAGATGTTCTCCCGGAGGACCTACCCGACACTGTATGTTGACTCTATAACGTACATTGTATGTAATTACAGACTCACCTCTGTGAAACTAAGAATAGAACTTACGGAGGTGCTCGATGTTCCAAGGATTGGGAGGCGGGGTCCCATCCTTAGTTGTCAAAGGAATGCATCCGGGACAAGATACTTTGATCACTCGGAAGGGACCTTCCCACCTGGGGGAAAGTTTGTTCATCCCTTCACAAGTTTGTATTCTCTGCAACACTAGATCGCCTTCCTCAAGCTGTCAGTTGTGCACATGCCTCTGATGATAGCACCAGAGCGCTTGGCGACAACGTGCATTCCGAACAGCTGCTTGGCACCTTCCCACGCCGATAAGGTCAAGGTCTTCACACCGGAGCTGGTCCTGCGTGGCTTCATCGAAGGTCCGGACCCGGAGTGACCCCAAGGAGATATCCGGAGGAAGGACTGCTTCAGCTCTGTACACCAATAAGAAGGGTGTCTCTCCAGTTGACCGGTTAGGTGTAGTCCTACTTGCCCACAGAGTAGACGGAAACTCTTGAAATGCTGCACTTGTGAATTGGGTTTCGTTGTTAGTGATGACTTTGTTTGGAACTCCAAATTCGCAGATTATGGACTTCAAGAACTTGATTGTTGATTGTTTATTGATAGTCACAAATGGAGTAGCTTTTGGCCACTTAGTGAACTTGTCAATGGCGACATACAGAAACCTGTAACCTCTGACGACTTTTGGGAAAGGTCCCAGAATGTCCATGCCCCACACAGCGAATGGCCATGTAGGAGGAATCATTTGTAGTGATTGAGCCGGTGTGTGAATTTGTTTTGCATGGAACTGGCATGCTTCACACTTTTTCACCAACTCCACTACGTCCTGGAGTGTTGTAGGCCAGTAGAAGTCGTGTCAAAAGGCTTTGCTGACTAACGTGCGGGAAGACGCGTGGTTCCCACACTCGCCTCCTTGGATCTCCGCGAGGAGCTCGTGGCCTTCCTCCCTTGCAATGCACCACATTAGGACGCCGTTGGCACCGCGTCGATAGAGATCCCATTCTACAAGCATGTATCTTTTAGCCAATTTGACGATCTGGTCAGTGGATACACTCTCTTCAGGAAGGATGTTGTCCTTCAAGTAGCTTCGGATCTCCGAGATCCATGCATCGGAGCTAACTTGAGCTTCTGAGTCTTGCGTGCTAGGTTGCTCGGAGCTTTCTGCAGCACCTACAACCCTTGGTGGATGCCATGGTAACAGGGCCACCGGGACTGCCAGCTTCGAGGTGCTGGTCTTGCCCCCTTCGCTTAGTTCGGCAAACTAAGCTGTTGGTCTTGACAACCTCCGGACGAAGATTCCATCGTGAGCCAGAGCTCTGGTTGAGGCCTTCGTAAAGAGTTCATCAGCTTCAGCATTATGGAGACGCTGAACATGGTGGAGATCCAGGACTTCGAAGTCCTTCTGAAGCCTCTGGACTTCAAGGAGATATGCATCTAGTTGGGGGTTGTTGCAGCAGCATTCACCTCTGACTTGCTTTATGATTAACTGTGAATCACCCTTAACTAACAACTGTTTGACACCATAGGATAGTGCCACCTTGGGCCCGTAGATGAGAGCTTCTTACTCTGCCATGTTGTTGGCTCCCTTGAAATCAAGGTGAACCATGTATTTGACCTTCTCCCCGGTCGGAGCGAGGAGGAGGACTCCCGCTCCGGCTCCCTGCCTCTGCAAGTTGTCAAGGAGTGACTCCTTGTTCTTGATCTTCACAACGATGTCGTCGACATACACCTCCACCAAGTTCCTAATGAGTTCTCCAAATGTTTTGTGCATAGCTCGCAGAAAAGTTGAAGCAGCATTCTTTAGACCAAATGGCATAGCAGTATAACAATACAACCCATCTACTATAATGAAGGAAGTATGCTCTTCATCTTCCCTAGACATCTGGATTTGGTGATATCCAGAATATGCATCTAGGAAACACAATAGCTCACACCCGGAGGAGGAGTCCACTATCTGATCTATTCTAGGTAGTGGAAATGGATCTTTTGGGCATGCCTTATTTAGGGTGGTGTAGTCAATACACATCCGAAGCTTCCCGCCGGCCTTGGGTACAATGACTGGGTTTGCCAGCCATATCAGATGAAAAACTTCCCAGATAAAACCAGCTTAAAGCAGCTTCTTGATCTCTTGTCGGATGAAGTTTTGTCGCTCGACTGATTGTTTCCGTGACTTTTAGTGTATAGGTCATGCGTCGAGATAAATATTTAGATTGTGCTCAATCACCTTCGTAGGGATCCCAGACATTTGTGACGGTTGCCAGGCAAACACGTCAACATTCGCCCGTTGGAAAGTGATGAGCACGAGTTCCTATTTATTGTTCAGACCTCCCGATATACAGGTGGTCTGAGTAGCATCGGAACCAATTTGGATGACATTGACAGGTATGTCGTTGTTGACGCTTTGCTGCACGCATGGTGCAGAGGTTGAGCCTCGATGACGAGTGCTCGAAGGTTGAGCAGCTTGCTTACCGGATGCCTCTCCTGCGTTGTTGCAACCGCATGGAGTTCTTCCAGTGTTGTGATTCCTGCAGTATGGTCCCCGCGGATGCGGAGAACATCGGAGGGTGTTGGCATCTTGAACACCAAGTAGCCATAGTGAGCCGCATCCATGAACCTGTACATGGCAGGCCTGCCCAAGATGGCATTGAAGGGTAAGCTGATCTGCGCGACGTCAAAGACCAGTTTCTCGGTCCTGTATTTCTCCCGAGTTCCGAAGGTCACCGGGAGTGTGATGGATCTGAGAGGGCTAATGGCCCCCGAACCTATCCCAGAGAAAGGGTGTGAGGGATGAATGTCCGAAGGTCGAAGTTGGAGCTTGACGAAGGCCTCATAGCTCAGGAGGTTCAACCCCACACCTCCGTCTACCAAAACATGGTAAAGCTGGACATTGTTGATGGTAGGAGCTACCATCAATGGCAATTGGCCAGCTCTGATCATGTTCCGGGGGCAGTGCGTAGCATCGAAAGTGATGGGAGTGTCCATCCATTTTTGATGAGGTTCCGCCCAGGCGGTTGGAGCTGCGGCAACCATGTCCTGCCGCAATGTCTTGAGAACATGGCAGGAGGTGATGTCCTAGGAACCACCATAAATTGTGTTCAGGGTCTTCCGATGCTCGTTGTCAGAGACCTCAGAATCGTCATCTATCGTGTTCTACACAGCATTCAGGACCTTCTTGGGATCCTAAAATCCTAGCTCTGCCTCAGCTAGAACTTCGTTGACTTTCAGTTTTCCTTCACGTTGGTGGAAATGAGCTTCTTCTCGGTGCTTTTTGTAGCGCTCGACAAGGTTCTGGACCTCTCGGCAGTCCTCCAGACTGTGCTTGTCCGTCTCGTGGATCGAACACCACATTTTGGAGCTGTTGTCATCTTCTGACGAAGGTCGAGGTCATTTTTCGGGGTGTGGCCCCCGGCTACCCGGAGCTGCAACAGCCGCAACAGCAGGTGCACTGGCCAACAGCTTTTTCTTGCCGTTGGTCTTCTTCTTCTTCTTCTTTCCACTATCGGCGGTAGTGGCTTCAACCTTGGAGGGCTTCTTGTTGGCCCCCGGAGCTGGTTTGTAGTGCATTTCACGGCCCTCCGCAACTCTGCCACATTTGTCAGCCAGGCTGAATTGTTCTGTGATGCTGGTGACTTCTTTTGTCGTTAGCTTCTCCAGCTCTTTCTTGTCCCGAGCGCCCTGTCTGAATGCGATAATAACAAAAACGTTCGAGATAGAAGGGATGGTATTGCGTACCTGAGAGAATCGTTGGTTAAAGGATCGTAATGACTCTGCTGATTTTTTTTGAACAGCAAAAAGGTCCACTTTAGTTCCGAGTTGGGTGTAGGAGCTCCCAAAATTGGCGGTGAGCTGTTGGCATAGCTCCGACCAACTGTTGATGGAGTCGGGCAGGAGGCTCATGAACTAGGACCTGGTTGTCCCGGTCAAAGCCACAGGGAAATAATTGGCCATCACGGCCTCATTGCCCCCTACCGCAAGGATATCGGTGGAGTAGATTTGGAGGAATTCGGCGGGGTTGACAGTTCTGTCGAATTTCTCCAGCAGATGAGGTCGGAACTTCTAGGGCCAGCGGACCATGCGTAGATGCATGGCTAGGACAGAACAGCCTCCTCATACTCCCAAAGGAGCAAGGTTGTCCCGAGCTTCTCGCCTCTCACAAGCACGCTCGATGTGTACATGACCATGCTGCTGTCGGTAACGGTGGTCGAGCTACGATCGCAGGTCATGCATCGAGAGCCTCGATGCAGCGTGCGTGCGACGTGCCCCGGAGGGCAGCAAAGTCGCCTGTTGGGACACAACATGTCTCCTGTGTTGTGAAGTTTGCGGACCAAGTCTTCCTGACAAGATCCAACGCTTTGAAGGTGCCTGCTCCAAAGGAGCAGGAACTTGATTGCTGATGCCATCGGCTGCAGCTGCAACCAGATGTTCAACATCAGCCCTCCACTGCTCCATTGCACCCTGGGGTGCTCCTGGAGGGGGTGGACATTGGAGCAATGTACGCGTAGCAACAAGCACGTGCTTAGGATTGTTGTTCGCCGACGCCGTGATCGACACGACTACTCCATCTTGCTATCCAGCATTGTTTGCCGGAACAGTCGGTGGTGGTGGTGGCATGACGCCCGTAGGAACAACGACGGCTGCTGGCTATTGAATGTTGGAGGGATTCCCTCCCGCAGGTTGCTCAACGTTGTTGCCGTTGAATGATCCTGCTATAGAGTTCACCATCTTGAGATCTCAGGTGCCCCTACCTGGCGCGCCCAATGTCGAAGCGTACGAATGACACTTCCCCCCGTACTACTAAATTATGGCCCGCGAAGGTTCTTGTATCGGTTATGGCACGCGGAGATCTTAGACAAGATGATGACACAGTTGGTTTACGTGGTTCGTGCCGCCTGAGCATAATACCCTACTCCACAGGATATGTGTTGTTGTATTAGAGATTCGTTGGTTCTTGCGTGCGTCTGAGCTTGCCTCCTCTATGCCGTGCAACACATCCCTTTTATAGATCAAGGGATGGCTATTGCATGAGTTGCCTGGCCCGACATGTGGCCCCGACGGTTATTATTACCTAACGCACAATTAAGTGTGTTTAAGTACCCTAATAGCATGGTAACGCGCCTTAATGGTGGTGTTACCAGTATTAAGGGTCCTCTGATTGTGCGCCACTAATATTGTATCAGTGGTACATAATCAGGCCTTATAACTGTAGCAATCACTGTCTCTTGAATGTTCGTGCTGTTGGAGATCCGTCAGTATTCCCACTGGTGTCGTAGGTTCGGAGGTTCAACACGTTGCAGATCCGGAGCTTCACCTCGCGGGGAGGTAGGTCCGGAGCCACTACACACATGGTGACACTGTAGCTTCCCTCTACTGGGAGTTAGGTCCGGGGTCACTGTACACGTGTCAAGCATGAAGCTCCCCTATGTAGGGAGTTTAGCTCCGGTCCTATATTACACGTGGTAGTGCTGGAGCTACCCATATGAATGAGGCAGGACCAGTGCTGTGTGACATGTCGGTCCTATGGAGGTCTTCAACTTTGATAGGTGGAACTCCCTTGCACTTCTTGCGATATCATGGGGTACCTGGTACGCAGGATACCGACACAGACCCCACCACTTCTTCTTCTACCTCATGACAGAGGCCTAAACCGGGAGCGTCTTGGAAGCACGTGGTTGATTCCTCACTAGACAGCGAGTCTAGACGATGGGATTTAGGGAAAAAGGTGGTCCAGGCCTGGAACATGTAGTGGGCAAGGTCGCAGCGCCTGGGAACGACCGGAATCCAGCTCGTGACGGCAATGCGACTGCAAGCTCGACTGTGGTGAGGGAACCAACGACGAGGGGGTCGATTTAGTTGGGAAATGGATCCTAAAGAATCCTTGGTCGACGAAGAACACAAATTTGAACCTTAATTTTGTGGAACACGACCGCAATGCAAGAATCGAGAGTGACCTAGGGTTTGCGGTTGGAAATGGCGAAAACTTGTACTTTGGCATGATTGCTTAAGTATCTTTCGATTGGTTTGTTTGATGGGGTTTGCAAGGACCTTAGAAATCTTCCATCTACTGTAATTGAACAATAATTAGTGGTGTAGAAAGAATTGTCTCAAAACCTAATTTTAGCCTCCAAGAACATGAGGGAAAATGGAGAAATTCGGCAGTTACAAGGGCTATCTAGCTGAACAAGGTTGTGGAAAAAGTTAAACTTGTTCGTGCGAACCTTTTCGGTGTTCTTCGTGGCGTGGAAGATGCTGCGGCTTGGTGGGAACGCGAAGTCGATGCGTGGAACAGAGACTTCGTCGTGTTGGCGGCCACGAAAATGAGGTTTCTTGCTCAAGGATGGATCGAGCTGGGCAAGGAAATGATCAAGAAGCTTTGCAATAAATTTTTATAGACCAAAGTACGAAGAACGTGGACAAAAACCGATGGTACAACTCGGATTTTGCCGGAATTCGAAAGGTGGTCAACGAACACGTTTGGGGAAAAACTCTCTGGTACACTGGCCACGGAGCAGGCAAATGGAGCGGCTTGGTGGAAAATAACTAGGTTGTTCAGCTCTCCTTTTGGCGGCTGAAACTCAAGCTTCGTAACTGCAAAAGTGAGGCACGGAATAACAAGAGCAGTGGCCATGGTGGTCGACTTGCTTGGTGGGAAGAAGAACATAGTGCAACTAGATTTTTCAGCAGAGAAAAATATCAACGAGCACTACTACAAAAAGCATTTTCATAGGCGCCTCAATTTTTCAAACATGGGCAGTCCGGAAAAAATGCAACTGACGAATGATACAATAACCGCCTGTGATGACAAAACATCACAGGCGGATTTTAAAAAACAACCGCCTGTGTAAATACACGATTTTCTTAGGCGGCTATTAATTAAGAACCGCATGTACTATAGCAAACTTCACAGGTGGTTCTTAATTAACCACCGCCTGGATAAATACATGATTTTCACGGCCGATCATTGTTTAAGAACCGTATGTACTAGTTCAATCATCACAAGCGGTTTTTGTTGAAGAACCGCCTGGGGAAAGTCATTGTTTTCACAGGCTGCTTATTAGTTAAGAACCGCCTCTGATGCTGATAAGCTCCTGTCAAGCTAATCTTTGCACAGCAAGCTCTTGTAGATGCAAGTAACAGCCGTGGCTCATCATATGGATTGTTGAAAGCCTCAATTGAAGCCTAACGATCCTTGAAAGGATTTTCCCATCCATTTGAAGGATTTCTTTCCCACCTGTCCATTTGAAAACTCAGGAAGATGCTCCTTTCTCAGTTTTAATGCCTAAATATATTGACTAAAAATCAGTACCTACTCTCTTAGTGCTTCACGCAAGCGACAAAGCGAACAACTTCAATCACAAATCATGATTTTACCCTTTCACAGGGATTTGAACTTCATCTTTCAAGCATAGATTTATCAATAAGTGAAGCTTCATTATCACACATGTTAATGGCAGTTATAAGTGGAGGATGTGCCGAAGCTAATGAAATCTGAATCGGACTGAAGATAAAGACATCCTGCATATGAGTGCTAATGTCCAGGTTAGACAGCGTGAAGCTATGATGACAACCTTCAACAACATGAAACGTGATGTTAAGGTTATGCTTTCATCAACTAGGGCATATTGTGAGGGTATAACACTTGTTGGGGCAAGCATAATCGTGATGCTCCAACAAGTGTTATGCCCTCACAACATGCCTTGGTTGATGCAAGCATAACCTTGGCATCACTTTTCATGTCGTTGAAGGCTGCCATCATAGCATCATGTTGTCTAACCTGGACATTGTCACTCATATGCACCATCTCTTTGTCTTCATCCCATTGAGATTTCGTTAGCTTCGACACACCCTTCACTTGTAACTGCCATTAACATGTCTGGTGAGGAAGCTTCACTTATTGATAAATCTATGCTAGAAAGATTAAGTCAAATTCCTATGAAATGGGTAAAAACAAGATTTGTGATTGAAGTTGCTCGCTTCGTCACTTGTGTGAAACACTAAGAGAGATGGTACTGATTTGTAGTCAATATATTCAGCCATTAGAACTGATAAAGTAACATCTTTGTAAGTTAATGGTGAGAAGAGAAAAAAAATCTTTTAGAGCTTGTTTGGGTGTACTCAATCTAATTGGATTGAAGTGGATTAGAGTGAAAAATGAGCTAATTTTCTCCTCAATCCACCTCAATCCACTTATATTGAAGTGGATCCACTCCTATCCAAACAAGCCCTCAAATGTATGGGAAGTATCGTCAGACTTCAATTGAAGCTTTTAACAATCCAAATGATGAGTCTCGGGTGTTACTTGCATCTAAAAGAGCTTGTTGTGAAGGGATTAGCTTGACAGGAGCTTCAAGAGTTGTGCTTCTAGATGTTGTTTGAAACCAAGCTGTTGGAAGGCAAGCCTGATTGTCATAGGTCAGAAGAAATTTATATACACATACAATTTGATAACTTATGGAACAGGTGGAGGTGATAAATATGATAGTCAACAAGCCAAAAATGATCATCTGTCAAATTAGTCTTCTCTACAGAAGCTGAAATTAATAATGTTCGAAACATGCTATCTAAAGTTGAAATGGAGCATTGTTCTAAGTTTATTTCAGAGGATACAAATATATACAATATATATCATACATTTTTTCCAGCATTGACATCTTCTCGCATATAGGGTTTCCAATCCTTTTTAATGCTTCTCTCTACGCGCTTGATGTTTTCTAGTTTAGTGAAAAGGTACATCTTTTCATACTGATTATATTCCTCTTCATTATCTCCCACTGTCGGTACCCTAAAAACCATACACCCCCTGAGGTTACAAAGATCTCAAGGGAAGGACGTCTACTCAAATTGAAGACCCTCGGAGGCCCACTTGTCAGACATAACCGGACCTGCTTCTCCAACATGGTTAACCCCTAGGTTGCCACGTGTACTGCCTGACCGGAGCTACTACCCACAAGGGTGAAGCTCCGGGCTAGGTACCGAAACGGCACCTCCGGACTTAACCCCTGACCGAGAGAAGCTCCGGACCTGACACGTGCCAGGCCACCCCGGAGCTTCCCGCTTCCCACAAGCAAGCTCCGGAGCTGCCACGTGTCCAAACGTCGGAGCTGGCCGCCTCAAACCTCCGGAAGACATTGTAACGACTCCGGATCTTCAAAGGATAGCCGCAGACTTCAAGACCCGATTAATTATCATTAATTCCATGTTAATGACACTTAATCGGACAATCTTAACACCTGTAACGGCACTGTCGGAGCCCGTTACAGGGTTATTAACAACAATTAATCGTGTATCAATACTAGTAACCGCCGGGGCCACATGTCGGGCCAGGCTAACTTGTAACGGTTTGTCCTTGTACTATAAAAGGACAGACCGACGATACACGGGGGGGGGGGGGGGGGGGGGGGGGGAAGAAGGCTCTCGAACGCTCTCAGGCACACACGCATTGACATGAGCTTTCATACATAAACTAATACAACACCACACACCCGTGGAGTAGGGTATTACGGTCTGGCGGCCCGAACCACGTAAACCACTGTGTCTCTCGTGTCCAATCGTGATTCACCTTCTTGAGTCTCCGCGCACCCACACCGAACTACAAACTCCTTCAACACTTTAGTAGTGTCAGGAGATCTGCCGACTCCAACAGTCGACAGTTGGCGCGCCAGGAAGGGGGGCCTGAGATTTTCAAGAATGGTGAATTCTGCGGCTGGATCATCCAACGGGCAACCTGCTGCTCAGGCTGTCGGGGGCAATCCCTCCAACATGCAGCCACCAGCAGGAGCCTCAGCACCAGCAGGAGTCACACTCCCACCACCACCATCTTCTCCGGCAAAACGTGCCGGGCAACATGATGGTGCGCCGGCGTCACATACTGCGTCGGCAAGTCATGACAACCCAGAACACGCGCTCCATGCAGCGCGTGCTCTTCTCCAGCGACCACCACCTCCGGATGCATCTCGAGGTGCCATGGAGCAATGGAGGGCTGATGTTGAGCATTTGGTCGCAGCAGCGGCCGAACGCCTCAACAACCAGGGTCCTCCTCCTTAAGGGCGAGCCCCGTCGCAGCGACGGACGTTGTCTGGAAGACTTGGTCCGCATGTCTCCAACAACCGAAGACGAGCTGCGTCACAGCAAGTGACGTCGTTGCCCTCTGGGGCACGACGCACCCATACGGTATCTCGGCTTTCGACACATGACCTCCGGGCGGAGCTTGATCGCCGATACCGCCAACAGGATGGCCGTGTCCATATCGAGCGAGCTCGAGAAAGACGGGATGCTCAAGACCTTTCTACTCTGGAAGGAGTAGGAGGAGGCTGTTCCGCCCTAGCCATGCACCTGCGCATGGTTAGATGGCCACAGAAGTTCCGGCCACACTTGCCGGAAAAATTCGACGGGACTGTCAACCCCGTAGAATTTCTGCAGATATACTCCACTGCAATCTTAGCAGCTGGAGGAAACGAGGCCGTAATGGCCAACTACTTTCCAGTGGCCTTAACTGGGACCGCCAGGTCCTGGTTTATGAGCCTTCCACCCAACTCTATCGACAGTTGGGAGGAGCTGTGCCGTCAGTTCACTGCCAACTTCGGGAGTTCATACACCCGACCGGGCACTGAACTAGACCTTTTTGCGGTCGTGCAAAAAGGGGGAGAATCTTTGCGGTCATTCATCCAGAGGTTCTCTCAGGTACGCAACACAATCCCTTCTATCTCAAGCGCTTCTGTCATTGTGGCATTCAGACAGGGTGTACGAGACAAGAAGATGTTGGAGAAGCTGGCGATCAAAGAGATCACCAGCGTCACGGAGCTCTTCAGCTTGGCAGACAAATGTGCCAGAGCTGCGGAGGGCCGTGAAATGCACTCCAAACCAGCCTTGGAGGATCACAAAAAATACTCCAAAGAAGCTGCTACCTCCGGGAGTGGCAAGAAGAAAAAGAAGACCAACGGCAAGAAGAAGCCGTCGGCCGGCACATCCAACGTTGCACCCATTGCAACTCCTGGTGGCCGGGGGCCACGCCCCGAGAAGCGACCTCGACCGTCTTCCGAAGACGGCGGCAAATCCAAAATGTGGTGCCCCATTCACAAAATGGGCAGCCACAGGCTGGAAGACTGCCGGGAGGTCCAAAACCTTGCCGAGCGCTATAACAAGCGCCGGGAAGGGTCTCCTTTCCGACAGAGGGAGGGAAAACAGAAGGTTGACGAAGCTCCGGCTGAAGAGGAGTTAGGGTTTCAGGACCCCAAAAAGGTCCTGAAAGCCGTCTACACCTCCGTCGACGATGACTCCGACGTCTCCGACAACGAGCGTCGGAAAACCATGAACACCAACTTTGGTGGATCATGGGACATCACTTCTCGTCGTGTCATCAAGACTATGTGGCGGGATATGGCTGCTGTAGCTCCTACAGCTAGACCGGAGCCACATCGAAAGTGGATGGACACACCCATCACTTTTGATGCTTCGGACTGTCCTCGAAGCATGGTCGGAGCTGGCCAATTGCCCTTGATGGTATCTCCTACCATCAACAACATCCAGCTCCATCATGTTATGGTGGATGGAGGTTCGGGGCTGAACCTTATAAGCTTTGAAGCTTTTACCAGACTTCAGCTTCGACCTTCGGATCTTCAGCCCTCTCGACCATTCTCTGGAGTAGGTCCGGGGGCCATTACCCCACTCGGAGCTATAATTCTCCCCGTTACCTTCGGGACACGGGAGAAGTACCGCACCGAGAAGTTGGTCTTCGACGTCGCTCAGATCAACTTACCATTCAACGCCATCTTGGGTAGACCTGCCCTATACAAATTTATGGCAGCTGCTCATTATGGATACTTGGTGTTGAAGATGCCAACACCAGCAGGCGTTCTCCGGATTCGTGGAGATCGCACCGCCGGAGTTACTGCTCTGGAGGAGCTCCATGCACTCACCACTGCGCAAGAGGAGGACTCCAGACAGGGGCAAGCTCCAAAACCTCCGAGCATTCGGCAACGAGGCTCAACCTCTGCTCCTCGTGTGCAGCCAAGCGGCGACACCGACATCCCCGTCAAAGTCGTCCAAATTGGTTCCGATGTCACTCAAACCACCCGCATATCGGGTGGGTTGAATGACAAATAGGAACTCGCGCTCATCACTTTCCTCCGGGCTAACGTTGACGTATTTGCTTGGCAACCGTCATAAATGCCTGGGATCCCCAGGGAAGTGATTGAGCACAATCTGAAGATTTACCCCGGTGCTCGGCCTGTGCATCAGAAACCTCGGAAGCAATCTGTAGAGCGACAAAACTTCATCCGACAAGATGTGAAGAAGTTGCTCGAAGCCGGATTTATCCGAGAAGTCTTCCATCCAAAATGGCTGGCGAACCCAGTCGTTGTGCCCAAGGCCGGCGGGAAACTTCGGATGTGCATCGACTACACCACACTGAATAAGGCATGTCCAAAAGATCCATTCCCACTACCTAGAATAGATCAGATAGTGGATTCCACCTCCGAGTGCGAGTTACTGTGTTTTCTAGACGCATATTCTGGATATCATCAAATCAGGATGTCTAGGGAGGATGAAGAGCATACTTCATTCATCACAGTGGATGGATTGTATTGTTGCACAGCCATGCCGTTTGGTCTCAAGAATGCAGCTTCAACTTTTGTACGAGCTATGTACAAAACTTTCGAAGAACTCATCAGAGACATAGTGGAAGTGTACGTCGATGACATCGTGGTCAAAGTCAAGAACAAGGAGTCCCTCTTGGACACCTTGCAGGCTGTCTTCGACAAGCTGCGGGCCACCCGCACGAAGCTAAACCCAGACAAGTGCGTCTTCGGGGTTAGTTCCGGAAAGCTTCTTGGTTTCCTGGTAAGTCACCGGGGCATAGAGGCTAATCCGGCGAAGATAAAAGCCATTGAAGACATGCGGCCACCAACCCGCATCAAAGATGTCCAAAAATTAACTGGATGTCTAGCAGCCCTCAGCCGGTTCATTTCAAGACTGGCGGAAAGAGCACTTCCCTTCTTCAAGTTACTGAGGAAGTCCGTACCATTCCAATGGTCTGAAGAAGCAGAGAAGGCATTCCAGGAGCTGAAACAGTTCCTCACCACCCTACCAGTCCTGGTAGCTCCGAACCCTAGTGAGCCTTTGTTGCTTTACATTTCAGCTACTGACGAAGTCGTCAGTATGGTTCTGGTTGCGGAGAGACCGGAACTACCCAATACTCAGGAATCCAGACCCCTTCGGGAGGGTCCGGAGGTTCCTGAAAGCGGGTCTGGGTCCCAAATCCCAGACTCAAACCCACAAGAAGCCACTTCAGAGGACCCGGACCCCTCTAAGAGGGTCCAGGTCATTTCTGAAGAAGCTCCGGGTTCCTCCACCCAGAACCCGGAGGTCCTCGAAGAGAGTCTGGACCCCTCCGAGAGGGTCCGGATCAATGAAGAGGAAGCTCCGGACCCCTCCGGGAGGGTCCGGACCATTCAACGCCCGGTATACTTCATCAGTGAAGTGTTACATGATGCCAAGACTCGATACCTAGAGGTGCATAAACTGCTTTATGCAGTTCTTATTGCCTCAAGGAAGCTTCGACACTATTTCCAAGCTCACAAAGTCTCGGTGGTGACCTCATATCCACTTCGAGCGATCCTGCATAATCCCAATTCAACTGGGAATATTGCAAAGTGGGCAGCGGAATTGGCTGAATTCGATCTTGAATTCATTCCGAGACAAGCAATCAAAAGTCAAGCGTTGGCAGATTTCGTGGCAGAATGGACTCCCTCTCCATTAAACCCTGGGGGCCCCAGCGAGCAGAAGACGGAACCTCAAGTTCCAACCTTCACTAAGCCTCACTGGACCCTTTACTTTGACGGCTCCATGCAGAAGCAGGGAGCCGGAGCTGGAATCCTTCTCCTCGCACCAACTGGGGAGAAGGTGAAATACATGGTACACCTTGACTTCAAGGCAACCAACAACATGGCGGAGTATGAAGCACTCATCTATGGATTAAAGGTGGCACTATCATACGGTGTCAAGCAATTGCTGGTCAAAGGAGATTCACAACTCGTCATCAAGCAGGTGAAGGGTGAATGCTCCTGCAATAATCTCCAGCTGGCTGCTTACCTCCTTGAAGTCCAGAGGCTTCAGAAGGACTTCGAAGTCCTAGACCTTCACCATGTTCAGCGTGCTCACAACACTGAAGCTGACGAACTCTCGACCAAGGCATCAACTGGAGCTCCGGCTCCTGATGGAACCTTTGTCCGGAGGTTGTCAAAACCCACAGTTCAGCCACTTGAACTGAACGAAGGGGGCGAGATCAGCATCCCGAAGCTGACGGTCCCGATGGCCCTGTTACCATGGCAGCCATCAAGGGTCGTAGGTGCTGCCGGAAGCTCCGAGCAACCCAGCACGCAAGACTCAAATGCTCAAGTCAGTTCCGATGCATGGATCTCGGAGATCCGGAGCTACTTGAAAGACAACATCCTTCCTGACGATGATGTATCCGCTGATCGGGTAGTCAGATTGGCTAAAAGATACACGTTGGTAGAAGGGGATCTCTACCAGCGCGGTGCCAACGGCATCCTAATGCGGTGCATCACAAGGGAAGAAGGCTGCGAGCTCCTCGCAGAAATCCATGGAGGCGAGTGTGGGAACCACGCATCTTCCTGCACGCTGGTCGGAAAAGCCTTTCGGCACGGCTTCTACTGGCCTACAGCGCTCCAGGATGCCACTGAGCTGGTGAAGAAATGCAAAGCATGCCAATTTCATGCAAAGCAAATTCATACACCTGCTCAGTCCTTACAAATGATACCTCCCACATGGCCTTTCGCTGTGTGGGGGATGGACATCTTGGGACCCTTCCCTAGAGCCGTCGGAGGTTACAAGTTCCTGTACGTCGCCATCGACAAGTTCACCAAGTGGCCGGAAGCAACTCCCGTTGTGACGATCAACAAACAATCTGCAATCAATTTTCTACAATCCATCGTGAGCAGATTCAGAGTCCCAAATAAGATCATCACTGATAATGGGACTCAATTCAAAAGCTCCGCATTTCAAGGATATTGCGAAGACCTCGGCATACAAGTTTGCTACGCTTCCGTAGCTCATCCTGCCAGCAATGGACAAGCCGAGAGAGCAAATGCAGAGATCCTTAAAGGACTCAAAACACGCACTTATGAGCGCTTGAAAAAGCACGGAGCCAATTGGATCGAAGAGCTTCCACCCACTCTATGGGCCAACAGGACTTCTCCAAGTCGGGCAACCGGAGAAACACCCTTCTTTCTGGTGTACGGAGCTGAAGCGATCCTTCCTCCGGAAATCACCTTGGGTTCCCTCCGAGTCCGGACCTTCGACGAAGCCGCGCAGGACCAGCTCCGGCGCGAAGACCTAGACCTCCTCGAGGAGGGAAGGTGCCAAGCAGCTGTTCGGAATGCCCGATACCGCCAAGCTCTACGGCGCTATCACCAGCGGCATGTACACAACCGACAGCTCGAGGAAGGCGATCTGGTGCTACGGAGAATACTATCCAGAGAAGGGCAAAACAAACTCTCCCCCGGCTGGGAAGGGCCCTTTCGAGTGATCAAAGTATCCCATCCCGGAAGCGTTCGCTTGGCTACCGAGGATGGGACACCTCTCCCAAATCCTTGGAACATCGAGCACCTCCGTAAGTTCTACACTTAATTCCACGGAGGTGAGTCTTAAGTAACTTGAAATGTATGTTATAGAGTCATTGTACAGAGTCGGGTAGTTCCTTCGGGAGAGCAGCCGGACCTTTCCCGAAAGGTTTGAAAAGCTCATGCAACACTTGACACAGTCTCCGGACTAAAAGTGTGGCTAACTACCCTGGGTCAAACGAGAAACCAAACACGCTTAGCCTGGTTCCGTACCCTAAGAGTGTACTTGTTTCCCCTGTACCCCGGACCTATAATGAAAGACATCTTCATGTGAAATAGACTCCACATGCATTCATTTTTGCATAGGCTCGACATTTTTATTTTTCTCTTTCTTGTCTATAACAGAAACGTGCAATTCTTAAGAAGTTCTAGTTTGACCGGTTTACATACGATTCGAGTTGAATTGTCAGATTTTTTGGATTTAAATATCGTCTGTGGCCAACTCGCCTGAAAGCCGCCAAGCCATTCTAGGGCCGGAGTGCGCTATCGACTTAGCCTGGTCAAGCACCCTAAGTACGCCACTCTCTGTAATTTCAAGGACGATGATCAGGGTCCATGGACAATTGGATCTAAAAGAAAAGACAATTCATCCAGTCGTATTAAAAATCGTGTTCAGCTTAAAATTTTTTTGAGAACCGTAAGCCGCGACGAAGTTATAGACAAGGAACGAATTTTACTATTTTTCTTGGCTTAAGTGTGCAGGAAAAATGAACCCTACGTTGATGGAGAAAAACCGGAGCTAACCAAGCTCCGACTCCCACCAAGGCGTCAACCGTCGGCGTTGACTAAAAGATGGTGAGAAGACCCCGTCACGGGAGTCTGTTGCCAACAAACCAAGTGTGGCAAAGGTCATTGCCGGAGCTGCTAGGCTCCGACACCTTGGAGTATTAACTACCGACGCTCAACGTGTTGATAGAGGCTATTGCCAGAGCTACTAAGCTCCAGCGATGGACAGTGCCGGAGCTTCTAAGCTCCGACAACTTCAGGGGACCTTCACTATCAAAAACTTCGGACCTAAATTCCACAAGTTCGAAACAAATTCGTCTTCAACAAAACTCAACATCCTTTTGGTACATGTCCACAATCAAATTGTGCACATCTACCAGGGGGCCAAGTGAAGATAAAGATGTTGAAGACAAAAAAAACGAAATTCGCAAAAAATTGGGGATTTCATTTCATCTGAAGACCGGAGATTACATCTGGAGACAAGGGATTACAAAATTGAGGAAGAAGAGAAGATACAAGTAAAGGCTAAAAGAGACGGTCCTAGACCCTATGGAAGAACTCGGCGACCTTCTGGGCGACCTCCGACACGCGGGCTCGGGTAGCTTCGCCTTCTCCTTCGACGGGGCCTTCAAGCACCGGGTCCAAAGGAAATCGAGGGTTCCGGCTGGTGTAGCACGTCAACACATATTCTGTGACGTTCCTAGCCAGGGATTGCCCCTCGACCTCCAGCTGGTCCGTGATGACGTCGCCCACCTTGGAGAGCTTGCTGCCTGCGGCGCTCAACGCTTGCAACGCAAGGTCCGGCTCCGGCTCTGGATCATCCGGGTGCACGGGGCTGAAACCCATCAGCGTCAGCGCGTCATCGGCCTTGCCCAGGAACTCCCAAATCTGCAGGGAGTCCGCCTTCCTCAAGTTCTTCATCTCTTCCAGGGATCTCCGGGCCGCCGTCAGCTCCGAATTCTCGCGGGTGAGGCGCTCAACTTCTTTGGCGTTTTGCTGGATCTTCGCAGCAACCCGCTTCTCAAGTCTTCCGAGCTCCTCCTCCCGGAGGTGGATCTTGTTCCGGCGGTCGACCAGGTCCTTCTCCCTAGCCTCCACTTTCTTCTCCCGGGCGACAAGGGCACACTCGTATTCGTAGAGTTCCTGCCCCCGCACCCAGGTCTTCTCCTCTTCCTCGAGGCAGCGCTCCTCCAATTTCTTAGTGCGCTCCTCGAGGCCCTTGTCCGCCAGAGCTGTTTTCTCGGCGAGCTCTTCTTCCCGTCGCAAGATGTCATCCCGTAGCTCTAGGAGTTTTTGCTCCTCGTCCTCGAGCCGTCTTTCCCTCCCTTCAAGTGCCTCTCGGCGCTTGATGAGTGCGGTGCTGATGGCCTCGAGCTGATCAAACCGAGCATTGGCCGCGTCGTTAGCAGCCTTAGCTCGGTCGTGGAACTCCCGGGATTGAGCATCGAGGGCGTGAGTCATGCTCTCCCTCTCGTCCAGCAGCTTATCCCAGAGCTCCAGGCGGATCTTCTCCCGCGTGATCCACTCCTTGTCATTCGCAAGCCTTGACTGCGCAAGCTTAGTCTCGAAGTGGAGCCGATTATGCCACTGCCTAGGGGTTTGGCGCTCCTCTTCAAGAGCCTTGCTGTCGTGGAAGAAGGCCAGTTGGACCTGACGTAGACTGGAGCAGGCGTTGTCGATGGACATCGACAGCGAGATGGGCTCCGGACCTGCTGGGATCTCTTCCGCTGGTTCCAGCGGGTCTTCACATACAAAAATTGGGTCCCACTCTACGAGAGTGGAACCCTGAGCTTCCAAAGCGCTAGGGCCTTCCTCCGGGATGATCTCAGTCGCCATCGAAGAAGGTCCCGCCGCCAAGTCTTCATTTGCCCCCTCAGGCTGGGGGCCGGCGACTTCGTTCAGGCACTCTGGCTCTGCCACAGGTACCATCGATGTCGTCGCCTCCGGAGCAGGAGCCGCTACTGGCTCCGGCCGGGACACCTCTTCTGAGGGAGGCTCAAGCTCCCTCGCCTCTTCAGCCGCCGGCTCTGCGGCCGGCGCTCCAACAATCACCGGCTCTGCGGCCGGTGCTTCGGAAGTAACCGGCTCAACTGCCGGAACTACTTCGACTTCCGGCACGCATGCCGAGGCTTCAGCCACCTCCGGCTCAATCACCGGGGCTTCAGCACTTTCCGGCTCCGAAGCCGGGACTGCTACTTCCTCCGACTCAACAGCCGGAGCTTCTACTACTACAGCACCAGGACCCGGAGCTTCCACTTCCGGGACGGGTGCCGCTGGCGCATCTTCATTCCCGTGGTCCAGCGCTACCACGGGAACTTTTGGAGACGAGTCGAGGTCCATGACCACGACAGCCGGCGCCGGAGCTGTCGCAGCCTCCGCTTGGGGCGGCACCGGGACTGGAGCAGAAGCCCTCGCAGCCTCAGACACTGTGGCTGAGGGTGGAGCTTCACTCCCCTTCTTGGGAACGCTGCAGATGAAGAACGAAGAAATTGAGCAAACAGATGCTACAATTAAAAAGTTAATCAAGATAAAAAAGAAAAATTACCTTGGGAGACTCCCGCACCAGCTTGCGCGGAACCTCTTTCCCGGACGATCCGGGCTGGCCACGGTCGGCGTAGGAGCTCCGGGAGGACTCCCAGGACTTGCCATAGCCGCGGGCGTTTCCCGGGTCGGAGCTCTCCTTGATCGGGAGGAACTCCTGGACCTGGAGGCCCTCACCGCTCCAGATGCCGGATTCGCGCGCCCGGATCTAGCACCACAGGAGGGATCCACCACGGGGACAGTCGCACTCCGGGAGGATCCCACCGCCGGAACAGTAACGTTCCGGAAGGACCCCACCACGGGGACAGTCGCCACGGCGGCGGAGGATCTTCTTTCCTGAGGAGGGGGGAACCGGGGGGGAAGTGGCAGGCCCGATGGACCTTCCGTCAGCATGTCGCAGCTTCCTCTTCCGGCTCTCCGGCTCCTCCGCCAGCTCCTTGCCCTTGCCGATGACCTCAGCTCTTGGCTGTGGGACAGGGGCGGAGCCGCCCTCGGACAACCTGGGGATCGCCAACCGGGTGGTTGATCTTCTCTCGATGACACCAAGGTCGTCAAGCGCGGGCATCGTCCGCCAGAGCTCCCTGCTGAACTCAACTTCCACGTTCAGAGGGAGGAAGGCCGGCGGCGGAGTCAAGTAATCTCCATCAACGTCGATGCCGTGCTGGAATTTCTTGAGGTGAAACTCCAAGGTCTTCCCCACCATGCTGGACTTCAACCCGGTCTCAACCCGGTCCTCGTCCATCACGCTGTTGAGGGCCCAGGCGAGCTTCTCCCTCCTCTTCAGCGGCGCCCACCTGTTGGACAGGAAGTTGCAGAACACCGCCTGGGGAGTCAATCCTCCCTCCACACATTGGCGGATCCTGGTCAGGACAGGGTCGAAAGCTTCCGCCAGCACCGGAACTTCGCTCCATATCGACGTGTCAATGCCGGGCAGACCGTCTGGCAACTCCAACCGCTCATGCTCCTCCACCCGGACGACTATCCAATCTTTCTTCCAGTCATCCCACTTCCCGGAAGAGAATGACCGGAGGTACATGAATGGGCACTTCTTGCGCTTCACGAAGTAGTAGAAGCCAAGATACTCATTGCTTCGGCCGGTGGTGTGGACGGTGAAGAAGGTTCGGAAGAGCTCGATGCAGGGAGGGATGCCCACCCACATCTCGCAGAAGTGGACAAAGATGGACACAAGGAGAATGGAGTGAGGGCCAAGGTGGTACAGCTGCAGGCCATAGAAGTCCAGCAGCATCAAGAAGAAAGAAGAAAACGGTGGGATCAGCCCCACCATGGCGTACGAGGAAAAGTACACCATCTCGCCAGCGTGCTCCTTTTCAAAGGGGAGCTCTCCGCCGGCGCGGACCGAGCAGTTGAAGAAGTCCGAAGACCACCCCATGAGGGCCCGGACCTTCTTCAGATCGCTGTCAGTCTTCAAGCGACTCTCACGCAGACCCAACTCCATCGCAGCACAGCTAGGCAAAAGAAGAGGAGCAAAGTACGAGTTGGGAGTTTGAGCGCAAGAACAGATGGGAAGCGTAAAGAACTCCCGATGGTGCGCTTTCCTTCTTAAGTAAGCCCTCGCAACGCTTGGATGGAAACTGCAGGGGAGTCAAGGATACTACTCAAGAATTCAACCCTGCCGATGACAAGAGGGCCCGGGACCACCCTGACGATCAAGTCGAGGCTCTTACCCAGGCGAACAGTTGTCATCACGAGGCGGGAAACCCAAAGGCGGCGACCTGACAAGGCGCGCGGAACCGATACGGTTTTCGTATCGGGAACCGGCGACCTTCGATTGCGAGAGATCCGCACGTCAAAGATCTTATCTGCCGCCTGAGGTGCGCCACGCGTCGGGATTTAACCGTAAAGCCCTGCCAACGGCACCTCCGAAGACCCTTGAAGACCCAGTTCAAGAGTCGCGAGTATGGACCCACCTCCGACGGAATGACTTTACACCAGTGACTTTCCCCCGGAGGTAGGTCCAGGGGGCCACTGTCGGTACCCTAAAAACCATACACCCCCTGAGGTTACAAAGATCTCAAGGGAAGGACGTCTACTCAAATTGAAGACCCTCGGAGGCCCACTTGTCAGACATAACCGGACCTGCTTCTCCAACATGGTTAACCCCTAGGTTGCCACATGTACTGCCTGACCGGAGCTACTACCCACAAGGGTGAAGCTCTGGGCTAGGTACCGAAACGGCACCTCCGGACTTAACCCCTGACCGAGAGAAGCTCCGGACCTGACACGTGCCAGGCCACCCCGGAGCTTCCCGCTTCCCACAAGGAAGCTCCGGAGCTGCCACGTGTCCAAACGTCGGAGCTGGCCGCCTCAAACCTCCGGAAGACATTGTAACGACTCCGGATCTTCAAAGGATAGCCGCGGACTTCAAGACCCGATTAATTGTCATTAATTCCATGTTAATGACACTTAATCGGACAATCTTAACACCTGTAACGGCACTGTCGGAGCCCGTTACAGGGTTATTAACAACAATTAATCGTGTATCAATACTAGTAACCGCCGGGGCCACATGTCGGGCCAGGCTAACTTGTAACGGTTTGTCCTTGTACTATAAAAGGACAGACCGACGATACACGGGGGGGAAGAAGGCTCTCGAACGCTCTCAGGCACACACGCATTGACGTGAGCTTTCATACATAAACTAATACAACACCACACACCCGTGGAGTAGGGTATTACGCTCTGGCGGCCCGAACCACGTAAACCACTGTGTCTCTCGTGTCCAATCGTGATTCACCTTCTTGAGTCTCCGTGCACCCACACCGAACTACAAACTCCTTCAACACTTTAGTAGTGTCAGGAGATCTGCCGACTCCAACAGTCGACAGTTGGCGCGCCAGGAAGGGGGGCCTGAGATTTTCAAGAATGGTGAATTCTGCGGCTGGATCATCCAACGGGCAACCTGCTGCTCAGGCTGTCGGGGGCAATCCCTCCAACATGCAGCCACCAGCAGGAGCCTCAGCACCAGCAGGAGTCACACTCCCACCACCACCATCTTCTCCGGCAAAACGTTAGATGGCCACAGAAGTTCCGGCCACACTTGCCGGAAAAATTCGACGGGACTGTCAACCCCGTAGAATTTCTGCAGATATACTCCACTGCAATCTTAGCAGCTGGAGGAAACGAGGCCGTAATGGCCAACTACTTTCTAGTGGCCTTAACTGGGACCGCCAGGTCCTGGTTTATGAGCCTTCCACCCAACTCTATCGACAGTTGGGAGGAGCTGTGCCGTCAGTTCACTGCCAACTTCGGGAGTTCATACACCCGACCGGGCACTGAACTAGACCTTTTTGCGGTCGTGCAAAAAGGGGGAGAATCTTTGCGGTCATTCATCCAGAGGTTCTCTCAGGTACGCAACACAATCCCTTCTATCTCAAGCGCTTCTGTCATTGTAGCATTCAGACAGGGTGTACGAGACAAGAAGATGTTGGAGAAGCTGGCGATCAAAGAGATCACCAGCGTCACGGAGCTCTTCAGCTAGGCAGACAAATGTGCCAGAGCTACGGAGGGCCGTGAAATGCACTCCAAACCAGCCTTGGAGGATCACAAAAAATCCTCCAAAGAAGAAGCCGCTACCTCCGGGAGTGGCAAGAAGAAAAAGAAGACCAACGTCAAGAAGAAGCCGTCGGCCGGCACATCCAACGTTGCAGCCACTGCAACTCCTGGTGGCCGGGGGCCACGCCCCGAGAAGCGACCTCGACCGTCTTCCGAAGACGGCGACAAATCCAAAATGTGGTGCCCCATTCACAAAACGGGCAGCCACAGGCTGGAAGACTGCCGGGAGGTCCAAAACCTTGCCGAGCGCTATAACAAGCGCCAGGAAGGGTCTCCTTTCCGACAGAGGGAAGCGCTATAACAATACTCCCGCTTGTACTCATCCCATGTATGTACCCCTTTATTCCACAGTTTTGCCATATCTTCCATTAAAGGTTCCAAGAACACATCAATTTTGATGTCGGGTTGTTTCATACCGGATAAGAACATATAACAAGACATATTTCGCTTTGTGACACAACCACGCCTGTAGGTTGTACATCGTTAAGACCACGGGCCATATGTTGTGTATGCTCATTTTTTCACCAAACGGATTCATTCCGTCTATACCGAAGGCAAACCTTACATTTTTGATTTCTTTTGCAAATTCTGGATACTGAATCTCAAAATTTTTCCACTGCGTTGCATCACCATGGTGTCTAATATGTTTTTCATTCTTCTTGTGCTGCTCGGAATGCCAATGCATAAGTTCAGCCTCCCTAGGGTTTGAGAACAAATGCTTCAAGGGATCAATTACCGGAAGGTACCACATGACCAAGGCAGGATTTTTTCTCTTATTCTTCCAGTCTGCATCGCCAGAAGTATTGTCATTGTCATCTTCAGGGCCAATAATAAACTTCTTATTCTTCTGAGACTTTTTCATGTTGGTAACATACTGGTAATTGTAGTCCTTCTTATATCTACTGACACCACAGATGGGGCATCTAGTTGCGAGCTCATGCTGTTTGCAATACATAATACAATAGTTCACACAAGCGTGTATTTTTGTCACACCTAGGGCCATCGGGCAAAGAAGTTTCTTTGCTTTATAAGTTCTTTTGGGCAGTTTAATTGGATTTGGAAGAATTTCTGCCAAAAAGTTCAAAAGATTAGAGAAACTACAATCAAACCATCCGTGTGTGGCTTTCAACATTAGGAGTTCTAGGATTGCACGCAATGTAGTAAACTCTTTATCACAACCATTTGATTTATCATATAAAAGCTTCGTCTTCTCATTCTGCAATGTCTCCATTTTATTTAAACATTTACTTGCTCCCATAGAAGTCAATACATATGGTTCAATGTGACGCAATATCTCCTCACAATCGAACACATCATCAACATCACCATCTTGATTGTCACTACCATCATCGATATGAACATTATCGTCATTTGAACCTCTCTAATCATCTTTTATCCACTTCATGTGTATCTAACTCACCATGCTCTGTCCATATTGTGTAGTTTTTTTTGAAACCTCTTTTCACCAAATGAGATTGGATTACTATAGTATCTATCCAAGCAATCTTATTTTTGCAATTGATACATAGACATAATATGTCATCTATCTTTTGCAACTTCGCATGTCTCTTGGATGCTTCAATAAAATTTGCAACATTATGAATGTACATAAGATCGGGTCTTGGCATGTTATACATCCACGCTTGACGGTCCGTGCTTCAATAACAGATTTTTTGTAAGATTAAAAAAATTTGGCCCCAGATATTCCCTAAAGGTCTTCTATAAGATGAATTTACAAAGACATAACAAGCCTATAACATATAAGTGAATACTGGTTTCATGTAGGTCTGTTCATAAGGGTTCCAAAAAAATTTTTCTCATAATTTTCTCAGCTTCCTAGTGGCCATAATGGATTTTTGAAGTTAGGCTTATTCATTGAAACATTTCATCGAACACGTGATGTGCTTGGATTCATCTTCAACTTTTAATCCTTCAAATCTACTTCTGGTTCTATAAATTTCATGGGTGAGCTCAAGGGGAGACTCAACTACATCTTTCAACCTTTAATCCTTCAATTCTACTACAAATCTCAAGTGGTGGTGGTGGGGGGCTGGGGGCATATGCAAACTCAACAAAACGAAACTGAAAACAGAACAAATAGTGAAGAAGAAGTCTCTTCTAACCTTTTCACTGTTGGAAGCTTGATCAACTGATGAATGCAGTACCTGACCGCGCCTGGTGGAAAATTTTGGGAGTCTTGAGGCGTCGATGGAAAATCTCTAGGGTTAGGTTTTTGTGGTGCCCGAGGGGTCTCTATATAGGTGTCGATTTTCACAGGCGATTTTTAACGAAACAACCACCTGTGATAAAAATTAATAAAGTTCAGACGGTTGTTTCAGGCGGTTTTTAACTGCTTCAGAGGCGGTTGGTATTGAATAATCGCGTGAGAAGAAGCTTATCCCAGGCGGATATTACTTACCAACCGCCTGGGATAATTGCCCGAGCCTGTTCTTCAGTTTTCTTTTCCCTTGCTTCTTTTTTTATTTAGATTCCTATATAAATACTCAAACATGTATAGATTCTGCAAATTCAGTCCAAATTATATAATTATATCTTCTATATTTTTCAAAAATTAACATCTACCACCTGGACCAAATATTTTAAAACTTGTACAGCTAACATTGTAACGTTTTGGTAAATATCAAATTAATTTATACTCACATATTATTCACATTTGTGTATCTCCTAAAAAAATGGATCCTTCACTGAAATTGGTTTGAATGAACATATTTGTATTATTTATACATGTATGAAATTTTGTTAATTTTTTTAAAGCATTCCAACATGTCAAAATTCAAATTATCCATCATTCTAACCAAATACTAATATACATATGAGGCATTCATCAAATTTTTAACACACATTGATTCAAACAAAATTATAAAAAAATTGAAAAAATTCATAGAGGTTGGTATGATGACTAAAAAGGTCCATTGAAAAACTAAATGAAAAAATCATTATATTCATCAATATAGAAAAATGACAAATAGCAATTGTTATTTGTTTTTTTTTTGTTTTGACCAATTTCAAAGGCTTTATGAAGTGAAATTTAATGGTAACCTTTAATACTCAATCATATTACAAGAAAGTGGAATTTGGGCTTTTGAAAGGCCCCACATTTAATAAAGATTATTAATTAATCTTCCATAAAGATCTTTTCAGTCAGTTGGTACTGAATAACCGCCTGAGAAGAAGCTTATCTCAAGCGGTTATTTTTTACCGACCGTCTGGGATAATTGTCGGAGCCTGTTCTTCAATTTTCTTTTCTCTTACTTCTTTTTTATTTAGATTCGGATATAAATACCCAAACATGTATAGATTATGCAAATTGAGTCCAGATTCAATGATTCTTTCTTCTATATTTTTCAAAAGTTAACATCTACCACCTGGACCAAATATTTTAAAACTTGTATAGCTAACATTGTAATGTTTTGATAAATATCAAATTAATTTATACTCACATATTATTCACATTTGTGTATCTCTTGAAAAAATGATCCTTCACTGAAATTGGTTTGTATGAACATATATGTATTATTTAATCATGTATGAATTTTGTTAATTTTTTTAAAGCATTCCAACATGTCAAAATTCAAATTGTCCATCATTCTAACCAAATGCTCATAGACATATGAGGCATTCATAAAATTTTGAACATACATTGATTCAAAAAAATTTAAAAAAATCTAAAAAAAATTATAGAGGTTGGTATGATGACTAAAAAGGTCCATTGAAAAACTAAATGAAAAAAAACATTATATTCATCATGATAGAAAAATGAAAAATAGCAATTGTTATTTGTTTTTTATGTTCTGACAAATTTCAAAGGCTTTACGAAGTGAAATTTAATGGTACCATTTAATACTCAATCATATTACAAGAAAGTGGAATTTGGGATTTTGAAAGGGCCCACATTTGATCAAGATTATTAATTAAGCTTACATAAAGATCTTTTCGGGCAGTTGGTACTGAATAACCGCCTGAGAAGAAGCTTATCTCAGTCAGGTATTTTTTACCAACCGCCTGGGATAATTGCCCGAGCCCGTTCTTCAGTTTTCTTTTCCCTTGCTTCTTTTTTATTTAGATTCGAACATAAATATTTAAACATGTATAGATTCTGCAAATTGAGTCTAAATTCAATGATTTTTTCTTCTATATTTTTTAAAAATTAACATCCACCACCTGGACCAAATATTTTAAAACTTGTATAGCTAACATTTTAATGTATTGGTAAATATAAAATTAATTTATACTCACATATTATTAACATTTGTGTATCTCCTAAAAAAGAGGATCCTTCACTTAAATTGGTTTGTATGAACATATTTGTATTATTTATACATGTATGAATTTTGTTAATTTTTTTAAAGCATTCCAACATGTCAAAATTCAAAATATCCATCATTCTAACAAAATGCTCATATACATATGAGGCATTCATCAAATTTTGAACATTCATTGATTCAAAAAAATTAAAAAAATGTGAAAAAATTCATAGAGGTTTGTGTCATGACTAAAAAGGTCCATTGAAAAACAAAATGAAAAAAACATTATATTCATCATGATATAAAAATGACAAATAGCAATTCTTATTTGTTTTTTATGTTCTGACCAATTTCAAAGGCTTTATGAAGTGAAATTTAATGGTAACCTTTAATACTCAATCATATTACAAGAAAGTGAAATTTAGGCTTTTGAAAGGCCTCACATTTAATCAAGATTATTAATTAATCTTACATAAATATCTTTTAAGTCAGTTGGTACTGAATAACCACCTGAGAAGAAGCTTATCTCACCCGGGTTTTTTTACTAACTGCCTGGGATAATTGCCCAAGAATGTTCTTCAGTTTTCTTTTCCCTTGCTTCCTTTTCTTTTTAGATTCCAATATAAATACTCAAACATGTATAGATTCTGCAAATTAAGTCCAAATTCGATGATTCTTTCTTTTATATTTTTTAGAAAATAACATCTACCACCTTGTCCAAATATTTTAAAACTTGTATAGCTAACATTGTAATGTTTTGGTAAATATAAAAATTAATTTATACTCACATATTATTCACATTTGTGTATCTCCTAAAAAAAGGGATCCTTCACTGAAATTGGTTTGTATGAACATATTTGTATTATTTATACATGTATGAATTTTGTTAATTTTTTTAAAGCATCCCAACATGTCAAAATAAAAATTATCCATCATTCTAACAGAATGCTCATATACATATGAGGCATTCATCAAATTTTGAACACACATTGATTCAGAAAAATTTAAAAAAAATCTAAAAAAACTTATAGAGGTTGGTATGACGACTAAAAAGGTCCATTGAAAAACTAAATGAAAAAATAATTATATTCATCATGATAGAAAAATGACAAATAGCTATTGTTATTTGTTTTTTATGTTCTGACAAATTTCAAGGCTTTATGAAGTGAAATTTAATGGTAACCTTTAATACTCAATCATATTACAAGAAAGTGGAATTTTGGCTTTTGAAAGACCCCACATTTAATCAAGATTATTAATTAAGCTTACAAAAAGATCTTTTCAGTCGGTTGGTACTGAATAACCGCCTGAAAAGAAGCTTATCTCAGGCGGTTATTTTTTACCAACTGTCTAGGATAATTGCCCCAGCCAATTCTTCAGTTTTCTTTTCCCTTATTTCTTTTTTATTTAGATTCGAATATAAATACTCAAACATGTATACATTCTGCAAATTGAGTATAAATTAATGATTCTTTCTCCTATATTTTTCATAAATTAACATCTACCACCTGGACCAAATATTTTAAAACATGTATAGCTAACATTGTAATGTATTGGTAAATATAAAATTAATTTATACTCACATATTATTCACATTTGTGTATCTCCTAAAAAAGGGATCTTACACTGAAATTGGTTTGTATGAACATATTTGTATTATTTATACATGTATGAATTTTGTTAATTTTCTTAAAGCATTCCAACATGTCAAAATTCAAATTGTCCATCATTCTAACCAAATGCTCATATACATATGAGACATTCATCAAATTTTGAACATACATTGATTCAAAAAAATTTTAAAAAATCGAAAAAAACTTATAGAGGTTGGTATGACGACTAAAAAGGTTCATTGAAAAACTAAATGAAAAATAATTATATTCATCATGATAGAAAAATGACAAATAGCATTTGTTATTTGTTTTTTATGTTCTAACACATTTCAAAGGCTTTATGAAGTGAAATTTAATGGTAACCTTTAATACTCAATCATATTAAAAGAAAGTGGAATTTGGGCTTTTGAAAGGACCCACATTTAATCAAGATTATTAATTAAGCTTACATAAAGATCTTTTTAGGCAGTAGGTACTAAATAACCGCCTGAGAAGAAGCTTATCGCAGACGATTATTACTTATCAACCGCCTGAGGTAAATAAATCTTCGCAGGCGGGTGGTAATTACCACCCGCCTGAGAAGATGTTACCACCCACCTGGGAAAATCATCTTCTCAGGCGGCCGGTACTCAATAACCACCTGCGAAGATAGGCGTCTACATATAGCCCTCGGCTGCATTGGAAAAACCTAACCCGGGCGAAATCACTTAGACGCCGCCAGACTACCAAATTTTTGTTTGCCGCCAGGTCTTCCCCTCTCTTACCACCGAGCTTCGCCGTCGCCGACGAGCTTCGCCGTTGTCACCGTGCTTCGCCCTCGCCACTTCCTTCCTTCTAGGTACGCTGAGATTTGCCCTCGCCGTTGCCGCCGAGCTTTGACCTTGCTGCCACGTACGCTGCCGCTTCCTTTCCTCCTCTGTCCTAGTGTCGCCTTCATCCTCGCCCTCGCCGTCGGCCGAGTGATGTCCTCATCGCCGCTGCACTCTAGATTTCCTTAATCAAAGTTTTTGAACCCTAGGTGCCTTGGTTAGTTGCCTCAAACTTTATGTTCCTATCTAATTTTCATTAATCAAAGAAATATCAGTGGTTGTTGAGTGCCTTGGTCACTTGCCTCAAACCCTAGCTCTATCTTCTTATTGTTCCAAACATTATCAGTGGTTCATTTCCTTATAGAAGCATTATCAGTGGTTTATGCTCTACCTGCTTATTGTTCCAAACATTATTAGTGGTTGATTTCCTTATAGAAGCATTATCAGTGGTTTATGCTCCTAAATAATATTATATATGTAAGGCCTCGAGTGTTAGAATAAATAATGAGATTGGTCCTCACTTTAAAAGCTTCAAGGCGGTTAAACAAGGTGATCCTTTGTCACCTCTTTTGCTTAACATTGTTGTTGATTGTCTTGCTAGGATAATATATAAGGCAGTTTTACAGTTTAGCTGATGATCTAGTGCATAATGGTGTGACAGTTTTACAGTATGCAGATGATACAATTGTATGTATCACAAATGATTTAATGGGGGCTAGAAATCTAAAACTACTTCTGGCTTTGTATGAAAAGATATTAGGTCATAAAATAAACTTCGAAAAGGTGAAGTTTACCACATTGGGGGTGACCAGAATTTAGCCTAAAATATTTTTGACATTTTAATTGTAAAGTGGGTGGTTTGCCTATTAGTTACATAGGTGTTCCATTGTCTGCTGGTAGGCTCTATGTAAAAGACTGGAATAAATTAGATGAAAAGGTGACTAAGAGATTGGCTGGTTGGAAACAGTCAAACTTGTCTATGGCAGGGAGGGTTGTCTTGATTAATGCCGATCTCTCTAGTATTCCAATTTATCATATGTCAATGTTTCATTTGCAAAAAACTACAGTCGAAAAGTTGGATGTACTTAGAAGAAGGTTTTTATGGCAAGGAGGTCAGATCGAAAAGAAATATCATCTAGTAAAATAGGAAAATATTTTTAAAAATAAGAGGAAAGGTGGATTGCATATAAAGGTATGGAACTTGGTCAATCACCTTGGTCAGTCGTCTTAAACCCTAGAATGGAACTTGGTCAATCACCTTGGTCAGTCGCCTTAAACCCTAGAATGCCTTATCAAACCCTAGAATGCTTCCATCTTTTTCTTCATGAAACACTTTATGTGGAGTCAAATATGCAATTCCTTATATTTTTTTGTCTTATTAGTTCTAGCATGGAAAGCCCTAAGAAGACTATTAATGGTAGTAACAATAAAGAAGGCAATATGGTGACTCCAGCAGTTCAGGCTCCTTTCACAGTCCATCAGATCCTTTTTCAAATATAAAAATTAAAAATACTTCAGAGGATCTCGACTCGGAATATGATCCTGCAGACGAGGTATGGATCACGAATCTTAACTTCAGTAGTTCAAGTTAATGTTGGTTGTCAAGTATACGAAGTCTTATAATTCTTCTCTACCTAGATTAATCGCAAAGACAATGAGGTGACTTCGGCTCCTAAAATCATAGAAGGTTCTCCAGTGGATGAATCCACAGGTTCACTCAAGCGGAAACGAGGGCAGTGAGGTCCTAATAAGAGTCCATTGGACCACATCATGTACATAACAAGGGTCGGTCCAGGTGGGCTTCCCCAGGAAACGCTGGATTCAGTTACCAAGTACCAAAATGCATGCAATTTTCTTTTTAGAGAGCTCGTGCCGATCACAACCGAGAATTGGAGAAAATTACCTGAGGAGACCAATAATGAGTTGTGGGAAAGGATAAAGAAACAATTCAAGTTCCCGAAAGGCACGGAAGAAGCTGTAAAGAAAGCAACATTGTTCTATTGCGGCAAGAAGTTTCGTGGCTGGAAGACTGAAATGAATGCTTCTGTTAAGGATGATAAGGTTCCTAGCCCGAGGAAGATGGAAAAAATCACACAAGCTCAGTGGAAAGAATTTGTTCGTCAAAAGACCACACCTGATGCTAAAGCCCTAAGTGCACCTAGGTCAGAGCTTGCCAAAAACAAAAAATACCATCATCGCTTGGGGTCTGCCGGATATGCCCCCAAAGTCCAGAAATGGAATAATATATTAGATAAAATTACAAGTAAGGGCATTCTTCACCCGTTAGAAGGCTGCAATGAGAGAACTCAGCGGTGGGTCTTTGCTCGGTCAGGTTTGACTAGCCAGGGCAAACTTGAAAAGTCTGACTCTGTGAATGAAGTAGAGCACAAAATGAAAGAAGTAATTTAAAAGCAATAGAAGGGTCTCTTCAAGCCGAAGAGGGAGAATGACCAACTTACCGCCATCCTAGGAAACCCTGAACACAGTGGACGGGTTCGAGCAATCTCTTCTCAGATGTCTTGGCTAGATGGTTTCCTGAAAGATAAAGATACATATGGAAGACGTGAGAAGTTTAAGAAAACACTTGATGAAATGATTGCTCGAAAGGTAAAGGAAAATGTGCAAGAAATAATGGAACAACTTAGAAAATCGGGACAATTAGTGGCACCGAGTAGAGCGATGGTTCCCGTGCCAAAGGAGCATTTGGTATCTCCAACTGCCTACCCTAGCATCGTAGGTTCTGTGCCAGGCTTAGGGTCAACCCATATGTTCGCAGTTGATGATATTGCTAAGGACAGATCTTGTCGTCTTCTTGTTCTGATCGTCAGAGTATGGAACAAAATGAAACAGGTTGCCATTTATGTGGCAAAGCCTGATCTTTACTTCAACAGCAATCCACTTCCGTTGTATTATGATGTGGTGCAAGTTCTTTAGTCATTGATAATGATTATGAAGATTATGAAATAGACCACATCACACATGAGGGGATCGAGACTCTGGGGCAGGTTGTCAAATAATTAATACTTTGGCACCGACGCGATATCGTGTTGGATGATGAGCTGATTTCTAGCCCTGTCGCATCTAAAAATACTGCAACCCCGTCTTCTAAGGCGAAAGTCCAGGAAGATCCACTACTAGTCAAGGAAGATCCACTGCCCTTATGACTCAGCAAGCATGATAGTAACCTTGCTAGTAAAGATAACCAAGAGCAACAAGTTGGACAACACCTTCAAGCAGTACCAGAGCAAGCTGTTGCTAGTAAAGAGCAACCAGTTGAGCAATAGCTTGAAGTAGTACTAGAGCCAGCTGCTAGGAGTAAAGAGCAATCAGTTGAACAATAGGTTCAACAACAAGCCAGTGTCCAACTTCCGATGACTACTCCTCGATCACCAGTGCCTATCAAAGTTAACTCATACGAAATTAAGAAACCTTCATCAAAAGTTTCAAAGTATATGGAAAATGTGAAGGAAAATATTAGAAAATCGAGTGCATCTCGTTCTTCTCATGAGCTAGCATTAGAAGATATCGAGGAGTGGCAAGAAGAAGATGTCATGTATAATCGGTGGACGACTTTCGTTAAACCAGGAGTTCCAATATACAAGCTTGAGGATGTTCCTCCTGAATTTAAGAATGGGAAATTGTTCATGACATCCACACAACTTAGCAAAAAACCTGTCTCGCTCAAAAGAATGCATGAGTGGTACATCACTACCGGCACAAAATATGAATTTTCTTGCGTCACATTTCGTGTTCCAAAAGATGCATTCTGGAGCACTGGAGCAGATAAACGAGTCATTTTATTTGAAGAGCTGCATACCCTTTTCCATCGGGCCATGCTTGAAATCAACCTGCTACTCTTCTGGTGCTTGTAAGTGCCTCTAATATTTTGCATTTGCTTTTCTTACTACACGCCTACACATTTCATGAGATTATAACAATTCTGGACTTCTTCAATAGGATGCAACACATAGATAATGAAAATATGAAACACAAGACATGTATCCTTGACCCTACATGGATTGCAGAGACATTATTCGACGTTAAGGCAGATCGAGACTCAGTACAATACAAGCACATGAAAAAAAAAGAATTTGAAAAATCAATCGCAAAACTTAAGAAGGATAGAAGGACAGAAGTTGCAGCTTACATAGGATATGCAATGTTTAACTTTGTCAGAGACGTCAAGGACCTCGTAAAGGCTCCGTACCACTTCATGTAAGTTCGACGAATTATTGCTAATTTTTAACACATATGTTTGTACATGTACAGTAAATACTACATAATGATCTTCATCAAGCCAACGCAGGGTTTGGCAACAGTCTTGGACTCAGCCGATTACCCACAAGATCATTATAAAGATTTCCTTTCAATTTTGAAACTGTACGTTTGTTCAATACTTTTAATTTACACACATTTAGAATGTGTTGACAAGTTTTATATGACATTTCTTGTATTATAGCGCTTGGAGGTTTTACGTGGAACAGCTTGGCAGTCAGAGACCTCCTAATAAAAATGCATTGGACATTAACATATATTATCCTTGTCCGAAGCAGCCTGCTGGGAGTGTCTTATGCGGGTATTATGTATGCGAGCATCTTCGGACTGCCAGTGAATATAGAGTGAATCGTGAGGATGTAACTTATCCTGAATGTCGATATCTTATTTTCTTACTTTTGAGTTTCATTGTCATTGTAACTAGCATAGTTTAATACTTGTATTCTCTACTGTTTAATATTACTAGAAATATTATTTTCAGATTTTGATTCCAACTTCAAAATTCAATTGCTCATAGTACAACTACTCGAAAATTACCAAATAAATTATTCTATACTCTGACTTTCATCTATACTTTGAGATTGTTCAAACCAACACATTCTAAACCTTGTTATGTGTTTCATTGCAGCACACGAAGAATGTGAATGAAGAATGGCCGGTTTGTAGAAGTATTCCTGGTAGAGGGGCCAACAAGATTGCTTGTGAACTGTGTCTTTTCGTGCATCGCGAAATTTTTTGCACAAAAGAGTTGAGTTCTTTGATGAGAATGGTGCAATATCTGATGTGCCAAAACTTTGCGACTATAACAATAGAAACAGTTTTTAGTGAAACTTGTAAACTATGAAATGACTTGTATGTGTAACTTGTACATATTTATATTGTTCTAGTGAAATTGACTTCTGTGAGATGACTTCTGTGATTATGTTGCTTACTTCTATGATATATTGTTGACTTCTGTGATTATATTGAATTGACCTAGAAATTAGAAATAATAGCAGGTAGTACTGTATAGGGTATACCTTATCACAGGCGGTAATTTACCTACGGCTAGACCTTCTTATGAAATATCATTATTACAGACAGCTAGATATAGGTAAAGAACCATATGTGATAATCCAATTATGACAGGCGGTTATTGATATGGTACAAATCGGCTGCTATAAACTGTCTCCACAGGCGGCTTTTCATAGGTTAAGATCCGCTTGTGGTAACAATATTATCACAGGTTGTTATATATGCTGCATGACCCGCCTGTGATAATGTGTCTTCACAGGCTACTAGTCATAAGTAAAGAACCGCCTGTGATAATACCATTATCATAGGCGGTTTCACTTCTCCGCTTGTGAAATTGCAGATTATCACATGCTCTTCGTTTTAGGCGGTTTTAGAGACCGCGTGTGATAATACGTTTGGAGCCGCCTGAGATGAGGCTTATTGTAGTAGTGGAGGGAGAGATGAGGACGCATGCCGCAGCTGGTTTGTTGGAATCATAGTGAAAAATAAAGTAGCGAGGCAGGTAAAAGGTAGATTGCATGCTCATCGTGGTGGCAACCTATGAGTGAAAGGCAAAGTGAGTTGTTCCATTGTGTGGCTGACCGGTGGGGCCCCTAGTCCCCCCTTCACTCTTATCTTCTCTGGTAAAATAAATTGTCAATCAGCAAGCTCTGAAATTGTTCAAATTTAGCAGGCTAGCTAAAACAAATATGGGAATCAAAATTTGAACTCCAATTTGGTATTTGACAAACATTGAACCAGATTAAACTTTGAATTTGAGTTCAAGTGCATTTTAATGGTTACATTGAATTAAATGGCAAATTAGGTTCAAAAATTTTGAAACTTGGCATGGAGGCTAAGTTAGGCAAGGAGAATCCAATGGTGAGTCCAAATTTGATGTTTGACCATTTTTCTTTTGAAGTTGGGATCTGAATTTGAATCCCTTCATTTAGGGGTCATAATTTATTCATTATTCCTTTTCTATTTTTCTTTTATTTTCCCATTCACATTTTTATGGCTGAATTTCACGTTAGGAATATAGGCTTTTATATGTATTACTTACTTAAATTCCAATTGATATTCGCCATCGTCTAAACTATAGTTAAAGTTTAACAAGTTCCTATTTTTTAAAATATTAATCATGTAGCAATTTATTTCATGTGAGTTTGAATATCTAGTTTAACTTAAAAAAATTCAAGTTCACAATTTTCCTTCTGGTGCTTTGCAAATGTAGGCTTTTATGGCAGTCTCGGAGCTAGCCCCTGAGGAGGGATGGGGTTCGGGACTGTTGGACACGTGGTGGCTTGGGAGCCCATCTCTATGGGGGAGCTGGGTCCCGAGTAGGTTCCATGTGGCAGTGCCGGAGCCCGCCCCTAAGGAGGAAAGGGGTCTAGGCCTGCTGGACACGTGGTGCCACCGAACTTTGCCTTGGCAGGGAGGCAGGCAGGGCACTTAGGCGTTTTCATCCTGTGCGCGGGGGTGCCTGGTATGCTTGGTACTTGCAATTCAACAATGTCAACACCACACTGCTACAACAACAGACCGACCTCATGGCCTACTTCTGTCATCAAGGGTTCAACCCTTATCATGGAGATTGATAAGAACAAGCTTGGGGGAGAACCCCCACTTGAGGTAACTTGTATCACATCCCATTTGCATTCCTTTATTTTATTTCTTCCTTTGTTCCAACTTTTGCATTTAATAATAATAATAATAATAATAATAATAATAATAATAATAATAATAATGTATTATAGGTTAGGTTAATAAAATAAAAGATGCACGATACGAATATGTTTACTTTGCATTAGTTGAAATGATGAATAGTTCCTCTAATTTATTTTCTCTAGTCCCTTGGATATAACTCAGTATTCTCTAAGTATTATGTTTATTGGCTTAGAATACCCTTGCCTTAAACTTGGAATTTGTGGGTAGCAAAAGCTAAATCCAATTCTAGGTTGTTGTGGGATATGATATAGTGATAAGAGGAGCTAATATCCTAGTTGAAAGCGAAACTTGATTCTCAGAAAAAATCTAAAATGGGAGTTCCTCATTGATAGAAATTCCTACCAAAGGCATATGATGATTTGAATTTGAAAAACGTATGAATATGCTATTTGCCTTCACATTGAGCCTAGTTAAACCTTTATAGACCTATGCAAGAATCTTTACATGCTTTTAAGATCAACATTGCATGGTCACACGCTAAACTTCTACACTAGAATTTATTAAAATTCCATCAAACCATTCCACCATCAAAAGATACTTTCCATAAATAATTCTCTCTTTAAAAGAGGCGTAGAAGACATGACTACAAGGAATAAAATGCATGCTCATGTACAAGAGCATGAGGAACAAAAGAGAATAAGTATCCATGTTTCATCCTCACAAATAAAGAGAGTGCATACAAAGGCGTCATCTTTATGTTTTCCACTCCACAAATAGTCCATCACACTTGCACAAATCTAGATCAAAAGTATGATTTGTTTTCTCCTAAAGTGGCTCCGACGCTCCGACCCAATGTCCCGTAGCACGTCTGCGCTCTCCACCAAGGGGTGGTGGAGCTTTGAGCAAGGGTCTCATCCCCCTATTGAAAAGAAGCTGAGGCTGGAGTATGTGAATGACACTCTGGTTTCCCATCACCGTGCAGAGGAGCCGCAGGTTGCGGGCGGCCCCGTTGATGACTTGGTGTCAAGCGCTGGTGATGGCTCCAGCAGCACCACATCTGAGTCGGTGCCTACGGGTGCACTTGCCTCCACACACTCAAGGGCTGAGAAGCCACGAGCTGCGACCAACCCTAGTGGGGGTCCACCGAGAGGATCCAAAAGCGGCTCTATCATTGCGGTAAGCAGAACTATATTGGCGGGCACAATTCCCAAGGGATAGACATAGTACTTGGTATGGATTGGTTGAGCAACTATAATGGAGTGATTCAATGTGATGAAAGGATTGCGCAATTGACACGTGAGCACGGCACCTGTATTGAAGTTGAGACAGCCCAACACCCAGCGGATAAAGCGACATTGAGTCACGTGGAAGGTGTGACATTGGAGAGTATTCCGATTGTTCGCGAGTATCCAGATGTGTTCCCGGATGAGTTGCCAGGTACACCGCCGGATCATGATATTTAGTTTATTATTTATTTGATACCTGGAACTGCACCTATAGCAAAGAGGCCATATAGGAGGGCTCCTATGGAGTTAGCAGAGCTTAAGAAGCAAAATCAAGATCAGCTAGAGAAGGGTTTCATTCACCCAAGCTCTTCGCCTTAGGGACCATCAGTGCTTTTCGTGGACAAGAAAGATGGATCCCAAAGGATGTGTGTGGATTACCGAGCTCTCAATGAGGTGATGATCAAGAAAAAGTATACTTGCCCCGTATAGAGGATTTGTTCGAGTAGATGAAGGGTTCTTGTGTTTTCTCCAAGATTGACTTGAGGTCAAGTTACTTCCAGATGAAGATTAGACCGTCGGACATACCCAAAATAGATTTTCGGACACGGTATGGGTCTTATGAGTACACTGTTATGTCCTTTGTATTGACAAATGCACCTGCATACTTCATGTACCTCATGAATAAGGTCTTCATGGAGTACTTGGATAAATTTGTTGTGGTGCTCATTGATGACATTATGATCTACTCGAGAAGAGAGGAGGAGCATGAGGAACATTTGAGGCTCACATTGCAGAAATTGAGGGAACACCAATTATATGCCAAGTTTAGCATGTGCCAATTCTGGTTAAGGGAGGTGTCATTTTTGGTCCATATCATCTCTAGAGGAGGAGTATCGGTTGACCCAGGAAAATTGAGGGATGTTCTAAAATGGGAACCGCCTCAGAATGTGAAGGAAATTAGGAGCTTTCTCAGAATGGATGGATATTACCGTCGCTTCATCAAGGACTTCTCCAAAGTAGCCAAGCCAATGACAGAATTATTAATGAAGGGGAAAGCATTCCAATGGACTCAAGCTTGTCAGGACAGCTTTGAGGAGCTAAAGTAGAGGTTAACCACTGAACCAGTCTTGGTTTTGCCTGATGTGAGTAAAAGTTTTGATGTTTATTGCGACGCATCAAGACAAGGGCTTGGATGTGTGCTAATGCAAGAAGGTCAAGTGGTAGCCTAAGCATTGAGGCAGTTGAAGAAACATGAGCTAAACTATCCTAGGCATGATCTCAAACTTGCAGTCGTAGTGCATGCCTTGAAGATATGGAGTCACTACATTCACTGCAAGGATTTTGGTTTATCGCAACGAAAAAAATCATTGCAATAGGTTGTTTTTCGTCACAATAGGTCGCTGTTGCAACGAAAAGAGCGTGGCGATAGTTTTTACGAATCGCCGTAATAATTCCCACGGCGATAGGTTATTTGCGATGCCTTGGCATCCATGGTGAATAGTATGCTATTGCAACATTTTCATGTATTTCGACGATTTAACATATCATAACAATTTGTACGGTATTGCAACAGGTTCACGATCGTGGCACATAGTACGATATTGCAACGATTTCATATTCGTGGCAAATAGTATGTTCTTTCAATGATTTAGCGTATTGCGACCATTTAACGTATTGCAACAAACAACATGGTATTGTAACGATTTCACATTCGTGGTAATTGTATGTGGTTGCAACGATTTCACAGGCGTGGCAATAGTATGGTATTGTAATGATTTCACATTCGTGGCAAATAGTATGTTATTGCAACGGTTTAGCGTATTGCGACGATTTAACGTATTGCAACGAATAGCATTGTGTTGCAACGATTTCGCAGGCGTGGCAATAGTACGGTATTGTAACAATTTCACATTTGTGGCAAATAGTACGTTATTGTGACAGTTCACCGTATTGCGACGATTTAACGTATTGCAACGAATAGCATTGTATTGCAACGATTTCGCGTTCGTGGTAATAGTATGTGATTGCAACAATTTTCACATTCGTGGTAAATACTACAGTATTGCAACGATTTTCACAGCCGTGGCAAATAGTAACATATTGCAACGAGTTATGGTGTAGTGACGATTTACCATATTGCAACGAATATCACGGTATTGCAACGATTTCACATTCGTGGCAAATAGTATGGTACTGCAACGATGTCACAGCCGTGGCAAATAGTATGATACTGCAATGGTTTAACATCCGTGTCAAATAGTAGGTTAGTGCAACGAGTCAACAAACATGGCGAATAGTACTGTATTGCAACGATTTCAGATCCGTAAGAACTAGTCTGGTAATGCAACGATTTCGTATCCGTGGCAAATAGTTGGGTATTGCAACAAGTCGACAAACGTGGCAAATAGTACCGTATTGCAACGATTTCAGATCCATTGGAACTAGTATGGTACCGCAACGATTTTGCATCCGTGACAAATAGTTTGATATTGCAACGATTTCTTATCTGTGGTAATAGTGTTTTAATGCAACGTTTTTTTAGTCATTGCCAAATGTTTATACTGCAATGTTTTGTCATTGTATTGCCACGTTTTATCATCCGTATTGGCAATAGCTTCCTATTGCAACAATTTATCATTTGTGACAAGAAATTCGTAATGCCACATTTTATAATTAGCGGCAGTAGAACCCTAATGCACCAGGTTTTAAAATTAGTGGCAACAGAATCACAAGTTTAACAATAAACATCCATCAATTGATATTACAACACGCATAACAACACTCAAGGATTACTTAAGTGACGTGTTTGCATGCTAAGAGTTTTCCTAAGCTAACCGCGTCTAATTGTTGGAGCAGGTGGCTTTTGGCTGTTCATTATTTGTTGGACCTTCTGTGGAGTGGTCGCCATCATCATTTTGTGCATTTCAGCCACTGAGGCGTGCATGTCCTGCATTTCCTTAGCTGTCTGTTCATGATCAGCTGCTATCTGACCTTGTAAGTTCTGGACTTGAACGATTAACTCTTTATTCTTCAGGTTTATGCAGTCCATCTGGGTGTTTAAGCTATCATTTCTTCCTTCCAAGTCCTGCACTATTTCATTGAGGCCTACATTTCTAACTTCTAAGTTTCGAACTTGGTCGTTGAGGTGTTCACACATCTGAATACGCATACGTTCACGTTCGGGACAAGTTGGGTTAGCCATATAACAACGACGCCGAACCTGTGATGCTACACAACCGATTGAGGATCTATAACAACGCTGGAAGATGTGGTTTCTCTCTTCATTTGGAATTGGGCCTCCCTGCTCAGCTTCCATGTCGTCCGCTTGGGCACATGTCTCGATCTATATACGAAAAGAAAAGTCACAGGTAATTTGCAAATATTTATTTAATTGGAAATTGTTTGAAGTGTTACTCACATGTATAGCTTCTGCCAGCTTGTTTGTCCAGTTACCGTTCTCTAACAAATGGCTTGCCTCCCACAGTTGTATGGCATCGGGTTCTTCTCCGGTCTCTGGGTCTCTCTACATAAAATACAAGTAAACTTCAACATGTCGGTATATATATTGTTTGCAGCGTAAAGTAAAAGTGTGATTTATTTTTCATACCTTCTCGTAACTAAGTTGGGCGTGGGATTTGGAGCCAAGCAAGTGACACACCTTTTGTCTACTTCGATTTTGAGAATTGGTCCTGCTTATTGACTGCAATAATTTTAAGAATTAATTCCATGAATGAAAGTAAATGAAATATTTTTTGTATGATGCGAAGCTATTAAAAAGTTAGCTGACCTTGAATCGCTCATACCCAAAATATTCTCTTAGGTGCAACCACTTGGGAACCGTTACGTCAGTAGGATGATTTCGTATACGTTCTTTATCGGTAGAATAACTCTTATAGGTAACATGCAAAGTCGAGCGCCACACCTTGTAGTGCTCACCAGCAATTTTCAAAATTTTTCTTGCGCTCTCCGGTGTGTCCTCCATGTCCCAAGAATCCTGTACATTATATAACAAGTTGCTGTAAACGTAGAGGATGGAGATTGCAAGAAAAAAATACTTCTGTGGGGGGTGTGACAACACTAACCAGAATGTCTCGTAGTATATCTCTCTTGTTATTATGGCCAACCTCTGCCCACTTTGTTGCACCACTGAGGGACGCATGTCTTTTTGTAAACATAACCACATCATCGACAAAGTGTCGCTGATTAATACCAACCGCAGCACCCAACCTAGCGGAAAACTGAATTGGTAGCTTCACATGTTCTGTTCTAATAACTTGGGATGCATAGCATATTCTGGCAACCTTAAGTCCTTTATCCACACATCTTCCTAGCTTCCTTCCTTCTATTACATTGATTCAAACAGTAAATGATTAAAGCAAATTACCGCCTAAACAAGTTTAGTATCATGTACAAATAGTGTGAAAAGAAGAAAAGTCTGATGTTCATACCATCCTTAGGACGAGTGCAGCAAATACGAGTGTGGGACGACTGCGTCGTTCCACCACCATTTTGTTCTGTAGTACTTCCTCCTGGTTTATATTAATTGTCGTATCAGCCCAACAAATGAATTAAAAAAGAACTACTACAGTAGTTAGGACTGTCCTAACGACAACTATTTTGATGGGGGGTTACATTATTGACTTCTTTGTTGCTGTTCATACCCTAAAATGAGCCATTAGGTACACATGTCAGTGGCGGTACGCACTCGTAGTACTGCAGAGGATTTTCAGTCCATGAGCGAAGCAGGCAAGACTGTGAGGGGGCATGCAGCTGGCAACGCTAGACTAGACAAAGATAGAGTTCGGCGGTTCGGTCTGGCTAACATCACCTGGAGCGCGTCTCGAAGAGAATTATTAGTTGCAGGGCAAGTAATGAACACCAGCGGTAGCAGGTGGCGAATGCAAGACAGATAAGGTAGGCAGCTTGCGAGATTGAAATCCTCCGCAGTACTGCACCTCCATTAGCTGCCACTGACATGTGGGCCCATGAGACATCGGGTCTACTTGTCAGTGGCGGCTACGGCAGGTGCTGTACTGCATAGTGCCAGCTTACGATACTCAACAGAGCGAGGGTTCGGTCTCGCCGAAACTCTCGGGGAGGATTGGTGGCAGGGCGAGTAATGGCCAGGGATTTGCGGGCGGCGGGGTAATCATGGGACGCGAAGGATGGGACGTGACGATGGGCGAGGGAGACGCGCCGAGGAGGACACTGAAGTGACCAGTAGCAGGGCGTGGGCACCGGTGCCAGCCGGAGTGGCCGGCGGCGAGAGAGCACATCATAGAGGCATAAAAAAATCACGCCATCACACAGGCTGATGAACTGTTAACTATAAAGACTAAGTACTAATAAGAAAGTAGAATCGCAAGGCATGCTAAAACAATTAGTAGAGCCTAGGAAAGAATGCAAATGACCATGATACACCCATCATCAATACATATAAAGGACAGAACGTAGTCTCTCAAAATGCTCCAAATTCAATGCCAAAGGAGTAGAGTAAAAAACTAACACGCTCTGCCAAAACAAATGGCACGGTAGAGAGGCAGATAGTAATGTGATGTGATATGGGTAGTTGGAAGCTACTACCGAGGATAGAGTTGGAGTGGGACATTTTTTAAGCTCCAAAAGTAAAATTACGCTGGGGCGGAAGGAGTATTTATGGTTTGTATATCTATGCTTGCAGTTGGTTCATGCATCGTAATAGTACCAAGGAGTGAAGAACCTCGGGGTTCCTGAACATCATGTGCTGCAATATTCTGCGTACCATGGAAACGATTTAATCTTGTCTAAATTTGTTTAGTTTTGATTGTAAACACATTTATAGTTATACGCGGTGCTTGTTGGCCACCATGAATGTTTGTAGACGACATCATAGTTTGATGTCTTGTTCCTAATGTAAAGAGCACTGTAAGTAGCCATTCCAAATATCAGTGATAACGTCAGATTACATGACCGACGTAGATTTTGGATCGGACGGTGTGCTTTCTATAAACTGCATTGTTTGTTACTAACGGAGGAATTAGAAAAGAAAGAACAGAAAAAACGTACGATCCGAGAAAGCCACAAGAAAGAAAAAAGTGAAAACCATGGGAACTAAAAATCTTAGGAATACAAATTTGTAAAACCGGAATGAGAGTACAACATTTGGAGTGGTTGTTCAGATAACCCGTGCGTCATTTACTTCTAAATGCAGAAATTACATACTACTACCTCTGGTTTTTAGTATTTGTCGTTCCCGGCCGGGAATTGAACTAGAAATACACTACCGTAATAAGCTGTCGGAGCAACATTTATTTAGGGACATATGTAGTATATGTATATATATATATATATATATATATATATATATATATATATATAAATTCGTGAAACAAAAGACCACATTTCTCATTTGTTAATTTATTTAATCTTTGTATATCAGGATGGATCGTGTATAACTTAACTAGGCCAAAACTGCATGGATCGTGTAGATCCAAGCCAATATAGCTCTATAAAAGGACGGAATGGATCGTGTAGTTTACCTAGCACAAAACTGGAGTCCGGGATGTGATGTCGCAGGGAGGTGTCGGCGACGAAAAGGTTTGGTAGAGCCTGTCAAACTTGGTCGCCCGACGTTGTACCCAGGTGTCAACACCGCCAAGAGCTTCGATGCGTCACTACGAGATCCATGGAGGAAAAATTGTAAAAACCATAGGAATTGAAAACACGGGAATTTCTTAGGAATACAAGTATGGAACAAAGGACAGAGAGATAACACATTTGGAGTACTGCGAGATCACCGGAAGGGCGGGGTAGTGGTGTGTCGGGAACGGAGGTCAGTGTTTCCATTTATACTCATCGTGGCTGAAATAGGGTTACAATAATAGGCGGGACTGAATTTGGAGGCGCAGGTAGTGAAAATTGAATTGTCAAAATCTCAAATGTGGCGCGCCAAGTAGAACGATAAAATTTTCGCGGGAGTTGAGAATTCGACGCAAGCCCTGCCCTTGTGCACGCATCCAATCGTGATTAATTACATCTCATGTCGCGTCGATTCCTGCACATTGTGCATGCAGCTAGAGGGGTAGACTTCGTCTTAGGACAACTTGCTCGCTTCTTAATTCATCTTTGTTGCCATGCATGGAGATCAAAATCTAAAAGCAGTCATCTGCTAGCTAGTGGGACATTCCAAAAAAATATGAATTGCCAAATATATATGTGCTAATGCAAACTATATGCAAATACACCCAAGTCCACGAAAGGACGATGGTAAAAAATCAGCATTTTGTAACATTAATCACAATGAAATTATAACATGTAGTATATACTACTACATATTAAAAATACATTTTCCCATGCGCCGACTACAAATGAAAAAATTGAGTGAAAGAACACAAAAGAGGAGAAACGCAGCCTCAACCACGATCTCAATGGAGTTTCAACCAAGAGTCGTCGATTGTTGCAACACAACAAATTCTTGGCTAGACATTGAAAAACAGTTATCTCGCCCCATTTTCAAAAAGGAGTTGTTTCTCAATACTGCATAGGACGCATTGTTCATGAACGGAAAAGACATTTATCATTAAAATAGAAACAACACATATATTACAATCAAGAACTACGAAAGCACATAGAAAACAAGAAAAAGAAAAACTAAAATACTACTCTATTCGGAGTCGGAGGAGATCTCCTCCACCTCCTTCTCTGCCACCGCCGCTGCCTCCTCCGCCGCTGCTGCCGCCGCCGCCGTCTCCCTCGCCGCTGCCGCCGCCGCCTCATCCGCTGCCGCCGCTGCTACCGCCTCCTCTGGCAATTGAGTCTGAAGCTTCCGGGCGACGGTCCATAGAAGATGCTGGCAGCCCTCCACCGCAGCCAGCTCCCCTATCGTCTTGTAGAGGACGTTGAGACGACCGTCCACAAACCCTAACCTGAAGCAGTAGTGGCCGGCAGTGTCCATGCTGGTGCAAACGGGAAGTTTTCCAAGACCCAGACGGTCACACGAGCGAGATGTATAGGAAAATACATCTCGCGCCAAAAGTTCGAGCGTTTTTGCTCGCCCGACGGTGGCAGAAAGGTGCTCGGTGGCCTCCTTCAAGCGTCGATCGAGTTCATCGAAGCGGTGTTCGACGAGGCGGACAGTCTCCTGAATCCAAACGGGATGAGGAGGTGCAGGTGCCGTGAGCGGAGAATGGGACGGACGAGGTGCAGGCGCCGCCTCAAGTTCCACCAGCATTGGCTGCGACGGAAACAGAGAAGAAGGAGGTTCGGAGGACGTCGACGGCCTGGAGCGCTTCATTGTGGGGCTACCCATTTGTGCGGCGACGGAGGTGTGAAGAAAGAGCGAGAGGTGGTCGGTGATGGTGCGACGGTGAAGGAAGAGAAGTTTGGAGGCTATGATCGATGGAGATGGAGTCGTGCGACAGAGACGCAAGAGGACGAGTGTGCCTTTATAGCGGGTCCTCATGATGATCGGACGCTTCGAAAATTGCGCTTTCGAATTAATCCAAACCACGGTTGGCTTCCTCTAAGTTGTCGCTTCACAGGCAGTTTTTTAATTTGACATGCAAAGGCTCCAGGGTATGCAGTGGCCCACCTGGCATACTTTGTAGGTCCGTCTGGCGGTGTTTCAGTTTTTCAGTTCCAATTTTTAATTTTGACACGCAAAGGGCCCACCGGCCAAAGGTATATGCAATGTTCTAGTTTTTTTCAGTTTGTCACACAAAAGACCTCGATCATGTTTCATGACGTTACGTGTTTTCTCTTATTTTTTGAAAGATCGTCATATATATATATATATATATATATATATATATATATATATATATATATATATATATATATATATATATATATATATATATATATAGTTGAAAGATCGTCAGAAAACCTGTTTGCTATTTTTAGGTTGCTATTCTTTCAAATAGCAAATATGCTATCCACATTTAGCATCTCATTCTATGAGCATCTCCAACCCATTTGCTATATGATGTGCTATATTAAAAAATTTCATATTTTATTAATATGTAATAATTATTTTAAAATTCAAATAACATTGTTGGAACGGCTATATTGTGACGTTTGTATTTCTAACAGCTATTTTTCAATGGTTATATTTCTAACGACTATTTTTCAACAGTTGTATTTCCAACGTTTAATTTTAAACAACTATTTTGCAACAGAAACGACAATAATGTAGCAGAAATTGGGGGTAGCAAACCGGATAGCATTTGCTACTAGTAGCACACCGAGAGCTCCATATAGCAAATGGCTAAAAGTAGCAATCCGAATAGCAAACCGGTTGGAGATGATTTTTGCTCTAAATTTGCTAAATAATATGATAGCACACCATATAGCTAATGGATAAAAGAGCATCTCCAACCCATTAGCTATATGATGTGCTATGCTATTATTTAGGAAATCTAGAGCAAAAATCATCTCCAACCGGTTTGCTATTAGGATTGCTACTTTTAGCCATTTGGTATATGGAGCTCTCAGTGTGCTACTAGTAGCAAATGCTATCCGGTTTGCTATTCCTGATTTCCGGTACATTGTCGTCGTTCCATTGCAAAATAGTCGTTGAAAATTAGCCGTTGGAAATACATCCGTTGAAAAATAGTCGTTAGAAATATAACCATTGAAAAATAGCCATTATAAATAGAACCGTTACAATATAGCCATTGCAACAATGCTATTTTAATTTTAAAATAATTATTATATACTAACAAAATATGAAAAAAATTTAATATAGCACATCATATAGCAAACGGGTTGGAGATGATCATGGAATGAGATGCTAAATGTGGATAGCATATTTTTCATTGGAAAGAATAGCAAACCGAAAATAACAATGGGGTTGGAGATGCTCTAACCCTCCTTTATATGAAGTTGTACGGTTGGATCAGGATACGTGGCCGGCGTACACTTTATGACACTAGTGAAAGTAAAACACCCGATACATTTTATGACGGACATGTGAAAGTAAAATACCCGATATATTTTATTATTATGGAAGTCTATAACTAAGACTCAATCCAAATCGGGCAAAAATTTCGATGACCCTGACTTCTAGTTTGTTTTTGCAAGCCATCCGAATCAAGTCTTTTTTGTCTTCACCCTTCTGCAATGAGGCCCACGAGCATCTAATCTGGGCTAAAGTTGATACGTACTCCAGAAACTGTTGTTGCGTTTTTTGTGATTTACTACGTGCTTTGCTGTTTGATTGCTCATTATGTTGGATCCGTGTTGGGTTTGAACAGAGAGTGGGCTTCTCCATACTAGTCCTGTCAGATAAACTACTGATAGTCACTTTCTGGATCTCCAACTCAGTAGAGTTTGAAGTGGAAATATATTCCATTCTAAAAGATAAAAGAGATAAATAGTCCACTAGTTTATCGTTAGAATAGCAACATTAGAACTATTTTTGCGCACCAATGAACACAAATATAAAGTTCATTACCTTAAGACGATACATTACAAATAGGAAAAAAGAAAAACACAAACTATAAACAAGAAAAGATAAACAAAACAACTAAGAACAAGAAAAAAACTACTTCTCCTCCACCTCGCTCCACCTACTTCTCCTTCTCCTCCTCCTCCTTGGGCTCCTGGCTAGGCGGTGGCGCCTCCCGCGGCGGAGACGGGAAGCCCAGTTTCCTGGACATTGCCGCCACCAGGTTGTCGCGGCCGGCGATGCTGAGCTTGTCCGCCGGCGTCTCCCAAAGGACGTCGAGGCGACTGGACAAGTGCGTCATGCCAAAGACATAGTGGCCCATGGTCCCCATGGCAGCATACTCTAGAAGGGGACCAAGCCCAAGGCAACGCATGAAGCGTGATGTATTGTCAAATACATCGCACGCCATCTTCTGGAGAGCCCACTCCTTGTCCTGGGGGAGTCTGGTCGGGGACGCTTCCCCTTGGCTTCCTTCGGCGGGCTTGGCGGCGGCGTTGTCTTGTCATCCATGGTGTTCTTGGCGCGGTTTTGGGAAGAGAGGAAGAGTGGCTGTGCGGAGAAGACGATGGTGTCTCCAGGTGATCTTATAGCGTAGTAGCAGCCTGGCTGGGGTGCTCATCCTCTGTAGTACTGTAAGTGCTGTAGAGGTGGCTGACCTATGGGTTCCACACCATGTAGGGCCCTCATGTCAGCCATCTCTACTGCACCTGCAGTACTGCAGGGGATTTGAACCCGCCTAGTTGTTCGTCTCTCGACGCGCGCAGTAGTTGTGATGGGACGCAAAGCGGTTCCAATTGAATTCAAAGATGCGCATGCGCTGCGCGTGTTTAAGGCGCCTCGGTGACTGGCGCGCACGTAAGCTCGGTGCGCCCGGTCGCATCAGCCGCCTATACAAATGGCTACGGCTTGAACGAAGGACCAAACCTTATGCGGCAAACAGCAACGTATAATAATTCCTCCGCCCCAACTCAACTCTATTTCTGTTTTGGTCGAACTAATTACCTTTGACCAATGGTTTATATGGAATTCATTAACTTCAATAACATGTAGTACTAGATTGTATATTATGGAAATATTTTCATAGTGAATCTAAAAGTACAATTCTTGTATTGTTAAAACAGATCAAAATTGCGTAAATCTCAAAGATAGATTTGACGAAACCTAAGACTTCCCTTTGAAAAAGTTTTATACTTTACATTAGTTTTACATATGTAATATCCACATAGGATATATCACTAAATAGTTTTGCAAAAAAAACATGGAGGAGAAATATGTATATCCCATATGCTACTACTACGTAAATTAGGGGTGGGCAATCAAACCGAGACCAAAAAACCGAAACTGATAAAACCGAGACCGGAACCAAAAAGACCGAAATATCGGGTACCGGGTACCTTTCAGGTAGCAAAAATAAATAACTGAAAAATAAATGTCGGGTTCGGGTACCACTCTCGGGTAACTGAAATAACTGAATAGTCGGTCCATCAAATAATAAGTTAAATTATGCATGCTAAACTATGAAGAATTCAAATTTAGATATTTAATTTTCAAGTTGTGATGTGTGAAGTTGTTGGATTTAAACGTTTATTTTTTATTTTTCGTTTGTCAATTTATAATGAAATACCTGATGGGATTAAATTTATCAATCATATTAAATTTGTGCAAACATGACATGGATATAATGTATAATTCGGATATATCGGGTAGGACCAAAGACCGAACCGGAATTTTAGTACCTGAAATGTTCGGGTACCTAATATTATTACAACAATTCGGGTAGTGATTTCAAGAAACCGAATTTTGAAAAAGACCGAAATACCCGAAACAAAATATCGGGTAGACCGAATGCACACCCATTAACGTAAATCCATCCGAAATAATTAGCTAGTTTGAGGATGAATGAAGTTGAGCTTGCGAGCTTGATGAGCACCATCATTGTTTTGAGCAGCGATTAATTTATGGCATCATCAAATCTAGAGTAATTTTTCTAGATCATTTGGGGCCGAAAAATTAGTTAACACGCTATATATGAGGAGAAAGATTAGGATATGCTACCTATTGCTTGTGTTGAATAACCCTGCGCCGTGGACAACATATATCCGACACTTTATTCTGGTTGCCAGGATCATTCTGCCCTAGGGATGAAAATGGTACGGTAAATTCCCGAACCGTCCGACGCCGTTTTCAAAATTTTCCAATGCGATTACACTTTTCGACAATTTCCGAAATTTTCAATCCGACTACGTTTTTATCGGACATTGAAATTTAGTAAACGGAATGGAAACGATTTAGACTGATTTCCAACCGAATTGTCGAAATACCGTATTTTAATGGAAAATTTCCGAACAATAACCGAATACTTTCCAAATAGTAGGATGGGTCTAATGGGCTGACATGTACTCTCACCATCCCTTGGAATAGAGGATTTTTAAAGGAAACTTCAAAGGAATTCATTCCTACATTGTGCTGATGTCACAGGTGTTTGGAACACATGAATCATATTTCCTTTCCTGTAGAAAGACTTCCTTTCCTCGTTATTTGTTCCTGCATTTTGTCTATTCCTATGTTTTTTCCAATTCCTGTGATTTGGATTCCTACGTTCCAAACGGGGCCGTAGTAAATATCTCTTTGTAGTTTATTTTTGAACAACAAAGCGACAAGTATTTAGAGACGGAGGGAGTAATAAGCTCAATTCTTTAAATTTTTTATTCAGACACCAGTTTGAATAAGGAGTTGTCAAAGGTAATAAGCTCAATTCTGACTGTTTTCATCCCTATTCTGCCTCAAGTCATCTGGGGCAGTAGCGGAGGACCTTGATGATCAGGATAAGGACCAGGCAAGAAATCATTGGTCAAATGTAAGTTTGACCAAAGCTAAAAATAGAGTTGAGTTGGGGCGGAGGGAGGAGTACTTTTTACAGACCGCTTTGCAGGCCCCGCTGCAGGCGATATCCTGCCTGCTGACAACTCTAGCGGCTAAAGTAGCGTACAGCTGAAATTTAGAAGCCGTAACCCCAGTTTGCATCAAAGGAAACTCATGGGACAGTTTAAAGGAATGGAATCCTCTGGAAGGGAAAGACACTCGTACGAGTTTCGCAAGTAGCATTTCAAACGGTGCACTTTAGAAGCCATAACCATCACTGCGCGCGTCTCATCGTCTTCTCCACGCATACTAATAAAGACACACCATCCTCTTCTCCGCAACACACACAGGCCATCCTCTTCTTCGCGCGTACTCTTCCTCTTTTTCTCCGTCGCGTGCGCCCTCATTGGTTCCCTTCGAAGCTCATGGAGTTCCCCTTGTCGCACGATATTGCGGTCCTGATCGCAGGGTGGGTCGCCGCAACCTCCCCGCAACCCATGGATGACTTCTCCAGTCTGCGCGCCACATGCAAGGTCATGCACGCGGCGTGCCGGGATCGCGGCGTGGGCAGGCGCGTGGTGCTGGAGCGGGAGAGCATCTGGAAGTTTAACTGGAGCTACGACCAGAGCGCATGGCAATCATCGGCAACCCTCATGTGTGCTACGTGACCGGGTTCTACCTCGTCTTCCTGCACGGTCGCGCGCAGCCGGGCACCCAGTTCCTTGCCCGGGCGGCCACGAACGGCCACATGGTGGTGGCCTACGTCCTTGCCATGCTTCGCTACGATGCCAACCACAGGGCCCGCGATGCCTTCGAGTATATCCGCCAGGTCCAAGGTGAGGACAACGTCGGCTACATCGCAGCCGGATCCGTCACCATGAAGTGGACCAACAAGGTGTGCTGCCAGTGTCAGCATGATGCCATGAATAGTATCGATCGTGTCGACTGGAGGTTCCTGGGGAGGCCTCATCCAGAAGCACCGCCAGTGGCGGTGCCCAACATTGATGATGACGCTTGGGACTGCTCAATAGGGGGGAACCAGGGAACTGCCCGCTGCGGCAGGCCTACGTGGGAGGAGTGGAGAGTCTTATGTACAGAGAACTGTAGGATTAAACATGAGCATGACCTGTTTTGCCGTCTGGCGTTGTACTTTATGGGTTATATTCCCTCCATTCCCGTTTGGATGCACCCCTAGTTCTCCCAACGCCAATTAAAAGAGAACAAAGGGAGTATATAAAATAGACTTGTAGTATATGTGTTTCCCCTATGCCCGCTCGTCTCTGATGAATGTTGCACTTGTTGTGTTTCCCCTATGTGCGCTCGTCTTATGTTTAGCCCCGTTTGCATCAAAGGAAACTCACAGGACAGTTTAAAGAAATGGATTCTTCCAGAAATGAATACATTCAATCATACAGTAGTTTGTAACGAAGGAAATCAGTGTTCCCTTCTCTCTGTTCATTGTCTCCACTTTTCATTCCAGTTGTCGCTAATCGACAAAACTAGCTGTTACATAAACCCCAATAAACACAAAATAAACTAATCGACACATCTAGTCCGCAGCACTTCTCTTGAAGCAGTGGTAATAACTTCTGTCCGCGCATAGGAGTAGGTAATGATTACACCGCGTATAGGGGCATAGGGCCAGTGGTACGTTGGAGTTATACCTATCTGTTACTAACATTTTTCTCGTCCTTTTTTTTTCTTTTCTCTCTGTTGATTGTCTCCTCTTTTCTTTCCAGTTGTCGCTACTCGAACCTTTCGAGCTCGAGCTCATCAAGCTGGCAATACTCAACTTCATCCTCAAACTTTCAATCAAAACTATGTTTGGTCCTTGAAATTTCAAATGGGTCAATTATTTAGTCCATCAGCTTCAAAAAACCGTTTCACTTTCATCCTTACTCTGAGTTGGACATCCACACATTGGCATGCCAAATAAGATAGTTAATGTGTTTTTAATCCTGTTAATTTGTTATAGAAGTTTGTTTTATTTAAATGTTTGATGTATGCATCATTATATGCATGTTAACTCTTTCTCATGTTGAAGCAAGCAGACAAGAGTTTAAGAAACGATTTGAATGGAACCCTTAGTTGGATAGCTGGGAAGTACAACCGTCGGATCAAAACAAAAGGTCGATGCAGCCTTTACTGCACGCAAGCAAAAAAATGTCGCTACGTCAGGCGATCCTGGTCCAGGCAGGTTTGCTCCGATTCCTGTCCTCCAACTCCATTTAGGCTTCTGATGACGCAGGCGGTTCACCACCAGACTGTAGAAAGGATAAGCACGCACACATGTAACAGTCATTCTTGACTGCGTTGGTCTAACGTCATTGTTTGACTGCGTAGGCCTACGTTTAGTCATTAACGCTAGCTTTTGAATCTGTGTAGTCGAAAGGGTTTTGTTTTGGTTTTACACTATACTAGCTAGCCTATATAAAGTGTATATGTGTTCCCTGATGAATACACAACAAAACTTCTTCATACAGAATGAAACTTGCATGTCGCTTTCTACTGCCGGAGGTTCGAAGGAAACTACACGGTTGGTCGGGTACACGTACGGTACGGGTGTGCCGGTGTACCTTAACCCCCCGTACGTCATCTGTCCCCGGTGGTTGTTGGGAAGAGCCTTATTACAGGTATGCTCTGATTCCAGTCCTCTTACTCCATCTCTAGTTTTCTGATGACGCAGGCGGTTCACCACCAGACAAACCAAAAAAGGTTGAGCGGCATGCAAGTTTTTTGATGAAAAACTGACTGCGGCCCGCTGACTGCGGCCTGCTGACGCATCCATCTCTAGTTTTTTGATGACACTCCCGCTGACGTGTCATCATCTTATTTGTTGTGAAGGTATGGTAGTTAAACTAAGCATTAATAAAGGGACCAATAACATTTTGACACATCAGTGGTATGACGCATGGGATGATAGAATGGGAGGGACACGGCTTGTATACTCCCATTCATTGCTTCCATGCGTGCTCCTACTTAAGTGTCATGATTTTATTGGCCCTTTCATTTACCTAACATAATGCCTGATTTAACTTCAACCAATTAGATGATGACACATAAGAGGGAGTACGCATGGAAGCACAAACGGGAGCACTGAAGTTGCATCCGAACGGGAGGCCCCCGCAGCCAGTTTGTCATCATGAAATTTGCATGACGCTCATCACCGAGGCTTTGCTGTTTTGTCCAGTGGTGAACCGCATGTGTCATCAGAAACATGACACGATGAGATCATGCACGTTATCATGCACGTTATCATGCACGTTATCATTGCACCTACAAACATGACACGATGTTTATTTTTTTGGGATCCTAGCTCAAGTGAATGTGCACTCTTATTTGATGGACAAGATGAAGATGGAGCACTATGTCGTCCACCACCTTGGCCTCCTCCATTCATGCATACAAGAAGATTTGATGGCCTTGCACATTTAGACCAACACATAAGAGGAGATGAACTTGAGTCGAGGACGACTCCAATTCAAGAACGGGAGGATGATGAGGACATCACTTCTATAGATACAAACAACACTCCATTGAACATACAAGATGCAATTAATAGAGTTCATACACAACAATTAATTTCAGAGGTGAACTCGTTCTTATATATTTCCTTATATGTTTTTGAGCATAGGTTGCTACTTAATGATTTATTTGTGATTATGATCCATGGAGAGGTTCAAGTAGTACTTGGAGGGAGTATCAGGGACGTAGAAGACCAGAGAATTCGTTCAAAGAAGATGGAAACCGAACCAAACTCCAAATTGTATCCAACTCGGAGTCCAGGAGCAGTACGCACTAAAACGGATGCCCAGGACGCATACGAACTCCGTTTTGGACGTTCTATATATGCATGGAAAGGGGAGAGGATATCCTTTCCAATGGCGCCATTCCCATGTCAAAATTCCTTCGGAGTCGACGGGAATCGTCGAAAATAAATCAAGTACAGAATCTGTCAGGGTGCTGCGCCACCGTATTGGGCCATTGGGCCTTGTATCAAGTCTAAGTCCATTATTTTCGTGTCTTAGGGTTAGGTCACGACCCTAACACCCCCTTGGACGTCCTCCCACCTATATATACTCCATAGTAGCCGCCATGAACAATTGGGTTTTTCTTAGATTAATAATATCGCTGTTCTACAGTTTATGAAACCTCAACTTCGCGATTTCAGATCGTGTCTACCTTGTTCTTGCTTGTGTTCTCGGTTGCACTTGCAGGGATTAGCCTTCTTGGCGAGGTCAATCGTGTGAAGCACGGTTGATAACCAATGGAGCAGTGGTGTAGTGATTGCAGGGGCTGTTCGTGTTCTACTCGAGAGCCTCGGATCATCAACGTCGAGATCTCCATCAATCGACTTACCCATTACCTATCGGAAGATCGGGCATCATCATCAATTCTCCTATCAATTGGTATCAGATTTCCAGGTTGCCTGTTAGGTAATTCATCTATCCATTATATTAGTTTTGTTTTTCATACCTAGAGTCCACAAAAAATGCCACAAAAAACTTGCAGTTTAGTAGATCTGCTCATTACTTTGTCCAAACCACATTGAGCCTTTGCAACTTTGTTATTCAGTTTGGTTTTGTTGATTTTGTGTCCCTGGTTGAGTCATATTGCTGGTTTAGAAAGTGTTTTTAGTCTTAGTTTGAGTTTTGCATTGTGTTGATTCATCCTTTGGAATCATGTCATCACGTCCAGATTAGATTCATCTCTGTCCAGTTCAGTATTTTCATCATATCTAGCTCATATGAACTCGGATTTTCGTGTTCTTGTACTTTCTGGAAAGCTTAAGAAGTTCTCTATAACTTTATTATTCATCATTTTCCCAGAAAATATAGTTATCGATGTCAAAAGTGCATTAGATCCGAATCGGTTATTGACCCAAAAATTCTGAACAGTCTGTATTTCGGGGGAAATATCTCCTACTGTTCTTCTCCAAAATAGGTCTTCCATATATTGAAATTAAAGAGGAGAGATATATCTACAATCTTGCTGTTCTAAGTTTTCCAATTTAGAGCCTATAAGTGTGCCTATTTGTCCTTGGAAGATTGAGCAGAAAATCTGCGACAGACACACGAGATATCTTAGATTGATTTTCATTGTGTTCTTCCCTTGCAGCACATTCTGAAAAAAAAGGAAGAAAAAAAAAGAAAAAGGCAAGTGCAAAACAATAAACAAAAGCCGCACAAAAAAAGAGGAAAAAAACGACAACAAAAAACAGAAGTGCTTGCATTCTTTGTGTCATCTAGTTTTGTCTCATGTCTTGCTAGCTTGAACTACTAGGAACACATTTAGGCCAGCAACTTTGACAAATACTTTGGACACTTATTCAACTTTACTATCTGATTTTCATTGTTGCTAATCCTTGCTACATATAAAGTGTCATCCAAGCTACACCTTACTCTTGAGCAGAATCGATACACCTTTGCAATTATCCCATGCTTCATTGGTTTCTTCATACTGGTCACCGTTTGCCACCTGCAGTGTCGGTAAGAACACTTGTAAGAGCGTGGTAAGACGCTTGAGAGTGTGTGATTCCACTTCCACTTTGCCATTATCCTTTATAGTTGATAGGGATAACATATTTTTTTGTTGTCTTTTGTTTGCTACTAACAATGTCGGGTAAAAGCAAGAATCATGCATTATATGCTGAGATGATGGATATGATGAAGACGACGATGGAGTTGCTCACTAAAAATCAAACATCAACCAAGGATTCACATGACGTTCAGACCACCTTTACAAATCCTTCAACAATAAGTAATTACATTCTTCCATCTTTTCCTTCTTTTGATGGTCTTGGTTATGATGAATATATTGCTTGGGAAATAGAGTTGGATAAATTTTTTGGAAAATGTCATATGTGTGAGAGGAGGAAGATTTGAAATATTGCAAGTGCATTAGTAGGTTGTGCATTAACTTGGTGGAACAATTTAAATGATTTAGAAAAACCTCGAACATGGAAAGATATGAAAATTCTTATGCGAGAAACATTTACTAGTGTATCCAATTGCAAAGATGAAATACATGAGCTTGAGAAGAATTTTCTTGTTGTACCTCCTCCTATGCCTAACCTTTTGCAGGAACAAGAACCAATAATTGTAGAAAATCCAAAAGCGAATGAGGTGTTCAACAACTCCTGTGAAAATTCAGATCTATCAATTCATATTTCACCCACAATTACTGCTGAAAATGAGAATAAAGGTAACAAATATCACAATACACTTGTTGAAGGTGAGAAGTTTTTGGATGTTCTGAATTTTTTCACCAATCATGCTATTGTCGAGGAGCGACTAGTGGAATATTTATTGATACACCATTGCCACATGTTTATTTTTCTGCTGATCCTTCTATTAAAATAAGTTTTGTTCTAATAATTATATTGTACCTATGCTAGAACAACTGAATGAATTTGATACTTTATCACCCACATGTGCTGAAATTAAGAATTTGATTCCAATTACTTGTGAAAGGGATGAGCTGAAATTGTTATCTTCTCTAAATACTTTGGGCTATATTGAATTTGACACTCTTTGTGATCTAGATATCGTAGAGAAGATAATATTTTCTCAATCTGAATTGCCTTTATTAAGTAGAAATATTTTTCATGCTATAGGCAAATATGAAAAATATGACACAATGTGATCATGCACATTGTTATTGCACCTATAAATATGACACAATGTTTATTTGTTTGGGATCCTAGCTCAAGTGAATGTGCACTCTTATTTGATGGACAAGATCAAGATGGCGCACTATGTCGTCCACCACCTTGGCCTCCTCCATTCTTGCATACAAGAAGATTTGATGGTGTTAAACATTTCGACCAACACATGAGAGGAGATGAACTTGAGTCAAGGACGACTCCAATTCAAGAAGGGGAGGATGATGAGGACATCACTTCTATAGATACAAACAACACTCCATTGAACATACAAGATGCAATTAATAGAGTTCATACACAACAATTAATTTCAGAGGTGAACTCGTTCTTATATATTTCCTTATATGTTTTTGAGCATAGATTGCTACTTAATGATTTATTTGTGATTAGGATCCATGGAGAGGTTCAAGTAGTACTTGGAGGGAGTATTAGGGACGTGGAAGACCAGAGAATTCGTTCAAAGAAGATGGAAACCGAACCAAACTCCAAATCGTATCCAACTCGGAGTCCAGGAGCAGTACGCACTAAAACGGATGCCCAGGACGCATACGAACTCTGTTTTGGACGTTCTATATATGCATGGAAAGGGGAGAGGATAAACTTTCCAATGGCACCGGTCCCATTTCAAAATACCTTGGGAGTCGACGGGAATTGTCGAAAAAAAATCAAGTACAGAATCTGTCAGGGTGCTGCGCCACTGTATTGGGCCATTGGGCCTTGTATCAAGTCTATGTCCATTATTTTCGTGTCTTAGGGTTAGGTCACGACCCTAACACACCCTTGGACGTCATCCCACCTATATATACTCCATAGTAGCCGCCATGAACAATTGTGTTTTGCTTAGATTAATAATATCGCTGTTCTACAGTTTGTGAAACCCCAACTTTGCGATTTCAGATCGTCTCTACCTTGTTCTTGCTTGTGTTCTCGGTTGCACTTGCAGGGATTAGCCTTCTTGGCGAGGTCAATTGTGTGAAGCACGGTTGATAACCAATGGAGCAGTGGTGTAGTGATTGCAGGGGCTGTTCGTGTTCTACACGAGAGCCTCAGATCATCAACGTTGAGATCTCCATCAATCGACTTACCCATTACCTATCAGAAGATCGGGCATCATCATCAATTCTCCTATCAGGAGGACAGGAATCAAAACGTACCTGCAGGGGTCCTCCAACCACCACCGGGGACGCAAGACAGGGGTTAAGGTACACACCGGCACACTCGGACCGTACATATGTGCCGGTGAAGATGGAACTCAACAGTCTCACTGTTATGGATAGAAAGAAGGAAGAATAAAAAGGATGGCGCGCGTTTCGATCTATGAACCGCGAGACTGCTAACTTCCATTTTAATTGGCCTGTTCTCGATTCCGCTGAGTCATTGTTGTTGTACGTGGTGTTTGGTTGAGACAATGCAACTTGTGGTCATAACAATATGAATTAAAAAGAGGAGTACATCAGATTCAAAAATCTTCATTACGCCAGGTCGTATGATGGCCGGACACTATCCAATCCACTTAGATTAAAGTGGAACCACTCCTACTCAAACGAGGAAAAAAATTTATAGATACAGTATGCATATCCAAGGCTGCGCATACCGTTCCAATTTTGTGGCATGTGTCCACATGAACGGACAAATGAAGCAGTTGCATGACTGTGACATGTGTGCACATGAACAAACGAGGTCGTATCATGGTCAGACATGATAGGGATAACGCCAAGGAATGGTATCCTTTTAAAGCATAATTTTTCCCTGCATACGATGGGCCCTTCGCGTGTCAAATTAAAAATGTCTCCTTTTATCGAAAAACATCTCCTTTAACGATGCCAAATTTCGGTACATGGGCTCACGTGTACATTGGGACGAACACCAAGCGTTCTAGCGCAGTTTCGGCCCAGGAATACAAAGTGACTCAGCGCAGTTTCAACTCACGAATAAAAAGCGGCCCAGCGCAGTGTTGGGCCTACTCTGATAGCTTCACGTACGCTTTGTCCTGGCTGCCTCCCCGCCGGACCCTTTGATCCACCGGCCGCCACGCTCTTGGAAGAGCATCCGCCATCCACCAGCGTGGAGGAGCATCCGCCGGCCGCCGCACGTGGCGGAGCAACAGGGCTACGTACAATTGCTCACATAATGTTATTGTAGTTCAATCCTCTTACGGATACACTGATTGAATTGTAGGAAGCGATGTCAGAAGATAAGACATGGATGGGAAAAGACAAGCGTACGAAGGAGTGGCAGGATGGAATGAAGTCATTTTTAAATTTAGCATTCCAAGGCACTCGTGAAGAAGAAACTAAGCCTTGTCCTTGCACGAAATGTCGTAATACTTACCACGGGAGACACACGGAGGTTCATCTTCACTTGCTTTGTAATGGGATGTCATTTGATTATACTTGTTGGGTACACCATGGAGAAAAATGAGTTGAGAAAAAAATTGCCGAGCAATCAGCAAATAATGAGGAGATAATTTTTGATGATGCTGCTATGGAAAATATGTTGTCCAGTCTTCTTAGAGGCACTGGTGATCATGGTGGTACTTCAGCAGGTGTTGATGATCCAGAAAATGTTATAAACCAGCAGGAGCGAACTGGGTGTGCAAAGTCATTCTATGACATATTAAATGATGCCAAAAAGGAGTTGTATCCAGGTTGTGAGAAGGTGACCCAATTATCCTTCATTGTCAGGTTGTACCAGATAAAGTGTTTAACTGGTTTGAGCAAAAAAGCGTGTGAGTTGATCCTTAAACTATTCTCATATGTGCTTCCAGAGGGCCATTGCATTCCTAATACACTTGAGAAAGTTCAGAAGGTTGTTCGTGACCTCGGGCTGAGCTACGAAAAGATCGATGCATGTGTCAATGACTGTTTGTTATTCCAGAAGGACTATTCTCTACTGGATCGATGCCCAAAATGTGGTGAATTAAGATGGAAAAATAGTACTGGTGGGGATGCAAGAGAGGCTTTAACTTGTGGAAAAGACAAGAAGCTTGTAGCACGCAAGATTCTATGATACTTCCCTCTTATTCCCCGTCTTCAAAGGTTTTATATGGCAGAATCAATGGCATCAAACATGCGCTGGCACAAAGAAGAACGTATTGATGATGGAATATTACGCCATCCTGCAGATTCGAAAGCATGGAAGCATTTTGATAGGATTCACCCAAATTTCTCATCTGATCTTCGCAACATAAGACTTGGGCTAGCATCTGATGGTTTCAATCCTTTTATAGTAATGAATGTTTCTTACGGTACATGGCCTGTGATTCTAATCCCTTATAATCTACCACCTTGGTTGTGTATGAAGCAGCCTTATTGGTTGATGCCAATGATAATTCCTGGGCCAAAGTCACCTGGAAACAACATTGATGTGTATCTGCAGCATTTGATTGATGAGCTACTGAAATTATGGTCTGTTGGTGTTGAAATATACGACAGTTCAAAGAAAGATACATTTCTCATGTGAGCTTCTATATTGTGGACAATAAATGATTTTCCAGCATATGCAATGCTATGTGGATGGAGCACAAAAGGTAGGCTAGCATGTCCATACTGCCATGTAAACACTGATGCCTTGTGGTTGAAACATGGATGACAGTATCGCTACATGGGTCATCGTCGTTTCCTACCTCAGGATCACCGGTGGCGTCGGGACAAAGCTTCTTTCAACAACAAAATAGAGAATAGAGAGGCTCCAACATCACTCTGGTCACGAAGTACTCCAACAATACGAGACTTTTGATCAAGTGAGTTTTGGAAAGACAAATAATAAGAGAAAGCGCACTGAGGAAGATAGGTGGCATAGTTGGAAGAAGAAAAGTATATTTTTTCAGCTCCCGTATTCCAAGACATTGCTAATAAGGCGTAACTTGGATGGCATGCACATTGAGAAAAACATTTGTGATAGCATATTGGGTACATTGCTTAATATGGTTGGTAAAACAAAAGATAGTCTACAAGCTTGTTTTGATATGCAGGAAATGGGTATATGGCCAAAGCAACATCCGGTGGGTATGAAAGGGAAGTATGATTGTCCATCAGCATCATATACTTTGCAAAAAGATCAGAAGACCACCTTGTGCAAGTTTTTAGTGGATGTGAAGATGCCCGATGGTTATGCCTCAAACATCAAGAGAAGTGTGGACATAAAAACACGTAAGGTATCAGGTCTAAAAACTCATGACTGCCATATTATATTTCAGAAGCTCCTTCCTATTGCAATACGTGACATATTGCCTGAAAAGGTTGTTGAAACTTTAATTGAGTTTAGCAGATTCTTTTCTGGAATTTGTTCTAAAGAATTGGCGAAACCAGATTTGGATAAGATGATTGAACAATTTCCTGAAACAATTTGTAAGCTTGAGATGTTGCTTCCTCCCGCTTTCTTTGATATCATGGTACATCTTCCAATCCATCTTGGTGAAGAAGCTCGCTTGGGTGGACATGTTTCTTACAGATGGATGAATCCAATTGAGAGGTACCTTGGTACATTGAAGAGGTATGTACGTAACAGAGCTCACCCGGAGGGTTCTATAGCTGAGGGATATATTATGGAAGAGTGTATGACTTTTTGTAGCTAGTTTTTATATAACATCAGCACCAAACTTAATAGGCCAGAACGTCATGAAGCTGCAGATAGGAATGAACCTTCTCTCGAGTCTAACATATTTATAGAAGTTGATAATTCTAAAAAAAGGTTTAAATGGGGCGAACTTACTATGGTGGAACTACATAACATCAGGCATTATATTTTTTCTAATGTTGAAGAGGCTGCTCCCTGGATCAAGTACGTATAACACTCAGATGTTCTATACTATATTAATGGATCATGCATATTGTAGATGGCTAACTTAATTTTGTACCCTTTTCAGTGAGCATTTTGAAGAGCTGAAAAAAATTCATTCTCGTGATGTTGAAAAAGGCCATAGAGAAATGAGTAAGTACATGCAAGTTTTTACTTTGATGAAATATCGAAGAAATATCTGTTCTGAAGTTGGTTTATCGATGACCCCTTTTATACTAATTAATGTGTACAGATTACGACATTACACAAAGAAGGCAAAGTAACCGATTATTTGTATGCATTATCTAGACGACCTGATCGTCGGGCACGTTTTTTTAGTCAATCATTCATAAATGGCTTCTTCTTTCGAACAGCAGAGGTGGAAAAAGATTTACGGATGCAAAACAGTGGTGTTGTTGTTCGGGATGGTGATCATGAGTGGTATGGATTAATCAAGAAAATGATTTCTATTGATTTCAAAAAAAAATCAAGAGGTTTTGTTATTTGAATGTGAATGGTTTGATTGACCTCATTCCGGTCAGAGCCAAAGCAGAGGCTACAAAATGGATCGATAAGGAATGATAGATGTTGACACTACTATTTCTCAATTTAAGTATGAGCCTTACATTCTAGCCACCCAAGCAGAACAGGTTTTTACGTTAGAAGTGTGAAGCAACCTAAATGGGCTACAGCTGTTAAAACAAAGCCACAAAACCTTTTTGCCATGCCCTCTGGAGACAGTGAAAATAATGTCACTGAGACGATGGAGGCCGAGAAATTATTTGATGAACGAAGGCTTGCTGATATAAATGAGGATATGACCACATGAGATAGGAATGACATTGACGAAGCAACCGGTGATGCTTCCACTCTTTCAAATGAAGATGACAACGACGACGACTACGACGATGATGAGACATGTATCAATGATTGTATTGTACCTCCAATATTGAGGGAGGACAGCGAAGATGATGATTTTTTCATATAGGTATTGTGTGAGCTAGCTGTACGTGAACTATGTAATGCAACAATTGTGTTCTGTGGTGATAGATCTTAACGCCACCAACCGGTATTTCGTGGCAACGGATCCTAATACAATGATTGTGTTTCGTGGCGATAGATCCTATCGCCACAAACTTGTGAATCATGGCATAAGTTCCTAATGCAACATTTGTGTTTTGTGGCGATAGATCCTAACGCCACGAACTGGTGGATCATGGCAAAAGTTCCTAATGCAACGATCTCGTTCCGTGGTGATAGATGCTAATGCCATGAACTATTGAATCGTGGCAACAGATCCTAATGCAACGATCGCGTTATGTGGCGATAGATGCTAATGCCATGAACTATTGAATCGTGGCAATAGATTCTAATGCAACGATCAGGTTCCATGGCGATAGATGCTAATAGCCATGAACTAGTGAATTGTGGCAACAAATTCTAATGCAACGATCGGGTTCTGTGGTGATAGATGCTAATGCCACAAACTATTGAATCGTAGCGATAGATCCTAATGCAACGATCAGGTTCCGTTGCGATAGATGCTAACGCCACGAACTATTGAATCGTGGCAACAGATTCGTGGCGATAGATCCTAATGCCACGAACTAGTGAATTGTGGCAACAAATCCTAATGCAACGATCGTGTTCCATGGCGATAGATGCTAATGCCACGAACTAGTGAATCGTGGCAACAGATTCGTGGTGATAGATCCTAATGCCACAAACTAGTGAATCGTGGCAACATATCCTAATGCAACGGTCGTGTTCCATGGCGATAGATGCTAACGCCACAAACTAGTGAATCATGGCAACAGATTCGTGGCGATAGATCCTAATGCCACGAACTAGTGAATCGTGGCAACAGATCCAAATGCAACGATCGTTTTCCATGGCGATAGATGCTAATGCCACAAACTAGTGAATCGTGGCAACAAATTCGTGGCGATAGATCCTAATGCCACGAACTAGTGAATCATGGCAATAGATCCTAATGCAACGATCGTGTTCTGTGGCGATAGATGCTAATGCCACGAACTAGTGAATCGTGGCAAAATACCAAGCTTACTGCAACGATTTATTATTCGTTGCAGTACAATCGTTGCAACAGGGTGGAATCCTTGTAGTGATTCTTGGTCATAGGTGTGAGATTTATACGGATCACAAGAGTCTCAAGTACATATTCATGCAAATGGATTTGAATTTGAGGAAACGAAGATCGTTGGAGCACATCAAGGATTGTGATGTGGGAATCAACTATCACCCAGGGGAAGGCTAATGTAGTGGCTGATGCTTTGAGTTTAGAAAGGATTAAGCCACAAACTCACGGTTTGGGAATTGCCATCTGAGCTATTCAAGGAGTTTGGACGATTGAATCTTGGATTTGTGAATGAGATGGGAATAATGGAGTTAAATTCTGACCTTGGAGCAACAAATTCGAGAAGGTCAGAGCAAGGATGAGGAAAGTCAGGAAATCAAGGGAAGGACCCAGGAAGGGAGATAATTCAGATTTGATGAGGACGAACATGGTACTTCATGGCTTGGAAAGAGGTTTCTTGTGCCTAATGTGAAGCATCACCGAGAGACAATATTGAAGGAGGCACATGACTCACCTTACTAAATCCATCCCGGTCGTACAAAGATGTACAAGGACTTGAAGACATATTATTGGTGGGCCAACATGAAAATGAACATAGCTGAGTATTTAGCTTTGTGTGATACGTGCCAACAAGTCAAAGCTGAACATCAAAGGCCAGCTGGATTATTGCAGCCACTGAAGATTCCAGATTGGAAGTGGGAAGAAATCGGTATGGACTTCATAGTTGGATTACCTCGAACATAGTCCGGCTATGACTCAATATGGGTTATTGTGGATCGATTGACCAAATCAGCTCATTTCATTCCTTTCAAGACAAAGTACACTACTGCACAGTTAGCTGAGTTGTACATGGATAAAATTGTATGCTGACATGGAGTACCCAAGAAAAATACTCTCGAACTGAGGTTCTCAATTCACCTCTAGGTTCTGGCAGAAACTGCATGAAGCTATGGGTACAAGGTTAAATTTTAGCTCAACATATTATCCTGAAATGGATGGACAAACGGAGAGGACCAACCAGATATTAGAAAACATGTTGAGAGCTTGTGCCTTGAAGCATGTACGCAGGTGGGACAAAAAGCTTTCCATATGCGGAATTTTCATATAACAATAGTTACCAAGCCAGTTTGAAGATGTCGCCATATGAAGCACTATATGGAAGGAAGTGTAGGACACCCTTGTTTTGGAATGAGACAGGAGAAAACCAAATAGTTGGACTTGATGTGTTGCAAGAAGCTGAAAAGCAAGTCCAAACAATCTGCGAGAATTTGAGGGCTGCTCAATCGCGACAGAAGGGCTACGCGAATAATAGGCGAAGAAATTTAGCCTTTGAAATGGAAGACTTCCTATATCTCAAAGTGTCACCTATGCGAGGTCATAAGCGGTTTAATGCCAGAGGCAAGTTGGCACCTCGCTATATTCGACCATTCAAAATTATGGCCAAACGTGGAGAAGTGGCATATTAGTTGGAGATGCCAGCATACCTTTCCGATGTTCATGATGTGTTCCAAGTTTCTCAGCTCAAAAAGTGTTTGAGGGTATCAGAAGAACAAGTGCCAATGGATAAATTGGAATTTGAGGCAGATTTGACTTATGTGGAGAAACTAGTCAAAATTTTGGAAACAAAGGAGAGGGTCACAAGAAACAAGGTGATTCGATGGTGCAAGGTTCAATAGAATCATCATACATAATTTGAAGCAACTTGGGAACTGGAAGACGATCTCAAGAGAGAATTTCCCTATCTCTTCTCGTCTACGGCGAATCTCGAGGGCGAGATTCATTTTAAGGGGGATAGGTTTGTAACACCCTCATTTTCATCCATCATGCACTGCATACATTCTTGTACATGTTTAACATTAAGCAACACAAAAAGGAACAAGTTTAAAATGAACTAGAAGCAAAACATCATTTAAAAACCTATATCAGTGCGGACTTGTCCAGTTTGGACTCCGGGCTAGTACGATTTTCCTCTCCGTTGGCTCTTTGTACTTTCCCGCTCTTACTACAGATTAGTCTGATTGAGTTTTTGTTGTTGTCCGGACTCGTCTGTTGTTTAGTACGGACTAGTTCATTCCTAGCTACTGGAACTTTTTAGAGTTATCCGGTAGATCCCTCTTTTGATACGGTTTTTGGAGAAATTATCAAGCCTCTGGACTTGTTTGGCCCCATACCAGACTTTTCATTTAACTCCTTGGATCTTTGTTTTGCCTGTGAACGGACTTGTCCGGCTTGATACCAGACTTATCTGTTCAACCTTCTGACTTCCAACGGACTAGTTCGGCCCCTAGGGGACTTGTTCGGTGTGCCCGACTTGGATTCAATCTTTTCCTCCACGACATGTTATTGGGTTTTTGCCTTAATTGGGCCCAAGAACGTTGTGCCCAACCCTTTTCGGGCTCATGTGGGACCCCTACACAGACTCCACCACCTTGAACTCGAAATCCATCAAACCCTACCACTTCCTCTATATAAACACCCCAATACCCATCCTCTCGCCCCTTTGTCACAATTGAAGAAACTCCAAACCCAATTTTGTGGGAGCCGCCATCAAGAGAAGATCACCATGGCCACGGGAAGAGAAGGAGGAAAAAGAAGGATCAAGTATGATCAATCTTTGTCAACTCATCGACATCATCGTCAATTCTCCTCCAAATTCTCCGTCTTCTTCGAATTTAGAAGTCAATTCTTGAGGCTGGAACTTTGGAACCTTGGATTCATGGTAAATGTCTTAGATGCACCTTTTCTATGTAAAATTGACCCTATACTAGATTTAACTATGCTCTAGTAGGAAATTGGCCAAGAAACCCTAGGCGAGCAAAGTTGTCCAGTTGAATGCGGACTAGTTCGGTCGACTTTCTGGTCCAGGGCGGACTAGTCCGGTCTCCGGTATGGACTTGTCCGGCCACCTGAATCTGAAGTTGTTGAACTAATCCTAATTTGATATAAATCAATTTGAAACCTGTTCAAAATTTATGAAAACCATTGTAACTAGTGAGTAAACATTAATTGCAACTCATTAACAAGTTCTACCCCATAATTGCATTAATCATGCGTGTCATGGCATATTGAGTAATATATGAGAATTTATTAATTGTAATGTTTGTTTTGTATGTCTATTGCACAAAATGGAAGGTGTTGCTCTAGAGGGTGCTGTTGAGGACCTCCAGCACCAGAACTTTGAAGCTTTTTACTCTAATCATGCTCAGGAGCAAGGCAAGTGTCCTTGAACATTTAGATCCAGTTTTTAAATGTTTTGTTTGAAAAATGCATGCTTGTGTCAATTTGATGGGAAACACAAGATATGTGTTTACTAGACTTGTTTGACCATCCTTGTTGCTTGAAATACATTGTCGAGAAGGGCTTTTTACCTTTTGCCTCGCTCTAATTAATTGGGATGAGAAAACAACCAAATGACCTAAATATGAATTAATGAGCATGCATGTGACGAGAATTGATGGATATGGTTAATTGGTAATATGGGATTGGGAGATCTAAGCAAGCATGGATTGTGGACCGGGTTGGATGTTATTGTGGTTTTGCTTGCCTTAGATCTAAGGACCGATTCATGAGAGAATAAGCCAAGACAACAGTGCTACCAGAAGGCCAAGTATGGTTGCGGCGTAGCTGAATAATTAGGTGTCCTGCTGGTATTGTATGGACCATTGGATGGTGCGGGGAATGGGAGTCGAGCAGGGCTACCCTTTGAACCGCATGGCACATGAGGGGGCCGGTGGGTCTATATATACTAGTAGTCCCCGAGGTGGCACCCTTAAAATGGAGATTCAAGCCTGCTCGTGAAACCTTAGTGGGTCTGTACATACTAGTAGTCCCTTTATAAAAGCTATTTTGTGATCTCTTGGCTACACACTGACGAAAGTGTGATAAGGAATGATAGAGGTTCTTAGTCACCGAAAGGTGATAAAATCACGAACATGTGGGTAAAGTGGTACAACCTCTGCAGAGTGTTAAAAACTATCATAATAGCCATGCTCCCGATTATGAGCACATGAACAACTTCTATGAATAGAGTGGAACTTGGGACTTGTGATGATTTGGGATTGTTTGGGTTTTGGTTATGGTTGTGGATTGGATGGTGGCAAATGGTCATGGTTATGATGATGGTAAGAATCTGGTGAATTGATGATGGATTTGTATTATGTTATTATTTGGGATATGATGGAATTATTTCGCATAGACATTGTAGGATGCTTTTCACATGTTTTAAATGTATTTTTCAACAAATAGCCATTATTAATTATCATTCCTTGTTTAAGCTACATGTCATTATTTTCCCAACTTGCTGGATACGACATGTGCTCACCCTTGCAATTCCCCCACCAACAGTTTCAGGTGATGTTTGGGAGTATCCTGAGTATAATGCGGAGTACTATGCTGGTTGACTTGCCTGTGATGTTGCTTGGAGCCGCGCTACATCCCTTAATCTTAGTTTGATCAGTTTAGATTATTTCAGCTGCATTAGTTTCAGATTATTAATATTGATCATTAGAGTTGTAATTTAAGGATTTTTCAATTTTATAATAAAAATACTTAGTTAATCCGTGTTGTTGTAATTTTCTGTATATCATTTTTGATGCACTCGTGTATGTGCGTTTAACATTCTGGGCCTACATATGCGTCACACTTGGATCATTTTTGGAACCGGGTGTCACACACAAGAATCGAAAATGATATTTGCTCCAATACTGGGGTTGTATAGGGTCTTCATTGGTTTTCCTCTAATAAAGCATAGAATGGTTGCCAAAGTTGAGGTAATGAGAAGAATTTTGGGTGACTGCTCAACTTCTGCAGTCCATTCTCTGCTTAGAATAGAGGTCAACTCCTTGACTGTTTGTTGGACGAACACTCCGTTAGGTTGGTCAGGTGGAGTTAATGACAATGGTGGTTTCCTATGGCAACAGTACTTCGAGGTATTTCCAAAATCTTCAAATATTTCTTCCTTCAAGTAGAAGGGAAACTCCAAAGGTTGAATTTCTTCCTCCTTCGTAGTTTCTGGTTCGGTAGAGGATTTCTCCAACAAGGTTTGGGATAAGCAAGAAATAGGTTCTTCCTTGTCCATGGATTTATCCTTGGTTCTTGACACTACTTCCTCTTAAGTAGGCTCATTAAGACACATAATGAAAGAAGAAATTGTTAGAATTCAGTCTAGAAGATCCTTGCCTTCTTTCGGCGTCTTATGGAGGAAAGATCCTCCAGCCGTAATGTCAAGATGTAGGGCAAACTCTTTGTTCAATCCCATATAGATATTTTGCAAAAGCAACAAATCTGTGATGGACAAATCTGGACTAGAATTTCTCAAAAGAGAAAATCTATCCCAAGCTGCAAATTCCTTCTCCATCAGCTATAAGCATAGTACTTCCTTTCGTAAGGAAACAATTTGTGCAATTGGAAAGAAAGCAAGACAAAATTTGTCTCGTAACTCATTTCAATTTCCATTTGTCTTCCCAAAGTTATGGTTGTACCATTGTTTGGCTTTTTCCTTGAGGGAAAAAGGAAACAACTTCCATTTGAGAGTTTCCTACATCATACCTTTGATTAGAAGGCATGAACACAGTTGGTCAAACTCTCGTAGATGGTGGTAAGGGTTTTCACAATTCGTTCCTAAGAAGGATTGTTCCCGAACCATGGCTATAAAGCTAGGGTGAAGTACATAGCTAGTAGAACATATAGGTTCCGCTGAAGATGGTGGCTCACAAAACTTGCCCTTTGGGGCATAATATGAATAAATGGTGTGCTGCACCATATATGTGGTGGTGGTAAGAAAAGGAAAGATATAATAAGAAGACAGATACGAGGGTGAACAAGGTTTGAAGATTAACAGCAACCACTCCTGACAACAGCGCCATAAATGCTTGTTGACATTTCTTACATCACGGTTAAAAATCCGCAAGAGCATGGAAACTGTCATGTAGAACTTCCCCTTAAAGAGTATTCCCAAGGGTATCAAATCCAAGGAATGTATGTGTAATCTTACGATCTAATTCACCCAAGAACACAAAGTTGTTTTGTAGGCAAGGAAGAGAGAGAAATTCAAAGTATCAATTCTAGTTCAAAAAGGTTTTTGGTAGCTGCTTGCTTCGGGCACGGGATTACCCCTAGCAACACTAGGACGACTCCCGCCAAGAGCCTATGGCATAGCTGAATGTGTAGGGTGTTGACGTTCTTACATCACATATCATCTCTCAAAAGAGATGAGGTCCGCAAGCGCATGGAAACTGTCGTGTCGCATTTCACCCAAGATTATTCCCAAGGATATCATATTTATCCCAAAGGAAGAAGATGAATTAAGGTAAACACTATTCTTATGATAAAGGTATAGGGTACGAAATGTTTATCAGAACAGGGGTAAGTTGATAATAGGGGTAGTATGACACACGACTAGGCAATCTACTCTAAGGGTAAGGTTGTCCTAGGAGGGTTAGACTACGAGATGGAGCTACTCCTACTATGCTCTAATTACTCATATACATAGCCTAATAAAGTACACATGAATATGCTAATAGTGAATACTAGGGCTTAGTGGTCCAACATCTCGGGCATGGGCTTACCCTGGTCTGAGTATTACAACGGACGGATAGGGCTGTCACCACCTACTGCCCGCCTCTACAACCCATGGACTACGATGCATCTAGCGCTACTTAACTATCCAAGCATCACGCTTGCATGCTAAGTAAATACCTTAAGAGTTGCAACGTAATATCATCCTAAGGCAATGGCTAACCTAAACATTGTTGAACCAATGTTGGATCGAAGCACTAACATATTCATATTAACATAATCATATTATTACCTATTAAGACTATAGTGGTGGTGTATGATGTTTATGATAACATGATAATGGCATTTGGTCTAGATCATAACAACATCTACACCTAGCACATACATGGACTCTACAATCAAACACGAAACACTTTGCCAAGTATATGAATAAAGAGAGACTAATAATACTATTATTATAATGCATAAAGTCACAAATACAAGAAAAGATACATGAGCCATACCTTTCCCAATTTGGACTTGGGACTAGAGGCTCCTATCTACAGCCTAACCTCCACTAAGGACTTGAAGAACTAATGTATACAAGAGAGTAAATGCTCTAGTGGTGTGTGGAGTGAGGGAAACCATTACCCCCTATTTATACCCTCCAAAGGTCGGTTGGCGCCAAAACAAGCGAGGGAATTTGTCGCCATCGTGATCTCCAAGTCGCGAGGAGCCAACACGTGGCAGTTGACCGCGTTTGGCGCGAATACCAGATCGGGCGACCTAGTGGTTCGTCCGAAGTGCAAATTGCCCCAATCGCGCTGAAACTTCTCCGTGACAATGTTATATGGGCCCCCATCATGGTTATGGGTGTTTCCTTTGATTTTTCGTTGGTTTTATACTCTGAGTGGGCCCATGAAACCCCTTGCTCGCGCCTGATTGGTGGGAAGTGTGTTTCCTTGCCTTGTGGCCATGCATTCACCTCAAATCTGCATATAATACCTTCATGCACCCTATTCTCCAAATATAAGTGGAACTAGGTTATTCCTAACTATGATGTGTGTGTGAGACCTATGTGTGATGAATACATTATCTTTGATGATAAATGTTTTGAATAATACCAAAACATCTTTGTATCAAGATTCGACGATTGGTCTGGCATGTTTTGGTTAGATTTGGCAAGGTTCGAAGCTTGATCGTAGTGGTTCTGCTTTTATCTTGCAATGTTTCAAACTTGCTTTACACTTATGGAAAGTTTGCTTAGTATTCTTTTACTAAGTTTTCGTGTGTTTTGGTGGTTAAGGTTGATATCATTTTGCTATGGTTTACAACATGCTTATGTGAGGTGCTCACGTAAGATGTTGTAGTTTTGGAACTAACGAGAGTCAAGTCGAGGACTTGTGCTCGGAAGTATTGGTTGTTTATTCATGTGCAAGTGTTGCTTGAGTTCAAGACATGGCTAGTGACGGGATCCATTGAACTAGTCTTAGGGAGAAGATGAGGTTCAACAACCAAGTTCAGGAGGAATTGTGGTTGAGTTGATCGGAAGGTCACACAACATGTATGAATCAAGAACAATGCATATGAATGTATCATGGACGTCGTTGGAAGATGTTTGCACGTGTGCAAGGAGTGCATGGATGTGGCTACATGGTTTCGAGGCGTGATGAAGAGATGTGGACATAAAGAATTGGTCGGAAAGGTCAAACCGACTAGGTTATGGACTCAAGCTGCGACTGGGTCAGGTTTCACTCAAATATGGAAAGATTTGAGCTAGTTATGTTAGGAATTCGCGTGGGTCACGAATTTGGGTTGTTTTAGGAATGTGGGATACGTTCCTAATGTGTTTGGAAGTCTTAAGATTGCTTCTGTCTGCGTATAGAAGAGTCTTGAGCAGTTATGGAAAGTTTCAATTCGTGAATTGAGTAGTATTAGAGTCCTAGTTAGGTTTGGGTTTGCCTAAGGGCTGGTTATATAAGCAGGGAAGGACAGAGCTCGTGGTAGTCAACTTTTGTGTTGTTCCTCTTGTGTTCTATTGAACAAAATTCGTAGTTGAAAGGAACTTTGGTGCCTTGTTCGTCCGACTTGTTTTCTTCAAGTCTTTCACTTCGAGTTTCTGCACGACACTACTTGGATTGGTTGTTTTATCATAACTCGAGTTTTACAGATTCGATTGACGTGATTCTTTTCGACTTGTCTTCACAACTTAATTTTCTATCGTCTTTCAAAATTTCACGGTCATTATATTTTTGGTTTCTGATCTACACGAGTTTCTTTGCAGTGTTCTAGAACTGTTTTTCTCGGGTAGGACAGATTGACCTTTGTTCGATCATTCGATCGTAACTTGAATTTCTCTTGACGGATTTTTGTGATTCTTGATGTGACGTCTTTGTGACTTGATTCTATACAATCTATACAAGATTGGTCACAGTTGAACACGTTTATATTAGTCATGTGACTCAGTACTGGATTCCTAAATGCCTTTTGACTAAACCCAGTATTGAGTCATCAATGTATTGTGCTTCTATGTAGGATACACGCTTGATGAAGGAGAACATTTGGATTGTGGATTCAGGTTGCTCACGCCACATGACCGGTAACAAAGAATGGTTCTCCTCCCTCTCTTTTGTGTCACGTGTAGAGAATGTTACTTTTGCCGATAATTCAACTCCTATAATTGCTAAGGGTTCGGTTAGAGTAAATGATCACTACACTTTGAAGGATGTGGCACTTGAAATACAACTTGCTTTCTGTTTCACAACTGGTAGATGAAAATATGAAATTATTTTCACTAAAAATTGCTGGAAAGTTGTAAATTCAAACAGTGAGCTTTTTTTTAACATGTCACGGTTTGGAAGAGTTTTTAAAGCTGATTTTGATATGTCTTCCTGTAAACATAGGTTTCTAGTTGCTAATGATTCAAATGACTTATATTTTTGGCATCGTAGAGTTGGTCACGTAGGCTTTTATCATCTAACGCGTGTTAGTGCTCTTGATCGCATATGTGGGCTGCGTAAGCTTAAGGGGACAAAGAAATTGTGTGCTCTTCTTGTAGACATGCTAAGATGGTTGCAGGTTCACATATTCCTCTCACAATGATTATGACAACTGAACTGGGTCAACTTTTGCACCTTGACACCATAGGACCTTCACGTGTTCAGTCCTTCAGAAGTAAATAGTATGTTCCTGTGATTGTTGATGATTATTCTAGATACTCTTATGTTTACTTTATGGCATCGAAGAATGAAGCTTTGAGTCACTTCAGAACTTTATTTCTTAGATTATCAATTGGTCACCCAAGATCTTTAAAAGCAATTAGAAGTGATAACGGAACCGAATTTGAAAATCTATCTTTTGATCACTTTTGTGCTGAAAATGGAATAGATCATCATTTTTCTTCACCATATGTACCTCAACAAAACGGTGTTGTAGAAAGAAAGAACAGAACCTCAGTTGAAATGGCTAGGACTATGCTTGATGAATATCAAACTTATATGAAATTTTGGGTTGATGCAATTGTAACCGCTTGTTATGTCTCTCATGTTTTCTTACCCGCCAAGCTAGGTAAAGCACCATATGAGCTCCAGTTTGGACATAGGCCTAGTGTTCCACACCTTCGGGTCTTTGGTTGCAAATGCTTTGTTAAGAAACATAGTAATCGTGAAATATTGAACCTAGATCCATTGATCGCATGTTTCTTGGTTATCCATCTCATACTAGAGGCTACCGTGTGCTTTTACTTGACACTAACAAAATTGTGGAGACTTGTGAAGTGTCTTTTGATAAAGCTAGCACAGGTACTAGCTCAAACATTGCAGGTCCAGATCCATATCCGTAGGGGGAGAGATTTTCGTTGAAGATGAGGAAGAAGTGGAGCTGCTGCCTAAAAATTCAGCAGCTAATGACATTGTTCCAGCTCCTGAATTTGATTCACAGGCAGCACCGACGACCACCATTGCTGGTCAAGATCCACCTCAAGTCACAAGCTCATCGATTTGTTATGAACATGAAGAAGAAGAAGATTGTGAAATGTCCACTCCCCTCCGGGTTCTCAAAAGTCATCCTCCATAATAAATTATTGGAAGCTTGCACGAACGAGTCACACGGTCCAGCTATGATGAGTTCAGAATTTGAGATGAGTATGATGGGAGAACTCACGTACTTTTTGAGCCAACAAATCAAGCAAACCAAGGAGGGTACCTTTGTGCATCAAACGAAGTATACAAAAGACCTCCTAAGGCGCTTCAACATGGACAAAAGCAAGCCTCTTCGGACACCAATGGGAACAACAGCAACACTTGAACTTGATGAAGATGGCAAACCCGTGGATCAAAAAGAATATGGAAGCATGATCGGATCACTTTTGTACCTCACGACATCAAGACCGGACATACAATTCAGCGTATGTCTTTGTGCACGGTTTCAAGTCTTCTCACGTGCTTCACATCGTCAAGCCCTCAAAAGGATTCTCAGGTACTTATGTGGAACTCATTTGGCATTTTTCTTCCTTCTTCCTCAATCATTACTTTGAAAGCTTTTTTGGATGCTGATTTTGGGGGTTGTCGGATTGATAGGAAAAGTACTTCCGGTGCTTGTCATTTTCTTTGTAATTCACTTGTTGCTTGGTCCTCTATAAAACAAAGTTCAGTTGCACAATCCATAGCCGAATCTGAATATGTAGCTGCTGCTAGCGCTTGTTCAAAAATTCTTTGGATTGTTCAAACACTTAAGGACTATGGGGTTGATCTAGATAGTGTTCCACTGTTTTGTGACAACACTAGTGCTATTTGCATCGCTAAAAACTCCGTGCAACATTCAAGAACAAAGCAAATTGACATTAGGTATCACTTTCTTTGTGATAACGTTGAAAAAGGAAACATTGTGCTTCACCATGTAGATACCGAACAACAATTGGCTGACATTTTTACAAAACCTTTGGATTTCACTCGTTTTGGTTTCATTCGTAGTGAAATAGGGGTTATACTTCCTCATGGCTTACATTGGGGGGGGGGGGGGGGAGGGGTTTGAAACTTCAGAAGTCTATGTGTGAATCTGAAATTAAAATAATATGAGCATAGTATTTCATACATATATGACTTTGTGATTCCTTTTACATGCTGAAAGTTCTTACTATATTACTCGTGTTTTACATTTTGTAGTTTTTCCCATGTCTAGTAATTGGAATAATTACTTGCACTAAATCTGGTCATGGTCAAACTTTCTTGCTGTTTTGAATTTGTTGCATGCTCACAAGTGCTTTTAATCATAAAGAATCAATCAAGTAATCAACTCACATGTTTAGTCTTTATGAACAAATATAAATTGAGAAAAGATCAAGAGAATATGCATGCATCACACTTCTTCTTTTGGGATGGCTTATCATTGCACTTAGATATGAACTTGGAAGGAGTTGTGTATGACTAAAACTATGTCCTTAAGCTTATTATTGTCAAATGACATAGGCTTGTCTTGGTTGGTTAGAATAAGGCAGATGCGCATATAATCTCTTGCAAATGTCATATGATCAAAAATTATGCTTAAAGGAGTATAAAATTGCAACAACAAGTGACATGCTTTCAGGTTTTGAAATAGTTAAGTTTGTGAGATCATGACTTGCTTAAATTGAAAATTACATTTGATCTCTATCATGGCTTACACTACTTTATGTATCTAGTTGTTCTGATAGTGTAAGTTAGTTGATAGTATGACTTGGATGAGCATTGTTTTATATGTATATGTTATAATATGCTCATAACAACTAAAATTTCTCTTTTGTACCTTGCTGAATACATTGTCAAAGGGGGAGAAATTTATCACACCTTGCACATATTCACAAGTGTTTTTGGCATGATTCTTCTCAGGGGGAGAAGTATGTATAGGGGGAGAAATTTATTTCTATCTCATTCGATTTTCAAAAGGGGGGTGAAATTGTTTTCAAAACTTATCATGTAAATAAGCCAATGTTCGTATTTTAAGTGGTGTTGCCAATGCTTCCATCAAGGGGGAGATCGTGAGACCTATGTGTGCCGAATACATTGGCTTTGACGATAAAAGTTTTGAATACTACCAAAACATCTTTGTATCAAGATTTGACGATTGGTCTGGCATGTTTTTGTTAGCTTTGGCAAGGTTCGAAGCTTGATCGCAGTGGTTCTGCTTTTATATTCCAATGTTTCAAACTTGCTTTACACTTATGGAAAGTTTGCTTTGTATTCTTTTACGAAGTTTTTGGTGTGTTTTGGTGGTTAAGGTTGATATCATTTTTATATGGTTTACAACATGCTTATGTGAGGTGCTCACGTAAGATGTTGTAGTTTCAGAACGAACGAGAGTCGAGTCGAGGACTTGTGATCGAAAGTATTGGTTGTTTATTCTTGTGCAGGTGTTGCTTGAGTTCAAGACATGGCTGGTGACGGGATCCATTGATCTAGTCTTAGGGAGAAGATGAGGTTCAACAACCAAGTTCGGGAGGAATTGTGGTTGAGTTGATCGGGAGGTCACGCAGCATGTATGAATCAAGAACAATGCATATGAAGGTATCATGGACGTCGTTGGAAGATGTTTGCATGTGTGCAAGGAGTGCATGGATGTGGCTACATGCTTTCGAGGTGTGATGAAGAGATGTGGACGTAAAGAATTGGTCGGAAAGGTCCAACCGACTAGGTATGGACTCAGGCTGCGATTGAGTCAGGTTTGACTCAAATATGGAAAGATTTGAGCTGGTTATGTTAGGATTTCGTGTGAGTCACGAATTTGGGTTGTTTTAGGAATGTGGGATACGTTCCTAATGTGTTTGAAGTCTTAAGATTGCTTCTATCTGCGTATAGAAGAGTCTTGAGCAGCTATGAAAAGTTTCGAATCATGAATTGAGTAGGATTAGAGTCCTAGTTAGGTTTGGGTTGGCCTAAGGGCTGGTTATATAAGCAAGGAAGGCCAGAGCTTGTGGTAGACGACTTTTGGGATGTTTCTCTTGTGTTCTATTGAATAAAATTCGTAGTTGAAAGGAACTTTGGTGCCTTGTTCGTCTGACTTGTTTTCTTCAAGTCTTTCACGTCAAGTTTCTGCATAGCACTACCTTGGTTCTGTGGTTTTATCATAACTCGAGTTTTACAGATTCGATTGACGTGATTCATTTTGTGTTCTCTTCACAACTTAATTTTCTATCATCTATCAAAATTTCATGGTCATTGGATTTGTGGTTTCTGATCTACACGAGTTTCTTTGCAGTGTTCCAGACTAGTTTTCTCGGGTAGGACACATTGACCTTTGTTCAATCTTTCTATCGTAACATGAGTTTATCTCGACGGATTTTTGTGATTCTTGTTGTTAAGTCTTCATGACTTGATTCTCTACAATCTATACTAGATTTGTCACAGTTGAACACGTTTAGATTAGTCGCACACACGGTTTCTTTAACAGATCTGTTTTCTGTCGAGGGGTTTTCATTGCTTCCGCTGAAATAGTTTAAATCAACCATTCACCCCCCTCTGGTAGCTTTTCACGTGCTCTTTGATCCTACATTGTGTAAGGAATATTCATTCCTTCACATAATTGAGTTATATTGATGGTAGAAATTGGTATATGACGGCCGTCAACAAACTCTCCCAAGCTTACCCTTTACTCGTTGTGACACTCGATTCTAAAATATGAACCAAGTGCAGTGTATGTGTGCCCAGAATGTTGCTTCATACATACACATCAACATCACAAATGATAATAAGAATTTAACCATGTCACGAGTAATAAATATACCTTGATTCTATTGTAGCGAGAAATAATCTAGCATAGGCGACTCCAACTCCACAGGCAATCGACAGTAGTACGCATGCCTAGTGCTCTACGTTGTCTTCCAAAATATCTCTTATAGCTGAATTAATTGTGGGAATAGCAAGGGTGAGGACATGTCGTACTCAGCAAGTGTTGGAAAGTATGTCATGTAGCTCAAACAAGGATAATAATAAATGGCTAATTGCATAAAAGTAAATTTCATAAACATGTAAAAGCAGCCTAAAATGTCTGTGTGATTAAATCCCATCATAACCTAAATAATTATCATAATACATATCCAACATTCTCATTTACCATCATAATTCATTTAGAAACAGGTATCAATTAACATCATCACCATATGCTAATTTCATAGCTTCTCATAACCAACCTTACTCATATGACATAACCAGTCCCATACCGAACCATCCCAAAATCAAAATCCAATTCGAATCATGGAAGTTGTCCACATGTTCGTGATTTCATCACCCGTCGGCAACTAAAGAACCTCTATGTTGCCTTGTCACACTTCGGTTGGTGTGTGGCCAAGAGATCACAAAATAGCCTTTACAAAGGGACTACTAGTGTGTGCGGACCCACTAAGGTTTCACCGGCAGGCTTGAATCTCCATTCTCCCACCCACGGGCCCCCTCGTGTGCCATGGAGATCTCATGGTAGCACTACTCGACTCCCATTCCTTGCACCATCCAATAGTCCATACAATACTAGCAGCACATCTAATTATTCAGCTATGCTGCACCCATACTTGGCCTTGTGGTCGCACTGTTGTCCTAGCATATATGCATGAACCGGTCGCTAGATTTAAGGCAAGCAAACCACCATATCATCCAACCCAATTCACAAACCATGCTTCCTTAGATCTCCCAAGTCCCATGCTACCAATTATCCATGTTTATCAATTCTTATCATCCATAAGTTCATTAATTCATAATTAAGCCATTTGATTGTTTTTCCATACCAATTAATTAGAACAAAGAAAAAAAGGTAAAATGCCCTTCCCGACTCTCTACTATATATTTCAAGCGACAAGGATGGTTAAGCAAGTCTAGTAAACACCTATAAATAGGTTACCCATCAAATTGACACAAGCATGCAGGTTTGCAAACAAAACATTTAAAACATAGGATCAAAATGATTAAGGACACTTGCATTTATATTCCGCAAATTCGATGCTCATGCAAATCAAAGTCTCGCACATGAAGATCCTTGCGTACTCGCTTCTCGATCGCAACCACTTGAGCGTACCCATCTACTCGCAATCAAGCACATACTCAAGTAACATACACAATAAATGCATTGCAAACACTAATTAATATGCAAAATATGGATGCATGCATAAAATATGTTTGTATTAATGCTAAATAAATTTCTATAGCTTTTTAATAATTTTTGATAATAATTCCTATTTATTTGAGCAAGTTTGGAATTAACAATAATTAATTCCGAGGCAAAATAATTATTTAAGAATATTAAATATGTTTAAAATATTATAAATAACTTCCTGTAATTTATTCTAAACTTTTTGGAATTTTTCTAAATTTAATTTGATAACGTGTAAATTAAATAGGCTTTAATATTATTTATTTAATCTGATAAAAGATTAAATAGTACTTAAAATATAGATAGTCGAATCTAGAATATGTATATATTGATCTTTGTGGATTTGATATAACTTGCAAGTTTCAGATTGATTTATGAAGATTTGGTGATGATTAATAACCGTTGAACAAATTTAATCTTACATGTAATTCTGTTCAAGTATTATAATTGAAATACTTAGCTAGATCTAACCGCAATAGCTACCGTGAGCGTAGCTAGTTTCAACGGTTGTGGAACATAGGTGTAGTGTAGACGAAGTAGACAGCGCAGCGATCCTCCGACGACACGACGATCTCTGGCGAACAACGGCTCCTTCCTTCTCTTTTTCCTTCTTCTTTCCTTCTCGCTGTCGTAGCCTTTCTTTTCTTCTCTTGGCAGCTAGGGTTTCCTCTCTTTTTTTCTACCGTGGCTACTACTTATTACGGCGCTGGAAAGAATACGTGGACAGGCATGTAGTACCGAGGCCCTCGTTCCATTTTTTAATTTGTTTTTGTATTTTTTCTTTCTTTATAGATTATATATATATATATATATTTGTTTTCTTTATTTTCTTCTCATCTTGGCGTTTGGCCAGGGATGCTTGGCCATGTTTCACTTTTTTTTCTTTCATTTTTCTTTCTAATTTTCTATAATTTTTTCATTCATATTCGTTATGGCAATTTATTTTTAGTATATTTATTTTGGTAATAATTTTTTTAGCTTATTTATTTTGGTAATAAATTTTCAATACTTGAGGATGAATGCAAAATGAAAGATGAGATGCATATATTTTATATTTTCTTTATAAAAATATTTTCTTTCTATTATTAAATTCCAGCTTCTTATTCAAATTTTAATTTTCCCAGGTTTGAAAATTGGGATGTTAAGTGTCGATGTTGGGTAGCCTTCCATGGGTTCCACGAGTGTGGTCGAGGAGAGTGTTGTCGATGTCGCTCATCCACACCTCAAGGTTCCCATAGGTTGGTTGTACCTTGTTATTCCTTGGCTAAGGTAATGATACCACTTAGATACAAAGGAATGACGTGTACTCAACATGCATTCACTGTGTTCCGTCATTCTTTGGCTATGTTTTATCATACCTTCTTGTCATAAAGGAATAACTTGTACCTTTCATGCATTGGGTGTGATCAGTCATTCCTTGGCTAAGGTAATGATAACCTTTAGCCACAAAGGAGTGACATGTACACAACATGTGTTGAGTACAATCTGTTGTTCCTTGGCTAAGGTACAACATACTTATAACGACAAAGGGATGACGTGCACTCAACAAGGGTTGAGTGTGATCCATTGTTCCTTGGCTAATGTATAAAATATCTTCTAGCCACATAGAAACAACATGCACCCAATACACATTGGATGTGATCTTGTCATTCCTTGGTTAAGGTGCATCATACCTTTTAGCCACAAAGAAATAACTCATACCCAATGATGGTGCCAATTCCCTTGAGCTTGAATGAGTGCCTTAGAATAGTTGAGAGCATAATGCTCTCACATATTCGTAGCAGCCCATTGGTTGCTCATGGATGGTTACCATTTCAAATCTCCAGCCTTGTATAGTTATGGTTGACCTTCGGGTTTAATTTCTTATAGGTGGCAACCATCCTAATTTAGTCCTTGGACAACAGATGTTGAAATAGAATCCTCTAGTATTCCAACAATCGGATCTTTGAATGCATGCATAGTTAGTTTACTCCTGCAAACTTCCCCTCTATGATAGAAGGGGATGGTTAGCTCCCCATACTTGTACAAATGAATTTTAGGGTTAGGTAACCGAATTTTCATTTGTTCATACGGGGAAGATAAAAATCAAAGTTGCATTGTTTCCAAATTCAAGTGTATCCATGAACAATGTATGATTCAAAGATAAGAGTGGGGCTTTATGGATAAATTAATTTGTATGTTTTCTAAAGCTCTTACTCATAACAATGCAAATGATATTAGTACACTATATGGATCCCATCACCTTGTAAAGTTTTTAACATCATAGATTTTTTTTACACAAGAGAAAATGATATCATTTGGATCATGGTGAATAATATTCTCAATTTTATCCTCCTGAACATTTTTGAAAGAATTTTAAATTTAGTAATCCATGCATGAATGAGTTTTAGATCAAAATTATGGACATCACTATTCCTAGGTTGCTACATACCTATTCAACCATTAAGTAATTCCGTAAGCATTACCTAGGCAGAAAATGTCTCAGTAAATTTAGCAATGCTTATGAAAATCTAGGTACTTGTTTAAATTTATTCCTATGTAAGGTGACATTCATTTTTTTAAGAATCAAAAAGATCAATGCCAACACTTACTCTCGTGAGGATGCATAAGAATAGGATGATGAGAAGGTGTAAACCTTTCTTACCAATGTAAGCAAAAACCATTCAATCCTAATGTAATTCCAACGACGGAAAATTTTAAACTTGTACCTCAGTTGAAGAGAAGTCTGGGTTGAAGGTTGTTGTGTGAGAAACTCACAACCATGAATTATGTGTAGCCTTCATGTTCAATGCCTCCAGCGAAGCTGAGGTTGGGGTTGGATGAGCTTCATCTTGCTCCTCCATTGGGCCACCATTTTGAGCATTCATCCACCATGAACTCAGAATGAGACTGATGGAGGGATACGCGCTTGATGGGGCCCTCCAACCTCTTTACAAAATTTGTCTTGGCTGCACTAAAATCAAGAACAAACAAAACAACTCGAAGACGTGTTACGTTAGCTCAAAAGCATGTTGTACCCTTTGTCAAATTTTTTGCCCTAGCTTGAAGCAACATGCAAATGCAATGATTATTTGAGGGAAATATTTTTGGTTAGAATTAGGAAGAAGAATTCTAGTGGTTACGCCCAAGGTTCATATCCAAATAAATTTATTTCCTAATTCAAAATTTTAGTTTTATGATGGTTGGTGTCGGTACCCTACGTACCTGGTACCCCATGATACCATAAGAAACACTGAAGAGTTCCACCCATCCGAGTTGGAGCTGCTGCCCGAAAATTCAGCAGCTAAAGACTTTGGTTCAGCTCCGGATGTTAATTCTCAACCAGCACCGACAACCATCAATGCTGATTGAAATCATCCTCAAGTCACAAGCTCATTGATTTGTGATGAACATGAAGAAGAAGAAGCTTGTGAGACATCTGTTCCCCTACTGTTTTACAAAGATCATCCCCCACAATAGATGATTGTAAGCTTGCACGAACGAGTCACACGGTCTAGGTTTTGCGATCCAAACTCTTATGCTCATTCTGCTTTTGTTGCTTCTTTTGAACCCAGAGATATATCACACGCACTCACTAATGAATCTTGGATTATTGCCATGCAAGAAGAGTTAGAAAATTTTGAAAAAAAATAATGTTTGGAAACTTGTACCTCCACCTCAAGGTCACACTTTAATTGGAACTAAATGGGTATTTAAAAATTAACAAAGTGAGGATGGGGTCGTGGTTAGGAATAATGCTAGGCTGGTTGCTCAAGGTTTCACTCAAGTTAAAGGTCTAGATTTTGATGAAACTTTTGCTCCTGTTGCTAGATTAGAAGCCATAAGAACTTTGTTAGCTTTTGCTGCCTCTATTGGTTTTAAGCTATATCAAATGGATGTTAAAAGTGATTTTCTTAATGGCTACATAGATGAGGAGGTTTATGTGAAACAACCACCGGGTTTTGAAAATCCAGATTTTCCTAATCATATTTACAAACTGTCCAAAGCCTTGTACGGTCTCAAACAAGCCCCTAGTGCATGGTATGATAGGTTAAAAACATTCTTACTTGAAAAAGGGTTTACCATGGGCAAGGTTGATAAAACTCTTTTCGTGCTTAAGAATGGCAATGACTCATTATTTGTTCAAGTGTATGTGGATGATATTATCTTTGGTTGTGCTTCTCATGATCTTGTGTCCAAGTTTTCAGCAATGATGAGTTCCGAATTTGAATGAGTATGATGGGTGAACTCACTTACTTTTTGGGGCTGCAAATCAAGGAAACTAAGGAGGGCACCTTTGTGCATCAAACGAAGTATACAAAAGATCTCCTAAGGCGCTTCAACATGGACAAAAGCAAGCCTCTTCGGACACCAATGGGAACAGCAACAACACTTGAACTTGATGAAGATGGTGAACACGTAGATCAAAAAGAATATAGAAGCATGATCGGATCACTTTTGTACCTCATGGCATCAAGACCAGACATACAATTCAGTGTATGTCTTTGTGCACGGTTTCAAGCCTCCCCACGTGCTTCACATCGTCAAGCCGTCAAAAGGATTCTCAGGTACTTACATGGAACTCAAGAATTTGGAATTTTTCTTCCTTCTTCCTCAACCGTTACTTTGAAAGCTTTTTCGGATGCTGATTTTGGGGGTTGTAGGATTGATAGGAAAAGTACTTCCGGTGCTTGTCATTTTCTTGGTAATTCTCTTGTTGCTTGGTCCTCTAGAAAACAAAATTTAGTTGCACAATCCACAGCCGAATCTGAATATGTAGCTGCTGTTAGTGCTTGCTCACAAATTCTTTGGATTGTTCAAACACTTAAGGACTATGGGGTTGATCTAGATAGTGTTCCATTGTTCTGTGATAACACTAGTGCCATTTGCATTGCTAAAAGCCCCGTGCAACATTCTAGAACTAAGCACATTGACATTAGGTATCACTTTCTCCGAGATAATGTTGAAAAAGGAAACATTGTGCTTCACTATGTAGATACCGAACAACAATTGGCTGACATTTTTACAAAACCTTTAGATTCACTCGTTTTTGTTACATTCATAGTGAAATAGGGGTTATGCATCCTCATGGCTTAAATTGAGGGGGAGTTTTGAAACTTGGGAAGTCTATGTGTGAATCTGAAATTAAAATAATATGAGCATGGTATTTCATACATATATGACTTTTTGATTCCTTTTACATGCTTAAAGTTCTTACTAAATTACTCGTGTTATACATTATGTAGTTTTGCCATGTCTAGTAATTGGAATAATTACTTACACTAAAACTGGTCATGGTCGAACTTTCTTGCTGTTTTGAACTTGTTGCATGTTCACAAGTTCTTTTAATCATTAAGAATTAATCAAGTAATCAACTCACATGTTGAGTTTTTATGAACAAATATAAATTGAGAAAAGATCAAGAGAATATGCATGCATCGCACTTCTTCTTTTGAGATGGCTTATCATTGCACTTAGATTTGAACTTGGAAGAAGTTGTGTATGACTAAAACTATGTCCTTAAGCTTCTGATTGTCAAATGACATAGGCTTGGCTTGGTTGATTAGAATAAGGCAGATGCGCATATAATCTCTTGTAAATATCATATGATCTAAATCTGTGCTTTGAATAATAATAAAATGCAGCAACTAGTGTCATGCTTTCAAGTTATGAAATAGTTAAGTTTGTGAGATTATGACTTGCTTAAATTGAAAATTACACTTGATCTCTAGCATGGCTTACACTACTTTATGTATCTCATTGATGTGATAGTGTAAGTTACTTGATAGTATGAGTTGGATGAGCTTTGTTTATATGTATATGTTATAATATGCTCATAACAACTAAAGGGGGAGAGATAATTTTTTTATATGCTCATGACTTGCTGAATACATTGTCAAAGGCGGAGAGATAAGCATGAAGAGAAAAAGAATATGTGCATAAGGAGAGATAATAAAGGGGGAGAGATAATATGGGATAATTTTTGGATTTTCTTCTCATTTTACTTTTAATTTACAAAGGGGGAGAAATTGCCTTCAAAACTTTTATGTGAATAAGCCAATGTTCGGATTTTAAATGGTGTTGCCAATGCATTCATCAAGGGGGAGATTGTAAGACCAATGTGTGCTGAATACATTGGCTTGTAGTGAATACACTTTCTTTGACGATAAAAGTTTTGAATATCACCAAAACACCTTTTTATCAAGGTCCGACTCCGGCGCTAGGTTCTACAAGCTTCTGTCAGCTCCGGCTCAAGGTCCGGGTTGCTCTGGCAAGGTCCAGAACATGACCGCAATGCTTCTGTTTTTCATTTGCAATGTTTTGTACTTGCTTTACATCTCTAGAAAGATTGCTTAGTATTCATTTGCTAAGTCTTTGGTGCGTTTTTGGTTAACATGGATAATATTGTGTTACTATGGTTTTGCAACATGCTGATGTGAGGTTCTCACGTAAGGTGTTGTGTTCGGAACTAACTTGAGTCAAGTCGAGGACTTGGGCTCATATGGATTGGTTGTTTATTTGTGTGCAGGTGTTGCTTGAGTACAAGACATGGCTGGTGACGGGATCCATTGGACTAGTCTCAGGGAGGAGATGAGGTTCCAACAACCAAGTTCGGGAGGAATTGTGGTTCAGTTGATCAGGAGGTTGCGCAGCATGTTTGAATCAAGAACAGTGCATATGAAGGTATCGTGGATGTATTTGGAAGATGTTTGCACGTGTGCAAGGAGTGCGTGGACGTGGCTACATGGTTTCGAGACGTGATGAAGAAATGTGGATGTAAAAAGTTGGTCAGAAAGGTCCAACCAACTAGATTATGGACTTAGGCTACGGCTGAGTCGGGTTTGACTCTAATATGGAAAGATTTGAGTTGGTTATGATAGGATTTCGTGTGGGTCACGAATTTGAGTTATTTAGGAATGTGGGATACGTTCCTAAGGTGTTTGGAAGTCTTAAGATTGCTTCTATCTGCGTATAGAAGAATCCTAAGCAGTTATGGAAAGTTACAATTCGTGAACAGAGTAGGATTAGGTTCCTAATCTGAGTTGAGTTGGCTTTTGAGCTGGTTATATAAGAAAGGGAGCCCAGAGCTCGTGGTGCACGACTGTGGGGATGTTCCTCTTGTGTTCTATTGAATAAAATTCTTAGTTTGAAGGAACTTTTGTGCCTTGTTCATCCGACTTGTTCCAGACAAGTTTCACTCATCGAGTTTCTGGACAGCACTACCTTTCGTCGGTGGTTTTATCATAACTAGAGTTTTACAGAACCAATTGACGTGATTCTTTTTGGTTGTCTTCACAACTTCATTATCTATCATCTGTCAAAATTTCACGGTCATTGGATTTGTGGTCTATGATCTACACGAGTTTCTTTGCAGCGTTCCAGAACTGTTTTTTTCTCAAGTAGGGCAGATTGACCTTTGTTTGATCTTTCGATCATAACTTGAGTTTTTCTCAACGGATTTGAGTGATTCTTGTTGTGTTATCTTCATGATTTGATTCTCTCTGATATCTATCACTTTTGTCACGGTGAAACACGTTAAGATTAGTCTCACACACGATTTCTTTAACAGATCGTTTTTCTGCCGATGGGGTTAGGGTTTAATTGTTACCGCTGCGTAAGATTTTTAAATCTACCATTCACCCCCCCCCCTCTGGTAGCTTTTCACGTGCTCTTCGATCCTACAGCGCAGGCACCTTCTCAGCGTAGGACCTTGTGTGGAAGACTTGGTCCTCACGCATAACAACACAAGAGGCGTGTTGTGTCTCAGCAGGTGACGTCACTGACCTTCGCGGCACATCACACTCACACTGCATCAAGACTCTCGACGCACGATCTGCAATCTGAACATTACCGCCGTTACAGATAGCAGGACAGCCGCGTCCACATCGAGCGCGCTCGCGAAAGTCACGAGGCTTGGGAAAAACCTCCTCTCGTGGGAGTAGGGAGCGGCTGTTCAGCGTTGGCCATGCACCTGCGTATGGTCTGCTGGCCTCAAAAGTTTCAGCCTCATCTACCGTATAAATTCGATGGGACTGTCAACCCCGCTGAGTTTCTCTAGATATACTCCACTGCCATTCTTTTGGTGGGTGGTAATGAGGTCGTGATGGCCAACTACTTTCCGGTGGCTCTGAATGGGACAACTAGGTCCTGGTTCATGAGTCTCCCGCCCGACTCTATCAACATTTGGGCGGAGCTATGCCAACTGCTCACCGCCAACTTCAGGAGCTCCTACACCCGACCTGGCACAGAACTGAACCTTTTTCCTATACAGGAGAAGTCAGAAGAATCGCTGCATTCCTTCATCTAGCAATTTTCTCAGGTATGAAACACCATCCCTTCCATCTCCAATGCTTCTATCATCGTGGCATTCAGACAAGGTGTTAGAGATAAGAAGATGCTGGAGAAGCTGGTGATGAAAGAAGTCACAGAGCTCTTTAGCCTGGCTAACAAATGCGCCTGGGCTGCCTAACGTCGGGAAATGCATTCCAAACCAGCTCCGGAGACTAACAAAAAGTCCTCCAAAGTTGAAGCCACTACCTCCGGTAGTGGAATGAAGAAGGAAAAGTCCAACAGGAAGAAGAAGCTGTCGGCCGGCACACCTACTGCCCAAGGAACTTGATCGGAGCTGGTCAACTGCCATTGATGGTGTCTCCAACCATCAACAATGTCCAGCTCTACCATGTCTTGGTAGATGGAGGGGCGGCTCTCAACCTCTTGAGCTATGAAGTGTTCGTGAAGATCCAGCTCCGACTCTCCGACTTTCGCCCCTCACGTCCATTCCCCAGGGTAGGTCCGGGAGCTCTCAGCCCTCTCAGATCCATTACACTCCCAGTGACCTTCGGGACCCGAGAGAAGTACAAGACCGAGAAGATGGTCTTCGACGTCGCACACATCAGCTTGCCCTTCAACAACATCCTAGGCAGGCCTGCCCTGTATAGGTTTATGGCTGCAACTCACTACTTCTATTTGGTGTTGAAGATGCCAACACCTTTGGGCATTCTCCGGATTCGCAGAGATCGCACTGCGGGAGTCACTGCGCTGGAAGAACTTCATGCGCTCGCAATAGCGTAGGAAGGAACATATGACAAGGAGCTAGATGCTCAACCTCTGAGCACTCGTCACCGAGGCTCAACATCTGCACCATGCGTGCAGCCAAGCGATGACACCGACGTACCTGTCAAAGTCGTCCAAATTGGTTCTGACGCTGCCCAAATTACCCGTATATCGGGAGGTCTGGACAACAAATAGGAACTCGTTCTCAACACTTTCCTCCGGGCGAATGTTGACGTGTTTGCCCAGCAACTGTCACAAATGCCTGGGATCCCAAGGGAGGTGATTGAGCACAGCCTGAAGATTTATCCTGTGCATGGCCAGTACACCAGAAGCCCCAGAAGCAATCAGTGGAGCGACAAAACTTCATCAAACAAGAAATCAAGAAGATGCTCAAAGTTGGCTTCATCTGGTAGGTTCATCATCCAAAATGGCTGGCAAACTCAGTCATTGTGCTCAAGGCCGGCGGGAAGCTTAGGATGTGAATCGACTACACCACCTTGAGTAAGGAATGTCCAAAAGATCCATTCCCACTACCTAGAATAGATCAGACATTGGACTCCACCTTCGGGTGCGAGTTACTATATTTCCTAGATGCATATTCTGGATACCATCAGATCCAATTGTCTAGGGAAGATGAAGAGCATACTGCCTTCATAGTAGTAGATGGATTGTATTGTTATACTGCCATGCCGTTCGGTCTCAAAAATGCTGCTTCAACTTTTGTGCGAACTATGCAAAAAATATTTGGAGAGCTCATCAGGGACTTGTCGGAGGTCTACATCGATGACATTGTCGTGAAGGCCAAGAACAAGGAATCACTCCTTGACAACCTATAAGCCGTCTTCGACAAGCTGTGCATCATGCGCACCAAGCTGAACCCGGACAAATGTGTCTTCAGGGTTATCTCCAGGAACCTCCTTTGATTCTTGGTGACTCAATGAGGAATTGAGGCAACCTGGCGAAGATTAAGGCCATTGAAGACATGCAGCCCCCAGCATGCATCATGGATGTCCAGAAGTTAACTCGGTGTCTAGCTGCGCTCAGCCATTTCATCTCAAGACTGTCGGAGCGGGCACTTCCCTTCTTCAAGCCCTTGAGGAAGTTCGGACCATTCCATTGGTCTGAAGAAGCAGAAAAGGCGTTCCAAAAGCTCAAATAGTTGCTCACCACTCTAGCAGTCTTGGTAGCTCCGAACCCTGGTGAGCCTCTACTGCTTTACATTTCTGCAACTATGGAGGTTGTCAGCATGGTCTTGGTCAGGGAAATACCAGAGCCATCTCTATTCAGGAGCCTAGACCCCTCCGAGAGGGTCCGGAACTACCTGAAGGCAAGTCTGGGTCCCAGCCCCCAGGCACAGATCTTCAAGGCAAAATGCTAGAGGATCAATCTCTCTCATCTGAGGTAATTCACATTGCTGATCAAGAAGATCCGAACCCCTCCAGGAGGGTCCAGGTTGAACAAGAAGAGGTTCTGGACCGCTCCGGGAGGGTCTGGGAAGCTCAGCAAGAAGGTCCGAACCCTTCCAGGATGGTTCGGGTTGATGAAGAAGAAGCTCCAGGCCCCTCCGAGAGGGTTCGAACCGTCTAGCGCCCAGTGTACTTCATCAGTGAAGTACTCCACGATGCTAAGACATGATACATTTAGGTGCATAAGCTTCTTTATGCAGTTCTTATTGCCTCAAGGAAGCTTCGTCATTATTTCCATGCACACAAGATATTAGTGGTAATCTCCTATCCACTGCATGCCATACTGCACAAATCTCAACTATACTGGGAATATCGCCAAGTAACTAATAGAGTTGGCAGAATTCGATCTCGATTCCTTCCGCGACAATCTATCAAGAGTCAAGCCTTGGCTAATTTCGTGGCGGAGTGGACACCTTCTCCATCAAATCTTGGGGGCCCCAGTCAGAAGAAGCCAGAACCCAAGGTCCTGGTCCTCACCGAGCCTCACTGGACCCTCTACTTCGACGGCTCCATGCAGAAGCATGGGGCCGGAGCCGGAATACTTCTCCTTGCTCCGACCAGGGAGAAGGTCAAATATATGGTGCACCTTGACTTCAAGGCTACAACCTACATGGCAGAGTATGAGACTCTCATCTACGGGCTCAAGGTGGCGCTTTCATACAGCGTCAAGCAGTTGCTAGTGAAGAGTGACTCGTCGCTCATCATCAAGCAAGTCAAAGGTGAATGCAGTTGCAACAACCCTCAACTTGCTGCTTATCTCCAAGAAATCGAGATGCTCTAGAAGGACTTCCACGTCCTGGACCTCTACCATGTCCTACGTCTCAATAACGTTGAAGCTGACGAACTCTCGACGAAGGCTTCCACCAGAGCTCCGGCTCCCGACGGAGTTCTTGTCCGGAGATTGTCAAGACCAACCACTGAGCCTGCCGAACTGAGAGGGGGCGACACCGGCACCTCGAAGCTGGCAGTCCCGATGGCCCTATGACCATGGCATCCACCAAGGGTCGTAGGTGCTGCAGGAAGCTCCGAGCAACTCGTCATGGATCTCGTAAGCTCAAGTTAGCCCCAATGCATGGATCTCTGAGATCTAGAGCTACTTGAAAGACAATTTCCTTCTTGAAGACGGTACATCCGCTGACCAGATTGTCAGATTGGCTAAAAGATACACGCTGGTAGAGGGGGATCTCTACAGCGCAGTGTCAACGACATCCTAATGCGGTGCATTGCAAGGGAATAAGGCCGCGAGCTCCTCGCGGAGATCTATGGAGGCGAGTGTGGGAACCATGCATCTTCCTGCACGCTGGTCGGTAAAGCCTTTCGGCATGGTTTCTACTGGCGTACAGAACTCTAGGATGCAGTCGAGTTGGTGAAAAAGTGTGAAGCGTGTCAGTTCCACGTGAAACAAATTCACACTCCGGCTTAGTCACTGCAAATGATACCTCCTACATCGCCATTCGTTGTGTGGGGTATGGACATCTTGGGACCTTTCCCAAAGACCGTCGGAGGTTATAGGTTCCTGTATGTCGCCATCGACAAGTTCACCAAGTGGCCGGAAGCAACTCCAGTTGTGACTATCAATAAGCAATCAGCTATCAAATTATTGAAGTCCATAGTCTGCAGATTTGGATTTCCGAACAGAGTCATCACTGACAACGGAACCCAATTCACAAGTGCAGCATTCCAAGAGTATTGCGAAGACCTCAGCATTAAGGTCAGCTACGCATCAGTAGCTCACCCGGTAAGTAATGGCCAAGTCGAGAGAGCAAATGCAAAAATATTGAAAGGACTCAAGATGTGCACATATGAGCGCCTGAAGAAACATGGAGCCAACTGGATTGAGGAGCTTCCGTCTGCACTGTGGGCGAGCAGGACAACACCTAGCCGATCAACTAGAGAGACCCCCTTCTTCCTGGTGTACAAAGCTGAAGTGGTCCTTCCTCCAGAGATCACCATGGGGTCGCTCTAGGTCTGGACCTTTGACGAAGCTGCCCAGGACCAGCTCTAGCGTGAAGATCTTGACCTCGTCAACTATTGATGGCTCCTAAGATATACTAACAAATCATCCCCGACAACGGCGCTAGAAATTCTTATTGGTATTACTTACGTACCATTGACTAAACATCTCCAACTTATGTGTCAGAAAAGCTTGTTAATGGTTCTATTGGATCACAGAGTGAATTCCGCAAGCGCACGGAGATATGATTGTAGCATTTTCCATTAAGAGTATTCCCAAGGGTGTCATTTATTTGACCCCAAAGAAAGGCAGGGAAGAGATATAACAACCATCAAGTGGAAAGGGTAGAAAGTTCTAGGTAAGAATCTAGTAAGGATGGATAAAATAATATTGGAGGTAGTGTGACACACACAAAAGCTTTCAAGTCTAAGGGGGATAAGAGGATCCTAGAGGTTAGTTAAGGTTGAGAGTTATGGAGGTACTCCTACTATGCTCCATTCTACATATACATAGTCTAAACTAATTATTCGTAAGCTAGATTAATAGTGAATACTTATGCTATGTGGTTCAACACATCGGGCACGGGCTTACCCCTAGCAATACTAGGGCGACTCCCGCCAAGAGCCTGTGGCATAGCCGAATGTGGAGAATTACAAAGGACAGATAGGGCTGTCACCACCTACTGCCCACCTCTTCAATCCGTGGGTCTACGAGACATCCAATGCTACTTAGCTATCCTAGCACCGTGCTAGCATATTAAATAATTACCTTAAGAGCCTAGTCACAATCCAACCTAAGGCAATGAATTGAATCATCATTGAACCAATGTTGATACACGACATAATTATCCATACTAACCTAGTTATGTTATAATTAACTAGACTGTAGTAGGGGTCTATAGGTTCTATGATAATGAGATATGTTCATGATGAAATAGTCATAGAAGATATACCTTCCACATACATGGACTCCACAATCAAACAAGAAACGCTTTGCCCAAGTATATGTATAAGTAGAGACTAAAGATACTATCTTTATTATGCATAAAGTCACAATTACAAGAAAGAATACATGAGCCATACCTTTCCCAATGTAGGATTGGGAAGAGAGAGACTCCTTACTCCTTTCCCAATTTGGACTTGGGACTAGAGACTCTCCTCTCTACAACCTAACTCCTCTAAGACTATGGATGATAGTGTATACAATAGAGATGAAGCTCAAGTGGTGTGTGTTGAAGTGAGGTGTAGGGGGTCCTATTTATACAAATGTTGAGGTCGATTACCGCCACCAAAAGCGCGCGAATCAGTCACCATTGACTCCAGGAAGCCGGGAGGAGCCAACACGTGGAGGGTGATCGAGTTTGGTGCAGAGACCAGGTCGGCCGACCCCCTGGTTCGACCGAACTGGTCATTGCACCAATTCTTGTGTGCTTTCTCCAGGTGGCTGCCAAGTGGTTCCCATTGATCTATATGGGTGATACACCGTTGGATCTCCTCGGATACTTCTGTTTGTGGGTCATTTGATCCATGAGATGCCACATGTCATCGCCTAATTGGCTGGGATGATATTTTATACGATTGGTCCCTCTACATTTCCTCATTTCCTGCATAAAATGCTGCATACGCATATTTCTCCAAGTCCAAGTGGAATTGGGTTAGATAGAAAGGTGATGTGTGCAAGAAATGACAATTCCTTCACATAATTGAGTTAAATTGACGGATGAAATTGGTATGTAACAGCCGTCAACAAACTCCCCCAAGTTTCTCCTTTGCTCATCCCGAGCAAAGTCAAGATTTTAGGTTGATGATGAGGAGTTTCTACAATATCTTATTTTCAAAAGTATCTAATGCACAACAAGATACTCTACCTAGTATTGCAGAAATTGGCTATGATACCCTACCTTTCTTAAGTTATCATGGGGCTTATGCTTTTTCATATTCATGAGTAGTTGAAAGGTAGAATAGCAATTGGAGCAAACATAGCCTAGAAATCAAGTTTCACTTAAATCCCGGAGAATTCAATTTAGATATTAAGTACCTCAATTTGATTCTCTCAGTCACTCCTTTGTGGATAGTGGAAATATTTCCTCACCAAAGCATTGTGCCTCTACTATTCCTACTCATTGAATATGGCTTGTATGTGGAGCTTGGTAAGGAAAGTAAGTAGGCATATTTGCATCAAATATATTGCTAAGTCAAAAGAGTAAGCCTTAGGAGAATTCAAATCAAAACTTTTCGATTCAAGACTAGTGCATGTGTGATGGAGTGGAAGTGGATGTGGATAATTGAGATAACTCCTTTTTGGTATAATCTCCCTTTCTTTTTCAGGGATGAAACATGGCTATTTTTCTTTTCTCTCTTTTTTTTTCTCTCATGCTTATGATGTAAGCATGATTTTCTTTTTGTAGCCATGTCTTCTACTCCCTTTCTTTTTTGCAATGAATTTTAAAGAGAGTGCTAAACATGAATAACATGGAGTTTCTCTTTTTATTGTTGTATCATGGATATGATGGACGTTTTCCTTACTTCTAGTGTAGAAGTATAGCATGTGCAAGTGAAGTCTTGAATTAAAAAAAGAGTTGAATGATTTCTCACATAGGTCTATACTAGTTTGACTAGGCTCAATGTGAAAACAAATAGCATATGCATAAGGTTTTGTCTATGTATAAACATCATATGGCATTGGTAGGTATTTCCAATCAATTGAGGGAAACTTAAATCTTTTTAGAATTCCTCCGGAAATCTAAGTTTTACTTTCAAACTAGGACTAGCAGCCCTATTACCAATTCTAATCTTGCAACAACCTAGAATTAGATCAAGCTTTTGCTACCCACAACTTCCAAATTAAGGTAAAAGTATTTCAAACCAATGAAAGCAATATTCGGAGAGTAGCAAGTTGTAAACTAGAGACTTAGGAAAATAAAACAGAGCAACTATTTATCATTTCATCTATGTGAATTCTAAATCATCCTTACCGCACATCTTTATTTGATGAAAGCAAATCTAACCTATTTTTTTTTAATGCAAGGTGGATGATGGATGGATGGAAAGTAAATATGCAAGGAATGTAATACATGTTACCTCAAGTGGGGGTCCTCCCCCAAGCTTGTTCTTCAACTACCTCCATGATAAGGGTTGAACCCTTGATGACGGAAGTATGCTGCAAGATCGGCTTATTGTTGTTGTAGCGTCGTGTTGAAGTTGATGAATTGAGCATCCATGTGTTGTTGCCAATCCTGGGTACCTTGAACATGCTCCTCTAGTGTGCTGTAGATGTCACCCGTTCTCACTTCAAGTTCTCCCATATGTCTAGTGAGGTCCGCCATTCCTTGGCTATAGCCATGATGACTTCTAGCCGAAAAGGAACGACACCCTCTCATGGATGTTGGGGGCAAGCTGCTAGAGCTTGAAGTAGATAAGGGTGGATCCCTTTGCCATTCTTGCCAAGATGATCCCCCAGTCTCATACGTCGGAGGTTGAGTCCATCCGGGCGCACAACACATTGGGTTCTCTTCCTCTTGGTATTCATGGACCTGAGAGATTATCAGTGGCATGCCTGTGGCTGCATCCCTCGCACGATTCCTTGTTACTCTGCCAGAGACATTACTTCTTCGTGCTTCCTCAAGGGGAAGAAGATTAATGGTTAGCCTTCGGCATTTGTACAAATGAAAATCCGGGTTAGGTAACCGAATTTCATTGACAAAGCCGGGATAGAAAAATATCAAGGACCCATCTTGATCATGCTTAAGGGTATGTCCTTGCACTAAATAGTCTTCATCAATTAATTCTCTTTCAGTTTCAATATATTCAAATGAAGAGTATTTAAGTGCTCCTACCATTTTAGCAATATGAGTAATCAATGAAGTGCATTCAATTGGTCCTGATTTTGAAATATAATCTAACCATTGTGTCATCATGGCTTTGACTGGAGCAACTTTTATCTTTTTAGCCATGGCAAACAAAATTTTCAATTCATCATCTCACACAACCCTAACATCTCCCCTAGGGAACATAGTCATAGACACCCATCTATGCATGAAGCGTAAGGTAGGGTTTTGGATGTGGCTATTCCTAGGAGGCTTACATGTGACCTCACTAGTTAGCTCATGCCAAAAACTTTGTTTGTTAAACTTTGGGAAATTGTCTAAATCTAGAAAACACCGTTTATGGAAGCCTAAGATGCTACCTAATTCTTGATCTTAAAAGTGTTGCAGACGAACTACATCCGGAGACACGTCCTAGATCTTAAAAGTGCTGCAGTTCTCGAGGAATTGTTGCAGGTGAGCACTTGCATCCTCATTAGCCTTCCCACAGAATGGATTGGCTTGCACCATAGTGATAAGGCTAGTTTTGATCTCGAAGTTCACATATCCCGTGTTAATAGTGGGCCCAATAGGCACATTGTTAGCAGAGGGAGCTGAGAACTCACGAAGGGTCTTCTAAGCCATTGGCATTTGGATTGTTGGTGCAAAAATGCTTGCTTGCTTTGCCGCTCCAATCTTGTGAGGAGTAACGACACGAGGTCGATCTCTCAGAAGAGATTCAGGATCTTCAACAAAGTTTTCGGGCAGGCGGAAACCAGACATACACTACCCTGTTTTCACATTAAAAATGCGGAAACAAAGAATGGTTATCCTACTAAAATCCTACCCGAAGTTCTATCTTATTCACTTAGTCATGTTATATATCTATTTGCCTTCCCCGGCAACAGCGCCAGAAATGCTTGTTGACGGCTCCTAAGATATACTAACAAATCATCCCCAGCAACGACCCCAGAAATGCTTGTTGGTATTACTTATGTACCATTGACTAAACATCTCCAATTGATGTGTCAGAAATGCTTGTTAATGGTTCTATTGGATCACAAGGTGAATTCCGCAAGCACACGGAGATATCATTGTAGCATTTCCCCTTAAGAGTATTTCCAAGGGTGCCATTTGTTTGATCCCAAAGGAAGGCAGTGAAGAGATATAACAATCATCAAGTGGAGAGGGTAGAAATGTCTAGGTAAGAATCTAGTAAGGATGGATAAAATAATAGTGGAGGTAGTGTGACACACACAAAAGCATTCAAGTCTAAGGGGGATAAGAGGATCCTAGAGGTTAGTTAAGGTTGAGAGTTATGGAGGTACTCCTACTATGCTCTATTCTACATATACATAGTCTAAACTAATTATTCATAAGCTATATTAATAGTGAATACTTATGCTATGTGGTTTAACACATCGGGCACGGGCTTACCCCTAGCAATACTAGGGTGACTCCCGCCAAGAGCCTGTGATGTAGCCGAACGTGGAGGATTACAAAGGACAGATATGGCTGTCACCACCTACTGCCTACCACTTCAATCTGTGGGTCTACGAGACATCTAATGCTACTTAGCTATCCTAGCACCATGCTAGCATATTAAGTAATTTCCTTAAGAGCCTAGGCACAATCCATCCTAAGGCAATGAATTGAATAATCATTGAACCAATGTTGATACACAACATAATTATCCATACTAACCTAGTTATGTTATAATTAACTAGACTATAGTGGGGGTCTATAGGTTCTATGATAATGAGATATGTTCATGATGAAATAGTCATACAAGCTATACCTTCCACATGCATGGACTCCACAATCAAACAAGAAACGCTTTGCCCAAGTATATGTATAAGTAGAGACTAAAGATACTATCTTTATTATGGATAAAGTCACAATTACAAGAAAGAATACATGAGCCATACCTTTCCCAATGTAGGATTGGGAAGAGAGAGAGACTCCTTACTCCTTTCCCAATTTGGACTTGACTAGAGACTCTCCTCTCTACAACCTAACTCCTCTAAGACTATAGATGATAGTGTACACAATAGAGATGAATCTCAAGTGGTGTGTGTTGAAGTGAGGGGTAGGGTGTCCTATTTATACTAGTGTTGAGGTCGGTTCCCACCACCAAAAGCTCGCGAATCAGCCACCATTGACTCCAGGAAGCCGGGAGGAGCCAACACGTAGAGGCTGACCAAGTTTGGTGCAGAGACCAGGTCGGCCGACCTGGTCATTGCACCAATTCTTGTGTGCTTTCTCCAGGTGGCTGCCAGGTGGGTCCCATTGTTGTATATGGGTGATACACCATTGGATCTCCTCGAATACTTATGTTTGTTGGCCATTTGATCCATGGGATGCCACATGTCGTCACCTGATTGGCTGAGATGATATTTTATAGGATTGTTCCCTCTATATTTCCTCATTTCCCGCATAAAATGTTGCATACACATATTTCCCCAAGACCAAGAGGAATTGGGTTAGATAGAAAGGTGATGTGTGCAAGAAATGACAAATCCTTCACCTAATTGAGTTAAATTGACGGATGAAATTAGTATATAACAGCCGTCAACATCGACGAGGGAAGGTGCCAAGCTGCTGTTCAGAATGCACGTTATCGTCAGGCGCTCTGGCGCTATCATCAAAGGCATGTGCGCAACCGGCAGCTCGAGGAAGGCGATCTAGTGCTGCGGAGAATACTAACTCGTGAAGGGATGAACAAACTTTCCCCCAGCTGGGAGGGTCCCTTCCGAGTGATCAATGTTTCCCATCCCGGATGCGTTCGCTTGGCAACTGAGGATGGGACCCCGCTTCCTAATCCTTGGAACATCGAGCACATCCGTAAGTTTTATGCTTAGTTTCACAGAGGTGAGTCTCTAATTACACACAATGTAAGTTATAGAGTCTATAAACAGAGTCAGGTAGGTTCGAGAGAACATCCCGACCCCTCTGGGAGGGTCCAGGCATTTCAAGTAACATTTAACTCAGTCCCTATACCGAAAGTGTGGCTTACCTATCCTGGGTTAGAACAAGATGTATAGCACACTAAGCCTGGTTTCGTACCCTAAGTTTGTCCTTGTCTCCCTTGTAATCCGGACCTATAATGAAAGACATTGTTGTGTGAAAGCAGACTCTACGTGCATTAACTTTGTACAGGCTTGTTTGCTTTTATCCTTTTCCTTCTTGTCTATAACGAAGTTGTGCAATTCTTTTTGATCTTTAGTCCAAATTTTTTCATATAATCTACAAGTTACATTGTCATTTTTTTCGGATCTTAGAATTGCTAGACGGTCTATTCGCCTGAACGCCAGAGCTATTGTCACGTCCGGAGTGCGCTATCGACTTAGCCTCATCAAACCCCCTAAGTACGCCACTCTACCTATATTCTAGCAGGCCTCAATAGGGAGGGTCTGGAAGGCATTCGGATCTGGGGAGATTATAGCAATGTACTTGTTATTATATTGAGTTCCTTTGGATCTAAAATTCAAATAAGAATAGTAAGCTGCAAAAGAGTTATAGGTGAGAGGACGAATTTTATGGTTTTTCTTGTCTTTGATGCGCAGGGAAAATGAAAACTCATGGTGATGGTGGACGATGTTAGAGCTACTAAGCTCCGACATCCCCCAAGGGGGCCCACCATCGACGTTTCTAACGTTGAAAGTGGGAATCATCAGAGCTAACAAGCTCCGACAACTCTCATCGGGGCCCGCCGTCGACGTGAAGCATAATGACTGTCAAAGTGTGCGATCGACACTTCCCCCGGTACTATTAGATCGTAGCCCATGGAGATTCTTGATTGGTTGGGGCGCACATGAGATTAAGAACAAGACAGTGACACGATGATTTTACGTGGTTCGGGCCGCCTGAGCGTAACACCCTACTCCACGGGATGTGTTGTTGTATTTATGAGTGTATGGTGCTTGTGAGGGTGTGAGCTTGGTTGTCCTCTGTAGTGTGCGGTGGAACCCTATTATAGTCCAAGGGTTGGCCGTTACGTTGTCAGTCTTGCCTGATATGTAGCCCTGGCAGTAGTTAATTGCATAATACACGACCTGTGAATATTAAGCACAATTAACAACATGATAATGCGCCTTAATGGTGGCGTTACCGTTGTTAAGTGTCCTCTGATCGTGTGTCATTAATATGGCATTAATGACACACAATCAGGTCATGTAACTATAGCTTTAACTGTCCCTTGAATGTCCACGCCTTTGGAGATCCGCTAGTCTCTTCGTTGCTGTCTTAGGTCTGGAGGCTCGACACCTGGCGGCTCTGGAGGTTCCCTTCGTTGGGAGGTAGGTCCGATGCCACAATGCACGTGGTAGCACCGGAGCTTCCCTCTACTGGAGGTTAGATCCAGGGTCACTAGACACGTTGCAAGACCAGAGCTTCCCTACAAGAGGTGTTAGGTCCGGCCTTGTGTTACACGTGGCAGTGCTGGAACTACCCCAACGAGGGAGGCGGGTCCAGTGCTTTGTAGCACGTGTAGCGTTCGAAGGTATTCTACTCGGACGGGTGGAACTCCTTAGTGTTTCTTATGGTATCATGGGTACCTGGTACGCTGGGTACTGACAGTGGCCCCAGGCCCAACTATTGGAGAAATACTTTGGGTTTGGTTATTTTATCAGAGGTGGGGCCATCTTCGATTCCCGCAATGTAGCTTCAAAGGTCTTATGATGTGCCGTTGGGATGACAGTTCGATGTTAAACCATCGCCGCGTGGCTTCTTTTGAATGTGGCGGGTGAGATCCTTGCGTGCGCATCTCACGCAATTGAAGGTCGCCGGTTCCCAATACAAAAATCGTATCGATCCCGAACGCCCTGTCAGGCCGCCGCCCTCGGGCTTCCAACTTTCCATCATGACAATGGTTCACCTTGGGTAATAACTTCGGCCTTTCGGCCAAAGTGGACCCGGGCCCACTCGTCATTGACAGGGTAGATTTTTGAAGTGTGATCTCGATCCCATTGCGGTTTCTATCCAAGCATTGCGCAGGCTTACTTAAGAAGGAAAGCCCCCACAGTTTGAGGACTATTTACGCTTTCAATCTCACTTGCTCTCAGAGCCTCCCAACCTTTGTGTAGCCTTTCCTACTTTCACTCTTCTTTTCCGCGATGGAGTTGGGTCTTCCCCGCAGCAAGATCAAGACCAACAAAGAGATGTCGAGTGTTCGGGCCTACATGGGGTGGTCTAGCGACTCCTGCAACAAGGACATCCGCTTCGGCAAGCACCCCTTCAAGAAGGAGCGCACTGGAGAGATGGTGTACTTTTCATCGTACTCCATGGTGGGTCTGATCCCACATTTTTCAAGCTTTCTTTTGACGCTGCTAGATTTCTACGGCCTCCAGCTTTATCATCTCGGCCCCACTCCCTCTTTCTGGTGGCGACCTTCATCCACTTCTGTGAGATGTGGGTGGGCGTGCCTCCTTGCACTGAGCTGTTCCAGACCTTCTTCACGGTCCACACCACCGGGAAGGGGACGTTGTTGATAGGCTTCTACTACTTCGTGAAGCGGAAGAATTGCCCCTTGAAGTACTTGAAGACCTTCCCCTTTGACAAGTGGTACAATTGGAAGAAGTATTCGATGATCATTACAGTGGAGGAGCATGAGAGGTTGGAGTTGCCCAAGGGCCTTCCCGATGTCAACACCGACACCTGGAATGTAGTTCCAGAGCTGTGAAAAGCGTACAAGCCCATCCTGGAAAGGATCCAAGATTGTGTAGAGGGAGGAGTGACCCCACAAATGGTCTTCGACAATTTCTTGGTGAACAGGTGGGCCCCGCTAAAGAATAGGGAGTGGCCCACATGAGCTTTCAATAGTGAGATGGATCATAATCGAATTAAAGTCGGTTTGAACACCAACTTGGATGATGAATCTTTGAAGATTCATCTCAAGAAATATCAGAATGGAGGTATATCCCACGACGCCATGGCTCCGCCGGCTGCCTTCCTGCCTCTGAACATGGTTCTAAAGGTTAGCAGGGAGCTCCGGAGGAGGATGCCAGTGCTGGACGACCTAGGCATGGTGGATAGACGTAGTACCTCTGCGGTTGCAATCCCCAGAGCTTCAGAGATGGTGGCCCCCACTGCTCCAAGCCGGAAGGATGATGACGCTAGCAAGGGCAAGGGAGAGGGCAAGGAGCCGCTGAATCTTCAGCCGAAAGAGGAAGTTGAGGCATGTTGACGGGAGCTCCGTCATGTCAGATCCGTCTTCATTAGCCCCTTCTACCCCGTGAAGCAGATCTTCGGCGGCCACGCCTCCTTCGATGTCAGTGTCCTCAAGAAGCACCAGCTTTGGCAAATTGACTCCGGCTCTGGTGCCAGCTGCGGGCTTCAGCTCCAGTGGTCCTTCCCAGCCAAGGGAGATCTCGGATTAGAAGACTCTAGCTGTAGTGGCTAGCTCCCAGCCAAGGTCCGAGGTCTTTGCCTCACCAGATCTGGTGGGATTTGACTCCAGGCCTCAGAAGAAGAAATTATGTGGTGACTCGAGCAGTAGCATCCCCAGGTAAACATTGTCATCTTACATTGAGGTGTCAATCTTGTCTTTATCATGTCTTTAATTTTCCCGATCTTTTGTTTCCAGCGTGTCAAGAAAGAAGTCTGAGGCTTCGGCACTTGCTATAGCGACTGAGGATGAGCATGCGAATGCTTTGGCTTCAACCCCTGTGCCTCCCCAAGTGGTGGTAGAAGACACGGCAGCTCTGGCGCCAGCTGTCGTGGACTTGGATCGAGAGGAGATGCCAAGAACTCCCGTGGTAGCGCCGGACCACGGGGGAGAGGTTGATGAAGATGCGCCAGCGGCCGCAGCATCGACGGCTAAATATCCAGTGCAGGAGATTGAGATGGCAGAAGCTCTAGCGTTTGAGTCGGAGGTAACCGAAGCTCCAGTGCCTATGCTGGAAGTTGTTGAAGATCTAGCAGACGAGCTGGAGGTGCCCGAAGTTCTGGCCTCTGTGCCAGAAGTTATTTAAGCTCCGGCACCTTAGCCGGATGCAGTGGAAGTGCCAGCGCCTGAGCCAGCGGTGGTGGGGGCTCCGGACGAAGCTCCAACGTCCGCCCTCGAGGCGATTATTCCGGAGGCGTACATGTCCGAGCTGGAGCACCCAGAGGAGTCGGTGATGGGCCCTCCACCTTCTGGGCCGTCGGTTGAAGATCCAGCGGGGGGACCTTCAGTGTCAGCCCTAGAGGTTGGACTTCCCTCTGCGGGACCCTCGTCAGCGTCAGTAGAAGCAAAAGATCTTCCGGGGGGCGACCCTAGTGCCGCAGGACCGCAGGGGAGCATGCTTGTAGCGTGGGACCAAATTTTTGTACTTGAGGACCCCTTGGAGCCGGCGGAGATGACCCCGGCAGGCCCGAAGCCTATTCCTTCGGCATTGTCTATCAACAACGCCTGCTCCAGTCTTCGTCAAGTCCAGCTTGTCTTCGACCACAACAACAATGTTCTCAAAGAAGAGTGCCACACCTAAAGATGTTGGCGTAACAGACTTCATTTTGAAACCAAGCTAGCGCAGACAAGGCTTGCCGACAAAAGGGAGTGGGTCAAAAAGTAAAAGTCCCGCATGGAATATTGGGGCCAGTTGCTCGATGAAAGAGAGGCCTTCATTAGGGTTCTCGATGCAAAAAGTTGAGAGATTTTTGAGCACGCCAGGAAAAGCAGTGAGCTGCTAACGATCGTCACGACAACCTCAACACGCTGAATGAAATTCTCCTGAAGCGTCGAGCGTACCTCGGTGTGAGTGAAGCCCCTGGAGATGCAGGAGGATGTTTTGAAAAGAGAGGGGGAGCTCGCCCAGAAACTGTTTCTGGGAGAGCAAAACTTGGCAGACCACACCAAGAAATTTGATCAGCGGTGTAAGCAGGAGGAGGAGAAGCACTGGAAGCTGGGGCAAGAGATCTCAAAAAGAGAAGCTGATGTTTCCACCAGAGAGGGAAAGGTGAGAGACTCGGAGAAGGACCTGGCCAAATGGCAGAACCGCATCCACCTCCGGGAGACAAAGCTCGCTGACTGCAAAAAGCAAGTGGCTGAAAGCATTCAGCAACATGCCAAAGAGGTCGAGCACATTGCCCGGGAGAGTTTGGAGCTTGCGGCCGCTAGAAGGTCACTGCAGGAGCTGAGGAATGTGAGGGCTACTGAGTCCTGGTAGGCCTGGGACTTCTTGGGGCATGCCAACAGAGCTTTGGTGTTGCTTGGCTTCAGTGAGGTACATCCGGAGAACCCAACACCTGAGCTAGACTAGACACTAGTGGCCCTTAGCTCTACTGGTAGCAAATGCATGGGTGATGTCATCGCTGACCAGCTGGAGACGGGGGGGGGGGGGGGGGGAATCTTTGGCCAAGAACGTCGCCGAATACGTTTTGGTGTGTTACAAGAACCAAGACCCCCAACTTTCTCTAGATCCGGTCTTTGAAGGGCCCATTGTAGAAGAGGAAGATGCCGCCAGGGCCAGCGTCAAAGAAGCTGCCGAGAAGGTTGCGTTGTTTTTCCACAAGACTTAGAGCCTCCAGTAGCTAGGACCTTTCTCTTTTTTCTTTTACTGTAATCCTCATTTTGTAATCTAGTACTTCCGATGAATGAAATCCACTCTTTGAATGAATGAACTCCATTTTATGTGTGTCTTCAATGCATTGTCCTTATCTTGTCAGCCCCCTGGTAGATGTACACGATTTGATTGTGAACATGTACCAAAATGTTTTGACAATGTGTTGACGACTAGAAAGCTTCATACTTGTAGCTAGAATGCTTAGCCTTTAGGTCCGAAGTTTACTTCCGACATCTCCCTTGTTAATGCGTGAAACATCGACGGCGGGCCCCCTGGGAGTGTTGGAGCTTGGTAGGTCTGACGGCGCCCACTGTCAACGCGTGGAATGTCGACAGCGAGCCCCATGGGTTTGTTGGAGCTTGGTAGCTCTGACGACGCCCACTGTCAATGCATGGAAACGTCGACGACGGGCCCCCTAGGGCTGTCAGAGCTTGAAAGGTCATACAGCGCCCACTGTCAATGCGTAGAACGTCGTCGGTGGGCCCCCTGGGGTTGTCAGAGATTGGTAGGTCCGTCGGTGCCCACTGTTAACGTGTAAAACGTCGACAGCGAGCCCCCTGGGAGTTGTCAAAGGTTGATAGGGTCGACAACGCCCACTGTCAACGCATAGAAACATCGACGGCGGTCCCCCTGGGGTTGTCGGAGCTTGGTAAGTCTGACGGCACCCACTGTCAACGCGTAAAACATCGACGGCGGGCCCCCTGGTGTCGTTGGAGCTTGGTAGGTCCGATGGCGCCCACTATCAACTCATGAAACGTCGATGGCGTGCCCCCTGGGATCTTCGGTGCTTCTCGACTTCAATGATATCCACCATCAATGTAGAATACGTCGACGGTGAATCCCCTCGGGGTAATTTCTTCACCATATTCATTTGAATCGTCATTATGCTTCACGTCGACGGTGGGCCCCCATGGGAGTTGTTGGAGCTTGTTAGCTTCGACAATGCCCACTTCCAACATTAGAAATGTCGACGGCGGGCTCCCTTGGGGGATGTCGGAGCTTAGTAGCTCCGGCATCGTCCACCATCGTCATGCTTTTCATTTTTCCTGCACATCAAATACAAGACAAACCATAAAATTCATCCTCTCGTCTATAACTCTTTTGCGGCTTAATGTTCTTATTTGAATTTTAGATCCAAAGGAACTCAATATAATAACCAGTACATTGCTATAATCTCCCCAAATCCGAATGCCTTCCAGACCCACCCTACCGACGCCTGTTGGAATGTAGATAGAGTGGCATACTTAGGGTGCTTGACCAGGCTAAGTTGATAGCGTACTCCAGACCTGACAATAGCTCTGGCATTCAGGCGAGTAGACTGTCTAGCAATGCTAAGATTCAAAAAAATTGACAAGTAACTTGTAGATTATATCAAAAAATTTGGACTAAAGCTCAAAAAGAATTGCACAACTTCGTTATAGATAAGAAGGAAAAGAATAAAGGCAAACAAGACCGTACAAAATTAATGCACGTGGAGTCTGCTTTCACACAATAATGCCTTTCATTATAGGTCCGGATTACAGGGGAGACAAGGACACACTTAGGGTACAGAACCAGGCTAAGTGAGCTATACATCTTGTTCTAACCCAAGGTAGGTAAGACACACTTTTAGTACATGGACCGAGGTAAATGTTACTTGAACTGCCTGGACCCTACTGGAGGGGTACGGATGTTCTCCAGGAGGACCTACTCGACACTGTGTATAGACTCTATAACTTACATTGTGTGTAATTACAGACTCACCTCTATGAAACTAAGCATAAAACTTACGGAGGTGCTCGATGTTCCAAGGATTAGGAAGCGGGGTCCCATCCTCATTTGCCAAGCGAACGCATCTGGGATGAGAAAATTTGATCACTCGAAAGGGACCTTCCCAGCTGGAGGAAAGTTTGTTCAACCCTTCACGAGTTAGTATTCTTCGCAACACCAGATTGCCTTCCTCGAGCTGTCGGTTGCGCAAATACCTTTGATAATAGCACCGGAGGGCGTGGCGATAACGTGCATTCCGAACAGCTGCTTGGCACCTTCCCTCATTGACGAGGTCAAGGTCTTCACGTCGGAGCTGGTCCTACGCAGCTTTGTCGAAGGTCTGGACCCGAAGTGACCCCATGGTGATCTTTCAAGGAAGATCCACTTCAGCTCTGTACATAAGGAAGAAGGGGGTCTCTCCAGTTGACCAGCTAGGGTCTATTCCACAGTGCGGACGGAAGCTCTTCAATCCAGCTGGCTCCATGTTTCTTCAGGCGCTCATATGTGCGCGTCTTCAGTCCTTTCAATATTTCTGCATTTGATCTCTCGACTTGGCCATTACTTGCCGGGTGAGCTAGTGATACATAGCTGACCTGAATGTCGAGGTCTTTGCAATACTCTTGGAATGCTGCACTTGTGAATTGGGTTCCATCGTTAGTGATGACTTTGTTCGGAACTCCAAATCTGCAAACTATGCACTTCAAGAATTTGATAGCTGATTGCTTATTGATAGTCACAACTGGAGTTGCTTCCGGCCACTTGGTGAACTTGTTGATGGTGACATACAGGAACCTATAACCTCTGATGGCTTCTGGGAAAGGTACTAAGATGTCAATACCCCACACAGCGAATGGCCATGTAGGAGGTATCATTTGCAGTGACTGAGCTGGAGTGTGAATTTGTTTCGCATGGAATTGACATGCTTCACACTTTTTCACAAACCCGAGTGCATCCTGGAGTGTTGTAGGCCAGTAGAAACCATACTGAAAGGCTTTACCGACCATCGTGCATGAAGATGCGTGGTTCTCACACTCGCCTCCATGGATCTCCGCTGGGAGATCGCGGCCTTATTCCCTTGTGATGCACCGCATTATGATGTCGTTGGCACCGTGCCGGTAGAGATCTCCTTCTACCAGCATGTATCTTTTAGCCAATCTGACGATCCAGTCAGCGGATGTACCATCTTCAGGAAGGACATTGTCTTTCAAGTAGCTCCTGATCTCCGAGATCCATGCATCGGAGCTAACTTTAGCTTCATAGTCTTGCGTGTCGGGTTGCTCGGAGCTTCCTGCAGCACCTACGACCCTTGGTGGATGCCATGGTAACAGGTCCACCGGGACTGCCAGCTTCGAGGTGCTGGTCTTGCCCCCTTCACTCAGTTCGGCACACTGAGTGGTTGGTCTTGACAATCTCCGAACAAAAACTCCATTGGGAGCCAGAGCTCGGGTTGGATCTTCTGGACTTCTAGGAGATAAGCAACGAGTTGAGGTTTGTTGCAACTGTATTCACCTTTGACTCACTTGATGATGAGTTGCCAGTCACCCTTCACTAGCAAATGCTTGACGCCATATGAAAGCACCACCACGAGCTCATAGATGAGAGCTTCATACTCTGCCATGTTGTTGGTATCCTTGAAGTCAAGGTGCACCATTGACCTTCTCCCCGGTCGGAGCGAGGAGAAGTATTCCAGCTCCGACCCCCTGCTTCTGTGTGGAGCCATTGAAGTAGAGGGTCCAGTGAGGCTCAGTGAAGGCTGGGACCTTGGGTTCCGGCTTCTGCTCACTGGGCCCCCAGGATTTGATGGAGAAGGTGTCCACTCCGCCATGAAATCAGCCAAGGCTTGACTCTTGATAGCTTGTCGCGGCAGGAATTCGAGATCAAATTTTGTCAGCTTTGCTGCCCACTTGGCGATATGGAGTTGGGATTGTGCAGTACGGCACACAATGGATAGGAGGTTATTGTGACACCCGGTTCTGAAAATAAGCCAAGTGAAGGCATATGTGTGCCCAGGATGTTCACACACATATACGAGTGCATTCACAAAAGAGTATATTACCACAGAACAAGATTAATTAACCAAATTTTATTACACAAACCATATTATCCTCGAATACAAGTTCTAATGAATATTAATGACAAGTTCAACTAATGCAGCAGAAATAAACTAAATAAGCAAACTAAACAGCTAGGCAGCATAAGCGATAGGGTATAGCGCAACTCCAGAACACCACAGGCAAGCTGACGGTAGACACGGCCTAGAACTCTGTATTGTCATCATTAAACTCCCAATCCTAACCTGCAACTGTTGGGGGGGGGGGGGTTGCAAGAGTGAGTACATGTCGTACTCAGCAGGTGTGGAAAGTATGACATGTGGCTGATTCTAATTTTAAATTTAATAATGGTTGAGTGCTGAAAAGTACATTAAAACATTTGAAAAGCGATATATTACATGTATGTGAAATAAACCCATCATAAGACATGTAGCTATCATAATACCAGTCCATATTCCATATCCATCATTATATACCAATATTCATATTCAATACAAGAATTCAATTCATAACCATCCATAACCATCCCAAATCCCAATTTTCCTCTAATCATGTGAGGGTCCAGGTTGCTCATAACCGGGAGCACGACTATCATGATAGTTTTTTAGACACACTCTGCATAGGTTGTACTACTTTACCCACGTGTTTGTGATTTCATCACCTTTCGATGACTAGAAAATCTCAATTATGTCGTCTCACACTTCCTTAAGTGTGTGGCCAAGAGATCACAAAATAGCCTTTACAAAGGGATCACTACAGGAATATCGATCACTTAAGTCGGCCATAGCCGACGTAAGTAAGGCATAAACCAACGTAAGTAAGTTAATTACGTCGGTTTTCCTTTAATTACGTCGACGACTAGCTGACGTAGCGGTTTCGACATAATTAAGGTAACTTACATCGGCCACCGACGTAAGTTACCTTAATTACGTCGGTCTGTAGCAGCCGACGTAAGTCACGTACAGGGATGGGCCTTGGGCTGAGCCGGAGTACTTACGTCGGCCAAAGCATGCCAACGTAAGTTATGTGCCCTAACTTACGTCGGTTAGCGCCAAATCGACGTAAGTTAAGTGGTTTAACTTACATCGGTATGGTCTGACCGACGTAAGTTAAACTGGGCTAACTTACGTCGGCAATTCCATAGCCGATGTAAGTTAAGTTTTCGAATTTTTTTAAAAACAGAAACTTACTACCTCGCTCGATGGCGAGAACACAGAACAGACAGATAACATATACACGGCATAACAGTTACAAAATATAGTCCAGAACATCGACAACAACACAATTTGAAAAATAAATTCCACCGGGCTAGACGCTAGCCCCTGCACTACCTCCGTGATCTTCTCAGTGTGTTCTAGAACCCTGCAGAAGAAACATAGTCACTAGTAAGCATCAATGTCAACTCAATGATAACATCAGAGTCCAAAAACATCAGTGATAATGTTAGAGTTGGATTGCATCACATTAAGTCATGCACCTGGGCTATCACAGAAGGTTTCAAGAGGTAATGTAGTGGTCTTTGATATTTTTTGACAGTAATGCTGCATTACCTCTTGAAACCTTATGTGATAGCCTAGGTGCATGACTTAATGTGAAGCAATCTGACTAGTCATCAAGATCTACCTCTATGTTCTACCTCCTTATCTCTCTATGTAAAATACTAAAATGGATACAAAAATATTAAAGAGAGAGTTTATCACCTGCTCCGGTGTCTGCTGTGGCGGAAGCGTAGGAATCTCGATATCCTGACCGCTGTGTCGAGCAAGAGCCTGCCATTGCAAAATATTAGAAGATATATGTTATTGAAGTGCTGTGAAATTTAACTATGGTACTTTAAATTACTTACCGCCACCGCTGCTTGCATCTGGGCCATCATTAAGGCCGTCCTCTGCTGCTCCTCTCTTGCCTCCGCTCTCGTCCTCTCCAGCTCTGCCTGGGTTTGCATCAGCGTCTCCCTCATGGCCTGGAGCTCCAGCTGGGTCTGTGAGAGACGACCACTGGTCCCAACGGTCGAAGCCTGCGACAATGAAGCGCCTCTCAAAGGTCGCGTCAACCTCGAGTCGACAACTCCATCAAAAATGGCAAACCTGCAAAAGAATGAAAACACTAAGTAGAAGAATATTAATTGAAAAAAAAAATGAAACACACGAAGAACTCACCGTCCGTGGGCCTTCCCGCCTCCGCTTGCGTACGCGGCTTGGGGGTCGATCGGTGTGCTTTCCCAATCGTAATCCGCACCGTGTATCTTCGCGACCTCCTGCGCGTACTTTGTCTACAAAACAAATAAATCTTGTAAGCATGTCAATAATAGTATTAGTTATAATGAAATTGATGAATTTTGAAAACTTACCAGTCGGTCGGCTGCGACCTGACTACACTGCCCTGGCTGAGAAGGGTCACTTCCCTTGTGACCTCTCTTCCAAACCTGGGTCGAGGTCGGCTCATGACCCATCACGCTCCTGTACAGCCGTGTTAGTGAGATAAATAATATATTAGGAACACATAAATAAAATAAAAAGGTACTTACCATACGTTTAGCCAAACGCAAGTAGCTGTCGCCGCCATAGTTGTGCTTGCCCTCGAACCCCATGCGGCACTGTCTAGTCTTTGTGGACTTGTTGATGAAAGCGTCGCTAGCCTAGTACCGACAGAGATCTAAGTACGCCTCGATGTTACCCTGTAACCAGGAAATACTAACCTGCACATATTTCATTTTTCATCAACGCGGTTAACATACGTAGATATTGTAAATATTTAACAATATTAAAAACTTACATCTGCGTACTGCTCCTCTGTGAAGTACGAGTCAGAGTCCTTCCTAAATACACCCCTTTGTTGCTCCTGCTCCTGCTCCCGGTGGTGCCGCTTGTAGTACGCATTGACGGCCTGAATCCGGGCATACGACAACGCCGCCGTCGTGAGCTTCCGAGCGTTGTAATGGAACATGCGTCTTGCGTGGTCCTCCATGCCCAGTTCCTCTACTTGGTACCTCAGCCATAGTGTTTGATGAGACTAATGGCTCCCAAGTGGAGCAAGTTGATCGTCATGTGCTAGATCAAGAAGAAGCTCCACAAGCGGTGATAGGAAGGATGGCACTTGGAGACATACGACCACAAGAACAACCTCAAGACTCAAGTGATCATCCTACACATCAAGCAAGTTCTTCCTCAATAATCAAGCTCCAGTCCCCCAAGATGCGCTCCAAGAAGATGAAAATGGAGGCATCAATCAAAGGGGAGACGAAGAAAATGAGGAAGATGATGATGAAGATCCAAGACCTCAAGCACCTCACCCAAGAGTGCATAAAGCGTTCAACGGGACCATCCCGTTGACAACATCCTGGGAGACACCTCCAAGTGGGTAAATACTCGATCTTTTGTTGCAAATTTTTCAAAGCATTACTCTTTTGTTGCATCTTTAGAGCCTCACAAGGTTGAAGAAGCACTATGAGATCCAGATTGGGTGATGGCCATGCAAGAGGATCTCAACAACTTTGAAACAAATAAAGTGTGGGAGCTAGTGATGAGGCCCAATGCGAATGTTGTAGGCACCAAGTGGTTGTTCCGCAACAAGCAAGATGAACACAGGGTGGTTACAAGGAACAAAGCAAGACTTGTGGCCAAAGGTTATTCACAAGTCGAAGGTTTGGATTTCGATGAAACCTTTCCTCCCATAGCTAGGCTTGAATAAATCCATATATTACTTGCCTTCGCTACTCATCATGATTTTAAGCTATATCAAATGGATGTCAATAGTGCATTTCTTAATGGTCCAATCAAAGAAGGGGTGTATGTGGAGCAACCCCACGGTTTTTAAGATCAGGACTTCCCAAACCATGTTTACAAATTGTGTAAGGCTCTCTATGGCCTCAAACAAGCTCTTAGAGCTTGGTATGAGTGCCTTAGATACTTCTTAACTCAAAATGGTTTCAAAATTGGGAAGGCAGATTACACTTTATTCACTAAACATTTCAATGATGATTTATTCGTTTGCCATACATATGTCGATGATTATATTTGGCTCTACTAACAAATCTTTTTGTGATGAGTTTTCCAAGATAATGACCGAGAGGTTTGAGATGTCCATGATGGGGGAGTTGATGTTCTTTCTATGTTTTCAAGTGAAGCAACTCAAGGAAGGCACGTTCATGAGTCAAACCAAGTACACAAAAGACATACTTAAGAAATTCGACATGGACAAACCCAAACCCATCAAGACTCCCATGGGAACCAATGGACACCTCGACCTTAATAAAGATGTTCCAAGTGTGGACCGAAAGGTATATCTCTCCATGATAGGATCATTGATTTATTATGCGCATGTAGGCCCGATATAATGCTTAGTGTTTGTATGTGTGCTAGATTTCAAGCTTCTCCTAAGGTGTGTCATTGGACCGCTGTTAAGAGAATTCTTAGATATTTTGTTCACACACCAAGCCTACGACTTTGGTACCTCGAGGCTCTAAGTTTAACCTCGTTGGATACTCCGATGCGAATTATGCGGGGTGCAAAGTTGATAGAAAGAGCACCTCCAGAAACTGTCGATTCCTTGGTAGATCCCTAGTGTCTTGGTCCTAACAAAACTCCATCGCCCTTTCCACAGCCGAAGCAGAGTATGTCGCTGCCGGAAGTTGTTGTGCACAACTTCTTGGGATGCGACAAACTCTTAGGGACTATGGCATAAACTTGCGCCATATCCCCCTCCTATGTGACAATGAGAGTGCCATCAAAATAGCCCACAATCCAGTTGAACATTCAAGGACCAAACACATCGATATCCGCCACCATTTATTAAGAGATCACTCCATCAACAAAGACATTACAATTTCCCATGTAGAAACCAAAAAACAATTGGCCGATATCTTTACCAAACCCCTAGATGAGAAAATATTTTGTGAACTTAGGAGTGAGCTCAATATCTTAGATTCTCGAAATGTGGCTTGAGTCTTTCACATATGATTGTTACTTCAAAATTCACACATGATTGCGAAAATTTTCCCCCCTCAATTTTCTAGGAAACTATTTTTAGGATTATTGAATCTTTGTGAATTATGGTCATAGTTTTGTTGTTGATTGCTTACTGACCATGTTTACAAAGATCATTTGTGAAAATCTAGTCCGAAAGGATCAAATATCTGTTGAAAACTCAATATATATGAGTTTTCAGCCTTTGAACCGGACTAGTCCGCCCCATGACCTGACTAGTCCGGCTGTTCAGAGATGTTCGGAACCAGTCCGGAGGCCGGACAAGTCCGGGTCTTCAACCAGACTAGTCCGGCCCTGGGACTTAACCTCCCCAAAGAGCCCTCAACCTCCTCACATCCATTCAAATGTTTTCTCTCCTCAAAACGCGAAAACCTCTCCCCAAATCAACGGTTTTAGATTCCAACCACCAAATTTTGATTCCAACCCGTGATATGCATTAAGAATTCAAATGAGTTGAAAAAATGAAACAGTTAAACTTACCATAAAATCGTGCCACACGGCTCCCTGAACCGTGTCGTGCATCGGGTGAGAGACCCGAGCGTAGTCATCCCACAACAGGGCAGGAAAACCGTCAATTACACCGGGGTAGTGCAACTTGACAATAGAACCGAGGACACTGTTAACCTGCCTATGGTGCTTCTCGGCCCCCGTGAACAGAAAGTCGTACCAACATCTACAAAATATATTAAATCATTAAGTAAAGGAAAACAACATCTAATATTTAATATACTATATACAGTATTTATACCTGTCTCCAACAGGACGGATCATGGTCCGCTGAGTAGTAACTGGAGGAGGAGCCGCAAAGTGGGTCCTCCTCGTCCGTCGCCTCTGCTGCGATGCTGCCGCGTCCTGTGACCCTGAAGGCTCTGCGGAACCCCCGGAGCCTCTAGGAAGGCTAGTGGTAGCCGGCTGCACAGGGTGGCTAGCGCTAGCTGGCTCCGAAGAGAGGCTAGCGCTAGAGGGCGACAAAAGTGAATTCAAGGATTTTTTTAATAATCCCGTAGTACTGCGTTTCATGATCTTGCAAATCAATTGCCCTCATCACAACTCCGGTATTACATGTTGCCGCAAGAGGACAAAGAGATTCAAATTGAGTTGTACGGAATCGAAAGCCGTTGACATCATATCGACCATAGCTTCTAACATTAACCACTCCACGGGACAGTTGTCGCAAATCTTCATGGACGTTGGCATCTTTTTGGCACTGTCCAAGATATGGAGTTATTAGAAAACGTAAGCATTCTTAAGTTATAAGAAAACATTGGTAACATTGATTAGTTATCGAGAAAACGTTACATGATCTCGAAACCAGGAGAGAAAATTAGATCCCCCGTTTATTCCTTCCCGTCGAATATGTTCTATTTGCTTGCTCGTGGGTTGATGTCTATGTCTCCAATTTTGCTTATCGAACATACTACACGACAAAGAGAACCTTTTAGAATACATGTGTCGGAAAAGATGGTGAAAAGCATAAGTGTAGGAGAAACACTTACTTGAAATATTCATTCATTTCTTCCATATTAGCGTACATGTAGAAGAATGCACCACACCTTTCTTTTTCGCTAACATCATATGAAGTGTAACTACCAACAGTAGTGCCTCTTATTGCAAAAATAGAGAGATCGCTACAAGGAGGTTGCTCATCTATATTGTATCGCATTACCGAAGTATTAACATTGTTTTCCTCTGCAAAGTAAACACTTGAGAAGTATGATACTTCCTTAAGAGTAAAAGCTTCGGCGATGCAACCTTCAACTCTTGCCTTGTTACCAACCATTGGTTTCAGATATCTAAGTGATCTTTCAATATGATACATCCACCTATATTGCACAGGACCGCCCACTTTCGCTGCAAATGGAAGATGAATTAAGAGATGTTGCATTGGATTGAAAAATCCTGGAGGAAATTTTTTTTCCATCTTACACAAAAGTACCGGAACCTCCTTTTCCAATTTAGTCATCATCTCTGGCGTGATTTCTTTAGCACAGAGTTGCCTATAGAAGTGGCTAAGCTCGGTTAACACCTTCCACACTGCATCGTCAATATAGCCTCGAAACATAACAGGTAGAAGTCTTTCCATGATTATGTGATAATCATGACTCTTCAACCCAATGAGCTTTCCCGTTTTCACATTCACGGCTCGTCTCAGACTAGCTGCATAACCATCTGGGAATTTCAACCTTTGCAACCATTCGAGAACTTCATTTTTTCTTTAGGTCGAAGACAGAAAGGAGTGCGTGGTTTACCACCATTTTCGGAGAGCTCAAGAGTTTGACGGTTACAAAGCTCGGCAAGATCCTTTCGAGCCTTTAAATTGTCTTTTGTTTTGCCCATCATGTCCATGCATGTACTTATGATACATTCGGCCATGTTACGCTCTTGATGCATAACATCAATGTTGTGCCTTAGAATCAATGACTTCACATACGGTAACTCCCAAAGTCCACATATGTGAGTCCAATTGTGTTTGTCTCCGTAACCTTCGAAATATCTAGGACGACCTTCATCTGGCACCAATTTGTCCAACATATCAGATATTACTGACCCGTCAAGACGTTTTGGTGGTCCTTTAGTGACAATGGTGTTCTTTCTGAAGACATTCCTCTGTTGTCTAAACAAGTGACTCGGAGGTAGCCAACGTCTATGACAATTGAAGTAAGATATCTTGCCTCCATGGGTAAGTCAAAAGGAATCGGTATCCGATGCACATATCGGACACGTCAACCGACCATGAGTGCTCCATCCAGAAAACATGCCGTATGCCAGAAAATCATGAACGGACCACAAATAAGCAGCTTGGAGTTTGAATTTCTGTTTCTTGTAACAGTCGTACACTTCGACTCCTGTCCACAACATTTTCAACTCTTCGATCAACAGTTTCAACATCACCAGGATCATCTGGCCCAGGTATAATGAGGCTAAGAAACATAAACTCATTCTTCATGCAAAAAAGTTGGTGGAAGATTGTACGGAATGACAAATACGGGCCAACGGGAGTATGGTGCGGTGTTTGTGCTGAACGACGTGAACCCATCTGTCGCCAACCCGGTGCGAATATTTCTAGCTTCACGAGCGAGTTCTGGGTCGAACCGGTCCAGAGCCTTCCATGCCTCACCATCGGACGGGTGCGTCATGACTCCATTGTTCTCACGCTCACCTTCTTTGTGCCATCTCATGTGTCTGGCCGTTTTTTTTGAAAGGAATAGCCGCTTCAACCTCGGTGTCACAAGTAAGTAACGAAGCTGCTTACGTGCGACTTCTGTCGTCACTGTATTACCATCGTTATTAACAACTTCGACAAACCTCGGTTGACCACATTTCAAACATTTGTTCTCATTGGCATGCTCTCTCCAGAAAAGCATGCAGTTGTCCGGACACACATCAAGCTTTTCGTGCTTCATCCCGAGACCAGAATGAATTTTCTTTGAGTTGTACATATCGTTAGGAACTTTGTTGGGTTGTGGAAGGGCATCTTTGAACAAATCAATGAGCATGTTGTAACAATTGTTAGAAAAGAAGAACTTAGACTTAATTGCCATAAGTCTAGTCACAAAATTGAGAATTGACATTTTAGTGTGTTCATGCAGAGCCTCTTCTGAATCTCTGAGACGTTTGAAGAACTCTTTAACCTCTGCTGTTTGAGTATCTTCTGTAAGCTCTGGTCGTATAGCTTCCAGCATTTCACCCATCATATCAACCTCTTGAGCATCATCATTGTCCGCTTCCACTTCTTGTACAGCTTGAGAAGCTGTCTCGCCGTGGAAGTTCCACAACTCATAATGTGACACGTAACCGTTTCGACAAAAGTGCAACGTAAGTTCCACTTTGTCCAAAAACGTTCCGTTTCGGCATTTTGTACATGGGCACCGTGCCTTATCGCTATTTGACAACGAAAAAGCTCGTTCCACAAAAGCTTCTGTCTTGGCGTACCACTCATCTGAGTGACCACCAGTTCTACTCTTCCAACCAGTGTACATCCAACTACGATCTTCGCCCATGTTTGACTCTGCAGTTTAACGCGAAAGAAATTGTCGTTAATGTATTGTTATGTTATGTGTCACGGCCCTACAACCTAGGCAGATAGATCCTAAACCCACCCAAGAGTGACCGAGCGGAGTGTGCTCATAACGAGACGCGTTATTCGGATTCAAACGAAATTTCGGCAGCATAACCCCGTTGTTCTCCACTACACGCCCAAAAATGGTGCAGCATGGAACAACAGGGTTATGCCACCGAAATCTCGTCCAAATCCGGACCCGCGTCTCATCACAAGCCACACCCCCTCGGTCACTCCGAGGCTGTCCAAGAAGGGACAATTTTGAACCTGCACGTCTCACATGCCAATGTCATGTGAGACGTGCCGATCCGAAATGGGTAATACATTGCTATAGGTTACGTTGCTCATTTTCATTTTGAGATCATTTAAAAGAGAGGAAAGAACTAGAGAAAGATTGAGAGGAAAGTTGGTCTTAGATGACAATTCCACATCCATTTCCACCGTCCACACAATCGCGGGTCATTGATGTTCTTAAGGCAGTAAGGCGACTTAAGGCGACGGATCCCCCTGCTCCCGCGGCGCCAGCTTTCCCTGCCGCCGCTGGCTTCCCTGGCCGCCGCCGCCTTACCCTAGAAAGCAAGGCAATAGGGACGCCTTACGATGCCGGAGCGCCTTACCGCTTTAGCGTTGCTTTAGCGACGCTAAAGTGACACCTTAATAACTATGTTCAACGACAAAATATATTGCGTTTCTCAGTTCACCGCCGGCGCGAGCTTCTTTTGCGTGCCGCCACCGCCTCGAGCTCCTCCGCCGGCACGAGCTCCTCTCAGCGTGAACTCCTCCGCATGCTGCATGACGCACCAAGCCGCGCCGCCGCCCCGATCTCCTCTGCTCACCCCTACACACAACCCACGGTTTCTCTCTCTCTTGGAGCTACCGGCGACGCCGTGGCACCCGACAGTCGGCCGCCCCCGACGCTGCCCTCTTCATGGTGCAATTAACCACTTAAGAATAAATAGATAAACCACTTGAGTATAATTAAACGCATAAGCAAATTAACAACTTAAATAAACCAATTAAGCATAATTAAACAAATTTAAGCAATTTAAGCATAATTAAACATAATTAAATAAACCACCTAAGCATAATTAAGCAAATTAAGCAAAAATAAGCAAATTAAGCATAATAAAATAAACCGCTTAAGCTTAATTATGCATAATTAAGCAAATTAAGCATAATAAAATAAACCACTTAAGCACATTTAAGCAAATTAACGACTTAACCATAATTAAATAAATAGTTAAGCAAGCACTGCATTTGAATCACTTGAGTAATAAAACACGACATTAAGCTAAAAATTCTAAGGCTACAACGATAGCATAACAAGTATTTGAAAGCACTGAAGTCCGAATTGAAGTGTGTACCTAGTGATCGATGTGTGCTGACGGACGGACAGCCGGAGGCGAGCAGGCGGCGAGGGCGCAGGGGCGGCGGGGCGGGGGCGGGCTGGCAGCGGCGACGCAGGGGCGGCGGGGCCGGGCGATGGCTGGGGCGCGGGGGCAAGCCGGCGGGGCAGCTCGGGGTCGGGGCTGCTCGGGGTCGGGGCGGCGCCATGGGGGCGGGGCCGCAGGCGGGAGCAGGGGTGGCGGCCGGGCGGCGACGGCGGGGCGGCGTGCTGACGGCGGGGCGGCGACGGCGGGGCGGCTCGGGGTCGGCGGCGGCTGTTGGGAAACGAAGCGGCGCGCGTGAAATGAAACAGGCGTGCACTGCTCGCACGGTTAGGTTAAATCCACAACTTACGCCGGCTGCAGTTACTTACGTCGGCCAACATCAGGGCCGACGTAAGTAAGTGTTATCTTACGTCGGCTATGGGCCGAGACCGACGTCAGTACCTTTTATTAGCGTCGGTCCATTTACTTACATCGGCCAGCCGACGTAATTTATTTAACTTACGTCGGCTACCAGGCACCGATGTAAGTTGCTTACTTACGTCGGCCAGCCCACGTAAGTTGATCTGGCCGACGTAAGTGATCGATATTCCTGTAGTGGATTACTAGCCTATTTAGACCACACTGAGGTTTCACCGGTGGCGATGCCTCCAACTGAGCACATCTTCAACCAAGGGCCCCCCTCTTCAGCCATTCGGATCCCAGGGTAGTCCCACTAATCTTAATCAAACCCAATCTGACTACCCCTTCCCCGAGCATCCTTAATGGTCCAAATAGCACTGGCAAAGCCCTAATTAATAAGCTACGCCGCACCCATACTTGGCCTCGTGGTGGCACTATAAATCATGGATGGTCGCTCCACGAACCGGTCCTTAGATCTAAAGCAAGCAAACCACCATACATCCATTCCATCCACATACCAGGCTTTCTTAGATCACCCAATACCATACCATATTTAACCAGTTCATGTCAACCATAACCTCATTAATGCATAATTAAACTAAGTGGTATATTTGTCTTTCTATCCCAACTAATTAAGCGAAGCAAAATGTAAAATGCACATCCCGACTCTCTACCATAAATTCCAGGTGACAAGGGTGGTCATCAAATCTAGTAAACTTCCTATCATTGGGTTCCCATCAAATTGACACAAGCATGCAGTTTTGCAAACAAAACATTTATTTTAAACCAGGATCAATATGCTTCAAGGACACTTGCCTTGCTCTTGGGATTGATGAGGATCAAAGACTTCAAACTGTTGGTGTTGTAGATCCTCTGCAACACTCTCTAACGCAGATCCGTCTAATATGCACAATAAACATACAAGACAAGAATACAATCAAATAGTGCACAAATATTACTCAATATGACATGACATGTATGATTAATGCAAATGTAAGGTGGAACCTGTTAATAGATTGCTTTTAATGATCACTAACTAGTTCTAATAGATTTTAACAAGTTTATACTGGTTTGGAGTTAATTCGATCTACTTTTAGAATCAACTCAACAAAATTTAACCAGGAAAATTGGACTAGTACGCTATGGACCGGACAAGTTCGCACTTCGCATAACTGGCGAACTAGGGTTTTTCTAGATCGACGTAAATTTCAGAAAACGGGGTTGGATTCACTTAAGAAAAAGAGAAAAGAAGGTATACCAGGTGTTTAGAACTCTAATGAATCAAGAAACTTGGAGGTAACACATCGATCTTGATGATCTAGGATTGATGAAGAACTTGGTGATGAATTGGTGATGTAGAACGAAACTTGGTGGAGATCTTGATCCTCTTTCGTTTCCTCCTCTTCTTCTTCTTGCTTGGGATATCCTCCTCCCTCCTTAATGGTGGCTCTCCACGAACTAGGGTTTGGTTGAGGTGGAAAAGTGGCAAATAGATGTCAAGCCAAGGGGTGGGGTTGTTTATATAGAGGTGGAGGCTAGGGTTAGATGGATTTCGAGTTTGAGAGGAGTAGAGACTGGTTTAGAGTCCCACATGGGCTCTAAAAGAGTTAGGCACGACGTCCCTAGGCCCACTTAACGTAAAACCCATGAAACAAGTCATAAAACAAAAGATCAATTTGGAGTCACGAAATATCGGACAAGTCCGAAAGGGGTCGGACTAGTCCGAAGTTGTCCAGAGAGAAATCGGAGAAGTCTGGCCTAAAATCGGACAAATCCGACTTTAGTGAGTGGGTAATCGGAGAAGTCCGCTGGAACACCGGACTAGTCCGGACAAGTCCAAGGACTTAACAAATTTTCAAGGATTATTGGAACAGCGGACTGGTCCGCATAAGACCGGACAAGTCCAAAAGTGTCCAGAGGATAAAACTGACTAGTCCACAGAGAAAATGGACAAGTCCGATCAAAGTGAGAGAGAAATTGGACTGGTCCACACCAAAATGGGAATAGTCCGCACTTTCCAGAATATTAAATGCGGTTTTGTTCCAAATCAATTTTAAACTTATTCCTCTTTATATTGATTAATGTCAAACATGTATGTGAATGTATGTAGGGCATGATGCATGGAAATGAGGGTGTTACAAACCTAACCCCCTTAAAATGAATCTTGCACTCGAGATTCGACGCGGAAGAGAAGAGATAGCGAAATTCCTTCTTGGGATCATCCTCCAATTCCCACGTTGCTTTTTTCTGTGAGGTGCTTCCATTGAACTTTACACCATCTAATAACCTTGTTCTTTTTGACTCTCTCCTTGGTTTCCAAGACTTTGATCGGTTGTTCGGCATAGGTCAAATATTCCTCTAGTTCCAATCCTTCCATGGGCACTTGTTCTTTCGGTATTCTCAAGCATTTCTTGATCTGGGAAACATGAAAGACATCATGAACATCTGAAAGATGAGCTGGCATCTCCAACTTATACTCTACTTCTCCTCTTTTGTCCAAAATCTTGAATGGCCCAATGTATCGAGGTGCTAGCTTGCCTCTTATGTTAAACCTCTTATGGCCTATCATTGGTGAAACTTTGAGGTAAACGAAGTCTCCCATTTCAAAGGCTAATTTCCTTCTCCTATTGTCAGCATAGCCTTTTTGTCTTGATTGGGCAGACCTTAAGTTCTCACCGATAATCTGAACTTGTTTTTCAGCTTCTATCAACACATCCGGACCAAATACTTGAGTTTCTCCCATCTCATTCTAGAATAAAGGCGTCCTACACTTCCTTCCATATAGTGCCTCATATGGTGCCATCTTGAAACTTGCTTGGTAACTATTATTGTATGAGAATTCCGCATATGGCAGGCTTTTGTCCCAACTTTTCCCATGCTTTAAAGCACAAGCTCTTAACATGTCCTCTAAAATCTGATTGGTTCTCTCAGTTTGTCCATCTGTTTGAGGGTGATACGCTGAACTGAAGTTTAACCTTGTTCCCAAAGCTTCATGCAACTTTTGCTAAAACCTTGAGGTAAATTGAGAACCTCTATCTGACACTATCTTCTTCGGAACTCCATGCAAACATACTATTCTTACCATATACAGTTCCGCCAATTTCTCTCCATTATAGGTGGTCTTGACGGGAATAAAGTGAGCTGACTTAGTTAACCGATCTACAATTACCCAAATTGAGTCGTAACCGGACTGAGTACGCGGTAAGCCAACTATGAAGTCCATACCGATCTCTTCCCACTTCCACTCTGGAATCTTTAATGGTTGCAATAGTCCAGCTGGCCTTTGATGTTCCGCCCTGACTTGTTGGCACACATCACACAATGCTACATATTCAGCTATGTCCTTTTTCATGCTATCCCACCAATAGCAAGTCTTCATGTCTTTGTACATCTTCTTACAACTGGGGTGAATTGAGTAAGGTGAGTCATGTGCCTCTTTTAATATTGTCTCCCCAATACGCTTCACATTAGGCACGACAATCCTCTTACCAAACCATTGAGTACTATGTTCGTCCTCATCAAATCTGAATTCTCTCCCCCCTTGTGTCCTTTCCTTGATTTCTTGAATTTCCTCATCCTTCGTTTGAGCTACCCGAAGTTCTTGCTCCAAAGTTGGATTTAAATCCGTTGTCCCCATCTCATGTACGAATCCGAGGTTCAACCGTTCAAACTCCTTACATAACTCGGATGGCAGCTCTCGAACCGCGAGTTAATGACTTACTCCTTTTCTTCTCAAGGCATCAGCCACTACATTGGCCTTCCCTGGGTGATAGTTGATTCCCAAATCATAATCTTTGATGAGCTCCAACCATCTTCGTTGCCTCAAATTCAGGTTCATTTGTGTGAAAATATACTTAAGACTCTTGTGATCCGTTTAAATTTGACACCTATGTCCAAGGATGTAGTGTCTCCAAATTTTCAATGCGTGTACCACTGTTGCAAGTTCCAAATCATGTGTTGGGTAGTTCTGCTCATGTTTCTTCAATTGCCTCGCTACATTTGCAACCAATTGACCTTATTGCATAAGCACACATCCAAGTCCTTGTCTCGATGTGTCACAATAAATATCGAAACTTTTGCTCACATCTGGCAATGTCAAAACTGGGGCTGTTGTCAACCTCTTCTTTAACTCCTCGAAACTCTCTTGACAACCTTGGGTCCATTGGAAAGCTTTTCCCTTCATTAACAATTTCGTCATTGGCTTGGCTATTTTGGAAAAGTCCTTGATGAACCGATGGTAATATCCAGCCATTCCAAGAAAACTCCGAATTTCCTTTACATTCTGCGGAGGTTCCCACTTCAACATGTCCCTCACTTTTCCGGGGTCAACCGATACTCCTCCTCCTGAAATTATATGATCCAAAAACGACGCTTCCCTTAACCAAAACTGACACTTGTTGATCTTGGCATACAATTGATGCTCCCTCAATTTCTGCAACATAAGCCTCAAGTGTTCCTCATGCTCCTTCTCATCCTTCGAATAGATCATAATGTCATCAATAAACACCACGACGAACTTATCCAAGTACTCCACGAAGACCTTATTCATGAGGTACATAAAGTACGCAGGTGCACTGGTCAATCCAAAAGACATCACGAAGTACTCATAAGATCCATACTGCGTCCTAAAAGCTGTCTTGGGTATGTCCGATGGTCTAATCTTCATTTGAAAGTATCCCGACCTCAAATCAATCTTAGAGAACACACAAGCACCCATCATCTGATCAAACAAGTCTGCTATGCGTGGCAAGGTGTACTTGTTCTTGATTGTTACCTCGTTGAGAGTTCGGTAATCCATGCACATCCTTTGAGATCCATCCTTCTTGTCCACAAATAGAACGGGCGCTCCCTAAGGTGAAGAGCTTGGGCGAATGAAACCTTTCTCTAGTTGCTCTTGAATCTGCTTCTTGAGCTCCGCTAATTCCATAGGAGGCATCCTATAGCGCCTCTTAGCAATAGGTGCAATTCTAGGTATTAAATCAATAACAAACTCAATGTCTCGATCAGGTGGCATACCGATAGCTCATCTGGAAACATGTCTAGAAATTCACACACCACCGAGATTTCCTCAATTGCGGCACCGTCCATATGATTCAGCTCCAATTGCTTCGGTGCGGTTTGAGATGCTTCGAACTCTACGGTGATCCCTTCCTCATTGGTCAACTTCAATGTCTTTGTGGCACACTCAATAACTCCATTGTGCTTCCTCAACCAGTCCATACCGAGTATAATGTCCAATCCTTGGGAATCTAAAACTATAAGGTTGGCAAAGAAGCCCACCCCCTTACTCTAAGGCTTACTTTTGGACATACTATATTGGTCCTCATCTCCCCTTCAGGAGACTTAACATATAGAGTAAACATCATATGAGAAAGAGGAAAACTATACTTGGCCACATACTTCGATGCAATGAATGAATGCGATGCTCCAGAATAGAATAACATAGTCGCGGGGTTGGAGTTGGCGAGAAACATACCAATGACCATGTCATCCGCTTGTTGAGCATCCTCCATAGAGACATGGTTCACATTGCCATGAGCAAAATTCTGCTGTCCACGGTTTCCTTGCAGCTGTCCTCCATTAGGTCTTGGGTTTTTCCTCAGCGCATTGCTTCTTTGACCAAGGCCTAACTTAGGACATTGATGCGCAATGTGTCGAGCTTCTCCACAAGTATAGCACTTCTTAACTCCACAAGAATTATTGGGAAGAACTTGGTTCCGAGCATTTGCACCAGGAAAATTGGCACGAGGTGCATAAGACATTGGAGGCCTAGGTGCTTGCATAACAGGGCGCAGTTGCACGAACTGAGTTGGGCGTGGTGCATAACTAGGGTGTTGTACAGGAGTGGAGGAGCTGTAATATGCCGCATTAGGTGGTGCAAAGCGAGGGCGCACATTACTTCTTTGTTGCTGTCCTTGATATGGCGCATTCCTCTTGTTGTCTTGCTCCATCTCACAGACCTTGTTCCAACCACAATTGCTTTGTCCACAAGCTTCTGGAAGTTGGCATAGTCACAATTGAGCAATTGCACTTGAATTTGATTGTTGAGGCCTCTCATGAACATGTATTGTTTTCGGCTCTCCCGGCTCACATCCTCAGGTGCATACCTTGAGAGTTGAGTGAATTTATTGAGATATTCACCAACGCTCGATCTTCCTTGCCTCAAGTTCTTAAATTCTTGCCTCTTAAAAATCATAACACCTTCCGGCACATATGAGAACAGAAGCTCTCTTTGAATTCGGCCATGTAATTCTCTCTTGGTTCTCATGAGCATTGCATAAGGAATCCCACCAATCCGCTGATGCTCCAACTAGTTGATGAGAACCGAAAAGCACTTTCTCCCGATCACTACATTGGACAATAGTTAGCTTCTTCTCCACGGACTTGAGCCAATCATCCACATCCATAGGGTCAGCGGCTTGAGCAAAGGTCGGTGGCCTAGTCCTCGTAAACTCTTCCAACAGGTTATGAGGAGGTGGGGCTGGCGGTGGAGGCATGTGGGGCTGACTGAGGATGTTGCCAGCCTGCAGCTGTCCCATAGTCTGTATCATGGTGTGCATGAGGTGGTTCTGCATAGCCAATAGTTGCTCAATACTCATAGCTCCATGAGAAAGTCCTTGTCCATTATTGTTCTGAGGTACTCCATTGTTCTCCTCCTTATCATTGCCATCTCTCTGGTTGTGAGTCCTCACCACCTGGAGAAAAGCAATAGGTAAGAATTAGAAAACGTCCACAATCATATGCATCAAGGGATATGAAGCTAGACAACTAACTAGCCTACGTGGACATGGCAATGCTAAAGCATCCCTAAATCCTCTATTAAGCACAGAAGCAAGCAATATATGCAAACAAGACACCAAACAAAAACACATCGATTCTTAAGTGGTCCTATGTGCTCTAAAGTGTCCATTCTATCTAGGCTGCATCCTACGGTCAACTTGTGGCTCTGATAACAATCTATTACAACCGGTTCTGAAAATGAACTAAGTGAACGCATATGTGTGCCCAAGATGTTCAACACACATACATGAGTGCATTCACAAAAGAGTATACAGAAAATTACCACATAACAAGATTAATTAACCAAATTTTATTACACAAACCATATTATCCTCGAATACAAGTTCTAATGAATATTAATGACAAGTTCAACTAATGCAGTGGAAATAAACTAAATAAGCAAACTAAACAGCTAGGCAACATAAGCGATAGGGTATAGCGCAGCTCCAAAACACCATAGGCAAGCTGACGGTAGACACGACATAGAACTCTGCATTGTCATCATTAAACTCCCAATCCTGACCTGCAACTGTTGGGGGGGGGGGGGTTGCAAGAGTCAGTACATGTCGTACTCAGCAAGTGTAGAAAGCATGACATGTGGTTGATTCTAATTTCGAATATAATAATGGTTGAGTGCTGAAAAGTACATTAAAACATTTGAAAAGCAATATATTACATGTATGTGAAATAAACCCATCATAAGCCATGTAGTTATCATAATACCAGTCCATATTCCATATCCATCATCATATACCAATATTCATATTCAATACCAGAATTCAATTCATAACCACCTATAAACATAACACCAACCATAAGCATCCCAAATCCCAATTTTCCTCTAATCATGTGAGGGTCTAGGTTGCTCATAACCGGGAGCACGACTATCATGATAGTTTTTTAGACACACTTTGCAGAGGTTGTACCACTTTACCCACATGTTTGTGATTTCATCATCTTTCGATGACTAGAAAATCTCAATTATGTCATCTCACACTTCCTTAGGTGTGTGGCCAAGAGATCACAAAATAGCCTTTACAAAGGGATTACTAGCCTATTTAGACCCCACTGAGGTTTCACGGTTGGTTGTTGACGGCTGTTATATACCAATTTCATCCATCAATTTAACTCAGTTATGTGAAGGATTTGTCATTTCTTGCAAACATCACCTTTCTATCTAACCCAATTCCACTTGGACTTAGAGAAATATGTGTATGCAGCATTTTATGCACGAAATGAGGAAATGTAGAGGGACCAATCCTATAAAATATCATCCCAGCCAATCAGGCGATGCCACGTGGCATCCCATGGATCGAATAGCCCACAAAAAGAAGTATCAAAGGATATCCAATGGTGTATCACCCATATACATCAATGGGACCCACCTGGCAGCCACCTGGAGAAAGCACACGAGAAACGGTGCAATGACCAGGTCGGCCGAACCAGGGGGTCGGTCGACCTGGTCTTTGCACCAAACTCGGTCAGCCTCCACGTGTTGGCTCCTCCCGGCTCCCTGGAGTCAATGGTGACTGATTCACTCGCTTTTGGTGGCGGGAACCGACCTCAACACTAGTATAAATAGGCCCCCCACCCTCACTTCGACACACACCACTTTGGCATCATTCTATTGTATACACTATCTTCCATAGTCCTTAGAGGAGTTAGGATGTAGAGAGGAGAGCCTCTAGTCCCAAGTCCAAATTGGAAAAGGAGTAGAAGGAGTCTCTCTTCCCAATTCCAAATTGGGAAAGGTATGGCTTATGTATTCCTTCTTGTATTTGTGACTTTGTCCTCAATAAAGATATTATCTTTAGTCTTCTTTTATACGTATACTTGGACAAAGCGTTTCTTGTTTGATTGTGGAGTGCATGTATGTGGAAGGTATAGTCTTTATGATTTCACTCTCATGATCACATCTTATCGTCATAAACACTATAGACCCCCACTATAGTCTATGTAGTTATGATATGATCATGTTAATATGAAAGACTTATGCTATGCTTCAACATTGGTCAACGATGTTTAGGTTAGTCATTGCCTTAGGATGGCTTGTGCCATGGCTCCTAAGGTATTTGCTTAGTATGCTAGGATGGTGCTAGGGTATTTAAGTAGCGTTGGATGTCTCGTAGACCCAAAGATTGAAGAGGTAGGCAGTAGGTGGTGACAACCCTATCTGTCCTTTGTAATCCTCCACGTTCAGCTATGCCACAGGCTCTTGGCGGGAGTCGGCCTAGTATTGCTAGGGGTAAGCCCGTGCCCGATGTGCTGAATAGCATTGCATAGGAATTCATCATTGACATGACCATTAGTATCTACCTTAGGCTATGTATATGTATTGGGAGCATTGTAGGAGCAAATCTCTAACGCTCAATCCAATCTCCCTCTAAGACCCATTTTACCCTTTAGAATAGGTTGCCTAGATGTGTGTGACACTACCCCTATTATCAACTTACCCCTGTCCGGATAATGGATTAGTATCCCATACCTTGACTATAAGAGTAGTATATACTTTACTCCATTGCCTTCCTTTGGGATAAATAAGATACCCTTGGGAATACTCATGGGTGAAATGCTACAAAGGTATCTTCCGTGCGCTTGCGGATCTCATCTATTTACTGGAGATGATCTGTGGTGTTAAAGAAATACCAACAAGCATTTCTGGTGCCGTTGTCGGGGATGATTTGTTAGTATATCTTAGGAGCCGTCAACAGTGGTGATGCCTTCAACTGAGCACATCTTCAACCAAGGGCCCCCTCTTGAGCCATTCGGATCCCAGGGTAGTCCCACCAATCATCAACAAACCCAATCCGACTATCCCTTCCCCAAGCATCCTTAATGGTCCAAATAGCACTGGCAAAGCCCTAATTAATCAGCTACGCCACACCCATACTTGGCCTCGTGGTGGCACTGTAAATCCTGGATGGTCGCTCCACACTTGCCTTGCTCTTGGGATTGATGAGGATCAAAGACTTCAAACTCTTGGTGCTATAGATCCTCCGCGACACTCTCTAACACAGATCCGTCTAATCTGCACAATAAACATACAAGACAAGAATACAATCAAAGAGTGCACAAATATTACTCAATATGACATGACATGCATGATTAATACAAATGCAAGGTGGAACCTATTAATAGATTGCTTTTAATTATCACTAACTAGTTGTAATAGAATTTAACAAGTTTATACAGGTTTGGAGTTAATTAGATTTACTTTTAGAATCAACTCAACAAAATTTAACCAGGAAAATCGGACTAGTCCGCTAGGGACCGGACAAGTCCGCACTTCACAGAACTAGCGAACTAGGGTTTTTCTAGATCGACACAAATTTGGGAAAACGGGGTTGGATTCACTTAATAGAAAGAGAATAGAAGGTATAAAAGGTGTTTAGAGCTCCAATGAATCAAGAAACTTGGAGGTAACACTTGAATATTGATGATCTATGGTTGATGAAGAACTTGGTGATGAATTGGTGATGTAGAACAAAACTTGGTGGAGATCTTGATCCTCTTTCGTTTCCTCCTCTTCTTCTTCTTGCTTGGGATCTCCTCCTCCCTCCTTGATTGTGGCTCTCCAGGAACTAGGGTTTGGGTGGGGTGGAAAAGTGGCAAATAGATGTCAAGCGAAGGGGTGGGGTTGTTTATATAGAGGTGGAGGCTAGGGTTAGATGGATTTCGAGTTTGAAAGGAGTAGAGGCCGGTTTAGAGTCCCACATGGGCTCTAAAAGAGTTAGGCACGATGTCCCTAGGCACACTTAACATAAAACCCAAGAAACAAGTCGTAAAACAAAAGATCAATTCCGAGTCGCGAAATATCATACAAGTCCGAAAGGGGCCGAACTAGTCCAAAGTTGTCCAGAGAGAAATCGGACAAGTCTGGCCTAAAATTGGACAAATCTAACTTTAGTCGGAGAGAAATCGGACAAGTCCGCTAGAACACCGGACTAGTCCGGACAAGTCCAGGGACTTAGCAAATTTTCCTGGATTATTGGAACACCGGACTAGTCCGCATAATACCGGACAAGTCCGAAATTGTCCAGAGGCAAAAACAGACTAGTCCGCAGCAAAAACGGACAAGTCTAATCCAAGTCAGGGAGAAATTGGACTAGTCCGCACCAAAATCGGACTAGTCTGCACTTTCCAGAATTTTGAGTGCGGTTTTGTTCCAAATCAATTTTAAACTTATTCCTCTTTATGTGGATTAATGTTAAACATGTATGTGAATGTATGTAGGACATGATGCATGCAAATGAGGGTGTTACAGTTATCACTGATATCTTGTGTGCTTGGAAATAATGATGAAGCTTCCTTGAGGCAATAAGAACTACATAAAGCAGCTTATGCACCTCAATGTATCGAGTCTTGACGTCGTGGAGTACTTCACTGATAAAGTACACTTGGCATTGGACAGTCCGGACCCTCCCGAAGGGGCTCGAAGCTTCTTCTTCATCAACCCGGACCCTCTCGGAGGGGTTCAGACCTTCTTGTGGAGCATCCCGAATCCTACCAGAGGGATCCGAAACTTCTTGATCAGCCGTGTGAACTCCCTCAGATGAGAGAGGTTGATCCTCTAGCATTTTGCCTTGAAGATCCGTGCCTAGGGATTGGGACCTAGACTCGCCTTCAGGTAGCTCTAGACCCTCCCGGAGGGGTCTGGGCTCCTGAACTGGAGATGGCTCCGATCTTTCTGTGACCAGGACCATGCTGACAACCTCCGTAGTTGCAGATATGTAAAGTAGTAGATGCTCACCAGGGTTTAGAGCTATCAATATTGGTAGAGTGGTGAGGAGCTGTTTGAGATCTTAGAACGACTTTTCTACTTCTTCAGACCAATGGAATGTTCCAGAATTCCTCAAGGGCTTGAAGAAGGGAAGTGCCCACTCCGCCAGTCTTGAGATAAATGATAGAGCGCGGCTAGACATCCAGTTAACTTCTGGACATCCTTGATGCAGGCTGGGGGCCGCATATCTCCAATGGCCTTGATCTTCATCGGGTTTGCCTCAATTCCTCGGTGAGTCACCAAGAATCCAAGGAGCTTCCCAGAGCTAACCCTGAAGACACATTTGTTCAGGTTCAGCTTGGTGCGCTTGATCCGCAGCTTGTCGAAGATGGCTTGCAGGTTGTCAAGAAGTGATTCCTTGTTCTTGACCTTCACGACAATGTCATCAACGTAGACCTCCACCAAGTCCCTGATGAAATCTCCATATGTTTTGTGCATAGCTCGCACAAAAGTTGAAGCAGCATTTTTAAGACCGAACAGTATGGCAGTATAACAATACAATCCATCTAATGTTATGAAGGCAGTATGCTCTTCATCTTCCCTAGACATTTGGATCTGATGGTATCCATAATATGAATCTAGGAAACACAGTAACTCACACCCGGAGGTGGAATCCACTATCTGATCTATTCTAGGTAGTGGATTTGGATCTTTTGGACATGCCTTATTCAAGGTGGTTCCGTGTCGGATGTTCCTTCTTGCGCTGTTGCAAGCGCGTGAAGTTCTTCTAGCATAGTGACTCCCACAGTGCGATCTCCGTGGATCCGGAGACCGCCTAAAGGTGTCGGCATCTTCAACACCATGTAGCAGTAGTGAGTTGCGGCCATGCACCTATACAGGGAAGGCCTGCCTAGGATGGTGTTGAAGGGCAAGCTGATGTGTGTGACGTTGAAGACCAGCTTCTCGGTCCTGAACTTCTCTCGGGTCTCGAAGGTCACTCGGAGTGTAATGGATCCGAGAGGGTTGATAGCGCCCGAACCTACCTCGGAGAATGGACATGAGGGGTGAAGTTCCAAGAGTCAGAGCTGGATTTTCACGAACGCTTCATAGCTCAAGAAGTTGAGCGCCGCCCCTCCATCTACCAAGACATGGTAGAGATGGACATTGTTGATTGTTGGAGACACCATCAATGGCAGTTGATCAGCTTAGATCATGTTCCTGGGGCAGTCTGTAGCATCGAAAGTGATGGGAATGTCGATCCACTTCCAATGCGGTTCTGCCATGGCGGTAGGAGTTGCGGCAGCCATCTCTCGCCGCATAGTCTTGAGGACGCGATGGGATGTGATATCCCAGGACCCTCCATATATGGTTTTGAGGGTCTTCTGACGCTCATTGTCGGAGATGTCAGAATCATCGTCAAATGTGTTTTACACAGCCTTCAGGACCTTCTTGGGGTCCCGAAAGCCTAGCTCCGTATCAGCCAGAGCTTCATCGACTTTTTGGTTTCCTTCCCGCTAGTGGAAAAGAGGTTCTTCTCGACACTTGTTGTAGTGCTCGACAAGGTTCTGGACCTCCCGACAATCTTCCAGACTATGTTTGTCCGTTTTGTGGATTGGACACTACATCTTTGGACCGTCGTCGTCTTTTGACGAAGGTCGACGTCGCTTTTCAAGGCATGGCCCCGACTACCCGGAGCTGCAGCTGCTGCAGCTGTAGGTGTGCCGGTTGACGGCTTCTTCTTGCCAATGGACTTTTTCTTCTTCTTTCCACCATCGAAGGTAGTGGCTTCAGCTTTAGAGGAATTTTTATTAGCCTCCGGAGCTGGCTTGGAATGCATTTCTCGGCCCTCTACAGCTCGGCTGCACTTGTTGGCCAAGCTGAAAAGCTTCATGACACTGGTGACTTCTTTCATCGCCATCTTCTCCAGCATCTTTTTATCTCTCACACCCTATCTGAATGCCATGATGACATAAGCATTGGAGATGGAAGGGATGGTGTTTCATACCTGATAATATCGCTAGATGAAGGACCGCAGCAATTCTGCCGACTTTTGTTGTACAACAAAAATATCTAGTTATGTGTCAGGTCGGGTGTAGCAACTCCCGAAGTTAGCGGTGAACTGTTGGCATAGCTCCGCCCAACTATTGATAGAGTCAGGCGGGAGACTCATGAACCAGGACCTGGCTCTCCCAGTCAGAGCCACCGGAAAGTAATTGGCCATCACGGCCTCATTGCCACCCGCCGCGAGAATGGCGATGGAGTATATCTGAAGAAACTTGGCGGGGTTGAGTGTCCCATCGAATATTTCTGACAGATGAGGCCGAAACTTCTGAGGCCAATGGACCATGCGCAGGTTCATGGGAAGGGCTGAGCAGCGGCTCCCTACTCCCATGGGAGGAGGGTTTTCCCGAGCCTCGTTTCATTCACGAGCATGCTCGATGTGGAAGCGGCTGTCCTGCTGTCTGTAACGGCGGTCGAGCTCCGACCGCAGATCCTGCTTGAGAGTCTCCATGCAGTGTGAGTGCAACGCGCCCCGGAGGGCAGTAACGTCGCCTGTTGAGACACAACACGCCTCATGTGCTGTTATGTGTGAGGACCAAGTCTTCCAGACAAGGTCCTATGATGAGAAGGTGCCTGCCCCACGAGGGGTGGACCTTGATTGCTGAAGCCATCGGCTGCTGCAACAACCAGATGTCACACATCAGCACGCCACTGCTCCATCGCACCCTGAGGTGCTCCTGGCGGCAGTTGACATTGGAGGAGAGTACGAGCATCAATTAGTGTGTTCTCAGGGTTATTGTGCGTCGATGTAGTGACCGACGCCGAGACCTCATCATGTTGTCCGGAATTGTTAGCCAGAGCAGATGGTGGTGGTGGTGTGACGTCTGGCGGGACAACAGCACCCGCTGGCTGTTGCACGTTGGAGGGATTCCCTCGGGCTCGTTGCTCAGCGTTGCCGTTGGATGACCCCGCGGCAGAATTCACCATCTTGAAATCTCAAGGTGCCCCTACCTGGCCACCAAATGTCGAAGTGTGTTATCGACACTTCCCCGATACTACTAGATCGTAGCCCGTAGAGGTTCTTGATTGGTTGGGGAGCGTGTGAGATTAAGAACAAGATAGTGACACGATGATTTTACATGGTTCGGGCCACATGAGCATAACACCCTACTCCACGGCATGTGTTGTTGCGTGTATGAGTGTATGGCGCTTCTGAGCGTGTGAGCTTGGTTGTCCTATGTAGCGTGCGGTGGAACCCTTTTATAGTCCAAGGGCTGGCCGTTACATTGTCAGCCTGGCCCGACATGTGGCCCTAGCGGTAGTTCATTACCTAATACATGATCTGTGAATATTAAGCACAATTAACAGCATGATATCGTGTGACACCCAGTTCCGAAAATGAACCAACTGCAGTATATGTGTGCCCAGGACGTTCAACACACGTACACATGTGCATCACAAAGGGATATACAAACAATTACCACAGAACAAGATTAGTTGATAGATTTTATTACACAATTAATATCATCCTCGAATACAAGCTCTATTAAATATTAATGACAAGTTCAACTAATGCAGCGGAAATAACTAATTAAGCAAACTATGCAAAAGGGATAGCGCAACTCCAACACTCCACATGCAAAGCTGACGGTAGACATGGCCTAGAACTCCGCATTATCATCGTTACACTCCCAATCTTGACCTGCAATTATTGGGGCGGATTGCAAGGGTGAGTACATGTCGTACTCAACAAGTGTGGAAAGTATGACATGTGGCTGATTCAAGTGATGAATATAGTAATGACTGAGTGCTGAAAAGTACATTGAAACATTTGAAAAGCAATATATCATATGAATGTGAAGTAATCCCATCATAAGCCATAATTAAGAACATAGTACCAGTCCATATTCCATACCCATCATCCATATATCAATAACCATATTCAATACCAGAATTTAAGTCATAACCAGCCATAACCATATTATTAACCATAATTGGTACCAACCCATAACCATCCCAAAACCAAGTTTCCTCTAATCATGTGAGGATCCATGTTGCTCATATCCGGGAGCACGGCTATCATGATAGTTTTAGACACACTCTGCAGAGGTTGTACCGCTTTACCCATGTGTTTGTGATTTCATCACCTTTCAGTGACTAGAACCTCTATTATGCCGTCTCACACTTCCATCGGTGTGTGACCAAAAGATCAAAAAATAGCCTTTACAAAGGGATTACTAGCCTATTTAGACCCCACTAAGGTTTCACTAGTGGCGATGCCTCCAGCTGAGCACATCTTTAACCAAGGGCCCCTCTTGAGCCATTCGGATCCCGGGGTAGTCCCTCCAATTATCAACAAACCCAATACGACTACCCCTTCCCCAAGCATCCTTAATGGTCCAAATAGCACTGGCAAAGCCCTAATTAATCAGCTACACCGCACCCATACTTGGCCTTGTGGTGGCACTGCAAATCCTAGATGATCGCTCCACGAACCTGTCCTTAGATCTAAAGCTAGCAAACCACCATAACATCCAAACCATCCACATACCAGGCTTGCTTAGATCACCCATTACCATATCATATTAACCAGTTCATGTTAATCATAGTATAGTTGTCTTCCCATCCAAATTAATTAAGGGAAGCAAAAAGGTAAAAGCCCTTCCCAACTCTCTACCACGAATTCCAGGTGACAAGGGTGGTCAAACAATTCTAGTAAACTTCCTACCATAGGATTTACCATCAAATTGACACAAGCATGCAGTTTTAAAACAAAACATTTATTGTCAAAACAGGATCAATATGCTTCAAGGACACTTGCCTTGTTCTTGAGATTGGTTCGGGTCGAAGCCTTCAAATTCTTGGTGCTGAAGATCCTCCGCGATGCTCTCTAGCGCAAAACCGTCTAATCCACACAATAAACATACAAGACAAGAAACACAATCAAATAGTGCACAAATATTACTCAATATGGAATGACATGCATGATTAATGCAAATGCAAGGTGGAACTTGTTAATAAGTTGCTTTTAATTTTTAATAATCACCTTCAATGGTTGTTAACAAGTATACGCAGGTTTGGAGTTGATTGGATCTAATTTTCAAATTAATTCAACACATTTTAACCAAGAAAATCGGAAAAGTTCGCAGGAGGCCGGACTAGTCCGCACTTCGCAGAACTAGCGAACTAGGGTTTTCTAGATCGACGTGAATTTGGAAAACGGGGTTGGATTCACGTAAGGAAAAGAGAATAGAAGGTATAAAAGGTGTTTAGGACTCCAATGAACCAAGAATATTGGAGGCAACACTTGGATCTTGATGACCTAGGGCTGATTAAGAACTTGGTGATGAATTGGTGATGTAAAATGAAACTTGATGGAGATCTTGATCCTCTTTCATTTCCTCCTCTTCTTCTTCTTGCATGGGATCCTATCCTCCCTCCTTGATGGCAGCTATTCACGAACTAGGGTTTGAGTGAGGTGGAAAAGTGGCAAATAGATGTCAAGTCCAAGGGTGGGGTTGTTTATATAGAGGTGGAGGCTAGGGTTAGATGGATTTTGAGTTTTAAATGAGTAGAGGTCGGTTTAGAGTCCCACATGGGCTCTAAAAGAGTTAGGAACAACGTCCCTAGGCCCACTTAACATAAAACCCAAGAAACAAGTCGTGAAACAATAGATCAACTCAGAGTCGTGAAATATCGGACAAGTTGAAAAAGGGCCAAACTAGTCCGAAGTTAGTCAGAAAGAAATCAGACAAGTCTGGACTGGATATCGGACAAGTCCGAACTTATGTAGAGAGGAAAACAGACAAGTGTTGCCTAAAATCGGACAAGTCTGACTTTAGTCAAAGAGGAAAACGGACAAGTCCGCTGGAAGCCCGGATTAGTCTGGACAAGTCCAGGGACTTAGCAAAATTTCCAAGGGAATTGGAACACCGAACTAGTCCGCTCAAAACCGAACAAGTCCGAAAGTGTCAAGAAGGAAATCGGGCTTGTCAGCAACAAAAGCGGAAAAGTCCGAACGAGGTCAGAGAGAAATTGGACTAGTCTGCACAAAAAACGGACTAGTCCGCACTTCCCAGAATTCTTAAGTGCGATTTTGTTCTAAATCAATTTTAAACTTATTCCTTTTTATGTGGATTAATATTATACATGTTTATGAATGTATGCAGGGCATGATGCTTGAAAATGAGGGTGTTACAAACCTACTCTCCTTAAAATGAATCTCGCCCTCGAGATTCGACGAGGAAGAGAAGAGATTGGGAAATTCCTTCTTGATATCGTCTTATAACTCCTAAGTTGCTTCTTTTTTCTGTGTGATGCTTCCATTGAACTTTACACCATCGAATCACCTTGTTCCTTATGACTCTCTCTCTTTGGTTTCCAAGATTTTGATCGGTTGTTCGGCATAAGTCAAATCTTCCTCTAGTTTCAATTCTTCCATGGGCACTTGTTCTTCCGGTACTCTCAAGCATTTCTTGAGTTGGAAAACATGAAACACATCATGTACATCTGAAAGATGAGTTGGGATCTCCATCTTATAGGCTACCTCCCCTCTTTTGTCCAAAATTTTAAATTGTCCAATGTAGCGAGGCTCTAGCTTGCCTCTTATGACCTCTCATAGGTGACACCTTGAGGTAAACGAAGTCTCCCACTTCAAAGGCTAGTTTTCTTCTCCTATTGTCCGCGTGGCCTTTTTTCCTTGATTGAGCAGTCCTCAAGTTCTCACGGATAACCTGAACTTGTTCTTCAGCTTCTGTCAACACATTCAGACCAAATACTTGAGTTTCTCCTGTCTCATTCTAGAATAAAGGTGTCCTACAATTCGTTTCATATAGTGCTTCATATGGTGCCATCTTCAAACTTGCTTGGTAACTATTGTTGTATGAGAATTCTGCATATGGCAGGCTTTTGTCCCAACTTTTCCCATGCTTCAAGGCACAATCTCTTAACATGTCCTCCAAAATCTGATTGGTCCTATCGGTTTGTCCATCCGTTTGAGGGTGATATGCCGAACTAAAATTCAACTTTGTTCATAAAGCTTCATGCAACTTTTGCCAAAACCTGGGGGTAAATTGAGAACCTCTATCTGGCACTATCTTCTTTAGAGCTCCATGTAGACATACTATTCTTCCCATATACAGTTCCGCCAATTTTTCTCCATTAAAGGTGGTCTTGACGGGAATAAAGTGAGCTGACTTAGTTAATCGATCCACAATTACCCATATTGAATCGTAACCGGACAGAATATGCGGTAAACTAACTATGAAGTCCATACTGATCTCTTCACACTTCCATTCCGAAATATTCAATGGCTGCAAAAGTCCAGCTGGCCTTTGATGTTCCGTCTTGACTTGTTGGCACTCATCGCACAACGCTACATATTAAGCTATGTCCTTTTTCATGCTAGCCCAGCAATAGCAAGTCATCAAGTCTTTGTACATCTTGATACAATCGGGATGAATTGAGTATGGTGAGTCATGTGCCTCTTTTAATATTGTCTCCCGAATATGCTTCACGTTAGGCATGACTATCCTCTTACCAAGCCATAGGGCACCATGTTCATCCTCATCAAACCTGAATTCTCTCCCTTCTTAGGTCCTTTCCTTGATTTCCTGGATTTCCTCATCTTTAGTTTGACCCTCTTGAATTTCTTGCTCGAAGGTCAGATTTAATTCCATCATTCCCATCTCATTCGCAAATCCGAGATTCAACCGTTCAAACTCCTTACATAACTCAGATGGCAACTCTCGAACTGTGAGCTGATTACTTACTCCTTTCCGACTCAAAGCATTGGCCACTACATTAGCCTTCCCTGGACGATAGTTGACTCCCAAATCATAATCTTTGATGAGCTCCAATCATCTTCATTGCCTCAAATTCAAAACCATTTGTGTGAAAATATACTTCAAACTCTTATGATCCGTATATTTCACACCTATGTCCAAGGATATAGTGTCTCCAAATCATCAATGCATGTACCACAGCCGCGAGTTCCAAATCATATGTTGGATAATTCTGTTCATGTTTCTTCAATTGCCTCGATGCATATGCAACCACTTGACCTTCTTGCATAATCACGCATCCAAGTCCTTGTCTCGATGCGTCACAATAAATATTGAAACTCTTGCTCAGATCCGGCAAAACTAAAATTGGAGCTGTTGTTAACCTCTTCTTCAACTCCTCAAAGCTTTCTTGACAAGCTTGAGTACATTGGAAAGACTTCCCCTTCATTAGCAATTCCTTCATTGGTTTGGCTATCTTGGAAATGTCCTTGATGAATTGACGGTAATATCCAGCCATCCCAAGAAAACTCCTTATTTCCTTAACATTTTGCGGCGGTTCCCACTTCAACACGTCCCTCACTTTTGCTGGGTCAACCGATACTCCTCCTCCTGAGATGTTATGACCCAAAAATGATATTTCCCTTAACCAAAACTGACATTTGTTGAACTTTGCGTACAACTGATGCTCCCTCAATTTATGCAATATAAGCCTCAAGTGTTCCTCATGTTCCTTCTCATCCTTCGAGTAGATCATGATGTCGTCAATGAACACCATGACAAATTTATCCAAGTATTCAATGAAGACCTTATTCATGAGGTACATAAAGTATGCAGGTGCATTGGTCAATCCAAAGGACATCACGGTGTACTCATAAGATCCATACCGCGTCCTAAAAGCTGTCTTGGGTATGTCCGATGGTCTAATCTTCATTTAAAAGTATCCCGACCACAAATCAATCTTAGAGAAGACACAAGCACCTTTCATCTGATCAAACAAGTATTCTATGTGTGGCAAGGTGTACTTTTTCTTGATTGTTACCTCGTTGAGAGCTCGGTAATCCACACACATCCTTTGTGACCCATCCTTCTTGTCTACAAACAGCACATGTGCTCCCCAACGCGAAGAGCTGGGCAGAATAAATCCCTTCTCTAGTTGCTCTTGAATATTCTTCTTGAGCTCCGCTAATTCCATAGGCGGCAATCTATACAGTCTCTTAGCTATAGGTGCAGTTCCAGGTATTAAATCAATAACAAACTCAATGTCTCAACTAGGTGGCATACATGGCAACTCATCCAGAAAAACATCCAAAAATTTACACACCACCGGAATCTCCTCAATTGCGGCACCACCCATATGATTCAGCTACAATTGCTTCGGTGCGGTTTGAGATGCTTCAAATTCTACAGTGATCCCTTCCTCATTGCTCAACTTCACCATCTTCGTGGCACACTAAATAACTCCATTGTGCTTCCTCAACCAGTCCATACCAAGTATAATGTCCAATCCTTGGGAGTCCAAAACAATGAGGTCGGCAGAGAAGTCTACCCCCCTTATTCTAAGGCTTACCTTTGGACATACTATATTTGTCCTAATCTCTCCTCCAGGAGACTTAACCAGTAGGGTAAACTTCATATGAGAGATTGGCAAACTATACATGGCAACATATTTTGATGCAATGAATGAATACGATGCTCCAGAATCAAACAACATAGTCATCCACTTGTTGAGCATCCTCTGTAGAGACATGGTTCACATTGCCACGAGCAAAATTCTGCTGTCCACGGTTCCCTTGCGGCTGTCCTCCATTAGGTCTTGGGTTTTGCCTCGGCGCATTGCTTCCTTGATCAAGGCCTGACTTGGGGCATTGATGGGCAATGTGTCCAACTTCTCCACAAGTATAGCACTTCTTAACTCCACCAGAATTATTGGGACGAGCTTGGTTCTGAGCATTTGCACTAGGAAAATTAGCACGGGGTGCATAAGGCGTTGGAGGCCTAGGTGCTTGCATGATAGGGCGTTGCTGCACAAACTGAGCTAGGCGTGGTGCAAATCCAGGGTGATGAGTAGGCGCAAAAGACCTGAAGTAAGGCGCATTGGGTGGTGCAAAGCGAGGGCGCACATTACTTCCTCGTTGCTGTCCTTGATAGGGCGCCTTCCTCTTATTGTCTTGCTCCATCTCACGGACCTTGTTCTCCTCAACAATTGCTTTGTCTACAAGCTTCTGGAAGTTTGCATAGTCACAATTGAGAAATTGCACTTGGATTTCATTGTTCAAGCCCCTCATGAACAAGTACTGTTTCTGGCTGTCCCGACTAACATCTTCAGGAGCATACCATGAAAGTTGAGTGAATTTATTGAGATATTTGCCCACGTTTAATCTTCCTTGTCTCAAGTTCTCAAATTCTTGCCTCTTCAAAATCATAACACCCTCCGGCACATAATGAAAACAGAAACTCTCCTTGAATTCCGCCCAGGTGATCCTCTACTGATTCTCATGAGCATTTCATAGCGAATCCCACCAATCGGCAGCTGCTCCAACTAGTTGATGAGAAGAAAAAAGCACCTTCTCCCGATTGCTGCATTGGACAATAGCAAGTTTCTTCTCCACGGACTTGAGCCAATCATCCGCATCCATAGGGTCAGCGGCTTGAGCAAAGTTCAGTGGCCTGGTCCTCATAAACTGTCCCAACCGGTTATGAGGAGGTGGTGCTGGTGGTGGAGGCATGTGGGGCTGATTGTTGACGTTGCCAGCTTGCAGCTGTCCCATAGTTTGTATCATGGTCTGCATGAGCTGGCTCTGCATAGCCAATAGATGCTCAATGTTAATAGCTCCTTGAGCAGGTCCTTGTCCATTATTGTTCAGAGGGGCTCCATGGTTCTCCTCCACATCATTATCATCCCTCTGGTTGCGAGTCCGCACCATCTAAAGAAAAGCAATAGGTAAGAATTAGAAAACCATCCCAAACTGTATGCATCAAGGGATATGAAACTAAACAACTAACTAGCCTAGGTGGACATGGCAATGCTAAAGCATCCCAAAATCCTCTATTAAGCACACAAGCAATCAATATATAGCAAACAACACTCCAAGCAAAAACACATTGATTCCTAAGTGCTCCTATGTGCTCTGAAGTGTCTATTCTATCTAGGTTGCGTCCTACAGTGAAGCTATGGCTCTGATACCATTTTGTGACACCCAGTTTCGAAAATGAACCAAGTGCAGTATATGTGTGCCCAGGACGTTCAACACACATACACAAGTACATCACAAAAGGATATACAGACAATTACCATAGAACAAGATTAATTGACATATTTTATTACACAATTAATATCATCCTCGAATACAAGCTCTGATAAATATTAATGACGAGTTCAACTAATGCAGTGGAAATAAGTAATTAAGAAAACTAAGCAAAAGGGATAGCGCAACTCCAACACTCCATAGGCAAAGTTGACAGTAGACAAGGCCTAGAACTCTGCATTATCATCGTTACACTCCCAATCTTGACCTGCAACTGTGGGGTGGGGGGGATTGCATGGGTGAGTACATGTCGTAGTCAACAAGTGTGGAAAGTATGACATGTGGCTGATTCAGGTGACGAATATAGTAATGGTTGAGTGCTAAAAAGTACATTAAAACATTTGAAAAGCAATATATCATATGAATGTGAAGTAATACCATCATAAGCCATAATTAAAAACATAGTTCCAGTCCATATTTCATATCCATCATCCATATATCAATAACCATATTCAATACCAGAATGTAAGTCTTAACTAGCCGTAACCATATTATTAACCGTAATTGGTACCAACCCATAACCATTCCAAAACCAAGTTTCCGCTAATCATGTGAGGGTCCAGGTTGCTCATAACCGGGAGCAAGGCTATCATGATAGTTTTAGACACACTCTGCAGAGGTTGTACCGCTTTACCCACATGTTTGTGATTTCACCACCTTTTAGTGACTAGAACCTCTATTATGTCGTCTCACACTTCTATCGGTGTGCGGCCAAGAGATCAAAAAATAGGCTTTACAAAGGGATTACTAGCCTATTTATACCCAACTGAGGTTTCACCGATGGCGATGCCTCCAGCTGAGCACATCTTAAACAAAGGGCCCCCTCTTGAGCCATTCGGATCCCAGGGTAGTCCCTCCAATCATCAACAAACCCAATCTATCTACCCCTTCCCCGAGCATCCTTAATGGTCCAAATAGCACTGGCAAATCCCTAATTAATCAGCTACGCCGCACCCTTACTTGGCCTTGTGGTGGCACTGTAAATCCTGGATAATCGCTGCACGAACCAGTCCTAAGATCTAAAGCAAGCAAACCATCATAACATCCAAGCCATCCACAAACCAGGCTTGCTTAGATCACCCATTATCATATCATATTAACTAGTTCATGTTAATCATAATCTCATAAATGCATAATTAAGTTAAATAGTATAGTTGTCTTCCCCTTCGAATTAATTAAGCGAAGCAAAAAAGTAAAAGCCCTTCCCGACTCTCTACCATGAATTCCAGGTGACAAGGGTGGTCAAACAATTCTAGTAAACTTCCTACCATAGGATTTCCCATCAAATTGACACAAGCATGCAGTTTGTAAAGAAAACATTTATTGTCAAAACAGGATCAATATGCTTCAAGGAAACTTGCCTTGCTCTTGAGATTGGTTCGGGTCAAAGCCTTCAAACTCTTGGTGCTGAAGATCTTCCGCGACGCTCTCTAGTGCAAAACCGTCTAATCCACACAATAAACATACAAGACAAGAAACATAATCAAAGAGTGCACAAATATTACTCAATATGGCATGACATACATGATTAATGCAAATGCAAGGTGGAACTTGTTAATAAGTTTCTTTTAAGGTTTAATAATCACCTTCAACGGTTGCTAACAAGTATACTTAGGTTTGGAGTTGATTAGATCTAATTTTGGAATTAATTCAACACATTTTAACTAGGAAAATCGAACAAGTCCACAGGAGGTCGGACTAGTCCGCACTTCGCAGAACTAGCGAACTAGGGTTTTCTAGATCGACGTGATTTGGAAAAATGGGGTTGGATTCACGTAAGGGAAAGATAATAGAAGGTATACCAGGTGTTTAGGACTCCAATGAACCAAGAATATTGGAGGCAACACTTGGATCTTGACGGTCTAGGGTCCATGAAGAACTTGGTGATGAATTGGTGATGTAGAAAGAAACTTGATGGAGATCTTGATCCTCTTTCGTTTTATCCTCTTATTCTTCTTGCTTGGGGTCTCCTCCTCCCTCCTTGATGGCGTCTACTCATGAACTAGGGTTTGGGTGAGGTGGAAAAGTGGCAAATAGATGTCAAGTCCAGGGGTGGGGTTGTTTATATAGAGGTGGAGGCTAGGGTTAGATGGATTTCTAGTTTGAGATGAGTAGAGGTCGGTTTAGAGTCCCACATGGGCTCTAAAAGAGTTAGGCACAACGTCTCTAGGCCCACTTAACGTAAAACCCATGAAACAAGTCGTGAAACAAAAGATCAACTCGGAGTCGTGAAATATCGGACAAGTCCGAAAAGCGCCAGACTAGTCCGAAGTTTGTCAGAAAGAAATCAGACAACTCCGGACTGGATATCGGACAAGTCCAAACTTATATAGAGAGGAAAAATAGACAAGTCTATCCTAAAATCGGACAAGTCCGACTTTAGTCAGAGAGGAAAACAGACAAGTCCGCTAGAAGACCGGATTAGTCCGGACAAGTCGAGGGACTTAGCGAAATTTCTAAGGGAATTGGAACACCGGACTAGTCCGCTTAGAATCAGACAAGTCTGAAAGTGTACAGAGGGAAACTGGGATTGTCCGCAGTAAAAACGGACAAGTCTGAACGAGGTCAGAGAGAAATCGGACTAGTCCGCACCAAAAACGGACTAGTCCGCACTACCCAGAATTCTTACGTGTGGTTATGTTCTAAATTAATTTTAAACTTATTCCTTTTTATGTGGATTAATATTAGACATGTTTACAAATGTATACGAGGCATGATGCATGAAAATGAGGTTGTTACATACCGTGCCTTATTGGCGGCATTAGCGTTGTTAAGGGTCCTCTAATCGTGTGTCATTAATATGGCGTTAATGACACACAATCAGGTCTTGTAACTATATCTTTAATTGTACCTTGAATGTTCGCGCCATTAGAGATCCGCCAGCCTCTTCATTACTATCTCAGGTCCGGATGCTCAACAAGTGGCGGCTCCTGAGGTTCCCTTCGTGGGGAGGTATGTCCGGTGCCACTATGCACGTGGCAGCACCAGAGTTTCCCTATACTGGGAGTTAGATCCGGTGTCATTAGACACGTGGCAAGACCGGAGCTTCCCTACAAGGGAAGTTAGGTCCGGCCTTGTCTTACACATGGTAGTGTCGGAGCTACCCTAACGAGGGAGGCAGGTCCAAAGCTATGTAGCACGTGTAGCCTTCGGAGGTCTTCAACTCGGACGGGTGGAACTCCTCTGTGTTTCTTACGGTATCCTGGGTAACCTAGTACGCCGGGTACCGATAATGACGATTCAAACAAAGATGGTGAAGAAATCACCCCGAGGGGATTCACCGTTGATGTATTGTACGTTAATGGTGGATATCATCGAAGCCGAGAAGCACCGACGATCCTAGGGGGCCCGTCATTGATGTTTCATGCGTTGATTGTGGGCACTGTCGGACATACCAAGCTCCAACGACCCCAGGGGGCCTGCTATCAATGTTTTATGCGCTGACAGTGGGTTTTGTCGGACCTACCAAGCTCCGACAACCCCAGGGGGCCCGCCATCGACGTTTCTATGCGTTGACATTGGGTGCCGTCGGACCTATCAAGCTCTGACAACTCCCAGGGGCCCACTGTCAACATTTTACGTGTTAACAGTGGGCGTCGTCGGACCTACCAACCTCTGACAACCCCAGGGGACCCACCGTCGACGTTCTATGTGTTGACAGTGGGCGATGTCGGACCTACCAAGCCTTGACACCCCAAGGGGCCCGCCGTCAACGTTTCCATGCGTTGACAGTGGGCACCATCGTATCTACTAAGCTCTGACAACCCTAGGGGGCCCGCATCTACGTTCTACGCGTTGACAGTGGGTGCCGTCGGACCTACCAAGCTATGAAACCCCTAGGGGGGCCGCCGTTGACGTTTCATGCGTTAACAGTGGAGATCTCGGAAGTAGACTTCGGACCTAAAGGCTAAGCGTTCTGACTACAACTTCGAAGCTTTCAAGTCGTCAAAACATTGTCAAAACCTTTTGGTACATGTTCGCAATCAAGCTGTGTACGATACCGAGGGGCCAATAAGATAAAGGACAATGCATTGAAGACAAACATAAAATGGAATTCATTCATTAAAACAGTGGATTTCATTCATCGGAAGTGTGAGATTACAAAATGAGGATTACAGTAAAAGACAAAAGAGAAAGGTCCTAACTACTGGAGGCTCTAAGTCCTGTGGAAAAACGAGGCAACCTTCTCGGCAGCTTCTTGGACGCTGGCCCTGGCGGCATCTTCCTCTTCGACAATGGGCCCTTCAAAGACCGGATCTAGAGAAAGTTGGGGGTCTCGGCTCTTGTAACACACCAAAACATATTCAGTGACACTCTTGGCTAGAGATTTCCCCTCTATCTCCAACTGGTCAGTGATGACATCACCCATCATGTCGAGTTTGCTGCCAGTAGAGCTAAGTGCCACCGGTGTCTGGTCCAAGGGGTCCTCAAGTACAAAAATTGGGTCCCACGCACAAGCGTCGTCCCCTGTGGTCCTGCTGCACTAGGGCCGCTCCCCAGAAGCTCTTCTGCTTCTACCAACACCGACAAGGGTCCCACCAAGGGAACTTCAACCTCCGGGGCTGACACCGAAGGCTGACAAGGGTGACAAGGGTCCCATCGCCAACTCTTCTGGGTGCTCCGGCTCGAACATAGGCGCCTCCGGAGTAATTACCTCCGTGGCGGATGTTGGAGCTTCGTTCGGAGCCCCCGCCACCGCCAGCTCAGGCGCTGGCACTTCCACTGCATCCGGCTCAAGAGTTGGAGCTTCAATACTCTCCGGCACAGAGGCCGGAACTTTGGGCACCTCCGTCTTGTTTGTCGGATCTTCAACAACTTGCGGCACAGAAGCCGGAGCTTTGGTTACCTCCGGCTCAAACGTCAGAGCTTCCTCCATATCCATCGCCTGTAGTGGAGCATCAGCCGCCAGCGCTACGGTCATGGGGCCGGCACTGTGGTCACGGGCGCATCTTCATCAACTTCTCCCTCGTGGTCCAGCACTACCAAGGGAGTTCCTGGCATCTCCTCTGGATCCAAGTCCACGACAGCTGGCGCCTGATCTGTCGGGTCTTCTGCCACCACTTGGGCTAGCACAGGGGTTGAAGCCGGAGCTTTCGCACTGTTGACGGCTGTTATATACCAATTTCAACTGTCAATATAACCCAATTATGTGAAGTATTTATCATTTCTTGCACACATCACCTTTCTACTTGACCTATCTCCACTTGTACTTGGGGAATTATGTGTATGCAGATATTTATACAGGAGTTGAGGAAAAGTATGGGGAGCAATCCGATAAAATATCATCCCAGCCAATCAGGCGACGACACGTGGCAGCACATGGATCAAATGGCCCACAAACAGAAGTATCCGAGGCCATCCAACGGTGTAGCACCAATATCATTCAATGGGACCCACTTGGCAGCCACCTGGAGGAAGTACGGGCTGTTTGGAGCCCTGACCAGGTCAGTCAAACTAGGGGGTCGGCCGACCTGGTCCTGGCACCAAACGTAGTCAACTTCCACGTGTTGGATCCTCCCGGCTCCCCGGAGTCAATGACGACTGATTCGCACGCTTTTGGTGGCGGGAACCGACCTCAACACTAGTATAAATAGGACCCCATACCCCTCACTTCAACACACACCACTTGGTCATCATTCTATTGTATACACTATCTTCAATAGTCCTTAGAGGAGTTAGGATGTAGAGAGGAGAGCCTCTAGTCCCAAGTCCAAATTGGGAAAGGAGTAGAAGGAGTCTCTCTTCCCAATTCCACATTGGGAAAGGTATGTCTCACGTATTCCTTCTTGTATTTGTGACTTTGTGCTCAATAATGATATTATCTTTAGGTCTTTTATATGTATAATTGGACAAAGCGTTTCTTGTTTGATTGTGGAGTCCATGTAAGTGAAAGGTATAGTCTTTATGATTGTACTCTCATGATCACATCTTATGGTCATAAACACTATAGACCCCCACTATAGTCTATGTAGTTATGATATGATTATGTTAATATGAATAAATATGCTATGCAATCAACATTGGTTCAACGATGATTTAGTTCATTGCCTTAGGACGGCTTGTGCTACAGCTCTTAAGGTATTTGCTTAGTATGCTAGCATGGTTCTAGGGTATTTAAGTAGCGTTGGATGTCTTGTAGACCCACGGATTGAAGAGATAGGTAGTAGGTGGTGACAGCTCTATCTGTCCTTTGTAATCCTCCATGTTCGGCTATGCCACAGGCTCTTGGCGGGAGTCGCCCCAGTATTGCTAGGGGTAAGCCCGTGCCCGATGTGTTGAATAGCATTGCATAGGAATTCATCATTGACATGACTATTAGTATCTACCTTAGGCTATGTATATGTATTAGGAGCATTGTAAGAGCAACTCTCTAGCTCTTAATTCAATCTCCCTCCAGGACCCATTTACCCTTTAGAATAGATTGCCTAGGTGTGTGTCACACTACCCCTATTATCAACGTACCCCCTGTCCGGATAATTCATTAGTATCCCATAGCTTGACCATAAGAGTAGTATATACTTTACTCCATCGCCTTACTTTGGGATAAATATGATACCCTTGGGAATACTCATGGGTGAAATGCTACAACGGTATCTTCCATGCGCTTTCGGATCTCATCTCTTTACCAGAGATGATTTGTGGTGTTAAGAAATACCAACAAGCATTTCTGGCGCCGTTGCCAGGGATGATTTGTTAGTATATCTTAGGAGCCGTCAACAAGCATTTCTGGCGCCGTTGCCGGGGATGATTTGTTAGTATATCTTAGGAGCCGTCAACAAGCATTTCTAGCGCCGTTGCCAGGGAAGGCAAAGGAAGTGAAGGATAGCTATCACTTGTGGTTAAGCTATAGGTACTAATAGTTATTAGACAGGATTACCCTTGTTTGTTTTCTCCTTTGTGTGAAAACAAGGTAGTGTTGGCCAACTCATTGTATGGGATGGCCAACGAGGACGCAAGTGCTAAACTGCAAGATGATTCAAGGCGTAGCTCAACAAATGTCCGCTAGGCAACACCATTGCCTTTTGTGGGAGAATTTCAGCTTTCAGTAGCAGTGAAAGTCATCCATACCCAAGCTTGGGGAAGGCTCCAAGAAGTTCTTCTTGGTTTGCCTCCACCATGGGGTGGATAGTTGGCTCTTCATCCAACACTCGTGTCATGGGTTGGCTCCAGCAATCCATGACCACATTCATGCTGGAGCTGAAGGAGTCCTATTCTCATTTATCATGGATGAGAAGGTCTCCACTCATGGGGTGGATTGAAGAATGCTCGAGTTCCCATAGCCTGTCATGCACACCACTTCACAAGGTGGATAAGCTAGTTATGGAACTACACCTCCCATTGAAGTATCATGAATAGCCAAGTCGTTAGAGGTTTGTTTGGATAATCCAAGTTGTGGATATTCACATGATTTGTGAAAATCCATGTCATCATGGGACGCGTGGGAATTATTTCCCTAAGACCCATGAGGACCTTTTTCAAACAACAACTCCAATGGCTACCATTAACAAGGAGGTCCTGGGTGGAATTAACATCACCCTTGTAGTCATGGAGGCTATGGGTTTCCAAGGGATTTAAGTTCAACTAGCCTACCTTGAAGTATCTTGGCCAAGCAGAAATAAAGACAACATTCACATGAAGATCTTGGCCAAGGACAATAACTTAAGGAGCATTCAAAGTCCAAGATATCCCACATCACTTGTTGGGATTCCCACACTTCGATCAAACCCATTCAACCTAGGGCAAGTGACATTGTGGATGAAGCATTTCTTGTTTGATTGTGGAGTCCACATGTCATCATGCCCAAGAAAGCCTTTGATCCATGATCAAGGTATGGGTTGATTCAATGGAATATCAATATTGTCAGAGTGGCACTCCTAAGATGGACAAAGCCTCAACATGCTCATGAAGGAATACATTCAATAGGGTGAACCCGTCGCTACAACATGTCTATATCAATACAACGGGGAGAGGCTAGGGCCCCCATGTGGCCCACATGTCCAAATGATAACCAAATGAGTTTGGCATGTCAAAACAGAAGAAATCGTCCACATCTTCAACTCCGAGATTGGACAACAAATCATCGTGCTGAATAGAACGGAGGTATGTCCTACTCATCAGACTTCAAAAATTTGGTGTGTCCTTGCCAATAGGTTAATTGGTAGTTATCTCATATTTGTTTTCCAAATTGCATCAACCCTTGCATTTTCATGTTTGAAATTCCACACTTGCATTTTGGAAAGTAAAATTTCCAACCATCATAAAACTAAAAATTTGAACTAGGGGAGAAATTTCATTGGATATGAACTACGTGCATGACCACTTGAATTTATCTTCCTAGTTCAAACCAAAAAGATTTGCTTTGACCCTCATTGCATTTACAAGTTATTTCAAGTTGGGCAAGACAATTTGAAAATTGGGTTCAATTTGCTTTGGCTAACGTAACCCGTTTTCGAGTTGTTTTGTGTGTTCTTGATTAAAGTGCAGCTAGGTGAAAATTGTGAAGAGGTGGTTTGTCAAGAAAGTGGAAGGTTTCATCCAGCTCAAGTCACCATTGGGAGGATTTGAGAACACTTCTCTCCTACAACTCATTTTGAGTTTGAGGAAGAGAACTGTTCAAGATAATGACCCAATGGAAGAGCGAGAGCCAAATCCATCGACAAATCCAACCTCAACTTGGCATCAAACCTATGTCAAAAATCAAGGTTGTGAGTTTCTCACACAAAGACCTTCATCAAAAACTGATCTCCAAATGAGGTATGAGTTTAGAATTTTCCATTGTTTGGTTTGCCATAGAATTGAATGTATTTTCTTGTATTTGTGAGGAAGGTTGACACTTCCTCATCATTCAATTCTCATGCATCCTCACAAGAGTAAGCGTGGGTATTGACTTTTGGATCTCCAAAAGGAAATCCCACCTTACTTGGAAAAATATCAAACAAGTACCTAGAATCATTTAAGAATTGTTTTGTAAACTTAGTCATTTTTGTCGAGGTTTAGAAAACAAAACTGTTGGGCATGACTTAATTGGTGAATTGGCATATAGGAACTTGGTCACAGTGACAGCCATAATTTTTAATTGAGCTTCATGCATAGATAGTGTCACTAGATTTCAAACTCCTAGGAATAAATGATATCCTTGCTCTGAAATTGAATTAAATTTTTAGGAGTCACTAAATCTCATATTCCTAGTGAGGTTCAGGAGGATAAAATTGAAAATCTTGTTTGTCATGGTATAAATGATAAAAATTTGCTCTTGAAAGTTAAGATGGTTAGAAACTTTAAAAGGTGTATGGATCCATATAGTGTATTTCTATCACATGCATTGCTATGAGTATGAGCTTTAGAAAATATGCAACATGAATTATCCATAAAGCTCCACTCTTATCAATGAATAACACATTGATCATGGATACACTTGACATTGGAACCAATGCATATTTGATTTTGTTCTTCCCTATATGTACAAATAAAAGTTAGATTACCTAACCCGAACTTTCATTTGTACAAGTATTAGAAGCTAACCATCCCTCTCTATTAAAGAGAGGAAGTTTGCAGGAGTAATATTATTATGCAGGCATTCAAGAAGCTGATTGATGGGATCCCTGGAGGATCCCATTTCAACATCTCTTGGCCAAGGAGTAAATGAGGATGGTTGCTACCTATCAGAAATTATGTCCCAAGGTCAATCATAACTAAACGAGGCTAGAGATTTGAAATGGGAACCCTCCATGAGCAACCAATGGGCTGCCACGAATGGGTGAGAGCATTATGCTCTCAACTATTCTAAGCACTCATTCAAGCTCAAGGGATTTGCCACCATCATTGGGTACAAGTTATTCCTATGTGGCTAAGAGTTATGATGTACCATAACCAAGGAATGACAAGATCACACCCAATTTATATTGGGTGCAAGTTGTTCCTATGTGGCTAGAAGGTATGTTGTACCTTACCCAAGGAACAACTGATCATACCCAATGCATGTTGGGCACGTGTCACTCCCTTATGGCAAAAAGATATGATACACCTTAGCCAAAGAATGACGAAACATACTCAATGTATGTTGATTGCACATCATTCCTTTGGATCTAAAGGTTATCATTATCCTAGCCCAAGGAATGACAAATCACACCCAACACATGGAGACCATGAGGTGCGGACGATCAACATCGAAAACACTCTATTCAACCACACTCATGGAGTCCATGGGAGGCAACACAACAATCAACACTCAACCATCCATTGTCAAAGCCACGCTGCAACAAGGATAGGCCAACTCATGGCCTACCTCCGTCATTAGGGTTTCAACCCCTATCACGGACCTTGATCAAGAATAAGCTTGGGGGAGGACCCCCACTTGAGGTAACTTGTATCACACCCACTGCATTTTTATTTCAATTCATCCATTGCATATTTACTTTCCATTCATCCACCATCTACCATGCATCTAAAAAAAACATAAAAATATGAACTTATATTTGCTTTGCTTATCAAATAAAGATGTGCGGTAAGAATGATTTAGAAATCACATAGATGAAACGATGAATAGTTGCTCTGTTTTATTTTTCCTAAGTCCCTAGTTTACAACTTGCTACTCTCCTAATATTTCTTAAATTGGCTAAAATTAACTTTGCCTTGATTTAGAAATTGTGGGTAGCAAAAGCTTAATCTACTTCTAGGTTGTTGGGAGATTTGAATTAGTAATAGGGCTGCTATTCCTATTTTGAAAGTGGAACTTAGATTTCCGGAGAAATTCTATCAAATTTTCAGTTTTCCTCATGTGATTGGAAATATCTACCAAAGTCATATGATATTCATACATAGACAACACGTTATGCATATGCTATTTGCTTTCACATTGAGCCTAGTAAAATTAGTATAGACCTATGTGAGAAATCATTCAATTCTTTTTGAATTCAAGACTTCACTTGCACATGCTATACATCTACACTAGAAGGAAGCAAAATTCCATCATATCCACCATTCCACAATCAAAGAGAAACTCCATACTATTCATAGTTAGCACTTCCTTCAAGTTATTGCATAAAAAGGAGTAGAAGACATGGCTACAAGAAAAAGAAAAAGAAAATGCATGCTTATATCATAGGCATGAGAAAAAAAAGAAGAAAAAATATGCTTACTCCATAAGCATAAAAAAAGGGTAGCCTTGTTTCATCCTTGCAATTAAGAGAGTCCACATCAAAAGGAGTCATCTCAATGTTTCCACATCCACCTCCATTCCATCACACATGCACAAGTCTTGATTCAAAAGTTTGAATTGATTTCTCCTAAGGCTTGCTCTTTTGACTTAGCAATATTATGTGTTGCAAATATGCCTACTTAATTTTTCTACCAAGCTCCACATACAAGCCATATTCAAAGAGTAGAAATAGTATAGGCATAATGCCTTGGTGAGGACATATTTCCACTATACACAAAGGAGTGATTGAGAGAATCAATTGAGGTACTTATAATCTAATTTGAATCTCTCCAGAATTTAAGTGGAACTTGATATCTAGGCTATGCTTGCTACATTTGCTGTTCTATCCTTCAATTACCCATGAATAGGAGAAGGCATAACTCCCATAATGACTTAAGACGGGTGAAGTACCATAGCCACTTTTTGCAATACTAGGTAGAGTATTTTGTTGTGCACTTGGTACTTTCGAAAGGTAGAACATTGGAGCAACTCCTGATCATCAACCTAAAGTCTTGACTTTGCTTGGGACGAGCAAAGAATAAGCTTAGGGGAGTTTGTTGACGACTGTTATATACCAATTTCAGCCATCAATATAACTCAACTATGTGAAGGATTGATCATTTCTTGGACACATCACCTTTCTACTTGACCTATTTCCACTTGTACATGGAGAAATATGTGTATGCAGATATTTATACAGGAGGAAAAGTATGGGGAGCAATCCTATAAAATATCATCCCAGCCAATCAAGCGACGACACGTGGCACCATATGGATCAAATGGGCCACAAATAAAAGTATCCGAGGTCATCCAACAGTGTAGCACCAATATCAGTCAATGGGACCCACCTGGCAGCCACCTGGAGGAAGTACGGGCCGTTAGGAGCCCTGACCAACGGCCGAACTAGGGGGTCGGCTGACCTGGTCCTGGCGCCAAATGAGGTCAACTTCCATGTGTTGGCTCCTCCCGGCTCCCTGGAGTCAATGACGACTGATTCGCTCGCTTTGGGTGGCAGGAATCAACCTCAACACTAGTATAAATAGGACCCCATACCCCTCACTTCAACACACACCACTTGGGCATCATTCTATTGTATACACTATCTTCCACAGTCCTTAGAGGAGTTAGGATGTAGAGAGGAGAGCCTCTAGTCCCAAGTCCAAATTGGTAAAGGAATAGAAGGAGTCTCTCTTCCCAATTCCACATTGGGAAAGGTATGTCTCATGTATTCCTTCTTGTATTTGTGACTTTGTGCTCAATAAAGATATTATCTTTAGGCTTCTTTTATATGTATACTTGGACAAAGTGTTTCTTGTTTGATCGTGGAGTCCATGTAAGTGGAAGGTATAGTCTTTATGATTGTACTCTCATGATCACATCTTATGGTCATAAACACTTTAGACCCCCACTATAGTCTATGTAGTTATGATATGATTGTGTTAATATGAATAAGTATGCTATGCAATCAACATTGGTTCAACGATGATTTAGTTCATTGCCTTAGGATGGCTTGTGCTGCGGCTCTTAAGGTATTTGCTTTGTATGCTAGCATGGTGCCACAGGCTCTTGGTGGGAGTCACCCTAGTATTGCTAGGGGTAAGCCCGTGCCCGGTGTGCTAGATAGCATTGCATAGGAATTCATCATTGACATGACCATTGGTATCTACCTTAGGCTATGTATATGTATTAGGAGCACTGTAGGAGGAACTCTCTAACTCTTAATCCAATATCCCTCTAGGACCCATTTACCCTTTAGAATAGATTGCCTAGGTGTGTGTCACACTACCCCTATTATCAACTTACCCCCTGACCGGATAATTGATTAGTATCCCATAGCTTGACCATAAGAGTAGTATATACTTTACTCCATTTTCTTCCTTTGGGATAAATACGATACCCTTGGGAATAGTCATGGGTGAAATGCTAGAACAGTATCTTCCGTGTGCTTGCGGATCTCATATCTTTACCGAAGATGATCTGTGGTGTTAAGAAATACGAACAAGCATTTCTGGCTCTGTTGCCGGGGATGATTTGTTAGTATATCTTAGGAGCCGTCAACAAGCAATTTTGGCACCGTTGCCGGGGATGATTTGTTAGTATATCTTAGAAGCCGTCAACACGCACGCTCAGCCTCAGTCACTGCAGCAGGCCGAAGCCTCGGACTTCTTCCTCGACACCATGGAAACAAAAGATTGAGAAAATTAAAGACATCATAAAGACAAGATTGGCACCTCAAGGTAAAATGACAACGCTTACCTGGGGATGCTACTGCCCCAGTCGCCGCGGAATTTCTTCTTCTGAGGCCTGGAGTCAGAGCCCACTAGATCCGCCGAGGCAAAGACCTCGGACCTCGGTTGGGAGCTAGCCGCTATAGCTGGAGTCTTCTTAGCCGGGATCTCCCTGGGCTGGGAAAGACCACATGATCTGGAGCCTACAGCTGGCACCAGAGCCGTAGTCAATTTGCCAGAGCTCGTGCTTCTTGAGGACGCCGGTATCGAAGGTGGCGTGGCCGCGAAAGATCTGCCTTGCAAAAGAGAAGGGGTTGTGTAGACGGCTGACCTAACGGATCTCCCATCAGCATGCCTCAACTTCCTCTTCCGGCCGGAAGATTCGGCGGGCTCCTTGCCATTGCCAGCGTCATCATCCTTCTAGCTGGGAGGAGTGGGGGCCACCCTCTCTGAAGCTCCAGGGATTGCAACCCCGGAGGTACTACATCTCTCCACCAAGCCTAGGTTGTCCAGCACTGGCATCCTCCTTCGGAGCTCCCTGCTAACCTCTGGAACCATGTTCAGAGGCAGGAAGGCAGCCAGCGGGGCCAAGGCGTTGCGGGAGATACCTCCATTTTGAAATTTCTTGAGATGAATCTTCAAAGATTCATCATCCAAGTTGGTGTTCAAACCGACTTCAATTCAGTTGTGATCCATCTCACTATTGAAAGCCCATGCGGGCCACTCCCTAGTCTTCAGCGGGGCCCACTTGTTCACCAAGAAATTGACGAAGACCATTTTGGGGTCACTCCTCCCTCTACGCATTCTTGGATCCTTTCCAGGATGGGCTTGTACGCTTCCAACAGCTCTGGAACTACGTTCCAGGCGTCACTGTCGACATTGGGAAGGCCCTTGGGCAACTCCAACCTCTCGTGCTCCTCCACTGTAATGATCACCCAATACTTCTTCCAATCGTCCCACTTGTTGGAGGGGAAAATATTCAATTACTTGCAGGGGTAATTCTTTCGTTTCACGAAGTAATAGAAGCTTATCAACTCCATCCCCTTCCCAGTGGTGTGGACTGTGAAGAAGGTCCGAAACAGCTCAATGCAAGGAGGCACACCCACCCACATCTCGCAGAAGAGGACGAAGGACGCCACCAGCAAGAGGGAGTGGGGGCCGAGATGATAAAGCTATAGGCTGTAGAAATCCAGCAGCACCAAGATAAAGCTGGAAAAGGGTGGGATCATACCCACAATGGCATATGCTAAGAAGTACACCATCTCTCCAGTGCGCTCCTTCTTTAAAGGGAGCTTGCCGAAGCGGATGTCCTTGTTGTAGTAGTCTCTGGACCACCCCATGTAGGTATGGACACTCGACATCTCTTTGTTGGTCTTGACCTTGCTGCGGGGAAGACCCAACTCCATCGCGGCAAAGAAGAGGAATGTTGGAAAGGCTATGCAAAGGTTGGGAGGCTCTGAGCGCAAGTTCAATTGAAAGCGTAAAGAGTCCTCAAACCGTCTAGGCTTTCCTTCTTAAGTAAGCCTCCTCAATGCTTGGATGGAAACAACAATGGGATCAAAATCACACTTCAAAAATCTACCTTGTCAATGACGAATGGGCCCAGGTCCACTTTGGCAGAAAAGGTCGATGTTATTACCCCAGGTGAACCGTTGTCATGATGGGAAGTTGGAAGCCCAAGGGCGGCGGCCTGACAGAGCGCTTCAAACTGATACGGTTTTTGTATTGTGAACCGGTGACCTTTAATTGTGTGAGATCCGCACGCAATGATCTCACCTGCCGCATTCAAAAGAAGCCACGCGGCAATGGTTTAGCATCGAACCGTCATCCCAATAGCACATCAGAAGATCTTTGAAGCTGCGGCATAGGAGTCGAAGATGGCCCCACCTCTGGTAAAATAACCTAACCCAAAGGATTTCTCCGAGAGGTGGGCTCGGGGCCACTGTCGGTACCCCATGATACTGTAAGAAACACCGAGGAGTTCCACCCGTCCGAGTTGAAGACCTCCGAAGGCTACACGTGCTACACAGCACTGGACCTGCCTCCCTCGTTAGGGTTGCTCCGGCACTTCCACGTGTAACACAAGGCCGGACCTAACTCCCCTTGTAGGGAAGCTATGGTCTTTCCACGTGTCTAGTGACCCCGGATCTAACCCTCAGTAGATGAAAGCTCCATTGCCTCCATGTGCATAGTGGCACCAGACCTACCTCCCCACGAAGGGAACCTCCTGACCCGCCACGTGTCGAGCCTCCGGACCTAAGATAGCAACGAATAGACTGGCGGATCTCCAACGGCATGGACATTCAAGGGATAGCTAAAGCTACAGTTACAAGACCTGATTGCGTGTCAATAATGCCATGTTAATGACACATGATCAGAGGAACCTTAACAACAGTAATGCTGCCATTAAGGCGCGTTGTCATGCTGTTAGTTGTGCTTAATATTCACATATCATGTATTATGCAATTAACTACCACCAGGGCCACATGTCGAGCCAGGCTGACAATGTAACGACCAGCCCTTGGACTATAAAAGGGTTTTGCCGCACGCTACAGAGAACAACCAAGCTCACACACTCACAAGCGCCATACACTCATACATACAACAACACATCCTTTGGAGTAGGGCATTATGCTCAGGCGGCCCGAACCACATAAAATCATTGTGTCACTGTCTTGTTCTTAATCTCACGCGTGCCCCAACCAATGCAGAACCTCTGCAGGCTACGATCTAGTAGTACCGGGGGAAGTGTTGATCGCACACTTCGAGAGTTGAAAATTTTACTTTCCAACATGCAAGTGTGAAATTTCAAACATGCTAAATGCAAATGCAAAGATTGGTGGGAAATTCAAATATGCAATTGAGAAAGCAAATATAAGATAACTACCAATTAACCTATTAGCAAGGACTCACCGAAATTTTCATGTCCGATGAGTGGGACTTACCTCCGTCATGTTTAGTGTGATGATTTGTTGTCCAATACTGGAGTTGAAGATGTGGAAATGGGATCCTCCAGGGATCCCATCAATCAGCTTGTTGAATGGCTGCATAGTAATATTACTCTTGCAAACTTCTTCTCTTGAATAGAGAGGGATGGTTAGCTCCCGATACTTGTACAAATGAACGTTCGGGTTAGGTAATCGAACTTTTATTTGTACATACGGGGAAGAACAAAATCAAAGATGCATTGGTTCCAATGTCAAGTGTATCCATGATCAATGTGTTATTCATTGGTATGAGTGGATCTTTATGGATAATTCATGTTGCATATTTTCTAAAGATCATACCCATAGCAATGCATGTGATAGAAATACACTATATGGATCCCTACACCTTTTAAAGTTTCTAACCATCTTAGCTTTCAAGAGCAAATTTTTATCATTTAGACCATGACAAACAAGATTCTTAATTTTATCCTCCTGAACCTCACTAGAAACTTGAGATTTAGTGACTCCTCCTAAAAATGTAATTCAATTTCAGAGCAAGGATATCATTTATTCCTAGGAGTTAGAAATCTAGTGACACCATCTATGCATGAAGCTCAATTAAAAATTATGGCTGTCACTATGCCCAACAGTTTTGTTTTGTAAACCTCGACAAAAATGACTAAGTTTACAAAACAATTCTTAAATGATTCTAGGTACTTGTTTGAGATCCAATGAAGAACCTCTGCAGGCTACGATCTAGTACTACCGGGGGAAGTGTCGATCGCACACTTCGACAACTGAAAATTTTACTTTCCAACATGCAAGTGTGAAATTTCAAACATGCTAAATGCAAAAGCAAAGATTGGTGGGAAATTCAAATATGCAATTGAGAGAGCAAATATGAGATAACTACCAATTAACCTATTGGCAAGGACTCACCAAAATTTTCATGTCCGATGAGTGGGACTCACCTCCATCATGTTTAGTGTGATGATTTGTTGTCCAATCTCGGAGTTGAAGATGTGGACAACATCTCTTGATTGACATGCCAAATCTCCTTTGGCATGTCAGTTGGACATGTAGACCACATGATGGCCCTAGCCTATCCGTCATCTTGATGAAGACTTGTTGATGTAGTGACGAATTTTCCCTCTTCAAGATATTCTCTCAAGAGCATGGTGTGGCTTGTCCTTATTTAGGGGTGCCACCTTGACCATATTGATATTCCTTAAGGTTAACCCATACTTTGATCATGGATCAAAAGCTTCCATGGGCATGATGACATGTGGACTCCACAATCAAACAAGAATTTCTTCATCCACAATGTCACTTGGCCTAGGTTGCATAGGCTTGGTCAAAGGGTAGGAATCCCAACAAGTGATTGTGTAATATCTTGGATCTTGAATGCTCTTTAATTTTCTTGTCCTTGGCCAAGGGATTCATTTGGATGTTGTCTTGATTTGCGACGGCCAACCCTAGGGTTGTCGCAAATAAAATAGCCATCGCAAACAGGACCTTATTTGCGACGGCTACAAAAAGTACCATCGCAAATAACTTTAATTGCGACGGCAGTAAGTTAAGGCCGTCACAATTAACGCAACCTTCGCAAATAAGGGCTAATATCGGTCCCATCGAACCCGATAGCTCATTCTCACCCACAGCCCCCAAACACCACCCGCTGCAGCGCCTGCCGCCACCCTGTCGTGCACTCGCCGCCGCACCTGCCATTGGCCCGCCGCGCGCCTGCCGCCCCCGCTCCTGCCGGGCCCCCATCCCCACCCCTGCCCCCGCCGAGCCCCCGCTGCACCCACCGCGCCCCCGCCGCCCACGCCCCCGCCGTGCCTGCCGACGCCGCCGGCTGCCCCGGACACGCTGTCTGACGCCACCGTCCTCCTCCCACGCTGTGAGACCTATGTGTGCTGAATACATTGGCTTTGACAATAGAAGTTTTGAATGCTGCCATAACATCTTTTTAGCATGGTCCGACTCTAGCTCCGTGTTTCTGCAACATCCAACAATAGGTCCGACTTTCTTTGTCTAGGTCTGACATGTTTTTGGGTAGCTCCGGTGAGCTTTGTCTTTAGCTCTGGCATATCTTTGCTCCGACATGTCTTTGTTAAGCTCCGATATGTTTTGCTAGGTCCGACTTATGTTGGTTAGCTCTGACATGTTTTTCTAGCACCAACTTTTGGGATGACTAGTTCCGACTAGTTTTGGTTAGCTCCGACACTAGGTGGTACTAGCTTTGGTAAGCTTCGGCGCTAGGTTGTACTAGATTTGGTAAGCTCTAGCTCAAGCTCTGGTTAGCTTTGGCTAGGTTCGGAGCTTGATCGCAATGTTCCTGCTTTTATCTTGCAATGTTTCGAACTTGCTTTATATTATTCGAAAGATTGCTTAGTATTCATTTGCTACGTTTTTGGTGCATTTTGGTTGATATGGCTGATATAATTTTGATATGCTTTGCAACATGCTTATGTGAGGTGCTCATGTAAGGTGTTGTGTTTGGAACTGACTGGAGTCAAGTCGCGAACTTGAGCTCATGCGGATTGGTTGTTTATTCATGTGCAGGTGTTGCTTGAGTTGAAGACATGGCTAGCCACGGGATCCATTGATCTAGTCTTAGGGAGAAGATGAGATTCAACAACCAAGTTGGGGGGAATTGTGGTTGAGTTGATTGGGAGGTTGTGCAGCATGTTTGAATCAAGAACAATGCATATGAAGGTATTGTGGACGTCGTTGGTAGATGTTTGCACGTGTGCAAGGAGTGCATGGACGTGGCTACATGGTTCTGAGGCGTGATGAAGAGATGTGGACGTAAATAATTGGTCGAAAAGGTCCAACCGACTAGGTTATGGACTCAAACTGCGGTTGAGTCGTGTTTGACTCAAATATGGAAAGATTTGAGTTGGTTATGATAGGATTTCGTGTGGATCACAAATTTGAGTTGTTTTAGGAATGTGGGATATGTTCCAAAGGTGTTTGGAAGTCTTAAGATTGCTTCTATCTGCGTATAGAAGAGTCCTAATCAGTTATGGAAAGATTCGATTCGTGATTTGAGTAGGATTAGAGTACTAGTTGAGATTGGGTTGGTCTAAGGGCTGGTTATATAAGCAAGGGAGGCCAGAGCTCGTGGTGCAAAACTTTGGAGCTATTCCTCTTGTGTTGTATTGAATAAAATTCATAGTTTGAAGGAACTTTTGTGCCTTGTTCGTCCGACTTGTTCCCGACATGTTTTACTCGTCGAGTTTCTGGACAGCACTACCTTTTGTCGGTGGTTTTATCATAACTCGAGTTATATAGATCCAATTGATGTGATTCTTTTTGGGTTGTATTCACAACTTGATTATCTATTATCTTTAAAAATTTCACGGTCATTGGATTTCTGGTTTCTGATCCACACGAGTTTCTTTGCAGCATTCCAGAACTATTTTTCTTGGGCAGGACAGATTGACCTTTGTTCGATCTTTTGATCATAACTTGAGTTTCTCTCGACGGATTTGAGTGATTGTTCTTGTGTTTTCTTCATGACTTGATTCTCTCTGATATATATCACTTTTGTCACAGTGAAACACGTTTAGATTAGTTTCACACACGATTTCTCTAACAGATCGTTTTTCTACCGAAGAGGTTGGAATTTTATTGTTTCCGCTGCGTAAGATTTTTAAATCTACCATTCACCCACCTCTGGTAGATTTTCATGTGCCCTTCGATCCTAAAATTTGTATCAAGGCCACGGTGCTCTAATCTTTGTGATTTGCACGTGTTTTTGACTAATCATCATGGAGAAATACTCCTCCAAACCTTGTGTGTTTAGTGGTATTGATTTTCAGGTTTGGAAGGCACATATGGAAGCCTTCATCCAGGCTCAAGGCTTCGCAATATGGGAGAAGGTATACAAGCCTTACGAAGTGCCGTCAAACGATCAAGTTACAGTTACAAATTTGAGAGATGTCGACAACAACAACAAGGCTCAGAACTTGATCATACAAGGATTAACTCAAAGCGACTTCGACTGCGTTGCACACCTCCGATCTGCATACGATGTGTGGAAGTCACTTTGTGACTATCACGAAGGATCCAACACGATCAAGAAGGTAAGACAAGACATGTTCAAGAAAGAATACATGTGTTTTGAGATGCAACCCGGTGAGTCAATTGACGATTTATTTGCTCGTTTTAACAAAATTCTCAGCAACTTGCATAGTGTCAATGTTAATTTTTCAGATGCTAAAAATGCTAGGCAATTACTAAGTGCATTAGATATGTCAATTTGGGAAATGAAAGTCACATCTATTCGTGAATCTACTGTCATGAGTTCACTTACATTAGATGTACTTTACTCTAAACTAAAAACTCATGAAATTGACATTTTATCATGAAAGAATCCAAATAAGTCCATTGCATTCGTCTTACAATGTGAAATGCCTAGCTCCAGCCAATCATCATCTTGCAATGCTCTTGCTTTGCTGTCCTCACTAACCCTGAAGTAGATCGAGGAATTTCTAGAAGAAGAGTTAGCACTCATCTCTACTAGATTCTCAAAAGCATTGCAAAATGTGAGAACTAGAAGGAGAGGAAGCTCCGGACCTCAGCGCTGATTTGAGTGTGGTAAGATAGGACACTTTCGTACAGAATGCCCTTATCTTTCAGGTCTTTCTACCCGTGAGGAAAAGCAGAACAAGGTCAAGACCACCTATGGAAACTCCAACAATAAAAAGAAGGGTACTATAGGACGCAAGATGATAAACAACTTTATCACCGCACTTCAAGAACTTGGCTCAAGCGATGTGGACATTGGAAGTGACGAAGATGAAGATGATTTGGCAACTTGTGCTTCATGGTGGGCAAATCAAGATCAAGTATGGAGGATGCATAGCACAACAGCAACAATGAAGAGGTATGTCCTACTTGCGAAGAAATGTGTGATGCTATTTCTCGTGCCACTATAATAGTTAAAAAGGGACAAAAAGCTTAGGGATAGTGTAAGACCTATGAGTGCTGAATACATTGGCTTGTAGTGAATACACTTGCTTTGACGATAAAAGTTTCGAATATCACCAAAATACCTTTTTATCTAGATTAGACTCTAGCTCTGAGTTACAGCAAGGTCCGACCGCAGATCCGACTTGTTTGGGTAGCTCCGATTACGTTCAATGCTAGGTCCGACTTGTTGGCACGGTCCGACTAGTGTTGGTTAGCTCCGGTGAGCTTTTTCCTTAGCTCTGGCATGTCTTTGATAGCTCTGGCATGTTTTTGCTAAGCTCTGACTTACTTTATCTAGCTCCGGGTTTTTGGTTGACTATTTCTGCTAGTTTTGTAAGCTCTGGCGAGAGCCTGGTTATACTAGTTTTGGTAAGCTCCGGCGCTAGGCTCTACTAGCTTTGGTAAGCTCCGGCTCAAGGTCCGGTTTCCTCTGGCAAGGTCCGGAACTTGACCGCAGTGTTTCTGCTTTTCATATGCAATGTTTCGTACTTGCTTTACATCTCTGGAAAGATTGCTTAGTATTCATTTGCAAAGTTTTTGGTGCGTTTTGGTTGATATGGTTGATATTGTTTTATTGTGGTTTTGCGACATGCTTATGTGAAGTGCTCACATAAGGTGTTCGGAACTGACGTGAGTCAAGTTGAGGACTTGAGCTCGTATGGATTGTTTGTTTATTTATGTGCAGGTGTTGCTTGAGTTCAAGTCATGGCTGGTGACAGGATCCCTTGGACTAGTCTTAGGGAGGAGATGAGGTTCCAACAACCAAGTTCAGAAGGAATTGTGTTTGAGCGGGTCAGGAGGTCGCGCAGGGTGATTGAATCAAGGGCAATGCATATGCAGGTCGAAGGAAGGTGTTCGCACATATTCATGCAGTGCATGACATGGCAACATGGTTCTAGAGACAGATTATGGAAGGAAGATCTGATTGGAAGGATCGGATCGTACTGGATGAAGACTTCGGCTGCTGGCTGAGTTGGTTATGGCTCGGTATGGAAATAGTGAGTTGGTTATGGTAGATTTCGTGTGCTGCACGAAAGTTGAGTTGTGTTTTGGAATACAAGATGTGTTCTGAGTTTGTTAGGAAGTCTCGAGATTGTTTCTATCTGCGTATAGGAAAATCTTCAGCAGTTGTGGTTAGATGGGATTCGTGATCAGGGTAGGATCAGAATCCAGATCTGAGTTGAGTTGGCCTGCGGGCTGGTTATAAAAGCAAGGGAAGGTCAAGACTCGTGGATGCAACAGAGAGGGTTGCACAACGAATTTTGGGTTGTTCCTATTGTTCTCTATCGAGTAAAGTTCGTGGTTGAAAGGAACTTTTGTGCCTTGTTCGTCCGACTTGTTCCAGACAAGTTTTACTCGTCGAGTTGTCTATTCAGTACTATCTTTCATCGGTGGTTTTGTCATAACTCGAGCTTTACATATCCAATCGACGTGATTCTTTTTGTGTTGTCTTCACAACTTGTTTTTCTATCATCTGTGAAAATTTCACAGTCATTGGATTTGTGTTGTTGTATCTACACGAGTTTCTTTGCTGAGTTATAGAACTGTTTTCTACTCGGTAGAACAAATTGATCGTTGTTCGATCTATCGATTATAACTTGAGTTTCTCTCGACGGATTTGAGTGATTCTTCTTGTGTGTTCTTCGTGACTTGATCCTCTCCGATATCTATCACTTTTGTCATGGTAAAACACGTGTAGATTAGTCTCACACACGATTTATTTAATAGATCATTTTTCTGCCGAAGGGGTTGGGATTTAATTGTTTCCGCTGCGTAAGATTTTGAAATCTACCATTCACCCCCCCTCTGGTAGCTTTTCACGTGCTCTTCGATCCTACAATTGGTATTAGAGCCACGGTGCTATAATCTTTGCGATTTGCACATGTTTTGACTAATCATCATGGAGAAATACTCCGCCAAACCATGTCTATTTGCTGGTATTGATTTTCAGTTTGGAAGGCACGCATGGAAGCCTTTATTCAGGTGCAAGGCTTCACGATATGCTAAAATGTGTACAAGACTTATAACGTGTCATCAAACGATCAAGTTACGGCTACAAACCTACAGGACGTCGACAACAACAACAAGGCTCACAACTTGATCATACAGGGACTCACTCAAAGCGACTTTGATCGTGTCGCACACCTCCGATCAGCATACGATGTTTGGAGAGCTCTCTGTGATTATCATGAAGGCTCCAACACAATCAAGGAGATAAAACAAGATATGTTCAAACAAGAATATAAGCGTTTTGAGATGCAACTAGGTGAGTCTATCGATGACCTCTTTGCTCGCTTCAATAAAATTCTCAGCAACTTACGTAGTGTCAATGTTAACTTTTCTAATGCTGAGAATGCTAGGCAACTTCTTAGTGCATTAGACATGTCAATCTGGGAGATGAAAGTAACATCTATCCGTTAATCTACTGTCATGAGTACACTCACCTTAGATGTGCTTTATTCTAAACTAAAAACTCATGAAATTGACATCTTGTCACGTAAGAACCCAAACAAGTCTATTGCATTTGTCTCACAACGTGATACGTCTAGCTCCGACCAATCATCATCTTGCAATACTCTTTCTTTGTTTTCTTCACTAACCCTGGAGCAGATCGAAGAATTTCCAAAAGAGGAATTGGCACTCATCTCTACTAGATTCTCAAAAGCATTGCAAAATGTGAGAACTAGAAGGAGAGGAATCTCCGGACCTCAACGCTGTTTTGAATGTGGTAAGACATGACACTTTCATACAGAATGCCCTAACCTTTCTGGTCCGACTACCCGTGAAGAAAAACAGAGCAAGGTCCGGACCTCCTCTGGAAATTCCAACAAGAAGAAGAAGGGTATCATAGGACGCATGATGATTAACAGCTTCATCACCACGCTTCAAGAGCTCAGTTCAAGTGACGTAGACTTTGAAAGTGATGAAGATAATGATGACCTGGCCAACATATGCTTCATGGCGGGCAAAACAAGATCAAGATCAAGTCAGGAGGATGCAGAACACACCAGTGACGATGATGAGGTATGCTCTACCTGTAATGAAATGTGTGATGCTATTTCTCGTGCAACTGTTTTTGTCAAGAAAAAGGACAACAAACTTAGGGATAATGCTGCTAAAATTGAATCACTAGAATCTGAAATCAACCGTTTAAAATCCTTGATTCCTAGTGATGATGCATGTCCCTAGTGTGACTTAATCTATGAACAATTGTCCACATTAAGAAGTGCACACTCCTCCACTCTAGATAGACATGATGAAGAAATTAAAAAGAACAAAAAGCTTGCTGCACTTAATGATAAAAACTTAAAAGATGCTTCTTGTTCTACAAATGATTTGCATTGTTCTGCATGTGAAAATCTTGATAAGAAACTAAAAGATGCAATGAGTGAAATTTCCATTCTGAACAATGCTTTACGTACTCATGAAGTTAGGAGCTGTTCAAATTGCAAAATAAAAGGAAAAATTTCATGTGAAAACTGCCTAGATCTGTCTAAGAAACTTGATGACATGAATAGGACACTAGAGCGGTTTTGTGTTGGTAACAAAAATCTAAACTTGCTACTGAGTTCATCCAAGTCTTGCAATGATAAAATTGGTTTAGGTCTTGATTCGCATGCTCATGCTAAAACACATCCACCTCAAATTGTAAAATCATTTGGAAGAGGTTTAATCAAAATTGTCCCTAAACAAAAGGATGTGATTTTTAAATCTGCAGGAGTGCTTTCTAACTCTGTTTCTAATGTTGGGTGCTCATCTAGACATGAACACAAAGTGAAATTTCATTGTACCTACTGTGGTAGAGATGGTCATGTCATAGATTTTTAATATAGACTAGCTAAACAAATTAAAAAGGATAAAATGTCTGCTAGATCTCATAACATTCATGCTAAACCTAAAATTAGAAACTTGCAACCTGCTTTAATGAGTCAGAAATTTGAAAAGGTAGTTTTCGGACCTTCTGGTAAGAAATCTGCAAAATCAGCTCTGGTAGTTCCGATAGCTCCGAGAGCTCTCGGACCTTCTGTTGTTCCCTCTGGAGCTTCAGTTTTTGTCTTCGAACCTTCTGCTTTTACCTCCGGAGCTACTGGTTTTCGCTCTAAATGAGTAACAACTTCTAAATCAACTGTTAAGAATAGAAAATCTCAAACCTTGACTCATAAACCTGCTATTTTGTCACAGCTTTCGCGTGTTGTTCCGATTTGACGTTGCATGGCTCAGTACTGGATTCCAAAATGCTTATTGACTAACCCCAGTATTGAGTCATCGACGTATTGTGCTTCTGTGTAGGTATCACGCTTGAGGAAGGAGAACATATGGATTGTGGATTCTGGATGCTCACGCCACATGATTGGTAATAGAGAATGGTTATCCTCCCTCTCTTTTGTGTCACGTGTAGAAAATGTTACTTTTGCCGATAATTCTTCAACTCCTATTATTGCTAAAGGATTGGTTAGAGTAAATGACCACTACACTCTAAAAGATGTGGCGCTTGTTAAAAATTTGAAGTACAACTTGCTTTCTGTTTCTCAAATGCTTGATGAGAATTTGGAAATAACTTTCACTAAAAATTACTGCAAGGTTGTAAATTCAAATAGTGAGCTTTTGTTTAACATGTCTCGCTTTGGAAGAGTTTTTAAAGCTGATTTTGATATGTCAACTTCCGAGCATAAGTGTCTCGTTGCAAATGATTCAAAAGAGTTATTTTTCTGGCATCGTAGACTTGGTCGCGTAGGCTTTGATCACCTCACTCGTATTAGTGCTCTTGATCGCATACGTGGTTTGCCTAAAGTCAAAGGAGACAAAGATATTGTATGCTCTTCGTGTAGACATGCTAAGATGGTTGCAGGTTCATATGCTCCTCTCACGATTACTATGACAACTGGACCTGGTCAACTTTTGCACATTGACACCGTTGGTCCGGCACGAGTTCAATCCTTTGGAGGAAAATGGTACGTGCTTGTAATTGTTGATGACTATTCCAGATATTCTTGGGTTTACTTCATGGCATCTAGGAATGAAGCTTTTACTCATTTTAGGGCTTTAATTCTTAGACTACTAGTTGATCACCCAGGATCTTTAAGAGCAATTAGAAGTGATAATGGAACTGAATTTAAAAACCAATTCTTTGATCACTTTTGTGCTGAACATGGAATAGAACATCAATTTTCTTCACCATATGTTCCTCAACAAAACGGTGTTGTAGAAAGGAAAAACAGAACCTTAGTGGAGATGGCTAGGACTATGCTTGATGAATACCAAACTCCTAGAAAATTTTGGACAGATGCATTTGCAACTGCCTGTTAAGTTTCGAACCATATTTTCTTGCGTACGAAGCTAGGAAAAATACCATATGAGCTTCGGTTTGGACATAGGCCTAGTGTCTCACATCTTAGGGTCTTTGGTTGCAAATGCTTTGTTAAGAAACATGGTAATCTTGATAAATTTGAAGCTAGATCATAAGATGGCATGTTTCCTGGTTACCCATCTCACACTAGGAGATGCCGTGTGCTTTTGCTTGGAACTAACAAAATTGTGGAGACTTGTGAAGTTTCTTTTGATGAAGCTAGCCTAGGTACTAGCTCCGGTATTGGAGGACCAGATCCATATCCTCAGGGGGGGGAATATTTTCGAAGAAGAAGAAGAGCTGGTGATACTACCTGATAGTTCCGAAGCTGACACGTGTCCAGCTCCGAATATTGAACAAGCTCTAGCTATCACCGATGCTGGTCCTGATCGACCACAAGCCACAAGCTCCTCAATCTGCGATGAAACTAATGAAGAAGAAGCTTGTGATACATCTGTTCCCCCATGGATTAACAAAGATCATCCCTCACAACAGATTATTGGAAGCTTGCATGAATGAGTCACACGATCCAGGTTTTTCGATCCAAACTCTCATGCTCATTCTGCTTTTGTTGCTTCTTTTGAACCCAAACATATATCACACGCACACACTAATGAATCTTGGATTATTGCCATGCAAGAAGAGTTAGAAAATTTGGAAAGAAATAATTTTTGGAAACTTGTACCTCCACCTCAAGGTCACACTTCAATTGGAACTAAATGGGTGTTTAAAAATAAGCAAAGTGAGGATGGGGTTGTGATTAGAAATAAGGCTAGATTGGTTGCTCAAGGTTTCACTCAAATTGAAGGTCTAGATTTTGATGATGCTCCTGTTGCTAGATTAGAAGCCATAAGAATTTTGTTAGCCTTTGCTGCATCTAAAGGTTTCAAGTTATATCAAATGGATGTTAAAAGTGCTTTTCTTAATGGCTACATAGATGAGGAGGTTTATGTCAAGCAACCACCTGGTTTTGAAAATCCAGATTTTCCTAATCATGTTTACAAACTGTCCAAAGACTTGTACGGTCTCAAACAAGCCCCTAGAGCATGGTATGATAGGTTAAGAACATTCTTAATTGACAAGGGGTTTACCATGGGCAAGGTTGATAAAACTCTTTTTGTGCTTAAGCATGACAATGACTCATTATTCGTTCAAGTGTATGTGGATGATATTATCTTTGGTTGTGCTTCTCATTATCTTGTGTCCAAGTTTTCAGCTATGATGAGTTCAGAATTTGAGATGAGTATGATGGGAGAACTCACGTACTTTTTGGGGCTGCAAATCAAGCAAACCAATGAGAGTACCTTTGTGCATCAAACGAAGTACACAAAAGACCTCCTAAGGCGCTTCAACATGGACAAAAGCAAGCCTCTTCAGACACCAATGGGAACAGCAACAACACTTAAACTTGATGAAGATGGTGAACCTGTGGATCAAAAAGAATATAGAAGCATGATCGGATCACTTTTGTACCTCACGGCATCAAGACCGGACATACAATTCAGCGTATGTCTTTGTTCACGTTTTCAAGCCTCCCCACGTGCTTCGCATCGTCAAGCCGTCAAAAGGATTCTCAGGTACTTACATGGAACTCAAGAATTTGGCATTTTTCTTCCTTCTTCCTTAGCCATTACTTTGAAAGCTTTTTCTGATGCTGATTTTGGAGGTTGTAGGATTGATAGGAAAAGTACTTCTGGTGCTTGTCATTTTCTTGGTAACTCACTTGTTGCTTGGTCCTCTAGAAAACAAAGTGCATTCGCACAATCCACAGCTGAATCTGAATATGTAGCTGCTGCTAGCGCTTGTTCACAAATTTTTTGGATTGTTCAAACACTTAAGGACTATGGGGTTGATTTAGATAGTGTTCCACTGTTTTGTGATAACACTAGCACCATTTGCATTGCTAAAAACACCATGCAACATTCTAAAACTAAACACATTGACATTAGGTATCACTCTCCGTGATAATGTTGAAAAAGGCAGCATTGTGCTTCACCATGTAGATACCGAACAACAATTTGCTGACATTTTTACAAAACCTTTGGATTTCACTCATTTTTGTTACATTCGTAGTGAAATAGGAGTTACGCACCCTCATGGCTTAAATTGAGGGGGAGTTTTCAGAACATGGGAAGTCTATGTGTAAATCTGAATCAAAATAATATGAGCATAGTATTTCATACATATATGAGTTTGTGATTCCTTTTACATGCTGAAAGTTCTTACTACATTACTCGTGTTATACATTTTGTAGTTTTTGCCATGTCTAGTAATTGGAATAATTACTTACACTAAATCTGGTCATGATCGAACTTTCTTGCTGTTTTGAACATGTTGCATGCTCACAAGTGCTTTTAATCATAAAGAATTAATCAAGTAATCAGCTCACATATTGAGTTTTTATGAACAAATATAAATTGAGAAAAGATCAAGAGAATATGCATGCATCGCACTTCTTCTTTTACGATGGCTTATCATTACACTTAGATATGAACTTGGAAGAAGTTGTGTATGACTAAAACGATGTCCTTAAGCTTCTGATTGTCAAATGATATAGGCTTGGCTTGGTTGGTTAGAATAAGGCAGATGCGCATATAATCTCTTGCAAATAACATAATGATCTAAATTTATGCCTTGAAAAATAATAAATGCAGCAACTAGTGTCATGATTTTAGATTTTGAAATAGTTAAGTTTGTGAGATCATGACTTGCTTAAATTGAAAATTACATTTGATCTCTAGCGTGGCTTACACTACTTTATGTATCTCATTGATGTGATAGTGTAAGTTACTTGATAGTATGACTTGGATAAGCTTTGTTTATATATATATATGTTATAATATGCTCATAACAACTAAATGTGAGAGATAATTTGTGTATATGATCATGACTTGCTGAATACATTGTCAAAGGGGGATAATTTAAACACACATTGGCATGATTATTCTCAGAGAGATATGTATGAAGAGAGAGAGAATATGTGCATGAGGAGAGATGATAAAGGGGGAGAAATTGTCTTCAAAACTTTTATGAGAATAAGCCAATGTTCGGATTTTAAATGGTGTTGCCAATGCATTCATCAAGGGGGAGATTGTAAGACCTATGAGTGCTGAATACATTGGCTTGTAGTGAATACACTTGCTTTGACTATAAAAGTTTCGAATATCACCAAAACACCTTTTTATCTAGATCAGACTCTAGCTCCGAGCTACAGCAAGGTCCGACCGCAGATCCGACTTGTTTTGGGTAGCTCCAGGTACGTTCAATGCTAGGTCCGACTTGTTGACAAGGTCCAACTAGCGTTGGTTTGCTCTGGTGAGCTTTGTCTTTAGCTCCGGCATGTCTTTGATAGCTCCGGCATGTTTTTGCTAAGCTCCGACATACATTGTCTTTGACAATAAAAGTTTTGAATGCCGTCATAACATCTTTTTAGCAAGGTTGGACTCTAGCTCCGAGCTTCTGCAACATCCGACAATAGGTCTGATTTTCTTTGTCTAGGTCCGACATGTTTTTGGGTAGCTCTGTTGAGCTTTGTCGTTAGCTTCGGCATGTCTTTGATAGCTCCGGCATGTCTTTGTTAAGCTCCAATATGTTTTGCTAGGTCCGACTTATGTTGGTTAGCATGTTTTTTTAGCTCCGACTTTTGGGATGACTAGTTCCGACTAGTTTTGGTTAGCTCCGGCGCTAGGTTGTACTATCTTTGGTAAGCTTCGGCGCTAGGTTGTACTAGCTTTGGTAATCTCCGGCTCAAGCTCCAGTTAGCTTTGGCTAGGTTCGGAGCTTGATCGCAATGTTCCTGCTTTTATCTTGCAATGTTTCGAACTTGCTTTATATTCTTAGAAAGATTGCTTAGTATTCATTTGCTAAGTTTTTGGTGCGTTTTGGTTGATATGGCTGATATCATTTTGATATGCTTTGCAACATGCTTATGTGAGGTGCTCATGTAAGGTGTTGTGTTCGGAACTGACTTGAGTCAAGTCGCGGACTTGGGCTCGTACGGATTGGTTGTTTATTCATGTGCATGTGTTGCTTGAGTTCAAGACATGGCTAGTGACATGATCCATTGAACTAGTCTTAGGGAGAAGATGAGGTTCAACAACCAAGTTCGGGAGGAATTGTGGTTGAGTTGATCGGGAGGATGCGCAACATGTTTGAATCAAGAACAATGCATATGAAGGTATCGTGGACGTCGTTGGAAGATGTTTGCATGTGTGCAAGGAGTGCATGGGCGTGGCTACATGGTTCCGAGGCGTGATGAAGAGATGTGGACGTAAAGAATTGGTCGGAAAGGTCCAACCGACTAGGTTATGGACTCAGGCTTCGGTTGAGTCGTGTTTGACTCAAATATGGAAAGATTTGAGTTGGTTATGATAGGATTTCGTTTGGATCATGAATTTGAGTTGTTTTAGGAATGTGGGATACGTTCCTAAGGTGTTCGGAAGTCTTAAGATTGCTTCTATCTGCGTATAGAAGAGTCCTAAGCAGTTATCGAAAGTTTCAATTTATGATTTGAGTAGGATTAGAGTCCTAGTTGAGATTTGGTTGGCCTAAGGGCTGGTTATATAAGCAAGGGAGGCCAGAGCTCATGGTGCACGACTTTGGGGTTGTTCCTCTTGTGTTATATTGAATAAAGTTTGTAGTTTGAAGGAACTTTTGTGCCTTGTTCGTCCGACTTGTTCCAGACAAGTTTTACTGGTCGAGTTTCTGGACAGCACTACCTTTCATCGGTGGTTTTATCATAACTCGAGTTTTACAGATCCAATTGACGTGATTATTTTTTGTTTGTCTTCACAACTTGATTATCTATAATATATCAAAATTTCACGGTCATTGGATTTGTGGTTTCTGATCTACACGAGTTTCTTTGCAGCGTTCCAGAACTGTTTTTCTCGGGTAGGACAGATTGACCTTTGTTCGATCTTTTGATCATAACTTGAGTTTCTCTCGACAGATTTGAGTGATTCTTCTTGTGTTTTCTTTGAGATTGTTTCTCTCTGATATATATATCACTTTTGTCATGGTGAAACACCGATTTCTCCAACAGATTGTTTTTCTGCCGGAGGGGTTGGAATTTAATTGTTTCCGCTGCGTAAGATTTTTAAATCTACCATTCACCCCCCCTCTGGTAGCTTTTCATGTGCTCTTCGATCCTATAGATGCCTCCTCACCAGCCTCCCTCGAAATAGGTTTGATGCAATGTTGTGATGCAATGCTTGAAGCGGTTGTGATGCAATGTTGTTAAATTTTCTTTCTTCTCCATTCCCACTAGCAATGTTGTGAAGCGGTTGTGAAACAGTTGTGATGCTAGTTATGATTAAGTGATGGAATGTTGTAAATTGTGATCCATCATCTACAATTGTTATGCTCAGAGTGTTGTAATTATGGGCTTATGTTAGATGATGTGATGCTTATGTTTAGGTGATGTTATGTTGAAATTGTGATACTTTCAATCCAATTTAAGTGTAGAATTGATTTGAATTGAATTTATGTTGAGAATTGATTTAATACTTATGAATAGAATAGAATTGAGTTAAATTGATGCTTATGTTTAAGTTTATGGTTATGTTTATATTGAGAATTAAAATGCTTATGTTTAGGTCAATGCTTATGTCTATGTTCATAATACAATTGTTAATATTTTGGATTATGTTTATTAATTGATAAATTACAGTTTAATAATTCTTATGTTTATGTTTAATTGAATTGCTTTGTTTTTTAGATTATGGATATAATTTTAAATTTAATTGCTTGAGTGTTACTATATGTACAAAAATGGGATTCGGGTTGGCTTGACCTGACACAACCCATTTAGGGCCCGACAAGGCCTATTTAGTTGGAAGTTAAAGTATGCGTCTAAAATATGGTTGTAAAATCATGCCTGGACGCCTAGGTGCCCGTCGGCCACCTGGATGCCTAGGTGCCCGCCATTAATGACAATTTATTTCACTTTAAACTGCAAAGCCAAGCATGGGTGAGGACCGCAGTTGGATGTATACTGGCTGGAAGAGCAGAACTGGTTGTCACTCGGATTAGTGGTATATCAAGTTAGATAAATTTTTGGATCGAGCATTTTTGTTGTCAATAGAAGATATGGTGTGGTGCCCATGTACAAATGCTGGAACACCAAGTTTTTGAGAAGATTGGAGCTTTTATTTCACTTATGTTGAAACGGTTTCACTCCACATTATGAAGTGTGGGTTTTCATGGAGAGACTAAATCTCGAGTCATAGCAGAAGTGGATGAGGATGATGATATAACAGAGGTTTATAGGATGGATTAGATGCTAGAAGCACTGGAAGCGGATGATCCTCTTACAAATGAGGCAGAGGAGTTCTTCGAGGAGCTGAAGAAATCACAAGAGCCATTGCATGAACACACGGTTGTGATCGTACTTGCTTTCTTGACTAGATTTTTGGCAATTAAGTCCAAGTACTTTTTTCCATCAACTGCTACAACTCATAAAATTGATCTGCGCTATCCTTCCACAACTTCACAAAGCCACCAGATATGTATCAGTCAAAGATCAAGATATCTGGTCTCGGTATGAAGTATGAGAAAATCGATGTGTACCCATACAACTGCATGCTATTCTGGAAAGAGCACGCCAATGAGAAGATATGCTTGAAATGTTGTAAACCAAGGTATGTCAAAGTTGTTAACGATGATGGCGATAATGTGATGACAGATGTCGCACATAAGCAGCTTTGTTACTTGCTTGTGACACCTCGTTTGAAGCGGTTGTTTCTTTCAAAAAGAACCACAAGACCCATGAGATGGCACAAAGAATGTAAACGTGAGAACAAAGAATTCTTGATGCATCCGTTCGACGGTGATGCATGGAAGGCGCTAGACCATTTTGATCCAGACTTTTCTCGTGATGCGAGGAATACTCGCATCGGATTAGCAATAGACGGATTCTCACTATTCAGTACAAACGCCATGCCATACTCCTGTTTGCCCGTCTTTGTCATTCCATACAACCTGCCACCTGCTCTTTGTACAAAGAATGAGTTCATGTTTCTCAGCCTCATTGTACCTAGACCTGATCATCCCGGGTCACGTCTCAACGTGATGTTGAAACCACTGATCGAAGAATTGAAAGTCTTGTGGACAGGAGTCGAAACGTACGACAGTTACAAGAAGCAGAAATTCAACCTCCGAGTTGCTTATTTTTGGTCCGTCCATGATTTGCCGGCATACGACATGTTTTCTGGATGGAGCACTCACGATCATCTGACGTGTCCGATATGTGCTTCAGACACGGATTGCTTTTGACTAACTCATGGAGGCAAAATATCTTACTTTGATTGTCATAGACGTTGGATGCCCTCGAATCACATATTTAGGCAACAGAGGCATGTCTTTAGAAAGAACATTGTTGTCACTAAAGGACCACCGAAGCGTCTCAACGGGTCGGAAATTTCGGATATATTGGACAAACTGGTGCCTGATGAAGGTTGTCCTGGATATTTCGTAGTTATGGAGAGGAACACAACTAGACTCACATATGTGGACTTTGGGAGCTATCGTATGTGAAGTCGTTGATTCTAATTCACAACATTGATGTCATGCATCAGGAGTGTAACATGAGCGAAAGTACCATAAGCGCCTGCATGGATATGCCTGGGAAAACGAAAGACAATTACAACGTTAGACTAGATTTGCCAGACATTTGTCACCGTACAACTCTTGAAATCTCTGAAAGTGGTGGGAAGCCATGTGCTTCTTTCTATCTTCGATCTAAAAAAAGAAAGAAGTTATGAAATGGATGAAAACTTTGAAATTCCCAGATGGTTACGTAGCTAGCCTGAAACGAGTCGTGAATGTGAACACAGGAAACCTCACTGGGTTGAAGAGTCATGATTATCACATTATAATGGAAAGACTCTTACCTGTTATGTTTCGGGGCAATCTAGATGATGTGGTGTGTAAGGTTTTAGCCGAGCTCAGCTATTTCTATAGACAGCTTTGTGCTAAAGAAATCAAGATAGGGATGATAGATAAGTTAGAGAAGGAGATACCCATACTTTTATGTAAGATGGAAATTTATTTTCCATCGGGTTTCTTCAATCCAATGCAACATCGTCTTATCCATCTTCCATTCGAAGCTAAAGTTGGTGGTCCTGTGCAATACAGGTGGATGTATGACATTGAAAGAGAACTACGATATCTGAAACCAATGGTTGGCAACAGGGCAAGGGTGGAAGGTTGCATCGCTGAAGTATATGCTCTTAAGGAAGTAGGATACTTTTCAAGTGTCTACTTTGAAGAAGAAAATAATATTAGTATTTCAACGGCGCAGTACAATGTGGACGAAGCACCCCCTTTAAGCGAACATTCCATTTTTCAAACGAGAGGCACCATTGTTGGTAGCTACATGACCTACGTGCTATCCGAACATGACAGGATTATTGATTTACTCTACATGTACGCAAATATAGAAGGCATGCAGGAATACTTCGAGTAAGTGTTTGTCCTACATTTATACTAATTGACATATTTTGCTACACATGTATTATAAAAGATGTTTTTTCACATTTAGCGAGTTCCACAGACAATGTTGGCCACATAGGCATGAACCTACGGCCAAACAAGTAGAAGGGATGCGAAAAGAAGTAATAAATGGAGGGTCGAGTTTCCTATCCTGGTTTCAAGATTATGTAATACTCTCTTGTGATTTGTGGCAACTATCTTATGGATTGGTGAATGTTAGAAGCTATGGTCGATATGACGTAAATGGCTTTCTATTCCGTACAACTCATTTTGAAGCTCTTCGTCCTCTCGCGGCAACATCAAATTCTGGTGTTGTGACGAGAGCAATTGACACTCAAGGGAATTTAACCGGTTATTATTGGATCATTAACAAAATCCTTGAATTTACTTTTACTGGAAATAAGACCCTTCGAGTTGTCTTCTTTGACTGTGACTGGTTTGATCGCACTCATGGAACTCGAGGAAACCAATTTGGAATGGTGAAGTGAAACATAAGGACCGACTATGAGGTTACGATACATTTGTTCTTGCACATCAAGTGGAACAAGTGTATTATCTACCTTATCCATGCACGAAGCTCAGTGCTTGGTGGGTGGTATATAAGGTGAATCCTCGTGAGCGGTTATATATTCCAGGGGATGATGGTTACCATGATAGCGAAGACGTTGAAGAAGTGTACCAAGAAGAAGAGTTGCCAGACACTTTTATCGTCGAGCTTGGTTTAGGACTCGATCAATTAGTTGGATATGTTGAAAATGTTGAAGATGTAGAGCCAGATGATATGCAAAAACGGAAATTAGAACATGCCACGATGGAAAATCGTTGGGCTGGTTTAAGGAGGAGTAGGGCACATGATAATGATGTTGATGAATTTTGAAAGTGATTACAAATCATGTTTTCTTGAAGATTGTAACATGAATTTTATATATCTTATTTGCATATTTATTGATTATCTATTAAAACGAGATGGCGTCAAAGAAGGGTAAGAAGGTTCCGCCGACAAGGGGGGTCTACCCCTCTAGACTTGAGGACGCTTTTGCTGGTGCCTCATCGACCGGGAGCAGACGCTCTCAGCTTTTGGGGCACATTCTGAGCATCTCTAGAGTTTTGTCACGATAAATTTCACTCGTTTTTGACAAATTTTTCAATTTCAATTTCCAATTAAACTTACTTATGAATCATTTGAATGTTGTAGTCCTCACCGACTGACTTAGAGGCTATGACGCCGGTTGAGCTTGGCTACCCTTCGGTGAGCCAGCCCTCGGCTGGCGAGCCTTCTGTTCCTGACCCTTTTGACTCGGCTGGTGATGAGCCTTCTGGGTCACCTGATGTAGAACCTCAGCAGACGTGGAGGACAAGGAGGACTCACTTTGTCAGTCCTCCACCGGTCCCTTATAGAGGATCGTGATTCGTCCGGTCGAAAACAGGTAATAAAAATTATAGTGTTCAATTCTGGTTTCTTTTGGTTACTTAATTAATGAATCAATAAATATCTTGCAGGGTTTGGGACGACACGTCTTTCGCGGTGACAAACACCAAAGACCGGTGAACGGTGTCCTCGAGTCCTTATCCTGGGGTCATCGACGGGGTGTCTGCTCTTTCTTGGGAGGACTACGCACGCGTCCATCACCAGGAGCACGACACCCTTCAGGAGGCCGTATGGGCTGATTTTATGGTAAGTATGTTAAAAATAGTTTCTAAGTTTTAACTCTTAAACTCTTTTAATGAACATCCCTTCAATATATTCTTTATCATAGGCAAGGTATACTTTAGAGGACCCGAACGACCCTCGCCTGGTTGAGGATGCGAGGAGAGTGTTTCACTACAACGCTGCCAAGGATCTTTGACAAGCTTTGTCGAATGTTCGTGTTCAAATTATTAATGAGCACTTGAAGGCGAACCAACACCACGTGCTACACTTCCGGTAAGAGAGCGAGAGGCACCTGACGGAGGAGGAGTACGTGTAGGTACATGGGGTGTTTAAGTATTTATTTGATAATTTCCTTGATGGTATTTTTAATGATCTACAACTATGTCTAGGGCCACGTGAGCTGGTTGCGGGGTTGGTCTAATGCATTTCGGGCCTTTTGTCGATACTGAGCTAGTGATAAGTTTAAGGCTGAGTCCGGGAAGGCTCGAGGGTGCAGAGGGGTCGAGGGGAAGAGCAGACACGGCCAAGATAACCACTTGTGTTTAGCTAAACGCATGGTATGTGTATGTAACTTATGTTTATATATTCATAATATATTGTTTGTACTAACACGTATTGCCAGTACCGCGAGATGGGGGTGCCGCCGACCCGAGCTAAGATCTGGAAGAGAGGTCATAGGGACCCTTCCCAGCCTTAGGGGTGCAGTCAGGCTGCAGCCGAGCGATTAGTATGTTTAGAAATCATTCATATTAAATATAACTATATGGATTGTTGAACTTACACAATTTTCTTGTTTTCCAGGCTAAGTACGGGGAGGAGGCTAGGAAGATACACGGCGAAGATTTCGATTGGGAACGTGAACCAATCGATCCTCAAGCCGTGTATGTAAGCGGATGTGGAAAAGCACATGGAAGGTGAGTTCATAAGTCATTTTATCATTTTCAATTCAAAGTATTGAAGATATTTCATTTCATATTACTGACTCTCTTTTTTATAGGCTCGCCACATTCGACGGAGTTGTCGACTCGAGGGTGGCGAGACCTGCGAGAGGTAACTCCATGCTAGTTTTGTCACTGGGCACGTTAGGTCGTCGCGTTTTGCAGAGAGACATCAAGATGCAGTCCCTCCAACAAACTGTAGAAGAGGAGGAGGAAAGGACGGAGGCGGAATGACAAAGGATCACGGCGGAAAAATAAAGGATTGCGTTGCAGGCCACGATCTCTTCCCAGGCAGCCTGGATGGCGCAGATGCGGGAGACAATGGAGGTAACAAAATGAAAACTGGAGTTTTCATTAATTCAGCGTAAATGACTTACTAATAGGTAATATCTAATGTTTGCAACAAAAGGTCATGGCTCGGGCGCAAGGTTTGGGGATCCAGCTACCGCCACTTTCGGTCTTTCCAGACGATTCTTGTTCTGCGGGTCAGGTAATTTTCTATGTCAACTTAACAATTCTAGTTTTACTTCAACTTTACTAAAATAAAGAAAGAAATAGAGTGATAGATAGTTAGATAGAGTGAGAGATAGAGTTAGAAGAGGGAGGAAGATAGAGAGAAAAGTATTGAGAAAGAAGAAAGAGAGAGATAGTTAGATAGAAGAAAAGGATTGAGATAGAAGAAAGAGAGAGATAGAAGAAAGAGTGAGAGATAGTTAGATAGAGTGGGAGAGGAATAAAGAGAGAGAGGTAGATGTAGATGGAGATAGAGGAAGAGATGGAGATGTAGAAGGAGATAGAGCGAGGAAGATAGAGGGAAAATGATAGCAATTGAGAGATAGAGTGAGAGAGAGATAGATTGAGATAGAGAGAGAGGAATGAAAAGAGAGAGGCAGAGGGGATCTAGATGGAGATAGAGGGAGAGGAAGGGAGGGAGAGAGATGTTGATGCATTTATATTCTAACTCTAAGTTTTATTAATTGCAAGGATCTGCAACGGCTGCTCAAATTTTGTCGCCGTCGTTACCGCCACCTGGAATGAGGCGCGACGATGACTTCGACTTCGGAGGTGGCTTCGAGGTGGCTTCGTGGGTCAGACGGGCGAGTGAGCCTTTGTTTAGTTTGTTGATGGTGTAGTGATGTATCGACGATGTGTTGAGATGCTAATATGTGACTGTTGTGATCTGTTTTTGATATATTGTCTGTTGTGTTTCTGGCCATCGAGCCGAGTAGCATTTCCTGTTTTTTTTAATAAAAAACCTTATTTGCGACGGCTTTTTATACAGTACCGTTGCAAATAAGCCTCCAAGCCGTCGCAAACTAGCCTCTGTTATTTGTGATGGCCTGGCCGTCACAAATAGGGCCTTAATTGCGACAACTAGGCTATCGCAAATGGTCTCGTGGGTCCCGTCGGATGAAGGCGTGGGACCCATCAGCTGAACTTATTTGCGACGGTTTGGCCGTTGCAAATAGGGACTTAATTGCAACGGCCCGGCTGTCGCAAATAGACGTGTGGGGCCTATCGGCCCCCTGGCAATAATTTGCGACGGCTACTGCCGGCTGTCGCATATAGGCTTATTTGCGACGGTGGTCGTCGCAAATAAGCTTATTTGCAATGAATAATTTGCGATGACCAAAAGCTGTTGCAAATAATGAAAGCCGTCGCAAATATCTTATTTGCGATGGTTTTTGCCTTATTTGCGATGGACCTAGCCGTCTCAAATCGTCGGGATTCCTTTAGTGCCTATTTTGTGGTGTACATGCCAAGCTAATGGAACTATAGCACTCTTCAATCCATCCCTTGAGTATAGACCATATTCTCATCCATGATGAATGAGAATAGGGCTCCTTCAGCTCCAGCACAAAGGTGGTCATGGATTGGTGGACCAACTCATGACATAAAAGTTGGATGAGGAGCTAACTATCCACCCTATGGTGGAGGAAAACCAAGAAGAACTATTAGAACCTCCCCAGGATGGATGACTTTGGCTCCTATTGGAAGCTGAAATTCTTCTGTGAAAGGTAATGGTGTTGCCCAGCGGACATTTGTTGAGGTACGCCTTGAATCATCTTGCAGTTGAGTACTTGCGTCCTTGTTGGCTATCCCATGAAATCGATTAGCCAACACTACCCTGTTTTCACACAAAGGAGAAAGAATCAAGGTTAATCCTGTCTAATAACTATTAGCACCTATAGCTTAATCACAAGTAATAGCTATCCTTCACTTCCTTTGCCTTCCTCAACAATGGCACCAGAAATGCTTGTTGATGATTCTTACGTCACAGATCATCTCTCAAAAGAGATGAGGTCCACAAGCGCACAGAAACTGTTGTGTAGCATTTCACCTAAGAGTATTCCCAAGGATATCGTATTTATCCCAAAGGAAGGTGATGAAGTAAAGTAAACACTATTCTTATGATCAAGGTATAGGGTACTAAATGTTTATCAGAACAGGGGTAAGTTGATAATAGGGGTAGTTTGAAACACAACTAAGCAATCTACTCTAAGGGTAAGGTTGTCCTAGCGAGGGTTAGACTACGAGATGAAGCTACTCCTACTGTGCTCTAATTACTCATATACATAGCCTAATAAAGTACACATGAATATGCTAATAGTGAATACTAGGGCTTAGTGATCCAACATCGTGGGCACGGGCTTACCCTGGTCTGCCAGGCAACTTTTGCCAATAGCATATGTCGTAGCCGAACGAGGAGGATTACAACGGACGGATAGGGCTGTCACCACCTACTGCCTACCTCTACAACCCATGGACTACGATGCATCCAACGCTACTAAACTATCCAAGCACCATGCTTGCATGCTAAGTAAATACCTTAAGAGTTGCAATGTAATATTCATCCTAAGGCAATGACTAACCTAAACATCGTTGAACCAATGTTGGATCCAAGCACTAACATATTCATATTAACATAATCATATTATCACCTAATTAGACTATAGTGGTGGTGTATGATGTTTATGATAACATGATAATGGCATTATGTCTGGATCATAACAACATCTACACCTAGCACATACATGGACTCCACAATCAAACAAGAAACGCTTTGCCCAAGTATATGAATAAAGAGAGACTAATAATAATATTATTATTATAATGTGGTCAGAAATACAAGAAAAGATACATGAGCCATACCTTTCCCAATTTGGACCAAGGACTAGAGGCTCCTCTCTATAGCCTAACCTACATAAGGACTTGGATAACTAATGTATACAAGAGAGTGAATGCTCTAGTGGTGTGTGGAGTGAGGGATCCCCTTACCCCCTATTTATACCCTCCAAAGGTAGGTTTGGCGCCAGAAAAATCAAGGGAATCAGTTGCCATCATGATCTCCAAGCTGTGAGGAGCCAACACGTGGCGGTTGACCGCGTTTGGCGCGAATACCAGGTCGGGCGATGTGGTGGTTCGGCCGAACTGTAAACGGCTCCAATCGCGCCGAAACTTTTCAGTGACACTGTTATATGGGCCTCCATCATGGGTATCGGTGATTCCCTTTATTTTTAGTTGGTTTTCTACTCCGAGTGGGCCCATGAATCCTCGTGCTTATGCCTGATTGGTGGGTAGTGTGTCTCCTTTCCATGCGGCCATGCATTCACCTCAAATCTGCATATAATACATGCATGCACCAATTTCTCCAAGTACAAGTGGAACAAGATTAATTCTAACTACAATGTGTGTAAGAAATATTCATTCCATCCCATAATCGAGTTATATTGACGGTCGAAATTGGTATATAACGACCGACAACAGAGGGTTACAAGGACAGATAGGGCTGTCACCACCTACTGCCTACCTCTTAAACCTGTGGGTCTACGAGATATTCACTGGTGATTTCTAACCTAGGCATCACGCTTGCATTCTAAATCACTACTCTAGTTGTTTCGAACCCAAAGCTACAACTTGAGTCCTAATAAATTAAAGTAATGAACCCACAAGTAACTACTTGTGCAAACTACTATGCATTGAGAATCAAACATGGAATGAACTCACAAAGGCTTACTTGATTTGAATAACACATTTTTAGGGGTACATGTGTAGAAGATGGACTTGACAAGCCCAAGCCTCCTTCTTCCAAACTCTTCACCACACTCTCCTTCTACTTGGCAGCCTCTAGGACTATCTAAACCTTAGGAGTGATATTCTATTCTCGGCTTTTGGTGTGTGTGTGATGTGAGGTGTGGGGTTCTATTTATATGGGGGAGAAGGGTCAGTTCCCGCCATAAAATGAGTGTGAATCAGTCATCACTGACTTATTCAAGCCAGGAGGAGCCAACACGTGGCATTTGAATGAGTTTGGCACACTTTCTAGTCGGCCGTTCAGGGAGGTCGGCCAACTTGGTCATAGCTCCGTTGGAGCTGTGCTTTCTCTAGGTCTCTGCGAGGTCGGTCCCCCTATTTGATATTGGTGTACACCATTGGATGGCCTCGAATACTTCTGTTTTAGGGCCATTTTATCCATGTGATGATACGTGACATTGCCTGATTTGTCGAATCTAATATAATTGATTACTCCCTGCATGTCTTGGTATTTCGAGTATAAATTCACTTGCATACAAATAAACACCAACACTTGTGGAATTGGTTGGTTTTAACCCTACCACTACGTTGTGTTTCTCTTTTATGCACATTATGAGGTGAATTGACGGTCTAAATATGGCACTTTAGGACCATCAACATTTCGTCCAAAAAGTTTGAATCTAGAGTTGAAAAGTAGGATTTTATCTCTAGGCTTGAACTCCTTAGGCGTAATTCTTTTATCGTGCCACCTCTTTGTTTTTTCTTTATAGATCTTGGCACTATAGTACGCCTTATCCCTCCATTCTCCCAATTCAGAAATTTGCATCTTGGGCAACTTTCCAACTTCGTGGAGATCCATGTTCCACTTCTTGATAGCCCAATACGCTCTATATTCCAATACTACGGGTAAACGACAAGTTTTAACGTAGACAATTTGGAAAGCTGACATTCCAATGGGTGTCTTATAGGTGGTACGGTATGCCCAAAGTGCATCGGGTAGTTTGTTTTTCCACCCATTCCCCATCTCAAATACGGTCTTTCGCAGAATATTCTTGATTTGTTTGTTTGAAGTTTTTGCTTGACCACTTCTTTGGGGATGGTATGGATTAGCAATGTTATGCCTAACCCCAAGCTCCTCAGAAAGCTTCAAAAGATCTTATCAATAAAACGAGACCCGCCATCACTTATGACCTTTTAGGAAGCTCCAAACTGTGGGAAAATGATTTCATGAAACATTTTCTGAGCGGTCTTGGCATCAACATGTTTGCATGGTAATGCTTATACCCATTTGGACACATAATCAACGGCCACCAAAATTGCTCGCAATCATAGGACTTTAGAAAATGTCCCATGAAGTTGATCCCCCACAAAACATTTAATTCTTCTTGGAGGTTGTGTGTGAGGGACATCACACTACGAGCAGTGATTCCTCCATGCTTTTGGCATTCCCGACATCTTCGAATAAATTCCTTTATGTCCTCATACATTGAAGGCAAGAAGAATCCACTTTGTCAGATCTTTGCCCTAGTACGGTAAACACCATAGTGCCCGCCATAGGGGGGCGCATGGCATCTTTCGATGATTTTGGTACCTTCAATTGTTGGGACGCACCTTCTAAGTATCCCATCAGAACATACCCTATAGAGGTATGGATCATCCCATAGGTTACATCGACTCCCAAAAATGAGCTTTTTCTTATCCTGCTCTGGTGGTACGTACCCATTAACCATGAAGTGTCCGATGTTCGCATACTAAGGATTAGAGTTGGTCACCTTGAGCAACATATCATCATGTAGGAAATCATTGATGGGTATGTTTGGTGTATTTGGAATTTCCATATGTGAGAGGTGATCGGCCATAGAATTCTCTACTTCATTTTTATCCCTTATCTCCATGTCAAACTTTTGGAGTAGGAGAATCAATCGAATTAGCCTAAGTTTAGCATCTTTCTTGGAGAGCAAATATTTCAAAGCATCATGGTCTGTGTAGACTATGATTTTTGCTCCAACCAAGTATGATCTAAACATATTGATAGCAAAGACAACTGCTAGGAGCTCCTTTTTATTGTGGCATAGTGAAGTTGAGCTCCTGTTAGTATCTTGCAAGTGTAGGCTATTGCATTATGCTTCTTATCCTTGGTTTGGCTAAGGACTGCTCCAACGGCATAATCACTAGCATCACTAATGATTTCGAATGGCAGCGTCCAATCAGGGGGTTGAATGATTGGAGTTGTGATGAGTGCCTTATTGAGGATGTCAAAAGATTGGTGACAATCATCACCGAAATCAAAGGGCACAACCTTAGCTAATAGGCTAGGGAGGGGTCTAGCGACTTTGGGAAATCCTTGATAATTTGTCGGTAGAACCCCACATGGCCTAAAAAGCTACGGATAGCCTTAATGTTGGTGGGGGTGGAAGCTTTTTAATAACTTCAATTTTGGCTTTGTCCACCTCAATCCCCCTTTCGGACACCAAGGGTCCTAATACGATGGCTTCACGGACCATAAAATGACACTTTTCTCAATTTAGCACCAGGTCCTTCTCTTGACATCTTTGTAAGACCGTGTCTGTGTTCTCAAGACATTGATCAAATGTTTTTTCCATAGACGGAAAAGTCATCCACGAAAACTTCCATGATTTCCTCGACATGTCTGAGAAATTACACATCATGCACCTTTGGAACGAAGTGGGTGCATTACACAACCCGAACGACATTCATCGATAGGCATATGTTTCATAAGGGCATGTGAAGGTTGTCTTACTTTGATCATCAAGTTGGATGGGAATTTGATGGTAACCAGAATACCCAACAAGGAAACAAAAGAAGGAATGTTTCGCTAGCCACTCAAGCATTTCATCAATGAAAGGCAGCGGGAAATGATCCTTCATTGTTGCCTTGTTGAGTTTTCTGTAGTCAATACACATCCTCCACCTTGTGATGGTTCTTTGAGGAATATGTTCATTCCTCTCATTTCAAACGACCGTCATTCCTACTTTCTTGGGCACTACATGGACAGTGCTAACCTACTCACTATGACAGACGGGATAAATTATCCCGGCGTGTAAGAGTTTCAAAACCTCCTTCTTGACAACCTCCCGAATAGCATTGTTCAACCTCCTTTGTGGTTCCCTAGACGATGCACTAAGAGGGTCGATGGGAATCCGATGGGTGCAAAGAGCAGGGCTGATTCCCTTAAGGTCCTGGAGTGAGTAGCCTAGGACAAATCTATGCTTTTCTAAGACGGCCATGAGTTTGGCAGTTTTGTCTTGTGAAACCTTGTCACTTATGATGACAAGAGCTTCCGCATCACCGTGTAGGAAAGTTGTGACACCCGGTTCTGAAAATGAACTAAGTGCAGTATATGTGCGCCTAGGATGTTTAACACACATACAAAAGTGATTCACAAATAATATAAAGATAATTACCACAGAGTACTTTTATTACAATATTCAAGTAATCCTCAGATTACAACTCTAATGATCAATATTAATAGTTCTGAAAACTAATGCAGCAGAAATAATCTAAACTGAGCAAACTAAGCATATAGGGTAGCGCGACTCCAAGCAACTCCACAGGCAAGTCGACGGCAGCACACAGTCTAGTACTCTACATATCATCACGATACTCCCAGACATCACCTGAAACTGTTGTTGGGGGAATTGCAAGGGTGAGTACATGTCGTACTCAGCAAGTGTGCGAAAATAATGACATGTAGCTTAAACAAGGCATGATAATAAAAATGGCTAATTGCTGAAAAGTACATTTAAAAACAGGTAAAAAGCATCTTACTATGTCTATGTGAAATAATACCATCATAGCCCACCTATACCATAATATGAAACCAACATTAATTATTCATCCATACTCCAGATTGCCATTTTCATCAATAACCATATCCATTTATCACAATTCAATCTGTAACCATATCCATAATCATTCCATCCCAAATACCAAGTTTCCCACTAATCATGTGAGGGTCCAGGTTGCTAATGACCGCTAGCACAACCATCATGAGAGTTTTAGACATACTCTGCAGAGGTTGTACCACTTTACACACATATTTGTGATTTCATCACCTTCGGTGACTAAGAACCTCCCTTATGCCGTCTCACACTTCCTTTGGTGTGTGGCCAAGAGAACACAAAATAGCTTTTACAAAGGGACTACTAGCATATATGGACCCACTAAGGTTTCACCAGCAGACTTGAATCTCCATTCTCCAACTCATGGGCCCCACATGTGCCATGCGGTTCCCAGGATAGTCCTTCTCGACTCCCATTCCCCGCGCCGTCCAATGGTCCATACAATACCAGCAGCTCACCTAATTATTCAGCTACGCCGCACCCATACTTGGCCTTGTGGTGGTACTGTAAATCCTGGATGGTCGCTCCACGGACAGGTCCTTAGATCTAAAGCAAGCAAAACAACCATAACATCCAACCCAGTCCACAGTCCATGCTTGCTTAGATCTCCCAAGTCCCATGTTTACCAGTTAACCATATTCATTTATTCTCATCATTCATAACTTCATCATTTCACAATTAAGCCATTTGGTAGTTTTCCCATCTCAATTAATTAAAGCAAAGCAAAAGGGTAAAAAGTCCTTCCCGACTGTCTACAATATATCCCAAGCGACAAGTATGGTCAAACAAGACTAGTAAACACCTATTTTGGGTTTCCCATCAATTTGACACAAGCATGCAATTTTGCAAGCAAAACATATCAAAACAGGATCAATATGATCAAGGCACCTGCCTTGCTCTTGAGCTTGGTTAGGGTCAAAGACTTCAAAATTCTGGTGCTGGAGGTCCTCGGTAGTACCCTATAGAGCAAAACCTTCTATTCCGCGCAACGAACATACAAAATAGACATTACAATCAATAAATGGTCATATATTACTCAATATGCCATGTCATGCATGATTAATGCAGTTGTTAGGTAAAACTTGTTAATGAGGTGCTAATACTGTTTACTAACTGGTTTTAATAGTTTTTAACATGTTTGGACAGGTTTAAAATTCATTTGAGTCAAATTGGAATTTATTCAGCTTGGAACAGATTCAGATATCGGACAAGTCCGGTGCCAGGGCAGGACTAGTCCGCCCTGATGAAAACTGGAATTTAGGGTTTTCGTGATCTGCAAGAATTGGGGCTGAATTTGCATGGAAAAGGGAAAGTAGAAGGTGTACCACGTGTGTAGAACTCCAAGGATCAAGAATTGAGTGCAACACTTGAATCTTGGCGATCTAGGGTTGGTGATAAAGAGTTGATGTAGAGTTCAGGGTGAATTGGTGATGAAGAACGAAAAGTCGATGAATATCTTTCTTGATTGATCCTCCTTCGTGTTCTCCCTCTCCTCCTTGCTCCTTGATCTTTTTTTGATGGTGGCTCCCATGAACTAGGGTTTGGGTTTCTTTCAATTGTGGAAAATAGGTGAAAAATTGGGGTGTTGGGTTGCTTATATAGAGGTGGAGAGGTAGGGTTTGATGGATTTCGTGTTCAAGGCGGTGGAGGCCGTGTAGGGGTTCCACAGGGGTAGGCACAACATTCTTGGGCCCAATTAAGGTAAATACCCAAAACAACTCATGGAGGAAAAAATTGAATCTGAGTTAGGCACACCGGACAAGTCCGCTTGGGGGCTAGACTAGTCCGATGTTGGATAGAGACGAAAACGAACAAATCTGGCAGGAGGTCCAGAAAAGTCCGGTCTTGTCCAGAGAGCAACACGGACAAGTCCGACATAGATCGGACAAGTCTGGGGATTTGACAACTTATTTGAAAATCGTACCAAGGATCGAACTAGTCCGCACTCAATCACGGACAAGTTCGGAATAGAACAGATACTTAATCAGACAAGTCCGCAGTAAAAACGAACATGTCCGGAGAGGAATCAGAGGTGGAAACCGGACTAGTACGGGGTATAAACCGAACAAGTTCATACTTCTACTGACTTGTAAGTGTTGTTTTGCTTGTAATTAATTTCAAACTTGTTCCTTTTTATGTTTCTTAATGCTAAATATGTACAAGAATGTATGCAATGCATGATGGATGAAAAATAGGGTGTTACAAACATACCCCCCTTAAAATGAATCTCACCCTTGAGATTCGACGTAGAAGGAAAGAGATATGTGAAATCTTTATTGAGATCATCCCCCAAATCCCAAGTTGCTTCTGATTCTGAATGGTGCTTCCACTGTACTTTGCACCATCGAATCACCTTGTTTCTTGTGACTCTCTTCTTTGTTTCCAAGATTTTGACCGGTTGCTTGGCATAAGTCAAATCTGCCTCTAGTTCCAATTCTTCCATTGGCACTTGTGGTTGCGGTAACATTAAGCACTTCTTGAGTTGTGAAACAATGAAACACATCATGGACATCGGAAAGATGTGTTGGTATCTCCAGTTTATATGCTACTTCTCCACGTTTGCCCAAAATCTTGAATGGTCCAATATAGCGAGTTGCCAACTTGCCTCTGACATTAAATCGCTTATGGCCTCGCATAGGTGACACATTAAGGTATACGAAGTCTCCTACTTCAAAGGCTAAGTTTCTCCACCTATTATCCACGTAGCCTATTTGTCTTGATTGAGCAGCCCTCAAATTTTCACGTATTACCTGAACTTGCTTTTCAGCCTCTTGTATCACATCAGGACCAAACACTCGAGTTTCTCTTGTCTCATTCCAAAACAATGGTGTTCTACACCTCCTCCCATACAATGCTTCATATGGTGACACTTTTAAACTTGCTTGATAACTGTTATTGTAGGAGAATTCAGCATATGGCAGACTTTTGTCCTATTTTCCTCCATACTTCAACGCACAAGCCCTTAGCATGTCCTCAAAAATCTGATTTGTTCTCTTGGTCTATCCATCAGTTTGAGGGCGATATGCAGACCTGAAATTGAATTGAGCTCCCATCGACTTGTGCATCTTTTGCGAGGACCTTGATATAAATTGAGAACCTCTATCGGACACTATTATCTTGGGTACTCCGTGTAAGCACACTTTTCTTTTGATATACAATTCTGCCAACTTTGCTCCACCATAAGTAGTCTTGACAGGAATGAAATGAGCTGATTTTGTCAACTGATCTACGATAACCCATATCGAGTCATAACCAGACTGGGTTCGTGGTAATCCAACTATGAAGTCCATACCAAATTATTCCCACTTCCATTACGGAATCTTCAATGGCTGCAATAATCCGGTTGGCCTTTGGTGTTCGGCTTTGACCCGTCGCCACAAATCACACAAGGCTACATACTCAGCTATGTCCTTTTTCATGCTAGCCCACCAATACAATGTCTTCAAGTCTTTGTACATCTTCGTATTGCCGATATGGATTGAGTAAGGTGGATCATGTGCCTCCTTTAATATCGTTTCATGGAGGTGTTTTACATTAGGCACAACAATCCTCTTTCCAAGCCATAGAGTACCTTGGTCATCCTCATCAAATCTGAATTCTCTCCCTTCCTGAGTCCTTTGTTTTATTTCCTTGATTTCCTCATCCTTGGTCTGACCTTCTCGGATTTCTTGCTCCAAGGTCGGATTTAACTCCATTATTCCCATCTCATTCACAAATACAAGATTTAACAGTTGAAATTCCTTCCATAGCTCGGGTGGCAACTCCCGAACCGTGAGTTGGTGGCTTACTCCTTTTTGACACAAAGCATCGGCCACTACATTAGCCTCCCCTGGGTGATAATTGATTCCCACATCATAATCCTTAATGAGTTCCAACTATCTCCGTTGCCCCAAATTCAGATCCGTTTGCATGAATATTAACTTGAGACTCTTGTGGTCCGTGTAAATATCGCACCTATGACCAAGAATGTAGTGTCTCCAAATCATCAAAGCATGCACTACGACTACAAGTTCTCGATCATGTGTGGGATAATTCTGCTCATGTTTCTTCAAATGTCTCGATGCATAGGCTACCACTTGACCTTCTTGCATGATCACACATCCAAGTCCCTGTCTTGATGCATCGCAATAGATATTGAAGCTTTTGCTCACATCCGGCAAAACCAAGACATGTGTGTGGTTAACCTCTTCTTTAGCTCATCAAAGCTGTCTTGACAAGCTTGAGTCTATTCAATGCTTTTCCCTTCACTAACAACTCAGTCATCAGCTTGGTTATTTTGGAGAAATCCTTGATGAATCGACGGTAATATCCAGCCATTCCGAGAAGGCTCCTTATCTCCTTGACATTTTGCGGTTGTTCCAATTTCAGCACGTCCCTCACTTTCCCTGGGTCAACTGACACTCCTCCTCCATAGATGACATGGCCTAAGAATGATATCTCCCTTAACCAGAACTGACACTTGCTTAATTTGGCATATAACTAATGTTTCTTCAATTTCTGCAATGTGATCCTCAAATGCTCCTCATGCTCCTCTTCACCCTTCGAGTAGATCATGATATCATCAATGAACACTACCACGAACTTACCCAAATACTCCATGAAGACCTTATTCATGAGGTACATAAAGTACGCAGGCACATTGGTCAACCCTGTGAGACCTATGTGTGCTGAATACATTGGCTATGACCATAAAAGTTTTGAATACTACCAAAACACTTTTATCATCTAGGACCGACAATAGGTACGGCTTGTTTTGATTAGCTCCGACATAGTACGACGTAAGGTCCAACTTCTTTGTCTAGGTTCGACTAGCTTTGGTTAGCTCCGGCACTAGGTTCGGCTAGCATTGGTAATCTCTCGTTCAAGGTCCGGTTATCTTTGGCTAGGTTTGGAGCTTGATCGCAGTGGTTCTGCTTTTATCTTGCAATGATTTTTACTTGCATTACGTTGATGGAAAGATTGCTTAGTATTCATTTGCTAAGTTTTTGGTGTGTTTGGTGGTTATGGTTGATATCATTTTGCTATGTTTTGCAACATGCTTATGTGAGGTGCTCACGTAAGATGTTGTAGTTTCAGAACTAACGTGAGTCAAGTCGAGGACTTGTGCTCAAAATTATTGGTTGTTTATTCATGTGCAGGTGTTGCTTGAGTTCAAGACATGGCTAGTGACGGGATCCATTGAACTAGTATTAGGGAGAAGATGAGGTTTAACAACCAAGTTCGGGAGGAATTGTGGTTGAGTTGATCGAGAGGTTGCGCAGATGAATCAAGAACAATGCATATGAAGGTATCGTGGACGTCAATTACAAGAAATGTGATCATTTGCGACGGCTGAGTTTATTTGCGATGGCCAGCTGTCGCAAATAAGTTAAATTGCGACGGCATGACGGTGGTCGTCGCAAATAACTAGACCGTCTCAAATAAGTTCTTATTTGCGACAGCCAGTCCTAGTGCCGTCGCAAAAACGTGTTTGTTTGCGACGGCCAACACTATGGCCAACGCAAATACCTAGACCGTCGCAAATAAGGCCTTATTTGCGACGGCCAGTCCTAACGCCGTCGGAAATAAGAGTTTTTTTGCGACGACCAATACTAAGGCCGTCGCAATTAAGTCAGCCGTCGCAAATGAGGGCTAATATCGGGATCCTCCGACCCCAACACTTCATTCGATTCACCTCCACCGCCGCCGCCTGCCGCGCCGCGCCACCGCTGGCCCGCCCCCAGATCCAGGCACGCCTTCGCGCCACAGCCGCCGCCCGACCCCCCGCCCCTGCGCCCCCGCCGCCCCTGCGCACCCGCCCCCGCCGCCCCTAGACCCGACCCACTGCACTCCCGCCGTGGCTTGCCCCCGGCCGCGGCCCACTGCACCCCAGCCGTGCCCCTGCGCCCCCGCCGCCTGCCTGCCCCCGGCCCTGCCGCCGACTCGCCCCCAGCTCCCCCGCCCCTGCACCCCCGGCCCCACTGCCCCTGCGCCCCCGCCGCCAGCCCACCCCAGCGGCGCCCTGGGCCTCGCAGTGCCCCCGCCCCTGGCCCCGGCCCACTGCACCCTCGCCGCCTCCATCCCCCGATGCCCCCGGCCCTTGGCGCCCCCGGCCCCTGGCAGACTCAATCGGTGATGATGGAGTTAGGGCCAGGTCCGGGAACGCGGACTCGGGAACGAACCGAGGTGAAGGCTCATCGCCCATAGCGACTGTGTAGCTTCCGTCCCCTCGATCTGTTGGCGATGAGCCTTCCCCTCGATCCGTTCTTGAGTTCGCGGCGGCCACAGCGCCACTTCGACCCTCCTTCTGGTATGATGACGCTGATGATCCGCAACATACTTTTAAATCTGCGTGTCGGTATTCTCCCCCTCATATTTGTTGAAGTGTTAATACCTGATGTTTTACATCGTTTTCCACAGGAGGCAAAAAGTAATAAACATCATTGATCAGCACTTCAACGTGTTCACCTGCCGCTGCTCGTCATCCTTTCGCAGGGTCGGGATGCATTGGTGGCCCATTTCTCCAAGTCATGCTTCGACTGCAAAACCGAGGAGTTCCTGCCAGTGTGGTTTAGCCCGCCGCGGGTTACTGACTCGCAAAAGATGTGCGAGGTCGACTACGCCAACATCCAGGTACGTCGCCATCTGCTGCCACCGTTTACCATTGCACCGCCGCTGCAACATTTTCACCTGCCGCTGCTTGTCATCCTTTCGCAGGGTCGGGATGCATTGGTGACCCATTTCTCGAAGTCATGCTTCGACTGTGAAACCGAGGAGTTCTTGCCAGTGTGGTTCAGCCCGCCCGGAATGTCGTCCGGCCCGCTGTGGTAGAGCAGCATGTCGTCGGCCGCCTTGGGCACCGCTTGTGAGATGGGCACCGCATGTGAGATGGGCACCGCCTTAGACTGTTATGATGTTTATATGACTGTTTGTAATATATATTGCATGTTCTGTGATTCTAGCCATCGAGCCGGGTAGTATTTTCTATTTTTTTAAAAAAAAATAAAAAACCTTATTTGCAACGGCCAGACCGTCGCAATTAATGCCTATTTACAATGGCTTGGCCGTCGCAAATAGCCGCGTAGGTCTCGGAGGATGACACGTGGGTGCTGCCGGCTGAACTTATTTGCGACGGCCAGGCCGTCGCAAATACTATTGCGAGGCCCACTAGCCCCCGGGCAATAACTTGTGACGGCCGTTGTGAGCCTTCGCTAATAGACTTATTTGTGACAGTGGCCATTGCAAATAAGCTTAATTGCGACGGCTAGAAACCGTCGCAAATAAGTAAAGCTGTCACAAATAGCTTAATTGCGACGGTATTTACCTTATTTGCGACGGCCCTAACCATCGCAAATTGTCGGGATTCCTGTAGTGGTCGTTGGAAGATGTTTGCACGTGTGCAAGGAGTGATGGACGTGGCTACATTGTTCCGAGGGGTGATGAAGAGATGTGGATGTAAAGAATTGGCCGGAAAGGTCCAACCGACTAGGCTATGGACTCATGCTGCGGCTGAGTCGGGTTTGACTCAAATATGGAAAGATTTGAGTTGGTTATAATAGGATTTCGTGTGGGTCACGAATTTGAGTTGTTTTAGGAATGTGGGATACGTTCCTAAGGTGTTTTGAAGTCTTAAGATTGCTTCTATCTGTGTATAGAAGTGTCCTAAGCAGTTATGGAAAGTTTCAATTCGTGATTTGAGCAGGATTAGAGTCCTAGTTGAGATTGGAATGGCCTAAGGGCTGGTTATATAAGCAAGAGAGGCTAGAGCTCGTGGTAGACGACTTTGGGGCTGTTCCTATTGTGTTCTATTGAATAAAATTTGTAGTTGAAGGAACTTTTGTGCCTTGTTCGTCCGACTTATTCCAGACAAGTTTTTCTCATCCAGTTTCTGCACAGCACTACCTTTCATCGGTGGTTTTATCATAACTTGAGTTTTACAGATCCAATTGACGTGATTCTTTTTGGGTTGTCTTCACAATTTGATTATCTATCATCTGTAAAAATTTGACGGTCATTGGAATTATGGTTTCTGATCTACATGAGTTTCTTTATAGCGTTCCAGAACTGTTTTTCTCGGGTAGGACAGATGGACCTTTATCCGATCTTTCAATTGTAACTTGAGTTTCTCTCGACGGATTTGAGTGATTCTTGTTGTGTCATCTTCGTGATTTGATTCTATCTGATATCTATCATTTTTGTCAGGGTTAAACACATTTAGATTAATGTCGCACATGATTTCTTTAACAGATCATTTTTCTGCCGAAGGGGTTGGGATTTAATTGTTTCCGCTGCGTAAGATTTTTTAATCTACCATTCACCTCCCCTGGTAGCCTTTCACGTGCTCTTCGATCCTACAATTGGTATCAGAGCCACGGTGCTATAATATTTGTGAGTTGCACATGTTTTTGACTAATCATCATGGAGAAATACTCTGCCAAACCTTGTGTGTTTAGTGGTATTGATTTTTAGGTTTGGAAGGCATGTATGGAAGCCTTCATCCAGGCTCAAGGCTTCACAATATGGGAGAAGGTCTACAAGACTTACGAAGTGCTGTCAAACGATCAAGTTACAGCTACAAATCTGAGAGATGTCGACAACAACAACAAGGCTCGGAACTTGATCATACAAGGATTAACTCAAAGCAACATTGACCATGTTGCACACCTCCGATCTGCATACGATGTGTGGAAAGAACTTTTTGACTACCACGAAGGATCCATCACGATCAAGGAGGTAAGGCAAGACATGTTCAAGAAAGAATACATGCGCTTCGAGATACAATCCGGTGAGTCTATTGATGACCTTTTTGCTCGCTTTAATAAAATTCTCTGCAACTTGCGTAGTGTCAATGTTAATTTTTCAGATGCTAAAAATGCTAGGTAATTGTTAAGTGCATTAGATATGTCAATTTGGCAGATGAAAGTCACATCTATTCGTGAATCTACTGTCATGAGTACACTTACTTTAGATGTGCTATATTCTAAGTTAAAAACTCATGAAATTGACATAATACCACGTAAGATCCCCAATAAGTCTGTTGCTTTTGTTTCTCAACGTGACATGCCTAGCTCTGGTCAATCTTCATCTTGTGGTACACTTGCTTTGTTGTCCTCTCTAACTCTTGAACAAATTGAGGAATTTCCGGAGGAGGAGCTAGTACTTCTCTCTACTAGGTTCTCAAAAGCATTGCAATATGTTAGAACTAGAAGGAGAGGAAGCACTGGACCTCAACGATGTTTTGAATGTGGTAAGACAGGACATTTTTTGTCAGATTTCCCTAACCTTTCAGGTCCAACTTCCCGGGATGAAAAGCAAACAAGGACGAAGCACTCCTCAGCAAACGATAAGAAGAAAAATAAGGGTTTTACAGGATGTCAATTGGTGAGCATTTTTATCTCCGCACTTCAAGAACTTGGCTCAAGCGATGTGAACATTGGAAGTGATGAAGATGAAGATTATTCGACAAACTTGTGCTTCATGGCGGGCAAATCAAGATCGAGTATGGAGGATGCAGAACACAACAATGATAGTGAAGAGGTATGTCCTACTTGCAAAGAAATGTGTGATGCTATTTCTTGTACCACTATTATAGTTAAGAAAAAGGACAAAATGCTTAGGGATAGTGCTGCTAAAATTGAATCACTAGAATCTAAAATCAATCTTTTAAAAACTTTGATTCCTAGTGATGATGCATGTCCCTCATGTGATTTAATATATGAACAATTGTCCTCATTAAGAAGTGCGCACACCTCCACACTTGATAAACATAAGTTAGAAATTGAAAAGAATAGAGAGCTTGCTGCACTTAAAGATTAAAATTTGAAAGATGCTAGCTGTTCTACAATTGATTTGAATTGTTCTACTTGTGATGATCTTGATAAGAAACTACAAGATGCTATGAATGAAATTTCTATATTGAACAATGCTTTACGTTCTCATGAACTTAAATATTGTTCCAATTGCAAATTAAAAGTAAAAACTTCATGTGAAAATTGCCTTGATCTATCAAATAAACTTGATGACATGCACAAGACATTATATCTATTTTGTAATGGGAATAAGAACCTTAACTTGCTGCTGAATTCTTCCAAGTCTTGCAATGATAAAAATGGTTTAGGTTTTGATTCTCATGTTCATGCTAAGGCACATCCACCTAAAATTGTAAAGTCATTTGGAAATGGTTTGACTCAAACAGTTCCTAAACAAAAAGAAGTGGTTTTCAAATCTGCAGGAGTATTGTCTCATTCGGTTTCAAATAAAAATGATGCTTGCTTATCTAGACATGAACACAAAGTTAAATTTCATTGTACCTACTGTGGTAGAGATGGTCATGTCATAGATTTTTGTTATTGACTAGCTAAACAACAGAAAAAGGAAAGAATGATTGATAGATCTCATAACTTTTATGCAAAATTTGCTGCTCATGCTAAACCGAATGATAAGAACATGCAACCTGCTGTAATGAGCCAAAACATGCAAAATTGCTACCAAACCTACTATTTTTCGTGCTACACATGTAACACCTCATAAGTCAGTAGTTGGGTACAAAAATTCTCAAACTTTGGCTCATAAACCTGTTGTTTTATCTCAGCTTTCGTGTGTTATTCCTGCTGGACGTTGTGTGACTTAGTACTAGATTCCTAAATGCCTTTTGACTAACCCCAATATTGAGTCATCGACGTATTGTGCTTCTATGTAGGTTACACACTTGAGGAAGGAGAACATTTGGATTGTGGATTCAGGATGCTCACGCCACAAGACCGGTAACAAAGAATGGTTCTCCTTCCTCTCTTTTGTGTCACGTGTAGAGAATGTTACTTTTGCCGATAATTCTTCAACTCCTATAATTGCTAAGGGTTCGGTTACAGTAAATAATCACTACACTTTGAAGGATGTGGAACTTGTTAAAAATTTGAAATACAACTTGCTTTCTGTTTCTCAACTGCTAGATGAAAATCTAGAATTATTTTCACTAAAAATTGCTACAAAATTTTAAATTCAAATAGTGAGCTTATTTTTAACATGTCTCTGTTTGGAAGAGTTTTTAAAGTGGATTTTGATATGTCTTCCTCTAAGCATAGGTGTGTAGTTGCTAATGATTAAAAGTACTTATATTTTTGGCATCGTAGACATGGTCATGTAGGCTTTAATCATCTAATGCGTGTTAGTGCTCTTGATCGCATACGTGGGCTGCCTAAGCTTAATGGGGACAAAGAAATTGTGTGCTCTTCTTGTAGATATACTAAGATGGTTGCAAGTTCACCTACTCCTCTCACAATGATCATGACAACTGAACCGGGTCAACTTTTGCACCTTGACACCGTAGGACCTTCACGTGTCCAATCCTTCAGAGGTAAATGGTATGTTCTTGTGATTGTTGATGATTATTCTAGATACTCTTGGGTTTACTTTATGGCATCTAAGAATGAAGCTTTTAGTCACATTAGAACTTTATTTCTTAGATTATAAATTAATCACCCAATATCTTTAAAAGCAATTAGAAGTGATAATGGAACTAAATTTAAAAATCAATCTTTTGATCACTTTTGTGCTGAAAATGGAATAAATCATCAATCTTCATCACCATATGTACCTCAACAAAAACGGTGTTGTAGAAAGAAAGAACAGAACCTTAGTTGAGATGGCTAGAACTATGCTTGATGAATATCAAACTCCTAGGAAATTTTGGGCTGATGCGATTGCAACTGCTTGTTATGTCTCAAATCGTGTTTTCTTGCGCGCTAAGCTAGGTAAAACACCATATGAGCTCCGGTTTGGACATAGGCCTAGTGTTACACATTTTCGGGTTTTTGGTTGCAAATGCTTTATTAAGAAACATGGTAATCTTGATAAATTTGAACCTAGATCTATTGATGGCATGTTTCTTGGTTATCCATCTCATACTAGAGGCTACCGTGTGCTTTTACATGACACTAACAAAATTGTGGAGACTTATGAGATGTCTTTTGATGAAGCTAGCACACGTACTAGCTCAAAAATTGCAGGTCCGGATCCATATCCGTAGGGGGAGAGCATTTTCGTTAAAGATGAGGAAGAAGTGGCGCTGCTGCCCGAAAATTCAGCAGCTAATGACTTTGGTTCAACTCCAGATGTTGATTCTCAACCAGCACCGACAACCATCATTGCTGATCCAGATCGTCCTCATGTCACAAGCTCATCGATTTGTGATGAACATGAAGAAGAAGAAGCTTGTGAAGTGTCCACTCCCCTCTGGGTTCTCAAAAGTCATCCTCCACAACAAATTATTGGAAGCTTGCACGAACGAGTCACACGGTCCAGGTTTTGCGATCCAAACTCTCATGCTCATTCTGCTTTTGTTGCTTCTTTTGAACCCAAAGATATATCACACGCTCTCACTAATGAATCTTGGATTATTGCCATGCAAGAAGAGTTAGAAAATTTTGAAAGAAATAATGTTTGGAAACTTGTACCTCCACCTCAAGGTCACACTTTAATTGGAACTAAATGGGTGTTTAAAAACAAACAAAGTGAGGATGGGGATGTGGTTAGGAATAAGGCTAGGTTGGTTGCTCAAGGTTTCACTCAAGTTGAAGGTCTATATTTTGATGAAACTTTTGCTCCTGTTGCTAGATTAGAAGCCATAAGAATTTTGTTAGCTTTTGCTGCATATAAAGGTTTTAAGCTTTATCAAATGGATGTTAAAAGTGCTTTTCTTAATGGCTACATAGATGAGGAGGTTTATGTTAAGCAACCACCTAGTTTTGAAATCCAGATTTTTCTAATCATGTTTGCAAATTGTCCAAAGCCTTGTACGGTCTCAAACAAGCCCCTAGAGCATGGTATAATAGCTTAAAAACATTTTTACTTGAAAAGGGGTTTACCATGGGCAAGGTTGATAAAACTTTTTTTGTTCTTAAGCATGGCAATGACTCATTATTCGTTCAAGTGTATGTGGATGATATTATCTTTGGTTGTGCTTCTCATGATTTTGTGTCCAAGTTTTCAGCTATGATGAGTTCGGAATTTGAGATGAGTATGATGGGAGAACTCACGTACTTTTTGGGGCTGCAAACAGAGCAAACCAAGGAGGGTACCTTTGTGCATCAAACGAAGTATAGAAAAGACCTCCTAAGGCACTTCAACATGGACAAAAGCAAGCCTCTTCGAATACCAATGGAAACAGCAAGAACACTTGAACTTGATGAAGATGGTGAACCTGTGGATCAAAAAGAATATAGAAGCATGATAGGATCACTTTTGTACCTCACGACATCAAGACCGAACATACAATTCACGTATGTCTTTGTGCACGGTTTCAAGCATCCCCACGTGCTTCAACTCGTCAAGCCCTCAAAAGAATTCTCAGGTACTTACATGGAACTCAAGAATTTGGCATTTTTCTTCCTTCTTCCTCAACCGTTACTTTGATAGCTTTTTCAGATGCTGATTTTGGAGGTTGTAGGATTGATAGGAAAAATACTTCTGGTGCTTGTCATTTTCTTGTTAATTCACTAGTTGCTTGGTCCTCTATAAAACAAAACTCAGTTGCACAATCCACGGCCGAATCTGAATACGTAGCTGCTGCTAGTGCCTGCTCACAAATTCTTTGGATTGTTCAAACACTTAAGGACTATGGGGTTGATCTACATAGTGTTCCACTGTTTTGTGATAACACTAGTGCCATTTGCATTGCTAAAAACCTCGTGCAACATTCTAGAACTAAGCACATTGACATTAGGTATCACTTTCTCTGTGATAATGTTGAAAAAGGAAACATTGTGCTTCACGATCTACATACCGAACAACAATTGGCTGACACTTTTACAAAACCTTTGGATTTCACTCGTTTTAGTTACATTCATAGTGAAATAGGGGTTATGCATCCTCATGTCTTAAATTGAGGGGGAGTTTTCAAACTTGAGAAGTCTATGTGTGAATGTGAAATTAAAATAATATGAGCATAGTATTTCATACATATATGACTTTGTGATTCCTTTTACGTGCTGAAAGTTCTTACTACATTACTCATGTTATACATTTTGTAGTTTTTGCAATGACTAGTAATTGGAATAATTACTTACGCTAAATCTGGTCATGATCGAACTTTCTTGCTGTTTTGATCTTGTTGCATGCTCACAAGTATTTTTAATAATGAAAAAATAATCAATCAACTATTCACATGTTGAGCTTTTATGATCAAATAAAAATGAGAGAAGATCAAGAGAATATGCATGCATCGCACTTCTTGTTTTGAGATGGCTTATCATTGCTCTTAGATATGAACTTGGAAGAAGTTGTGTATAACTAAAACCATGTCCTTAAGCTTCTGATTGTCAAATGACATATGCTTGGCTTGGTTGGTTAGAATAAGGCAGATGCACATATAATCTCTTGCAAATATCATATGATATAAATTTGTGCTTTGAAAAATAATAAAATGCAGAAACAAGTGTAATGCTTTCAGGTATTGAAATAGTTAAGTTTGTGAGGTCATGACTTGTTTAAATTGAAAATTACATTTGATCTCTAGCATGGTTTACACTACTTTATGTATCTCATTGATGTGATAGTGTAAGTTACTTGATAGTATGACTTGGATGAGCTTTGTTTTGTATGTATATGTTATAATATGCTCATAACAATTAAAATTTCTCTTTTGAACCTTGCTGAATACATTGTCAAATGGGGAGAGATAATATGTGAATTTTTATGCAAGGGGGAGAAATTGATTACACATTGCACATATTCACAATTATTTTTGTCACGATTCTTCTCAGGGGGAGAACTTCTTTTTTCTCATTTTATTTCTGTTTTACAAAGGGGGAGAAATTGTTTTCAAAACTTTTAATCTGAATAAGCCAATGTTCGGATCTTAAGTGGTGTTGCCAATGCATTCATCAAGGGGGAGATTGTGACATCTATGTGTGCTGAATATATTGGCTATGGCGATAAAGTTTTGAATACTACCAAAACACTTTTATCATCTAGGACCGACAATAGGTACGACTTGTTTTGGTTAGCTCCGGCATAGTCCGACGTAAGGTCCGACTTCTTTGTCTAGGTCCGACTATCTTTGGTTAGCTCCGGCGCTAGGTCTGGCTAGCTTTGGTAAGCTCTGGTTCAAGGTCTGGTTAGCCTTGGCAAGGTTCGGAGCTTGATCGCAGTGGTTCTGCTTTTATCTTGCAATGATTTGTACTTGCTTTATATTGATGGAAAGATTGCTTAATATTCATTTGCTAAGTTTTTGGTGTGTTTCGTGGTTATGGTTGATATCATTTGCTATGTTTTGCAACTTGCTTATGTGAGGTGCTCACGTAAGATGTTGTAGTTTCGGAATTAGCGTGAGTCAAGTCGAGGACTTGTGCTCGAAAGTATTGTTGTTTATTCATGTGCAGGTGTTGCTTGAGTTCAAGACATGGCTGGTGATGGGATCCATTGAACTAGTCTTAGGGAGAAGAAGAGGTTCAACAACCAAGTTCGAGATGAATTGTGGTTGAGTTGATCAGGAGGTTGCACAACATGTTTGAATCAAGAACAATGCATATGAAGGTATCGTGGACGTCGTTAGAAGATATTTATATGTGTGCAAGGAGTGCATGGACGTGGCTACATGGTTCCGAGGCGTGATGAAGAGATGTGGACGTAAAGAATTGGTCGGAAAGGTCAAACTGACTAGGTTATGGATTCAGGCTACGACTAAGTCGGGTTTCACTGAAATATGGAAAGATTTGAGTTGGTTATTATAGGATTTCGTGTGGGTCATGAATTTGAGTTGTTTTAGGAATGTGGGATACATTACTAAGGTGTTTGGAAGTCTTAATATTGCTTCTATCTGCATATAGAAGAGTCCTAAGCAGTTATGGAAAGTTTCGATTCGTGATTTGAGTAGGATTAGAGTCCTAGTTGAGATTGGGTTGGCCTAAGGGCTGATTATATAAGCAAGGGAGGCCAGAGCTCGTGGTAGATGACTTTGGGGCTGTTCCTCTTGTGTTCTATTGAATAAAATTCGTAGTTAAAGAAAATTTTGTGCCTTGTTCGTCCGACTTGTTGTAGACAAGTTTTTCTCGTTGAGTTTCTGCACAGCATTACCTTTCTTTGGTGGTTTTATCATAACTCAAGTTTTACAGATCCAATTGATGTGATTCCTTTTTGGGTTGTCTTCACAACTTGATTATCTATCATCTTTCAAAATTTCAAGGTCATTGGATTTGTGGTTTCTGATCTACACGAGTTTCTTTACAGCGTTCCAGAACTATTTTTCTTGGGTAGGACAGATGGACCTTTCTTCGATCTTTCAATCGTAACTTGAGTTTCCCTCAACAGATTTGAGTGATTCTTGTTGTGTTGTCTTCGTGATTTGATTCTCTATGATATCTATCACTTTTGTCATGTGAAACACGTTTACATTAGTCTCGCACATGATTTCTTTAACATATCATTTTTCTACCAAAGGGGTTGGGATTTAATTGTTTCTGCTGCGTAAGATTTTTTAATATACCATTCACCCCCTCTGGTAGCTTTTCACGTGCTCTTCGATCCTACAAACCCAAAGGACATCACGGTGTACTCATAAGATCCATACCGTGTCCGAAAAGCTGTTTTGGGGATATCTGATGGTCTAATCTTCATCTTAAAGTAGCCTGACATCAAATCAATCTTGGATAAAACACATGCACCCTTCATCTGGTCAAAGAAATCCTCTATACGGTGTAATTTATGCTTGTTCTTGATTGTCACCTCATTAAGATCTCGGTAATCCACACACATCCTTTGGGATCCATCCTTTTGTGAGACCTGTGTGTGCTGAATACATTGGCTATCGTGATAATAGTTTTAAATATCACCAAAACACCTTTTTCAACACGGTCCGACTCTAGGCCTGAGCTCCAGCAGGTCCAACAATAGGTCCGACTTGTTTTGGGTAGCTCCGGCAAGGTCCGACGTAAGGTCCGACTTGCTTTGTCTTGGTCCGACTTACTTTGGCTAGGACTGACTTCTTTGTCTAGGTCTGACTTACTTTGGCTAGGTCTGACTTCTTTTTCTAGGTACGACTTGCTTTGGCAAGGTCCGACTAAGCTTTAGTAAGCTTCGGTGCTAGGTTCGACTAGCTTTGGCAGGCTCTGGTGCTAGGTCCCGCTAGCTTTGGTAAGCTCCAGCTCAAGGTCTGGTTAGTTTTGGCAAGGTCCAGAGCTAGATTGCAATAGTTATACTTTTACTTTGAATTGATTCAAACTTGCTTTACATCGATGAAAAGTTTGCTTAGTATTATTTTACTAAGTTATTGGTGTGTTTTGGTGGTTATGGTTGATATCTTTTTGCTAAGGTTTGCAACATGCTTATGTGAGGTGCTCACGTAGGGTGTTGTGGTTTCGCAACTAACGAGAGTCAAGTCGAGGACTTGTGCTCAGAAGTATTGGTTGTTTATCCATGTGCAGGTGTTGCTTGAGTTAAAGACATGGCTGGTGACCGGATCCATTGAACTAGTCTTAGAGAGAAGATGAGGTTCAACAACAGAGTTCGGGAGGAATTGTGGTTGAGTTGACCGGGAGGACGCACAACATGTTTGAATCAAGAACAATGCATATGAAGGTATTGTGGACATTGTTGGAAGGTGTTTGCATATGTGCAAGGAGTGCATGAATCTGGCTACATGGTTCCAAGGCGTGATGAAGAGATGTGGAAGTAAAAAATTTGTCAAAAGGTCCAACCGACTAGGTTATAGACTCAGGCTGCAGCTGAGTCGGGTTTGACTCAAATATGGAAAGATTTGAGTTGGTTATGATAGGATTTCATGTAGGTCATGAAGTTGGATTGTTTTAGGAATGTTAGATATGTTCCTAAGGTGTTTGGAAGTCTTAATAATGCTTCTATCTACGTATGGAAGAGTCTTGAGCAGTTATGGAAAGTTTCGGTTGAATCTGAGTAGGATTTGAGTTGTAGTTAGGATTGGGTTGGCCTAAGGGCTGGTTATATAAGCAAGGGAGGCTAGATCTCGTGGTGCACTACTTTGGGGCTGTTCCTCTTGTGGTTTGATCAATAAAATTTGTAGTATAAAGGAACTTTTGTGCCTTGTTTGTCCGACTTGTTTTCGTCATGTCATTCTCGTCGAGTTTCTACACAGCACTACCTTGCTTCGGTGGTTTTATCATAACTCGAGTTTTACATATCTAATCGACGTGATTATTTTTGGTTTGTCTTCAAAACTTGATTATCTATCATATGTCAAAATTTCACGGTCATTGGATTTGTAGTTTTGGATCTACGTGAGTTCCTTTGCAGTGTTGCAGATCTGGTTTTTCTCGGGTAGAACAGATTGACCTTCGTTCAATCTTTCGATCATAACTTGAATTTTCCTCGACGGTTTTTCATGATTCTTGTTGTCGTGTCTTCGTGATTTGATTCCCCACAACCTATACTGGTCTTGTCACAATTGATCACATTTAGATTAGACGCACACACGGTTTCTTTAACAGATCATTTTTCTGTCGAGGGGTTTTTGTTGCTTCCGCTAAAAAAGTTTTAATCTACCATTCACACCCCCCTTCTGGTAGATTTACATGTGCTATTATATCCTACAATATATGAACAATATATGTTATTCTAGTGAGGACAAGTTTTAATCTTTGATTCCTAGTGATGATTCACACCCCCCCTTCTGGTCCCATGAACTAGGGTTTCATTTTCTTTCAATTGTGGGAAAGAGGTGAAATATTGGGGTGTTGGGTTGCTTATATAGAGGTGGAGAGGTAGGGTTTGATGGATTTCGTGTTCAAGGCGGTGAAGGCCGTGTAGTGGTTCCATAGGAGTTAGGTACGACATTCTTGGGCCCAATTAAGGTAAATACCCAAAAACAAGTTGTGGAGGAAAAAATTGAATCCGAGTCGGGCACACCAGACAGGTCCGCTAGGGGGTTGAACTAGTCCGATGTTGGACAGAGACAAAAACAAATAAATCCGGCAGGAGGTCCAGACAAGTCCTGTCTTGTCCATAGAGCAAAACTGACTAGTCTGGCATAGATCGAAAAAGTCCGGGGATTTGACAACTTATTCGAAAACCGTACCAAACATCGGACTAGTCCGCACTCAATCATGGACATGTCCAGAATGGAACAGAGACTTAATCAGTCTAGTCCGTAGTAAAAACGGACAAGGACAGAGAGGCATCAGAGGTGGAAACCGGACTAGTCTGTGGTATAAACCGGACAAGTCAATACTTCTACAGACTTTTAAGTGTTGTTTTGCTTCTAATTCATTTTAAACTTGTTCCCTTTTATGTTGCTTAATGCTAAACATGTATAAGAATGTAGGCAATGCATGATGGATGAAAAATGAGGGTTATACTATAGCATAGTGTAGGCCTAGAGGTAGGGTTTCAACTAAATTGCGGGCTTTTGTGATGGCTCTTTTTTGGGCAAATCAAAGGTCTCGTGCAATTCATCCTCTTCTTGGATGAATTGTTCTTCTTCTTCAATTTTTAGGAGAGTCTATGAATTGAAGGGCCATGGCTTCCTCGATTGGCTCACTCTTGGGGAGAGGTTCTGCTAATGTGTTCTTGGATCGCAGGATGGGAATGTAAAACCTCCTCCCTCCAAGATTAACATCTAGGCTTCCTTTTGAGGGTGCATCCATGAGTAATTTCTCAACGAGTAACCCTATAATTACATCAAAATCTTGGACTTCGAAGACATGAAAATCATGGAAGAACTCGATGTTCTCATGTCTTATAGACACATTTTGTAAAATCCCATATGCTTCCTTCATGTTTCCATAGGAGTCTCTGATAGATTTTCTTGTTCGAGCCTAGGATAGATCACCCAAAATGGCTAAAGCACAGTTCTCGGAAATGATATTGGCTCCAACTGTGGGATTATAAAGGATGTTCATCATTACCCCTCGAATAAGACATCAAATGGTCGTTGGGGGTGAGTTTACCCGAATTATTTCAGGTGAAAGTTCAACCTCTGTCGTCCATTCCCTACTCATGATTAAGGTCAACTCCTTGATCATTTTGTGAAGAAATTTTCCCTTGGGCGGATCAAGGAGTGAGGAATGTAATGATTGTTTTCTTCCATAACAATCCTTCGAGGCATTACAAAAATCATCAAGATGATCTTCCTCGAATCACAATGGAAACTCTGAAGGTCAAATTTTTTCTTCCTCTGCTTCCTTTGGTTCGGGTGAGGATTTCATAGTCACAACTTGAGATGAACATGGTATGGGTTCCGGGGTGACTATGGGGGAATCCTAGTGTCTCGACTGGGCTTCCTCTTGAGGAGGTTCATTAAGACCGGTGATGAAGGATGTATTTTCTAGAATCCGTTCTAGAATTTCCCTTCCTCCATTCGGTGTCTTATGGAGGAAAGAGCCTCCAACCGTTATGTCGAGGTATAGGGCAGAATCCTAGTCAAGCTTGAAACAAAAATGTTGTAACAACACATGTTCGAGAATGGACAAGTCCGGGTTTAATTTGGTTAGCAATGATAATCTAGCCCAGGCTGAACCTATAGATTCCTTCTTGATTTGCTGAGAGTTGAGAATTTCCCTTTGTAGAGAGGCAACTTGGGAGAGTGGAAAGAATGCAAGACAAAAACTGTCTCAGAGTTCTTTCCATTTTCCATGTGCACTCCCAATGGTATCAGCGTACCACTGCTTCACTCTTCCCTTGAGGGAAAAGGGAAACAATTTCCACTTAAGGGCTTGTTTGGGTACACTCAATCTAAGTGGATTGAAGTGGATTGGAGTGGAAAATGAACTAATTTTCTCCTAAATCCACTTCAATCCACTTAGATTGAGGTGGATCCACTTCTATCCAAACAAGCCCTAAGGGTTTCTTGTGTCATGCCCTTGACAAGAAGGCGTGAACACAATCGCTCAAACTCCCGCAAGTGATAGTTGTGATTCTCACAATCCGTCCCTAAGAAGGATTGCTCTCGAACCATGGCTATAAAGCCAGGGTGGAGTTCATAGCTAGTTGAGCAAATGGGATCCACCGATGGTAGAGGCTCACATAACTCACTCTTAGGTGCAGATAGAGAAATAATGGTGGGGTGCTCCATAGTTTAGATAGTAGAAAGATAAGGAATAAGTTAAAAAAATAGATACGAGGGTGAACAAGGTTCAAAGACCAACATCAACCCTTCCCCGACAACGGTGCCAGAAATGCTTGTTGACGGCTGGTACGTCACAAATGAAAATATATAACTGCACGAAGAAAACATTGTGGTGTTGGTACTTCCTACGCATTACTAACAATTCATACCTAGCAGTGGTGCCAGAAATGCTTGTTGCTAGGTTTTAAATCTCATATGAACATCCGCAAGCACACGGAAACTGAAGGCTAGATGGAAGTAAAACAATCATCAAGTGGAAAGGCTAGGTTGGCCTAGGTAGGGTTCTAACAAGGATGGATAAAGGGTAATTGAGGTACTGTGACACACACAAGTGCATTCTATCCTAAAAGGATAAATTAGATAATAGAGGGACTAGGCTTAGAGATAGGTAGATACCCCTACTATGCTTCTAACATACATAAGTTAGTTACTAATGATTATATTAATTATGAATTCTCGTGCTAAGTGCATTAACAAATCAGGCACGAGGATTCATAATTAATATAATCATTAGTAACTAACATAGGCTATGTGGCATAGTCGAACGTGGAGAATTACAAAGGACAGATAGGGCTGTTACAACCTACTGCCTACCTCTTAAATCCATGGGTCTACGAGACATTCAACGTTACTCTCTATCCTAGCACCATGCTAGCATATTAAGTAATTATCTTAAGAGCCTAGGCACAAGCCATCTGAAGGCAGTGAACTAAATCATCGTTGAGCCAAGGTTAATTCATAGCATATGTGATTCATGTTAACATAATCATATCATAGCTAATTAGACTATAGTGGAGGTTTATAGTGTTTATGATGATATAATGATAATGGTATAGCACAATCATAAATACTACTCCTACCACATACATGGAATCCACAATCAAACAAAACGCTTCATCCAAGTATATGAACAATAGAAGACTAAAGATAACATCTTTATTAAGAATAAAGTCACAAATACAAATAGAAATATGGGAGACATACCATTCCCAATTGGAAACTTGGAAGAGACTCCTTCTACTCCTCTCCTACTTGTACTATGGACTAGAGGCTCTCTTCTCTGCAACCTATACTCCTCTAAACCTATGGAGAGTAGTGGATACAAAGAAAGAATACTCAAGTAGTGTGTGTTGAAGTTAGGGGTGAGGGGTCCTACTTATAGCTTGGAGAAGGGTCGGTTCCCGCCACCAAACACGCGCGAATTAGTCACCCTTGACATCTTCAAGCCAGGAGGAGCCAACATGTGGCGTTTGACCGCATTTGGCACCGGGAACTAGTCGGTCGACTAGATGGGTCGGTCGACCTGGTCCTAGCTCCAAACAGCCAGTTCCTCATCTAGGTGACTGACAGGTGGGTCCCATTCCATGATATGGGTGCTACACCGTTGGATGGCCTCAGGTACTTCTGTTTGTGGGGCATTTTATCCATGTGGTGCCATGTGGCATCGTCTGATTGGCTGGAATGTTATTTTATAGGATCCATCCCCTTGTTTCACTTCAATTCTGCATAGAATTCGTGCACGCACTACTTTCTCCAAGGACAAGTGAAAATAGGTTAAATAGAAAGGTGATGTATGCAATAAATGATATTTCCTTCACATAATTGAGTTATATTGATGGGTGAAATTGGTATTTAACAACCGTCAACTTGTAGAACTTCCCCTTAAAGAGTATTCCCAAGGGTATCGAATCCAAGGAAAGTTTGTGCTAATCTTCTAACTAGTTCACCCAAGGACACAAAGCTTGGTGGTAGGCAAGGGATAGAGTGGATTTCCTAAGAGAAGGGTTTCTAATTCAAAGCAAGTCGGTCAATAGCAGCTTGTATTGGGCACGGGCTTACCCTGGTCCGCCAGGCGACTCCCGCCAAGAGCCTACACTGTAGTCGAACATGGAGGATTACAATGGACAGATAGGGCTGTCACTACCTACCGCCTACCTCTACAACCTGTGGACTACGAGATAATGAAAGTTAACATCAAGCCTAAACACCACGCCTACGCTATTGATTACTTCCCCAACCTCTCGCGCAAAGACTAGGGCCTATAAATGAATAAAGCAATGAACAATCAAGCAACTAAGGAATTAACTTGCTTTAATTAAATAAATGAACTCTATTTGAAATCATGTACCTTACTTGAGATGGGAAGAACTGTCGAGCTACAAAGGAGGAGAGGGTTCGATAAGCCCAAACCCTATCCTTAAGTGGAAGAAGCCCGACAAGCTGGTGCCTCCTCCTCCTCCTCTTTGTCACTCTCTCCCTACTTTCTAAGCACTTAGGCAGCGCTAAGCCTTTGGAGTGTGGTACTAGACTCAAGCTTTTTTTGTATGGACTGAGGGAGCCCCTACCCCATATTTATACCCTCCAAAGGTTAGTTTGGCACCAAAATATGCGGGTGATTCAGTCACCATTGTGATCTCAGCGCCGTGAGGAGCCAACACGTGGCGGATGACCACGTTTGGCGCGAATACCAGGTCGGGTGACCTGGTAGGTCGGTTGAAGTGCCAACGGCTCCAACCCCATCGAAACTTCTATGTGACACTGTTATGTGGTCCCCCATCATGGGTATGGGTGATTCCGGTGATTGTTAGTAGATTTTCTCATCCTAGTGGGCCCATAAATCATCATGATTGTGCCTGATTGGTTAGTAGTCTGTTTTCTGGATTGCTCCCTACAACTCCCTTTAATTATGGATCTAATTCGCATGTATACACAATTGCACCAACACTTGTCGAAATAGTTAGTAAATAACACCAACCACTATGTTGGTTGTCCAATCCATATCTTCTATGCAGGGAATTGATGGTCGTATTTGTCATTTATGGACTGTCAACATTTCCCTCAGCAGGAGGCAAATCCGACACTGCAGGACACATGGCAGCGCTGGAGCCACCCTTAGGAGGGAGGCAGGTCCAGCACTGCTGGACACGTGGTAGCGCCAGAGCCACCCTTAGGAGAGAGGCAGGTCTGGCACTACGGGACACGTGGCAGTGCTGAAGCCACCCTTAGGAGGGAGGCAGGTTTGGCACTACGGGACATGTGGCAGCGCCGGAGCAACCCTTAGGAGGGAGACAGATCTAGCACTGCAGGACATGTGTTTGCCTCCGAAGGTCCACCATCCTGGAGAGTGGGACTAAGCGCATCTTCATGCGGTACGAAGGGATACCCTGTATGCAGGGTACCGACAGGTACGTGACAGGTGGCGTGTGCCGTGTCGTGCACCTGGGGAAGGCGCTTGTCTTCAATGGCCGATTTAGACAGGGCGCACCGCCCCTTAATTCTCACAACCTACAGTTCAGGACAAGTTGTAGGATGCATGGTAGTATTAGAGCTAGCCTCTGCGAGGGAGGTTGGGTCCTCTACTGCGGATAAGAATTATGTGCCGAAAGGAGTTATGATCTTGAAGAGGCAAGAATTTGAGAACTTGACCGTTCTCATTATATGTCGGGGGGAGTTATGATCTTGAAGAGGCAAGAATTTGAGAACTTGAGGCAAGGAAGATCAAATGTGGGTGAATACCTCAATAAATTCACTCAACTCTCAAGATATGTGCTTGAGGATGTGAGTCGGGAGAGTCGAAAGCAATACTTGTTCATGTGGGGCCTTAACAATGAGATCCATGTGCAATTCCTCAACTGTGATTATGCCAACTTTCAGAAGCTTGTGGACAAAGCAATTGTGGTGGAGAAAAGGGTCCGTGAGATGGAGCTAGATAACAAGAGGAAGGTGCCATATCAAGGACAACAACAAGGAAGTAATGTGCGCCCTCGCTTTACACCACCCAATGCGCCATATTACAACACCCCTACGCCTGCTCAATGCCCTGGATATGCACTGCACCCAGCTCAGTTTGTGCAGCAACGCCCTGTCTTGCAAGCCCCTAGGCCTCCAATGCATTATGCACCTCGTGCCAACTTTCCTGGTGCAAATGTTTAGAACCAGGTTCGTCCCAATAATTCTGGTGCAGTTAGGAAGTGCTATACATGTGGAGAAGCAGGACACTTTGCAGTTCAATGTCCTAAGTCAGTCCTTGGTCAAGTAAGCAATGATCAAAGACAAAACCCAAGACCCAATGGAGGACAGCCGCAACGGAACTATGGATAGCCAAATTTTGCTCGTGGCAATGTGAACCAGGTCTCTACGGAGGAACTCAACAAGCGGATGACGTGGTTATTTGTATGTTTCTTGCAAACTCCAACCCGACAACTATGTTATTTGATTCTAGAGCATCACATTCATTTATTGCATCGAAATATGTTGCCAAGTATAGTTTTTCTATCTCTCATATGATGTTTACTCTATTGGTTAAGTCTTCTGGAGGAGAGATGAGGACAAAAATAGTATGTCCAAAAGTAAGCCTTAGAATAAGGTGGGTAGACTTCTTTGCCAACCTCATTGTCTTGGATTCTTAAGGATTGGACATTATACTTGGTATGGATTGGTTGAGGAAGCACAATGGAGTCATTGAATGTGCCACCAAGATGGTGAAGTTGATCAATGAGGAAGGTATCAACATAGAGTTTGAAGCATCTCAACATGCACCGAAGCAATTAGAGTTGAACCACATGGACGACACTACAATTGAGGAGATTCCAGTGGTGTGTGAATTCTTGGATGTGTTTTCGGACGAGTTGCCAAGTATGCCACCTGACTGAGACATTGAATTTGTTATCGAATTAATTCCTAGAACTGCACCTATAACTAAAAGGCCATATAGGATGTCTCCTAAGGAGTTAGCAGAGCTCAAGGAGCAGATTCAAGAGAAACTAGAGAAGGGTTTCATTCGCCCAAGCTCTTCACCTTTGGGAGTGCCCGTTCTTTTCGTGGATAAGAAGGATGGATCACAAAGGATGTGTGTGAATTACAGAGCTCTCAACGAGGTAACAATCAAGAACAATTATACCTTGCCACGCATAGAAGACTTGTTTGATCAGATAAAGGGTGCTTGTGTATTCTCCAAGATTGATTTGAGGTCAGGATACTTTCAAATCAATATAAGACCGTCGGACATACCCAAGACAGCTTTTCAGACACAGTATGGATCTTATGAGTACACTGTGATGTCCTTTGGGTTGATGAACGCACCTGCCTACTTTATGTACCTCATGAATAAGGTCTTCATGGAGTAGTTGGATAAGTTTGTTGTTTTGTTCATTGATGATATCATGATCTACACGAAGAGCGAAGAGGAGCATGAGGAATACTTGAGGCTTACGTTGCGGAAATTGAGGGAGCATCAATTGTATGCCAAGTTCAGCAAGTGCCAATTTTGGTTGAAAGAGGTGTCATTTTTGGGTCATATCATCTCAAGAGGAGGAGTGTCGGTCGACCCTGGGAAAGTGAGGGACGTGTTGAAGTGGGAACAGCCCCAGAATGTAAAGGAGATCTAGAGTTTTCTCGGAATGGCTGGATATTACCGCCGGTTTATCAAGGATTTCTCCAAGATAGCCAAGCCAATGACAGAACTGTTAATGAAGGGGAAAGCATTCCAATGGACTCAAGATTGTCAAGAAAGATTTGAGGAGTTAAAGAAGAGGTCAACCACAGCCCCCGTTTTGATTTTGCCGGACGTGAGCAAGAGCTTTGATATTTATTGTGATGCATTGAGACAAGGACTTGGATGCGTGCTCATGCAAGATGGTCAAGTGGTTGCATATGCATCGAGACAATTGAAGAAACATGAGCAGAATTATTCAACACATGATTTGGAACTTGAAGCCGTGGTACATGCATTGAAGATTTGGAGAGGATTATAACCTTGGACATAGGTGTGAAATTTATACGAATCATAAGAGTCTCAAGTATATTTTCACACAAACGGACCTGAATTTGAGGAAACAAAGATGGTTGGAGCTTATCAAGGACTATGATGTGGGAATCAACTATCACCCGGGGAAGGCTAATGCTATGGCCGATGCATTGAGTTGGAAAGGAGTAAATCATTAGCTCACGGTTCAAGAATTGCCATCCGAGTTATGTAAGGAGTTTGAACGGTTAATCTTGGATTTGTGAATGAGATTGGGATAATGAAATTAAATCCGACCTTGGAGCAAGAAATTCGAGAGGGTCAAACAAGGGATGAGGACATCCAAGAAACCAAGGAAAGGACCGAAGTGGGGAGATAATTCAGATTTTACGAGGATGATCACGGTACCTTATAGCTTGGAAGGATTGTCGTGCCTAATGTGAAGCCTATTCCGAGACAATACTAAAAGAGGCACATGACTCACCATAATCAATTCATCCCGGTTGTACGAAGGTGTACAAGGACTTGAAGACATGTTATTTGTGGGCCAGCATGAAAAAGGACATAGCCTAATATGTAGCTATGTGTGATGTGTGCCAACGAGTGAAGGCGGAACATCAAAGACCAGCTGGATTATTGCAGCCATTAAAAGTTCCGGAACCGAAGTGGGAAGAAATCGGGATGGACTTTATAGTTGGATTGCCACGTACCTAGTCCAGTTATGATTCAATATGGGTAATTGTGGATCGATTGACCAAGTCAGCTCACTTCATCCCTATCAAGACCAAGAATATTGCAATGCAACTGGCAGACTTATATATGCAGCATATTGTGTGTTGACATTAAGTTCCAAAGAGGATAGTATCAGATAGATGTGGGGACCGGAGTCCACACTTTCCAGGAATTGCATTGGGTGGTGCCGTGCGATGCGACACCCAACAGCACACATGTAAATGAACGCGTATTACATAAATCATTAGCTGAAATTTACATAGATATTCAGTTTACAAATAGTTTATAAAAATAAACTACAGCAGAAGATAAGATTACAACTCTCGTACTCCAGTCTAATAAGCAAAAGAGAAGCCGTCCAGCCCACAGACGCTCCTCACTAGCCACAAAAACCAAACAGCAGCGGCATGGTTCCCACATGAGTAGATTACTCGGAGAGTCCTAAGTCTCATCGGACAACCATAATCATAAGCATAGAGGTTAGTACCTACAAAACAACTTATATAGCAACCGTGAGCATGAAGGCTCAACAAGACCTAACCGTCTCATCTAAACATGAAACTCTACATGAGGGTAAAGACATAAACATAGGATGGCAGATTTGCATAATGGACTCGGTTAAATGTGGGTCCTTATTTTCAGATTTATAGCAGCAGCTTAAACCTTGTGCGGGGCAACATCATAACTACACAATCAAACAAGAAACGCTTCATCCCGATGCTGCATGTCCAAAGCGGAAATTAAATTTTTGTGAGAACTATACTAATACATACAACATAGCAATACCATGGTAATATAATGTTCATAAGAGCAGCAATTAATTCTCATCTCAAGTGCAAGTATTTAACTACGTCACAACTCAGTGAACAAGTGATACTCATATCCGCGAGCGACAGTGATTCGAATCAATGATACCCGGAATACACGACATGTACGTCCATACTGGAAGTCACATCGGTGCACTCCATGGACGTCGTACGCAGCCACCTTTCTCAAGTTCCGCCGAAGTTTCCAAAGAGCAAAACTATTGGAATTAATTGTATAAGAATTTCTATTATTTGAATTACGGTGAAAATCATATGGAGTTTCATACAAATCCAAGTGTACCACTGGAAAGTACTGTTCATGCTGGTTCTAACAAAATTTATTTGGGAGTTTTAGGACAAGTATCCTATGAGTTATAGATTTTCCAAGTTGGGGCAAAATCTGGAATTTAATTTACATGGGAAATATTTGAATAATGGGAGGGGGCCCACTGGTTTAAAATGGGCCAATCGCTGGGCGGCAACACGGAGTGTTACTGGGTTAACCGCGTGGTAACAAACAATCCCCGAGCCGCAGCTGATCCGGACACGCTGTTTCTCTGGCTGACAGTCGGGGCCCGCGGGGTTCGTCTTCTACCTCGCGACACCGTCGGTTCCGACGGAGCGCGGTGGCGCCCGATGGTGGCCCCTCGCCGCAGCCCGCTCCAGGGCACGACGACACTCCAATCTCGCCACCCCCACCTAAAATCAGACGACGAACACGGTGTTGTAGTCCTCGACGGCGATAGATGGCTGGAAATAGCAGCGCGATGGCGGCGGTGGCGAATAGGGTTTCGGCCATGCCGGCCGAGCACTACGGTGGGTGAAACTGATCGGGAAGACCTCGGGAAGATTCATGGAAGCATGGGGAACAAGAATATGGCCATAAGAGAGAGAGAAAAGGCTTGGAAACTGGTGGCGACTACGGACCGAGGAGGGAAAAATCTGCGGTTGGGGAAAAATGGGATTCCGATGTGAATACCCGACTAAACTCGATGACTCTTGTTCGAGATGATGAGCCTGGCTATATAGAACAACATATCACTTGTGCACAAGGAATAAACAACCGTGCAAAAAGAATTTCGCGTGCGACCAGACCATACTCATACTCGAAGATCGTCGGAAGAAATGCAAATACGGGGGCTAGGAGGCATGGCATGGTCTGAAACTTTACGAGCAGCTAGAACATGAGTAGGCGAATCTTTTTCCTTCAGGACCGAGGCGAGGTGATGGCAGTATCATCGGGTCGACGATGAGCAGAGGCGCGGCAAAACAGGGGAGATTTCTGGCGGCCTCGGATTCGAAGTTAACAGCTTCGGGGATGGCCTAGCTGTGCAAGAACTTGATCACAAAGCTGCGCAAGAGCTTGGGGATTGAATAGAGGCAAAGAAACGTGCTCAACACGGAGTACCTTTGCTGCAAATCGGCTGGACAGAGGAGGAATCGGGAGAGAAGCAAATATGGCGCTGGAAACTTGAAGGTGAAGAAATGGTCAGTTCAGGGCCATGGAGGGGAGATAAGGAGGAGGCCAGGTCGTGCTGGAGGCAGCTGGAGTCGACCACAACAGTGCAAGCAGCTGCCTGAACATTGCATGGCATTGGTGTCACTTGGAGAGCCAAAACAGCACTTTGCTTTGGATGACAAGTGGGTCCCACCTCATCCTCATCCTTTTCCCATCAATTCTACCACCTAATTCATTTCAAAATTTGCTAGATATTTGTGGTATGGCTCGATTAATCATATAGAATTTGATTTTGAATTCCCATAGTTGATTTGACATAGTTTCATTTAAATTCAAACTTGAATTTGAATTTGAGTGGAATTCATTGAAGCTATTGAATTAAATAGCAAACTTGCTTCAAAAATTATGAAACTTTGCAAGGTTACTATTTGGAATATTTGGAATCCATTGGTCAACTCAAGTCTTCATGTTATCTTCATTTGAACATCAACTAAGTTTATTTTTTTGAATTCCCTCATTTGCGGTTTGAATTAATTTGTTTTTCTCATTTCCTTTTTAATTCTCTTTACAATTTGAAATTTGTAGTCCTAACTGAACTTTGAATTTTGGAAATTTGGGCTTTTACGTTTATCCCCCCTTAAAAGATTCTCGTCCCGAGATTATAATAAAGAGATGAAAGTAGGAGAGAAATTACCGGACGTGAGACGATAAGAAATCCGGGTAGTTGGAGCGGAGATATTCTTCAGTTTCCCATGCTGCTTCTTCAGCGGTATGGTTGCTCCATAACACTTTATAAAACCACAGCATGCGGTTCCGTGTGGTTCGATTCTTCTCGTCGAGAATCTGAACCGGATGTTCGGAGTACGTCAAATCCGATTGCAATTTGCCAATGTCGTCCGTGTGGACTGCAGCTGTGAACTTGATACATTTCCGGAGCTGAGATACATGGAAAATGTCGTGTATACCAGCGAGAGATGCCGGTAATTCCAATTGATAAGCCACAGGTCCGCTCTTCTCTGTGATAGCAAACGGGCCAATAAACCGGGGAGCTAGCTTTCCTTTTCCTCCGAACCGGTGAATTCCTTTCATCGGTGACACGTGATTCCCGATATCGAAGTGCAGCGGTCGACGCTGCTTGTCCGTCTAATTCTTCTGTCGAGATTGAGCCGCTCTTAGATTTGCTTGAATGATCCTAACTTGTTCCTCGGCTTCGTTGACTAGATCAATCCCAAATGTCACTCTTTCGCCGGACGCACAATTCAGTGGGGCGCGACATTTTCGGCCATAGAGAGCTTCATATGGTGCCATCTTGATACTTGCTTGATAACCGTTGTTGTACGATAATTCTGCCAACGGCAAATGATCGTCCCAATTTTTACTGTGGTGGATGGCACATGCACACAACATGTCTTCAAGGACATGGTTCACCCTCTCGGTTTGTCCATTGGTCTGGGGGTGATATGCGGAGCTTCTAATCAGTTTAGTACCCAACGAGGCGTGCAGTTGCTCCCAGAAACGAGCAACGAACAGCGAGCCTCGATCTGAAATAATCGTGCGAGGAATGCCGTGTAAACACATGATTCTTGATATGTACAACTCCGCATATTTCTTGGCATTGAATCCGACATTTACCGGGATGAAATGTGCTGATTTTGTTAGTCGGCCGACTATTACCCAAATCGAATCATGCTTCTGTAATGTGAGTGGTAATCCAACGATGAAATCCATACTCACATCCTCCCATTTCCATGCCGGAATATTCAGCGGTTGCAGCTGTACCGCTTTCTTCATATGGTCGGCCTTCACTCGCCGACACGTATCACACTCGGATACGTACTTCCCTCTTCCCCGATTCATCCGTGTCCACCAAAACTTGGTCTTTAAATCTTGATACATTTTATTGCTGCCCGGATGAATAGAAAATTTTGACATGTGAGCTTCATCCAATATTTTCTTCTGGATCTTAAAATCTCGGGGTACAACTATACGTTACTTGAACCATAATGTACCGTGATCATCTTTCTGAAAACATTTTACTTCCCCGCTGTCCACTCTTTCTCGTATGTGTGACATGCCCTTGTCCTTCTTCTGGGCTTTAATAATTTCCTCTCGGGTGGTGGGAATGAGAGCAAGATTATTGAGAGCCCCATATGGAATCACATACAAACTTGGTTCCTCATCTTCCGTTTGAGCAATGGTGATATTGTGGACATGGGCTTTCTGACTGAGCGCGTCGGCAACCACATTAGCTTTATCGGGGTGGTAGTGAATTTCAATTTCGTAATCTTTGATCAACTCTAACCACCTTCGTTGTCTCATATTCAGCTCCTTCTGCGTGAAAATATATTTCAAACTCTTGTGGTCGGTGTAGAGGAGTACAAGATTTCCAAGAAAGTAATGCCTCCACATTTTTAATGCCAATACCACGGTAGCGAGCTCAAGGTCATGAGTCAGATAGTGCTGCTCATGGTTTTGGAGTTGTCGAGATCCATATGCGACCACACGTCCTTCTTGCATAAGAACATAGCCAAGTCCGATGCCAGATGCATCGCAATAAACGTCAAACGGTTTTGTCGTGTCCGGCTGAGCAAGAACCGGGGCTGTTGTAAGGTGATGTACTAATGTCTTGAATGCTTCTTCACAAGCTAAACTCCAAATATATTTGGTTCCCTTTTTCAGAAGCTCCGTCATCGGCTTAGCGATATTTTGAAAAGCTCGGGATGAACTTCTGATGATATCCCGCTAAACTGAGGAAACTTCGGGCTTCATGTACTGACTTTGGAGATTGCCATTTCAGTACTTGAACAACTTCAGTACTTGAACAACCTTACTTGGGTCCACAGCGATGCCCTCAGCTGAAATAATGTGTCACAAGAATGGCACTTGGCTGATCCAAAATTCACACTTGCTGAATTTGGTGTATAATTTGTGATCTCTCAACCGTTGCAACACAATATGCAAATATTCAGCATGCTCTTCCTCTGACTTGGAATAAACCAATATGTCATCGATGAAGACCACAACGAACTTGTCCAACTCCGGCATGAATACCGAATTCATGAGACACATAAAGTGAGCTGGAGCATTGGTGAGACCAAAAGACATGACAAGATACTCGTATAATCCGTATCGCGTCGAGAATGCCTTTTTTGGTATATCCTTCGGTCGGATTTTGATTTGATGATATCCGGACCGAAGATCCATCTTTGAGAACACACTCGCACCAACAAGTTGATTGAATAAAATGTCGATGCAGGGCAGCGGGTACTTGTTCTTTATAGTCACGGCGTTGAGCGGTCGATAATCCACGCATAACCGCAATGTTTCATCCTTCTTCTTGACAAACAGCGCCGAGCAACCCCAAGGTGACGAGCTTGGGCGAATAAAACCCTTGTCCAAAAGGTCCTTCGAATGCTCCTTTAATTCATCTAGCTCATTAGGCGCCATTAGATACGGTCTTCGAGAGATTGGTGTGGTCCCTGGTACAAGTTCAATCTTGAACTCAACGTCACATTCAGGCGGCATGCCCGGTAAGTCATCGGGAAACACATCGGGATACTCACGGACCACCGGAATATCTTTAAGGTTAGTTGCTTCCATGTTATATGCAGCTGCACTGTCCTGCTCCAAGCTGTCCAAAAACAGTTCGTGTTGTCCGTGCATCAGAGAGTCAATTTGGATAGTCTGGGTACCAATATTAAGAACGGCACCATGATGGTTTAACCATGACATCCCCAATATTATGTCGATCTTCTGTCCATCCAATATAATCATCGACGTTGGATATATTTTGCCCCCCAAACATAAAGCTGCTCAGGGAACAATCTGAATAGCTGAGATACTTCCACCCGGTGAGCTTATAAGATAACTTTTCTTGGGAGTATTGGTGGATAATTGGTGCTTATCCACACATGATTTACTGATAAAATTGTGGGTAGCACCGGAATCAAAGACTATGAGGGCGGGTATGTCTTTGATAGCAAACATGCCCACTAACACCGGTGCTCCCTCCGGAACACTCTCGATTGCTATGTGTTGAACACTTATGGTTTGCCGTGTTGTCTTCTCTGGTTGAATACGGGACTGAATACACCATTGTACTGGTACTTGCCTGCTGCTCAAGATCTTCTCTGGGCAATCCTTGGTATATTGCCCTACACGGTCACATGTGGAACACCTATACTGATTCAACGTCCCACTGACTCGAGGCCTGAATTGTCCTAGATCCCACTGCGAGATAAATGCCCCTGGAACAATTTGGTACGGTTCTTTCTGTTGATGTACTGCTGGTTGGAAATCTGATACTTCAAACGGCTGACTCCGATACAAACTCGGTTGTGCGGCCGGCTGCCATATCTGACCGGATGGTGATCGGTACACTATACGGTATTTCTGAGGAACATTATGTGTGCTGTCCTGCAGAGCAAGTCTCTTCTTTGACTTCTCTGCGATCCACTCACATGTGGCATCCTCTTGCGTAATCGCGGCATTAAGCATAGCGTTGAACGAGCCATGATTGAACAATGCAAGCTTTTCTTTCAACATGGGGCTTAGACCCCGATAGAAGTACTCTCACTTCTGATCCTTTGTACTCACATACTCTGATGCATATTGCGCTAGATTAACAAAGACTTTGGAGTATTCTTGAGAACACATTTCTCCTTGCTTCAAGTCAAGAACTTCCTGAAGCTTCCATCTCACAATGGCAGGAGGAACATGATAGGCGTGGAACGCCTTTCGGAACTCTGTCCAAGTGAATTGTTGTCCGGTGGCCAAGGAGGCGATGTGGTTCGCCCACCAAGCACCAGCGATGTCATGCAGTTGTTGTGCTGCATATAAAACCTTCATATGATCTCTGCACTGTAGCAGTCCCAACTTCGATTCAATGGTGCAGAGCCAATGGACCGCATCTAGAGGTTCACCATCACCACTGAACACGGGGGGTGCAGTTGCCAAGAATTCCATGTATGTTGCTTGCTGAGGTTGCCAATTGCCATCGGCTTTATGTCCCCCTTGATTGGACGTAATCTGCACGAGAGTTCGCAGCAGTTTGGTCCGCTCGTCGCGCGAACCCAGCATGGCTGTGATATCATCCGCCAATGTATGCGGAGATGGAGGTGGCTGTTGCGCCGGCTGTTCCGGCTCTCGGGAGCCATCCCCTCCGTGACTTGAACCACCAACCTCGTATGTTGTGCAGGTGTGCACTATTCTGTAGTTACAGTCATTAATCCAACATGAGATGTGATATTGCAAGATCACACTAGGATGAAAATAATAGTGTGTGTATTGATAACCGAACTTACATAACAATAACACATATTGATAAAGTATAAACTTTATACACAATATATCATCCCTGGACCAATGTTACAATAGCGAGCTCCAAAATAATGAACTCCCTGGATCGAAGTTCATCTCGACTATCGTTGGTCGCGACGGGATATTATGCACTTTATCGTGCGAACACACACTTTTATTCTCAATATGACACAAACATGGTCATAAAAGAAAAGTGGTTTGAGTGGGTCGAACCATCAATTCCACTGGTAAATAGTTGAGTATCGACAACTGATCTGTTACGTCACTTCTCGAAGTGAAATCGAGGACTAGATTCATAATAAGATCAAATTATGTCAAACCGATAAAGTTTCTGTTGAAACCTGACCAGTTTGTACTCAAACACAAATTTAACCCAGTAAATGGCAGAATCAGATATTTAGGTGAACTACAAAGTTGAATTAGACTTGAATACATTTCCAAAAAGTATTGATTTGCCTCCATATCATTTCTGGTTGAGAAGATATGGCATTGTAAACATGACAGTTTTTCTGGAAAATTTTGACAGCATCTCCTTTGTTTATGCTGAATTTGGGCCACAATTTCCAGATATAAAACAGCAGAATTTACAAAAGCCACAAACTACCAATTTGTAATAAATATTACAAGTATTCCAGAAATGTCTTGCATGACCCGGTTCGAAATTTCTGGAGTGAGATATGGTGAAAACAATCAGGAGTCCAGAGAGGGTTTCCAGTTTCTGTCTAGTTTGGCAGATTTTGGAACTTTGAGATTTTGAACAGGTTAGAGGGGAATTCAGTTCTGGAGTTGAACTAACAGTTTTAAAGGACTTCCTAAAATTTCCATCCATGTATTATAAACCTTTATTAGAATTTCCTACTGGGAGATATGGTTTTTCAAATTCAGGTCTTCTTACGGCAGAAAACAGAACACTCTGTTTCTGAATTGGTGACTTCAAAACCCACTCCAAATTTGAAAACTTAGTTCAAACCCAGAGCTCGATAGCTAATATAAGTAGTTTTACATCTTCTTGGTTCCATTTTACAGAAAAGTGGTTAATGCATCAATGGAGTATATGTCGGTACTACGTGCCTCACAAAGTAAAATTTCTAAGTCGGTATTCCGGCATACGTCTCAATGGTGGCCTTAATGACGTTCACTCGCAGACGATTTCTAAACGCAATGCGATCACGTGGTCAGTGCACCTGTCACTACACACAATCTATTGATCAATCATATGGTGTCGTACGACAAAGCCCGCACGGGCGAACAGTTCACAATAATATATATGAAAGTAAAAACATTCGTCCCATATCATTCCATACGGGCCGCCCCGAGTTAATCCACGGCTCGAGGTACATGACCGGGTTTTCTACCACCCGACAGGGTCCCACTTCTTTGCGTAGTGCTGCACCAGTAGGAGGCGCATCGGGTTATGTCCCACCCGACGGGGGCTCCCACTAACTTTGAGGCACGCTGGGGTACCGCGTGTCATATGTTCTCAGCAACATGGAAAGTTTCAGAGACTCATATTGACTCTTCCATGCAAAGCCATGGAATGATTTCCATGCTACCTCTCGCATGGTGAGCTTTCCACAATTGATCCGCTTGCGGTGGCGTACCTTACCTCCTACCTGACGTCAGAGTGTTATTAAAGAATATAATAACACATAAGTTAGTTTTACCACCTTAATAACATATGTTAATATAGTCCTTATGTGGGCCTAGTATCGTATCCTCACCGTATCCTATATTTTTCTTGTAATACGATCCTTTATAAGCATGCTATTCCCAATGCGGCTCTGATACCATGTCTGTGGGGACTGGAGTCCACACTTTCCAGGAATCGCATTGGGTGGTGTTGTGCGATGTGACACCCAATAGCACACATGTAAAGGAACGCATATTACATAAATCATTTTCTGAAATTTACAAAGATAGTCAGTTTACAAATAGCTTATAAAAATAAACTACAGCGGAAGATAAGATTACAACTCTCGTACTCCAGTCTAATAAGCGAAAGAGAAGCCGTCCAGCCCACGGACGCTCCTCACTAGCCACGAAAACCAAACAGCAGCGGCATGGTTCCCACATGAGTATATTACTCGGAGAGTCCCGAGTCTCTTCGGACAACCATAATCATAAGCATAGAGGTTAGTACCTGCAAAACAACTTATATAGCAACTGTGAGCATGAAGGCTCAACAAGACTCAACAGCCTCACCTAAACTTGAAACTCTACATGAGGGTAAATACATAAACATAGGATGACAGATTTGCATAATGTACTCGCCTAAATGTGGGTCCTTATTTTCAGATTTATAGCAGCGGCTTAAACCTTGTGCGGGGCAACATCGTAACTCCACAATCAAACAAGATACGCTTCATCACGATGCTGCATGCACAAGGTGGAAATTAAATTCAGTGAGCACTATACTAGTACATACAACATAGCAATACCATGGTAATATAATGTTCATATCTGCAGCAATTAATTCTCATCTCAAGTGCAAGTATTTAACTACGTCACAACTCAGTGAACAAGTGGTACTCATATCCGTGAGGGATGGTTTTTCGAATCAATGATACCCGGAATACACGACCTGTACGCCTGTACTAGAAGTCACATCGGTGCACTCCACAGACGTCATACGCAGCCACCTTTCTCAAGTTCCCCCCAAGTTGAATCGACTGAATCGTCTAGGACAGTGTCCCCACTCACGGTGCACCCTTCCGCTGTGAAGATGCCGTGAGCAAGTTTCCATCTACTGTGCTGCGGCCGAAAGCCTGAGGCGATCGAAAAAGTCTCAACAAAAGCTTCCCAAGGTACATCGGTTTCTTGGACTCCATATATCCAGTATGACTCTGGTACAGTTTAAACTTGCTCAGCAGGGCGGCATACGGATCGGTCCATAACCGACATAGGCAGGGCTATGCACCCAAGACCACTTATTGCTGCGTCCTACGCCCCTACCCGGTCTCATTTTCAGATTACTACTTCATTCTCTTTGAACCAATCCTGTGTGAAAAAGTCCTAGCCATGCGAGTAGATTTCAACTACTCGACTTCTACTGAATCCTATACAACATTTAGCATAGCATAGTCTACACGATGACTTGACAACTAACTAAATACTCCATAGGTTGATCTGGTCATGCAAGTGGGTTTTCAATCACCTTAGCCCTAATGCACAATACTCACCCTAGACATAGGTGATACAAATCAAAATTTTGTAATAGCACTTAAATGCAAACCCAGGCTTGCCTGGTTGCGAGATGGTATTAAAGTTAATCTCAGAAGGTATGACTTCAAGTACCTCCAAGGTCCTCTTGAGCTCGGCAACTAATCGATATGCAATGAATTATGCAAGTTAATCAATATCGGTATTATGATATAGTTTAATGGAAAGACAGTTAAGTATATTAATTTAAGCCCAATGGTCCTAGAACTTTTACACGGGACACTAGGTACCATGGGGAAGATCTGGACCAAAAATTGGAGATCTTCAAGGAAGCTTGTTGTCTCTAAAATTCCAATAATTAAAAGCCTTCTCTGAAATTCTGGAGGTCTATAATGGCTACTAGTGGTTGTACCATACAGAGGGGGTCACACTGGTTCTATTAAAATTTGTTTCATAATTTTCTAAGCATTATATTGTGATATATTAAATTTACAAGTTGGGATAATTTACTGAAATGCTTCTGTTGTTTTTGGGTTATTCAATGACCAGTTAGGAAAATCTTCAGATTGAACTAGGTTAATAAAGTCCAATGAAGCTGAAATTTTTACAGGCACTCAAATAATTACTAAAGAACATTTGGGAAAATTTTCAGATTTGTCTATTAAGTGAATCAGCAAATAAAAATCAAACATGGTTTTGCCTTAAAGGGCTCTACAGGAAAATCTATGGATTTTCATGAGGATTGGGTTGTAGTTCTTGTTAGTGTGGATAAATATAAAACCAACAAAGTTGTTTTGACAAATTTTGAATCTTTATACTGAGAGATATTCAATTTAGAAGTTTGCCAAGTTTCTGTACAATTTCTAAATGAATTTGGCTATTTTGGTGTGCATAAAGAATACACAGGCGATCATAACGTGTAAATGAAGTCTAATGACCCTGAAATTTTTACTGGAGTTCAAGGATATTCAAGTGAAGGTTGTGGAAAAAATTGGTAATTTTCCAAAGAGCAGAACTATAGGAATTAATTCTATAAGCATTTTTATTATATGAATTATGGACAAATTCATATGGACTTTGATACAAATACAAGTGTACCACTGGAAAGTACTCTTCATGCTGGTTCTAACAAAATTTATTTGGGAATTTTTGGACATATACTAGGAGTTATAGATTTTCCAAGTTGGGGCAAAATCTGGAATTTAATTTACATGGGAGATATGTGAATAAAGGGAGGGGCCCCATAGGTTTAAAATGGGCCAACCGCTGGGCGGCAACACGGAGGGTTACTGGGTTAACCACATGATCACAAATGATCCTTGAGCTGCAGCTGATCTGGGTGTACCGTTTCTTTTGCTGACAGCCGGGGCCCGCGGGGTGCGCCCATTGGCGGCCCCTCGCCGCAGCCCGCTCCAGGGCACGGCGGCACTCCAATCTCGCCGCCCCCACCTAAAATCAGATGAGGAACACGGTGGTGCAGTCCTCAACGACAATAGGTGGCCGGAAATGGCAGCCCAACGGCGGCGGTGGTGATTAGGGTTTCGGCCATGCCGGCCGAGCCCTATGGTGGGTGAAACTGATCGGGAAGACCTTGGGAAGATTCATGGAAGCATGGGGAACAAGAATCTATCCATATGAGGAAGAGAAAAGACTTTGAAACTAGTGGCAACTATGGACCGAGGAGGGAAAATCTGCGGTTGGGGAAAAATGGGATTCGGGTGTGAATACCCAATGAAACTCGATGACTCTTGTTCGAGGTGATGCGCCTGTCCATATAGAACAACATAGCACAGGTGCACAAGGAATAAACAACCGTGCAAAAAGAATTTCGCGCGCGAGCAGACCATACTCACACTCGAAGATTGTCGGAAGAAATGGAGATACGGGGGCTAGGAGGCATGGCATGGGCTGAAACTTTACGAGCAGCTAGAACATGAGTAGGCAGGCGAACCTTTTTCCTTCCAGGACCGAGGCGAGATGATGTCCGTATCGTTGGGTCGACGATGAGCAGAGGCGCGGCAAAACAGGGGAGATTTTTGGCGGCCTCGGTTTCAAAGTTAACAGCTTCGGGGATGGCCTAGCTGTGCAAGAACTTGATCACAAAGCTGCGCAAGAGCTTGGGGATTGAATAGAGGCAAAGAAACATGCTCAACACGGATATCTTTGCTGCAAATCGGCTGGACAGAGGAGGAATTGGGAGAGAAGCAAATATGGCGCTGGAAACTTGAAGATGAAGAAATGGTCAGTTCAGGGCCATGGAGGGGAGATAAGGAGGAGGCCAGGTCGTGCTGGGGGCAGCTGGAGTCGACCACAACAGTGCAAGCAGCTGCCCGGACATTGCATGCCATGTGGTGTCACTTGGAGAGCCAAAACAGCACTTTACTTTGGATGACAAATGGGTCCCACCTCATCCTTTCCCCATCAATTCTACCACCTAATTCATTCCAAAATTTCCTAGATATTTGTGGGATGGCTGGATTAATCATATAGAATTTGATTTTGAATTCCCATAGTTGATTTGACAAAGTTTTATTTTAATTCAAACTTGAATTTGAATTTGAGTTGAATTCAATGAAGCTATTGAATTAAATAGCAAACTTGCTTCAAAAATTATGAAACTTTGCAAGGGTACAATTTGGAATATTTGGAATCCATTGGTCAACTCAAATCTTGATGTTAACTTCATTTAAACATTAGCTAATTTTTTTTTGAATTCCCTCATTTGGGGTTTGAATTAATTTGTTTTTCTGATTTCCTTTTTAATTCTCTTTACCATTCAAAATTTTTAGTCCTAACTGAACTTTGAATTTTGGAAATTTTGCTTTTACAGTAGAGGTTCTCAATTTACCTCCATGTTCTTGCAGAAATTGCATAAAGCATTAGAAACAATGTTGAATTTTAGCTCATCATATCACCCTCAAATGGATAGAAAAACTGAGAGGACAAATCAAATTTTAGAGGATATGTTAAGAGATTGTGCTTTAAAGCATGGAAGAAGTTGGGATAAAAGCTTGCCATATGCGGAATTCTCATATAACAATAGTTATCAAGCAAGCTTGAAAATGTCACCCTATGAAGCATTACATGGAAGGAAGTGTATAACACCTTTGTTCTAGAGTGACCTAGGAGAAAACCAAGTGTTTGGACCTGACATGCTGTAGGAAGCTGAGAAGCAAGTCCAGATTATTCGTGAAAGCTAGAGGGCTACTAAATCGAGGCAAAAAGGCTATGCGGACAATAGGAGGAGGGAACTAGCCTTTGAAGTGGGAGATTTTATTTACCTCATGGTGTCACCAATGAGAGGTCATAAGAGGTTTAACATAAGAGGCAAGCTAGCACCTCGATACATTGGGCCATTCAAGATTTTAGACAAAAGAGGAGAAGTAGCATATAAGTTGGAGATGCAAACACATCTATCAGATGTTCATGATGACTTCCATGTTTCCCAACTCAAGAAGTGCTTGAGGGTACCGGAGGAACAAGTGCCAATGGAAGAATTGGAATTGGAGGCAGATTTGACTATGCCGAGCAACCGGTCAAAATCTTGGAAACAAAGAAGAGAGTCACAAGAAACAAGGTTATTAGATGGTGTAAAGTTCAATGGAAGCATCACACATAATCAGAGGCAACTTGGGAGCTGGAAGATGATCTCAAGAAGGAATTTCCCTATCTCTTTTCTTTCACGTCGAAACTCGAGGGGGAGATTCATTTTATGGGGGGTAGGATTGTAACACCCTCATTTTCATGCATCATGCATTGCATAAGATCATATACATGTTTAACATTAATCCACATAAAAGGAATGAGTTTAAAATGATTTTAGAGCAAAACCGCACTTAAAAATTCTTGGAAGTGCGGACTAGTCCATTTTTGGTGCGGACTAGTCCAATTTCTCTCTGACCTCCATCGTACATGTCTGTTTTCGTGCAAACTATTCTAGTTTCATCTCTGTACAATTTTTGGACTTGTTCGGCCCATAGCGGACTAGTCTATCATCCCAATTCCTTGAAGTTTCGCCAAGTCCGTTGACTTGTCCGGACTTGTCCGACATCTAGCAGACTTGTCCATTTTCCCCTCTGACTAAAATCGGACTTGTCTAGTTTTGGCCAGACTTGTCTGTTTTTCCTCTGACTAAGTTCGAACTTGTCCGATGCCCAGTCCGGACTTGTCTGATATCTCTCTGACTAACTTTGGACTAGTCCGACCTTTTGCGGACTTGTCCGATGATCGTGATTCCGAGTTGATCTTTTGTTTCACAACGTTTTTTTGGGTTTTACCTTAAGTGAGCCGAAGTACGTCATATCTAACTCTTTTTGGAGCCCATGTGGGACCCCACACCAGCCTCAACCCACCCCAAACTCAAAATCCATCAAAACCCTAGCCCTTCACCCTTATATAAACAACCCCACCCCTCAACCTTGCATCCTTTTGCCTCAATTGAAAGACCACAAACCATAGTTCGTGGGTAGCCGCCACCAAGGAGGGAGAAGGAGATCCCGAGCAAGAAGAAGAAGAGGAGGAAACAAAAGAGGATCAAGTGATCAAGATCTCCATCGAGTTTTTGCTCTCCATCAACAATTCACCTTCAAGTTCTTCATCAACCCTAGATCGTCAAGATCCAAGTGATACCTCCAAAACCCTTGATTCATTAGAGTTCTACAAACCTGGTATACCTTATACTTCCTCTTTCTCATGTGAATTCAACCCATTTTCACCAAATTCACATCGATCTAGAAAACCCTAGCTCGTTGTTTCTGCGAAGGGCGGACTAGTCCAGCACTATAGCGGACTAGTACGATTTTGCTGACTGTTTTCTTCTGAATTAATTCTAAATTGATTTGAATCAATTCCAAACCTGTCCAAACTTGTTAAAAGCTATTAGAACAAGTTATTAAACATCATTAACAACTCATTAACTAGTATTGCTTTGCATTTGCATTAACCATGCATGTCATGTCATATTGAGTAACATATGTGCACTTATTGATTGTAATTCTTGTCTTGTATTTTTATTGCGTGGATTAGACGAATTTGCGCTAGAGAGTGCTGCGGAAGACCCGAGTACCAGAATTTTGAAGAATTTGATCCCAACCAAGCTCAAGAGCAAGGCAAGTGTCCTTGAACATATTGATCCTGTTTTTAAGATAAATGTTTAGTTTTTTTGCTTGTGTCAATTTGAAGGGAAATCCTATGATAGGAATAGCTTTGTTTAACCACCCTTGTCACCTGGAATACATGGTAGAGAGTCGAGAATGGCTTTTTACCTTTGCTTCGCTAAATTAATTGGGATGGGAAAACAACTAGACTATTTAATTATGCATTAATGAGAATTTTGTTAATATGAACTGGTCAATATGATATGGTAATGGGTGATCTAATCAAGCATGGTATGTGGATTGGGTTGGATGTTATGGTGGTTTTGTTTGCTTTAGATCTAAGAACCGGTTCATGTGAGAATAGACGAGGACAACAGTGCCACCACGAGGCCAAGTATGGGTGTGGCGTAGTTGACTAATTAGGGTATTGCTTGTATTGCATGGATCATTTGGCGCACCAGGGAAGGGGAGTCGGATTGAGTTTGGATATGGTTGGTGGGACTCCCTAGGATCCGAATGGCACAAGAGGGGGCCCTTGGTTGAAGATGTGCTCAGTTGGAGATATCTCCACCGGTGAAACTTCAGTGGATCCGTACATGCTAGTAGTCCCTTTGTAAAGGCTATTTTGTGATCTCTTGGCCATACACCTATGGTAGTGTTTTGACTAATTGAGGTTTCCTTTGGTCATCGACGGGTGATGAAATCACAAACACATGGGTAAAGTGGTACAAACTCTGCAGAGTATTAAAACTATCATGATAGTCGTGCTCCCAGTTATGAGCACCTGGACAACTTCCATGATTAGAAGGAAATTGGGATTTGGGGTGGTTATGGTTGGTAATATGGTTATGGCTGGTTATGGATTGAATTATGGTATTGGACATGGTAAAATCTGGTATAGTGGTGATGGATATGGAATATGAACTTGTACTATGTTAATAATTATGTCTTATGATGGGTTTACTTCACATATGTATAATATATTACTTTTCAAATGTTTTAATGTACTTTTCAGCACTTAGCCTTTATTATGGTCGTCATTTGAACCAGCTACATGTCATACTTCCCACACTTGCTGAGTACGACATGTACTCACCCTTGCAATTCCCCCACCAACAGTTGCAGGTCAGGATTGGGAGTATAGCGATGATAATGCGGAGTTCTAGGCTATGTCTGCCGTCAGCTTTGCCTGTGGTGTTGATTGAAGCTGTGCTATACCCTTATGGTTATTTTGCTTAGCTGCTTACTTGCTTATTTAGTTATTTCTGCTGCATTAGTTCAAACTTGTCATTAATTTTCATTAGAACTTGTATTTGAGGATATTCTGAATTTTGTAATAAAAGTGCTTAATTAATCTTGTTCTGTGGTAATTTTCTGTATATCCTTTTGTGAATGCACTCGTGTATGTGTGTTGAACGTCCTGGGCACACATATGCGTTCACTTGGTTCATTTTCGCAACTGGGTGTCACAAATTGGTATCAAAGCCACAAGTTGACCGTAGGACACAACGTAGATTGAATGGACACTTTAGAGCACATAGGAGCACTCAGGAATGGATATGTTTTTGCTTGGTGTGTTGTTTGCTACGTATTGCTGCTTGTGTGCTTAGTAGAGGATTTTGGGATGCTTTAGCATTGCCATGTCCATATAGGCTAGTATAGTTAGTTGCTTAGTTTCATATCCCTTAATGCATATAGTTGGGGACTTTTTCTAAATTCTTATCTCTTGCTTTTCTTCAGATGGTGCAGACTCGCAATTAGAGGGATGGCAATGATGAGGAGGAGAGCAATGGAGCACCTCAGAATAACAATGGACAAGGACCTGCCCAGGGAGCTATCAATATTGGGCAGCTTATGGCCATGCAAAACCAGCTCATTCAGACCATGATACAGACTATGGGACAACTACAGGCTGGCAACAAAAACAATCATCCCCACATGCCTCCACCGCCACCACCACCTCCTCATAACCGATTGGAAGAGTTCATGAGGACCAGGCCACCCACTTTTGCTCAAGATGTTGACCCTATGGATGTTGATGATTGGCTCAAGTCCATGGAGAAGAAACTTGCAATAGACCAATGCAGTGACTGGGAGAAGGTTCTATTTGCTTCCCATCAACTAGTTGGAGGAGTTGCAGATTGGTGGGACTCTTTATGCAATGCCCATGAACATCAAGAGCGGATTACTTGGGCTGAGTTCAAGGGGAGCTTCCATTCTCATTATGTGCTGGAAGCAGTTATGATCTTGAAGAGGCAAGAATTTGAGAACTTGAGGCAAGGAAGATAAGTGTGGGTGAATAGCTCAACAAATCCACTCAACTCTCAAGGTATGTGTCTGAGGATGTGAGCCGGGACAGACGGAAGTAATAATTGTTCATGAGGGGCCTTAAAAATGTGACCTAAGTGCACTTGCTCAACTGTGATTATGCCACCTTTTAGAAGCTTGTGGACAAAGCAATTGTGGTGGAGAACAAGGTCGATGAGATGGAGCTAGATAACAAGATGAACGCGCCATATCATGGACAACAACAAGGAAGTAATGTGCAGCCTCGCTTTGCACCACCCAATGCGCCATATTAAGCACCCCTACGCCAGCTCAACGCCCTGGATATGCACCGCGCCCAGCTCAGTTTGTGCAGCAACGCCTTGTCATGCAAGCCCCTAGGCCTCCAATGCCTTATGCACCTCGTGCGAACTTTCCTGGTGCAAATGTTCAGGACCAGGTTCATCCCAATACATTTGGTGCATTTAGGAAGTGCTATACATGTCGAGAAGCAGGACACTTTGCAGTTCAATGTCCTAAGCCAGGCCTTGGCCAAGGAAGCAATGCTCAAAGACGAAACCCAAGACCCAACAGAGGACAACCGCAAGGGAACTGTGGATAGCCAAATTTTGCTCATGGCAATGTGAACCATGTCTCTACGGAGAAAGCTCAACAAGCAGATGACGTGGTTATTGGTATGTTTCTCGCAAACTCCAACCCGACAACTATGTTATTTGATTCTGGAGCATCACATTCATTCATTTCATCGAAATATGTTGCCAAGTATAGTTTGTCTATCTCTCATATGAAGTTTACTCTATTGGTTAAGTCTCCTGGAGGAGAGATGAAGACAAATATAGAATGTCCAAAAGTAAGCCTTAGAATAATGGGGGTAGACTTATTTGCCAACCACATTGTCTTGGATTCTCAAGGATTGGACATTATATTTGGTATGGATTGGTTGAGGAAGCACAATGAAGTCATTGAATGTGCCACCAAGAAGGTGAAGTTGACCAGTGAGGAAGGGATAAACATAGAGTTTGAAGCATCTCAACATGCACCGAAGCAATTTGAGCTGAACCACATGGACAATGTCACAATTGAGGAGATTCCAGTGGTGTGTGAATTCTTGGATGTGTTTTCAGACAAGTTTCCAGGTATGCCACCTAACCAAGACATTGTGTTTTTTATTGAATTAATACCTGAAACTACACCTATAGCTAAGAGGCCATATAGGATGCCTCCGAAGGATTTAGCAGAGCTCAAGAAGCAGATTCAAGAGCAACTAGAGAAGGGTTTCATTTGCCCAAGCTCTTCACCTTGGGGAGCGCCCATTCTTTTCGTTGATAAGAAGGATGGATCACAAAGGATGTGTGTGGATCACCGAGCTCTCAATGAGGTAACAATCACGAACAAGTACACCTTGCCACGCATAGAAGACTTGTTTGATCAGATGAAGGGTGCTTGTGTCTTGTCCAAGATTGATTTGAGGTCGAGATACATTCAAATGAAGATAAGACCATCAGACATACCCAAAACAGCTTTTCGGACACGATATGGATCTAATGAGTACATCGTGATGTCCTTTGGGTTGAGGAATGCACCTACCTACTTTATGTACCTCATGAATAAGGTCTCATGGAGTACTTGGATAAGTTTGTTGTGGTGTTCATTGATGATATTATGATCTACTCGAGGAGTGAAGAGGAGCATGAGGAACACTTGAGTCTTACGTTGCAGAAATTGAGGGAGCATCAATTGTATGCCAAGTTCATCAAGTGCCAACTTTTGTTCAAAGAGGTGTCGTTTTTGGGTCATATCATCTCAGGAGGAGGAGTATCGATCGACCCCGGGAAAGTGAGGGACATTTTGAAGTGGGAACTGGCCCAGAATGTAAAGGAGATCCAGAGTTTTTCGGATTGGCTGGATATTACCGCCGGTTTATCAAAGATCTCTCCAAGATAGCCAAGCCAATGATAGAACTATTAATGAAGGGGAAAGCATTCCAATGGACTCAAGCTTGTCAAGAAAGTTTTGATGAGCTAAAGAAGAGGTTAACCACGGTCCCAGTTTTGATATTGCCGGACGTGAGCAAGAGCTTTGATATTTATTATGATGCATCGAGACAATGACTTGGATGCATGCTCATGCAACAAGGTCAAGTGGTTGCATATGCATCGAGACAATTGAAGAAACATGAGCAAAATTATCCAACACATGATTTGGAACTTGCAGCCGTGGTACATGCATTGAAGACTTGGAGACATTATATCCTTGGACATAGGTGTGAAATTTATACGTATCACAAGAGTCTCAAGTATATTTTCACACAAAGGACCTGAATTTGAGGCAACGAAGATGGTTGGAGCTTATCAAGGACTATGATGTGGGAATCAACTATCACCCAGGGAAGGCTAACGTTGTGGCCGATGCGTTGAGTCAGAAAGGAGTAAATCATTAGCTCATGGTTCGAGAATTGCCATCCGACTTATGTAAGGAGTTTGAACGGTTGAAACATGGATTTGCGAATGAGATGGGGATAATGGAATTAAATTCGACCATGGAGCAAGAAATTCGAGAGGGTCAAACAAGGGATGAGGAAATCCAAGAAGTCATGGAACGGACCCAAGAGGGGAGAGAATTCAGATTTGACGAGGATAATAATGGTACCTTATGGTTTGGAAAGAGGATTGTCGTGCCTAATGTGAAGCATATTCAGGAGACATACTAAAAGAGGCGTATGACTCGCCATACTCAATTCATCCCGGTTGTACAAAGATGTGCAAGGACTTGAAGACATGTTATTGGTGGGCCAACATGAAAAAGGACATAGCCGAATATGTAGCTTTGTGTGATGTGTGCCAACGAGTGAAGCCGGAACATCAAAGACCAATTGGATTATTGCAGCCATTAAAAGTTCCGAAATGGAAGTGGGAAGAAATCGGGATGGACTTTATAGTTGGATTGCCACGTACCCAGTCCGGTTACGATTCAACATGGGTAATTGTTGATCTATTGACCAAGTCAGCTCACTTCATCCCCGTCAATACCAAGTATACTTCAATGCAACTGGCAGACTTACATATGCAGCATATTGTGTGCCGACATGGAGTTTCAAAGAGGATAGTATCGGATAGAGGTTCTCAATTTACCTCCAGGTTCTCGCAGAAATTGCATGAAGCATAGGAAACAAGGTTGAATTTTAGCTCAGCATATCACCCTCAAACGGATGGACAAACTGAGAGGACCAATCAGATATTAGATATGTTAAGAGCTTATGCTTTAAAGCATGGAAGAAGTTGGGGCAAAAGCTTGCCATTTGCGGAATTCTCATATAACAATAGTTACCAAGCAAGCTTGAAAATGTCACCCTATGAAGCATTATATGGAAGGAAGTGTAGAACACCTTTGTCCATCGACTGAGACAGGAGAAAACCAAGTGTTTGGACCTGACATGCTGTAGGAAGCTGAGAAGCAAATCCAGATTGTTCGTGAAAACTTGAGGGCTGCTTAATCAAGGCAGATAGGCTATGCGGATAAAACCAAGTGTTTGGACCTGACATGCTGCAGGAAGCTGAGAAGCAAGTCCAGATTGTTCGTGAAAACTTGAGGGCTGCTTAATCAAGGAAAATAGGCTATGCGGACAATAGGAGGAGGGAACTAGCCTTTGAAGTGTGAGATTTTGTTTACCTCAAGGTGTCACCAATGAGAGGTCATAAGAGGTTTAACATAAGAGGCAAGCTAGCACCTCGATACATTGGGTCATTCAAGATTTTGGATAAAAGAAGAGAAGTAGCATATAAGTTAGAGATGCCAGCACATCTATCGGATGTTCATGATGACTTTCATGTTTACCAGCTCAAGAAGTGCTTGAGGGTACTGAAAGAACAAGTAGCAATGGAAGAATTGAAATTGGAGGCATATTTGACTTATGCCGAGCAACCGGTCAAAATCATGGAAACAAAGGAGAGAGTCACAAGAAACAAGGTTATTAGATGGTGTAAAGTTCAATGGAAGCATCACACAGAATCAGAGGCAACTTGGGAACTGGAAGATGATCTCAAGAAAAAATTTCTCTATCTATTCTCTTCCACGTCGAATCTTGAGGGCAAGATCCATTTTAAGGGGGGTAGGTTTGTAACACTCTCATTTTCATGCATTGCATAAGTTCATATACATGTTTAACATTAATCCACATAAAAAGGAATAAGTTTAAATTGATTTTAGAGCAAAACTTCACTTAACAATTCTGGGAAGTGCGGACTAGTCCGTTTTTGGTGCGGACTAGTCCGATTTCTCTCTAACCTCCAACGGACATGTCTGTTTTCGTGCAGACTATTCCCGTTTCATCTCTGTACAATTTTCTGACTTGTCCGGCCCATAGCGGACTAGTCCGGTCATCCCAATTGCTTGAAATTTCGCCAAGTGCCTAGACTTGTTCGCACTTGTCCGACATCTAGCGAACTTGTTCGTTTTCCCCTCTGACTATAATCAGACTTGTCCGGTTTGGCCAGACTTGTCTGTTTTTTCTTTGACTAAGTTCGGACTTGTCTGATGCCAAGTGCGGACTTGTCCGATATCCCTCTAACTAACATAAGACTAGTCTGGCCTTTTGCGGACTTCTCTGGTGATCGCTATTCCGAGTTGACCTTTTGTTTCACGACGTGTTTTTGGGATTTACCTTAAGTGGGCCTAAGGACGTCGTGTATAACTCTTTTTGCAGCCCATGTAGGACCCCACACTGGCCTCAACCCACCCCAAACTCGAAATCCATCAAAACCCTAGCCCTCCACCCTTATATAAACAACCCCACCCCTCAACCTTGCATCCTTGAGCCTCAATTGAAAGACCACAAACCCTAGTTCGTGGATAGCCACCGCCAAGGTGGGAGAAGGAGATCCCGAGCAAGAAGAAGAAGAGAAGGAAACGAAAGAGGATCAAGTGATCAAAATCTACATCGAGCTTTCGCTCTCCATCAACAATTCACCATCAAGTTCTTCATCAACCCTAGATCATCAAGATCCAAGTGTTGCCTCCAAAACCCTTGATTCATTGGAGATCTAAACACCTAGTATACCTTCTAGTTCCTCTTTCTCACATGAATCCAACCCTGTTTCTCCAAATTCACACCTATCTAGAAAACCCTAGCTTGCTATTTCTGTGAAGGGCGGACTAGTCCGACCCTATAGCGTGCTAGTCCAATTTTGCTGACTCTTTTTCTGCTGAATTAATTTTAAATTGATTTGAATCAATTCCAAACCTGTCCAAACTTGTTAAAAACTATTAGAACTAGTTAGTAAACATCATTAACAACTCATTAACTAGTTTTGCTTCGCATTTGCATTAACCATGCATGTCATGTCATATTGAGTAACATATGTGCACTTATTGATTGTAATTCTTGTCTTGTATGTTCATTGCACGGATTAGACGGATTTGCACTAGAGAGTGCTGCGGAGAACCTCCATTATCAGAATTTTGAAGACTTTGATCCTAACAAAGCTCAAGAGCAAGGAAAGTGTCCTTGAACATATTAATCCTATTTTTAAGATAAATGTTTTGTTTTCAAAACTGCATTGCTTGTGTCAATTTGATGGGAAATCCTATGATAGGAAGTTTACTAGCTTTGTTTAACCACCCTTGTCACCTGGAATACATGGTAGAAATTCAGGAAGGGCCATTTACCTTTGCTTCGCTAAATTATTTGGGATGGGAAAACAACTATACTATTTAATTATGCATTAATGAGAATTTGGTTAATATGAACCAGTCAGTATGATATGGTAATGGGTGATCTAAGCAAGCATGGTATGTGGATTGGGTTGAATGTTATGGTGGTTTCGCTTGCTTTAGATCTAAGGACCGGTTCATGCGAGAATAGGCCAGGAAAACAGTGCCACCACGAGGCAAAGTATGGGTGCGGCGTAGCTGACTAATTAGGGTATTGCTGGTATTGCATGGATCATTCGGTGCAGCAGGGAAGGGGAGTCGGATTGGATTTGGATATTGTTGGCGGGACTCCCTGGGATCCGAATGGCACAAGAGGGGGCCCATGGTGGAAGATGTGCTCAGTTGAAGAGATTGCCACCGGTGAAACCTCAGTGGGTCTGTACATGCTAGTAGTCCCTTTGCAGAGGCTATTTTGTGATCTCTGGGCCATACACCAATTGTAGTGTTTTGGCATAATGGAGGTTTTCTTTAGTCACCGACGGGGTATGAAATCACAAACACGTGGGTAAAGTGGTACAAACTCCGAAGAGTATTAAAAATATCATGATAGTCGTGCTCCCGGTTATGAGCACCTGGTCAACTTCTATAATTAGAAGGAAAATGGGATTTGGGATGGTTATGGTTCGTAATATGGTTATGGCTGGTTATGGATTGAAATATGGTATTGTACATGGTGAAACCTGTAATAACGGTGATGCATATGGAATATGGACTTGTACTATGCTAATAATTATGGCTTATGATGGGTTTACTTCACATACTTATAATATACTGCTTTTCAAATGTTTTAATGTACTTTTTAGCACTTAGGCTTTATTATTGTCGCCATTTGAACCAGCTACATGCCATACTTTCCGCACTTGCTGGGTATGACATGTACTCACCCTTGCAATTCCCCCACCCACAGTTGCAAGTCAGGATTGGGAGTATAACGATGATAATGTGGAGTTCTAGGTCGTGTCTGCCGTCAGCTTTGCCTGTGGTGTTGATTGGAGCTGCGATATACCCTTATGCTAATTTTGCTTAGCTGCTTAGTTGCTTATTTAGTTATTTCCGCTCATTAGTTAAAACTTGTCATTAATTTTCATTATAACTTGTATTCGAGGATATTCTTAATTCTATAATAAAAGTGCTTAATTAATCTTGTTCTGTGGTAATTTTCTGTATATCCTTTTGTGAATGCACTCGTGTATGTGTGTTGAACATCCTGGGAACACATATGCGTTCACTTGGTTCATTTTCGAAACCGGGTGTCACATCACCAGGGTACCCAGTATGTTAGGTACCCACAGTGGTCGCTAGGACCACCCTGTGAGGAGGTGGTGACCCTGAGGGTTGAGCCGGTTTAGGCATTAATTACGTCGGCCCTGGCCGATGTAATTGGCCGGGATTCCTGAAGGCCTAACCTTGCTTTCTCACGCCGTCTTTTGATATTTGTCTTGGTCAGTCAAAGTGGTGCGCACTTCTGCCGTTGTGGCCACGCGTCCTCTTCTGGTTTAGGGGTTGTGGCGACATGATCTTTGCTTGATGCAGTATCTTTAACCGTGATGGTTCCTAATGTGGCTACAGCGCTTTAGCTGCTCCTATATGAACCGCCGACTTTCCTTCTCAGGTGGGTGTTGCTCAGGATAGTCCTTTTGACAAGGGACCAGGGCCCCGATGTCATGGGCATTGTGGGTTAAGCAATGCGTACTGGGCCTAGGACACCAACACGATGTGCTCAGGCGTCGCGGGGTGATCAAAAGGAATGCTTTGTAGGCAGAGGTATCCTTCCATACTCACACACCAACGCTAAAGCCCTTGTCTTCTTCCTTGAGAGCCTGAGCCTTCGCCACCTGCAAAGCTTTCGGTTTTGCCTGCTCCAATAGCTGAGATCTGCCTCCCGCCTGCGTCGAGGATGTAGAGCCATTGAGGTAGCTACTCGGCTAGGAAGATGAGGAGAGGCAAAATCGGATCCGCCTCAGCTCTCTCTCTATCTCTCTCTCTCTTGAGACTTTAAGGCTCGAGAAATCTTCTTCTTCACATCGTATGCATACTCCGAGTTCATTCTGCCATTTCCTCCTTCCTCATGATGCTTCAAGAGATCTTTGGGCTCCAGCTTCATCTCCTGTCATCAAAATATTTGTTGGTGGTGTCGGTCTTTTTGCACTTCTGCGAGATGTTCGTGGGAGTCCACCCGTCCGTGCCATTGTTTCGACAGTTCTTCATGGTGAGGCACACCGGGAAGAAGTCGAGCATTCTTGGAGGCTACTCCTTCCAGCAGCAGCCCAAGTGCCCATTCAAGTGCATCACTCCCCTTTCAGTTGGGAGATGGGAAAGCTGGAGCGAAGTCTGGGTGATCTTGAGCACTAATGCTCATTATCGCATGACCCTGCCTATCGACTGGGCGATCACCAGCAGCAAGACCATGGAGGGGCACCCATAGTTGGAGCCAGAGTACACCCCAGTGATGGAGGAGATCCTATACCTGGCAGATCATAGCCTGTTGTCGTTGATGGTGCTGGCAAACTTCATGAGCCAATGCCTAGCCCCACTTCAGCATTGCTCCTGCGCACGTGGTTATACTTCGGGTTGAAGGATGACATCGGGCTGGTGAGGGCTCGTGACTCGGAGATAAGCCGGTAGAAGGTGTTCCAGATGATGTCCAAGTCGTGCGGCGACCTGTTGACTCCTCATGTCTTCAACCTCCCTGGGCCTTGTCCGCTGCTCTGCATGGACCGGGACCTCAGGGTGAAGATCATGAAGGAGATATTGAACCAGGATGCACTCGGTCTCTCTCTGAGACAGGTTGGAGACTCGGACCGAGGGCTAATCATCTGCGACCCTCAGAAGGAGTCTACACTCGACCCAAGCCCCGAAGTGCGGGAGGGAGGAGACTCAACCTCTAGCAGGTGGAAGGGCAGGGCGCTAGTGGTCGAAGTCATGACAGAAAAACGTCCACGGTGGCCGCTGGGAGCGCCGTCAAGGGCGGCCTCTACCCTAATCCAGTGTCTGATGGAGCGCCATTTCTTGTCTCGGGTGTTGGATTGTCTTCAAGCAGGGACCCCGCCCGCCCCGCAACGGGGGGTCAGCTGTTGAATGATAAGCATCAGCCCACTGACATCCCCATTGCTGGTGCAGTTCACGATGTCGGTGAAGTCACCAAGCATGCCACATTTGCAGAGCCCCAGGCCAAGAAGGCTCGGGCTGCGACCAACCTTCCTGCGGGTGTGGCGATCGATGTTGGCAGCGGCTCTGCAGTGGGCTCCAAAGGTGGTGGATCTAGGTTGATGGCCGAGACTCAGCACGGAACTTTAGGGTCCTGCTCGACGAGCCTCCTAGCTCCAAGGATTGGTGGAGGTGCACTGATGGGTACCGACAGCGACACTGGTAGTTCTGGTTATGGCCTAGTTGCATCCGCACCGCCTGCCTTATCGGCTGCGGCACCCATAGCCTTAGCACAACCGAAGCTTGAGGCTCGTTGGAGCTTCTAAGGGCGTCAATAAGGAACACTCATGGAATCTTACATCGTTGTTTTTCATGTCCTCTAGTTTGAATAGTTCTTGACTCCATCCTGCAGGTCTTCGTCAGCTGTAGTGACGCCATTGCCGCCGGTGGTAGCGGTGGGAAGCGCTCCCACCTCCAAGGGGGCCACGGCTGCGACGGTGCAGCAGGCCCTTGGGTTGGCCTGGGATATCATTTCTCCATCGCCCGCGTCTAGCACGAGCGATGAACACTGCAAGGATTCCGGTTTATCGCAATGAAAAAATTCATCACAATAGGTTGTTTTTCGTCCCAATAGGTCGATGTTGCAACGAAAAAGAGCGTGGCGATAGTTTTTATGAATCGTCATAATAATTCCCTTGGCGATAGGTTATTTGCGACGCCTTGGCATCCGTGGCGAATAGTATGGTATTGCAACGATTTTACATCGGTGGCAAATAGGACGCTATTGCAACATTTTCATGTATTGCGACGATTTAATGTATCGCAACGAAGTGTACGGTATTGCAACGGGTTCACGATCGTGGCAAATAGGACGGTATTGCAACAATTTCATACTCGTGGCAAATAGTATGTTGTTACAACGATTTAGCGTATTGCGACGATTTAACGTATTGCAACAAACAACATAGTATTGCGATGTTTAACATTCGTGGTAATTGTATGTGGTTGCAATGATTTCACAGGCATGGTAATAGTACGGTATTGTAACGATTTCACATTCATGGAAAATAGTATGTTATTGCAACGGTTTAGCGTATTGCGACGATTTAACGTATTACAACGAAGAGCATTGTATTGCAAGAATTTTGCAGGCGTGGCAATAGTACGGTATTGTAACGATTTCACATTCGTATCAAATAGTATGTTATTGCAACAGTTTACTGTATTGCGATGATTTAACGTATTGTAACGAATAGCATTGTATTGCCGTGGTAATAGTATGTGATTGCAACGATTTTCACATTCGTGGCAAATACTACAGTATTGCAACGATTTTCACAGCCTTGGCAAATAGTAACATATTGCAACGAGTTATGGTGTAGCGATGATTTACCATATTGCAACGAATATCACCGTGTTGCAACGATTTCACATTCGTGGCAAATAGTATGGCACTGCAACGACGTCACAACCGTGGCAAATAGTATGATACTACGACGGTTTAACGTCCGTGGCAAATAGTAGGTTAGTGCAACGAGTCAACAAACGTGGCGAATAGTACCGTATTGCAACGATTTCAGATCCATGGGAACTAGTCATGTACTGCAACGATTTTGTATCCGTGGCGAATAGTTGGGTATTGCAATGAGTCCTCAAACGTGGCGAATAGTACTGTATTGCAACGATTTCAGATCCGTTGGAACTAGTATGGTACCACAACAATTTCACATCTGTGGCAAATAGTTTGGTATTGCAACGATTTCTTATCTGTGGCAATAGTGTTTTAATGCAACATTTTTTGAGTCGTTGCCAAATGTTTATACTGCAACATTTTGTCATTCTATTGCCATGTTTTATCATCCGTATTGGCAATAGCTTCCTATTGCAACAATTTATCATTTGTGACAAGAAATATGTATTATCATGTTTTATAATTAGTGGCAGTAGAACCCGAATACACCAGGTTTGAAAATTAGTGGCAACAGAATCATGAGTTTAACTATAAACATCCATCAATTGATATTACAACACGCATAACAACACTCAAGGATTACTAAAGCGACGTGTTTGCATGCTAAGAGTTTTCCTAAGCTGATCGGGACTAATTGTTGGAGCAGGTGGCTTGTGGCGGTTCCTTCGTTGGACCTTCTGTGGAGTGGTCGCCATCATCATTTTGTGCATTTCAGCCACTGAGGCGCGCATGTCCTACATTTCCTTAGGTGTCTGTTCATGATCAGCTGCTATCTGACCTTGTAAGTTCTGGACTTGAACGATTAACTCTTCATTCTTCTGGTTTATGCAGTCCATCTGTGTGTTTACGCTATCATTTCTTCCTTCCAAATCCTGCACTATTTCATTGAGGCTTGCATTTCTATCTTCTATGTTTCGAACTTGGTTGTTGAGGTGTTCAGACAACTGGATACACATACGTTCACATTCGGGACCAGTTGGGTTAGCCATATAACCATGCCCCCAAACCTGTGATCCTGCACAACCGATTGAGGATCTATAACAATGCTAGAAGATGTGGTTTCTCTCCTCATTTGGAATTGGGCCTCCCCACTCAGCTTCCATGTTGTCCACTTGGGCACGTGCCTAGATCTATATACGAAAAGAAAAGTCACAGGTAATTTGCAAATATTTATTTAATTGGGGATTGTTTGAAGTGTTACTCACATGTACAGCTTCTGCCAGCTTGTTTGTCCAGTTACCGTTCTCCAACAAACGGGTTGCCTCTCACATTTGTATGTCATCGGGTTCTTCTCCGGTCTCTGGGTCTCGCTACATAAAATACAAGTAAACTTCAACATGTCGGTAGACATATTGTTTGCAGTGCAAAGCGAAAGCGTGATTTATTTTTTATACCTTCTCGTAACTAAGTTGGGCGTATGATTTGGAGCCAAGCAAGTGACACGCTTTTTGTCTTCTTCGATTTTGAGAATTGGTCCTGCTTATTGCCTGCAATAATTTTAAGAATTAATTCCACGAATGAAGGTAAATGAATTTTTTTGTACGATGCGAATCTATTAAAAAGTTAGCTGACCTTGAATCGCTCAGACCCAAAATATTCTATTAGGTGCAACCACTCAGGCGCCGTTATGTCAGCAGGCTTGTTTTGTATACGTTCTTCATCGGTAGAATAACTCTTATAGGTGGCATGCAAAGTCGAGCGCCACCCCTTGTAGCACTCACCAGCAATTTTCAAAATTTTTCTTGCGCTCTCCGGTGTGTCCTCCATGTCCCAGGAATCCTGTACATTGTATAACAAGTTGCTCTAAACGTACAGGATGGAGATTGCAAGAAAAAAAATACTTGTATGGGGGTGTGACAACACTAACCAGAATGTCTCGTACTATATCTCTCTTGTTACTATGGCCAACCTCTGCCCACTTCCTTGCACCACTGAGGGATGCATGTCTTTTTGTGAACATAACCACGTAATCGACAAAGTGCCGCTGATTAATACCAACCGCAGCACCCAACCTAGCGGAGAACTGAATTGGTAGCTTCACATGCTCCGTTCTACTAACTTGGGATGCATTGCGTATTCTGGCAACCTTAAGTCCTTTAGCCACACTTCTTCCTAGCTTCCTTCCTTCTGTTACATTGATTCAAATGGTAAACGATTAAAGCAAATTACCGCCTGAACAAGTTTAGTATCATGTACAAATAGTGTGAAAAGAAGAAAAGTTTGATGTTCATACCATCTTCAGGACGAGTGCGGCAAATACGAGCGTGGGACGACCGCATCGTGCCAGCACCATTTTGTTCTATAGTACTCCCTCTTGGTTTATATTAATTGTCGTATCAGACCAACAAATGAATTAAAAATGAACTACTACAGTAGTTAGGACTCTCCTAACGACAATTATTTTGATGGGGGGTTACATTATTGACTTCTTTGTTGCTGTTCATACCCTAAAATGAGCCATCAGGTACACATGTCATTGGCGGTATGCACTCGTAGTACTGCAGAGGATTTTCAGTCCATGAGCGAAGCAGGCAAGACTATGAGGGGGCATGCAACTGGCAACACTAGACTAGACAAAGATAGGGTTCGCCGGTTCGGTCTGACAGACATCAGCCGGAGCGCGTCTCAAAGAGAATTATTAGTTGCAGGGTAAGTAATGAACACCAGCGGTAGCAGGTGTCGAATGCAAGACAGATAAGGTAGGTAGCTTGCGGGATTGAAATCCTCCGTAGTACTGCACCTGCATTAGCTGCCACTGACATGTGAGCCCATGAGACATCGGGTCTACTTGTCAGTGTCGGCTACTACAGGTGCAGTATTGCATAGTGCCAGCTTGCGACACTCAACAAAGCGAGGGTTCAGTCTCACCGAAACTCTCGAGGAGGATTGGTGGCAGGGTGAGTAATGGCCAGGGATTTGCAGGCGGCGGGGTAAGCATGGCACGCGAAGGATGGGACGTGGCGATGGGCAAGGGAGATGCGTCGGGGAGGACACTGAAGTGACCAGCAACAGGACGTGGGCGCCGGTGCCGGCCGGAGTGGCCGGCGGCAAGACAGCACAGCATGGAGACATAAGAAAATCACGCCATCACACAGGCTGATGAACTGTTAACTATAAATACTAAGTACTAATAAGAAAGTAGAATCGCAAGGCATGCTAAAACAATTAGTAGAGCCTCGGAAAGAATGCAAATGACCATGATACACCCATCATCAATACATCTAAAGGACAGAACGTAGTCTCTCAAAATGCTCCAAATTCAATGCCAAAGGAGTAAAGTAAAAAAACTAACACGCTCTGCCAAAACAAATGACACGGTAGAGAGGCAGGTAGTAATGTTATGTGATATGGGTAGTTGGAAGCCACTACCGAGGATAGAGTTGGAGTGGGACATTTTTTAAGCTCCAAAACTAAAATTACGCTGGGGCGAAAGGAGTATTTCTGGTTTGTATATCTATACCTGCTGCTGGTTCATGCATCAAAGTAGTACCAGGGAGTGAAGAACCTCGGGGTTCCTAAACATCATGTGCTGCAATATTCTTTGCGTACCATGCAAACGATTTAATGTTGTCTAAATTTGTTTAGTTTTGATAGTAAACACATTTATAGTTATACCAGGTGCTCGTTGGCCACCATGAATGCTTGTAGACGACATCACAGTTTGATGTCTTGTTCCTAATGTAAAGAGCATTGTAAGTAATCATTCTAAATAACAGTGATAATGTCAAATTACATGACCGACGTAGATTTTAGATCAGACGGTGTGCTTTCTATAAACTGTAGTGTTTGTTACGAACAGAGGAATTAGAAAATAAAGAACAGAAAAAAAACGTACGATCCGAGAAAGCCATAAGAAAGAAAAAGTAAAAACCGTGGGAACTAAAAATCTTAGGAATACAAATTTGTAAAACAGGAATGGGAGTACAACATTTGGAGTGGTTGATCACATAAACCGTGCGTCATTTACTTCTAAATCCAGAAATTACATACTAGTACCTCTAGTTTTTAGTATTTGTCGTTCCCGGCTAGGAATTGAACTAGCAATACACTAACGTAATAAGTTGTCGGAGCAACATTTTTTTAGGGACAGATGTAGTATATATATATATATATATATATATATATATATATATATATATATATATATATATAAAACAAAATTCGTGAAACAGAAGACCACATTTTTTCTTTGTTAATTTATTTAATCTTCGTATATTGGTATGGATCGTGTATAACTTAACTAGGCCAAAACTGCATGGATCGTGTAGAACCAAGCCAATATAGCTTTATAAAAAGACAACATGGATCGTGTAGTTTACCTAGCACAAAACAGGAGTCTGGGATGCGATGTCGCAGGGAGGTGTCGGCGACGAAGAGGTTCAGTAGAGCCCGTCAAACTTGGTTGCCCGGCGTTGTACCAAGGAGTCAACACCACCAAGAGCTTCGATGCGTCACTACGAGATCCATGGGGGAAAAATTGTAAAAATCGTGGGAAATGAAAACATGGGAATTTCTTAGGAATACAAGTATGGAACACAGGACAGAGAGACAACACATTTGGAGTACTACGAGATCACCAGAAGGGCGGGGCAGCGGTGTGTTGGGAACAGAGGCCAGTGTTTCCATTTTTACTCATCGTGGCTGAAATAGTGTTACAATAATAGGCGGTACTGAAATTGGAGGCGCAGGTAGTGAAAATTGAATTGTCAAAAACTCAAATGTGGCGTGCCAAGTAGAACGATAAAATTTTCGCGGGAGTGGAGAATTTGACGCAAGTCGTGCCCTTGTGCACGCATCCAATCGTGATTAATTACATCTCATGTCGTGTCGATTCCTTCACATGGTGCGTGTAGCTATAGGGGTAGACTTCCTCTTAGGACAACTTGCTCGCTTCTTAATTCATCTTTGTTGCCATGCATGGAGATCAAAATCTAAAAGCAATCATCTGCTAGCTAGTGGGTCATTCCAAAAAAATACGAAAAAATATGAATCGCCAAATGTATATGTGCTGCAAACGATATGCAAATACAGCTAAGTCCATGAAAGGACGATGGTAGACAATCAGCATTTTGTAACATTAATCACAATGAAATGATAACATGTAGTATATACTACTACATACTAAAAATACATTTTCCCATGCGCCGACTACAAATGAAAAAATTGAGTGAAAGAACACAAAAGAGGAGAAACACAGCCTCAACCACGATCTCAATGGAGTTTCAACCAAGAGTCGTCAATTGTCGCAACACAACGAAATCTTAGCTAGACATTGAACAACAGTTATCTCGCCCTTTTTTCAGAAAGTAGTTGTTTTTCGATACTACATAGGACACATTGTTCATGAATAGAAACGACATTTATCATTAAAATAAAAACAACACATATATTACAAACAAGAACTACGAAAGCACATAAAAACAAGAAAAAAACTACAAATACTACTCTACTCGGAGTCAGAGGAGATCTCCTCTACCTCCTTCTCCGCCGCCGTCGCCTCCTCTTCATTCGCTGCTGCCGCCGCCGCTGCCTCCTCCTCCTTCGCTGCTGCCGCCGCCGCTGCCTCCTCCTCCTCCGCTGCTGCCGCCGTCGCGTGCTCTGGCAATTGAGTCTGAAGCTTCCGGGCGACGGTCCGCAAAAGATGCTGGCGGATCTCCACCCCAGCCACCTCCCAGATCATCTCGTAGAGGACGTTGAGACGACCGGCCACAAATCCTAACTCGAAGCAGTAGTGGCCGGTGGTGTCCATGCTGGTGCAGACGGGAAGTTTCCCAAGACCCAGATGCTCACACGAGCGAGATGTATCAGAAAATACATCCCGTGCCAATTTGTCGAGCTTTTTTGCTCACCCGGCAGTGGCGGAAAGGTGCTCAGTGGCCTCCTTCAAGCGCCGATCGAGTTCATCGAAGCGGTGTTCGACGAAGCGGACAATCTCCTGAACCCAAACGGGATGAGGAGGTCTGGGCGCCGCGGGTGGAGAAGGGGACGGAGGAGGTGCGGGTGCAGCCTCGAGTTCCACCAGTATTGGCTGCGACAGAAACGAAGAAGAAGGAGGTTTGGAGGACGTCGACAGCCTGGAGCGCTTTGGTGCGAGGCTACCCATTTGTGCGGCGACAGAGTTGCGGAGAAATATGAGAGGTGGTCGGCGATGGTGCGGCGGTGAAGGAAGAGAAGTTTGGAGGCTACGATCGATGGAGATGGAGTGGTGCGGCAGGGACGTAAGAGGACAGGTGTGCCTATATAGCGGGTCCTCGTCTTAGACCATCCGCACCAACGTACTCTAAAGCATACTCTATACACTATTCTCCTTCAGCTTTTATACTACGTACTCCAAATTACACTGCAAAATAGTGTATCCAGTATGCTTTCCAGTACGCCACTGTGGATGGTCCGTGCGAGTGGAGATGATCGGATGCTTCGAAAATTGTGCTTTCGAATTAATCCAAACTGCGGTTGGCTTCCATCTCCGCTTCACAGGCAGTTTTTTAATTTGACATGCAAAGGGTCCAGGGTATGCAGTGGCCCACCTAGCATACTTTGTAGGTCCGTCCAGCGGTGTTTCAGTTTTTCAGTTCTAGTTTTTAATTTTGACACGCAAAGGGCCCACCGGCCCAAGGTATATGCAATGTTCTAGTTTTTTTAGTTTGTCACGCAAAAGACCTCGATCATGTTTCATGACTTTACGCGTTTTCTCTTATTTTTTGAAAGATCGTCACACACACACACACAAATATATATATATATATATATATATATATATATATATATATATATATATAGTTGAAAGATAAGACGATGAACACACCACACATTCATGCATTTATTAACACACACACACACACACACACACACACTACAAGAAATGCGATCATTTGCGACGGCTGAGTTTATTTGCCCCTGCGCCTCTACTGCCGGCTCGCCCCCGGCTCCGCCGCCCCTGCGCCCCCGGCCCCGCCGCCCCTGCACCCCCGTCGCCGGCCCGCCCCAGCGGCGCCCCGGCCCCGACCTCAGCCCACTGCACCCCCGGTGTGCCCCCGTCGCCCCTGGCCCCCGACGCCCCCGGCCCTTGGCAGACTCTATCAGCGACGATTGAGTTAGGGTCGGGTCCGGGAGTGCGGACTCGATAACGGATTGAGGTGAAGGCTCATCGCCCATAGCAGCCATGTAGCTTATCCCCTCGATCCGTTGGCGATGAGCCTTCCCCTCGATCCGTCCTCGAGTTCGCGGCAGCCACGACACCGCTTCGACCCTGCTTCTGGTCTGACGATGCTGATGATCCGCAACATACTTTTAAATCTGCGCGTTGGTATTCTCCCCCTCATATTTGTTGATGTGTTAATACCTGATGTTTTACATCGTTTTCCACAGGAGGTAAAAATTAATGAACATCATTGATCAGCACTGTGCCGAGGAGAACGCGAAAATTGCAGTGGGGCACATCAAGTCGGAATAGAATTTTATTTATGTTCCATTTGACTTCAAGTACCACGCCTATGCTTTGAAATATATGATTATATTAATCAAGCTCCGGTCTTTTACTGATTGATACTTGACCTCGTTTGTTGCATTTGCCAAGGTCCGAGGCCAACAAGGGCTACTGCTCTATCGACGTCACATCGCCAGATGTGGTGTTCCGGCTGTGGAAGCACCTGATGGCTTCCGTTGGAAGGTGAACGACTCGCAAAAGATGTGCGAGGTCGACTACACCAACATTTAGGTACGTCACTGTCTGCTGCCACCGTTTTCCATTGCGCCGCCGCTGCATGGTGTTCACCTGCCGCTGCTCGTCATCCTTTCACAGGGTCGGGATGCGTTGGTGGCCCATTTCTCTAAGCCATGCTTCGACTGCGAAACCGGGGAGTTCCTACCAGTGTGGTTCAGCTCGCCGCGGAAGGTGAACGACTCGCGGAAGATGTGCGAGGTCGACTACGCCAACATCCAGGTACGTCGCCGTCTGCTGCCACCATTTTCCATTGCGCTGTCGCTGCAACGTGTTCACCTGCCGCTACTCGTCAAGCTTTTGCAAGGTTGGTATGCGTTGGTGGATGCGGCCAGGTAGTTGCTCTTGCAGGTGTATGGTAATTACGTGAGTGTTTGGTCAGGTCATGTGGTTAGTCCACGATGCACCCTAAACCCGGTGTTGAGGCCGTGTATTTGTCATTTGTGCGTACACTCTTGTGACATGTGACAAAGTGCTCAGTCATCAATTGCATTTGGTTTGATGTCGAAGTTCGATTGGAGATAGATCATCCATTTCTTTATGTCTTGGATCATCCAAATTAATGTTTGGTTGGATGGACTGGACGATCCAATTTTTTGTTGGTAGGTTGGATGAAACTTGATTGGATTATTGAATCATCAAAGTTGATAATTTCATAATATTAATTGTTCATATACGAATTATCATATTACTAGCAAATATTAATGTTAATATCATAATTGTAATTGTTAATCAACAATAAACAAGGTAATTATCACTAATTACATTGCCAAGAAGCATAATGAGATAAGGTGGATGGACTCACATCCAACCAAATATCCTGGATCATCTCATCCAGCATCTGCGAGGAATATTTTATATTCCTCTAACCTAGATCACCCGTCTGACCGCGAAACAAATAACACATGACTGGACCATCCAATTAATCCAAGTCAATTCAATCCAAGACAAGCAACCAAACATAGATCTTTTTGGCCACGTCGTACATGCTCGTGCGCAAGATGATGGATCGTGCACACCGAGCGCCGAGTTATTCAGATCGCTGAGCAAACTTCTGACGTGGAGTTCGTGTGCCCGTGGGCGCTGCAAGATTCGGTGCGCTCGCGTACGTGGCAATCATCAGGGCAGGGTGGTACAGTCGTGGGAACCGTGCAGTGCACCCTTGGCTGTAAGATTTGGAGCGTGAATGTATGTGGCAACCATCTAGGCAGCGTCGCACAAAGACGGCTGTGCAGAAGGGGCGCAGAGAATTCGATTTCCGCACCAAGGGGTTAAGAGATAAGACCATCTGATTCGCAGGCCAGTAATGGTGTTTGGGAACACAGTATTTTTGGAGTTTTAGAGCAATTAGCAATACCATGGTAGTTGAGATTACTATGGTATTTTTTATAGAATGGTGTTTGTCAACCAAACAGTCCTATGTATTGCAAAATCGTGGTATTACAAAACAGTGTTATTGAAATACTTTGGTATTGCCATGTCATTTTTAAAATTGTGGTTTCCAAAATTTTAGTAATGAAAAACTGTGTTCCCAAACACGGCCTAAAGCTTTACCGTGAACCACTGCGGATGGTCTTAAAGGCAGGCCCGGCTCTGGGCCTAGGCGGGCGGAAATAAATTTTCAGCGGCCCTACCGCACAACGTCGCGCATGCGCCCCCGCCCTGCACGCCATCCCATGGAAACCCGAGATCCTTCGCTTCGCGCTGGGTTTGTTGTCTGGACACCGAAGGATGGAAATCCCACGTGCCCCACTCCCACGATTATGCAATTTTGATCAGACGGCGTGTGAGGCGGGGGGCGCACGCGCGATGCTGTGCGGCAGGGTTGCAAAAATTTGTGGGCTACTGCCTAGGGCCAGGCCGGTGGGTGGGGGTGGTGGGGCGGGCACGATGACAGCTGGTAAAGAGAACAAAATAAAATTAATTAAGTGTGTAGCTTTTTATTTTCGTATTTTTTTGAAATATAATTCTACTACGTACGTCCTACTAATGTTAGTTCAATGTTTTGTCCAAAACGTCAAATAAAAGAATAAGGAGGGAGTATTTATTACATACAGTATAATATTACTAATGTGTTAATTTTCCATATGCGATGTTTCTCGATAAAAGGAGGAGTTTTTTGTTAGTGCATGTACTGTAGGACACATTGTTCATGAATATAAAATAAAAGACATTTTTCATTAACATAAAAACAACACATATATTACAAACAAGAAAAAAACACATAGAAAATAAAAGAAAAAACTACTACTCATCCAACACTACTCAGAGGAGGACTTGTCCACCTCCGCCACCGCCTCCGCATCCGCCGGCAGCGCCTCTACCTCCACGTCCGCCGCTGGTGCCTCCGCCTCCGCCGCAACTGCCGGCGGAGCATCCTCCAACACCAGATCGAACTTCTCCCGGCTGACGGCGTTCACGAGTTGCTCGCGAAACCCCACCCCGGCCTCCTCACCGATCGTCTCGTAGAGGCAGTTGAGATGAGCGGCAACAAAGCCTAACCCAAAAATGTAGTAGCCGGCGGAGTCCATGCTGGTGTGGTGGGGAAGGACACCAAGTCCCGATCGCCGACAGGAGTGAGATGTATTGTGAAATACATCCTGCACCATTTTGTCGAGCGCCTTTGATTGCACGTCGGCGACGAACAGGCTGCTAGTGACCTTCTTAAGCTTCCCGTCGAGTTTGTTGATGCTTTCCTCGATGAGGCGGACCATCTCATAATAGTTGGATGGAAGAGGCGCGGGCGCCGCGGGCGGAGACGGGAGTGGAGGAGGTGCGGGCGGCGCCTCAAGTTCCACCGGCCTTGGCGGCGACGGAAATGGAGAAGGAGGTTCAGAGGACGTCGATGACCTGGAGTGCTTCGGTGCGGTGCTACCCATTTGTGCGGCGACGGAGGTGTGAACAAAGAGAGAGAGGTGGTCGATGGTGGTGCGGTGGAGAAGCAAGAGGAAAAGTTTGGAGGCTAAAATTGATCGAGAGGTGCGGTGGAGAAGAAGCGGATGGTGTGCCTTTATAGTGGGTCATCATCTAAGCGCGTGAGTGGAGATGATCGGATGCTTAAAAAATTGTGCTTTCGAATCGACGGTCAGAGTTACTCCAAACTGCGGTTCGCCTCCTCTCGGTTATCGCAACGGCTCAACACATCCCATGGGCCAGTTTTTTAATTTGACACACAAAGGCGCGGAGATTGACGTGAACGCGCGTGGCAATCAACCGAGAGTTTATATCTTTTTTTAAGGATCTGACTGTTGCCGACCGAGAGTCCGTATCGAACTGATAATTGTCGTGATCATGGATGATTGTGGACCTGAATGTAATGCATGTGAAAGAGACTCGAAATCAAGCATGTTTGGTCACGTGTTGAGGATTTTTGTGCCCCCTTGTTGAGGAACATGTTAATTGGATGACATTGAGGATCGGATGTGGCGTACGTGTTTTCACAAGTGTGTTGATTTGTTTCTAAAATTAGAACACGTAGCGGCTAGCGCCTACGCCTGTTGTTTCTTCAAAAGATGAGTGCAACGATACATAATGGCAGCATGCGATCGATTAATTTGATGAACCACATACGTACGTAGTGAGAGCTGTGTGCTTATTAGTCGATGGTAGTCCACATTCTATCCTCGTACCATCGAGGGAACATCCTTGTGTCAAATTTGTGATCTCTATTGATGACAGGATAATATTCTTCATTAGTGTGGTAGTTAAACTGCCATATACCGTAGGTTGAGAGCACACACACATGCATGGTAGAGTATATGATAAATATAGAAACATATATACATGGTAGGAAATATTATTCTATTCTTGGAATACATGTTTGGGACGTAGCATGCATTTGTACGTCTAACATCCATGTGAAAGACCTCGATCATGTTTGCTGACGTTACGTGTTCTCTTTTTTGTTGAGAGATCATCATGTTTGAGGATCGTTGATCATGCTTGGGGCGTAGCATGCATGGACAACTAACATGCATGTGAAAGACCTCGATGCATGTGAAATAACATGCATATTTTTAAAAGCAAGATATAGTGTTTCCTCAAGAAAAAATAATTTTATGAGAGATTGGGTGCACAATCACAAAAGCTAGAACTTGAGCGATGCACCTACGAATTGCATATGCCGGGATGATCGACGGCAGCCGATCCGCAAACTCGGTGGTAAGATTAGTAGTCACCGGAGAGCATCTTGCGGTCGACCTCGAAGGAGACGAAGGCGTCGATGCACGCATAGCTGATCTGCTCGTCGGAGAGATTGTACGCGTCCCAGTTGCTCTTCCTCACCCCGTAAGGCTTCTCCATGTGGGCGCCCATCACGACGTTCGCGATGTCCTTCAGCCCCGCGCGGCCGAGGCTCGGGCAATCCATCTCCTCTGCTACGAGCTCGTCCAAGTCCACTGTTTTGGCCACCGTCAGTTGCCAATCCTTCCAAAGTATGTCGGCGTCACCCTCCACGCTGATGCAGACAAAGCGGTAGTCGGAATCGCCGAGGAAATCTTCCAGCTCGTCGACGAAGTAGTTAGCGTGGATGACCTGGAAGATGAGGCAGCGTCGGCCGACGCAGAGCTGCAGAACGGCGACGGGGTTCTGGTCGGTGGAGTAGCTTGTGCGCCACTCGACGTCGAGCCCGACGACGAGCTTGTGAAGGCGCCGACGGTGGACGGAGAGGACCTCGTCGAGCAAGTCCTCCACGGCCTTGTTAGAAGACATCACGGTGGTAGTGATCACGTCTTCCTCGAACGTCACGTTGTACACCTGAGTCCCCGCCATTGGGTCTGTCTACTTGTCGTCCCTACGGCTGCCGTCTGCGGCGGCGCGACGCAACTTCTCTCTCGTGCAAAACCTTTGTCTACACCTTTAGTTTGGATTTTAATTGGAAACGGGCCTGGATATATAACTGATGCAGTTACGATATGAGCGGAGGAGTTTCCGAATTTGACGGGCCCGAGCCCGGAGTAAAGAGAGTAATGAAGATTTTTGAATCTTATATACTCTTTCTAATTTTAATTCTTATCGTTATGACCACAAGTTTTATTGTCTCAACCTAACACCACGTACAACAACAACAACATTTCTCAGGAGCTCACCCACTGGATATGTCGGGTGGGCCACGGGATACCCTGGGTCCAGTCACCAGAGAGTAGCTAGTGTGAATACATGCTGGAGAGATTAGCGGAATCGGGAACTGGCCAATGAAGTTGGATGTCAGCAGTGTCACAGTTCATGCGCACCATCCTTTTTCTTCTTCTCCTTTTTCTTATAAGTTCGTATTATTTTCCACCAATCATCTAAGAGCATCTCCAACCTGTTTCTATTTTTAGTTTGCTATTCTTTCAAATAGCAAATATGCTATCCACATTTAGCATCTCATTCTATTAGCATCTCCAACCTGTTTGCTATATGATGTGCTATATTAAAAATTTTCATATTTTATTAATATGTAATAATTATTTTAAAATTCAAATAACATTGTTGCAACGGCTATATTGTGACGTTTGTATTTCTAACGACTATTTTTCAATGGTTATATTTCTAACGACTATTTTTCAACGGTTGTATTTCCAACGGTTAATTTTCGACAACTATTTTGCAACAGAAATGACAATAATGTAGCAGAAATTGGGGATAGCAAACCGGATAGCATTTGCTACTAGTAGCACACCGAGAGCTCCATATAGCAAATGGCTAAAAGTAGCAATCCTAATAGCAAACCGGCTGGAGATGATTTTTGCTCTAAATTTGCTAAATAATAGGACAGCACACCATATTGCTAATGGGTTGGAGATGCTCTAATCCTCCTTTATTTGAAGTTGTACGGTTGAATCAGGATACGTGGCGGGCGTACACTTTATGACACACTAGTGAAAGTAAAACACCCGATACATTTTATGACACACTTGTGAATGTAAAATACCCGATATATTTTATTATTATGGAAGTCTATAACTAAGACTCAATCCAAATCGGGCAAAAAATTTCGATGACCCTGACTTCTAGTTTGATTTTGCAAGCCATCCGAATCAAGTCTTTTTTGTCTTCACCCTTTTGCAATGACGCCCACGAGCATCTAATCTGGGCTAAAGTTGATACGTACTCGAGAAATTGTTGTTGCGTTTTTTGTGATTTACTACGTACTTTGCTGTTTGATTGCTCATTATGTTGGATCCATGTTGGGTTTGAACAGAGAGTGGGCTTCTCCCTACTGGTCCTGTCAGATAACCTACTGATAGTCACTTTCTGGATCTCCAGCTCAGTAGAGTTGGAAGTGGAAATATATTCCATTCTAAAAGATAAAAGAGATAAATAGTCCACTAGTTTATCATTAGAATAACAACATTAGAACTATTTTTGCGCACCAATGAACAGAAATATAAAGTTCATTACTTTAAGAGGATACATTACAAACAAGAAAAAAGAAAAACACAAACTACAAACAAGAAAAGAAAAACAACACAACTAAGAACAAGAAAAAAACTACTTCTCCTCCACCTCGCTCCACCTACTTCTCCTTCTCCTTCTCCTCCTCCTCCTTGGGCTCCTGGCCGGGCGGGGGTGCCTCCCGCGATGGAGACAGGAAGCCCAGTTTCCTAGACATTGTCGCCACCAGGTTGTCGCGGCCAGCGATGCTGAGCTCGTCCGCCAGCGTCTCCCAGAGGACGTCGAGGCGATCGGCCAAGTGCGTCATGCCGAAGACGTAGTGGCCCGTGATCCCCATTGCAGCATACTCTGGAAGGGGACCAAGCCCAAGCGACGCATGGAGCGCTGTGTATTGTCAAATAAATCACATGCCATCTTCCGGAGAGCCCACTCCTTGTCTGGGGGGGGGGGAGTCTGGTCGGGGACGCTTCCCCTTGGCGTCCTTCGGCGGGCTTGGCGGCGGCGTTGTCTTGTCAGTCATGGTGTTCTTAGCGCGGTTTTGGGAAGAGAGGAAGAGTGGCTGTGTGGAGAAGACGATGGTGTGCCCGGGTGATCTTACAGCATAGTAGCAGCCTGGCTGGGGTGCTCATCCTCTGCAGTACTGCAGGTGCAGTAGAGGTGGCTGACATGTGGGTCCCACACCATGTAGGGCCCTCATGTCAGCCATCTCTACTGCACCTGCAGTACTGCAGGGGATTTGAACCCGTCTGGCTGTTCGTCTCTCGACGCGCTCAGTAGTGGTGATGGGACGCGGAGCAGTTCCAATTGAATTCAAAGATGCGCATGCGCTATGCCCGTTTAAAGCGCCTCGGTGATTGGCGCGCACATAAGCTCGGTGTGCCCGGTCGCATCAGCCGCCTATACAAATGGCTACGGCTTGAATGAAGGACCAAACCTTATGCGCCAAACAACAACTTATAATACTTCCTTCGCCTCAACTCAAGTCTATTTCTGTTTTGGTCGAACTAATTACCTCTTGACCAATGATTTATATGGAATTTATTAACTTCAATAACATGTAGTACTAGATTGTATATTATGGAAATATTTTCATGGTGAATCTAAAAGTACTATTCTTGTATTGTTAAAACAGATCAAAATTGCGTATATCTCAAAGATAGATTTGACGAAACCTAAGACTTCCCTTTGAAAAAGTTTTATATTTTACATTAGTTTTACATATGTAATATGCACATAGGATATATCACTAAATAGTTTTGCAGAAAAATATGGAGGAGAAATATGTATATCCCATATGCTACTACTACGTAAATTAGGGGTGGGCAAATAAACTGAGACCGAAAAACCAAAATCGATAAAACCGAGACCAGAACCGTAAAGACCGAAATATTGGGTATCGGGTACTTTTCGGGTAGCAAATATAAATAACTCAAAAATAAATGTTGGGTTCGGGTACCACTCTCGGGTAACTGAAATAACCGAATCGTCGGTCCATGAAATAATAAGTTAACTTATGCGTACTAAACTATGAACAATTCAAATTTAGATATTTTATTTTCAAGTTGTGATGTGTGAAGTTGTTGGATTTAAACGTTTATTTTTTATTTTTCAATTTTCAATTTATAATAAATTACCTCATGGGATTAAATTTATCAATCATATTAAATTTGTGCAAACATGACATGGATATAATATATAATTCGGATATATCGGGTTGGACCGAAGACCAAATCGGAATTTTGGTACCCAAAATGTTCGGGTGCCTAATATTATTACAACAATTCGGGTAGTGATTTCAAGAAACCAAATTTTGAAAAAGACCGAAATACCTGAACCAAAATATCGGGTAGACCGAATGCACACCCCTAACGTAAATCTATCCGAAATAATTAGCTAGTTTGAGGATGAATGAAGTTGAGCTTGCAAACTTGATTAGCACCATCAATGTTTTGAGCAGCGATTAATTTATGACATCATCAAATCTGGAGTAATTTTTCTAGATCATTTGAGGTCGAAAAATTAGTTAACACACTATATATGAGGAGAAGATTAGGATATGCTACCTATTGCTTGTGTTGAATAACCCTACGATGTGGACAACATATATCCGAAACTTCATTCTGGTCACCAGGATCATTCTTCCCTTGGGATGAAAACGGTACGGTAAATTCCTGAACCGTCCGACGCCATTTTCGAAAATTTCCAATGCGATTACCATTTTCGACAATTTCCGTAATTTTCGATCCGATTACGATTTTTATCAGACATTGAAATTTGGTAAACAGAATGGAAATAATTTAGACTGGTTTCCGACCGAATTGTTGGAATACCATATTTTATTGGAAAATTTTCGAACAATAACCGAATACTTTCCGAATAGTAGGTTGGGTCTAATGGGCTGACATGTACTCTCTCCGTCCCTCGCTTTGTAGTTTATTTTTGAACTACAAAGCGACAAATATTTAGAGACAGAGGGAGTAATAAGCTCAATTCTTTAAATTTTTTATTCAGACCCTAGTTTGAATAAGGAGTTGTCAAAGGTAATAACTCAATTCTGACCATTTTCATCCCTATTCTGCCCCAAGTCATCTGGGGCAGCAGGCGGAGGACCTTGATGATCAGGATAAGGACCAGGCAAGAAATCATTGGTCAAAGGTAAGTTTGACCAAAGCTAAAAATAGAATTGAGTTGGGACGGAGGGAGGAGTACTTTTTACAGACCGCTTTGCAGGCCCCGCTGCGGGTGATCTCCTGCCTGCTGACAACTCCAGCGGCTAAAGTAGCGTACAACTGCACTTTAGAAGCCGTAACCCCATTTTGCATCAAAGGAAACTCACGGAACAGTTTAAATTAATGGAATCCTCCGGAAGGGAAAGACATTCATACGAGTTTTGCAAGTGGCATTCCAAACGGTGCACTTTAGAAGCCATAACCATCACTGCGCGCGTCTCATCGTCTTCTCTGCGCATACTAATAAAGACACACCATACTCTTCTCCGCAACACACACAGACCATCCTCTTCTCCGCGCGTACTCTTCCTCTTCGTCTCCGTCGCGCACGCCCTCATTGGTTCCCTTCAAAGCCCATGGAGTCCCCCTTGCCACGCGATATTGCGGTCCTGATCGTGGGGTGGGTCGCCGCAACCTCCCCGCAGCCCATGGACGACCTCTCCAGTCTGCGCGCTACCTGCAAGGCCATGCACACGGCGTGCCGGGATCGCGTCGTGGGCAGGTGCGTGTCGCTGGAGTGGGAGAGCATCTGGAAGTTTAACTGGAGCTACGACCGCCTTGTGGAGCGCTTGGCAATCGTCGGCAACCCTCATGCGTGCTACGTCACAGGGTTCGACCTCGTCTTCCTGCACGGTCGCGCGCAGTCGGGCACCCAGATCCTTGCCCGGGCGGTCGCGAACATTGATGATGACGCTTGGGGCTGCTCAATAGGGGGAACTAGGGAACTGCACGCTGCGGCAGGCCTACGTGGGAGGAGTGGAGAGTCTTCTATACAGAGAACTGTAGGATTAAGGACGAGCATGACCTGTTCTGCCGTCTGGTGTAGTACTCTATGGGTTATATTCCCTCCATTCCCATTTGGATGCACCACTAGTTGTCCCAATGCCAATTAAAAGAGAACAAAGGGAGTATATAAAATAGACTTGTAGTATATGTGTTTCCCCTATGCCCGCTCGTCTGTGATGAGTGTTGCACTTGTTGTGTTTCCCCTATGCACGCTCGTCTTATGTTTAGCCTCGTTTGCATCAAAGGAAACTCACGGGACAATTTAAAGAAATGGATTCTTCCGAAAATGAATACATTCAATAATACAGTAGTTTGGAACAAAGGATATCAGTGTTCCCTTCTCTCTGTTCATTATCTCCACTTTTCATTCCAGTCGTCGCTAATCGACAGAACTAGCTGTTACATAATCCCCAATAAACACAAAATAAACTAATCGGCACATCTAGTCTGCAGCACTTCCCTTGAAGTAGTGGTAATAACTTCTAGCCGCGTATAGGAGTAGTGGTAATGATTACACCGCCTATAGGGGCATAGGGCCAGTGGTACGTTGGAGTTCTACCTATCTTTTTCTAACATTTTTCTCGTCTTTTCTATTCTTTTCTCTTTGTTGATTGTCTCCACTTTTCTTTCCAGTCGTCGCTACCTATTAGTACTGTATACTACTTTACAGACCACTTTGCAGGCCCCACTGCGGGCAATCTCCTGGCACCTCTAGCGGCTAAAGTATCGTACAGGCAACTTTATAGGCCACCAACGACGTGGAGGGTCGTTCATTAACAGAGAATACAGATAGAACATATAGTTCACTAAACAGTAGATAGAAAACAAAATAATAGATGGAACAGACGAACAACATTGAGTTCATTATCATAAAACATTACAGCCTCCTAACTATATTACTTGTTGTTAGAACAAGTTTTTTAGTTCATATTTGAATTACAAAACTTGTCCTAATTATTAATCACAAGTACTAATATGGGAAGGTGGAAGTACAAAACATGAAAATCAGCATCACGAAACAAGAAAAAATAAAACATCACAAAAACAAGAAGAGAAAAACATCACGACTGGATTAATCAGTGTCAAAAGATTTCCTGTTTTAAAGTTGGGTTGAACTAGAATGTAATAAGATGTTTGGTGCAATCGTGTAATCAACCATCTTCAACCATTGGATCGATCTACATTACGGTCGTTGAATCTTTTTATTTAACCCCTTCCACCAGGTGGAGGGGTGGTGGTGGGGGTGGAAGGGTTTAATGAAAAGATGTAGTAACCGTAGGATGTATAGATCCAACAGATGAAAATCTTTGATTGCACGATTGCACCAAAACTTTAATTGCATGTAGCGTTGTCAACGAGTTGAACTCGAGCTAGTTTGTTTCTACCATATATAAAAATTGTGTCCCATAGAACATTTTTAATAGAGTTATATAGTTTAGTTAATCATACGTACATATCATAATGACAACAACAAATGAGCTTACTCGAACTTTTTGAGCTTGAGCTCATAAAGCTGGTAATACTCAACTTTATCCTCAAACTTTCAATCAAAACTATGTTTGGTCCTTGAACTTTCAAATGGGTCAATTATTTAGTCCATCAACTTCAAAAAACCGTTTCACTTTCATCCGTACTCTGAGTTGGACATCCAGACATTGGCATGCCACATAAGATAGTTAATGTGTTTTTAATCCTGTTAATTTGTTACAGAAGTTTGTTTTATTCAAATGTTTCAAGTATATAACATTATATGCATGTAAACTATTTCTCATGTTGAAGCAAGCAGGCAAGAGTTTAAGAAACGATTTGAATGGACCCCTTAGTTGGATAGCTGGGAAGTACAACCGTCAGATAAAAACAAACGGTGGATGCAGCCTTTACTGCACGCATGCAGCAAAATGTCGCTACGTCAGGTGATCCTGGTCCAGGCAGGTATGCTCTAATTCTTGTCCTCCAACTCAATCTAGGCTTCAGATGACGTAGGGGTTCACCACCAGACTGTAGAAAGGATAAGAACGCACACATGTAACAGTCATTGTTGACTGCGTTGGTCTAACGTCATTGTTTGACTGCGTAGGCCTACGTTTAGTCATTAACGCTAGCTTTTGAATCTGTGTAGTGTGAAAGGGTTTTATTTTGGCTTCACACTACACTAGCTAGCCTATATAAAGTGTATCTATGTTCCTTGATGAATACACAACAAACATTCTCCATATAGAATGAAACTTGCATGCCGCATTCTTCTACCGGAGGTTCGAAGGAAACTACTAGTACACGACTGGTTGGGTACACGTACGGTACGGGTGTGCTGGTGTACCTTAACCCCTCGTATGTAGTCCGTCTGCGGTGGTTGTTGGGAAGAGCCTTACAGGTATGCTCTGATTCCTGTCCTCTTACTCTATCTCTAGGTTTCCGATGACACAGGCGGTTCACCACTAGACAAACCAAAAAAGGTTGAGCGGCATGCAAGTTTTTTTTTATGAAAAACTGACTGCGGTCCGCTGACTGCGGCTTGCTTACGCATCCATCTCTAGTTTTTTTATGACACTCCCACTGACGTGTCATCATCTTGTTTGTTGTGAAGGTACCGTAGTTAAACTAAGCATTAATAAAGGGACTAATAACATTTTGACACATCAGCGGGATGAAGCATGGGAGGACAGAACGGGAGGGACACGACTTGTATACTCCCATTCAGTGCTTCCATGCATGCTCCTACTTAAGTGTCATGATTTTATTGGCCCTTTCATTTACCTATCATTTTGCCTAATTTAACTTCAACCAATTAGATGATGACACATAAGCAGGAGTACGCATGGAAGCACAAACAGGAGCACCGAAGTTGCATCCGAATGGGAGGCCCCTACAGCCAGTTTGTCATAAAGAAATTTGCATGCCGCTCATCCCGGAGGCTTTGCTGGTTTGTCTGGTGGTGAACCGCATGCATCATCGGAAACCTAGATGTAGTTGGAGGACAGGAATCAGAATATACCTGCAGGGGTCTTCCAACCACCACTAGGGACGCACGACGAGGGTTAAGGTACACACCATCACACCCGGACTGTACATATGTGTTGGTGAAGATGGAACTCAACAGTCTCACGGTTATGGATAGAAAAAAGGAAGAAGAAAAAGGATGGCGCGCGTTTCGATCTATGAACCGCGAGACTGCTAACTTCCATTTTAATTGGCCAGTTCGCGATTCCGCTGAGTCATTGTTGTTGTACGTGGTGTTTGGTTGAGACAATACAACCTGTGGTCTTAAAGATAAGAAATAAAAAGAGGAGTATATCAGATTCAAAAATCTTCATTGCGCCAGGCCGTATGATGGCCGGACACTCTCCAATCCACTTAGATTGAAGTGAAACCACTCCTACCCAAACAAGGAAAAAAAATTTATGGATACGGTATGCATATCCAAGGTTGTGCATACCGTTCCACATTTGTGACATGTGTCCACATGAACGGACGGATGAAGCAGTTGCATGACTATGACATGTGTGCACATGAACGAATGAGGTCATATGATGGCCGGACATGAAAGGGATAATGCCAAGGAATCGTATCCTTTTAAAGCATATTTTTCCCCGCATACGATGGGCCCTTCGCGTGTCAAATTAAAAATTTCTCCTATTATCGAAAAACATGTCCTTTAACGACACACCAGAGAGCAAGTGCATACCATTCTCAGATGGTGCCACATGTACTTCCTTCTCGTGTCTTCAATCGCTGTTCCCTGATCGTGGCACCATCTATATACCACTGGCCCCAACATAACACTAGCCCAATGCTCCTATACACGGTGTAATACAATTACCACTACTCCTATACCCGGCGTCCATAACAAATTCGTGCGAGCGATTTTGACAAGCTGTAAACGATTTGTCTCACCTCGGAAAGTTGAGCTCGTTGCAACGAGAATATAAGGCAACGCGCGCTATTGTAGTCAGACATTCGATTGAAAAAAGATGTCATACAAGACTCCTGCACGCTCCGTTCGATTTCGACCTGGCGATCTCCGTTTGACATCGTACGCTCGCCCAGTCGAAATCAAAAGGGACGTGGAGGAGGCGTGTACGGGGCAAATGTTTTTTAGATAAAGCCCTGGGACATTTCCATGTCAAAATAAAAAACTGCCAGTGAAGCCGATGGGACACGTCGAGCCGTTGCGATAACCGAGAGGGATGCAAACCGCGGTTTTTATAAGCATAATTTTCCCCGTGTACGCTGGGCCCTTTGCGTGTCAAATTAAAAATTTCTCCTTTTATCGAAAAACATCTCCTTTAACGATGCACCAGAGAGCAAGTGCATACCGTTCTCAGATGGTGCCACACGTACTTCCTTCTCTTGTCTTCAATCGTCGTTCCCTGATCGTGGCACCATCTATATACAACTGCCCCAACGTAACACTGGCCCAATGCCTCTACACGCGGTGTAATTATTACCACTACTCCTATACCTGGTGTCCATAACGAATTCGTGTGAGCGATTTTGACAAGTTGTGAACGATTTGTCCCACCCCAGAAATTTGAGCTTGTTGCAACGAGAATATAAGGCAACGCGCGCTATTGTAGTCAGACATTCGCGCGCTATTGAAAAAAGATGTCGTACAAGACTCTGCAAGCCATGTTACGGGACGTATAGGAGGCTTGTATGGGGAGGATGTTTTTTATATAAAGCCCTGGGCCCTTTCCGTGTCAAATTAAAAAACTGCCAGCGAAGCCGATGGGACACGTCGAGCTATTGCGATAACCGAGAGGGATGCAAACCGCGATTTTTATAAGCATAATTTTTCCCCGCATACGCTGGGCCCTTTGCGTGTCAAATTGAAAATTTCTCCTTTTATCGAAAAACATCTCCTTTAACGACGCACCGGAGAGCAAGTGCATACCGTTCTCAGATGGTGCCACACGTACTTCCTTCTTGTGTCTTCAATCGCCGTTCCCTGATCGTGGCACCATCTATATACAACTACCCCAACGTAACACTGGCCCAATGCCTCTACACGCGGTGTAATTATTACCGCTACTCCTATACCTGGTGTCCGTAACGAATTCGTGTGAGCGATTTTGACAAGCTGCGAACGATTTGTCACACCTCGGAAATTTGAGCTCGTTGCAATGAGAATATAAGGCAACGCGCGCTATTGTAGTCAGACATTCAATTGAAAAAAGATGTCGTACAAGACTACTGCACGACATTCGATTGAAAAAAGATGTCGTACAAGACTCCTACATGCCACGTTTGATTTCAATGGAGCTCGCCCGGTTGAAATCAAACGGCTCTGTTGAAGTCGAACGGGACGTGTATGAGGCATGTACGGGGCGGATGTTTTTTATATAAAACCCTTGGCCATTTCCGCGTCAAAATAAAAATCTGCCAATGAAGCTGATGGGACACGTCGAGCCATTGCGATAACCGAGAGGGATGCAAACCGCAATTTTTTATAAGCATAATTTTTCCACGCATACGCTGGGCCCTTTCCGTGTCAAATTAAAAATTTCTCCTTTTATCGAAAAACATCTCCTTTAACAATGCCAAATTTCGGTACATGGGCTCACGCGTACATGGGGACGAACACCAAGCGTTCCAGCGCAGTTTCGGCCTAGGAATACAAAGTGACTCAGCGCAGTTTCAGCCCATGAATAACAAGCGGCCCAGCGCAGTGTTGGGCCTACTTTGATAACTTTGTGCACGCTTTGTCCTCGCTGCCTCCCCACCGGACCCTTCGATCCATAATGGCCCCCTCTCTCGATTGCACGAAACACACCTGGAGGAGCATCCGCCGGCCGCCACACTCTTGGAGAAGCATCTACCGGCCGCCACGCTCTTGGAGGAGCATCCACCGGCCGCCACACTCTTAGAAGAGCATCCGCCGTCCACTGGCGTGGAGGAGCATCCGCTGCCTCCGCACGTGGTGGAGCAACAACGCTAGGTACAATTTCTCACATAATGTTATTGTAGTTCAATCCTCTTATGGATACGCTGATTGAATTGTAGGAAGTGATGTCAGAAGATAAGACATAGATGGGAAAAGACAGGTGTACGAAGGAGTGGCAGGATGTAATGAAGTCATTTTTAAATTTAGCATTCCAGGGCACTCGTGAAGAAGAAACTAAGCCTTGTTCTTGCACGAAATGTCGTAATATTTGCCACGGGAGACGCAAGGAAGTTCATCTTCACTTGCTTCGTAATGGGATGTCATTTGATTATACTTTGTGGTTACACCATGAAAAAAAACAAGTTGAGAAAAAATATTGCTGAGCGATCAGCAAATAGTGAGGAGATAATTTCTGATGATGCTTCTATGGAAAATATGCCATCCAATCTTCTTAGAGGCACTGGTGATCATGATGGTACTTCAGCAGGTGTTGATGATGCAGAAAATGCTATAAACCAGCAGGAGCCAACTGGGTGTGCAAAGGCATTCTATGACTTATTAAATGATGCCAAAAAGGAGTTGTATCCAGGTTGTGAGAAGGTGACCCAATTATCCTTCATTGTCAGGTTGTACCACATAAAGTGTTTAACTGGTTTGAGCAAAAAAGTGTGTGAGTTGATCCTTGAACTATTCTCATATGTGCTTCCAGAGGGCCATTGCATTCCTAATACACTTGATAAAGTTCAGAAGGTTGTTCGTGACCTCGGATTGAGCTACGAAAAGATTGATGCATGTGTCAATGACTGTGTGTTATTCCGGAAGGACTATTCTCTGCTGGATCGATGCCCAAAATGTGGTGAATTAAGATGGAAAAATAGTACTGGTGGGGATGGAAGAGAGGCTTTACCTTGTGAAAAAGCAAAGAAGCTTGTAGCACGCAAGATTCTAGGATACTTCCCTCTTATTCCCCGTCTTCAAAGGATTTATATGGCAGAATCAACGGCATCAAACATGCACTGGCACAAAGAAGAACGTATTGATGATGGAATATTACGCCATCCTACAGATTCGAAAGCATGGAAGCATTTTGATAGCATTCACCCAAATTTCTCATCTGATCCTTGCAACATAAGACTTGGGCAAGCATCTGATGGTTTCAATCCTTTTGGAGTAATGAATGTTTCTTACAGTACATGGCCTGTGATTCTAATCCCTTATAATCTACCACCTTGGTTGTGTATGAAGCAGCCTTATTGGTTGATGTGAATGATAATTCTTGGGCCAAAGTCACCTGGAAACCACATTGATGTGTATCTGCAGCCTTTGATTGATGAGCTACTAAAATTATGGTCTGATGGTGTTGAAACATATGACAGTTTAAAGAAAGAGACATTTCTCATGCGAGCTTCTATATTGTGGACAATAAATGATTTTCCAGCATATGCAATGCTATGTGGATGGAGCAGAAAAGGTAGGCTAGCATGTCCATGTTGTCATGTAAACACTGACGCCTTGTGGATGAAACATGGACGAAAGTATTGCTACATGGGTCATCGTCGTTTCCTACCTCAGGATCACCGGTGGCGTCGGGACAAAGCTTCTTTCAACAACAAAATAGAGAATAGAGAGGATCCAACATCACTCTCTGGTCATGAAGTACTCCAACAATACGAGACGAGACTTTTGATCAAGTGAGTTTTGGAGAGACGAATAATAAGAGAAAGCGCACTGAGGAAGATAGGTGGCATAGTTGGAAGAAGAAAAGTATATCATTTCAGCTCCCGTATTGGAAGACATTGCTAATAAGGCATAACTTGGATGTCACGCACATTGAGAAAAACATTTGTGATGGCATACTGGGGACATTGCTTAATATGGATGGTAAAACAAAAGATAGTCTACAAGCTCATTTTGATATGCAGGAAATGGGTATACGGCCAAAGCAACATCCGATGGGTATGAAAGGGAAGTATGATTGTCCATCAGCATCATATTCTTTGCAAAAAGATCAAAACACCACCTTGTGCAAGTTTTTGGTAGATGTGAAGATGCCCGATGGTTATGCCTCAAACATCAAGAGAAGTGTGGACATAACAACACGTAAGGTATCAGTTATAAAAACTCATGACTGCCATATTATATTTCAGAAGCTCCTTCCTATTACAATACGTGACATATTGCCTAAAAAGGTTGTTGAACCTTTAATTGAGTTTAGCAGATTCTTTTCTAGAATTTGTTCTAAAGAATTGGCGGAACCATATTTGGATAAGATGATTGAATAATTTCCTGATATAATTTGTAAGCTTGAGATGTTGCTTCCTCCCCCTTTCTTTGATATCATGGTTCATCTTCCAATCCATCTTGGCGAAGAAGCTCGCTTGGGTGGACCTGTTTCTTACAGATGGATGTATCCAGTTGAGAGGTACCTTGGTACATTGAAGAGGTATGTACGTAACAAAGCTCACCCGGAGGGTTCATAGCTGAGGGATATATTAAGGAAGAGTGTATGACTTTTTGTAGCCAGTTTTTGGATAACATCAGCACCAAACTTAATGGGTCAGAACGTCATGAAGATGCAGCTAGGAGTGAACCTTCTCCCGAGTCTAATATATTTATAGAAGTTGATAATTCTAAAAAAGGGTTTACATGGGGCAAACTTACTATGGTAGAACTACATAACATCAGGCATTATATTATTTCTAATGTTGAAGAGGCCGCTCCATGGATCAAGTACGTACAACACTCAGATGTTCTATACTATATTAATGGATGATGCTTATTGTAGATGGCTAATTTAATTTTTTACCCTTTTCAGTGAGCATTTTGAAGAGCTGAAAAATATTCATTCTCGTGATGTTGAAAAACGACATAGAGATGAGTTTGTTTATTGTTTTCAGAAACGAGTAAGTACATGCAAGTTTTTACTTTGATGAAATATTGAAGAAATATCCGCTCTGAAGTTGGTATATCAATGACCCCTTTTATACTAATTAATGTGTACAGATTATGACATTACACAAAGAAGGCAAAGTAACCAATTATTTGTATGCACTATCTAGAGGACCTGATCGTCGGGCACATTTTTTTAGTCGATCATTCATAAATGGCTTCTTATTTCGAACAGCAGAGGTGGAAAAAGATTTACGGACGCAAAACAGTGGTGTTGTTGTTCGGGATGGTGATCATGAGTGGTATGGAGTAATCAAGAAAATGATTTCTGTTGATTTCGAAAAAAATCAAGAGGTTCTGTTATTTGAATGTGAATGGTTTGATCAGCCTCGTTCCGATCAGAGCCAAAGCAGAGGCTACAAAATGGATCGTTACGGAATGATAGATGTTGACACTACTATTTCTCGATTTAAGTATGAGCCTTACATTCTAGCCACCCAAGCAGAACAAGTTTTTACGTTAGAAGTGTGAAGCAACCTAAATGGGCTACAATTGTTAAAATGAAGCCACGAAACCTTTTTGCCATGACCCCTGGAGACAGTGAAAATAATGTCACTGAGACGATGGAGGCTGAGACATTATTTGATGATCAACAACTTACTGATATAAATGAGGATATGACCACATGGGATAGGAATGACATTGACGAAGCAACCGGTGATGCTTCCGCTCTTTCACATGAAGATGACGACAACGATGACCATGACAATTATGATACATATGTCAATGATGGTATTTTATCTCCAATATTGATGGAGGACAGCGAAGATGATGATTTTTTTGTATAGGTACTGCGTGAGCTAGCTGTACGTGAACTATGTAATGCAACGTTTGTGTTCCGTGGCGATAGATCTTAACACCACCAACCGATATTTCGTGGCGACAGATCCTAATACAATGATTGTGTTTTGTGGCGATAGATCCTATCGCCACGAACTTGTGAATCGTGGCATAAGTTCCTAATGCAACATTTGTGTTTCGTGTCTATAGATCCTAACGCCACGAACTGGTGAATCGTGGCAAAAGATCCTTATGCAACGATTGTGTTCTGCGACGATAGATGCTAACGCAATGAACAATTGAATCGTGGCAACAAATCCTAATGCAATGATCGCATTGCGTGGCGATAGATGCTAATGCCACGAACTAGTGAATCGTGGCAACAGATTCTAATGCAACGATTGTGTTCCGCAGCGCTAGATGCTAACGCCACAAACTATTGAATCGTGGCAACAGATCCTAATGCAATGATCGCGTTTCGTGGCGATAGATGCTAATGCCACGAACTAGTAAATCGTGGAAACATATTCTAATACAACGATCGGGTTCCGTGGCGATAGATGCTAATGCCACGAACTAGTGAATCGTGGCAACTGATTCTACAACGATCAGGTTCCATGGTGATAGATGCTAACGCCACGAACTAGTGAATCATAACCACAGATCCTAATGCAATGATCGGGTTCCGTGGCGATAGATGCTAACGCCACGAACTAGTGAATCGTGGCAACATATTCTAATGCAACGATCGGGTTCCATGGCGATACATGCTAATGCCACGAACTAGTGAATCGTGGCAACAGATTCGTGGTGATAGATCCTAATGCCACGAACTAGTGAATCGTGGCAACAGATCCTAGTGCAACGATCGTGTTCCGTGGCGATAGATGCTAATGCCACGAACTAGTGAATCGTGGCAACAGATTCATGGCGATAGATGCTAACGCCACGAACTAGTGAATCATGGCAACAGATTCTAATGCAATGATCGGGTTCCATGGCGATAGATGCTAATGCCACAAACTAGTGAATCGTGGCAACAGATTCGTGGCGATAGATCCTAATGCCACGAACTAGTGAATCGTGGCAACATATCCTAGTGCAATGATCGTGTTCCGTGGCGATAGATGCTAATGCCACGAACTAGTGAATCATGGCAACAGATTCGTGGTGATAGATCCTAATGCCACGAACTAGTGAATCGTGGCAACAGATCCTAATGCAACGATCGTGTTTCATGGCAATAGATGCTAATGCCACGAACTAGTGAATCGTGGCAACAGATTTGTGGCAATAGATCCTAATGCCACGAACTAGTGAATCGTGGAAACAGATCCTAATGCAATGATCATGTTCCGTGGCGATAGATGCTAATGCCACGAACTAGTGAATCGTGTCAAAAACCAAGCTTACTGCAACGATTTAGTATTCGTTGCAGTACAATTGTTGCAATAGGGTGGAATCCTTGTAGTGGAAGCACCTCCAGCTAACGTGTTGGATGTAGTTCTGGAGCCTATTCAGCAAGCTGAGGGTCCGACCACTATGGCTGCTGTTCCCGCAGGTGGCACCTCAGGCGATGGCGGGCCTGCCACTCCAGGAGGTTCTGCAACTTTTGGACGACCATCATTGGTGATTTCCTTGGTGCTGGAGGCCTTACAATCCTCACCGTAGGGGGGGGGGGGGAGCTTGAGATGATCACCGAGCGGCCCTCCATAGCTTTGGCAGAACCAAAACTCCTCTCAAATTTCCTCGACTCGGCGCAGTCCAGCCTTCACCGGGCACAACATGCTCTCACCATGGAATGGGGGAAGCTGCGGGAGGAGGACGGATGCCTGCGAGCAGAGGATGGACGGCCTCAAGCTTGATAGAACCTTCTGAAGTCCAGGATCGATGAGGCGAGGGAGAGGAACCGGAAGGAGGACGAGGAGCTGGAGTTCAGGTTCCGACTGGCAAATGTCATGGAAGCCAAGTCCTAGCAAGTCCTGGATGAAACCAAGGCGACTGGCCAAGCACTAATGCCCGCCACAGTGCCCTTGAAGCCCTTGGAGAGGCCTTGGAATGCTTAGAGTCTGCTGTTCCTGAGCGAGAGATGAAGGCCCAGGAGATGAAGGCGCAGGTTGAGGTAGTCCGAGAGAAGCTGCGGTCCCGCATCGAAGATCTTGAGCTCTGCAAGAGTAATCTGGCACGAGATCAGGAGCAGCACCTAGCGGAGCGCCATGACCTCCTCTTGCAAGAGCTTGATGTCTGCTCTCGGGAGCAAACTGCAGAGTGTCGTGCCCGAGAGTTTGATATGTGGGAACAGCAGCTAGCCGCTCGGGAATAGAAGTTCATCGAGAGCAGGGCAGACACGCTGAGGACAACGCAGCAAGAGGTCAGGGACCTCCAAACATCTCGTGCGGTCGAGGCTCACAAGGCCTAGGACTTCCTGGGATGCACCGAGGAGGCACTGCGGCCCTTCGGCTTCAACCCTGTGCAGAGTGGGGACCCGTGGCAAGAAGTGAGCCAAGTGAATCCGGCACTTGACTCTGCTAGTACAAAAGTGCAAGCTGTGGGCACAGCTGTCGCTCGCCATCCTGATACTGAGGGGAAGGAGCTAGCGAAGATGGTGGTGTCCCACATCCTTGTGTGCTACCGAAGCCAGCACCCGAAGATGCTTCTGGACCCGATAATCGACGGCTCCCTCGAGATGCATGAAGACACGACAAGGGTTGAAGTCGAGGACCTCGCCAATGATGTGGCCGCCCAGTTCGCTCGCGGTTGAGGCCGAAAGCCCCCAGGTGAGGCATTTTTGTATCTGCGGCTTGCCCCCTTGTAAATAACACTTAATTAATATGAATCCGTGTCCAGTTTCTTAGCTTGTCTTATGCTTCTCAACTTGTTCACCTGGATCCTTAGCAGTGTAAGGGCCCGAAGAACTTTGCCGACTTCATTAGCTTTTAGGAACCAACGGTCACACACTTGACGTAGCCCTTTTGTGTCGTTTGACATCCTTCCTATGGAACCCCTTAGAGGCCCCCTGGTACGTGTGGCCAGCTGGTTGGGCATGCCTACCATTTGATTGGAGGATGTCATCGACGGGCCCCTGGCGGAGCGCGGTAGCTTTGGTAGTTGACTTTGGCAGACCCCTGGGTGGCGCCAGACTTCATTCGAAATGCATGGTCCTCGTTGAAGAGGTCTTCGACGGTGATGTCGACAAGGCAACCAAGCCGAGGCATTATCCACCCTCAACATTAACAAACATCAACGGCGGACCCACTGGGAGATGTTGGAGCTGGATGTTCCAGCGTCGCCCCCCCATCAACATGTAGAAACATTGACGACGGACCCCTTGGGAGGTGCTAGAGTTGGATGCTCTGGCGTTGCCCACCATTAACGTGCAGAAACGTTGACAGCGGGCCTCCTCGAAGGAGGCCACGCCGGATGCTCCGGCGTTGCCTACCATCGATCATAGAGGCCTCGACGGCAGGCACCATTTGTGGTGCAAGAGTTGGATGCTCCAGCATCTCTCACCATCATTCAGTAGAAACATCGACGGCAGGCCCCCTGGGAGGTGCCGTTGCTGGATGCTCCAGCATTGCCCACCATCAATGTGTAGAAACGTCAATGGCAGGCTCGTTGGGTGGTGCAGGATCTGGATGCTCCAGCGTCGCCCACCAACATCATGAAGAAACATTGATGGCAGTCCCCTTGGGTGATGCTAGAGTTGGATGTTTGGGTGTTGCCCACTATTATCGTGTAGTAACATCGACGGGCAGGCCCCTGGAATATAGAATACCAAAAGAAAACCCTATTAGCAACAAGATCGGAATGGGAGAGTGTACTCACGAATCAGCACTTGTTGCCATCATCAACATGTAGAGACATCAATGACAGGCCTCCTTGGGAGGTTCCGGAGCTGGATTTCGTGCACATATGATAGAGGAGGGATAACTTTGCTCCGTGGTTACCTCTCTTTTCTCTTTTGTTTTGTTATGTTTCATGGTCCAGCTGGTACGTGGGGCCTTTGTAATTCGATGTGCTACTGCTTCGGGGTCCGGCTCCTTCTTCGCCTAGGGTGTGAGCCTTCCGGCCACCATTACTTAGCCGTAGCACTAGAAGGCAGTGTGTGCATGGTTAGGGTACAGGACCAGGCTAAGCTGATTACACACCCTGGACCTCCGGCTTAGCGTAGGCCTTTCGCGAGAGGCCATCTGCCGCCACATGACCCCAAGTAAGGAGGCAGCCGTGAGACCCCATAACTCATTGCAGATACCTCAAGCAGGCCCAGCTGCAGTTGGATTGCATAACTTTACCGTGGGCAAGACATAGAGAAGATAACCGCATATATGATGACAATATACAAAAGCAAGCATAGCTTGATTGATCATAAAATTATCGAGTAATTAAATGAACATAAGAGAAGCATGGGTTAAGAAACTGATTCTTTTATATTGGCATCCATAAGAGGAGGCAGGCTTTACAAAAGAAGGCAACGACCTGCTTCTGAATGACAAGGGAGGCAGAGTGTACAGTCTTAGGGTTTTGTAATAGGCTAAGCTGACTGCACACTTTAGACCTGACCCTCCCGGAGCTTGGTTTTCTTGAGCACTGCTCGTGGACTCTATGACACCTTTACACTGTCCTACTGTTAAGCTAGGGATAACTTACAGGGGTGCTCTATGGTCCGAGGGTATCTGTGATAGTTGTTGAGCAACATGTCGACACTAGCCACCAGGAAGGCGATGAGCAGAAGTTCCTATTTCCCGCCTAGGCCACCTGCTATGCGGGTGGTATCGGCAGGGTCAGAACTGATCTTGACATCTTTGACAACGACGTCGTTGCTGCCGGAGGGCTGCAGATGGGGTGCAGCGTACGAGTCGTGCTGGCGCGAGCTCGGCGAAGGCTGACTTGGTCCAGCATCGCCTGGGGCAGTTGCCGGGGCTGATGTAAGTGCTTGGAGCTTCTCCAAGGCTGACACCATAGCAGCACGATCTCTGCGGATCTTGAGGACACCAGAGGGGGTCGACTTCTTCAAGAAGAAGTAGCCATGGTGGGCTACGATCATGCATTGGTACAGGGCGGGCCTTTCGATGATGGCATTGAAGGGGAGCCAGACCTTTGCGACGTCGAATAGGATGTTCTTCGTCCTTAAGGTCTCGGGTGTCTCAAAGGTCACCCTGAGGTGGATGTTGCTGTACAGGATGATGTCCCCCTGTCCCACCCCTGAGAATAGGCTCGAGGGGGTGAGCTTGGACATAGAGATCTGCAGCTGGTCGAAGGCCGCATGGCTGATGAGCTTAAGGCCAGCCCTGCCATCTATCAAGACGTGGTGGAGCTTGACATTGGTGATGGTGGGGGCGACGAGGAGAGGTAGGATCCCGACTCCGGCCATGTTCCTGGGGCAGTCGAAGGTATCAAAGCTGATCAGTGTCTCCTTCCACTCTGGTGCAGCGCTGGAGTGGGGATAGGAGGTACCGAGGCCACCACTCGGCGCAGACTCTTGATCGCGTTTTGGGATGCGGGGTCTCAAGACCCCCCCCCCCCCCCCCCCCCCCGAAGATGACGTGGAGTGTCTTATGATGCTTGTGTCACTGCTGGCGTTAGAGTCCCTGTCCTTAAGGACCACCTTGATGGCTCGTTCAAGCTTCTGGTACTCAATCTCCTCATCATTGTTGACCATGGGGTCGACATTTTGCTTGCCCTCTTGCTGGCAGAAGGGTGCACCTTCTGGGCGCTACTGCGCCCGCTCCTCATCGCTCAGTGCACCTTTTGATCTCTCGGTAGTCACTCGCGTTGTGGTCGCGAGTCTTGTGCACTGAGTAGGGCTCGACACCGTCATCAACAGCAGGTGGTTGGCGTGGGTGTTTGTTGTGGCGCGGGGGTTTGGTACCACCAGCCGCAACAGTTGCACTGATGAGTGTCGCCTGCAGCGGTTTGTTTTGGCCGCTTCCCTGATTCTTATTCTTCTGGCTGGTTTTACCCACCTTGAAGGTGGCTGTGAGTGCTAGTCACGACCCTCTGCCACCCTGGCGCACCGGTCGGTGATGGAGAAGAGCTCGTTGACATCTTGCACATTGTGCGTGGCTAACTTCTCGAGCATCTTCCTATCCTGCACACCCTATCAGAATGCAACTATGACAGAAGCATTCGTGATGTTGGGGATGGAGTTGCGTACCTGGGAGAACCACGGGATGAACGATAGTAGTGTCTTCAAGGGTTGTTGACTCACGGTGTGGAGGTCAAGTTGCGTGCAAGATGCTTGTAGGAGCTGCCGAAGTTCGCCGTGAACTATCGGCAGAGCTCTTCCCAAGAAGTTAAGGACCCTTCGGGTAGGTTCATGAGCCATGACCAGGCTGAGCCGGTCAGGGCGACGGGGAAGTAGTTCGCCGGGATGAGCTCATCCGCTCCCGCAGCAAGGAGTGTCGTGGTGTAGATCTGCAAGAACTTAGTGGAGTTCACGCTTCTATCAAAATTCTCTAGGAGGTGCGGCCAGAACTTGCGTGGCCACGTCGTGAGGCAGAGGTGCAGAGCCAGAGCTGTGCACCCTCCGATGGACTTCGTTGGAGAAGAGTATTGTGCGGCTCACCCTGGAGGTGTCTGTTGCACACTGTACGGTGAGTTTGATGCTGCAGCCTGGACAACATACGACTGCTATGGAGCTTGCTGAGCAGCGGACTACTGTGGAGCGTGCTGCTGTGGTACTTGCTAGAGCGGAACATGCTGCGCAGAGTATTGTTAGGGTACATGCTGCACAGAGCGTTGTTGCTACGACACCTGCTGTTGCCCAGAGTATTGCTGTGTTACCTGCTGTTGTGGAACATGCTGTGTAGAGTGGTGCTAGGGAGCGGTTGACCTAGCGTAAGCTTGATGCGGAGGTGGCAAAGGTTTTACCTGCAGTGCACCTCGGACAGAGGATTCCTGCTGCTCAGGCTCATGAGGGTCATACTCGGCCTCAAGGTTGCGCTGCCTCTCCCGGTGCTGCTCGCTATTGGTACAGACGTCCTCGTTTGCCCTACGACGGTCGAGCTGTGCCTTGAGGTCCTCCGTCGGGATCTGGGAGGAGTGGGTGTTGGCAGAGTAGCGGTCGATGGTCGACCTGTGCGACAACGACACGTGATGTCTAAGAGAGTTGATGGCAGCAACGACGAGGTGGTCGATGTTGTTGACCCACTGCAATGCCGCTCCTTGAGAAGCATTCATCGATGGTGGGTGGTGGAGAAGGGCTCTGGCTGCTGCTAGAGCACTCTCCGGACTTGCAGCTGGCGCTTCAGGGGCGCCGACTGGGCCGGCATGCTCCGGGACCTGCCGCCCTGGCCAGCTGCATCTGCGTTAGGGCGTGACGGACCAGAGTGCGCCCTGGAGCAGGATCTGGTCACAAGACCTCCCTTGGTGTGTCAACGGCCTCGGGAGCCACCCTCCAAAGGCTTGATGTTCATCATGGCTGTGAAAGCGCAAGCACTTTTTAGAGGAAAAGCCCCCTACTAGGCGTGCCAAATGTCGAATTGTTTATGCAACACTTCTCCTAGACCTACTTTGAGAGCAGCCCACGGAGGTTCTTGATCACCTGGGTATTAGTCCTCAGGTGAGGGTTGCACGTATGAGGGATGGGAGACAATGGTTCTACATGGTTCGGGCTACCGGAGTGTATGTTGACGGCTATTATATACCAATTTCACCTGTTAATATAACTCAATTATGTGAAGGAAATACCATTTCTTGCACACATCACATTTCTTATTAACCTAGTTCCAGTTGTCCTTGGAAGAATAGTGCATGCAGGCATTTATTGCAGAGAATGAGCTAAAAGAGGGGGAACAATCCTATAAAATATCATCTCAACCAATAAAGCGAAGACATGTGGCATCACATGGATCAAATGCCCCACAAACAGAAGTATCCGAGGCCATACAACGTTGTATCACTCGTATCACTGAATATGAACCACCTGGAAGTGACCTGGAGAAAGTACAACCCCAACGGTGTAGTGACCAGGTCGGCCAAACTCGGTCAACTTCCATGTGTCGACCCCCAGTGGTGCATTGGCCACGATTAATAGGCTTTTGAAATTTTTCTTGAAACACTTAGCAAAACTATTAAAATCAGAAAGGTCAGACTGGTTCGGTCTGGGTAAGGACTAGTCCTGTGTGTATAAGCACAATTGTCAATTGAGATCTCTTATATGTTTCCTTTGAATCTTTCGCAACGGAATGTAGTAAACTATACTAACAACTATTGCAAGTGTTAATGGTAAATGATTTGCACGTGGAATACAATATTAACACAAGTTGTAAGTATGATCTTGTGTATGCCCTCGATAGTGATGATAATGAAAAGTATAGATCAAGAGCACACGAGACAAACGATTTTCACCGAGGTTCGATCTCACCAAAGAGATCTACTCCTCGCTGAGGAAGCCCACACAGAGCCGGGTCTCTTCAAACCCTTTTCCCTCGTTAAGTCACCACACAAGGCCGACTTGATTCCACTATCACGAGTAATCACCAAGTTGGTGGGGCAACCTCACACACTGATAGCACCCACAAGATTAGAAACGGAAATAAAGATCAACACACTCAAATAATTAAACAATAATGAATAAGAGTGTGTGAGAAATCAAACCCAAGAGCTCAATGTCGATAAGATCGTCACTCTCCCTTTCTCAATTGCCAACTCCCAAAGATTTGACTCTTAGGACCTTAGAATGTGTGGAGAGGAGTGTTTTTGTTCTCTTGGATGCAGTGGCGGCGCTAGTGTAGGATCGAAGAGCATGTGAAAATCTACCAGAGGGGGGTGAATGGTAGATTTAAAAATCTTGCACAGCGGAAACCATTAAATCCGAGCCCCTTTGGCAGAAAAACGATCCGTTAGAGAAATCGTGTGTGAAACTAATCTAAACGTGTTTCACCATGACAAAAGTGATATGTATCAGAGAGAATCAAGTCACGAAGAAATCTAAAAAATAATCACTCAAATCCGTCGAGGGAAACTCAAGTTATGATCGAAAGATCGAACAAAGGTCAATCTGTCCTACCCAAGAAAAACAATTCTGGAACGCTGCAAAGAAACTCGTGTAGATCAGAAATCAAAAATCTAATCACCGTGAAATTTGGATAGATGATAGATAATCAATTTGTGAAGACAACCCAAAAAGAATCACGTCAATTGGATTTGTAAAACTCGAGTTATGATAAAACCACCGATGAAAGGTAGTGCTGTCCAGAAACTCGACGGGTAAAACTTGTCTGGAACAAGTCGGAAGAACAAGGAACAAAAGTTCCTTCAAACTACAAATTTTATTCAGTAGAACACAAGAGGGACAGCCCCAAAGTCGTCTACCACGAGCTCTGGCCTCCCTTGCTTATATAACTAGCTCGAAAGCCAGCTCAACTCAAATCAGGACCCTAATCCTACTCCGTTCACGAATCGAAACTTTCCATAACTACTTAGGACTCTTCTATACGAAGATAGAAACAATCTTAAGACTTCCAAACACTTTAGGAACATATCCCATATTCCAAAACAACTCAAATTCGTGACCCACACAAAATCCTATCATAACCAACTCGATACTTTCCATACTGAGCCATAACCGACTCCGCCGCAGCCAAAGTCATCAAACGATACGATTTGATCCTTCCAACCAGATCTTCCCATCCATAAACCATCTTCGGAACCATGTTGCCATGTCATGCACCGCATGCGTACGTGCGAACACCTTCCTTCGATGTCCAGTAACCTTCATATGCACTGCCCTTGATTCAATCATCCTGCGCGACCTCCTGACCCGCTCAACCACAATTCCTCTTGAATTTAGTTGTTGGAACCTCATCTCCTCCCTGAGACTAGTCCAAAGAAAATCAATGGGTCTACTAGACATCTAACGCTACTTAAATACCCTAGCACCATGCTAGCATACTAAGCAAATACCTTAAGAGCTGCAGCACAAGCCATCCTAAGGCAATGAACTAAATCATCGTTGAACCAATGTTGAATGCATAGCATAGTTATTCATATTAACATAATCATATCATAACTACATAGACTATAGTGGGGGTCTATAGTGTTTATGACCATAAGATGTGATCATGAGAGTACAATCATAAAGACTATACCTTCCACTTACATGGACTCCACAATCAAACAAGAAACGCTTTGTCCAAGTATACGTATAAAAGAAGACTAAAGATAATATCTTTATTGAGCACAAAGTCACAAATAAAACAAGGAATACATGAGATATACCTTCCCCAATGTGGAATTGGGAAGAGAGACTCCTTCTACTCCTTTGCCAATTTGGACTTGGGACTAGAGGCTCTCCTCTCTACATCCTAACTCCTCTAAGGACTATGGAAGATAGTGTATACAATAGAATGATGCCCAAGTGGTGTGTGTTGAAGTGAGGGGTATGAGGTCCTATTTATACTAGTGTTGAGGTCGGTTCCCGCCACCAAAAGTGCACGAATCAGTCGTCATTGACTCTAGGGGGCCGGGAGGAGCCAACACGTGGAAGTTGACCGCGTTTGGCGCCAGGACCAGGTCGACCGACCCCCTGGTTCGATCGACCTGGTCAGGGCTCCAAACGGCCCGTACTTCCTCCTGGTGGTTGCCAAGTGGGTCCCATTGACTGATATTGGTGCTACACCATTGGATGGCCTCAGATACTTCAATCTGTGGACCATTTGATCCATGTGGTGCCACGTGTCATTGCCTGATTGGCTGGGATGATATTTTATAGGATTGCTCCCCATACTTTTCCTCAATTCTTGTATAAATATGTGCATACACATATTTCTCCAAGTACAAGTGGAAATAGGTCAAGTAGAAAGGTGATGTGTGCAAGAAATGATCAATCCTTCACATAATTGATTTATATTGACGGCTGAAATTGGTATATAACAGCCGTCAACAGCAACCTGAATCCACAATCCAAATGTTCTCCTTCTTCAAGCGTGTAACCTACATAGGAGAACAATATGTCGATGACTCAATACTGGGGTTAGTCAAAAGTCATTTAGGAATCCAATACTGAGTCACATGATGTCCAGCTAGAATAACACGCAACAACTGAGATAAAATAGCAGGTTTATGAGTCGAAGTTTGAGATTTTTTGTTCTTAAATACTGACCTATAAGGTGTTACTTGTGTAGCACGAAAATCAGTAGCTCCAGAGGCAAAAATAGAAGGTCTGGAGGTAACAACAGAAGGTCCGGAGGTAAAAACTGAAGCTCCGGAGGTAAACTTTGAATCTTTTTGACTCATAACAATAGGTTGCATGTTCCTGACATTCAGGTTAGTATGTGCAGCAAATTTTGCATGAGAGTTATAAGATCTAGCTTGCATTTTTTTCTTTTTATGTTGTTTAGCTAATCTATAACAAAAATCTATGACATGACCATCTCTACCACAATAGGTACAATGAAATTTATCTTTGTGTTCATGTATAGATGAGCATGCAATATGTTTACTTGAACCCAAATGTGACAATACCCCTACAGATTTAAAAGCCACCTCTTTTGGTTTAGGAACTGTTTTAATCAAACCACTTCCTAATGACTTTACAATTTTAGGTGGATGTGCTTTAGCATGAGCATGGGAATCAAAACCCAAACCAGTTTTATCATTACAAGATTTGGATGAATTCAACAGCAAGTTTAGATTTTTGTTCCCAATACAAAACTGCTCTAGTATCCTATTCATGTCATCAAATTTCTTAGACAATTTTAGGCAGCTTTGACACGATGTTTTTCCTTTTAGTTTGCAATTAGAACAATATTTAACTACATGAGCACGTAAAGAATTGTTCAGTATTGAAATTTCATTCATAGCATCTTTTAGTTTCTTTTCAAGATCATTACAGGTAGAACAATGCAAATCAATTGTAGAACAAGAAGCATCTTTTAATTTTGTGTCATTAAGTGCAGCAAGCTTTTTGTTCTTTTCAATCTCTAACTCAATTTTATCAAGAGCGGAGGAGTGTGCATTCTTAAGAAGGACAATTGTTCATATATTAAATCGCATGAGGAACAAGAATCATCACTAGGAATCAAGGTTTTCAAAAGATTAATTTCAGATTCTAGTGACTATTTTTTAACAGCATTGTCCCTAAGCTTTTTGTCCTATTTATTAACAATAATAGTTGCATAAGAAATAGCATCACACATTTCATCAAAAGTAGGACATACCTCTTCATTATCACTGTTGTGTTCTGCATCCTCCATACTTGATCTTGATTTGCCCGCCATGAAGCATAAGTTTGCCAGATCATCTTCATCTTCGTTACTTCCAATGTCCACATCACTTGAGCCAAGTTCTTGAAGTGCAGTGATGAAACTGTTTATCGGTTTGCGTCCAGTAAAGCCCCTCTTCTTGTTGTTGGTATTGACAAAAGAGGGCTTGACTTTATTCTGCTTTTCATCACGGGTAGAAGGACCTGAAAGGTTAGGGCAATCCGTATGAAAGTGTCCTGTCTTACCAAATTCAAAGCATCATTAAGGTCCGGAGCTTCCTCTCCTTCTAGTTCTCACATTTTGCAATGCTTTTGAGAACCGAGTATAGATGAGCGCTAGCTCTTCTTCTAGAAATTCTTCAATCTGTTCCGGGGTTAGTGAAGATAGCAAAGCAAGTGTATTGCTAGATGAAGATTGGTCGGAGCTAGGCATATCACGTTGAGAAACAAAAGCAAGAGACTTGTTGGGGTTCTTACGTGAGATTATGTCAATTTCATGAGTTTTCAATTTAGAATATAGCACAAATAATGTAAGTGTACTCATGACAGTAGATTCATGAATAGATGTGACTTTCATCTCCTAAGTTGACATGTCTAATGCACTTAACAATTGTTTAGCATTTTCAGCATCTGAAAAATTAACATTGACACTACGCAAGTTTTTGAGAATTTTATTAAAGCGAGCAAAAAGGTCTCAATGGACTCACCGGGTTGCATCTCGAAGCGCATATATTCCTTTTTGAACATATCCTGTCTTACCTCCTTGATCGTGTTGGATCCATCGTGGTAGTCACAAAGTTCTCTCCACACATCGTACGCCGATCGGAGGTGTGCAACACGGTCAAAGTCGCTCTGAGTTAGTCCTTGGATTTTCAAGTTGCGGGCTTTGCTGTTGTTGTCGACATCTCTTAAGTTTGTAGCCATGACTTGATTGTTCGACGGCACGTCGTAAGTCTTGTACACTTTTTCCCATATCGCGAAGCCTTGTGCCTGGATAAAAGCTTCCATGCGTGCCTTCCAAACCTGAAAATATTTACCGAGTACTTCTCCATGAGGATTAGTCAAAAACACTTGCGAATCACATATATTAGAGCACTTTGGCTCTGATACCAATTGTAGGATCTAAGAGCACGTGTAAAGCTACCAGAGGGGGTGAATGGTAGATTAAAACTTTTCAGCGAAAGCTACGAAAACACCCCTTGGCAGAAAACTGATCTGTTAAAGAAACTGTGTGTGCGACTAATCTAAACGTGTTCAACTGAGACAAAACTAGTATAGATTGTAGAGAATCAAGTCACGAAGAAGTCACAACAAGAATCACGAAAATCCGTCGAGAGAAATTCTAGTTACGATCGAAAGATCGAACAAAGGTCAATCTGTCCTACCAGAGAAAAATAGTTCTGGAACACTGCAAAGAAAATCGTGTAGATCTGAACCATAAATCCAATGACCATGAAATTCCCACAGATTATAGAAAATCAAGTTGTGAATGATGAGGACATCAACACCCTCGATACATGCACACCAACTCAGCTACCGATTTGTGGTCTGATCACTCGCGCTCGTGCACGTCAACTAAACTATGAGGTGAACTCGTTCTTGGCATTGTGTTCATCTTATCTAGACCGTGGAACTACGTACTTTCTTGTTTTGCTCAGGAACAAAGGAGAGGAGCCAATGGGAAGGGAATTCGCGCGGATGGGATTTGGACAGCAGAACAGCACCAACTTGTCATGGCTACCACGACTTCATACGGACTCCAATCTGGGCGTTCAAGTACTTCCTGGAAATATTATCAAGTCTACTTTCAAACGGATCTGGCCTCATGTCCATGTCTATTAGGAGTCGGCCGCAATTGTTATTTTAATACCAAAACCTTTTCTGTCCATGGTGCTGCATCTTCAAAATTGGGCCCATGGCCCATGTATCATTTGGAGTCCAATAGGGACTAGTGATTAGGGTTTCCCACGACGCTAGGGAGTTAATAAATAGTATCCGCCGCCCTCATTAGCTGGTGGGTTTTGTTTATTTGTAAGTTAGCTTCTGCCGATTCCTTGTACATGCACGTGTCGACTAGATCGCCCGTCTACTTGTATCTAGAACCCCACTTTAGATTGATTCAACAGATAAGTGCTTGTTCTTCTTGTTCTTGCGTGTTCTTTGATTGCTTGCAGGAACAAAGGCCCTCTTGGTCAGGTTGATTGTGCGCCAGCAAGATCAATACAACTTCGGAGTTGGTGTACCGATTGCTAAGGCGCATCGTCTTGGGGACGGTGTAGTCAGATCGCCAACGTCTTCTCCTCCACAAATTGAACCCTCCTATTCTCATCGAAAGATCGGGAACCAAGATCCTATCAAGTGGTAATTAGAGCAAGGTTAATCGGTGAAAGTGCTACCATTACTTTTCTTTCCGCTGTTATCATCCTATAGTCCAGAAAAAGCCCAAAAAATATCAGATCTATTTTTTCTATTATTCCTAGACCATTGTGCCTTTTACTTTATCTACTTAGTCAAGACTTGTTGAGTTCATGGTTGCTTCGACGAGTCAAGTTGCTGATCTTTACTTTTGCACCACTAGAGTTTCAAGTTCGTGTCACATTCGGTCACCTAGTTCGAGTCAAATTCGTAGTTCGCGTTTGTGTCGGATTACTAGTTTGAGTCTGAATCAGATTGCTACTTCGAGTTTGAGTCGGATTGCTAGTTCGAGTTTGAGTCGGATTATGAGTTCATATCAGATTGCTACTTCGACTTTGAGTCAGATTGCTAGTTCGAGTTTGAGTCGGATTACTAGTTCGAGTTCGAATCAGATTGCTACTTCGAGTTTGAGTCAGATTAGTAATTTGAGTTTGACAACAAGAAAAAGGCAAGTGCAAAATCAAAAGCCGCACAAAAGCCACAAGCAATTAGACAAGAAAAAAAAGGCAAGTGCAAGATCAAAAGCCGCATGTGCATATTTTGTTCTAGGGTCACCTAATTCCATCTAGAGAGAGTTTGGGTGACCACCCCAACAAAAAAAAAAGAAAAAAATCAGATTGTTGTTTGGGGTGTTTTTGGTGACGACATTGGTGTCTCGGCTTGCGTCTCTAGTACGGTCTAGACTAAGATCAGCATAGTACTGTCGTAGAACATTTATTCAGCTTGTTGTGATTAATGTGGTGAAAGTTTGCTCCTTGTGCTAGTTCAGCCACCTAAAGCCATAGATTGACACCTGCTCTTGAAGTTGTTCATTACTTGCTGGTTGCCATCACCTTCTTGCTGAGCTTGGTAAGAACAGGTAAGAGCTTGATTGAACAGATTGAGAGTGAGCGAGTTATCTCCACCAGCACCTTTGTAGCTAGGGATAACGTTACCCTTTCATATTGGATTGTTCTTTTTTTTTCTACTAACCATGGCAGGAGGAGTAAATACAAACGAAGACGTGCATTCACCTCGCACACAGAGAATTTATACAACACTTCAAACGCCAAGTGCGGCTACGCACAGAACCACTTGATGAGGATTTTCGTGTTACCAATGACCACCTTGGTCAATTGGAAAATATGCAGATCGACACCAACACAAAAATCAGCACGTTGGAGATTTCCATTCAAACATTGAACACCTCTATTGGAGCCATCCTGCAGCGCCTTGAGTTGAGGGATCGTGGATGCACCGCGGATGGACAGGTGAGCAATGCTCCTAGTATTGTACATGACAATGAAGATGACTATTCTTCAGATACGGAGATTGAGGAAGATGAGGATGCTAGGCCACGGCACCGGCTAAAACGCAACCGTCAAGGTATGGGTGGACATCGTCGGCATGAGGTACGTAATCATGATGATAATTTTAATAAGATCAAATTTAAGATACCTCATTTTGATGGTAAATATGATCGTGATGCATATATTAATTGGGAGATTTCTGTTGATAAAAAATTTGCATGTCATGAGTTTCCTAAAAATGCAAGAGTTAGAGCAGCCACTAGTGAGTTTATCGATTTTGCTTCTGTTTGGTGGATAGAACATGGCAAGAAAAATCCTAATAACATACCACAAACTTGGGATGCTTTGAAACGGCTCATGCGGGCTAGTTTTGTTCCTTCTTACTATGCACGTGATCGGTTAAATAAGTTACAACAATTGAGACAGTGAGCTAAAAGTGTAGAAGAGTATTTTCAGGAATTACAAATGGGTATGTTGCATTGTAATTTAGACGAGGATGTGGAACCAGCTATGGCTAGATTTTTGGGTGGTTTAAACCGTGAAATTTAGGACATACTTGCTTATAAAGATTACAATAATGTTACCTGTTTGTTTCATCTTGCTTGTAAAGCTGAAAGGGAAGTGCAGGGACGACGAGCTAGCTCTAGAACTAATATTTCTGCAGGAAAGACTAGCTCATGGCAACCACGCACGATTACTCCTTCGACTGGGCGTGGTTCCCCACCATCTTCTTCACCATGTTGGGCAGCACCTTCTTCCTCCGGCAACAAGCCACATGCTTCTTCCACTAACTCAGCAGTAAAGACCACCCAAAAGCCCACCGAGAGTGCTTCTTCCGTAGCATCTACCAGACGATCTAGAGACGTTCAATGTCACAAGTGCAAGGGTTTTGGCCATGTGCAGCGTGACTGCCCAAGCAAACGTGTTCTAATTGTTAAAGATGACGTTGAGTACTCATCTGCTAGTGATTTTGATGACGACACATGTGTTTTGCTTGGAGCTGACTATGCAGGTAGCAATGAACATCAAGAAGAGCATATTGGTGCAGAAGATGCAGTGCACTATGATAGTCTCATTGTGCAGCATGTGCTTGGTACACAAATGGAGAAAGCGAAACAAAATCAAAGGCACACATTATTCCAAACAAAGTGTGTCGTCAAAGAGCGATCTTGCCGCATGATCATTGATGGAGGTAGCTGCAACAACTTGGCCAGTAGTGACATGGTGACCAAGCTGGCACTAAGCACCAAACTGCACCCACATCCCTATTACATTCAATGGTTAAACAACAACGGTAAGGCAAAGGTAACTAGACTTGTGCGAATCAATTTTACTATTGGATCATATAAGGATGTCGTTGAATGTGATGTTGTGCCTATGCAAGCTTGTAATATTCTGCTAGGAAGACCTTGACAATTTGATAGAGATTCTATGCATCATGGTAGATCAAATCAGTATACTTTTCTTTACCACGATAAAAAAATTGTGTTGCATCCTATGTCTCCTGAAGCTATTGTGCAAGATGATGTTGCTAGAGCTAGGACAACTAAATCTCAGGACCATGCTAACGTTGAGAACAATAACAATGCCAAATCTATGTTTGATAAGAAAAATGAGATATCTCTAAAGGGAAAATGCTTGTTTGTTACGAAATCTGATATTAATGAACTGATTGCTTCCACCTCCGTTGCCTATGCTTTGGTATGCATAGATGCTTTGATTTCCCTTTACGATATGCAACATTCTTTGCCTCCTGCTGTTGCTAACATTTTGCAGGAATATTCTGATGTGTTTCCAAGTGAAATACCACCAGGACTACCACCACTTCGAGGGATTGAGCACCAGATTGACCTCATTCCCGGTGCTTCATTGCCCAACCGTGCACCATACAGGACAAATCCGGAAAAAACAAAGGAGATTCAGTGCCAAGTACAAGAACTACTCGACAAAGGTTATGTACGTGAGTCTCTTAGTCCTTGTGCTGTTCCAGTTATTCTAGTACCTAAAAAGGATGGATCATGGTGTATGTGTGTGGATTGTAGAGCAATCAACAATATCACCATTCGATATCGTCATCCTATTCCACGCTTAGATGATATGCTTGATGAATTGAGTGGCGCTGTTGTGTTCTCAAAAGTTGATTTGCGTAGTGGTTATCTCCAAATTCGCATGAAACTAGAAGATGAATGGAAAACTACTTTTAAAACTAAGTTCGGTTTATATGAGTGGTTAGTCATGCCTTTTGGGTTAACTAATGCACCTAGCACCTTCATGAGATTAATGAACGAGGTTTTGCGTGCATTCATTGGAAAATTTGTTGTTGTGTATTTTGATGATATATTGATTTATAGCAAATCCATGGATGAACATCTTGATCACTTACGTGCTGTTTTTAATGCTTTACGTGAGGCACGATTATTTGGTAATCTTGAGAAGTGCACCTTTTGCACGGATCGAGTCTCTTTCCTTGGCTATGTTGTTACTCCACAGGGAATTGAAGCTGTCAAGCCAAGGTAGAGGCTATTCAGGGGTGGCCTGTACCAAAGACCATCACACAGGTGCAGAGCTTTCTAGGGCTGGCTGGATTCTATCATCGCTTTGTGAAGGATTTCAGCACCATTGCTGCTCCATTGAATGACCTTACGAAGAAGGGGGTGCCTTTTTTTGGGGGCACCACACAAGATAACGCCTTTACCATACTAAAAGATAAGTTGACGCATGCACCTCTTCTCCAACTTCCTGATTTTTCTAAGACTTTTGAGCTTGAATGTGATGCTAGTGGGATTGGATTGGGTGGTGTTTTATTATAAGAAGGAAAACCTGTTGCATATTTTAGTGAGAAAATGAGTGGGCCTATTCTGAATTATTCTACCTATGATAAGGAATTATATGCTCTTGTACGAACTTTAGAAACATGGCAACATTATTTGTGGCCCAAAAAATTTGTTATCCATTCTGATCATGAAACACTAAAGCATATTAGGAGTCAAGGAAAACAGAACCGTAGGCATGCTAAGTGGATGGAATTTATTGAGTCTTTTCCTTATGTCATTAAACACAAAAAGGGAAAGGATAATGTTATTGTTGATGCTTTATCTAGACGTTATACTCTTCTATCTCAACTTGACTTTAAATTTTTTGGATTAGAAACGATTAAAGATCAATATGAACATGATACTGATTTCAAAGATGTATTGCTGAAATGTAAAGATGGAAAAACATTGAATAAATTTGTCCTCAACGATGGCTATGTGTTTAGAGCTAACAAGTTATGCATTCCAGCTAGCTCCGTTTGTTTGTTGTTGTTACAGGAAGCGCATGGAGGCGGGCTGATGGGGCACTTTGGAGTGAAAAAGACGGAGGACATACTTGCTGGTCATTTCTTTTGGCCAAGGATGAGGCGAGACGTGGAGCGCTTCGTTGCTTGCTGCACGACATGTCAAAAAACTAAGTCACGACTTAATCCACATGGTTTGTACATGCCTCTTCCTGTTCCTAGCATGCCTTGGGAGGATATTTCTATGGACTTTGTTTTATGACTTCCTAGAACGAAGAAGGGGAGGGATAACATCTTTGTTGTCGTGGATATATTTTCTAAAATGGCACACTTCATACCTTGTCGTAAAAGTGATGATGCTACACATGTTGCTGATTTGTTTTTCCGAGATATTGTTAAGTTGCATGGTGTGCCAAACACAATAGTTTCAGATCGTGATGCTAAGTTTCTTAGCCATTTTTGGAGAACGTTATGGGCAAAATTGGGGAGTAAGCTTTTATTTTCAACTACTTTTCATCCCCAAACTGATGGTCAAACTGAGGTTGTGAATAGAAGTTTATCTACCATGCTTAGGGCTGTTTTGAAAAAGAATATAAAAATGTGGGAAGAGTGTTTGCCTCATGTTGAGTTTGCTTATAATTGTTCCCTACATTCTAGTACTAATAAATGCCCTTTTGAGATTGTTTATGGATTTGTACCCCGTGCTCCTATTGATTTATTACCTCTTCCTTCAATGGAACAAGTGAATTTTGATGCTAAACATCGTGCTGAATTGATCTTAAAATTGCATGAAACCACTAAGAAGAATATAGAGTCCATGAATGCCAAGTATAAACTTGCTGGTAGTAGGGGAAAGAAACCTATCACTTTTGAACCTGGTGATTTAGTTTGGTTACATTTGCGAAAGGATAGGTTTCCTGATTTGAGAAAGTATAAATTGTTACCTCGAGCTGGTGGTCCATTCAAAGTGTTAGAAAGGATTAATGATAATGCATATAAACTCGAGTTGCCTGCGGATTTTGGGTTTAGTCTCACATTTAACATTGCAGATTTGAAGCCATATTTGGGAGAAGAAGATGAGCTTGAGTCGCGGACGACTCAAATGCAAGAAGGGGAGGATGATGAGGACATCAACACCCTCGATACATCCAAACCAACTCAGCTACCGATTTCTGGTCCGATCACTCGCGCCTGTGCACGTCAACTAAACTATGAGGTGAACTTGTTCATGGCCTTATGCCCATCTTATCTAGATCGTGGAACTACGTGCTTTCTTGTTTTGCTTAGGAACAATGGAGAGGAGCCAATGAGAAGGGAATTTGGGCGGATGGGATTTGGACAGTAGAACAGCACCAACAAGTGACGGCCAACACGACTTCATACGGACTCCGATCTGGGCGTTCAAGTACTTCCTGGAAAGATTATCAAGTCTACTTTCATATGGATCTGGCCTCATGTCCATATCCATTCAGAGTCGGCCGCAATCATTATTTTAATACCATGAACTTTTGTGTCCATGGTGCTGCATCACCAAAATTGGCCCATGGCCCATGTATCGTTTGGAGTCCATTAGGGACTCGTGATTAGGGTTTCCCACGACCCTAGGGAGTTAATAAATAGTATCCGCCACCCTCATTAGCTGGTGGGTTTTCTTTATTCGTAAGTTAGCTTCTGCTGCTTCCTTGTACACGCGCGTGTCGACTAGATCGCCTGTCTACTTGAATCTAGAACCCCACTTCACATTGATTCAACAGATAAGTGATTGTTCTTCTTTTTCTTGCGTGTTCTATGATTGCTTGCAGGAAAAAAGGCCCTCGTGGTCAGGTTGATTGTGCGCCAACAAGATTAATACAACTTCAGAGTTGGTGTACTGATCGCTAAGGCGCATCGTCTTGGGGACGGTGTAGTCGGATCGCCAACGTCTTCTCCTCCACAAATCGAACACTCCTATTCTCATCGAAAGATCAGGAACCAATATCGTATTAGTGAAGACAACCCAAAAAGAATCATGTCAATCGGATCTGTAAAACTCAAGTTATGATAAAACCACTGAAGAAAGATAGTGCTGTGCAGAAACTCGATGAGAAAGACTTGACAAAAACAAGTCGAACGAACAAGGCACAAAAATTCCTTTCCAACTACGAATTTTATTCAATAGAACACAAGAGGAACAGTCCAAAAGTTGTCTACCACGAGCTCTGGCCACCCTTGCTTATATAACCAACCCTTAGGCCAACACAAAACTAACTAGGACTCTAATCCTACTCAATTCACGAATCGAAACATTCCATAACGGCTTAAGACTCTTCTATACACAGATAGAAGCAATCTTAAGACTTCCAAACACCTTAGGAATGTATCCCACATTCCTAAAACAACTCAAAATCGTGACCCACACGAAATCCTATCATAACCAACTCAAATCTTTCCATATTTGAGTCAAAACCCGACTCTGCCGCAGCCAGAGTCATAATCCGATACGATTGGATCCTTCCAACTAAATCTTTTCTTCCATAACCTGTCTTCGGAACCATGTTGCCACGTCATGCACCACATGCATACGTGTGAATACCTTCCTTCGACATCCAGTTTCCTTCATATGCACTGCCCTTGATTCAATCACCCTGCGTGACCTCCTGATCAGCTCAACCGCAGTTCCTCCTGAACTTGGTTGTTGGAACCTCATCTCCTCCCCAAGACTAGTCCAATGGATCCCGTCACCAGCCATGCATTGAACTCAAGCAACACCTGCACATGAATAAACAACCGATACTTCCGAGCACAAGTCCTCGACTTGACTCTCGTTAGATCCAAAATCATAACACCTTACGTGAGCACCTCACATAACTATGTTGCAAACCATAGCAAAAATATATCAACCATAACCGCCAAAACACAACAAAAACATAGTAAAAGAAAACTAAGAAAACTTTTTGTAATCCAAAAAAGCATGTTTGAAACATTGCAAATTAAAAGCAGAACCACTGCAATCAAGCTCTGAAACTTGCCAAAGCTAACCGAACCTTGAAACGGAGCTTACCAAAACTAACAGGATCTAGCACCGGAACTTACCAAAGCTAGCAGGACCTAGCGTCAGAGCTAACCAAAGCTAGTCGGACCTAGCGCTAGAGCTTAACAAAGCTAGTCGGACCTAGAGCCGGAGCTAACCAAAGCTAGTTTGACCTAGACAAAGAAGTCGGACCTAGCCAAAGCAAGTAAGACCTTACGCCGGACCTTAATGGAGCTACCTAAAACAAGTCTGACCTATCGTCAGGCCTTGCTGGAGCTCTGAACTTGTTAAAAAGGTGTTTTGGTAGTATTCAAAACTTTATCATCAAAGCCAATGTATTCAGCACACATAGGTGTCACAGTCAGACCAAGGATGAGGAAATTCAAGAAATCAGGAAAAGAACTCAAGAAGGGAGAGAATTCAGATTTGATAAGGATGACCATGGTACTCTATGGCTTGGAAAGAGGATTGTGGTGCCCAATGTTAAGCATATTCGGGAAACAATATTAAAGGAGGCACATGACTCACCTTACTCAATCCATCCCGGCTGTACAAAGATGTACAAAGACTTGAAGACTTGTTATTGGTGGGCCAGCATGAAGAAGGACATAGCAGAGTACGTTGCACTATGTGATGTATGCCAACGAGTAAAAGCTGAACATCAAAGGCCAGCTGGATTATTGCAGCCATTAAAGATTCCAGAGTGGAAGTGGAAAGAAATTGGTATGGACTTCATAGTTGGATTACCGCGAACCCAGTCCGGTTATGACTCAATATGGGTTATTGTGGATCGGTTGACCAAATCAACTCATTTCATTCATGTCAAGACTAAGTATACTGCTGCGCAGTTAGCTGAGTTGTATATGGAGAAAATTTTATGCAAACATGGAGTACCCAAGAAGATAGTGTCTGACCGAGGTTCTCAATTTACCTCAAGGTTCTGGCAGAAACTACACGAATCTATGGGTACAAGTTCAAATTTCAGCTCTGCATATCACCTTAGTCGGACGGATGAACCGAGAGGACCAACCAACTATTGGAAGGTATGTTAATAGATTGTTCTTTGAAGCATGGACGCAGATAGGACAAGAGCTTGCCGTATGTTGAATTCTCCTACAATAACAGTTACTAAGCCGGCTTGAGGATGTCGCCATATAAAGCACTATATGGAAGGAAGTGCAGAACACCTTTGTTTTGGAATGAGACAAGAGAGAACCAAGTATTTGGACCAGATGTGTTGCAAGAGGCTAAAAAGCAAGTTCAGATAATCTGTGAGAACTAGAGGGCTGCTCAAACAAGACAAAAGAGCTATGCGGATAATAGGAAGAGAAACTTAGCCTTTGTAGCGGGAGACTTCATATATCTCAAAGTATCACCTATGCGAGGTCATAAGTGGTTTAATGTCAAAGGCAAGTTGGCACCTCGCTATATTGGTCCATTCAAGATTTTGGGCAAATGTGGAGAAGTGGCATATAAGTTGGAGATGCCAGCACATCTTTCCGATGTTCATGATGTATTTCACGTTTTGTAGCACAAGAAGTGCTTAAGGGTACCGGAAGAACAAGTGCCAATGGAAGAATTGGAATTAGAGGCAGATTTGACATATGCCAAGCGACCGGTCAAAATCTTGGAAACCAAGGAGAGAGTCACAAGGAACAAGGTAATTAGATGGTGCAAAGTACAATGGAAGCATCATACAAAATTGGAAGCAACTTGGGAGCTGGAAGATGAGATCAAGAAAGAATTTCCCTATCTCTTTCCTTCTATGTCGAATCTCGAGGGCGAGATTCATTTTAAGGGGGGTAGGATTGTAACACCCTCATTTTGAACCATCATACATTACATACATTCTTATACATGTTTAACCTTAAGAAAAATAAAAGGAACAAGATTAAAATGAATTTAGAACAAAACAACAATTTAAAACTGTCAGGGTGCAGACTTGTTTGGCCATAACTCCGGACTAGTCCGGTGACCCTATTCTTCTTCAGGAAATTCAGTTTCCTTCACAGCCCGTACTTGTCCGACACAATGCACGGACTAGTCCGGTTTGGTCTCTGATGCTGTCCGGACTTTTCCGTGGTCCAAGCGGACTAGTCCGTTCCTTGCTGAAATTTAGTGTCGAAAACCTTTTTTTTTTTTGCAATCTCGGACTTGTCCGGCCTATTACCCCGAACTTGTCGGATTTTATTCTGTTCCAAATCAGACTTGTCCGAAGCCACAATAGACCTGTGTGAAAACGTCCCTGTTCTAAAACGGACTTGTCCGTACCACCCAACCGGACTTGTCCGGTATGCCCGACTCGAATGCAATCTTTTCCTCCATGATATGTTATTGGATATTTACCTTAATTGGGCCCAAGAACGTCATGCCAAACCCCTGTCAAGCCCATGTGGGACTCCTACATGGCCTCCAACACCTTAAAGTCGAAATCCATCAAACCCTACCACCTCCACCTCTATATAAACAATCCACCACCCCAACTTTTCATCTCTTTGCCACAACTGAAGAAACCCTCAAACCTAGTTCATGGGAGCCGCCATCAAGGGAAGATCTAGCAGCATGGAGGAGGAGGAGAACATGAAGGAGGATCGATCAAACAAGTTCTTCGTTGACTTTTCGTTCTTCATCACCAATTCACCCTCAACTCATCTTCATCAAGCCCTAATCGTCAAGATCCAAGTGCTTCACGTCCAACCCTTGATCTTTGGATGTCTAAACACGTGGTACACCCTCTACATCCAAGTTTTTACGTCAATTCAACCCTGATTCTCTTTGATCAAGAAAACCCTAGTTCATAGGTTCGGACCAGGACGGACTAGTCCGGCCCCTAAAATCGAACTTGTCCGGCCTTTGAATCTGAATTGTGCTAAATTAATTCCAAATTGACTCGAATCTACTCGAAACATGTTCAAACTTGTTAGAAACCTTTGTAACTAGTTAGTGAACATTAATAGAAACTTAATAACAAGTTTCACCTCATAATTGCATTAATCATGCATGTAATGGTATATTGAGTAATATATGATCATTTATTCATTGTAATGGTTTTTCTGTATGTCTATTACGCGGAATAGAAGGTGTTGCACTAGAGGGTGCTGCCGAGGACCTCCAGTACGAGAACTTTGAAACGTTTAACCCAAACCAAGCTCAGGAGCAAGGCAAGTGTCCTTGATCATTTTGATCATGTTTTTAAATGTTTTGTTTGCAAAATTGCATGCTTGTGTCAATTTGATGGGAAACTCATTTATAGGTGTTTACTAGACTTGTTTGACCATCCTTGTCGCTTGGAATACATTGTAGAGTGTCAGGAAGGGCTTTTTACCTTTTTGCTTCGCTCTAATTAATTGGGATGGGAAAACAACTAAATGAATTAATTGTGAACTAATGGATGATGAGCATTGATGAACATGGTCAATTGGTAATATGGGACTTGGGAGATCTAAGCAAGCATGGTTTGTGGATTGGGTTGGATGATATGGTGATTTGCTTGCTTTAGATCTAAGGATCGGTTCATGCGAGAATAGGCCAGGACAATAGTGCCACCACAAGGCCAAATATGGCTGCGGCTTAGACAATTAATTAGGAGTATTACCATAATCGATTCGGATCATTTGGAGGAACGAGGAACAAGAGTCGGTTAGGTTTGCAATAGTTGCGGGACTGCCCTGGGATTCGAACGACACAAGAGGGGGCCCTTGGTTGGATGTGCTCAGTTGGAGGCATCACCACGGGTGAAACCTTAGTGGGTCTGAATATGCTGGTAGTCCCTATGTAAACGCTATTTTGTGATCTCTTGGTCATACACCTAAGGATGTGTAATAGGCATAAGGGAGGTTCTTTAGTCGCCGACAGGTGTTGAAATCACGAACTTGTGGGTAAAGTGGTATACAACCTTTGCAAAGTTTGTTAAAAACTATCATGATAGCCGTGCTCCCTGTTATGAGCACGTGGACAACTTCCATGATTAGAGGGAACATGGGATTTGGGATTGTTGGTTGTGGTTATGGTTATGGATTGAGTTATGATAAATGGACATGTTTGATGATAATGGTAATAATCTGATATACAGATGGATAATGGATTATGGTTTCATATTATGTTAATTATGTGGGATGATGGGATTACTTCACATAGACATAGTATGATGTTTTTTGCATGTTTTAAATGTACTTTTCAATAATGAGCCATTGTTTATTATAATTCTTTGTTTAAGCTTCATGTCATACTTTCCTACACTTGCTGAGTACGACATGTACCCACCCTTGCAATTCCCCCCCCCCCCCACCAACAATTTAAGGTGATGTTTGTGAGTACCCTGAGGATAATGAGGAGTACTAGGCTGTGTGCTACCGTCGACTTGCCTGTGGTGTTGCTTGGAGCCGCGCTACTCTATTTTCTTAGCTTTGCTCATTTTAGCATATTTCTGCTACATTAGTTTTCAGAACTATTAATATAGATCATTAGAGTTTGTAATTTGAAGAATTACTTGAATATTGTAATAAAAGTACTTATTTAATAATTTGAGCTGTGGTAATTATCTGTTTATCATTTGTGAATCACTTGTGTATGTGTGTTAAACATTCCGGGCACACACAAGCATCACGCTTGGATCAGTTTCGGAACCGGGCGTCACAGTGTCCGAAATTTTGACAGGTTGCTCGACATAGTTTAAATCTTCCTCAAGCTCCAATTCTTCCATCAGTACTTGCTCTTTTGGAACCCTCAAACACTTCTTGAGCTAAGAAACGTGGAGCACATCATGGACATCGGAAAGATGCGCTGGCATCTCCAATTTATACGCTACTTCTTCCCATTTGTCCAAAATCTTGAATGGTTCAATATAGCGAGGTGTCAACTTGCCTTTCATATTAAATCGCTTTTCACCTCACATGGGTGAAACTTTGAGATATACGAAGTCTCCCACCTCAAAAGACAGGCTTCTTCGTCTATTATCTACAAAACCCTTTTGTCTTCAGTGAGTGGTTCCTAAGTTTTTGCGGATAGTCTGAACTTGCTTTTCGGCATCCTGGATTACATCAGGTCCAAACACTTGAGTTTCTCCCGTCTCATTCCACAAGAGTGTTCTCCACCTTCTCCCATAGAATGCTTCATATGGCGACATCTTAAAGCTTGCTTGGTAACTGTTGTTGTAGGAGAATTTAGCATACGACAGACTTTTTCCCAACTTCCTTCATACTTAAGCGCATAAGCTCTTAGCATATCCTCCAATATCTGGTTTATTCTTTCAGTCTATCCATCCGTTTAAGGGTGATAGGCAGAACTAAAATTCAATTGATTACCCATAGACTTGTGCAGCTTTTCCAGAACCTTGAGGTAAATTGAGAACCTTTATCGGATACTATTTTCTTTCGTACCCCGTGTAAACACACTATCCTTACCATATACAATTCTGCCAACTTTGCTCAACTATTGGTAGTCTTGATAGGAATGAAGTGCACTGATTTCGTCAATCGAGCCGCAATAACCCATATTAAATCATAACCTGTTGAGGTGCGAGGTAAACCAACTATGAAATCCATACCAACCTCTTCCCACTTCCATCTCGGAATCTTCAACGGCTGTAATAATCCAGTTGGCTTTTGATGTTCATCCTTGACTCGTTGGCATACATCACATAATGCGACATATTCATCTATGTCCCTCTTCATACCATCCCACCAGTAACGTGTCTTCAGGTCCTTGTACCTCTTTGTATAGCCGGGATGAATAGAGTAAAGCGAGTCATGTGCCTCTTTTAATATCAACGGTCGGAGACGCTTATCATTAGCCACAACAATCCATTTTGCAAGCCATACAGTACCTTGGTCATCCTCATCAAATCTGAATTCTCTCCCTTCTTGGGTCCTTTCCTTGATTTCCTGGATTTCCTTATCCTCTGTCTGCCCTTCTCAAATTTCTTGCTCTAGGGTTGGATTTAACTCCATTATCCCCATCTCATTCACAAATCCACAATTTAACCATTCAAACTCCTTGTATAGCTCAGATGGCAATTCCCTAACGGTAAGCGGGTGGCTTGCTCCCTTTCAACTTAAAGCATCAACCACTACATTTCCTTTCCTTGGGTGATAATTGATTCCCACATCATAATATCTAATGAGTTACAACCATCGTCATTGCCTCAAATTTAGATCCATTTGCGTGAATATGTACTTGAGACTCTTCTGATCCATGTAAATCTCGTATCTGTGACCAAGGACATAATATCTCCAAATCTTCAATGCGTGCACTATGGCTGCAAGTTCAAGATTATGCGTAGGATAATTCTGCTCATGCTTCTTCAATGGCCTAGATACATAAGCTACTACTCGGCCTTCTTGCATCAATACACAACCAAGTCCTTGCCCTGAAGCATCACAATAGATGTCAAAGCTTTTGCTCACAATTGGCAATACCAACACAGGTTTTGTTGTTAATCACTTCTTTAGTTCCTCAAAACTGTCCTGACAAGCTTGCGTCCACTTGAAAGGCTTCTCCTTCATTAACAGTTCAGTCATGGGTTTCGTTATCTTGGAAAAGTCCTTGATGAACCGACGGTAGTATCCTACCATTCCAAGAAAATTCCTTATTTCCTTCACATTCTTCGGCGGTTCCCACTTTAGCACATCTCTAACCTTCCCTGGGTCAACTGACTCTCCTCCTCCAGAGATTACATGGCATAAGAATGATATCTCCCTCAACGAGAATTGGCACTTGTTGAACTTGGCATACAACAGGTGCCCTCGCAATTTCTACAAGGTCAGCCTTAGATGCTCTTCGTGCTCCTCTTCACTATTCGAGTAGATCATGATGTCATGAATGACCACTACCACAAACTTATTCAAATACTCCATGAAAACCTTAGTCATGATATACATGAAGTATGCGGGTGCATTAGTCAATCCAAATGACATGACAGTGTACTAATAGGGTCCATACCGTGTCCTGAAGTTGTCTTCGGTGTATCTGATGGTCTAATCTTTATTTGGAAATATCCCGACCGAAGATCAATCTTAGAGAATATTCTGGCTCCCTTCATCTGGTCGAAGAGATCCTCAAGGCAGGGCAAGATTAAAATGAATTTAGGCTTAAACTGGAAATTTCAGTCTATCAGGGTGAGGACTTGTCCGGCCTCTGAACTGGACTAGTATGGTATCCCTATCTTTTGTTTAGAAAATTTAGTTTTCCTCAGAAGTGCGGACTTGTCCGGCCATAACCCCGGACTAGTCCGATGTTTCCATTTTCATTGAGGAAAATTCAGTTTCTTCAAAGTCTAGACTTGTAAGGTACAATGTGCGGACTAGTCCGGTTGAGACTCTGATGCTCCTTGGACTTGTCCGATTTTTACTCTGTTGCCAAACGGACTAGTCCAGTTCCAACTGCGGACTAGTCCGTCCTTCAAAAAACAACTTGGATTCTGTTATTTCTCCACGATTTGTTTTTGGGTAATTTCCTTAATTGGGCCCAAGAACTTCATGCCCAACCTCAGAGGAGCCAAAGTGGACCCCACCTCGGCCCCTACACGTCCCCCACTGAATTCTACTTGGAATTCACCTCTAAACCCTAACTCTCCACCCCTATATAAACAACCCCATACCACACACCCCTCCACCCCAATTGAAAACCCTTCCTGCTACTTTTGCTTTGTTGCCGACATCAAGATCAAGTCCAGAGGATGGGAGAAGGAGGAGAAGAGGCAGAAGGGCCGATCAAGATCAATCTCCATCGACTTTTCGATGAATTGACGTTATTCATCACCATCTTCATTAACTCATCTCCACCAACCCTAGATCGTCAAGATTCAAGTCTCACGTCCAATTCTGGATCTACGGAGCTCTAAACACATGGTATACCCTCTACATCCAAGTTTTCATGCAAATTCAACCCCAGTTCTCGCAGATCAAGAAAACCCTAAATTCCAGTTTTGATCACGGCGGACTAGTCTGACCTCTGAAACTGGACTGGTCTAGTATCTGAATCTGTTTGGTGCTGAATTAATTCCAATTTGACTCAAACATATTTCAATCTTGTCCAAACTTGTTAAAAACTATTAGAACTAGTTAGTAAACATTAATAGCAACTCATTAACAAGTTTTACCTCACAATTGCATTAATCATGCATATCATGGCATATTGAGTTATATATGAGCATTATTTGATTGTATTGTGTGTTTTGCATGTTTGTCGCTCCAAATAGAAGGTGTTGCCATAGGGAGTGCTTTTGAGGACCTACAGAACCAGATCAAGCTCAGGAGCAAGGCAAGGATAGTGTCCTTGACCATATTGATCCTGATTTAAAGGTTTTGTTTGCAAAATTGCATTCTTGTGTTGAAGTTGATGGGAAAACCCAGTGGTAGGAGTTTACTAGTTTTGTATGACCACCCTTGTCGCTTGGACACAATGTAGAGAGTTGGGAAGGGTATTTTACAATTTTTGCTTCACAATGCTAAATTGGGTTTGGGAATCAACTATAATGCTTAATTATGATCTATTGAACATGTGAATGATGAGAACTGATAATAATGACCCTTTAGCAACATGGTGCCTAGGGATCTGAGCAAGCCGGTTATGTGGAATGGGTTGGACTATTTTGGTGGTTTTGCTTGCTTTAGATCTAAGGGCCGGTTCATGGAGCGACCATCCAGGATTTACAGTGCCACCAGAGGGCCATGTATGGGTGCGGCTTAGCTGACTATTTAGTGTTTTGTAGGTACTATTTGGACCATTAAGAATGCCCGGGGAAGGTGCAGTCGGATGGGTTTGTAGTGATTGGTGGGACTACCTTGGGATCCGAATGGCTCAAGAGGGGGCCCTTGGTTGGATGTGCTCAGTTGGAGACATTACCGTCGGTGAAACCTTAGTGGGGTCTAAATATGCTAGTTATCACTTTGTAAAAGCTATTTTGTGATCTCTTGGCCACACACCTAAGGAAGTGTGAGATGACATAATTGAGATTCCATAGTCATCAAAAGGTGATGAAATCACGAACTTGCGGGTAAAGTTGTACAACCTCTGCAGAGTGTGTTTAAAACTATCATGATAGCCGTGCTCCCGCACATGAGCAACCTGGACCCTTAGATGATTAGAGTTATTGTAACACCCTCATTTTTAACATCATGCATTGCATACATTTTCATGCATGAAACATTAGTAGAACAAAATAAAAGAAAAATAAAAGATAAAAATATATATATAAATATGTGTAGGTAATAAGAAAAGTGAATAAAAATATAAAATATATAATAGAAAATAAATATAAACAAATAGAAAATATATAAAAAATAATATAAAACAAATGTATATAAAATCTATAAAGGAAGAATATAAGAAAATAAAGAATTTTCAAAACCTTCCGAAAGTTTTCAGGGGAAGCTTTGCTCCCACCCCCAGAAGGTTCCGAGCAACCGAGCGGGAGTCACTCGTGGTGCCCGAGCGGGTCTCCATGTGCCAATGCGCTTGGCGGACTCGCGGTTGAGCCGGATTGCCCCGCGCGCCGTGTTTTTGGGCCGAGGCCGACTAGGACTCTATCCCGAGGCTCGGTATCGAGCGCCCCTCTGGCTATATAAGGAGCCGCAGGGCTCCGGGTTTTCAAGACCTACGATCATAGTCTGTTCCAATGCCGCCAGAGAAAAAACCCTAGCCGCCGGCAGAAAAAAAGGTCGCACCAGGGAGAAATAGGAGGAGAAAAAGAGAAGAAGAAGAGGAAGAGAAGGAAGGAGCCGCCATATGCTGGAGATCGTCGTGCCTCCATCTTCATGCCGCCGGAGGATTGCTACACCATCTACTTCTCTATGCTATGCCTCCGTCTCGGGACCTTCGAAGCCGCCGCACCTACGGTAGGATACATTCTCCGAGACAAATTTTACCGATGTAATAGATCTAATACTGGAATTTAATCGTAGTTGCACATACATCTGTTTTATTTCAGCAACACTAATTATCGCTAAAACCCCCGTAAACTCGCATGAACACATATAAACTTGCATCTAATTAATAAACAACCGCAATTAATTAATTATTGAACTTTGCATGCATTCATGTCATTGCATATTGATTAATATGTGTGCATTGTGTTGATTTGTATGTGTTTTCTTTTATGTTTATGATCGCGAGTAGAAGGACATGCTCGAGAGGCCGTGCATGAGGATTTCCAGAACCATGATTTCGAAGCGCTTGAGCAACCCTTTTCATTGGAGCAAGGCAAGTGTCCTTGATCATATTGATCCCGTTTTATTAATTTTTTTTGTTTGCAAAATTGCACGCTCGTGTCAATATGATGGGAAACCCATATGTAGGAGTTTACTAGCGTTGTATGCCACCCCTTGTCGCCGGGATATACATGGTGAGTCGGATATGGGTATTTTTCTTTTTGCACCACATCGCTACACGAGTTATGGGTAACTTAAATAATATGCTTGACAACTTTAATTATCAGAATTTTGGATGGTAATAAGATGATGATTAAATTAGCAACATGGAACTTAGGAGATCTAAGCAAGAATGGTTTTGTGGAATGGGTTGGATGGTACGGTGGTTTTGCTTGCCTTAGATCTAAGGACCGTTTCATGCGAGAATACGCCAGGACAACAGTGCCACTACAAGACCAAGTATGGGTGCGGCGTAGCTGAATAATTAGTAGTGATGCTAGTATTGTATAAACCATTGGATGGCCCGAGGAATGAGAGTCGAGTAGGGCTACCCTGGGATCCGCATGGCAGACGAGGGGGCCCGTGGACGGGAAAATGAGGATTCAAGCCTGACGGTGAAACCTTAGTGGGCCCGTACATACTAGTAGTCGCTTTTGAAAGGCTATTTTGTGATGTCTTGGCCACACACCTATGGAAGTGTGACAAGGCATAATAGAGGTTCTTAGTCATCGAAAAGTGATGAAATCATGAACATGTGGGTAAAGTGGTACAACCTCCACAGTGTGTTAAAAACTATCATGATAGTCGTGCTCCCAGTCATGAGCACCTGGACAACTTCCATGATTAGAATTGGATATGGGATTTTGGGATGGTTTGGTATGGTTTGGTTATGTCATATGAGTATGGTCGGTTTATGGGAGGATATGAAATTGGTATATGGTGATGATAAGAATTGATGGCTGGTTATAATTATATTATGATGGTAGATGAGGATGTTATATGATTTATGATAATTATTTGTGTTATGTTGGGGAATTAAACTCACTTAGGACATGACAGGCCGCTTTTACAGGTTTATGGAATGTACTTTTCTGCAATTAGCCATTTTATTCCAGTCATTTGTTTAGCTACTTGTCATACTTTCCCACACTTGCTGAGTACGACATGTACTCACCTTTGCAATTCCCCCACCCACAGCTACAAGAGACACTTGGGAGTACCCTGAGGATCACATGGAGTACTAGGTTGCGTACCTCCATCAATTGCCTGTGGAATGGAGTCGTGCTACTTAGTTTACTTTCCGCTGCAATAATTAGAGTCTTGTCATTCATGAACCATTGGATTATTGTAATTAGGTACTTATTTAATAGTTAAGACGTGGTTAAATTTTGTATATCGTTTGTGACGTTTCCGTGTATGTGTATTGAACATCCTGGGCACACATATACGCTATACTTGGTTCATATTCGGAACCGGGTGTCATAGTTATAGACCTTTGACTTGGTTTTATGGCTAGAATTGAGTCAGGAGTTGGTATTGGTTAATTAATTGGCGTTGGTATATGGAATTGATGAATTTGAGACAAATGAGCAGTTTTGAGTTGAATAAGGTTTATTATTGCTGGAATTGGTTATTTAAGTTGAAATCGATGATATATGGGTTATTTTGGGAAGACCACACTTAATGATCATAATATCACATTTTCAACTATTTCGAATGCACTTTTATGCAATTAGCCATTTTTCATTACTATACCTTGTTTAAGCTACATGTAATACTTTCCCACACTTGTTGAGTACGATATGTGCTTACCCTTGCTATTCTCCCAACAAATTTAGACACAGGCGACAATGTGGAGTACCAGAAAGTATTTGAGGAGTTCTACGCGCGCGTGTTTAGAGTTTTTCCGTTCCAGTTGTTTAGAGCTTGTATTCAAGACTATTTGAATTGTAATAAGGTACTATTATTTGTGTTACCATTCGAGACATGGTTATATCATTTTATCAGTTTTGAATCACTTGTGTATGTGTGTTAAACATCCTGGGCACACATATGCATTACGCTTGGTTCATTTTCGAAACCGGGTGTCTCAAATTGGTATCAGAGCCATGTTTGACTTTAGGATGCAGGCCTAGTTAGAATGGACACCACAAATCACTTAGGACTTTTTTCCTATTCAAAATTTTCCCGTGATGCACTATTTTGCCTCCCACAAGCTATATAATGTGGGGAAAATTATGCTTTTTGCTGCTACTGCAATTTTTTCTACTTTTCCATCCTTTTTGAGAAAATGCACATCCTCTCATCTTGAGTTATGGCTGCTTAAATTTCAGAACTGATATTTATGTTTTCCATTTATTTTTCTCATATTTTCTTGTAGATGGATCACACCAAAATGACAGCCCGCAAGAGAGCTCATTTGCCACCCTTTGGAAGCAAGCTTAGGCCTCGCAAGGAGCCGCAAATGGAACCAGCCCAAGTGGTGGAGGAAGTAAGTTCTCCCACAAAGGAAGATGAGCATGAACACTCCAATATGACGGAGGAAGATCATGAAATGGTGGAGTCCTATTATGATCATGAGGAGGAGAACGATCTGGAGATGGTGGAAATCTATAATAGTGAGATAGAGAAAGATGAAGCACATGAGGAGGATGAAGATGAACCCCCTGCCCATGAAGAAGTACTAGAATCTAAAGGAATGCATCACAACCTAGTGAAGCCAGAAAGGAGGATAAACGCATGGTTTATCGTGATGCCCAAGAATTCTGTTCCGATGGCACTGATGGAGGATTTGCAGCCAAGCAATTGAAGGAGTTCCTTGATTTATGGCAGATGCACCCGAAGTATTATGTTAAGAGGATTGCTCGCCACGGACGTGAAGAATGGATGGCTCAAGTTACTGTTCTTTCTAAAGATGAGGTGGTCACCTGACACTTTGCATCGACATGGCGAAGCACCAGGGAGCAAGCAACTGATGATGTCGCTTGGGATGCACTTACTAGATTGTGCCACATCTATCGGGAGCAGGTTGGAGACACTGGATTTGTGCTGCACCCGCAACACAAGAAGGGGACAAGGGAAATCTTAAGACCGCAAGATGGAGCTCAAGCCAGTTCTCGTGCCATTGACAGATCTTAAGAGGTATTGGTGAATTTGGGAAATTGCTATGCTGATGCTATGGAAGAAATTTGTTACCTCTGTAAGAGATTGTTCATCATGGACAAGCAAGAAGTTCGTGCCACCGTGGAAGTCAATGGTGTAGCAACCTCTCCAGCGCCTACATAGACGGCCAACTCATCCTGGCGTGCGCCCATGTATGCCTTGACGCCGCCGTTGTCTTCGCCGCCTCACATCCACGACTCACATAATTGAGTCTAGGTCTCCTGTCTAGAAGTTAGAAAAGCGTTTAGATTGACTTAGTCATATTTAGTGTTGTGTGCTAAATTTTCTTGGTGTGTGCTTTTGCTTGTGTGCTTGGTGTGAGTTGTGGGACGTCTAGCTTTTTATCCACATCGGCACATAGTAGAGAGTTGTGGGAGGCTTGTCCACATCCTCTAATAGGGTTATAGTAGTAATAAAGGAGTTGTTTAGTTACATATACCTTGATGCATATAGTTGGGGTGTTTCTTTTCAAATTTTGAATTCTTTCGTATCTACTATTCTTTCAGCAATAGATGCTGAGGACTCGTAACCAGAGGAATGCCAATGGTGAGTAGGAGAGCAATGAAGCACCTCAGAACAACCAGGGACCTACCCAGGGAGCTATCAACCTTGAGCAACTATTGGCTATGCAGAACCAGCTTATGAAGACCATGATACAGATTATGGAACAGCTACAAGCTGGCAACAACAATCAACCCCACATGCTGCCACCACCGCCACCCCCACCACACCACAACCGTTTGGGAGAGTTCATGAGGACCAGGCCGCCTACCTTTGCTCAAGCCACAAATCCTATGGAAGCCGATGATTGGCTAAAGTCTGTAGAGAAGAAACTCGCTATTGTCCAGTGCAGTGATGGAGAGAAGGTTCTATTCGCCTCACACCAGTTGGTTGGAGCTGCTGCAGACTGATGGGAATCTCTATGCAACACCCATGAAAATCAAGAGAGTATCACCTGGGATGAATTTAAGGAGAAGTTTCTCTCTCACTATGTACCTGAGAGAGTCATGATACTGAGGAGACAAGAATTTGAAATCCTCGAGCAAGGAAGAAGGAGTGTGATTGAATACCTAAATAAATTCACTCAAGTGTCCAACTATGCTCCAGAGGACATCAACACTGATAGCAGGAAGCAATATCCGTTCATGAGAGGTCTCAATAATGAAATTCAAGTACAGTTGCTTAATGCTGACTATGCAAACATTTAGAAGCTGGTTGAAAAGGCCATTGTCTTTGAGAACAAGATTCGTGAGATGGAGCTAGATCACAAGAGGAAGACGCCATATCATGGACAACGACAAGGAAGCAATGTCCGCCCTCGCTATGCACCACCTGCTGCACCATATTACAACCTGTCTGCTGTTGTATATCGCCCTGCTTGTCCACCGTGACTGCAGCAGCCAATGCAGCAAAGCCCATCCATGCAAGCACCTCGCTTACCTATGCAGCCTGCGCCATGCCCAAATATGCCTTCTTATGCTTAGAACCAGCCTCGCCCTAACTTTGCTAGTGCCACAAGTGGAAAAACTTGCTATGCTTGTGGTCAAGCGGGACATTTTGCAAATCAATGCCCAAGATCAGGTCAAGGACATATGAACAATGTTCCAAGGCACAATCCTAGGCCAAATGGAGAAACAGCTCAAGGCTGTCGAGGACTACAAAATTTTGCTTGAGGCAAGGTGAACCATGTTTCTGCGGAAGAAGCTCAGCAAGTTGAGGATGTCGTGATTGGTATGTTTCTCGCAAACTCCAACCCCGCTACTACACTGTTTGATTCTGGAGCATCCCATTCATTCATCTCATCAAAGTATATTGCAAAGCATAGCATGCCTATATCATACCTGAAGTATACTCTATTGGTTGAGTCTCCTGGAGGGGAGATGAGGACAAATATAGTATGTCATAAAGTAAGTATTTCCATAAGGGGGTAGAATTTGTTGCCAATCTTAAAGTCCTAAATTCGCAAGGCTTGGACATCATTCTTGAAATGGATTGGCTAAGGAAGCATAACGGAGTAATTCAGTATGCAACTCGAACAGTGCAATTGACAAACGAAGGAGTCAGTATAGAATTCAAGGCAGTTCAGCTAGTATGCCACTCGGACAGTGCAATTGACAAACGAAGGAGTCAGTATAGAATTCAAGGCAGTTCAGCCGACAACCGAGAAGGCAAAGATGAATCACGTAGAAGGAGTAACTTTGGAGGAAATTCTGATCGTTCGTGAGTACCCATATATGTTTCCTGAGGAATTGCCAGGTACGCCACTTGATCATGACATTGAGTTCATCATTGATTTAATACCTGTAATTGCACCTATAGCAAAGAGGCCATATAGGATGCCTCCTAAGGAATTAGTAGAGCTCAAGAAGCAGATTCAAGAGCAACTAGAGAAGGGTTTCATTCCCCTGAAGCACGTCGCCATTGGGAGGCCCAGTGCTTTTCGTAGATAAGTAAGATGGATCTCAAAGAATGTGTGTAGATTACCGGTCTCTCAACGAGGTGATGATCAAGAATAAGTATACACTACCCCGCATAGAGGATTTGTTCGACAGATGAAGGGAGCTCGAATATTAGCTAAGATTGATCTTCGGTCGGGATATTTCCAGATGAAGATTAGGCCATCAGACATACCTAAAACAGCTTTCAGGACACGGTATGGATCCTATGAGTATACACTCATGTCATTTGGATTAACTAATGCACCCGCATACTTCATGTACCTATGAATAAGGTCTTCATGGAGTATTTGGATAAGTTTGTGGTAGTGTTCATAGATGACATCATGATCTACTCGAAAAGTGAAGAAGAGCACAAAGAGCATCTAAGGCTGACGTTGCAGAAATTGAGAGAGCACCAGTTGTATGCCAAGTTCAACAAGTGTCAATTCTGGTTGAGAGAGATATCGTTCTTAGGCCATGTCATATCTGGAGGAGGAGTGTCAGTCGATCAGGAAAGGTTAGAGACGTGCTAAAGTGGGAACAACCGCATAATGTGAGGGAAATTAGGAGTTTTCTTCAATGGTTGGATATTACCGTTGGTTCATCAAGAACTTTTCCAAGATAGCGAAGCCCATGACTGAACTATTAATGAAGGAGAAGCCTTTCAAGTGGACTCAAGCTTGTCAGGACAGTTTCAAGGAGCTAAAGAAGAGATTGACAACAACACCTGTGTTGGTATTGCGAGACGTAAGCAAGAGCTTTGACATTTATTGTGATGCTTCAAGGCAAGGACTTGGTTGTGTATTGATGCAAGAAGGACGAGTAGTAGCTTATGCATCCATGCATTTGAAGAAACATGAGCAGATTTATCCTATGCATGATCTCAAACTTGCAGCCGTAGTGCATGCATTGAAGATTTGGAGACATTATGTTCTTGATAATAGATTTGAGATCTATATAGATCATAAGAGACTTAGATACATATTTACGAAGACGGATATGAACTTGAGGCAATGAAGATTGTTGGAACTCATTAAGGACTATGATGTGGGAATCAACTATCATCTAGGGAAAGCCAACATAGTGGCTGATGCCTTGAGTCGAAAGGGAGCAAGCCACCAACTTACCATCAGGGAGTTGCCACCCAAGCTATGCAAGGAGATTGAACGGTTGAATCTTGGATTTGTGAATCAGATGGGAGCAATGGAAGTGAATTCAACCCTGGAACAAGAGATTCGAGAAGGTCAAACAAAGGATAAGGAAATTCGAGAAATCAAGGAAAGGACCCAAGAAGGGAGAGAATTCAGATTTGATGAAGATGAGCAAGGTACTCTATGGCTTGAAAAGTGGATTGTTGTGCCCAATGAGAAGCATCTCCGGCAGATGATATTAAAGGAGGCACATGACTCGCTTTACTCCATCCATACCGGTTGTACAAAGATGTACAAGGACCTGAAGACGTGCTACTGGTAGGGTGGTATGAAAAGGGACATAGCTGAATGTGTTGCATTGTGCGATCTATTACAATGAGTCAAAGCTGAACATCAATGGCCAGCTAGATTATTGCAACCATTGAAAATTCTGGAATGGAAGTGGGAATAGGTTGGTATGGATTACGTAGTTGGTTTGCCTCACACTTTAGAAGGATATTATTCGATATGGGTTATTATGGATCGGTTGACAAAATCAGTGCATTTCATTCCTGTCAAGACTACATACAGTGGAGCAAAGTTGGCAGAATTATACATGGGAAGGATAGTGTGCTTACATGGAGTACCAAATAAAATAGTGTTCGATAGAGGTTGTCAATTTACCTCAAGCTGCTGGCAAAAGTTGCACGGTCTATGGGGACCCAATAGAATTTCATTTCTGCCTATCAACCTCAAACAGATGGACCAACTGAGAGGATAAATTGGATATTGCAGGATATGCTAAGGGCTTGTGCACTAAGGTATGGAGGAACTTGGGATAAAAGTCTGTCGTATGCTGAATTTTCCTACAACAATAGTTACCAAGTAAGTTTGAAGATGTCACCATATGAAGAATCGTATGGGCACCCTTGTTTTGGAATGAGACAAGGGAAACTCAAGTATTTGGACCTGATGTGATCCAAGAGGCCGAAAAGCAAGTGTAGACTGTCTGTGAGAACTTAAGGGCTGCTCAGTCAAGAAAGAAGGGTTACGCGTATAATAGACGAAGAAGATTATCTTTTGAGGTGGGAGACTACGTATATCTCAAAGTGTCACCTATGCAAGGTCACAAGCGATTTAACGTCAAAGGAAAGTTGACACCTCGCTATATTGGATCGTTCAAGATTTTTGACAAACGGGGAGAAGTAACATATAAGTTAGAAATGCCAGCACATATTTCTGATGTTCATGATGTGTTCCATGTTTCTCAGCTCAAGAAGTGCTTAAGGGTACCGGAAGAACAAGTACTAATAGAAGAATTGGAGATTGGGGAGGATTTGACTTATGCCGAGCAACCTATCAAAATTTTGGACAACAAGGAAAGGGTCACGAGGAACAAGGTGATTCGATGGTGCAATGTACAACGAAAGCATCGTATAGAGTCAGAAGCAACTTGGGACGGAGAGGATGATCTCAAGAAGGAATTTCCCTACCTATTTCTTTTCGTGTCGAGTCTCGAGGGCGAGATTCATTTTAAGGGGGTAGGTTTGTAACAACCTCATTTTCATGCATAATGCATTGCATACATCCTTATAAATGTTTAACACTAAGCCATGTAAAAAGGAACATAATCAAAATGAATTTAGGCTTAAACTGGAAATTTTAGTCTTTCAGGGTACAGACTTGTCTGGCCTGTGAACCGGACTAGTCCGGTATCCCTATCCTCTGTTCAGAAAATTCAGTTTTCCTCAGAAGTGCGGACTTGTCCGACTATAACCCCGGACTAGTCCGGTGTCGCCATTTTCATTCAGGAAAATTCAGTTTCTTCTGAGTCCGAACTTGTCCGGCACAATGTGCAACTAGCCCGGTTGAGCCTCTGATGTTCCTTGGACTTCTCCGATTGGACTTGTCCAATTTTTACTCTGTTGCCAAACGGACTAGTCTGGTCCCAACTGCGGACTAGTCCAGCCTTCGGAAAATAACTCAGATTCTGTTATTTTTCCACGATTTGTTTTTGGGTAGCTGCCTTAATTAGGCCCAAGAATTTCGTGCCCAACCTCAGAGGAGCCCAAGTGGACCCCACCTCGGACCCTACACGTTCCCCACCAAATTCTACTTGGAATTCACCTTAAAAGCCTAACTCTCCACCCCTATATAAACAACCCCAAACCCCATACCCCACACCCCCACCCCCAATTGAAAACCCTTGCTGCCACTTTTGCTTTGTTGCCGACATCAAGATCAAGTCCAGAGGCAAGGAGAAGGAGGAGAAGAGGGAGAAGGGCCAATCAAGATCAATCTCCATCACTTTTCAACGAATTGACGTTCTTCATCACTAATCTTCATCAACTCATCTCCACCAACCCTAGATCGTCAAGATTCAAGTCTCACATCCAAATCTTTATCTCTGGAGCTCTAAACACGTGGTATACCCTCTACATCCAAGTTTCATGCAAATGCAACCCCAATTCTTGCAGATCAAGAAAACCCTAAATTCCAGTTCTGATCAGGTTGGACTAGTCCGACCCCTGAAACCGGACTAGTTCGGTATCTGAATCTGTTTGGTGCTCAATTAATTGCAATTTGATTCAAACCAATTCCAAACTTGCCCAAACTTGTTAAAAACTATTAGTACTAGTTAGTAAACATTAATAGAACCTCATTAACAATTTTTACCTCACAATTGCATTAATCATGCATATCATGGCATATTGAGTACTATATGAGTATTATTTGATTGTATTGTGTGTTTTGCATGCTTTTCACTTGAAATAGATGGTGTTGCCGTAGAGAGTGCTTTCGAGGACCTGTAGAACCAGAGTTTCAAAGTCTTTAACCCAAATCAAGCTTAGGAGCAAGGAAAGTGTCCTTGACCATATTGATCCTATTTTAATGGTTTTGTTTGCAAAATTGCATGCTTGTGTCGAAACTGATGGGAAAACCCAATTGTATGAGTTTACTAGTTTTGTATGACTACACTTGTCGCTTAAACACAATGTAGCGAGTCGGGAAGGGTATTTTACACTTTTTACTTCATAATGCTCAATTGGGTTTTGATTAACTATAATGCTTAATTATGAACTGTTGAACATGTGAATGATGAGAATTGATAATAATGACCCTTTAGCAACATGGTGCCTAGGGATTCGAGCAAGCCGGTTATGTGGAATGGGTTGGACTGTTTTGGTGGTTTTGCTTGCTTTAGATCTAAGGACCGGTTCGTGGAGCGACTATCGAGGATTTACAGTGCCACCACAGGGCCAAGTATGGGTGCGGCTTAGCTGACTAATTAGTGTTTTGCTGGTACTATTTGGATCGTTAAGAATGCTCGAGGAAGGGGTAGTCGGATGGGTTTGTAGAGATTGTTGGGACAACCCTGGGATCCGAATAGCTCAAGAGGGGCCCTTGGTTGGATGTGCTTAGTTGGAGACATCACCACCGGTGAAACCTCAGTGTGGTCTAAATATGGTAGTAGTCACTTTGTAAAGGCTATTTTGTGATCTCTTGGCCACACACCTAAGGAATTGTGAGACGGCATAATTGAGATTCCATAGTCATCGAAAGGTGATGAAATCACGAACTCATGGGTAAAGTGGTACAACCTCTGCAGAGTGTGTTTAAAACTATCATGATAGCCATGCTCCCGAACATGAGCAACCTCGACCTTCACATGATTAGAGTTATGGAACTTTAACTTGGTTTAATGGCTGGAATTGAGTCAGGAGTTGATATTGGTTAATTAATTGGCATTGGTATATGGAATTGATGAATTTGAGACAATGAGCAGTTATGAGTTGGATATGGTTTATTATTGCTGGAATTGGTTATTTAAGTTGAAATCGATTATATATGTGTTATTTTGGGAAGGACCACACTTAATGATCATAATATCGCATTTTCAATTGTTTTAAATGTACTTTTATGCAATGTTCATTACTATACCTTGTTTAAGCTACATTTCATAGTTTTCCTTACTTGCTGAGTACAACATGTGCTCACCCTTGCTATTCCCCCAACAAATTCAAAAGCAGGCGACAATGTGGAGTACCAGGAGGTATTTGAGGAGTTCTAGGCATGCGTGTTACCGTCAAGCTTGCTTGTGGAGTTTGGAGTTTTAGTGTTTAGAGTTTTTCTGCTGTAGTTGTTTAGAGCTTGTATTCAAGACTTTTTGTTTTGTAATAAGGTACTATTATTGGTGTTATTATTCAAGACATGGTTATATGTATTTATCTATTGTGAATCACTTGTGTATGTGTGTTAAACATCCTGGGCACACATATACATTACGCTTGGTTCATTTTCGGGACCAGGTGTCACAATACTTATTCTTAATTGTCATCTCGTTGAGAGACCGGTAATCCACACACATTCTTTGGGACCCAAATTTCTTATCTACGAAAAGCATTGGGGCTCCCCAAGGTGACGAGCTTATGCGTATAAAACTCTTTTCTAACTGCTCTTGAATCTACTTCTTAAGCTCTGCTAATTCCTTAGGAGGCATCATATATGGCCTCTTTGCTATAGCTGTAGTTCCAGGTATTAAATCAATGATGAACTCGATGTCATGATCAGGTGGCATACCTGGCATACCCTCAGGAAACACATCTGGGTACACATGAACAATCGAAATTTCCTCCAAAGTTACTCCCTCTGCTAGATTTACCATTGCCTCGGTTGTCGGCTGAACTGTCTTGAATTCTATACTGACTCCTTCCTCATTTGTCAATTGCACTGTCCGAGTGGCACACTGAATTACTCCATTATGCTTCCTTAACCAGTCCATTCCATGTACAATGTCCAGGCCTTGTGAATTCAGGACTACGAGGTTGTCGAGGAAATCTACCCTCCTTATGGAAATACTTACTTTTGGACATACTATATTCGTCCTCATCTCTCCTCCAGGAGATTTAACCAACAAAGTATACTTCAGGTATAATATAGGCATGCTATGCTTTGCAACATAATTTGATGAGATGAATGAATGTGATGCTCCAGAATCAAATAGTATAGTTGCGGGGTTGGAGTTTCCAAGAAACATACCAATTACAAAATCTTCAGCTTGCTAGGACTCTTCTGTAGATACATGGGTCACCTTGCCATGAGCAAAATTCTGCTATCCTCGGTTTCCTTGAGTTGCTCCTCCATTGGGCATTGGATTCTGCCTTCGAACATTGTTCATCTTACCCTGTCTTCACCTTGGGCATTGATTTGCAAAATGTCCCGATTGACCACAAGCATAGCAAGTCTTTCCACTAGTGGCGCCAGCAAAGTTATGGCGAGGCTGGTCCTGAGCATTGGTCAGACATATTTGGACGCGGCGCAGGCTGCATAGGTAATCGAGGTGCTTGCATGGGTGGGTGTTGCTGCATTGGCTGTTACAGTCGCGGTGGATAAGCAGGGCGGTATGCAGTAGCAGACGGGTTGTAATATGATGCAGAAGGCGGTGCATAGCGAGGACGAACATTGCTTCCTTGCGGTTGTCTCTAATATGGCATTTTCCTCTTGTGATCTAGCTCCATCTCACGGATCTTGTTCTCAACCACAATGGCCTTGTCAACCAGCTTCTGAAAATTTGCATAGTCAACATTGAGCAACTGAACCTTAATTTTATTATTGAGACCCCTCATGAACAAATATTGCTTTCTGCTATGAGTATTGATGTTCTCTGGAGCATATCTCGATAGTTGAGTGAATTTAGTGAGATACTCACCCACGCTCATCCTTCCTTGCCCGAGGTTTTCAAATTCTTGCCTTCTCAATATCATGACTCCCTTTGGCGCATAGCGAGAATAGAACTTCTCCTTGAATTCAGCCCAGATGATTCCCTCTTGATTTTCATGGACGTTACATAGGGATTCCCACCAGTCTACAGCAGCTCCAATCAACTGGTGCGAGGCAAAAATAACCTTTTCGGTCACTGCACTGGACAATAGCAAGTTTCTTCTCTACGGACTTTAGCCAATCATCGGCTTCCATAGGGTCTGTGGCTTGAGCAAAGGTAGGCGGCCTGGTCCTCATGAACTCCTGAAACGACTGTGCGGTCGCGGGGGTGGTGGTGGCGGTGGCATGTGTGGCTGATTGTTGTTGCCAGCTTGCAGCTGTCTCGTGGTCTGTATCATGGTCTGCATGAGCTTGTTCTACATAACCAACAACTACTCAAGGTTGATAGCTCCTTGTGCAGGTCCCTGGTTGTTCCGAGGTGCTCCATTGTTCTCCTCCTCATCATTGACATTTCTCTAGTTACGAGTCCTCGACATCTGTTGGTGAAAAAATAGTAGATACAAAATAATTTAGAATTTGAAAAGAAACTGCCCAACTATATGCATCAAGGTATATGTATCTAAACAACTCCTTTATTGATACTAATAACCCTATTAGAGGATGTGGACAAGGATTCCACAACTCTCTACTACGTGTGGATGTGGACAAAACTCTAGACGTCTGATAACATGATAGTAGGATGAGTCCCGATTTTTTGGTAAACTTGATTGGGTGGAGATCTCGACGTTGATGATCCAAGGCTCCGAACGAACGAAACCCCGCAATCACTATACCACTGCTCCGTTGGTTATCACCCACATGTTCGTGATTTCATCACCTTTCGATGACTATAGAATCTCAATTATGCCTTCTCACACTTCCTTAGGTGTGTTGCCAAGACATCACAAAATAGCCTTTACAAAGTGATTACTAGCACATTTAGACCCACTGAGGTTTCACCAGTGGTGATGTCTATAAAATTCCAGTTTTTCCCTTAATATGAAGTTCAACTATCAATTTGTTTTCAACCATAGTAGAGATCAAATGTGGTTGTGCATTTGAACTTGAGATCATGAAGAACTTTTCTTTCACCCATTCTAAAATTTTATTAACATAAGGTATGAACTTCACCAATGACCTTAGAATAATTTAAGTGACCTTTCTACAAGTTTTGGAATTTATTGAATAAAAATTTCCAAGGCAAATTACTATGCAGTACTAAATATATTCAAATTCATTTGAATATAGCACTGTACAATTAGGCCCTGCCAAAATATTCAAACCTGAGGCCATAAATTTTTCCATGGCCTCATAATATTCCAAATAGACTTCCTACCAAGTTTCAAGATTTTTGAATTCCATTTTCTATTTTATTTGAGACGCTTAGCAAATTCTAGCAATATTTAGAAATCAAAATTTGAATTCAGTTCAACTTAGTTGAACATCAGGATTTTAACACACCCTCAAGGTCAGCATAACTTGCTTGACCTATCCAAATTTTTAAAGCTCAATTGCTATTTAACTCAGTGGCCCATTGAATTTCATCCAAATTCAAATTTAAATTTGAAATTCAAGTGAAATTGACCAAATTCAAAATCCAATTTCAGAATCAAGTTCCAGATATTTATTTGAGCCTCCCCATAAATATCTAGAATTTTTGGATCAAGTTTGGTATGAGCATTGAAGTTACACAAAAGGGAAGAGGATAAGGGGAGGTGGGACCCACTGTCAGCCTCACAAACTCAGGTGAACCGACAGCCATGCTCTGTATCCAGCTGTTCCTACCGATCGATGCTGGGACCACTCGACACCGCGACACGGCATGCAAGCCACCGAGCTACCTGCTTGCTTGTGCCGTGGCAAGCCCCCCCCCCCCCCCCCCCCCCCCGCCCCCGTCCCTCTATGCCTATTTATACCCCCTGGCCGTCACCGTTGAGCTTCGTCTTTGTTTCGTGCCATAGCCGCCGCCCCTCTGTTTGTCGAGTTTTGGCAGAAGATTGAAGCCGTTTCTCACTGAGCTGTAAGTAGATAAAAGTCTTGTCACAACATCCTCTACGTGTTCTATTTGGTCATTGATCGTGACATAGCTTCTACTTGAGCTATTTCGAAGTTTTCCGGTCGCCGTCGAGGAAGCCGCCGGGAACCTTCACTGCCTCACCGTCGAGCTCCTGTTCTAGGCCGTTTCCAGTCTCGATCCTTTAAGAAAAAAGGTTTGCAATCCTCTCTAGTTTATGCTCACCAAATTTAAGCTCATGAGATGAACTATAGCTCAAGTTTTTATTCGATAACCAAATCGTTGTTTGATAGAACAGCAAGGCTTCATGCTTAAATTCATTTCATTCTTGCAATCATTCTTTAATCTGGTTAGAAGATAGCTCCTATATATCCTACCGCAACTCCCTGCCCAAGGGCCCCAAAAGTTATCAACCGAGCACCTTAGATTTCGAGATTTCGTGGCCGCCAGTTGAAAAACCGTACTTCTACTTTGAGCTCATATCTCGCGGTTGTTTCCTCTCTTCCCTAGTCCAGATCCTTGATCCTTGAGGTCCCGGGAAGCTTTTGGAGAAGTTCCCGAGTTGTTTGAGTTTGAGTTGGATGAGTTCAAGCATGCCCGAGTTCTCACTGCCGCCGCCGCTGTCGCACTCATTGTTCATGTCCGTTTCAGCTGATGCCGACCTCGTCGACGTGCTCGGCGCCCCCGAAAATCCCCAGGCGGCGATTCTTGGTGAGTTTAGCGCAGCGGTTTGGCCGGCGGCGAGATCGTCGACGAGCTACCGCCGCGGGCGCCAGCCCGAGGTTGAAGAAAATGTGGACCCCACGTGTCAGTCGCTGCGGGATCCGGGTGTGGCCGAGGATCTGGTGTGGCTGCGTGGGTTAACCCCGTGGCCCCCGGTTCGGCCCTGCTGCGATTGGTTGGTTTTGAACCAGTGGGCCTGACTGATTTATTTAAATGCTTCCCTTTGGAAAATAATTCTAGGATTTAACCAAACTTGGAAAATCCATAACTCCTAGTAGAATTATCCAAAAATTCCCAAATAAATTGTGTGAGAACCAGCATGAATAATACTTTCCAGTGGTGCACTTGGATTTGTATGAAAGTCCATAGAAATTTCTCCATAATCCAGATAAGCAAAATGCTTATAGAATTCATTCCTACGGTTCTGCTTTTTAGAAAATTCCCAAATTTGGGCAGGACACGCTCCAGAACTCACTTGATCACCAGTAAAAATTTGAAGTTCATTGGACATCATTTACTGGGTTCATCAGTGTTCCAAATCTCTATGTAGTTATAAATTGAGAAAAATACAAAATCAATTTTAGAAATTTCCCCAAACTTGTAAAATCAGTTTGTCCATGTAGGAAGCTTAGAAAATTGTGAAAAAAAATTTCCTAGAAGCAGTGAGACCCCCTCTACATGGTACAACCATTGGTAGCCATGATAGATCTCCAAGATTTCAACCAAAAATTAGAGAAGGTTATTGCTTACCATAAATTTTAGGAACAACAAATTTCCTTGATCATCTCCTATTCTTTGCAAGAGTCTTAACTATGGTCACTAGTATCTACCATAAAAGTCCCAAGGCCAATTAAGAGCATTATCTTATTTTGATCATAAGATATTAGCTTATGACCTTAAGCATATTGATTATTTTCAAAGTCATTCATATATAGTATATGCATATTGTGTAGTAGTTGAAGTCGAGGAGCAGCCGGAAGCTTTGGAAGTCCAGCTGCCAGAAACTAACATAGACTCAAACTCACATTAAGGCAAGCCTCGGTTTGCATTTAAGTTCCTTACAGTGTTTTTGCAGTTTTCATTCATCTTACGTCTTCAGATGTTTGTGCATTACATTTAAGGTGTTTGACATCCACTTGCATGGCCTGCAAATCCCATGGAGTCTTGGGTAGGTGTACAACCCGTTTAGTAGAAACTGCTATGCTTATGCTCATAGGAATTCGGTAGAAGTCGAGTAGTTCACTGCAAGGATTCCGGTTTATCGCAACGAAAAAATTCATCGCAATAGGTCGATGTTGCAATGAAAAAGAGTGTGGCGATAGTTTTTATGAATCATCGTAATAATTCCTGTAGCAATAGGTTATTTGTGATGCCTTGGCATCCGTGGCGAATAGTATGGTATTGCAACGATTTTACATTGGTGGCAAATAGGACACTATTGCAACGTTTTCATGTATTGCGACGATTTAATGTATCGCAACAAATTGTATGGTATTGCAGCGGGTTAACGATCGTGGCAAATAGTATGGTATTGCAACGATTTCATATTCGTGGCAAATAGTATGTTGTTACAACGATTTAGCGTATTGCGACGATTTAACGTATTACAACAAACAGCATGGTATTGCAACAATTTCACATTTGTGGTAATTGTATGTGGTTGCAACGATTTCACAGGCGTGACAATAGTACGGTATTGTAACGATTTCACATTCGTGGCAAATAGTACGTTATTGCAATGGTTTAACGTATTGCGACGATTTAACGTATTGCAACGAATAGCATTGTATTGCAACCATTTCGCAGGCGTGGCAATAGTACGGTATTGTAATGATTTCACATTCGTGGCAAATAGTATGGTATTGCAACGGTTTACCGTATTGCGACGATTTAACGTATTGCAACGAATAGCATTGTATTGCAACGATTTCGCGTTCGTGGTAATAGTATGTGATTGCAACGATTTTCACATTCGTGGCAAATACTACAGTATTGCAACGATTTTCACAGCCGTGGCAAATAGTAACATATTGCAACGAGTTATGGTGTAGCGATAATTTATCATATTGCAACGAATATCACGGTATTGCAACGATTTCACATTCGTGGCAAATAGTATGATACTACAACGACGTCACAGTCGTGGTAAATAGTATGATACTGCGACGGTTTAACGGCCGTGGCAAATAGTAGGTTAGTGCAACAAGTCAACAAACATGGTGAATAGTATCGTATTGCAACGATTTCAGATCTGTGGGAACTAGTCTGGTACTGCAACGATTTCGTATCCGTGGCGAATAGTTGGGTATTGCAACGAGTCCACAAACGTGGTGTATAGTACTGTATTGCAACGATTTCAGATCCGTTGGAACTAGTATGGTACCGCAACAATTTCGCATCCGTGGCGAATAGTTTGGTATTGCAACGATTTCTTATCTGTGGCAATAGTGTTTTAATGCAACATTGTTTGAGTCGTTGCCAAATGTTTATAGTGCAACGTTTTGTCATTCTATTGCCACATTTTATCATCCGTATTGACAATAGCTTCATATTGCAACAATTTATCATTTGTGACAAGAAATTCATAATGCCACATTTTATAATTAGCGGCAATAGAACCAAAATGCACCAGGTTTTGAAAATTAGTGGCAACAAATCACGAGTTTAACAATAAACATCCATCAATTGATACTACAACACGCATAACAACACTCAAGGATTACTTAAGCGACGTGTTTGCATGCTAAGAGTTTTCCTAAGCTAACGGGGACTAATTGTTGGAGCAGGTGGCTTCTGGTGGTTCCTTTGTTGGACCTTCTGTGGAGTGGTTGCCATCATCATTTTGTGCATTTCAGCCACTGAGGCACGCATCTCCTGCATTTCCTTAGCTGTTTGTTCACGATCAGCTGCTATCTGACCTTGTAAGTTCTGGACTTGAACGATTAACTCTTCATTCTTCTGGTTTATGCAGTCCATCTGGGTGTTTAAGCTATCATTTCTTCCTTCCAACTCCTGCACTATTTTATTGAGGCCTGCATTTCTATCTTCTAAGTTTCGAACTTGGTCGTTGAGGTGTTCAGACATCTGGATACGCATACTTTCACGTTCGGGACCAGTTGGGTTAGCCATATAACCACACCCCCGAACCTTTGATCCCGCACAACCGATTGAGGATCTATAATAATGTTGAAAGATGTGGTTTCTCTCCTCATTTGTAATTGGGCCTCCCTGCTCAGCTTCCATGTCGTCCACTTGGGAATGTGCCAAAAAGAAAAGTCACAGGTAATTTGCAAATATTTATTTAATTTGGGATTGTTTGAAGTGTTACTCACATGTACAACTTATGCCAGCTTGTTTGTCCAGTTACCGTTCTCCAACAAATGGCTTGCCTCCCAATGTTGTATGCCATCGGGTTCTTCTCCGGTCTCTGGGTCTCGCTACATAAAATACAAGTTAACTTCAACATGTCAGTATACATATTGTTTGCAGCTCAAAGTAAAAGCGTGATTTATTTTTCATACCTTCTTGTAACTAAGTTGGGCGTAGGATTTGGAGCCAAGCAAGTGACACGCCTTTTGTTTGCTTCGATTTTGAGAATTGGTCATGCTTATTGACTGCAATAATTTTAAGAATTAATTCCACGAATGAAAGTAAATGAAATATTTTTTGTATGATGCGAAGCTATTAAAAAGTTAGCTGACCTTGAATCGCTCAGACCCAAAATATTCTATTAGGTGCAACCACTCGAGTGCCATTACATCAGCAGGCTGGTTTCGTATATGTTCTTCATCGGTAGAATCACTCTTATAGGTGGCATGCAAAGTCGAGCGCCACCCCTTGTAGCGCTCACCAGCATTTTTCAAAAATTTTCTTGCGCTCTCCGGTGTGTCCTCCATGTCGTAGGAATCATGTACATTGTATAACAAGTTGCTGTAAACGTACAGGACAGAGATTGCAAGAAAAAAAATACTTGTGTGGGGGTGTGACAACGCTAACCAGAATGTCTCGTACTATATCTCTCTTGTTACTATGGCCAACCTCTGCCCACTTCCTTGCACCGCTGAGGGATGCATGTCTTTTTGAAAATATAACCACATCATCGACAAAGTGTCACTGATTAATACCAACTGCAGCACCCAACCTAGCAGAGAACTGAATTGGTAGCTTCACATGCTCTATTCTACTAACTTGGGATGCATAGCGTATTCTGGCAACCTTAAGTCCTATAGCCACACTTCTTCCTAGCTTCCTTCCTTCTGTTACATTGATTCAAACGGTAAATGATTAAAGCAAATTACCGCCTGGACAAGTTTAGTATCATTTACAAATAGTGTGAAAATAAGAAAAGTCTGATGTTCATACCATCTTCAGGACGAGTGCGGCAAATACGAGCGTGGGACGACCGCATCGTGCCAGCACCATTTTGTTTTGTAGCACTCCCTCCTGGTTTATATTAATTGTCGTATCAGACCAACAAATGAATTAAAAATGAACTACTACAGTAGTTAAGACTGTCCTAACGACAACTATTTTGATGGGGGGGTTACATTATTGACTTCTTTGTTGCCATCAGGTACACATGTCAGTGGCCGTACGCACTCATAGTACTGCAGAGGATTTTTAGTCCATGAGCGAAGCAGGCAAGACTGTGAGGGGGCATGCAGCTGGCAACACTAGACTAGACAAAGATAGGGTTCGCCGGTTCGGTCTTACTGACATCAGCCGGAGCACGTCTCGAAGAGAATTATTAGTTGCAGGGAAAGTAATGAACGCCAGCGATAGCAGGTGGCGAATGCAAGACAGATAAGGCAGGCAGCTTGCGGGATTGAAATCCTCTGCAGTACTGCACCGGCATTAGCTGCCACTGACATATGGGCCCATGAGACATCAGGTCTACTTGTCTGTGGCAGCTACTACAGGTGCAGTACTGCATCGTGCCAGCTTGCGACACTCAACAAAGTGAGGGTTCGTTCTCACAGAAACCCTCAAGGAGGATTGGTGGCAGGGCGATTAATGGCAAGGGATTTGCGAGCGGCTGGGTAATCATGGCACGTGAAGGATGGGACGTGGTGATGGGTGAGGGAGACGTGTCGGGGAGGACACTGAAGTGACCAGCAGCAGGGCGTGGGCGCCGGTGCCGGCTGGAGTGACCGGCGGTGAGAGAGAACAACGTGGAGGTATAAAAAATCACGCCATCACACAGGCTGATGAACTATTAACTATGAAGAATAAGTACTAATAAGAAAGTAGAATCGCAAGGCATGCTAAAACAATTAGTAGAGCCTAGGAAAGAATGCAAATGACCATGATACACCCATCATCAATACATCTAAAGGACATAACGTAGTCTCTCAAAATGCTCCAAATTCAATGCCAAAGGAGTAGAGTAAAAAACTAACACGCTCTGCCAAAACAAATGGTACGGAAGAGAGGCAGGTAGTAATGTGATGTGATATGGGTAGTTGGAAGCTAGTACCGAGGATAGAGTTGGAGTGGGACATTTTTAAGCTCCAAAAGTAAAATTACGCTGGGGCGGAAGGAGTATTTCTGGTTTGTATATCTATACCTGTTGTTGGTTCATGCATCGTAGTAGTACCAGGGAGTGAAGATCCTCGGGGTTCCTGAACATCATGTGCTGTAATATTCTCTACGTACCATGCAAACAATTTAATGTTGTCCAAATTTATTTAATTTTGATAGTAAACATATTTATAGTTATACCAGGTGCTTGTTGGCCACCATGAATGCTTGTAGACGACATCACGGTTTGATGTCTTGTTCCTAATGTAAAGAGCATTATAAGTAGTCATTCCAAATAACAGTGATAACGTCAGATTACATGACCGACGTAGATTTTGGATCGGACGGTGTGCTTTCTATAATCTGCAATGTTTGTTACTAACGGAGGAATTAGAAAAGAAAGAATAGAAAAAAAATGTACGATCCAAGAAAGCCACAAGAAAGAAAAAAGTGAAAACCATGGGAACTAAAAATCATAGAAATACAAATTTGTAAAACAGGAATGAGAGTACAACATTTGGAGTGGTTGATCAGATAACCCGTGCGTCATTTACTTTTAAATCCATAAATTACATACTACTACCTCTGGTTTTTAGTATTTGTCGTTCCCAGCCAATAAGCTGTCCGAGCAACATTTAGGGACAGATGTAGTGTGTGTGTGTGTGTATATATATATATATATATATATATATATATATATATATATATATATATATATATATATATATATATATAAAACTAAATTCGTGAAACAGAAGACCACATTTCTTCTTTGTTAATTTATTTAATCTTCGTATATCAGGATGGATAATTTATAACTTATCTAGGCCAAAACTGCATGGATCGTGTAGAACCAAGCCAATATAGCTCTATAAAAAGACGGCATGGATCGTGTAGTTTACCTAGCACAAAACTAGATTCTGGGATGCGATGTCGCAGGGAGGTGTCGGCGACGAAGAGGTTCGGTAGAGCTCGTCAAACTTGGTCGCCCGACGTTGTACCCAGGAGTCAACACCACCAAGAGCTTCGATGCATCACTGCGAGATCTATTGGGGAAAAATTGTAAAAACCGTGGGAAATGAAAACACGAGAATTTCCTAGGAATACAAGTATGGAACACAAAACAGAGAGACAACACATTTGGAGTACTGTGAGATCATCGGAAGGGCGGGGCAGCGGTGTGTCGGGAACTGAGGCCAGTGTTTCCATTTATACTCATCTTGGCTGAAATAGGGTTACAATAATAGGCGGGACTAAAATTGGAGGTGCAGGTAGTGAAAATTGAATTGTCAAAATCTCAAAGGTGGCACGCCAAGTAGAACGATAAAATTTTCGAGGGAGTGGAGAATTTGACGCAAGCCGTGCCCTTATGCACGCATCCAATCGTGATTAATTACATCTCATGTCACGTCGATTCCTGCACATGGCTGGTACGCGTAGCTAGAGGGGTAGACTTCGTCTTAGGACAACTTGCTCGCTTCTTAATTCATCTTTGTTGCTATGCATGGAGATCAAAATCTAAAAGCAGTCATCTGCTAGCTAGTGGGACATTGCAAAAAAATACGAAAAAAATATGAATCGCGAAATGTATATGTGCTAATGGAAAGGATATGCAAATACAGCCAGGTCCACGAAAGGACGATGGTAAACAATCAGCATTTTGTAACATTAATCACAATGAAATGATAACATGTAGTATATACTACTACATAGTAAAAATACATTTTCCCATGCGCCGACTACAAATGAAAAAATTGAGTGAAAGAACACAAATGAGGAGAAACGCAACCTCAACCACGATCTCAATGGAGTTTCAACCAAGAGTCGTCGATTGTTGCAACACAACGAATTCTTGGCTAGACATTGAACAACAATTATCTTGCCCCTTTTACAGAAAGGAGTTGTTTTTTGATACTGCATAGGGCGCATTGTTCATGAACAAAAAAGACATTTATAATTAAAATACAAACAACACATATATTACAAACAAGAACTACAAAAGCACATAGAAGACAAGAAAAAGAAAAACTACAAATACTACTCTACTCGGAGTCGGAGGAGATCTCATCCACCTCCTTCTCCGCCGCCGCCTCCTCCTCCGCCGCTGCTGCCGCTGCCGCCTCCTCCGCTGCCGCCGCTGCTGCCGCCTCCTCAGGCAATTGAGTCCGAAGCTTCCGAGCGACGATCTGCAGAAGATGCTGGTGGCCCTCCACCCCAGCCACCTCCCCGGTCGTCTCGTAGAGGACGTTGAGACGACCAGCCCCAAACCCTAACCCGAAGAAGTGGTGGCCGGCGGTGTCCATGGTGGTGTAGACGGGGAGTTTCCCAAGACCCACACGCTCACACGAGCAAGATGTATCAAAAAATACATCCCGCGCCAATATGTCGAGCTTTTTTGCTCGCCTGACGGTGGCGGAAAGGTGCTCGGTGGCCTCCTTCAGGCGCTGATTGACTTCATCGAAGCGGCGTTCGACGAGGCGGACAGTCTCCTGAACCCAAATGGGATGAGGAGGTGCAGGCGCCACGGGCGGAGAAGGGGACGGAAAAGGTCCGGGTGCTGCCTCCAGTTCCACCGGCATTGGCTGGGACAGAAATGGAGAAGAAGGAGGTTCGAAGGACGTCGACGGTCTGGAGCGCTTCGGTGCGGGGCTACCCATTTGTGCGGCGACGGAGTTACGGAGAAAGAGCGAGAGGTGGTCGGCCATGGTACGGTGGTGAAGGATGAGAAGTTTGGAGGCTACGATCGATGAAGATAGAGTGGTGCGGCGGAGACGCAAGAGGACGGGTGTGCCTTTATAGCGGGTCCTCGTCTTAGACCATCCGCACCGCGTACACTAAAGCATACTCTATACACTATTCTCCTTCGGATTTTACACTACGTAGTCTAAATTACACTGTGAAATAGTGTATCCAGTATGCTTTACAGTACGCCACTGCGGATGGTCCGCGCGAGTGGAGATGATCGGACGCTTCAAAAATTGTGCTTTCAAATTAATCCAAACCGCGGTTGGCTTCCATCTCCGTTTTGGGAAGAGAGGAAGAGTTGCTGTGCGAAGAAGATGATGGTGTGCCCGGGTGATCTTATAGCATAGTAGCAGCCTGGCTGGAGTGCTCATCCTCTGCAGTACTGCAGGTGCAGTAGAGGTGGTTGACATGTGGGTCCCACACCATGTAGGGCCCTCATGTCAGCCATCTCTACTGCATCTGCAGTACTGCAGGGGATTTGAACCCGCCTGACTGTTTGTCTCTCGACGCGCGCATAAGTGGTGATGGGACGCGAAGCGATTCCAATTGAATTCAAAGATGCGCATGCGTTGCGTGCGTTTAAGGCGCCTCGGTGACTGGCGCACATGTAAGCTCGGTGCGCCCGGTCGCATCAGCCGCCTGCACAAATGGCTACGGCTTGAACAAAGGACCAAACCTTATGCGGCAAACAACAATGTATAATACTTCCTCCGCCCCAACTCAACTCTATTTCTGTTTTGGTCGAACTAATTACCTTTGACCAATGATTTCTATGGAACTTATTAACTTCAATAACATGTAGTACTAGATTGTATATTATGGAAATATTTTCATGGTGAATCTAAAAGTACAATTCTTTTATTATTAAAACAGATCAAAATTGCGTAAATCTCAAAGATAGATTTGATGAAACCTGAGTCTTCCCTTTGAAAAGGTTTTATATTTGACTTTAGTTTTACATATGTAATATGCACATAGGATATATCACTAAATAGTTTTGCAAAAAAACATGGAGGAGAAATATGTATATCCCATATGCTACTACTACGTAAATTAGGGGTGGGCAAATAAACCGAGACTGAAAAAACGAAACCGATAAAACCGAGACTGGAACTAAAAAGACCAAAATATCGGGTATCAGGTACTTTTCAGTTAGCAAATATAAATCACTGAAAAATAAATGTCGGGTTCGGGTACCACTCTCGGGTAACTGAAATAACCGAATAGTCAGTCCATCAAATAATAAGTTCAATTATGCATGCTAAACTATGAACAATTCAAATTTAGATATTTTATTTTCAAGTTCTGATGTGTGAAGTTGTTGGATTTAAACGTTTATTTTTTATTTTTCATTTGTCAATTTATAATAAATTACCTCATGGGATTAAATTTATCAATCATATTAAATTTGTGCAAACATGACATGGATATAATGTATAATTTGGATATATCGGGTAGGACCGAAGACCGAACCGAAATTTTGGTACCCAAAATGTTCGGGGACCTAATATTATTACAACAATTCAGGTAGTGATTTCAAGAAACCAAATTTTGAAAAAGACCGAAATACCCGAACCAAAATATCGGGTAGACCGAATGCACATCCCTAACGTAAATCCATCCGCAATAATTATCTAGTTTGAGGATGAATGAAATTGAGCTTGCGAGCTTGATGAGCACCGTCATTGTTTTGAGCAGCGATTAATTTATGGCATCATCAAGTCTGGAGTAATTTTTCTAGATCATTTGGGGCAAAAACTTAGTTAACACGCTATATATGAGGAGAAACATTAGGATATGCTACCTATTGCTTGTGTTGAATAACCCTGCGCCGTGGACAACATATATCCAACACTTCATTCTGGTCGCCAGGATCATTCTGCCCTAGGGATGAAAACGGTACGGTAAATTCCCGAACCATCCAATGCTGTTTTCGAAAATTTCCGGTGCGATTACCATTTTTGACAATTTCCTAAATTTTCGATCCGATTACCGTTTTTATCAGACATTGAAATTTGTTAAATGGCATGAAAACAATTTAGACTGATTTCCGACCGAATTGTCAGAATACCGTATTTTAATTGAAAATTTCCGAAAAATAACCGAATACTTTTCGAATAGTAGGTTGGGTCTAATGGGCTGACATGTACTCTCTCCGTCCCTCGCTTTGTAGTTTATTATTGAACTACAAAGCAACAAGTATTTAGAGACAGAGGGAGTAATAAGCTCAATTCATTAAATTTTTTAATCAGACACCAGTTTGAATAAGGAGTTGTCAAAGGTAATAAGCTCAATTCCGACCGTTTTCATCCCTATTCTGCCCCAAGTCGTCTGGGGCAGCAGGCAGAGGACCAGGCAAGAAATCATTGGTCAAAGGTAAGTTTGACCAAAGCTAAAAACAGAGTTGAGTTGGGATGGAGGGAGGAGTACTTTTTACAAACCACTTTGCAGGCCCCGCTGCGGGCGACCTCCTGTCTGCTGACAACTCCAGCGGCTAAAGTAGCGTACAACTGCACTTTAGAAGTCGTAACCCCAGTTTGCATCAAAGGAAACTCACAGGGCAGTTTAAAGGAATGGAATCCTCCGGAAGGGAAAGACATTCATACGACTTTTGCAAGTAGCATTCCAAACGGTGCACTTTAGAAGCCATAACCATCACTGCACGCATCTCATCGTCTTCTCCGCGCGTACTAATAAAGACACACCATCCTCTTCAACGCAACACACACAGGCTATCCTCTTCTCCCCTCGTACTCGTCCTCTTTGTCTCCGTCGCACGCGCCCTCATTGATTCCCTTCAAAGCCCATGGAGTTCCCCTTGCCGCACGATATTGTGGTCCTGATCGCGGGGTGGGTCGCTGCAACCTCCCCGCAGCCAATGGACGACCTCTTCAGTCTGCGCGCCTCCTGCAAGGCCATGCACGCAGCATGCCGAGATCGCGCCGTGGGTAGGCGCGTGGCGCTGGAGCGGGAGAGCATCTGGAAGTTTAACTAGAGCTACGACCGCCTCATGGAGTGCATGGCAATTGTCGGCAACCCTCGTGCGTGCTACGTCACCGGGTTCGACCTCGTCTTACTGCACGGTCGCGCGCAGCCGGGCACCCAGTTCCTTGCCCGGGCGGCCGCGAACGGCCACATGGTGGCGACCTACGTCCTTGCCATGCTCTGCTACGACGCCGACCACTGGGCCCGCGATGCCTTCGAGTATATGCGGCAGGTCGAATGTGAGGCCCACGTTGGCTACAATGCGGCCGGGTCCGTCGCCATGAAGTGGACCAACAAGGAGTGTTGCCGGTGTCGGCATGAAGCCATGAATAGTATCGATCATGTCGCCTGGAGGTTCACGGGCAGGCCTCGTCCAGTAGCGCCGCCAGTGGCAGTGCCCAACATTGATGATGACGCTTGGGGCTGCTCAATAGGGAGGAACTAGGGAACTGACCGCTGCGGCAGGCCTATGTGGGAGGAGTGGAGAGTCTTCTGTACAGAGAACTGTAGGATTAAGCACGAGCATGACCTGTTCTGCCGTTTGGCGTTGTACTATATGTGTTATATTCCCTCCATTCCTGTTTGGATGCACCCCTAGTTCTCCTAACTCCAATTAAAAGAGAACAAAGGGAGTATATAAAATAGACTTGTAGTATATGTGTTTCCCCTATGCCCGCTCGTCTCTAATGAATGTTGCACTTGTTGTGTTTTCCCTATGCGCGCTCGTCTTATGTTTAGCCACGTTTGCATCAAAGGAAACTCACGGGACATTTTAAAGAAATGGATTCTTCCGGTAATGAATACATTCAATCATACAGTAGTTTGTAATGAAGGAAATCAGTGTTTCCTTCTCTTTGTTCATTGTCTCCACTTTTCATTCGACTCGTCGCTAATCGACAGAACTAGCTGTTACATAATCCCCAATAAACACAAAATAAACTAATCGGCACATCTAGTCTGCAGCACTTCCCTTGAAGCAGTGGTAATAACTTATGGCCGCATATAGGAGTAGTGGTAATGATTACACCGCGTATAGGGGCATAGGGCCAGTGGTACGTTGGAGTTCTACCTATCTTTTTCTAACATTTTTCTCGTCCTTTATTTTCTTTTCTCTTTTTTGATTGTCCCCACTTTTCTTTCCAGTCATCGCTACCTATTAGTATTATATACTACTGTACATACCACTTTGCAGGCCCCGCTGCGGGCGATCTCCTGGCACCTCAAGCGGCTAAAGTATCGTACAGGCAACTTTACAAGCCACCGGTGGTGTGGAGGGTCGTTCATTAATAGAGAATACAGATAGAACAAATAGTTCACTAAACAGCAGATAGAAAACAAAATAACAGATGGAACAGACGAACAACATTGAGTTCATTATCATAAAACATTACAACCTCCTACTTATATTACTTGTCGTTAGAACAAGTTTTTTAGTTCATATTTGAACAACAAAACTTGTCCTAATTATTAATCACAAGTACTATATATGGGAAGGAGGAAGTACAAAACATGAAAATCAGCATCACGAAACAAGAAAAAATAAAACATCACAAAAACAAGAAGAAAAAATAAAACATCCTATTAATTTGCTATAGAAGTTTGTTTTATTTAAATGTTTAAACTATGCATCATTATATGCATGTAAACCCTTTCTCATGTTGAAGCAAGCAAGCAAGAGTTTAAGAAACGATTTGAATGGACCCATTAGTTGGATATCTTGGAAGTACAACCGTCGGATCAAAACAAACAGTGGATGCAGCCTTTACTACACACATGCAGCAAAATGTCGCTACGTCAGGCGATCCTGGTCCAGGCAGGTATGCTCTGATTCCTGTCCTCCAACTCCATCTAGGCTTCCGATGACGCAGGCGGTTCACCACCAGACTGTAGAAAGGACAAGCACGCACACATGTAACAATCATTGTTGACTGCGTTGGTCTAACGTCATTGTTTGACTGCGTAGGCCTACGTTTGGTCATTAACGCTAGCTGTTGGATTTGTGTAGTGCGAAAGGGTTTTGTTTTGGTTTCACACTACACTAGCTAACATATATAAAGTGTATATGTGTTCCCTGATGAATACACAACAAACATTCTCCATACAGAATGAAACTTGCATGCCGCTTTCTTCTGCCGGAGGTTCGAAGGAAACTACTAGTACACGGCTGGCTGGGTACAGGTACGGTGCGGGTATGCCAGTGTACCTTAACCCCCCGTACGTCATCCATCCCTGGTGGTTGTTGGGAAGAGCCTTACAGGTACGCTCTGATTCCAGTCCTCTTACTCCATCTCTAGGTTTCCGACGACGCACGAGGTTCACCACCAGACAAACCAATAAAGGTTGAGCGGCATGCAAGTTTTTTGATGAAAAACTGACTGCGGCCCGCTGGCTGTGGCCTGCTGACGCATCTATCTCTAGTTTTTTATGACACTGCCGCTGACGTGTCATCATCTTATTTGTTGTGAAGGTATGGTAGTTAAACTAAGCATTAATAAAGGGACCAATAACATTTTGACATATCAGCAGGATGACGGATGAGAGGACAGAACGGGAGGGACACGGCTTGTATACTCCCATTCAGTACTTCCATGCGTGCTCCTACTTAAGTGTCATGATTTTATTGGCCCACTCATTTACCTAACATAATGCCTAATTTAACTTCAACCAATTAGATGATGACACATAAGCGGGAGTACGCATGGAAGCACAAACGGGAGCACCGAAGTTGCATCTGAATGGGAGGCCCCCGCAACCAGTTTGTCATCAAGAAATTTGCATGCCTCTCATCACCGAGGCTTTGCTGGTTTGTCTGGTGGTGAACCGCATGCGTCATCGGAAACACAGATGTAGTTGGAGGACAGTTATCAGAACATACCTGCACGGGTATTCTAACCACCACCGGGGATGCACGATGGGGGTTAAGGTACACACAAGCACACCTGGACCGTACATATGTGCCGGTGAAGATGGAACTCAACAGTCTCACAGTTATGGATAGAAAAAAGGAAGAAGAAAAAGGATGGCGCGCGTTTCGATCTATGAAACGCGAGACTGCTAACTTCCATTTTAATTGGCCAGTTCCCGATTCCGTTGAGTCATTGTCGTTGTACGTGGTGTTTGGTTGAGACAATGCAACTTGTGTTCATAACGATAAGAATTAAAAATAGGAGTATATCAGATTCAAAAATCTTCATTACGCGAGGTCGTATGATGGCCAGGCACTCTCCAATCCACTTAGATTGAAGTGGAACCGTTCTCAGATGGTGCCACATGTACTTCCTTCTCGTGTCTTCAATCGCCGTTCCCTGATCGTGGCACCATCTATATACCACTGGCCCCAACGTAACACTAGCCCAATGCCCCTATGCGCGGTGTAATCATTACCACTACTCCTGTACTCGGTGTCTGTAATGAATTCGTGCGAGCGATTTTGACAAGCTGTGAACAATCCCACCTCGGAAAGTTGAGCTTGTTGCAACAAGAATATAAGGCAACGCGTGCTATTGTCGTTACACATCCAATTGAAAAAAAATGTCGTACAAGACTCGGCCACATTCCTTTCGACATCGTCCGCTCGCCCGGTCGATGTCAAATGGAACGTGTATGAGGCGTGTACCGGGCGGATGTTTTTTTATATAAGCTCTGGGCCCTTTTCGTGTCAAATTAAAAATCTGTCAGTGAAGTCGATGTGACACGTCGAGCCGTTGCGATAACCGAGAGGGATGCAAACCGCATTTTTTTATAAGCATAATTTTTTCCCGCATACACTGGGCCTATTCCGTGTCAAATTAAAAATTTCTCCTTTTATCGAGAAACATCTCCTTTAACGATGCCAAATTTTCCCCTTTTATCGGAATACCACCCCCATTGCTACATTAACTTATTTAGATTACAAATTGCCAGAGCCAGAGACGCGCGCCCGTACACGGGCTCACGCATCATGGGGAGGAACACCAAGCGTTCCAGCGTAGTTTCGGCCTAGGAATACAAAGTGACTCAGCGCAGTTTTAGCCCACGAATAACAAGCGGCCCAGCGCAGTGTTGGGCCTACTCTGATAGCTTCACATACGCTTTGTCTTGGCTGCCTCCCCGCCGGACCCTTCGATCCACAACGACCCCTCTCCTGATTGCACGAAACGAGCCTAGAGGATCATCCGCCAGCCGCCACGCTCTTTGAGGAGTATCCACCGGCCGCCACGCTCTTGGAAGAGCATCCGCCGTCCACCGGTGTGGAGGAGCATCCACCGGCCGCCGCACGTGGAGGAGCAACAGCGCTAGGTACAATTGCTCACATAATGTTATTGTAGTTCAATATCCTCTTACGGATACGTTGATTGAATTGTAGGAAGCGATGTCAGAAGATAAGACATGGATGGGGAAAGACAAGCGTACGAAGGAGTGGCAGGATGGAATGAAGTCATTTTTAAATTTAGCATTCCAAGGCACTCGTCAAGACGAAACTAAGTCTTGTCCTTGCATGAAATGTCGTAATATTTTCAACGGGAGACGCAAGGATGTTCATCTTCACTTGTTTCCTAATGGGATGTCATTTGATTATACTTGTTGGGTACACCATGGAGAAAAACGAGTTGAGAAAAATATTGCTGAGCAATCAGCAAATAATGAGGAGATAATTTCTAATGATGCTGCTATGGAAAATATGTTGTCCAGTATTCTTAGAGGCACTGATGATCATGGTGGTACTTCAGCAGATGTTGATGATCCAGAAAGTGCTATAAACCAGCAGGAGCCAAAAAGGAGTTGTATCCAGGTTGTGAGAAGGTGACCCAATTATTCTTCATTGTCAGGTTGTACCAGATAAAGTGTTTAACTGGTTTGAGCAAAAAAATGTGTGAGTTGATCCTTGAATTATTCTCATATGTGCTTCCAGAGGGCCATTGCATTCCTAATACACTTGATAAAGTTCGGAAGGTTGTTCGTGACCTCGGGCTGAGCTACGAAAAGATAGACGCATGTGTCAATGACTGTGTGTTATTCCAAAAGGATGATTCTCTGCTAGATCGATGCCTAAAATATGGTGAATTAAGATGGAAAAATAGTACTGGTGGGGATGCAAGAGAGGCTTTACCATGTGGAAAAGCCAAGAAGCTTGTAGCACCAAGATTCTACGATACTTCCCTCTTATTCCCCGTCTTCAAAGGTTTTATATGGAAGAATCAACATCATCAAACATGCGTTGGCACAAAGAAGAACGTATTGATGATGGAATATTACGCCATCCTGCAGATTCGAAAGCATGGAAGCATTTTAATAGCATTCACCCAAATTTCTCATCTGATCCTCACAATATAAGACTTGGGCTAGCATCTGATGGTTTCAATCCTTTTGGAGTAATGAATGTTTCTTACAGTACCTTGCCTGTGATTCTAATCTATTATAATCTACCACCTTGGTTGTGTATGAAGCAGCCTTATTGGTTGATGTCAATGATAATTCCTGGGCCAAAGTCACCTGGAAACAACATTGATGTGTATCTGCAGCCTTTTATTGATGAGCTACTGAAATTATGGTCTGATGGTGTTGAAACATACGACAGTTCAAAGAAAGAGACATTTCTCATGCGAGCTTCCATATTGTGGACAATAAATGATTTTCCAGCATATGCAATGCTATGTGGATGGAGCACAGAAGTTAGGCTAGCATGTCCATACTGCCATGTAAACACTGACGCCTTGTGGTTGAAACATGGACCAAAGTATTGCTACATGGGTCATCGTCATTTCCTACCTCAGGATCACTGGTGGTGTCGGGACAAAGCTTCTTTCAACAACAAAATAGAGAATAGAGAGGCTCCAACATCACTCTCTGGTCACGAAGTACTCCAACAATACGAGACTTTTGATCAAGTGAGTTTTGGACAGACGAATAATAAGAGAAAGCACACTGAGGAAGATAGGTTGCATAGTTGGAAGAAGAAAAGTATATTTTTCAGCTCCCGTATTGGAAGACATTGCTAATAAGGTATAACTTGGATGTCATGCACATTGAGAAAAACATTTGTGATAGCATATTGGGGACATTGCTTATTATGGATGGTAAAACAAAAGATAGTCCACAAGATCGTTTTGATATGCAGGAAATGGGTATATGGCCAAAGCAACATCTGGTGGGTATGAAAGGGAAGTATGATTGTCCATCAGCATCATATACTTTGCAGAAAGTTCAGAAGACCACCTTGTGCAAGTTTTTGGAGGATGTGAAGATGCCTGATGGTTATGCCTCAAACATCAAGAGAAGTGTGGACATAACAGCACGTAAGGTATCAGGTCTAAAAACTCATGACTGCCATATTATATTTCAGAAGCTCCTTTCTATTGCGATACGTGACATATTGCCTGAAAAGGTTGTTGAACCTTTAATTGAGTTTAGCAGATTCTTTTCTGGAATTTGTTCTAAAGAATTGGTGGAACCAGATTTGGATAAGATGATTGAACAATTTCCTGAAACAATTTGTAAGCTTGAGATGTTGCTTCCTCCCGCTTTCTTTGATATCATGGTACATCTTCCAATCCATCTTGGTGAAGAAGATCGCTTGCGTGGACCTGTTTCATACAGATGGATGTATCCAATTGAGAGGTACCTTGCTACATTGAAGAGGTATGTATGTAACAGAGCTCACCCAGAGGGTTCTATAGCTGAGGGATATATTATGGAAGAGTGTATGACTTTTTGTAGCCAGTTTTTGGATAACATCAACACCAAGCTTAATAGGCCAGAACGTCATGAAGCTGCAGCTAGGAATGAACCTTCTCTCAAGTCTAATATATTTACAGAATATGATAATTCTAAAAAAAGGTTTAAATGGGACGAACTTACTATGGTGGAACTACATAACATCAGGCATTATATTATTTCTAATGTTGAAGAGGCCGCTCCATGGATCAAGTACGTATAACACTCAGATGTTCTATACTATATTAATGGATCATGCTTATTGTAGATGGCTAATTTAATTTTGTACCCTTTTCAGTGAGCATTTTGAAGAGCGGAAAAAGATTCATTTTCGTGATGTTGAAAAACGCCATAGAGATGAGTTTGTTTATTGGTTTCAGAAACGAGTAAGTACATGCAAGTTTTTACTTTAATGAAATATTGAAGAAATATTTGTTCTAAAGTTGGTTTATCGATGACCCCTTTTATATTAATTAATGTGTATAGATTACGACATTACACAAAGAAGGCAAAGTAACCTATTATTTGTATGCATTATATAGAGGACCTGATCGTCGGGCACGTTTTTTTAGTCGACATTCATAAATGGCTTCTTCTTTCGAATAGCAGAGGTGGAAAAAGATTTACGGACACAAAACAGTGGTGTTGTTGTTCGAGATGGTGATCATGAGTGGTATGGAGTAATCAAGAAAATGATTTATGTTGGTTTCGAAAAAAATCAAGAGGTTCTGTTATTTGAATGTGAATGGTTTGATCGGCCTCATTCCGGTCAGATCCAAAGCTGAGGCTACAAAATGGATCGATACGGAATGATAGATGTTGACACTACTATTTCTCAATTTAAGTATGAGCCTTACATTCTAGCCACCCAAGCAAAACAAGTTTTTTATGTTAGAAGTGTGAAGCAACCTAAATGGGCTACAATTGTTAAAATGAAGCCACAAAACCTTTTTGCCATGCCCCCTGGAGACAGTGAAAATAATGTCACTGAGACGATGGAGGCTGAGACATTATTTGATGATCGACGACTTACTGATATAAATGAGGATATGATCACATGGGATAGGAATGACATTGACAAAGCAACTGGTGATGCTTCTGCTCTTTCAAATGAAGATGACAACGACGATGACCACGACGATGATGATACATATATCAATGATGGTATTGTACCTCCATTATTGAGGGAGCACAGCGAAGAAGATGATTTTTGCATATAGGTACTGTGTGAGCTAGCTGTACGTGAACTATGTAATGAAACGTTTGTGTTCTGTGGCGATAGATCTTAACACCACCAACCAGTATTTTGTGGCAATGGATCCTAATACAACGATTGTGTTTCATGGTGATAGATCCTATCGCCACGAACTTGTGAATCGTGGCATAAGTTCCTAATGCAACGTTTGTGTTTCATGGCGATAGATCCTAATGCCACGAACTGGTGAATTGTGACAAAAGTTCCTAATACAACGATTGTGTTCCACGGTGATAGATGCTAATGCCATGAACTATTGAATCGTGGCAAAAGATCCGAATGCAATGATCACGTTCCGTGGCGATAGATGCTAATGCCACGAACTAGTGAATCGTGGCAACATATTCTAATGCAACAATTGTGTTCCGCGACGATAGATGCTAATGCCACGAACTATTGAATCGTGGCAACAGATCCTAATGCAATGATAGCATTCCGTGGCGATAGATGCTAATGCCACGAACTAGTAAATCGTGGCAATAGATTCTAATGCAATGATCGGGTTTCTTGGCGATAGATGCTAATGCCACGAACTAGTGAATCGTGGCAACAAATTCTAATACAACGATCGAGTTATGTGGCGATAGATGCTAATGCCATGAACTATTGAATCATAGCAACAGATCCTAATGCAAAAATCGGGTTCCGTGGCAATAGATGCTAATGCCACGAACTAGTGAATCGTGGCAACAGATTCTAGTGCAACGATCGGCTTCCGTGGCGATAGATGCTAATGCCACGAACTAGTGAATCGTGGCAACAGATTCGTGGCAATAGATCCTAATGCCACGAACTAGTGAATCATGGTAACAGATCCTAGTGCAACAATCGTGTTCCGTGGCGATAGATGCTAATGCCACGAACCAGTGAATCATTGCAACAGATTCGTGGCAATAGATGCTAACGGCATGAACTAATGAATCGTGGCAACAGATTCTAATGCAACGATCAGGTTCCGTGGCGATAGATGCTAATGCCACGAACAAGTGAATCATGGCAACAGATTCGTGGTGATAGATCCTAATGCCACGAACTAGTGAATCGTGGCAACAGATCCTAATGCAACGATCGTGTTTTGTGGCGATAGATGCTAATGCCACGAACTAGTGAATCGTGGCAACAGATTCGTGGTGATAGATCCTAATGCCACGAACTAGTGAATCGTGGCAACATATCCTAACGCAACGATCGTGTTCCGTGGCGGTAGATGCTAATGACATGAACCAGTGAATCGTGGCAACAAATTCATGGAGATGGATCCCAATGCCACGAACTAGTGAATCGTGGCAACATATCCTAATGCAACGATCGTGTTCTGTGGCGATAGATGCTAATGCCATGAACTAGTGAATCGTGGCAATAGATTTGTTGCGATAGATCCTAATGCCATGAACTAGTGAATCGTGGCAACAGATCCTAATGCAATGATCGTGTTCCGTGGCGATAGATGCTAATGCCACAAACTAGTGAATCATGGCAATAGATTTGTGGCGATAGATCCTAATGCCACGAACTAGTGAATCATGGCAACAGATCCTAATGCAACGATCGTGTTCCGTGGTGATAGATGCTAATGCCACGAACTAGTGAATCGTGGCAACAGATCTTAATGCAACGATCGTGTTCCATGGCGACAGATGCTAATGCCACGAACTAGTGAATCGTGGCAAAAGACCAAGCTTACTGCAACAATTTAGTATTCATTGCAGTACAATCGTTGCAACAGGGCGGAATCCTTGTAGTGGTTGAAATCTACTCGCAAGATAGGAATTTCATAACACGAGATGAATTGGATCAAGAAATGGTTTATGAATATGAAATTAAGACCGAGCAGCCGGTAGGATGCAGCAAGACATGGTCTCACGTGCGTAGCCCTGCTTGTGTCGATTGAGGACCGTTTCGTGTGCGGCCCTACTGGACAAGCTTGAATTGTACCGGCGACATACTGGAAAAATGGGTTCCAGTAAACTGACATAGCTTGATACTAGTTTGTCCCAGGTCAGAGTATGCCCCACACAGTGACCCCTTTCTCGTGACAGATCAACCGGTTCGACATTCGAGTGTTTAGTGAAAGGTGGACATATACGACTAGTACTAAAGTGTTACGTAGGTACTGTTGTAAGTACTCGCTGGCATTTCCGAAAGTGCGTATGTGTCATGTTGTTCTGGATGTTTCCTAATTGCAATCACCGTCCCTCGCGGTAATAGAGTACCACTTGTTCACTGCGCTGTGATGTAGTAAATACTGAAGAAGTCAGGAGAATACGATGTATTGAATTACAATTGCTTTGCAACCTTGTATGGCTTAGAGATAGTACAATGAAAGTTTACAGTTTCCCCATACTTTACTTGTAATAGCATTATGTGCTTTGTGCATGTCATATCATCGGCGAAGCATTTCTTGTTTCATTGTGGAGTCTATGATGTGCCGTGCTTGAAGAATGTCATGTGCTACTTAAAATATGAATATAAGGATCCACTTGTAGGCGAGTCCTTTATGCCCTTCCTTACCTATGCTTAGTATTCACCCTACATATGTCTAGTGAGATGGGCTAGTCTTGCCGAGCCTTAAGCTCACGTTTGCAGTTAACAAGTTTTTGCAAATTATACGACAGATGATGGGTTCGATGACGAGGCAGCACCCCCTCCACGGTTTACAGCCGAGTGAGTGGGAACCCTGCACGCCGCCATAAGTTGGGTGTTGCTAGTGCAAAGTATCCAGGGCATGGATAACTTTGCTTTTTCATAGCTAGTGCCGAGAGCGTAGCTATGATGTATAGTTCTCTTTCCTTTCATTTAGTATTGTAAAATTTTCGCTATGTTTTTAAATAAAGACTTGGTATTGTAATTTGTTCTCATTCTTTTCTTGAATACTGTTGGGTGTCGCATCGCACGACACCACCCAATGAGATCCTTGGAGGTCGGGATTTCAGTCCCCACAATGTCTCCAACTGAGCTTATCCAACCAAGGGCCCCCTCTTGAACCATTCAGATCCCAGAATAGTCCCACCAATCTCTACAAACCCATCCGACTACACCTTCCCCGAACATTCTTAATGGTCCAAATAGTACTGGGAAAATACTAATTAGTCAGCTAAGCAGCACCCATACTTGGCCCTTTGATGGCACTGTAAATCCTGGATGGTCGCTCCACGAATTGGTCCTTAGATCTAAAGCAAGCAAAACCACTGAAACAGTCCAACCCATTCCACTTAACCGACTTGCTTAGATCCCTAGGCACCATGTTGCTAAAAGGTCATTAATATCAATTCTCATCATTCATGGGTCCACTAGTTCATAATTAAGTAATATGGCTGTTTCCCAAACCCAATTGATTATAGTGAAGCAAAAGTGTAAAATACCCTTCCCGACTCTCTACATTATGTTCAAGCGACAAGGGTGGTCGTACAAGACTAGAAAACTACTATAATTGGGTTTTCCCGTCAATTGACAGAAGCATGCAGTTTTGCAAACAAACATTTAAAAACCTGGATAAAAATGATCAAGGACACTTGCCTTGCTCTTGAGCATGGTTTGGATCGAAGGCTTCGAAGTTCTGGTTCTGCAGGTCCTCGAAAGCACTCTCTACAGCGAGTCCTTCTATTCCGCATGACATGCATGCAAAATAACAATTACAATCAAATAATGCTCATATATTACTCAATATGCCATGATATGCATGATTAATGCAATTGTGAAGTAAAACTTGTTAATGAGTTGCTATTAATATTTACTAACTAGTTACAAGGTTTTCTATCAAGTTTGAACAAGTTTGGAATTCATTCGAGTCCATTTGAAACTAATTCAGCACTTAACAGATTTAGACACCGGACAAGTCCGGTATATGGGCCAGACTAGCCCGCCCTATATAGAACTGTGAATTTAGGGTATTCTAATTAACGGAAATTGGGGGTTAATTTCATGTGGAAAAGTGTATGTAGAAGGTGTACCGTGTATCTAGAGATCCCAAGGTTGATGTTTGGAGGCAACACTTGAATCTTGACGTCTAGGGCTTGTTGAAGATGAGTTGATGAAGGTTTGATGATGAAAAATGTCAATTGTCAAAAAGTTGATGAAGATCAAACTTGATCGAGCATTCTCCCCCTTCTCCTCCTTCTCCTTGCTCCTGGGCTCCTTCTTGACGGTGGAACACGATCAAGGAACGGCACCGAGGGTTTTTCTCGAAGGTTGGAGAGGTGAGGGTATTGGGTTGCTTATATAGGGGTGGAGAGGTAGGGTTTTAGGGTGAATTCCAAGTGGATTTCGGTAGGGAACGTGCATGGGCTCAGGTGGGGTCCACCTGGGCTCCTCTGAGGTTGGACACGATGTTCTTGGGCCCAATTAAGGCAATTACCCAATAACCAATCGTGGAAGAATAATAGAATCCGAGTGGGATTCAGCACACCAGACTAGTCCGCAATAGGGATCGGACAAGTCCGTTATGGAACAAAGACATTTTCGTACAAGTTCGGTTTGAATTGTCGTACAAGTCCGTTTGGCAACAGAACGTTTTTTGAACAAGTCCGGTATGTGTCGTCGGACAAGTCCTGGGTTGCAAAATAAAAGGTTTCTGGGTTGAAAATTGGGCTAGATCGGACTAGTCCGTTCAAAATCGGACAAGTCCAGGAAAACATCAGAAGCTTAATCGGACGAGTCCGTGCAGTGTGCCGGATAGGTCTGTAGTCATGAAGAAACTGAATTTCTAAAACAGAAAGGGAATACCAGACTAGTCCGGGTTGGAGGCCGGACAAGTCCGTATCCTGACATACTTAAATTCATGATTAGACCTAAATGCATTATTGTCTTGTTCCTTTTAAGGTTGCTTTATGTTAAAAATGTATGAGGATGCATGCAATGCATTATGCATGAAAATGAGGGTGTTACAGATGCCAACACTTACAAATGATGAGCTAGCTTTCTTTGGTATTGGTCCCTCCATTCGATCTACTACTCCTCAAGCAAGTGACAATGATGATAATGTGAGACCTATGTGTGCTGAATACATTGGCTATGGTGATAAAAGATTTGAATACTACCAAAACACCTTTATGATCAAGGTCCGACAATAGGTACGGCTTGTTTTGGTTAGCTCCGGCATAGTCCGACGTAAGCTCCGACTTGCTTTGGCTAGGTTCGACTTCTTTGTCTAGGTCCGACTAGTTTTGGTTAGCTCCAGCGCTAGGTCCGGCTAGCTTTGGTAAGCTCCGGTTCAAGGTCTGGTTAGCTTTGGCAAGGTTCGGAGCTTGATCGCAGTGGTTCTGCTTTTATCTTGCAATGATTCGTACTTGCTTTACATTGATGGAAAGATTGCTTAGTGTTCATTTGCTAAGTTTTTGGTGTGTTTTGGTGGTTATGGTTGATATCATTTTGCTATGTTTTGCAATATGCTTATGTGAGGTGCTCACATAAGATGTTGTAGTTTCAGAACTAACGTGAGTCAAGTTGAGGAGTTGTGCTCGAAAGTATTGGTTGTTTATTCATGTGCAGGTGTTGATTGAGTTCAAGACATGGCTGGTGACGGGATCCATTGAACTAGTCTTAGGGAGAAGATGAGGTTCAACAACCAAGTTCAGGAGGAATTGTGGTTGAGTTGATCAGGAGGTTGCACATCATGTTTGAATGAAGAACAATGCATATGAAGGTATCATGGACGTCGTTGGAAGATGTTTGCACGTATGCAAGGAGTGCATCAACGTGTCTACATGGTTCCATGGCGTGATGAAGAGATGTGGACGTAAAGAATTGGTCGGAAAGGTCCAACCGACTAGGTTATGGACACAAGCTGCGGCTGAGTCGTGTTTGACTCAAATATGGAAAAATTTGAGTTGGTTATGATAGGATTTCGTGTGGGTCACGCATTTGAGTTGTTTTAGGAATGTGGTATACCTTCCTAAGGTGTTTCGAAGTCTTAATATTGCTTCTCTCTACGTATAGAAGAGTCCTAAGCAGTTATGGAAAGTTTCGATCGTGATTTGAGTAGGATTAGAGTCCTAGTTGAGATTGGGTTGGCCTAAGGGCTGGTTATATAAGCAAGGGAGGCCAGAGCTCGTGTGTGACGACTTTGTGGCTGTTCCTCTTGTGTTCTATTGAATAAAATTCATAGTTGAAAGGAAATTTTGTGCCTTGTTCGCCCGACTTGTTCCAGACAAGTTTTTCTCATAGAGTTTCTGTACAGCACTACCTTTCTTCGGTGGTTTTATCATAACTCGAGTTTTACATATCCATTTGATGTGATTATTTTTGGGTTGTCTTCAAAACTTGATTTTCTATCATCTGTGAAAATTTCACGGTCATTGGATTTGTGGTTTTTGATCTACACGAGTTTCTTTGCAGTGTTCCAGAACTGTTTTTTATTCGGTAGAACAGATTGACCTTTGTTCGATCTTTTGATCGAAACTTGAGTTTCTCTTGACGGATTTGAGTGATTCTTGTTGTGCCATCTTCGTGACTTGATTCTATCTGATATCTATCACTTTTTGTCATGGTTAAACATGTCTAGATTTGTCTCACACATAAATTCTTTAACAGATCATTTTTCTGCTGAGGGGTTTTCATTGCTTCTGCTGAAAAAGTTTTAAATCTACCATTCACCCCCCTCTGGTAGCTTTTCACGTGCTCTTCGATCCTACAATTGGTATCAGAGCCACGGTGCTCTAATCTTTGTGATTTGCACGTGTTTTGACTAATCATCATGAAGAAATACTCCGCAAAACCTTGTGTCTTTAGTGGTATTGATTTTTAGGTTTGGAAGGCACATATGGAAGCCTTCATCCAGGCTCAAGGCTTCGCAATATGGGAGAAGGCATACAAGACTTACGAAGTGCGGTCAAACGATCAAGTTACAGCTACAAATTTGAGAGATGTTGACAACAACAAGGCAAGGAACTTGATCATACAAGGATTAACTCAAAGCAACTTCGACCGTGTTGCACACCTCCGATCTGCATACGATGTGTGGAAAGCACTTTATGACTACCACGAAGGATCAAACAAGATCAAGGAGGTAAGGCAAGACATGTTCAAGAAAGAATACATGCGCTTCGAGATACAACCCGGTGAGTCTATTGATGACCTTTTTGTTCGCTTTAATAAAATTGTCAGCAACTTGCGTAGTGTCAATGTTAATTTTTTAGATGCTGAAAATGCTAGGCAATTGTTAAGTGCATTAGATATGTCAATTTGGGATATGAAAGTCACATCTATTCGTGAATCTACTGTCATGAGTACACTTACTTTAGATGTGCTATATTCCAAGTTAAAAACTCATGAAATTGACATAATATCACGTAAGAACCCCAACAAGTCTATTGCTTTTGTTAATCAACGTGATAGGCCTAGCTCCGACCAATCTTCATCTTGTGGCACACTTGCTTTGTTGTCCTCTCTAACCCTTGAACAGATTGCGTAATTTCCAGAGGAGGAGCTAGTATTTCTTTCTACTAGGTTCTCAAAAGCATTGCAAAATGTTAGAACTAGAAAGAGAGGAAGCTCCATACCTCAACGATGTTTCGAATATGGTAAGACAGGACATTTTCATTCAGATTGCCCAAACCTTTCAGGTCCTCCTTCCTGGGACGAAAAGCAAACAAGGACGAAGCACTCCTCTGCAAACGATAAGAAGAAAAAGAAGGGTTTTACAAGACCTCAATTGGTGAGCAGTTTTATCTCCGCACTTCAAGAACTTGCTCAGGCGATGTGGACATTGGAAGTGATGAAGATGAAGATGATTTGGCAAACTTGTGCTTCATGGCTGGCAAATCAAGATCAAGTATGGAGGATGCAGAACACAACATCGGCAATGAAGAGGTATGTCCTACTTGCGAAGAAATGTGTGATGCTATTTCTCGTACCACTATTATAGTTAAGAAAAAGAACAAAAAGCTTAGGGATAGTGCTGCTAAAATTGAATCACTAGAATCTAAAATCAACCATTTAAAAACTTTGATTCCTAGTGATGATACATGTCCCTCATGTGATTTAATATATGAACAATTGTCCTCATTAAGAAGTGCGCAAACATCCACACTTGATAAACTTGAGTTAGAAATTGAAAAGAATAGAGAGCTTGCTGCACTTAATGATAAAAACTTGAAAGATGCTAGCTATTCTACATTTGATTTGCATTGTTCTACTTGTGATGATCTTGATATGAAACTACAAGATGCTATGAATGAAATTTCTATAATGAACAATGCTTTACGTTCTCATGAAGTTAAATTTTGTTCCAATTGCAAATTAAAAGGAAAAACTTCATGTGAAAATTGCCTTGATCTGTCCAATAAACTTGATAACATGCATAGGACATTAGATATGTTTTGTAATGGGAATAAGAACTTAAACTTGCTGCTGAATTCTTCCATGTCTTGCAATGATAAGATCGGTTTAGGTTTTGATTCTCATGCTCATGCTAAGGCACATCCACCTAAAATTGTTAAGTCATTAGGAAGTGGTTTGATTCAAATAGTTCCTAAACAAAAAGAAGTGATTTTCAAATATGCAGGAGTGTTGTCTCAATCAGTTTCAAATGTTGCTTGCTCATCTAGACATGAACACAAAGTTAAATTTCATTGTACCTACTGCGGTAGTGATGTTTATGTCATAGATTTTGTTATAGACTATCTAAACAACAGAAAATGGAAAGAATGATTTCTAGATCTCATAAATTTCGTGCAAAATTTGCTGCACTTGCTAAACCAAATGATAGGAACATGCAATCTGCTGTAATGAGTCGAAAACATGCAAAGGTTTCTCTCAAACCTACTGTTTTTTTTTGCTACAAATGTAACATCTCGTAGGATAGTAGTTGTGTACAAAAATCCTCAAGCTTTGGCTCATAAACCTACTGTTTTATCTCAGCTTTCGCGTGTTATTCCTGCTGGACGTCGTGTGACTCAGTACTAGATTCCTAAATGCCTTTTGACTAACCCCAGTATTGAGTCATCGACGTATTGTGCTTCTATGTTGGTTACACGCTTGAGGAAGGAGAACATTTGGATTGTGGATTCAGGTTGCTCACACCACATGACCGATAACCAAGAATGGTTCTCCTCCCTCTCTTTTGTGTCACGTGTAGAGAATGTTACTTTTGCCGATAATTCTTCAACTCCAATAATTGGTAAGGATTTGGTCAGAGTAAATAATCACAATACTTTGAAGGATGTGGCACTTGTTAAAAATTTGAAATACACCTTGCTTTCTGTTTCACAACTGCTAGATGAAAATCTGGAAATTATTTTCACTAAAAATTGCTGCAAAGTTGTAAATTCAAATAGTGAGCTTATTTTTAACATGTCTCGGTTTGGAAGATTTTTAAAGTTGATTCTGATATGTCTTCCTCCAAGCATAGGTGTCTATTTGCTAATGATTCAAATGACTTATATTTTTGGCATCGTAGACTTGGTCACATAGGCTTTGATCATCTAACGCGTGTTAGTGCTCTTGATCGCATACGTGGGCTGCCTAAGCTTAAAGGGGACAAAGAAATTGTGTGCTCTTCTTGTAGACATGCTAAGATGGTTGTAGGTTCACATACTCCTATCACAATGATCATGACAACTGAACCGTGTCAACTTTTGCACCTTGACACCGTAGGACTTTCACGTGTTCAATCCTTCAGAGGCAAATGGTTTGTTCTTGTGATTGTTGATGATTATTCTAGATACTCTTGAGTTTACTTTATGGCATCTAAGAATGAAGCTTTTAGTTAATTTAGAACTTTATTTATTAGATTATCAATTGATCACCCAGGATCTTTAAAAGCAATTAGAAGTGATAAAGGAACTGAATTTAAGAATAAATCTTTTGATCAGTTTTGTGCTGAAAACGGAATAGATCATCAATTTTCTTCACCATATGTACCTCAACAAAACGGTGTTGTAGAAAGAAAGAACAGAACCTTAGTTGAGATGGCTAGGACTATGCTTGATGAATATCAAACTCCTAGGAAATTTTGGGCTGATGCGATTGCAACCACTTGTTATGTCTCAAATCGTGTTTTCTTGCGTGCTAAGCAAGGTAAAACACCATATGAGCTCCTGTTTGAACATAGGCCTAGTGTTACACAATTTCGGGTCTTTGGTTGCAAATGTTTTGTTAAGAAACATGGTAATCTTGATAAATTTGAACCTAGATCCATTAATGGCATGTTTCTTGGTTATCCATCTCATACTAGAGGCTACCGTGTGCTTTTACTTGACACTAACCAAATTGTGGAGACTTGTGAGGTGTCTTTTCATAAAGCTAGCCCAGGTACTAGATCAAACATTACAGGTCCAGATCCATATCTGCAGGGGAGAGTATTTTCGTTGAAGAAGAGGAAGAAGTGGTGCTGCTGCCCGGAAATTCAGCAGCTAATGACATTGTTCCAGCTCTTGATTTTGATTCACGGCCAGCACCGACGACCACCATTGCTGGTCCAGATCCTCCTCAAGTCACAATCTCATCTATTTGTGATGAACATGAAGAAGAAGAAGCTTGTAAAGTGTCCACTCCCCTCTGGATTCTTAAAAGTCATCCTCCATAACAAATTATTGGAAGCTTGCACGAACGAGTCACACGGTCCAGGTTTTGCGGACCAAACTCTCATGCTCATTCTGCTTTTGTTGCTTCTTTTGAACCCAAAGATATATCGCATGCACTCACTAATGAATCATGGATTATTTCCATGCAAGAAGAGTTAGAAAATTTTGAATGAAATAATGTTTGTAAACTTGTACCTCCACCTCATGGTCACACTTTAATTGGAACTAAATGGGTATTTAAAAATAAAAAAAAGTAAGGATGGGGTTGTGGTTAGGAATAAGGCTAGGTTTGTTGCTCAAGGTTTCACACAAATTGAAGGTCAATTTTGATGAAATTTTTGCTCCTGTTACTAGATTAGAAGCCATAAGAATTTTGTTAGCTTTTGCTGCATCTAAAGGTTTCATGTTATATCAAATGTATGTTAAAAGTGCTTTTCTTAATGTCTACATAGATGAGGAGGTTTATGTTAAGCAGCCACTTGGTTTTGAAAATCCAGATTTTCCTAATCATGTTTACAAACTGTCCAAATCCTTATACAGTCTCGAACAAGCCCCTAGAGCATGGTATGATAGGTTAAAAATATTCTTACTTGAGAAGGGGTTTACCATGGCAAGGTTGATAAAACTCTTTTTGTGCTTAAGCATGGCAATGACTCATGTTTCGTTCAAGTGTATGTAAATGATATTATCTTTTGTTGTGCTTCTCATGATCTTGTGTCCAAGTTTTCAGCAATGATGAGTTCTGAATTTGAAATGAGTATGATGGGTGAACTCACTTACTTTTTGGGGCTGCAAATCAAGCAAACCAAGGAGGGTACCTGAAAGTGCATCTAGGTTCCCCGTGGGTTTTGGATGATTGATGACGACAATTAAGTCGCTAATGAGCTCAAGTGATCTTAGCACAGGTGAAGACTCAATCGGAGACGCAAACCCTCAAAAAGGAAAAGGAAGGAAACAGAGTCAACTCGAAGCGTAGAAACTAGGGTTTCTAGCGTGATTGAGTTAGACTAGCCGTAGTGATAGGAGGGTGTGTGTGTAAAGTGCATTGAGATCAAGTTTGGGAGCTCAAAGTGGTTTAGAGGTCAAACCTATGAAAGAAATGAGTGAATGAGTGGTCTGGCCGTAGGGCCGGACTAGTCCGTGCAGGAGGCCGGACTAGTCCGCCCCTGGCCGGCCAAGTCCGTTATCGGCCGGACCAGAAGGGTCTGACCGAGATAGGACTAGTCCGTTTGTGACCGGACTAGTCCGGGTAGCTGTGAGTGGGTTTTGGGGATGAAGTCCCAGAATCACGGACTTGTCCGTTTTGGACCGGACCAAGAGGTCCTGAGTGAGAACGGACTAGTCCGCCCGTGGGGCCGGACTAGTCCGGGTTGGCTAGGAAAAGGTGCTTCTGTGGCTAAGTCTGGGAGGACCGGACTAGTCCGCCCTAGGGGCCGGACTAGTCCGTGGTCCTCAGACTAGTCCGTTTTCACACGGAGCAGAAGGCTCTGTGTGAGATCGGACTAGTCCGGTGTTGACCGGACTAGTCCGTTCTGGAAGTGACCGTTTGAATTTGAAGTTTGGCGGGTAGCGTGACGATAGTGTGTCAGCTGTCGGGACCTGACAAAGGGGTCAGTGGTCCCCTAGGCCGGACTAGTCCGGGCCAGTGGCCGAACTAGTCCACCCTTTTGCTGAAGTCAGCAGATTGGGCTTGGGACCCCTATAAAAAGGGGACCCCCGGCCTCATTTCGAATACCTTTGGAAAAACTCAAACCCTAGCGCCGCCACAGCCAACTTGGAGCACTCCTAAGCCTCCTTCTTGCCTACTTTCCCTCTAAAACTAATTCTTGAGTGGATTAGGGTTTAGTGAGGTGGAGAAGAGGAAGAACATCGCGCTTGTGCTCCCGGTTTGATCTCTTGCACTCGTTGAGTCTTTGTGGGCTGTGTATTGAGTTTGTTTTATTGTGTTGATCACCTTTGTGGTGTGGGAGCCTCAGTTTGTGAGAAGCCCCAACGAACTTTGTAATCACCGTTGTGATTAGTGGAGAACCAAGTTAGGCCCGTGCGGTAAACTTGGTGAGGGAAGGGTTGTTGGACCCGGTCCTTTGTGGACTCCTCAACGGAGACGTAGATTCCTTGTGTGGAATCGAACCTCGGGATAAAATCCTTGCCCCCTTGTGTTCTTCGCATTCATTCTATTGATTACTTTGTTCTAGGGTTGGTAGTCTCGTTTCATACTCCGCATTGCTACAAACTTGTGGAAACTTGACTTGCTTTTGTGTAGGTTGTTGCTCAACTTGACTTAAACATATACTCACTTGTAGCAACGAGAAAATTCCCTAAAACTTGCTAGAAACATTTTTTTTAGGGTTATTCACGCAGGCTGACCGGACTAGTCCGCCCCCTGACCGGACTAGTCCGCCCCCTGTAATTTAATCTCGTTTTATTGAGTCATTTGCAGGTCAATTAGCCTATTCACCCCCCCCCCTCTAGGCAACTTTCAATTGGTATCAGAGCCGGACTCTCCACAAAGAGTCTAACAACTCGGAGAGATGGCCGGAGTGGTGAATGACGATGCATCGAGCAGCAACTACGAGGCGACCCGTGAGGAGACGTTGGCTTATCAAGATAAGCCAACGGACGATGAGGAGACTCGCCAACTCAAGGCGAAGCTCCGGGAGAAGTTGAACATCTCCAAGATTGATCCGTCAAACCAATCAAGTGGTGGTGGCGGAGCCAACTACAACCGGCAAGGGTTCAACTATGAACGCCTTGCCGCCAACAACCACTACCTGTCCATCCCATTTGGGAAACCTCCCCAATTCGATGGAACGGACTACGGTATGTGGAAACACAACATGAAGATCCACCTCGTGTCACTCAACCCAGCGTTGTGGCAAATTGTCATGACCGGGGTGGAGATTCCAAAGGATGAGGACAACATAACTCAAGAACAAGCCATCCTCATCCACCGCAACGCTCAAGCTGCGGGTGTGATCATCTCATCTCTCTCTAGAGATGAGTTCAACCGTGTCGATGGCCTTGAAGTGGCCAAAGACATATGGAACACCCTCAAGACGGCGCATGAGGGAAACCGAGTGGTCAAGGAGGCCAAGATCGAGCTCATCGAAGGAGAGCTTGGGAGATTCGCCATCTTGGATGGTGAATCCCCCCAAGACATGTACAACCGGCTGAAGGTGCTGATCAACAAGAGCCGATCATATGGCTGCACCAAGTGGACCGACCACGAGGTGGTGAAGAGGATGATCCGGGCATTCATGCCTAGGAACGTCTCTCTGTGCTCCATGATTCGGGAAAGCCCGGGGTTCACTCAAATGACCCCGGAGGAGGTCCTTGGGAGGATCATCAACCATGAAATCATGGAGAAGGAGGCGCTCTTCTACAACGACCTCCAAAAGTTCACCGCCTCCAAGATGAAGAACGTTGCACTCAAGGCAACGCCCTCTTCAAAGGAGCAAGAAGAAAGTGATGAGGAGAGCCTCGACACCGATGAGGAAGAGGCCTTCTTCATCAACAAATTCAAGAGAATGATGAGGAGGAAGAAAGGGGGGCACAACTATGAGGGCAAGGGAAAGGAAAGAGCAAGGCCCAAATCAAAAAGGTCTTGCTACAACTGTGGCGAGTATGGGCACTTCATCGCTGATTGCCCACACGAAGAAACGAAGAAGAAGAAGGAAGGGAAGCCTCAAGAAAGGAGATTCTTCAAGAAGAAGAGGCCCTCCGGACAAGCCCATTTGGGGAAGGAGTGGGACTCTAACGATGAGTCCTCCTCCGAAGAAGAAGAGGAGAAGATGGCCACCATAGCCATCGGGAGGAACTCCAAGGGAGGCAAGCTCTTCCCCAACCTCAACAACGACCACAAGCCTACTTGCCTTATGGCAAGGGAAGGAAAGAGAAAGGTAACATCTCATCCTTCCTCCCCAACTTCCTTACATGATGATTTTGATAGCGCTAGTGAAAATGAAAGTATGTTTAAGGACATAAGTAAAAGCACCCTACGAAGGATGAAATTGCTTATGGATGAGATCTTTGAGAAGGAGGATCTCATCAATAGACAAGAGGACATGCTCATCCTTGAGAAGGAGAGATGTCAAGAGCTTGATGAGCTCCTTGAGCTCGAAAGAGAGAAGAGCAAGGAATTGGAACACGAACTTGCTCTTTGCAAGAAAACGTGTTCAAGTCTTGAGGAGAAGTCAATTGAGCTCAAGGATGAACTTGGAAGCTTGTCAAAAGCTAACAAGATCCTTGAGACTCAAGTTGAGTCACTCAAGAACAATGTAGCCTCTTCCTTCAAGAGCTCAACCCCCTCAAAGGCCTCATCCAAGGCAACATCACCTTGCAAGTGCTCCAACTTGATCCTTAAACTTAAGGATGAACTCAACCTAGCACAAGGCAAACAAGCACCTAAGGGTGCCATCTTTGACAAGGAAAAGGTGGCATATGCACGAAGTGCATTCACCAACACAAGACCACCCCATGTCAAGGATGGTCTTGGCTATACTAGAGGTGCAAGGCATAACGCCAAAACCTCCAAGTATGGCAAAGACATGATTGTCTTTGTTAAGGGGAGTTCATCCCAAACTAAAAATGAAAAGAACTCACCCTCTAGCAAAAACTTGCCTAAATCTGAACCGCATCATTTATTTCATGATTTTGATGCATCTTATGTGTTGAAGAAGAACAAACACGGCAAGGTGTTTGCTAGATATGTTGGGCCACTCCGCAAGAGCCCCAAGCCTTGCGTGTGGGTGCCAAAATGCCTAACCACTAACGTCAAAGGACCCAACTCCGCTTGGGTACCTAAAAGAAAGGCATAAAACTTGTTTTGTAGGCTTACTCCTCCGGTGGATCGAAATGGGTATTGGATAGCGGATGCACCAACCACATGACCGGAGAGAGAAGCATGTTCATAGAGTATGAGGAGAATAAGGACCCAAGTGAAGGAATCTTCTTTGGGGACAATAGCCAAGGGAAAATCCTTGGCTCCGGTAAAATTTCTATCTCCTCATTACATACTTTATCAAATGTCTTGCATGTTGATTCTATAGACTATAATCTCCTATCCATATCACAACTATGTGATAGAGGATATAAATGTGTGTTTACTAGTGAGGGAGTGAGTGTCATTAGAGAAGGTAATGACTCGATAGCCTTTAAGGGAGTGCTCAAGGGAAAGCTCTATCTTGTGGACTTCACCGCGGATAAAGCTCAACTTGACACATGCTTAATGGCAAAAGCCAACATGGGATGGCTTTGGCACAGAAGGCTAGCCCATGTTGGAATGAGAAACCTTCAAAAGCTCCTTAAGGGTGAGCATGTTCGTGGCCTAAAGGATGTAGTATTTGAAAAGGATAGGCCATGTAGTGCTTGCCAAGCGGGAAAGCAAGTAGGAGCTCAACACCCCTCTAAGAATGTCATGACGACAACTAGACCTTTCGAGTTACTCCATATGGACCTTTTCGGCCCCATTGCCTATATTAGCATTGGTGGCAGCAAGTATGGTCTAGTTATCGTTGATGATTTTTCAAGGTATACTTGGGTGTTCTTCTTGCATGATAAAAGTGAAACTCCCGGTGTCCTCAAGAAATTTCTAAGGAGAGCTCAAAATGAGTTCACCTTGAGGATAAAGGCTATAAGAAGTGACAATGGCACCGAATTCAAAAACATGCAAGTAGAAGAGTTCCTAGATGAGGAGGGCATCAAGCATGAGTTTTCCGCTCCCTATTCTCCACAACAAAATGGCATAGCCGAAAGAAAGAATAGGACGCTTATTGAGATGTCAAGGACGATGCTAGATGAGTACAAAACATCGGACCGGTTTTGGGCGGAAGCGGTTAACACCGCTTGCCATGCCGTGAACCGATTGTACCTTCATCGCCTCCTCAAGAAGACTCCTTATGAGCTTCTCATTGGTAAGAAACCCAATGTTTCTTACTTTCGGGTCTTTGGTAGCAAGTGCTATATCCTCAACAAGAAGCCTAGGACTTCGAAGTTTGCTTCAAAGTCCGATGAGGGTTTCTTGCTTGGATATGACCCAAACACTCATGCGTACCGTGTGTTCAACAAATCCTCCAGAATTGTTGAAGTAGCACGTGACGTAGTGTTTGACGAGACCAATGGCTCTCAAGTGGAGCAGGTTGATCAACATGCCCTTGATCAAGAGGAACCTCCACTAGAAGCTCTAAGGAAAATGGCACTTGGAGATGTTCGCCCACAAGAACCATCTCAAAGTTCAAGTGACCATCCTCTCTATGAAGTAGGTCAAAACCCCATTGGACAAGTTGAAGATCCTCTAGATGCTCCCCAAAGTGATAATGAGAATGAAGATCAAGGAGGAGGCATGAATCAAGGGGGAGACCAAAGTGAAGAAGATGAACCAAGTAATTCAAGAGGTCAACCCCCGCATCCTCGTGTTCATCAAAGTGTTCAACGGGACCATCCCGTTGACAACATTCTAGGAGATATCACAAAAGGAGTAACAACACGCTCACGTGTTGCAAACTTTTGTGAGCATTTCTCTTTTGTCTCATCCTTGGAACCACATAAGGTTGAAGATGCCTTAAGGGATCCGGATTGGGTAGTTGCCATGCAAGAGGAGCTCAACAACTTTGAAAGGAACAAGGTTTGGGAGCTTGTCAAGCGCCCTCAAGCTAATGTTGATGGAACCAAGTGGGTGTTTCGCAACAAACAAGATGAGCATGGCGTGGTAACTAGGAACAAGGCACGACTTGTGGCAAAAGGATACTCACAAGTTGAAGGATTGGATTTTGATGAGACATTTGCCCCCGTAGCTAGGCTTGAGTCAATTCGGATACTATTAGCCTTTGCTACTCATCATGATTTCAAGCTCTACCAAATGGATGTTAAGAGCGCATTCCTAAATGGTCCAATCAAAGAAGAAGTTTTTGTAGAGCAACCTCCAGGATTTGAAGACCAAGACTATCCTAACCATGTGTACAAATTGCGAAAGGCCCTTTATGGCCTCAAGCAAGCTCCTAGAGCTTGGTATGAGTGCCTAAGAGACTTTCTAGTTGAGAATGGTTTTAGGATAGGAAAAGCGGATTATACCCATTTCACAAAGCACTTCAACGAGGATCTTTTTGTGTGCCAAATATATGTGGATGACATCATATTCGGTTCCACAAATAAGGTGTTTTGTGACGAGTTCTCCAAGATAATGACGGAGAGGTTTGAAATGTCCATGATGGGTGAGTTGAAGTTCTTTATAGGATTTCAAGTGAAACAACTCAAAGAAGGGACGTTCATAAGTCAAACTAAGTATACTCAAGATATTCTAAGAAAGTTTGACATGGACAAAGCAAAACCCATCAAAACCCCTATGGGGACAAATGGACACCTAGACCTAAATGAGGACGGTCCAAGTGTGGATCAAAAGCTATATAGGTCTATGATCGGATCACTTCTCTATCTTTGTGCATCTAGGCCCGATATCATGCTAAGTGTGTGTATGTGTGCACGCTTTCAAGCAGCACCCAAGGCTTGTCATTTGACCGCCGTTAAAAAGATCTTGAGATATCTTGTACACACACCTACCCTAGGACTTTGGTACCCCAAAGGATCCAAGTTTAACCTCATCGGATATTCCGATGCGGACTATGCGGGGTGCAAAGTTGATAGGAAGAGCACATCGGGTACGTGCCAATTCTTAGGTCGATCTCTTGTGTCTTGGTCCTCTAAGAAGCAAAACTCTATTGCTCTCTCCACCGCCGAAGCTGAATACGTTGCAGCCGGAAGTTGTTGTGCACAACTTCTCTGGATGCGACAAACGCTTGGGGATTATGGGATTAACCTGCGTAAAATTCCACTCTTGTGTGACAACGAGAGTGCAATCAAGATAGCCCATAATCCGGTGGAACACTCTAGGACCAAACATATAGACATTCGACACCATTTCTTGCGAGATCACTCAATGAAGGGAGACATTGAGATTTCGCATGTGAGGACGGAACATCAACTTGCGGACATCTTCACCAAGCCTCTTGACGAGAAGCGTTTCTGTGAGCTAAGAAGTGAGCTCAACGTGTTGGATTCTCGGAACGTGGCTTAAACCACATTCCTCATATATTTTGAGCCACATTTCGAAAAACTCCTCTCTATGTCGATTTCTCCTCAAATTTGTTTGAGAAATCTATTTTCTTCATGAAAATGTTCATAAGTTGTTCTTTATTGACTCATAATCATGTTTGTCATGTTTTCCTTGCTATATCTGTCCAAAAGGACTTATCTTTATGGGCAAAACCCAAATATATTGTTTTTCAGCCCAGCTGGACCGGACTAGTCCGCCCCTATGGCCGGACAAGTCCGGGTCAGACTAGTCCGCGGCTAGTCCGCACACCGGACTAGTCCGGCCTTCCACCGGACAAGTCCGGACCCGGACTAGTCTGGGTCTGGTCCGCAGACCGGACTAGTCCGGCCCCTCAACCGGACTAGTCCGGCCCTTGGGGACTTAAACCCCCAGGCGGCCCGGACCCCCTCTCTCTCTCTCTCACTTGACTCTCAAGCTTCCACGCGCGCACAACCGCCCCCAAATCGGCGATTTTGCGCTCCAACCACCAAAACTCAACTCCAATCCGCGCATCGAAGTCCTTGGGAGTGAGGGATCACTTCCCCGCGCTCCACCTTCGAGATCCACACCGATTTCGACGACTCAAGCGGATTTTTGAAGGTATTTCACCGTTCCTCAAAAACTAGCCCCATTCTTGATTCTTCAAGTTTTTGATAGGAACACCTTCATTAATGTTGTTCTATACACCCTTGCGATCATAGCCTAGGAGTATTGCGCATTGGTTCACAAATTTTTCGATGAATCGATTAGGGTTAGGGTTCTTCCTGTGTAACCCGGACTAGTCCAGCCACCAGGCGGACAAGTCCGGTTTGCACAGGGCAAACCCTACTTCTAGTTGGTTCTCGAGATCTTTTCGGCAATACTTCTTCTTCCTAGGCTCATATCTTCCTCTCTCCATCCTTTGCACAGAATGTCGAACTCCGAGCGCTCTCCTCCGCGTGTCAACCTCGAGGGGCGTACCAAGGCCCAAATTGTCGAGGCTCGGACTAAGGCTGCGCTAATGGAGGCGCAGAAGGCCAAGGAGGAAAGAAAGCTCAAGGCACTCGAAGCATCCAAGGTGGCTGCGAGCATCTACAATGAGGATGAAGCCATTGCCCGTGCCACCGCAGAATCACTGAATGAGCTGCAAAAGAAGAAAAGAGAGGATAGGGAGGCCCATAACTCCAAGGCCGCTGAGGCCAATGCCCCAAAGAGGAAGAAGCTCGTCACTCTTGGCGAGAAGGCTAAGGGCAAGGAGCCAGCCCAAGAAGAGGCTGTCCCTAGGGTCGAGCATGACCCGAAGAAGGGAAAAGCTCCGGCTCCTATCGAGCCAAAGAAGAAGAACCCCGCAGTCAAGATATCAGCTAAGAGGGCTGCTGGTGGGGTTGTGATCAAGGAAAAGGGGAAGGCCACCTCTATTGGCCCCCTTGAAGTCCACATACCGGAAAGGAATCCCAACCGGCAAAAGGAACTGTCGGCAAATGTGTTCCATGGCAAAGGGGCTGAAAAGGCCTGAAGGCTAAGGACCGAGAAGGTCTATAAATTTGAAAGGAGCACAGCTGATCCCAGGTTTTGGTGTGACTTCCACTGTGACTATTACAGGCTAGTCTACCAACAAATGAAGAAGCCAGTGATAGAGGCTCAGTGGGTGGACTGGGACTATATGGCGAAGAAGGAGCACTCGGCCTTTGATGCCGTGATTGAAGCTGCCGAGCGCCATGATCTCAAGAAGATCATGGGCTTCAAATATGATTGGAATGTGGAAGTTATTCTCCAATTCTACTCCACAATCTATTTCACAAGCTCAGGTGACAGGAGGATAATTTGGATGACTCATGGTGAACAATACTGTGTCACCTATGCTGAGTTTGCAAGGATCCTTGGTCTTGAGGCTCACATGGACCACGAGATCATTATCTCGAACCTCAAGGCAGTGGATCGTGAGGAGCTGGCTTACATGTATCCAAGCCATCTCCCGTTTGATGCCGGACTAGCTCGGAACATCAAGCCATTCTACAGCATCATAAACCGGATACTTAGGAGGACCATTGCACCCAAGGACGGTGATGCAGGGGTCATTCAAGGAAACCTAAGGCACCTGCTCATTCTGATTGATGGGGAAGAGAAGTTCAATCTCGTCGACTACATCTTCGACGACATCTTCAACATCTCGCATACCCCCAACAGGGCGTGCGGGTATGCCCCTTACATTATGTGCCTTATTGAGAAGGTGTCGGGCGTGTCCTTTGTCAAGGATGTATCGCACCGACCTCTGCGCCCCCAGAAGCCGCCAAATGTGCCGGTGCCTCCAAGACGCAAGAATGCTGATCCTCCGTCTCGCCCAGTGGCGCCTCCGTCTCCGCCTCCGCCTCAGTCCATGAGTGCGTTCTTCAAATGCTTCAAGGCCATCTTCACCTCGTGCCGGAAGCAAGAGATTCGCGCTCAGAGGGCACACAAGCGCCAAGAGAAGTATCTCAAGGCGGTGTGTGAGAAGCTTGAAGTTCCGATGTCATCTCCTGAGGAGAGTGATGGGGAGATCACTCCTTTCCCCGTCTTCACTGCCGATGAGCTTGCTCAGCTCCAGGAGGATGGAAGCTCCTCTCGGGCAGCTCCCTCGGCAAGGGAATCCTCCGACAACGACGACAACGACGAAGAGCCAGAGGCAAACATTGAAGACTCTGAAGCCACTGAGAGCGAAAGTGGAGAAGACGAGGACTAGGTTTAGTTAGTTGTTCCCCCTTCTTTTCCTTTTTGGTGCCTTGATGCCAAAGGGGGAGAGTTAAGGGAGTTTAGTGAGTTTAGTCCTTTTGTGGGTGTGTTTTGTGATGTATGACTGTCATGTAAGTGTGTTTTGTGATGTATGACTGTCATGTAACATATTTATGCTCTTGGTTGTTTACATTTGTGCAAGACTCGTTAATGTTGCTTACTATCAATATATTGCTCTTATTGTCAATCTTATGAATGTATTGATGTTATTCATGTCTTGTCACAAACTGTTGAGCACATCACGTAGGCACCCCACCATAACGTGTGTGGGTATGAAAGGACTTCTCCATCTCTTTTACATGTTGCATACATTGAGGGGGAGTCATTCATACGCACACATGTTATGAAAACCAAAACTTTATACTCTTATTTGTGAAGGACTTAATGTGTTGTCATCAATCACCAAAAAGGGGGAGATTGAAAGTGCATCTAGGTTCCCCGTGGGTTTTGGATGATTGATGACGACAATTAAGTCGCTAATGAGCTCAAGTGATCTTAGCACAGGTGAAGACTCAATCGGAGACGCAAACCCTGAAAAAGGAAAAGGAAGGAAACAGAGTCAACTCGAAGCGTAGAAACTAGGGTTTCTAGCGTGATTGAGTTAGACTAGCCGTAGTAATAGGAGGGTGTGTGTGTAAAGTGCATTGAGATCAAGTTTGGGAGCTCAAAGTGGTTTAGAGGTCAAACCTATGAAAGAAATGAGTGAATGAGTGGTCTGGCCGTAGGGCCGGACTAGTCCGTGCAGGAGGCCGGACTAGTCCGCCCCTGGCCGGCCAAGTCCGTTATCGGCCGGACCAGAAGGGTCTGACCGAGATAGGACTAGTCCGTTTGTGACCGGACTAGTCCGGGTAGCTGTGAGTGGGTTTTGGGGATGAAGTCCCAAAATCACGGACTTGTCCGTTTTGGACCGGACCAAGAGGTCCTGAGTGAGAACGGACTAGTCCGCCTGTGGGGCCGGACTAGTCCGGGTTGGCTAGGAAAAGGTGCTTCTGTGGCTAAGTCTGGGAGGACCGGACTAGTCCGCCCTAGGGGCCGGACTAGTCCGTGGTCCTCAGACTAGTCCGTTTTCACACGGAGCAGAAGGCTCTGTGTGAGATCGGACTAGTCCGGTGTTGACCGGACTAGTCCGTTCTGGAAGTGACCGTTTGAATTTGAAGTTTGGCGGGTAGCGTGACGATAGTGTGTCAGCTGTCGGGACCTGACAAAGGGGTCAGTGGTCCCCTAGGCCGGACTAGTCCGGGCCAGTGGCCGGACTAGTCCGCCCTTTTGCTGAAGTCAGCAGATTGGGCTTGGGACCCCTATAAAAAGGGGACCCCTGGCCTCATTTCGAATACCTTTGGAAAAACTCAAACCCTAGCGCCGCCACAGCCAACTTGGAGCACTCCTAAGCCTCCTTCTTGCCTACTTTCCCTCTAAAACTAATTCTTGAGTGGATTAGGGTTTAGTGAGGTGGAGAAGAGGAAGAACATCGCGCTTGTGCTCCCGGTTTGATCTCTTGCACTCGTTGAGTCTTTGTGGGCTGTGTATTGAGTTTGTTTTATTGTGTTGATCACCTTTGTGGTGTGGGAGCCTCAGTTTGTGAGAAGCCCCAACGAACTTTGTAATCACCGTTGTGATTAGTGGAGAACCAAGTTAGGCCCGTGCGGTAAACTTGGTGAGGGAAGGGTTGTTGGACCCGGTCCTTTGTGGACTCCTCAACGGGGACGTAGATTCCTTGTGTGGAATCGAACCTCGGGATAAAATCCTTGCCCCCTTGTGTTCTTCGCATTCATTCTATTGATTACTTTGTTCTAGGGTTGGTAGTCTCGTTTCATACTCCGCATTGCTACAAACTTGTGGAAACTTGACTTGCTTTTGTGTAGGTTGTTGCTCAACTTGACTTAAACATATACTCACTTGTAGCAACGAGAAAATTCCCTAAAACTTGCTAGAAACATTTTTTTTAGGGTTATTCACGCAGGCTGACCGGACTAGTCCGCCCCCTGACCGGACTAGTCCGCCCCCTGTAATTTAATCTCGTTTTATTGAGTCATTTGCAGGTCAATTAGCCTATTCACCCCCCCTCTAGGCAACTTTCAGTACCTTTGTGCATCTAATGAAGTATACAAAAGACCTTCTAAGGCGCTTCAACATTGACAAAAGCATGCTTCTTTGGACACCAATGGGAACAGCATCAACACTTGAACTTGATGAAGATGGTGAACCCGTGGATCAAAAAGAATATAGTAGCATGATCGGATCACTTTTGTACCTCACAACATCAAGATCGGACATACAATTCAGCGTATGTCTTTGTGCATGTTTTCAAGCCTCCCCACGTGCTTAACATCGTCGAGCCATCAAAAAGATTTTTAGGTACTTACATGGAACTCAAGAATTTGGCATTTTTCTTTCTTCTTCCTCCATCGTTACTTTGAAAGTTTTTTCCGATGCTGATTTTGGGGGTTGTAGGATTGATAGGAAAAGTACTTCGGGTGCTTTTCATTTTCCTGGTAATTCACTTGTTGCTTGGTCCTCTAGAAAACAAAGTTCAGTTGCACAATCCATTGCTGAATCTGAATATGTAGTTGCTGCTAGCGCTTGTTCACAAATTATTTGGATTGTTCAGACACTTAAGGACTATGGGGTTGATCTAGATAGTGTTCCACTGTTTTGTGACAACACTAGTGCTATTTGCATTGCTAAAAACCCCGCGCAACATTATAGAACTAAGCACATTGACATTAGGTATCACTTTCTCTGTGATAATGTTGAAAAAGGAAACATTGTGCTTCACCATGTAGATACCGAACAACAATTGGCTGACATTTTTACAAAACCTTTGGATTTCACTCGTTTTTGTTATATTTGTTGTGAAATAGGGGTTATGCATCCTCATGGCTTAAATTGAGAGGGAGTTTTGAAACTTCGGAAGTTTATGTGTGAATTTGAACTTAAAATAATATGAGCATAGTATTTCATACATATATGACATTGTGATTCCTTTTATATGCTGAAAGTTCTTACTACATTACTCATGTTATACATTTTGTAGTTTTTGCCATGACTAGTAATTGGAATAATTACTTACACTAAGTCTGGTCATGGTCAAACTTTCTTACTATTTTGAACTTGTTGCATGCTCACAAGTGCTTTTAATCATAAAGAATTAATCAAGTAATCAACTCACATGTTGAGCTCTTATGAACAAATATAAGCTGAGAAAAGATCAAGAGAATATGCATGCATCGCACTTCTTCTTTTGAGATGGCTTATCATTGCACTTAGATATGAACTTGGAAGAAGTTGTGTATGACTAAAACCATGTCCTTAAGCTTCTGATTGTCAAATGACATAGTCTTGGCTTGGTTGGTTAGAATAAGGCAGATGCGCATATAATCTCTTGCAAATATCATATGATCAAAATTTGTGATTTGTAAAATAATAAAATGCAGCAACAATTGTCATCCTTTCAGGTCTTGAAATAGTTAAGTTTGTGAGATCATGACTTGTTTAAATTGAAAATTACATTTGATCTCTAGCATGATTTACACTACTTTATGTATCTCATTGATGTGATAGTGTAATTACTTGATAGTATGACTTGGATGAGCTTCGTTTATATGTATATGTTATAATATGCTCATAGCATTTGAAATTTCTCTTCTGAACCTTGATGAATACATTGTCAAAGGGGGAGAGATAATATGTGAATTTTTAACATTTTTAAAAATAAATATGCAAGGACGATTATTCTCAAGGGGGGAATTTGTTTTTCTTGTCATTTTATTTCTACTTTACAAATGGGGAGAAACTGTTTTCAAAACTCTTAATGTGAATAAGCCAATGTTCGGATTTTAAATGGTGTTGCCAATGCATTCATCAAGGGGGAGATTGTGAGACCTATGTTTGCTGAATATATTGGCTATGGCGATAAAAGTTTTGAATACTACCAAAACACCTTTATGATCAAGGTCTGACGATAGGTACGATTTGTTTTGGTTAGCTTCGGCATAGTCTGACGTAAGGTCCGACTTCCTTTGGCTAGGTCCGACTTCTTTGTCTAGGTTCGACTAGTTTTGGTTAGCTCCGGCGCTAGGTCTGGCTAGCTTTGGTAAGCTCCAGTTCAAGGTCCGGTTAGCTTTGGCAAGGTTCGGAGCTTGATCGCAGTGGTTCTGATTTTATCTTGCAATGATTCGTAGTTGCTTTACATTGATGTAAATATTGCTTAGTATTCATTTGCTAAGTTTTTGGTGTGTTTTGGTGGTTATGGTTGATATCATTTTTCTATGTTTTGCAACATGCTTATGTGAGGTGCTCACGTAAGATGTTGTAGTTTTAGAACTAACGTGAGCCAAGTCGAGGACTTGTGCTCGTAAGTATTGGTTGTTTATTCATGTGCAGGTGTTGCTTGAGTTCAAGACATGGCTGGTGATGGGATCCATTGAACTAGTCTTAGGGAGAAGATGAGGTTCAACAACTAAGTTCGGGAGGAATTGTGGTTGAGTTGATCGGGAGGTTGCGTAGCATGTTTGAATCAAGAACAATGCATATGAAGGTATCGTGGACGTCGTTGGAAGATGTTTTCACATATGCAAGGATTGAATGGACGTGGCTACATGGTTCCGAGGCGTGATGAAGAGATGTCGATGTAAAGAATTGGTCAGAAAGGTCCAACTGACTAGGTTATGGACTCAAGTTGCGGCTGAGTCGTGTTTGACTCAAATACGGAAAGATTTGAGTTGGTTATGATAGGATTTCGTGTGGGTCACGAATTTGAGTTGTTTTAGGAATGTGGGATACATTCCTAAGGTGTTTTGAAGTCTTAAGATTGCTTCTATATGCATATATAAGAGTCCTAAGCAGTTATGGAAAGTTTCGATTCGTGATTTGAGTAGGATTAGAGTCCTAGTTGAGATTGGGTTGGCCTAAGGGCTGGTTATATAGACAAGGGAGGCCATAGCTCGTGTGTGACGACTTTGGTGCTGTTCCTGTTGTGTTCTATTGAATAAAATTCGTAGTTGAAAGGAACTTTTGTGCCTTGCTCGTTCGACTTGTTCCAGACAAGTTTTTCTCGTTGAGTTTCTGCACAGCACTACCTTTCTTTGGTGGTTTTATTATATCTCGAGTTTTACAGATCCGTTTGACGTGATTCTTTTTGGTATGTTTTCTATCATCTGTGAAAAAATCACGGTCATTGGATTTGTGGTTTCTGATCTACACGAGTTTCTTCGCAGTGTTCCTGAACTATTTTTTATTCGGTAGAACAGATTGATCTTTGTTCGATCTTTCGATCGTAACTTGAGTTTCTCTCAACGGATTTGAGTGATTTTTGTTGTGCCGTCTTCATGACTTGATTCTCTGTGATATCTATCACTTTTGTCATGGTTAAACACGTCTATATTAGTCTCACACACAAATTCCTTAACGGATCATTTTTCTGCTGAGGGGTTTTCATTGCTTCCACTGAAAAAGTTTTAATCTACCATTCACCCCCCTCTGGTAGCTTTTCACGTGCTCTTCGATCATACAGATAATGTTGATGAGGAGCAAGAAAGTGAGAGGACAAAGAGTGAGAAAAATGTGGATCAAGAAGATGAGGACTCTGTTTTCCCCTTTTTGGTGTCTTGATGCCAAAGGGGGGGGATTTAGGGGGAGTAGGTCGTCATAGTCGTTATCCTTAGATTTGGTTGGTCATGGAGGACTATTTTTTTTAAAAAAAAACTTGTAATGTTTTATGTTTAGCTCCTATGCTTTATGTAAATCCTATTGTCCTTTGTGTACGACTTTGCATTTTCTATGCACCATGGTATCTCGTTGATATGTTCATTATGTTCATGTTTATGCGAATTGTCATAATGTGATATTCTTATACTTATTCACTTGTCGGCTTGGTCATCTTTATGTCCTTGCCTATTATGCTTTAATGTTCATGTGTGATGCATATTATCATGTCTCCATAATAATTGTTGATTAAGCTCATCATATTGTTATTTAGGTTCATCACAATTATTGCTCACACACACTTCATAGGCATCACACCATAAAGAGTGCATATATGAGAAGTAATTCATGCTCACAACTTTTGTTACTCATATGTGCACACTTTATGAAAATCATGTTTTTACTCTTATTTGTGTAATCTCAAAATGGTTCTCATCAATCACCAAAAGGGGGAGATTGAAAGTGCATCTAGGCACATCCTCGTAAGTTTTGGATGATTGATGACAAGAAAGTGAGATCCTAATATAATTTGTTGAAATGAGAGCAGGTTTCGGAGAATGGAACTAAAAGTACAAAAAGATGAAAAATGAAATTCAAAAAATAGAAGAGCACAAGTGAACAAAAGGTGTAAAAAAGGTGAAAAGATGAGAATCAAGGAAAGGAAGAAAATAAGTGAAGAAAAGGTGCAAAAGTAGTCCTAAATATATAGGGTGTGTGTGAGAGACACACCCCCAAGAGTTCAAGTTGTTGCAAAAAGAATTAGGGCTATAACACAATTCAAGTTGCAGGAATAGAGGACTAGTCTGGCCCTAGAGAGGACTAGTTTGGTCTCTCACTGTATCACAATAGGACTAGTCCGGTTTCATAGAGGACTAGTCCGTTACTACCACAGTACCACAAAGAGGACTAGTCTGATCTCATAGCAGACTAGTCTATATTCTCAAATTTCCAAAAGAGGACTAGTCTGATGGTTGAGAGGACTAGTTCGATTATGTCAAAGCGTACGAACGACACTTCTCCCGCTACCACTAAATCGTAGCCCGCGAAAGTTCTTATATTAGTTTGGGCGCGCAGAGATTCAAGACAAGATGGTGACACAGTAGATTTATGTGGTTCTGGCCACCTGATCATAATACCCTACTCCACGGTGTGTGTGTGTTGTTGTATTGAGGACTCACTGGTGCTTGCGTGCGTATCCCCCTCGTTGTCATGTACCGTGCAGTGCAGCACTTTTATAGTCTAAGGACTGGCCGTTACAACACTAGCCTGGCCCGACATGTGGCCCTGGCGTATTTAACTGCCCAATACACGATCAATGAGTATTAAATGTGGTTAATAGAGTGGTAACACGTCTTAATGATGGCATTACCCATATTAACAGTCCACTAACCGCATGTCATTAATATGGCATTAACAACACGTAATTAGGCCTTGTAACTGTGGCCTTAACTGTGCCTTGAAGCTCTGAGCCGTTGGAGATCTCTCTATCTTCTGTTGAATTCCTAGATTTGGAGGTTCGACACGTGGTGGCTCCGGAGCTTCCCATTGTGGGGAGGCAGGTCCGGAGCCACTATACACGTGGTAGCACCGGAGCTTCCCTCTACTGGGGGTTAGGTCTGGGGTCACTAGACACGTGGCAAGTCTGGAGCTTCCCTATGACAGGTGTTATGTCCAGACTTATGATACATTTTTTGGTGTCGAAGCTACCCAAACGAGGAAGGCGGGTCCAATACTGTGCAACACGTGTGGCATTCGGAGGTCATCAACTTGAATGGGGGAACTCCTCAACTTTTCTTTCGGTGTCATGATGTACCCGGTACGCAAGGTACCGACAGATTACCTTCCTGGACAAAAACGGACAAGTCTCGTCCTAAACGGACTAGTCCGGTTCAATCACACAAATTAGGGTTTCCTAGTATGTTGCACTTGTCCAAGCATAAATCACTCAGAACACCGGACTTATCCAGTCCATAACAGACTTGTCCTGTCATCAAGATCTAAATGGTAATTTTTGTAAATGTCTATAAATAGGTGATCCATGACCCCATAACATCTAACCAAGAACCCTAGCTGTGAGACCTATGTGTGCTGAATACATTGGCTTTGACAATAAAAGTTTTGAATGCTGCCATAATGTCTTTTTGGCAAGGTCCAACTCTAGCTCCGAGCTTCTGCAAGGTCTGAAAATAGGTCCGACTTTCTTTGTATAGATCCGACATGTTTTTTGGGTAGCTCTGGTGAGCTTTGTCTTTAGTCCCGGCATGTCTTTGTTAAGCTCCAATATGTTTTGCTAGGTCTGACTTATGTTGGTTAGCTCCGACATGTTTTCTAGCTCCGACTTTTAGGATGACTAGTTTCGACTAGTTTTGGTTAGCTCCGGCGCTAGGTCCGACAAGCTTTGGTAAGCTTTGGCGCTAGGTTATAGTAGCTTTGGTAAGCTCCAGCGCTAAGCTCCAGCACAAGCTCTAGTTAGCTTTGGCAAGGTTCGGTGCTTGATCGCAATGTTCCAGCTTTTAATGTCAAATGTTTCGAACTTCCTTTACATTGTTGGAAAGTGTGCTTAGTATTTTTTTACTAAGTTTTTGGTGTGTTTTGGTGGTTAAGGCTTATATCATTTTGCTGTGCTTTGCAACATGCTTATGTGAGGTGCTCACCTAAGGTGTTGTGTAATAACTAACTTGAGTCAAGTTGCGGACTTGGGCTCGTACGGATTGGTTGTTTGTTCATGTGCAGGTGTTGCTTGAGTTCAAGTCATGGCTAGTGACATGATCCTTTGGACTAGTCTCAGGGAGGAGATGAGGTTCCAACAACCAAATTCAGGAGGAATTGTGGTTGAGCGGGTCAGGAGGACGCGCATGATGATTGAATCAAGGGCAATGCATATGAAGGTTACTGGACGTCGAAGGAAGGTGTTCGCACGTATGCATGCGGTGCATGATGTGGCAACATGGTTCTGAAGATGGTTTATGGATGGGAAGATCTGGTTGGAAGGATTAGATCGTATCGGTTGATGACTTTGGCTGCGGTGGAGTTAGTTATGGCTCAGTATGGAAAGTATCGAGTTGGTTATGATAGGATTTCGTGTGGGTCAGGAATTTGAGTCGTTTTAGGAATATGGGATATGTTCCTAATGTGTTTGGAAGTCTTCAGATTGTTTCTATCTGCATATAGAAGAGTCCTAAGCTGTTATGGAAAGTTTCGATTCGTGAACGGAGTAGGATCAGGGTCTTGATTTGAGTTGAGTTGGCTTTCGAGCTGGTTATATAAGCAAGGGAGGCTAGAGCTTGTGGTAGACGACTTTGGGGCTGTTCCTCTTGTGTTCTATTGAATAAAATTCGTAGTTTGAAGGAACTTTTGTGCCTTGTTTGTCCGACTTGTTCCAGACAAGTTTTACTCGTCGAGTTTCTGGACAGCACTACCTTTCGTCAGTGGTTTTATCATAATTCGAGTTTTACAGATCCAATTGACGTTACTCTTTTTGGTTTGTCTTCACAAATTGATTATCTATCATTGGTCAAAATTTCACGGTTATTGGATTTGTGGTTTCTGATCTACACGAGTTTCTTTGCAGTGTTCCAAAACTGTTTTTCTCGGGTAGGACAGATTGACCTTTGTTCGATCTTTCGATCATAACATGAGTTTCTCTCGACGGATTTGAGTGATTCTTCTTGTGTTTTATTCGTGACTTGATTATCTCTGATATATATCACTTTTGTCATGGTGAAACACATTTAGATTACTCTCACACACGATTTCTTTAACATATCGTTTTTCTGCCGAAGGGGTTGGGATTTAATTGTTTCTGCTGCATAAGATTTTTAAATCTACCATTCACCCCCCTCTAGTAGATTTTCACGTGCTCTTCGATCCTACAATTGGTATCAGAGCCACGTGCTCTAATCATTGTGATTTGCACGTGTTTTTGACTAATCATCATGGAGAAATACTCCGCCAAACCTTGTATGTTTGCTGGTATTGATTTTCAGGTTTGGAAGGCACGCATGGAGGCTTTTCATCCAGGCCCAAGGCTTTGCCATATGGGAAAAGGTGTACAAGCCTTATCATGTGCCGTCAAACGATCAAGTTACGGCTACGAACCTACGGGACATCGACAACAACAAAAAAGCCCAGAACTTGATCATCCAAGGACTCACTCAGAGCGACTTCAACCGTGTTGCATATCTCCGATCGGCATACGATGTATGAAGAGTACTTTGTGACTATCACGAAGGATCCAACATGATCAAGGAGGTAAGGCAAGACATGTTCAAGAAATAATACATGCGCTTCAAGATGCAACCCGGTGAGTCCATCGATGATCTCTTTGCTCGCTTTAACAAAATTCTCAGTAACTTGCGTAGTGTCAACGTTAATTTTTCTGATGCTGAAAATGCTAGGCAACTTCTTAGTGCATTAGACATGTCAATCTGGGAGATGAAAGTTACATCTATTCGTGAATCTACTGTCATGAGTACACTTACTTTAGATGTGATTTACTCTAAACTCAAAACTCATGAAATTGACATCTTATCACGTAAGAACCCAAATAAGTCTATTGCATTTGTCTCACAATGTGATATGCCTAGCTCTGGCCAATTATCATCTTGCAATACTCTTTCTTTGTTGTCCTCACTAACCCTAGAGTGGATCGAGGAATTTCCAAAGGAGGAGCTAGCACTTCTCTCTACTAGGTTCTCAAAAGCATTGCAAAATGTGAGAACTAGAAGGAATGGAAGCTCCGGACCTCAACGATGCTTCGAATGTGGTAAGACAGGACACTTTCATACAGAATGCCCTAACCTTTCAGGTTCTACTTCTCGAGAAGAAAAAACCATCAAGGACGAAGCACTCCTCAACAAATGATAAGAAGAAGAAGAAGGGCTTTACAGGTCGCCAACTGGTGAACACTTTTATCTCACTCCAGGAACATGGCTCAAGCGATGTGGACATTGGAAGTGATGAAGATGAAGATGATTTGGCCAACTTATGCTTCACGGCGGGCAAAACAAGATCAAGATCAAGTCAGGAGGATGCAGAACACAACAGTGACAATGATGAGGTTACACGTTTGAGGAAGGAGAACATTTGGATTGTGGATTCAGGTTGCTCACACAACATGACCGGTAACAAATATTGTTCTCCTCCCTCTCTTTTGTGTCACGTGTAGAGAATGTTACATTTGCCGATAATTCTTCAACTCCTATAATTGCTAAGGGTTCGGTTAGAGTAAATGATCACTACACTTTGAAGGATGTGGCACTTTTCAAAAATTTGAAATACAACTTGCTTTATGTTTCACAATTGCTAGATGAAAATCTAGAAATTATTTTCAATAAAAACTCCTGCAAAGTTGTAGGGTTAAATAGTGAGCTTATTTTTAACATGTCTCAGTTTGGAAGAGTTTTTAAAGCTGATTTTGATATGTCTTCCTCTAAGCATAGGTGTCTAGTTGCTAATAATTCAAAGGACTTATATTTTTGGCATCGTAGACTTGGTCACGTAGGCTTTGATCACCTAACGCGTGTTAGTGCTCTTGATCGCATACATGGGCTGCCTAAGCTTAAAGGGGATAAAGAAATTGCGTGCTCTTCTTGTAGACATGCTAAGATGGTTGCAGGTTCACATACTCCTCTCACAATGATCATGACAACTGAACCGGGTCACCTTTTGCACCTTGACACCGTAGGACCTTCACGTGTTCAATCTTTCGGATGTAAATGGTATGTTCTTGTTATTGTTGATGATTATTCTGGATGCTCTTGGGTTTACTTTATGGCATCTAAGAATGAAGATTTTAGTCACTTTAGAACTTTATTTCTTAGATTATCAATTGATCACCGAGGATCTTTAAAAGCAATTAGAAGTGATAACGGAACTGAATTTAAAAATCAATCTTTTGATCACTTTTGTGCTAAAAATGGAATAGATCATCAATTTTCTTCACCATATGTACCTCAACAACACGGTGTTGTAGAAAGAAAGAACAGAACCTTAGTTGAGATGGTTAGGACTATGCTTGATGAATATCAAACTCCTAGGAAATTTTGGGCCGATGTGATTGCAATCGCTTGTTATGTCTCAAATCGTGTTTTCTTGCGCGCTAAGCTAGGTAGAACACCATATGAGCTCCGGTTTGGACATAGGCCTAGTGTTACGCACTTTTGGTTCTTTGGTTGCAAATGCTTTGTCAAGAAACATGGTAATCTTGATGAATTTGAACCTAGATCCGTTGATAGCTTGTTTCTTGGTTATCCATCTCATACTAGAGGCTACCGTGTGCTTTTACTTGACACTAACAAAATTGTGGAGACTTGTGAAGCGTCTTTTGATGAATCTAGCCCAGGTACTAGCTCAAACATTGCAGGTCCAGATCCATATCCGCAGGGGGGAGCATTTTCGTTGAAGATGAGAAAGAGGTGGAGCTGCTGCCCGAAAATTCAGCAGCTAATGACATTGTCCGAGCTCCTGATTTTGATTCACAGCAAGCACCGACGACCACCATTGCTGGTCCAGATCCTCCTCAAGTCACAAGCTCATCGATTTGTGATGAACATGAAGAAGAAGAAGAAGCTTGTGAAGTGTCCACTCCCATCTGGGTTCTCAAAATTCATCCTCCACAACAGATTATTGGACGCTTGCACGAGCGAGAAACACGGTCCAGGTTTTGCGATCCAAACTCTCATACTCATTCTGCTATTGTTTCTTCTTTTGAACCCAAAGATATATCACACGCACTCACTAATGAATCTTGGATTATTGCCATGCAAGAAGAGTTAGAAAATTTTGAAAGAAATAATGTTTGGAAACTTGTACCTCCTCCTCAAGGTCACAATTTAATTGGAACTAAATGGGTGTTTAAAAATAAACAAAGTGAGGATGGGGTTGTGGTTAGGAATATGGCTAGGTTGGTTGCTCAAGGTTTCACTCAAGTTGAAGGTCTAGATTTTGATGAAACTTTTGCTCTTGTTGCTAGATTAGAAGCCATAAGAATTTTGTTAGCTTTGCTCAATCTAAAGGTTTTAAGCTACATCAAATGGATGTTAAAAGTGCTTTTCTTAATGGCTACATAGATGAGGAGGTTTATGTCAAACAACCACCGGGTTTTGAAAATTCAGATTTTCCTAATCACGTTTACAAACTGTCCAAAACCTTGTACGGTCTCAAACAAGCCCCCAGAGCATAATATGATAGGTTAAAAATATTCTTACTTGAAAAGGGGTTTACCATGGGCAAAGATGATAAAACTCTTTTTGTGCTTAAGCATGGCAATGACTCATTATTCGTTCAAGTGTATGTGGATGATATTATCTTTGGTTGTGCTTCTCATGATCTTGGTTTTGAGCTATGATGAGTTTAGAATTTGAGATGAATATGATGGGAGAACAGACGTACTTTTTGGGGCTGCAAATCAAGCAAACAAAGGAGGGTACCTTTGTGCATCAAACGAAGTATACAAAAGACCTCCTAAGGAGCTTCAACATGGACAAAAGCAAGCCTCTTCGGACACCAAAGGGAACAACAACAACACTTGAACTTGATGAAGATGGTGAACCCATGGATCAAAAATAATATAGAAGCATGATCGGATCACTTTTGTACCTCACTTCATCAAGACCGGATATACAATTCAGCGTATGTCTTTGTGCACGGTTTCAAGCCTCCCCACGTGCTTCACATCGTCAAGCCACTTACATGGAACTCGATAATTTGGTATTTTTCTTCCTTCTTCCTCAACCGTTACTTTGAAAGCTTTTTCCGATGCTGATTTTGGAGGTTGTAGGATTGATAGGAAAAGTACTTCTGGTGCTTGTCTTTTCTTGGTAATTCACTTGTTGCTTGGTCCTCTAGAAAAAAAACTCAGTTGCACAATCCACAGCTGAATCTGAATATGTAGTTGCTGCTAGTGCATGCTCACAAATTCTTTGGATTGTTCAAACACTTGTGGATGAAACGTTTCTTGTTTGATTTTGGAGTCCACATGTCATCATGCCCAAGGAAGCCTTTGATCCATGATCAAGGTATGGGTTATTCAATGGAATATCAATATGGTCAGAGTGGCACCCCTAAGAAGGACAAAAGTCTCACCATGCTCATGAAGGATTACATTCAAGAGGGAGAACCCGTCACTACGACAACATGTCTATATCAATACAACGGGAAGAGGCTAGGGCCACCATGTGGCCCACATGTCCAAATGACAGCCAAATGAGTTTGGCATGTCAAAACAGAAGAAATCGTCCACATCTTCAACTCCGGGATTGGACAACAAATCATCGCGCTGAACAGAACTGAGGTAAGTCCTACTCATCGGACTTCAAAAATTCGTTGAGTCCTTGCCAATAGGTTAATTGGTAGTTATCTCATATTTGTTTTCCAAATTGCATCAACCCTTGCATTTGCATGTTTCAAATTCCACACTTGCATGTTGGAAAGTAAAACTTCCAACCATCATAAAACTAAAAATTTGAATTAGGGGAGAAATTTAATTGGATATGAACTATGTGCATGACCACTTGAATTATTCTTCCTAGTTCAAACCACAAAGATTTGCTTTGACCCTCATTGCATTTACAAGTTATTTCAAGCTGGGCAAGACATTTTGAAAATTGGTTTCAATTTGCTTTTGGCTAATGTAACCCGTTTTCGAGTTGTTTTGTGTATTCTTGATTAAAGTGCAGCTAGGACAAAATTGTGAAGAGGTTGTATGGCAAGAAAGTGGAAGGTTTCATCAAGCTCAAGTCACCACTGGGAGGATTTGAGAACACTTCTCTCCTTCAAACTCATTTTGAGTTTGAGGAAGAGAAATGTTCAAGATGATGACCCAATGGAGGAGCCAGAACCAAATCCATTGCCAAATCCAATCTCAACTTAGCATTTGACATCAACCATCAAGCCTACGCTGAAAATCAAGGTTGTGAGTTTCTCACACAAAGACCTTCATCACCAACTGCTCTTCAAATGAGGTATGAGTTTAGAATTTTTCATTGTTTGGTTTGCCATAGAATTGAATGTATTTGCTTGCATTTCTGAGGAAGGTTGACACTTCCTCATCATTTAATTCTCATGCATCCTCACAAGAGTAAGTGTGGGTATTGACTTTTGGATCTCCAAAAGGAAATCCCACCTTACTTGGAAAAATCTAAAACAAGTACCTAGAATCCTTTAAGCATTGTTTTGTAGACTTTGTCATTTTTGTCTAGGTTTAGAATATAAAACTTTTAGGCATGACTTAATTGGTGAATTGGCATATAGAAACTTGGGCATAGTGACAGCCATAATTTTTAATTGAGCTTCATGAATAGATGGTGTCACTAGATTTCAAACTCCTAGGAATAAGTGATATCCTTGCTCTAAAGTTGAATTGCATTTTTTGGAGGAGTCACTAAATTTTATATTCCTAGTGAAGTTTAGGAGGATAAAATTGAGAATCTCTTTTGTCATGGTCTAAATGATAAAATTTGCTCTTGAAAGCTAAGATGGTTAGAAACTTTAAAAGATGTAGGGATCCATATAGTATATTTCTATCACATGCATTGCTATAAGTAGGGGCTTTAGAAAATATGCAACATGAATTATCCATAAAGCTCCACTCTTATCAATGAATAACACATTGATCATGGATACACTTGACATTGGAACCAATGCATCTTTGATTTTGTTCTTCCCCGTATGTACAAATGAAAGTTCGGTTACCTAACACGAACGTTCATTTGTACAAGTATCGGGAGCTAACCATCCCTCTCTATTCAAGAGAGGAAGTTTGTAGGAGTAATATTACTATGCAGGCATTCAAGAAGCTGATTGTTGGGGTCCCTAGAGGATCCCATTTCAACATCTCTTGGCCAAGGAGTAAATGAGGATGGTTGCTACCTATCAGAAATTATGCCTGAAGGTCAATCATAACTATACGAGGCTAGAGATTTGAAATGGGAACCCTCCATGAGCAACCAATGGGCTGCCACGAATGGGTGAGAGCATTATGCTCTCAACTATTCTAAGCACTCATTCAAGCTCAAGGGATTTGCCACCATCATTGGGTGCAATTTGTTCCTATGTGGCTAGAAGGTATGTTGTACCTTACCCAAGGAACAACTGATCATACCCAATGCAAGTTGGGCACATGTCACTCCCTTATGGCAAAAAGATATGATACACCTTAGCCAAAGAATGACGAAACATACTCAATGTATGTTGAGTGCACGCCATTCCTTTGGATCTAAAGGTTATCATTATCCTATCCAAGGAATGACAAATCACACCCAACACATGAAGACCCTGATGTGCGGATGATCAACATTGAAACACTCTATTCAACCACACTCATGGTGTCCATGGGAGGCAAAACAACAATCAACACTCAACGCTCCATTGTCAAAGCCACAACAAGGATAGGCCAACTCATGGCCTACATCCGTCATTAGGGTTTCAACCCCTATCACATACCTTGATCAATAATAAGCTTGGGGGAGGACCCCCACTTGAGGTAACTTGTATCACACCCACTGCATTTTTATTTCAAATCATCCATTGCATATTTACATTCCATTCATCCACCATCCACCATGCATCTAAAAAAACATAAAAATAGGAACTTAGATTTCCTTTGCTTATCAAATAAAGATGTGCGGTAAGAATGATTTAGAATTCACATAGATGAAATGATGAATAGTTGCTTTGTTTTATTTTTCTTAAGTCCCTAGTTTACAACTTGCTACTCTCTGAATTTTGCTTAAATTGGCTAAAATTAACTTTTCCTTGATTTAGAAATTGTGGGTAGCAAAAGCTTAATCTACTTCTAGGTTGTTGGGAGATTTGAATTAGTAATAGGGCTACTATTCCTATTTTGAAAGTGGAATTTAAATTTCCAGAGAAATTCTATCAAGATTTAAGTTTCCCTCATTTGATTGGAAATACCTACCAAATCCATATGATATTCATACATAGACAACAGCTTATGCATATGCTATTTGCTTTCACATTGAGCCTAGTCAAACTAGTATAGACCTATGTGAGAAATCATTCAATTCTTTTTGAATTCAAGACTTCACTTGCACATGCTATACTTCTACACTAGAAGGAAGCATAATTCCATCATATCCACCATTCCACAATAAAAAGAGAAAGTCCATGCTATTCATAGTTAGCACTCTCTTCAAGTTATTGCATAAAAAGGAGTAGAAGACATGGCTACAAGAAAAAGAAAAATAAAATGCATGCTTATATCATAAGCATGAGAAAAAAAATATTCTTACTCCATAAGCATAAAAGAGAAAGGTAGCCATGTTTCATCCTTGCAGTAAAGAGAGTCCACATCAATAGGAGTCATCTCAATGTTTCCACATCCACCTCCATTCCATCACACATGCACAAGTCTTGATTCAAAAGTTTGAATTGATTTCTCCTAAGGCTTGCTCCTTTGACTTAGCAATATTATGTGTTGCAAATATGCCTACTTACTTTCACTACCAAGCTCCACATACAAGCCATATTCAAAGAGTAGGAATAGTATAGGCATAATGCCTTGGTGAGGACATATTTCCACTATACACAAAGGAGTGATTGAGATAATCAATTGAGGTACTTATAATCTAATTTGAAACTCTCCGGAATTTAAGTAGAACTTGATATCTAGGCTATGCTTGCTCCATTTGCTGTTCTATCTTTCAATTACCCATGAATAGGAGAAGGCATAACTCCCATAATGTCTTAAGAAGGGTGAAGTACCATAGCCACTTTTTGCAATACTAAGTAGAGTATTTTGGTGTGCACTTGGTACTTTCAAAAGGTAGAACATTATAGCAACTCCTGATCATCAACCTAAAGTTTTGACATTGCTCAGGACGAGCAAAGGATAAGCTTGGGGGAGTTTGTTGACGGCTGTTATATACCAATTTCAGTCGTCAATATAAATCAATTATGTGAAGGATTGATCATTTCTTCCACACATCACCTTTCTACTTGACCTATTTCCACTTGTACATGGAGAAATATGTGTATGCAGATATTTATACAAGAATTGAGGAAAAGTATAGGGAGCGATCCTATAAAATATCATCCCAGCCAATCAGGCAATGACACGTGGCACCACATGGATCAAATGGCCCACAAACAGAAGTATCCGAGGCCATCCAACGGTGTAGCACCAATATCAGTCAATGGGACCCACCTAGCAGCCACCTGGAGGAAGTACGGGCCGTTTGGAGCCCTGACCAGGTCGGCCGAACCAGGGGGTCGACCGACCTGGTACTGGCGCCAAACGCGGTCAACTTCCACGTGTTGGCTCCTCCCGTCTCCCTGGAGTCAATGACGACTGATTCGTGCACTTTTGGTGGCGGGAACCGACCACAACACTAGTATAAATAGGACCCCATACCCCTCACTTCAACACACACCACTTGGGCATCATTCTATTGTATACACTATCTTCCATAGTCCGCAGAGGAGTTAGGATGTAGAGAGGAGAGCCTCTAGTCCCATGTCCAAATTGGGAAAGGAGTAGAAAGATTCTCTCTTCCCAATTCCACATTTGGAAAGGTATATCTCATGTATTTCTTCTTGTATTTGTGACTTTATGCTCAATAAAGATATTATCTTTAGTCTTCTTTTATATGTATACTTGGACAAAGCGTTTCTTGTTTGATTGTGGAGTCCATGTAAGTGGAAGGTATAGTCTTTATGATTGTACTCTCATGATCACATCTTATGGTCATAAACACTATAGACCCCCACTATAGTCTATGTAGTTATGATATGATTATGTTAATATGAATAACTATGCTATGCAATCAACATTGGTTCAACAATGATTTAGTTCATTGCCTTAGGATGGCTTGTGTTGCAGCTCTTAAGGTATTTGCTTAGTATGCTAGCATGGTGCTAGGGTATTTAAGTAGCGTTAGATGTCTCGTAGATCCACGGATTGAAGAGGTAGGCAGTAGGTGGTGACAGCCCTATCTGTCCTTTGTAATCCTCCACGTTCGGCTATGCCACAGGCTCTTGGCGGGAGTCGCCCTAGTATTGCTAGGGGTAAGCCCGTGCCCGATGTGTTTAATAGCATTGCATAGGAATTCATCATTGACATGACCATTAGTATCTACCTTAGGCTATGTATATGTATTAGGAGCATTGTAGGAGCAACTCTCTAACTCTTAATCCAATCTCCCTGTAGGACCCATTTACCTTTTAGAATAGATTGCCTAGGTGTGTGTCACACTACCCCTATTATCAACTTACCCCCTGTCCGGATAATTGATTAGTATCCCATAACTTGACCATAAGAGTAGTATATACTTTACTCCATTGCCTTCCTTTGGGATAAATACGATACCCTTGGGAATACTCATGGGTGAAATGCTACAACAGTATCTTCCATGCGCTTGCGGATCTCATCTCTTTATAGGAGATGATCTGTGGTGTTAGGAAATACCAACAAGCATTTCTAGCGCCGTTGCTGGGGATGATTTGTTAGTATATCTTAGGAGCCGTCAACAGTTGTTCACGCCACATGACTGGTAACAAAGAATGGTTCTCATCCCTCTCTTTCGTGTCACGTGTAGAGAATGTTACTTTTGCCGATAATTCTTCAACTCTTATAATTGCTAAGGGTTCATTTATGGTAAATGATCACTACACTTTGAAAGATGTGGCACTTGTCAAAAATTTGAAATACAACTTGCTTTCTGTTTCACAATTGCTAGATGAAAATTTGGAAATTATTCTCAATAAAAATTGCTGCAAAGTTGTAGAATCAAATAGTGATCTTATTTTTAACATATCTCGGTTTGGAAGAGTTTTTAAATCTGATTTTGATATGTCTTCTTCTAAGCATAGGTGTCTAGTTGCTAATGATTCCAAAGACTTATATTTTTGGCATCATAGACTTGGTCGCGTAGGCTTTGATCATCTAACGTGTGTTAGTGCTCTTGATCGCATACGTGGGCTGCCTAAGCTGAAAAGGGACAAAGAAATTGTGTGCTAGTCTTGTAGACATGCTAAGATGGTTGCAGGTTCACATACTCCTCTAACAATGATCATGCAACTGAACCGGGTCAACTTTTACACCTTGATACCATAGGACCTTCACGTGTTCAATCCTTTGGAGGTAAATGGTATGTTCTTTTGATTGTTGATGATTATTCTACATACTCTTGGGTTTACTTTACGACATCTAAGAATGAAGCTTTTAGTCACTTTAGAACTTTATTTCTTAGATTATCAATTGATCGCATAGGATCTTTAAAAGCAATTAGATGTGATAACGGAACCGAATTTAAAAATCAATCTTTTGATCACTTTTGTGCTAAAAATGGAATAGATCATCAATTTCTTCACCATATGTACCTCAACAAAACAGTGTTGTAGAAATAAAGAAAAGAACTTAGTTGAAATGGCTAGGACTATGCTTGATGAATATCAAACTCCTATGAAATTTTGGGCTGATGCGATTGCAACCGTTTGTTATGTCTCAAATCATATTTTATTACGTGCTAAGCTAGGTAAAACACCATATGAGCTCCGGTTTGGACGTAGGCCTAGTGTTACATACTTTTAGCCTTTGGTTGCAAATGCTTTGTTAAGAAACATGGTAATCTTGATAAATTTAAACCTAGATCCACTAAAGGCATGTTTCTTGGTTATCCATCTCATACTAGAGGCTACAGTGTGCTTTTACTTGACACTAACAAAATTGTGTAGACTTGCGTGGTGTCTTTTGGTGAAGCTGGCCTAGGTACTAGCTCAAACATTGCAAGTCTGGATCCATATCCTCAGGGGGAGGGTATTTTCGAAGAAGAAGAAGAAGAAGAAGAAGAAGAAGAAGAAGAAGAAGAAGAAGAAGAAGAAGAAGAGTCGGTGATATTGCCTGATAGTTCCGAAGCTGACACGTGTCCAGTTCCAAACTTTGAACATGCTCCGACTACCATCTCTGCCGGTCCTGATCGTCCACAAGCCACAAGATCATCAATCTGCGAAGAACCCGATGAAGAATGAGCTTGTGAGACATCTGTTCCCCTACGGATTTACAGGAATCATCCCCAACAACAGATAATTGGAAGCTTGCATGAACGAGTTACAAGATCCAGGTTTTCTGACCCCAATTCTCATGCTCATTCTGCTTTTGTTGCTTCTTTTAAACCCAACGATATATCACACGCACTCACTAATGAATCTTTGGTTATTGCCATGCAAGAAGAGTTAGAAAATTATGGAAGAAATAATGTTTGGAAACTTGTACCTCCTCCTCAAGATCACACTTTAATTGGAACTAAATGTGTGTTTGAAAATAAACAAAGTGAGGATGGGGTTGTGATTAGAAATAAGGCTAGATTGGTTGCTCAAGGTTTCACATAAATTGAAGGTCTAGATTTTGATGAAACTTTTGCTCTTGTTGCTAGATTAGAAGCCATAAGAATTTTGTTAGCTTTTGTTGCATCTAAAGGTTTCTAAAGGTTTCAAGTTATATCAAATGGATGTTCAAAGTGCTTTTCTTAATGGCTATATAGATGAGGAGGTTTATGTCAAGCAACCACCAGGTTTTGAAAATCCAGATTTTCCTAATCATGTTTACAAACGTTCCAAAGCCTTGTACGGTCTAAAACAAGCTCCTAGAGCATGGTATGATAGGTTAAAAACATTCTTACTTGAAAAGGGGTTTACCATGGGCAAGGTTGATAAAACTCATTTTGTGCTTAAGTACGCAATGACACATTACTTGTTCAAGTGTATGTGGATGATATTATCTTTGGTTGTGCTTCTCATGATCTTGTGTCCAAGTTTTCAGCTATGATGAGTTCAGAATTTGAGATGAGTATGATGGGAGAACTCACGTACTTTTTGGGGATGCAAATCAAGCAAACTAAGGAGGGAACCTTTGTACATCAACGAAGTATACAAGAGACCTTCTTAAGTGCTTCAACATGGACAAAAGCAAGCCTCTTCAGACACCAATGGGAACAACATCAACACTTGAACTTGATGAAGATGGTGAACCTGTGGATCAAAAAGAGTATAGAAGCATGATTGGATCAATTTTGTACCTCACAGCATCAAGACCGGACATACAATTTAGTGTATGTCTTGGTGCAGGGTTCCAAGCTGCCCCACGTGCTTCACATCGTCAAGACGTCAAAAGGATTCTCAGGTACTTACGTGGAACTCAAGAATTTGGCATTTTTCATCCTTCGTCCTCCACCGTTACTTTGAAAGCTTTTTCAGATGCTTACTTCGGTGGTTGTAGGATTGATAGGAAAAGTACTTCCGGTTCTTGTCATTTTTTTGGTAATTCACTTGTTGCTTGGTCCTCTAGAAAACAAAACTCAGTCGCACAATCCACAGCCAAATCTGAATATGTAGCTGCTACTAGTGCTTGCTCACAAATTCTTTGGATTGTTCAAACACTTAAAGACTATGGAGTTGATCTAGATAGTGTTCCACTATTTTGTGATAACACTAGTGCCATTTGCATTGCTAAAAAACCTGTCCAACATTCTAGAACTAAGCACAATGATATTAGGTATCACTTTCTCCGTGATAATGTTGAAAAAGGAAACATTGTGCTTCACCATGTAGATACCGAGCAACAATTGGCTAACATTTTCACAAAACCTTTGGATTTCACTCGTTTTTGTTACATTTGTAGTGAAATAGAAGTTATGCATCCTCATGGCTTAAATTGAGGGGGAGTTTTGAAACTTGGGAAGTCTATGTGTGAACCTAAACTTAAAATAATATGAGCATAGTATTTCATACATATATGACTTTGTGATTCCTTTTACATGCCGAATGTTCTTACTACATTACCCATGTAATACATTTTGTAGTTTTTCCATGACTAGTAATTGGAATAACTACTTACACTAAATCTGGTCATGATCGAACTTTCTTGCTGCTTTGAACTTGTTGCATGATCACAAATGCTCTTAATCATAATGAATTAATCAAGTAATCAACTCACATGTTGCGTTTTATTAACAAATATAAATTGAGAAAAGATCAAGAGAATATGCATGCATCGCACTTCTTCTTTTGAGATGGCTTATCATTGCACTTAGATATGAACTTGGAAGAAGTTGTGTATTACTAAAACCATGTCCTTATGCTTATGATTCTCAAATGACATAGGTTTGGCTTGGTTGGTTACAGTTAGATGCACATATAATCTCTTGCAAATATCATATGATCTAAATTTGTGCTTTGAAAAAAAAATGCAGCAACAAGTGCCATGCTTTCTAACTACATTATGTTAGCATGGCTTACACTACATTATGTATCTCATTGTTGAGATAGTGTAAGTTACTTGATAGTATGACTTGGATGAGCTTTGTTTTATATCTATATGTTATAATGTGCTCATAACAAATTAAAATTTCTCTTTTGTACCTTGCTGAAAACATTGTCAAAGGGGGAGAAAATTTTATTTCTATCTCACTTGATTTTCAACAAGGGGGAGAAATTGTTTTCAAAACTTTTCATGTGAATAAGCCAATGACCGATTTTAAGTGGTGTTGCCAATGCATTCATCAAGGCGGGATTGTGATACCTATGTGTGATGAATACATTGGCCTTGACGATAAAAGTTTTGAATACTACCAAAACACCTTTTTAATAAGGTCAGAGCTCCAACAAGGTCTGACGATAGGTCCGACTCGTTTTGGGTAGCTCCAGCAAGGTCCAACATAAGGTCCGACTTGCTTTGGCTAGGTTCGACTTCTCTGTCTAGGTCCGACTAGCTTTTGTTAGCTTCGGCTCTAGGTCTGACTAGCTTTGGTAAGCTCCAGCGCTAGGTCCGACTAGCTTTTGTTAGCTCCGACGCTAGGTCCTGCTAGCTTTGGTAAGTTCCGGCGCTAGATCCTGTTAGTTTTGGTAAGCTCTGTTTCAAGGTTCGGTTAGCTTCGGCAAGGTTCGGAGCTTGATTGCAGTGGTTCTGCTTTAAATTTGCAATGTTTTGAAATTGCTTTTTTGGATTATGGAAAGTTTGCTTAGTTTTCTTTTACTAAGTTTTTGGTATGTTTTGGTGGTTATGACATATCTTTTTGCTATGGTTTCCAATATACTTATGTGAGGAACTCACGTAAGGTGTTATGGTTTTGTATATAACGAGAGTCAAGTCGAGGACTTGTGCTCGGATGTATTGGTTGTTTATTCATGTGCAGGTGTTGCTTGAGTTCGAGACATGGCTGGTGACAGGATCCATTGGACTAGTCTCAGGGAGGAGATGAAGTTCCAACATTCAAGTTTGGGAGGAACTATGATTGAGCTGATCAGTAGGTCACGCAGGGTGATTGAATCAAGGGCAGTGCATATGAAGGAAACTGGATGTCAAAGGAAGGTGTTCGCACATATGCATGTGGTGCATGACGTGGAAACATGGTTCCGAAGATAGATTGTGGAAGGAAAGATTTGGTTGGAAGGATCCAAGCGTATCAGATTATGACTCTGGATGCGGTATAGGTGGCCATCTGGGCCGTGCCTCAAGGGCCGACACGAAAGCCTGGTAAAAAAGCTCAGCACAAACCCTGCCCGACCCGAGATTACCGGGCCCGTGCTGGCTGGAGGTCGTAGTGAGCTATTCTCGAGCTACGCATCGAGGCCCACGGGCAGGCACAGCATGAACCGTGAGGCATGGTGCTTTGGCCCGTTTGGCCTGACAGGACCGGCTTGGCACGGGCACAACCCGATTGGCCCGTCAAGGGGTGCCGCTCCGCTGGGGCCTTTGCATATAAATGCCACCCCCATCTGCCCTCGCTCCCCACATCAAAACCCTAATCCCCATTCGTCATTTCGCCTCACCGCTTCTGCCTGGTCACCCTCGGTGAAACCCTTTTCCTCTCCGTATGCGCCTAGCACCCTTGTAGCCTCGCCCTCGCTGCCGGCGAAAGTTGTGGCTTTCCCACTCCACTCGCTCCCTCTTCCGTCTTCCCTTCTGACACTCAGACGTTCCACGCTCGGCTACTCCTGCTCGCTGCATCGATGTCACCGGATCTGTGAGCTTTGCGGCCAGATTTGTGAGCTTTGCGGCCTCGCCAGCTCGCCGGTTGCCCAAATCTGTGAAGTTAAAGGTTGAGAGCCTCGGTGCCCCCGCGTAGTGCCATAGTCGGTGTCTATCCGTGGTCGGTGACTCGGGTCCTCTCCCCTCGTTGTCCCTTTCGGATCTTGGTCGTTGGCCTCGGCCCTCGAGGAGAGTTGGCGTTAACGGCATCCGCGTAGTCGTCATTTGTGCGACAGCCAACGGTGCCCCCGCAGAGCTTTGGTGGTGCTGACTACACTGTGCTTAGTCGGTGCCCTCGTGGAGCATTGGTGTCGTCTGCGTCTGCCGTGGGCCGTTCGAGATGGCTGTCAACGGAGAAGAAACTAGATCCATTAATGAAGATCTGCCTATGCAGGGCCTTCTTGGTGATGACCAAGATGATGACATCGCGACAGGTGATGTGTGCTCTGTGCCTTTGTTTGGTTCAAATGTAGCTGTTGATGTTTATATGTAGTCCTTAGATGTGCAATATTTTGATGATTTGAGCACTTGTGTAGGTGTGGAGACCTTATTTGGTTCTCCTGATGCAACTACTGCTACAGATGCAAGTGGGTCCTCACAGCCACAACTAGTGGCCGACGCTAGTCCGTCGACCACAACAAGCACCACTGGGAGGAAGAATAAGAGTAAATCAGAGGTATGGGATGATTTGGATGAATTGAAAAAATTGTCGACGGTAAGGAAGTGGCGTATGCTAAATGCAAGCATTATAAAACTATTCTAACAGCTAGGTCTACTTCTGGTACTGGCCATTTGATCCGTCATGTTGCATCATGTAGAAGAAAACGTTTAGCTGCATCATCTTAAGATCAATTGCATTTTAGTTCTAATGGTGTAGTAAGTCATTTTCAATATGATTAAGATGTTGCTAGATCTCAACTAGTTAGATTGATAGCTAGATTGGATTTACCTCTGTCAATTGGTAGTACTATTGCTTTTGAGGATTATATTAGGATTGCTCACAACCCTAGATATAAAAAAGTCTCTCGGCGATCTACAACTAGAGATCTGGAGAATTACTTTACATCTAAGAGGGCTGCTATTATTGAACTTTTAAATTCAGCTACTAGTGTATGTTTAACTAGTGACATCTGGTCTGGTAATGCTAAAAAAATTACGTAAGTGTTGTATTTCATTTTGTAAATTCTGAATGGGACTTAGAAAAAAGAATAGTTGGTATGCGTTTGATTGACTATTCTCATTCTAGACAAAACATTGTTGAGCGTATTACTAATGTTGTTACTGGATTTGGCACGACTGACAAGGTGCTTTCTATTACACTTGATAATGCATCATCTAATTCACGTGCTGTACAAGAATTAACCCCCTTGCTGTCTTCATATATTTGTTCAACTTTATTGCATCAAGATGTGCTTGTCATATTATTAACCTAATTGTTAAATCTAGACTAAAAGAGTAAAATAGCATGTTGAAGATTTCAGGACAGCTATCTCTTTCTTTAACTCTTCTAGTCAAAGAATTGCTTCTTACAAAGCTTTTTGTTTGTCTGTGGGAGTTCGTCCACGTAAGTTTGTTTTAGATATGGATGTTAGATGGAATGCAACTTACCTTATGTTAAAGCATGTAACCCCATATAAAGATACATTTTCTGTTTGGATCCTTACATGTTATCCAGGAGGAACTTTGCTCACTGACACACACTACTACATTGCTAAAATTATGTTAAAGTTTCTAGAACTGTTTTACCTTGCAACAGTTTCTTTATTTGGAATTCACTATCCCACTTCTCCTTTAATGATGCATACTATAATTGAAGTTGCTGATCATCTAAATCAATATGAAAATGATGATAAATTTAGGCCTGTGGTGGTTCTAATGAAATCAAAATTTCTTAAGTATTGAGGTGACATACCTCTCCTGTACTCTATTGCATTCATTTTAGATCCTAGAGCTAAACTTACAGGAATTACCAATGTTCTGAATTTGTAATCTCAATTACTTAATCGTGATTACAGTTCTTATTACAACCGTGTTCAAACCGAACTAAATAGGTTGTTCTCTAAATATGAGAGTAAGTTTGGCTCTGTTAGATAGAACAGACCTTCACAAGCAAACACAGCAGCTGGTAAGCAGGTAAGTTCATGGAATCAAATATATGGTAGAGCTTCTACTTCTACTTATGCAACCACTACCACTTCTACTACACTGACTTGTAATGTATCTTAATTATCCTCATACTTAGATTCTGATTCCATTTCAGATTTTGATGATTCATTTAGCATTCTTTCTTGGTGGCATGAACACAAAATAACTTACCAAATTTTTTCTATCTTAGCTAAAGACATAATGATTGTGCCTGTTTCTACTATTTCCTCCGAATCTGCTTTTAGTTTATGTGGTAGGTTAATCGAGGAGCGTCGTCATGCTCTCACTCTAGAGCACGTCGAAATGTTATCTTTGCTCAAGGATTGGGAGCAAGGCAATGATAGGCAACAACACAATATGGTTGATCAAGATCTGGAGAAGAAGATGGACAACTTGTATTTGGATGATTGATTATGTTCACTGCACACTGTTGTGCTAGTCTGGTCTGGTGTAGTGTTTTGAACATTGAACTGTTTTAATTTGATCACTAAAAGAGTTGGCTGTACTCTTTTCTCCTTTAGGGATTTCTCCTCATGTAGAGGTTTTACCTAAAGGTTTTTAATGAGGCAGTCATTGTAAAAACTCTTTTAAGCATGATGATCTACAATTCAAAATAATTATGAGTATAATTCTATCTTCTTTTTTTGTACTTTCTGTGATGTCTCTTTTTCACCCGTCTTCGTGCCGGCACGACCCGCCCGGCACGTAATCGGGCCTGACCCGGCCCGGCACGAGAAAAGGTTCACCATGCCGTGCTCGGGCCTGATCCTTCAGCCCGCATGCCGGCATGGCACGGCACGGGAATGAATCGGGTCATGCCAGGCCCATGCATTTTAGGCCCTAGCGTGGTCGTGCTCGGGCAGGGCCGGCCCGACCCGACACGGCTCGTTGGCCACCTATAGGTTGTGGCAGAGTCGGGTTTTCACTCAAATATGGAAAGATTTGAGTTGGTTATGATAGGATTTCGTGTAGAGTCCTAGTTAGTTTTGGGTTGGCCTAAGGGCTGGTTATATAAGCAAGGGTGGCCAGTGCTTGTGGTAGACAAGGGTTGTTCCTCTTGTGTTCTATTGAATAAAATTCGTAGTTGGAAAGGAACTTTTGTGCCTTGTTCGTCCGACTTGTTTTTTTCAAGTCTTTCTCGTCGAGTTTCTGCACAACACTACCTTTCTTGGGTGGTTTTATCATAACTCAAGTTTTACAGATCCGTTTGGCATGATTCTTTTTGGGTTGTATTCACAACTTGATTTTCTATAATCTGTGGGAATTTCACGGTCATTGGATTTGTGGTTTCTGATCTACACTAGTTTCTTTGCAGTGTTCCAGAACTATTTTTCTTTGGTAGGACAGATTGACCTTTGTTCGATCTTTCGATCGTAACTAGAATTTCTCCCGACGGATTTTCATGATTCTTGTTGTGACGTCTTCGTGACTTGATTCTCTACAACCTATACTAGTTTTGTCACAGTTGAACATGTTTATATTAGACACACACACAACTTCTTTAACAGATTGGTTTTCTGCCAAGGGGTGTTTTCGTTGCTTCTGCATAAAAGTTTTAATCTACCATGCACCCCCCTCTGGTAGCTTTACACATGCTCTTCGGTCCAACACTGACCTTCTCGAATTTCTTGCTCCAAGGTTGGATTTAACTCCATTATCTCCATCTCATTCACAAATCCAATATTCAACCGTTCAAACTCCTTGCATAGCTCAAATGGCAATTCCAGAACCGTGAGTTGGTGGCTTACTCCTTTCTGACTCAATGCATCAACCACTACATTAGCCTTCCCCGGGTGATATTTGATTCCTACATCATAGTTCTTGATGAGCTCCAACCATCTTTGTTGCCTCAAATTCAGGTTCAATTGCGTGAATATATACTTGAGGCTCTTGTGGTCCATGTAAATCTCACAGCTATGACCAAGAATGTAATGTCTCCATATCTTCAAAGCATGCACCATGGCTGCAAGTTTGAGATCATGCCTAGGATAACTTTGCTTATGTTTCTTCAATTGCCTCTATGCATACGCTACGACTTGACCTTCTTGCATGAGCACACATCCAAGTCCTTGCATTGATGCATTGCAATAGATATCAAAGCTTTTGCTCACATCTAGCAATACCAACACAGGTGTGGTGGTTAACCTCTTCTTTAGCTCCTCAAAACTATCCTTACAAGCTTGGGTCCTTTGAAACGGCTTCCCCTTCATTAATAATTCAGTCATTGGTTTGGCTATTTTGGAGAAATCCATGATGAAACAATGGTAATATCTAGCCATCCCAAGAAGGCTCCTAATTTCCTTCACATTCTGCGATTGTTCCCACTTTAACACATCTCTAACCTTTCCTGGGTCAACTGACACTCCTCCTGAGATAACATGCCCTAGGAATGATATCGCCCTTAACCAGAATTGGCACTTGTTGAACTTGGCATATAATTGGTGTTCCCTTAATTTCTGCAATGTGAGCCTTAAATGCCCCTCATGCTCCTCTTCGCTTCTCAAATATATCATAATGTCATCAATGAACACCACAACGAATTTATCCAAGTACTCCATGAATACCTTATTCATGAGGTACATAAAGTATGCAGGTGCATTCATCAATCCAAACGACATCAGGGTGTACTCATAAGACCCATACCGTGTCCGAAAAGCTATTTTGTGTATGTCCAACGGTCTGATCTTGATTTGGAAGTAAGCCGACCTCAAGTCAATCTTGGAGAAAACACGGGCACCCTTCATTTGATCAAACAAATCCTCTATATGGGGCAATGTATACTTGTTCTTAATCGTCACCTCGTTGAGAGCTCGGTAATCCACACACATCCTTTGAGATCCATCCTTCTTGTCCATGAAGAGTACTGGTGTTCCCCAAGGTGAAGAGCTTGGGCGAATGAAACCCTTCTCTAGCTGCTCTTGAATCTGTTTCTTGAGATCCGCTAACTCCATAGGAGGCATCCTATATGGCCTCTTAGCTATAGGTGAAGTTCCAGGTATTAATTCAATAACGAACTCTATGTCACGATTAGTTGGCATACCTTGCAACTCATCCCGAAACACATCTGAAAACTTGCACACCACTGGAATCTCCTCGATTGCGGCACCTTCCATTTGATTCAGCTCCACTTGCTTCAGTGCGTGTTGAGATGCTTCAAATTCTATGTTGACCCCTTCCTCATTTGTCAACTTCACTGTCTTCATGGCACATTGAATAATTCCATTGTGCTTCCTTAACCAGTCCATACCAGGTATTATGTCCAATCCTTGCGAATCTAAAACAATAAGGTTGGCGAAGAAGTCTACCCCCTTATTCTTCTTAGGCTTACTTTTGGGCATACTATATTCGTCCTCATCTCCCCCCTAGGAGACTATCGAAGGGTCAATGCGACACTTCCCGCGGATCTGCTAAGGAGCAGCCCGCGGAGGTTCTTGTTCGGCAGGGATTAGGCCTCAAACTAGTGTTCTAGCGCAAGAGTTTGAGACAATTATTTTACGTGGTTCGGGCCGCAAGGAGCGTAACACCCTACTCCATGGTGGATTGTATTTCTTGGTGAGTGTGTATGCGTATGTGTGTGTATCGGGGATTCTGAGTCTGGTCCTTTGTATCGGAGGTGGTCCGAGCCATTTATAACCAAGACTGGACGCCTTACAAGTGGGGTCCCGGGGCTCGACGGGTGGCCCCGGTGCGATCTTATACTAAAAGATCTATGGCTTCCCGCATAAGCTTCTCTGAGCGTGGCAGTGGGGACTCGCTTTCTTGCCGCCTTGCTTGTCAGTAGCCCATGCGCAATTGCTGACGGTGGCAGATGGTGTCCCGTCAGCCTGTCTTGTGGCCGCAAGCTACCCACATGGCCAAGTGGGATAGGCCTGCAACGCCTTCACTGTGATGTGATTGGTTATAGCGGTCTCTGATCGTTGGCGTGCTCCGCGTCGTGTGTCGGAGGTGGGTGCGGACCTTCAATGCCTGTCCTGAGTGGAGTGCTCTAGCTTTTAACTCCGGCACCTTACTGTCTGGGGGGTGCCGCGAGACATGTGGCAGCGCCGGAGTAGGTCCTCGCCAGGGAGGCTAGCCCTGGTCCTTTATGGCTTGTGGCAGCTCTAGGTCTTCCCAAGGCACATGGCAGCTCGGCTTTCTCCTCATAGGCGCTTGGTCCGGTGCTCCAAGCTACGTGGCAGCTCTGGAGCTTCTCTGCCGAGGTTGTGCGGGGTCTCACCTCAACACGTGGCACCTTGGGAGGTCGTCTCCCTTGAGGGTCTTTATCTCATCCTTCGTGCCCCACGTGGCGACATTGGGGCTGGATCCTGCGGGAGGCTGAGGCCTCGACAACTTCTAGACACGTGGCGCTGTCGGACATGCCCTGGTGTCTTCATCCTGTGTGCGAGGGTACCCGGTCTACAGGGTACCGACAGTGGCCCCTGGGTCCACCTTGGGGCAAGATGGGGAGCCTAAAGGTGGAGCCCTTTCCCTGTTTTCCCGCACTGGGCTTTGAATTCTGTCTTGGATAGCTGAAGTGGTGGGCGCTTCTACCAATCATCACCACGCGTCCTCTTCTGGTTTGAGTGGCTACGGCGGAGGGATCTTTGCTTGCTGTAATATCTCTGTCCTGTGTGATGCCTTTAATTGCAGTGGTCCCCAATGCAGCTTATAACACTTTTGCTCGCTCCGTGATTGTGGGAGATGCCTCAGCGGCCTCCTAAAGCGGCTGACCGACTGGGCAAGTGCATCTAAGCGGGGACATAGGACCCGTTGTCATGGATGCAGTGTGCTGAGTGGTGCCGTATGATCCTTCGCTCGGAGTACTCAAGCGTCGTGGGGACGATAAAGGGGGGGAACCTTTGTTTAGAGGGAACGGTTCCTTCCTTATCCAAACCCTGCAACTAGAGTTTTCACCTTCTTCCTCGAGTGCCAAACCTCCTTCACACCTTTTGCCAAGGCTCTCACCTTAGCCCACGCCAATAGCTTCCCTGCTGCCTCCTTCCCGCTTCTGATCGGTCAAAGAGCTGGTGCCGATGAGGTGGCTCCTTTGATGGTCAGCTCCAGAGTGCGGGTGGATGATCTGCTGCGGATCTCTAGATCTTCAAGATATGCATGAAGACGAGATTGTTCTCTTCGTTGCCTACGCCACTGCTGGGCTCGCACTCCCGTTGTCAAGGTTCTTTCTTGCAGTTCTAGGGGAGTACAGGCTGCAACTTCATCATCTGTCGCCGAACTCCATCGCCTTGGTGGCTGTGCTCATCCAGCTATGCGAGGCGTTCGTGGGTTGTCCGCCCACAGTGGAGTTGTTCCGGCATTTCTTCGTGATGAAGAAAAACGAAAGGAGTGCGACAACTCAAGTTGGGGCCTACTACTTCCGCCACCGGGACAATAACTCCCAGGGTTACATCGCCTCATTCAAAGGGGGCAAATGGAGCGGCTGGAGAAAAGACTTGGCGATTGTGAGGACAGACCCTCATGCCTCGCTGAAGATGCCCTACGGTGGTCTAGGCTCCGACCCAACCACATGGGAGGCATCCCACGGATTGCCAGAGTAATACAGGCCCGCGCTGAGGAGGATCCAATTCTTGGCTAGCAAGGGCTTGACCTCGATGATGGTGTTGGCAGACTTCTTGCTCCGTTGTACCGCCCCTCTCTAGCGACGTCTGTATTTTGCCTGGGTCTACAACGACCAGTATGACGAATGTCGGCTGGGCCCAGACACCCTAACTCTCAAGATGCTTGAGGAGATGCTGAAAACATTGACCTCCGATGTTGTTGATGATGAGCATGTCTCCATTCCGAATGACAGCCAGCCGCTCCACATGACCACCGACGTGAGGGCTGAACTGCGAAGCTCAATGCCAAAGGTCAACGTGTTCGGCCTCGCGCGCCTGCATTCTAAAGACGCAGCTGGCGCCTCTGCAGTCCTAAGGCGGTACTGTGAAGCTGCGCATCCACGGCCGGGGTCTTCCTCGCGTCCTTTGGCAAGGGAGGAGGCAGACCCCTCAACTACTTCTTGCAGGGCAGTGGTCAGCCAGCCGGCACCAGCTCTAGAGCCGGGAAAGCGCTCCCGCACACTGGTCGCAGGCTCTGCTATTTCTATGCCAAAGAAACGGAAGCTATTCCGGGGGACGGTACTCCCATCTTCCGTAATCAGGGAACCAGCAAGGCCGAAGCTTCTGTCCTAGATTTAGCCTCCGAATCCAGCAGTGGCCCTGGTTCTGGAGGAGGTGCTGAGGGGCCTCAGCTGATGTCGGCACGGGTTGACCGGGAGTCGGTACCAGCGACGGTGGCACTGGCCTTGTCATTAGGTCCCAGCGACCTTGATCTATCGCGCGGGACGATAGGACAGGGTCATTGGAGTGGCCCAACTCGCCGGTAAGTCGCATCTTCTTCCGTCTGCTATTTCTCCCCATTCCTTTTTTGTCTTTAGGAAGCTTTCTCTTGGTTTCTCAGGGCTTCATCAGCCAACTTGGTGCCTCTGGCGCTTCCAGGGGTAGGCCTGGTAGCCCCTGCCCTTGCCGGTACCAGTGTGAGGTCTTCCGCGTCGCCTCCTACGCCCAAAGGTGCATCGGCCTTAGGTTCCGCTAATGGCCCTGCACCCTTGTCCGTTGAGGTAGCTGAGGCAGAGGTGGTGCCGAGCCTGGCCGTGCCAGGTGAGGTGGTGCCCAGCGAGGGAGTGCCAGGCGAGGAGGTGCCTGGCGCAGAGGTGTCAGGCAAGGATATGCCCAGCGCGGAGGTGTCAGGCGAGGTGGTGCCCGTCGCGGAGGGGGCTACCTTGGTCGTGGCTGCCTCCCTTGGTGGGGCTAACTCGCTGGTTGTTCAAGCGGCGCCGGCATCTGATGTCACCGACACGCAGCGCGGCGACCCACCACTGGCTTTCAGCGATACCCCTGTAGTGCAAAGAGACTTCAGCGTCGGGCTGCGGCACAGCGGTCCTCGGTTCCCGCAAAGCTTCTGGTCCCCGAAAGCTGGCATCTGCTGCGGTGTCGGTAGGAGGGACAGTAGGACAACTGTTGGTCGCGACGGTCGAGCCAGTCCCTCTCGCCGATGCTATTGCCGCGGCTCAGTCCATATTGTGCCAGACGCAGGCTGCTTTCTCCCGAGAGTGGGATCAGCTTGCGGAGGAGCGGCGCTTGGTGAAGCTGGTTGACACCAAGAACAAAGAGCTTGAGGTGAAGGCTTTGAAGGCCCATGCTGCTGCCGATGCCCGCCCGAAACTGGTTGAGGATTAGCGTCTGGAGTTGGTCCGTCGCGAGGTTGCCAATGCTGATGCCGAATGGGGCTTGGCGACAAAGGAGGAGGAGGTCTCCCGAAGCCTGGAGGAGAAACACCGGGCATTGCTGGACTTGGAGTTGGCCATTCAGCGCTAAGAGGGTGAGTTGGAGGGTCGTGCTCGGGAGCTTGCTGACCGAGAGATGACTGCACAGAGAGAGGCTTAGAGCCTCTAGGCCTCCCGTATAGCCGAGGCCCAAGGGGTCCGGGATTTCCTAGCCCATGCTGGGGCGGTGTTGGAACCCCTCGGCCTTGGTCCCGTGCCGCGTGGGGAGCCATCTCAAGGAGTGGCCCAGCTGCTTCCTACCCTGGAGTCTCTCTGTTCGTCGTTGGGGTCGGTGAACACCATACTTGCAAGGCGGCTGGAGGCCGAAGGAAAGGAGCTGGCTGAGCTGGTGTCCTCCCACGTTCTGGTGCTTTCGAAGCTGGTACCCGCAGATTCCGCTGGAGCCGATGGAGAAAGGTCCCTTTGATGAGCAGGAGGCTGAGGCTAGGGCCGAAGTCTAGGGCCTTGCTAAGGAGGTGGCTTCTTTGTTCCAGCGTAGCTGAGGCCGGTGGCACCTAGGCGCCATGTATCTGTATCGAGGGATGACCCCTTTGTGTAAACAAATAGTCATGAATTTGGGATTATGTCACTTTGTTTGTTGGCTTTTTCGTGTGCTTCAAAAAAGTTGCACCAATTCCTTCTCTTTGTTTAAGGTCTTGAAGAGCCTTTGTTGACGCTGTTAGCCTTTTAGGGACTAACGCTTGCGCAGTTGACACAGCCGGTTTGTCGCTAGGTGACATCCTGCCTATAGAACCCCCCCTGAGAGGCCACTTGGTAGTTGTCGCCAGATAGTTGGGTACGCCTGCCACTTGAACGTAGGGTGTCTTTGACAGACCCCCAATGGATTGGGGGAGCGCGACTGACTGGTCTCAGTGTGCCCCTTTCAGGAGCGTCGGGCTTTTCCTGAGTGTCATCGTCGACAGCAGGCCCCCTGGGAGGTGTCGCAGTTGGATGCTCTGACGTCGTCCACCATCTTCGTAGAAACGTCGACGGCGGGCCCCCTGGGAGGCACCGAAGCTGGATGCTCTGGTATCGTCCACAATCGTCATAGTGTGGTCGACAGCCGGCCCCCTGGGAGGTGCCGAAGATGGATGCTCCGGCGTCGTCCACCATCATGGTAGAGTCGTCGACAGCCAGACCGCTGGGAGGTGCCGGAGCTGGATGCTCCGGCTTCGTCCACCATCATCGTAGAGTCATCGACAGCGGGCCCCCTTGGAGGTGTCGGAGCTGTATGCTCTGGCGTCGTCCACCTTCGTCATAGAGTCATCGACGGCAGGCCCCTGGTGTACAGGCTATCACAAGAGAAACCTGTTAGCAACAAGTGCGGGGCAGGAGAGTTTACTCGCTAATTTGTGCTTGGTGCTGTTGTTGGCATTCTGGGACGTCGACGGCTGGACCCTGGGGGTGCCGGAGCTGGATGCTCTGGCATCGCCCACTATCTTTGTAGAAATGTCGACGGCGGACCCCCTGGGAGTTGATGGAGCTGGATGCTCCGGCATCGCCCACTATCTTTGTAAAAACGTCAATGATGGCCCTCCTAGGAAGTGCCGAAGCTGGATACTCTGGCATCGCCCACCATCTTCGTAGAAACATCAACGGCAGGCCCCCAGGGAGGTGTTGGAGCTGGATGTTCCAGCGTCGTCAACCAACTTCGTGAAGTCATCCACGGCAGGCCCCCTGGTGTACAGGCTATCGCAAGAGAAACCTATTAGCATCAAGTGCGGGGCAGGAGAGTTTTACTCACTTATTCGCTCTTGGTGTTGTCGCCGACGTTCTAGGACGTCGACGGCAGTCCCCTTGGGAGGTGTTGGAGCTGGACTAAATCGGACTAGTCCGCCCAAGGCTGGACAAGTCCGATGTTCTTGAGAACTTAGGGTTTCCTACACGCCACACACCAAACTACTCTGGACTCCACCACGGACTTGTCTAGACTCTCGAAACCCTGACGGTAACCTTTGGAAACCTCCATATAAATAGATGTGCACGGCCCTACTTTCACCTCTCTCGACTCCCTGCGCTATTACACCCTCCAAGAGCCGAGAAAACACATCTCTCCACACAATCCAACGCAAGAAAGATCAAATCCTAGAGGATTAACTTTTGATCAAAGGAGAGACACGACTCTCACATTTTGAGCTCTTGGGTTTGATTCTCTAACACACTCCTTTTTTATTGTGGATCTTACGAGTGTGTTCTTAGTGGTGTTGGATTTGTAATCTTGGGGAGCCCTCAACTTGTGAGAAGGCCACTTGAACTTGGTGATTTACCCTTCGTGATTAGTGGAAGAGAATCGTCCTCCGTGGTGATCCAACAAGGGTAGGGTTGGAGAAGACCCGATCCTTTCGTGGGCTCCTCAACGTGGACATAGGTTGCCTCTGTGGGAACCAAACCCTGGGATAAAATCTTGTGTCAATCCTATTCTTAGTTTTTCATATCACACTTTAGGGTTTACTTGATCTTGCATATCTTACATTAAAACTTTGAATCTAATGATTACCTTGTGATATACTAAGTTAAATTGAAGCAACGTACTCTAGTTACATATTAATTTCTGCTGCATAGAGTACATAGATTTAGATCATTGATCTAACTTGATCAATCTAGTCCGCACGCATCGGACTAGTCCGCACACAACTGGACTAGTCTGATTTTTCAGGATTTGATCAAGTTGCTGAGTGTTGCAGGTTCCGACTATATTACAAAAAGGCCTATTCACCCCCCCCCCTCTAGGCCACATTCAATTGGTGTCAGAGCAAGGCTCTTCAAGAGGAGACTAATTGCTTGAAGAGAAAATGTTGCACATGAAGGATGTGCACGAGGCCCTCAACCAAGAGACGGTTAAAGATGAAAAGGCTCAAAAATTGGAGAAGCTCCTCGACCCTATTCAGTACTTCGAGGATGACGATGTGGAGACACTTGAACTCAAGGTGCTCCTAAGGAAGAAAGCCCTCTCCAAAGGAAACATGAAGATCGAGGACGAGAAGAAGAAGAAGGGGAGTAGTCACACCGACTACTCCTGATATCTTTTCAACTACGATCATCTAAATTATAACAATAGCCATTATTTTTCTATTCATCTAGGAAAAGCCCCACACATTGATAGCAATGATTACTCAATGTTGAGGCAAAACATGAAAATGCATTTAATCTCTCTTAACCCCAGCTTGTGGCATATTGTGTGTACAGGTATAGATATCCCAAACGACGATGAAGAGCTCACACCAAGCCAAGAGTAAGCAATCCATCGAAATGCTCAAGCTGCAGTGGTCATCACATCATCACTAAGTCCGGACGAGTTCACCAAGCTGGATGGACTCGAGATTGCAAAGGAAATATGGGACACATTGCAAAATGCACATGGAGGCGATCGTCATGTGCGAGAGACGAAGATCGAAATGATGAAATACGAATTGGGAAGATACGCCGTAGAAGAAGATGAGTCGCCGCAAGACATGTACAACCGATTGAAGACTCTCATCAGCAAGGTTCGAGCATATGGAAGTAAAAAGTGGAATGATCACGAGGTGGTGAAGCTCATCCTTAGAGCATTCATGCCTCACAATGTTACCTTATGCTCAATGATAAGAGAAAGCCCCGGGTACAAGAAAATGACCCCGGATGAATTGTTTGGAAAGATCATCAACATCAAAATGATGGAGAAGCAAGCAAAACATGTCAAGGAGATTGCCGACCTCACCTCGGCAAAGAAGAAAGGGGTCGCCTTAACATCCACTTGCAAGCCCTTGTCAAAAGAAGCTCGAGAGGCTCAAGATGAAGATGACAGCGATGATGAGAGCAACGACATGGATGAGGAAGACATGATCCTCTTCATGAAAAAATGCAAGAGAATGATGAAGAGAAGACAAGGGGGTAAATCAAGTGAAGAAAACACAAAGAATAGTCAAGTCCAAAGTTGAGGCGGGTTTGCTATTACTGTGGTGAATATGACCACTTTATAGTTGATTGCCCATATGAAGAAAACAAGAAGAAGACCAAGGAAACAAAGCCTCAACCCAAGAAGTTCTTCAAGAAGAAAAAGCTAGCTGGGCAGGCGCACCTAGGAAAGGAGTGGGACTCAAATGATGAGTCCTCGTTAGAAGAGGAAGAGGACATGGCTAGCATAGCCATCAAGAAGACAACGAAGAAATCAACTCTCTTCCCATCTATTGGCGCCATTAAGGACAACAACACTTGTCTCATGGCGAAGGAAGGTAAAAGAAAGGTAACATCTAAATCTTCCTCCTCGCATTCTTACTCTAGTGATAGTGATGCCAATAGTGATAATGAAGTTATGCTTGTTGGCCTTAATAAGAAAACTGCCGCAAGAATGAAATTCTTAATGGATAAACTTGTTGATAAGGAGGAGCTTGTTGATCAAGAAGAAGATATGATCATCCTTCAAAAGGAGGAGTATCTTAAGATCAAAAAGCTCCTTGAACTTGAAAAGAAGCAAAGCAAGTCACTTGAACTTGAGCTAGCTTCAAGCATGGAAGCTTGCATGAAGTTAAGCGACTGAAATGCTATCATCATGGATGAACTTGCTAACTTAACCAAAGTTAACAAGATCCTTGAGGTACAAGTTGAGTCACTCAAGAAAACTGAACCTTCATCCTCTTCAAGCTCTCTTTCTCAACCCCTTAAAACTGAACCTACCACTACTTGTGCATGTGCTAAAATTGATAATAGCTTGAAGGACAAGTCAACCTCGACCAAGGACAAGCATCCTTCCCGTGGTGGCATATTTGACAAGGAGAAGGTCAAGTATGCACGCAGTGCATACTTGGCCACAAGACCTCCTAATGTCAAATATGACATTGGGTATTCCTATGGTGAAAAGCAAAATGCTAGAAACCATAAGAATAACAAGGAGCACATTGTCTTTGTGAAGGGAAACTCCCCTCAAGTTAGAAAACCTAACTATGTTAATAAGGTCAAAAACGATAACACATATGAGCAACAATTATTACTTAGAACTTTTGATGCATCTTATGTTCTTCTGAAAAAAAACTTTTGGTAAAGTGCATGCCAAATATGTTGGGCCACGCCATAGGAACACCAAGTCCCATGTGTGGGTGCCCAAATCTCTTGTGACTAACCTCAAACGACCCAAGCAAGCTTGGGTACCTAAGACCAAGACATAATTTGTTTTCGCAGGCCTTACTCCTCCGGTGGAGCAAAATGGGTGCTAGACAGTGGATGCACCAACCATATGACCGGAGAACGAAGAATGTTTGTAGAATATGAAGAAAATGAGGATCCAAGCAAGGGCATCTATCTTGGAGACAATAGTCAAGTAAGGGTGCTCAGTACTGGTAAAATTGCTATATCATCTCAACACACGCTTTCTCATGTTTTGCATGTTGACTCCTTAGATTATAACCTTCTGTCCATATCTCAAGTATGTGACAAGGGTTATAATTGCTTGTTTACTAATGAGGGTGTGACCGTCTCTAGAAGGAGTGATGACTCGATTGCATTCAAGGGTGTGTTGAAGGGAAAGCTTTATCTTGTTGACTTCAACAAACATAAAGCCGAACTTGACACATGTTTGATTGCAAAGACCAACATGGATTGGATGTGGCATAGACGGCTAGCACATGTTGGTATGAGGAATCTTCAAAAGCTCCTCAGGGGCGATCACATCCGAGGTTTGAAGGATGTTGTTTTTGAGAAAGACAGACCTTGTAGCGTGTGACAAGCCGGGAAGCAAGTAGGAGCACCTCATCCCGCAAAAAACATCATGACAAAAATAAGACCACTCGAGCTACCTCACATGGATCTTTTTGGTCCAATTGCTTACATAAGCATCGGCGGTAACAAATATGGCTTAGTAATTGTTGATGACTTTTCGCGCTTCACGTGGGTTTTCTTTTTGCATGATAAGACAGAAAATAAAGGAACCCTTAAGAATTTTCTCTAGCGTTCCCAAAATGAGTTCGCATTGAAGATCAAGAACATACGAAGCGACAACAGCACGGAGTTCAAGAACACACAAGTTGAGGAGTACCTAGACGAAGAGGGCATCAAACATGAATTTTCAGCACCGTACTCAACTCAACAAAATGGAGTGGCCGAAAGGAAGAACCGAACCCTCATAGAGATGGCGAGAACAATTCTTGATGAGTACAAGACATCGGATTGGTTTTGGGCCGATGCGGCCAACACTGCTTGTCACGCCATAAACCGACTTTATCTCCATCGCTTACTCAAGAAGACATCAACTGAGCTACTCACGGGTAACAAACCTAATATTTCCTATGTTCATGTTTTGTGTTCTAAATGTTATATCTTGAACAAGAAGCCTAGGACTTCAAAGTTCGCTTCAAAGTCCGATGAAGGTTTCTTGCTTGGCTACGATTCAAACTCTTACACCTATTGTGTCTTCAACAAGGTCTCCAAACTTTTTTAAGTTGCACGTGATGTAGTGTTCGATGAAACTAATGGCTCACAAGAAGAGCAAGTTGATCAATGTGTGCTAGATAGAGAAGAAGCTCCTTGTCAAACGTTGAGACGAATGGCGTTGGGCGATGTTCGACACCAAGCACCACCTTTAAATGAAAATGAAGAAGATGAACCACAAGTGGAGGTAATGGATCAAGGGGGAGCTTCTGCACAAGATCAACCTCAAGAGGACGAAGATGATCAACACACAAATGAGGGAAACCATCTAGGGGGAGTAGAAGATGACCATGAACACTCAAGACTGTCGGGACCGGAGTCCACACATCCGAGGATCTCATTGGGTGGTTCCGTGCGATGCGACACCCAACAGTATACAAGGAAAGAACAAGAATAAAATACAATTCTAAGTCTTTGATTTATAAACACAGCAGAAATTTTACAATTTATAATGTAGTAAAGAATTCTACACATCATACTACGCTCTCAGCACTAGCTATGCATGAGTAAAGTTGTCCATGCCCTCGGACACTTTACACTAGCAGCACTCACAGATATTGGCGGCGTGCAGGGCTCTTACTTAGCCGTGAACCCGAAAAGGTAAGGCATCGTTGTTAGGCCCTTCATCAACGGTATAACCTGCAAAAACTCGTTAACTGGAAACATGAGCATAAGGCTCAGCAAGACTGACCCGTCTCACTAGACATATGCAAGGTAAAGTCTAATCATAGGTATGGAATAGCATAAATAGACTCGCCTACAAGTGGATCCTTATAATCATGTTTTAAGTAGCAAATGACATTCTTCAAGCACGTCACATCATAAACTCCAAAATCAAACAAGAAATGCTTTGCCGATGATATGACATGCCCAAAACACATAATGCTATTATAGCTAAAGTATGGGGAAACTGTAAACTTTAAATTTTGCTATCTCTAAGCCACACAAGGTTGCAAAGATATTATAATTCTATACATCATATTCTTATGGCTTCTTCAGTAATTACTATGTTACGACAGCGACGGACAAGTGGTACTCAAATAACCGCGAGGGACAGTGATTGCAATTAGGACACACCCAGACTGCACGACACGCACACCCACATGGGAGACACATATGTGCTCTCCTCCCCGCGTTATATGTGGCCACCTTTCACCCAAGACCCCAATGTCGACAAACCTCTTCATCCCGAGCAAAAGGTCCCCTACACGGACACGTCAACACGTTCCTCTAGGAGATTTACACCTTTCTTCCTTCGTATCTCCATTCAAGGACAACCAAGGAGTCTCCACACTACAGTCTAGAGTTACATCAGTTTATTGGGCCCATATCCCATTATGCAACCGGTACAGTTCAAGCTTGCCCAACGGTGCCGCATACGGCACGGTCCTCAAGCGACATAGGCAGGGCTATGCGCTGAGACTCCATCTCGTCGACTCCAATTTCCCCTGCCTGGTCTCATATTCATTTCATAAGCCATTCTTTCATCTTTCACCCTCATATGAACTTTTATTCCTATCTCGCGAGTAGATTCCAACTACTCGACTTCTACCAGTATATCTACAACATTAGCATTGGCAGTTCTACACGTCAAGCTGTAAACGTTTCCAACCCTCCCATAGGATTTGTGGATATGCAAGTGGAGTATAAAACACCTTATACGTAATGCACAATATCAACTGGAGACGTAAATGAATAAAACTGAAATTTTTTTTGAAAGGCTCTTAAATGCAAACCGGGGCTTGCCTTAGTTTGCGACTCGATTAAATGTCAATTGTTAGTGGTCCTTCTCTAAAGACTCCGCCAAGGACTTCAAGTGGACACCCTGGCCTTCTACTCCAAGCGACACTTCTCATCAATATCGATCACTACACGACATGCATATATGAATGCTAGTAAATTATAATGTATATATAGTTCATAAGCTTCTAACTATGGTTATAGTGAGTGAATGATCTTCTTCGGCTTTGGGATTTTTATGGTAGATGTTAGGGACTACAAGAAATACTCTTGCAAAGGACAGGAGATGATCAGAGTAGTTTGTTGTCTCAAGAATTATGGTAAGCAATAAATTCTAAGAATTTTAGAGAAGAAACTGTAGCTTGAACATAGCCGCCAGTTGATGATCATGATAGAGGATGTTGTCCCGATTCTAGAAAAATTGGTTTCAAAAATTTCTAAGCCTTTGTTAAGGAGATATTAAAATTCAAAGTTGGCAAGAATTCCTGGAATTATTTTATAACTGAATTTTAGCTTTTCAATTAACATTCAGTTGGCAACTGAATTGGGACCAGGAGACTAAGTCAATTAAATCCCAAACTTTTATAGGGACTAGTGTATGACTAAAGAAAGGTTCAGTCCAAATTTGGGACACAATAAAGCAACTGAACACCTGTAATAATTCAACAACTGAAAAAGGTAATTGAATTATACAGAGGGTTATGCAGGTGAAATGGCTCCCAAACTTTTTCTGGTAATCAAGAATAGTATATTGTATTTTATTTGTATTTAGGGGATTTTTCCAGTGGAAAGTTAATCAGGAAAAATTGTATTTGTTTTTGGAAAGATTGTTTTCTACAGAATTTAAATGTAAGTTTCAAAAAACCTAATTGGCACTAACAGAAACTAGAGCTCAAGGTCTTTCAAACAAAATTAGTTTGAAGATTTTTGGAGCAGTCTACTGAGAGTTATGGATTTTCTAAGTTGGAGCCAAATCTGGAACTAAATTCTAGTTTGAATTAAACAGTGGGCCCCACCGTTTTAAAATGGACCAGTGGCATTAAAACCACACTGGGATCACAGAGAAACACTGCATAGCCACAAAAAATCCCGTGGCCACACCTGATCCGACGGGGGCTAACAGACGCTGACACGCGGGGCCCGCGGTGTCATTGTCAACCTCCCGATGCGGCCGGCGTGCGGCGCAACAGCAGCGGCGCGCTCCGGCGAGCCTCGCCGGAACCAAGTTCCCGGCCACCGCAGCGCCTATTCTTTGGCTCCCAACCCTAAAATCATGCACTGAGCATGATGGTGGGATCGGTGAAGCTTGCCGACGGTCGGAAACGGCAGCGCATCGGCGGTGGCGGCAGCTAGGGTTCTGGCCATGTCGAAACCGTCGCCCCGTGGCTTAAAACTATCAGAAAAGGTTGGGGAAGTCTTATGGAACCATGAGGGAAGTGATAGGAAGGTGAAATCATTGTTTAACGGCCGGCAAAACAACCGTCGATGGTGATAGAGGTAACTTTTCAATGGCGGAGGGAAGAACTCGTGATTCTCGAGCTACGGTCTATCATTTTTGGTAATTCCAGTTTGAGATGGTGCGCAAGGAAGTGTAGAAACTATTTGCTAGCAATTGTGAAGAGTGATTAAGTGTGGAAAGAGAATTGAATGAAAAACCTAGCTAGTTCACAAGCTTCGGCCGAGAGTAAAACTTGGATAATTTGCTCAATACTCACGTAAATGCGGAATGGTTTTCACCGTGAGCCATAGGGTGCCTGGGCGCACCTCCTTGCCATTGGAGTCGAAGAACGAAACGGCTCGCAGCAGCCTGGCACCGTGGAACAGAGACGGCGCACGGCAACCTCGACGGCGAGCTCCGGTTTAGCTTCAAAATACCGGCCAAAACATCAACGAAAGAACGAAAGGATTGAACCAGAGGCTAGACGAGGGAGTGGGGAACAACTTCGCTGTTGAGAGCTCGGCGAGAGAGGCTTCCGGTTGGTTGGCAATGAACGCGCGGCACCGGTGGTCAGAAATCTGTGCACGGAAGCGAAATGGAGCAGAGCGTCGGCTCGGCGTGAGGAAGGAAGAAAAATCAACCGGGGGAGTGATAAGCAGGAGCAGGGAGTGATATTTGTAGGGATTTGGTGGAGGAACAGCTCATGCCATCGTGCTGGTGCATGCCGTCGTGGTGGCGCACGCAGCGCGTGTTGGATTTCGGCTGCACGTGGGCTGCTGACTGGTGGGCCCCACCAGTCAGCCTCATAGCCACTGCCCACTTAGTAATTCATTTTAAAATAGTAAATGAACTCCAAAAATCATGAAACTTCATGGATAAGTCAAGAAAAATGTGCTGAACACAATGGTGTGTTTAGATCTTTATGTTCAAGTATAATTTGACCAGATTTTGAATTTGAATTTAAACTTGATTCAAATTCGCTGAGCGTCTCAAATAAAATAGCAAATGGATTGCAAAATTCATGAAAGTTTTCAAGGAGCTTATTTGTAACTTTAGAAGACTATAGAAAAATTTATGGCCTTAGATTTGAATATTTTTGACAGGGCATGTGTATACAGTAGCTATATTCTATTTTGACTATTTGAGTATATGAGGTACTATAAATTGATTTGCCCAAACAAACCCTACTCAAATATTCCAAAATTTTGCAGAGATGATATTTGAATTTTTCTAAGATTATTGGTGAAGTATGTTTCTCATGTTAATAAAATTTTAAACATGAGAAGAAAAAGGAATTGAAAAGGTTCAAGTTTATGTACATGACCATATCTTGAACCCCATTAAATTTGAATTTAGCTGACAACTGAATTTCATGTTTAGAATTAAGTGGGATTTTACATTCCTCCCCCCTTAAAAGAATATCATCCCGAGATTATAATAGGAAGGATAAAAGAAAAAGATCTAATGAACATATGCCGCTAACAAGTCTGGATAGTTCGATTTAAGAAAATCCTCGCTTTCCCAAGTTGCATCTTCAGCGGTATGGTTGTTCCACAAGACTTTGTAAAAGTGCAAAGTGCGGCTTCTTGTGGTGCGAGTCTTCTCATCGATGATCTTGACCGGATGCTCAGAATAAGTGAGATCGGGTTGTAGAGCTTCAAGATCTTCCGTGTGGACTTCAGCTGGGGATTTAAGACACTTCCGCAACTGAGAGATGTGGAATACGTTATGAATTCTAGAGAGAGACGCCGGTAACTCCAGACAATAGGCCACAGGTCCGCATTTCTCAGTGATAGCGAACGGCCCAATGAATCGTGGAGCCAGCTTTCCCTTTACCCCAAAACGATGAATCCCTTTCATTGGAGATACACGAAGGTAAACGTGATCCCCAATGTTGAAGTGAAGAGGTCGACGTTACTTATCTGCATAACTCTTCTGTCGAGATTGAGAAGCCTTGAGATTGGCTTGGATTACTCGCACTCGTTCTTCTGCTTCATTGACCAGATCAATGCCATATGTTACTCATTCACCAGACTCACACCAATTCAATGGTGTGCGACACTTCCTGCCATTGAGAGCTTCATATGGCACCATCTGGATACTAGCTTGATAGCCATTATTATATGAAAACTCCGCCAATGGTAGATGATCATCCCAATTTTTACCATGGTGGATGACACAAGCTCGTAGCATGTCCTCAAGGACTTGATTTACTCACTCCGTCCGACCATCAGTCTGCGGATGATAAGTAGATCTTCGAATCAACTTGGTACCCAATGATGCGTGGAGCTGCTACCAAAATCGAGCAACAAATAAGGCTCCATGATCTGAAATGATTGTGCGGGGTACTCCATGTAGGCACATGACTCTTGTGATATACAACTCTGCATACTTGGGAGCACGATAGTTGGTGTTGATAGGGATAAAATGAGCTGATTTGGTCAACCGATCAACTATCACCCAAATCGAATCATGCTTACGGAAAGTGACGGGTAACCCAACGATGAAATCCATGCTGATGTCTTCCCACTTCCATGCTAGTATGTTTAAGGGTTGTAACTGTCTGGCTTGCCTCAAATGGTCGCCTTTCACTCGCTGACATGTATCACATTCGGATACATACTTTGCTATCTCTCGCTTCATCTGGGACCACCAAAATTTCTTCTTCAAATCCTTGTACATCTTGTTGCTACCCGGATGAATTGAGTACTTGGATAAGTGTGCTTCATCCAAGACCTTCTTTCGGAGCTCCATGTCATGGGGTACAACTATACGGTCATTAGATAAAATAGTACCGTGATCATCACATCGAAAGCATTTCATCTCCCCCTTCTTCATTCTTCTTCGAATGTGCGACATTCCCTTGTCTTCCTTCTGAGCCTCCACAATATCTTCCCTAATGGTAGGGATGAGAGCTAGATTGTAGAGCGCTCCATATGGAACCAAGTATAAACTCGGCTCATCCTCTTCCATCGAAATGATCGACATATGATTGACATGAGACTTGCGGCTCAGCGCATCTGCAACCACATTTGCTTCGCCAGGATGATAGTGGATCTCAATCTCATAGTCTTTGATTAATTCCAACCATCTTCGCTGTCGCATATTCAAGTCTTTCTGGGTGAAAATGTACTTCAAACTCTTGTGATCAGTGTAGAGATGCAATAGACTGCCTAATAGATAGTGCCTCCACATCTTTAGTGCGAGCACCACGGCAGCGAGCTCAAGATCATGAGTCGGATAATGTTGTTCATGATTCCGAAGCTGCCGGGATCCATACGCGATCACTCTTCTATCTTGCTTGAGTACACAACCAAGACCAATGCCAGACGCATCACAATAGACATCAAATGGTTTTGTTGTGTCCAGCTGAGCCAACACCGGTGCTGTTGTGAGGTGTTTCACCAAAGCCTGAAATGCTTCTTCACATTCTTTAGTCCATACATATCTTGTTCCCTTCTTCAGTAGTTCCGTTATTGGTTTAGCTATCTTTGAGAAACTTGGAATGAACCTCCAATAATAGCCAGCCAAGCCAAGGAAACTACAAACTTCATGTACGGACTTGGGAGATTTACACTTCAGGACTTGTACAATTTTGCTTGGATCAACAGCAATACCATCAGCCGAGATGATGTGCCCTAGAAATGGCACTTGGCAGATCCAAAACTCACACTTGCTGAACTTTGCATACAGTTTGTGATCCCTTAAATGTTGCAACACAATATGCAAGTGTTTAGCGTGTTCTTCTTCAGATTTGGAATACACCAAGATGTCGTCAATGAATACCACGACAAACTTGTCCAACTCTGGCATAAACACCGAATTCATGAGATACATGAAGTGAGTTGGTGCATTGGTCAACCCAAAGGACATGACGAGATACTCATATAGCCCATACCACGTCGAGAATGCGGTTTTTGGAATGTCCTCAGGTCAAATCTTAATCTGATGATAACTTGAACGAAGGTCCATCTTTGCGAATACCTTAGCACCCACTAGTTGATCGAATAAGATATCAATGTGTGGTAGTGGATACTTGTTCTTGATGGTGACCGCATTCAGTGGACGATAGTCCACACACAACCTCAACGTCTCATCCTTCTTCACAAACAACGCGGAACAGCCCCAAGGTGATGAACTTGGGCGAGTAAAACCCTTGCTCAATAAGTCATTCAGCTGCTCCTTCAATTCTGCAAGTTCCTTCGGTGCCATCCTATATGGCTTCCTTGAGATTGGCATCGTTCCTGGCGTAAGTTCAATCTTGAACTCGACGTCACATTCTGGTGGCATGCCCGAAAGATCGTCAGGAAACACGTCTGGATATTCACACACTACGGGGATATCTCAAGCTTCTTGGCACTGGTGTGATGCATCGTTGAGACTCTCGGTGCGGTATCCAAAAGATTTAAAGTGTTGCTACCATGGAATTGAGAATTCAGTTGGACAGTCCGCGAGCTGATATCAAAGATAGCTCCATGATGTGTCAACCATGACATCCCCAAGATGAGGTCAATCTGCTGACCTTCCAAAATGATGAGGTTCACCGGATAGATACTTCCACCCATGCACAAAGGTGCTCGAGAAACAACCTCATTAGCTGAAATATTGCCTCCAGGTGAACTGACACAAAAAGGATGTGAGACAGTCACAATTGGCACTTGATGTTTCAGCACAAAAGACTTGCTCACAAAGTTATGAGTAGCTCCAGAGTCAAACAGAACGACTATTGGTTGATCATGTAAAGTAAACATGCCTGCTAAAACAGGTTCTCCTTCTGGAATGTCCTCAATCGCAGCATAATTAACACTGGCAGACTTCGATGAGGTCTTCTTTTTAAGTTTATGGTGCTGATCAGAATTCATGGAAAAGGACAATTGGACACGGTCACGTTCCGTCTTGCGACGTTCCCGTGCTAAATGCATTCTGTGCTTTCCACTGAATTGGGATGGACTGACATCATGCACATCTTGCAGAGATTGGGCTGCAAGAGTGAGATCATACTACTACGGTGGAGAACCAAGACACACTTGCACGCTTTGCTGAGGTGCAAATAAGGTCTCCACTGGATAGGAGTGATATCGAACCTGTTGTGGTTGCTCACTCGACCAAAGCTCTCAACCGAACGGTATGCAATATACCGCTCGATCCTCCTGAGGAACATCACTGATAATCTTCAGTGATGTCTTCCTCTTCCTCTTCCTCTTCTCTTCCTGATAGGGAAGAGTTGCATCCTCCTGAACAATAGCGGCACCAACCAAGTCATTGTAGTTGCCATGATTGATAACACCAGTCGAGCTCGAAGCTCGACGTTCAGTCCTCGAAAGAAACAATCACACTTCAATGCCTCGGTATTCACATACTCAGGCGCATATTGAGCCAAACGATTGAACGCCTTGGAGTATTCATAAGCACTCATTTCTCCTTGCTTCAACTCCTCAAACTCCTCCAACTTGGTTTTAATCATCCCTGTAGAAATGTGGCGTGCATGAAAAGCATCACGGAACTCCGCCCAGGTCACACGATGACCATCCGGGAGAGTGGTGAGATATTCAGACCACCAAGCTCCTGCGGATCCGTGAAGTTGTTGAGCGGCAAATAAAGCCTTCTGATAGTCATCACACTGGAGTTACTCAAACTTGGCTTCAATCACCCGGAGCCAATGTTCCGACTCCAATGGTTCCCAAGCTTCGGTGAAACTGGTGGTTGAGTCGCCAAGAAATCCAGATATGTGACTTGAGGTTGATCAAGTGGTCGAGTCTCAGGTTGTACACTCCGCTGTACCAACGTCTGCAGAGACTCGGCCATCCTTGCTAAGACTTCTGCCAATCCGGTTGATGATGGCACTGGTGATAGAGTTGAGTCATCTCCACCATGAGCAGAATTACCCGATTCACCCTCAAAATGAGTGTGATCCATGCTGCAAGAGTGAGCATTATGGTTAAGATCCAAAGTTGCAATACCAACTGGAATCATGATAAAGACCATAATATGCATCACTTTACAATGCAGTAGGCAAGGTGTAAATAAAGATTAGAACATTGAACTAGACCCAAATAAATGATACTGCCCACCAATAACTTAACATGGTGTTACAACTTTATGTTAATCAAACATGTGGAGTAATCACCACTAGACCTTATGAGTGACATAAGAAGGTGAAACTAAAACGATTTGAGTTGATAATATCGCCTACTGGTATGCCGTCCCGTTTCTTGTCCATCAGACCAGTCTAAAGAAATGTAATTATTTCTCACAGTTAAATGCAGAATTTGGTCTGGAGTTCAACTACAAATTTATAGTAAACTCAAAAACCTTTCCAGAATGTATAACTTTTTCCCCATAGCAATTCTGGAATGGAATATATAGAAGCTTGATTAATGGTTACAAGACAGTTCAAATCTGGAATATGATCTTCAGTTCTGTTCCAGCAGACCATCCTGTATAAATTCGAAATTTGCTCTCCGTAAATGGCAGGAATAGGATTTGAGTTGAATACAAAAGTTTTATAGCACTTCGTAACCTTTCCATATTGTACTTGAACACGTCCAGGTGAGCTCTGTATTAAAAGTTATACAGGTCTGAAGTTGACTAAATTTTTCTGGAAATTTTGACAGAACCTCCCCTGTATATGTGGGTTTTTGTCCACAGTTTATACAGGTATATCAAAACAATATCTTGAGGTAATTACAAAATAACCATGGTACAAAATCATGTTAATATTCCAGAAATAGATTTGGTTCAGGCTTACGAAGTCGTCATACAGGTCAAAGCTCGCAAATTCCAACTATGCACAAATGATTTCTGGTCCTGGACTGCCAGAACAGCGTTTGCGACAATTGGAATTGGGCTCTGGTAACAAAAGATTCGGACAAGGAGTTGAATAGGAAGTTGATAGAGGACTTCCTAATCTTTCCAGAATGTATATATATGACTATGTCAAGCTTTAATATTAGGAGATATGACTGTCTAAAGTTGACAGATGAGTTGACTGGTTTTCTTCCAGCAGATCTGCAGTGTACCAGTTTCAACCTGGGATTTGGATTGGTTCAGTGTCGAATTAGAAAACACTTCAATTTACAAAGTTGTAGTGATGCTTCTTCCCTCTCCAGATATGTATCACAATAGGACAGAAGATTTTTCTACAAGAAGTTATGGTGAAAATATAAAGACTGTGTAATTCGGTAAGACATTTGTAGTAGTTTTTGTGGAGTTCATTTTACACCAAGGTAGGATAATTTTCAGTCCTAAAGACCAAAAATAAACTTTGTAGTGTACTTGATTATCTTTCTACCCATATAGCATATCCTTATGTTATTTTTCAACTAACCAAGATTACGACCTGGCGAAGTTGAGCAAACTTCTGCCAGAAATAAAGAACCTTGATTCTTCACGAGTTATGAGTGATATTCACCTTGCATTGTCCAAAACCTACCAGCAACTGGTAGTCAGATTTTCAAAAAATATAATGCAACCATTATGACGTTGGGGATGGTCAAGTATCAAAGTCGATACTGACGGTACTACGTGTCTCACCAAAGGAAATTCTAACCGGTATATCCGGATACGTTTATAGGTGGTCCTAGTATCGTTCACCCACAAACGTGTGCTACACAGGTTGCTACCATAGTCAATGCTGCAAAAGACAAACAATCCCCTTTCACACCTTCACACCTCAAGGGCGGCACGGGGAAACACGACAGGCAGTCACAATAATATACAAAAGTAAATGCATACGACTCGGGTGTGAGTCACCCTCGAGCGAGGTCATGTCTCGAGGTACATGGCTGTAAATATGTCTGTACAGCAAAGACTCCCATAGGAACCGGCTTATACACACTCGGGCATACGTGTTTCGCATGCTCCCATAGAATACGAATGATTCTAGAGAGGCATACTATAGGGTTATACACCACCCGACGGGGGCTCCTACTAACTTTGAAGCACGTTGGGGTACCGCGTGTCATAGGTTCTCAGAAACATGGAAAGTTTCAGAGACTCCTATTAACTTCTCCGTGCCAAGCCACAGAAAACTTCCATGCTACCTCTCGCATGGTGAACTTACCGTAATTGATCCGCTTCCGGTGGCGTACCTTACCTCTTACCTGACATCGGAGCATCGTTACAGAATTAATAACATATAAGTTAGTTTACCACCTTTATATCTTGTACTAATAATACTCCTTATATGGGAATATAGCTAATTCCTCACTCATAAATCCTAAGTTTTGAAAATACGCTCTTTTCAAGTACACTATTCCCAATGATGCTCTGATACCATGCCTATAGGGACCGGAGTCCACACATCCGAGGATCTCATTGGGTGGTGTCGTGCGATGCGACACCCAACAGTATACAAGAAAAGAACGAGAATAAAATACAATTCTAAGTCTTTGATTTATAAACACAGTAGAAATTTTACAATTTATAATGTGGGAAAGAAGTATACACATCATACTACGCTCTCAGCACTAGCTATGCATGAGTAAAGCTGTCCATGCCCTCGGACACTTTACACTAGCAGCACTCAAAGATATTGGCGGCGTGCAGGGCTCTAACTCAGCCGTGAACCCGAAAGTGTAAGGCATCATTGTTAGGCCGTTCATCAATGGTATAACCTGCAAAAACTCGTTAACTGCAAATGTGGGCATAAGGCTCAGCAAGACTGGCCCGTCTCACCAGACATATGCAAGGTAAAGTCTAATCATAGGTATGGAATAGCATAAATAGAGTCACCTACAAGTGGATCCTTATAATCATGTTTTAAGTAGCAAATGACATTCTTCAAGCACGGCACATCATAGACTCCACAATCAAACAAGAAACGCTTTGCTGATGATATGACATGCCCAAAGCACATAATGCTATTACAGCTAAAGTATGGGGAAACTATAAACTTTAAATTTTGCTATCTCTAAGCCACACAAGGTTGCAAAGCAATTATAACTCAATATATCATATTCTTATGGCTTCTTCAGTAATTACTACATCACGATAGCGACGGACAAGTGGTACTCAAATAACCGCGAGGGACGGTGATTGCAATCAGAACACACCCGGACTGCACGACATGCACACCCGCGTGGGAGACACATACGTGCTCTCCTCCCCGCGTTATACGTGGCCACCTTTCACCCAAGACCCCAATGTCGACAAACCTCTTCATCCCGAGCAAAAGGTCCCCTACACGGATACGTCAACACGTTCCGCTAGGAGATTTACACCTTTCTGCCTTCGCATCTCCATTGAAGGACAACCGAGGAGTCTCCACACTACAGTCTGGAGTTACATCAGTTTATTGGGCCCATATCCCATTATACAACCAGTACAATTCAAGCTTGCCCAACGGTGCCATATACGGCACGGTCCTCAAGCGACATATGCACGGCTATGCGCCCAAGACTCCATCTCGTCGACTCCTATTTCTCCTGCCCGGTCCCATTTTCATTTCATAAGCCATTCCTTCATCTTTCACCCTCATATGAATTGTTATTCCTATCTCGCGAGTAGATTCCAACTACTCGACTTCTTCTGGTATATCTACAACATTAGCATTTGCAATTCTACACGTCAAGCTGTAAACCTTTCCAACCCTCCCATAGGATTTGTGGATATGAAAGTGGAGTATCAAACACCTTATACGTAATGCACAATATTAACTGAAGACGTAAATGAATAAAACTGAAAAAAAATTGAAAGACTCTTAAATGCAAACCGGGGCTTGCCTTAGTTTGCGACTCGATTAAATGTCAATTGTTAGTGGTCCTTCTCTGAAGACTCCGCCAAGGACTTCAAGTGGACACCCTGGCCTTCTCCTCCAAGCGACACTTCTCGTCAATATCGATCACTACACGACATGCATATATGAATGCTAGTAAATTATAATATATATATAGTTTATAAGCTTCTAACTATGGTTATAGTGAGTGAATGATCTTCTTTGGCTTTGGGATTTTTATGTTAGATGTTAGGGACTATAAGAAATACTCTTGCAAAGGACAGGAGATGATCAGAGTAGTTTGTTGTCTCAAGAATTATGGTAAGCAATAAAATTCTAAGAATTTTAGAGAAGAAATTGTAGCTTGAACATAGCTGCCAGTTGATGAGCATGATAGAGGATGTTGTCCTGGTTCTATCAAAATTGGTTTCATAAATTTCTAAGCTTTGGTGAAGGAGATATTAAATTTCAAAGTTGGCAAGAGTTCCTGGAATTATTTTATAACTGAATTTTAGCTTTTCAACTAACATTCAGTTGGCAACTGAATTAGGACCAGGATACTAAGTCAATTAAATCCCAAATTTTTATAGCAACTAGCGCATGACTATAGGAAGGTTCAGTCCAAATTTGGGACACAATAAAGCAACTGAGCATCTGTAATAATTCAATGATTGAAAAAGGTAATTGAATTATACAGAGGGTTATGCAGGTGCAATGGCTCCCAAACTTTTTCTGGTAATCAAGAATAGGATGTTGTATTTTATGTCAGTTTTAGGGATTTTCACAGTTAAAATTTCATCTGCAAAAATTCTATTGGTTTTTGTAAATATTGTTTTCTACAGCATTTAAAAGTAAGTTTCACAAAACCTAATTGGTACTAACAGAAACTAGAGCTCAAGGGCTTTCAAACAAAATTTTTTTGAAGATTTTTTGAGCAGTCTACAGAGAGTTACGGATTTTCTAAGTTGGAGCCAAATCTGGAATTAAATTCTAGTTTGAATTAAACAGTGGGCCCCGTCGTTTTAAAATGGACCAGTGGCATTCAAACCAACGGAGACCACAGAGAAACACCGCGTAGCCACAACAAATCCTGTGGCCACACCTGATCTGACGGGGGCTAACAGACGCTGACACGCGGGGCCCGTGGTGTCATCGTCAACCTCCCAACGCGGGCGGCGCGCGGTGCTACAGCGGCGGCGCGCTCCGGCAAGCCTAGCCGGAACCAAGTTCCTGGCCACCGCAGTTCCTAGTATTGGGCGCCCAACCCTAAAATCATGCACTGAGCACGATGGTAGGATCGGTGAAGCTTGCCGATGGTCGGAAATGGTAGCGCATTGGCAGCGGCGGCAGCTAGGGTTCCAGCCATGTCGGAACCGTCGCCCCGTGGCTTAAAACTATCAGAAAAGGTTGGGGAAGTCTTCTGGAACCATGAGGGAAGTGATAAGAAGGTGAAATTGTTGTTTAACGGTCGGGAAAACAACCGTCAACGGCGACAGAGGTAACTTTTCAATGGCGGAGGGAAGAACTCGTGATTCTCGAGCTACGGTCTATCATTTTTGGTAATTCCAGTTCGAGATGGTGCGCAAGGAAGTGTAGAAACTATTTGCTAGCAATTGTGAAGAGTGATTGAGTGTGGAAAACGAATTGAATGAAAAACCTAGCTAGTTCATAAGCTTCGGCCGAGAGTAAAACTTGGATAATTTGCTCGATACTCACGTAAATGCGGAATGGTTTTCACCGTGAGCCATACGGTGCCTGGGCGCACCTTCTTGCCGTTGGAGTCGAAGAACGAAATGGCTCGCAGCAGCCTGGCATTGTGGAACAGATACGGCGCACGGCAACCTCGACGGCGAGTTCCGGTTTAGCTTCAAAATACCGGCCAAAACATCAATGAAAGAACGAAAGGATTGAACCAGAGGCTAGACGAGGGAGTGGGGAACAACTTTGCTGCTGAGAGCTCGACGAGAGAGACTTCCGGTTGGCCGGCAACGGACGTGCGGCGCCGGCGGTCGGAAAACTGCGCACGAAAGTGAAATGGAGCAGAGCGTCGGCTCGGCGTGAGGAAGGAAGAAAAATCAACCGGGGGAGTGATAAGGAGGAGCAGGGAGTAATATTTGTAGGGATTTGGCGGAGGAACAGCTCATTCCGTCGTGCTGGTGCATGCCGTCGCGGTGGCGCGCGCAGCGCACGCTGGATTTCGGCTGCACGTGGGCTGCTGATTGGTGGGCCCCACCAGTCAGCCTCACAACCACTGCCCACTTAGTAATTCATTTTAAAATAGTAAATGAACTCCAAAAAATCATGAAACTTCATGGATAAGTCAAGAAAAATGTGCTGAACACAATGGTGTGTTTAGATCTTTATGTTCAAGTATATTTTGACCAGATTTTTAATTTGAATTTAAACTTGATTCAAATTCGCCGAGCGTCTCAAATAAAATAGCAAATGGATTGCAAAATTCATGAAACTTTTCAAGGAGCTTATTTGTAACTTTAGAAGACTATAGAAAAATTTATAGCCTTAAATTTGAATATTTTTTACAGGGCATGTGTATACAGTAGCTACGTTCTATTTTGACTATTTGAGTATATGAGGTACTATAAATTGATTTGCCCAAACAACCCTATTCAAATATTCCAAAATTTTGCAGAGATGATATTTGAATTTTTCTAAGCTTATTGGTGAAGTATGTTTCTGATGTTAATAAAATTTTAAACATGAGAAGAAAAAGGAATTGAATAGGTTCAAGTTTATGTACATGACCATATCTTGAACTTCATTAAATTTGAATTTAGCTGACAACTGAATTTAATATTTAGAATTAAGTGGGATTTTACAGCAACGCCATTTGTCTCATAGTTAGAGTTCTAAGTAATGAATACAATGTCAAGCTCCAATAATGAAATCTCCGATTACAAGGCCAAGATGGACCAAGACTCTTTGCTTCGGTCCTCAACGGGCCAAGGGAAGAAGAGGCAAGAGCGTCCCTCCGAGCCGGCACCTTCTCCACCTCAGGTGCGGTGCAAAGTTCTAGCCAAGAAGCCTGCGTCCAAAGCCAATGATGCAGCTGGCCCTAGCTTAGTGGCTTCTCGCCAAGCTAAGGGCAAGGGAAAGGGAATTGCCTCGGGCCCAATCGGCCCACTGAAGATGGAAGCCCCGAGGCAAGGGAATAGAGATCCCTCCGAGGAGAAGTTTAATGGCAAGGGAAGAGATACGGCTTCCAAACTCAGATTTGTCGACTGTTACAACCGTTCAAAGAAGGCAACCGATGCCAGATTTTGGAGTAACTTCCACGCAAATTTCTATAGCTCTGTGTACCTCACCATGAAGACTCCAGTTGTCTGCAGCTAGTGGATTGACTGGAATCATTTTGAAAGGAAGAGTTGTGGTCCCTTTGATCAAGTGGTGGAGGTTGCAGCTAGGCATGGACTGAAGCACATGTTTGCCTTCAGATATAACTCGAATGATGAGATTATTGCTCAGTTCTATGCCACATGCTTCTTTGCTCGTGATGAGGAGGAAAGAGTGACTTGGATGACTCATGGGTCCAAGTATACTGCAACTTATGATGAGTTTGCAAGACTGCTTCACCTAGAAGACACCAGCAACAATGAGCTGACTATCCACAACATTGGTGTCTTGGGAAAAGATAAGATGTACTTTCTTTATGATACTAGCCTAAAGTACAACCCTCCATCAACCAAGAACATGAAGCCCTTCTTCATGGTTCTTAATAGGGTGTTGAGGAAGACCATAGCACCAGAAGATGGGGATGCAGGAAGTGTGCAAGGATACTTGAGGACCCTGATGAAGGTGATTAGCAAGAATCAAAAGTTTGATATCTTCGACTACATTTGGAATGACATGGTCAACATCTCCTGCACACCGAACAGATCCTGTGGCTATGCCTCTTACTTGATGTTTATGATTGAGAAGGTCACAGGAATCGGTTCGTGAAGGATGTGGAGCACACTCCTTTGAGGCCCCAGAAGCCTCCCCAAGCCACTGTCCAAGCTGCTCCATCTCTGGTGTCCAGTGAAGAGGCTCCAAGGAGAGCTCGAGGAGATACTAGGACTGCTCCCACCACTAGAGACCCTCCTCAAAAAGGGTGCTCAAGTGGTCTTTTGAAGTACTTGGCTGCCATTTTTGGCTCATGCAAGAATCCTGAAGTGAAACTTCATAAGCTGAACAAGGCAAGGAAGACAGATATGAGATATGTCAAGCAAAATGTCAAGCATATCTGCTAGATCTGGAGATCGAGCCCATTGGATCCCCTGTTATCTCTGATGATTCAGCTTCAGATTTCTCGGTGTTGCCACCTCTTTCACCTTCTGGGCTTGCCTATTTTGGTATTAGGGGCACTTCGAGTGGATCCGCTCCTCCTCCTCCTCCTCCGCAGCCTGAAGATGAAGATGAAGATGAAGAAAGGACCGACAACGAAGAATGAGCTTCTAGATCCCTCCTCTCCTTCTTTTTGGTGCCTTGATGCCAAAGGGGGAGAGATTGAGGGGGAGTCACTAGGTCCTAGCTGTAGGTTGCGAGAGGAGCTCTATTTTTGTTTCTTTTGGGTTGTAAAACTTCAATGCTCTCTTATGATTTTGGACTTGTGGTGTGGTACAATGACTATTTATACTTATGCTTGTGAAATCTGTGATGAAAGCTTGATATAATTTGTGCCTATGTTTTCCAATTGACATATAAACTTAATGCTGATATATACATGTCAATTATTTCATTCTCATCACAATTATTGTTCACACACATGTAGTTTTGCACCCCACCATAAATGGTGCACATATGCCTTATGTTGTAATGCTTAATATGTTCCAAGCACATATGTGCACACTCTATGAAAATTCTATACTTTTATCATATTTTGTGAAATTTCAATTGGTTGTCATCAATCACCAAAAAGGGGGAGATTGAAAGTGCATCCAGACATCCCTTGTGGGTTTTGGTTGATTTATGACAAACAAATGAGATCCTAACCAAATTGTTGAGATGAGCGCAGGTTTTAATGAAATTATGAAGAATGCACAAAAAGAAAGGAGAATGAGGATCTATATGGAAAAGAGCTCAAGATCTGAATAGATTAGATCAGTGTGTATGGAGTGTGTTGGGGAAACACACCCCAAGAGCTCAAGCACAAGAAAACTCATTCACTGCACAATTTTACACAGCTTCGGACTAGTCCGATATACCCTAGACTAGTCCGATAATCCCTCTGTTCACAATCGGACAAGTCCTCCCGATGCGGACTTGTCTGCACAGTCCAGGTTCACACATACCGGACTAGTCCGATATCACACAGACTAGTCCGGTATCTTTCTGACTAAGATCGGACTAGTCCTCCCCAGTGCGGACTAGTCCTCAACACTTCACAGCTTTGCACGAAATTGGACATGTCAGATAATATCCGGACTAGTCCGATAACCTCTCTGACTAAAGTCGGACAAGTCCTCCAAATGCAGACTTGTCCCCAATTCACTAAGGGGTTCACCACAATCGGACTAGTCCGATAATGACCGGACTAGTCCAAACTTCTCCAGAGCCTAAATCGGACTAGTCCGCCCAAGGCCGGACAAGTCCGATGTTCCTGAGAACTTAGGGTTTCCTACACGCCGCACAATGGACTAGTCTGGACTCCACCACAGACTAGTCTGGACTCTCGAAACCCTAACAGTAACCTTTGGAAACTCTATATAAATAGATGTGCACGGCCCTACTTTCACCTCTCTCGACTCCCTGCGCCGTCACACCCTCCAAGAGCCTAGAAAACACATCTCTCCACACAATCCAACGCAAGAAAGATCAAATCCTTGAGTGTTAACTTTGGATCAAAGGATAGACACGATTCTCACGTTTTGAGCTCTTGGATTTGATTCTCTAACACACTCCTGTTGTCTTATTGTGGATCTTACGAGTGTGTTCTTGGTGGTGTTGGATTTGTAATCTTGGGGAGACCTCAACTTGTGAGAAGGCCCCATGAACTTGGTGATTTACCCTTTATGATTAGTGGAAGTGAATCGACCTCCGTGGCGATTCAACGAGGGTAGGGTTGGAGAAGACACGATCCTTTCGTGGGCTTCTCAACATTGACGTAGGTTGCCTCTGTGGGAACCGAACCACATGATAACATCTTGTGTCAATCTTGTTCTTAGTTTTTCATATCACATTATAGGGTTTACTTGATCTTGCATATCTTATGTTAAAACTTTGAATATAAAGATTACCTTGTGATATACTAAGTTAAATTGAAGCAACGTACTCTAGTTATATATTAATTTCAGCTGCATAGAGTACTTAGATTGAGATCACTGATCTAACTTGATTAATCTAGTCCGCACACACCGGACTAGTCCGCACACAACCGGACTAGTCCGATTTTTCGGGATTTGATCAAGTTGCTGAGTGTTGCAGGTTCTGACTAAAATACAAAAAGGCCTATTCACCCCCCCCTCTAGGCCACATTCAAGCAACCCGGCTCCCGCCATGTTCTCGGGGCAGTCGGAGGGGTCAAAGCTGATTGTCGTCTCCATCCATTTGTGATGCGGCGCCGGGGCATGCGTAGAGGCCGACGAAGTCATTGCCTGGTGTAGGATCTTGACTGCATTCCTGGAAGCGGGTTCCCAAGATCCTCCACATATGACGTGGAGTGCTTTGCGACGCTCGTGGTCACTGTTGAGGTCGAGGTTCACAGCCTGGTGTACCGTTTCCACGACACGTTCCGACCTTTGGAACTCCTTCTCCGCGTGTTCATCGACATGATAGTCGACCTTTTGCGGCTTGATTTCGCTGCAACTCTCAGGCTTGATGAACACCATGGTTGGTGAAAGTGCAACCACTTTTTTGAGAGAAAAAGCCCCTACCTGGCGTGCCAAATGTCAAAGGGTCAATGCAACACTTCCCCGGATCTCCTAAGGAACAGCCTGCGGAGGTTCTTGTTCGGTGGGGCTTAGGCCTCAAACTAGTGTTCTAGCTGAAGAGTATGAGACAGTTGTTTTTACGTGGTTCGGGCCGCACGGAGCGTAACACCCTACTCCACGGTGGATTGTATTGCTTGGTGAGTGTGTATGCGTATATGTGTGTATTGGGGATTCTGAGTCTGGTCCTTTGTATCGGAGGCGGTCCGAGCCTTTTATAACCAAGACTGGACGCCTTATAAGTGGGGTCCCGGGGCCCGACAGGTGGCCCCGGGGCGATCTTATCCTAAAAGATCTATGGCTTCGCGCATAAGATTCTCTGAGTGTGGCTGTGGAGACTCGCCGTCTTGCCGCCTTCCTTGTCAGTAGCCCATGAACCGTTGCTGATGGTGGCAGATGGTGTCTTGTCAGCCTGTCTTGTTGCCACAAGCTACCCACTTGGCCAAGTGGGATAGGCATGCAGCGCCTTCACTGTGATGTGATTTTTCATAGCAGTCTCTGACTGTAAGCGTGCTCCGCGTCGTGTGTCAGAGGTGGGTGCGGACCTTCAATGTCTGTCCTGAGTGGAGCGCTATAGCTTTTAACTCCCGCACCTTACCGTCTAGGGGGTGCTGCGGGACACGTGGAAGCGCCGGATCAGGTCCTCGCCAGAGAGGCTAGCCCCGGTCCTTCATGGCACATGGCAGCTCTGGGCTCCTCAGGGCACGTGGCAGCTCCGCTCTCTCCTTAGAGGGAGGGTGCTTGGTCTGGCGCTCCAGGCTACATGGCAGCTCTGGAGCTTCTCCGTCGAGGTTGTGCGGGGTCTGCCCTCAACACGTGGCTCCTTGGGAGGTCGTCTCCCCTGAGGGTCTTTATCCCATCCTTCGTGCCCTACGTGGCGGCATTGGGGCTGGATCCTGCGGGAGGCTGAGGCCTCAACAACTTTTAGACATGTGGCGCTGCCAGAGATGCCCCGGTGTCTTCATCCTGTGTGTGAGGGTACCCGGTCTGTAGGGTACCAATAAAGACATAACCAACAAGGTATACTTCATATGAGATATGGGAAAACTATACTTGGCAACATACTTTGATGCAATGAATGAATGTGATGCTCTAGAATCAATAACATAGTCGTCTGGTTGGAGTTTGCAAGAAACATACCAATCACCACGTCATCCGCTTGTTGGTCTTCCTCTGTAGAGACCTTGTTCACCTTGCCATGAAAAAAATTATGCGGTCCATGGTTGCCTTGTGGTGCTCCTCCATTTGGTCTTGGGTTTTGTCTTGGAGCATTGTTTCCTTGACCAAGGCCTAACTTCGGGCATTGAGATGCAAAGTGGCCTACTTCACCACAAGTATAGCATGACCTTGCTATACCAAAATTGTTTGGTCGAGCTTGGTTTTGAGCATTAGCAGGAAAATTCGTGTGAGGCGCTTGACGCATTGGGGGCGAGGTGCTTGCATGGCGGGGCGTTGCTGCATAGGCTGAGTTGGGCGCGGTGGAATAGAAGCACGATATGCTAGAGTAGAAGGGTTGTAGTGTGGTGCATTTGGTGGTGCAAAGCAGGGGCGAACATTGCTTCCTTGTGGCTGTCCTTGATATGGTGCCTTCCTCTTATTATCCTGCTCCATCTCAAGGACCTTGTTCTCAACCACAATTGCATTGTCCACAAGCTTCTGGAAATTTGCTTAGTCACAATTAAGCAATTGGACTTGAACCTCATTGTTTAGGCCTCTCATGAATGAATACTGCTTGCGGCTGTCCTGGTTAACATCTTTCGGAGTATACCTTGAGAGTTGAGTGAATTTATTGAGATAATCACTCACACTTGACTTTCCCTGCCTTAGGTTCTCAAATTCATGCCTCTTTAGGATTATAATGTCTTCCGAGACAAAGTGAGAACAAAAACTCTTCTTGAATTCAGCCCAAGTGATCCTCTCTTGATTTTCATGGGCATTACATAGCGAATCCCACCAATCTGCAGCTGCTCCATTTAACTGATGGGAAGCGAAAAGAACCTTATCCCTGTCACTGCATTGCACAATATTGAGCTTCTTCTCCATAGATTTCAGCCAATCATCAGCTTCCATAGGATCATTGGCTTGAGAAAAAGTAGGTGGCTTGATCCTCATAAACTATCCCAACCTATTATGAGGCGGTGGGGGTGGTGGTGGAGGCGTATGGGGCTGATTGTGATTATTGGTCTGCAGTTGTCCCAATGTTTGCATCACGGTCTGCATAAGCTGATTTTGCATAACCAACAACTGCTGAAGGTTGACAGCCTCAGGTCCAGGTCCTTTTTTGTTGTTCTGAGGTGCCCCACTGTTCCCCTCATTCTCATTAGCATCCCTTTTGTTGTGGTTCCTTGGCATCTAAAGAAAGAGCAAGAGAGAAAATTTAGAAAACGTCCCCAACTATATGCATCAAGGGATATGAAATTAAACAACTACCTATACTAGCCTATTTGGAGGTAGCAAACGTTAAAGCACCACACAATCCCCTATTAAGCACACAAGCGAACATTACATAGCAATCAACACACCAAGCAAACCACAACGCTTCCTAAGTGTTCCTATGTGCTCTAAAGTGTCCATTCTATCTAGTTTGCATCCTACGATCAACCTGTAGCTCTGATACCAATTTGTGATGCCCGGTTCCGAAACTAAACCAAGCGTCATGCATACGTGTGCCCAAGATTTTTAACAGACGTACACAAGTGATTCACAAATGATAAACAGATAATTACCATAGCTCAAATTATTCAAGTAATTCCTCAAATTATAGACTCTAATGATCGATATTAATAGTCCTAAAAACTAATGCAGTGAAAATAATCTAAACTAAGCAAAGCTAAGCGAATAGGGTAGCGCGGCTCCAAGCAACACCATAGGCAAGTCGACGGCGGCACACAACCTAATACTCCGCATTATCCTTAGGGTACTCCCAAACATCACCTGAACTGTTGGTGGGAGTATTGCAAGGGTGAGTACATGTCGTACTCAACAAGTGTAGGAAAGTATGACATGTAGCTTAGACAAGGAATGATAATAAACAATGTCTAATTGTTGAAAAGTACATTTAAAACATGCAAAAAGCATCATACTATGTCTATGTGAAGTAATCTGATCATATTCCACATAATTAACATAATACAAAACCATAATCAATTATCCATCCATATACCAGAATATTACCATTATTATCATCCATGTCCATTTATCATAACTCAATGCATAACCATAACCATAACCAACCATCCCAAATCCCATGTTCCCTCTAATCATGGAAGTTGTCCAGGTGCTCATAACTACGAGCACGACTATCATGATAGTTTTTACACACTCTCGGAGGTTGTACCACTTTACCCACAAAATCATGATTTCCTCACCCGTCGGCGACTAAAGAAACCTCCCTTATGCCAATTACACTTCCTTATGTGTATGGCCAAGAGATCACAAAAAATCCACTAAGGTTTCACCGGTGGTGATGCCTCTAACTGAGCACATTCAACCAAGGGCCCCCTCTTGTGCCGTTCGGATCCCAGAGCAGTCCTGCCACTATTGCAAACCCATCCGACTCTCATTCCCCGTTTCTCCAAATGATACGAATCGATGCTACTAATACTCCTAATTAATTGGCTAAGTCGCATCCATACTTAGCCTTGTGGTGGCACTGCTGTCCTACCATATTCTCGCATGAAACGGTCCTTAGATCTAAAGCAAGCAATCCACCATATCATCCAACCGAATCAACAAACCATGCTTGCTTAGATCTCCCAAGTCCGATGTTACCAATTGACCATGTTCATCAATGTTCATCATCCATTAGTTCATAATTAAGTCATTTGGTTGTTTTCCCATCCCAATTAATTAGAGTGAAGCAAAAAGGTAAAAAGCCCTTCCCGACACTCTACAATGTATTCCAAGCGACAAGGATGGTCAAACAAGTCTAGTAAACACCTATAAATGGGTTTCCCATCAAATTGACACAAGCATGTAGTTTTGCAAACAAAACATTTAAAAATAGGATCAAAATGATCAAGGATACTCGCCTTGCTCCTGAGCTTTGTTTGGGTCAAAAGCTTCAATGTTCTGGTACTGGAGGTCCTTGATAGCACCCTCTAGTGCAACACCTTCTATTCTGTGCAATAGACATACAAAACAACTGTTACAATCAATAAATGCTCATATATTACTCAATATGCCATGACATGCATGATTATTGCAATTATGAGGTGAAACTTGTTATTAAGTTGCTATTAATGTTTACTAACTAGTTACAAATTTTTCTAACAAGTTTGAACAGGTTTCGAGTTGATTCAAGTCAATTTGGAATTAATTCCGCACAATTCAGATTCAGAGGTCGGACAAGTCCGGTTTCAGGGGCCAGACTAGTCCACCCTGGTCAGAACCTGTGAACTAGGATTTTCTTGATCAACGAGAATTGGGGTTTAATTAACATAGAAACTTGGATGTAGAGGGTGTACCACGTGTTTAGAGATCCAAATATCAAGAGTTGGATGTGAAACACTTGGATCTTGATGATTAGGGCTTGATGAAGATGAGTTGAGGGTGAATTGGTGATGAAGAATGAAAAGTCGATGACGATCATTCTTGATCGATCATCCTTCGTGTTCTCCTCCTCCTCCTCCTTGCTGATGGAACTTCCTCGATGGAGGCTCCCACAAACTAGGGTTGAGTGTTTCTTCAATTGTGGCAAAGAGATGAAAAGTTTGGGTGGTGGGTTGTTTATATAGAGGTGGAGGTGGTAGGGTTTGATGGATTTCGACTTTAAGGTGTTGGAGGCCATGTAGGAGTCCCACATGGGCTCCACAGGGGTTGGGAACGACGTTCTTGGGCCCAATTAAGGTAAATACCCTATAACATATCATGGAGGAAAATATTGAATCCGAGTCGGGCATACCGGACAAGTCCGCTAGGGGCCGAACTAGTCCGACATTGAATAGAGACATCAACGGACAAGTCCGGTTGGGTGGTACGGACAAGTTCGTTTTGGAACAGAGGCATTTTTCGGATTGGTCCGTTGTGGCTTCGGACAAGTCCAATCTGGAACAGAACAAAATCGGACAAGTCCAGGGTAATAGACCGAATAAGTCTGGAATTACAAAAAAGGTTTTCCGAACTAAAATTCAACAAGGAACGGACTAGTCCGCTTGGACCACGAACTAGTCCGGATAAATCAGAGACCAAACCGGACTAGTCCGTGCATTGTGCCGGACAAGTTCGAGCTCTCAAGGAAACTGAATCTCTTGAAGAAGAATAGGGTCACCGGACTAGTCCAGGGTTATGACCAGACAAGTCCGCACCCTGACAGTTTTAAATTGTTGTTTTGTCCTAAATTCTTTTTAATCTTGTTACTTTTATGTTGCTTAAGGTTAAATATGTATAAGAATGTATGCAATGCATGATGGATGAAAATGAGGGTGTTACAGACACCAAGGAAAGGGTCACAAGGAACAAGGTGATTAGATGGTGCAAGGTGCAATGGAGGCACCATACAGAATCAAAAGCAACATGGGAGCGAGAAGATGATCTCATGAAGGAATTTCCCTATCTTGTTCCTTCCATGTCGAATATCGAGGACGAGATTCATTTTAAGGCAGGTAGGTTTGTAACACCCTCATGTTCATGCATAATGCATTGCATGCATCCTCATATATGTTTAACATAAAGCAACCTTAAAAGGAACAAGATTAAAATGAATTTAGGTCTAATCAAGAATTTAAGTCTATCAGGATACGGTCTTGTCCGGCCTCCAACCCTGACTAGTCTGGTATTCCCTTTTTGTTCAGAAATTCAGTTTCTTTAGGACTGCAGACCTGTCCGGCACACTGCATAGACTAGTCCGATTTAGCTTCTGATGTTTTCCTGGACTTGTCCGATTTCAAACAGACTAGTCCGATCTGGCCTAGTTTTCAACCCAGAAGCCTTTTATTTTGCAACCCCAGACTTTTCCGGCCACACATAGCGGACTTGTCCGGCCATTCCTACCAGACTTTTCCGAAAATGTCTCTGCTCCATAACGAACTTGTTCGGTCCCTATTGCAGACTAGTCCGATGTGCTGAATCCCACTTGGATTTTATTATTCTTTCACGGTTGGTTATTGGGTTATTGTCTTAATTGGGCCCAAGAACTTCGTGCCCAACCTCAGAGGAGCCCAAGTGCACTCCACCTCGGCCCCTAAATGCTCCCTATTAAAATCCACTTGGAATTCACCCCAAAACCCTACCTCTCCACCCCTATATAAGCAAGCCAATACCCTCACCTCTCCAACCTTTGAGAAAAACCCTCGATGTCATTCCTTGATTGTGTGCCACTGTCAAGAAGGAGCCCAGGAGCAAGGAGAAGGAGAAGAAGGGGGAGAAGGCTCAATCAAATTCGATCTTTGTCAACTTTTCGACAATTGACATTCTTCATCATGAAACCTTCATCAACTCATCTTCACAAGCCCTAGACGTCAAGATTCAAGTGTTGCCTCCAAACTTCAACCTTTGGATCTATAGATACACGGTACACCCTCTACATCCACTTTTTCACGTGAAATTAACCCCCAATTCCCGCTGATCAACAAACCCTAAATTCACATATCTGTATAGGGCGGACTAGTCCGGCCCTTATACCGGACTTGTCTGATGTTTGAATCTGTTAAGTGCTGAATAAGTTTCAAATTGACTTGAATCAATTCCAAACTTATTCAAACTTGACAGAAAACATTGTAACTAGTTAGTAAACATTAATAGCAACTCATTAACAAGGTTTACTCCACAATTGCATTAATCAAGCATATCATGGCATGTTGAGTAATATATGAGGATTATTTGATTATCATTGTTATTTTGCATGCTTGTCATGCGGAATAGAAGGACTCACTGTAGAGAGTGCTTTCGAGGACCCGCAGAACCAGAACTTTGAAGCCTTCGATCCAAACCAAGCTCAAGAGCAAGGCAAGTGGAAGTTGCCTAGATGGGGGGGGGGTGAATAGGCTAAACGACCTGAAATGACTTAATAAAATGAGATTAGAACTCAGGGGCGGACTAGTCCGGTCCAAGGACGGACTAGTCTAGTCCTCCTATAGGGAAAAGCCTAAAAAGGGTTTCTAACAAGTTTTAGTCCAATTCTTGTGATGCATGGTTTGTTAGAATGACTTAGTGAGCCTTAACAAGTTATGTGACAAGTATGAAGCTAAGGATCACGATGAAACAAGAGTGATGAACAAAACTGATAAAGTTAACCCTAGAAGCAATGAGCAATAAGTAAAAGTAAAGAACACAAGAGACACAAGGATTTTATCCCGAGGTTCGATCTCATGAAGGAATCTACATCCCCGATGAGAAGCCCATGAAGGACCGGGTTCAACAACCCTTCCCTCACCAAGTTTACCACACGGACCTAACTTGGTTCTTCCACTATCACAAAGAGTGAATACAAGATTAGTTGGGGCTTCTCACAATCTGAGGCTCCCACCACAAATACAATCACAAATCACAAAAATTGACTCAAGCCACAGATCACAAAGATACACAAAGTGCAAGAGATCAAACCGAGAGCCAAAGAGCGGTATTCTTCCTCTTCTTCACCTCACCAAACCCTAATCCACACAATATTAGTTTTAGAGGGAATGTAGGCAAGAAGGAGGCTTTTTGGAGGATCAAGGTTGTTGTGGCAGTGCTAGGGTTTCAACTTGCTCAAAGAGTTGGTTCAAAAGAACTCAGGGGTCCTCTATTTATAGAGGTCCCAAGCCCTGACTTTAGCAGATGAGCGGACTAGTCTGGCCTCCAGCCAGAACTAGTCCGGCCTAGGGGACCACTAACGTCCCTAACAACTATCGCACTGTGCGGCAATCGTCACACTACCCGCCAAACTTCAAATTCAAACGGTCACCTCAACAACGGACTAGTCCGACCCTCATTGGACTAGTCCGATCTCACACATAACCTTTTGTTCTGTGTGAAAACGGACTAGTCCGGCCTCCAGGGTAGACTAGTTCGGCCTTCCCAGACTTAGTCTCTGAACCACCAACTTCTCTCAAAACCGGACTAGTCCGGCCCCCAGGGCGGACTAGTCCGATCTCAGTCAGGACCTCTTGGTCCGGACCAAAACGGACAAGTCCGTGGTTTTGGGACTTAGTCCCCAAAACGCACTTCACGACTACCCGGACTAGTCCGTCCCACTACGGACTTGTCCAAACTCAGTCAGACCCTTCTGGTCCAGCTGAAAGCGGACATGGCCGGCCAGGGGCGGACTAGTCCGACCACCTACACGGACTAGTCCGGCCCTACTGCCAGACTCCTTCCAACTCTTTTCTCTCAATGGGTTTGACCTCTAAACCGCTTTGAGCTCCCAACTTGATCTCAATGCACTTTACACACACATCCTCACACATATTTGGCTAGTCCAAACTCGACACACTAGAAACCCTAGTTTCTCCTTTTCGAGTTGACATCGCCGTTTTCATCCTTTTCCTTTTTGAGGGATTGTGCTTCCACTTGATTCCATACCTGTGCTTAAGATCACTGAGCTCATTACTCACTTAATTGTCGTCATCAATCATCCAAAACCCACGGGATCCTAGATGCACTTTCAATCTCCCCCTTTTTGGTGATTGATGACAACACATTAAGTCTTCACATATAAGAGTATAAATTTGTGGTTTTCATAACGTGTGGGTGTATGAGTGACTCCCCCTCAATGAATGCATCATTAAAGAGAGATTGAGGGAGTCCTTCATACATACACATGTTATGGTGGGGTGCCTACGTGTTGTTCTCAACAATTTGTGACAAGACATAATAAATATGAATATGATTAAAAGATAGACATTCGAAGCATCATATTGATATTGAACATTCAAAACATAGTCTTGCACAAATTTAAACATCCGACATGACATAAATATTACAATAAGGAGTGCAACATGTCCAAGGATCCAAAATAAAGGGATACAACTAATTACCCTCCTTTCTAACTCTCCCCCGTCTAACTCCCATCTAACTCTCCTCCTTTACCATCAAGACACCAAAAAGGAAAAGAAGAGGGGAACTCGAACCCTAACCACTCAGTCGTCGCCGTCTTCACTATCATCGGCCCCAACATCGGAGTCGCTCTCGGTGGCCTCCGGGTCCTCGTTATTGTCATCGTCGTTGTCGGAGGCACGAGCCAAAGGAGCTGCCCGGGAAGAGCTCCCATCCTCTTGATCTGGGCGAGCTCATCGGCGGTGAAGTCGGGGAATCGAGTCATCTCCTCATCGCTCGCCTCCGGAGAGGACATATGAACCTCCAGCTTGTCACACACCACCTTGAGGTACTTCTCTTGGCGCTTGTGTGCCCTCTAGTTCCTAATCTCCTGCTTCCGGCGGGAAGTGAAGAACGCCTTGAAGCACTTGAAGAAGGCGCTCATGGATTGAGGTCGAGGCGGGGAAGAAGGCACCACGGGCCGAGAAGCTAGCATCATCGAGGAGGAGGGAGGCTCCGCATTCTTTCGTCGCGGAGGAGGCGGGACTGCAGGAGGTGTCTGAGGATGGAGCGGGCGATGAGTCACATCCTTGACGAAGGTCACGCCCGACACCTTCTCATTGAGGTACATGATGTAGGGGGCATACCCGCAAGCACGGTTAGGGGTATGCAAGATGTTGAAAATGTCGTCGAAGATGTAATCGACGAGATTGAACTTCTCCTCCCCATCGATGAGAAGTAGCAGGTGCTGCAGATTGCCTTGTATAACTCCTGCATCACCATCCTTTGGTGCTATGGTCCGCCTCAGGATCCTGTTGAGAATGCTGTAGAAAGGCTTGATGTTGCGAGCAAGTCATGGCTCATAGGACACATGGCTCGGGTACATGTAGTCCAGTTGATTTCTGTCAACAGCCTTGAGGTTAGATATGATGATCTCATGGTCCAAAATGAGCCTCAAGACATAGAATGTTTGCAAACTCCTCAAATGTGACTGAGAGCTGCTCGCCATGCATCATCCATATGATCCTTTTGTCACCAGAGGTGGTGAAGTAGACGGTGGAATAAAACTGCAGGATGACTTCGACGTTCTAGTCATACTTGAATCCTATGATATTCTTGAGCACATGGCGCTCAGCTTCTTCAATGACTGCATCAAAAGCAGAATGTTGCTTCTTGTCCATGTACTCCCAGTCTACCCACTGTGCTTCAATCACAGGCTTCTTCATGCTTTGGTAGACGAGACAGTAATAATCACAATGAAAATCACACTGAAGCTGAGGGTCATCGGTGCTCCTTTCATACTTGTACACTTTGTCCGTCCTGAGCCTTCTTGCTTTCTCAGCTCCCTTTCCATGGAAAACATTTGCAGCTATTTCACGCTGCCTATTGGGGTTCCTCTCGGGAGTGTGCACTTCCAGGGGCCCAATCGGTTTGGCCTTCCCTTTCTCCTTGATAGAAATGCCCTTGGCCTTCGCAGCCGGGACCTTTACAGTGTGCTTCTTCTTCTTGGGCTCCACGGGAGCTGGAGCCTTGCCCTTCTTCGGATCTCGCCCGATCCGGCGTTTAGCAATCTCTCCTTGGGCTGGCTCCTTGCCCTTCTCTTTCTCTCCAAGGGTCACAAGTCTCTTCCGCGTGGAGACTTGTGCAGCAGCGGCCTGAGAGTTATGAGCCTCGCGCTCCTCTCTCTTCTTCTTCCGGAGTTCCTTGCGGGACTCCTCAATGGCCTGAGCCATTGCTTCATCTTTGTTGTAGGCCAAAGCTGCGGCCCTTGCTTGTTGCTTCTTGGCTGCTATAGCTCTCTCATGCTGCTCGAGATACTTCTCGACATCCTCAACTTCGGCTCTTGCCCGTTCTTCGGCGAGGCGAAGCTGATCCGCCTCCCACTCGGAGTTAGTGGGGGGAGAAGCGGAACGGCGAGGAGCGGCCATTTCAGCTGAAAAGAATAGAAGCCATAAGATAGTAGGTCAAGGAGTCCAAATAATGCGAAAGAAATCTCGGGAAACGACCAAAGTTGGAGTTTGACCTGTGTACATCGGACTTGTCCGCCGGGCGGACTAGTCCGCCTGGCACCGGACTAGTCAGGTTTACACAGGTTAAACCCTAACTCTAACGGTTTTTCGAGAATTTTTTGGAATCAACACGCAATATTCCTAAGATATGATCACAATGTCACTAGAAGTAACTTTAATGAAGAGGCATCTATCAAAAACTCAATGAATCAAGAATGAGGCAAGTTTTTGAAAAGTGGGGGATACCTCTTCAAATCTTGAGAAATCGACGGAATCGGGGATGTATCGCGTCGCGAGTGATCGGGGAAAGTTTCCCACACCTCTGGGGCTTCCAATGCACGGATTGGAAACGATTTTTGGTGGCTGGAATCGAAAATCGCCAAAAGAGGGCGGTTTCGCGCGCGTGGGAGAGAGAGAAAACCAAAAGAAGAAGTGGAGGGGTTGGCCGCTTCCTAGGGCTTTAAGTCCCGAGGGGCCGGACTAGTCCAGTTAAGGGGCTGGACTAGTCCGGTCAGCGGACCAAACCCAGACCAGTCTGGATCCGGACTTGTCCGGCCAGAGGGCGGACTAGTCCGGTCCAGAGAGGCTGAAAATATATATATATGAGTTTTAGTTACTATAGATGATCATTTTGGACATATTGCCACAACAAAACTTTATGAATATGGTCAGTAAGCATTTAACATTCAAACTATGACCATAACTCACAAAGTCACAAGTTTTTCAAATATTTTGAAGAAAATCGAGATAGAGAAGAATTTTTCAACCACATGCATTTTTTTGAATAAAGCAAAAGGTAAACATTCAGATTTGCATGTTTCAAGCCACATTTCGAGAATCTAAGATATGAGCTCACTCCTAAGCTCACAAAATCACTTCTCATCTAGGGGCTTGGTGAATATGTCGGCTAGTTGGTTCTCGGTTCTCACATGGGAAATTACTATACCCCCCTTTAAGGAATGATCTCTCAAGAAATGGTGTCTAACGTCTATGTGTTTGGTCCTTGAATGCTCAACTGGATTATGGGCTATTTTGATGGCGCTCTCATTGTCACATAGGAGGGGAATATGGCGCAAGTTTATACCATAATCCCTTAGAGTTTGTCTCATCCAAAGAAGTTGTGCACAACAACTTCCGGCTGCGACATACTCCGCTTCGGCTATGGAAAGAGCAATGGAATTTTGTTTCTTAGAGGACCAAGACACTAATGATCTACCCAAAAATTGGCATGTCCCGGATGTGCTCTTTCTATCAACATTGCACCCCGCATAATCCGCATCGGAATAGCCAATGAGGTTAAACTTGGATCCTTTGGGGTACCAAAGTCCTAGGCTAGGTGTGTGAACTAAATATCTAAAAATTCTCTTCACGGCGGTCATATGACATACCTTGGGTGCAGCTTGAAAACGTGCACACATACACACACTAAGCATAATATCCGGTCTAGATGCACAAAGATATAACAAAGAGCCAATCATGGAACGATATACCTTTTGGTCCACACTTGGACCATCTTCGTTTAGACCTAAGTGTCCATTTGTTGCCATTGGAGTCTTGATGGGTTTGGCCTTGTCCATGTCAAACTTCATTAATATGTCTTGAGTGTATTTTGTTTGACTTATGAACGTGCCTTCTTTGAGTTGCTTGACTTGAAAACCTAAAAAGAACTTCAACTCCCCCATCATGGACATCTCAAATCTCTCTGTCATTATCTTAGAAACTCATCACAAAACACTTTGTTAGTAGAACCAAATATAATGTCATCGACATATATTTGGCACACAAAGAGATCATCATTAAAATGCTTTGTAAAGAGAGTGTAATCAGCTTTTCCTATCTTAAAACCATTTTGAACTAGAAAGTCTCTAAGACACTCATACCAAGCTCTAGGAGCTTGTTTGAGGCCATAGAGAGCCTTACGCAATTTGAAGACATGGTTTAGGAATTCTTGGTCTTCGAAGCCCGGTGGTTGCTCCACATAGACTTCCTCCTTGATTGGGTCATTTAGGAACGCACTCTTGACGTCCATTTGATAGAGCTTAAAATCATGGTGAGTAGCAAAAGCAAGTAATATACGAATTGACTCTAGCCTAGCTACGGGAGCAAATGTTTCATCAAAATCCAAACCTTCGACTTGTGAGTACCCCTTGGCCACAAGTCGTGCCTTGTTCCTTGTTACAACACCATGTTCATCTTGCTTGTTGCGGAACACCCACTTGGTGCCCACAACATTTGCTTGTGGATGCTTGACAAGCTCCTAAACTTTGTTCCTTTCAAAGTTGTTAAGATCCTATTGCATGTCCACCACCAAATCCGGGTCTCTCAAGGCATCTTCAACCTTATGGGGCTCCAAAGAAGAGACAAAAGAGTAATGTTCACAAAAATTTGCAACACGAGAGCGAGTGACTACCCCTTTAGTAATATCTCCTAGTATGTTGTCAACGGGGTGATCCCGTTGAACACTTTGATGCACACAAGGATGTGGAGGTTGAGCTCTTGAGTCATCATCATCTTCTTCTTCTTCTTGACCTCCCCCTTGATGAATGCCTCCCCCTTGACTTTCGTCTTCTTGATCATTTTGAGGTGCCACTTGTCCATCTTCAACTTGATCGCGTGGGAGTGGTTTGCATCATCTTGTTGTTGGTCACTTGAGCATTGAGGTTGTTCTTGTGGTCGAACATCTCCAAGTGCCATTCTCCTAAGAGCTTCTTGTGGAGAGTATTCTTGATCTAGCACACTTTGATCAACTTGCTCCACTTGGGAGCCATTAGTTTCATCAAACACCACGTCTCGTGCTATTTCAACAATTCCGAAGGTTTTGTTGAAGACACGGTAGGCGTCGGTGTTTGAGTCATAACCAAGCAAGAAACCTTGATTGGACTTTGAGGCAAACTTCAAAGTCCTAGGCTTCTTGTTGAGAATATAGCACTTGCTCCCAAAGACACGAAAGTAAGAAACATTGGGTTTCTTACCAACTAGAAGCTCATAGGGAGTCTTCTTGAGGAGGCGGTGGAGGTACAATCGGTTGACGGCATGGCAAGCGGTGTTAACCGCCTTCGCCCAAAACCGATCCGATGTCTTGTACTCATCAATCATTGTCCTTGACATCTTGATGAGTGTCCTATTCTTCTGTTCTACCGCCCCATTTTGTTGAGGGGAGTATGGAGCTGAAAATTCATGCTTGATGCCCTCCTCATCCAAGAATTCTTCCACTTGAGTGTTCTTGAATTTAGTGCCGTTGTCGCTTCTTATAGCTTTGATTCTTGAGGCGAACTCATTTTGAGCTCTCCTCAAGAACCTCTTGAGGACACCGTGAGTTTCACCCTTTATCATGCAAGAAGAACACTTAAGTGAAACGAGAAAAATTGTCAACACTAACAATACCATATTTGTTACCGCCAATGCTAATGTAGGTTATTGGGCCAAAAAGGTCCATATGTAGCAGCTCCAACGGTCTTGTTGTCGGCATGATGTTCTTTGAGGGGTGTTGAGCTCCCACTTGCTTCCCGGCTTGGCAGGCACTACATGGCCTATCCTTTTCAAAGACAACATTCTTCAAACCATGAATGTGCTCGCCCTTGAGAAGCTTTTGTAAATTCCTCATCCCAATATGGGCTAGCCGTCTATGCCAAAGCAATCCCATGTTGGTTTTCGCCATTAAGCATGTGTCAAGTTGAGCTTTATCCGAGGCAAAGTCCACAAATAAAGCTTTCCCTTGAGCACACCCTTAAAAGCGATTGAGTTATCACTTCTTCTAAAGACGCTCACACCCTCATTAGTGAAAACACAATTGTAACCCTTGTCACATAGTTGTGATATGGACAAAAGGTTATAGTCTAGAGAATCAATATGTAAAACACTAGAAAGGGTATGTTGGGGAGAAATGACAATTTTACCGGAGCCAAGGATTTTCCCTCGACTATTGTCCCCAAAGAGGATTCCTTCATTTGGATCGTCATGTTCCTCATACTCCTCGAACATCTTCCTCTCTCCGGTCATGTGGTTTGTGCACCCACTATCGAGCACCCATTTGGATCCACCGGAGGAGTACGCCTACAAAACAGGATTATGCCTTCCTTTTAGGTACCCAAGCGGAGTTGGGTCCTTTGACATCAGTAGTGAGGCATTTGGGCACCAACACGCAAGGCTTGGGGCTCTTGCGGAGTGGACCAACATATCTAGCATATACTTTGCCATTTTTGTTCCTCATCAAAACATACGATGCATCAAAATCATGAAATAAAGGATGCGGTTCAGATTTAGGCAAGTAGGTGCTAGTTGAAGTGTTCTTCTCAATTTTAGTTGGGGATGAGCTTCCTTTGACAAAGACAATCAAGTATTTGCCATACTTGGAGGTTTTGGCATTTTGCTTTCCACCTCTAGTATAACCAAGACCATCCTTGACATTGAGAGGTCTTGTGTTGGTGTATGCACTTCGTGCATACGCCACCTTCTCTTTGTCAAATATGCCACCCTTAGGTGCTTGCTTGCCTTGAGTCAACTTAAGCTCATCCTTTAATTTAAGAATCAAGTTAGAACATTTGCAAGTTGATATTGCTTCGGATGAAACTTTTGAGGAGGATGAGCTTTTGGAGGAAGAGGCTACATTAGTCTTAAGGGACTCAACTTGAGTCTCAAGGATCTTGTTAACTTTTGCCTAGTTGCCAAGTTCATCCTTGAGCTCAATGGTTGTCTCCTCAAGACTTGAGAATGTTTTCTTGCTTAGAGCAAGTTCATGCTCTAATGCCTTGCTCTTCTCTCTCTCTCAAGCTCAAGGAGCTCAATGAGATCTTTACATCTTTCCTTTTCTTGGATAAGCAAGTCCTCTTGCCTATCTATGAGCTCCTCCTTCTAAAAAATCTCATCCGAAAGCAATTTCATTCTTCGCAATGTGCTCTTACTTATATCCTTAAACATGTGTTCATTTTCGCTAGCACTATCAGAATCATCATGAGAGGATATGGAAGAGGATGAGTTAGAATTAACCTTTCTCCTTCCTTGTTTTGCCATGAGGCAAGTTTGCTCATGGTCGTAGAGATTGGGGAAGAGCTTGCTTCCCTTGGAGCTCCTCCCGATTTTTATGGTTGCCATCTTCTCCTCATCTTCGGACGAGGAGGACTCATCGTTAGAGTCCCACTCCTTGCCTAAGTGAGCATGACCGGAGTGCCTCTTCTTCTTGTAGAACTTATTCTCTTGTGGCTTGCCATCCTTCTTCTTCTTGCCATCTTCATGTGGGCAATCTACAATGAAGTGCCCGTACTCGCCATAATTGTAGCAAGCCCTCTTGGTTTTGGGCCTTGCCTTTTCCTTGCCTTTACTCTCATGCTTGTATCCTCCTTTTCTTCTCCTCATCATCCTTTTGAAGTTGTTGATGAAGAAGGCCTCTTCCTCATCGGTGTCAAGGCTCTCCTCATCATCTTCGTCTTGCTATTTTGAGGAGGATGTTGCTTTGAGTGCGACATTCTTCATCTTCAAGGCGGTGAACCTCCGGAGGTCATTGTAGAAGAGCGCCTCCTTCTCCATGATCTCGTGGTTGATGATCCTTCCAAGGACCTCCTCCGGGGTGATTTTGGCAAACCCCGGGCTTTCTCAGATCATGGAGCAAAGAGAGACATTTCTAGGCATGAATGCCCGAATCATCCTCTTCACCACCTCGTGGTCCGTCCACTTGGTACAGCCATAAGATCTACTCTTATTGATGAGTATCTTTAGGCGGTTGTACATCTCTTGAGGAGATTCACCATCCATAATGGCAAACCTCCCGAGCTCTCCTTCTATGAGCTCAATCTTAGCTTCTTTCACGACTCGGTTGCCTTCATGAGCCGTCTTGAGAGTGTCCCAAATGTCCTTGGACACCTCAAGTCCATCCACTCGGTTGAACTCATCTCTTGAGAGGGATGAGATGATCACTCCGGCCACTTGAGCATTGCGGTGAAGGAGCACGGCTTGCTCCGAAGTGATATCTTCTTCATTCTTTGGGATGTGCACCCCGGTCAGCACAATTTGCCATAATGAGGGATTGAGTGACACAAGGTGGATCTTCATGTTGTGCTTCCACACCCCGTAGTTGGTTCCATCGAATTGGGGAGGCTTCCCCAATGGGATGGAAAGATAGTGGTTGTTGGAGACAAGGCGTTCATAGTTATAGCCTTGTTGGTTGTAGTTGATTGTGCCACTTGATGTGGAGGTTGAGGTGTCAACTTTGGGAATCTTCAACTTCTCTCGAAGTTTCACCTTGAGTTGGTGAATCTCTTCGTCATTCGTTGACTTGTCTTGATAGAAGAGAATCTCTTCTGGGGATGCTTGGACCTTACTAGTTGAGATTTCTTCGTACCCCACTCCGACCATCTTCTCTCTGAGTTGTTAGACTCTTTTGGGAGAGTCCTGCTCTGATACCAATTGAAAGTTGCCTAGAGGGGGGTGAATAGGCTAAATGACCTGAAATGACTTAATAAAACGAGATTAGAACTCAGAGGGCGGACTAGTCCGGTCCAGGGGCTAACTAGTCCGGTCCTCCTACAGGGAAAAGCCTAAAAAGGGTTTCTAATAAGTTTTAATCCAATTCTTGTGATGCAAGGTTTGTTAGAATGACTTAGTGAGCCTTAACAAGTTATACGACAAGTATGAAGCTAAGGATCATGATGAAACAAGAGTGATGAACAAAACCGATAAAGTTAACCCTAGAAGCAATGAGAAATAAGTGAAAGTAAAGAACACAAGAGACATAAGGATTTTATCCCGAGGTTCGATCCCACAAACGAATCTATGTCCCCGTTGAGGAGTCCACGAAGGACCGAGTTCAACAACCCTTCCCTCACCAAGTTTACCACACGGGCCTATCTTGGTTCTTCCACTATCACAAAGAGTGAATACAAGATTCATTGGGGCTTCTCACAATCTGAGGCTCCCACCACAAATACAATCACAAATCACAAAGATTGACTCAAGCCACAGATCACAAAGATTCACAAAGTGCAAGAGATCAAACTGAGAGCCAAAGAGCGGTATTCTTCCTCTTCTTCACCTCACCAAACCCTAATCCACACAAGAATTAGTTTTAGAGGGAATGTAGGCAAGGAGGCGTTTTAGAGGCTCGAGGTTGCTGTGGCGGCGCTAGGGTTTCAACTTGCTCAAAGATTTGGTTCAAAAGAACCCAGGGGTCCTCTATTTATAGAGGTCCCAAGCCCATACTGCTGACTTCAGCAGATGGGTGAACTAGTCCGGCCTCCAGCCCGGACTAGTCCGGCCTAGGGGACCACTGACGTCCCTGACAACTGTCGCACTGCACGGTAATCGTCACACTACCCGCCAAACTTCAAATTCAAACGGTCACTTCAACAACGGGCTACTCCGGATCTCACCGGACTAGTCCAATCTCACACAGAACCTTTTTTTCCGTGTGAAAACGGACTAGTATGAAGACCACAGACTAGTCCAGCCCCCAGGGCAGACTAGTCCGGCCTTCCCAGACTTAGTCTCTGAAACACCGACTTCTCTCAAACCCGGACTAGTCCGGCCCCCAGGGCGGACTAGTCCGATCTCAGTCAGGACCTCTTGGTCCAGACCAAAACGGACAAGTTCATGGTTTTGGGACTTAGTCCTTAAAACCCACTTCACGACTACCCGAACTAGTCTGTCCCACTACGGACTAGTCCGAACTCAGTAAGACCCTTCTGGTCCGGCTGAAAGCGGACTTGGCCGGCCAGGGGTGGACTAGTCCGGCCACCTGCATGGACTAGTTCGGCCCTACTGCCAGACTCCTTCCAACTCTTTTCTCTCAATGGGTTTGACCTCTAAACCGCTTTGAGCTCCCAACTTGATCTCAATGCACTTTACACACACATCCTGACACATATTTGGCTAGTCCAAACTCAACACACTAGAAACCCTAGTTTCTCCTTTTCGAGTTGACATCGCCATTTTCATCCTTTTCCTTTTTGAGGGATTGTGCTTCCACTTGAGTCCATACCTGTGCTTAAGATCACTGAGCTCATTAGTCACTTAATTGTTGTCATCAATCATCCAAAACTCACGGGGATCCTAGATGCACTTTCAGCAAGTGTCTTTGATCATTTTTATCCAGGTTTTTAAATGTTTTGTTTGGAGAACTGCATGCTTATGTCAATTGATGGGAAAACCCAATTATAGGAGTTTACTAGTCTTGTATAACCAGCCTTGTCGCTTGAACACAATGTAGAGAGTCGGGAAGGGTATTTTACACTTTTGCTTCGTTATAATTAATTGGGTTTAGGAAACAACCATATTACTTAATTATGAACTAATGGACCCATGAATAATGAGAATTGATATTAATGTCCTTTTAGCAACATGGTGCTTAGGGATCTAAGCAAGTCGGTTATGTGGAATGGGTTGGACTGTTTCGGTAGTTTTGCTTGCTTCAGATCTAAGGACCGGTTCGTGGAGCGACCATCCAAGATTTACAGTGCCACCACAGGGCAAAGTATAGGTGCGTCGTAGCTGACTAATTAGTGTTTTGCCAATACTATTTGGACCATTAAAAATACTCAGGGAAGGGGTAGTCAGATGGGTTTGTAGAGATTGGTGGGACTACTCTGGGATCCGAATGGCTCAAGAGGGGGCCCTTGGTTGGATGTGATCAGTTGGAGACATCACCACTAGTGAAACCTCAGTGGGGTCTAATTATTGCTGATATGAGCATATATGAGTTGATTATGGATTATTATTGTTGGTATTGGTTACTTAAGTTGGTATTAATGTTATTTGGGTTATTTTGGGAAGGACCTCACTTAATGATGATATAATTGCAGTTTCAACTATTTTGAATGTACTTTTGTGCAATTAGCCCATTTTATTATCATTCCTTGTTTAAGCTACATGTCATACTTTCCCACACTTGCTGAGTACGACATGTGCTCACCCTTGCCATTCCCCCAATAAATTCAGACCCAAGCGACAATGTGGAGTACCAGGAGGTTTTTGAGGAGTTCTAGGCACGCGTGTTACCATCAAGCTTGCCTGTAGAGTTTGGAGTCATTAGTGTTTTGTGTTTTCTGCTGCAGTTGTTTAGAGCTCGTATTCGAGACTATTTTCTTTGTAATAAGGTACTATTGTTAGTATTATTATTCGAGACATGGTTATTTGTGGATCACTTGTGTATGTGTGTTAAACATCCTAGGCACACATATGCATTACGGTTGGTTCATTTTTGGAACCGGGTGTCACGGCATCTTAGTGAAATCTTCATCTGAGTCTTTTGAATCTTTTGGAGAGCCAATAGGTGAGATTTTGACATATGGCAGTCACATTCTCCTTCATGTATCCAGTGTGTCTCTTCCTTGTCTGCCTCTCATTATGTTGCTAAATCTCCACTTTGCGACAAGAGGTTAATATGGCACGTAGAATCTTCAAAATGCCATTGTTAGAGCCTCTTGAGGATGAGCGAGTTGCTGTAGATGAGGCACCTGCTGGAGTGGCACGAGTGGACCGCTGTTTTGTAGAGGTGGATAGTTGAGGAGGAGCTGAGGTCTAAGCCTGGTGTGAGGAACATCCTTGAAAAAACTGAATCCTGTGACTTTCTCAATCATGAACATAATGTAGGGGGCATATCCACAGGATCGATTTGGAGTGTGAGCAATGTTGAATATATCATTGTAGATATAATCAAACACATCGAATTCTTCATCACCACTAATGATTTGCATCAAGTTGTAGAGGAAGCCTTGAATGCTTCCTGCATCACCATATTTGGGTGCAATAGTTTTCCTTAGCACCCGAAGAAAGGCTTCAAATAGTTGTTGGAGGGAACCTTGAACGGATAGGCAGTGTCATAGAGGAAGTTCAACTCATTCTTGTCTAGCGCCTTGACAACTTTAAGCCCGTTGTTAAAGAGACCAACCCAAGTTGAGTATCTCAGCAAACTCCTCATAACCAATTGAGTACTTCTTTCAATGAGTCGTCCATGTGATCTCATCGGCTCCAGACTTGGAGAAATTGCTAGTGGCATAGAATTGAGCTATGATTTCATCGTTCCAATCATATCTGAAGGGTAAAAGGTCTTTCAAGCCATTTCTGTCAACTGCTGCAATCACTTGAAAGCCTCATTCCCTTTGCCCTCCAATACTCCCAATGAATCCATTGATTCTTGGCAACTGGAGTTTTCATGCAAAGATACACGGTTTGGTAGTAATCACAGTGAAATTCACTCAAAAATCATGGATCTACTACCACCTTCTTGTGACTGTATAGATGACTCTCCCTCAGCCTTTTGGCTTTGTCAGCACCCTTTCCAGTGAAAGCATCGTCATTGGGACGATGGTTACGATCGTGTATCCGGGCAGCCATTTCAAGTGGCCCAATCGGGTCAGAGGACCTTGCAGGACCTTTGCCCTTGTCCTTAATCTTTCTAGCCTTTTATGTTTGAGTGACCACTTGTTTGCCATTTTTAGTAGCTTTCTTAGCTGGGACATTCCATCGAGAGCTCGTGCCTGATGCTCTGGCATCCTTGTCATGCCGAACCTTAGTCCTTCGTTGTTCCTCGATCTCCAATTGGCATTTTGAGGCAAGACGTGCCACCTCAAGCTCCGGTTCGCTAAACATGCTTTCATCTAAGCTCGACATGATGCCTTACACTGTAGAAGTGAATGAAAATAGAGATACAAGGTTGATTCAAATAACTTAATGAAATCGGCATAGTAGGTTTAATGCTGTTAACAATTGGACTTGTCCGTAGTTTCTGCGGACTAGTCTGGTGTACAGGACTTGTCCGCAGGGTAACCCGGACTAGTCCGGTGTTCATCAGCATGAACTCTGGGTATTCGAAATTCATCAAATCTTTGAGGACATAGAACAAAGTGCAGGACAATGATAATGTAGGATACTCAGAGTGTATTGAAACCCTATAGAGTGAAAGAAATGGCCTAAACACTAGAGAGGAATGAATATGAGGGTTAGGGCTAGGGTTTACCAATCTATGATCAATGCTTGCAGTAGAACAGATCCTGAGTGCGGATAAGTCCGGGATGGACTTCACAAAGTGCTTCCACGCCTCCTCCTTGGAAGAATCAAAGTTTTTGATGAAGAGTGGAAAAAATCGCCTTGGGAGCTCGAGAGGAGGAGAGAGAGTGTCGAGTATGGAGTGAAGAAGAAGAAGAAAGACTTAGAGAGAATCCAACAATTAAGTCACGGGAACACCGGACTAGTCTGGTGAATCCCGTACTTGTCCGGAGCAGTGGACCATGGGCGGACTAGTCAAGATACCGGACTTGTCCGGTTTTAACCACGGACTAGTCCATAGCAAACAGAGAGTTGTGGTAAGATTAACAAAATAAATTTAAGATTTGACTTTTGGATGATGATTAGTACATGATTGTAGAGAGTACCCTTGAAGGATATGATCAACAAACACTTAATCATCAAACTATGGCCAAAAGCTCAGGATTGACAGGACACCGCACTAGTCCGGACTAGTTTCTGGACTTGACTGGTTAGACAGAGGATGCAGGTCAGAATTCCAAAGTGACTTTTAGTGGATCACTAGTGTTGGTCATAAGGACATAGTTTTAGCAAATATTCTTGGTAAATATGGTCAGTAAGCAAACAACAATCATACTATGACCATAATTCACCAAGACATAATATTTGAAATAGTTTTAGAGTGAAATGAGATAGGATATTATTTTTTGTAATCATGCTGGTATTTTGAAGTTCTATACTCCTAGCAATCATATATGCAACGTTTCAAGCCACATGTCGGAGCAGCTTGAAGACTTTCATACGAAACATGTGTCTGATGTGATATGATGCCTAGATGCACACAAGCACAATAAATTACCGAATAGAGGTGCTATACCAGTTTAATATGACCTAGATGGACCAAGATACACTAGAGCCAAAAATAGAATGGTGTACTTCCTTCTTCATTTTCTTTGGCTCCCCCTTGATCATTGCCTCCATCATTATATTGATTATCTCGATCTTATTGAGGTTGATCTTGTACATATTGAGCCCTTGTGTTGGTAGTATGGGTGTGGATGAACTTTGATCTTCATTGTACCCCATGAATATTTTCTTTTCCTCCAATCATTTTGTTTGTGCCTCTCAAGCACCCTTTTTGAATTCATTGGAGGGGCTACACCTACAAAACAGAATTATGTCTTGCTTCTAGGTATCCAAGCTTGCTTGGGTCCTTTGATGTTAGTGGTAAGACATTTGGGCAGCCACACACAAGATTTTTGACTCTTGTGGAGTGGCCCAACATAATTGGCATAAACATGGTTAAATTCATCCTTCATAAGAACATATGAGGCACTAAAGTCATGAAACATAATGTTCGGTCCATTTTTAGCTTTTTCATGAAAAGAAGGAACATGTTTGGTGTTCTTAACTTGATTTGAGCTTTCCTTGACAAAAGCAATTGATTCCTTATTATTCCTGGGGTTTCTAGCATTCTGCTTTTCACCTCGAGAATATCCAAGGCCATCCTTGATATTAGGAGCTCTAGTAACCGAGTATGCACTTCGTGCATACTTCATTTTCTTCTTATCAAAAATGCCCCCGTTGGGTGAATTATTGCTTTGTGCCACTTTAACCTCATTTTTCAAGTCAATAACCAAATTAGCACAATTACAAGTTTTAAGTGGAGTAGACTCAATATTTGAAGAAGGTGAGCTCTTGGAAGATGAGGAGGAAGCACTTTGCTTGAGTGATTTAACTTGTACTTGAAGGTCCTTGTTAACTTTTGTCAAGTTAACAATCTCATCCTTACGTAGAACATTCAAATCGTTTAGATTTGAGCAAGTTTCCTTGATCAAAGCTAGCACATGCTCAAGCGCTTCTCTCTTTTCATTTTCTAGCTCGGAAGCCTCTTAAACCTCAGAGTATCTCTACTTTGATAAGATCTTCCTTCTCAAATATTTCATCTATCAAAATTTTCATTTTAGCTAATGCAGTTTTACTTAAGCCTTTAAACATGTGTTCATTTACATCACTGTTATCAAACTCATCATCAGAGTAATTAAGTGAGGGATGTGTAAGTCGAACCTTTTTCTTGCCTTCCTTATCCATGAGGCAAGTATGATTATGAGTCTCCCGTCCTCCCATGTTCGGGGAGAGTGTAGACTTCTTGGTAGGCTTCTTGATGGCAATGGTAGCCATCTCTTCTTATTCATCGGAGTAGGACTCGTCGTTTGAGTCTCACTCTTTGCCGATGTGTGCTTGATGAGCTTGCCTCCTCTTGTTGAAGATTTTCCTCTCTTGAGGCTTTACTTCATTCTTCTTCTTATTTTCTTCATATGGGCAATCAACTATGAAGTGTCCATATTCACCACAGTTATAGCATGAGCGGCTAGATCTGGACTTATCTTTTTCTTTGTTCTTATCATCACTGGATTTTTGTCTTTTCTCTTTCTAACATCATCCTCTTAAATTTCTTAATGAAGAGGACAATTTCTTCTTCATCCATGTCAGTGCTCATGTCGTCGCTATCTTCATCTTCTTGCACCTTGTGGACTTTCCTATTATTTGGTTTGTTGGCCACCTTGAGAACCAACCCCTTACTCCTTGATGAAGTTGGCTCAGCAAGGTCCTTCACATATTTGGCTTCATTTTCCATCATCTCATGGTTGATGATTTTGCCCAATAGTTTGTCCGGAGTCATTTTATGGAACACCGGACTTTCTCAGATCATCGAGCATAGAGTGACAATCCTTGGCATAAACGCTCTAATCATACTTTTGACCACCTCATGGTCAATCCACTTCTTGCTTCCATAGGCACAAATCTTGTTGATAAGCGCCTTCATCTGGTTGTACATCTCTTGAGGTGATTAGCCCTCCTCAATGGCAAATCTTCCGAACTCTCCTTCAAGCATTTCAATTTTTGCTTCACGAACTGAGCGATTTCCTTCATGGGCAGTCTTGAGTGTATCCCATATTTCTTTGGCACTCTCCAGTCCATTAATCTTGGTAAACTCTTCTCGGCTTGTAACACCCTCATTTTCATGCATCATGCCCTACATTCATTCATATACATGTTTAACTTTACCCACAACAAGAGGAACGAGTTTAAAATTGATTTGGAACAAAACCACACTAAAAATGCAGGAAAGTGCGGACTAGTCCGATTTTATTGAGGACCAGTCCGATTTCTCTCTGACTAAAAACGGATTTGTCCTTTTTGTTGCGGACTAGTCCCATTTTGCCTCTGGAAACCTTCGGACTTGTCCGATTTTGTGCGGACTAGTCCGATATTCCAAGAATCCTTGAAAATTTGCTAAGTCCCTGGACTTTTCCGGACTAGTCCGGTGTTCCAACGGACTTGTCCGATTTCCTCTCTGACTAAAGTCAGACTTGTCCGATTTTAGGCCAGACTTGCCTGATTTTCTCTTTGGACAACTTCGGACTAGTCCGGTCCTTTCCGAACTTGTCCGATATTTTGCGACTCCGAGTTGATCTTTTGTTTTATGACTTGTGTCTTGGGGTTCACGTTAAGTGGGCCTAGGGACGTCATGCCTAACTCTTTTAGAGCCCATGTGGGACTCTAAACCGGCCTCTACTCCTCTCAAACTCGAAATCCATCTAACCCTAGCCTCCACCTCTATATAAACAACCCCACCCCTTGGCTTGACATCTATTTGCCACTTTTCCACCCCACCCAAACCCTAGTTCGTGGAGAGCCACCACCAAGGAGGGAGGAGGAGATCCCATACAAGAAGAAGAAGAGGAGGAAACGAAAGAGGATCAAGATCTCCACCAAGTTTCGTTCTTCATCACCAATTCATCTCCAAATTCATCAACCCTAGATCATCAAGATCCAAGTGTTACCACCAAGTTTCTTGATTCATTGAGAGTGCTAAAAACCTGGTATACCTTTTATTTTCTTTTCCTTATGTGAATTCAACCCAAAATCTCACGTCGATCTAGAAAAGCCTAGTTCGCTAGTTCTGCGAAGTGCGGACTAGTTCGGCCTTCTGCAGGCTAGTCCGATTTTGCTGACTAAATTGTGTTGAATTAATTCTAAAATAAGATCTAATCACATCCAAATATGTATAGACTTGTTAAAATCTATTAGAACTAATTAGTGATCATTAAAAGCAATCTATTAACAAGTTCTACCTTGCATTTGCATCAACCATGCATGTCATGTCATATTGAGTAATATTTGTGCACTCTTTGATTGTGTTTCGTGTCTTATATGTTTATTGTGTGGATTAGATGGGTTTGCGCTAGAGAGTGTCGCGGAGGATCTGCAGCACCAAGAGTTTGAAGGCTTTGGCCCTAATCAACCGCAAGAGCAAGGCAAGTGTCCTTGAAGCATATTGATCCTGTTTTAAAATAAATATTTTGTTTGCAAACTGCATGCTGTGTCAATTTGATGGGAAATCTTATGGTAGGAAGTTTACTAGCGTTGTTTGACCACCCTTGTCACCTGGAATATATGGTAGAGAGTCGGGAAGGGCTTTTTACCTTTTGCTTCGCTTAATCAACTGGGATGGGAAAACAACTATACCACTCAATTTAATTATGCATGGATGAGATTATGGTTAACATGAACTCGTTAATATGATATGGTAATGCGTGATCTAAGCAAGCCTGGTATGTGGATGGGATGGATGTCATAGTGGTTTTCTTGCTTTAGATCTAAGGACCGGTTCAAGCGAGAATAAGCCAGGACTACAGTGCCACCACGAGGCCAAGTATGGGTGCGGCGTAGCTGATTAATTAGGGCTTTGTCAGTGCTATTTGGACCATTATGGATGCTCGGGGAAGGGGTAGTCGAATTGGGTTTGTTGATGATTGGTGGGACTACCCTGGGATCCGAATGGCTCAAGAGGGGGCCCTTGGTTGAAGATGTGCTCTGTGGGAGACATCGCCACCAGTGAAACCTCAATGGGGTCTAAATAGGCTAGTAATCCCTTTGTAAAGGCTATTTTGTGATCGCTTTGCCATACACCAAAGGAAGTGTAATTGGCGTAAGAGAGGTTTCTTTAGTCGCCGACGGGTGATGAAATCACAAACACGTGGGTAAAGTGGTACAAACTCTGCAGAGTCTAAATAAACTATCATGATAGCCGTGCTTCCGGTTATGAGCACCTAGAAAACTTCCATGATTAGAGGGAAAATGGTATTTGGGATGGTTATGGTTGGAATTATAGTCATGGATGGTTATGAAATGAATTCTGGTATTGAATATGGATATTGGTATATGATGATGGATATGGAATATGGACTGGTATTATGATAACTATATGGCTTATGATGGGTTTATTCACATACAAATAATATATTGCTTTTCAAATGTTTTAATGTACTTTTCAGCACTGAGCCAATATTATTGTCGTCATTTGAATCAGCCACATGTCATACTTTCCACACTTGCTGAGTACAACCTGTACTCACTCTTGCAATCCCCCCTCCCCCCCCGCCAACAGTTGTAGGTCAGGATTGGGAGTTTAATGGCGATAATGCGGAATTCTAGGCCGTGTATACCGTCAGCTTTGCCTGTGGTGTTGATTAGAGCTGCGCTATACCATATTGCTTATGTTGCTTAGCTATTTAGTTTGCTTATTTAGTTTATTTCCGTTGCATTAGTCGAACATGTTATCAACATTCATTAGAGCTTGTATTTGAGGATAATATGGTTTGTTTAATAAAATTTGGTTAATTAATCATGTCTTGTGGTAATTTTCTGTATACTCTTTTGTAAATGCACTCGTGTATGTGTGTTGAACATCCTGGGCACACATATGTGTTCACTTGGTTTAGTTTCAGAACCGGGTGTCACACGGCTCAAGGAAGAAGTGATCACTGCGACGGCTTGTGTGTTGCGCTGAATCTCTTGCTCTTGCTTGAAGTGAGTTCATCGTCGGTGTTCGAGATATATACACCTTTACACACAACATGCCAAAGATTGGGGTTTAAGGAGATAAGATGCATTTTCATATTTTACTACCAAATGGTATAATCATTTCCGTCGAAATGTGGACGTCTCCCCATAGGAATTGAAAGATAATGATTGTTAGAATTAAGATGATCGTAATTATAAGGATATCAGGAGTAGTCTTGACGACCACTCCCCATCGGCTCCTCGTCTTCTTCCTTGCCCTTTCTGCTCAGGAGTTTATTCCTTAGAAGTGCCTTGAGTTGACGCACTTCTTCATCATTGTGTTTGTTCTCCTTGAGTATGTCGAATGCCTTTGTGTCATGTTCATCTTTGGTGTTGGGCACCTTTGGGATCTCATTGTTCTACTCTGAGGCCATTTGATCTCTCTGAGAGGTGAGTCTCGTAGATGGAGAGCCTGCTCTAATGTGGGGATCAGGGTCCCGATGTCCAAGGATCTCATTGAGGGTGTCGTGCGATGCGACACCAAACAGCACACACGAAAAGAATGACCAAAATATGTAAAGTTTTCATTTCATAATAAGAAGAGTTTACAAAAGAGTGTACAACAGAGGTACACACGCAGCGAAAATACATACTCATAATCTCACTTAACTAAGCAGGAGAGAAGGCGTCCATGCCCTAGGACGCTTCTCACTAGCAACATGAAGAACATTCAGCGGCGGCGTGGTTCACATGAGACTCATCTCGACACCTCGAGGTCTCATGTACAAACTGAATAGCAGAAATAAACCTAATACCTACAAAAGTCGTTAAAGCGCAAACGTGAGCATCAGGCTCAGCAAGGCTAACCCGTCTCACTAGACATATGCAGGGGTGAATACTCAGCATAGGTAAGGAATAGCATAAAGGACTCGCCTACAAGTGGATCCTTATAGTCATGTTTCATGTAGCACATGACATTCTTCAGGCACAGCACATCATAGACTCCACAATCAAACTAGAAACGCTTTGCCGATGATATGACATGCCCAAAGCACATAATGCTATTACAGGTAAAGTATGGGGAAATTGTAAACTTTTAATTATACTATCTCTAAGCCATACAAGGTTGCAAAACAATTATAATTCAATACATCATATTCTTCTGCCTTCTTAAGTATTTACTATGTCACGACACAATTAACAAGTGGTACTCTATTACTGCGAGGGACGATGATTGCAATCAGGACACACCCGGTCAACACGACACATACGCACTTTCGGAAGCGCCAGCGAGTACTTACAGCAGTACCTACATAGCACTTCAGTACTAGTCGTATATGGCCACCTTTCACCAAACACTCGTATGTCGAACCGGTCGATCCGTCACGAGCAGGAGGTCACTGCGTGGGGCGTACTCTGACGTGCCCACCAGCTGATTTACACCTTGCTACCCTCAACCTACACCTATAAAATGGAACGGTATGCCTTGACAAACCAGTATCAAGCTACATCAGTTTACTGGAGCCCATTTCTCCAGTATGTCACCGGTACAATTCAAGCTTGTCTAGCGGGGCCGCACACGAATCGGTCCTCAATTGACACAAGCAAGGCTACGCATGTGTGACCACGTCTCAATTTCATATTCATAAGCCATTTTTTCATCCAATCCATCTGTGTGATAAAATCCTATCTCGCGAATAGATTCCCACTACTCGACTTCTACCGGATTCCTACGAATATAAGCATGGCAGTTACTACACGAGTCTGTGAGCTATTCTAACCACTCCCTGGGTTCTTTGGTCATGCAAGTGGATGTCGAACACCTTAAACGTAATGCACAAACATCTGAAGACGTAAGGTGAATGAAAACTGCAAAGACACTGTGAGGAAACTTAAATGCAAACCGGGGCTTGCCTTAGTTTGCGACTTGATTAAATGTCAAGGGTCAGTGGTCTTCTTCCGGGACTCCGCCAAGTAACTTCACGATGGGCATCCTGGCCTTCTCCTCCAAGCGAAGCTTCTCGTCGATCAACTATTATCATGTTCCTATCAACATGAAATGCATATAAGTAATTAAGGTAACTTAATAATAGACTCTAAGAGGTGGTTTAAATTTTAAGAACAAGGAGTTTGACTAGGAAGGACAAGTATTCCTCTGTTGTGTGGGTAATCAGAGGATGAGTCAAGGTGGACATAGTTGTGTCGGTATGAACAAAAAGGTACAATGTAAGGCTACATTGCAACTTAGTAGGCAACACTGGAAGCTATACCACTTAAGAGGTATAAGATTGAAGGATGAAGGAGTACCAGACTGAGTGATGTAAGGAGGACTAAGCGATCAAGGTGGAGCATTGAAAGCTTAAGGCATGAGTGAATGTGCAACAAGAGGTCGTGACTCAGAAGTCGACCAATGAAGTTACACAAACTCATTAAGGAGTAAACCTAATTAAGTGACAAGTGTGGTCGCAGGGTTCTGAATTAGGATGAATCGACGTGAAACCCTAGTGACACTTGGAAAAGAAGTGAGATCGACATTGCTTGGACTCAAAGAGTCATCACAAGCACTGCTAACCTAACGTGAATAACCAGACAACATTCAAATGACCTTTAGGTAGATCAATCGCTATGACTATCTTCGCAAGTATCGTCCAAGTTCTTACATGACACTATTGCAGTGTCCTTTGCAAGATTGTCCAGATGAGCTTGGTGAACTCTTGGAACTCGAACATAAGGCATTACTATGTCGCGACGACGTGCTTTGCCATCTCGGGAAGATCATCTCATCGATGTTCACATCAACCCAGACTCGTCCGTGGTGGTGAGCGAAACCTCGAACATCACCTTACGAGTCTCAAGGTTAGTGATGTCAACTCGATAGTCGGCAAGCGACTTGACGAACCTGTTGTTGATGAAACGACACACCTAGTTAAGCAATTCTGCGGACGGTTAGAAAACATCGTCGACACTATATAGAAACTCTTATCCAAGGTTCCCCTTGGTCTAGTTTTTCCTTGTTGGTCGCAATGTTCTCGCATTACCCTACCACAGATCACCAACAACCTTGGTTTGACCGGGAAGGCATTTTATCGAGCACCTTGGCTACACCTAGGACTCGATCACCCTCATATCGACTAAAACATAATTTGACTTGACAACCATTGTCCGACGAGTCGTGCATGTGTTTCAGCACCACACACATCACAAGCATCCTTCATCTCGATGCCAGGGCACGATGACAGCTTGGAACGTCACGGTGACGTCATGTGGTGAACGACATCGACGCGGCTTATGGTGGAGCATCACGAGCACCCACGGACAAGTCAACGCGATACAAAAGACAAAGAAGGTCAACTTGGGGATTTCTATAGGAATGATATTAATGTGGAACATGGACCAGAGGGCGAAGGACGATGGCACTGACTGACCGTGTAAGCATTTTAGCGAACATCTTGGTGTTGTTCTTGATTTGGTTACTTCATCAACATTCTAAGAGCACCTTGGCACATATTCTTATTGATTGCCACCCCACAACAGACATGCATCCATAGACAAGCATTGAACGTCAACACATCTGGTTTTTCCTTGTAATCATTTCATCGAACACCTTGGCTGCAACACTGTCTTGACCACTCTTTGCACAAATCAAAGCTAACCTTGAACCAATTGTCGATGCTGTTGTTGTCAAAGGTGTATTCCTGCTTCTTGTGCGTCACAAACATAACATTCTATGCTGGTTGAATGCGGCCATGGCTCGGAATGCTGCAGTGACATGAGGAAGGCGACAGGGATGAGAATGGTGATGTGCGTTGCGGGCAGAGGCGGAAAGATGTGTGGTCGCGTGGGGCGCTTCAGTGGAGCAGGGAGGTCGAAACGCATAGCGACGGCGTGAACGGCCGGCAGATGGTGACCACCATGGCGCGGACGCGTCGCTTCAGTGGGCATGGGCGAGCAGCAGGGTAGGGCGCATGTAGCAGTGGGCGGCACGCGAGCTTGAGCATGGCCTCGGCAGGAGCGGAGGAGCAGGGCGCGGTTGGTGTGGTGCGGCGCAACGTTCGTCACCGTGGCGACATGGCGCAGTGCGACTGACGCTGGCGAGGACGAGGCACCGGCGGACAGCAAGGAGACGGACGGCGGGCGTGCTTGACGCAGTGGCGACGAGGCATGGCCATGGCGGGCACGAGCGGGTATGGGCGCGGGGCGGAGCTGGGCACGGCGCTGCTGGGCGCCAGAGAGGCGCCGTAGGGAGGGGCGAGCCTACGGCCGGAGTGGGCAGCTTGGAGCGGACAGAGGCCGGCGAGCACCACGTTGGCGTGGCGAAGTGCTGCAGCGGCGGCAAGTAGCAGGCCGGGGAGCACAGCGGAACACGTGCAGGGCACGGGTGCGGCACAAGCAGTCGGGCGTCGGAAGCGAAGGCACATGGCGGTGCATCGGAGCAAGCTGGGATGCGGGCCAGCGGCGGGCGTCGGAGGTGAGCAGCGACCCAGGCAAAGCAGCACAGCCATGCGAGCAGGCGTGGGGCGACGCCGCCGCGGTCGGGAGGAGGTGCAGTCGGGGGCGAGCGGGCGGTAGAGCGCTGCCGGGTTGTGAGCTGGCGCCGGCGTGGGGCGGCCGGGAGGAGGCGCAACCGGAAGGTGGAATCCAAGGCGCGCGCGCACGGCGGGCAGCAAGCCGGGGTCAGGGACATGCGCGAGTAGGGTGCGGTGCTCGATCGTGAGCGTTGGAGCTGGCGGCTCAGGTGTTGGGTTGGCGCTAGGGAGAATGAGCAGGCTGTTGTGTTGTGTTCTACCATGGGAGCAAGTAAGGGAGAGAGGATGGGGAACACGGGAGCATGTCGATAGGAGCTGACAGGGGATAAGGCCACGATTTGAAGCGGTCAAGTGCATTGGCCCTTAAGCAATGAAGATAAGACTTCGCTCTGTACTGATAGGGTTGAATGGTGGGGCCTATTGGCATGGGGTCCCGCCTATCATAGAAATGACAAAGCTGCAGCCACCTCGAAATACCATTCAAAATAGCAAAGAAGTCTAAAAACATTCCCAAAATTTGTATGATGGCTAATCTAAATATGACGAACACAATAATGCAATCTATTCTGCAATTTGATTTCCCTAAATTTCAACATTAAAATGCTGTCAAAATATAATTTCTTCAGCACACTTTATTAATTATTATCACCCTAGGTTAATGAAATTCTCATATTTAAATTCCTTTGACTTGATCACATTTTATTTTTGAACGGCCGAGACATCAACGCATGGTGAGCGGACGTGGAGGCTTGGCGCAGAAAAGATCTGGCGTCGAGGCCGGCAAAGATCATGTCGTGCTTAGGACAAGAGCGACACGTCATGGGTGTCGCTGGCTCTCGATAAGCACACACGGAGGCGGAAATCAAATATCATTTGATGAAGGCTGACTGGTGGGCCACTCAACAAGTGGGTCCCACGCAAGATATTATCCGCTCAAGTCTATCTGAACGAGTATGACAAATGCTCTCGAATTATTACACTTCCTTCATGTAGTCGGGAACTCCATGTTGTTACTTAAGAAGAGGTTAAACTGGAATTGGAATGAACAAATGAAACTTTAACAGTTCATGTGACATCTTCCAATTACAACTTAAAGTTTTAACAAGTTCTTATCTTCGTGATCGTCGGTTAACTAACATTATTCTTGTAAAATTGAATTTTGATTCCACTATCAAAAAATTTTAAGTTCGCATTTTCGCGTTTTTATTCTTCTCAAATGCGGGCTTTTACATTTGATGCCAATTGAATGTGGCCTAGAGAGGGGTGAATAGGCTTTTGAATTTTTTCCTGAAACACTTAGCAAAACTGTTAAAACCAGGAAGGTCGGACTAGACCGGTCTGAGTAAGGACTAGTCTGGTGTGTATAAGCACAACTGTCAAATTGAGATCTCTTATATGTTTTGTTTGAATCTTTTGCAGCGGAATGTAGTAAACTGTACCAACAACTATAGCAAGTGTTAATGGTAAATGATTTGCACGTGGAATACAATATTAACACAAGTTGTAAGTATGATCTAGTCTATGCCCTAGATAGTGATGATAATGAAAGGTATAGATCAAGAACACACAAGACAAATGATTTTTACCAAGGTTAGATCTCACCAAAGAGATATACTCCTCATTGAGAAAGCCCACACAGAGCCAGGTCTCTTCAAACCATTTTCCCTCATCAAGTCACCACACATGGCTGACTTGATTCCACTATCACGGGTAATCACCAAGTTGGTGGGGCAACCTCACACTCTGAGGGCTCCCACAAGATTACAAATGAAAATAGAGATCAACACACTCAAATAATTACACAATAATCAACAGGAGTGTGTGAGAAATCAAATCCAAGATCTCAATGTCGATAAAATCGTCACTCTCCCTTTCCCGATTGCCAACTCCCAAAGATTTGACTCTGAGGACCTTAGAATGTGTGGAGAGGAGGGTTTTTGTGCTCTTGGATGTAGTGGCGGCGCTAGGGTTTTCTATTAGCTGTTATGGGGTTGTGGATCACCTATTTATAGACATTTAGAAAAGTTACCGATCTCGACGACCGGACAAGTCCGTTATGGACAGGACAAGTTTGGTGTGCTGAGTAATTTATGCGTTAACAAGTGCAGGACACTAGGAAACCCATATTTGTGTGAGTGAACCGGACTAGTCCATTGAGGACCGGACTAGTCCGTTTTTATCCATAAAGGTAATCGGACTAGTCCTCTCAACCATCGGACTAGTCCTCTTTTGGAACTATGAGAAAATGGACTAGTCCGCTATGAGACCGGACTAGTCCTCTTTGTGGTATTGTGATAGTAACGGACTAGTCCTCTATGAAATAAGATTAGTCCTAGTGTGATATTGTGAGAGACCGGACTAGTCCTCTCTTGGGTCGGACTAGTCCTCTATTACTGCAACTTGAGTTATTTTATAGCCCTAATTCTTTCCGCAACGACTTGAGCTCTTGGGGGGTGTGTCTCTCAAACACACCTTATACATTTAGGACTACTTTTGCATCTTTTCTTCACTTGTTTTCTTCCCTTTTTTGATTCTCATCTTTTCACCTTTTTTTGCACCTTTTGTTCGCTTGTGCTCTTCCCTTTTTTGAATTTCATTTTTCATCCTTTTGTACCTTTAGTTCCATTCTCCGAAACCTGCTCTCATCTCGACAAATTATATTAGGATCTCACTTGTTTGTCATCAATCATCCAAAACCCACAAGGGTGTGCCTAGATGCACTTTCAATAGGACCCCCTACCCTCACTTCACACACACACACACACACACACCACTTGAGTATTCATTCTATTGTATCCACTATTCTCCATAGGTTTAGGGGAGTTTAGGCTATAAAGAAGAGAGCCTCTAGTCCATAGTCTAAGTTAGGAAGGAGTAGAAGGGGTCTCTCTCTTTCCAACTCCAATTTGGGAAAGGTATGGCTCTTATATTTCTCTTTGTATTTGTGACTTGTTCTTAATAAATATGTTATCTTTAGTCTTCTCTTATGCATATACATGGATTAAGCGTTTCCTGTTTGATTGTAGATTGCATGTATGTGGTAGTAGTAGTCCTTATGGTTATGCCATAACAATATTATTCAATCATCCTAAACACTACAAACCCCCACTATATTCTAATTAGTTATGATATGACCATGTTAATATGAAAAACTTATGATATGTCTCAACATTGGTTCAACGATGTGTAGGTTATTCAGTGCCTTAGGATGGCTTGTGTCGGGCCTCCTAAGGTATTTACTTAATATGCTAGCATGTTGCTAGGATAGATAAGTAGCATTGGATGTCTCGTAGACCCACGAATTGAAGATGTAGGCAGTAGGTGGTGACAGCCCTATCTGTCCTTGTAATCCTCCACGTTTGGCTATGCCATAGGCTCTTTTGGGAGTCGTCCTACTATTGCTAGGGGAAAACCCATGCCCGATGTGTTGAACAACTTAGCACAAGAATTCACCATTGACATGTTCATTAGTATCTAACCTAGGTTATGTATATGTATACTAGAAGCATTGTATGAGCAACTCTCTAACTCTTAGTCTAATCTCTCTTAGACCCATTTACCCCCTTAGAATAGAATGCTCTTATGTGTGTCACACGGCCTCAACCTATCTATTACCCATCCTCACTAGAACCCTACCTAGACCAATCTAGCCTCTTCATTTGATGATTGCTATGCTTCCACATAGCCTTCCTTTGGGAAAATATAAATGACACGCTTGGGAATACTCTTAAAGGGGGAATGCTACTTCGGTAGTTTCCGTGCGCTTGTGGATTTTTATCTATGACATAAGAAACGTAAACAAGTATTTCTAGCGTTGTTGTCAGCGAAGCAGCTGGAGTATTGCATGATTAAGTAAATAGGATTGGACACTAGGTAAGTTTTAGTAGGATAACCCTTCTTTGTTTTTGCATTCTATGTGAAAACAGGGTAGTGTATGTCTGGTTTCTGCTTGCCAAAAAACTTTGTTGGAGATCCTAAATACCTTCTCAATGATCGACATCGTGTCGTTACTCCTCAGAAGCTTTGAGCGGCATGGCAAGCCAGAGCTATTGCACCAACAACCAAAACGAAAATGGCCCAGAAGACCCTTCGTGATTTTTTATAGCATTCCTCACCAAATTCTTTCTGTTGGGCAAGACCAATGCCCTATGTAGAAGAATTTCCAGCTTCCAGCAAGATGCCAGGGAGTCTATTCCCGAGTCATGGGAAAGGCTGCAGGAGTATATCCTGGCCTGTCCTCGCCATGGGATAGACGACTTGTTGATTATCTAAAACTTCTACAACGGGCTGATCCCTCCTGCCCGTGACCATGTGGATGATGCTACTGGAGTAACCTTCTTCTCATTGACGGTGCCCAAAGCCAAATATTTAATTGAGAATATGGTGTCCAACATGGGTTGGAGCGATGAGCGTCTCAAAACCCATCAACGAGGCATGCACACCCTGAAGGAGGTGTACATGATCACTGCTAAATTGGATCTCCTCACGAAGAAGATTGATGGACAAGCCAATAGTGAAGTATGTGGCAATGCCTATGCCTTAGAATCTCACATCACATGTGAAGTCTGTGGCAACACGGATCACTTGGACAATGACTGTCCAAAAACTCATGAGGATGCCCTATACGTAGCCAACAATGGGAACAACAATGGCTATCATCCAGAAGGTCAAGAGTGGGGCCAACCATGCCCTTTCTTTCAAGGAGGGTACAACAACAATGGCAACAATGGAAATCAACCCAACTTGAGAGAGCTTGCCATTAGCCAGCTAAAGATCAATGATGCCTTATCAAAAAAGCTGTCGGCTAATGACAAGACCCTAGAAAACATTATGCCAAGATTGAAGGACTATCCTTGACCTTCAATAATCAACTAATCTTCAACAAGATGCTAGAGACTCAGTTGGCTCAACTGGCAGCTGATGTTCCACCAGTGGACAATGGCAAGATGTAAGGGCAGTCTGAACCTCCTGTGGAAAATGTCAATATGATTTCTCTACGGGAAGGCAACTGGGTGAAGGACCCTGGATATCCCTTCATATCTTGCTCAATTGGGGCTCACTACTTTGACAAGGCACTTTGTTACCTTGGAGCAAGTGTGAGTGTGATGACCAAGGTGGTCTTCGACGAACTAAACTTCACGGAGCTCACTACAACACCTATGCAACTCCAATTGGCTGACTCTACAGTCCGTTATCTGGTGGGTATTGTCGAAGACGTTTCGGTGAAAATCTGGAATTGCTTCATACGCGTGGATTTTGTGGTGCTCGACATGGATGTTGAGTAGGATAAACTTCTCATTCTTCGGCGCTCATTCCTTAGCACCGCGGAAGCTCACATAGATGTGGGAGCTGGAGAAATCCACTTCCATATCAATGGCAAGGAGGAGAAGTTTAACTTTCACCCAAAGTCGGAGCAATGCTCCATGATCCGTATCAAGTATGGGCCGAATGTTAAACACATTCAAGAGGTCGAACTCACACCTCCAAAGGTGGATCCACTCATTAAATTCATGAGGCAACTAATATATGCAAAGAACCCATCTTATCGTCCAGATCGACAACCAAATAAGACATAGAAGTTTGGGCCTCCCCAATAGCCCAAGTCCACCAAGCTGCCAAGGAAGGAGTGGCGGAAGAAGCAAGACAAGCCGTCTGAGCCCATCCCTCTGGGCCCGGATGTCAAGATATAAAGAAGGAGGAAAAGTACATCTCATTGGACTATGGTGAGACCTAGCCAATAGGAAAATTGGTAGTTATATTTTCTTATTTTTCACTTCATTTGGTTTTTTCCCACTTAGTTGATTTTTTCCCACTGCATGTTTGGCTTTTCTTAGCAAGTTGAGAATCTTATATTCTCAACCATCAACTTTTTTCTTTTTTTTTCACAAAAAGAAAATGTTTGGGTTTTGAAAAGGGGTTTTTATTCGAAAAACAATTTTCTTGAGCTGCAAAAGTGGCAATTCACCAACTTGCTAATTTTATAGCCGTTGGGAAGCCACCTTCCAAAAGGGGGAATAGGGGGGGCCACATTTCAGTGCGGCCGACCCCCCTGTTCAGCGGACATGGGGGAAAGAGCCAATTTGGCTCTCTCTCCTCCATCGACTACATTTGATTCCCTTGTGACCGTTGGGGAGTGTACACTATAAATGGTGGCCGTGAGGAGCACCCCTTTTCTTACTCCACTTCATTTTACACCTCCCCAAGTCACTCTTTTGCTCACATTGTTTTTATTGATCTTCATTGAAGCACTCTTGCTCAAATCTAACTCAAAAAGATTTGCTTTTATTTGCATTTGCAATTTGCTCTCAAGTTCTTCAAGGAAAAATTTTTGAGGTTTTTTTTCACTAACATCACCTCCTCTTAGAGTTTTTTCCTTATTGTGTTCTTGCTGGTTGTGGCCATGATAGGAATGAAAAGGTTGTTTGGGAAGAGAAAGGGTGCTACAAGCTGAAGCCATAACGCTAACTCAAGTGCATGTCCCTCCTCCGTTGCTACGCCAAGTCCATGGAGGAGGAATGTGTGTGAAGACACTCCCATGGGTGATAGGAGCAACATGCGACAACTTCTCCACGACGATGAACTCAACATACAAAGTGAAAATGATGATCAAGCACGCAAGCTCCTCCAAGAACGGTAACTAGAAGCCATGCAACAAGAGCGGCCACGACCATGCCTCCAACGACCTCCACAGTCCATGAGTACGAAGAGGATGAGGACCCAACGGGTTATGCACCCGAATGGACTCAACCTCCATTGTATGAGGCCGAAGGGCCGTCTTGGCATGGATGGTCCGATGCCACGTGGGAGCCATCCCTATCTACTTCAAGCTCTACAGGTTGCCTCCACCATCCATGAGAGGAGTCGTTCCTTTCCGGCTAGAAGTCATCATGACTATAGCCAAGGAATGATGAATCTCACTAGATGTATGAGAGATCTTGAAGTGTGGATGGGAGACATTTACAACACTCTCCAAGAGCATGTCCAAGGTACACAAGATTGGCAAACACACATGAACGCTCAGTTCACCAACTTCAACTTCATGCTACAACAACAACAAGCCGATCTCATAACATACTTCCGTCATCAAGAGTTCGACCCTTATCACGAAGGTGATTGAAGAACAAGCTTGGAGGAGGACCCCCACTTGAGGTAAATTGTATCACGCCCCTTGCATATTTACTTTCCCTTCATCTACCATTCACCTTGCATGTAAAAAACTTAAAAATAAGTAGAATAGATTTTGTTTTCAAATAAAATAAAATATGTGCGGTAAAAATGATTTGGAATTCACATAGATGAGATGATGAATAGTTGCTCTGCTTTATTTTTCCTAAGTCCATAGTTTCCAACTTAATACTCTCCAAAATATTGCTTTCATTGGCTAAAATTACTTTTGTCTTGATTTAGAAATTGTGGGTAGCAAAAGCTTAATCCATTCTAAGTTGTTGAGAGATATGATATAGAGATAGGGCTGCTATTCCAAGTTGAAAGTGAAACTTAGATTTCCAGAGAAATTCTAAAAAGATTTAAGTTACTCTCATTTAGTTGGAAATACCTACCAAAGCCATATGATATGTTATATTGATAAGACCTTATGCATATGCTATTTGTCTTCACAATGAGCCTAGTCAAACTAGTATAAACCTATGTGAGAATTCATTCATTTGTTTTTGAATTCAAGACTTCACTTGCACATGCTATGCTTCTACACTAGAAGTTAGCAAAATTCCATCATATCATCATTCCACAATAAAAGAAAAAATCCATACCTTTCATGTTTAGTACTCTCTCCAAGTTTATTGCATAAAAAGGAGTAGAAGACATGGCTACAAGAAAAAGAAAAAGAAAATGCATGCTTACATCATAAGCATGAGAAAAATAAAGTAGTCATGTTCATCCCTGCAAAATAAGAGAGTTTACACAAAAATGAGTCATCTCAACATCCATTTCCACTTCCACTCCAACACAAAAATGAGTCATCTCAACATCCATTTCCACTTCCACTCCATCACACATGCACAAGTCATGAATCAAATAGTTTTGAATGATATCTCCTAAGGCTTACTTTTTTAACTTAGCAATATTATGTGTTGCAAATATGCCTACTACATTCCCTACCAAGCTCCACATTCGAGCCTTATTTAGTGGTAGGATGAGTATAGGAAAAATGCCTTGGTGAGGATATATTTCTACTACACACAAAGGAGTGAATGAGATAATCAAATTGAGGTACTTAAAATCTAAATTGAACTCTCTGGAATTTGCACGGAACTTGATCTCTAGGCTATGCTTGATCCATTTGTTGTTCTGTCTTTCAACCGCCCATGAATTTGTAACACCCCAGCCACTACGGGCTTGTCGATCCTTACTTTTTGGCAGCTCTCTAGTATCATAGACTAGCCCCATAGTCCAACACTAGTCTTTTCTGTGCATTTTGTCCTCACTCGTGCGCACCCAAGAAGACTTCCCAGTCGGTCACCCATCCGTAAATTGCTCCGAGATAAGCACACTTAACCTTAGAGTTATTTGCAGGTGGGCTTCCAGAAAATAAGGTATACCTTGGTGTTATGAGTATTCTATCAATCCTATTAAGACTTGAGCCAGGATGTCACAATCCACCCCCCTTAGAAGACCGACGTCCTTGTCGGTCAACTCCCAAACCATGAACATCCCATCTTGACCACGTTCATACGTTCAGTACTTGCATACGTACCATACCATGTCCCTCCTAGAGGACTCACGCGTCATGCGTACGTACCCACGTCCCTGACCCATATGCTATCATGAAACCGTGAGGGTCAGCTCTGATACCATTTGTAACACCCCAGCCACTACGGGCCTGGCAGTCGTTACTTCTGGCAGCTCTCTAGGATCATAGACTAGCCCCACACACTAACACTAGTCTTTTCTGCGCATTTTGTCCTCACTCGTGCGCACCCAAGAAGACTTCCCGGTCGGTCACCCATCCGTAAATTGCTTCGGGCCAAGCACGCTTAACCTCAGAGTTCTTTGCATGTGGGGTTCCAGAAAAGAAGGTATACCTTGGTGGTATAAGTATTCTATTAATCTTATTAAGACATGATCCAGGATGTCACACAATAGGAGAAGGCATAAGCCCCATAACGACTTAAGATAGGGTGAAGTACCATGCCATTTTTTGCAATACTAGGTAGAGTATTTTTTGTGCACATGGTACATTTGAAAAAGTAGAACATTGTCGCAACTCCTGATCATAAACCTAAAATATTGACTTTGCTCGGGACGAGGAAAGGATAAGCATGGGAGAGTTTGTTGACAGCTGTTATATACCCATTTCAACCGTCAATATAACTTAACTAAGGAAATACCATTTCTTGCACACATTACCTTTCTATTTAACCTAGTTCCACTTGTCCTTAGAAGAATAGTGCATGTAGGCATTTATTGCAAAAAATGGGGTAAAAGAGGGGGAGCAATCCTATAAAATATCATCCCACCCAATCAAGCGCTGACATGTGGCATCACATGGATCAAATAGCCCTCAAACAGAAGTATCTGAGGCCATCCAACGGTGTATCACTCATATCACTGAATGGGACCGTAACACCTCATTTTCATCCATCATGCATTACATTCATTCTTATACATGTTTAACATTAAGAAAAACAAAAAGGAACAAGATTAAAATGAATTAGAAACCAAAATAGCAATTAAAAACCTAGCTTACTATGGACTTGTACGAATTGGACTTCGGACTAGTCTAATTTAGCTAATGTTGTTCCCCGGACTTGTCCGTTAAATGCTATGGATTAGTCTGAAATCGTTTCTGATGTTCCTCGGACTTGTCCATTAATTTCTACAGACTAATCCAGTTTAGTTTCTGTTCCCGTCAGGACTTTTCTGTTGCATATACGGACTAGTCTGATGATCATTGTTGAAAACTCCCAAAAACTTGGTCTCGATTTGATTATGGACACGCCCCAAATTTGTCCGGACTTGTCCGATTGACTTTTTGATCTTGAGCGGACTGGCCTGGCATTGTATTGGACTTCTCCATTGACTTTCTATTCCCAAACGGACTTGTTCGGCTTTCCTACGGACTAGTCCGGTGTCTAGGGTTTCGACTCGGATTCTATTTTTCCTCCACGACGAGTTATTGAACAATTACCTTAATTGGGCCCAAGAACATCGTGCCTTGCCCCTGAGGAGCCCAAGTGGGACCCCACTGAGGCTCTACTTGTTTCCGCCGACCCTTACTTGGATTCCACCCCAACCCTACCACCTCTCCCTTTATATAAACACCTCACCTATCACCCCCTTACCACGTTAGAGAAAACTTTAGCCATTCACGCTCTGAGCTGCCGTCAAGAGGAGTTCACCGCAAGGAACAACAGGGAGGAGAAGGAAGAAGGAGGATCAAGCGAGATCGTCGTCGCTGTTGCGATCTTCTTCATCAACTCTTTGACGTCAACATTCTTCTTCGCAATTTTCGTTTTCATCGATCTAGACATTGTTGACGGCTGTTATATACCAATTTCACCCGTCAATAAAACTCAATTATGTGAAGAAAATATCATTTCTTGCACACATCACCTTTCTATTTAACCTATTTTCACTTGTACTTGGAGAAATCGGTGCATGCAAGTATTTTATACAAAATTGAAGAAAAATAAGGGTATGGATCCTATAAAATATCATCCCATCCAATCAAGCACCGACGTGTGGCATCACATGGATCAAATGGCCCACAAACAGAAGTATCTGAGGCAATCCAACGGTGTAGCCCCCATATCAAGGGATGGAACACACCTGGCAGTGACCTGGAAAAAGCACACGTGAAACGATGCAAAGACTAGGTCAGCCGACCCCCCTAGTCAGTCGGCCTAGTCCACGCACCAAACTCGGTCAGCATCCACGTGTTGGCTCCTCTCGGTTTGAAGATGACAGCGGTGACTGATTCGCGGGCTTTTGATGGCAGGAACCGACCCTTCTCCACTTATAAATAGGACCCCTCACTTCAACACACGCCACTTGAGCATCATTCTATTGTATACACTAGTTCTCTTACTCCTTAGTCGAGTTAGGCTATAGAGAGGAGAGCCTCTAGTCCCAAGTCCAGGTTGTGGGGACCGGAATCCACACATCCGAGGATCTCATTGGGTGGTGTCGTGCGATGCGACACCCAACAGTTTACAAGAATAGAACCAGAATAAAGTACAAGACCAAGTCTTTTATTTAATACACAGCGGAAGTTTTCACAATACTAGCGGATGTAAAGAAATATATACATACCATAGCTACGCTCTCAGCACTAGCTATGCAAAAAGCAAAGTTTTCCATGCCAGGGATACTTTGCACTAGCAACACTCAAACTATGGCAGCGTGCAGGGTTCCCACTCGGCTGTACACCCTGGAGGGGGTGTTGCCTCATCGTCAAACCCATCCTCAAAAGGGTAACCTGCAAAAACTCGTTAACTGCAAACGTGAGCTTAAGGCTCAGCAAGACTTAACCGTCTCACTAGACAGATGCACGGGGACACTAAACATAGGTAAGGAATAGCATAAATAACTCGCCTACAAGTGGATCCTTATAACCAAGTTTTAAGTAGCAAATGACATTCTCTGAGCACGGCACATCATGGGCTCCACAATCAAACAAGAAACGCTTTACCGATGATATGACATGCCCAAAGCACATAATGCTATTACAGCTAAAGTATGGGGAAATTGTAAATCTTTAGTTATACAATCTCTAAACCAAACAAAGTTGCAAAGTAATTATAATTCAATATCATATGATTTTCCTGACTTCTTTAGTATTTACTACGTCACGACACAGTGAACAAGTGGTACTCTATTACTGCGAGGGACAGTGATTGCAATCAGGACACACCCGGACAACACGACACATACGAACTTTCGGAAACGCCAGCGAGCACTTCGCGCAGTACCTACGTAGCACTTCAGTACTAGTCGTATATGGCAACCTTTCACAAGAAACTCAAATGCTGAGCCCGTCTCACCTCCGCAAATAGAAGGTCTCCGCACGGAACACCTCATGTGTCCGCCGACCGATTTACACCTTACTGTCCTCAACCCACCCCTATCGATGGTGAGTTAATGGGTCTCAACATCCCAATTATCAAGTTACATCAGTTTATTGGATTCCATATGTCCATTATATTGCCGGTACAATTCAAGCTTGTCCAGCGGGGCCGCATACGGACGGGCCTTAATCAACACAGGCAGGGCTATGCGACCGAGACTCAATTCTCGCCGCTTCCTATCCATTCCCTACCCGGTCTCAGTTTCATTATATTAAGCCATGTTCTATTCAACCAATCCTGTGAGATACATCTCTCGCGAGTAGATTCCAACTACTCGACTTCTACCGGATCTCCTATGCATTAGCAAAGCAGTTACTACAGGTCGAACTGTAACTCGTGCCAAATAAACCCCTGGGATTTTTGGTCATGCAAGTGGAATATCATTCACCCTAAACGTAATGCACAATTCATATACTATTCATCATAGTGATAAAGCAAAAGCTCATAAACGACTTAAATGCAAACCGGGGCTTGCATTGTTGCAGGTCAGGTTCTGAGTTAAAAATTGGAAGGTTCTCTTCCAAGGCTTCTGGCTCCTCCTCGACTTCGGTCACTATACGATATGCAGATAACATGGATATATAAATGACTTTGAAATTTATTTAGTTTAAGACCATAAATTAATTCATGGTGATCACTATATGACAGGGACCTTAATTGGCTTTGGAACTTCGATGGTAGATACTAGGGAATATGATCAAAGCTCTTGCAAAGAACAGGAGATGATCATAGCAGATTGTGGTCTCCGAAAGTATGGCAAGCAAATCAACTTCCAAAAATTTCCGAGAGGAAACTGTAGCTTGAACCTAGCTAACAGTTGATAATCAAGATGGAGGGAGTGGTTCTGGTCTTAGCAAAATTTGTTTCATAATTTTCTAAGCTGTGGGGAAAGAGTTGTTGTATTTCTGATTCGGTAGGAATTTCTGGATTTACTTTATGATTGAGTTTCTAGACATTAAACCAATATTTAGTTTGTAACTGATTTAGGACTAGTATAGTAGGTTAATTAAATCCAAGACTTTAACAGGAGCTAGGGTATGACTAAAGGAAGACTCAGTAAAATTTTGGGACCTAATACAGCAACCTAATAGCTGTGAAAATTCAATAACTGAAAAAGGAAATTGAATTATACAGAGAGTTAAAAAGATGCTATGGCTCCCAAATTTTGCCTGATAATCAAGAATAGGACAGTAAATTTTATGTGAATTTTGGGGATTTTTCCTGTGGATATCTTGTCTGGAAAAATTTCATTTGCATTAGGAAAGATTATTTTCTACAGAATTTAACTCTGAGTTTCACAGAACCTAATTGGTATTGACAGAAACTAGAGCTCGAGAGCTTTCGAACAAAATTTGTTTGAAGAATTTTGGAGTATCCTACAGAAAGTTATGGATTTTCTAAGTTGGAGCCTATTCTGGAATAATTTCCTAATTTGATTTAACTCGTGGGCCCCACTGTTTTAAAATGAACCAATAGTATTTAAACCACACGGGGGCCACAGATTTAAAGCGCGCATCCACACTAGATCTCAGCCGCACCGTGATCCCGCAGTGAATGGCAGGTGGGACCCGATGGGGTCATCGTCTACCTCGGGCCGGTGCTCGCGCGGAGCGGCACCCGCGACGGTGGCTCGCCGGCGAGCTCGCCGCCGGCCAATCCAACGCACCAGATTCGCGGAAACTTGCCGCCTGGGGGTTTTTGGGGTCGCTGAGCACGATGGTGAGGTCAGTGGGTCTTGAAGCTCGCCGGAAAAGGTCGTGCGACGGCGGTGGCGGCGATGAGCGCTCGGGCAACATAGAACTCTCTATAGAGTAGCTCAAATCACTCGGGAATTGCTCCAAAACCTTTCTGGGATGATGGAGTTCAAGGATATGGGCGCAGAAGGGGAGTGAGTTGCCGGGAATCATGAGTTCGACGGTGAACCGAGGTTTTCTCACCGGCGGCGAGCAAAACTCGAAATTCAGAGCCGTTGCTTGATGATCCTTAAAGGTTTTTGCTCACACAGGAGCGCTAGGGCCTATAGACACTATCTCTAAGTAATTGCAAAGGATGATTGCTTGCCGAAAAGGAATTTGACATGAAATCATAGCTAGCTATCTACCCTCGGCCGTAGAGGAAACGAACAATAACTCGCTCAGGCTTCAACGATAAGGGAAACGGTTTGTACCATGAGCTAGAGTTTGATCAGGCGCACCTTTTTGCTCTTTGGAGCTAGGCTTGAAACGGCGCGGAACGGCGGCACCCGCGGAGCAGTGGCGAGCGGCGGCGATGGCGCGCGGCGGAAGAATAGTGGCGAGGCAGTGGAGCTGTGATCGGGGATGAGGATTAAAGGGGCTTCGGCCGGCCTTTTATAGGGCCGCGGCGAGCAGGCAGGCAGCTCGCTGGAGCTGCATGCGCGCGCGCGGTGTCGAGCGGGGGCGCGGCGGTGCAGAGGTGTCGGGGTTGAGCTGATCCGTTTAAAAAGGGGGGCTGACATGTGGGGCCCACTGTCCAGTGATTCTCCCCACAGTTCAGTTACTAATTCATTTAAAAATAGAAGATCAACTCCAAAAATCATGAAATTTTGTGGAGATGGCAAATGAATTATTCTGAACACAATGGTGAACTCAATTCTTATGTTTAAAGAAGTTGGAGAAGAATTAAAAATTCAGATTTGAATTTGATTCAAATTTGCCAAGCACCCTAATAAAAATAGTAGATGAGTTTCTAAAATCTTGAAACTTTGTAAGCATGCTATTGAGGAATTTAGGAGCTCATGGAAAAATTTAGAGCCCTTAATTTGAATATTTGGTTTAGAGCTTATTAGGGCTTCATTGTGCATTGCTTACTAATCCTTATCCAAAAATTCTTATTCTTAAAAGGTGAATAGAATATAATTTGGATTCATGGTGAAGTCTAATACCCATGATAAAAGAATCTAACAAAGAGTGCAAGAAAAGTTTTGGATGGCATAGTTCATGTGTACCATTATATTGGAGATCCAAAATAGTTGATCACAAAACCCATATGAACTTAACATGCCATAAAAGTGGGGTTTTACATTCCTCCCCCCTTAAAAGAATCTCGTCCCGAGATTACAAAAGAAGGTAAAGGAAAAAGGATCTATCGAACATATGCTGCTAACAAGTCCGGATAGTTCGTTCTAAGATACTCCTCGCTTTCCCATGTGGCCTCTTCGGCACTGTGGTTGATCCACAAGATCTTGTAGAAACGCAAGGTGCGGCTTCTTGTGGTACGAGTCTTTTCATCGATGATCTGAGTCGGATGCTCGGAATAAGTGAGATCTGGTTGGAGAGCTTCCAAATCCTCCATGCGGATATCAGATGGAGCCTTAAGACATTTCCGCAATTGGGAAATGTGGAATACATTGTGGACTCCTGAAAGTGACGTTGGTAACTCCAATTGATATGCCACAGGTCCGTATCTTTCGATTACTGCGAATGGCCCAATAAAGCGGGGAGCTAGCTTCCCTTTTACCCCGAAGCGATGGATACCCTTCGTAGGGGATACCCGGAGATAAACTTGATCTCCAACTTCGAAGTGAAGAGGTCGACGTCGCCTGTCCGCGTAGCTCTTCTGTCGAGACTGAGCAGCTTTGAGATTCGCTTGAATAGTGCGAACTCGATCCTCGGCTTCATTTACTAAGTCGATGCCGTATACTGCCCGTTCACCTGATTCGCACCAGTTCAAGGGTGTGTGACACTTCCGGCCATAAAGAGCTTCATAAGGTGCCATCTGGATGCTAGCCTGGTAACCGTTGTTGTATGAAAACTCCGCCAAAGGTAGATGATCATCCCAGTTCTTGCCCTGGTGGATGGCACAGGCACGAAGCATGTCTTCTAGCACTTGATTTACCCGTTCAGTTTGTCCATCAGTCTGAGGATGATAGGCCGAGCTCCGAATTAACTTGGTTCCCAGTGCAGCGTGGAGATGCTCCCAGAATCGCGAAACAAATACAGCCCCACGATCTGAGACGATGGTGCGGGGTATTCCGTGGAGGCATACGATTCTGGCAATATATAACTCCGCGTATCTTGAGGAATGATAGTTGGTATTGACGGGAATGAAATGCGCCGTCTTAGTCAGTCGGTCAACTATCACCCAAATTGAGTCGTGCTTATGGAGAGTGGGAGGCAACCCAACAATGAAATCCATGCTGATATCCTCCCATTTCCAAGCTGGTATGCTTAAAGGTTGAAGCTGTCCTACTGCTTTCATATGGTCGGCCTTCACTCGCCGGCACGTATCACACTCGGATACATATTTAGCTACTTCCCGCTTCATCCGAGTCCACCAGAACTTCTTTCTTAAATCTTGGTACATTTTGTTACTTCCCGGATGAATGGAATACTTGGATAAATGAGCTTCATCCAGTATCTTCCTCCGAAGTTCCATGTTTCGGGGTACCACTATACGGTCGTTAAACCAGAGGGTACCTTCATCGTCACTTCGGAAGCATTTCATCTCCCCCTTCTTTATTCTTTGCTGAATATGTGACATCCCCATGTCCGCCTTCTGAGCTGCCATAATATCCTCCCTGATGGTAGGAATGAGAGCGAGATTGTAGAGCGCCCCGTATGGAACCAAGTAGAGACTCAGTTCTTCTTTTCTCTCCCTCGAGGTAATGGAAATATTTTTGATATGGGACTTGCGGCTCAGAGCGTCTGCGACTACGTTCGCCTTGCCTGGATGGTAGTGGATCTCAATCTCATAATCCTTGATCAATTCTAACCATCGCCTTTGTCGCATATTCAAATCCTTCTGGGTGAAGATGTATTTCAAGCTTTTGTGGTCAGTGTAGAGGTGTACTAAATTACCCAGCAGATAATGCCTCCACATCTTCAATGCTAGCACCACAGCAGCCAGTTCAAGATCATGAGTCGGGTAGTGCTGCTCGTGGTTCCGAAGCTGTCGCGATCCATACGCGATCACTCTTCGCTCTTGCATTAACACACAACCTAAACCAATCCCAGATGCATCGCAATAGACATCAAATGCTTTGGTAGTGTCTGGTTGGGCTAAAACTGGTGCCGTTGTAAGGTGTTTCACCAATGCTTTGAAACCTGCCTCACATGCCTCAGTCCATACATATTTTTGTCCTTTCTTCAGAAGTTCTGTCATTGGTTTAGCTATTTTGGAGAAACTGGGTATAAACCTCCGGTAATATCCTGCTAAACCCAGGAAACTTCGGACTTCATGTACAGACTTTGGAGACTCCCATTTGAGGACTTGCTTGATCTTGCTTGGATCAACTGCAATACCTTCTGCTGAAATGATGTGCCCTAAAAATGGCACCTGGTTGATCCAGAATTCACACTTGCTGAACTTAGCATACAACTGATGGTCCCGTAATCGCTGAAGCACAATATGCAAGTGTTGAGCATGTTCTTCTTCGGATTTTGAATACACAAGTATGTCGTCAATGAAGACCACGACGAACTTGTCCAATTCCGGCATGAACACTGAGTTCATGAGATACATGAAATGAGCCGGGGCGTTGGTTAATCCGAAGGACATAACCAGATACTCATACAGTCCATACCTTGTTGAGAATGCTGTCTTGGATATATCTTCTGGTCGGATTCTAATTTGATGATAACCAGAACGAAGATCCATCTTCGAAAACACTTTAGCACCCACTAATTGATCGAAAAGAATATCAATGCGCGGTAGTGGATACTTGTTCTTGATGGTGACAGCATTAAGTGGACGATAGTCTACGCACAGCCTCAAGGTCTTATCTTTCTTTTCTACAAACAGTGCAGAACAACCCCATGGTGATGAACTTGGACGAATAAAACCTTTGCTCTCAAGTTCAGTTAATTGTTCCTTCAGTTCTGCAAGTTCCTTAGGTGCCATCTTGTAGGGTGGTCTTGAAATTGGCACTGTTCCTGGTGCAAGTTCAATCTTGAACTCTATCTCTCTCTCTGGGGCCATACCAGGAAGATCTTCAGGAAATACGTCGGAGTATTCACATACTACCGGAATATCCTCTAGTTCCATAACCTCGGTATTGACAATTGATGGTTCTAATGGAATAATGTTCTTAAGATTGAGAACTTGGGGTCGATGGAGTGGAGAGTTTAGATAAATCTTTCTAGGAATGATATCAAGAATAGCACCATGGTACTGCAACCATGCCATACCTAATATGATATCAAGCTTTTGATGCTCTAATATCAGAAACGAAGTAAGATATATGGTCCCATCTAGGTTAAGTGGGATTCCAGGAACCAATTTATTTGTTACCGTTTTCCCGGCTGGAGTGTTAATCACATATGGGGTTTTTGTGGAGATAATAGGCAATTGACTTTTAACGACAAAAGATTTACTAATGACATTGTGTGAAGCTCCGGAGTCAAAGAGTATGACTACGGGTTGATCGAAGATAGAGAACGTACCCGTGAGCACGGGTGCGCCTTCTGGAACGTCCTCGATGGCGAGGTGGTGGATGTTGCCGGGTCTGGTGGCTAGCTTCTTGGGCGGGTTGCGGGGTTGGTTGGCCCCCTGGTAAGATGATTGCCCTCCACCTTGTCGATTCTGCGGACAATCCTTGGCGAAGTGCCCCGTACGTCCACACGTGAAACACGTGTACGGGGTTTGGCCAATACGAAGGGGAGGACGGAATCCCGGTGCACGTGGTGGAGGTGGAAGTGCACGTGGAACCATCCCCTGTTGTTGCTGCGGCCGAAATCCGCCGTTGTTGAACTGACGACCACAGAACATTGGTGGTCGCGATGGCGGCTGCCACCTCTGGCCGGATGGTGATCGATACACCATACGGTACTTCTGAGGAGTACCACCTCCGCTGCTCTGTGGAGCACCCCTCTTCTTTTTATCGGAGGACAGCTCGCGCGTAGCGTCCTCCTGCATGATAGCGGCATTGACTATGTCGTTGAAGTTGCCGCGGTTGAACAGGACAAGCTTGTCCTTCAACTTGGGGTTCAAACCCCGGTAGAAACATAACCGCTTCCGATCTTCGGTATTCACTTGGTCCTGAGCATATTGGGCCAAGTGGTTGAATGATTTGGAGTATTCGTATGCACTCCTTCCTCCTTGCCTTAGCTCCAAGAACTCTTGAAGCTTCCTCCTCATAATCCCGGGAGGGATGTGGTAGGCGCGAAATGCCTCCCGGAATTCGGTCCAGCTTACAACATGGCCTGCGGGGCGTGCGGCAAGGTAATTGGCCCACCACGCACCGGCAGACCCCTGCAGTTGTTGCGCTGCAAACAATGTCTTCTGCTGTTCGGTTACCGCGAGTAAACCGAACTTTCCTTCAATGGTGCGGAGCCAGTTATCCGCGTCCAACGGTTCATCGGCTTCTCTGAATACCGGTGGGTGTGTCGATGAGAAATCAGAGTAGGAACTCTGAAATTGCTGACGCGGTCCATCATCCTGTCGTCCCCCTTGACGGGACGAGTGCTGCACCAACGTCCGCAGTAACTCGGTTTGCTCGTCGCGCGAGCCGAGCACTGCAGCGAGAACCTCCGCGAGACTCCTGGGGAGTGTGGTTGGAGGTGGTGGAGGTGGTTGCGTCTGAGGCGTATTCTGACCCGGGGGTGGTGTGTCATCCCCCTGTCCTCCACTAGATCCTCCCACCTCTGAGGCTGTACGAGTACGCACCATACTGCAATATAATGAATAACACGGTAAGTCCCATTGCCTCAAGTTTGTCCTCCCTTAGAAATGCGGTAGACAATAATAGACGAAGCATAACATTTACATATATTGATAAAGCACAAACTTTATACAAAATATATCATCTCAAGACCAAGTTTACAGTAGTAAACCCAAAATGATGGATTCCCTTTATGGAAATACATCTCTACCATACTTGGCCTTCCTGACATGTCATACTCATCTCATTAGCTAGACACCACAACCATTACTCTTAATATGACACAAACATGGTCACAAAAGAGAAACACTAGCAACCATTTAACTATATGCCGCCCGGTGTTGGCGGAAGTGCTACCACATTTAACTTCAATACGCTCTACTCGACGTATTCAAGTTCCTCTGGGTCTTCTTCTTCTTCTTCATCTTCAGGGCTAGGCACCTCTGATACGGGTGCTGGAGTAGAAGTTGATACATCGTTCAACATCAACGTCTTCTTGGCAGCCATAGCTTGCCAATCTGCCTGTATCATAAACATCCCCCAGGCCTCATTCTCTTGCTGAGCCTGTTCACAGCTGGTCTTCCAGCTCTGAGCCTCTACTCTGGACTGATCCCTGTCTGCAGTCACCACGTTCAACTGTGTGTCCCGTTGGTGCCCATAAAGTAGGCTTGCCTCCAGATCAATATCTCTCTCTAGAGTCTCCTGGCGAGACGCGGCCAAATCTATAACAGCGTCATGCCATTGATTCTCCCTAAGGTTCAAACGATGATTAAGAGGAGCCATCATATCCCTAAGTCCGTCGTTTGCCCACTCAAAGTGGTTTGCTCGCTTCATGGCTTGCTTCAGATTGTTTGTCAATTCTTTTATGCATGTCCTTTGATTACCCTTCTCGCGATGTGAGGCTGCTGCATACATCGCTAAGGCTGTTGCGGATGTTTCGCCATGCTCTCCCACCTCCGCAAGCAAGCGGGTTGCCCAGGCTTCAGAAGCCCTGCCGTTGACTGGAAAGAACTCATACGGAGTACCCACCAGATGACGGTAATGGAGTTTGCAAAACCTCCCTATGGCAACACTTGCGGCGTAGCTCCATGTTTCTTCTAATATCAATCCTTTGATCTTGATGGAGTATGGAGCCCATCCGAGGTGCGGTGGACCGGCAGGCACATCGACGTAGATGGTGCAACTCCACATACCGCCCTCCTGGAACTTCTTGCCCCAATAGCTAGGTAACACCAAATAGCCAAACTGGCCGAGCAACCGTGCAAACACGTCCGGAAAACCGGCGTGCCCGGTGCATGTTGAGAACACCCATCCATTAGGCAACTGAATTCTTGGTGCTGCCATCTGTGGACAAATATACCCGAATATCAATACACCGTTTAAGTATTCGACCCAATCACTGGTGATGTGGGATAAAAAGAAATATCCATAATCAATTGGTTCAGTCAAAGCTGCAATCTGGAAATGAGTACAGTTCTGGTTTATCTGACCTGTCTGCAGTAACCCGTAAGTTTCATACAGAAGAATTCAGAACTAAACTTTATGTTGAATACAAAAATTGTAGTACACTTCAAAACCTTTCCAGATTGTACTCATACAGCCACTGTTGAACTAGTATGAACAATCTATACCAGTTTTAAGTTGACTCAAGGGTTCTGAAAATTTTGACAGAACCTCCCCTGTATATGGGCTTATCTCCACATTCTATACAGGTTCATCATGATAAGATATTGAGGTAGTGTCAAAATAAACATTGAGTAACATCGTGTTAACAATCCAGAACTAAAGAAGTTCCACCACGACAACCTTGTCATGAAGGTATTATGCATCAATTCACAATTATGTGCAAACTGTTCCAAGTTCTGGACTGCAGGAACCAAATTTGCGACAAATGGAATTAGGCATAGCTACACCTAGATTCAGGTCAGGAGTGATAAATAAAGTTGATAGATGACTTCCTAAGCTTTCCAGAAATGTACATGCGTAACCATATCACTGTTCTGGATTAGGGGTTATAATTATCCAAACTCAACAGTAAAGCTGACTGGTTTGCATCAGCAGTCATGCAGTTTACTGTGCTGACTTCCCAATTTGGTCAAACTCCAATTAAAATCAGGAAGGACCCCCCAAAACAAACTCGTGAATCTCCACCTACCCTTCTCAAACATATATCCCAATAAGGTAGTGGATTTTTCTACAGTGAGTTATGGCAAGAATACAGAAACGGTACAAAGGTGGGTTCATGTGGAGTAATTACAGTAAACCCCAGTTTTCAACAGATTAACAAGCTTTTCTGTCTTTATGGTCAACGGAAAAGTTGGAGAGACCTTCACGAGCTTTCCATTCATGTAGGATATGCTTACGTTATCTAATTGCTAACCAAGATTACAACCTGGCGAAGTTGAGCTACTTCTACCAGAAAGCAAGAATCTTGGTTCTATCCATTTTATCAAGTCGAGCCCGAAGTTATCAGTATCTGATAGTCGGACTTTCTCAAAACACAATGCAACCATTCTGTCGGTGGGGAGGGTCTAGTATCATGTTTGATACTGACGGTACTACTTGCCTCACGAAAGGAAATTCTATCCGGTACATCCGGTTACGTCTATAGGTGGTTCCTATATCGTTCACTCGCAAACGGCTTCTACACGGGTTGCTATCGGAGTTAGGTTACCTGCAGAAGACAAACAATCCCCTTTCACACCTTCGCACCTCAAGGGCGGCACGGGGAAACACGGCAGGCAGTCACAATAATATATAACTAAAAGTAAATACATACGACTCTGGCGTGAGTCGTCCTCGAGCGAGGCCATGTCTCGAGGTACATGGCTGTAAATACGTCTGTACAGCAAAGACTCCCGTACGATCCGGCTTATACACGCTCGGGCATACGTGTTCGCATGTTCTCATAGATATGAGAACACACTATCGGGTTACATACCACCCGACGGGGTTTCCCTCTAACTTTGTGTCACGCTGGGGTACCGCGTGTCATATGTTCTTAGAAACATGGAAAGTTTCAAAGACTCATATTGACTTTCCGTACCAAGCCACGGAAATTTCACATACCACCTCTCGTATGCTGAGCTTACCGAGATTGATCCGCTCTCGGTGGCGTATCTTACCTCTTACCTGATGTCGGAGCGTCGTTACAGAATATAATAACACATAGTTAGTTTACCACCTTTATATTTTATACTAATAATACTCCTTATAACGGCATATAACTAATTCCTCACTCAAGTTCCTAATTTTTGAAAATATGTTCTTTTCCGGTACACTGTTCCCAACGAAGCTTTGATACCATGTCTGTGGGGACCGGAATCCACACATCCGAGGATCTCATTGGGTGGTGTCGTGCGATGCGACACCCAACAGTTTACAAGAATAGAACCAGAATAAAGTACAAGACCAAGTCTTTTATTTAATACACAGCGGAAGTTTTCACAATACTAGCGGATGTAAAGAAATATATACATACCATAGCTACGCTCTCAGCACTAGCTATGCAAAAAGCAAAGTTTTCCATGCCAGGGATACTTTGCACTAGCAACACTCAAACTATGGCGGCGTGCAGGGTTCCCACTCGGCTGTACACCCTGGAGGGGGTGTTGCCTCATCGTCAAACCCATCCTCAAAAGGGTAACCTGCAAAAACTCGTTAACTGCAAACGTGAGCTTAAGGCTCAGCAAGACTTAACCGTCTCACTAGACAGATGCACGGGGACACTAAACATAGGTAAGGAATAGCATAAATAACTCGCCTACAAGTGGATCCTTATAACCAAGTTTTAAGTAGCAAATGACATTCTCTGAGCACGGCACATCATGGGCTCCACAATCAAACAAGAAACGCTTTACCGATGATATGACATGCCCAAAGCACATAATGCTATTACAGCTAAAGTATGGGGAAATTGTAAATCTTTAGTTATACTATCTCTAAACCAAACAAAGTTGCAAAGTAATTATAATTCAATATCATATGATTTTCCTGACTTCTTTAGTATTTACTACGTCACGACACAGTGAACAAGTGGTACTCTATTACTGCGAGGGACAGTGATTGCAATCAGGACACACCCGGACAACACGACACATACGGACTTTCGGAAACGCCAGCGAGCACTTCGCGCAGTACCTACGTAGCACTTCAGTACTAGTCGTATATGGCAACCTTTCACAAGAAACTCAAATGCTGAGCCCGTCTCACCTCCGCAAACAGAAGGTCTCCGCACGGAACACCTCATGTGTCCGCCGACCGATTTACACCTTACTGTCCTCAACCCACCCCTATCGATGGTGAGTTAATGGGTCTCAACATCCCAGTTATCAAGTTACATCAGTTTATTGGATTCCATATGTCCATTATATTGCCGGTACAATTCAAGCTTGTCCAGCGGGGCCGCATACGGACGGGCCTTAATCAACACAGGCAGGGCTATGCGACCGAGACTCAATTCTCGCCGCTTCCTATCCATTCCCTACCCGGTCTCAGTTTCATTATATTAAGCCATGTTCTATTCAACCAATCCTGTGAGATACATCTCTCGCGAGTAGATTCCAACTACTCGACTTCTACCGGATCTCCTATGCATTAGCAAAGCAGTTACTACAGGTCGAACTGTAACTCGTGCCAAATAAACCCCTGGGATTTTTGGTCATGCAAGTGGAGTATCATTCACCCTAAACGTAATGCACAATTCATATACTATTCATCATAGTGATAAAGCAAAAGCTCATAAACGACTTAAATGCAAACCGGGGCTTGCCTTGTTGCAGGTCAGGTTCTGAGTTAAAAATTGGAAGGTTCTCTTCCAAGGCTTCTGGCTCCTCCTCGACTTCGGTCACTATACGATATGCAGATAACATGGATATATAAATGACTTTGAAATTTATTTAGTTTAAGACCATAAATTAATTCATGGTGATCACTATATGACAGGGACCTTAATTGGCTTTGGAACTTCGATGGTAGATACTAGGGAATATGATCAAAGCTCTTGCAAAGAACAGGAGATGATCATAGCAGATTGTGGTCTCCGAAAGTATGGCAAGCAAATCAACTTCCAAAAATTTCCGAGAGGAAACTGTAGCTTGAACCTAGCTAACAGTTGATAATCAAGATGGAGGGAGTGGTTCTGGTCTTAGCAAAATTTGTTTCATAATTTTCTAAGCTGTGGGGAAAGAGTTGTTGTATTTCTGATTCGGTAGGAATTTCTGGATTTACTTTATGATTGAGTTTCTAGACATTAAACCAATATTTAGTTTGTAACTGATTTAGGACTAGTATAGTAGGTTAATTAAATCCAAGACTTTAACAGGAGCTAGGGTATGACTAAAGGAAGACTCAGTAAAATTTTGGGACCTAATACAGCAACCTAATAGCTGTGAAAATTCAATAACTGAAAAAGGAAATTGAATTATACAGAGAGTTAAACAGGTGCTATGGCTCCCAAATTTTGCCTGATAATCAAGAATAGGACAATAAATTTTATGTGAATTTTGGGGATTTTTCCTGTGGATATCTTGTCTGGAAAAATTTCATTTGCATTAGGAAAGATTATTTTCTACAGAATTTAACTCTGGGTTTCACAGAACCTAATTGGTATTGACAGAAACTAGAGCTCGAGAGCTTTCGAACAAAATTTGTTTGAAGAATTTTGGAGTATCCTACAGAAAGTTATGGATTTTCTAAGTTGGAGCCTATTCTGGAATAATTTCCTAATTTGATTTAACTCGTGGGCCCCACTGTTTTAAAATGAACCAATAGTATTTAAACCACACGGGGGCCACAGATTTAAAGCGCGCAGCCACACTAGATCTCAGCCGCACCGTGATCCCGCAGTGAATGGCAGGTGGGACCCGATGGGGTCATCGTCTACCTCGGGCCGGTGCTCGCGCGGAGCGGCACCCGCGACGGTGGCTCGCCGGCGAGCTCGCCGCCGGCCAATCCAACGCACCAGATTCGTGGAAACTTGCCGCCTGGGGGTTTTTGGGGTCGCTGAGCACGATGGTGAGGTCAGTGGGTCTTGAAGCTCGCCGGAAAAGGTCGTGCGACGGCGGTGGCGGCGATGAGCGCTCGGGCAACATAGAACTCTCTATAGAGTAGCTCAAATCACTCGGGAATTGCTCCAAAACCTTTCTGGGATGATGGAGTTCAAGGATATGGGCGCAGAAGGGGAGTGAGTTGCCGGGAATCATGAGTTCGACGGTGAACCGAGGTTTTCTCACCGGCGGCGAGCAAAACTCGAAATTCAGAGCCGTTGCTTGATGATCCTTAAAGGTTTTTGCTCACACAGGAGCGCTAGGGCCTATAGACACTATCTCTAAGTAATTGCAAAGGATGATTGCTTGCCGAAAAGGAATTTGACATGAAATCATAGCTAGCTATCTACCCTCGGCCGTAGAGGAAACGAACAATAACTCGCTCAGGCTTCAACGATAAGGGAAACGGTTTGTACCATGAGCTAGAGTTTGATCAGGCGCACCTTTTTGCTCTTTGGAGCTAGGCTTGAAACGGCGCGGAACGGCGGCACCCGCGGAGCAGTGGCGAGCGGCGGCGATGGCGCGCGGTGGAAGAATAGTGGCGAGGCAGTGGAGCTGTGATCGGGGATGAGGATTAAAGGGGCTTCGGCCGGCCTTTTATAGGGCCGCGGCGAGCAGGCAGGCAGCTCGCTGGAGCTGCATGCGCGCGCGCGGTGTCGAGCGGGGGCGCGGCGGTGCAGAGGTGTCGGGGTTGAGCTGATCCGTTTAAAAAGGGGGGCTGAAATGTGGGGCCCACTGTCCAGTGATTCTCCCCACAGTTCAGTTACTAATTCATTTAAAAATAGAAGATCAACTCCAAAAATCATGAAATTTTGTGGAGATGGCAAATGAATTATTCTGAACACAATGGTGAACTCAATTCTTATGTTTAAAGAAGTTGGAGAAGAATTAAAAATTCAGATTTGAATTTGATTCAAATTTGCCAAGCACCCTAATAAAAATAGTAGATGAGTTTCTAAAATCTTGAAACTTTGTAAGCATGCTATTGAGGAATTTAGGAGCTCATGGAAAAATTTAGAGCCCTTAATTTGAATATTTGGTTTAGAGCTTATTAGGGCTTCATTGTGCATTGCTTACTAATCCTTATCCAAAAATTCTTATTCTTAAAAGGTGAATAGAATATAATTTGGATTCATGGTGAAGTCTAATACCCATGATAAAAGAATCTAACAAAGAGTGCAAGAAAAGTTTTGGATGGCATAGTTCATGTGTACCATTATATTGGAGATCCAAAATAGTTGATCACAAAACCCATATGAACTTAACATGCCATAAAAGTGGGGTTTTACACAGGTTGGGAAAGGTATGGCTCATGTATCTTTTCTTATATTTGTGACTTTATGCATAATAAAGATATTATCTTTAGTGTTCTTTTATTCATATACTTAGATGAAGAGTTTCTTGTTTGATTGTGGATTCCATGTATGTGGTAGGTGTAATCTTTATGGTTATGCCATATCACTCTTAATCTATCATCATAAACACTACAAACCTCCACTATAGTCTAATTAGTTATGGTATGATGATGTTAATATGAATCACTTGTGCTATGTATCAACATTGGTTCAACGATGATTTAGTTCATTACCTTAGGCTGGCTTGTGCCCGAGCTCCTAAGGAATTTACTTAATATGTTAGCATGGTGCTAGGATAGTTAAGTAGCATTGAATGTCTCATAGACCCACGGATTGAAGAGGTAGGCAGTAGGTGGTGACAACCCAATCTTTCCTATGTAATCCTCCACGTTCGGCTATGCCATAGGCTCTTGGTGGGAGTCGTCCTAGTATTGCTAGGGGTAAACCCGTGCCCGATATGTTGAAAAACTTAGCACAAGTATTCACCATTAACATGCTCATTAGTATCTAACCTAGGATATGTATATGTATATTAGAAGCATTATAGGAGCAACTCCCCAACCCTTAGTCTAACCTCCATTAGGACCCATCTACCCTTTAGAATAGAATGCTTAGGGGTGTCACACTACCCATATATTATCAACTTACCACTGTCTTGATAATTGATTAGTATCCCATAGCTTGATCATAAGAGTAGTGTTTACTTTACTCCATTGCCTTCCTTTGGAATAAATTCGATACCCTTGGGAATACTCTTGGGTGAAATGTTGCGCGATAGTTTTCGTGCGCTTGCGGACCTCAGCTCTTACTAGAGATGATCTGTGACGTTAAGAAACGTCAACAAGCATTTCTGGCGTTGTTGCCGGGGAAGGCAAAGGAAGTGAAGGATAGCTATCACTTGTGATTAAGTTATAGGTACTAATAGTTATTAGATAGGATTATCCTTGTTTGTTTTCTCCTTTCGTGGTGAAAATTGGGTAGTGTTGGTTAACCCATTTCATGGGATGGCCAACCAGGACACCAGTACTCAACTGCAAGATGATTCAAGGCGTACCTCAACAAATGTCAGCTAGGCAACACAATTGCCTTTCGCAGAAGAATTTCAGCTTCCAGTAGGAGCCAAAGTCATCCATCCCCAAGCTTGGGGGAGGCCCCAAGAGCTCTTCTTGGTTTGTCTCCACCATAGGGTGGATAGTTGGCTCCTCATCGAACATTCATGTCATGGGTTGGTCTGCCAATCCAAGACCACCTTTGTGCTGGAGTTGATGGAGTCCTATTCTCATTCATCATGGATGAGAATATGGTATCTACCCAAGGGGTGGACTGAGGAGTGCTCTAGTTTCTTTAGCTTGGCATGCACACCACTTAACAAGGTGGACATGCTATCTAAGAAACAACACCTCCCATTGAAGTATCGTGAAGATCAAGCCAATGGGGAAGTGTTTGGATGATCCAAGCCATGGATATTCACATGATTTGTTAAAATCCATGCCAACATGGGCCACTTGGGGAATCATTTTCTCAAAGACCCATGAGGATCATTTCCCAACAACAACTCCAATGGCTAACCAACAAGGAGGTCAAGGGTGAAATCAATATCACCCTTGTAATCATTGAGGCTATGAGAATTTCATGGGATTTAAGTTCAACTAGCCTACCTTGAAGTATTTTTCCCATGGCCAATCAAGAAATCAAGACAACATGAAGCTCTTGGCCAAGGACAAGAAACTTAAAGAGCATTCAAGATCCAAGATATCCCACAATCACTTGTTGGGATTCCTACCATTTTACCAAACCCACGCAACCTAGGGCAAGTGACATTGGGATGAAGTGTTTCTTGTTTGATTGTGGAGTCCACATGCCACCATGCCCAAGGAAGCTTTTGATCCATGATCAAAGTATGGGTTAGCTCAAAAGAACATCAAGAAGGTCGAAGTGACACCCCTAAAGAAAACAAGCCTCACCATGCTCAAAAGAGAGTATCTTCAAGAGGGAAAAGTCATCACTACATCAACAAGTCTTCATTAAAATGACGGAGAGGCTAGGGCCATCATGTGGTCCACATGTCCAACCGACATGCCAAAGGAGTTTTGGCATATCAATCAAGAGAAGTTATCCACATCTTCAACTCCGGGATTGGACAACAAATCATCACACTAAATAGGACAGAGGTAGGTCCCACTCATGGACATCAAAAAAATTTGGTGAGTTCTTGCCAATAGGTTAATTGGTAGTTATCTCATATTTGATTTCCCAATTGCATATTTGAAATTCCCATCAATCTTTGCATTTTCATTTATCATGTTTGAATTTTCACACTTGCATGTTGGAAAGTAAAATTTTCAACCATCATAAAACTAAAATTTTGAATTAGGAAATAAATTTATTTGCATATGAACCTTGGGCATAACCACTTGAATTCATCTTCCTAATTCAAACCAAAAATATTTCCCTTAATAATTCAATGCATTTGCAAGTTGTTTCAAGTTGAGCAAAACAATTTGACAAAGGGTACAACATGCTTTTTAGCTAACGTAACCCGTTTTTGAGTTGTTTTGTTTGTTCTTGGTTATTGGTGTAGCCAGGACAAAATTTGTGAAGAGGTTGAACTGCCCCCATCAAGCGCACATCCCTCCATCGATATCATTTTGAGTTCATGGTGGAGGAAAGCTCAAGATGGTGTTCCGATAGGAACAAGATGAAGCTCATTCAACTCCAACCTCAAACTGACATGATACATTGAACATGAAGGCTACACCAAAATCCATGGCTGTGAGTATCTCACACAATGACCTACAACCAAGACTGCTCCTCAATTGAGGTACAAGTTCAAAATTTTCCATCGTTGGAATTACATTAGGATTGAATGATTTTTGCTTACATTGGTAAGGAAGGTTTACACCTTCTCATCATTCAATTCTTATGCATCCTTAGGAGAGTAAGTGCTGGAATTACTCTTTTTTATTATTTAAAAAGAGTGTCACCTTACTTGGGAATAAATTTAAACAAGTACCTAAAATTTCATTAGCATTGCTGAAATTGACTTAGACATTTTCTACCTAGGTAATGCTTATGGAATAACTTAATGGTTGAATTGGTATGTCGCAATCTAGGAGTTGTGATATCCATAATTTTGATTTGAAACTCATTCATGCATGGATCACTAAATTTCAAATTTCTAGGCAAGAAAATAAAAAATGTTCAGGAGGATAAAATTAAGAATCTTGTTTGCCATGACCTAAATGATAAACATTTGCTCTTGCGTAAAAAGTTATGATGGTTATAAAATTTATAAGATGAAGGGTCCTTATAGTGTATTTATATCACTTGCATTGCTATGAGTAGGAGCTTTAGAAAAATGTGCAAATTGATTTATCCATAAAGCCCCACTCCTATCAATGATTCATATATTATTCATGAATACACTTAAAATTGGACCCACTGCATCTTTGATTTTGTTCTTCCACATATATACAAATGAAGATTCGGTTACCTAACCCAAAAATTCATTTGTACAAGTATCGGGAGCTAACCATCTCTCTCTATCATAGAGGGGAAGTTTGCAGGAGTAAAATAACTATGCAGGCATTCAAAGATCCGATTGTTGGAAACTCTAAGAGGATTTCATTTCAATATCTCTTGGCGAAGGAGTAAATGAGGATGGTTGCTACCCATCATAAATTAAGCCCGAAGGTCAACCATAACTATACAAGGTCGGAGATTTGACATGGAAACCCTTTGTGAGCAACCAATGGGCCACTGCGAATATGTTCGAGCATTATGCTCTCAACTATTCTAAGCACTCATTCAAGATCAAGGGAATTGTCATCATCATTGGGTGTAAGTTATTCCTTTGTGGCTAAAAGGTATGATGCACCTTAACCAAGGAATGACAAAATATTATCCAATGTATATTGGGTACAAGTTGTTCCTATGTGGCTAGAAGATATTTTATACCTTATCCAAGGAATAATGGATCACACTGAACCCATGTTGAGTGCACGTCATCCCTCCTTGGTTATAGGAATGTTGTACCTTAGCCAAGGAATAACGGATTGTACTCAACACATGTTGGGTACATGTCACTCCGTTGTTACTAAAGGTTATAATTACCTTAGCAAAGGAATGACGGATCACACCCAATGCATGAGGGGTACAAGTTGTTTCTTCATGGCGAGAAGGTATGATACACCTTAGCCAAAGAATAACGAAACACACTCAATGCATGTTGAGTACACGTCATTCCTTGGTAGCTAAGGGGTATCATTAACTTAGCCAAGGAATAACAAGGTACATCCAACCTATGGGAACCTTGAGGTGTGGATGAGAGACATCGACAACACTCTGCTCAACCACACTCGTGGAACCCATGGAAGACAAGCCAACATCGACACTCAACCCTCCAATGACAAAGACATGCTGCAACAAGGTTAGGCCAACCTCATGGCCTACATCCATCATTAGGGTTTCAGCCCCTAGCATGGACCTTGAACAAGAACAAGCATGGGGAAGGACCCCCACTTGAGGTAACTTGTATCACACACCTTGCATATTTATTTCCATTCACCCGTCATCAACCTTGCATATATATAAAAAAACTTAAAAAATAAATAAGTAGAGTAGATTTGCTTTCAGAATAAAATAAAAGATATGCGGTAAGAATGATTTGGAATTCACATAGATGAAATGATGAATAGTTGCTCCATTTTAATTTTCCTAAGTCCTTAGTTTACAACTTACTTCTCTCCAAAATATCGCTTTCATTGGCTAGAATTGATTTTGCCTTGATTGAAAAATTTTGGGTAGCAAAAGCTTAATCCAATTCTAAGTTGTTGTGAGATATGATATAACGATAGGGCTGTTATTCCTAGTTTGAAAGTCAAACCTAGATTTTCGAAGAAATTCTAAAAAGATTTAAGTTACTCTCATTTGATTGGAAATACCTACCGAAGCCATATGATACTATCGGTACCCTGGATACCATATACTCCTTGGGAGTGCAAAGATCTCAAGGGAAAGTCATCTACTTGATTTGAAGACCTTCGGAGGCCCACATGTCAGACATGCCCGGACCCACTTCTCCAACATGGTTAGTCCCAAGGTCGCCACGTGTACTATCAAACCGGAGCTACCGCCCGCAAGGGGGAAGCTCCGGGCTATGTACCGAAATGGCACCCCCGGACCTAACCCCAGACCGAGGGAAGCTCCGGTGCTGACACGTGTCGGGTAACACCGGAGCCATCTGTTCCCCACAGTGTGCTCCGATGCTGCCACGTGTCCAACCGTCGGATCTTCAGCCTCTAACCCCCGGAAGACTCCACAATGGCTCCGGATCTTCAAAGGGGAATCAAGGACTTCAAGACCTGATCAAGTGTCATTAATACTATATTAATGACACACGATCGGACGACCTTAATTACCAGTAACGGTGCTGTCAAAGCCCATAACTTGGTCATTAAGGGCAATTAAACATGTTGAATGTGTGTCAATTTCAGTAACCGCTGGGGCCACATGTCGGGCCAGGCTAACTTGTAACGGCCTGCCCTTGTACTATAAAAGGACAGGCCGACGATACATAGGACAGGTTCTACAGACTCTCTACACGCTCTGCACACTGGACACACATACTAGACAGACGCTCTAGACATACATCCAATACAACATCAACACACTCCGTGGAGTAGGGTATTACGCTCAGGCGGCCCGAACCACGTAAATCTTGGTGTCCCTTGTGTCATTCGACATCTCACCTTCTTGAATCTCCGCGCGCCCATACCGAACCTCAAACTCCTCTAACACTTTAGTAGTGTCGGGAGATCTGCCGGATCAAAACCACCGACAGTTGGCGCGCCAGGTAGGGGCGCCTGAGATTTCAAGAATGGTGAACTCAGCAGCTGGATCATCCAATGGTCAACCCGCTGTTCAAGCTGTTGGGGGTAATCCCTCCAATATGCAGCCACCAGCAGGAACCACGGCCCTAGCAGGAGTCACACTTCCACCACCACCGCCTCCACCAGCAAATCAAGCTGGACAACGCGATGGTGCACCGGCGTCAATCACTTCGTCGGTGAATCTTGACAACCCGGAACACGCGCTCCATGCAGCACGTGCTCTTCTCCAACGCCCACCACCTCCGGATGCATCCCGGGATGCACTGGAGCAGTGGAGGGCCGATGTGGAACACTTGGTTGCAGCAGCAGCCGACCGCATCAGCAACCATGGTCCTCCTCCTTCAGGACGGGCCCCATCGCAGCGACGGACCTTGTCTGGCAAACTTTGTCCGCACGTTTCCAACAACAGGAGACGTGCTGCATCACAGAAGGTGACGTCGTTGCCCTTCGGGGCACGACGCACTCACACGGTATCAGGGCTTTCAACTCATGACCTCCGGGCGGAGCTTGATCGCCGATATCGCCAGCAAGACGGCCGAGTCCATATTGAGCGTGCTCGTGAAAGACGAGAAGCTCATGACATTCCTGCTCCTGAAGGAGTAGGAGGAGGCTGTTCAGCCCTGGCCATGCATCTGCGTATGGTCAGATGGCCACAGAAGTTCCGGTCTCACCTGTCGGAGAAGTTCGATGGGACCGTTAATCCCGTCAAATTTATTCAGATTTACTCCACTGCTATCTTGGCAGCTGGAGGAAATGAGGCCGTGATGGCCAATTATTTCCTAAGTGGCTTTAACTGGGACCGCCAGGTCCTGGTTTATGAGCCTTCCACCCAACTCCATCAGCAGTTGGGAGGAGTTGTGCCGGCAGTTTACCGCCAACTTCGGGAGTTCTTACACCCGACCAGGCACCGAACTGGACCTTTTTGCAGTTGTGCAAAAAGGAGGAGAACCCCTGCGATCATTCATCCAGAGATTCTCTCAGGTACGAAACACTATCCCTTCTATCTCTAGTGCCTCTGTCATCGTGGCATTTAGACAGGGAGTGTGGGATAAGAAGATGCTGGAGAAACTGGCAATCAAGGAGATTACCAGTGTCATGGAACTCTTCAGCTTGGCTGACAAATGTGCCAGAGCTGTGGAGGGCCGTGAAATGCACTCCAAACCAACTCCGGAGGATCACAAGAAATCCTCCAAAGAAGAAGCCGCTACCTCCAGGAACGGCAAGAAGAAGAAAAAGACCAACGGCAAGAAGAAGTCGTCGGCCGGTGCATCCAATGCCGCAGCTATTGCAGCTCCGGGTGGCCGGGGGCCACGCCCCGAGAAGCGACCTCGACCGTCTTCTGAAGACAGTGGCAAACCCAAGGTGTGCTGTCCAATTCACAAAACGGACAGCCACAGTTTGGAAGACTACCGGGAGGTCCAAAACCTTGCCGAGCGCTACAACAAGCGCTGGGAAGAAGCTCCTTTCCGACAGACGGAAGGAAAACAAAAAGTTGACGAAGCTCCGGCTGAAGAGGAGTTAGGTTTTCAGTATCCCAAAAAGGTCTTGAAGGCCGTCTACACCTCCATCGACGACGATTCCGACGTCTCTGACAATGAACATCGGAAGACCATGAACACCATTTTTGGTGGATCATGGGACATTACCTCCCACCGCGTCATCAAGACTATGCGTCGGGACATGGTTGTTGTAGCTCCTACAGCCAGGGCAGAACCTCATCGGAAGTGGATGGACACAGCCATCACTTTTGATGCTTCGGACTGCCCTCGAAGCATGGTTGGAGCAGGTCAGCTACCCTTGATGGTATCTCCTACCATCAATAACATCCAGCTCCAGCATGTTATGATAGACGGAGGTTCGGGGCTCAATCTCATAAGCTTTGAAGCTTTTACCAAGCTTCAGCTCCGACCTTCGGATCTCCACCCCTCCTGACCTTTCTCCAGAGTAGGTCCGGGGGCCATTACCCCACTCGGAGCTATTACCCTCCCCATTACCTTCGGGACTCGGGAGAAGTATCGCACTGAGAAGTTGGTCTTTGACGTTGCTCAGATCAACTTACCCTTCAATGCCATCTTGGGTAGGCCTGCCTTGTACAAATTCATGGCAACTGCTCATTATAGTTAACTGGTGTTAAAGATGCCAACACCAGTAGGCGTTCTCCGGATCCGTGGAGATCGTACTGCTGGAGTAACTGCTCTGGAAGAACTCCATGCCCTTACCACGGCGCAAGAGGAGGACTCCAGGCGAGAGCAAGCTCCAAAACCCCCGAGCATTCGTCAGCGAGGCTCGACTTCTGCACCTCGTGTGCAGCCAAGCGGCGACACCGACATTCCCGTCAAAGTCGTCCAAATCGGTTCCGATGCCACTCAGACCACCCGTATATCGGGAGGATTGAACGACAAATAGGAATTTGCGCTCATCACTTTCCTCCGGGCTAATGTCAATGTGTTTGCCTGGCAGCCATCACAAATGCCTGGGATCCCCAGGGAAGTGATTGAGCACAATCTGAAGATCTACCCAGACGCCCGGCCTGTGCATCAGAAGCCTCGAAAGCAATCCGTAGAGCGACAAAACTTCGTCCGACAAGAAGTGAAGAAGTTGCTCGAAGCTGGATTCATCAGAGAAGTCTTCCATTCAAAATGGCTGGCAAACCCAGTCATTGTGCCCAAGGCCGGTGGGAAGCTTCGGATGTGTATCGACTACACAACACTAAATAAGGCATGTCCAAAAGATCCATTCCCACTACCTAGAATAGATCAGATAGTGGATTCCACCTCTGGGTGTGAATTACTGTGTTTCCTAGACGCATATTCTGGGTATCATCAAATTAGAATGTCTAGGGAAGATGAAGATCATACCTCTTTCATCATAGTAGATGGATTGTATTGTTATACAGCCATGCCATTTGGTCTCAAAAATGCAGCTTCAACCTTTGTACGAGCTATGTACAAAACCTTTGAAGAACTCATTAGAGACATAGTGGAAGTGTACGTCGATGACATCGTGGTCAAGGTCAAGAACAAGGAGTCACTCCTTGACACCTTGCAGGCTGTCTTTGATAAGCTGCGGGTCACCCGCACAAAGTTAAACCCAGACAAGTGTGTCTTCGGGGTTAGCTCCGGAAAACTTCTTGGTTTCCTAGTAAGTCACCGGGGCATAGAAGCTAATCCGGCGAAGATCAAAGCCATTGAAGACATGCGACCACCAGCTCGCATCATAGATGTCCAAAAGCTAACTGGATGTCTAGCAGCCCTCAGCCGGTTCATTTCAAGACTGGCGGAACGGGCACTCCCTTTCTTCAAGTTATTGAGAAAGTCTGGACCATTCCAATGGTCTGAAGAAGCACAAAAGGCATTCCAAGAGCTAAAACAGTTCCTCACCACCCTACCAATTCTGGTAGCTCCGAACCCTAGTGAGCCTTTGCTGCTTTACATTTCAGCCACTGATGAAGTCGTCAGTATGGTCCTGGTCGCGGAGAGACCAGAACTACCCCATACTCAGGAATCCAGACCCCTTCGGGAGGGTCCGGAGGGTCCCGAAAGCGAGTCTGGATCCCAGCTCCCAGACTTGAATCCACAAGAAGTCACTTTGGAAGACCCAGACCCCTCCGGGAGGGTCTAGGTCGCTTCTGAAGAAGCTCCGGGTTCCTCTAGCCAGGACCCGGAGGTCCCCAAAGAAAATCCGGATCCCTCCGTGAGGATCCGAGTCAGTGAAGAGGAAGCTTCGGGCCCCTCCGAGAGGGTCCGGACCATTCAGCGTCCAGTATACTTCATCAGCGAAGTACTACATGATGCCAAGACTCGATACCTAGAGGTGCATAAGCTGCTCTATGCAGTTCTTATTGCCTCCAGGAAGCTTCGCCATTACTTCCAAGCTCACAAAATCTCAGTGGTAACCTCTTACCCACTTCAAGCAATCTTTCATAATCCCAATTCAACTGGGAATATTGCAAAGTGGGCAGCAGAATTGGCTGAATTCAATCTCAAATTCGTTTCAAGGCAAGCAATCAAGAGTCAAGCATTGGCGGATTTCGTGGCGGAATGGACTCCCTCTCCATCAAACCCTGGGGGCCCCAGCGAGCAGAAGCCGGAACACAAGGCTCCGGTCTTCACCGAGCCTCACTGGACCCTCTACTTCGACGGCTCCATGCAAAAGCAGGGGGCCGGAGCTGGAATCCTTCTCCTCGCACCAACCGGAGAGAAGGTAAAATACATGGTACACCTTGACTTCAAGGCGACCAACAACATGGCGGAATATGAAGCACTCATTTATGGACTAAGGGTGGCACTGTCATACGGTGTCAAGCAACTGCTGGTCAAGGGAGATTCACAGCTCATCATTAAGCAAGTGAAGGGTGAATGCTCCTGCAACAATCTCCAGCTAGCTGCTTACCTCCTTGAAGTCCAGAGGCTTCAGAAGGACTTCGAAGTCCTAGATCTCCACCATGTCCAGCGTGCCCACAATGCTGAAGTCGACAAACTCTCAACGAAAGCGTCAACCGGAGCTCCGGCTCCTGACGGAACTTTTGTCTAGAGGTTGTCAAAACCCACAGCTCAGCCTGCCGAACTGAGCGAAGGGGGCGAGATCAGCATCCCGAAGCTGACGGTCTCGATGGCCCTGTTACCATGGCAGCCATCAAGGGTCGTAGGTGCTGCCGGAAGCTCCGAGCAACCCAGCACGCAAGACTCAAATGCTCAAGTTAGTTCCGATGCATGGATCTCGGAGATCCGGAGCTACTTGAAAGACAACATCCTTCCTGACGATGATGTATCCGCTGACCGGGTAGTCAGATTGGCTAAAAGATACACGTTGGTAGAAGGGGATCTCTACCGGCGCGGTGCTAATGGCATCCTAATGCGGCGCATCACAAGGGAAGAAGGATGCGAGCTCCTCACAGAAATCCATGGAGGCGAGTGTGGGAACCACGCGTCTTCCCGCACGCTGGTTGGTAAAGCCTTTCGGCATGGCTTCTACTGGCCTACGGCACTCCAGGATGCAGCTGAGGTGGTGAATAAATGCGAAGCATGTCAATTTCATGCAAAGCAAATTCACACACCGGCTCAGCCCCTACAAATGATACCTCCTACATGGCCCTTCGCTGTGTGGGGGATGGACATCTTGGGACCTTTCCCAAGAGCCGTCTGAGGTTACAAGTTCCTGTACGATGCCATTGACAAGTTCACCAAGTGGCCAGAAGCAACTCCAGTTGTGACAATCAACAAGCAATCCGCTATCAACTTTTTGCAGTCCATTGTATGCATATTTGGAGTCCCAAACAAAATCATCACTGATAATGGGACCCAATTCACAAGCTCTGCATTTCAAGGATATTGCGAAGACCTCGGCATTCAAGTTTGCTACGCCTCCGTAGCTCACCCAGCAAGCAATGGCCAAGCCGAGAGAGCAAATGCTGAAATCCTTAAAGGACTCAAAACGCGCACCTATGAGCGCTTGAAAAAACATGGAGCCAACTGGATTGAAGAGCGTCCGCCCACTTTATGGGCCAACAGGACATCTCCAAACCGGTCAACTGGAGAGACACCCTTCTTCCTGGTGTATGGAGCTGAAGCAATCCTTCCTCCGGAAATCACCTTGGGGTCACTCCGGGTCCGGACCTTCGACGAAGCCACATAGGACCAGCTCCGGCGTGAAGACCTAGACCTCCTTGAGGAGGGAAGGTGCCAAGCAGCTGTTCGGAATGCCCGATACCGCCAAGCCCTTCGGCGCTATCATCAGTGGCATGTACACAATCGACAGCTCGAGGAAGGCGATCTGGTGCTACGGAGAATACAATCCAGAGAAGGGTTAAACAAACTCTCCCCCAGCTGGGAGGGACCCTTCCGAGTGATTAAAGTATCCCGTCCCGGAAGCGTTCGCATGGCTACCGAGGATGGGACAGCTCTCCCAAATCCTTGGAACATTGAGCACCTCCGTAAGTTCTACACTTAATATCACGGAGGTGAGTCTGTAGTAACTTGAGGTGTATGTTATAGAGTCATTATACAGAGTCGAGTAGCTCCTCCGGGAGAACAGTCGGACCTTTCCCGGAAGGTCCGCAAAGTTCATGCAACACTTGTCACAGTCTCAGGACTAAAAGTGTGGCTAGCTACCCTGGGTCAAACGAGAAATTAAACACGCTTAGCCTGGTTTCGTACCCTTAGGGTGTACTCGTTTCCCTGTACCCCGGACCTATAATGAAAGACATCTTCATGTGAAACGGACTCCACGTGCATTTATTTTGTACAGACTCAACATCCTTTTTTATTTTTCTCTTTCTTGTCTATAACAAGGACGTGCAATTCTTAAGAAATTTTAGTTCGACCGGTTCATATACAATTCGAGTTGTATTGTCGATTATTCTGGATTCAAATATTGTTCGTGGCCCACTCGCCTGAATGCCGCCAAGCCAACCTAGGGCCAGAGTGTGCTATCGACTTAGCCTTGTCAAGCACCCTAAGTACGCCACTCTACCTACAACCCGGTAGGCCAAAGTAAGGCGGGTCCAAGTACAATTGGATCTGGAAGAAAAGGCGACGCATTCGGTTGTATTCAGAATCGTGTTTGACCTAAAATTTTATTGAGAATCGTAAGCCGCTGCGAAGTTATAGATAAGAAATGAATTTTACTGTTTTTCTTGGCTTCAGTGTGCAGGAAAAATAAAGAATTCATGTTGATGGAGAAAAGTCGGAGCTAACAAAGCTCCGACTCCCCCTAGGTGGCTTATAATCGATGTTAAACATTGAAAAAGAGCATCACCGAAGCAACCAAGCTCCGGTAAAGTTTGGGGGGCCAGCCTTCGATGTAAAATAAAAGATGGTGAGAAGACCCCACAAGTGGAGTCTGCTGCCGACAAGCTACGCGTTGGCAAAGGTCACTGCCGGAGCTACTAAGCTCCGACACCCCAGAGGGCTAACTATCGATGCTCTATGTGTTGATAGGGACTATTGCCGGAGCTACTAAGCTCCGACGGTAGTCAATTTGACCTCAGGGGGCCTTCACTATCGAAGACTTCGGACCTACACTCTACAAGTTCGAAGCAAATGAGTCTTCAACAAAACACAATATCCTCTTGGTACATGTTCACAATCAAATTGTGTACATCTATCAGGGGGCCAAGTGAAGACAAAAGTGTTGAAGACAAAAAGTGAAATTCACAAAAATTTGGGGATTTCATTCATCTGGAGACAAGGGATTACAAAATTGAGGAAGAAAAAGAGAGAATACAAGTGAGAGCTACGGAGATGGTCCTAGACCCTATGGAAGAACCGGGCGACCTTCTGGGCAACCTCCGACACATTGGCTCGGGCAGCTTCACCTTCTCCTTCAACGGGACCTTCAAGCACCGGGTCCAGAGGAAATTGGGGATTCCGACTGGTGTAGCACGTCAGCACATACTCTGAGACGTTCTTCGCCAGGGATTGCCCCTCAACCTCCAATTGGTCCGCGATGACGTCGCCCACCTTGGAGAGTTTTCTACCTGCCGAGCTCAACACCTGCAACGCTAGGTCCGGCTCCGGCTCCGGATCATCCGGACGCACGGGACTGAAGCCCATAGGTGTCAGTGCGTCGTTGGCCTTGCCCAGGAACTCCCAAATCTGTAGGGAGTCCGCAGTCCTCAAGCCCTTCAATTCTTCCAAGGATCTTCTGGCCACCACCAGTTCAGAATTCTCGCGAGCGAGGCGCTCAACTTCTTTAGCGTTTTGCTGAATCTTTTCAGCAACTCGCTTCTCGAGTTTTCCGAGCTCCTCCTCCCGGAGGTGGATCTTGTTCCGGCGGTCAACCAGGTCCTTCTCCCTGCCCCTCACTTTCTTCTCCCTAGCAGCAAGGGCACACTCTTGCTCGTAGAGTTCCTTCCCTCGCACCCAGGCCTTCTCCTCCTCCCCAGTGCAGCACTCTTCCAATTTCTTGGCGCGCTCTTCGAGGCCCTTGTCGGCCAGAGCCACCTTGTCGGTGAGCTCCTCCTCCATCCTCAGGACGTCATCCCGCAGCTCTAGGAGATTCTGCTCTTCATCTTCGAGCTGTTTCTCCCTCTCCTCAAGTGCCTCCCGGCGCTTGATGAGAGTAGTGTTAATGGCCTCAAGCCTTTCTTGGCGTTCATCAGCCGCACTGTTAGCTGCTTTGGTCTGCTCATAAATCTCCCGGGATTGAGCGTCAAGGGCACGAGTCATACTCTCCCTGTCATCCAATAATTTGCCCCAGTATTCCAGGCAGACCTTCTCCCGCTTGATCCACTCTTTGTCATCTGCTAGCCTCGACTGCGCCAGCTTGGTCTCGAAGTAGAGCCGGTTACGCCACCGCCTATGGGTTTGGCGCTCCTCTTCAAGAGTCTTGCTGACATGGAAGAAGGCCAGTTGAACTTGACGTAGACTGGAACAGGCGTTGTCAATAGACAATGACAATGGCATAGGTTCCGGACCTGCTGGGGTCTCCTCTGCTGGTTCCAGCGGGTTTCCAGATACAAAAATTGGGTCCCACTCCACAAGAGTGGTCCCCTAGGTCTCCATGGCACTAGGGCCGTCCTCCGGGATGGCCTCAGTCGCCATCGAGGAGGGTCCAGCTGATGAAGCTCCGACCTCCGGAAGTGGTTCCCAAGGCCCCGCCGCCAGGTCTTCATCTGCCCCCTCAGGCAGGGGGCCAGCAACCTCTTCTGGGCACTCCGGCTCAGCCGCGGGAACCTCCGGCGTCGTCATCCCCGGAGCAGGGGTTGCTTCTGGCTCCGACCTGGGCACCTCCTCTACTGGGGGCTCGAGCGCCGACGCTTCTGCAACAACCGTCTCGGGATACGGAAGGTCTTCAACATCAACCGGCCCTACGGCCGGAGCTTCAACAACAATCGGCTCTGCGGCCGGTGCTTCAGAAGTAGCCGGCCCAACCGCCGGGACTTCCTCAACATCCGGCGCGCACGCCGAGACTTCAACAACCTCCGGCTCAACCGCCGGGGCTTTGACAATTTCTGGCTCTGGGGCCGGAATTACTGCTTCCTCCGGCTCAACGGCCGGAGCTTCTATCATCTCTGCACTAGGGCCCGGAGCTTCAACCTCCGGGGCAGGTGCCGCTGGCGCATCTTCTCTCCCGCGGTCCGGCGCTACCACGAGAGTCTCTGGGGATGAGTCGAGGTCCATGACCACGATAGCTGGCGCCGGAGCTGTCGCAGCTTCAGCCACCACTTGGGGCGGCACCGGGACAGGAGCAGAAGCTTCTGCCCTCACAGCTTCAACTGCTGTGGCTGAGGGTGGAGCCTCACTCCTCTTCTTGGGAACGCTGCAGATGATGGATGAAGAAACTTAAAAAACAATTACTACAACAAAACAACTATCTGAGGTAAAGATTAAAAATTACCTCGGGAGGCTTCCGCACCAGCTTGCGCGGAACCTCTTTCCCGGGCGTTCTGGGCTAACCATAGCCGCCGCCGGCGTGGAAGCTCCGGAAGGCCCCCCGGGACTCGTTGCAGCCACGGGCATTTCCCTAGTCGAGGCCCCCCTCGATCGGGAAGAACCTCTGGACCTAGAGGCCTCAACCGGCCCTGGTGCTGGAGTCACATGCCCGGAGCTAGCACCCCGGGAGGACGCCGCTGCGGGTACTGTCGCTGCGGTTGTAGAAGACCTCCCCCTCCGGGGAGAAGGAGCTGATGTAGAGGTGGTAGGCCTGACGGACCTTCCGTCGGCATGCTGCAGCTTCCTCTTCCGTCTCAAGGGTTCGTCCGTCGGCTCCTTGCCCTTGCCGACGATCTCGACCCTTGGCTTCGGGGCGGGGTCGGAGCCACCTTCGGAAGCTCCAGGGATCACCACCCTGGAGGTCGATCTTCTCTCGACGACACCAAGGTCGTCAAGCACGGGCATCTTCCGCCGGAGCTCCCTGCTGAACTCTACTTCCACGTTCAGAGGGAGAAAAGCTGATGGCGGAGTCAAGTCGTCACCCGCGACGTCGATGCCGTGCTGGAACTTCTTGAGATGAAACTCCAAGGTTGTCTCCACCATGTTGGACTTCAGCCCGGTCTCGACCCAGTCGTCGTCCATCACATTGTTGAGGGCCCAAGCGAGTTTTTCTCTCCTCTTTAGCGGTGCCCACCTGTTGACCAGGAAGTTGCAAAACACCGCCTAAGGATTTAATCCTCCCTCCACGCACTGGCAGATCCTGGTCAGAGCATGGTTGAAGGCTTCCGCCAGCACCGGAGCTTCACTCCAGACTGTCGTGTCGATGTTGGGGAGGCCTTCAGGCAGCTCCAGCCTCTCGTGCTTCTCCACCCAGATGACTATCCAGTCCTTCTTCCAATCATCCCATTTCCCAGAGGGAAACGACCGGAGGTACTTGAATGGGCACTTCTTGCGCTTCACGAAGTAGTAGAAGCCAAGGTACTCATTGCTCCTACCGGTGGTATGGACGGTGAAGAAGGTCCGGAAGAGTTCAATGCAGGGGGGATACCCACCCACATTTCATAGAAGTGGACGAAGACGGACACAAGAAGAATGGAGTGGGGGCCAAGGTGGTACAGCTGCAGACCATAGAAGTCTAGCAGCATTAAGAAAAAGGAGGAAAAAGGTGGGATCAACCCCACCATGGCGTACGAGGAGAAGTACACCATTTCGCTGGCGTGCTCCTTCTCAAACGGGAGCTCTCCCCCGGCGCAGACCATGCGGTTGAAGAAGTCCGAGGACCATCCCATGAGGGCCCGGACCTTCTTCAGGTCACCGTCGGTCTTCAAACGGCTCTCGCGGAGACCCAACTCCATCGCAGCACAGCAAGGCAGGAGAGGAAGAGCAAGCACAAGTTGGGAGTTTGAGCGCAAGATCAGATGAGAGGCGTAAAGAACCCCAAACGTTGCACGCTTTCCTTCTTAAGTAAGCCCTTGTGACGCTTGGATGGAAACCACAAGGAAGTCAAAGATACTACTAAAAAATTCCACCCAGTCGATGACAAGAGGGCCCAGGACCACCCAGACGATCAAGTCGAGGTTCTTACCCAGGCGAACGGTTGTCATCATGGGGCGGGAAGCCCGAAGGCGGCGGCCTGACAAGGCGCGCGGAACTGATACGATTTTCGTATCGGGAACCGGCGACCTTCAAATTGCGTGAGATCCGCACGCCAAAGATCTCACCTGCCGCACACGGGATACGCCACGCGGCGAGGATTTAACTCCAAACCGTCGCCAACGGCACATCCAAAGACCTTTGAAGACTCAGTTCAAAAGTCGAAGGATGGACCCACCTCCGGCAAAATGACTTCACCCAAGGGGTCTTCCCAAGAGGTGGGCCCAGGGGACCACTGTCGGTACCCTGGATACCATATACTCCTTGGGAGTGCAAAGATCTCAAGGGAAAGTCATCTACTTGATTTGAAGACCTTCAGAGGCCCACATGTCAGACATGTCCGGACCCGCTTCTCCAACATGGTTAGTCCCAGGGTCGCCACGTGTACTATCAAACCGGAGCTACCGCCCGCAAGGGGGAAGCTCCGGGCTATGTACCGAAATGGCACCCCCGGACCTAACCCCAGACCGAGGGAAGCTCCGGTGCTGACACGTGTTGGGTAACACCGGAGCCATATGTTCCCCACAGTGTGCTTCGGTGCTACCATGTGTCCAACCGTCGGATCTTCAGCCTCCAACCTCCGAAAGACTCCACAACGGCTCCGGATCTTCAAAGGGGAATCAAGGACTTCAAGACCTGATCAAGTGTCATTAATACTATATTAATGACACACGATCGGACGACCTTAATTACTAGTAACGGTGCTGTCAAAGCCCATAACTCGGTCATTAAGGGCAATTAAACGTGTTGAATGTGTATCAATATCAGTAACCGCCGGGGCCACATGTTGGGCCAGGCTAACTTGTAATGGCCTGCCCTTGTACTATAAAAGGACAGGCCGACGATACATAGGACAGGTTCTACAGACTCTCTACACGCTCTGCACACTGGACACACATACTAGACAGACGCTCTAGACATACATCCAATACAACATCAACACACTTCGTGGAGTAGGGTATTACGCTCAGGCGGCCCGAACCACGTAAATCTTGGTGTCCCTTGTGTCATTCGACATCTCACCTTCTTGAATCTCCGCGCGCCCATACCGAACATCAAACTCCTCTAACACTTTAGTAGTGTTGGGAGATCTGCCGGATCAAAACCACCGACAGATACATTACATTGATAGACCTCATGCATATGATATTTGTCTTCACATTGAGCTTTGTCAAACTAGTATAGACCTATGTGAGATTTCATTCATTACCTTTTGAATTCAAGACTTCACTTGCACATGTTGTACTTCTACAATAGAAGTAAGCAAATTCCCATCATACCACCATTCCACAATAAAAAAAAAAACTCCATACCATTCGTGCTTAGTACTCTCTCCAAATTTATTGCAAAAAAGGGTGTAAAAGACATGGCTACAAGAAAAAGAAAAAAATGCATACTTACATCAAAAGCATGAGAAAAAAATAGAAAAGTAGCCATGTTTTATCCCTGCAAAATAAGAGAGTCCACTCAAAAAGGAGCCATCTAAAATATCCACATCCACCTACATTCCATCACACATGCACAAGTCATGAATCAAATAGTTTTGAATTGATTTCTCCTAAGGCTTGCTTTTTTGATTTAGCAATATTGTGTGTTGCAAATATGCCTACAATATTCCCTACCAAGCTCAACATACAAGCGTTATTTAGTGGTATGATCAATTTAGACAAAATGCCTTGGTGAGGAAACATTTCCACTACACATAAAGGAGAGATTGAGAGAATCAATTCATATACTTAAAATATAAATTGAACTCTCCGGAATTTGAGTGGAACTTGATCTCTATGGTATGTGTGTCCCATTTTCTGTTGGTGCATGCAGGTACTTTATACAAAATTGATTTGAAACAAGAGGATGGATCCTATAAAATATCATCCCAGCCAATCAAGCAGAAGTATTCGAGGCCATCCAACGGTGTAGAACTCATATCAAGGGATGGGACCCACCTGACAGTGATCTGGAGAAAGCACACGTGAAACGATGCAAAGACTAGGTTGGTTGACCCCCCTAGTCGGCCTACCTGGTCGTGGCGCCAAACTCGGTCAGCTTCCACGTGTTGGCTCCTCCCGGCTTGAAGTCAGCGATGACTGATTCGCGCGCCTTTGATGGCAGGAACCAACCCTTCTCCACCTATAAATAGGACCCCTCACCCCTCACTTCAACACACACCACGTGAGCATCATTCTATTGTATACACTAGTTCTCTTAGTCCTTAGTGGAGTTAGGCTATAGAGAGGAGAGCCTCTAGTCCCTAGTCCATGATGGGAAAGTATGACTCATGTATCTTTTCTTATATTTGTGACTTTATGCATAATAAATTTATTATCATTAGTCTTCTTTTATTCATATACTTGGATGAAGAGTTTCTAGTTTGATTGTGGATTCCATGTATGTGGTAGGACTAGTCTTTCCGATTATGCCATATCACTCTTAATGTATCATCATAAACACTAAAAACCCCCACTATAGTTTAATTAGGTATGATATGATCATGTTAATATGAATCACTTGTTCTATGTGTCAACATTGGTTCAACGATGATTTCGTTCAGTGCCTTAGGATGGCTGGTGCACCGGCTCCTAAGGTATTTACTTAATATGTTAGCATGGTGCTAGGATAGTTAAGTAGCGTTGAATATCTCGTAGACACACGGATTGAAGAGGTAGGTAATAGGTTGTGACAACCATATCTGTCCTTTGTAATCCTCCACATTCGGCTATGCCACAGGCTCTTGGCGGAAGTCGTCCTAGGATTGCTAGGGGTAAATCCGTGCCCGATGTGTTGACCAACTTAGCATAAGTATTCACCATTGACATGCTCATTGATATCTAACCTAGGCTATGTATATGTATATTAAAAGCACTATAGGAGCAACTCCCCAACTCTTAGTCTAACCTCCATTAGGACTCGTCTACCCTTTAGAATAAATTGCTTAGGTGTGTGTCACACTACCCATATATTATCAACTTACCCTTGTCTTGATAATTGATTAGTATCCCATAGCTTGATCATAAGAGTGGTGTTTACTTTACTCCATTGCCTTCCTTTGGGATAAATACGATACCCTTGGGAATACTCTTGAGTGAAATGCTACACGACAGTTTCTGTGTGCTTGAGGACCTCATCTCTTACTAGAGATGATCTGTGACGTTAAGAAACGTCAACAGACATCAAGACATGTGTTTCACCTATTCTCTGACTAGTGAACCCTTGAATTCACGGTAAATACCTTAGATCCATCTTTCCTACTTTAATTTTGACCCATACTTAATTCAACTATGCTCTAGTTGGAATTTTGCAAAAAAACCCTATTTGAAGCGGACTTGTCCGGTCCAGTACAGACTAGTCTGGTCCTTCAGTTCTGGAATTTTCAGATTTTTTCGAATTTTACCTGAAATGACTTGAAACTTGTTGTAACATATAAAACACAATTGTAACGAGATAATAAGCAATAATAACAACCTAATAACATGCTTTACTTCATAATTGCATCATTCATGCATGTGATGGCATATTGAGTACTATATGAGCATTTATTGATTGTAATGCTTGTTTGCATGTTTGTCGCGCAGATTGGAAGGTAATGCCCTAGAAGGTGCTTACGAGGACCTTCAACACCAGAACATTGAAGCTTTTGATCCAAACCAGCCGCAAGAGCAACGCAAGTGTCCTTGATCATTTTGATCCTGTTTTCAAATGTTTTGTTTGCAAAATTGCATGCTTGTGACAAGCTGATGGGAAACTAATGATAGGTGTTTACGAGAATTGTATGACCACCTGTGTCGCTTGGGATACATTGTAGAGATTCGAGAAGGGTATTTTCCAGTTTTTGCTTCGCTTTAATTTATTGGGAATGGGAGATACTAGATCACTTAATTATGAATTAATGAACTTATAGACGATGTGAATTGATGAATATGATTAATTAGTAATATGGGACTTGGATGATCTAAGCAAGCATGATTTGTGGACTGGGTTGGAAGACATGGTAGTTTGGATTGCTTTAGATCTAAGGACCGGTTCATGCAAAAATAAGACAGGGCAACAGTGCCACCACAAGGCCAAGTATGGTTGCGGCTTAGCTGCCTAATTAGTGTATTGCCAATATCGCTCGGATCATTTCAAAGGCCCGGGGAATGGGAGTCGGATTGGCTTTGCAATAGTGGGGGGACTACCCTAGGTTCTGAATGGCACAAGAGGGGGCCCTTATGGATGTGCTCAGATGGAGACATCACCTCTAGTGAAACCTCAGTGGGTTCGCACGTGCTGGTAATCGCTTTGTAAAGGCTATTTTGTGATCTCTTGGTCATACACCAATGGTAGTGTTTTGGCATGATGGAGGTTTCCTTTTGTCTCCGACGGGTGATGAAATCACGAACTTGTGGTAAAGCAATACAACCTTTGCAGAGTGTTAAAACTATCATGGTAGTTGTGCTCCTGGTTATGAGCACCTGGACAACTTCCATGATTAGAGTGGACTTGGGGTTTGGGATAGTTTTAGATATGGTTATGGTTTGGGATATGATATTTGGACATGGTTGATCAATAAGGTAAGATATTGGCATATGGATGGATATTAATTGATGAATGAGGTATCATGGTAAGTGACAATGTTGGATACATGTTATGATAATTACTTGGGATATGATGGGATTAAATTCACATAGATATTATAAGATTCTTTTTACATGTTTTAAATGTATTTTTTTAGCAATATTATTGTTTCTTGATTAAGCTACATGTCATATTTTCCCACACTTGCTGAGTACGACATGCGCTCACCCTTGCAATTCCCCCACCAACAGCTTCAGGTGATGGTTGGGAGTACCATGAGGATAATGTGGAATACTAGGTAGTGTGCTACCGTCAATTTGCCTGTGGAATGGAGCTGCACTGCCTAGCTATGCTTAGTTTAATTTGTCTTTCTGCTGTAGTAATAATAATTAGAGCTTTGTAATTCAAGAACCATTGAATAATTGTAATAAAGTACTTTTTATTAGTTGTGATGTGGTAATTTACTGTATATCATTTGTGGTTTTGTTATGTATGTGTGATGAACATCTTGGGCACACATATGTGTTCACTTGGTTTATTTTTCGGAACCGGTTGTCACAAATTCGTATCAGAGCCGCGTTGACCGTAGGACGCAGCCTAGGTAGAATGGACACTTTAGAGTACCTAGGAACACTTAGGAATAGTCATAGTTTGTTTGGTGTGCTGAATTCGCTGGTGTGCTTGTGTGGTTAATAGAGGATTGTGGGGTGCTCTGGCACTTGCCACATCCATATAGGCTTATATGTGTAGTTGCTTAGTTTCATATCCCTTGATGCATATAGTTGGAGACATTTTTTCTAAATTCTTCCATCTCTTGCCTTTTTCCTCAGATGTCGAGGACCCAGGACAATAGGAATGCCAATGATGATGAGGAGAACAATGGGGCACCTAAGAATGTCAACCTTGGTCCTAAAGCTAGCAACCTTGAGCGTTTGATGGCTATGCAGAATCAGCTCATGCGAACCATGGTGCAAACTTTGAGACAGCTGCAAGCCAATAACCAAAATAAGCCCCACATGCCTCCACCTCCACCACCACCGCCACCCCCACCGCCTCATAAAAGATTGGGAGAATTTATGAGGACTAGTTGTGACACCCGATTCCGAAAAAAGAACAAAGCAAATGCATATGTGTGCCCAGTACGTTAATCACACATACACGAGTGCATTCACAAAAGAGTATACAGAAAATTACCACAGAACAAGATTAATTAAGTACTTTTATTACACAACCATATTATCCTCAAATACAAGTACTAATGAATATTAATGACAAGTTCAACTAATGCAGCAGAAATACTCTAATTAAGCAACTATGCAACTAAGCAATAGGGACATATATGCGCAGCTCCAATCAACACCACAGGCAAGCTGACGGCAGACACGGCCTAGAACTCTGCATTATCATCGTTAAACTCCCAATCCCAACTTGCAACTGTTGGCGGGGGAATTGCAAGGGTGTGTACATGTCGTACTCAACAAGTGTGGAAAGTATGATATGTAGCTTAACAAGTGACGACAATGAATAAAGGCTAATTGCTGAAAAGTATATTAAAACATTTGAAAAGCAATATATCATATGCATGTGAAATAAACCCATCATAAACCGTGTAATCATCATAATTCCAATCCATATTTCAATACCATCATCCATATTCCAGATTATTACCATCAATCATATCCAATACCAGAATTTAATCCATAACCAGCCATAACCATATTGCCAAACTATAACCAAAAACCATCCCAATACCAAGTTCCCTCTAATCATGGATGTTTTCCAGGTGCTCATAATCGGGTGCACGGTCACCCGTCGACGATTAAAGAACCTCCCTTATGTCAATTACACTTCCTTTGGTGTATGGCCAAGAGATCACAAAATAGCCTTTACAAAGGGATTACTAGCCTATTTAAGACCCCACTGAGGTTTCACCAGTGGCGATGCATCCAACTGAGCACATCTTCAACCAAGGGCCCCCTCTTGAGCCATTCGGATCCCAGGGTAGTCCCACCAATCATCACAAACCCAATTCGACTACCCCTTCCCCAAGCTTCCTTAATGGTCCAAATAGCACTGGCAAAGCCCTAATTAATCAGCTATGCCGCACCCATACTTGGCCTCGTGGTGGCATTGTAGTCCTGGGTTATTCTCACATGAACCGGTCCTTAGATCTAAAGCAAGCAAACCACCATAACATCCAACCCATCCGCATACCAGGCTTGCTTAGATCACCCATTACCATGCCATATTAACCAGTTCATATTAACCACAATCTCATAAATGCATAATTGAATGGTGTAGTTGTTTTCCCATCTCAATTAATTAAGTGAAGCAAAAAGATAAAAAGCCCATCCCGACTCTCTATCATAAATTCCAGGTGACAAGGGTGGTCAAACAAAGCTAATAAACTTCCTACCATAGGATTCCCATCAAATTGACACAAGCATGCAGTTTTGCAACCAAAACATTTATTTTAGAAACGGGATCAATATGCTTCAGGGACACTTGCCTTGCTCTTGGGATTGGTTTGGATCAAAGCCTTCAAATTCTTGGTGTTGAAGATCCTTCACGGCACTCTCTAGGGCAAATTCATCTAATCCGCATAATAAACATACAAGACAAGAATACAATAAAAGAGTGCACAAATATTACTCAACATGACATGATATACATGATTAATGCAAATGCAAGGTGGAACTTGTTAATGAGTTTCTTTTAATGATCATTAACTAGTTCTAATAGATTTTAGCAAGTTTATACTGGTTTAGAGTTGATTCGATCAAATTTTAGATTTAATTCAACACAATTTAACTAGGAAGATCGGACTAGTCCGCTAGGGACCAGACAAGTCCACACTGCGCGAGATCAACATATTAGGGTTTTCTAGATCGATGTGAATTTGGAGATTTGGGGTTCAATTCACGTAAAGAAAAGGAAATAGAAGGTATTCCAGGTGTCTAGAAGTCCAAAGAATCGAGGATCTTGGAGGCAACACTTGGATCTTGACGATCTAGGGTTGATGAAGAACTTGATGGTGGATTGTTGATGAAGAACGCAAAGTTGATGGAGATCTTGATCCTCTTTCGTTTCCTCGTCTTCTTTTTCTTGCTTGGGACCTTCTTCTTGCTCCTTGGTGGCGACTAATCACGATCTAGGGTTTTGCGTGTGGAGGAAAAGTGGCAAATAGATGTCAAGCCAAAGGGTGTGGTTGTTTATATAGAGGTGGAGTCTAGGGTTAGAAGGATTTCGAGTTTGGGATGAGTAGAGGTCGGTTTAGAGTCCCACATGGGCTGTAAAAGAGTTAGGTACGACGTCCCTAGGCCCACTTAATGTAAAACCCAAGAAACAAGTCATGAAACAAGAGATCAACTCGGAGTCACGATTTATCAGACAAGTCCGAAAAGGACCGAACTAGTCCGAAGTTGGACAGAGAGAAATCGGACAAGCCCGCACTAGACATCGGACTAGTCTGAACTTATCCAGAGGGGAAAACAGACAAGTCTAGCCAAAAATTGGACAAGTACGACTTTAGTCAAAGAGGAAAACGGACAAGTCCGCTGGGACTCCGGACAAGTCCAGGGATTTAGCAAAATTTTCAAGGAATTGGAACACTGGACTAGTCCACACAAGGCCAGACAAGCCCGAAAGTGTGCAGAAGAAAAAACAGACTAGTCTACAGAAATACGGACAAGTCTGATCGAGGTCAGAGAGAAATTGGACTAGTATGCACCAAAATTGGACTAGTCTGCACTTCCCAGAATTCTTAAGTGTGGTTTTGTTCCAAATCAATTTTAAACTTATTCCTTTTTATGTGGATTAATGTTTGACACATATATGAATGTATGCAGAGCATGATGCATGAAAATGAGGGTGTTACAAACCTACCCCCCCCCCCCTAAAATGAATCTCGCCCTCAAGATTTGATGCGGAAGAGAAAAGGTAGGGGAATTACTTCTTGAGATCATCCTCCAACTCTCATGTTGCTTCCGATTCTAAGTGATGCTTCCATTGAACTTTGCACCATCGAATCACCTTGTTCCTTGTGACTCTCTCCTTGGTTTCCAAGATTTTGATTGGTTGCTCAGCATAAGTCAAATCTTCCTCTAGTTCTAATTCTTCCATTGACACTTGTTCTTCCGGTACTCTTAAGCACTTCTTGAGCTAGGAAACATGAAACACATCATGGACATCTGAAAGATGAGCTGGCATCTCCAACTTATACGCTACTTCTCCTCTTTTATCTTAAATCTTGAATGGCCCAATGTATCGAGGTGCTAGCTTGCCTCTTATGTTAAACCTCTTTTGACCTCTCATTGGTGACACCTTGAGAGATACAAAGTCTCCCACTTCAAAGACTAGTTTCCTTCTCCTATTATGCGCATAGCCTTTTTGCCTTGATTGAGCAGCCCTCAAATTCTCACGGATAACCTGAACTTGCTTTTCATCTTCTAGTAACACATCGGGTCCAAATACTTGATTCTCCCCTGTCTCACTCCAAAACAAGGGCGTCCTACACTTCTTTCCATATAGTGCCTCATGTGGTGACATCTTCAAACTTGCTTGGTAACTACTGTTGTATAAGGATTATGCATATGGCATGCTTTTGTCTCACCCTTTCCCATGCTTCAAAGCACAAGCTCTTAACATATCCTCTAAAATTTGATTGGTCCTCTCAGTTTGTCCATCCGTTTGAACACATTTAGATTAGTCGCACACATGGTTTCTTTAACAGATCAGTTTTCTGCCGAGGGGTACTTCGTTGCTTCCGCTGAAAAGTTTTAATATACCATTCGCCACTCCTCTGGAAGCTTTACACATGCTCTTCGATCCTACACATTTCATCACAAGTAGGACATACCTCTTCGTTGTCATTGTTGTGTTCTGCATCCTCCATACTTGATCTTGATTTGTCTGCCATGAAACACAAGTTTGCCAGATCATCTTCATATTTGTCACTTCCAATGTTTACATCACTCGAGCCAAGTTCTTGAAGTGTGGTGATGAAACTGTTTATCAGTTCGCGTCCTGTAAAACCCTTCTTTTTCTTGTTGATTTTGCCAGAAGAGGACTTGACTTTATTCTGCTTTTCATCACGGGTAGAAGGACCTGAAAGGTTAGGGCAATCTGTATGAAAGTGTCATGTCTTACCACATTCAAAGAATCGTTGAGGTCCAGAGCTTCCTCTCCTTCTAGTTCTTACATTTTGCAATGCTTTTAAGAACCGAGTAGAGATGAGTGCTAGCTCCTCTTATGGAAATTCTTCAATCTGTTCCAGGGTTAGTGAAGATAGCAAAGTAAGTGTATTGCTAGATGTAGATTGGCTGGAGCTAGGCTTATCACATTGAGAAACAATTGCAAGAGACCTGTTGGGGTTCTTACGTGATATAATGTCAATTTCATGAGTTTTTAACTTGGAATAAAGCACATCTAATGTAAGTGTACTCATGACAGTGGATTCACGAATAGATGTTACTTTCATCTCCCAGATTGACATGTGTAATGCACTTAATAATTGCCTAGCATTCTCAGCATCTGAAAAGTTGACATTAACGCTATGCAAGTTCCTGAGAATTTTTTTAAAGCAAGCAAATAATTCGTTAATTGACTCACCTGGTTGCATCTCAAAGCCCATATATTCTTTCTTGAACATATCCTGCCTTACCTCCTTGATCATGTTGGATCCTTTGTGGTAGTCACAAAGTGCTCTCCACACATCGTACGCCTAATGAAGATGTGCAACATGGTCGAAGTCGCTCTGAGTTAGTCCTTGGGTTATCATGTTTCGGGCTTTGTTGTTGTTGTCAACATCTCCTAAGTTTGTAGCCGTGACTTGATCATTTGATGGCACGTCGTAAGGCTTGTACACCTTTTCCCATATTGCAAAGTCTTGGGCCTGGATAAAAGCTTCCATGCATGCCTTCCAAACCTGGAAATCAATGACAACAAACACACAAGGTTTTGCCGAGTATTTCTCCATGGGGCTTAGTAAAAACACGTGCAAATCACAAATATTAGAGCACCGTGGCTCTGATACAAATTATAGGATCGAAGAGCACGTGTAAAGCTACAAGAGGGGGGTGAATGGTAGATTAAAATTTCTCGGCGGAAGCAACGAAAACACCCCTCGGCAGAAAACCGATTTGTTAAATAAACAGTGTGTGCGACTAACCTAAACGTGTTCAACTGTGACAAAACTAGTATAGATTGTAGAGAATCAATTCACAAAGACGTCACATCAAGTACCACAAAAATCCATCGAGAGAACTCAAGTTACGATCGAAAGATCGAACAAAGATCAATCTGTTCTACCCCGAGAAAAATAGTTCTAGAACACTACAAAGGAAATCGTGTAGATCGGAAACCACAAATCCAATGACTGTGAAATTTTCACAGATGATAGAAAATTAAGTTGTGAAGACAACCAAGAAGAATCATGTCAATCGGATCTGTAAAACTCGAGTTATGATAAAACCACCGAAGCAAGGTAGTGCTGTGCAGAAACTCAACGAGGAAGACTTGAAGAAAATAAGTCGAACAAATAAGGCACAAAAGCTCCTTAAGACTATGAATTTTATTGATCAAAACTTATAAGGAACATCCCCAAAGTCATGCCCCATGATCTCTGGCCTCCCTTGCTTATATAACCAGCCCTTAGGCCAACCCAAACTTAACTAGGACTCTAATCCTACTCAATTCACGAATCGAAACTTTCCATAACTGCTCAAGGTTGTTCTATTTGCAGATAGAAACAATCTTAAGACTTCCAAACACCTTAGGAACGTATCCTACATTCCTAAAACAACTCAAATTCGTGACTCACACAAAATCCTATCATAACCAACTCAAAACTTTCCATATTTGAGTCAAACATTACTCAGTCGCATCCTGAGTCCATAACCTAGTCGGTTGGACCTTTCTGACCAATTTTTTACGTCCACATCTCTTCATCATGCCTCGGAACCATGTAGCCATGTCCATGCACTCCTTGCACACGTGCAAACAACTTCCAACTATGTCCATGGTACCTTCATATGCATTGTTCTTGATTCAAACATGATGTGCAACCTCCCGATCAACTCAACCATAATTCCTCCCGAACTTGGTTGTTGAACCTCATCTTCTCCCTAAGACTAGTTCAATGGATCCCGTCACCAGCCATATCTTGAACTCAAGCAACACCTTCACATGAATAAACAACCAATACTTCCGAGCACAAGTCCTCAACTTGACTCTCGTTAGTTCGATAACCACAACACCTTATGTGAGCACCTCACGTAAGCATGTTGCAAACCACAACAAAATGATATCAGTCATAACCACCAAAACACACCAAAAACTTAGTAAAAGAATACTAAGCAAACTTTCCATATTCCAAAAAGTAAGTTTGAAACATTGCAAGTTAAAAGCAGAACCACTGTGATCAAGCTCCGAACCTTGCCAAAGCTAACTGGACCTTGAACCGGAGCTTACCGAAGCTGGCAGGACCTAGCGCCGGAACTTACCAAAGCTAGTAGGACCTAGCGCCGGAGCTTACCAAAGCTAGTCAGACCTAGCGTCGGAGCTTACCAAAGCTAGTCGGACCTAGCTAGCACCAGAGCTAACCAAAGCTAGATGACCTTGTGCTGGGCCTAGCAAAAACATGTCGAACCTAGCCACAGCAAGTCAGACCTAACCAAAATAAGTCGGACCTAGACAAAGAGGTCGGACCTAGCCAAAGCAAGTCAAACCTTACATCGGACCTTACCGGAGCTTGGACCTAGAGTCGAACATTGTTAAAAAGGTGTTTTGGTAGTATTCAAAACTTTTATCGCCATAGCCAATGTATTCAGCACACATAGGTCTCACATGGTATACTCAAAAAGAGAATACGAGCATAACGAGCATTTAAGGCTGACGTTGCATAAATTGTGAGAACACCAGTTGTATGCCAAGTTCAACAAGTTTGAATTATGGTTGAGGGAAGTATCGTTTTTGGGACATATCATCGCTTGAGGAGGAGTATTGGTTGACCCAGGAAAAGTGAGAGGTGTGTTAAAATGGGAGCTGCCACAGAATGTGAAGGAAATTCGAAGTTTCCTTGGAATGGCTGGATATTACTGTTGGTTCATCAAGGATTGCTCCAAAATAGCGAAGCCCATGACTGAATTACTAATAAAGCGAAGAGCATTCCAATAGACTCATGCTTGTCAAGACAGTTTTGGGGAGTTAAAGAAGAGGTTGACCACCGCACCTGTGTTAGTATTGCCAGATGTGAGAAGGAGCTTTGATATATATTGTGATGTATCAACACAAGGGCTTGGATGTGTGCTCATGCAAGAAGGCCAAGTGGTAGCTTATGCATCGAGGCAATTGAAGAAACATGAGAATAATTACCATGTCCATAATCTTGAACTTGCAGCCATAGTGCATGCCTTGAAGATTCGGAGACATTACATTCTTGGTCATACATGTGAGATTTACACAGATCACAAGAGTCGCAAGTACATATTCACGCAAACAGATCTGAATTTGAGGCAACAATGATGGTTGGAACTCATCAAGGATTATGATGTGGGAATCAACTATCACCCAAGAAAGGCTAATGTAGTGGCCGATGCCTTGAGTAGAAAGGGAGCAAGCCACCACCTCACGGTTAAGGAATTACCATCCGAGCTATGTAAGGATTTTGAACGGTTGCATCTTGGATTCGTGAATGAGATGGGAATAATGTAGTTAAATCCGACCCTACAATAGAAAATTTGAGAAAGTCAGACAAAGGATGAGGGAAAATCCGACCCTACAATTTAGATTTGATGGAGATGACCATGGCACTCTATGGATTGGGAAAAGAATTGTTGTGCCTAATGTGAAGAAAATTCGCGAGACGATATTAAAGGAGGCACATGACTTGCCTTACTCTATTCACCCTGGTAGTATGAAGATGTACAAGGACCTGAAAACTTGTTATTGGTGGAATGGAATGAATAAGGATGTAGCTGAATATGCTGCACTATGTGACACGTGCCAATGGGTCAAGGCTGAACACCAAAGGACAGCTGGATTATTACAGCCATTGAAGATTCTAGAGTGGAAGTGGGAAGAAATTGGTATGGAATTCATAGTTGGATTACTACGTACCCAGTCCGGATATGACTCTATATGGTTATTGTGGATCGGTTGACAAAATTTGCTCATTTTATTCATGTCAAGACCAAGTACACCGCATCACAGCTAGTCGGGTTGTATATGGAAAATATTGTATGTTGGCATGGAGTTCCGAAAAGGATAGTCTTTGACCGAGGTTCTCGATTCACCTCTAGGTTCTGGGAGAAACTGCAAGAGGCTATGGGTACTAGATTAAATTTCAGCTCCGCATATCACCCATAGACTGATGGAAAAACCAAATATTAGAGGATATGTTGAGAGCTTGTGCTTTTAAGCATGGACGCAATTGGGACAAGAGTTTGCCATATGTTGAATTCTCATATAATAATAGCTACCAAGCCAGCTTGAAAATGTCGCCTTTTTGAACCATTGTATGGAAGGAAGTGTAGGACACCCTTATTTTGGAGTGATACAAGACAAAACCAAGTATTTGGACCTGATGTGTTATAGGAAGCTAAAAAGCATGTTCAGGCAATCCGTGAAAACCTAAGGGCTGCTCAGTCACGTCAAAAAGGCTATGCGGATAATAGGAGAAGAGACTTAGCTTTTGAAGTTGGAAACTTTGTATACCTCAAAGTGTCGCCTATGTGAGGTCATAACCAAATTAATGTAAAATGCAAGCTAGCACCTCGCTATATCGGACCATTAAAGATTTCGGACGAACGTGGAGAAGTGGCATATGAGTTGGAGATGCCAGCAAGATTTTCTGATGTTCATGATGTATTCCATGTTTCTCAGCTAAAGAAGTGCTTAAGGGTACCAGAAGAACAAATACCAATGGATGAATTGGAGCCAGAGGCAGATTTGACTTATGCCGAGCAACTGGTCAAAATTTGGGAAACATAGGTGTCAAAGTGTGCGATCGACACTTCCCCCGGTACTACTAGATCATAGCCTGCGGAGGTTCTTGATTGGTTGGGGCGCGCATGAGATTACGAACAAGAAAGTGACATGATGATTTTGCATGGTTCGTGCCGCCTGAGCATAACACCCTACTCCACAGGAGGCGTTGTTGTATGTATGAGTGTATGGCGCTTGTGAGCATGTGAGCTTCGACGTCCATGTATCGTGCGGTGTAGCCCTTTTATTATAGTCTAAGGACTCGTCGTTACATCAGCCTGGCCTGACATGTGGCCCTGGCGATAGTTAATTGCCTAATACACGATCTATGAATATTAAGCACAATTAATAGCATGATAACACGCCTTAATGGCGCGTTACCGTTGTTAAGGGTCCTCTGATCGTGTGTCATTAATATGGTATTAATGACACGCAATCAGGTCTCGTAATTGTAGCTTTAACTATCCCTTGAATGTCCACGCCGTTGGAAATCCGCTAGTCTCTTCGTTGATGTATTAGGTCCAGAGGCTCGACACGTGGCGGCTCTGGAGCTTCCCATCGTGGGGAGGCAGGTCCGAAGCCACTATACACGTGGCAACACCGGAGCTTCCCTCTACTGGGGGTTAGGTCCGGGGTCACTGGACACATGATTAGATCGGAGCTTCCCTACAGGGGGAGTTAGCTCCGGCCTTGTGTTACACGTGGCGGTGCTGGAGCTACCCAAACGAGGCAGGCGAGTCTAGTGCTATGTAGCATGTGTAGCCTTCGGAGGTCTTCAACTCGGACGGGTGGAACTCCTCACTGTTTCTTGCGGTATCATGGGGTACCCGGTACGCTGGGTACTGACAAGGGCCCCCGGACCCACCTCTAGGAAAAATCCTTTGGGTTAAGTTATTCTACCAGAGAAGGGGGCCATATTCGATTCTTGCACTACGGCTTCAAAGGTCTTCTGATGTGCTGTTGAGGTGATGGTTTGATGTTAAACCATTGACACATGGCTTCTTTTAAATGCAGCAGGTGATATCCTCACATGCAGATCTCACACAATTGAAGGTCGCCAGTTCCCAATGTGAAAACTGTATTGGTTCTGTGCGCCTTGTCAGACCGCAGCCCTCGGGCTTCCAACTTCCCATCATGACAACGGTTCACCTGGGGTAATAACTTCGTCCTTTCCGCTGGAGTTGACCCAGGTCCATTCATCATTGACAGGGTAGATTTTTTGAAAATATGATCTCGATCCTATTGCAGTTTCCATCCAAGCATTGCGAAGGCTTACTTAAGAAGGAAAGCTCGCACGATTTGAGGACTCTTTATGCTTTCAATCGAATTTGCACTCAGAGCCTCCCAACCTTCGTGTAGCCCTTCCAACTTTCGCTCTGCTTTGCCACGATGGAGTTGGGTATTCCCCGCAGCAAGATCAAGACCAATGAAGAGATGGCGAGTGTCAGGACCTACGTGGGGTGGTCCAGCGACTCCTACAACAGGGACACCCGCTTCGGCAAGCTCCCCTTCAAGAAGGAGAGCACCGGAGAGATGTTGTACTTCTCAGCATATGCCATGGTGGGTTTGATCCCACTTTTTTCAAGCTTTCTCTTGATGCTATTGTATTTCTACGGCCTCCAGCTTTATCATCTCGGCCCTCACTCCCTCTTGCTGATGGCGACCTTCGTCCACTTCTGCGAGATGAGGGTGGGCGTGCCTCCTTGCATTGAGCTTTTTCGGACCTTCTTCACGGTCCACACCACCGGGAAGGGGACGCAGTTGATAGGCTTCTACTAATTCGTGAAGCGGAAGAATTGCCCCTTCAAGTACTTGAAGACCTTCCCCTCTGGCAAGTGGGATGACTGGAAGAAGTATTTGGTGATCTTCACAATGGAGGAGCACGAGAGGTCAGATCTGCCTAAGGGCCTCCCCAATGTCAACACTGACGCCTGGAACGTAGTTCCAGATCTGTCAAAACTGTACAAGCCCATCCTGGAAAGGATCCAAGAATGCGTAGAGGGAGGAGTGACCCCCAAAATGGTCTTCGGCAATTTCTTGGTGAAAAGGTGGGCTCTGCTGAAGACTAGGGAGTTGCCCGCAAGGGCTTTCAATAGTGAGATGGATCATAACCAAATTGAAGTCGGTTTGAACACCAACTTGGATGATGATGCTTTGAAGATTCATCTCAATAAATTTGAGAATGGAGGTATCTCCCGCGACACCCTTGCTCCATCGGCTGCCTTCCTGCCTCTAAACGTGGTTCCAGAGGTTAGTAGGGAGATCTGAGGGAGAATGCCAGCAATGGATGACCTAAGCGTGGTCAAGAGGCGCCATATCTCCGGGGTTGCAATCCCCAGAGCTTCAGAGAGGGTGGCCCCCGCTGCTCCAAGCCAGAAGATTGATGACGCTGGCAAGGGCAACGGCAAGGGGAAGGAGATGGCCAAATCTTCTAGCCGGAAGAGGAAGTTGAGGCATGCTCATGGGAGCTCCATCAGGTCAGCTCCGTCTTCAATAGCCCCTTCTCCCCGGCAAAGCAAATCTTCGCCGGCCACACCACCTTCAGTGTCGGCGTCCTCAAGGAGTGCAAGCTCCGACAAATCAACTCCAGCTCTGGTGCCAGTTGTAGGCTCTAGGTCCAGCGATCCTTCCCAGCCGAGGGAGGTCATGGATGAGAAGACTCCAGCTGCAGTGGCTAGCTCCTAGCCGAGGTATGAGGTCTTTGCCTCACCAGATCTGGTGTGCTCTGACTCCGGGCCTCAGAAGAAGAAATTCCACGACGACTGAGGTGGTAGCATTCCCAGGTAAGCATTGTCATCTCACCCTGAGATGCCAATCTTGTCTTTATCATGTTTTTAATTTTCCTGATCTTTGGTTTCCAGGGTGTCAAGAAAGAAGTCCAAGACTTCGGCACCTGCTGCAGCGACTGAGGCTAAGCATGCGGAAGCTCCAGCTTTAACCCCTGTGCCTCCCCAAGTGGTGGTAGAGGACACGGTAGCTCTGACGCCAGCTGTTGTGGACATGGATCTAGAAGAGACGCCAGAAACTCCCGTGGTAGCATCGGACCACGGGAGAGAAGTTAATGAAGATGTGCCAGCGGCCACAGTGCCGGCAGCTGAAGCTCTAGTGCAGGAGACAGAGATGGCGAAAGCTCTGGTGTTTGAGCCAGATGTAATTGAAGCTCCAACATCAGTGCCGGAAGTTGTTTAAGATCCAGCGATCGACCCGGAGGTGCCTGAAGTTCCGGCATTTGTGCCGGAGATTATTAAAGCTCCGGCACCTGAGCCGGATGGAGTGGAAGTGCCAGCGCCTGAGCCAGTGGTGGTGAGGGCTCCGAACGAAGCTCCAAAGTCCGCCCTGGAGGTGATTACTCCGGAGGCACCCATGTCCGAGCCTGAGCGCCCAGAAGAGTCGGTGGCAGGCCCTCCACCTTCAGAGCCATCGGTTGAATATCCGATGGGGGAACCTTCAGCATCAGCCTCGGAGGTTGAATTTCCCTTGGTGGGATCCTCATCGGCATCAGTAGAAACAGAAGAGCTTCCAGGGGCGGCCCTAGTGCCGCAGGACCGCAGGGGACCACGCTTGTGGCATGGGACCCAATTTTTATGCTTGAAGACCCCTTGGAGCTGGCACAGATGACCTCAACAGGACCAGAGCCTATTCCTTTGGCATTGTCTATTGACAACACCTGCTCCAGTCTCCGTCAAGTCCAGCTCATCTTCGACCACGGCAGCAAGGTCCTCAAAGAAGAGTGCCATACCTTACGGTGTTGGCGCAACAGACTTCATTTCGAAACAAAGTTGGCGCAGACAAGGCTTGTCGACCAACGGGAGTGGGTCGAAAAGGAAAAGGCCCAGATGGAGTTAGGGGTGGGCATTCGGTTAACGAATACAATTCGGTTCGATTTTTTGGTTTTTTTTCATAATTCGGTTTTTGGATAATGGAAACCGAAATTTAACATGTAAAAAAGAAAACCGGTCGATCGGTTAATCGGGAAATTCGATTCGGTTTCCGGTTAACCGAAAACACAGGACTTGGCCCTAACCTTGCATCTCTGTCCATGGCTGCAGGCAAACGTTTGAGATCTAGAGCGCGGCACGGCTGCGGGCAAACTCGAGGCCAGCGGCGCGCGGCGACCAGGCTCCAGCGCGCGTGGTTCGGGTGGGCGCGCGGCGGCTGGAAGGGGAGCGGAGGGCCGCGCTGCGGCCGGGAGGGGAGCAGAGGGTCGCGCAGCGGCGGGAGGGAAGCGGAGGGCCGCGCGGCGGCGGGAGGGGCGCACGGCGGCCGGGATGGGCGCACTGCGACTAGGACGAGCGCGCGGTGGCCGGGACGGGAGGGGAGGAGACGGGCGCACTGTGGGATGGGCAGGGTAGGGTTACGGGGTTCACGTCTGGATGGGCCGTGGGCCATGGCGGAGCTGGGTTATTAGGCCTACTGGGCTGGACTGGATTAAGGTATTGTGACAATTCGGTTCACCCGGTTAACTGGGAAAAAAACTGAAACCGAAAAAAAATTCGGTTTTCTGACTTTGGGAACCGAAATTCATTCGGTTTGAACCGGTTTCGGTTAGATCGGTTTCGGTTTCGGTTATTTCGGTTTCAGTATTCGGTTTTCGGTCTTTTTGCCCACCCCTAGATTGAGTATTGGGGCCAGCTGCTGTAAGAAAGGGAGGCCTCCATCAGGGCCATCGATGCTAAAAGTCGAGAGATTCTTGAGCACGCCAGCAAAAGCAGTGAGGCTGTTGACGATCACCACGACAACCTCAACACGCTGAATGAAATTCTCCTGAAGCGCCGAGCGGACCTCGATGAGAGGGAAGAGAAACTCCTAGAGATGCAGGAGGATATTTTGAAGAGAGAGGGGGAGCTCGCCCAGAAACTGACTCTGGGAGAGGAAAATTTGGCAGATCGCACCAAGAAATTTGATCAGCGGTGCAAGCACGAGGAGGAGAAGCACTGGAAGCTGGGGTAGGAGCTCTCCAAAAGATAAGATGATGTTGCCACCGCAAAGGGAAAGGTGAGAGGCAGGGTGAAGGACTTGGCCAAACGGCAGAACCGCATCCACCTCTGGGAGACGGAGCTCGCTGACCGCGAAAAGCAAGTAGCTGAAAGCATTCAGCAACATGCCAAAGAGTTTGAGCGCATCGCCCGGGAGAGTTCGGAGCTTGCGGCCATCAAAAGATCACTGGAGGAGCTGAGGAATGTGAGGGCAACTGAATCCCGACAGGTGTGGGACTTCTTGGGGCATGCCAACAGAGCTTTGGAGCTGATTGGCTTCAGTCCGGTATGTCCGGAGAATCTGCACCGGAGCTGGAGGTGGCACTTAGCTCTACTAGCAGCAAACTTGATGCAATGGGTGACATCGTCGTCAACTAGCTGGAGATGGAGGGAAATCTCTGGCCAAGAGCGTCGCCGAATATGTTTTGGTGTGTTACAAGATTTGGGACCCCCAACATTCTCTAGATCTGATCTTCAAAGGACCCATTGTCAAAGAGGAGGATGCCGCCAAGGCCAGCGTCCAAGAAGCTGTCGAGAAGGTTGCCTCGTTTTTCCACGGGACTTAGAGCCTCCAGTAGCTAGGACATTTTTCTATTGCCTTTTACTATAATCCTCATTTTGCAATCCAGTACTTCCGATGAATGAAATCCACTCTTTGAATGAATGAATTCCATATATTTGTCTTCAATGCATTGTCCTTTATCTTATTGGCCCCCTGGTAGATGTACACAAATTTATTGCGAACATGTACCAAAAGGTTTTGACAATGTGTTGACGACTTTAAAGATTCGAACTTGTAGCCTGAACGGTTAGCCTTTAGGTCTGAAGTTTACTTCTGTCATCTCCAGGGACCCTTTGTGATGTCGACGGCGGCCCTCTAGGAGGTGTCAGAGCTTGATAATTCTGACGGCGCCCACTATCAACACATGAAACATTGACAGCGGGCCCCCTGGGGGTGTCGGAGCTTAATAGGTCCGACAGCACCCACTGTCAACGCGTAGAACGTCAACAGCGGGCCCCTGGGGTTGTTGGAGCTTGTTAGGTCCGACGGCACCAACTGTCAACGTGTAGAATGTCGACGGTAGGCCCCCTGTGATCGTTAGTGCTTCCTAGCTTCGACGATATCAACCATCAACATAGAATACGTTGACGGCAAAACCCCTCAGGGTGATTTCCTCACCATCTTCGCTTGAATTATCCTTATGCTTCACGTAGACGGCGGCCCCCCGTGGGAATTGTCGGAGCTTATTAGCTCCGAGGGTGCCCACTTTCAACGTTAGAAACATCGACAGCGGGCCCCCTTGGGGGTTGTCGGACCTTAGTAGCTCCGGCATCGTCCACCATCGTCATGATTTTTCATTTTTCCTGCGCATCAAAGACAAGAAAACTATAAAATTTGTCCTCTCCTCTATAACTCTTTTGCGGCTTACCATTCCCATTTAAATTTTAGATCCGAAAGAACTCAATATGATAATAAGTACATTGCTACAATCTCCCCAGATCCGAATTCCTTCTGGACCCGCCCTACTGAGGCCTGCTGGAATGTAGGTACAGTGGCGTACTTAGGGTGCTTGATCAGGCTAAGTCGATAGCGCACTCCGAGCCAACAATAGCTTTGGCATTCAGGCGAGTAGACTGTCTAGCAATGCTAGGATCCGAAAAAATTGACAATGTAACTTGTAGAATCATAAGAAAAACTTCGGTCTAAAGCACAAAAAGAATTGCACAACTTTGTTATAGACAAGAAGGAAAAGGATAATAAAAGAAAATGAGCCTGTACGAAATTAATGCATGTGGAGTCTCCTTTCGCACAACAATGTCTTTCATTATAGGATCGGATTACAGGGGATACAAGGACACCTTTAGGGTACGGAACCAGGCTAAGTGTGCTATACATCTTGTTCTAACCCAGGGTAGGTAAGCCAAACTTTCAGTACATGGACTGACTTAAATATTGCTTGAATTGCCCAGACCCTCGCGGAGGGGTCCGAATGTTCTCCCGATGGACCTACCCGACTCTGTGTATAGACTGTATAACTTACATTGTGTGTAATTATAGACTCACCTCTGTGTGACTAAGCGTAAAACTTAGGGAGGTGCTCGATGTTCCAAGGATTGAAAAGCAGGGTCCCATCCTCAGTTGCTAAGCGAAGGCATTCGGGACGGGATACTTTGATCACTCGGAAGGGACCTTCCCAGCTGGGGGAAAGTTTTTTCATCCCTTCACGAGTTAGTATTCTCCATAAAACCAGATCGCCTTCCTCGAACTGTTGGTTTGCGCACATGCCTTTGATGATAGCACCGGAGCACCTGACGACAACATGCATTCCGAACAACTGCTTAGCACCTTCCCTCATCGATGAGGTCAATGTCTTCAAGACGGAACTGGTCCTACGCAGCTTTGTTGAAGGTCTAGACCCGGAGCGACCCCATGGTGATATGTGGAGGAAGGACCGCTTCATCTCGGTACACCAGGAAGAAGGGGGTTTCTCCAGTTGACCGGTTAGGTGTTGTCCTGCTTGCCCACAGTGCGAAAGGAAGCTCCTCAGTCCAGTTGGCTCCGTGTTTTTTCAGGCGCTCATATGTGCGTGTCTTGAGTCCTTTTAATATTTCTGCATTTGCTCTCTCGACTTAGCCATTACTTGCCGGGTGAGCAACTGATGTATAGCTGACTTGAATGCCGAGGTCTTCGCAATATTCTTGAAATGATGCACTTGTCAATTGGGTTCCGTTGTCAGTGATGACTCTATTCGGAACTCCAAGTCTGCAGACTATGGACTTCAATAACTTGATAGCAGTCTGCTTGTTGATAGTCACAACTGGAGTTGCTTCCGGCCACTTGGTGAACTTGTCGATGGCGACATATAGGAACTTGTAACCTCCGATGGATTTTGGGAAAGGTACAAAAATGTCCATCCCCCACACAACGAATGGGCATGTAGGAGGTATCATTTGCAGTGACTAAGCTGGAGTGTGAATTTTTTTTCCCCTAGAACTAGCACACTTCAATCTTTTTTACCAGCTCTACTGCATCTTGGAGTGCTGTAGGCCAGTAGAAACCATGTCAAAAGGCTTTAGCGACCAGTGTGCGGGAAGACGCGTGGTTCCCACACTCGCCTCCAAGGATCTCTGCGAGGAGCTCGCGACCTTCTTCCCTTGCAATACACCGCATTAGGACTCCGAGAGATCCCCTTCTACCAAAGTGTATCTTTTAGCCAATCTGATCCGGTCAGCGGATGCACCGTCTTCAGGAAGGACATTGTCTTTCAAGTAGCTCCAGATCTCCAAGATCCATGCATCGGAGCTAACTTGAGCTTCTGAGTCTTGCATGCTGGGTTGATCGGAGCTTCCTGCAGCACCTACGACTCTTCGTGGACGCCATGGTAATAGGGCCACTGGGACTGCCAGCTTCGAGGTGCTGGTCTCACCCCTTTCGCTCAGTTCGGCTGGCTAAGCGGTTGGTTTTGACAATCTCCGGACGAAAACTCCGTCGGGAGCCTGAGCTTTGGTTGAAGCTTTCATCAAGAGTTCGTCAGCTTCAGCATTGTTGATATGCTGGACATGGCAGAGGTCCAGGATGTGGAAGTTCTTCTAGAGCTTATATACTTCAAGAAGGTAAGCAGCAAGTTCTGGGTTGTTGCAGTTGCATTTGCCTTTGACTTGCTTGATGATGAGTTGCGAGTCACCCTTCACTAGCAACTGCTTGACGCCATATGACAGCAACACCTTGAGCCCATAAATGAGAGCTTCATACTCTGCCATGTTGTTGGTCGCCTTGAAATCAAGGTGCACCATGTATTTGACCTTCTCCCCGGTCGAAGCGAGGAGAAGTATTCTAGCTCCAGCCCCCTACTTCTACACGGAGCCGTCAAAGTAGAGGCTCGGTGAAGACCATGACCTTGGGTTCTGGCTTCTGCTCATTAGGGCCCCCAGGATTTGATGGAGAAGGTGTCCACTCCGCCACGAAATCAGCCAAGGCTTGAATCTTAATAGCTTGTCTTGGCAAGAATTCGAGATTGAATGGAATGGTCTGGACTTCCTCAGCAACTTGAAGAAGGGTAACGCCCATTCCGCCAGTCTTGAGATGAACCGGCTGAGCACGGCTAGACATCTAGTTAGCTTCTGGACATCCTTGATGCGGGCTGGGGGCTGCATGTCTTCAATAGCCTTGATCTTTGCCTGGTTTGCCTAAATTCCTTGGTGGGTCACCAAGAATCCGAGGAGCTTCCCGGAGCTAACCCCGAAGACACATTTGTCCGGGTTCAGCTTGGTGCGCGAGATGCGCAACTTGTCGAAGACAGCTTGCAAGTTGTCAAGGAGTGACTCCTTGTTCTTGTCTTTCATGATGATGTCATCGACGTACACCTCCACCATGTCCCTGATTAGCCCTCCAAATGTTTTGTGCATAGCTCGCACAAAATTTGAAGCAGCGTTTTCGAGAGCGAAAGGCATGGCAGTGTAACAATACAATCCATCTACTGTTATGAAGGCAATATGCTCTTCATCTTCCATAGACATTTGGATCTGATTGTATCCATAATATGCATCTAGGAAACACAGTAGCTCACACCTAGAGGTGGAGTCCACTATCTGGTCTATTCTAGGTAATGGAAATGGATCTTTTGGACATGCTTTATTCAAGATGGTGTGGTCGATACACATTTGAAGCTTCCCACCGGCCTTGGGTACAACGACTGGGTTTGCCAGCCATTTTGGATGATGAACCTCCCAGATGAAACCAGCTTCGAGCAACTTCTTGATTTCCTGTCAGATGAAATTTTGTTGCTCCCCTGGTTGCTTCCAGGGCTTCTGGTGTACTGGCCTTGCATCGAGATAAATCTTCAGGCTATGCTCAATCACCTCCCTGAGGGTCCTAGGCATTTGTGACGGTTGACAGGCAAACAAGTCAACATTCACCCGGAGGAAAGTAATGAGTGCAAGTTCCTATTTGTTTCCCAGACCTCCCGATATACAGGTAGTCTGGGCAGCAACGGAACCAATTTGGATGACTTTGACGGGTACATCGATGTCGAAGCTTGGCTGCACGCGTGGTGCAGAGGTTGTGCCTCGGTGACGAGTGCTCGGAGGTTGAGCAGCTAGCTCCATACCGGATGCTCCCTCCTGCGCTGTTGCAAGCGCGTGGAGTTCTTCCAGCACAGTGACTCCCGCAATGCGATCTCCGCAGATCTACAGAATGCCAGAAGGTGTCGGCATCTTCAACACCAAATAGCTGTAGTGAGCTGCGGCCATGAACCTATATAGGGCAGGCCTGTCTAGGATGGCGTTGAAGGGCAAGCTGACGTGTGCAACATCGAAGAACAGCTTCTCGATCCTATACTTCTCCTGGGTCCCGAAGGTCACTTGGAGTGTGATGAATCCGAGAGAGCTGATGGCCCCCGGACCTACCCCGGAGAATGGACGTGAGGGGCGAAGGTTCAAGAGTTGGAGCTGGATCTTCAAGAATGCTTCATAGCTAAATAGGTTGAGCGCCGCCCCTCCATCTATCAAGACATGGTAGAGCTGGACATTGTTGATGGTTGGAGACACCATCAATGGTAGTTGACCAGCTCCGATCATATTCATGGGGCAGTCCATAGCATCAAATGTGATGGGAGTCTCCATCCACTTCCGATGTGCTTCTTCCTTGGCGGTAGGAGCTGCAGCAGCCATGTCTCGCCGCATGGTCTTGAGGACGCGGCAAGAAGTGATATCCCAGGACCCTCCATATATGGTGTTGAGGGTCTCGACGCTCATTGTCAGAGATGTCAGAATCATCATCGACTGTGTTGTACACAGCCTTTAGGACCTTCTTGGGGTCCTGGAAGCCTAACTCCGTATCAGCTGGAGCTTCATCGATTTTTTGTTTTTCTTCCCGCTGGCAGAAAGAAGCTTCTTCCCGGTGCTTGTTGTAGCGCTCGACAAGGTTCTGGACCTCTCGGAAGTCTTCTAGACTATGTTTGTCTGTTTTGTGGATCGGACACCACATCTTTGGACCGCAGCCGTCTTTTGATGAAGGTCGAGGTCCCTTTTCAACGCGTGGCCCCCAACCACCCGGACCTGCAGCTGCCGCCGCAGTAGGTGTGCCAACCAACGGCTTCTTCTTGTCGTTGGACTTTTTCTTTTTGTTTCAACTACCAAAGGTAGTGGCTTTAGCTTTGGAGGACTTTTTGTTAGCCTCTAGAGCTGGCTTGGAATGCATTTCCCAACCCTCTGCAGCTCGGGCACACTTGTTGGCCAAGCTGAAGAGCTCCGTGACGGTGGTGACTTCTTTCATCGCCAGCTTCTCGAGCATCTTCTTATCTCTGACACCTTTCCTGAATGACACGATGACAGAAGCGCTGGAGATGGAAGGGATGGTGTTTTGTACCTAAGAAAATCGTTGGATGGAGGAATGCAGCGATTCTCCTGACTTTTGTTGTACAGCAAAAAGGTCCAATTCTGTGCCAGGACGGGTGTAGGAGCTCCAGAAATTGGTTGTGAACTATTGGCATAGCTTCGCCCAACTGTTGATAGAGTCAAGCGGGAGAGTCATGAACCAGGACCTTGTTGTCCTAGTCAAAGCCACCAGAAAGTAGTTGGCCATCATAGCCTCATTGCCACCCGCCGCGAGAATGGCGGCGGAGTATATGTGGAGAAATTTGGCGGGTTTGACAGTCCCATCGAAATTTTCTGACAGATGAGGCCGAAACTTCTGAGGCCTGCGGACCATGCGTAGGTGTGTAGGTGCATGGCCAGGGATGAACACCCGCCCCCTACTCCCATGGGAGGAGGGTTTTCTGGAGCTTTGCACCTTTCGCGAGCACGATCGATGTGGATGCGGCCGTCCTGCTATCTGTAACGGCAGTCAAGCTCCGGCCGCGGATCATGCATCGAGAGTCTCGACGCGGTGTGAGTGCGCCGCGCCCCGAAGGGCAGCGACGTTGCCTGCTGAGACACAACATGTCTCCGATGTTGTAAAGCTTGTGGACCAAGTCTTCCAGACAAGATCCGACGTTGAGAAGGTGTGTGCCCTGAAGGGGGAGGACCTTGGTTGCTGAGGCCATCGGCTGCAGCTACAACCAGATGTTCCACATCAGCACGCCACTGCTCCATGGCACCCTGTGGTGCTCCTGGTGGTGGTGGCTGTTGGAGAAGAGTACGCGCAACAATCAGTGCATTCTGAGGGTTATTGTCCGTCGATGCAGTGATCGACGCCGAGACCCCATCCTGCTGTCTGTCATTGTTAGCCAGAGCAGATGATTTTGGTGGTGGTACGATGCTCGCCAGGACAACAGCACCCGCTGGCTGTTGCACGTTGGAGGGATTCCCTCTAGCAGGTTTCTCAGCGTTGCCGTTGAATGATCCTGCTGCGGAGTTCACCATCTTGAGATCTCAAGGTCAGCCCCTACCTGGCGTGCCAAATGTCGAAGTGTGCAATCGACACTTCCCCCGGTACTGCTAGATCGTAGCCCGCGGAGGTTATTGATTGTTGGGGCGCGCGTGAGATTACAAACAAGAAAGTGACACAATGATTTTACGTGGTTCGTGCCACTTGAGCGTAACACCCTACTCCACGGGAGGTGTTGTTGTATGTATGAGTGTATGGCACTTGTGAGCGTGTGAGCTTGGTTGTCCATGTACCGTGTGGTGCAACCCTTTTATAGTATAAGGATTGGCTGTTACATCAGCCTGGCTCGACATGTGGCCTTGTCGGTAGTTAATTGCCTAATACACGATCTGTGAATATTAAGCACAATTAAAAGCATGATAACACGCCTTAATGGCAGCATTACTGTTGTTAAGTATCCTCTGATCGTGTGTCATCAATATGGTATTAATGACATGCAATCAGGTCTTGTAACTATAGCTTTAACTGTCCTTTGAATGTCCGCGCCGTTGGAGATCCGCCAGTCTCTTCGTTGATGTCTCAGGTCCGGAGGCTCGACATGTGGCGGCTCCGGAGCTTCGCTTTGTGGGAGGCAGGTCTGGAGCCACTATACATGTGGCAGCATCGGAGCTTCCCTCTACTGGGGGTTAGGTCCGTGGTCACTGGACACGTGGCAAGACCGAAGCTTCTTTACAGGGGGAGTTACCTCCGGCCTTGTGTTACACGTGGTAGTGCTGGAGCTACCCAAACGAGGGAGCCAGGTCCAGTGCTATGTAGCACGTGTAGCCTTTGGAGGTCTTCAACTCGAACGGGTGGAACTCCTCGGTGTTTCTTGCGGTATCATGGGGTACCCGATACGCTGGGTACCAACAAAAGGATAGAGTCACAAGAAACAAGGTGATTCGATGGTGCAAAGTACAATGGAAACATCATACTGAATCTGAAGCAACCTGGGAGCGAGAAGATGATCTCAAGAGAGAATTTCCCTATCTTTTTTCCTTTTACGTTGAATCTCAAGGGCGAGATTCATTTTAAGAGGGGTAGGTTTGTAACACCCTCATTTTCATCCATGATGCATTACATTCAATCTTATACATGTTTAACATTAAGCAAAACAATAAGGAACAAGATTAAAACGAATTAGAACCCAAAACAGCAATTAAAACCTGGCTTAGTACAGACTTGTCCGAATTGGACCCCGGACTAGTCCAATTTAGCTACTGTTGTTCCACGGACTTATCCGTTAATTGGTACAGGTTAGTTCGAAATCATTTCTGATGTTCCTCGGACTTGTCTATTAATTTCTATAGACTAATCTAGTTTAGTTTTTGTTCCCATCCGGACTTGCCCGTTGCATATACAGACTAGTCCGATGATCACTGTTGAAAACTCCCAAAAACTTGGTCTGGATTTGATTCTATACATGCCCCGGATTTGTCGGACCTTGCATTGAACTTGTCCAATTGACTTTCTGATCTTGAGCGGATTTGTTTGGCATGGTACCGGACTTCTCTGTAGAACTTTCTGACTTCTCTGTATGGACTAGTCCAGTGTGTAGGGTTCCGACTCAAATTCTATTTTTCCTCCACGATGAGTTATTAGATCGTGACCTTAATTGCGCCCAAGAACGTCGTGCCCTGTCCCTGAGGAGGCCAAGTCGGACCCCACGGAGGCCCTACTTATTTCCATCGACCTTTACTTGGATTCCACCCAAACCCTACAACCTCTCCCTCTATATAAACACCCCACCACCCACCTCTCACCCCTTTGCCACGTTAGAGAAACCCTTAGCCGCTATCACGCTGTGAGCCGCCGTCAAGAGGAGTTCACCGCAAGGAAGAACGGGGAGGAGAAGGAAGAAGGAGGATCAAGCAAGATCGTCGTTGCTGCTGCGATCTTCTTCATCAACTCTTCGACTTCAACATTCTTCTTTGCAATTCTTCATTTTCATCGATCTAGATGTCAAGACTTGCGTTTCACCTATTCTCCGACTAGTGAACCCTTGAACTCACGGTAAATACCTTAGATCCATCTTTCCTATGTCAATTTTGACCCCATACTTAATTCAACTATGCTATAGTTGCAATTTCAGAAAAACCCTAGTCGCAGCGGACTTGTCCGGTCCAGTTTGGACTAGTCCGTTGAACTCTCTAGTCAAGTGCGGACATGTCTGACCCGTAGTGTGAACTAGTCTAGTCCTTCAGTTTTGGAATTTATGGAACCTTTCCAGTTTTTCTCGAGATGACTCGAAACTTGCTCTAAAATGTAAAACATAATTGTAACTAGATAGTAAGCAATAATAAAAACCTAATAACATGTTTTACTTGGATTGTAACCCGGATGATCTAAGCAAGCATGGTTTGTGGACTGGGTTGGAAGACATGGTGGTTTGGCTTGCTTTAGATCTAAGGACCGGTTCACGCGAGAATAAGACAGGACAACAGTGGCACCACAAGGCCAAGTATGGGTGCGGCTTAGCTGACTAATTAGTGTATTGCCAGTATTGCTCGGATCATTAGGAAGGCTTGGGGAATGGGAGCTGGATTTGGTTTGCAATAGTGGTGGGACTACCCTGGGATCCGAACGGCACAAGAGGGGGCCCTTGGATGGATGTGCTTAGTTGGAGACATCACCTCTTGTAAAACCTTAGTGGGTCCCCACATGCTAATAATAACTTTGTAAAGGCTATTTTGTTATCTCTTGGCCATACACCAATGGTAGTGTTTTGGTGTGATGGAGGTTTCCTTTAGTCATCGACGGGTGATGAAATCATGAACTTGTGGGTAAAGGGGTACAACCTCTGCAGAGTGTTAAAAACTATCATGATAGCCGTGCTCCCGGTTATGAGCACCTGGACAACTTCCATGATTAGAGTGGACTTGGGATTTGGGATGGTTTCAGATATGGTTATGGTTTGGGATATGATATTTGGACATGGTTGGTGAATAAATTAACATATTGGCATATGGACGGATATTAATTGATGAATGAGGTATGATGGTAAGTGAGAATTTTGGATACATGTTATGATAATTACTTGGGATATGATGGGATTAAATTCACATAGACATTGTAAGATGCATTTTACATATTTTAAATGTACTTTTCAGCAAATAGCCTTTTATTATCGTTCATTGATTAAGATGCATGTCATATTTTCTCTCACTTGCTGAGTAAGACATGTGCTCACCCTTGCAATTCCCCCACCAACAGTTTTAGGTGATGGTTGGGAGTACCATGAGGATAATGCGGAGTACTAGGTTGTGTGCTATCGTCAACTTGTATGTGGAGTGGAGCAGCGCTGCCTAGCTATGCTTAGTTTAGTTTGTCTTTCCACTGCAATAACAATAATTAGAGCTTTGTATTTCGAGAACTATTAAATAATTGTAATAAAGTACTTATTTATTAGTTATGAAGTGGTAATTTTCTGTATATCATTTGTGATTTTGTCGTGTATGTGTGATGAACATCTTGGGCACACATATGCGTTCACTTAGTTCATTTTTTGGAATCGGGTGTCACAGGGACCCACCTGGAAGTGACCTAGAGAAAGCACAACCGCAACAGTGCAGTGACCAGGTCGGTCGAACCCCCTGTACGGCCTATTTGTTCCAAGCACCAAACTCGGTCAACTTCCATGTGTCGACTCCCAGTGGTGCCCTGGTCACAATGACGACTGAGTCAGGCGCTTTTGGTTGCGGGAATTGACCCTTCTCCACCTATCAGTAGGACCCCCTATCCTCACTTCACACACACACCACTTGAGTATTCATTCTATTGTATCCACTATTCTCCATAGAGTCAGAGGAGTTTAGGCTGTAGAGAGGAGAGCATGTAGTCCATAGTCCAAGTTAGGAAGGAGTAGGAGGAGTCCCTCTCTTCCCAATTCAAAATTGCAAAAGGTATGGCTCATATATTCCTCTTTGTATTCATGACTTTGTCTTAATAGAGATGTTATCTTTAGTCTTCTCTTATGCATATACTTGGATGAAGCATTTCTCGTTTGATTGTGGATTCCATGTATGTGGTAGGAGTAGTCCTTAAGATTATACCATAATAATATTATTCTATCATCATAAACACTACAAACCCCCACTATAGTCTAATTAGTTATGATATGAACATGTTAATATGAATAACTTATGCTATGTCTCAACATTGGTTCAACGGTGTTTAGGTTAGTCATTGCCTTAGGATGGCTTGTGCCGCGACTTCTAAGTTATTTACCTAATATGCTAGCATGGTGATAGGATAGATAAGTAGCGTTGGATGTCTTGTAGACCCACGGATTGAAGAGGTAGGCAGTAGGTGGTGACAATCCTATCTGTCCTTGTAATCCTCCATGTTCGGCTATGCCACATGCTCTTTGAGGGAGTCGTCCTAGTATTGCTAGGGGTAAACCCATGTTCGATGTGTTGAACAACTTAGCAGAAGAATTTATCATTGATATGTTCATTAGTATCTAACCTAGGTTATGTATATGTATACTAGAAGCATTGTAGGAGTAACTCCCTAACTCTTAGTCTAATCTCTCTTGGACCCATTTATCCCCTTAGAATAGAATGCTCTTGTGTGTGTCACACTACCTCAACTTATCTATTATCCATCCTCACTAGAACCCGACCTAGACCAATCTACCCTCTTCATTTGATGAACGCTATGCTTCCACTTAGTCTTCCTTTGGGAGAATATAAATGGCACCGTTGGGAATAATCTTAAAGGGGAAATGCTACTTAATAGTTTCTTTGTGCTTGCAGATTTTTATCTGCGACGTAAGAAACATCAACAGTGTAACACCCTACTCCACAGTCTGTGTATTATATTGCTTGTGAGTGTATTCGTTGGTCTGAGACTCGATCCTCTGTAACGATGGCTACCCGCTCGTTTCATAATAAGGTTGGGCACCTTACAAGTAGGGTTAGGGGCACGACAGGTGGCCCCGGGACGATCTTATCCTAAAGATATTAAGCTTCCCCACTACGCTGCCTCTGACCGCGGCTTGAAGACTTGCCATCTTGCCGCCTCAATCGTTAGTGGTCCATGCGTAGTCGTCGATGATGGCAGGCAATGTCCCGTCCAACTGTCTTGTAACTGTAAGCTACCCACTTGGCGGAGTGGGGTAGGCCTGCGGCATCTTCACTACGATGCGATTGGGTGCAGTGGTACCTAACATGCGGCGTGAGTCGTGTCGTGCACTTGGGGAAGGCACTTGTCTTCAATGCCCAATTTAGACAGTGTGCACCGCCCCTTAACTCTCACAACCTACCATTCAGGACAAGTTGCAAGACGCATGGCAGTATCGAAGCTCGCCTGCGCGAGGGAGGTCGGGTCCTGTACTGCGAGCCACGTGACAGCCCCGGATCCCATCTCCAAGGAGAGCTGGAGATGCAGGATTGTTGGACACATGGTGGTTCCAGAGCCCGCCTCTGCGGGGGAGGTTGGCCTGAAGCTTTGGGCCACGTGGTGGCACCAGAGCCCACTCCTATGGAGGAGCGGGATCCCGTCTCACTGTACATGTGGCAGCCCGGTGTAGGATCGAAGAGCACGTGAAAAGCTAACAGGGGGGTGAATGGTAGATTTAAAAATCTTACGCAGTGGAAACAATTAAATCCCAACCCCCTTCGGCAGAAAAATGATCTATTAGAGAAATCGTGTATGAAACTAATCTAAATGTGTTTCACCATGACAAAAGTGATATATATCAGAGAGAATCAAGTCATGAAGAAATAACAAAAAGAATCACTCAAATCCGTCGAGGGAAACTCAAGTTATGATCGAGAGATCGAACAAAGGGCAATCTGTCCTACCCGAGAAAAACAGTTCTAGAGCACTGCAAAGAAACTTGTGTAGATCCGAAACCACAAGTCCAATGACCATGAAATTTTTACAGATAATAGAAAAGCAAGTTGTGAACACAACCCAAAAAGAATTACGTCAATTGGATCTGTAAAACTCGAGTTATGATAAAACCACCGACAAAAGGTAGTGCTGTCCAGAAACTCGACGAGTAAAACTTGTCCGGAACAAGTCGGACGAACAAGGCACAAAAGTTCCTTCAAACTACGAATTTTATTCAATAGAACACAAGAGGAACAGCCCCCAAAGTCGTGCACCACGATCTCTGGCCTCCCTTGCTTATATAACCAGCCCTTAGGTCAACTCAATCTCAACTAGGACTCTAATCCTACTCAAATCATGAATCCTAACTTTCCATAATTGTTTAGGACTCTTCTATACGCAGATAGAAGCAATCTTAAGACTTCCAAACACCTTAGGAACGTATTTCGAATTCCTAAAACAACTCAAATTCATGACCCACACGAAATCCTATCATAACCAACTCAAATATTTCCATATTTAAGTCAAACCCGACTCAGCCGCAGCCTGAGTCCATAACCTAGTCGGTTGGACCTTTCTGACCAATTCTTTACGTCCACATCTCTTCATCATACCTCGGAACAATGTAGCCACGTCCATGCACTCCTTGAACATGTGCAAACATCTTCCAATGACGTCCACGATACCTTCATATGCATTGTTCTTGATTCAAACATGTTGCGCAACCTCCCGATCAACTCAACCACAATTCCTCCTAAACTTGGTTGTTGAACCTCATCTTCTCCCTAAGACTAGTTCAATGGATCCCTTCACCAGCCATGTCTTGAACTCAAGCAACACCTACACATGAATAAACAACCAATCCATACGATCCCAAGTCCGCGACTTGACTCAAGTCAGTTTCGAACACAACACCTTACGTGAGAATCTCACACAAGCATGTTGCAAAGCATATCAAAACGATATCAGCCATATCAACCAAAACGCACCAAAAACTAAGTAAAAGAATACTAAGCAAACTTTCCAACAATGTAAAGCAAGTTTGAAACATTTCACTTTAAAAGCCGGAACATTGCGATCAAGCACCGGACCTTGCCAAAGCTAACCGAAGCTTGAGCCGGAGCTTACCAAAGCTAGTACAACCTAGCGCCGAACCAAAGCTAGTACAACCTAGTGCTGGAGCTTACCAAACCTAGTCAGAACTAGTCATCCCAAAAGTCGAAGCTAGAAAAATATGTCGGAGCTAACCAACATAAGTCGGACCTAGCAAAACATATTGCAGCTTAACAAAGCATGTCGGAGCTCAAGACAAAGCTCACCGGAGCTACCCAAAAAACATGTCAGATCTAGACAAAGAAAGTCGGAGCTATTGTCGGACCTTGCAGAAGCTCGGAGCTAGAGTTAGACCTTGCTAAAAAGATGTTATGGTAGCATTCAAAACTTTTATTGTCGAAGCCAATGTATTCAGCATACATAGGTCTCACAATCTCCCCCTTGATGAATGCATTGGCAACACCATTTAAAATCCGAACATTGGCATGAAAAGTTTTGAGAACAATTTTCCCCCTTTTTGAAAATCAAATGAGATAGAAATAAATTTCTCCCCCTATACATATTTCTCCCCCTTGCATAATTCACCATATTATCTCTCCCCCTTGGACAATGTATTCAGCAAGGTTCAAAAGAGAAATTTTAATTGTTATGAGCATATTATAACATATACATATAAAACAAGGCTCATCCAAGTCATACTATCAAGTAACTTACACTATCACAACAATGAGATACATAAAGTAGTGTAAGTCATGCTAGAGATCAAATGTAATTTTCAATTTAAGCAAGTCATGATCTCACAAACTTAACTATTTCAATACCTGAAAGCATGACACTTGTTGCTGCATTTTATTATTTTTTCAAAGCATAAATTTAGATCATATGATATTTGCAATAGATTATATGCGCATCTGCCTTATTCTAACCAACCAATCCAAGCCTATGTCATTTGACAATCAGAAGCTTAAGGACATGATTTTAGTCATACAAAACTTCTTCCAAGTTCATATCTAAGTGCAATGATAAGCCATCTCAAAAGAAGAAGTGTGATGCATGCATATTCTCTTGATCTTTTCTCAACTTATATTTGTTCACAAAAACTCAATATGTGAGTTGATTACTTGATTAATTCTATATGATTAAAAACACTTGTGAGCATGCAACAAGTTCAAAACAGCAAGAAAGTTCAACCATGACCAGATTTAGTGTAAGTAATTATTCCAATTACTAGACATAGCAAAAACTACAAAATGTATAACACGAGTAATGTAGTAAGAACTTTTAGCATGTAAAAGGAATCACAAAGTCATATATGTATGAAATACTATGCTCATATTATTTTAATTTCAGATTCTCACAAAAACTTCTAAAGTTTGAAAAATCCCCCTCAATGTAAGCCATGAGGATGCATAACCCCTATTTCACTACGAATGAAACAAAAACGAGTGAAATCCAAAGGTTTTGTAAAAATGTCAGCCAATTGTTGTTCGGTATCTACATGGTGAAACACAATGTTTCCTTTTTCAACATTATCACGGAGATAGTGATACCTAATATCAATGTGCTTAGTTCTAGAATGTTGCACGGGGTTTTTAGCAATGCAAATGGCACTAGTGTTGTCACAAAACAGTGGAACACTATCTAGATCAACCCCATAGTCCTTAAGTGTTTGAACAATCTAAAGAATTTGTGAACAAGCGCTAGCAGCATCTACATATTCAGATTCGGCGGTGGATTGTGCAACTGAACTTTGTTTTCTGGATGACCATGCAACAAGTGAATTACCAAGAAAATGACAAGCACCGGAAGTACTTTTCCTATCAATCATACAACCTCCAAAATCAGCATCAGAAAAAGCTTTCAAAGTAACGGTTTGAGGAAGAAGGAAGAAAAATGCCAAATTCTTGAGTTCCATGTAAGTACCTGAGAATCCTTTTGACGGCTTGACGATGTGAAGTACGTGGGGAGGCTTGAAACCGTGCACAAAGACATATGTTGAATTGTATGTCCGATCTTAATGCCGTGAGGTACAAAAGAGATCTGATCATGCTTCTATATTTTTTTTGATCCACGGGTTCACCATCTTCATCAAGTTCAAGTGTTGTTGTTGTTCCCATTGGTTTCCGAAGAGGCTTGCTTTTGTCCATGTTGAAGCGCCTTAGGAGGTCTTTTGTATACTTTGTTTGATGCACAAAGGTACCCTCCTTGGTTTGCTTGATTTGCAGCCCCAAAAAGTACGTGAATTCTCCCATCATACTCATCTCAAATTCTGAACTCATCATAGCTGAAAACTTGGACACAAGATCATCAGAAGCACAACCAAAGATAATATCATCCACATACACTTGAATGAATAATGAGTCATTGCCATGCTTAAGCACAAAAAGGGTTTTATCAACCTTTCCAGTGGTAAACCCTTTTCAAGTAAGCATGTTTTTAACCTATAATACCATGCTCTAGGGGCTTGTTTGAGACCGTACAAGGCTTTGGACAGTTTGTAAACATGACTAGGAAAATCTGAATTTTAAAAACCTGGTGGTTGTTTGACATAAACCTCTTCATCTATGTAGCCATTAAGAAAAGCACTTTTAACATCCATTTGATATAGCTTAAAACCTTTAGATGCAGCAAAAACTAACAAAATTCTTATGGCTTCTAATCTAGCAACAGGAGCAAAAGTTTCATCAAAATCTAGACCTTCAACTTGAGTGAAACCTTGAGCAACCAACCTAGCCTTATTCCTAACCACAACCCCATCCTCACTTTGTTTATTTTTAAACACCCATTTAGTTCCAATTAAAGTGTGACCTTGAGGGGGAGGTACAAGTTTCCAAACATTATTTCTTTCAAAATTTTCTAACTCTTCTTGTATGGCAATAATCCAAGATTCATTAGTGAGTGTGTGTGATATATCTTTGGGTTCAAAAGAAGCAACAAAAGCAAAATGAGCATGAGAGTTTGGATCGTAAAACCTGGACCATGTAACTCGTTCGTGCAAGCTTCCAATTATCTGTTATGGAGGATGAATTTTGAGAACCCGGAGGGGAGTGGAGACTTCACAAGCTTCTTCTTCTTCTTCATGTTCATCACAAATCGATGAGCTTGTGACTTGAGGAGGATCTGGACCAGCAATGGTGTTCGTCAGTGCTGGCTGTGAATCAAAATCAGGAGCTCGAACAATGTCATTAGCTGCTGAATTTTCGGGCAGCAGCTCCACCTCTTCCTCATCTTCAACAAAAATGATCCCCCCTGCGGATACGGATCTGGACCTGCAATGTTTGAGCTAGTACATGGGATAGCTTCATCAAAAGACACTTCACAAGTCTCCACAATTTTGTTAGTGTCAAGTAAAAGCACACGGTAGCCTCTAGTATGAGATGGATAACCAAGAAACATGCCATCAATGGATCTAGGTTCAAATTTATCAAGATTACCATGTTTCTTAACAAAGAATTTGCAACCAAAGACCCAAAAGTGCGTAACACTAGGCCTATGTCCAAACCGGAGCTCATATGGGGTTTTACCTACCTTAGCGCGCAAGAAAACATGATTTGAGACATAACAAGCGGTTGCAATCGCATTAGCCCAAAATTTCCTAGGAGTTTGATATTCATTAAGCATAGTCCTAGCCATCCCAACTAAGGTTCTAATCTTTCTTTCTACAACACCGTTTTGTTGAGGTACATATGGTGAAGAATATTGATGATCTATTCCATTTTCAGCACAAAAGTGATCAAAAGATTGATTTTTAAATTCAGTTCCATTATCACTTCTAATTGTTTTTAAAGATCCTGGTTGATCAATTGATAATCTAAGACATAAAGTTCTAAAGTGACTAAAAGCTTCATTCTTAGATGCCATAAAGTAAACCCTAGAGTATCTAGAATAATCATCAACAATCACAAGAACATACCATTTACCTCCGAAGGATTGAACACGTGAAGGTCCTATGGTGTCAAGGTGCAAAAGTTGACTCGGTTCAGTTGTCATGATCATTGTGAGAGGAGTATGTGAACCTGCAACCATCTTAGCATGTCTACAAGAAGAGCACACAATTTCTTTGTCCCCTTTAAGCTTAGGCAGCCCATGTATGCAATCAAGAGCACTAACACGTGTTGGGTGATCAAAGCCTACGTGACCAACTCTACGATGCCAAAAATATAAGTTCTTTGCATCATTAGCAACTAGACACCTATGCTTAGAGAAAGACATATCAAAATCAGCTTTAAAAACTCTTCCAAACTGAGACATGTTAAAAATAAGCTCACTATTTGAACCTACAACTTTGCAGCAGTTTTTACTGAAAATAATTTCCAGATTTTCATCTAGCAATTGCGAAATAGAAAGCAAGTTGTATTTCAAATTTTTGACAAGTGCCACATCCTTCAAAGTGTCGTGATCATTTACTCTAACCGAACCCTTAGCAATTATAGGAGGTCAAGAATTATCAGCAAAAGTAACATTGTCTATACGTGACACAAAAGAGAGGGAGGAGAACCAATCTTTGTTACCGGTCATGTGGCGAGCAACATGAATCCACAATCTAGATGTTCTCCTTCCTCAAACGTGTAACCTACATAGAAGCACAATACTTCGATGACTCAATACTGGGGTTAGTCAAAAGGCATTTAGGAATCCAGTACTGAGTCACACGACATCTAGCAGGAAAAACACGCGAAAGCTGTGATAAAACAGAAGGTTTACGAGTCAAAGTTTGAGGTTTTTTACTCTTAACTACCGACCTATAAGATGTTACTTGAGTAGCACAAAAATTAGTAGCTCTGGAGGCAAAAACAGAAGGTTTGGAGGTAAACTTTGAATGTTTTTGACTCATAACAGCAGGTTGCATGTTCTTGGCATTCGGTTTAATATGTGCAGCAAATTTTGCATGAAAGTTATGAGATCTAGCAATCATTCTTTCCCTTTTCTATTATTTAGCTAGTCTATAACAAAAATCTATGACATGACCATCTCTACCACAGTAGATACAATGAAATTTAACTTCGTGGTCATGTCTAGATGAGCAAACAACATTTTTATTTGAAACCGAATGAGACAACACCCCTGCAGATTTGAAAACCACTTCTTTTTGTTTAAGAACTGTTTGAATCAAACCACTTCCTAATGACTTTACAATTTTAGGTGGATGTGCCTTAGCATGAGCATGAGAGTCAAAACCTAATCCAGTTTTATCTTTGCAAGACTTGGAAGAATTCAGCAGCAAGTTTAGGTTCTTATTCCCATTACAAAACCGATCTAATGTCCTATGCATGTTATCAAGTTTATCGGACAAATCAAGGCAATTTTCACATGAAGTTTTTCCTTTTAATTTACAATTGGAACAATATTTAACTTCATGAGAACGTAAAGCATTATTCAATATTGAAATTTCATTCATAGCATCTTTTAGTTTCTTTTCAAGATCATCACAACTAGAACAATGCAAATCAATTGTAGAACAAGAAGCATCTTTTAAGTTTCCAATGTCAAGTTCAGCAAGCTTTTTGTTCTTTTCAATTTCAAGTTCAAGTCTACCTAGAGTGGAGGAGTGTGCAGTTCTTAGTGTGGACAATTGTTCATAGATTAAATCACATGAGGGACAAGAATCATCACAAGGAATCAAGGTTTTCAAACGATTGATTTCAGATTCTAGTGATTCAATTTTAGCAGCATTATCCCTAAGCTTTTTGTCCTTTTTCTTAACAATAATAGTTGCACGAGGAATTGCATCACACATTTCATTACAGGTAGAACATACCTCATCGTCGTCACTGTTGTGTTCTGCATCCTCTTGACTTGATCTTGATCTTGTTTTGCCCGCCATGAAGCATAAGTTGGCCAAATCATCTTCATCTTCATCATTTGAGCCAAGTTCCTGGAGCGCGGAGATAAAACTGTTCACCAGTTGGCGACCTGTAAAGCGCTTCTTCTTCTTCATATCATTTGTTGAGGAGTGCTTCGTCCTTTATTGTTTTTCTTCTTGGGAAGTAGAACCTGAAAGATTGGGACAATATGTATGAAAGTGTCCTGTCTTACCACATTCGAAGAATCGTTGAGGTTCGGAGCTTCCTCTCCTTCTAGTTCTCACATTTTGCAATGCTTTTGAGAACCTAGTAAAGAGAAGTGCTAGCTCCTCCTCTGGAAGTTCCTCGATCTGCTCGAGGGTTAGTGAGGACAACAAAGCAAGAGTATTGCAAGATGATGATTGGCCGGAGCTAGGCATATCACGTTGTGAGACAAATGCAATAGACTTATTTAGGTTCTTACGTGATAAGATGTCAATTTCATGAGTTTTGAGTTTAGAGTAAAGCACATCTAAAGTAAGTGTACTCATGACAGTAGATTCACGAATAGATGTAATTTTCATCTCCCAGATTGACATGTCTAATGCACTAAGAAGTTGCCTAGCATTTTCAGCATCAGAAAAATTAACGTGGACACTACGCAAGTTATTAAGAATTTTGTTAAAGCGAGCAAAGAGAGCATCGATGGACTCACCGGGTTGCATCTCGAAGCGCATGTATTCTTTCTTGAAGATGTCTTGCCTTACCATCTTGATCATGTTGGATCCTTCGTGATAGTCACAAAGTGCTCTCCATACATCATATGCCGATCGGAGATGTGCAACGCGATTGAAGTCGCTCTGAGTGAGTCCTTGGATGATCAAGTTTCGAGCTTTGTTGTTGTTGTCGACGTCCCATAGGTTTGTAGCCGTAACTTGATCGTTAGAAGGCACTTCGTAAGGCTTGTAAACCTTCTCCCATATTGCGAAGGCGCAACCTTGCGCCTGGATGAAAGTCTCCATGTGTGCCTTCCAAACCTGAAAATCAGTACCAGCAAACACACAAGGTTTGGTGGAGTATTTCTCCATGATGATTAGTCAAAAACACGTGCAAATCACAATGATTGGAGCACCGTGGCTCTGATACCAATTGTAGGATCGAAGAGCACGTGAAAATCTACTAGAGGAGGGTGAATGGTAGATTTAAAAATCTTACGCAACGGAAACAATTAAATCCCAACCCCTTCGGCAGAAAAACGATCTGTTAGAGAAATCGTGTGTGAAACTAATCTAAACTTGTTTCACCGTGACAAAAGTGATATATATCAGAGAGAATCAAGTCACGAAGAAATCACAAAAAGAATCACTCAAATCCGTCGAGGGAAACTCAAGTTATGGTCGAAAGATCGAACAAAGGTCAATCTGTCCTACCCGAGAAAAACAGTTCTGGAATGCTGCAAAGAAACTTGTGTAGATAAGAAACCACAAATCCAATGACCGTGAAATTTTGACATATGATAGATAATCAAGTTGTGAAGACAACCCAAAAAGAATTACTTCAATTGGATCTGTAAAACTCAAGTTATGATAAAACCACCGACAAAAGGTAGTGCTGTCCAGAAACTCGATGAGTAAAACTTGTCTGGAACAAGTCGGACGAACAAGGCACAAAAGTTTCTTCAAACTACGAATCTTATTCAATATAACACAAGAGGAACAGCCCCCAAAGTCATGCACCACGAGCTCTGGCCTCCCTTGCTTATATAACCAGCCCTTAGGCCAACCCAATCTCAACTAGGACTCTAATCCTACTCAAATCATGAATCGAAACTTTTTATAATTGCTTAGGACTCTTCTATACGCAGATAGAAGCAATCTTAAGACTTCCAAACACCTTAGGAACGTATCCCACATTCCTAAAACAACTCAAATTCGTGACCCACACGAAATCCTATCATAACCAACTCAAATGTTTCCATATTTGAGTCAAACCCGACTCGGCCGCAGCCTGAGTCCATAACCTAGTCGGTTGGACATTTCCGACCAATTCTTTACGTCCACATCTCTTCATCACGCCTCGGAACCATGTAGCCACGTCCATGCACTACTTTCACACATGCAAAATCTTCCAATGACGTCCGCGATACCTTCATATGCATTGTTACTTGATTCAAACATGCTGTGCAACCTCCCGATCAACTCAACCACAATTCCTCCCGAACTTGGTTGTTGAACCTCATCTTCTCCCTAAGACTAGTTTAATGGATCCTGTCACCAGCCATGTTTTGAACTCAAGCAACACCTGCACATGAATAAACATCCAATCCGTACAAGCCCAAGTCTGCGACTTGACTCAAGTCAGTTCCGAACGCAACACCTTACGTGAGAACCTCACACAAGCATGTTGCAAAGCGTATCAAAATGATATCAACCATATCAACCAAAACACACCAAAAACTTAGTAAAAGAATACTAAGCAAACTTTCCAACAATGTAAAGCAAGTTCGAAACATTTCACATTAAAACCCGAAACATTGCGATCAAGCACCGGACCTTGCCAAAGTTTACCGAAGCTTGAGCCGGAGCTTTCCAAAGCTAGTACAACCTAGCGCCGGAGCTTACCAAAGCTAGTACAACCTAGCGCCGGAGCTTACCAAAGCTAGTACAACCTAGCGTCGGAGCTTACCAAAGCTAGTTAGAACTAGTCATCCCAAAAGTCGAAGCTAGAAAAACATGTCGGAGCTAACCAACATAAGTCGTACCTAGCAAAACATATCGGAGCTTAACAAATACATGCCGGAGCTAAAGACAAAGCTCATCGGAGCTACCCAAAAAAACATGTCGGATCTAGACAAAGAAAGTTGGACCTATTGTCGGACCTTGCAGAAGCTCGGAGCTAGAGTCGGACCTTGCTAAAATGATGTTATGGCAGCATTCAAAACTTTTATTGTCAAATCCAATGTATTCATCACACATAGGTCTCACACCCGGGAGCCCGTCTCTTCGGGGGAGCTGGGTCCCATTCTGAGTTCCACGTGGCAGTGCCGGAGCCCGCGCCCGAGGAGGGTTGGGCTCTGATCCTGCTGGACACGTGGCGCCACCGAACCCTGTCTCATTGGGGAGGCAGGGTAGTTAGGCATTTTTAGCCTTTGTGCGAGGGTACTCAATATGATGGGTACTGACAAACAAATTTCATAAAATACCTTCTATTCTTCCTCCTCTTTCTCCTAGTCCTCCTCCTCTCTTTTTTCTTCATGGCTCCCTCCCTCTCTTCTCTGGTGCATGGGGCAGACGTGCACGCATGGCTTTTTTACCATGCCAATTTTCCACACTGTGGACGACTCGTCCATGTCGTAGACGGCATGCCACGTCTGTCCAACAGCCCATGACCCCAACGGTCGACTCGACTGATGTGGTGGCTATCGTGGAGCAACGTGGCGCGAACATCCATGGTGTGGACGACCCCGTCCACGTGGCCAAACCGTCCATGTTTTGGACAGCTCCCGTGCCATGTAAGCAAGCTATCCACAGTGTAGATGATTTGGTGGCTATCTCGGTAAAAAAATTCGCAGCTATTAATATAAAATGATTGTAAAATTATGCTAAAATAAAAAAATCAGCATCGTTATGTGTTCCAACGGGCCAGATGGGCCTAGGCCTGCATTACGGGCCAAGCAAGCCCAAGGGCCTAAAGGGCCTCCTACCAATCAAGCTGAATGGATTAGGATCCATATGGACTGTTAAAGGAAAAGGATTGGATTGGATCAGATCATGTAAAAAAGGATAGGATTTTAGATACGGCCCGTATACGAAAAAAGGGCCCAGTCGTGGATCATGGCCAATTTTTATGCCTCCAGGGTTACCCCGTAGGGTTCCAGCATTCGGTCGTTCGCTGCTCCTCTCGCCCGACTCGCCCCCACACCCCGCTGCCCGTCCTCCCCACCTACCGCCCCCCGCCCACCCCGCCGGCAAGGGAGCCACCGCCCCACCCTCCCCACCCATCGAAAGGATGCCACACCCACCTGCGGCACCTCTCCCTAGGCAGGCAATCCCCATCGAGACAACGCCGCCCCGTCAGCAAGGGACCAAGTCATCGCGATGCCCCCCGCCGACAAGGGATCAGGTCGCCGCCGTGTTTGTTTGATGCGTGTAGTGAGGTTTGTTATTTTACTGTTGTGCTTGTTTGATGTGTGAAGTGAGGTACCTCAAGACAAAAAAAAATTGTAATTTTTTCAGGGTGTCAGATAAGTGTATCTGATCTGTTTTGATGATGACATTGCATGTACCTTGCAGAGTTCAAGTCAGCTGCTGAGAGGAAGGAAGTTGCAAAGAGCACCATGAACGCATACAAAGCTGCTTAGGTTGGATACCCGACGATAGGAAATATGTTTATGTGTAGACGTCGACAGAACTAGCCAATCTTGTGATCCATTGATGGTGTTTGGTTATTTGTTTGTAGGACATTGCTCCATCAGGCTTGGTCTTGCACTTAACTTCTCTGTGTTCTATTATGAGATCCTTAATTCCCCCGATCGTGCTTGCAGCCTTGCGAAACAGGTCTTCTTCGTCTCATTATATCCTTTTGTTTTGATAATTCTGCAGCAATACTTTGTATCATGTATGATTCTATTGTACATCCATTGCTTGCAAGTACTAGAAATTTACAGACAACAATTTGAGAGCATAGAGATATTTATAGTGATTTACTAGGCCCATTGTGAACACTTTGATTGGATTTGGTTCCGATGTCACTACATGATGTCCTTGAAGTAGTGCTCTTGTTGTTGCTGGATATTTGTTGTCATGGCTTTGTAAGTGCTATTTTGTTACAGAATTGTAGAAAGAGAGCATTCAACTGCAAGTCTGTAAATGGCATGCAGTTCTGGGGCATGTTGCCTGACATCGTGGCCTTTTGATGAAGTCTAGAGGCCCATGATGATTTGGCGAGCATTTTTTAATAGTTTTTGTGCTATAGTATTTTTCATGTGTAACCATTTGATCAAATTCTTATTTTATTAGTGGTTCAATGAATTTATGCAGTTCTAGTAATGCTAATTGCTTTTTAAATTAAGTTTATTACATATCATCATTTCTTGGTGTCACGTTTCAGTTATGCTGATATATGCTTGCAATTTGTTTATAACTTGTGCACTCATAATAAGAATCTAAGGTATCTATGTGTTACAGCACACTTTATAGATGGCCAATATATCTTGTGGAAGAAAATTATTTCATTCAAGCAAATTTCTTTCCCACATACATCATATGCTGTTCAAGATGGCATCACCTCTTGTTTGATGGAGTGGGGTCTAATTGGTAAGGTGTTTACACTCACACTAGACAATGCGACTATGAATGATATATAGAGCTGCTAGATACATTCGTGATGCCTTAGGTGGTGAGATGTTTCTTAAAAGTGAACATCTCCATGTGTGGTGTGCTGCGCATGTGCTTAATATCATGGTCCACCAAGGTGTCAAGATCATTCCGCATGCAATATCAAGGGTGTGGGATATCATTAAAGTTGTGACATCGACACCTTCCACTATGCAGATTTTCAACTCCATTGTAGAGAAATTAGGTCTCAAAACTAAGGAAGGAATGACTATGGATGTTCCACATCGTTGGAATGCGACATACGATATGTTGCATGAAGCCCTTGAGTATAAAGTTGCTCTAAATAGATATGCTAATGAGCAGTTACACATTGCTCCCACGAATCAAGGGTGGAGTAAAGTTGAAGCTATTCATAATTTTCTTCAAGCATTTAGTGATGCAACTAAAGTCTTCTATGCTCATAGTCATCCCACAGCATATTTTTTTGAAGATGGTTCTAGCAATCAGCGATGTATTGCTTGATGAGTCATGGAACCCTGATGAACTTTTAAATGTGATGGCTAATGCAATGTACATCAAATTTGAGAAATATTGGGCTCGGCCTAATTTAGTTTTACTACTTGCTGATGTGTTTGATCCCACCTTAAAAATGGCATTTCTTAGATTCTATTTCTATACTATTAATGAAAACGTTGAAGAGAAGTTGAGGGCTGTAAGATCAACTCTTAACAAATTTTATGAGGAATATGAGAAAGTTGTGAGAAGGGACAATATGCATTTGAGTACTCCATTTGATCAAAATATAGCTGCTGGTGGTTCCAGTTCCAGATTGTTGAGAGGTCCACTTTTGGGTAAAAAGTGAGTCGAGTTAGCCTTTGCATAGTTTGCATCAGAAAGACTTGATTCTGGATCAGAACAATCAGAACTAGACAAGTATCTTGAGGGTCTTAGAGTACAAATCAATGGAGGTAAGAACTTTGATGAGAACTCCTCCTGCACCAGTCTACACTGCTTGAAATATGCAATGCGCATCATTCAAACTAGTCTGCTGTATGCACTGCTTTATAAAGCCAATTGGTATCTATGGCATAGACTTCTACGTTTTTTTTAGACTGGGTCACAAAGGATTAGAACTCTAGTTAATTAAATTCATCTGAAGGTTGCATTATTATGAATGTTAGAAGGAACCAAATTCTTCTAAGATTGACTGGATAGATTGAGAGTCTCATTTTCAATTCAACTTGATGATATTGCAAATCAGGACCATGTAATTTCCTTTCCAAATGATTGGTTCAGGCTGGCATAATTCCTTCTGGCTCAACTAATGCGATTGTTCTCAGGTACTGATTGGTAATTGTCTCATTATTTTGATTGTATTCTGGCTTCATCAATTCATATTAATTGGATAGGCTTCTACTATTTGGTTGACCTCTTACATGTGCAATGTAAAGCAATGGTCAGTTAAGATAGCCTTTTTGTAGTTCTAACGATATCATGATTGTATGATGGCTCTTTTTTTGTGCTAATACATATCATATTAATTACTTATATCTTGCTTTTGCTTGGAGCTTTGTATATTATTGGGAGCTAAATAGTGCTTAATTTGTTCCAGTATATACCAAGACCTCAGTTTTTTCTAAAAAAATGCGAAGCTTTATCCATTGGAGATAACACATGTTTGTTGTTGCTACTCTATAGGACATTACTACAATAAGCCTTATCACAGGCGGCTCCAAACCTATTATCATACGCGATTTTTAAAACCGCCTGAGACAAAGAGCCTGTGATAATCCGCAATTTCACAGGAGGAGAAGTGACACCGCCTGTGAAGACACATTATCACAGACGGTTTTTTACTTAGGCTAGCCGTCTGTGAAGATAAGTTATCACAGACGGGTCGTGCAGGATATATAACTGCCTGTGATAATTGTGTTATCACATGCGGGTCGTGCAGCATATATAACCGTCTGTGATAATAGTGTTATCACAGGCGGATCTTGACCTACATCAAGCCGCCTCTAAAGACAGTTTATCGTAGACGGTTTCTACCATAACAGTAACCGCCTGTGATAATTAGGTTATTACAGATGGTTCTTTACCTATATCTAGCTGCCTATGATAATTGTTTTTCACAGGCAGGTCTAGCCGTTGGTAAATAACCGCATGTGATAAGGTATAACCTATACAGTACTAGCTGCTGTTATTTTTAATTTTCAGGTCAATTCAATATAATCACAGAACAAAAGTCAACAATATCATCACAGAAATTAACAATAGCATCACAGAAGTCATCTCACAGAAGTCAATTTCACTAAAACAACATACATATGTACAAGTTACACATACAATTCATCTCATAGTTTACAAGTTTTCACTAAAAACTGTTTCTATTGGCATAATCGCAAAGTTCTGGCACATCAGCTATTGTACAATTCTCATCAAAGAACTTCCCTCTTTTGTGCAAAATTTCGCGATGAATGAATTGACAGAGTTGAGCAGCAATCTTGTCAGCTCCTCCACCAGGAATACTTTTACAAGCCGGCCATTCTTTGTTCACATTCTTCGTGTGCTGCAATGAAACACATAACAAGGTTTAGAATGTGTTGGTTTGAACAATCTCAAAGTATAGATCAAAGTGAGAGAATACAGGAATTTATTTGGTATTTCTGGAGCAGTTGTACTATGAGCAATTGAATTTTGAAGTTGGAATCAAAATTTGAAAATAATTTTTCTGGTAATATTGAACAGCAAAGAATATAAGTATTAAACTATGCTAGTTACAATGAAAATGAAACTCAAAAGTAAGAAAATAAGATATGACATTAAGGATAACTTACATCCTCACGATTCACTCTATATTCGCTGGCGGTCCGAAGATGCTCGCATACATAATACCTGCATAAGACACTCCCAGCAGGCTGCTTCGGACAAGCATAATATGTTTTAATGTTCAATGCATCCGTATTAGAAGGTCTCTCACCGCCAAGCTATTCCACGTAAAACCGCCAAGCGCTGTAATACAAAAAATGTCATATAAAACTTGTCAACACATTTTAAATGTGTGTAAATTAAAATTATTGAATAAACATACAATTTCAAAATGGAAAGGAAATCTTTGTAATGATCTGGTGGGTAATCAGCTTAGTCCAAGACTGTTGCCATTCCCTGCATTGGCTTGATGAAGATCGTTATGTAGTGATCACTGCAAACATACAAAGACACGTGTTAACAATTACCAATAATTGCTATTTCAATGTCATGTGTCGAACTTACTCAAAGTGGTACGGAGCCTTTACGAGGTCATTGTCGTCTCTAACAAAGTTAAACATCGCATGTCCTATGTAAGCTGCAACTTCTGTCCTTCTATCCTTCTTAAGTTTTGCGATTGCTTTTTCAAATTCTTTTTTTTCATGCGCTTGAACTTTGCTGAGTCTCGATCCGCCTTGACATCGAATAGCGTCTTTGCAATCCGTGTAGGGCCAAGGATACCTGTCTTGCGTTTCATCTTTTCATTATCCATGTATTGCATCCTATTGAAGAAGTCCAGAATTGTTATAATCTCATGAAATGTGTATGCGTGTAGTAAGAAAAGCAAATGCAAAATATTAGAGGCACTTACAAGCACCAGATGAGTAGCAGGTTGATTTCGAGCATGCCCCGATGGAAAAGGGGATGCAGCTCTTCAAATAAAATGACTCGTCTATCTGCTCCAGTGCTCCAGAATGCATCTTTTGGAATACGAAATGTGACGCAAGAAATCTCATATTTTGTGTTGGCAAGGATGTACCACTCATGCATTCTTTTGAGCGGGGCAGGTTGTTTGCTAAGTTGTATGGATGTCATGAACCGCTTCCCATTATTAAATTTAGGAGGAACATCCTCAACCTTGTATATTGGAACTCCTGGTTTAGTTAAAGCCGTCTGCCGATTATAAATGACACCGTCTTCTTCCCACTCCTCGATATCTTCTAATGCTGGCTCATGAGAAAAACAGATGCACTCGATTTTCTAATATTTTCCTTCATAGTTTCCAAATACTTTGACGCTTCTGATGAAGGTTTCTTAATTTCGTATGAGCTAACTTTGATAGGCACTGATGATCGAGGAGTAGTCGTCGGAAGTTGGACACTGGCTTGTTGTTGAACCTGTTGTTCAACTGATTGCTCTTTACTCCCAGCGGCTGGCTCTAGTACTACTTCAAGTTGTTGCTCAACTGGTTGCTCTTTACTAGCAACAGCTTGCTCTGGTACTGCTTGAAGCTGTTGTCCAACTTGTTGCTCTTGGATATCTTTACTAGCAAGGTTACTATCATCCTTGCTGAGATATAGGGGGAGTGGATCTTCCTGGGCTGGGAGTGGATCTTCCTGGACTTTCGCCTTAGAAGATAGGGTTGCAGTATTTCGAGATGCAACGGGGCTAGAAATTGGCTCATCGTCCAACACGATATCGCGTCGGTGCCAAAGGATTAATTGGTTGACAGCCTGCCCCAGAGTCACGATCCCCTCAGGTGTGACGTGGTCTATTTCATAATCTTCATAATCATTATCAGTGATCTGAAGAACTTGCACCGCAACATAATACAACGGAAGTGGATTCCCGTTGAAGTCACGATCACGCTTTGCCATAGCAATGGCAACCTGTTTGGTTTTGTTTCCTACTCTATCGATCGGGACAAGAAGATGACAAGATTTGTCGTTAGCAATATCATTGATAGGGAACTTATGGGTTGACCCTAAGCCTGGCACAGAACCAACGCAGCTAGGGTAGGCAGTTGTAGATACTTAATTGCTCCTTTGGCACCGGAACCACCGCTGTACTCGGTGCCACTAATTGTCTCGAGTGTCTAAGTTGATCGATTATTTCTTGCATATTTTCTTTGACCTTTTGAGCAATCATTTCATCAAGTGTTTTCTTAAACTTCTCACATCTATTATATGTGTCTTTATCTTTAGGGAAACCATCTAGCCAAGACATTTGAGAAGAGACTGCTCGAACCCGTCCGCTGTGTTCAGGGTTTCCTAAGATAGCGGTAAGTAAGTCATTCTCCCTCTTTGGCTTGAAGATACCCTTCTGTTGCTTTTCAATTACTTCTTTTATTTTATCCTCTACTTCATTCACAGAGTCGGGCTTTTCAAGTTTGCCCTTGCTGGTCAAACCTGAACGAGCAAAGACCCACCGCTGAGTTCTCTCATCGCAACCTTCTAATGGGTGAGGATTGTCCTTACTGGTAATTCCGTATAATATCTTATTCCATTTCTGGACTTTGGAGGCATATCCGGCAGACCCCAAGCGATGATGGTATTTGTTCTTTTTTGCAAGCTCTGACCTAGTTGCACTTAGAGCTTTAGCATCAGGTGTGGTCTTTTGACGAACAAACTCTTGTCACTGAGCTTGTGTGATTTTTCCCATCTTCCTCGGGCTAGGGACCTTATCGGCCTTAACATAAGCATTCATTTCACTCTTCCAGCTACAAAACTTCTTGCCGCAAGAGACCAATGTTGCTTTCTTTATAGCTTCTTCCGTGCCTTTCGGGAACTTGAATTGTTTCTCTATCCTTCCCCACAACTCATTCTTGGTCTGCTCGGGTAATTTCCTCCAATTCTCGGTTGTGATCGGCACGAGCTCCCTAACAAGAAAACTGCATGCATTACGGTACTTGGTAACTGAATCCAGTGATTCTTGGGGAAGCCCACCTGGACCGACCCTTGTTATGTACATGATGTAGTCCAATGGACCCTTATTGGGACCTCGTTGCCCTCATTTCTGCTTGAGTGAAGCTGAGGATTCATCCATCGGAGAACCTTCTGCGATTTTAGGAGCTGAAGTCACCTCGCTGTCTTCGCGATTAATCTAGGTAGAAAATAATTATAAGACTTCATATACTTGACAACCAACATTAACTTGAAATGTTGAAGTTAAGATTCATGATCCATACCTCGTCGGTAGAATCATATTCCGGGTCGAGATCCTCCGAAGTCTTTTTAATTTTTATATTAGGAAAAGGATCTGATGGACTGTGAAAGGAGCCTGAACTGCTAGAGTCAGTAAACTTCATATTGTCTTCTTTATTGTTACTACCAGCACCAGTCTTTTTAGGGCTTTCCATTCTATAACTAATAAGATAAAAAATATAATAAACTGCATATTAACTCTACATGAAGTGTTGCATGAAGAAAAAGATGGAAGCATTCTAGGATTTGATAAGGCATTCTAGGGTTTAAGGCGACTGACCAAAAGGTTCATATACATTGCGAGGTTGGCAAGCATGTTAAAGTTGCTCACCAGCAATGGCAATTTTATCTTCTTATTCTAAATAGGCAGTTACTTATATCTATGTTCTGAGCACAAGCGATGTTCAACAGCCGTATGCGACACATTGTTTTGTTTGGCAAAAGGATAGCGACACCGATCTCGAAGGAGCACAACCCTGTGAGATGAAGTGTGGGGCGGCTATACTCTATTTTCAGTACAGATGCTATTATCCACTCATGTTACCTCCAAGTTCTCAGATTTTTAACTGAAATTTCGGAGAGCTTCCTTTGTATGTTGCTGATTTTGTCCACAATTTTCAAATAGAGAACAATGATATTTGCAGAAACAATATATTGCAAACTTGTTACACACATCCTCAGGATTCCATAAATGTAAATTATGAAGTCATTTGATGATCCTACTAGAAAATACGATCCAAACAGCAACTGAATACATAACTGTCCAAATTCTGGACTGTTACGACACCTTAAACGGTACTTCGATTTAGACATGGTTATTGCATGTTTTAGGCTTAGCATTGAATAGGAAATTGATAGAGGACTCTTTAAGATTTCCATACTTGTATAGATATGCACAGGTTGCTTTTCAAATTTAAGAATTATGGCTGTTCAAAGTTCAGAAATTTTCTGGCTGTTTCAGATAGCACTGTACACAGGTACTAACTTCAACTCCCGTTTCTAATTAGTTATAAACCGAATTTGAGGTAACAGTGAATAGAAAAGTTGTAGAATAGATCTTCCCCTTTCAAAAAATGTATCATGATAGACTAGAAGATCTTTCTACAGATAATTATGGCAAAAATTCAGATGCTTGTTCATACAGTTTCAGAACAGCAGCTGATTTAGTTAGAGAAGATTTTATCACCTTACAATGGTCTATTGGCTTGAAGGTCAATAGAAAACTTATATAATACTTCAAGAGCTTTCCAAAAAGTATTCATTTGCCTCCATAGCCCTTCAGGTTGAAGAGATATGGATTTTTAAAGTTGGACACTGCTACCAGATTTCAGAAGTGAATTTGACAAAATTTACTTTATTTGTGGCTGGTTTGATCCTTGATTTCCAAACAGATAACATCACAACTTGACAGAAAGTTTCATGAGGATTCTGACCTGGAGTTCAATAGAAAAGATGTAGAGGACTCGCTACAGAAGGCTAACCAAGGATGCATACCCTTTTCGAATTCCCGAACCCTAACCAAGGAAACCTATGCAAGGCATCATTTGACTCGGTCGGCAGCGAGGGCGAGGAGGGAGGCGGCACAGGGATGTAGGAGGGAAGGTCAAAGGGTTTAGGGATTACCATGAAGCTCAGTGGTGACGATAATGGCTTCGCTCGACGTACCTGGAAGTGACGACGGCGAAGCAAACGGACAACGGCGAAGCTCGGCGGCGACGGCGAAGCTCGACAGTTACAGCGAAGCTCGGCGACAATAGCGGCGAACACTTGGTGGCAAACAAAATTTTAGCAGCCTGACGACGTCTAAGTGTTTCACCTGGGTTAGGTTTTTCCAACGCAGCCCGAGGGGTATATACAGACGCCTATTTTCTCAGGTCGATTTTAAGTAACGACCATCTGAGAAGATGGTTATCTCAGGCGGGTTTTACTTACCAACCGCCTGTGAAGATTCAGTTATCTTAGGCGGTTGGTAAGTAAAACCCGACTGAGATAAACATCTTCTCAGGTGGTTATTAAGTACCAACCGCCTGAGAAGATCTTTACGTCTTCTTAATTAATATTCTTGATTAAATGTGGGCCCTTTAAAAAGGCAAAATTCCACTTTCTTGTAATATTATTGATTAGTAAAGGTTACCATTAAATTTCACTTCATAAATCCTTTGAAATTGGTCAGAACATAAAAAACATATAACAATTGCTATTTTTCATTTTTCTATCTTGATGAATATAATGATTTTTTCATTTATTCTTTCAATGGACATTTTTATTCATCATACCAACCTCTATGAAAATTTTCAAATTTTTTTAATTTTTTTGAATCAATGTGTGTTCATAATTTGATGAATGCCTCATATGTATATGAGTATTTAGTTAGAATGATGGATAATTTAAATTTTGACATGTTGGAATGCTTAAAATTAACAAAATTCATACATGTATAAATAATACAATTATGTTCATACAAACCAATTTCAGTGAAGGATCCTTTTTTTTAGGAGACACACAAATGTGAATAATATGTGAGTAGAAATTAATTTGATATTTACCAAAATATTACAATGTCAGCTATACAACTTCTAAAATATTTAGTTCAGGTGGTAGATGTTAATTTTTGAAAATTATAGAAGAAAGAATCATCGAATTTGGACTCAATTTGCAGAATTTATACATGTTTGAGTATTTATATTGGAATCTAAATAAAAAAGAAGCAAGGGAAAAGAAAACTGAAGAACAGGCTCGGGCATTATCTCAGGCGGTTGGTTAGTAAAACCCGCCTAAGATAAACATCTTCTCAGGCGGTTATTAAGTACCAACCGCCTGAGAAGATCTTTACTTCTTCTTAATTAATATTCTTGATTAAATGTGGGACCTTTAAAAAGGCAAAATTCCACTTTCTTGTAATATTATTGATTAGTAAAGGTTACCATTAAATTTCACTTCATAAATCCTTTGAAATTGGTCAGAACATAAAAAACATATAACAATTGCTATTTTTCATTTTTCTATCTTGATGAATATAATGACTTTTTTATTTATTTTTTCCTTGGACATTTTTATTCATCATACCAACCTCTATGAATTTTTTCAAATTTTTTTAAATTTTTTTGAATCAATGTGTGTTCATAATTTGATGAATGCCTCATATGTATATGAGCATTTAGTTAGAATGATGGATAATTTGAATTTTGACATGTTGGAATGCTTTAAAAAAATAACAAAATTCATACATGTATAAATAATACAAATATGTTCATACAAACAAATTTTAGTGAAGGATCCTTTTTTAAGGAGATACACAAATATGAATAATATATGAGTAGAAATTAATTTGATATTTACCAAAATATTACAATGTCATCTATACAAGTTTTAAAATATTTGGTTCAGATGGTAGATGTTAATTTTTTATTAATATTGAAGCAAGAATCATCGAATTTGGACTCAATTTGCAGAATCTATACATGTTTGAGTATTTATATTGGAATCTAAATAAAAAAGAAGCAAGGGATAAGGAAACTGAAGAGGCTCGGGCAATAATCTCAGGCGTTTGGTAAGTAATAACCGGCTGAGATAATCTTTTTCTCGGACGGTTATTAAGCACCAACCGTTTGAGAAAAAGTTAAAAACCGCCTGTGAAAAACAGACGCCTATATAAAGACCCCTCACCACAGTCAAAACATAACCCTGGAGAATTTCCATCGACGCCGCAAGGCTGCCGAAATTTCCCACGCTGCGCCGCCGCCCAGCCCACACTGCCGCGCCATTGCGCTGCCGCCCAGCCCAGCACCACCACGTCTCCACCCAGCCCCGTGGAGGCACGCCTCTACCCAGCCCCACATCGCCGCCCCACCATGCTGACGCCCCGCGCCACAAGGTACATGTAGTTTCCTTACTTTTTCTTTGTATATTTTCATTAGCTGATAAGCTGCTAGTTTTGTGTGTTCTGGTATATGGATTGTGTCCTTTTGCATGTGTAAGGACTATATTGATGTATGGACTATATGGATTGTGTCTTTTTTTTGTGTTCTGCTAGTTTAGTCTTTTAGATATTGATGTATGGACTATATTTTAATAAGCTTATTGTAGTTTATACCTATTATGTGATATGAATATGATGTTTAATTAACAGATGATATTGTAATATATATAAGATGCATGAAGTTTATCCGAACTTGTAATTGTAGTTTTATGTGTTTTCCTTTTCAATATGTTACTTGTGTGTGCGTACCTCCTGCTTGCATATATTTCGAAGGAGTGATTAGGGTTAGCTTTCTAGGGAGATGGTTTTATAACTCACCCATTTAGTTACCATCGTTGAATGGGATCCGACGTCAAGATATAACGGACCGGATCCCACCCAGACCTAGCCCATGCTACTGGGCCTGTTTGCCCCACGACTTCAATCCTTCACCCCCGCTTGTTGCGCCCGACGCCTTCGACTCCGTTCGCCTCAAGATGTCACCCGTCTCCTCCAGACTCCGCTCGACGTCGCCTTCTCCTGTCCGCCAGGCTTTCTGTTCGTCGCCGATCTTATAGTCTTATTTGACGTTGCCGCCGCTCTCCTACGTGCCACCTCTCTCTACAACTTTGTATCAACTTGGTATTACCGTAAAAACCTTGAGGACGACCGAACATCGATTAGCCATCGAGTAGGGTCGATTAGTCGCCCTAATGAACAGACCTACATTATACTAGTATTCACTCATATGATACAGTCTTGTTATGTCTCTGTAAATTCATTTTATAGAAGACCTTTAGGGAATATTTGTGGCTAAATTTTGTAAATCTTACAAAAATTCTATTATTGAAGCATGGACAGTCGAGCGTGGATATATAACATGCCAAGACCCGATCCTATGTACATTCATAATGTTGCAAATTTTATTGAAGCATCCAAGAGACATGCGAAGTTGCAAAAGATAGATGGCATATTATGTCCATGTATCGACTGTGAAAATAAGATTGCGTGGACAGATACTATAGTAATCCAATCTCATTTGGTGAAAAGAGATTTCAAAAAAAAAAACTACACAATATAGACAGAGCATGGTGAGTTAGATACACATGATGTGGATAAAGATGATGAGAGAGGTTCAAATGATGATAATGTTCATATCGATGATGGTAGTGACAATCAAGATGGTGATGATGATGATGAGTTCGATTGTGAGGAGATGTTGCGTCACATTGAACCATATGTATTGACTTTTATGGGAGCAAGCAAAGGTTTAAGTAAAATGGAGACATTGCAGAATGCGGCGACGGAGCTTTTATATGATGAATCAAACGGTTGTGATAAAGAGTTTACTACATTGGGTGCAGTCTTAGAACTACTAAAGTTGAAAGCTATGCACGGATTGTCCGATTGTAGTTTCTCTGATCTTTTGAATCTCATGACAGAAATTCTTCCAAATTCAAATAAACTACCCAGATGCACTTATAAAGCAAAGAAACTTCTCTGCCCGATGGCACTAGGTGTGACAAAAATACACGCTTGTGTGAACCATTGTATTTTGTATCGCAAAGAGCATGAGCTCGCAACTAGATGCCCCATTTGTGGTGTCAGTAGATATAAGAAGGACTACAATCACCAGTATGTTACCAACATGAAAAAAGTCTCAGAAGAATAAGAAGTTTATTATTGGTTCTGAAGGTGACGATGACGATACTTCTGGCGATGCAGACGGGAAGAATAAGAGAAAAATTCCTGCCTTGGTGATGTGGTACCTTTCGGTAATTAATCGCTTGAAGCGTTTGTTCTCAAACCCTAGGGAGGTTGAACTTATGCGTTGTCGTTCCGAGCAACGCAAGAAGAATGAAAAACATATTCGACACCCTGGTGATGCAATGCAGTGGAAAAATTTTGAAATTCAGTATCCAGAATTTGCAAAGGAAATCGGAAATGTGAGGTTTGCCTTGGGTACAGACGAAATGAATCCGTTTGGTGAAAAAGGAGCATACACAGCACATGGCCCGAGGTCTTAACGATGTACAACCTACCGACGTGGTTGTGTCACAAAAGGAAATATATCTTGTTATATGTTCTTATCCAAGGTCCGAAACAACCCGGCATCGAAATTGATGTGTTGTTGGAACCTTTAATGGAAGATATGGCGAAATTGTGGAATGAAGGGGTACGTGCATGGGATGAGTACAAGCAGGAGTATTTCACGCTAAGAGCAATGATATTCGTTAACGTGCATGATTATCCCAGACTGTTTATATTATCGGGACAAATGAAAAGGAAGAAAGGTTGTGTAAGGTGCATGGATAGAACTGGATTTCTATACCTCACTTCATCCAGAAAGACAGTGTACATGAGACACCGACGGTTCTTGATAGATACACACAAGTATAGGAAGATGAAAGAACAATTTGATAACAAAATCGAAAAAGATATTGCACCAAAACCTTACAGTGGAAAACTTGTGTTTGAAATGGTCAAGAACATTCATATTGCTTTCGGTAAGGGCAAAAATGTAAAGGAATTAAGAGAAAGAAAAGTACATCTTCGGATGAACAACTGACATGGCTTTCAAGAAACAATCAATTTTTTTCAAGTATCTTCCGTATTGAAAGAATATGGAATTTTGCCATAGTATTGATTTGATGCACGTTACAAAGAATGTATTTGACAGCATCATTGGGACCTTGCTGGACATGCCGAGGAAAACAAAGGACGGATTAAATTCACGTATGGACCTAGTAAATCTAGATTTGAGACCAGAGCTTCATCTAGTAGAAAAGGTGAACGGGAAGCATTACCTTCCCCCAGCCAGCTACAACTTGACGCTAGAAGAGAAAAAAGCAATTTGCGAATGCTTGCGTGGGATCAAAGTGCCCACGAGTTTCTCATCCAATATCCGCAAACTAGTCTTGATGAAAGACTTGTCTTTATTCGATTATAATTCTCACGACTGTCTCACAATGATGATTGTGTTCCTTGTCATTGCAATAAGAGTCATTAAACCTGAGCATATATAAGTTGTCATCACACGTTTCTGTTACTTCTTCAATGCAGTATCGCAAAAGGTGATAGCACATGAAGATTTAGACTATCTGAAAACATACATCGTCGAGACTATGTGCAAGCTTGAGATGTGTTTCCCACCATCCTTTTTTGATATGCAAGTACACCTAATCATACATCTTGTTGATCAGATAAAAGCATTGGGGCCACTATATTTACATCATATGTTTTCATTGGAGAGATATTTAGGAGTATTAAAAGGTTATGTGTGGAATTGTGCTCACCCAGAGGGTTCAATTATGGAAGGATACACCACTGAAGAAGTGATTGAGGGTTGCACTGATTACATCAAAGATGGAAAATCGATAGGTGTGCCTATACCAGTACACGAGGGTAGACTACGTGGGAGAGGCAAAGTGGGTAAGAAAACTTTTATAGTTCAAGATTACAAGAATGTACGCCGTGCACATTTTGGTGTACTACAACATCTCGCAATAGCTGAGTCGTACATCGAGGAACACCAAATTGAGCTTTGTGATAAAAACCAAGACCGCACAGAGGACTGGATCATGAAAGAGCACATAAGATGTTTCACTGAATGGTTAATAGACAAAAATATACCATACGGAAACACTATAGAAGAGGCAACAATGAAGAAGTTAGCTTCTGGCCCATCTGCTTTGGTGACATCATGGCAAGCATATGACATCAATGGTTACGCACTTTACACTAAAGAAAAAGACGGTAAGAGTGTTGCACAAAATAGTGGTGTTCGTATTGAGGCTTATGATTCACAAGGGCAAAAGACCACATACTTCGGTTTCATAGAGGAAACATGGGAACTCGATTATGGGGAAAGAATGGTAATGCCCATATTTTAGTGCCAATGGGTCAAACATCCTGATGGTGTGAAAGTGGACAATTACGGGCTGACACTGGTAGACTTGAATAAAGTGGGTTATAAAGATGACCTGTTGGTTCTTGCCGATAGTGTTGCACAAGTTTTCTATGTTCAAGATCCAGAAACTGAGAAGATGCACGTAGTTGTTTCTGGAAAGCAAAATATTGTTGGGGTTGAGAATGTGGGAGATAATGAAGAGGAATATAATCAGTATGAAGAGATGTACCTTTTCACCGAACCAGAAAACATCAAGCGCGTAGAGAGAAGTGTTAAAAAGAATTTGAAACCCTATATGCGAGAAGATGTCAATGCTGGAAAAATGTATGATATATATATTGTATATATTTGTATCTTCTGAAATCAACTTAGAACAATGCTCTATTTCAGCTTTAGATAGCATGTTTCGAACATTATTAAGTTCAATATGTGTATATAAATTTCTTCTGACCTATGATGATGAGGCTTGCCTTCCAACAGCTCGGTTCCAAACAACATCTAGAAGCACAACTCTTGAAGCTCCTGTCAAGCTAATCCCTTCACAGCAAGCTCTTGTAGATGCAAGTAACACCCGAGACTCATCATTTGGATTGTTAAAAGTTTCAATTGAAGTCTGACGATACTTCCCATCCATTTGAGGGCTTGTTTGGATAGGAGTGGATCCACTTCAATATAAGTGGTTTGAGGTGGATTGAGGAGAAAATTAGTTCATTCTTCACTTCAATCCACTTCAATCCAATTAGATTGAGTACACCCAAACAAGCCCTGGAAGATTTCTTTCTCTTCTATCCATTTTAAAAACTTACGAAGATGCTACTTTATCAGTTCTAATGGCTGAATATACTGACTACAAATCAGTACCATCTCTCTTAGTGCTTCACACAAGCGACGTAGCGTACAACTTCAATCACAAATCTTGTTTTTACCATTTTCATAGGGATTTGACCTTAATCTTTCAAGCATAGATTTATCAATAATTGAAGCTTCCTCATTAGACATGTTAATGACAGTTACAAGTGAAGGGTGTGTCGAAGCTAACGAAATCTCAATGGGACTGAAGACAAAGAGATGCTGCATATGAGTGACAATGTCCAGGTTAGACAGCATGAAGCTATGATGGCAGTCTTCAACAACATGAAATGTGATGCCAAGGTTATGCTTGCATCAACCAAGACATGTTGTGAGGGTATAACACTTGTTGGGGCAAGCATAACCTTGGCCAAGGTTATGCTTGCCCCAACAAGTGTTATACCCTCACAACATACTTTGGTTGATGCAAGCATAACCATGGCATCACTTTTCATGTTGTTGAAGGTTGTCATCATTGCTTCACGCTGTTTAACCTGGACATTGCCACTCATATGCAGGATCTCTTTATCTTCAGCCTGATTCAGATTTTGTTATCTTCGACACATCCTTCACTTATAACTGCCATTAACATGTGTGATAAGGAAGCTTCACTTATTTGATAAATATATGCTTGAAAGATTAAGGTTAAATCCCAATGAAAGTGTAAAAATAAGATTTGTGATTGAAATTGTTCGCTTACTCGCTTGTGTGAAGCACTAAGAAAGTAGGTATTGATTTCTAGTCAATATATTTAGGCATTAAAACTGAGAAACGATCATCTTCCTAAGTTTTCAAATGGACAGGAGGGAAAGAAATCCTTCAAATGGATGGGAAAATCCTTCCAAGGATCGCCAGGCTTCAAATTGATGCTTTCAACAATCCAAATGATGAGCCACGGGTGTTACTTGCATCTACAATAGCTTGCTGTGCGGGGATTAGCTTGACAGGAGCTTAGCAGCATCATAGGCGGTTCTTAAATAATGACCGCTTGTGGAAATCATGTATTTTCTCAGGCGTTGGTTAATTAAGAACCACCTACGATGTTAGCTACATCACAGGCAGTTCTTAATTAATAACCGCCTGAGAAAATACATGATTTCCATGGGCGGTTGTTTCTTAAAATTCGCATGTGATGTTTTGTCATCACAGGCGGTTATTGTATCATTCATCATTACAGTCGCATTTTTTTACAGATCGCCTGTGTTTAAAAAATTCAGGCGCCTGTGAAAAGGCTTTTTGTAGTAGTGGGAGGACCTCAGCAGAACAACGAAGAGCTTGAAACATACAATATACATAATTGAACTAGGCAAAGGCTGTCTGTTTATTTTTTTGTTTTTGGCTTTGATATAAGCACTGAAAGGGGAACTTTATTGCTTTGCTTTGTAGGTGCCAACGTTTACAAAGGGACTACTAGCATGTACGGACCCACTGAGGTTTTATCATTGGCGATGTCTCCAACTGAGCACATCTTCAACCAAGGGCCCCCTCTTGTGCCATTCGGATCCCAGGGAGTCCCGCCAACCATATCCAAACCCAATCTAACTCCCCTTCCCCGATGCGCCAAATGATCTGCTCAACACTAGATATACCCTAATTAATCAGCTACGCTACACCCATACTTGGCCTCGTGGTGGCCTTGTAAATCCTGGATGGTCACTCCACGACGGTCCTTAGATCTAAAGCAAGCCAAACCACCATAACATCCAACCCATCCACATACCATGCTTGCTTAGATCACCCATTACTATGTCATATTAACCAGTTCATATTAACCATAATCTCATTGATGCATAATTAAATGGTATAGTTGTTTTCCAATCCCAATTAATTAAGCGAGGCAAAAAGGTAAAAAGCTCTTCCCGACTCTCTACCATGAATTCCATGTGACAAGGGTGGTTAAACAAAGCTAGTAAACTTCCTATCATAGGATTCCCATCAAATTGACACAAGCATGCAGTTTTGCAAATAAAACATTTATTGTCAAAACAGGATCAATATGTTCAAGGACACATGCCTTGCTCTTGGGCTTGATTAGGATCAAAGACTTCAAACTCCTGGTGCTGGAGATCCTCCGCAGCACTCTCTAGCGCAAATCTATCTAAACCGCGCAAATAACATACAAGACAAGAATCGCAATCAATAAGTGCACATATATTACTCAATATGACATGACATGCATGATTAATGCAAATGTGAAGCAAAAATTTGTTAATGGAGTTGTTAATGATGTTTACTAACTAGTTATAATGTCTTTTAACAAGTTTATACAGGTTTGGAATTGATTCGAAACAATTTAGAATTAGGTTGTGTTTGGTTCAGCTGTGGATTCCTGAAAATCTGATTCTAGCTGTGAGCTGTGGAAAAGCTGCTGTGAGCTGTCAACTGTGGGGAAGCTGAAATCTGTTTGGCTGAAAACAACTGTCAGCTGTGGATTTTGTACAAAATGCTTGTTATACCTCTATATCTTCGTAATTATGTGTATATAAATAATATAAATATAAAATTGATGTAATATGAAAATACAAAGTCACAAATTATGACAAGACTATTAACTCAAATATGCAAAGTTTTTCAGTATTAAAATATTACTTATCTCGTACTAACTAACCAAAGAATTAGCTATATTATCACGAATGTTATTCATGTTTATCTCATTCTCCTCCTCAGGAACATCATCTTCTTGTATTTGTGTCACTGTTTGCACCGCATCAGGCATATAGTCCTCATCTTCATCACATCTCTCAAACTCCTTATCTCTCAGTGCACTATCTCGAATAAAGTTATGTAGTGCCATACAAGCAATAATGATATGCTTCTGTGAACGAGTTGAGAAACTTGGCATCGCCTTCAATATACACCACTTTTGTTTAAGAACACCAAATGCACGCTCAATGACATTACGAAGTGATGAATGTAAATAATTGAAAATCTCGTACTTTCCTTGAGGTGCACGCTGACTGCGAAGACGAAATTCAGGTATATGATAAGTACTCCCTTTAAAAGGCGCAAGATATCCAGTTCGGTTTGGGTACCCAGAATCAACAAGATAGAATTTGCCTGCAAATAAAAAATACTATCACGTAATTTTACGACCATATTATGTGCAAACAAAAAAATTAATTTACCTGGAGGGGGTTTTGGAAATTTATCACTGAAATTGGTTAATGCATGATTGAGTATACGTGTGTCATGTGCAGAGCCTGGCCATCCAGCAACTACAAAGATAAATCTCATATCAAAGTCACATATTGCTAGCACATTCTGAGATGTGTATCCATGCCGACACGTATGGTTTACAACATCTTCTTTAGGTACTGAAATTGGAATATGTGATCCATCTATAGCACCAATAGCTCCTTTGAAATAAGGCCAAAAACGATCTTCTTTCACTTTTGCATGCTCTGTACTAAAAGAAGGATCTCTTGGTTGAATGTTATCTTTTGCTAATTTTCGTAAACATAACAATACTTCCTTAAACTTCATGTGAATCGTCCATAAAGATCTAACAAAGCGATTTTCAGCCTGCGAGAATGATTGAGGGCCTCCAACAATCCATAAAAAACATAGTCACTGACTCAATAGAAGAAACATTACTAGTTGATTGCAAACCGTATGTAGAGACGAGCAAATCATGAAGTGACATGAATACCTCAGGAGTCATTCTGAACATCTTGTAAAAATATCGCGGACGATCAAAACACTCCATGACCCATTCAATACCAGATTGTTGAGCATCTCTATATTTTCCTTTCCTCAAGTATCTCTCAGAGTATAGATTACCTAAGTGACCAATGCTAGCAGCTTGTTTTGACAATTCAGCTAGCAACAGTAGACCTTTTTGACCATTTTTTGCTATTTCTTTCATGATTGCATCAATCTACATAGAAAACAACAAAAAACATAACATTAATACAAATAAATAGAAAAGACCATAACATCAATATAGATACCAGGTACAAAAAAACATACACCAAGTACATAAAAACAAAATACAAGATTAGTACATATAACATTAAATAGAACAATAGTGCTTTTACATATATGGTTCATACATATATAGCTCACACAATAGTTCAATATTGATTCACACATGAACACAAGTTCATAACATTTTCAAAAATAGAAACAAAAGGTTTCAAATATAAACAGATACAATATGGTTCATAACTTCTTCATCTCATGTTCCCTCTCAATCCAATCAAGTCTTCCTTCATTTGTCTCAAACAAGCTCATAATCTCCCTAGATTCAGGTTTCATGATTAGCATTGTGGTTGTATGCATAAGTGCAGTTTTTTCTTGCACACCACAGTCTTTCACCATCTTCATAGTCTCTGCAATACTAGGAGCTTGACTTCTCATAGGCGGAGCAGATGAAGCTTCAACACTAGTAGTTATCTTGTCAACCCCTTCTTCTATCTTGCTACATGTTTGCTTGTACAGTCGTAAAAATGGGCTTTTCTCTTCCTTCTCTTCTGCAACAGAAGTAGAAGGGGTCTTACGCTTCCTAGTTTTTTGTCTTTGCAAACTTGGCAACTTTTCCGTAGGAACCGCCTCCACCTCATGCACTTCTTCATCACTTGAATTATCTGACAAATCTGCAGCAATGGATGCAGTTGCACCACTAACATGTGCACTTCCAAACATGATGTGCAAAGAGTCTAGATTAGGCGGTCCACATTTTCGGAACTGCACATGCTTGCATTTTCTTCCATTAGCAGGATCATGACATCTCTGCAGAATATGGAAGAAGTTACAAATTTTAAAAACAAATTAAAAACTCAAATAACAACTCAAATGTTGTCACACTTACTGCAAGATGTTCATTCCACCATGCATCATCACAATCCACGGTTTGCTTCCCTTCATCCCATCCAAGTCCAGTGGCAGCATTTTTTAACTCCATGAAATAAGTATAGCTTCTTTTCAAACTGTCCCATTTATTTTTCATTTGCAAATGCTCCAATTTCCTCCCTGTTTTTTCACTAAACTTGGTTTCAAGGTTTTTCCATCCAACTTTATTAAGATGACCCAAAGGTCTGTTTCCAGCGAGAACTTCTGCTTTGCAAATATCACAGAAAATTTTTGTAGTTGTTGCATCCCATACTGCCTTCTCAATAACTTGTTTCCCTTTTTCCATAGTGTGTTCACTATAATACAACTATACATCACCATATAAGCAATGCAACCACTCAAATTTACAGGCACATAAATAATGCAATCATTCAGTTAACGAGCATAAGAACAATCATGGTTAGTACCTTAATTTCTTCACCCTATGAACTGATGGGAGGAATCAATAATCAACCTCCAATTGACCAGGTCTTGCAGGGAATATAAGCAAAACAAATCAGGCACTCGGCCAAAGAAAAAGAGTGTCGACACTCCATTCAGGTGCAAGAACAGACCCTTTCCCGAACCAAATGCAATCTTCAGACTTGTGTTCCAGTCAAGAGGTTCCTTGTCTGGTGGACAATCTATCAAGAAAGAAAAGTGACATAAGGATGAGAGTGTCCAGAAAATGCTATTATGAAGAAAAATTGCATCTTAAATATTCTTTTATAAGTTCTATAGGGAGTTCAAGTCTACTATCTTTCAGATTTATACATGTAAACTGGAACAACTGTAAGTCATAATAGATGGATATGCTTACCATGTAGATGGTTTTGTAGCGACCCAAATAACATATAATCATAAACTAGGAGGCGCTGGACACCATCTGCACAATAGCCAATCAATCTGACCAGATTAGCACGATGCAACAGACGTAACAAGAAATTTACGATTTCCTTGAGAAACCAATTCAAGTTGCTTCACGGCAATGACCTGCTACATGGCATGGGCACAAAATCTCGACAGCAGACAAAAAAAAACTCGACGGCAGACACAAATAATTAATCGACATATACAAATCACAGCCTCCCGTGCGAGCGCATGGGCAAGAAATCAGCGGCGTCCTTTCGTGCGAGGTCTGACTGCATGCTACAGCAGGGCAAGAAAGGGCGTCGGCGGCGGCAACAAATGTGACGGTGGCGGGAAGAAACTGCGGCGGCGGAGAAAAAATTGCGACACCAGGACCCTAGATTACAACCGAAGGCTGAGATGCGAGAGCTCACCCGGGAGAGACACCGCCGGTGGAGGTGGTGGAGGCGGAAGAGGCGCCGCCCAGCCTTCTCGTGAGCGACGGCTTCGGAACAGATGCGTCCGGTAGAAGGAAATAGAAGAATAACGTTTCGTTTATTTTTGTAACCAATGTCATAGTGGGTAATTTTTAGGGAAAAGTAGGAAGTGGAATCTGAGAAATCTGGGGTCCAACGAGATTTTCATTTTGCACTAGTAAAATCTTTAGATTTTTTGAAATCTGATTATGAGAGAACCCCCTTTGGTTTAGATTTTAGCTTTTTGGTAGAGAATCTTGATGGTACAGCTAAACCAAAGGGAGCCTTAATTCAGCAGGAAACAGATTGCAAATTCAGACTAGTTCGCTTGGGACCAGACTAGTCCGCCCTTCGCAGAAACAGCAAACTAGGGTTTTCTAGATCGAGGTGAATTTGGAGGAACCGGTTTGAATTCACGTGAGAATTAGAGAGTAGAAGGTATATCAGGTGTTTAGAACTCCAATGGATCAAGGGTTTTGGAGGTAACACTTGGATCTTGAGGATCTAGAGTTGATGAAGAACTTGTAGGTGAATTGTTGATGAAGAACGAAAACTTGATGGATATCTTGATTCTCTTTCATTTCCTCCTCTTCTTCTTCTTGCTTGGGATCTACTTCTCCCTCCTTGATGGCGGCTTTCCACGAACTAGGGTTTGGGTGTGTTTCAATTGAAGCAAAGAGGTAAAAAGGTGGGGTGTTGGGTTGTTTATCTAGAGGTGGAGGCTAGGGTTTGATGGAATTCCAGTTTGGGGTGGGTGGAGGCTGGTGTGGGGTCCCACATGGGCTCCAAAAAGGGTTAGACACGATGTCCTTAGGCCCACTTAAGGTAAAACCCAACAACAAATTGTGGAACAAAAGATCAACTCAGAATCGCGATTTGCCGGACAAGTCTGAAAACGGACGGACTAGTCCAAAGATTGACAGAGGCGAAAACGGACAAGTTCGGACTATATCGGACAAGTCCGAACTCGGTCAGAGGAAAATCAGACAAGTCTGGCCAAAACCGGGGAAGTCTGATTTTAGTCAGAGGGAAAATGGACAAGTCCGCTGGAATACTGGACAAGTTCGGACAAGTCCAGGGACTTAGCAAAATTTCAAAGGAATTGGAATATCGGACTAGTCCGCTATAGACTGAACGAGTTTGAAACTGTACAGATGCAAAAACTGGAATAGTTCACACGAAAATGGACATGTTCGAGTGAGGTCAGAGAGAAATCGGACTAGTCCGCACCAAAATCGGACTAGTCCGCACTTTCCAGAATTTTTAAGTGCGGATTTGCTCTAAATTCATTTTAAATGAATTTCTTTTTTTATGTGGATCAATATTAGACATGCATTAGAATGTATGCAATGCATGATGGATGAAAATGGGTGTTATAGGAATCCCTCCAACGTGCAACAGCCAACGGGTGCTGTTGTCCCGGCTGGCGTCGTACCACCACCACCATCTGCTCTCGCTAGGCGTAATTCACTACATCAACGAACAACAACCCTGAGAATGTGCCAATTGTTGCAAGTACTCTTCTCCAATGCCCACCACCGCTAGGAGCACCTCAGGGTGCCATAGAGTAGTGGTGCACTAATGTGGAACATCTGGTTGTAGCTGCAGCCGATGGCCTCAGCAACCAAGGTCCTCCCCCTTCAGGGCAGGCACCTTCTCAATGTCGGATCTTGTCTGGAAGACTCCGCAAGCTTCACAACATCAAAGATGTGTTGTGTCTCGGCAGGCGACGTTGCTGCCCTCCGTGGCACGTCACACTCACACCGCGTCGAGACTCTTGACGCATGATCTGCGGTCGGAGTTCAACCGCCGTTACAGACAGCAGGACGACCGCGTCCACATCGAGCGTGCTCGCAAAAGGCGGGAGGCTCTGGAAAACCCTCCTCCCATGGGAGTAGGGGCGGCTGTTCAGCCTTGGCCATGCACTTGCACATGGTCTGCTGGCGTCAGAAGTTTCAGCCTCATCTGCCAGAAAAATTCGATGGACTGTGAACCCCGCCGAGTTTCTCCAGATATACTCCATCGCCATTCTCGCAGCGGGTGGCAATGAGGCTATGATGGCCAACTACTTCCCAGTAGCTCTGACTGGGACAACCAGGTCCTGGTTCATGAGTCTCCCACCTGACTCTATCAATAGTTGGGCGGAGCTATGCCAACAATTCACGGCCAATGTCGGGAGCTCCTACACCCGACCTGACACAAAACTGGACCTTTTGCTGTACAACAAAAGTCAGGAGAATCGCTGCGATCCTTGATCCAACAATTTTCTCAGGTATGAAACACCATCCCTTCCATCTCCAATGCTTCTGTCATCGTGGCATTCAGACAGGGTGTCAGAGATAAGAAGATGATGGAGAAGCTGGCGACGCAGGAAGTCACCAGCGTTACAGAGCTTTTCAGCTTGGCCAACAAGTGCGCCCGAGCTGCAAAGGGCCGTGAAATGCATTCCAAGCCAGCTCTGGAGGCTAACAAAAAGTCCTCCAAAGTTGAAGCCACTACCTATGGTTGTGCAACGAAGAAGAAAAAGTCCAACGGCAAGAAGAAGCTGTCGGCCGACACACCTACTGTTGTGGCAGCTACAGCTCCGGGTGGCCGGAGGCCACGCCCCAAAATGCGACCTCGACCTTCGTAAGAAGACGGCGGCGGTCCAAACATGTAATGTTCGATCCACAAAACGGACAAACATACTCTGGAAGTTTGCCGGGAGGTCCAGAACCTTGTCGAGCACTACAACAAGCGCCGAGAAGAAGCTCCTTTTCGTCAGCGGGAAGGAAAACAAAAAGACAACGAAGCTCTAGCTGATACGGAGCTAGACTTCCAAGACCCCAAGAAGGTCCTGAAGGCTGTGTACAACACAGTCGACGATGATTCTGACGTCTCCAACAACGGGCGTCGGAAGACCCTCAACACCATATATGGAGGGTCATGGGATATCACTTCCCGTAGCATCCTCAAGACTATGCGGCGAGAAATGGCCGCCGCAACTCCTACCGCCAAGGCAGAACCGCATTGGAAGTGGATGGACACTCCCATTACTTTTGATGCTACAGACTGCCCCAGGAACATGATTGGAGCTGGCCAACTGCCATTGATGGTGTCTCCAACCATCAACAACGTCCAGCTCTACCATGTATTGGCAGATGGAGTGGTGGCTGTCGGTACCCTAAAAACCATACACCCCCTGAGGTTACAAAGATCTCAAGGGAAGGACATCTACTCAAATTAAAGACCCTCGGGGGCCCACCTGTCAGACATAACCGAACCTGCTTCTCCAAAATGGTTAACCCCTAGGTTGCCACGTGTACTGTCAGACCGGAGCTATTACCCGCAAGGGTGAAGCTCCGGGCTAGGTACTGAAGCGGCACCTCCGGACTTAACCCCTGACCGAGAGAAGCTTCGGACCTGACACGTGCCAGGCCACCCCGGAGCTTCCCGCTTCCCACAAGCAAGCTCCGGAGCTGCCACGTGTCCATACGTCGGAGCCGGCCGCTTCAAACCTCCGAGAGACATTGTAACGGCTCGGGATCTCCAAAGGACAGCCACGGACTTCAAGACCCGATTAATTATCATTAATTCCACGTTAATGATAATTAATCGGACGATCTTAACACCTGTAACGGCACTATCGGAGCCGTTACAGGGTTATTAACAACAATTAATCTCGTGTATCAATACTAGTAACCGCCAGGGCCACATGTCGGGCCAGGCTGACTTGTAACGGTTTGTCCTTGTACTATAAAAGGACAAACCAACGATACACAGAGGGAGAACGATCGAACGCTCTGAAGTTCACAAGTTAATACAACACACACACACACCCGTGGAGTAGGGTATTACGCTCAGGCGGCCCGAACCACGTAAACCACTGTGTCACTCGTGTCCAATCGCGTTTCACCTTCTTGAGTCTCCGCGCGCCCACACCGAACTACAGACTCCTCCAACACTTTCATAGTGTCAGGAGATCTGCCGACTTCAACAGTCGACAGTTGGCGCGCCAGGTAGGGGGCGCCTGAGATCTTCAAGAATGGTGAATTCTGCGGCTGGATCATCCAACGGGCAACCTGCTGCTCAGGCTGTCGGAGGCAATCCCTCCAACATGCAGCCACCGGCAGGAGCCTCTGCACCGGCAGGGGTCATACTCCCACCACCACCATCTTCTCCGGCAAGACGTGCCGGGCAACATGATGGTGCACCGGCGTCACATACTGCGCCGGCAAGTCATGACAACTCAGAACACGCACTTCATGCAGCGCGTGCTCTTCTCCAGCGACCACCACCTCCGGATGCATCTCAAGGTGCCATGGAGCAATGGAGGGCTGATGTTGAGCATTTGGTCGCAGCAGCGGCCGAACGTCTCAACAACCAAGGTCCACCTCCTTCAGGGCGGGCCCCGTCGCAGCGACGGACGTTGTCTGGAAGACTTGGTCCGCATGTCTCCAACAACCGAAGACGAGCTGCGTCACAGCAAGTGACGTCGTTGCCCTCTGGGGCACGACGCACCCATACCGCATCTCGGCTTTCGACACACGACCTCCGGGCGGAACTTGATCGCCGATACCGTCAACAGGATGGCCGTGTCCACATCGAGCGAGCTCGAGAAAGACGAGATGCTCAAGACCTTTCTACTCTGGAAGGAGTAGGAGGAGGCTGTTCCGCCCTAGCCATGCACCTACGCATGGTTAGATGGCCACAGAAGTTTCGGCCACTTTTGCCGGAAAAATTCGACGGGACTGTTAATCCCGTAGAATTTCTGCAGATATACTCCACTGCGATCCTAGCAGCTGGAGGAAACGAGGCCGTAATGGCCAATTACTTTCCAGTGGCCTTAACTGGGACCGCCAGGTCCTGGTTTATGAGCCTTCCACCCAACTCTATTGACAGTTGGGAGGAGCTGTGCCGTCAGTTCACCGCCAACTTCGGGAGCTCATACACCCGACCGGGCACTGAACTGGACCTTTTTGCGGTCGTGCAAAAAGGAGGAGAATCTTTGCGGTCATTCATCCAGAGGTTCTCTCAGGTACGTAACACAATCCCTTCTATCTCAAGCGCTTCTGTCATTGTGGCATTCAGACAGGGTGTGCGAGACAAGAAGATGTTGGAGAAGCTGGCGATCAAAGAGATCACCAGCGTCACGGAGCTCTTCAGCTTGGCAGACAAATGTGCTAGAGCTGCGGAGGGCCGTGAAATGCACTCCAAACCAGCCTTGGAGGATCATAAAAAATCCTCCAAAGAAGAAGCCGCTACCTCCTGGAGTGGCAAGAAGAAAAAGAAGACCAATGGCAAGAAGAAGCCGTCGGCCGGCACATCCAACGTTGCAGCCACTGCAACTCCTGGTGGCCGGGGGCCACGCCCCGAGAAGCGACCTCGACCGTCTTCTGAAGACGGCGGCAAATCCAAGATGTGGTGCCCCATTCACAAAACGGGCCACAGACTGGAGGACTGTCGGGAGGTCCAAAACCTTGCCGAGCGCTACAGCAAGCGCCGGGAAGGGTCTCCTTTCCGACAGAGGGAGGGGAAACAGAAGGTTGACGAAGCTCCGGCTGAAGAGGAGTTAGGGTTTCAGGACCCCAAAAAGGTCCTGAAAGCCGTCTACACCTCCGTCAACGATGACTCCGACGTCTCCGACAACGAGCGTCGGAAAACCATGAACACCATCTTTGGTGGATCATGGGACATCACTTCTCGTCGTGTCATCAAGACTATGCGACGGGATATGGCTGCTGTAGCTCCTACAGCTAGACCGGAGCCACATCGAAAGTGGATGGATACACCCATCACTTTTGATGCTTCGGACTGTCCTCAAAGCATGGTCGGAGCTGGCCAATTACCCTTGATGGTATCTCCCACCATCAACAACATCCAGCTCCATCATGTCCTGGTAGACGGAGGTTCGGGGCTTAACCTCATCAGCTTCGAAGCTTTCACTAAGCTTCAGCTCCGACCTTCGGACCTCCAGCCCTCTCGACCTTTCTCCGGAGTAGGTCCAGGGGCCATTACTCCACTCGGAGCTATTACTCTCCCCGTTACCTTTGGGACCCGGGAGAAGTATCGCACCGAGAAGTTGGTCTTCGACGTCGCTCAGATCAACTTACCATTCAACGCCATCTTGGGTAGACCTGCCTTGTACAAATTCATGGCAGCTGCTCATTATGGATACCTGGTGTTGAAGATGCCAACACCAGTAGGCGTTCTCCGGATCCGCGGAGATCGCACTGCCGGAGTAACTGCTCTGGAGGAACTCCACGCACTCACCACAGCGCAAGAGGAGGACTCCAGACAGAAGCAAGCTCCACAACCTCCGAGCATTCGTCAACGAGGCTCGACCTCTGCACCCCGTGTGCGGCCAAGCGGCGACACCGACATTCCCGTCAAAGTCGTCCAAATTGGTTCCGATGTCACTCAAACTACCCGCATATCGGGTGGCTTGAACGACAAATAGGAACTCGCGCTCATCACTTTCCTCCGGGCTAACGTTGACGTGTTTGCTTGGCAACCGTCACAAATGCCTGGGATCCCCAGGGAAGTGATTGAGCACAATCTGAAGATTTACCCCGACGCTCGGCCTGTGCATCAGAAACCTCGGAAGCAATCTGTAGAGCGACAGAACTTCATCCGACAAGAAGTGAAGAAGTTGCTCGAAGCCGGATTCATCCGAGAAGTTTACCATCCAAAATGGCTGGCAAACCCAGTCGTTGTGCCTAAGGCCGGCGGGAAACTTCGGATGTGCATCGACTACACCACACTGAATAAGGCATGTCCAAAAGATCCATTCCCACTACCTAGAATAGACCAGATAGTGGATTCCACCTCCGGGTGTGAGTTACTGTGTTTTCTAGACGCATATTCTGGATATCATCAAATCAGGATGTCTAGGGAAGATGAAGAACATACTTCATTCATCACAGTGGATGGATTGTATTGTTACACAGCCATGCCTTTTGGTCTCAAGAATGCAGCTTCAACTTTTGTACGAGCTATGTACAAAACTTTCGAAGAACTCATTAGAGACATAGTGGAAGTGTACGTCGATGACATCGTGGTCAAAGTCAAGAACAAGGAGTCCCTCTTGGACACCTTGCAGGCTGTCTTCGACAAGCTGCGGGCCACCCGCACGAAGCTAAACCCAGACAAGTGCGTATTCGGGGTTAGTTCCGGAAAGCTTCTTGGTTTCCTGGTAAGTCACCGGGGCATAGAGGCTAATCCGGCGAAGATAAAAGCCATTGAAGACATGCGGCCACCAAACCGCGTCAAAGACGTCCAAAAATTAACTGGATGTCTAGCAGCCCTCAGCCGGTTCATTTCAAGACTGGCGGAAAGGGCACTTCCCTTCTTCAAGTTACTGAGGAAGTCCGGACCATTCCAATGGTCTGAAGAAGCAGAGAAGGCATTCCAGGAGCTGAAACAGTTTCTCACCACCCTACCAGTCTTGGTAGCTCCGAACCCTGGTGAGCCTTTATTGCTTTACATTTCAGCTGCTGACGAAGTCGTCAGTATGGTTCTGGTTGCGGAGAGACCGGAACTACCCAATACTCAGGAATCCAGACCCCTTCGGGAGGGTCCGGAGGTTCCTGAAAGCGGGTCTGGGTCCCAGCTCCCAGACTTGAACCCACAAGAAGCCACTTCAGAGGACTCGGATCTCTCCGAGAGGATCCAGGTCATTCCTGAAGAAGCTCCGGGTACTTTCACCCAGAACCCGGAGGTCCCCGAAGAGAGTCTGGACCCCTCCGAGAGGATCCGGATCAATGAAGGGGAAGCTCCGGACCCCTCCGGGAGGGTCCGGACCATTCAACGCCCAGTATACTTCATCAGTGAAGTGTTACATGATGCCAAGACTCGATACTTAGAGGTGCATAAACTGCTTTATGCAGTTCTTATTGCCTCAAGGAAGCTTCGACACTATTTCCAAGCTCACAAAGTCTCGGTGGTGACCTCATATCCACTTCGAGCGATCCTGCATAATCCCAATTCAACTAGGAATATTGCAAAGTGGGCAGCGGAATTGGCTGAATTCGACCTTGAATTCATTCCAAGACAAACAATCAAGAGTCAAGCGTTGGCAGATTTCGTGGTAGAATGGACTCCCTCTCCATTAAACCCTGTGGGCCCCAGCGAGCAGAAGACGGAACCTCAAGTTCCAGCCTTCACTAAGCCTCACTGGACCCTTTACTTCGACGGCTCCATGCAGAAGCAGGGAGCCGGAGCTGGAATCCTTCTCCTCGCACCAACCGGGGAGAAGGTGAAATACATGGTACACCTTGACTTCAAGGCAACCAACAACATGGCGGAGTACGAAGCACTCATCTATGGATTAAAGGTGGCACTATCATATGGTGTCAAGCAGTTGCTGGTCAAAGGAGATTCATAACTTGTCATCAAACAGGTGAAGGGTGAATGCTCCTGCAATAATCTCCAGCTGGCTGCTTACCTCCTTGAAGTACAGAGGCTTCAGAAGGACTTCGAAGTCCTAGACCTTCACCATGTTCAGCGTGCTCGCAACGCTGAAGCTGACGAACTCTCGACCAAGGCGTCAACCGGAGCTCCGGCTCCTGACGGAACCTTTGTCCGGAGGTTGTCAAAACCCACAGTTCAGCCTGCCGAACTGAACGAAGGGGGCGAGATCAGCATCCCGAAGCTGACGGTCCCGATGGCCCTGTTACCATGGCAGCCATCAAGGGTCGTAGGTGCTGCCGGAAGCTCCGAGCAACCCAGCACGCAAGACTCAAATGCTCAAGTTAGTTCTGATGCATGGATCTCGGAGATCCGGAGCTACTTGAAAGACAACATCCTTCCTGACGATGATGTATCCGCTGACCGGGTAGTCAGATTGGCTAAAAGATACACGTTGGTAGAAGGGGATCTCTACCGGCGCGGTGCCAACAGCATCCTAATGCGGTGCATCACAAGGGAAGAAGGCTGCGAACTCCTCGCAGAAATCCATGGAGGTGAGTGTGGGAACCACGCATCTTCCCGCACGCTGGTCGGAAAAGGCTTTCGGCACGGCTTCTACTGGCCTACAGCGCTCCAGGATGCCACTGAGCTAGTGAAGAAATGCAAAGCATGCCAATTTCATGCAAAGCAAATTCATACACCTGCTCAGTCCTTACAAATGATACCTCCTACATGGCCTTTCGCTGTGTGGGGCATGGACATCTTGGGACCCTTCCCAAGAGCCGTCGGAGGTTACAAGTTCCTGTACGTCGCCATCGACAAGTTCACCAAGTGGCCGGAAGCTACTCCTGTTGTGACGATCAACAAACAATCTGCAATCAATTTTCTACAATCTATCGTGAGCAGATTCGGAGTCCCAAATAAGATCATCACTGATAATGGGACTCAATTCACAAGCTCCGCATTTCAAGGATATTGCGAAGACCTCGGCATACAAGTTTGCTACGCTTCTGTAGCTCATCCTGCCAGCAATGGACAAGCCGAGAGAGCAAATGCAGAGATCCTTAAAGGACTCAAAACGCGCACTTATGAGCGTTTGAAAAAGCACGGAGCCAATTGGATCGAAGAGCTTCCGCCCACTCTATGGGCCAACAGGACTTCTCCAAGTCGGGCAACCGGAGAAACACCCTTCTTCCTGGTGTACGGAGCTGAAGCGATCCTTCCTCCGGAAATCACCTTGGGTTCCCTCCGAGTCCGGACCTTCGACGAAGCCGCGCAGGACCAGCTCCGGCGTGAAGACCTAGACCTCCTCGAGGAGGGAAGGTGCCAAGCAGCTGTTCGGAATGCCCGATACCGCCAAGCTCTGCGGCGCTATCACCAGCGGCATGTACACAACCGACAGCTCGAGGAAGGCGATCTGGTGCTACGGAGAATACTATCCAGACAAGGGCAAAACAAACTCTCCCCCGGCTGGAAAGGGCCCTTCCGAGTGATCAAAGTATCCCGTCCCAGAAGCGTTCGCTTGGCTACCGAGGATGGGACACCTCTCCCAAATCCTTGGAACATCGAGCACCTCCGTAAGTTCTACACTTAATTCCACGGAGGTGAGTCTTAAGTAACTTGAAATGTATGTTATAGAGTCATTGTACAGAGTCGGGTAGTTCCTCCGAAAGAGCACCCGGACCTTTCCCGAAAGGTTTGAAAAGCTCATGCAACACTTGATACAGTCTCCGGACTAGAAGTGTGGCTAACTACCCTGGGTCAAACGAGAAACCAAACACACTTAGCCTGGTTCCGTACCCTAAGAGTGTACTTGTTTCCCCTGTACCCCGGACCTATAATGAAAGACATCTTCATGTGAAATAGACTCCACGTGCATTCATTTTTGCATAGGCTCGACATTTTTATTTTTCTATTTCTTGTCTATAACAGAAACGTGCAATTCTTAAGAAATTCTAGTTTGACCGGTTTACGTACGATTCGAGTTGAATTGTCGGATTTTTTAGATTTAAATATCGTCTGTGGCCAACTCGCCTGAAAGCCGCCAAGCCATTCTAGGGCCGGAGTGCGCTATCGACTTAGCCTGGTCAAGCACCCTAAGTACGCCACTCTACCTACATCCCGGCAGGCCAAAGTAAGGTGGGTCCATGGACAATTGGATCTAAAAGAAAAGACAATTTATCCAGTCGTACTAAAAATCGTGTTCAACTTAAAATTCTCTTGAGAACCGTAAGCCGCGACGAAGTTATAGATAAGGAACGAATTTTACTATTTTTCTTGGCTTAAGTGTGCAGGAAAAATGAACCCTATGTTGCTGGAGAAAAACCGGAGTTAACCAAGCTCCGACTCCCACCAGGGCGTCAACCGTCGGCGTTGACTTAAAGATGGTGAGAAGACCCCGTCACTGGAGTCTGTTGCCAACAAACCAAGTGTGGCAAGGGTCATCGCCGGAGCTACTAAGCTCCGACACCTTGGAGTATTAACTATCGACGCTCAACGTGTTGGTAGAGGCTATTGCCGGAGCTACTAAGCTCCGGCGATGGACAGTGCCGGAGCTTCTAAGCTCCGACGACTTCAAGGGACCTTCACTATCGAAAACTTCGGACCTAAATTATACGAGTTCGAAGCAAATTCGTCTTCAACAAAACTCAACATCCTTTTGGTACATGTCCACAATCAAATTGTGCACATCTACCAGGGGGCCAAGTGAAGACAAAGATGTTGAAGACAAAAAAATGAAATTCACGAAAAATTGAGGATTTCATTTCATCAGAAGACCAGAGATTACATCTGGAGACAAGGGATTACAAAATTGAGGAAGAAGAGAAGATACAAGTAAAGGCTAAGAGAGATGGTCCTAGACCCTATTGAAGAACTCGGCAACCTTCTGGGCGACCTCTGACACGCTGGCTCGGGTAGCTTCGCCTTCTCCTTCGATGGGGCCTTCAAGCACCGGGTCCAGAGGGAATCGAGGGTTCCGGCTAGTGTAGCACGTCAGCACATACTCTGTGACGTTCCTAGCCAGGGATTGCCCCTCGACCTCCAGCTGGTCCGCGATGACGTCGCCCACCTTGGAGAGCTTGCTGCCCGCAGCGCTCAACGCTTGCAACGCAAGGTCCGGCTCCGGCTCCGGATCATCCGGGAGCACAGGGCTGAAACCCATTGGTGCCAGCGCATCGTCGGCCTTGCTCAGGAACTCCCAAATTTGCAGGGAGTCCGTCTTCCTTAGGCCCTTTATCTCTTCCAGGGATCTCCGGGCCGCCGTCAGCTCCGAATTCTCGCGGGAGAGGCGCTCAACTTCTTTGGCGTTCTGCTGGATTTTCGCAGCAACCCGCTTCTCAAGTCTTCCGAGCTCCTCCTCCCGGAGGTGGATCTTGTTCCGGCGGTCAACCAGGTCCTTCTCCCTAGCCTCCGCTTTCTTCTCCCGGGCGATAAGGGCACACTCATACTCGTAGAGTTCCTGCCCCCGCACCCAGGTCTTCTCCTCCTCCTCGAGGCAGCGCTCTTCCAATTTTTTAGTGCGCTCCTCGAGGCCCTTGTCCGCCAGAGCTGTTTTCTCGGCGAGCTCTTCCTCCCGTCGCAAGACTTCATCCCATAGCTCCAGGAGTTTTTGCTCCTCATCCTCGAGCCGCCTTTCCCTTCCTTCAAGTGCCTCTCGGCGCTTGATGAGTGTGGTGCTGATGGCCTCGAGTTGATCGAACCGAGCGTTGGCCGCATCGTTAGCAGCCTTAGCTTGGTCATGGAACTCCCGGGATTGAGCGTCAAGGGCGTGAGTCATGCTCTCCCTCTCATCTAGCAGCTCACCCCAGAGCTCCAGGCGGATCTTCTCCCGCCTAATCCATTCCTTGTCATCCGCAAGCCTCGACTGCGCCAGCTTGGTCTCGAATTGGAGTCGATTACGCCACCTCCTAAGGGTTTGGCGCTCCTCTTCAAGAGCCTTGCTGTCGTGGAAGAAGGCTAGTTGGACTTGACGTAGACTGGAGCAGGCGTTGTCGATGGACATCGACAGCGAGATGGGCTCCGGACCTTCTGGGGTCTCTTCCGCTGGTTCCAGCGGGTCTTCATTTACAAAAATTGGGTCCCACTCTACGAGAGTGGAACCCCGAGCTTCCAAAGCACTAGGGCACTCCTCCGGGATGGCCTCAGTCACCACCGAAGAAGGTCCCGCCACCAAGTCTTCATTTGCCCCCTCAGGCTGGGGGTCAGCGACTTCGTTCAGGCACTCTGGCTCCGCCACGGGTACCATCGACGTCGTCGCCTCCACTGGCTCCGGCCGGGACACTTCTTCTGAGGGAGGCTCAAGCTCCCTCGCCTCTTCAGCCACCAGCTCTGCGGCCGGCGCTCCAGCAATCACCGGCTCTGCAGCCGGCGCTCCAATAATTACCGGCTCTGCGACCGGAGTTTCGGAAGTAACCGGCTCAACTACCGGAACTACTTCAACCTCCGGCTCGTGTGCTGGGGCTTCAGCTACCTCCGGCTCAACCGCCGGGGCTTCAGCACTTTCCGACTCCGAAGCCGGGACCGCTACTTCCTCCGACTCAACAGCCGGAGCTTCTACTTCTGCAGCACCAGGACCCGGAGCTTCAACCTCCGGAGCGGGTGCCGCTGGCGCATCTCCAATCCCGTGGTCCGGCGCTACCACGGGAACTTCTAGAGACGGGTCGAGGTCCATGACCACGACAGCCGGCGCCGGAGCTGTCGTAGCCTCCGCTTGGGGCGGCACCGGAGCTGGAGCAGAAGCCCTCGCAGCCTCAGACACAGTGGCTGAGGGCGGAGCTTCACTCCCCTTCTTGGGAACGCTGCAGATAAAGAACGAAGAAATTGAGCAAATAGATGCTACAATTAAAAGTTGATCGAGGTAAGAAAGAAAAATTACCTTGGGAGGCTCACGCACCAGCTTGCGCGGAACCTCTTTCCCGGACGTTCCGGGCTGGCCACGGTCGGCGTAGGAGCTCCGGGAGGACTCCCAGGACTTGCCGTGGCCGCGGGCGTTTCCCGGGTCGGAGCTCTCCTTGATCGGGAGGAACTCCTGGACCTGGAGGCCCTCACCGCTTCTCGTGCCGGAGTCGCCTGCCCGGAGCTGGCACCTCCGGAGGGATCCACCACGGGGACAGTCGCACTCCGGGAGGATCCCACCGCCGGAACAGTAGCGCTCCGAAAAGACCCCACCACGGGGACAGCCGCCACGGCGGCGGAGGATCTTCCTTCCTGAGGACGGGGAACTGGGGGGGAGGTGGCAAGCCCGACGGACCTTCCGTCAGCATGTCGCAGCTTTCTTTTCCGGCTCTCCGGCTCCTCCGCCAGCTCCTTGCCCTTGCCGATGACCTCAGCTCTTGGCTGAGAGACAGGGGCGGAGCCGCCTTCCGACAACCCGGGGATCGCCAACCGGGCGGTTGATCTTCTCTCGACGACGCCAAGGTCGTCAAGCGCGGGCATCTTCCGCCGGAGCTCCCTGCTGAACTCCACTTCCACGTTCAGGGGGAGGAAAGCTGGCGGCGGAGTCAAGTACTCTCCGTCAACATCGATGCCGTGCTGGAATTTCTTGAGGTGAAACTCCAAGGACTTCCCCACCATGCTGGACTTCAACCCGGTCTCGACCCGGTCCTCGTCCATCACGCTGTTGAGGGCCCAGGCGAGCTTCTCCCTCCTCTTCAGCGGTGCCCACCTGTTGGACAGGAAGTTGCAGAACACTGCCTGGGGAGTCAATCCTCCCTCCACACATTGGCGGATCCTGGTCAGGACGGGGTCGAAGGCTGCCGCCAGCACCGGAACTTCGCTCCACACCGACGTGTCAATGCCGGGCAGACCGTCTCGCAACTCCAACCGCTCATGCTCCTCCACCCGGACGACTACCCAATCTTTCTTCCAGTCATCCCACTTCCCGGAAGGGAATGACCGGAGGTACTTGAACGGGCACTTCTTGCGCTTCACAAAGTAATAGAAGCCAAGGTACTCGTCGCTTCGGCCGGTGGTTTGGACGGTGAAGAAGGTTCGGAAGAGCTCGATGCAGGGAGGGATGCCCACCCACATTTCGTAGAAGTGGACAAAGATAGACACGAGGAGAATGGAGTGAGGACCAAGGTGGTACAGCTGCAGACCATAGAAGTCCAGCAGCATCAAGAAGAAAGAAGAAAACGGTGGGATCAGCCCCACCATGGCGTACGATGAAAAGTACACCATCTCGCCGGAGTGCTCCTTTTTAAAGGGAAGCTCTCCGCCGGCGCGGACCGAACGGTTGAAGAAGTCCGACGACCACCCCATGAGGGCTCGGACCTTCTTCAGATCGCTTTCCGTCTTCAAACGACTCTCACACAGACCCAACTCCATCGCAGCACAGCTAGGCAAGAGAAGAGGAGCAAAGCACGAGTTGGGAGTTTGAGCGCAAGAACAGATGGAAAGCGTAAAGAACTCCCGACGGTGCGCTTTCCTTCTTAAGTAAGCCCTCGCAACGCTTGGATGGAAACTGCAGGGGAGTCAAGGATACTACTCAAGAATTCAACCCTGCCGATGACAAGAGGGCCCGGGACCACCCTGACGATCAAGTCGAGGTTCTTACCCAGGCGAACGGTTGTCATCACAAGGCGGGAAACCCAAAGGCGGCGACCTGACAAGGCGCGCGGAACCGATACGGTTTTCGTATCGGGAACTGGCGACCTTCAATTGCGAGAGATCCGCACGTCAAAGATCTTATATGCCGCCTGAGGTACGCCACGCGTCGGGATTTAAACGTAAAGACCCGCCAAAGGCACCTCCGAAGACCCTTGAAGACCCAGTTCAAGAGTCGCAAGTGTGGACCCACCTCCGGCGGAATGGCTTCACCCCGTTGGCTTTCCCCGGAGGTAGGTCCAGGGGGCCACTGTCGGTACCCTAAAAACCATACACCCCCTGAGGTTACAAAGATCTCAAGGGAAGGACATCTACTCAAATTAAAGACCCTCGGGGGCCCACCTGTCAGACATAACCGAACCTGCTTCTCCAAAATGGTTAACCCCTAGGTTGCCACGTGTACTGTCAGACCGGAGCTATTACCCGCAAGGGTGAAGCTCCGGGCTAGGTACTGAAGCGGCACCTCCGGACTTAACCCCTGACCGAGAGAAGCTCCGGACCTGACGCGTGCCAGGCCACCCCGGAGCTTCCCGCTTCCCACAAGCAAGCTCCGGAGCTGCCACGTGTCCATACGTCGGAGCCGGCGGCTTCAAACCTCCGAGAGACATTGTAACGGCTCCGGATCTCCAAAGGACAGCCACGGACTTCAAGACCCGATTAATTATCATTAATTCCACATTAATGATAATTAATCGGACGATCTTAACACCTGTAACGGCACTATCGGAGCCGTTACAGGGTTATTAACAACAATTAATCTCGTGTATCAATACTAGTAACCGCCAGGGCCACATGTCGGGCCAGGCTGACTTGTAACGGTTTGTCCTTGTACTATAAAAGGACAAACCGACGATACACAGAGGGAGAACGATCGAACGCTCTGAAGTTCACAAGTTAATACAACACACACACACACCCGTGGAGTAGGGTATTACGCTCAGGCGGCCCGAACCACGTAAACCACTGTGTCACTCGTGTCCAATCGCGTTTCACCTTCTTGAGTCTCCGCGCGCCCACACCGAACTACAAACTCCTCCAACACTTTCATAGTGTCAGGAGATCTGCCGACTTCAACAGTCGACAGTGGCACTCAACTTATTGAGCTATGAAGCGTTCTTGAAGATCCAGCTCTGACTCTCGGACCTTCGCCCCTCGCGTTCATTCTCCGGGGTAGGTCCGGGGGCCATCAGCCCTCTTTAATCCATTACACTCCCAGTGACCTTTGGGACTCGGGATAACTACTGGACCGAGAAGCTAGTCCTCGACGTCGCACACATCAGCTTGCCCTTCAACGCCATCCTAGGCAGGCCTGCCCTATATAGGTTCATGGCTGCAGCACAATACGGTTGTTTGGTGTTGAATATGTCGACACCTTCGGGCGTTCTCCGGATCTGTGGAGATTGCACTGCGGGAGTCACTGCGCTGGAAGAACTTCACGCGCTTGCAACAGCGCAGGAGGAAGCATCCGACAAGGAGCTAACTGCTCAACCTCCGAGCACTCGTCACCGATGCTCAACCTCTGCACTATGTGTGTTGCCCAGCGGCAACACTGACGTTCTAGTCAAAGTCGTCCAAATTTGTTCTGATGCTGCCCACACTACCCGAATATCGGGAGGTCTAGACAATAAATAGGAACTCGCGCTCATCACTTTCCTCTAGGAGAATGTTGACGTGTTTTCCTGGCAACCGTCACAAATGCCTGGGATCCCCAGGGAGGTGATTGAGCACAGCCTGAAGATTTATCCCGATGCACGACTAGTACACCAGAAGCCCCAGAAGCAATCAGTGGAGCGGCGGAACTTCATCCGACAAGAGATCAAGAAGTTGCTCGAAGCTGGTTTCATCCAGGAGGTTCATCATCCAAAATGGCTGGCAAACCCAGTTGTTGTACCCAAGGCCAGCGGGAAGCTTCGGATGTGTCGACTACGCCACCTTGAATAAGGCATGTCCAAAAGATCCATTTCCACTATCTAGAATAGATCAGATAGTGGACTCCACCTCCAAGTGTGAGCTACTGTGTTTCCTAGATGCATATTTTGGATACCATCAGATCCAAATGTCTAGGGAAGATGAAGAGCATACTGCCTTCATAATAGTATATCGATTATATTGTTACACTGCTATGCCTTTCAGTCTCAAAAACGCTGCTTCAACTTTTGTGCGAGCCATGCACAAAGCATTTGGAGAGCTTATCAGGGACTTGGTGAAGGTTTATGTCGATGACATCGTCATGAAGGTCAAGAACAAGGACTCACTCCTTAACAACCTACAAGCCGTCTTCGACAAGCTGCGCGTGATGCGCACAAAGCTGAACCCAGACAAATATGTCTTTGGGGTTAGCTCCGGGAAGCTCCTTGGATTATTGGTGACCCACCGAGGAATTGAGGCAAACCCGATGAAGATCAAGGCTATTGAAAACATACGGACCCCTACCCGCATCAAGGATGTCCAGAACCTAACTGGATGTCTAGCTGCGCTTAACCGACTCATCTCAAGACTGGCGGAGCGGGCATTACCCTTCTTCAAGTTATTGAGGAAGACTGGGCCATTCCATTGGTCCAAAGAAGCAGAAAAGGCATTCCAAGAGCTTAAACGGCTCCTCACCACACTACCAATACTGGTAGCTCCGAACCCTAGCGAGCCTTTACTTCTTTTACATTTCTGCAACTATGGAGGTTGTCAGCATGGTCCTGGTCGCGGAAAGACTAGAGCCATCTCTAGTTCAGGAGCCCAGACCCCTCCGGGAGGGTCCGGAGCTACCTGAAGGCGAGTCTGGGTCCCAGCCCCCAGGCACAGATCTTCAAGGCGAAATGCTAGAGGATCAACTTCTCTCATCCGAGGGAGTTCACATGGCTGATCAAGAAGATTCGGACCCCTCCGAGAGGGTCTGGGTTGAACAAGAAGAAGTCTTGGACCCCTCCGAGAGGGTCCGGAAAGCTCAACAAGAAGGTTCGGACCCCTCCGGGAGGGTCCGAGTTGATGAAGAAGAAGCTTCGAGCGCCTGCGGGAGGGTCTGGACCGTCCAGCACCCAGTGTACTTCATCAATGAAGTACTACACAACGCCAGGACTCAATACATTGAGGTGCATAAGTTGCTTTACACAGTTCTTATTGCCTCAAGGAAGCTTCGTCATTATTTACAAGCTCACAAGGTATCAGTGGTAACCTCCTATCCACTGCGTGCCATACTACACAACCCCGATTCTACTGGGAACATCGCCAAGTGGGCAGCGGAACTGGCAAAATTCGATCTTGTATTCCTGCCACGACAAGCTATCAAGAGTCAAGCCTTGGCTAATTTCATGGCGGAGTGGACACCTTCTCCATCAAATCTTGGGGGCCCCAGTGAGCAGAAGCCGGAACCCAAGGTCCCGGTCTTCACCGAACCTCACTGGACTCTCTACTTTAACGGCTCCGTGCAGAAGCAGTGGGTCAAAGCTGGAATCCTTCTCCTCGCTCCGACCGGGGAGAAGGTCAAATACATGGTACACCTTGACTTCAAGGTGACTAACAACATGGCGGAGTATGAAACTCTCATATACGGGCTCAAGGTGGCGCTTTCATACGACGTCAAGCAGTTGCTAGTGAAGGGTGACTCGCTGCTCATCATCAAGCAAGTCAAAAGCAAATGCAGCTGCAACAACCCACAACTTGTTGCTTACCGTCTTGAAATCCAGAAGCTCCATAAAGACTTCCACGTCCTGGACCTCTGCCATGTCCAGTGTCTCAACAATGCTGAAGCTCACGAACTCTCCATGAAGGCTTCAATCGGAGCTCTGGCTCCTGACGGAGTTTTTGTCCAGAGATTGTCAAGACCATCCCCTCAGCTTGTCGAACTGAGCGAAGGGGGCGAGACAAACACCTCGAACCTGGCGGTCCTGGTGGCCCAGTTACCATGGCATCCACCAAGGGTCATAGGTGCTGTAGGAAGCTCTGAGCAACTTAGCACGCAAGACTCAGAAGCTCAAGTTAGCTACGATGCATGGATCTTAGAGATCCGGAGCTATTTGAAAGACAATGTCCTTCCTAGAGACGTTGTATTCGCTGATCGGATCGTTAGATTGGATAAAAGATACACGTTGCTAGAAGGGGATCTCTACCGACGCGGTGCCAACAGCGTCCTAATGCGGTGCATGCAATGGAAGAAGGTCGTGAGCTCCTCGCGGATATCCATGGAGGCGAGTGTGGGAGCCAAGCATCTTTCCACATGCTGGTCAGTAAAGCCTTTAGGCATGGTTTTTACTGGCCTACAGCACTCCAGGATGCAGTCGAGTTGGTGCTAGTTCCACGCGAAACAAATTCACACTCTGGCTCAGTCGCTGCAAATGATACCTCCTACATGGCCATTCGCTATGTGGGGGATGGACATTTTGGGACCTTTCCCAAAAGTCGTCAGAGGTTACAGGTTCTTGTATGTCGCCATCGACAAGTTCACCAAGTGGCTGGAAGCAACTTCAGTTTTGACTATCAACAAGCAGTCAGCTATCCAGTTCTTGAAGTCCATAGTCTATAGATTTGGAGTTCCGAACAGATTTATCACTGACAACGGAACCCAATTCACAAGTGTAGCATTTCAAGAGTATTGTGAAGACCTCGACATACAAGTCAGCTACGCATCAGTAGCTCACCCAGCAAGTAATGGCCAAGCTGAGAGAGCAAATGGAGAAATATTGAAAGGACTCAAGACGCGCACATATGAGCGCCTGAAGAAAAACGAAGCCAACTAGATAGAGGAGCTTCCGTCCGCACTGTGGGCGAGCAGGACAACGCCTCGCCGATCAACTAGAGATACCCCCTTCTTCCTGGTGTACAGTGCTGAAGCGGTCCTTCCTTTCGAAGATCACTATGGGGTCGCTTCCAGACCTTCGATGAAGCCACGCAAGACCAGCTCCGGCGTGAAGACCTTGATCTCGTCCACGAGGGAAGGTGCCAAGCAGCTATTCAGAATGCATGTTATCGTCAGGCGCTCTAGAGCTATTATCAAAGGCATGTGTGCATTCGACAGCCCGAGGAAGGCGATCTGGTGCTGCAGAGACTACAAACTGGTGAAGAGATGAACAAACTTTCCCCTAGCTGAGAAGGTCCCTTCCGAGTGATCAAAGTATCCCGTCCTAGATGCGTTCACTTGGCAACTGAGGATGGGACCTCGCTTTCCAATCCTTGGAACATCTAGCACCTCCGTAAGTTTTACACTTAGTCTCACAGAGGTGAGTCTGTAATTACACACAATGTAAATTATAGAGTCTATACACAGAGTCGGGTAGGTCCTCCACGAGAACATCGGGACCCCTCTAGGAGGGTCCGGGCAGTTCGAGCAACATTTAACTCAGTCCATGTACTGAAAGTGTGGCTTACCTACCCTGGGTTAAAACAAGATGTATAGCACACTTATCTTGGTTCTGAACCCTAAGTGTGTCCTTGTCTCCCTATAATCCGGAGCTATAATGAAAGACATTGTTGTGTAAAAGCAGACTCCACGTGCATTAATTTTGTACAGGCTCGTTTTCTTTTATTATCCTTTTCCTTCTTGTCTATAACGAAGTTGTGTTATTCTTTTTTATCTTTAGTCCAAAGTTATTCATATGTTCTACAAGTTACATTGCTAGACAGTCTACTCGCCTGAACGCCAAAGCAATTGTCAGGTCCGGAGTGTGCTATCGACTTAGCCTGGTCAAGCACTCTTAGTATGCCACTCTACCTACATTTCGGGAGGCCTCAGTAGGGCGGGTCCTGAAGGCATTCAGATCTGGAGAGATTGTATCAATGTACTTGTTATCATATTGAGTTCTTTCGGATCTAAAATTCAATAAGAACAATAAGTCACAAAAGAGTTACAGACGAGAGGACGAACTTTATGGTTTTTCTTGTCTTGATGCACAGGAAAAATGAAAACTCGTGACGATTGTGGACGATGTCGAAGCTACTAAGCTTTGACATCCCCCAAGGGGACCCACCCTTGACGTTCCTAACGTTGAAAGTGGGCATCCTCGGAGCTAACATGCTTCGACAACTCCCAATGGAGGCCCGCAGCCGACGTGAAGCATAATGACGGTTCAAGCGAAGATGGTGAAGAAATCACCCCAACAGGATTCACCGTCGACGTATTAAATGTCGATGGTGGATATCGTCGAAGCCGGGAAGCACTAACGATCCCAGGGGGCCCGCCGTCGATGTTTCTATGGGTTGACAGTGGCCTACCAAGCTCTGACAACCCTAGGGGGCCCACCGTCGATGTTCTATGCGTTGACAATGGGTGTCGTCGGACCTATCAAGCTCCGAGACCTCCCAGGGGGCCGCCATCGACGTTTTACGCGTTGACAGTGGGCGTTGTTGCACCTACCAAGCTCTAACACCTCCTAGGGGACCCACTGTCAATGTTCTACGCGTTGACAGTGGGCGCTGTCAGACCTACCAAGCTCCAACACCCCCAGGGGGCCTGCCGTCGACATTTCTATGCGTTGACAGTGGGTGCCGTCGGACCTATCAAGCTCCGACACCTCCCAGAGGGCCCGCCGTCAACGGCACATAGGGTCCTTGGAGTTGTTGGAAGTAAACTTCGGACCTAAAGGCTAAGCGTGCTGGCTACAAGTTCGAAGCTTTCAAGTCATCAACACATTGTCAAAACCTTTTGGTACATGTTCGCGATCAAATTGTGTACACTACCAGGGGGGCAATAAGATAATGGACAATGCATTGAAGACAAACATAAAATGGAATCCATTCATTCAAAGGGTGGATTTCATTCATCGAAAGTACTGGATTATAAAATGAGGCTTACAGTAAAAGGAAAAAGAGAAAGGTCCTAGCTACTGGAGGCTCTAAGTCCTGTTGAAAAATGAGGAAACCTTCTCGGCAGCTTCTTGGATGCTAGCCCTGGCGACATCCTCCTCTTCGACAATGAGTCCTTCGAATATCGGATCTAGAGAGAGTTGGGGGTCTCGGCTCTTGTAGCACACCAGAACATATTCGACGACATTCTTGGCCAGAGATTTCCCCATCCGTCTCCAGCTGGTCTGTGATGACATCACCCATCGCGTCGAGTTTGCTGCCAGTAGAGCTAAGTGTCGCCAGTGTGTGGTCCAACTCCGGTGCTGGGTTCTCTGGACGTACGGGACTGAAGCCAAGCGGCACCAAAGCTCTGTAGGCATGCCCCCAAGAAGTCCCAGACCTGCCGTGACTCAGTCGCCCTCACATTCCTGAGCTCCTCCAGTGACCTAGCGGCCGCAAGCTCTGAACTCTCCCGGGCAATGCGCTCAACCTCTTTGGCATGTTGTTGAATGCTTTCAGCCACTTGCTTTTCGCGGTCAGCGAGCTCCATCTCCCGGAAGTGGATGCAGTTCCGCTGTTCGGTCAGGTCCTTCTCTCTGCCTCACACTTTCCCCTCTCTGGAGGCAACATCAGCTTCTCTTTTGGAGAGCTCTTGCCCCAGCTTCCAGTGCTTCTCCTCTTCCTGCTTGCACCGCTGATCAAATTTCTTGGTGCGGTCTGCCAAGTTTTGCTCTCCTAGAGTCAGTTTCTGGGCGAGCTCCACCTCTCTTCAAAATATCCTCCTGCATCTCCAGGAGTTTCTCTTCCCTCTCATCGAGGTCCGCTCGACGCTTTAGGAGAATTTCATTCAGCGTGTTGAGGTTGTCTTGATGATCATCAGCAGCCTCACTGCTTTTCCTGGCGTGCTCAAGAATCTCTCGACTTTTTGCATCGAGAACCCTGATGGAGGCCTACCTCTCTTCGAGCAACTGGCCCCAATATTCCATCTGGGCCTTTTCTTTCTCGACCCACTCCCGTTGGTCGGCAAGCCTTGTCTGCGCCAGCTTGGTTTCGAAATGCAGTCTGTTGTGCCAACACCGTAAGGTATGGCACTCTTCTTTGAGGACTTTGCTGTCGTGGTCGAAGGTGAGTTGGATTTGACAGAGACTGGAGCAGGTGTTGTCAATAGACAACGCCAAAGGAATAGGCTCCGAGTCTGCCAGGGTCATCTTCGTTGGATCCAAAGGGTCTCCAAGCACAAAAATTGGGTCCCACACCACAAGCGTGGTCCCTTGTGGTCCTGCGGCACTAGGCCACCCCCGGAAGCTCTTCTACTTCTAACGACGCCAACGAGGTTCCCACCAAGGGAACTTCAACCTCCGAGGCTGACGCCGAAGGTCCCCCCGCTGGATCTTCAACTGACGACTCTGAAGGTGGAGGGTCGGCCGCCCACTCTTCTGGGCGCTCCGACTCGGACATGAGCGCCTCCGGAGTAATCACCTTTGGGGCTGACTTTGGAGCTTCGTTCGGAGCCACCACCACCAACGGCTCAGGCGCCGGCACTTCCACTGCATCCGTCTCAGGTGCCGGAGCTTTAATAATCTTCGGCACAAATGTCAGAACTTCGTGCACCTCCGGGTCGACCGCTGGATCTTCAAAAACTTCTGGCACAAGCACTGGAGCTTCCGCCATCTCCGTCTCCTGCGCCGGAGCTTCAGCCGCCGGCGTTGCGGCCACTAGCGCATCTTCATCAACTTCTTCCCCATGGTCCGACACTACCACGGGAGTTTCTGGCGACTCCTCTGGATCCAAGTCCACGATAGCTAGCGTCGGAGTTTCCGTGACTTCTGCCATCACTCGGGGAGGCACAGGGGTTGAAGTCGGAGCTTCTGCATGCTCAGCTTCCGTAGCTGCAGCAGGTGCCGAAGCCTCGAACTTCTTTCTTGACACCCTAGAAACAAAAAATCAGGAAAACTAAAGACATGATAAAGACAAGATTGGCACTTCAGGGTGAGATGGCAATGCTCACGTGGGAATGCTACCGCCCCAGTCACTGTGGAATCTCTTCTTCTGAAGCCCGGAGTCAGAGCCCACCGGATCCAGTGAGGCAAATACCTCGGACTTCGATTGGGAGCTAACCGCCACAGCTGGAGTCTTCTCAGCCGGGACCTCCCTCGGCTAGGAAGGACCGCCGGATTTGGAGCCCGCAGCTGGCACCTGAGCTGGAGTCAATTTGCCAGAGCTTGTGCTCCTTGAGGACCCTGGCATTGAAGGAGGTGTAGCCACTGAAGATCTGCTTCGCTAGGTAGAAGGAGCTATTGAAGACGGAGCTGATCTGAGGGAGCTCCAATCAGCATGCCTCAACTTCCTCTTTCGGCTGGAAGATTCGGCGGGCTCCTTGCCCTTGCCCTTGCTCTTGCCAGCATCATCAACCTTCTAGCTTGTAGCAGCAGGGGCCACCCTCTCTGAAGCTCCGGGGATTGCAATCCCGAAAGTATGGCACCTCTCAACAACGCTGAGGTCATCCAGTGCGGGCATTCTCCTCCGGATCTCCCTTCTAACCTCTTGAACCATGTTCAGAGGCAGGAAGGCAGACGACGGAGCCAGGGCGTCGAAGAAGATACCTCCACTCTAAAATTTCTTGAGATGGATCTTTAAAGCTTCATCATCCAAGTTGGTGTTCAAACTGACTTCGATGCGGTTATGATCCATTTCACTGTTGAAAGCCCATGCGAACCACTCCCTAGTCTTCAGCGGAGCCCACCTATTCACCAAGAAATTGTCGAAGACCATTTGGGGGTCACTCCTCCCTCTACGCATTCTTGGATCCTTTCTCGGATGGGCTTGTACGCTTCTGATAGCTCCAGAACTATGTTCCAGGCGTCGGTGTCGACATTGGGAAGACCCTTGGGCAGCTTTAACCTCTCGTGTTCCTCCACTGTGATGATCACCCAATACTTCTTCCAATCATCCCACTTGCCGAAGGGAAAGGTCTTCAAGTACTTGAAGGGGCAATTCTTGCACTTAATCAAGTAGTAGAAGCCAATCAGCTCTGTCCCCTTTCCGGTGGTGTGGACCGTGAAGAAGGTCCGGAACAACTCAATGCACGGGGGCACACCCACCCACATCTCGCAGAAGTGGACGAAGGTACCAGCAAGAGGGAGTGGGGGTCGAGTTGGTAAAGCTGGAGGCTGTATAAATCCAACAGCATTAAGAGAAAGCTCGAAAAAGGTGGGATCAGACCCACCATGGCGTACGCTGAGAAGTACACCATCTCTCTGGTGCACTCCTTCTTGAAGGGGAGCTTGCCGAAGGGGATGTCTTTTTTGCAGGAGCCACTAGACCACCCCATGTAGGTCCAGACACTCGACATATCTTCGTTGGTCTTGATCTTGGTGCGGGGAAGACCCAACTCTATTGCGGCAAAGCGGAGCGAAAGCTGGAAAGGCTACACGAAGGTTGGGAGGCTCTGAGCGCAAGTTCGATTGAAAGCGTAAAGAGTCCTCAAACTGTGCGGGCTTTCCATCTTAAGTAAGCCTACGCAACGCTTGGATGCAAACCGTAATAGGATCGAGATCACATTTCAAAAATCTACCCTGTCAATGACGAATGGGCCCTGTAAGACCTATGTGTTCTAAATACATTGGCTTGTAGTGAATACACTTGCTTTGATGATAAAAGTTTTGAATATCACCAAAACACCTTTTCATTAAGGTCCTGCTAGTTTTGTAAGCTCCGGCGGGAGCTTGGTTGTGCTAGTTTTGGTAAGCTCCAGCGCTAGGTTCTACTAGCTTTTGTTAGCTCCGGCTCAAGGTCCGGGTTGCTCTGGCAAGGTCCGGAACTTGACCGCAATGCTTCTGTTTTTCATTTGCAATGTTTCATACTTGCTTTACATCTCTGGAAAGATTGCTTAGTATTCATTTGCTAAGTCTTTGGTGCGTTTTTGGTTGACATGGATGATATCGTGTTAATGTGGTTTTGCAACATGCTTATGTGAGGTTCTCACGTAAGGTGTTGTGTTCGGAACTAACTTGAGTCAAGTCGAGAACTTGGGCTCGTATGGATTGGTTGTTTATTCATGTGCAGGTGTTGCTTGAGTTCAAGACATGGCTGGTGATGGGATCCATTGGACTAGTCTCAGGGAGGAGATGAGGTTCCAACAATCATATTCAGGGGGAATTGTGGTTGAGCTGATCAGGAGGTTACGCAGCATGATTGAATCAAGAACAATGCATGTGAAGGTATCGTTGACGTTATTGGAAGATGTTTGCACGTGTGCAAGGAGTGCATGGATGTGGATACATGGTTCCGAGACGTGATGAAGAGATGTGGACGTAAGGAGTTGGTCGGAGAGGTCCAACCGACTAGGTTATGGACTTAGGCTACGGCTGAGTCGGGTTTGACTCAAATATGGAAAGATTTGAGTTGGTTATGATAGGATTTCATGTGGGTCACGAATTTGAGTTGTTTAGGAATGTAGGATACGTTCCTAAGGTGTTTGGAAGTCTTAAGATTGCTTCTATCTGCGTATAGAAAAATCCTAAGCAGTTATGGAAAGTTACGATTCGTGAACAAAGTAGGATTAGGTTCCTGATTTGAGTTGAGTTAGCTTTCGAGCTGGTTATATAAGAAAGGGAGCCCAAAGCTCGTGGTGCACGAATTTGGGGCTGTTCCTCTTGTGTTCTATTGAATAAAATTTGTAGTTTGAAGGAACTTCTGTGCCTTGTTCGTCCGACTTGTTCCAGACAAGTTTTACTCGTCGAGTTTCTGGACAACACTACCTTTCGTCGGTAGTTTTATCATAACTAGAGTTTTACAGATCCAATTGACGTGATTTTTTTTGTTTGTCTTCACAACTTGATTTTCTATCATCTGTTAAAATTTCACGGTCATTGGATTTGTGGTATATGATCTACACGAGTTTCTTTGCAGCGTTCCAGAGCTGTTTTTTTCTCGAGTAGGGCAGATTGACCTTTGTTTGATCTTTCGATCATAACTTGAGTTTTTCTCGACGGATTTGAGTGATTCTTGTTGTGTTGTCTTTGTGACTTGATTCTCTATCATATCTATCACTTTTGTCACAGTGAAACACGTTTAGATTAGTCTCACACACAATTTCTTTAACAGATCATTTTTCTGCCGAAAGGGTTGGGGTTTAATTGTTTCTGCTGCGTAAGATTTTTAAATCTACCATTCACCCCCTCTCTGGTAGCTTTTCACGTGCTCTTCGATCCTACAATCGAGTCCTCTTTGGCGGAAAGGCCGAAGTTATTACCCCAGGTGAACTGTTGCCATGATGGGAAGTTGAAAGCTCGAGGGCGGTGGCCTGACAAGGCGTGCGAAACCGATACGGTTTTCACATTGGGAACCGACGATCTTCAACTGCGTGAGATCCGCACGGGAGGATCTCACCTGCCGCATTCAAAAGAAGTCACACGTCGATGGTTTAACAATGAACCATCACCCTAACGACACATCAGAAGACCTTTGAAGCCGTAGCGCGGGAATCGAAGATGGCTCCACCTCTGGTAGAATAACTTAACCCAAAGGATTTCTCCCATAGGTGGGCCCGAGGGCCACTGTCGGTACCTAGCGTACCGGGTATCCCAGGATACCACGAGAAACACCGAGGAGTTCCACCCGTCCGAGTTGAAGACCTCCGAAGGCTACACATGATACGCAGCACTGGACCTGCCTCCCTCGTTTGGATAGCTCCGACACTACCACATATAACACAAAGCCGGATCTAACTCCCCTTGTAGGAAAGCTCTGGTCTTGCCACGTGTCTAGTGCCTTCGGACCTAACCACGAGTAGAGGAAAGCTCTGGTGCTTCCACGTGTATAGTGGCTCCTAACCTACCTCCTCACGACGGGAAGCTCCGGAGCGTCACATGTCGAGCCTCTGGATCTAAGACAGCAATGAAGAGACTGGCGGATCTCCAACGACGCGGACATTCAAGGGACAGTTAAAGCTCCAGTTATAAGACTTGATTGCGTGTCATTAATGCCATATTAATGACACACGATTAGAGGACTTTTAGCAACGATAACGCCGCTATTAAGACGCATTATTATGCTGTTAATTGTGCTTAATATTCACATATCGTGTATTAGGCAGTTAAGAACCGTTAGGGCCACATATCGGACTAGGCTGATAATGGACAATCCTTAGACTATAGAAGGGTTGTGCCGCACGGTACATGGACAACTAAGCTCACACGCTCACAAGCGCTATACATTCATACGTACAACACATCCCGTGAAGTAGGGTGTTATGCTTAGGTGACCCGAACCACGTAAAATCATCGTTTCACTGTCTTGTTCATAATCGCACGCGCGCCCCAACCAATCAAGAACCTTCGCGGACTACGATCTAGTAGTACCAGGTGAAGTGTCGATCACATACTTCGACAGTCTATTTTCTTTAGTAGCTTAAATATGGATTGGGCTAGTACCGGATCTAGTAAATAAAACAACGGGTTGGATTAGAGCTTAGACCGTCTGCAGCGGAGCTACTGGACGCCTTACGGGATGCCAAAGGGTTCAGGTAGGACCCATCCGGATGCTGGAAAATTAGATGTAAATTTTATGAGAATCGTGCTGTAAAATTAGAGGATGCTGAATGTTTAGAGAAAGTTGTTGGAAATCTATATGACCTACACTTTAGAATAAGTTTTTAGAGTACACGAGTGTGGATAGCCTTAGGTCGGGCCTTGGCCCGTTAGCAGGCCTAAACGGGCTGAGCTACAAAAGTGTGTGATCATCTTCTTTCGCCAATTCCCTCCCACTCACACAAAATCACACAAAATAAAGAAAGGAAAGTTCTTATCCCTCCCTCTGTCGTCTCCTCCGGCGATTCAGTAGCACAGTCCCAGTGACGCCATGGCGATGGCGGGCGCTGCCCTCGCTCGAGCCGCGACCCCGCCCGTCCTCCTCCGCGCCTCCCACTCCGCGCCGTGGGCCGCTCCTGCGCCGCGCCGCCGTCTCCTTTCCGGGCCTCCCACCGCTGGCGAACCACCTCCCCCGGCGCGCCCGCCGGCGTCCAAGCTGGCCGACCCGCTAGGCGTGGGTGCTGCGGGGCCCCCGCTTCCGTGGAGGGCCGCTGAGGCGGAGATCCTCCGCGACATCGACCCCGTCCTGCAGCTCATCAGGGACATCCTCCACACCGACAGGTGAGCCCCCTCCTGCAGTGATGAGCATTCGGATGAAATGACGTGGCGGAAGCCTGGTTCCTAAATTACGAAGCTGCGCTTTTCGTCCGACGACCAGGTACGGAGACGGCGAGTGCCTCTCCCCGGAGGACGAAAATGTCGTCGTGGTGAAGCTCCTCGCGTACCATCCGCGCGCGCAGGACAAGATTGGTTGCGGCCTTGATGCTATAATGGTGAGCGAGCGATCCTTTCTGAGGAGCTGCTGTTGATTTAGTGTTGATAACGTTGTTTGCACAATTGCACAAAAACTTTCTGCATTCCAGTGGTCCTTTCGCCCTCGAGATACATTAGTTTGTGCTGCCCCTGATCAAACTTTGGGTTGACATAGTCAACCAGCCAAGATATTTTCTTTTCGAAAAGCCGTATAGGCGTTCAATTATAAGGAGAGTAACATTACATCATGGGGATACATGGATGTATGGTGACCGGGCATGAGTATTGCCAAGTCAACCGGGACAGACAGGTCTGACCAACAGCAAATATAGCAAAAAGACAACAGAAACAGCAAGTCACTGAGGTTGTGCTGGTTCCAAAATCAAAGAAAGTTGTTTGGCTCCGGCGCAGCTCCAGAGTCTGCATTCATCTTTGATTCGGGATATGACATCCTGCACTGAATTTTCCCTGTCATTAAAAATTCTGTCATTGTGCTCTTTCCAAATGGACCAGAGTGCAGCAATGATAATTGCGGTAATTCCTTTTGAACGGTTGGTGCGAGACCGTCTGACAACTCCTTGATACCAGTCTGTGATTGTGGCCTCATGATTCCAGCTCGATGGGAGGAGGGATCGCTCCTGAAGCCAAGCACCTATTGCAGTCCAGATCTGAAGCGAGAAGGGGCATTCCAAGAAAAGATGTTCAGATGATTCTAGGTTGCGACGGCAAAGCACGCAAAAGTATTCATTTGGCCAGCCCCTGCGTTGCAAGCGATCCGATGTCCAAATTTTGTTCTGTAACAGGAGCCATATGAAGAGCTTGCATTTTTGGAGTGCCCAAATCTGCCATACCAATTTTGAGAGTTGGGATTGTGTGTGGCCTTCAAATTGCAGTGGATATGCTCAGCGCGCATAGTACTGTCCATTTGAGGTAAATTTCCACTGAATTGTGTCTGGCTCTCCCGTAAGCAATACAAGGTTGAGATCGTCAATCATCATCCAAAGTTGTAGTTGTATATACTGAACTAGCAGGTCTGCCGATAAATTAGAGAGGATGTCCGTTATCCAGGCATCATTGCTCATTGCTTGGAGAACAGTCTTGTGCTTCCCCCTACTATGTTGGAAGAGTTCCGGGAATAGAAATGTTGGCGCCATCCCATTGATCCAACTAGAGAGCCAAAATTTTGCTGTCTTGCCGTCTTTAACGAATACCCTTGTCGCCGCCGAGAACAGGGCCCTGTCCTGCATGTTGATCGGCAGTTCGGTGCCCTGCCATGGTTTCACCGGCTGAGTCCACTCGAACCACGGCCAACGGAGGCGTAGTGCTCTACTAAATTTTTCCAAGTCTGTTATACCGAGGCCACCATTCGAAGAGGGCGACATACCCCTGTCCATGCTACTTTACACTGGCTGCCACGTACGGACTGTGTCCGTACTTTATCCACATCTTTGTAAAAACTTTTTGGGAGTTGCAACACCGTCATTACTTATGTTGGGAGGGAGCTTAGCACCGACTTGACGAGCTCCTTTCTTCTTGCTAGGCTTAACAGTGTCCCTGCCAGCCAGCAAGCTTGTTCATCAGTTTATCCTTGATTCTCTAAAGGTGGGTTAGGCGTACCCTCCCCGGGGTCAGTGGCATGCCGAGGTATGTGACCGGGAATGTGGCACACTGTCCGTTGAAGGTGTTAATGACCTCCTGGATGTCTATCTCCTCACAACATATTGGTATAAGGGAGCTCTTTGCGAGGTTGATTTTTAGCCCAGTAGCAGCCCCAAATTGATGAAGTAAAGACATAGCATGTTGGAATTTTGATAAGACGGGGTTGAGGAACAAAATGACGTCGTCCACATATAAGGATAGTCGTAGTGACATATTACGACCCGGCAGCCTCGATAGCTCGCCATCTTCTGTGGCTGACTTGAATATTTGGTGGAGCGAGTCAATGGCAAGGATGAACAATAGAGGGGAGAGTGGATCTCCTTGCCGTAAACCTCTTTGATGAAGAATTGGGGGCCCCTGAACGCCATTGAGTCGTACAGAAGATGATGCTGTGCATAGCAGTTGCGAGACCCAATCTCTCCATCTAGTTGGGAGTCCTCGCTTCTCCATCAGCTCGAGTAAGTATTCCCATGAAATAGAGTCGAACGCCTTGGATATATCCAGCTTCAAGACAATCATAGGCTTTCCCCCCCTCTGGAAGTGGCGGATCATATTGCGTACCAGTAGAAAATTATCTTGAATGCATCTCGACTTGATGAATGTGCTTTGTGCAATGGATATTATGTTGTTTGCTTCTCTGGCAAGCCTGATGGATAAAACTTTGGAGATCAATTTAGCCAGCAAGTGAACTAGGCTTATTGGACGGAAATCCCCGGGACTCTCAGCCGGTGTATTTTTGGGTATCAGAGTAATGGATGCCCTGTTGACTTTGCCTAATGGTCTCGTCTGCAGGCTGTAGAAGCATTGGAAGGCCCTGACTATGTCGTCTTTGATTATAGACCAACAGCACTTGTAAAAAGTCCCGGTGAACCCGTCTGGCCCTGGCGATTTTTCTGTAGGCATGCTTTTGATTGCGTCCCATATTTCTTCCTCTGTGAATGGCGCGTCGAACCCAGTGTTCTGAATGAGAGGCAATCCCAGATGCTCCCAGTTGAGGGTGCATTCCCTTGTCACTTTAGTTCCAATGCCGGCCGTGAAATATTCCTGCAAGATTTTTTCCTTACCTTCGTGGTCATGCACCTCAATATTCTGTTCGTTTTTTAGGCATGGGATAAAGTGCTTCCTGGGGCGCCCGTTCGCTTTCAGGTGGAAGAAATGCGTGCAAGCGTCTCCTTCACGTAGCCAGACCATGCGTGATGCCTGCCCGCGTCGTGCCCGTTCAACAGCAGCCAAACCGAGCACCCGAGTTTTCAACTCTTTTCTAAGTGTCCCTTCTTCCTCAGCAAGCATTCGGTCCTCTTGTGCCGCATCGAGACGCATGATCACCTCGTGGGCGATGGCTAGTTGCATTTGTAGTGAACCGAAAAGGCCTTTACTCCATTTCTTCAGTTCTGATGTGCGGTGTGCTGTAGCTTGTAGTTCAACGTGTTTGTCGCAGAATGGCCTGGCATCGGGTGACTCCATGCGGACTGAACCACCTCTTGAAAACCAGGGATTTTGGCCCAAAAGTTTTCAAATTAGAATTGAGGCTTCGTTCTCGGTCTGATTTGGGGGAACAGCATAATCGGTGCATGGTCAATCTGGGGGTCGAAGATCTATGAGCTGAAGTTAGCTATGTTTAGATTGATTTTGTTGAAGATACTCCGATTGGGTTTATATGATGTTCCAACTGGATAGACCAGTTCACTTTGAACTGCATAGGCGCCCACAGCATGGTGGATAAGTCCACCAGCTGGGGTGCCTGCCCGGGTTCAAGCCGGGGCGCCACACCAAATCTATGGATTTTGTGCGCACCTCCCTATCTAGGTCTTTTCATAATACAATGTTAGTGGGACATCTCACACTAATCTAGTTTTTTTAGTTCACTTTGAACTGCTCTCTCTGTTTGGAATGTCGTCTAAAACTATAAATCCAATGTTAGGGAGTACAATTTTGACATTGGTAGTTGGAAAGTTATATTGAGATGGAGCCTTAGTAGAGCCGCAGTATAATGTATGCTGCAAGTGTCACTATGATGTGTGAATTGAAGTATGCAACAGTATAATCCATCTTCCTATTTTCCTGTAATGCCGTGTCCCTGATGCCATAGCTGACTACAGTTTCTAAGCCGTGCCTATACTGCAATTCGTAATCTCTAGCTATAATTCAGAACTTTGTATGTAATCGGCTCGCTTAAAGTGGATTTTTCTTGAAGGTTGATAGGCACCCTGAGTTCAGGAAGTCAAGATGTCTTTTTGTCGTTCGAACTGATGGTGTCTGGATTGATTTCTCATACCAGAAGTGCCTCCGTGCATACCTTCGAGAAAAGTATCCTTCTCATGCTAAGAAATTTATACGAGAACATTTCAAGAGAACATGAAGTAAATTGAATAAGTTGTACAAGGATATTTATGATTATCAGGATTACTTGTATAAATCATTAAGCCCTGAGGGATATGATCATTCATTTGTTAGTTTCAAGTTTGCATGCATGAATGAATTATATAACATAAGTGCATTAACTTAAAAAACTTTGCATTTATGGATGAATGTGTGCAAGGTTAAAAGGTTCAAATGGTGCGGGTGATTATCGGACGCATAACTTCCTCATCATTTGGTCCGTTAATGCTTCAAAAATAGCAGATAAGATTTTTTTTTCTTAAAACAGCGGACAAGACTTTGTTTAGGGATATGTTATGGTTGGTATTGGAGGATAATCAGCAAAATAGATTTACCAATTCACCCTTCTGAAGAAGCTCTGAGTAGACTTTATAAGTTATTTTCTTGCTTGATCCGAGAGTACACAATGACTCTTTTTATATAGAGAAGACTAATATAAAATCCAACCCTAGTCTCTTACTGTAGCGGCTGCTATGGTAGCGCGTTGGCTGTGGCCCATAATGCTATCCATATTTGTTTCTTTTAAAATATACTCTATACACTATTCTTATTTTACTTTTACAGTATCTATTCTAAATTTATACACACCTAGTATGCTTTACATTATGTCACGGACAACCTAACTCTTATACTACCTGTAATATTTTCTATCTCCTTTTGAGGAGCTCGTCCTCAATAGGCAGCCGAAATAAATTGTTGGATTACATGACTCCACTACACAACTAAAAAATGACAAACTATAGCACTTCAATGACATCTTCCCTCTGTCGAAACAAGACATTGACTTCCTTGTCCTTGTCAAATGCATCATTAGGCTTCATAAAGACGCACCTGTGGCATCAGTGGGTCCTTCACAAGCACATACTTGCCCACTCCAAGCTTTCATACAGACATCCACATTTGAATTCACGATTCCCCATAATGTTAGCTGTTTTAAGGCTCCCTTTGGCACAGCTCTCAGCTTCTGATTTTTCGAATTCACTTATGATTCTCTGATGAAGTGATTCTGTAGTTGAAAGTGATTCTCAATGATTTTCTAGAATGAACTATTAAAATCAGGATGGATAATCACTTCACAGAATCAGGGGAAGCTATTTTTTTCAGCTCCCAGTCTCTTAGTTCATTTCAGAGAATCACTTCTCAGAATCTGCTAAGAATCCCTTCTCCTGAAAAATAGTGTTTGGCACAGCTCCACTGATTCTGCTTGAGAATCAGCATCGTGAAGCTCTACCAAAGGGGGCCTAAGTCTCTTGGCTTTACCCTATCACACGGAGTATGTAATGTTTGTAGTGATCACACGATGGTGTAAGCGTGACACATAACCCAACTTCATCTTGTCTATAGTTCTGCACTGCCAAGCAATGCCTATCCAGTCCAGCGCGCAAGCTTATTGGCATTGTTCTTCAGATCAGTAGCAAGTACTTGCGCTGGTTCTCAAGCTTCTTCCTCCATTCAACACCAGTAACCTTGGATCAAACACATTCAGTGCATGCATTGAGGTTAAGGAACTGACGCTCTCCACGTGGATCAACATTCACAACATGGACCTTACAGCGAGCACTCAAGCTAGTCTCATCATCAAACATTGGTAGCGGTAGGCAACAGAATCAGCCTCCCCCCTTTAGCCGCAAACGAGTTGTTTGCGTTCAGCTCATCAAAAGTGACCTTCTCAGCATTGAGTTGCAGCCTCTGCTGCGGGAAGTTTTAGTTGTTGTAGGTTGTCTGAACTGTGAGGCAGTGTGCAGCGTTGATGTCTTCCTTGGCCTCAGAGAGTGGCTCCTGGGCAGTTTCAAGACGGTGATGAGCCGGTCAAGCTGGTGTAAGGACCGAATGCCCATGAGAGGGGGGGTGAATTGGGCTTTCTTCGAAAAATTCTAAGCAATTGAAACTTAATTTTTAAAGCCCAATTCCCTACGCGACTATCTATGCATTCTAGTAGATAGAAACTTTGCGGAATGTAAAATGCATAAAAGTAAAGGAAGGAGAGGGATGCAAACTCCCGAGGAGACAAAAATTTATCCCGTGGTTCGGCAAGATCGTGAAGATCTTCCTACATCTACGTTGTGGCACCCACCAAAGGGTTTAGCCACACCCAAGTCACCGAGACGAGGGGTCTTCACTATTCTTCTCCGTTCGCCTCCTTGGCAAGGTGGAGCTCAAGCCTTGTACAACTTCGACCTTCCGGGCTTCCACACATGCCTTGGCAAGCTCCGGAAGTCTTCTCACTGTTACAACACCAAGGGTACACCCTTGAGGTTCTCACACTATCCTAGAGAGTCCACTCACACAGAATGATGGCACACAAGCTCTCTCTCTAGCTAGTTCTAGCCTAAACCTTGGTGTATGGATGATCAAAATGGTGTGGAAGTGATTGCTCTTGGCCTTGAACACTTGTGGATGTGTGGATAGCTTCAGGTGATCAAGACTTAATGAAATGACAGGGTTAGGGGGTATTTATAGTCAGCCTCCCCGAAATTGCCATTGGAAAAGTAGGCTGACAGAACTTTACTGTGAACACCGGATGATCCGATGTCTCCCCTTTAGTTATCATCGGTCTAATTACTTTGGCTGACGTCATTGTGTCAAATATGACCGTTGTTAGACCGATGTTGCCTCTGTCTTCTCATCGGATGATCCGGTGGCTTTTCCTCCAGAATTTGCTTAATCTTAATGCCTACTGGAGTGATCGACCGATGTGTGTAAGTCTGCACATCAGATGATCCGGTGCTTCACTTGGTCCAAGGGTATTGCAAACTGTACTGATGGACCGATGTCACTGAGCCATTCACATCGGATGATCCGGTGAGTACATTTGTCTGAGGTCTTCTTCTTCAGTTGAACCAACTCGACCAATGTGTACACTTCTGAAATCATCGGTTGATCCGGTGAGTTGATTTTGTTTGCTTCAAGTTGTTTTGAGTGAATCTTTTGCGTCTTGCTCAGATGACCTCTTAGACATTTGTTCCACAAGGCTCTTCGATGATCTTCAGGCATTGTATGTTGTCAACTTATGGTTGAGTGACTTAGACATAAGAGCTTTCACTTCTTGTCTTTGTCTCACTGATTTAATCTCAAAAGTTGAATGTATATGAGTCTCTAATGGCATATTCATTTTATTTTATTGAGGACTATGGAGACCTTGCATTCACAAATTCATTAGTAAAGTTCAATGGTTGTCATTAATCACCGAAACCGTACTTCGAGGGGGCCTAGATGCTTTCAATCTCCCCCTTTTTGGTGATTGATGACAACACAATAATCAAAGCGCAATAGTAATGAATTTGATAGAATGAACCTTAAAAGAATTTGCAATGAATACAGGGTGTCACACTTGAAACTTAAGCATCAATTAATAACTCAAGTGTGAGAAAAAAGTGATCATAAACATAGATAAACACCAAATGAACCCAATCGATTAAGAACTCATGGAAATAAGTAGCAAATGAGTAGCAAACACACCAAATGTAGTAAACACACTGAATTACAAGAATGATAAACGATAAACTCCAAATTACAAAAAAGAAGGACTCCCCCGTTGACACGTTGAGTAAGACACGTTGAAGGAGGGTATCGGCGTAGAAGGAACAGGGGCCACTGGAGCGCCAACTGGAGCCAAGACTGGAGGTGGTGGAGCGACTCCTGGCAGCTGCGACGGGAGGGCAATCCCGGTCTGGGTGTAGAGGTTGGTGATCAACCCCAGGATGCCCATCATCGCCTGCTGCGTCTGCTGCTGCTGGTCGAGGGTGCGCTGGTGCATCTGGTCGATGAGCCCCGTCAGCCTGTCAGTGTCTTCACGCCTCTCACGAGCGATCTGACGCTGCATCTCCTACTGCTGCTGCTGGAGCTCAAGGAGACGGGCAGCCTGCTCCGCTCGGGCCTGCTCGGCTGCCAGCCTATCCAGACGCTGCTGCTCAACCATCTGCTGGAGGAGCGATGTCAGCTCTGACGGCTACGTGACTTGTGCCTCAGTGACGGGAGGTGGAGTAGGTGGTGGCACTACAGAGCCTCCAGCCTCCGCGTCGTGCTGCCTGGGAGAGGGCGGAGGAGGGAAGTACTCCTCAACACTGTCGTCGGTGTCGCTCTCAGACCAAATATGCTGCAGGTCCTCCCCCTGAGCCTCAGCCTCGGCAAGCCTCTCATCCTCCTTCTCCAAGTCAGACCAGTCCTCCTCAGGCAGCTGGGCCTTGACCTGACGCTCGACTGGACGGCCAAGGCGGCAGTCTCCAGGAGCCGGGGCACGGTAGTGTCCGAACCGTGTCACACTCTCGTCAGAGAGACGGTCGTGCACGGCGGACCCATCGGGAACCATCATAGTGAGCAGGTAGCTGATCCAGTGCCCATATACTAGCTGCCTCATCATGCCCACACCGTCTGTGATCACATCCTCCATCTCGCATATGAGGACGTCCACGATGTCGAACTCCATCCCGTTCATGATGTAGAACAGGAGAGTCTGCTGAAGGCTGGTGAACCCCTCCAAGTAGCCAGACCTCGGTAGGAGCGTGCGGCGCAAGGCGAGGTGCACTGTGCGTGCAGCTGGAGTCAACAGGGCAGGAACTCTTGGTTGGTCAGGAGAGAAAGTAGGACAGAACAACGAACGGATCTCCTCCAGCGGTGGTGCCACTCCTCCAGTGAGCGGCCTCCTCGGTGGATCTGCCTGACCGTAGACCCTCTCATGTACACAGGTATCGTGCAAGTCTACTCCAAGCAACTGTCCCAACGTCTACCTCGTCAGGTGGTAGTGCTGACCCATAAACATGAAGTCAATTGACCTTCTGCCCTCAGAGACATAGAGGGTGGCGTAGAAGACGCGGACCCAATCTTCCACATAGGCACTCCGCTCATATGCCATCAGCTCCACCAAGCCTCGGTACCTCTCAAAGTAAGGACGAATCTCGTCCCTGCTACCAAAGCCAGCTGACCCCAATCCAGATAGTTGTGTTGAAACAGCTTGTGCCCTCGACGCCTGTAGGTCTCGTAGAGAGATGCCTGGGTGACCGTCCAGAAGCGACTGTCTACCAGAGCCTCTCGGGGCTGCGGGTACCACTCCTCAAGCAGCACACTCCATCTGAGCTTGCGAAGCTGCTTGGCCTTCATCTTCCGGTAGTCGGTCAACCGGACTCCTTCAGCGACATGGACAGTGGTGTCCATCTCGTAGATAGCACGCTGGGCCTCCCTGTCCTCACGACGGTCGGCAGCCGTCGGTCTCGGACGAGGAGCGGCCTCGGTGTGACCCCCACATGTCCGGGCTGAGCGCCGGCGGACGAGAGGCTCAACCGGCTCCTCTTCGACCTTGGAGTCGTCGATCACTGGAGGCTGCCTCGGACGAGCCTCGCGGATCCTCAGCGACCCCCCTCGGCCACGCTCACGCTCCTCGGCGGCGCGAGCGGCCATCAATGCCTTCTTCTCCTCTTTTGACAACTTTTGCTTCTTCGCGGCCGGCTCCGCGATGGCCTTGCCTTTGTTCTTCTTGTCGCGAGCCATTGTGATCACGCGATTGCACGGAGTCGACGACAGGACGTGGAGATCAACGAGCCGGGAAACCCTAGCGACGGGGTGGTGACCGGAGATGGCGCGGTGGTGGCTAGGTGAAGCGGCGGCGACAAATTGGTGGAGGCGAGCGGCGGCAGCGCTGGTGTGCGGTGCGTGGATGGAGGCGGCGGTGCGGCGAGCGGCGCGTGGATGGAGGCAGCGCGGCGAGCAGCTGAATGTAGGCCTAGAGGGGGGGGTGAATAGGCCTTTTTGAATTTTCTCGGTTCCTGTAGCACTCAACAACAAGGTCAATACCAGAGATATCGGACTAGTCCGGTAAAGTGTGGACTAGTCTGTTTTTCACGGGCTAAGTTGATCAAGTTCAGTTAATTTGATTGATTCGTAAATGTTTGCAGCGGAAATATAAACTTGAATGACAGTTTAATAGTTGTATATCAAGTTCTATTACAATTAAGACTCTTGTTCAACAAATTAACTCAAATTGAACAAAGTGAATCAAACCCTAGATTAAGTTGATCAATTAAGATGAAGAACACAAAAGGATTAGGACACAAGTTTTATCCCGTGGTTCGGCTACCACGAAGGCAACCTACGTCCACGTTGAGGAGCCCACAAAGGACCGGGTCTTCTCCAACCCTTCCCTCGTCGGATCGCCACGAAGGCCAATCCTCTTCCACTAATCACAAAGAGGTAAATAACCGAGTTGAAGGGGCGTTCTCACACGTTGAGAGCTCCCTTGATTACAACTTACAAAGCCACCAATAACACACTCGAAAATTACAAATTGAAACATAAGAGTGTGTTAGAAAATCAAACCAAGAGCTCAATGATGTGTGCCAAGTGTCTCTCCAATGATCTAGAAGTGATCTTCAATAGATTGATCGATTTTGCACTTAATTTCGTGGAGAGAGGTGGTTTTTGAGTCTCTTGGGAGGTGTGACGACGCTAGGGTTCGAGAGATTGTAAAAGTGGGCCGTGCACCTCTATTTATATGGGGTTTCTAAAAGTGACCGTTAGGGTTCAGAAAGATCGGACTAGTCCGTGGTGGTCATCGGACTAGTCCGGTGTGCTGTGTGTAGCAAACCCTAAGTGTCTAGGAATATCGGACTAGTCCGGTTGAAAACGAACTTGTCCGATTTCACTACTGGAAATCTTCGGACTAGTCCGATTGCCATCGGACTTGTCCGGACATATGAAATCCTAAGTGTTTAGGATGACAAGTCCACACTTGGAGGACTTGTCCGATTTAGATCAGTGTGCATATCGGACTAGTCCGTGTAGACACCGGACTTGTCCGAAGTGGATCAGAAAGAATATCGGACTAGTCTGGATCACAACGTACTTGTCTGATTTTGTGTGACTTGTGCATTGTGTTGAGGACTAGTCCGCATTGGGGAGGACTAGTCCGAAGTGGATCAGAAAGATATCAGACTAGCCCGGTGGAAACCGGACTTGTCCGATCTAGTGCAGAATGTGATATCGGACTAGTCCAGCTGTTTTCGGACTAGTCCGGTCCTGTATAACTTTGTGCATTGTGTGTGTGTGCTTGAAAGTGATTGAGATCTTGGGTGTGTTTCCTTAACACACTCCATACATAAAAATCTACTATTCTCTTTTCCTTGAGCTCAAATTCACTTTGCTTCTCATTTCCCTTCTTTTTGGCATTTTGCTCATTTTTCATCATTTGCCTACATTCATCTCAACAAAAGGATTAGGATCCCAATTGCTTGTCATAAATCATCCAAAACCCACAAGGGAGTCCTAGATGCACTTTCAATCTCTCCCTTTTTAGTGATTGATGACAACCAATTGAGATTTCACAAAATAAGGCAGAAAAATGAGATTTTCATAGAGTATGCACATATGACTCAAAAATACATCAAGCAACAAGAGAATCATCCATATGTGCATTCTTTATGGTGGGTTGCATACTAAGTGCATGAATACATTGAGAATAACAGAGTTTACATTAATCAACCGATACCAAGTGCATATGACATTCCAGGAGCAAAAATGCAGTTTTCATCACAATGAGAATAAATTAAGCAATTCATCACAAGACCAAACTTAATAGGAAAACAGAGTTAAACTATTACAATCACAAATAAAAGATAAAGAAAACTCTCTCCTCGCACCCTACGACAGCTAAAGCTAAGACTCCCCCTCAATCTCTCCCCCTTTGGCATCAAGACACCAAAAAGAAGGAGAGGAGGGTCCTAGGGTCTTTACTCTTCACTGTTGGTCCTCTCGTCATCGTCTTCATCTTCTTCGCTTTTCGCTTGACGAGGAGGAGAGGGGGGAGGAGCAGAGCTGCTCGAGCCCTCAATGCCAAAGTAGGCAAGCTCGGAGGGGTTCAGAGGCCTGAGCTCGGTGATGTCAAGATCAGAATCTTCAAAAATTACTGGAGATCCAATGGGGTTGATCTCCAGCTTTTCACTCAGTTGCTTCACATTGGCTTTGATGTATCTCATATCCTCCTTCCTCTTCTGATTGAGTTTATGAAGCTTTACTTCAGTCTTCTTGCAGGAGGAGAATATGACGGTCAGGTACTTGAGGATCCCACTAGCTGATCCTCTCTGAGGGGCTTCCCTAGAGGTAGGGACAACCCTAGCAGCATCTCTTTCTCTTGCCGGTGCCTCAAGACTTGAGGCCGGCGAGGGAGCAGCCTGGACACTCACAGGCTGAGGCTTCTGAGGCCTCAGAGGAGTGTGCTCCACATCCTTCACGAACTCAATACCCGTGACTTTCTCAATCATGAACATCAAGTAGGGAGCATAGCCACAGGACCTGTTGGACGTGCTTGAGATGTTGACCATGTCGTTCCATATGTAATCTGCAACATCAAACTGCCTCTTCTTGCTTATGACCCTCATTAGAGTCCGGAGGTAGCCCTGTACACTCCCTGCATCCCCATCCTTGGGGGCAATGGTCTTCCGGAGAACTCTGTTCAGAACCACAAAGAAAGGCTTCATGTTCTTTGTGGAGGGAGGAACATACTTAGAGTTGGGCTCATACATGAACTTCATTCCGTCCCTCTCAATGACCCCTATGTTGTGGATGATCAGGTGGTTATTTCCAGCAGAGTCTAAATGGAGCAAGTTTGCAAAATCCTCCTGAGTGATGGAGTACTTGGATCCATGGGTCATCCAAGTCACACTCTCTTCATCATCACTCGAGAAGTGGCACGTTGCATAGAATTGTGCAATCACTTCATCATTCCAATTGTGTCTGAAGGCAAACAAATCCTTCAGACCATGTCTCTCTGCTGCAGCAATGACCTCATCAAAAGCTGAGCACTTCTTCTTCTCTAGGTGGGCCCAGTCAATCCACTGACTGCGCACCACCGGAGTCTTCATCGGCAGGTAAACCAGCTTGTAGAAATTTGCATGGAAGTTTGACCAAAACCTTCCATCAGCTGCCTGCTTTGGCCTTCCATAGCAATCAATGCTTCTGAGCTTGGCTGCCACATCGCTGCCTTTCCCATTGAATTTCTCTTCATTGGGGTCCCGGACCCCTTCCCTGGGAGCATGGAGCTTCAAGGGCCCAACTGGCCCCGTTGCTACTCCCTTGCCCTTTCCTTTTGCTTGACGAAGGCCGCTTGTAGACGGAGCAGCCTTCGAGGCGGGCTTCTTGACACAGACCTTCCTCCGAACCTGGGGAGGGGAAGTAGTAGGCTCGGAAGGTCTTTCTTGGCGTTTCTTGCCAAGACCCGCCGAGGACCGAGGTGCCACCTCGTGGTCCAACTCGGCCTCAAAGTCAGAGATCTCATTGTCGGAGCTCGACATGATCTGAGAATGATTGAGCAAGAATAATGACAAGTTATACAAGGCATAGGTAAGGAAAGATAGCAATGGATGGCATTAAGGAATTAAGGAATTAGGTTTCAGGTTCAGAAACATCAAATAAGCATGTATCTAGTGAAGGATGCTAGGCTATACGATCAACAATGGAGAAAAACAAGATTTCTAGGGTTTTGAAGAAATTTACCGAAGAAATCGATGGAGGCTCGAAGTGTTGGGGGTTGGAGGTCGGACTAGTCCGATAGCTTCAATCCCCAAGAGGTCAAGCTCGATCTCCGCCCAAATGTGGACTTTTTCGACGGAGGGAGGATAAAATCGCCTTGGGAGCTCGAGCGCAAGAGAGAGGAAGGTGTGAGCAAAAGTGGGGATGAGGAGATTAGGGTTTGGTGGCGGCTAGGGTTATGGACACGAAAAATCGGACAAGTCCGGACATGACCGGACTAGTCCGAAGTCATCCAGAGACCTATATCGGACTAGTCCGTGGTCTATCGGACTAGTCCGGCCTAACCGGCACTCTGCGGACTAGTCTGCATGGGCGGACTAGTCCGGGTAACCACAGACTAGTCCGTGGTCACCAGGAAAGAATTGCATAGCCCATTCATATATATTTGAAGGTTCAATAATAGAGAATAGAGAGGCAAAACAATTCAAGTAATCTTGATGAATTTGACCAGTAAGCATACAACAATCATACAATGATCAAAATTCATCAAGATCTAATAATTGACATAGTTTTTCGAGAGAAAAATGGAGAGGGATGATTTTCACAATTCAATCAACATTTTTGAAATAATCATACAGGTATGCAACTTTTCAAGCCACACTCCGAGAATCAAGAATATTTAGCTCATTTCGGAGTTCGCAAAAACGCTTTTCATCAAGTGGCTTGGTGAATATGTCGGCTAATTGTTTTTGGGTGTTGACATGTGAGATGGTTATGTCTCCTTTTATGGAATGGTCTCTCAAGAAATGATGTCTTATGTCTATGTGTTTAGTCCTAGAGTGCTCAACTGGATTGTGGGCTATTTTAATGGCACTCTCATTATCACAAAGGAGAGGAATACGGTTCATATTGTAACCGTAATCCCTTAGAGTTTGTCGCATCCAAAGGAGTTGTGCACAACAACTCCCGGCTGCAACATACTCCGCTTCGGCTGTGGATAATGCAATGGAATTTTGTTTCTTAGATGACCAAGAAACCAAAGATCTTCCTAGGAATTGGCATGTGCCAGAGGTGCTTTTTCTATCAACTTTGCACCCGACATAATCTGCATCGGAGTAACCAATGAGATTGAATTTTGAGCCTTTTGGGTACCAAAGACCAAGGTTGGGTGTATGAACTAAATATCTCAAGATTCTTTTTACGGCTGTCAAGTGACATTCCTTAGGGTTGGCTTGAAATCTTGCACACAAACATACACTCAACATAATATCTGGCCTAGATGCACATAAGTAGAGTAAAGATCCAATCATGGAGCGATATACCTTTTGGTCGACGCTTGGTCCATCTTCATTGAGATCCAAGTGGCCATTCGTAGCCATGGGAGTCTTTATGGGCTTTGCCTTGTCCATGCCAAACTTCTTGAGTATGTCCTGCGTGTACTTGGTTTGGCTTATGAATGTTCCTTCCCTTTGTTGCCGCACTTGGAATCCAAAGAAGTACTTCAATTCTCCCATCATTGACATTTCAAACCTATCTGTCATAATTCTACTAAATTCTTCATAGAAAGATTGGTTAGTTGACCCAAAAATTATATCATCAACATAGATTTGGCAAATAAACAGATCATTATCTAGATTCTTAGTGAATAATGTATAATCTACTTTGCCAATTTGAAAACCATTATCAATTAAGAAATCTCTAAGACACTCATACCAAGCTCTAGGAGCTTGTTTGAGGCCATAGAGAGCCTTACGCAGTTTATATACGTGGTCGGGGAACTCTTCGTCTTCAAACCCGGGTGGTTGCTCCACGTACACCTCTTCCTTGATCGGTCCGTTGAGGAAGGCGCTTTTCACGTCCATTTGATACAGCTTGAAATCATGGTGAGTAGCATATGCAAGTAATATTCTAATTGATTCAAGCCTAGCTACTGGAGCAAAAGTCTCATCGAAATCCAAACCTTCGACTTGTGAGTAACCTTTGGCCACAAGTCGTGCCTCGTTTCTTGTCACCACTCCGTGTTCGTCTTGCTTGTTGCGGAAGACACACTTGGTGCCCACTATATTTGCATTGGGTCTTGCCACAAGTTCCCAAACCTCGTTTCTCTTGAAGTTGTTCAACTCTTCTTGCATTACCACCACCCAGTCCGGATCTTTCAATGCATCCTCAGTCCTGCGTGGTTCCAAAAAGAAGACAAACGAGTAATGCTCACAAAAATTAGCTATACGAGATCTAGTGGTTACTCCCTTTTGGATGTCACCGATGATGTTGTCGATTGGGTGATCCCTTTGAATGCATTGGTGTACTCTTGGGTGTGGCACTTGGAGAGTTATGTGTTGGTGATCATCTTCTTCCCCCCCCTGAGTGGTTGCCCTCATTGATTTGTTGATCATCTTCATATTCCTGTGACTGATCTTGTATCGAAGCTCCCCCTTGATTGTTGATCTCCTCTTGTGGTTCACTTTCCTCTTGTATTTGTGACGATGACTCTTGTGGTCGAACTTCGCCTAGAGCCATTCTCTTCAATGCTTGATAAGGAGCTTCTTCTTTACCTAATTCACATTGATCAACTTGCTCCGGTGAGTAGCTCATAAGGAGTCTTCTTGAGTAGTCGATGAAGGTAGAGTCGATTTGCGGCGTGGCAAGCAGTGTTAATTGCTTCCGCCCAAAATCGATCCGAAGTCTTGTATTCATCGAGCATTGTTCTTGCCATCTCTATGAGCGTTCGGTTCTTCCTTTTGGCAACTCCGTTTTGTTGTGGAGAGTATGGTGCTGAAAATTCGTGCTTGATTCCCTCCTCATCAAGGTACTCCTCCACTTGTATGTTCTTGAACTCCGTGTCGTTGTCGCTCCGAATACTCTTGATCGATAGTGAGAACTCGTTTTGCGCTCGCTTGAAGAATTTCTTGAGTGTCCCTTGTGTTTCTGACTTGTCATGCAAAAAGAACACCCAAGTGAAGCGGGAAAAATCATCAATAATGACTAAACCGTATTTATTACTGCCGATGCTTATGTAAGCAATTGGACCAAACAAGTCCATATGAAGTAGCTCGAGCGGTCTTGTCGTAGTCATGATGTTCTTTGCGGGATGATGTGCTCCAACTTGCTTCCCGGCTTGGCACGCGCTACATGTCCTGTCTTTCTCAAAAACAACATCTTTCAAACCTCGGATGTGATCGCCCTTGAGGAGTTTTTGAAGATTCCTCATACCAACATGTGCTAGCCGTCTATGCCACAGCCAACCCATGTTGGTTTTTGCAATCAAGCATGTGTCGAGTTCGGCTTTATCCTTGTTGAAGTCAACAAGGTAAAGCTTTACCTTCAACATACCCTTGAATGCAACGGAACCATCACACCTCCTTGAGACGGTCACACCCTCGTTAGTGAACAAGCAATTATAACCTTTGTCACATAATTGAGATATGGACAACAGGTTATAATCTAAAGATTCAACATGTAAAACATGAGAAAGAGTGTGTTCAGAGGATATTGCTATTTTACCGGTACCGAGGACCCTTCCTTGACTATTATCTCCGAAGTAGATGCCTTCGTTTGGGTCCTCGTTTTCTTCATATTCCACGAACATCCTCCTTTCTCCGGTCATGTGGTTGGTGCATCCACTGTCTAGCACTCATTTGGATCTACCGGAGGAATAGGCCTGCAGAAACAAATTATGCCTTGGTTTTAGGTACCCAAGCTTGCTTGGGTCCTTGGAGGTTAGTTACAATACATTTGGGCACCCACACATGGGATTTTGTGTTCCCATGGCGTGGCCCAGCATAATAAGCATAAACTTTACCAAGATTGTTTCTCATTAATACATAAGAGGCATCAAAGGTTTTGAACAAAAGTTGCTGTTGTTTATGGATCGGACTAGTCTGGGTGACCGAACTTGTCCGGATGACCGGACTTGTCCGGACCACAACCGGACTAGTCCGGTGTTCATGAGAGTTCAGTTTCTTAATTTTCGTGTTACCAGATTGTGAGGGTCCTCCCTTCACAAAGGTAATCCTTCCCTTGTTATTCTTATGACTTCCAGCATTTTGCTTTCCATCATAAGAGTAACTAATGCCATACTTGACATTTGGAGGTCTTTGGACCAAGTATGCACTACGTGCATAGTTGATCCGCTCCTTGTCAAATATTCCACATTGGGTAGGATTTTTATCCTTTGTAGAGGTAGACTTTTCCTTCAAACTGGTGTTGATTTTACCACATTTGCACATATGAACAAGATTAGTTGAAGTAGGTTGAGAAGGTAGACTTGAAGAGGAGGAAGATTCACTTAGCTTGAGTGACTCAACTTGCACTTCAAGGATTTTGTTAACCTTGATCAGGTTATCAAGTTGATCCTTGATTGCAACGTTTGAGTTAGTTAACTCCAAGCAAGTTTTCTTGCTTGAAGCTAGCTCAAGCTCTAGTGAGCTGTTTTTCTCCTTTTCAAGAACTAGAAGATTGTCAAGTTCGACATGCTTCTCCTTTTGGGAAATAATCATGTCCTCTTGACGATCAATTAGCCGTTCCTTCTCAACAAGTTGGTCAAGTAAAAATTTCATTTTAGCAGCAGTTTTTCTATCTAATCCAATTAACATGTCTTCATCATCACTATCTAGTTCATCATTGCTTGAGTAGGAATGCATGGAAGGAGTTTTGATGTTTACCTTGCGTTTACCTTCCTTTGCCATGAGGCAAGTGCCATTTCCCTTCTTTGTACTGAGCGTGGGGAAGAGTGTGGATTTCTTGGATGTGCTTTCAATGGCTATGCTAGCCATCTCTTCTTCATCGGATGATGAGGACTCATATTTTGGGTCCTACTCCTTTCCAATGTGTGCTTGTTCAGCTTGTTTCTTCTTCTTGAAGAATTTCTTCGGTTGAGGCTTGGCTTCTTTACTCTTCTTCTTGTTGTCCTCATACGGGCAATCGACTATAAAGTGGTTATACTCACCACAATTATAGCACGCCCGCCTCATCTTCGGCTTTGTCCTCTCCTTGTACTTGCCTTCACTTGATTTTGTTCCTTGTCTTTTCTTCAATATTCTTTTGAACTTTTTCATGAACAAAATCATATCCTCTTCATCCAGCTCACTGCTTTCATCATCGCTGTCCTCCTCAAGCTGTGCTTCTCTTGCTTCTTTGGATAGAGGCTTGAGTGTGGACTTTAAGGCAACTCCCTTCTTCTTGGCCGATGTGAGGTCGGCTATTTCTTTGACGTGCTTGGCTTGTTTCTCCATCATTTCAAAGTTGATGATTTTGCCAAGCAATTCATCGGGAGTCATCCTCTTGTACTCGGGACTTTCTTTGATCATAGAGCATAGTGTGACATTGCGAGGCATAAAGGCTCTAAGGATGAGCTTTACAACCTCGTGGTCATTCCACTTCTTGCTCCCATATGATCGAACCTTGTTTACAAGTGTCTTTAATCGGTTGTACATGTCCTGGGGAGGCTCATCTTCCTCAATTGCAAACCTTCCTAGTTCGTCTTCGATCATTTCAATTTTTGCCTCCCGCACATAGCGCTCACCTTCATGGGCTGTTTGTAGTGTGTCCCATATTTCCTTGGCAATCTCCAGTCCGTCCACCTTTGTGAATTCATCTCGACTTAGAGAGGAGGTGATTACGGCTGCGGCTTGAGCGTTTCTGTGGATGGCTTGCTCTTGAGTTGGGGTGAGCTCTTCGTCGTCATCTGGGATGTCTATTCCTGCGCACACAATATGCCATAAACTTGGGTTAAGGGAAATCAAGTGCATCTTCATATTTTGCCTCTACATGGAGTAATCACTCCCATCGAAGTGTGGGGCTTTTCCAAGAGGAATAGATAGGTAATGGCTGTTGTTTGAATTTAAACGATCATAGTTAAAAGGATATCGGGAGTAGTCGGTGTGACTACTCCCCTTCTTCTTTTCTTCAACTTTAGCTTTCCCTTTGGAAAGTGCTTTCTTTCTGAGGAGTGCTTTCAGCTCCAGCGCCTCCTCGTCATCATCATCGAAGTCTTGAATTGCTTCGAGATACTTTTCCAGCTTTTGGTTCTTGTCGTTGTTCACTTCTTCCTGGTTGTTGATTTTCTGAACTTCCTTCATGTCCGACATGATCTCTTCGAGTGGTTGCACTCTTTCTTGAAGAACCTGCTCTGATACCAATTGAATGTAGGCCTAGAGGGGGGGGGGGGGGGTGAATAGGCCTTTTTGAATTTTCTCGGTTCCTGTAGCACTCAACAACAAGGTCAATACCAGAGATATCGGACTAGTCCGGTAAAGTGCGGACTAGTCCGTTTTTCACGGGCTAAGTTGATCAAGTTCAGTTAATTTGATTGATCCGTAAATGTTTGTAGCAGAAATATAAACTTGAATGACAGTTTAATAGTTGTATATCAAGTTCTATTACAATTAAGACTCTTGTTCAACAAATTAACTCAAATTGAACAAAGTGAATCAAACCCTAGATTAAGTTGATCAATTAAGATGAAGAACACAAAAGGATTAGGACACAAGTTTTATCCCGTGGTTCGGCTACCACGAAGGCAACCTACGTCCACGTTGAGGAGCCCACTAAAGGACTGGGTCTTCTCCAACCCTTCCCTCGTCGGATCGCCATGAAGGCCAATCCTCTTCCACTAATCACAAAGGGGTAAATAACCGAGTTGAAGGGGCGTTCTCACAGGTTGAGAGCTCCCTTGATTACAACTTACAAAGCCACCAATAACACACTCGAAAATTACAAATTGAAACGCAAGAGTGTGTTAGAGAATCAAACCAAGAGCTCAATGATGTGTGCCAAGTGTCCCTCCAATGATCTAGAAGTGATCTTCAATAGATTGATCGATTTTGCACTTAATTTCGTGGAGAGAGGTGGTTTTTGAGTCTCTTGGGAGGTGTGACGGCGTTAGGGTTCGAGAGATTGTAAAAGTGGGTCGTGCACCTCTATTTATATGGGGTTTCTAAAAGTGACCGTTAGGGTTCAGAAAGATCGGACTAGTCCGTGGTGGTCACCGGACTAGTCCGGTGTGCTGTGTGTAGCAAACCCTAAGTGTCCAGGAATATCGGACTAGTCCGGTTGAAAACGAACCTGTCCAATTTCACTACTGGAAATCTTCGGACTAGTCCGATTGCCATCGGACTTGTCCGAACATATGAAACCCTAAGTGTTTAGGATGACAAGTCCGCACTTGGAGGACTTGTCCGATTTAGATCAGTGTGCATATCGGACTAGTCCGTGTAGACACCGGACTTGTCCGAAGTGGATCAGAAAGAATATCGGACTAGTCCAGATCACAACGGACTTGTCCGATTTTGTGTGACTTGTGCATTGTGTTGAGGACTAGTCCGCATTGTGGAGGACTAGTCCGAAGTGGATCAAAAAGATATCGGACTAGTCCGGTGGAAACCGGACTTGCCCGATCTAGTGCAGAATGTGATATCGGACTAGTCCGGCTGTTTTCGGACTAGTCCGGTCCTGTATAACTTTGTGCATTGTGTGTGTGTGCTTGAAAGTGATTGAGCTCTTGGGTGTGTTTCCTTAACACACTCCATACATAAAAATCTACTATTCTCTTCTCCTTGAGCTCAAATTCACTTTGCTTCTCATTTCCCTTCTTTTTGACATTTTGCTCATTTTTCATCATTTGCCTGCATTCATCTCAACAAAAGGATTAGGATCCCAATTGCTTGTCATAAATCATCCAAAACCCACAAGGGATTCCTAGATGCACTTTCAGCAGCGGCGGCGCTGTGGAGATGGCGGCGGCCGGAGACGGCGGCGACAACCTGGGGGCGGCGGCGGCGGCGTCCGGCGGCGGTGGAGGTGACGGCGCGGCGAGAGGGAGGCGGTGGAGGCGTCGGGATCGGGAGAGAGGAAGGCGAAGGGGGTACGACCGGTTTAAATAGTGGGTCCCGAACCCTAGCTGAATTTTTAACACCGGATGGACCGATGTTAGAAGGGATATACATCGGTCGAATGCCACAGTAAGGATATTCAAAAAGTTGCTGTTGACATCGGATGGACCGACGATGGAGGAGGTAGCATCGGTGGAATTGACTGCAGTTCCAGAATTTGCACACATCGGATGGACCGATGTTTTTCAGAATGAACGCGTCGAATCATTTGAGGTTCTGACTGAACTGGCCCCTGAAGATTGAACACCTATTGTTCCGATGAGGGATAGACCTAGGCATCGGATAATCCGATGACTACGGAACAATAACATCCCATATATGTCCTTTGACCAAACAAACAAGCAAGGAGAAACACTTGTCTTAGGACTTTTTGGGCAACCCCTTACCCCTCAAAGATACTAATATGCCAATAACTTGGCTAGGCCTTAAAGCAAATGGAACACCGAGAAAAATAGGAGGAAAAATATCCAAATAAAATGTAAGGCCCATGCTTTGTGAGGTAGAGTATGAAGACTTCTATCTCTTTAGAGCATGTTCCTCTAGGCATTAACGCACCTAACATTTTGTTCTTTCCACCTTATATGAGTTGAGATATTGCATTTCAAACAAGTCTCTTTCTCATGAGGTGGGTTCCCCTTTGTGACAATCTACCGTATGCAATGCCAAACAAATTATAGTGCATGAAATTTAAATATGAGTGCAAGTCTATATGGCAGGCATCATGCAAGACATAAAGTAAATCTATCTTGCCAAGTTTGAACCTTTCAAAGGCTTCTTCAGGGAGAGCTACTCTCCAAGCCTTGGGAAAATCCAAAAGAACCACCATCCCAAGCTAACCCTAGCTCACCCCTATCCTTTGAGAGTTAGGCAAGACCTATATGATGTGCATTCTTACATGATCATGGCAACTTACATGACGTTTGATGCATCTAGCACATTTAGTTCACTCCTTAGCCTAGAAAAAGTTTTCTCATCAAGTGGTTTAGTGAAGATATCCGCCAATTGTTCTTCGGACCTAACACCTCTCCAAGAGATGTCTCCCTTAGCTTCATGGTATCTTAAGAAATGATGGCGAATATCAATGTGCTTAGTGCAGGAGTGTTGAACGGGGTTTTTAGCTATCTTAACCGCACTTTCATTGTCACAAAGGAGAGGCACACAACCAAGTTTAATTCCAAATTCTAAAAGGGTTTGCTTCATATAAAGAATTTGGGCACAATATGCACCAGCCGCAATGTATTCTGCCTCCGCCGTGGACAAGGCGACGGAATTTTGCTTCTTGCTTGACCAAGAAACTAGGGAACGCCCAAGCAAGTGGCACCCACCGGAGGTACTCTTGCGATCTACGCGGCATCCGGCAAAGTCCGAATCCGAGTATCCCACAAGATGGAATTTTGCACCTTTAGGGTACCACAAGCCCACACTAGGGGTATGCTTAAGATACCTAAGTATCCTAAAAACCGCCTTCCTATGCGATTCTTTAGGTGCCGTTTGAAAGCGAGCACACAAGCATACACTAAACATGATATCGGGCCTAGATGCGGTAAGGTAAAGTAATGAACCAATCATAGAACGGTAGTTAGATTGATCAATAGGTTTACCGTCCTTATCCGCGTCGAGATGACAATTGGTTGCCATTGGAGTGCTTCTTGAGCTACAATCTCCCATCTCAAATTTCTTCAAGAGGTCCTTGGTGTACTTCTCTTGATAGACGAAGGTCCCCTCTTGAAGTTGCTTGATTTGAAATCCAAGGAAGAAGTTGAGCTCTCCAATCATTGACATCTCGAATTCCCTAGACATTATTTTGCCAAACTCATGGCTAAAAGCTTCGTTAGTTGAACCAAAAATAATATCATCAACATAAATTTGACAAATGAACAAATCTCCGTTGATGTCCTTGGTGAAGAGTGTAGTGTCCACCCTCCCGATCTTGAATCCTTGCATGATGAGGAAATTCTGTAGTCGTTCGTACCACGCCCTAGGTGCTTGCTTGAGCCTGTAGAGCGCCTTGTGCAACCTATACACATGATTAGGATTCCTCGAATCTTCAAACCCGGGAGGTTGTTCAACATAAACAAGCTCGTTAATGTAACCATTAAGAAAGGTATTTTTCACATCCATTTGATAAAGTCTAATACTATGATGTGAAGCAAAGGCAAGAAGTATATGGATGGCTTCTAGCCGGGCTACCGGGGCAAATGTCTCCCCAAAATCTAGTCCTTCAACTTGTGAGAACCCTTTGGCCACAAGTCTTGCCTTGTTGCGGACCACAACACCATTCTCGTCTTGTTTGTTGCGATACACCCACTTTGTTCCGATGACGTTCTTGTCTTTGGGTCGCTCCTCCAACACCCAAACTTCATTGCGGATGAAGTTGTTGAGTTCTTCTTGCATGGCCATCACCCAATTTGGGTCTTGGAGCGCTTCCTCAATATGATTGGGTTCTACACATGAAATAAACGAGTAGTGCTCACAAAATGAAGCGAAATGGCGCGAACGTGTACTTACACCCCTTTACGGACTTCCAATGATTTGGTCCATTGGATGCGCCTTGGAGATGCGTCCATGCCTCATAAGCGGTTGTGAAGCACTTGGCGAAGGTGATGTGTGTTGCTCCTCTTGTGGTTGGACTTGATCATGGACTTCTTTTTCTTCTTGACGTTGTTGTGCTTGTGAGTCTTGAGTTGGCAATGGATTATCCTTCTCTTCTTCGTCAACTTGAGGCGCCATAGAGGTGTTGTTGTTGGAACTTGAAGCTCCCCCTTGATCATGGCTAACCTCAACTTCAGGCTTGATGTCTCCAATGGTCATGTTCTTTATGGCTTCTCGTAGAGGCTCATCATCTATTTCATCATGACCAAAACTCTCCTCTTGGGAGCCATTAGATTCATCAAACTCAACATCACAACTTTCCTCAACTAAACCGGAGGTTTGGTTGAATACTCGATATGCTTTTGAGTTTGATGCATAACCAAGGAATATACCAACATCACATCTTCTTTCAAACTTACCGAGCCTTTTCTTGCGGTAGATGTAGCACTTGCATCCAAAGACTCGAAAGTAGGAGATGTTGGGCTTTCTCCCAATGAGAAGCTCGTACGGGGTCTTTTGAAGTAGGCGATGTAGGTAGACCCTATTTGCAGCATGGCACGCCGTATTGATCGCTTTAGCCCAAAACTTCTCTGACGTGCCGTAGTCATCAAGCATTGCTCTTGCATGAGTGATGAGTGTCTTGTTCTTCCTTTGAACGACACCGTTTTGTTGAGGAGTGTATGTGGCCGAAAACTCATGTTTCACGCCTTCACGGTCACACCACTCCCCAATATTGTAGTTCTTGAGTTCGGTGCCGTTGTCACTCCGGACCTTGATAATGGGAAATTGAAATTCCCTTTGAGCGCGGTTGGCGAAGGTCTTGAACACTTCCGGAGTTTCACTCTTGTCATCTAGAAACAAAGTCCAAGCATAGCGAGAATAGTCATCAACAATAACGAGACAATAGAGGTTACCGCCAATGCTTTGATATGTGGACAGTCCGAAGAGGTCCATGTGGAGTAGTTCAAGTGGCTTGGAGGTTGACACCATTGTCTTCATTGGGTGGTGTGAAGCAACATGCTTCCTGGCTTGACAAGCGCTACAAAGCTTGTTCTTTTTAAATGTGACATCCTTCACGCCGGTCACCATCCCAAGCTTGAATGACTTCTTGAGTTTGCTCATTCCAATGTGCGCTATGCGTCGGTGCCATAGCCATCTCAAGCTTGTCTTAGTGAAAAGACAAGTGGTCAAGCTAGCATTCTTGTTAGCGAAGTCCACTAGGTAGAGATGTCTTGACTAGTTTCACTACTCACAACAACATCATTTTTGCTAAATGTGCACGTTAGTCCAAGATCACATAGTTGTGCAATAGAAAGTAAATTGAAACTAAGTGATTTAACATATAAAACATTAGAAATAGACAAGTCATTTGAGATAGCAATTTTACCTAACCCGATTACCTTTCCCTTAGAGTTATCACCAAAGGTGACTTGTTCATGATTGCCGGGGTTTTCTATGGTGGTGAACATACCATCATTGCCGGTCATATGTTGAGTGCACCCGCTATCGAGTACCTAATGCTTTCCTCCGGCTTTGTAGTTCACCTACACACATGAATTCAATTTTTGACTTTAGGCACCCAAGCCAACTTAGGTCCTTGTATGTGTGATACAAGTGTTTTTGGGACCCAAAGTTGCTTGGGGAGCTTCCCCTTCATGCCCTTCATGTCTTTACCAATGAATCTAGCCTTCACCTTACCACCTACTTTACTTAAGAGATAATAATGATCATCGAAAGTAGATTTATAGTTAGTAGGCAATTTAGGAGAAGGTCGGTTAGGAAGAGGACACTCCCTTGTGTGGTGACCGGTGACCTCACAATGTTGGCAATAAGAACCAACTTCCTTGATGAAGCTTGTTCTTAGCTCCGGTGAGGGCACCTTTCCTTTGTTAGGCACCGGGAAGGATCCAAGTCCTCTCTTGTTGAAGGCCTTTGCTTGTTGGAAGAGAATTTCCTTGTGCTTGACTTCTCCTTTTGAAAGTCTAGCCACACTAGTGTGGAGACTCTCAATCTCCTCCAACAAGTCCTTCTCCCTAGCATTAGCTTTCAAAGACAAAGACTTGTGCAAAGCATTAGTGGCATGAGAAGTAATGGATATCTTATCATTAAGAGTTTGCTTCTTCATATTTTTCAACTCTTGATCAAGCATGTCATGAGCAAGGTTAAGTGTTTGATGTTCTTGTATTAACTTGTTGTGCTCTTCCAAGAGTGTTTGGTGTGCTAAGTCAAGTTCATGATTATCTATCTTGATTTTAGTCTTTTCTTCCTCAATTTGCTTGACATGGGATTTGAGCGTGTCATGCTCTTTGAGTATGCTTTCATACTTTTCAAGCAAATCAAGGTTAGCACTCTCAAGTTTAGCACGAGTTTCTTCAAGCACTTTAACCTTACTCTTTTCCCTCCCTTGGTGTTACCTTTAGCCATGAGGCACATGGGCGGTGGATGAAGAGGTGCATCATCATTGTTGGCGATGGCGAGGCCAGCCAAGCTTTCTTCTTCTTCTTCACTCTCTTCATCACTTGTTTCTTCATCGGTGACCCATTCATTTGCCTCACACATGAACACCTTTTGTGGGCCATTTCTCTTCTTTGGGAAGAGCCTTGCCTTCTTGCCCTTGTCATGTTTCTTCTTCCCAAAGGATCTTGGCTTTGGTTTCGCTTCTTCTTCATCGTCATCACTTCCTTCAAGCTTGCGATGCTTGCTCTTGTGGTTCTCTCTTCGTTTGTCCGGTCTTGGACAATCATAGGAGATGTGGCCTTGATCACCACAATTGTAGCATGTCTTTTGATCATCTCTCCTTGGTAGGAATGCTCTCTTCTTGGGATCAAATGTGTATCCCTTCTTAGTGATCTTGGAGTTCAAGCGTGAGAACTTCCTCATCATCAATGCAAGCTCATCATCATCATCTTCACTTGATGCTTGTTCTTCTTCACTTGAGCTAGGCTCAACCACCTTCTTCTTCTTGTGGCTTGTTTTCTTGGTGGAGGCCTTTAGAGAAATTGTCTTTGATGATGATTGCTCCATCATCCCAAGGACACTCATCTCATGAGCGTGTATTTCTCCAATAAGCTCCAAAACTTCAATGTGGTCAAGTGACTCTTTTTGTAGCATGGAGTTGATGGTGTTGTACTTTGGCTTGGGGAGGAGCATGAGGATCTTGCGGTTGATGAGTCCCTTGCTAAGAGAAGCAATGTCAAGAGCATTTATTTCTTCAATAAGCACATTTAAGCAAGAGAACATCTCATTGACATTTTCATGAGGAAGCATTTTGATTTCATAATACTTGGCTTTAAGCATATGATATTTTAGTTCTTTGATACGAGAAGAGCCCTCATGAATCTCAATTAAGCAAGCCCAAATTTCACAAGCCTTTTCCTTGCTAGCAATCCTAGAAAACACATCTTGACTAATACATTCATAGATTGCATTCCTAGCTTTAGCATCCGATTTTAGTTGATCACCAACATAATTATGTTCTCCAAACCCCGCGTGGGTCGCTTCCCATACTTCGGGAGCAATAGCCTCTAGATAAGCGTGCATGCGTGCTTTCCAATAGGCAAAGTTATTGCCCTCGAAGATAGGAATCGAACCCCCAACCTTGGCCATTTTAGCTCTCTAGCGGTGAAGCTAGAATGATCCTATGAGCAACCTTGCTCTGATACCAATTGTAAGGACCGAATGCCCAAGAGAGGGGGGGGGGGGTGAATTGGGCTTTCTTCGAAAAATTCTAAGCAATTGAAACCTAATTTCCAAAGCCCAATTTCCTACGCGACTATCTATGCATTCTAGTAGATAGAAACTTTGCGGAATGTAAAATGCATAAAAGTAAAGGAAGGAGAGGGATGCAAACTCCCGTGGAGACAAGGATTTATCCCGTGGTTAGGCAAGATCGTGAAGATCTTCCTACATCCACGTTGTGGCACCCACCAAAGGGTTTAGCCACACCCAAGTCACCGAGAGGAGGGGTCTTCACTATTCTTCTCCGTTCGCCTCCTTGGCAAGGTGGAGCTCAAGCCTTGTACAACTTCGACCTTCCGAGCTTCCACACATGCCTTGGCAAGCTCCAGAAGTCTTCTCACTGTTACAACACCAAGGGTACACCCTTGAGGCTCTCACACTATCCTAGAGAGTCCACTCACACAGAATGATGGCACACAAGCTCTCTCTCTAGCTAGTTCTAGCCTAAACCTTGGTGTATGGATGATCGAAATGGTGTGGAAGTGATTGCTCTTGGCCTTGAACACTTGTGGATGTGTGGATAGCTTCAGGTGATCAAGACTTAATGAAATGACAGGGTTAGGGGGTATTTATAGCCAGCCTCCTCGAAATAGCCGTTGGAAAAGTAGGATGACAGAACTTTACTGTGAACTCCGGATGATCCGATGTCTCCCCTTTAGTTATCATCGGTCTAATTACTTTGGCTGACGTCATTGTGTCAGATATGACCGTTGTTAGACCGATGTTGCCCCTGCCTTCTCATCAGATGATCCGGTGGCTTTTCCTCCAGAATTTGCTTAATCTTAATGCCTACTGGAGTGATCGACCGATGTGTGTAAGTCTGCACATCGGATGATCCGGTGCTTCACTTGGTCCAAGGGTATTGCAAACTGTACTGATGGACCGATGTCACTAAGCCATTCACATCGGATGATCCGGTGAGTACATTTGTCTGAGGTCTTCTTCTTCAGTTGAACCAACTCGACCGATGTGTACACTTCTGAAATCATCGGTTGATCCGGTGAGTTGATTTTGCTTGCTTCGAGTTGTTTTGAGTGAATCTTTTGCGTCTTGCTCAGATGACCTCTTAGACATTTGTTCCACAAGGCTGTCCGATGATCTTCAGGCATTGTATGTTGTCAACTTATGGTTGAGTGACTTAGACATAAGAGCTTTCACCTCTTGTCTTTGTCTCACTGATTTAATCTCAAAAGTTGAATGTATATGGGTCTCCAATGGCATATTCATTTCATTTTATTGAGGACTATGGGGACCTTGCATTCACAAATTCATTAGTAAAGTTCAATGGTTGTCATTAATCACCGAAACCGTACTTCGAGGGGGCCTAGATGCTTTCAGTTGGGGGCAACCCCCCTTGTCAAAGAACAACTTGTTACCAACATGCTGAATAACAAATCCCAGGACTTGATGATGTGGGGTGTGCACAAGAGCGTTAGGCGGCAGCGACCTTGGCCGCGGCAACTGCGTTGCAGGTGAAGATGGTAGGCCGCACACAGAAGGAGATGGTCACGCGACATCTGCTGAAGCGTGTCAAGGTCCCTGCGGTGTGGCCTGATGAGGACGAAGGTGGCGTCCAGTGATAGGGAGAGCTGTGTTTCGCGGGGACGACATGCCTCGTTGAAGGGTGTGGAGCAGCAAACAAAGTGGAGGCGGGTGGAGGCACCTATGTAGTTGAGGACGTAACGGTGGATGTCGGGGAGGACGACTGAGCCTGCCACGCGGCACGCTAGAAAGATGACCAGAGCTCGAGCGCAAAGACAATAGAGTAGCACCACCACCTTGGCTCCTGGCGGCTAGATCTGTGCAGCAGAGGTCTTCCCACTGCGGATTGAGTTGTTCCCACCTCCTGATCCGTGGTGAGGAGTAGAAGCTTTGGAGCAGAGGAGCTGCTTGACATTGGTGGGAAGGAGGGGTGTTATTCTGTGTTGGAAGATCCACTCATCCTGGCACCGGAAATGGACTCTCTAGTAGTTGGGGTCGTTCACGGTGACTACTGGATGAGTTGGTCAAGGCTGGCGGGGCACATGAAATAGTCTGCGAGGCAAGGAGGCCGATAGTGAGGAGGCCACTGAAGTGGTCATGGAGGAAGTTGGATGGGTCAAAGGACGGGGAGGTGGGGGTGGGCGAACCGAAGCAGGCAGATAGGTCACTAGGGTGGCGAATATCGAAGGAGGGTGGCGACATGAAGTGGAAGCTGCCACTACTAGTAAGGCTAGGGTTGTCGGTGTGGAGGGAGCTCCTTGACGAATCGCTACCACATAATGGGTAGAGGACGTCTGCATTGGGGGACACGGGAATGGCTCTGGTGATGCATGACGATGCATACGGCTGGGCCGCCACCAAGCACATGATTTGTGCAAACTTCAATGTTAGGTATAATTGCTTCTAGATTAAGACTTCAACATGATCTTAATCATCGAATATGCACATAATGAACATAACTAAGGATGGATTAGCATAACTTACTTAAAGTTTGCTCAGTCATTGTCGTCTTGATCTTCTTCGTTTTTCTTATGCACGAATTAGTAGGCTTCGGTCCTTCCCACAAGTGCTGCACACGTTTAGATTAGTGTTTTTGGGTGTTCGAGAATGAGAGTGATTATCTGTTGGAGAGGATACATTTTCTCCTTCTCTTCCGTTTTATAGTACAACCAGGCAGGGGGAGTGGACTAAGTTGGTTATAAGTGCCTCCGATCGTAGCAGTTGCATTAGGGGTCCCAATAATGTTGGTTACCAGATCCATTTTCCTTTTTCTTTCTTTATTTAACTTTTTCTCCCTTTTCCTCGGGTTGGACCGAGATCATCCAACATTCTCTCCCTTGATCATCTTGTTCAACCTTATTTATCTATTCTTAATAGTTAGAATACATAAAGTGAAGTGTTCGACAATTAATAATTTACGATTGAACATCAACACTTATGATATATCAACCAATTTCAAATGGAAACACATTTTTTACTTATCGGGAGTGACTCTTTTTATAGGTTCCTACTTTCCAAAATCACAAGGCTTCCAATAATCACACGTCGGCAACATATTTATATTTGGTAGTCTTAGTCTTTTATCATTGGACCCTTAAGCATATGAATCGTACTATATACTTGTCATTAATTATTTGATTCTGGATTCTGTCTTACACAACATGATACTTTATGTCAGTGTTTGGTAGAAATACTTGACTTGTTACTCGTATAGAAAATTGCATGTTCATTATCGCAGTATAACACAAGTGGTTTAGTAATGTTGTCAACCACTTTGAGTCTAAGAATGAAATTCTACAACTATACACCTGCTCATTGGCCTCATATGATGCCAAAAAATTGGCGTACATCCTAGATGAAACATTTACAGTTATGATCGATCATATTTATGATCTACGATGTAAGCAATTTATCATTTGTTTGGAGCCTTTTTCAAGATATAGCTCATTGGGTGAGTGTGAATAGATAACGTGTCGTGGATTTCTTACTATTCACGCACCAGGTAAAATCAACAATTGAATAACTAAATACTCTCTAGTTATCAATCTTCAATATATCATCATGGTACCTTTAGCATCTTGCATATAACATAAAAGTTCCTTTGTGGCCTTCCATTGGTCCAGTTCTGGATTCAACTGGAATCTAACAAACATTTTCATTACAACATTGAAGTCATGAAGGTATATGATGCTTCTGACAGCTGAAGCATAAGAAACCGACATCATCTGATCGGATCCATTTTGGTTCCTTGAACATTCAAATGTCCATAATTCATTATCCGTGACTACATGAGCAAGTGTAGAAGAGCACTTGTGCATATTGAACTTTTTTAGCACTCTCCAAAGTACGATTCCTTAAAATAGTCCTAATGTTTAAATTGCACAAATCTTCATTAATCTCAATGTCAAGGATAAATGAGTTTTCATTAACATCCTTCATAGTGGTCTCCATCGCTATGGTTTCATCATGATCTACGCTGCCATGTCTTCCTTCTTGTGGTGATCACCATCTCCACCAAGCTTGAAGACATCTCCATGAACATAAAAGAAGTTAATACATCTAATAGCTATCAAATAAATTACATGAGAGATCAAGCATCAAAGATCGACAAGTAGGTCGTTATACAATTATGTGACAACTTCAACCTAGTTGTGTTAAATTTGCAACACACAGGCTGCACAAATATTACACATATATCATCATATTAAGGCCATACCATTCACATCATTCCCTGCAAAAATGAGTTAAGCGTAGCACGATTTCTATCGCGAAACAATCTATGATATCTCTATAGTAGACAACGACAACAGCAGACATAAACAAAAATACATAGATTGCATCTATAAAATCATTATGAAAACCTCATTGGATTGATAAAATCAACCCAAATCCGAGTCATTCAGAATGCCTCAATTTTAAATGTGACTGGTTATTCATGAGAAGATCGCGACTCATGGTCGTGGTCTGTTGGCTCAATCTATTAGCTATGTACGCGATTAATTCCAATGGTGATTCCAGCCAGTAAGGACAGGTTGCACACAACACAGAGAAGGAGCACGAACTGACTCTTTTAGTCATATACGATTACAATCTACTATAATCAATTTCAAATTCCAAAAATTGTGCAATATAAATTCAAATTATGAACATGTCTGAAGTAGATCACATCTACTAAGAAGATCCAGATCAAAAACTACGCAAGTCAGCTCTGACTCCATTGTTGGGAAATCAACGGTACACTACTCTTATATTTCTACCGCATTATGTAGGAAGTATGCGAGTAAAGAGGTCATAGATCATTACCACTAGATGCGCTACACAGCGGATCTAGGCACTTAACAATGGTTTATTTGTGTAATAACGTGCCCTAATGGCAGCGTTATCACGCTTGAAGGTCCTCTGATTGTGCGTCATTAATGCGGTATTAATGATGTGAACCAGGTCTTGTAACAATTGATTTATAGCCTTGAATGTATGCGTCGTTGGAGATCCTGGAGTCCTTCCCATTGGAGGTAGGTCCCGACACGTGGCAGCTCCGGAGCCACCCTTAGGAGGGAGACAAGTCCGGAGTTGTGGGACACGTGGCAGGACCGGAGCTACCCTTAGGAGGGAAGGAGGTCTGGGGCTGCAGGACCCATGGCAGCATCGGAGCTACCCTTAGCAGGGAAGCAAGTCTGGTACTGCGGGACACGTGGCAGCACCAGAGCCACCCCTAGGAGGGAGGCAGGTCCGGCGCCACGAGACACGTGGAGGCACATGAGCCAGCCTTAGTAGGGAGGCAGGTCCAGCGCTGTAGGACACCTGGCCTCCAAAGGTATTCTCTCCAGGAAGATGGGACTCAACGCTTCTCTTCATGGTACCCGAGGGTACCGACAGTGGCCCCCGAGCCCACCTTGGGGGAGGTTTCGATCCCGCAGGTGGGGCCTTCTCACTTCCTGCGTTGCTGCTTCAACTTTTCACTTGTGCGGTTGAAAGGATGGCACGTTCCTGTGCCACTGCTACGTGGCCCTTATTGATTTGGTAGGTGAGATACACGGCGTGCGGTTCCCACGTCTTGAAGAGCGCTGGTTCCTAATACAATTTTCGTATCGGTTCCCAGCGCAATCTTTGTAGTCCTATCAGACCGCCTCCCTTGGGTTCCCAATTTCTCATCATGACAACGGTTCACTTGGTGCGACTTTTTTTTGGCAAAGTGGACCCGAACCCCCTTGTCATCGATGAGGTAACTATGCGGTGCGTAACCATGCTCCGCATCCAGTTGCCATCCAAGCGTTGTAGAGGCTAATAAAGGGATAAGTTTGTACGGCGAAGGAACTCTTACGCTTCGATTTGTTTCCTTGCGCATAGAGTTCTCTGCTTCCTCCTCCACAATTTGCTTGTGCTTTCCGATCTGCTCCACTTCACAGCCATGGAACCCGACCTTCTCCCCACCAAGCTAAAGAGCAAGAAGGACATCATGAGGGTCTGGAAGCTGATAGGCTGGCAGAGCCCTTCCTTTAACAACGCGATTCGCTGCGGGAAGCTTCCTTTCACTAAGGAGAGCTCTTGCGATATCGTTTTCTTCTCAGCGTATGCCATGATTGGGTTAGTCCAGCCAATTTCCTCCTTCCTACCGATGTTGCTGGAGGTGTACGGACTTTAGTTCCAACACCTGAGCCCTCACTCCATCCTGCTGGTGGCTATCTTCATCCACTTCTCAAGATGTGGGTCTGCGTGAGGCCCTATGTGCCCCTGTTCAAGACCTTCTTCACCCTCTGGCCGACTAGGAAAGCTATCGGTCTCATCGGAGCTTACTACTTCGTGAGGTGCAGCAATGCTCCGTACAAGTACATCAAATCCTTCGCCTCTGGGAAATGGGAGGCCTGGAAGAGCGACTGGGTGGTAGTCTGGTCGGACTAGCATGACCGCTTGGAGTTGCCGACTGGACTTCCCACCATAGACACCTACTTCTGGGAGATCACTTCATACCTATCGGCGGAGTACAACCTGGTGCTCACAAGGATCCGGCACCTGGCCAAAGGAGGCTTGACGTCACTGATGGTGCTTGGCGACTTCTTGTCTCGTCGCTGGCTCCTCTTAAGCAGTGGGAGTTTCCAGCCTGGGCATACAGCGGAGAGATGGACTTCAACTGGATTGAGATTGGTCTAGGAACATACTTGGAGGAGAAGGCTCTTCGGTTCAGTCTGGTGAAGCTGTATAGCAGTACCATCTCTAGAGATGACCTCATGCCTCCATCAGAGTTCTTGCTGGTGTTTGCCGTGCCAGAGATAAAGAGGCAGCTGTTGAAGGAAATGCCAACTCTCGACGACACCGACATCACCGTTCAACAGAGGGGTGATGCCTCCAAAGGAATAGTCATCTCAGAAGCTTCGACCCCCAATGCCCAAGAGAGATTTGAGACTGCCTATGACGGTGGCAAAGGGAAATCTTTTGCAGAGCCGAGCCAACAGAAGAGATCCTACTCAAGACAGAGCAAGCGAAGGAGCCTATCGATTCCTCTACCAAGAAGAGGAAGCTTGAGCAAGTTGATGCGAGCTCCGTCAGACCAGCTCCGACAGAAGCAGTGTCATCGTCGGTGTCGCGCCCAACCTTGAAGTCTATGGTGGTTGTACCTCCCGCGTGCTCAGCTTCGGTCCCGTCGCCAACGGTGGAAACCAGGTCTGGAAAGTCTTCAGTTTCAATCCTGGCGCCATCGGCAGACACCGGGTTCGGAAAAAAATCCTTCAATAGTGACACCGACAGCTGAAGATGGGGCGTCTGCTCTGAAGGTCCGGCGGTTGCGAAGCCGGTGTCTACTTTGGAGACTCTGAGGGTGAAGTCCGGACCATCTGCATCACCGACGACGGTGGGATCAGATGACCCCGGCCGCCCGCGGAAGAAGTTTTGCACTGACTGGAGTTTGCAAGCCCCCAAGTACGAAGTAACATTAGGAATTTGACTTCTTCGTCATTTCTTGCATCTTGTTGATTTTTTATATCCTTTGTTTTTAGAGCTTCGAGGCCAACCGCTGCTCTGGCGCCACCGGCAGGTCAAGCCAGTGTTGTGATCGACGACACCAGACCGGCTAATCTTCCGATTGATGTTGTGGCCTCTTCCGAGGTAGCAGCGGATACTGCGGCGGAACTAGGGTCTACTGACACCGGGATGACTTTGCACCAACTGGTGATACCGAGGTTGTGCAAGACAAGCTGAAAGAAGTCGCATCAGCACCGGAGCTGGCAACAGTGCTGGAGCCAACTCTGGAGCCGGTGATTTGTGCTGAAGTAGCGCCGGAGCTGCCAGATGAAACCTTGGTAGTGCCGGAGCCAACGATCGATGCCATGACGGAGCTGCCGGCTGAAGCCACAACAGTGTCGGGGCAAATATCTTATGTAGCGCCGGAGCTGTCGATTGATGCCATGGAGGAACCAGAAGCCTCGACTGCTGTTGCGTCGTCATCGGTGCCCAGGGAGGACAACCTCTTGGAGGTCAGCGCAAATGATGAAGACATGCCAAAATCCATGCTTGTGCCATGGGCTCCAACAACTGTTCTTGAAGTGATGGGAGCATTGGAGTACCCGATGGAAGGTCCAAAGCCGATCCCTCTGTCTCTCTCCATAGAGAACGCCTACTCGAGTCTTCACCAAGTGCAACTCGGCTTTAACCACGAGCGCAATGTCCTGAAGGCAGAGCAAGAGACTTTGAGGCAGTAGAGGAAGCTTCTTAATTTTAAGACGAACTTGATGCAAACCCACCTGGACGAATGGTGACTTAGCGGGTGCGGCAGCAGCACATGGACGAGCTCCTAAACGATAGACGGGCTGCCATTGAGGCGCTGGATGATAAGACTCATGAGGTTTATGACCAAGCGGTGGCTGCCATTGACTTAGCAGATGTCCGCTTCGAGTCTTTAAATAAGTTTAAGGATGAGCTGCTCAAACGCGAGGAGGCGACTGGCAACAAGGAGCAGGAGCTCCAATGGAGGGATGCAGAGACCTCTAAGAAGCTAGAGTGTGGAGAGAAGGATTTGGCTCTCCGTGTGGAGCTTTTTATATCCTGCTCCGAAGAGGAGAAGAAGCAAGTATGGCAGGCGGGACAGGAAGTCAAAAAGCAGGAGCTTGCTGTCTCTGCCAAGGAGGATGAGATGAAAGCAGAGGTGAAGAACCTGGCAGCAAGGAAGGATTGCCTGACCATCCGCAAGAAACAAGTTGCAAACCAAGAAAGGCAACTGGCTGAGTGGATGCAACAGCATGCCATGGAGGTCGAACGCTTCTCAAAGGGGGCTTCACGGAGATGCAGATTGCCATGAAGTCTTCGGAGGAGTTGCAGACCACACAGAAGATAGAAGCCCAACAGATTTGGGAGTTCTTGGGGGCGCGCTAAGAATGCACTGTCACCCTTGGGCTCCAGTCCGGTCTGGCCGAACAACCTAGAGCCAGAAATTAGTCAAGCCTTGATAGCCCTTAACTCAACCGGAGCCAAGCTAGGTGCGCTGGAAGACGTCATCAGTGACCAGCTTGAGATAGAGGGGAGGAACCTGGCTAATTCAGTAGCAGAATATGTGCCGACTTGCTTCCGCAGCTGGCACCCCTCTATCTCTCTATCTCAAAGACACGGAGGAAGTTGCCGTGGCCAGCGTGCAGGATGCCGCCAAGAAGGTTGCCACGTGGTTTCAATGCAACTCCAGCGACGATTAGAATCTCATCCTCTGACTGCCTTTGTATCTTCAAACTCTCTGTAAAAAGTTTGGAACTTGAATGAATGAAATTCTTGGGAACTTCATTTTTTTGTCTTAATTGTTGTCATTATCGTAGATTATTTGCCCCCCTGGTAGATGTAATCAATTGATTGAGGACGTCTACCATTAGGAACCTGATAATGACTTGAAAATTTTATGGTAGCTCCGAGCTTCAATTCTAGCCTTCGATAGCACTGACAGGCCCCCTTGCCAACGCGCGAAACGTTAGCATTGGGCTCCCTGGAAGTGTCGGAGCTTGTTGACCCGACGAGGTCCATCGTCAACGTGTATAACGTCAACATCGGGCCCCTTGTGGATGTCGGAGCTCCAAAAACAAGCGTGTAAACCATTTGTCCTGCACATGAAAGACAAGAAAAGTAGTAAAAGTGCTTCTTCTTGCTTATAGTTTAGTTGCGTCTTATGTCCTTAGTTGAACTTATGGTCTTGAACAATTCATTGTGATAATACAAGTATATCGGTTGTACTTCCATAGATCCGTATGATGTCCAGACCCGCCTTATCATGACACAACACCAGAAAAGGTAGAGTGGCGTACTTAGGTTGTTGGACCAGGCTAAGTCCTTAGCACACACCAAACGTGTCATTGGCATTGGTTTTCAAGCGAGTAGGCCATTCATCGAACACTAGGTCCCAAAAGGACTACCAAAAATACTTGAATATGTATCACATGAATTCTTAGAAACCAATTTTCAACAGGATTGCACAACTTCACTATTGGCAAGAAGGTATAAGAGAGTAAATAAACATGCACAATGTAAATGCACGTAGAGCTTGTTTTCATATTATTGTATTTCATAATAGGTCTGAGTAACAGCGGAGGCAAGGGTAGACACTTAAGGTACATAACCATGTTATGCATGCTACACATCTTGGACCAACCCAACTTGTTCATGGACACTATGAAATACTACAACAAAAACAAACTCACCTCCGTGTTAAGTGTAGAACTTACATAGGTGCTCCATGTTTCAAGGGTTGGGAAGAGGTGTCACATCCTCTGTTGTCAAGCGGACGCATCTGGGGCAGGACACTTTTATCACTCGGAAGGGACTCTCCCAGCTGGGGGAGAGCTTGTTCATGACTACAGGAATCCCGACGATTTGCGACGGCCAGGGCCGTCGCAAATAAGCCAGAAACTGTAACAAATAAGCTATTTGCGACGGCCACCGTCGCAAGTAAGCTTATTTGCGACGGCCGGCAGTAGCCGTCGCAAATTATTGCCAGGGGGCCTATGGGCCCCACAAGGCAAGTTGCGACGGCCTAGCTGTCGCAATTAAGACCCTATTTGCGACTGCCAGGCCGTCGCAAATAAGGTCAGCCGATGGGTCCCACACGGTCACCAGACGGGGCCCACGCGGCCATTTGCATCACCAGACCGTCGCAAATAAAGCCTTAATTGCGATGGCCAGGCCGTCGCAAATAACAGATGCTTAATTGCGATGGCCTGGGACCTTATTTGCGACGGTACTGTATAAAAAGCCGTCACAAATAAGGTTTAAAAAAAAACAGAAAATACTACCCGACTCGATGGCCAGAATCACACAACAGGCAATATATAACAAACAGTCACATAAACATCATAACAGTCTCAAAACACATCACAACACATCGTCGAAACATGGCATCACCATCAACAAACCAAACAAGGGCTCACTCGCCCGTCTGGCCTCCGTAGCCACCTCCGAAGTCAAAGTCGTTGTCGCGCCTCATTCCAGGTGGTGGTAGCGACGGCGATAGAGTTTGTGCAGCCATCGCAGATCCCTGCAATTAATGAAACTTAGAGTTAGCATATAAATTCATCAACATCTCTCCCTCCCTCTCCCTCTATCTCCATCTAGATCCTCTCTTCCTCTCTTCTTTCATTCCTCTCTATCTCTCTATTGCTATCATTTTCCCTCTATCTTCCCGTCTCTATCTGAATATACATCTCCCTTTCTCTCTCTCTCCCTCTCCTTCTATCTCCAATCTCCCTCTCTCTCGTCATTCCTCTCTCACTCTATCTAACTATCTCTCACTCTTCTATCTCTCTTTCTTCCATCTCAATCCTTTTCTTCTATCTAACTATCCCCTCTCTCTTCTATTTCAATCCTTTTTTCTCTATCTTCATCCCTCTTCTAACTTTATCTCTCTATCTATCTTTCATTGTCACTCCATTTCCTCGCTTTATTTTGGTTAAGTTGAGTTAAAATTAGAATTGTTAAGTTGACATAGAAAATTACCTGACCCGCAGAAAGAGGATCGCCTGGAAGGACCGATGGTAGTGGCGGTAGCTGGATCCCCAGACCTTGCGCCCGAGCCATGGCCTGTCATTGAAACATTAAATGTTACCTATTAGTAACTCATTTCCGCTTAATTAATGAGAACTTTAGTTTTTATTTTGTTACCTCCATTGCTTCCCGCATCTGCGCCAACGCTGCTGCTTGGGTTTGGATCGTGGCCTCCATCGTGATCCTTTGGCGTTTCGCCTCCTCTTGTCGCCTGAAGTTCTCTTCTACAGTTTGTCAGAGGAACTGCATCTCAATGTCCCTCTGCGAGATGCGACGACCTGATGTACCCACCGAAGAAGCCTGCGTGGAGCTGCCTCTCGCAGGTCTCCCCGCCCTCGAGTCGACAACCCCGTCGAATATGGTGAGCCTATAAAAAAGAGAGTCAGTAATATCAAATTGAAATATATTGAATACTTTGAATTGAAAATGATAAAATGACTTATAAACTCACCTCCCGTGTGCTTTTCCACCTCCGCTTGCATAGGAGGCTTGAGGATCGATTTGTTCACGTTCCCAATCGAAATCTTCGCTGTGTATCTTCCTAGCCTCCTCCCCGTACTTAGCCTGCAAAACAAGGAAATCCTGTAAGTTCAACAATACATATAGTTGTATTTAATATGAATGATTTCTAAACTTACCAATCGCTCGGCTGCAGCCTGGCGCACCCGTGAGGATGAAAAGGGTCCCTGTGACCTCTTTTCCAAATCTCAGTAGGGGTCGGCGGCACCCCCGTCTCGCGATCCTGTCAATACGTTTTAGTACGAACAATATATTATCAATATATAAACATAAGTTACATACACTTACCATGCGTTTAGCTAAACGCAAGTGGTTATCTTGGCCGTGCCTGCTCTTCCACTCGACCCTCTGCACTCTCGAGCCTTCTCGGACTTAGCTTTAAACTCATTGCTAGCCCAGTAGCGACAAAGGGCCCGAAATGCATCGGTCCAACCCTGCAACCAGCTCACGTGACCCTACACATAGTTGGAAGTCGTTAAAAATACCATCAAGGTAATTATCAGAATAAATATTTAGTACACCCCACGTACCTGCGCATACTCCTCCCCCGTCAGATGTCTCTCGCTCTCTTGCCGGAAGTGTAGCACGTGGTGCCGGTTCGCCTTCAAGTGCTCATTAATAATTTGAATACGAGCATTCGACAAAGCTTTTCGAAGCGCCTTGGCAGTGTTGTAGTGAAACACTCTCCTCGCATCCTCAACCAGGCGAGGGTCGTTCAGGTCCTCTAAAGGAAACCTTGCCTGTGATAAAGAATATATTGAAGAGATGTTCATTACAAGAGTTTACGAGTTAAAACTTAGAAACTATTTTTAACATACTTACCATAAAATCGGCCCATACGGCCTCCTGAAGGTTGTCGTGCTCCTGGTGATGGACGCGTGCGTAGTCCTCCTACGAAAGAGCAGGCACCCCGTTGATGACCCCGAGATAGTGCAAATGCACTAAGGACCCGAGGACACCGTTCACCGGTCTTTGGTGTCTCTCACCGGTGAAAGACGTGTCGTCCCAAACCCTGCATGATATTTATTGATTCATTACTTAAGTAACCAAAAGAAACCAAAATTGAACACTATAATTTTTATTACCTGTCTCCGACCGGACGAATCACGATCCTCTGTGAAGGGACCGATGGAGGACTGACAAAGTGAGTCCTCCTTGTCCTCCGCGTCTGCTGGGATGCTACATTAGGTGACCCAGAAGGCTCGTCACCAGCCGAGTCAAAAGGGTCAAGAACAGAAGGGGCGCCAGCCGAGGGCTAGCTCACCGAAGGGTAGCCAAGGTCAACTGGCACCGCAGCCTCTATGTCAGCTGGTGAGGACTACAACATTCAAATATTACATAAGTAAGTTTAATGTGAAATTGAATTTAAAGAATTTGTCAAAAACGAGTGAAATTTACCTGTGATGAAGCTCTAGAGCTGCTTAGAACGTGCCCCAGCAGCTGAGAGCGTCCGCTCCCAGTCGACGAGGCACCAGCGAAAGCATCCTCAGGTCTAGAGGGGTAGGACCCCCTCGTCGGCAGCACCTTCTTACCCTTCTTTGACGCCATCCTGTTCTAATTAGATAATTAGTAAATATGCAAATAAAATATACAAAATTCATATTACTATCTTCAAGAAAACATTACTTGTAATCACTTTCAAAATTCATCAACGTCATTATCATGTGCCTGTGCGCTACTCCTTAAACCGGCCCAACGATCTTCCATCGTGGCCTGTTCTAATTTCCGTTTTTGCATATCATCTGCCTCTACATCTTCAACGTCTTCAACATCTCCAACTAATTGATCGAGTCCTGCACCAAGCTCGACGATAAAAGTGTCTGGCAACTCTTCTTCTTGGTACACTTCTTCAACGTCTTCGCTATCATGGTAACCATCATCCCCAGGAGTATATAACCGCTCACGAGGATTCACCTTATATACCACCCACCAAGCACTGAGCTTCGTGCATGGATAAGGTAGATAATACACTTGTTCAAATGTATCGTAACCTCGTAGTCGATCCTTATGTTTTACTTCCACCATTCCAAATTGGTTTTCTCGAGTTTCATGAGTGCGATCAAACCAGTCACAGTCAAAGAAGACAACTTGAAGGGTCTTATTTTTAGTAAAAGTAAATTCAAGGATTTTGTTAATGATCCCATAATAATCATCAAATTCCCTTGAGTGTCCATTGCTCTCATCACAACACCGAAATTTGATGTTGCCTCGAGAGGATGAAGAGCTTCAAAATGAGTTGTACAGAATTGAAAGCCATTTACGTTATATCGACCATAACTTCTAATATTCACCAATCCATAAGATAACTGCCACAAATCTTCATGGACATTGTGAGTCCGACACTGTCATAAATCATCGTAAGTTAAAATAATACTTCTTTAATAATAGTAACTTATAATACATAGAAGACGAGAGAATATTACATAATCTCGAAACCAGGATAGGAAACTCTGCCCCCATTTATTCCTTCTTTTTGCATCCCTTCTACTTGTTTGGTCGTTGGTTGATGCCTATGTGGCCAACATTGTCTGTAGAACTCGCTGAATGTGAAAAACATCTTTTAGAATACATGTGTAGCAAAATATGTCGATTAGCAAAAATGCAGGACAAACACTTACTTGAAGTATTCCTGCATGCCTTCTATATTTGCGTACATGTAGAGTAAAGCAACAGTCCTGTCATGTTCGGATAGCACGTAGGTCGTGTAGCTACCAACTGTGGTGCCTCTCATTTGAAAAATGGAAAGGTCGCTTAAAGGGGGTGTTCCGTCCACGTTGTACCGCATCGCCGAAGTATTAATATTGTTTTCTTCCGCAAAGTAGACACTTGAATAGTATCCTACTTCCTTAAGAGCATATGCATCAGCGATGCACCCTTCCACCCTTGCCCTATTGCCAACCATTGGTTTCAGATATCATAACACTCTATCAATGTGATACATCCACCTGTATTGCACAGGACCACCAACTTTAGCTTCGAGTGGAAGATGAATAAGTAGATGTTGCATTGGATTGAAGAAACCCGGTGGAAATTTTGTTTTCCATCTTACATAAAAGTATAGGTATCTCCTTCTCTAACTTATCCATCATCCCGATCTTGATTTCTTTAGCACAAAGCTGTCTATAGAAATAGCTGAGCTCGGTTAAAACCTTCCACACCGCATCATCTAGATAGCCTCGAAACATAATAGGTAAAAGTCTTTCTATTATAATGTGATAATCATGACTCTTCAATCCTGTGAGGTTTCCTGTGTTCACATTTACGACTCGTTTCAGGCTAGCTGTGTAACCATATGGGAATTTTAAAGTTTTCATCCATTTCATAACTTCTTTCTTTTCTTTCGATCGAAGACAGAAAGAAGCACGTGGCTTCCCACCACTTTTAGAGATTTCAAGAGTTAGACGGTGACAAATGTCTGCCAAATCTAGTCTAGCTTTGTAATTGTCTTTCTTTTTGCTAGGCATATCCATGCATGTGCTTATGATATTTTCGCTCATGTTATGCTCCTGATGCATGACATCAATGTTGTGCATTAGAATCAACGACTTCACATACGGTAGCTCCCAAAGTCCACATATGTGAGTCCAATTGTGTTCCTCTCCATAACCTACGAAATATCCAGGACAGCCTTCATCAGGCACCAGTTTGTCCAACATATCAGAAATTTCTGACCCGTTGAGACGCTTCGGTGGTCCTTTAGTGACAACAATATTCTTTCGAAAGACATGCCTTTGCTGCCTAAATATGTGATTCGAGGGCAGCCAACGTCTGTGACAATCGAAGTAAGATATTTTTCCTCCATGAGTTAGTCGAAAGCAATTCGTGTCTAAAGCACATATCGGACACATCAAACGGCCGTGAGTGCTCCATCCGGAAAACATGCTGTATGCTGACAATCATGGACGGACCACAAATAAGCAGCTTGAAGGTTGAATTTCTGCTTCTTGTAACTGTCGTACGCTTTGACTCCTGTCCACAAGACTTTCAATTATTCGATCAACGATTTTAACATTACGTTGAGATGTGACCCGGGATGATCAGGTCTTGGTACAATGAGGCTGAGAAACATGAACTCGTTCTTCGTACAAAAAGTAGGTGGCAGGTTGTACGGAATGACAAAGATGGGCCAACAGGAGTATGGCGTGGCGTTTGTACTGAACGGTGATAATCCGTCTGTCGCTAACCCGATGCGAACATTCCACGCATCATGAGAAAAGTCTGGATCGAAACGGTCTAGCGCCTTCCATGCATCACCGTCAGACGGATGCGTCAAGAATTCTTTGTTCTCACGTTTTCCTTCTTTGTGCCATCTCATGTGTCTTGCAGTTCTTTTTGAAAGAAACAACCGCTTCAACCGAGGTGTCACAAGCAAGTAACGAAGCTGCTTATGTGCACCATCTGTCATCACATTATCGCCATCATCATTAACAACTTCAACATACCTCGGTTTACCACATTTCAAGCACATCTTCTCGTTGACATGCTCTTTCCAGAATAGCATGCAGTTGACTGGGCACACATCGATTTTCTCATACTTCATACCGAGACCAGATATCTTGATCTTTGACTGATACATATCTGGTGGCACTTTGTGAGGTTGTGGAAGGATATCGCTGATCAATTTCATGAGATCATTGTAGCAGTTGATGGAAAAAAAGTACTTGGACTTAATTGCCATAAATCTGGTCAAGAAAGCAAGTACGGTCACAACCGTGTGATGCAACGGCTCTTGTGATTTATTCAGCTCCTCGAAGAACTTCTTTGCCTCATTTGTAAGAGGATCCTCCTCTTCCAAAGCTTCTAGCATCTCATCCATCCTATCAACCTCTGTTATATTATCATCCACATCTAGTTCTATTATGACTTGAGAATTTGTCTCGCCGTGAAAGGTCCACACTTCATAATGTGGAGTGAAACCGTTTCGACATAAGTGAAACGAAAGCTCCAATTTTCTCAAAACTTGGTGTTCCGACATTTTGTACATGGGCACCGCACCATATCTTCTGTTGACAACGAAAATGCCCGATCCAAAAATTTATCTAACTTGATGTACCACTCATCCGAGTGACCACCAGTTCTGCTCTTCTAGTCAGTATACATCCAACTGCGGTCTTCGCCCATGTTTGACTCTGCAGTTTAACGTAAAAGAAATTGTCGTTAATGTATACAGTACCACCTTGACGCATATGGTACCACTACAATGGTCTACATGGCACGATCACACTTATTGCGTGTCATGCCCTTCTGGGTTGGTCACTTAACCCTAACGATTCACTTAACCCTAACCCTCACAAATCACGAAATTTCAGCAGCATAACGCCTCCTATTTAACACTACACCCCCCTATCCGGTGCAGTTCTTAAAGTAAAGGGGGGCAACTGGTTAGCTGGAAAACCTGTTTCCTTACGGATGTTGCGAATCAAGGACATATACTCGCAACATACGTTTTTCGGAGTTTTCATCGTCTTATACGTACTCACAAACACGCGCAATGTGAACGGGGGGTCTTGCAGCGGAGAGATATCTGGTAACAGACTTTTAGGGTTAGTAATGGGCCGCCCGACCCATATACACTTAACTCTAACGATTCACCTCCTGTCACCAGTCACAAGTCACGATCGTGACCCACACTGCAGCGGCGTCGTTCTCTCTTTTCCCAACCTCGAATGAAGGTTAGGGTTGGACCCGATGGGCCGTATATACGCTACATATACGATGCCTACTTTACGTACGATGACCCTTTTGTTTAGCCGTTTCTATATATAATACATAAGCATAAAAAATATTAAAGAAAACATAAGCAACTGTATTTTAAACACAAAATAATAAACGAGAGCAATAATACAAATCTTAGACATTATTAAATAAAACTTAAGCATATATAGTAACATTAAGATCCAATTAACAATTAACTATAATAAATTACAATGGCCAAGTAATTAACAACTAACTAACAATTAATTGCAATTCAAACCTAATTAGCAACTACTAACAATTAATGAGAATTAACAACAACCTAACAATTAATTCGCATAACAACTAATCATAAAGAACAATTAACATCTAAATAGCATAATAACTAATCATAAAGAACAATTAAGAACTAATTATCTAGAAATTAACAACTAAATGCCTACTTTACTTGTACAGCGTGGAGAAGCAGGCCGGCGGCATCGAACGGGCGACGGAGGCGTTGGAGGAGGCCGACGGTGTCGAGCCGAAATAAAAATGAGAGTCGAGTGTCAGGAAAATGCAAGTTGTCTGTGCTAGTATTGAGTGATGTGTGAGCGTTGTGCCGAAGTGAGTGCCAAGTGAAGGCAAGTAGTGAGTACACCACAAGAACCCTGTTGCCCTATGCCCGCTGAACTATGTCCTCTCTAGCCGGAGAGGAGGGTCAAAGAGAGTGGGGCGGGAAAGAAAGCCGCCGACAGGGCTTCGCGTGTTCGAGAAGTCAAAGGACAAGGCAGTGGGGCCAATGGCCCAACGGCGAGACGGGCGAGCGCCGACAGTCGAGCAAGCGCCGGCGGTGTAAGGTCAAGCGAGCATCGAGCGCGCTTCTGCGGCGTGACTACGGGAGTATCGGGGACATCGGAGTAGCGGCGGCCAGGGATAGAAAATAGGGTTTCCATTATTTGGGCTAGAAGTAAAACCGGCCCAACACCCTAATTGAGCGGCGCCCAGGCAAAAAAAGCGGCGCCCATCGCCTATTCAAATCGCTCACGGGAAAGCGAAGCGGCGGGGGCTCACCCCAATTTCTAGCTAATTGCCCATTAAGTGTGCTAGCTAACAATTGACAATTAATTGCAATTTTTTCTAAAAAAATACTAACAACTAATAGGGGGCTCACCTCGGTGGAGGCAGCCGGCCGGGCTCAGGCTTAGGGACGGCGGCGCTCCGGCGAGGGCAGTGGCGCTCGGGCGAGGATGAGGGCGGCAGAGCTCGGGGAGGAGGCGGGCGCCAGGGGTCGGGGGCGGCGGGGGCGCGGCGGGCCGGGGGCAGCGAGGTCGGGGGCAACGGGGGGCCGGGGGCGGCGGCGGGCCGGGGCCGGCGAGGTCGGGGGTGGCGGAGGGGCCGGGGGCGGAGCGGAGCGGCGGCGGTGCGCGTAGGGATAAAATGAAGCGAATGAGTTCGGACCGACGGTATAGGCCTTTAACTTGCGACGGCCAGGTTAATTGTGACGACCCTAGGGTTGGCCGTCACAATTAATACTATTTGCGACGGCTAACGGAAAAGGCCATCGCAAATAAGCTTAATTTGCGACGGCCTCCTTATTTGCGACGGCTGCTACCGTAACTATCGCAAATAAGAGTCTATTTGCGACAGCTTTTGTAATTTGCAACAGCCATTTGCGGGCTGTCGTAAATAGGTTTATTTGCGACAGCCATCGCAAATACGGACCGTCGTCGCAAACGATCATTCCTTCTAGAGGAAGCATGCGCCGCAGCACCAGATCATCTTCTTCAAGATACCGATTATGGACATGACTTTGATGATAGTGTCGGAGCATCTGGTGGTATCGCGCATTTCGAACAGCTTCTTGGCACCTTGCCTCGTCGGCAAGGTTCAGATCATCGTGACAGAGTTGGTCTGTGCAGCTTCGTCGTTGGTTCGGACTTGGGGAGAACCCATGGTGATCTGCAGAGGAACGACTGCTTCGGCTCCGTACACCATGAAGAAGGGTGTTTCTTCTATAGCCCGGTTGGGTGTTGTCCAGCTAGCCCACAGTCCAGACGGAAGCTCCTCAATACAGTTGGCATCTTGCTTTTTCAGGTGCTCGATGGTGCGTGTCTTGAGTCCTTTGATAATTTTTGCGTTTGCTCTCTCGGCTTGGCCATTGCTTGTCGGGTGTGCTACTGATGTGTAGCCGACGTTGATACTGAGGTCTTTGCAAGATTACTGGAAAGTTGCGCTTGTGAATTGGGCCCCATTGTCAATGATGACTCTGTTCGGGACTCCAAATCTGCAGACTATGGACTTCAAGAATTTGATTGCTGATTGTATTTTGATTGTGACAACAGGAGTTGCTTCGAGCCACTTCGTGAATTTGTCGATGGTGACATATAGATACTGGCACCCTCCGACGGCTTTGGAAAAAGGTCCCATAGTATCCATCCCCCACACAGCGAATGGCTATGAGGGAGGAAGTGTCTGCAATCACTGTGCCAGTGTGTGGATCTGCTTGTCATGAAACTGGCATGCCTCACACTTCTTGACCAGCTCGACTGAATCTTGGAGAGCTGTAGGCTATTAAAAACCATGCCGGAAGGTCTTACCAACCAACGTGCGGGATGAAGCGTGATTCCCACACTCGCCTCCATAGATTTTCGCGAGGAGCTCACAGCTGTCTTCCCGGGATATGTACCATAATAGGATGACATTGGTGCCATGTTGGTAGAGATCCCCTTCTACCAACGTGTGTCTCTGTCGCTACCCTGCGTACCGGGTACCCCTTGGTACTGTAAATAAAGTCGTGGAGTTCTTATGTCCAGGTGGCGGACGTTCGAAAGGGATACACATCCTGCAATATCGGATCTGCCTCGTTTCATAGTGTGGCTCTGGTGCTACCACATGTCCAGAAGAGCCAGGCCTGCCTCTCTCTGATCGAGAGATTGAATTTGTCATTGAGTTAGTACCTAGAACGGCCCCAATATATAAGAGGCCATATAGAATGGATGCTAAACAATTAGCTGAACTAAAGGATCATATTAAGGAGTTATTGAAAAAAGGATATATTTGTCCTAGCTCATCACCTTGGGGAGCACCAGTTATATTTGTACCTAAGAAGGATGGAACTTAAAGGTTGTGTGTGGATTACCGTGCCTTAAATGAGGTAACAATCAAGAATAAATATCCACTACCAAGGATTGAAGATTTGTTTGATCAGTTGAGAGGAGCATGCGTGTTCTCCAAAATTGATCTTCGTTCAGGTTATCACCAACTAAAGATTAGACCCTCAGACATTCCCAAGACGGCATTTGTCTCTCGATATAGATTATATGAGTATACAGTTATGTCGTTTGGATTGACCAATGCTCCGGCATATTTTATGTATCTAATGAACAAGGTATTCATGGAGTACTTGGACAAGTTTGTAGTGGTATTCATCGATGACATACTTATCTACTCCAAGACTGAAGAAGAGCATGAGGAGCACCTCAGGATGGCTCTACAGAAGCTTCGCCAACATCAACTGTATGCCAAGCTTAGTAAGTGTGAGTTCTGGCTAAAGGAGGTATCATTTTTGGGGCATGTCATATCGGAAGGAGGTATAGCAGTGGATCCAGGCAAAGTGGCTGATGTTCTTAAGTGGGAAACACCCGAGAGTATGCATGATATACGAAGATTCTTAGGTATGGCTGGTTACTATCGTCGATTCATCAAGGGATTTTCGAAGATCTCTCGACCACTAAACAAGTTGCTTGAGAAAGGAGTTGCTTTCAAGTGGACCCCCGAATGTGAAGTAAGCTTCGCCAAGTTGAAGAAGAGGTTAACCAGTGCACCGGTATTAGTGATGTCTGATATGCAGAAGGAGTTTGTGGTCTATTGTGATGCATCTGGTCATGGTTTAGGATGTGTTTTGATGCAAGGAGGACATGTTGTAGCCTATGCTTCAAGACAACTTTGGAAACATGAGAGAAATTATCCAACCCATGATCTGGAATTGGCAGCCGTTGTCCATGCATTGAAGATCTGGAGACACTACTTAATGGGAAAAAGAACCGAGATATACACGGATCACAAAATCTTGAAATACATATTCACACAACCAGATCTTAACCTAAGACAACATCGTTGGTTGGAATTAATAAATGATTTTAATGTGGGAATCAACTACCATCCAGGAAAGGCGAATGTGGTTGCCGATGCTCTAAGCAGGAAGGGACAATATAATAACTTGTCAGTACAAGCTCTTCAACCCCAGTTATGTGAAGAGTTTGCAAGGTTAAACCTATGTCTAGTGTCTAGTACTGAAGCAGTTGCTATGGAAGTGGACTCAACCCTTGAACGTGATATACGAGAAGGACAAAAGAATGATGAGAAGGTCAAGGAGATCAAGCAGTTAATTAAGAAAGGGAAAGCTCCGAACTTTAGAGAGGATGAACAAGGAACCCTATGGCTTGGAAAGAGGATTTGTGTTCCAGATATCAAGGAGATTAAAGAGTTGATACTAAGGGAAGCTCATAACTCATCATACTCCATTCATCCCAGAAGCACATAGATATATCAAGACCTTAAAGATCGATATTGGTGGCATGGAATGAAACAGGATGTAGCAGAATATGTGGCCATATGTGATACATGTCAATTGATTAAGGCGGAACACCAAAGACCAGCAGGGTTGCTGCAACCAATCAAAGTGCCAGAATGGAAATGGGAAGAAATTAGCATGGATTTCATTGTGGGACTACCAAGAACACAGTCTGGATATGATTCTATATAGGTTATTGTGGACCGTCTAACTAAAGTTGCTCACTTTATTTCCGTGAAAGAAACGTACAATGGTCCCAAGTTGGCGGAACTGTACATCTCCAGGATTGTATGCTTACATGGAGTTCCTAAGAAGATCATTTCGGACAGAGGCACTCAATTCACCTCAAGATTCTGGCAGAAGTTGCATGAATCAATGGATACCCGTCTAAACTTTAGTTTGGCGTATCATCCTCAAACTGATGGTCAGACAGAACGCACCAACCAGATATTAGAAGACATGTTGAGAGCGTGTGCTCTAAAGAATAGCAAAAGTTGGGACAAGAATTTGCCATACACTAAATTTTCTTACAACAACAGTTATCAGGCCAGTTTGAAGATGTCTCGTTTTGAAGCATTGTATGGGCGGAAATGTAGGACACCATTGTTTTGGAATCAAACTGGGGAAAGTCAAGTCTTTGGGCCTGATGTATTAAAAGAGGCTGAAAGGCAAGTACAAAAAAATTCGAAAGAATCTAAAGGCAGCCCAAACAAGACAGAAGAGTTATGCGGATACTGGAAGACGTGATCTAACATTTGAGGTTGGTGATTATGTGTACTTGAAGGTGTCACCTATGAGAGGATTGAGAAGATTTAAAGTAAGAGGCAAGTTGTCACCCCGCTACATTGGTCCATTCAAGATACTCGAAAGACGAGGAGAAGTGGCTTATCAGCTTGAGCTTCCACCGCACTTATCAGATGTTCATAATGTATTCCATGTTTCACAACTTAAGAAGGGTCTGAGAGTGCCTGAGGAACAGTTACCTATGGAAGTAGTGGATGTACAGGAAGATTTGTCTTATGTGGAGCAGCCTATCAAGATACTTGTGACATTAGAAAAGGTCACCAGAAACAAAGTCATTCGCATGTGTAAGGTGCAATGGAAACATCACTCAGAGGCAGAAGCAACATGGGAAAGAGAAGAAGATCTCAAGGCGGATTTCCCTCATCTATTCTCTTAGGACGTCCGAATCTCGAGGGCGAGATTCCTTTTAAGGGGGGTAGAGTTATAACATCCATATTTCATGTACAAAAATTTGCTCAAACCCTTGAACATTATTGTATGCATTTTTGGGTGATTTTTGAAGTTCAAATGTGTAGCAAACAATTTAAATTTGAATTTGAATTCAAATCAAAAGAAAAGAAATGAAAAAGAAAAAGAAAAAGAATCCCCTGTTGAGCTAACACCCACCTCTGGCCCAACTCCTCTCCCCTCACCTGCGGCCCAGCCATCCCCTCTCCTCTCTCTCTGAAGCGCGGACCCCACCTATCATCACCTTCAGGGAGCAACCGTCGCCCCTTTTCTTTCCCGCGCTGCGCCGTGCCGTGCACAAACCCCCCCCCCCCCCCCAGAACCGCCTCACCCCACGCTCCATTCTCTCGGGGACTGCCCCACGCGCGCGCTCCGCAACCGCCGACCTTGTTGTGCCTATAAACCCACCGCCGCCCCGAATTTCCCCTTCCCCCGAGCCCTCAAACCCTAGCCGCCCCTGTTCTCAGTAAGTCACCGACGTTCCCGCCGATTTTAAGGCAATTCCCTCGTTGATCCTCCCCTAACGTGTTCACCGCACCGCCAGACACGCGCCAGACACACTCGCTCGGGGAATTCACCGTCGCATCGCCGGCTCCGTCGATCACCGACGAGCACCACCGCCTCCAACCATCGCCGGCGCTCTCTGCTCTTCCCCAGGTCCAATTGACGCCTCTGGTGAGTCCACATGATCTCCCTCTTCATTTCTATGCGCTCAGATCCTAGAACTAGGGTGTAATTCGCGATTTGGGGTGATCTTCGGCGAGATCGCCGCCGGCAGCCGCCGGGCGCCGCCGCGCATAGTGCTGTCGCCGGCTTGGGGGCGACGTGGCCCCATCTGGGCCTTCGGTTGGACGCCTACGGTTGCGATTAGATCGCAGCGTACTGGTTCGCATAATAAAATCTGGGCTATCCGGTGCAGATCCAACGGCCCACATTTGAATGCCCTTTCCCGCCTCTGCATATTCACCCAGGCCCCTGGAAACTTGCGGGCTACCTCCTGACCTTTGCTGGATTTCGGATCTAGCCCCCAGAATTCACAGTCTAGCCCCTGGACTTTCTGGAATTGTATTTAATCATTTAAATAAGCAATCTAGCCCCTGTAAATTTGCAGAATCATGGATTTAGCTCCTGAACAGTATAGGAAAATATTTATTTAGTCCCTGGACTTTTATTTATTTGCTGAATATGATTTTTAGGTGTATTTGAGGTGTAGAAAATAGATAAAAATGGTAATTAAGTGTAGAAATAGTAGGGAAAATTAGTATAAATTACTTTATGCTATGATTAAATTGTAGGTTTCATATACAATATATTTTGTCCATATAATATTTATTATAAGTGTTTAAAAATATATTTTGGCCATAGAAAATTCAACAAAAATAGTTTTAGGCTATAATTAAATCCCAAAAATGTAGGATAAATCTAAAATGCATACTTTGGTCATGTTAAGTAATAAATACTTCGTAGGGACACATTAGTATAGGATTTTATGCTTATGTGTGTGTTGTGATGTATTGTTTTGCGTGTCCTTTACTTATTTAGTTTTATTTTATTCTTGCCATGCTTGGGCAATATATTTAGAGTCGTACTACAACCCCAATCTTAACCTCCAAGACCAAGACTTCACCAACACTCAAGTCTTCAACGAAGGCAAGTGCCCTTGACCATCTTGTACCAATTTTAGGAATTTAGATAGATGCATGCTAATTAAATTGATGTCCTATTTCATGTTTACATGCCCTGTTCCATATAATTTCTTGTTACCTAAATGGGTTGGGAAGTAGATAGGTCTTATTTATGCTTAGCCATGCTTAGACATTGGGATTGGGATTTCATACAATTGTGTCATGTTAAACTTTATGGTTACTTTATTTGTGGTGATTACTCAATAGTAGTGGATAGGAATCTGGTGGTTGGATAGTTTTGGTATGGTGCAGTTTGCACGAGACCCGGGGTTGGGGTTTGTTACCACCGGATTCTAAGGACCGGTTTATGGAGGAAGCCACTAAGCTCTATAGTACCACCACGAGACTGAGATGGGGCAGCTTGGTCAATTAATTAGGTTTCTCCCGATGAAATGCTAGTAGTTGGATGGTGCGGGGAATGATGCAGGGGAACTGCTCTGGGATCCGCAAGGCTCAAGAGGGGGCTCTGAGGCGGAGGGTTACTCCGAGAATCCTCAGTGGTGGAAACCTTAGAGGGCTAGCACTAGTCGGGAGCACCTTTGTAAAGACCATGTAGTGATCTCCTGGCCACACACCTACGAAAGTGTGAAATGTGGTTGATCACCACGGGCTACATGGAGGTTTACTCAGTCCACCTGGCAACAGGGGATGAAATCACTGCTTGTGGGGAAAGGGTACACTCTCTGCAGAGATTTGGTAAAACTGTCATGACAGCCGTGCTCACGGACAAGAGCGGCTTGGTCCAGTTCATAATTAGTCTATGGTTGGGAAATGGTGGTCAATTATGATTCAAGTTACATTCATTATCATTACTCATGTGTTGATTACTTCTTGAATTATGATATTGGTAATTGAAAGCTAAGGTTAGGTTTTAAGCATAGTGCTAAGCCATATTTGGCCTTCCCTTGCTTTAGCCAATCATGTCAACTCTTCTCGCACTTGCTGAGTACTCTATGTACTCAAGCGTTTAATTTTCCATTAGAATATGAAAAAGAAGAAGCAGCACCGGAGGACTTCTTCGTCAATCCGGAGGACTTGGTCTAGGCTGGCAACTTTGCGCGCAACTGCTGCCTGTGGAGATGGAGTTTCTCTTACCTATTAGTCTTCTGCTGTAGTTTGAACATTGTTAGCACTGTTGTTGATGTAAATAGTTGTGGTGTGTATTTGTAGACCTTCGGGTCATATTGTAAGACTATTTATGTATTCGAACATGGCTATGTATGATATTTCGCTTTCGTCGACGCATGTACGATTCAACTGATCCTGGCGTACATGTGATAAGCGTCTGTTCATCTTTATGATGATCGGGCGTGATAGGGCTTTTCTTCCTTGGTCCACAAGCCGAGCAAGCAGTTTGGGTGGTGCACGACCGCCGGAGCGCGGCAGCGCTACTCATCGATGATGGGTTCCAAAGCTTTGAAGGTTTGGCACTTGCTGCCAGAGGGCAACGCGTGACTGGGAATACTTGGTGACCATGGATAAGGCCAAGGGTGGCTGGAAGGGCCCAACGATGATGGCAGTAGAAGATTTCGCTCGATTGAGCTCGGCCGAAGTGGATAGCACACTATTTAACTTGAGAACTGATCGTGGAGGAGCAGGGCGGTATGAAGAACATGAATTTGGACTAACAACTTGAGGAAATCGGCTTGAACTATGAATTCATCATTGACCTATGTAAAACAGAGCTGCAGCAACGAGATTTGGCTTTTCAACGCGTTTCCTCAATCAATCTTCAATCTTTTTGCACAGGGTAGTGCGAAAACCTAGATAGAGTGTGTGGATGTATTGGGAAGGAGTATGATTAACCTGACATGACATATTTAATCAGAATTCATGCTTGGCTTTAATGAACACTATGGAGAAAAACCGAGCAATCACATCACTAGGATGGGAATTGGCCGAGCAAAGTGGAGATAATCAAAGGACAAGATTGTGCGAACATTTTGGCGCGCTAGTTGAGTTGGAAATGAGCTGGTAGCAGTCTGGCATCGTGGATGCACTGTGGCGGCTCGACCGAAGAGAAGAAATACTTCCACCAAGGGGAAGCTCGGGGAAGACAAAGAACAGCTTGGGTCTAGGATGAAGAGGGAACCACACGTTGACGCTTGTGGCACGCTCGACAAGCTGCAAAGCAAAGGGGGGAACTCGTCACCGTGGATCTGACTGGGCGGCAGCAAAAGAGAATATGAGCCTTGTTCTTGATGGTCGATGCTGCAAGCATGGTGGCGTGTGGCGCAGAGAACGGTGACACACACGAGCGTTGAACCCAGACTTCAGTTGAGGCTGCAATGAGTAGTGGCGCGGCGCTCCACAGTGTACTGCGGTGCGCAGAGGTTGGACGAGCTGCTCCTACGAGCGTACAGAAGCAAACATAGAGAACAAGTGAGGAGGGAAGCAAAAAACTAGGGTGTGGATGAGGGCATATTTTGTGTGTTGTGGCCAAACGGGAAAAACCGCGCGGTGGCACATGCAAGAGTATCTGTGGCGCCCTATGAGCTGCTGCTGATAAAGGGAGGAATTGAGTGAGTCTGTAACTGTTGCTTGTGTAGCTGACAGGTGGAGTCCACCCTTTTCCTATTTCCTTTTTTGTAAATTCATTTTCTACTAACAAACAAGCTCTATACTTATTCAAATTTGGCAGGGTGGTTAATGATAATATGGAGAATCTATTCTTGATTCTGTCAGCACCCCATGGACCAGGTACCCTCGCTTACTAGAAGAGGAAGAAGCGTGGAGTCCACCTTCAAGAAGAGATGACATTCGGAAGCCACCACGTGTTCTGCAACACCGGACCTGCCTCATGTTGACAGCTGTTATATACCAATTTCAATCGCCAATATAACTCAATTATGTGAAGGAAATTTCATTTCTTGCACACATCACCTTTATATTTGACCTATTTCCCCTTGTACTTGGAGAAATTGGTGCATGCGGGCATTTTACACAGATCTGAAGTGAAACAAGGGGATGGATCTTATAAAATATCATCCCGGCCAATCAAGCATCAACACGTGGCACCACATGGATCAAATGGTCCACAAACAGAAGTATATGAGGCCATCCAATGGTGTAGCACTCATATCATGGAATGGAACCCACCAATCAGTCACCTGGAGGAAGAACTGGTCGTTCGGAGCCAGGACCAGGTCGGCCGACCCCACTAGTCGGCCGACTAGTTCCTGGCACCAAACGCGGTCAAACACCACGTGTTGGCTCCTCCCGACTTGAAGAGGTCATAGGTGACTGACTCGAGCGCTTTTGGTGGCAGGAACCGACCCTTCTCCAAGCTATAAATAGGACCCCTCACTTCAACACACACCACTTGAGCATCATTCTATTGTATATATTAGTTCTTTTAGTCCTTAGTGGAGTTAGGCTATAGAGAGGAGAGCCTCTAGTCCCAAGTCCAAGTTGGGAAAGATATGTCTCATGTATCTTTTCTTATATTTGTGACTTTATACATAATAAAGATATTTTCTTTAGTCTTCTTTTATTTATATACTTGGATGAAGCGTTTCTTGTTTGATTGTGGATTCCATGTATGTGGTAGGAGTAGTCTTTATGATTATACTACATCACTCTTGATCTATCATCATAAATACTACAAACCCCAACTATAGTCTAATTAATTATGATATGATCATGATAATATGAATCACTTGTGCTATGTATCAACATTGGTTCAACGATGATTTAGTTCATTGCCTTAGAATGGCTTGTGCCCGGGCTCTTAAGGTAATTACTTAATATGCTAGCATGGTGCTAGGATAGGAGGTAGCATATAATGTCTCGTAGACCCACGGATTGAAGAGGTAGGAAATAGGTGGTGACAACCCTATCTGTCCTTTGTAATCCTCCACGTTTGGCTATGCCACGGGCTTTTGGCGGGAGTCACCTTGTGTTGCTAGGGGTAAACCCATGTCCGATGTGTTGAACAACTTAGCATAAGTATTCACTATTGACATGCTCATTAGTACCTAACCTATATATGTATATTTGAAGAATTGTATTAGCCACTCCCCAGATCTAGGTCTAACCTCCACTAGGACCCATTTACCCCTTATAAGATTGCTTAGGTGTGTGTCACACTACCCATATATTATCAACTTACCCCTGTCTTGATAATTGATTAGTATCTGTCGGTACCCTGCGTATCGGGTACCCCATGGTACCGCAAGAAGTGCAAGAGAGTTCCAGCTGTCAAAGTTGAAGGTCTCCTCGGGCCCCACACGTCATACTAAACCAGACCCGCATCCCTCATATGGGTAGCTCCGGGGATTGACACGTGTAATATAAGCTCGGAGCTAAACTCCCAATACAGGAAAGCTCCGCAATCAACACATGTATAACGACCCCGGACCTAACCTCCAGCAGAGGGAAGCTCCAGTGCCGACACGTATATAGCGGTTCCAGAGCTACTTCCCCGCAAGGGGAAGGTCTGAAGCTGCCACGTGTGGAGCCTCCGGACTTACACCACCAACGAGTACACTGGCGGATCTCCAACAGCACAAACACTCAAAGGACAGTTAAAGCGGCAGTTATAAGACCTGATTACGTGTCATTAATGTTGTATTAATGACACGCAATCAGAACACTATTAATAGGGGTAACGCAGCCATTAAGGCACGTTATCACACTATTTACCATGCTTAGTGCTCATAGACAATGTATTAGGCTATTAAATACACCAGGGCCACATGTCAGGCTAGGCAAAGGATGTAACGGTCAGTCCTTGGACTATAAAAGGATTGAACCGCACGATACAAAGGGGGGTTGATCCAAGGGATAAGTCTAGCACCTCGCATACTAGAGATACTCAATACAACAACACACACCCCGTGGAGTAGGGTATTATTCTCAAGCGGCCCGAACCACATAAATCTCCCGTGTCACCATCTTGTTCTTGATCTCTGCGTGCCCAAACCAATACAAGAACCTCCGCGGGCTACATTTAGTAGTACCGGGGGAAGTGTCATTGTAACACTTCGACATTTTGGCGCGCCAGGTAGGGGGAGTGCCTGAGATCTCAAGATGGTGAATTCCATCGTAGGATCTTTCAACGGCAATCGCGCTGAACAACCTGCTGGAGCCAATCCCTCCAACGTGCAGCAACCAGTGGGTGCCATTGTTCCGGTAGGCACTATGGCACCACAGCTGCCATCTGTTCCGGCAAACAATGATGGGTGAAAAGATGGGACATATTCGTCGATCACTGCATCGACAAACAACAACCTTGAGCATGTGCTCATTAACGCGCGAGCTCTTCTACAGCACCCACCACCTCCAGGGGCACCCCAGGGTACTATGGAACTGTGGAGAACTGATGTTGACCATCTGGTTGCAGCTGCAGTCGTTGGCATCAGCAATCAAGATCCTCCCCCTTCGGGGCAAGCACCATCACAACGACGGATCTTGTCAGGCCGACTTGGTCCACAAGTCTCGCAGCATAGGAGACGTGTTGCATCCCAGCAAGTGACTTCGTTGCTTCCCGGGGCACGACGCGCCCACACCATCACTAGGATTCCAACTCACGACCTGCAGTCGGAACTTGATCGCCGTTACCAGCAGCAGGATGGTCGCGTCCATATCGAGCGTGCTCGTGAGAGCCGAGAGACTCGAGACAATCCTGCTCCTCAGGGAGTAGGAGGAGGTTGTTCAGCCCTGGCCATGCACTTACGCATGGTCAAATGGCCACAGAAGTTCTGGCCTCATTTACTGGAGAAATTCGATGGGGCTATCAACCCCAATGAATTTTTTTCAAATTTACTCCACTGCTATACTTGCAGCGGGGGGTGATGTGGCCGTGATGGCCAACTACTTCCCAGTGGCCTTAACCAGAACCGTTATGATAGGATCTTGGTTCCCGATCTTTCAATGAGAATAGGAGGGTTCGATTTGTGGAGGAGAAGACGTTGGCGATCTGACTACACCGTCCCCAAGACATTGCGCCTTAGCGATCGGTACACCGACTCTGAAGTTGTATTGATCTTGCTGGCGCACAATCAACCTGACCATGAGGGCCTTTGTTCCTGGAAGCAAACAAAGAACACGCAAGAACAAGAAGAACAAGCACTTATCAGTTGAATCAATCTGAAGTGGGGTTCTGGATACAAGTAGACGGGCGATCTAGTGGACACACGCGTGTATAAGGAAGCAGCAGAAGCTAACTTACGAATAAACAAAACCCACCAGCTAATGAGGGAAGAAGCTACTATTTATTACCTCCCTAGGGTCGTGAGAAACCCTAACAACGAGTCCCTATTGGACTCCAAACGGTACATGGGCCATGGGCCCAATTTTGGTGATGCAGCACCATGGACAGAAAAGGTCTTGGTATTAAAATAACGATTGCGGCCAACTCCGAATTGATATGGACATGAGGCTAAATCCGTTTGAAAGTAGACTTGATAATCTTCCCAGGAGGTACTTGAACGCCCAGATCGGAGTCCGTATGAAGTAGTGGTGGCCGTCACAAGTTGGTGTTGTTCTGCTGTCCAAATCCCGTCCGCGTGAATTCCCTTCCCATTGGCTCCTCTCCATTGTTCCTAAGAAAAACAAGAAAGCACGTAGTTCCACAGTCTAGATAAGATGGACATAAGGCCAAGAACGAGTTCACCTCATAGTTTAGTTGACGTGCACGAGCGCGAGTGATCGGACCAGAAACCGGTAGCTGAGTTGGTGTGGATGTATCGAGGGTGTCCTCATCATCCTCCCCTTCTTGCATTTGAGTTGTCCGCGACTCAAGCTCATCTTCTTCTCCCCAATATGGCTTCAAATCTGCAATGTTAAATGTGGGACTAACCCCAAAATCCGCAGGCAACTCAAGTTTATATGCATTACCATTAATCCTTTCTAACACTTTGAATGGACCATCAGCTCAATGTAACAATTTAGACTTTCTCAAATCAGGAAACCTATCCTTTCACAAATGTAACCAAACTAAATCACCAGGTTCAAAAGTGATAGGTTTCTTTCCCCTACTACCAGCAAGTTTATACTTGGCATTCATGCACTCTATATTCTTCTTAGTGGTTTCGTGCAATTTTAAGATCAATTCAGCATGATGTTTAGCATCAAAATTCACTCGTTCCATTGAAGGAAGAGGTAATAAATCAATAGGAGCACGGGGTACAAATCCATAAACAATCTCAAAAGGGCATTTCTTAGTACTAGAATGTAGGAAACGATTATAAGCAAACTCAATATGAGGCAAACACTCTTCCCACATTTTTATATTGTTTTTCAAAACAGCCCTAAGCATGGTAGATAACTTCTATTCACAACCTCAGTTTGACCATCAATTTGGGGATGACAAGTAGATGAAAATAAAAGCTTAGTCCCCAATTTTGCCCATAACATTCTCCAAAAATGGCTAAGAAACTTAGCATCACGATCTGAAACTATTGTGTTTTGCACACCATGCAACCTAACAATATCTCGGAAAAACAAATCAGCAACATGTGTAGCATCATCACTTTTACGACAAGGTATGTAGTGTGCCATTTTAGAAAATCTATCCACGACAACAAAGATGCTATCCCTCCCCTTGTTTATTCTGGGCAGTACTAAAACAAAGTCCATAGAAATATCCTCCCAAGGCATGCTAGGAACAGGAAGAGGCATGTACAAACTATGTGGATTAAGTCGTGACTTAGCTTTTTGACATGTCGTGCAGCGAGCAACGAAGCGCTCCACGTCTCGCCTCATCCTTGGCCAAAAGAAATGACCAGCAAGTATGTCCTCTGTCTTTTTCACTCCAAAGTGCCCCATCAGCCCGCCTCTATGGGCTTCCTGTAACAACAACAAACGAATGGAGCTAGCTGGAATGCATAACTTGTTAGCTCTAAATACATAGCCATCGTTGAGGACAAATTTATTCAATGTTTTTCCATCTTTACATTTCAGCAATACATCTTTGAAATCAGCATCATGTTCATATTGATCTTTAATCGTTTCTAATCCAAAAATTTTAAAGTCAAGTTGATATAGAAGAGTATAATGTCTAGATAAAGCATCAGCAATAACATTATCCTTTCCCTTTTTGTGTTTAATGACATAAGGAAAAGACTCAATAAATTCCATCCACTTAGCATGCCTATGGTTTAGTTTCCCTTGACTCCTAATATGCTTTAGTGATTCATGATCAGAATGGATAACAAATTCTTTGGGCCACAAATAATGCTGCCATGTTTCTAAAGTTCGTACAAGAGCATATAATTCCTTATCATAGGTAGAATAATTTAGAACAGGCCCACTCATTTTCTCACTAAAATATGCAACAGGTTTTCCTTCTTGTAACAAAACACCACCCAATCCAATCCCACTAGCATCACATTCAAGCTCAAAAGTCTTAGAAAAATCAGGAAGTTGGAGAAGAGGTGCATGCGTCAACTTATCTTTCAGTATGGTAAAGGCGTTATCTTGTGTGGTGCCCCAAGAAAAAGGCACCCCCTTCTTCGTAAGGTCATTCAATGGAGCAGCAATGGTGCTGAAATCCTTCCCAAGCGACGATAGAACCCAGCCAGCCCTAGAAAGCTCCGCACTTGTGTGATGGTCTTTGGTACAGGCCACCCCTGAATAGCCTCTACCTTGGCTTGATCAACTTCAATTCCCTGTGGAGTAACAACATAGCCAAGGAAAGAGACTGGATTCGTGCAAAAGGTGCACTTCTCAAGATTACCAAATAATCGTGCCTCATGTAAAGCATTAAAAACAGCACGTGTGATCAAGATGTTCATCCATGGATTTGCTATAAATCAATATATCATCAAAATATACAACAACAAATTTTCCAATGAATGCACGCAAAACGAGATTTTCCAAAGATATATTGATTTATCGCAAATTTGTTGTTGTATATTTTGATGATATATTGATTTATAGCAAATCCATGGATGAACATCTTGATCACACGTGCTGTTTCCAAAACGAGATTTTCCAAAGACGTGGAGCGCTTCATTGCTCACTGCACGACATGTCAAAAAGCTAAGTCACGACTTAATCCACATGGTTTGTACATGCCTCTTCCTGTTCCTAGCATGCCTTGCGAGGATATTTCTATGGACTTTGTTTTAGGACTGCCTAGAACAAAGAAGGGGGGATAGCATCTTTGTTGTCGTGTATAAATTTTCTAAAATGGCACACTTCATACCTTGTCGTAAAAGTGATGATGCTACACATGTTGCTGATTTGTTTTTCTGAGATATTGTTAGGTTGCATGGTGTGAAAACACAATAGTTTCAGATCGTGATGCTAAGTTTCTTAGCCATTTTTGGAGAACATTATGGGCAAAATTGGAGACTAAGCTTTTATTTTCAACTACTGGTCATCCCCAAACTGATGGTCAAACTGAGGTTGTGAATAGAAGTTTATCTACCATGCTTAGGGCTGTTTTGAAAAAGAATATAAAAATGTGGAAATAGTGTTTGCCTCATGTTGAGTTTGCTTATAATCGTTCCCTACATTCTAGTACTAAGAAATGCCCTTTTGAGATTGTTTGTGGATTTATATCCCGTGCTCCTATTGATTTATTACCTCTTCCTTCAATGGAACGAGTGAATTTTGATGCTAAACATCGTGCTGAATTGATCTTAAAATTGCATGAAACCACTAAGAAGAATATAGAGTGCATGAATGCAAAGTATAAACTTGCTGGTAGTAGGGGAAAGAAACCTATCACTTATGAACCTGGTGATTTAGTTTGGTTACATTTTCGAAAGGATAGGTTTCCTGATTTGAGATAGTCTAAATTGTTACCTCGAGCTGATGGTCCATTCAAAGTGTTAGAAAGGATTAATGATAATGCATATAAACTTGAGTTGACTGCGGATTTTGGGGTTAGTCCCACATTTAACATTGCAGATTTGAAGCCATATTTGGGAGAAGAAGATGAGCTTGAGTCGCGGATGACTCAAATGCAAGAAGGAGAGGATGATGAGGACATCAACACCCTCGATACATCCACACCGACTCAGCTACCGGTTTCTGGTCCGATCACTCGCGCTCGTGCACGTCAACCAAACCATGAGGTTAACTCGTTCTTGGACTTATGACCATATTATCTAGACCGTGGAACTACATGCTTTCTTGTTTTGCTTAGGAACAATGGAGAGGAGCCAATGGGAAGGGAATTCGCGCAGACGGGATTTGGACAGCAGAACAGCACCAACTTGTGACGGCCACCACGACTTCAGACGGACTCCGATCTGGGCGTTCAAGTACTTCCTAGAAAGATTATCAAGTTTACTTTCAAAAGGATCTGGCCTCATGTCCATATCTATTCGGAGTCGGCCGCAATTGTTATTTCAATACCAAGACCTTTTCTGTCCATGGTGCTGCATGACCAAAATTGGGCCCATGGCCCATGTTTTGTTTGGAGTCCATTAGGGACTCGTGATTAGGGTTTCTCACGACCCTAGGGAGGTAATAGTAGCCGCAGACCTCATTAGCTGGTGGGTTTTGTTTATTCGTAAGTTAGCTTCTGCTGCTTCCTTGTACACGCGCATGTCCACTAGATCGTCTGTCTACTTGTATCTAGAACCCCTCTTCAGATTGATTCAACTGATAAGTGCTTGTTCTTCTTGTTCTTGCATGTTCTTTGATTGCTTGTAGGAACAAAGGCCCTCGTGGTCAGGTTGATTGTGCGCATGCAAGCTCAATACAATTTGGAGTCAGTGTACTGATCGCTAAGGCGCATCGTCTTGGAGACGGTGTAGTCGGATTGCCAACGTCTTCTCCTCCACAAATCGAACCCTCCTATTCTCATCGAAAGATCGGGAACCAAGATCCTATCAGGTGCTAGGTGCATTAGTTAACCCAAAAGGCATGACTAACCACTCATATAAACCGAACTTAGTTTTGAAAGCAGTTTTCCATTCATCTCCTAGTTTCATGCGAATTTGGTGATAACCACTACGCAAATCACTTCCAGTTTTTGGCAGAAGTTCACTTCCAAATTTTGGCAGAAGTTGCATGAGTCTATGGATACCCGACTCAATTTCAGAGCATATCATCTGCAAACTAACGGTCAAACAGAGTGTACTAATCAAATTCTTAAAGACATGTTGAGAGTATGTGCTTTGAAAAATAGTAGGAGTTGGGATAAGAACCTACTGTATGCCGAATTCTCTTATAACAACAGTTATCAAGCCAGTTTTGTAGATGTCTCCATTTGAAGCTTGTATGGACGGAAGTGCAGAACACCGTTGTTTTGGAATCAAACTGGGGAAAGCCAGGTATTTGGGCCTGAAGTGTTAAGAGAAGCTGAGAGACAAGTGCAAGAAATCCAGAAGAATTTGAAGACAGCACAATCAAAACAGAAGAGTTATGCAGATACTCGACGATGTGATCTGTCATTTGAGATTGGTGATTTTGTGTATCTCAAGGTGTCACCCGTGAGAGGGTTGAGACGATTCAAGGTGAAAGGCAAGTTATCACCCCGATATATTGGTCCTTTCAAGGTATTGGAGAAAAGAGGAGAAGTAGCCTATCGGCTTGAGCTACCATCTCACTTATCAGATGTACATGACGTATCCCACGTGTCACAATTGAAGAAATGCTTAAGAGTGCCTGAAGAACAGTTGCCAATGGAAGCAGTAGACGTGCAAGAGGACCTGACCTATGCAGAACACCCTATTAAGATTCTCGAAACGTCAAAACGAGTTACGAGGAATAAGGTTACTCGTATGTGAAAAGTCCAATGGAAACATCATTCAGAAGAAGAGGCAACATGGGAAAGAGAAGAAGACCTCAAGGCGGAGTTTCCCAGTCTATTCTCTTAGGACATCCAAATCTCGAGGGCGAGATTTCTTTTTAGGAGGGTAGAATTGTAACACCCACTACTTTTAGAAGGAAAAAAATTGAAAAATGATTTTTTCAAGAGAAAAAACATTTTACTTGGGAATAAAATTCATATAAGGCAAGTTGCATCATGTTTGAAGGATTGTGTGAATTTTTGAAAATTCAAATCCTCTAGAAATTCAGTTTACAAATTCAAAACATAAAAGAGGAGAAAAAGAAAACATAAATGAAAAAGAAAAGAAAAAGGAAAAATGCTCCTGGGTCGAATTCCCCAGCCAGCCCAACTCCCTCCTCTCTCTCCCCGCCAGCCCGCGCCCCCTCTTTTCCCCTCTCCCCTCACTGACAGGCCGGCCCCGCCTGTCAGGGCCTCCGTCTACCTCCCGCCCGCACCCCGCGTGTAACGCACGCGCGTCATCACTGCACCGCCCACTCACTCCCCCCCTTTCAATGTCGGTCGTTTCTCCCTAATCAAGAGTCGTGTTGTGCCCAGGATGACCGCCGGCCTTTTCTACACCATTCCCCTATAAAAGCCCGATCGTTCGCCCTCAGATTTCATCACCCCATCGCCCCAAACCCTAGCCATCGTTTAGTTCAGTATTGGCAATCGCGTTCCCACCGATTCCTTCAATTTCCGTCCACGACACCTTACCTAACACCTTTGTCGCGTCCTCAGGAGCTTGCCGGACAACCTCATCGGGGGAATCAAGCTCTGCGCCGCCGACTTCGTCGGGCGCCGAGGAGCTCCGCCGCCAATCACCGTCGCCGACCACCTTCCGACCCTCCTCCAGCCGTGCGACAATCTTAGGTGAGATTCCCTAGTCCCCCCCCCCCCCTTCATTTTGCACCACTTAGTTTTGCTCTTTAGCCATTGTTTCGTGTGTTCCGATCGTGCCAGCGAGATCGCAGCCGCGCGCACGCGCCGCCTCCGCGCGCCGCCACCCAGCGTCGCCGCTCCCATCGTTCCAGGCAACGTGGCTCATTGCCCGTCATCCATTTTGTTTCAACGGCCAAGATTAGATCAGGTCGTACACCTTCGGTCTTTAAAATCTGGACCCTCTATTTTAAATCCGACGACCCACATTCAAAACCCCGTGATCGTTGGTGCTTTTGCAGTAGGCCCCCTAGATTAGATTAAGAAAACCCCTGGACTTTTAATAGTATACAAATTGGTCCTAAAACTTATAAAATCAACCCTGGACTTTCTGGAAATTAGGAAATTACTGGTTAATTAAATAAAAAGTGTTTAAAAGCACCTGGAATATTCTAAAATAGCAAATAAATTCTGGAAAATTGTAGAATGACCTCTGGATTTTATAGAAAATATATTTTAGCCTCTTGAACAGTTCTATTTTTACAGAAAAGCCCCTAATAGTTATAGAAATTAAATAAAAGTCCTTAATTTATATAAAATAATTATAAAAAAGATATTAAATATGTTTAATTTATTTTCATTTCTGTATTTTTTCTATTAATACATTTAAATTGCTAAATTAATCATAAAATACTTTTTAATTGTATTTAATTCATAAAAATTGATTTGCACATAAAAATAATTAATAAAAATAGTGTAAAAATTGTAAAATGTATATTTTAGGTTATAAAACTATATTAAGCTTATTTTGAAGGATAAAAATTTCTAGAAAATAATAATAGGTTTCGAATAAATATAAAAATGGTATGAAAATTGTTAAAAATATGTTTTACTCAATATATTTAATTTAACTCTAAAATTCTCAATAATTGGTATTATGACTATAATTTAAATTAACCATAAAATCACTTTTGCGTAGGAATTTATGTTTATTTAAATTGTTGCTTTCTATATGTTCTTATTGTGGGTTTTTATTTTATCCATCATCGTAAAATTAGAGTTAGGACCAGAACCGATATTTAATCTTCAAGAGCAACAATTTCCCGAGGACCACCAGGCTCAATTTGGAGGCAAGTTCCTTGACCATCTTGCACCCGTTTTGTTAAGTTTTAGTTAGTTGCATGCTAAATTAAAATATGAATCCTATGTTATGTTTCCCTAGATTTTCCACAATATTCCTTTTCGACATGGTTTGGGTGTTTTACTATTGAATTAGTTTACGCTTAGCCATGCTTAATTGAAATATGATCTATTTATATACAATATTACATTTGATGTATTATGATTCATGAATAGATGGCAATATTGGAATTTAGTAGATAGGAATCTGATAGGGGGTTTTTTATGGATTGGTGCATGTGTGCACAAGACCTTGGTATGGGGCTTGGCACCTATCGGATTCTAAGGACCGGTTTATGGAGGAAGTTGCTAAGCCTTTTAGTATCACCACAGAATTGTATATGGGACAACTTGGTTTAGTAATTTGGTCTCTCCCGATGTAGCATAGGTAATTGAACGGGCGGAGAATGGGTTTTTCCTTGCGATCCGTATGGCTCAAGAGGGGGCTTCTCTAGGCAGAGGGAAAATAGACTCTAGGTGCCAGAGCGGTGAAACCTCAGAGTACCCATTGCAAGTCGGGAGAACCATCGGAAACACCTCGTAGTGATCTCCTGGCCACACACCTACGGAAGTGTGTAATGTGGTTAGCTACCACGGGCATCAAGAAGGTTTACCTTAGTCCACCTGGCAACAGGGGACGAAATCACGAACTGTGGGTAAAGGATACACACTCTGCGGAGTCTTGTCAAACTGTCTAGACAGCTGTGCTCACGGACACGAGCGGCTTGGAACCAAATTCATAATTAGCACATGGTTACATAATGGATGGTTTGGGTTTGGTCTTACCTGGATTAATTTTGGGATATTGGTTGGGATTTCACCTAGATTTAGGTGCTTAATAACATTTAAGAGTAGGTTGTAACTGCTATAGTGCTTTACCTATTATTTGCCTTCCTTGTAGTGAACCACACATGTCATAACTTCCCAACTTGCGAGTACCGTTGGTACTCAAACTTGTTAGTTGCATATTCCCCCCCTCCCCCCTAGTCTACGAAGATGAAGAGGTGGAGAACCAGAACTTCTATGGTGATCTCGAGGAGATGTTTTAGGCTAGCGCTCCCCCGTGCAATGCCTGTGCTTGGAGCCCTTTTACTTATTTTTCCGCTGCTTGTACTTTTATTTTAGACCTGGAAGGTCATTCATGTAATAAGGTGATGTACTCGAACATGGTATTATATTTGGTATTTCACTTTCGTCTACACATGTATGAGTTGAACTGATCCTGGCATACATGTGGAAAGCATCTGGTTGTCTTCTAATTACCAGTGTGACATCTATCATGATGCATAGAATCTCTATCAAATTGCCAAGGTCTTCCTAGCAGAATATTACAAGCTTGCATAGGCACAACATCACATTCAACGACATCCTTATATGATCCAATAGTAAAATTGATTCGCACAAGTCTAGTTAGCTTTGCCTTACCGCTGTTGTATAACCATTGAATGTAATAGGGATGTGGGTGCGGTTTGGTGCTTAGTGCCAGCTTGGTCACCATGTCATTGCTGGCCAAGTTGTTGCAGCTACCTCCATCAATGATCATGCGGCAAGATCGCTCTTTGACGACACACTTTGTTTGGAATAATGTGTGCCTTTGATTTTGTTCCGCTTTCTCCATTTGTGCACTAAGCACACGCTGCACAATGAGACTATCATAGTGTGCTGCATCTTCTGCATCAATATGCTCTTCTTGATGTTCATCGCTACCTGAATAGTCAGCTGCAAGCAAAACACATGTATCGTCATTAAAATCGCTAGCAGATGAGTACTCACCGTCATCTTTAACAATTAGAACATGTTTGCTTGGGCAGTCACGCTGCACATGGCCAAAACCCTTGCACTTGTGACATTGAACGTCTCTAGATCGTCCAGTAGATGCTACGGAAGAAGCACTCTCGGTGGGCTCTTGGGTGGTCTTTACTGCTGAGCTAGTGGAAGAAGCACGTGGCTTTTGTCGGAGGAAGAAGGTGCTGCCCGACTTGGTGAAGAAGATGGCAGGGAAGCACACCCAGTCGAAGGAGTAGTCGTGCGTGGTTGCCATGAGCTAGTCTTTCCTGCAGAAATATTAGTTCTAGAGCTAGCTCGTCGTCCCTGCACTTCCCTTTCAGCTTTACAAGCAAGATGAAACAAATGGATAACATTATTGTAATCTTTACAAGCAAGTATGTCCTGAATTTCACGGTTTAAACCACCTAAAAATCTAGCCATAGCTGGTTCCTCATCCTCGTCTAAATTATAACGCAACATACCCATTTGTAATTCCTGAAAATATTCTTCTACACTTTTAGCTCCCTGTCTTGATTGTTGTAACTTATTTAACAGATCACGTGCATAGTAAGAAGGAACAAATCTAGCCCGCATGAGCCATTTCAAAGCATCCCAATGTTATTAGGATTTTTCTTGCCATGTTCTATCCATCAAACAGAAGCAAAATCAGTAAACTCACTAGTGGCTGCTCTAACTCTTGCGTTTTCAGGAAACTCATGACATGCAAATTTTTTATCAACAGAAATCTCCCAAGTAATATATGCATCAGGGTCATATTTACCATCAAAATGAGGTATCTTAAATTTGATCTTGTTAAAAGTATCATCATGATTGCGTACCTCACGCCGACGATGTCCACGCATACCTTGATGGTTGCGTTGTAGCTGGCGCTATGGCCTAGCTTCCTCATCTTCCCCAATCTCCATATCTGCAGAATAGTCATCTTCATTGTCACGTACAATACTAGGAGCATTGCTCACCTGTCCATCTGCGGTGCATCCACAATCCCTCTCCTCAAGGCGCTGTAGGATGGCTCCAATAGAGGTGTTCAATGTTTGAATGGAAATCTCCAACGTGCTGATTTTGGTGTTGGTGTCGATCTGCATATTTTCCAATTGACCAAGGCGGTCACTGGTAACACGAAAATCCTCATCAAGCACTTCTGTGCGTTGCCGCACTTGGCGTTAGAAGTGTTGTATAATTCCCCATGTGCGAGGTGAATGCACGTCTTCGTTTGTATTTGCTCCTCTTGCCATGGTTAGTAGAAAAAAAAGAACAATCCAATATGAAAGGGTAACATTATCCCTAGCTACAAAGGTGCTGGGTGAGATAACTCGCTCACTCTCAACCTGTTCAATCAAGCTCTCACATGTTCTTACCAAGCTCAGCAAGAAGGTGATGTCAACCAGCAAGTAATGAACAACTTCAAGAGCAGGTGTCAATCTATGGCTTTAGGTGGCTGAACTAGCACAAGGAGCAAAATTTCACCACGTTCATCACAACAAGCTGAATAAATGTTCTACGACAGTACTGTGCTGATCTTAGTATAGACCGTAGTAGAGACACAAGCCGAGACACCAATGTCGTCACCAAAAACACCCCAAACAACAATCTGATTTTTTTTCTTTTTTTTCGTTTTTTCTTTTGTTGGGGTTGTCACCCAAACTCTCTCCAGATGGAATCAGGAGACCCTAGAACAAAATTTGCACATGCGACTTTTGATCTTGCACTTGCCTTTTTTTCTTCTCTAATTGCTTGTGGCTTTTGTGCGGCTTTTGATTTTGCACTTGCCTTTTTCTTGTTGTCAAACTCAAATTACTAATCTGACTCAAACTTGAAGTAGCAATCTGATTCGAACTCGAACTAGTAATCCGACTCAAACTCGAACTAGCAATCTGACTCAATCTCGAAGTAGCAATCCAACTCAAACTCGAACTACGAATCTGACTCGAACTAGGTGACTGAATGTGACACAAACTCGAAACTCTAGTGGTGCAAAACTAAAGACCAGCAACTTGACTCGTCGAAGCAACCATGAACTAAACAAGTCTTGACTAAGTAGAGAAAGTAAAAGGCACAATGGTCTAGGAATAACGGAAAAAACAGATCTGGTATTTTTTTTGGGCTTTTTCTAGATTATTAGATGATTACAGCGGAAAGAAAAGTAATGGTAGCACTCTCACCGATTAACCTTGCTCTGATTACCCGATCTTTCGATGAGAATAGGAGGGTTCGATTTGTGGAGGAGAAGACGTTGGCGATCCGACTACACCGTCCCCAAGACGATGTGTCTTACACTACAGGAATATCGATCACTTACGTCGGCCAGAGCAACTTACGTCGGCTGGCCGACGTAAGTAAGTAACTTACGTCGGTCCCTGGTAGCCGACGTAAGTTAAATAAATTACGTCAGCAGACCGACGTAAGTATATGGACCGACAGTATAAAAATTACCCACGTCGGCCTTGGCCCATAGCCGACGTAAGTTAATTGGCCGACGTAAGTTAAGCCTAACTTACGTCGGCCCTGACGTTGGCCGACGTAAGTAAGTCGGGCCGATGTAAGTAGTTGTTTAACCTAACCGCGCGAGCGGTGCGCGCTCTCATTTCACGCGCGCTCTCCTTTTCCCAACCGACGCCGCCGACCCGAGCCGCCGCCGCCCCGCCGCCGCCGCCCCGTCGCCGCCCGGCCGCCCGACACCGCCCGGCCGCCCTGCGCGACGCCGTCGCCGCCCGACCGCCACAAGCAAGGTAATCCCTCCTCTCCCCTCCCTCCTCTCCTCCCCGACCCCCCACCCCACGGGCCGCCGCCGCCCTGCCGCCGCCGCCGCCCAACCGCCGCCGTCCACCTCCCCATCCCGACGCCGCCCTCCCCGTCGACCTCCCCTCCACGGCCGATCACCCCCCCCCCCTTCCCCTCCCCTCCCATCCCGAGCCCCTTCTCTCCCCCTCCTCTCCCCCAATTTAATTGATTAATTGTTTAAATTCTTAATTGTTTGATTGATTAATTGTTTGATTGCTTAATTGTTTAATTGCTTAATTGTTTGCTGAAATTGTTTAATTGCTTAATTTAAATTTGCTGAAATTCCTTAATTGTTTATTAAATTATGCTGAAATTATTTAATTGCTTAATTGTTTGATTGATTATTTGCTTAAATATGCACGGCCGTCTTGCCGGCCGACGCGACCGCCGGCTCCCCTCCACGGCGAGCGCCGCCCCGCCCGGCCCCTTCCCCTCCTCCCCTCCCCTCCTCCCCTCCCTAACCGCCGGCTGCCCGGCCCCGAGCGCCACCGCCGTCGATTCCCGGCCGCCGCCACCCGCCGCCTTCCCGGCCGACGCCACTGCCGGCTCCCCTGCACGGCAAGCGCTGCCCCGCCCCGGCCCCTTCCCCTCCTCCCCTCCCCTCCTCCCCTCCTCCCCTCCCTAACCGCCGGCGGCCCGGCCCCGAGCGCCACCGCCGCCGCTTCCCGGCCGACGCCACCGCCGCCTTCCCGACCGACGCCACCGCCGGCTCCCCTCCACGGCGAGCGCCGCCCCGCCCCGGCCCCTTCCCCTCCCCTACTCCCCGACCGTCCCCTCCTCCCCTAGCTCCCCGACCCGGCCTCCCCTCCTCCCCGACCCCCTCCCCCTAGCTCCCCCGGCCCTCACCGCCGGCGGCCCGACCCCGAGGAGCGCCGCCACGGCTTCCCGGCCGACGGCACCGCCGCCTCCCCCTCCCCCTCCCCCTCCCCTCCACGGCGAGCGCCGCCCCGGCCCCTTCCCCTCCCCTCCCCGACCCCCCTCCACCTGGCCCTCACCCTTCCTGACCGTCGGCCCGGCGCCGATCGTCTCCCTCAGCAACGTAGACGACTAGATGACATGACATAGATATCTTGCAGCCCTTCCCGGCCGACGCCACCACCGCACCGCTGCCTCCCCCTCCCCCTCCCCTCCACGGCGAGCGCCGCCCCCCTTCCCCTCCCCTCCCCAACCCTCCCCGACCCCCTCCCCCTCACCCTCCCTGACCGCCGGCCCGGACCCGGAGCGCCGCCCCGCCATTCCCGGCCGGCCCCGGAGCTTAATTTGCTTATTTTTGCTTTTAAATATGCATGAGTGGTTTATTTTATTATGATTAATTTGCTTCATTATGCTTAATTTCCTTATTTTTCCTTAATTTGCTTAAATATGCATTAGTGGTTTATTTTATTATGATTAATTTGCTTAGTTATGCATAATTATGCTTAATTTCCTTATTTTTGCTTAATTTGCTTAAATATGCTTAAGTGGTTTATTTTATTATGATTAATTTGCTTAATTATGCATAATTATGCTTAATTTCCTTATTTTTGCTTAATTTGCTTAATTACGCTTAGGTGGTGTATTTAATTATGTTTAATTATGCTTAAATTGCTTAAATTATGGTTACAATTTTAATTTTGATTGCTTGAGTGTTCTAGTACTATATATACATAAATGGGCTTCGGACAGGCTTGACAAGGCCGACAAGGCCCATTTAGTGGTAAGGTAAAGTATGCGAAGACGACGGTGAGGATGGCAAGCACCTGGAGGACCATCGCTGGAGTAGGGGTATCGAGGAGAGGATAAGGGATCGTCGCGGCTGCCGTATCTGGACTCTGGAGCGATGGAATCGTGGAGAAGAGAAAGGAAAATGAGTAGGGTTAGGTCGGGAGGACTTTTATGTGGCCGATCTGAAGTGTGGACCGTCGGATATTATCTGACGGCTCACTCGCCTCAGTCCTCCGCCTCCCCCGATGGCTTAGTCCTCCGCCTCCTTCTCTAAGACCAACTTTCCTCTTAGTCTTTCTCTAGTTCTTTCCTCTCTCTTAAATGACCTCAAAATGAAAATGAGCAACGTAACCTATAGCAATGTGTTACCCGTTCGGATCGGCACGTCTCACATGCCATGGCATGTGAGACGTGCAGGTTCGGAATTGTCCCTTTTTGACAGCCTCGGAGTGACCGAGGGGCGTGGCTTGTGACGAGACGCGGGTCCGGATTTGGACAAGATTTCGGTGGCGTAACCCTGTTGTTCTCTGCTGCACCATTTTTGGGCGTGCAGTGGAGAACAGCGGGGTTATGCTGCCGAAATTTCGTTCGAATCCGGATCACGCGTCTCGTCATGAGCACGCTCCGCTCGGTCACTCTTGGTGGGTTTAGGATCTATCTGCCTAGGTGTAGGGCCGTGACACATAACATAACAATACATTAACGACAATTTCTTTCGCGTTAAACTGCAGAGTCAAACATGGCGAAGACCGTAGTTGGATGTACACTGGTTGGAAGAGCAGAACTGGTGGTCACTCAGATGAGTGTACGCCAAGACAGAAGCTTTTGTGGAACGAGCTTTTTCGTTGTCAAATAGCGATAAGGCGCGGTGCCCATGTACGAAATGCCGAAACGGAACGTTTTTGGACAAAGTGGAACTTACGTTGCACTTGTGTCGAAACGGTTACATGTCACATTATGAGTTGTGGAACTTCCACGCGGAGACAGCTTCTCAAGCTGTACAAGAAGTGGAAGCTGACATGATGATGCTCAAGAGGTTGATGATGATGAGATGCTGGAAGCTATAGCACCAGAGCTTACAGAAGATACTCAAACAGCAGAGGTTAAAGAGTTCTTCAAACGCTCAAAGATTCAGAAGAGGCTCTGCATGAACACACTAAAATGTCAATCCTCAATTTTGTGACTAGACTTATGGCAATTAAGTCTAAGTTCTTCTTTCTAACAATTGTTACAACATGCTCATCGATTTGTTCAAACATTCTCTTCCACAACCCAACAAAGTGCCTAAGGATATGTACAACTCGAAGAAAATTCTTTTTGGTCTCGGGATGAAGCACGAAAAGATTGATGTGTGTCCGGACAACTGCATGCTTTTCTGGAGAGAGCATGCCAATGAGAACAAATGTTTGAAATGTGGTCAACCGAGGTTTGTCGAAGTTGTTAATAACGATGGTAATACAGTGACGACGGAAGTCGCACGTAAGCAGCTTCGTTACTTACCTGTGACACCGAGGTTGAAGTGGCTGTTCCTTTCAAAAAAAAACGGCCAGACACATGAGATGGCACAAAGAAGGTGAGCGTGAGAACAATGGAGTCATGACGCACCCGTCCGATGGTGAGGCATGGAAGGCTCTGGACCGGTTTGACCCAGAATTCGCTCGTGAAGCGAGAAATGTTCGCATCGGGTTGGCGACAGATGGGTTCACACCGTTCAGCACAAACGCCGCACCATACTCCTGTTGGCCCGTCTTTGTCATTCCGTACAATCTTCCGCCGACCTTTTGCATGAAGAATGAGTTTATGTTTCTTAGCCTCATTGTACCTGGGCTAGATCATCCTGGGTCACGTCTCAACGTGATGTTGAAACCGTTGATCGAAGAGTTGAAAATGTTGTGGACAGGAGTCGAAGCGTACGACTGTTACAAGAAACAGAAATTCAACCTCCGAGTTGCTTATTTGTGGTCCGTTCATGATTTTCCGGCATACGGCATGTTTTCTGGATGGAGCACTCATGGTCGGTTGACGTGTCCGATATGTGCCTCGGACACCGATTGCTTTCGACTTACCCATGGAGGCAAGATATCTTACTTCGATTGTCATAGACGTTGGCTACCTCCGAATCACTTGTTTAGACAACAGAGGAATGTCTTCAGAAAGAACACCGTTGTCACTAAAGGACCACCGAAACGTCTTGACGGGTCAGAAATATCTGATATGTTGGACAAATTGGTGCCAGATGAAGGTCGTCCTGGATATTTCGAAGGTTACGGAGACAAACACAATTGGACTCACATATGTGGACTTTGGGAGTTACCGTATGTGAAGTCGTTGATTCTAAGGCACAACATTGATGTTATGCATCAAGAGCGTAACATGGCCGAATGTATCATAAGCACATGCATGGACATGACGGGCAAAACAAAAGATAATTTAAAGGCTCGAAAGGATCTTGCCGAGCTTTGTAACCGTCAAACTCTTGAGCTCTCCGAAAATGGTGGTAAACCACGCGCTCCTTTCTGTCTTCGACCTAAAGAGAAAAAAGAAGTTCTCGAATGGTTGCAAAGGTTGAAATTCCCAGATGGTTACGCAGCTAGTCTGAGATGAGCCGTGAATGTGAAAACGGGAAAGCTCATTGGGTTGAAGAGTCATGATTATCACATAATCATGGAAAGACTTCTGCCTGTTATGTTTCGAGGCTATTTTGACGATGCAGTGTGGAAGGTGTTAGCCGAGCTTAGCCACTTCTATAGGCAACTCTGTGCTAAAGAAATCACGCCAGAGATGATGACTAAATTGGAAAAGGAGGTTCCGGTACTTTTGTGTAAGATGGAAAAAAATTTTCCTCCGGGATTTTTCAATCCAATGCAACATCTCTTAATTCATCTTCCATTTGAAGCGAAAGTGGGCGGTCCCATGCAATATAGGTGGATGTATCATATTGAAAGATCACTTAGATATCTGAAACCAATGGTTGGTAACAGGGCAAGGGTTGAAGGTTGCATCGCCGAAGCTTTTACTCTTAAGGAAGTAGGATACTTCTCAAGTGTTTACTTTGCAGAGGAAAACAATGTTAATACTTCGGTAATGCGATACAATATAGATGAGCAACCTCCTTGTAGCGATCTCTCCATTTTTGCAACAAGAGGCACTACTGTGTCTACCAAGAGGAAGAGTTGCCAGACTCCTTCTCAGTCGAGCCCGGTGTAGGACTCGATAACTTAGTTGGAGACGCTCAAGATATCGAGGCTGGCACGGAAGCAGAAACAGAATCAGAATCAGAATCTGAAGATATCGATGACATAGTCGAACCTGCTGATTTGCGCAAACGAAAATGATATGCGCAACAAGAAGATCGATGGTCTGGTTTAAGGAGTAGGGTGCATGATCGTGATGTTGATGAATTTTGAAGTAACGTTTTATTCACTAATTTAACATTAATTTTGTATATTATCTTTGTATATTAATCATTTATTCCTTGCAATAGGATGTCGTCAAAGGGGAAGGGGAAGGGGAAGCCAGTGAGAGGGTTTGAGCCGCCAGCAGACCCTTGCTCAGGGAGCTCGTTCCGTTCTAGTCGACGTGAGCTCTTTCTGGCACACACTCCACCCTCAGCTATCGTGTGCTTTCAGCAGACAGAGGTAAACTTTAGTTACTATAAAGTTATTTTTGAAATTGCAATTGTTATTAATTATTAATAAAGTCATTCCTTTTGTGCAGTCTGACTCAGAGACTTCTGAGTCTGAGTCAGAGTCTGAGGCTAGGGGGCCGCTATAGGAGCCCGACTCAGAGGCTAGGGGGCCCTCTAGCGCTAGCCTCCCTTCGGAGCCGGCTAGCGCTAGCCTCCCTGGGCAGCCCTCTACCACTAGCCTTCCTGGAGGCTCCGGGGGGTCCGCAGAGCCTTCAGGGTCACAGGACGCGGCAGCGTCGCAGCAGAGGCGACGGACGAGGAGGACCCACTTTGCGGCTCCTCCTCCGGTTACTACTCAGCGGACCACGATCCGTCCCGTTGGAGACAGGTATAAAAACTATATATAGTATACTAAATATTAGATGTTGTTTTTCTTTACTTAATGATTTAATATATTTTGTAGATGTTGGTACGACTTCTCGTTCACGGGGGCCGAGAAGCACCACAGGCAGGTTAACAGTGTCCTCGGTGCTATCGTCAAGTTGCACTACCCCGGTGTAATTGACGGTTTTCCTGCCCTGTCGTGGGATGACTACGCTCGGGTCTCTCACCCGGTGCACGGCACGGTTCAGGGAGCCGTGTGGCATGATTTTATGGTAAGTTTAACTGTTTCGTTTTTTCAACTCCTTTGAATTCTTAATTGCATATCACTTAAATATTTGTTTGCTTAAAGTTGAGGTACCAAGTAGAGGAGCCGGGCATGGAGGACCACGCGAGACGCTTGTTCCATTACAACGCTCGGAAGCTCACGACGGCGGCGTTGTCATACGCCCGGATTCAGGCCGTCAACGCTTACTACAAGCGGCACCCCCGGGAGCAGGAGCAGCAAATGGGTGTCTTTAGGAAGGACTCGGACTCCTACTTGACAGAGGAGCAGTACGCGGAGGTAAGTTTTTAATATTGTTAAATATTTACAATATCTACGTATGTTAACCGCGTTGATGAAAATGAAATATGTGTAGGTTAGTATTTCCTGGTTACAGGGTAACATCGAGGCGTACTTACCTCTCTGTCGGTACTGGGCTAGCAACGCTTTTATCAACAAGTCCACGAAGGCTAGACAGTGCCGCATGGGGTCCGAGGGCAAGCACAACTATGGCGGTGACGGCTACTTGCGTTTGGCTAAACGCATGGTAAGTACCTTTTTATTTTATTTATGTGTTCTTAATATATTATTTATCTCACTAACACGGATGTACAGGAGCGAGAGCTGGGTCATGAGCCGACCCCGACCCAGGTTTGGAAGAGAGGTCACAAGGGAAGTGACCCTTCTCAGCCAGGGCAGTGTAGTCAGGTCGCAGCCGACCGACTGGTAAGTTTTCGAAATTCATCAATTTCATTATAACTAATACTATTATTGACATACTTACAAGATTTATTTGTTTTGTAGACAAAGTACGCGCAGGAGGTCGCAAAGATACACAGTGTGGATTACGATTGGGAAAGCGCGCCGATCGACCCCCAAGCCGCGTACGCAAGCGGAGGCGGGAAGGCCCACGGACGGTGAGTTCTTCGTGTGTTTCATTTATTTTTCAATTAATCTTCTTCTACTTAGTGTTTTCATTCTTTTGCAGGTTTGCCATTTTCGATGGAGTTGTCGACTCGAGGTCGACGCGACCTTTGAGAGGCACTTCATCGTCGCAGGCTTCGACCGCTGGGACCAGTGGTCGTCTCTCGCAGACGCAGCTGGAGCTCCAGGCCATGAGGGAGTCGCTGACGCAAACTCAGGCAGAGCTGGAGCGGACGAGAGCGGAGGCAAGGGAGGAGCAGCAGAGGACAGCCTTAATGATGGCCCAGATGCAAGCAACGGTGGCGGTAAGTAATTTAAAGTACCGTAGTTAAATTTCACAACACTTAATAACATATATCTGCTAATATCTTGCAATGGCAGGCTCTTGCTCGACAAAGCGGTCAGGACATCCAGATTCCTACGCTTCCGCCGCAGCAAACACCGGAGCAGGTAATATTGTCTATACCTAGGAGTTTGATTCCCTTTTCATTATGTTAAAAAGTTATTTGCATCACATTTAATCCTAATTATGATTCTTTTGCAGGGTTCCGGAACGTGTCGAGATCCCGGAGGCAGTGGAGGGGGTAGCGTGTAGACACTGGAGCAGGTGAGAAACTCTCTTTAAGTGTATCTAATCAAGCTTTAGTAGTTTTTGACCATGATAGAAATGATTAGTATATAGTGAATAAGTTGTTAGTGCTTCCATTTAACAAAAGAGCTAGTGATTATCACTGATGTTACCTTCTTATGTCGAAACTGATGTTCATTGAGTTAACAAAGGGCTAGTGCTTCCATTTAACTAGTGATATAGTACATTACTTCATTTGAAACTACATCATGCTTCCTTCTTTTGTCACTGATGTTCTTGGCCTCTTATGTTATCACTTAGTTGACATTGATGCTTACTAGTGATTATGTTTGTTTTCCAGGGATCCGGAACGCGCCGGGAAGATCCTGGAGGTAATGGAGGGGCTAGCGTGTAGCCCAGTGTAATTTATTTGGAAAATTGTGGTGTTTGTTGATGTTTTGAACCATGGGCGAACTTATATTGACTGTTCTGTGACTGTATATATCTGTATATATCTGTATATATTTTTTGACTGTTCCGTGACTCGCCATCGAGCGAGGTAGACAGTTTCTGTTTTTAAAAAAAATTCGAAAACTTAACTTACGTCGGCTATGAGCATGCCGACGTAAGTTTGCCCAGGTTAACTTACGTCGGTATGGCCAGACCGACGTAAGTTAAACCACTTAACTTACGTCGGTTTGCCCTGGCCGACGTAAGTTACAGCACTTAACTTACGTCGGCCTGCCCAAGCCGACGTAAGTCATCCGGCCCAGCCCAAGGCCCATCTCGAGGGTGAACTTACGTCGGCTCCTGCAGACCGACGTAATTAAGGTAACTTACATCGGTGGCCGACGTAAGTTACCTTAATTACGTCCAAAACCCTACGTCGGCTGAAAGCCGACGTAATTAAGTTAATTACGTCGGTTTAAGCCTAACTTACGTCGGCTTTGGCCGACGTAAGTGACCGGTATTCCTGTAGTGTTAGCGATCTGTACACCAACTCCGAAGTTGTATTGATCTTGCTGACGCACAATCAACCTGACCATGAGGGCCTTTGTTCCTGCAAGCAATCGAAGAACACGCAAGAACAAGAAGAACAAGCACTTATCAGTTGAATCAATCTGAAGTGGGGTTCTGGATACAAGTAGACAGACGATCTAGTCAACACACGCGTGTACAAGGAAGCAGCAGAAGCTAACTTACGAATAAACAAAACCCACCAGCTAATGAGGGCGGCGGCTACTATTTATTACCTCCCTAGGGTCGTGAGAAACCCTAATCACGAGACCCTAATGGACTCCAAACGATACATGGGCCATGGACCTAATTTTGGTGATGCAGCACCATGGACAGAAAAGGTCTTGGTATCATAATAACGATTGCGGCCCACTCCGAATAGATATGGACATGAGGCTATATCCGTTTGAAAGTAGACTTGATAATCTTTTCAGGAAGTACTTGAACGCCCAGATCGGAGTCTGTATGAAGTAGTGGTGGCCGTCACAAGTTGGTGATGTTCTGCTGTCCAAATCCCGTCCGCGCGAAATCCTTTCCCATTGGCTCCTCTCCATTGTTTCTAAGCAAAACAAGAAAGCACGTAGTTCCATGGTCTAGATAAGATGGACATAAGGCCAAGAACGAGTTCACCTCATAGTTTAGTTGATGTGCATGAGCGCGAGTGATCGGACCAGAAACCGGTAGCTGAGTTGGTGTGGATATATCGATGGTGTTGATGTCCTCATCACATTAGGTCCTGGTTTATGAGCCTCCCGTCTGACTCCATCAATAGTTAGGCAGAGCTATGCCAACAGTTCACTGCTAATTTTGGGAGTTCATACACTCGACTTGGCACTGAACTGGACCTTTTTGCCGCCCAACAAAAAATGGGAGTCGTTGCGATCCTTCATCCAGCGATTCTCTCAGGTACGCAATACCATCCCTTCCATCTCAAGCGCCTCTGTTATTGTTGCATTCAGACAGGGCGTTTGGGACAAAAAGATACTGGAGAAGCTGGCAATCAAAGAAGTCACCAGCGTCACGAAACTCTTTAGCCTAGCAGACAAATGTGCTAAAGCTGTGGAGGGTCGTGAGATGCACTCCAAGCCAGCTCCGGAGGCCAACAAGAAGTCCTCCAAAGCTGAATCCACTACCTCCAGCAGTGGCAAAAAGCAAAAGAATCCCAACGGCAAGAAGAAGCTGTCGGCCAGCGCCCCTACCGCTGCAGCTGTTGCAGCTCCAGGTGGTCGGGGGCCACGCCCCGAGAAACGACCTCGACCATCGTCAGAAGATGGTGGCAGCTCCAAAGTGTGGTGTCCGATCCGCAGGATGGACAATTACAGTTTGGAAGAATGCCGAGAGGTCCGGAACCTTGCCGAGCGCTACAACAAGCGCCGGGAAGAAGCTCCTTTCTGCCAGCGCGAAGGAAAACAAAAAGTCGATGAAGCTCCGGCTGAGGAGGAGCTAGATTTTCAGGACCCCAAGAAAGTCCTGAAAGCTATCTACAACACCGTCAACGATGACTCTGACGTCTCTGACAACGAGCATTGGAAGACCCTGAACACTATTTATGGTGGTTCTTGGGACTTCACCTCTCGTCGCATCCTCAAGACAATGCGGCGGGACATGGCCGTTGCAGCTCCCACTGCCAGGGCGGAGCCTCATCGGAAGTGGATGGACACTCCCATCATTTTCGATGCATCGGACTACCCCCGCAACATGATCAGAGCTGGCCAACTCCCGTTGATGGTGTCACCAACCATTAACAATATCCAACTCCACCATGTAATGGTGGACGAAGGTGCAGGGCTGAAACTCATAAGCTTTGAAGCCTTCGTCAAGCTCCAGCTCCGACCTTTGGACCTTCGCCCATCTCGACCTTTCTGTGGGGTAGGTCCAGGGGCCATTACCCCTCTCGGCTCTATCACACTCCCAGTGACATTCGGGACTCGGTAGAACTACAGAACCGAGAAGTTGGTCTTTGACGTTGCGCAGATCAGTTTGCCGTTCAATGCCATTTTGGGCAGGCCAGCCTTGTATAGGTTCATAGCCGCTGCCCATTATGGTTGCTTAGTCTTGAAGATGCCAACACCTGCGAGCGTTCTCCAGATCCATGGAGATTGCACTGCAGGAATCACTGCTTTGGAAGAACTCTATGCGCTTAATACAGCACAGGAGGAAGCATCCGGTAAGGAGCCAGCTCTGAACCCTCCGAGCATTCGTCATCGAGGCTCTACCTCTGCACCCCGTGTGCAACCAAGCGGCGACACCGACATTCCCGTCAAAGTCGTCCAAATTGGTTCCAATGCTACAACAAATAGGAACTCACGCTCATCACTTTCCTCCGGGCTAATGTCGACGTGTTTGTCTGGCAACCTTTGCAAATGCCTAGGATCCCAAGGGAGGTGATTGAGCACAATCTGAAGATTTATCCCAACACACGACCTATACACCAGAAGCCCCGGAAGCAATCAATTGAGCGGCAAAACTTCATCCGACAGGAGATCAAAAAGTTGCTCGAAGTTGGTTTTATCCGGGGGGTGTTTCACCCAAAATGGCTGGTAAACCCAGTTGTGGTGCCCAAGGCTGATGGGAAGCTTCGAATGTGTATCGACTACACCACCTTAAATAAGGCATGTCCAAAGGATCCATTTCCACTACCTAGGATAGATCAGATAGTGGACTCCACCTCCGGATGTGAGCTATTGTGTTTCTTAGATGCATATTCTGGATATCATCAAATCCAAATGTCTAAGGAAGATGAAGAGCATACTGCCTTATAACAGTAGATGGATTGTACTGTTATACTGTCATGCCCTTTGGTCTTAAAAATGATTCTTCAACATTTGTGCGAGCTATGTACAAAACATTTGGAGAGCTAATTAGAGACTTGGTGGAGGTGTACGTTGATGACATCGTCGTGAAGATCAAGAACAAGGAGTCACTCCTTGACAATTTACAAGCTGTCTTCGACAAGTTGCGCATCACGCGCACCAAGCTGAATCTGAACAAATGTGTCTTCGGAGTTCGTTCTGGGAAGCTTCTAGGTTTCTTGGTGACTCACCGAGGAATTGAAGCAAATCCGACGAAGATCAAGGCTATAGAAGATATGAGGCCCCCAGCCCGCATCAAGGATGTCCGGAAGTTAACTGGGTGTTTAGCTGTGCCCAGCCAGTTTATCTCAAGACTGGCAGAGTGGACACTTCCCTTCTTCAAACTCTTGAGGAAGTCCGAACCATTTCATTGGTCTGAAGAAGCAGAAAAAGCGTTTCAAGAGCTAAAACAGCTCCTCACCACACTACCGATCTTGGTAGCTCCGACTCCTGGTGAGCCTTTACTGCTTTACATTTCTGTGACCACCGAAGTTGTCAACATGGTCCTGGTCGCGGAAAGACTGGAGCCACGTCCTGTCCAGGAGCCCAGACCCCTCTCGGAGGGTCCAAAGTTCGAAGGCATGTCTGGGTCCCAGCCCCCAGACACGGAACCTCAAAGAGAAATGCTAGGAGATCAACCTCATTCACTTGAGGGGGTTCATCTGGCCGACCAAGATGATTCGGATCCTTCTAACAAGGTTCGGGTCGAACAAGAAGTTCTGGACCCCTCCGGGAGGGTCCAAGAAGCCCAGCAAGAAGGTCTGGACCCCTCCAGGAGGGTTCGTGTCAATGGAGAAGAAGCTCCGGGTCCCACTGAGAGGGTCCAGACCGTCCAGTGCCCAGTGTACTTCATCAGCGAAGTACTCCATGACGCCAAAACAAGATACATCGAGGCGCATAAGCTGCTTTATGCAGTTCTTATCGCCTCAAGGAAGCTTCGTCACTACTTCCAAGCCTACAAAATATCAGTGGTAACTTCTTTTCCACTGTGTGCTATTTTGCATAACCCTAACTCTACCGGGAACATTGCAAAGTGGGCAGCAGAACTGGCCGAGTTTGATCTCGAATTCGTGTCACGACAAGCAATCAAAAGTCAAGCTTTGGATGACTTCGTGGCGGAATGGACCTCTCCATCAAACCCTGGGGCCCCAGTGAGCAGAAACCGAAACTCAAGGTTCCGATATTCACCGAGCCTCACTAGACTCTCTACATCGACAGCTCTGTGCAAAAGCAGGGGGCCAGACCTTGAATCCTTCTCCTGGCTCCGATTGGGGAGAAGGTCAAGTACATGGTTCACCTTGATTTCAAGGCGACCAACAATATGGCAGAGTACGAAGCTTATCTATGGACTCAAGGTGGCACTATCTTATGGTGTCAAACTACTGTTGGTAAAGGGTGATTCACAGCTTATCATCAAACAAGTCAAAGGTAAATGTTCATGTAACAATCCCCAACTAGCTGCTTATCTTCTTGAAGTCAAGAGGCTCCAGAAGGACTTCGAAGTCTTGTATCTCCACCATGTTCAGCGTCAACATAACGCTGAAGCTGACGAACTCTCGACGAAGGCTTCGACCAGAGCTCTGGCTCCAGACGGAATCTTCATCCGGAGGTTGTCAAGACCAACAGCTCAGCTTGCCGAACTGAGCGAAGGGGGCGATACCAGCACCTCGAAGCTGGCAGTCTCGGTAGCCCTGCTACCATAGCGTCCACCAAGGGTTGTAGGTGCTGTCCGAAGCTCCGAGCATCCTAGCATGCAAGACTCAGAAGCTCAAGTTAGCCCCGATGCATGGATCTTGGAGATCCAGATCTACTTCAAAGACAATATCCTTCCTGAAGACAGTGTATCCGCTGACCAGATTGTCAGATCGGCTAAAAGATACACGTTGGTAGAAGGGGATCTCTACCAGCACGGTGCCAATGGCACCCTAATGCGGTGCATTGCAAGAGAAGAAGGTTGCGAGCTCCTCGCGGAAATCCATGGAGGTGAGTATGGGAACCATGCTTCCTCCCGCACGTTGGTTGGTAAAGCCTTCCAACATGGCTTTTACTGGCCTACAACACTCCAGGATGCGGTTGAGCTAGTGAAAAAATGTGAAGTGTGCCAGTTCCACGCAAAATAGATTCATACACCGGCTCAATCACTACAAATGATACCTCCTACATGGCCATTCGCTGTGTGGGGCATCGGCATCTTGGGACCATTCCCAAAAGCCGTCAGAGGTTATAGGTTCCTGTATGTCGCCATCGACAAGTTTAACAAATGGTCGGAAGCAACTCCAGTTGTGACAATCAACTAGCAATCAGCAATCAAGTTCTTGAAGTCCATTATATGCAGATTTGGTGTTCCAAACAAAGTCATAACTGACAATGGAACCCAATTCACAAGTGCTGCATTTCAAGAATATTGCGAAGACCTCGGCATTCAACTCAGCTACGCCTCAGTAGCTCACCCAGAAAGCAATGGCCAAGCCGAGAGAGCAAATGCAGAAATCTTAAAAGGACTCAAGACGAGCACGTATGAGTCTGAAAAAGCAAGGAGCCAACTGGATTGAAGCGCTTCCATCCATATTATGGGCGAACAGGATAACTCCAAACCGATCAACTGGGGAGACTCCCTTCTTCCTGGTGTACGGAGCTAAAGTAGTCCATCCTCTGGAGATCACCTTGGGGTCCCTCCGGGTCTGGACCTTTGATGAAGCCGCGCAGGACCAGCTTTGGTGTGAAGACCTTGACCTCGTCGACGAGGGAAAGTACCAAGCAGCTGTTCGGAATGCACATTATCGCCAAGCGCACAAGTGCTATCATCAAAGGCATGTGCGCAACCGACAACTCGAGGAAGGCGGTCTAGTGCTGCGGAAGATACTAAGTCGTGAAGGAATGCATAAACTTTCCCCAACTGGGAAGGTCCCTTCCAAGTGATTAAAGTATCCTGTCCCGGATGCGTTCACTTGGCAACTGAGGATGGGACTCCGCTTCCTAATACTTGGAACATCGAGCACCTCCGTAAGTTTTATGCTTAGAATCACGGAGGTGAGTCTATAATTACACACAATGTATGTTATAGAGTCGCCACATAAAGACAGGTAGGTCCCCCGGGAGAACATTCAGACCCTTCCGGGAGGGTCCGGGGAGTTCAAGTATTGCGCATCACGCGCACCAAGCTGGACCTGAACAAATGTGTCTTCGGAGTTTGTTCTGGGAAGCTTCTAGGTTTCCTGGTGACTCACCGAGGAATTGAAGCAAATCCGGCGAAGATCAAGGCTATATAAGATATGAGGCCCCCAGCCCGCATCAAGGATGTCCGGAAGTTAACTGGGTGTTTAGCTGTGCCCAGCCAGTTTATCTCAAGACTGGCAGAGTGGACACTTCCCTTCTTCAAACTCTTGATAGAAGTCCGAACCATTTCATTGGTCTGAAGAAGCAGAAAAAGTGTTTCAAGAGCTAAAACAGCTCCTCACCACACTACCGATCTTGGTAGCTCCGACTCCTGGTGAGCCTTTACTGCTTTACATTTCTGTGACCACCGAAGTTGTCAGCATGGTCCTGGTCGCGGAAAGACTGGAGCCACGTCCTGTCCAGGAGCCCAGACCCCTCTCGGAGGGTCCAAAAGGCGTGTCTGGGTCCCAACCCCCAGACACGGAACCTCAAAGAGAAATGCTAGGAGATCAACCTCATTCACTTGAGGGGGTTCATCTGGCCGACCAAGATGATTCGGATCCATCTAACAAGGTTCGGGTCGAACAAGAAGTTCTGGACCCCTCCGGGAGGGTCCAAGAAGCCCAACAAGAAGGTCTGGACCCCTCCAGGAGGGTCCGTGTCAATGGAGAAGAAGCTCCGGGTCCCACTTAGAGGGTCCAGACCGTCCAGTGCCCAGTGTACTTCATCAGCGAAGTACTCCATGACGCCAAAACAAGATACATCGAGGTGCATAAGCTGCTTTATGCAGTTCTTATCGCCTCAAGGAAGCTTCGTCACTACTTCCAAGCCTACAGAATATCAGTGGTAACTTCTTTTCCACTGTGTGCTATTTTGCATAACCCTAACTCTACCGGGAACATTGCAAAGTGGGCAGCAGAACTGGCCGAGTTTGATCTCGAATTCGTGTCACGACAAGCAATCAAAAGTCAAGCTTTGGATGACTTCGTGGCGGAATGGACCTCTCCATCAAACCCTGGGGCCCCAGTGAGCAGAAACCGAAACTCAAGGTTCCGATATTCACCGAGCCTCACTAGACTCTCTACATCGACAGCTCTGTGCAAAAGCAGGGGGCCAGACCTTGAATCCTTCTCCTGGCTCCGACTGGGGAGAAGGTCAAGTACATGGTTCACCTTGATTTCAAGGCGACCAACAATATGGCAGAGTACGAAGCTTATCTATGGACTCAAGGTGGCACTATCTTATGGTGTCAAACTAATGTTGGTAAAGGGTGATTCACAACTTATCATCAAACAAGTCAAAGGTAAATGTTCATGTAACAATCCCCAACTAGCTGCTTATCTTCTTGAAGTCAAGAGGCTCCAGAAGGACTTCGAAGTCCTGTATCTCCACCATGTTCAGCGTCAACATAACGCTGAAGCTAACGAACTCTCGACGAAGGCTTCGACCAGAGCTCTGGCTCCAGACGGAATCTTCATCCGGAGGTTGTCAAGACCAACATCTCAGCTTGCCGAACTGAGCGAAGGGGGCGATACCAGCACCTCGAAGCTGGTAGTCCCGGTAGCCCTGCTACCATAGCATCTACCAAGGGTTGTAGGTGCTGTCCGAAGCTCCGAGCATCCTAGCATGCAAGACTCAGAAGCTCAAGTTAGCCCCGATGCATGGATCTTGGAGATCCAGATCTACTTCAAAGACAATATCCTTCCTGAAGACAGTGTATCCGCTGACCAGATTGTCAGATCGGCTAAAAGATACACGTTGGTAGAAGGGGATCTCTACCAGCACAGTGCCAATGGCACCCTAATGCGGTGCATTGCAAGAGAAGAAGGTTGCGAGCTCCTCGCAGAAATCCATGGAGGTAAGTATGGGAACCATGCTTCCTCCCGCACGTTGGTTGGTAAAGCCTTCCAACATGGCTTTTACTGGCCTACAACACTCCAGGATGCGGTTGAGCTAGTGAAAAATGTGAAGTGTGCCAGTTCCACGCAAAATAGATTCATACACCGGCTCAATCACTACAAATGATACCTCCTACATGGCCATTCGCTGTGTGGGGCATCGGCATCTTGGGACCATTCCCAAAAGCCGTCAGAGGTTATAGGTTACTGTATGTCGCCATCGACAAGTTCAACAAATGGCCGGAAGCAACTCCAGTTGTGACAATCAACAAGCAATCAGCAATCAAGTTCTTGAAGTCCATTATATGCAGATTTGGTGTTCCAAACAAAGTCATAACTGACAATGGAACCCAATTCACAAGTGCTGCATTTCAAGAATATTGCGAAGACCTCGGCATTCAACTCAGCTACGCCTCAGTAGCTCACCCAGAAAGCAATGGCCAAGCCAAGAGAGCAAATGCAGAAATCTTAAAAGGACTCAAGACGCGCACGTATGAGTTTGAAAAAGCAAGGATCCAACTGGATTGAAGCGCTTCCATCCATATTATGGGCGAACAGGATAACTCCAAACCGATCAACTGGGGAGACTCCCTTCTTCCTGGTGTACGGAGCTAAAGTAGTCCATCCTCTGGAGATCACCTTGGGGTCCCTCCGGGTCTGGACCTTTGATGAAGCCGCGCAGGACCAGCTTTGGTGTGAAGACCTTGACCTCGTCGACGAGGGAAAGTACCAAGCAGCTGTTCGGAATGCACATTATCGCCAAGCGCACAAGCGCTATCATCAAAGGCATGTGCGCAACTGACAACTCGAGGAAGGCGGTCTAGTGCTGCGGAAGATACTAAGTCGTGAAGGAATGCATAAACTTTCCCCAACTGGGAAGGTCCCTTCCGAGTGATTAAAGTATCCCGTCCCGGATGCGTTCACTTGGCAACTGAGGATGGGACTCCGCTTCCTAATCCTTGGAACATCGACCACCTCCGTAAGTTTTATGCTTAGAATCATGGAGGTGAGTCTATAATTACACACAATGTATGTTATAGAGTCGCCACATAAAGACAGGTAGGTCCCCTGGGAGAACATTCAGACCCTTCCGGGAGGGTCCGGGGAGTTCAAGTACACTTCATACAGTCATAGCACTAAAAGTATAGCTACCTGCCCAAGGTTAGTACAAGATGTATAACGCACTTAACTTGGTCCCGCACCCTATGTGTGTCCTTATCTCCCCTGTAATCTGGACCTATAATGAAAGACATTGTTGTGTGAAAATAGACTCCATGTGCATTTATTTTTGTACAAGGCTCGATATATCAAATTATTATTTTTATCCTTCTTGTCTATAATGAAGTTGTGCAATTCTTTTTTAGTTTTTGTCCAAGTTATTCACATGTGTTATGAGTTATATTGTTGATCTCTTTGGATCTTAACATGCTGTATAGTCTACTTGCCTGAATGCCAAGGCAACATAGGTCCGGTGTATGCTATCGACTTAGTTGGTCCTGCACCCTAAGTACGCCACTCTACCTACACTCCGGCAGACCTCAGTAGTGTGAGTACTAAAAAACATATGGGTCCGGAAAGATTACATCAATATGCTTGTTACCATATCGAGTTTCTTCCGATCTAAAACTCAAATAAGAATGATAAGTCACAAACGATTTATAGACAAGAGGACGAATTTTACTCTTTTCTTGAATTTATTGTGCAGGAAAAACAGAAATTCATAGCAATGGTGGACGACTCCGGAGCTACTAAGCTCCGACATCCTCCAAGAGGGCCCGCTGTCGACGTTTACTCTGTTGACAGTGGGTGACGTCGGAGCTACAAAGCTACGATAAATCCTAGGGGGGCCACCATCGAAGTTTTATACGTTGATGATGGGTACCGTTGGAGCTACCAAGCTCCGACAATCCTAGAGGGCCAGCCGTCAACGTGTTGGAAATAAAGACTTCAAACCTAAAATCTACAAGTTCGAAGCGTTCAAGTCATCAACATACTATCAAATCCTTTTGGTACATGTACACATTTGAATTATGCATATATACTAGGGGCCCAACAAGACAAAGCACAATATATTGAAGATAACAATAAAGTGAAGTTCATGGCAAAGTGGATTTCATTAATTTGAAGCACAGGATTACAAAATTGGGATTACAATGGAAAGCAAAAGGAAGAAGTCCTAGCTACTGGAGAGTCTAAGTCCTGCGGAAGAATGAGGCGACTTCCTTGGCAACTCCTTGGACGCTGGCCCTGGCGGCGTCCTCCTCTTCAGCAACGGGACCTTGGAGCACCAGGTCCAGGGAGAATTGGGGATCTCAGCTCACATAACACTTCAGCACATGCCCTGTGACGTTTGTAGCTAAATATTTCCCCTCTGTCTCCAGCTGGTCCACAATGATGTTGCCCATCGCGTCGAGTTTGCCATCGGCAGCATTGAGGGCCACTAGCGCTCGGTCCAAGTCTAGCTCTGGATTGTTCGGACGTACAGGACTGAAGCCTAGTGGCGTCAGCGCGTTGTTGGCTCGCCCTAAGAAGTCCCACACTTGAATGGACTTTGTCTCCTTCAAGCTCCGCAGCTCCTCCAGTGACTCTGGGCGGCTGCAAGCTCTGAACCTTCCCGAGTGAGGCGCTCGACTAATTTAGCATGCTGCTGCATATTCTCAGCAACTTGCTTCTCACGATCGGTCAGCTCTGTCTCCCAGAGGTAGATGCGGTTCCGCCTTTCTGACGGGTCTTTTTCCCTGCCTCTCACTTTCCCTTCCCTGGTGGCAACATTAGCTTCTCTTTTTGAGAGCTCCTGCCCTAGTTTCCAGTACTTCTCCTTTTCTTCTTTACTCCATAGATCCAACTTTTTGCTGCGATCTGCCAAATTCTGTTCACCCAGAGTCAATTTCTTTGTGACCTCTGCCTCCCTCTTCAAAATATCCTCCTGCTGCTCCAGGAGCTTCTCTTCCCTAGCATCAAGGTCTGCTCGATGCTTCAGGAGGACCTCATTTAACTTATTTGAGGTTTTCATGACGCTCATCAGCAGCATCACTCCTCTCCTTGGCTTGCTCAAGGATCTCCCTAGAGTTAGCGTCAAGCGCCCTGATGACAACTTCCTTCTCTTCCAGCAGCTTGCCCCAGTATTCCATTCGTGCAGTTTCCCTTTTTACCCACTCCTTCTGATCAGTTAGCCTTGTTTGTGCAAACCTGGTCTCGAAGTGGAGTCTGTTGCGCAAACACCTCAAGGTGTGGTGCTCCTCTTCAAGTACCTTGCTCTCATGGTCAAAGGCGAGCTTGTCTTGTTGGAGACTTGAGTAGGCATTGTCTATGGACAACGGAAGGGGATAGGCTTCAGACCCGCTGGGATCAACTCCGCTGGTTCCAGAGGATTCTCCATCACAAAAATTGGGTCCCACTCTGCAAGGATGGTCCCTTGAGCCTCTGTGGTACTGGATCTGCCTGCTGGGAGCTCTTCGGCTGTTGTTGAAGAAGATCCCACTGGGGGAACTTCCACCGCCGGAGTAGAAGTCGAAGGCCCTGCTTCTGGGCCTTCAGTTGTTGGTCCCGCAAGTGGGGAGCCTGCCACCACTCCTTCATGGTGCTCCGGCTCAGGCATGGACACCACCAGAGCAATTACCTCCGGGGCAACAGTGAAAGCTCCACCCGGTGCCTCTACTACTGCCAGCTCAAGCACTAGCACGTCAACGACATCTGGTTCGGCGACCGGAGCCTCGAGCACCTCTCCGGCTCGGTAGTCGGGACTTCAGTAGCTTCTGGTTCAGAGGCCGGAGTTTCAACCATCACCGGCTTAGTGGCCGGGGCTTCAATTGCCTCCGGCTCAAAGGTCGGGACTTCGATGACTTCCGGCTCAAGGATCGGTGTTTTTGGCGATGCTGGCCCCGCAACAACTTCTGGTGCAGGGATCAGAGCCTTGGTGGCTTCCGGTTCAGAAGCTGGAACTTCTGATATCTCCAACTCCTGCCCCAAAACTTCAACTTTCGGTATTGTTGCCGAAGGTGCATCCTCAACTTCTGCCGCGTGGTCTGGTGCTACCGCGGGAGCTTTCGGTGATGACTTTGAATCCAAATCCACGACAGCTGGCACCGGAACTGCCGTGGCTTCTGCTACCACTTGAGGAGGAGGCTCAGTGGTCGAAGCCGGAGCTTCAGCATGTGCAGCCACAGTCGCTGCAACAGATGCCGAAGTCTCTGACTCCTTTCTCGACACCCTGAAAATAAAGGGATGAGAAGATTAAAGACACAACAAAAATAAGATCAGCATTTTAAGGCGAGCACACGATGCTTACCTAGGGGTGCTACCACCCCAGTCACCTCAGAACCTCTTCTTCTGAGGCCCGGAGCCGGAGCCCACCAAGTCTGTTGAGACAACAACTTCAGACCTCAGCTGGGGACCACTTGTGGCAGCCGAAGTCCTCTCGGCTGGAGCTTCTATTGGTCGGGAAGAACTCCAAGGCCTGGAGCTCTTAGCCGGCACTGAGGCCGGTGTTGACAGCCTAAAGCTAGCGCCTCTCGAAGACGCCTGCGCTGAAGAAGGTGTAGCCGCAGAAGACCTCCGCCACCAGGGAGGAGCCATTGTAGAGGGAGCAGGCCTGATAGACCTCCCATCAGCATGCTTTAGTTTCCTCTTCCAGCTGGAGGGTTCTGCTGGCTCTTTGCCCTTACCCTTGCCAATGTCTACAACCCTCTGGCTCGGGGCAGAGGCAGGCCCTCCTTTGGAAGCTCCGGGGATTACAACCCTGGAGGTCTGGCGCTTCTCCACTTCACCCAAGTCATCAAGCTCTGGCATATTCCTCCGGAGCTCCGGCTCATCTCCGGAATCATGTTCAAGGGTAGGAAAGCGGCCGGCGGAGCCAAATCATCGCCGTCGACTAGCCCGTGCTAAAATTTCTTGAGATGAAGCTTCAAAGCTTTGTCATCTAAGTTGGACTTCAGACCGGTTTCAATCCGGTCGTCATCCGCTGTTGAAAGCCCAGGCGAGCTTCTCCCTCTTCCTTACCGGAGCCCACCTGTTGACCAAAAAATTTCTGAAGACAATCTAAGGGGTCCCTCCGCCCTACACACATTCTCGGATCCTGGTTAGGATAGGTTTGAATGCATCCGTCAGCTCCGGAACTACACGCCAGGCGTCGGTATCACTGTTGGGGAGTCCTTGGGGCAGTTCCAACCTTTCGTGCTCCTCCACTGCTATGATGATCCAATCCTTCTTCCAGTCATCCCATTTGCCAGAAGGGAATGGCTTCAAGTACTTGAAGGGGCAGTTCTTGCGCTTCACGAAATAGTAGAAGCCAAGAAGCTCAGTCTCCTTGCCGGTGGAGTGGACCGTGAAGAAGGTACAGAACAACTCGATGCAGGGGGGGAACACCCACCCGCATCTCACAGAAGTGGACGAAGGTTGCCACTAGCAGAAGAGAATGGGGGCCAAGATGATACAGCTAGAGATTGTAGAAGTCCAGCAGCATTAAGAGGAAGCTTGAAAAAGGTGGGATCAATCCCACCATGGCGTACGCTGAGAAGTACACCATGTCGCCATTGCGCTCCTTCTTGAATGGGAGCTTGCCGGCGCGGATCAAGTGGCTGAAGGAGTCACTGGACCACCCCATATAGGTCCGAACCTTCATCAGATCATCCTTGCTATTGAGGCGGCTCTTGGAAAGACCCAACTCCATCGCGGCAAAGTGGAGCGAAGGAAGGGAAAGCTAGCTGAGGTTTAGGAGGCTCTGAGCGCAAGTTTGATCGAAAGTGTAAAGAGTTCTCAAACCACACATACTTTCCTTCTTAAGTAAGCCCCCGTGATGCTTGGATGGAAACCGCAACGAGAGCAGGGTCACATTTCAAAAACCTACCCTATCAATGACAAATGGGCCCGAGGCCACCCAGACGATGAGATCGAGGTTGTTACCCCATGCGAACCATTTTCATGATGGACGGCGGGAAACCCTAAGGCGGCATCTTGAGAAGGCGCTCGGAACCGATACAGTTTTTGTATTGGGAACTGGCGACCTTCAATTGCGTGAGATCCGCACTCAAAGATCTCATCTGCCGAATTCATAACAACCCACGCGACGATGGTTTAATCAAAGACCATCGCCCCAACGGCACATCAGAATACTTTTGAAGCCGAAGCGCCGGAATCAAGGATGGCCCCACCTCTGGTAGAATAACTTAACCCAAAGAGTTTCTCCCAGAGGTGGGCTCGGGTCCACTGTCGGTACCCTGTGTACCGGGTACCCTATGGTACCGCAAGAAGTGCAAGAGAGTTCCACCTGTCAAAGTTGAAGGTCTCCTCAGGCCCCACACATCATACTACACCGGACCCGCATCCCTCATATGGGTAGCTCCGGGGATTGACACGTGTAATGTAAGCCTAGAGCTAAACTCCCAATACGGGGAAGCTCCACAATCAACACATGTATAATGACCCCGGACCTAACCTCCAGTAGAGGGAAGCTCCGGTGCCAACACGTGTATAGCGGTTCTGGAACTACTTCCCCGCAAGGGGAAGATCCGAAGCTACCACGTGTGGAGCCTCCGCACCTACACTACCGACGAGTACACTGGCGAATCTCCAACAGTACGGACAGTTAAAGCGGCAGTTACAAGACCTGATTATGTGTCATTAATGTTGTATTAATGACACGCGATCAGTACACTGTTAATAGGGGTAACGCATCCATTAAGCACGTTATCACACTATTAACCACGCTTAATGCTCATAGATAGTGTATTAGGCTATTAAATAAGTCAGGGCCACATGTTGGGCCAGGCAAAGGATGTAACAGTCAGTCCTTGGACTATAAAAGGATTGAACTACACGATACATAGGGGGGCTGATCCAAGGGCTAAGTCTAGCACCTCGCATACTAGAGATACTCAATACAACAACACACACCCCGTGGAGTAGGATATTACGCTCAGGCGGCCCGAACCACGTAAATCTCCTGTGTCACCATCTTGTTCTTGATCTCTGCGTGCCCAAACCAATACAAGAACCTCCGCAGGCTACATTTAGTAGTACCGGGGGGAGTGTCGTTGCAATACTTCGACAGTATACCTTAGCTCGATCATAAGAGTAGTGTCTACTTTACTCCATTACCTTCCTTTGAGATAAATATGATACCCTTGGGAATACTCTTGGGTGAAATGCTACATGACAGTTTTCGTGCGCTTGCGAACCTCATCTCTTCCGAGATATGATATGTGACGTTAGTAGCCATCAACAACCATTTCTGGTGTCGTTGCCAGGGAAGGCAAAGGAAGTGAAGGATATCACTTGTGATTAAGCTATAGGTACTAATAGTTATTAGATAGGATTACCCTTGTTTGTTTTCTCCTTTTGTGGTGAAAACAGGGTAGTGTTGGCTAACCCATTTCATGGGATGGCCAACGAGGACGCTAGTGTTGAACTGATGATTTATGGCGTACCTCAACAAATGTCCTCTAGGCAACATCACTGCCTCTTGCGGAAGAATTTCAGCTTCCATTAGGAGCCAAAGGAATCCATTCCCAAGCTTGGGGGTGGCTCCAAGAGTTCTTCTTTGTTTGCTCCTCATCCAACATTCATGTCATGGGTTGGTCCACCAATTCATGACTACATTTGTGCTGGAGCTGAAGGAGTCCTATTCTCATTCTTCATGGATGAGAATATGGTCTCTACTCAAGGGGTGGATTGAAGAATGCTCTAGTTCCCTTAGCTTGGCATGCACACCACTTAGCAAGGTGGACATGCTGGCTATGGAACTACACCTCCCACTAAAGTATCATGAAGACCAAGCCAATGGAGGAGTTTTTGGATGATCCGAGCCATGGATATTCACATGATTTGTGAAAATCCATGTCATCATGGGCCACTTTGGGAATCATTTCCCTAAGACCGATGGGGATTCTTCCTTCCAATCATAACTCCAATGGCTATCACCTACAAGGAGGTAAAGGGTGAATCAACATCACCCTTGTAATCAAGGAGGCTGTGAGGATTTCAAGGGATTTAAGTTCAACTAGCCTACCTTGAAGTATCTTGTCGATGGACAAGCAAGAAATCAAGACAACATTTACATGAAGTTCTTGGCTAAGGACAAGAAACTTAAAGAGCATTCAAGATCCAAGATATCCTAGAATCACTTATTGGGATTCCTATCCTTCGACCAAGCCCATGCAACCTAGGGAAAGTGATATTGTGGATGAAGCGTTTCTTGTTTGATTGTGGAGTTCACATGTCATCATGCCAAAGGAAGCTTTTGATCCATGATCAAGATATGAGTTGACCTTAATGAATATCAAGAAGGTCGAAGTGACACCCCTAAAAGAAGGACAAGCCTCACGATGCTCACAAGAGAATATCTTCAAGAAGGAGAAACCATCACTACATCAACAAGTCTTCATCAAGATGACGGAGAGGCTAGGGTCACCATGTGCTCCACATGTCGAAATGACATGCCAAAGGAGATTTGGCAAAGCAAGAGAAGTTGTCCACATCTTCAACTACGTGGTTGGACAACAAATCATCGCACCAAACAGGACGGAGCTAAGTCCCACTCATCGGACTTTGAAAATTTGGTGAGTCCTTACCAATAGGTAAATTAGTTGTTATCCCATATTTATTTTCCCCAATTGCATATTTGAATTTCTCAATTGCATTTAGCATGTTTGAATTTTCACACGTGTACGTTGGAACAAAAATTTTCAACCAACGTAAAACTAAAAATTTCGAATTAGTAAATAAATTTATTTGGATATGTGATAGGATCTTGGTTCCTGATCTTTCGATGAGAATAGGAGGGTTCGATTTGTGGAGGAGAAGACGTTGACGATCCGACTACACCGTCCCCAAGACGACGCGCCTTAGCGATCGGTACACCGACTCCGAAGTTGTATTGATCTTGCTGGCGCACAATCAGCCTGACCACGAGGGCCTTTGTTCCTGCAAGCAATCGAAGAACACGCAAGAACAAGAAGAACAAGCACTTATCTGTTGAATCAATCTAAAGTGGTGTTCTGGATACAAGTAGACGGGCGATCTAGTCGACACGCGCGTGTACAAGGAAGCAGCAGAAGCTAACTTACGAATAAACAAAAACCCGCCAGCTAATGAGGGCGGCTGCTACTATTTATTACCTCCCTAGGGTCGTGAGAAACCCTAATCACGAGTCCCTAATGGACTCCAAACGATACATGGGCCATGGGCCCAATTTTGGTGATGCAGCACCCTGGACAGAAAAAGGTCTTGGTATTAAAATAACTATTGCGGCCGACTCCGAATATATATGGACATGAGGCCAGATCCGTATGAAAGTAGACTTGATAATCTTTCCGGGAAGTACTTGAACGCCCAGATCGGAGTCCGTATGAAATCGTGGTGGCCGTCACAAGTTGGTGCTGTTCTGCTGTCCAAATCCCGTCCGCGCGAATTCCCTTCCCATGGGCTCCTCTCCATTGTTCCTAAGCAAAACAAGAAAGCACGTAGTTCCACGGTCTAGATAAGATGGACATAAGGCCAAGAACGAGTTCACCTCATAGTTTAGTTGACGTGCACGAGCGCGAGTGATCGGACCAGAAACCGGTAGCTGAGTTGGTGTGGATGTATCGAGGGTGTTGATGTCCACATCATCCTCCCCTTCTTGAATTTGAGTCGTCCGCGACTCAAGCTCATCTTCTTCTCCCAAATATGGCTTCAAATCTGCTATGTTAAATGTGGGACTAACCCCAAAATTCGCAGGCAACTCGAGTTTATATGCATTATCATTAATTCTTTCTAACACTTTGAATGGACCATCAGCTCGAGGTAACAATTTAGACTTTCTCAAATCAGGAAACCTATCTTTTCGCAAATGTAACCAAACTAAATCACCAGATTCAAAAGTGATAGTTTTCTTTCCCCTACTACCAGCAAGTTTATACTTGGCATTCATGCACTCTATATTCTTCTTAGTGGTTTCATGCAATTTTAAGATCAATTCAGCACGATGTTTAGCATCAAAATTCACTCGTTCCATTGAAGGAAGAGGTAATAAATCAATAGGAGCATGGGGTACAAATCCATAAACAATCTCAAAAGGGCATTTCTTAGTACTAGAATGAAGGGAACGATTATAAACAAACTCAACATGAGGCAAACACTCTTCCCACATTTTTATATTCTTTTTCAAAACAGCCCTAAGCATGTTAGATAAACTTCTATTCACAACCTCAGTTTGACCATCAGTTTGGGGATGACAAGTAGTTGAAAATAAAAGCTTAGTCCCCAATTTTGCCCATAACGTTCTCCAAAAATGGCTAAGAAACTTAGCATCACGATCTGAAACTATTGTGTTTGGCACACCATGCAATTTAACAATATCTCGGAAAAACAAATCAGCAACATGTGTAGCATCATCACTTTTACGACAAGGTATGAAGTGTGCCATTTTAGAAAATCTATCCACAACAACAAAGATGATATCCCTCCCCTTTTTTGTTCTAGGCAGTCCTAAAACAAAGTCCATAGAAATATCCTCCCAAGGCATACTAGGAACAGGAAGAGGCATGTACAAACCATGTGGATTAAGTCGTGACTTAGCTTTTTGACATGTCGTGCAGCGAGCAACAAAGCGCTCCACGTCTCGCCTCATCCTTGGCCAAAAGAAATGACCAGCAAGTATGTCCTCCATCTTTTTCACTCCAAAGTGCCCCATCAGCCCGCCTCCATGCGCTTCCTGTAACAACAACAAACGAACGGAGCTAGCTGGAATGCATAACTTGTTAGCTCTAAACACATAGCCATCATTGAGGACAAATTTATTCAATGTTTTTCCGTCTTTACATTTCAACAATACATCTTTGAAATCAGCATCATGTTCATATTGATCTTTAATCATTTCTAATCCAAAAATTTTAAAGTCAAGTTGAGATAGAAGAGTATAACGTCTAGATAAAGCATCAGCAATAACATTATCCTTTCCCTTTTTGTGTTTAATGACATAAGGAAAAGACTCAATAAATTCCATCCACTTAGCATGCCTATGGTTTAGTTTCCCTTGACTCCTAATATGCTTTAGTGATTCATGATCAGAATGGATAACAAATTCTTTGGGCCACAAATAATGCTGCCATGTTTCTAAAGTTCATACAAGAGCATATAATTCCTTATCATAGGTAGAATAATTTAGAACAGGCCCACTCATTTTCTCACTAAAATATGCAACAGGTTTTCCTTCTTGTAACAAAACACCACCCAATCCAATCCCACTAGCATCACATTCAAGCTCAAAAGTCTTAGAAAAATCAGGAAGTTGGAGAAGAGGTGCATGCGTCAACTTATCTTTCAGTATGGTAAAGGCGTTATCTTGTGTGGTGCCCCAAGAAAAAGGCAGCCCCTTCTTCGTAAGGTCATTCAATGGAGCAGCAATGGTGCTGAAATCCTTCACAAAGCGATGATAGAACCCAGCCAGCCCTAGAAAGCTCCGCACCTGTGTGATGGTCTTTGGTACAGGCCACCGCTGAATAGCCTCTACCTTGGCTTGATCAACTTCAATTCCCTGTGGAGTAACAACATAGCCAAGGAAAGAGACTCGATCCGTGCAAAAGGTGCACTTCTCAAGATTACCAAATAATCGTGCCTCACGCAAAGCATTAAAAACAGCACGTAAGTGATCATGTTCATCCATGGATTTGCTATAAATCAATATATCATCAAAATACACAACAACAAATTTTCCAATGAATGCACGCAAAACCTCGTTCGTTAATCTCATGAAGGTGCTAGGTGCATTAGTTAACCCAAAAGGCATGACTAACCACTCATATAAACCGAACTTAGTTTTGAAAGCAGTTTTCCATTCATCTCCTAGTTTCATGCGAATTTGGTGATAACCACTACGCAAATCAACTTTTGAGAACACAACAGCACCACTCAATTCATCAAGCATATCATCTAAGCGTGGAATAGGATGACGATATCGAATGGTTATATTGTTGATTGCTCTACAATCCACACACATACGCCGTGATCCATCCTTTTTAGGTACTAGAATAACTGGAACAACACAAGGACTAAGAGACTCACGTACATAACCTTTGTCAAGTAGTTCTTGTACTTGGCACTGAATCTCCTTTGTTTCTTCTGGATTTGTCCTATATGGTGCACGGTTGGGCAATGAAGCACCGGGAATGAGGTCAATCTGGTGCTCAATCCCTCGAAGTGGTGGTAGTCCTGGTGGTATTTCACTTGGAAACACATCAGAATATTCCTGCAAAATGTTAGCAACAGCAGGAGGCAAAGAATGTTGCACATCGTAAAGGGAAATCAAAGCATCTTTGCATACCAAAGCATAGGCAACAGAGGTGGAAGCAATCAGTTCATTAATATCAGATTTCATAGCAAACAAGCATTTTCCCTTCAGAGATATCTCATTTTTCTTATCAAATACAGATTTGACATTGTTATTGTTCTCAATGTTAGCATGGTACTGATATTTAGTTTTCCTAGCTCTAGCAACATCATCTTGCACAATAGCTTCAGGAGACATAGGATGCAACACAATTTTTTTATCGTGGTAAAGAAAAGAATACTGATTTGATCTACCATGATGCATAGAATCTCTATCAAATTGCCAAGGTCTTCCTAGCAGAATATTACAAGCTTGCATAGGCACAACATCACATTCAACGACATCCTTATATGATCCAATAGTAAAATTGATTCGCACAAGTCTAGTTACCTTTGCCTTACCGCTGTTGTTTAACCATTGAATGTAATAGGGATGTGGGTGCGGTTTGGTGCTTAGTGCCAGCTTGGTCACCATGTCACTGCTGGCCAAGTTGTTGCAGCTACCTCCATCAATGATCATGCGGCAAGATCGCTCTTTGATGACACACTTTGTTTGGAATAATGTGTGCCTTTGATTTTGTTCCGCTTTCTCCATTTGTGCACTAAGCACACGCTGCACAATGAGACTATCATAGCGCGCTGCATCTTCTGCACCAATATGCTCTTCTTGATGTTCATTGCTACCTGCATAGTCAGCTGCAAGCAAAACACATGTATCGTCATCAAAATCGCTAGCAGATGAGTACTCACCGTCATCTTTAACAATTAGAACACGTTTGCTTGGGCAGTCACGCTGCACATGGCCAAAACCCTTGCACTTGTAACATTGAACGTCTCTAGATCGTCCGGTAGATGCTACGGAAGAAGCACTCTCGGTGGGCTTTTGGGTGGTCTTTACTGCTGAGCTAGTGGAAGAAGCATGTGGCCTGTTGCTGGAAGAAGAAGGTGCTGCCTGACTTTGTGAAGAAGATGGCGGAGAAGCACGCCCAGTCGAAGGAGTAGTCGTGCGTGGTTGCCATGAGCTAGTCTTTCCTGCAGAAATATTAGTTCTAGAGCTAGCTCGTCGTCCCTGCACTTCCCTTTCAGCTTTACAAGCAAGATGAAACAAACGGGTAACATTATTGTAATCTTTATAAGCAAGTATGTCCTGAATTTCATGGTTTAAACCACCCAAAAATCTAGCCATAGCTGGTTCCTCATCCTCGTCTAAATTACAACGCAACATACCCATTTGTAATTCCTGAAAATACTCTTCTACACTTTTAGCTCTCTGTCTCAATTGTTGTAACTTATTTAACAGATCACGTGCATAGTAAGAAGGAACAAATCTAGCCCGCATGAGCCGTTTCAAAGCATCCCAAGTTTGTGGTCTGTTATTAGGATTTTTCTTGCCATGTTCTATCCACCAAACAAAAGCAAAATCAGTAAACTCACTAGTGGCTGCTCTAACTCTTGCGTTTTCAGGAAACTCATGACATGCAAATTTTTGATCAACAGAAATCTCCCAAGTAATATATGCATCAGGGTCATATTTACCATCAAAATGAGGTATCTTAAATTTGATCTTGTTAAAAGTATCTTCATGATTGCGTACCTCACGCCAACGATGTCCACCTATGCCTTGATGGTTGCGTTGTAGCCGGCGCCGTGGCCTAGCTTCCTCATCTTCCCCAATCTCCGTATCTGCAGAATAGTCATCTTCATTGTCACGTACAATACTAGGAGCATTACTCACCTGTCCATCTGCGGTGCGTCCACAATCCCTCTCCTCAAGGCGCTGTAGGATGGCTCCAATAGAGGTGTTCAATGTTTGAATGGAACTCTCCAACGTGCTGATTTTGGTGTTGGTGTCGATCTGCATATTTTCCAATTGACCAAGGCGGTCACTGGTAACTCGAAAATCCTCATCAGGCGCTTCTGTGTGTAGCCACACTTGGCGTTCGAAGTGTTGTATAATTCTCCGTGTGCGAGGTGAATGCACGTCTTCATTTGTATTTGCTCCTCCTGCCATGGTTAGTAGAAAAAAAATCCAATATGAAAGGGTAACGTTATCCCTAGCTACAAAGGTGCTGGTGGAGATAACTCGCTCACTCTCAACCTGTTCAATCAAGCTCTTACTTGTTCTTACAAAGCTCAGCAAGAAGGTGATGGCAACCAGCAAGTAATGAACAACTTCAAGAGCAGGTGTCAATCTATGGCTTTAGGTGGCTGAACTAGCACAAGGAGCAAACTTTCACCACGTTAATCACAACAAGCTGAATAAATATTCTACGATAGTACTATGCTGATCTTAGTCTAGACCGTACTAGAGACGCGAGCCGAGACACCAATGTCGTCACCAAAAACACCCCAAACAACAATCTGATTTTTTTTCTTTTTTTTTCGTTTTTTTTGGGTGGTCACCCAAACTCTCTCTAGATGGAATCAGGAGACCCTAGAACAAAATTTGCACATGCGGCTTTTGATCTTGCACTTGCCTTTTTTTTCTTCTCTAATTGCTTGTGGCTTTTGTGCGGCTTTTGATTTTGCACTTGCCTTTTTTTTTCTTCTCTAATTGCTTGTGGCTTTTGTGCGGCTTTTGATTTTGCACTTGCCTTTTTCTTGTTGTCAAACTCAAATTACTAATCTGACTCAAACTCGAAGTAGCAATCTGATTCGAACTCGAACTAGTAATCAGACTCAAACTCGAACTAGCAATCCGACTCAAACTCGAAGTAGCAATCTGATTTGAACTCGTAATCTGACTCAAACTCGAACTAGCAATCTGACTCAAACTCAAAGTAGAAATATGATTTGAACTTGTAATCCGACTCAAACTCGAACTAGTAATCCGACTCAAACTCGAAGTAGCAATCTGATTCAAACTCAAACTAGTAATCCGACTCAAACTCGAACTACGAATCTGACTCGAACTAGGTGACCGAATGTGACACGAACTCGAAACTCTAGTGGTGCAAAACTAAAGACCAGCAACTTGACTCATCGAAGCAACCATGAACTCAACAAGTCTTGACTAAGTGGAGAAAGTAAAAGGCACAATGGTCTAGGAATAATGGAAAAAAACAGATCTGGTATTTTTTTTGGGCTTTTTCTGGACTATAGGATGATAACAGCGGAAAGAAAAGTAATGGTAGCACTCTCACCGATTAACCTTGCTCTGATTACCACTTGATAGGATCTTGGTTTCTGATCTTTTGATAAGAATAGGAGGGTTCAATTTGTGGAGGAGAAGACATTGACGATCCGACTACACCGTCCCCAAGACGATGCGCCTTAGCGATCGGTACACCGACTCTGAAGTTGTATTGATCTTGCTGGCGCACAATCAGCCTGACCACGAGGGCCTTTGTTCCTGCAAGCAATCGAAGAACACGCAAGAACAAGAAGAACAAGCACTTATTTGTTGAATCAATCTAAAGTGGGGTTCTGGATACAAGTAGACGGGCGATCTAGTCGACACGCACGTGTACAAGGAAGCAGCAGAAGCTAACTTACGAATAAACAAAAACCCGCCAGCTAATGAGGGTGGCTGCTACTATTTATTACCTCCCTAGGGTCGTGAGAAACCCTAATCACGAGTCCGTAATGGACTCCAAACGATTCATGGGCCATGGGCCCAATTTTGGTGATGCAGCACCCTGGACAGAAAAAGGTCTTGGTATTAAAATAACTATTGCGGCCGACTCCGAATATATATGGACATGAGGCCAGATCCGTTTGAAAGTAGACTTGATAATATTTCCAGGAAGTACTTGAACGCCCAGATCGGAGTCCGTATGAAATCGTGGTGCCCGTCACAAGTTGGTGCTGTTCTGCTGTCCAAATCCCGTCCGCGCGAATTCCCTTCCCATTGGCTCCTCTCCATTGTTCCGAAGCAAAACAAGAAAGCACGTAGTTCCACGGTCTAGATAAGATGGACATAAGGCCAAGAACGAGTTCACCTCATAGTTTAGTTGACATGCACGAGCGCGAGTGATCGGACCAGAAACCGGTAGCTGAGTTGGTGTGGATGTATCGAGGGTGTTGATGTCCACATCAATATGAACATTGGGCATAACCACTTGAATTCATATTCCTAATTCAAACAAAAAATAGTTCCCTTAAATATTCATTGCATTTGTAAGTTGTTTCAAGTTGGACAAAACAATTCGACAAAGGGTACAATATACTTTTGAGCTAACGTAACCCGTTTTTGAGTTGTTTTGTTCGTTTTTGATTTTAGTGCAGCCAAGACAAAATTTATAAATAGGTTGGAAGGCCCCATCAAGCACATATTCCTCCATCGATCTCATTTTGAGTTCATAGTGGAGGAATGCACATGATGGTGGTCCAATGGAGGAACAAGATGAAGCTCATTCAACTCCAACCACAACTTGGCAGGAGACATTGAACATGAAGGCTACACCAAAACCCATGGTCATGAGTTTCTCACACAATGACCTTCAACTAAGACCGGTCTTCAAATTGAGGTACAAGCTTAAAATTTTTCGACGTTTGAATTACATTAGGATTGGATGATTTTTGCATGCATTGGTAAGGAAGGTTTACACCTTCTCATCATTCAATTCTTATGTAACCTCACGAGAGTAAGTGCTGGCATTACTCTTTCTATTATTCAAAAAGGAATGTCACCTTACTTGGGACTAAATTTAAACAAGTACCTAGAATTTCATAAGTATTGCTAAAATTGACTTAGACATTTTCTGCCTAGGTAATGCTTATAGAATGACTTAATGGTTGAATTGGTATGTAGCAACCTAGGAATAGTGACGTCCATAATTTTGATTTTAAACTCATTCATTCATGGATCACTAAATTTCAAATTCCTAGGCAAGAAATTAAAAATGTTCAGGAGGATAAAATTGAGAATCTTGCTTGCCATGAACCACATGGTAAATATTTGCTCTTGTAAAAAACTATAACGATTAGGAATTTTACAAGATGAAGGGATCCATATAGTGTATTTATATCTCTTGCATTGCTATGGGTAGGAGCTTTAGAAAATGTTCAACTTGATTTATCCATAAAGCCCCACTCCTAGCAATGATTCATACATTGTTCATGGATAAACTAGAAACTGGACCCAAAGCATCTTTCGTCTTGTTCTTCCCCGTGCGTACAAATGAGGATTCGGTTATCTAACCTGAAAATTCATTTGTACAAGTATCGGGAGCTAACTATCAGTCTCTATCATAGAGAAGAAGTTTGCAGGAGTAAAATAACTATGTAGGCATTCAAAGATCCAGTGGTTGGAAACCCTAAGAGGATTCTATTCCAATATCTCTTGGACAAGAAGTAAATTAGGATGGTTGCTACCTTTGAAGTTAAGCCCAAAGGTCAACCATAACTATACGAGGCCGAAGATTTGACATAGAAACCCTTTGTGAGCAACCAATGGGCTGCTACGAATATGTGAGAGCATTATGCTCTCAACTATTCTAAGCACTCATTTAAGCTCAGGAGAATTGCCACCATCATTCGGTGTAAGTTATTCCTTCGTGGATAAAAAGTATGATGTACCTTAACCAAAGAATGACAGAATCACATCCAATGTATATTGGGTGGAAGTTGTTCCTATGTGACTAGAAGGCATTTTATACCTTAGTCAAGGAACAACAGATCACACTCAACCCATGTATAGTGCACGTCATCCTTTGTGGTTATAGGTATGTTGTACATTAGCCAAGGAATAATGGATCGTACTTAACACATGTTGGGTACATGTCACTCTTTTGTGGCTAAAGGTTATCATTACCTTAGCCAAGGAATGACGAATCACACCCAATGCATGAGAGGTACAAGTTCTTCCTTTATGGCAAGAAGGTATGATACACCTTAGCCAAGGAATGACGGAAAACACTCAACGCATGTTGAGTGCATGCCGTGCCTTTGTGTGAAGGGTTATCACTACCTTAGCAAATGAATAACAAGGTACATCCAACCTATGGAATCTTGAGGTGTGGGTGAGCCACATCGACAACACTCTCCTTGACAACACTTATGGAACGTCCCATGGAAGGCAATCCAACATCGACAGTCAACCATCCAATGTCAAAGCCATGCTGCAACAAGGTTAGGCCAACCTCATGGCCTACATCCGTCGTTAGGGTTTCAGCCCCTATCGCGGACCTTGAACAAGAACAAGCTTGGGGGAGGACCCCCACTTGAGGTAACTTGTATCACATCCCATTTACATTCCATTATTTTATTTATTTCTTTCCACCACATTTGCATCTAAAAAAATTTATTAATAATAATGTAGTATAGGATAGGTTAATCAAATAAAAGATGTGCGGTAAGAATGATTTGGAATTCACATAGATAAAATGATGAATAGTTGCCCCGTTTTAATTTTCTTAAGTCCCTAGTTTACAACTTACTACTCTCCAACATATTGCTCTCATTGGCTAAAATTGTTTTTGCCTTGATTAGGAAATTGTGGGTAGCAAAAGCTTAATCCATTCGAAGTTGTTGTGAGGTATGATTTAGTGATAGGGATGCTATTCCTAGTTTGAAAGTGAAACATAGATTTCCGAAGAAATTATAAAAAGATTTAAGTTATCCTCATTTGATTGGAAATATCCACCAAAGCCATATGATATATTACATTGATTGACCTTATGCATATGCTATTTGTCTTCACATTGAGCTTTGTAAAACTAGTATAGACCTATGTGAGATTTCATTTATTACTTTTTGAATTCAAGACTTCACTTGCACGTGCTATACTTCTACACTAGAAGTAAGCAAATTCCCATCATACCACCATTCCACAATAAAAAGAGAAACTCCATATCATTCATGCTTAGTACTCTGTCCAAAATTCATTGCATAAAAAGGGAGTAGAAGACATGGTTACAAGAAAAAGAAAAAGAAAATGCATGCTTACATCATAAGCATGAGAAAAAATGCATGATTACATCATAAACATGAGAGAAAAAAAAGAAAAAAAAAGTAGTAGCCATGTTTCATCCCTGCAAAAAAAAGAGTCTACATGTATAGGAGTCATCTCAAACATCGACATCCACTTCCACTTCATCACACATGCACAAAGTCTTGAATCAAATAGTTTTGAATTGATTTATCCTAAGCCTTGTTCTTTTGACTTAACAATATTATGTGTTGCAAATATGCCTACTCTATTCCCTACCAAGCTCCACATACAAGACTTATGTAGAGGTAGGATAAATTTAGGCAAAATGCCTTGGTGAGGAAATATTTCCACTACACATAAAGGAGAGACTTGAGAGAATCAAATTGAGATACTTAAAATCTAAATTGAACTCTTCGGAATTTGAGTGGAACTTGATTTCTAGGTTATGTGTGCTTCATTTGCTGTTCTATCTTTCAACCACCTTAGAATAGGAGAAGGCATAAGCCCCATAACGACTTAGGATGGGTGAGTACCATGCCAATTTTTGTAATACTAGGTAGAGTATTTTGTTGTGCATATGGTACTTTTGAAAAATAGAGCATTTTAGCAACTCCTGATCATCAAGCTAAAGTCTTGACTTTGCTTGGAACGAGCAAATGATAAGCTTGGGGGTGTTTGTTGACGGCTGTTATATATCAATTTCACCCGTTAATATAACTCAATTATGTGAAGGAAATATCATTTCTTGCACACATCACCTTTCTATTTAACCATTTTTCACTTGTACTTGGAGAAATTGGTGCATGCAGGCATTTTACACAGAATTGAAGTGAACAAGGGGATGGATCCTATAAAATATTATCCTAGCCAATCAAGCATCAACACGTGGCACCACATCGATCAAATGACCCACAAACAGAAGTATCCAAGGCCATCCAATGGTGTAGCACTCATATCATGGAATGGGACCCACCTATCAGTCACCTGGAAGAAGAAATAGTCGTTTGGAGACAGGATCAGGTCGGCTGACCCCCCTAGCCGGTCGACTAGTTCTTGGCGCCAAACGCGGTCAAATAACATGTGTTGGTTCCTCCCGACTTGAAGAGGTCATAGGTGACTGACGGGCACACTTTTGGTGGCGGGAACCGACCCTTCTCCCAACTATAAATAGGACCCCTCACCCCTCACTTCAACACACATCACTTTAGCATCATTATATTGTTTACACTAGTTCTCTTAGTCCTTAGTGGAGTTAGGCTATAGAGAGGAGAGCCTCTAGTCCCAAGTTCAAGTTGGGAAAGGTACGACTCATGTATCTTTTCTTATATTTGTGACTTTATGCATAATAAAGATATTATATTTAGTGTTCTTTTATTCATATACTTGGATGAAGCGTTTCTTGTTTGATTGTGGATTTCATGTATGTGGTAGGTGAAGTCTTTATGATTATGCTATATCACTCTTGATCTATCATCATAATCACTACAAACCCCCACTATATAGTTATGATATGATCACGTTAATATGAATCACTTGTGCTATGTATCAACATTGGTTCAACGATGATTTATTTCATTGCCTTAGGACGGCTTGTGCCTGTGCTCTTAAGGTAATTACTTAATATGCTAGCATGGTTCTAGGATAGGAGGTAGCGTATATTTCATTGACCCACAGTTTTAAGAGGTAGGCAGTAGGTGGTGACATCCCTATCTGTCCTTTGTAATCCTCCACTTTCAGTGATGCCATAGGCTCTTGGTGGGAGTCACGTAGTGTTGCTAGGGGTAAACCTGTGCCCGATGTGTTAAACAACTTAGCATAAGTATTCACTATTGACATGCTCATTAGTACCTAACCTAGGCTATGTATATGTATATTAGAAGCATTGTAGGAGCAACTACCAACTCTAGGTCTAACCTCCACTAGGACCCATTTACCCCTTAGAATAGATTGCTTAGGTGTGTGTCACACTACCCATATATTATCAACACACCCCCGTCTTGATAATTGATTAGTATCCTTAGCTTTATCATAAGAGTAGTGTTTACTTTACTCCATTGCCTTCCTTTGGGATAAATATGATACCCTTGGAAATACTCTTCGGTGAAATGTTACACGACAGTTTCCCTACGCTTGTAGACATCATCTTTTTCGATACATGATTTGTGACGTTAGTAGCCGTCAACACCTCACTGCTAAGGGTGGCTCTGGTGCTGCCACGTGTCCCGCAGCACCAAACCTGCCTCCTTGCTAAGGGTGGCTCCAATGTTGGCATGTGTCCTGCAGCTCTGGATCTACCTCCCTGCTAAGGGTTGCTTCGGTGCTGCCACGTGTCCTGTAGCTCCGGATCTACCTCCTTGCTAAGGGTGGCTTTGGTGCGGCTACGTGTCCCGCAGCTCCGGACCTGCCTCCTTGCTAAGGGTGGCTCTAGTGCTTTCACGTGTCCCGCAGCCCCAGATTTGCTTACCTCCTAAGGGTGGCTCCGGTGTTGCCATGTGTCCTGCAGCTCGGGACCATCCTCACTCCTAAGGGTGGCTTAGGTGCTGCTACGTGTCGGACCCTACCTCTCCAACGGGAAGGACTCTAGGATCTCCAACTGTCCAATTACGGTGTGGACAACTGTGACACCCGGTTCCGAAAAATGAACCAAGTGTAGTATATGTGTGCCCAAGATGTTTAACACACATATACAAGTGATTCACAAATGATAAACGAATAATAACCACAACAAAAATTAATTAAGAAGTACTTTTATTACAATAGTTAAATAATCCTCAGGTTACAACTCTAATGATCATTAATGGTAATGAGACTAATACTGCAGTGGAAATAATCTAACTATGAAGCTAAGCAACTAAGCAAACTAAGTATAAGGGATAGCGCGGCTCCAAGCAACTCCACAGGCAAGTCGACGGTAGCACACATCCTAGTACTCCGCATTATCATCACGATACTCCCACATCACCTGAAGCTGTTAGTGGGGGAATTCCAAGGGTGAGTACATGTCGTACTCAGCATATGTGGAAGTATGACATGTAGCTTAAACAAGGCATGACAATAAACAATGGCTAACTATTGAAAAGTACATTTAAAAATTGGTAAAAAGCATCATACTATGTTTATGTGAGTTTAACACCATCATATCCAAGATAAGCATAATTAACATGTCCATCATAAATTAATCATCCATTCACCAGATTCTCACCATTATCATTAACCATGACCATTAATCACCATCCAATCCATAACCATAACCAAACCATAACCAACCATTCACATCCCAAGTTCCCTCTAATCATGTAGGTCATCCAAATGCTCGTGACCGGGAGCATGGCTATCAGGATAGTTTTTAACACTCTGCAGAGGTTGTACCACTTTACCCACAAGTTCGTGATTTTGTCACCTGTCGGCGACTAAAGGAAACCTCCATTATGTCAAAACACTACCATAGGTGTATGGCCAAGAGATCACAAAATAACCTTTACAAAAGGACTACCAGCATATTCAGACCTATTGAGATTTCACCGGTGGCGATGCCTCCAATTGAGCACATCCTAAACCAAGAGCCCCCTCTTGTGCCGTTCGGATCCCAGGGCAGTCCCGCCACTATTGCAAACCCATCCGACTCCCATTCCCGCTCTTCCAAATGATCCGAATATGCTGACAATACACCTAATTAATTGGCTAAGTCGCACTCATACTTGGCCTTGTGGTGAAACTTTAGTCCTGGCTTATTCTCGCATGAACCGGTCCTTAGATCCAAGGCAAGAAAACCACCATAATATCCAACCCAATCCACAAACCATGCTTGCTTAGACTCCTAAGTCCCGCATTACCAATTAACCATATTCATCAATTCACATCATCCATAAATGCATTAATTCATAGTTAAGTCATTTGGTTGTTTTCCCATCCAAATTAATTAGACAAATCAAAAAGTAAAAAACCCTTCCCAACTCTCAACAATGTATCCCAAGCGACAAGGAAGGTCAAACAAGACTAGTGAACACCTATTTTGGGTTTCCCATCAAATTGACACAAGCATGCAATTTTGCAATCAAAACATTTAAAAATAGGATCAATATGATCAAGGACACTTGCCTTGCTCTTGAGCTTGGTTAGGGTGAAAAGCTTCGAAGTTATGGTACTGGAGGTCCTCAGCAGCACCCTCTAGAGCGAATCCTTCTATTCCGTGCAACGAACATACAAAACAATAATTACAATCAATAGGTTCTCATATGTTACTCAATATGACATGACATGCATGATTAATGCAAATATGATGTGAAACTAGTTAATGAGTTACTATTATTGTTCATAAATCAGTTACAATGGTTCTTAACAAGTTTGAACAGGTTTCAAGTTTATTTACATCAATCTGAAATTAATTTAGCACCAATTAAATCTAGAGACTGGACAAGTCCGTTAGGGACCGGACTAGTCCGCCCTTTGCAGAACCATCGAATTAGGGTTTTCTAGGGTTTTCTTGATCTGTGAGATTTGGGAGAATTGGGGTTGAATTCACGTGGAAAAAGAGAAAGTGGAAGGTGTATCACGTGTTTAGAACTCCAAGGTTCAAGAGTTTGGAGGCAACACTTGGATTTTGATGATCTAGGGTTGATGATGAAGAGTTGAAGGTGAATTGGTGATGAAGAACGAAAACTCAATGAAGATCTTATTCACTTGATCCTCTTTCGTTTCCTCCTCTTCTTCTTGATGTTGGATCTCCTCTTGATTGTGACTCCACAAACTAGGGTTTGGTGGTCTTTCAAAAGTGGCAAAGAGATGAGAAGTTACGGTGTTGGGTTGTTTATATAGGGGTGGAGGTTTAGGGTTTGATCTATTTCGAGTTTGGGGGTGGGTTGAGGCTGGTGTGGGGGTCCTACATGGGCTCCAAAAAGGTTAGACACAACGTCCTTGGGCCCCACTTAATGTAAAAATCCAAAACAAGTCGTGGTGAAAAAGATTGAATCGGAGTCGCGAATATCAGACAAGTCCGCAATGGACCGGACTAGTCCGATAGCTAGTCAGAGAGAAAACGGACAAGTCTGGCCAAAATAGGACAAGTCTGATATTAGTCAGAGAGCAACACGGACAAGTCCGGGGACTTGGAGAAATTTTCGAAGGATGGGGTGAACGGACTAGTCTACACTAGACTGGAAAGGTCCAAAAACATAACAAAGAGAAAACGAACTAGTCCGTAGCAAAAACAGAGATGTCCGAAGAGAGGTCAGAGAGAAATTTGGACGAGTCCGCACCAAAAACGAACAAGTCCAAAATTCTCAGAACTTTTGAGTGCATTTTTACTTCTAATTCGTTTTAAACTTGTTCCTTTTTATGTTACTTAATTTTAAACATGTATTAGAATGTATACAATGCATGATTGATGAAAATTAGGGTGTTGCAAACCTACCCCCCTTAAAATGGATCTTGCCCTCGAGATTCAACGCAAAAGGAAAGAGATAGGGAAAATCCTTCTTGAAATTATATTCCAGTTTCCAAGTTGCTTCTTATTCTGTATGATGCTTCCATTGTACTTTGCACCATCGAATGACCTTATTTCTCGTGACCCTCTCCTTGGTTTCCAATATTTTGACCAGTTGCTCAGCATAAGTCAAATCTGCCTCTAATTCCAAATCCTCCATTGGCACTTGCTCTTCCGGTACCCTTAAGCACTTCTTGAGCTGCGAAATGTGAAACTCGTCATGGACATCGGAAAGTTGTGTTGGCATCTCCAGTTTATATGCTACTTCTCCACGTTTGGCCAAGATCCTGAATGGTCCAATATAGCGAGGTGCCAACTTGCCTCTGACATTAAACCGCTTATGACCTCGCATAGGTGACACTTTGAGATATATGAAGTCTCCCACTTCAAAGGCTAAGTTTCTCCGCCTATTATCCGCATAGCCCTTTTGTCTTGTTTGGGTGGCCCTCAAATTTTCACGGATTATCTGAACTTGCTTTTCAGCCTCTTGCAACACATTCGGTCCAAACACTTGGCTCTCTCCTATCTCATTCCAAAAAAAAGGTATCTTACACTTCCTTCCATATAGTGCTTCATATGGCGACATCTTCAAGCTGTCTTGGTAACAGTTATTGTAAGAAAACTCAGCGTATGGCAAACTCTTGTCCCAACTTCCTCCATACTTTAGTGCACAAGCTCTTAGCATGTCTTCCAATATCTGATTTGTTCTCTTAGTTTTCCATCCTTTTGAGGGTGATACGCAGAACTGAAATTCAATTGAGTTTCCATAGCTTCATGCAGTTTCTCCCAGAACCTAGAGGTAATTGAGAACCTCGGTCCGAGACTATTTTCTTCGGAACTCCGTGTCGACACACAATATGCTCCATATACAATTCTGCTAGCTTTGCGGTGGTATATATGGTCTTGACAAGTATGAAATGAGCTGATTTGGTCAACCGATCCACAATAACCCATATTGAGTCATAACCGGACTGAGTTCGCGGTAATCCAACTATGAAGTCCATACCATTTTCTTCCTATTTCCACTCTAGAATCTTCAATGGCTGTAGTAATCCAGCTGGCCTTTGATGTTCGGCTTTAACACGTTGGCACACATCACACAAGGCTACATATTCGGCTGTCCTTTTTCATGTTGGCCCACCAATAACATGTCTTCAAGTCCTTGTACATCTTTGTACAACTGGGATGAATTGAGTAAGGTGAGTCATTTACCTTCTTTAATATCGTTTCCCGAATATGCTTAACATTAGGCACCACAATTCTCTTTCCAAGCCATAAAGTACCATGTTTGTCCTCATCAATCTGAACTCTCTCCCTTCTTGGTTCCTTTCCTTGATTTCCTGAATTTCCCTATCCTTGGTCTGACCTTCTAGAATTTCTTGCTCCAAGGTCGGATTTAACTCCATTATTCCCATCTCATTCACAAATCCAAGATTCAACTGTTCAAACTCCTTGCATAGCTCGGATGGCAGCTCTCAAACCGTGAGTTGGTGTCTTACTCCTTTCCAACTCAAAGCATCTGCCACTACATTCACTTTCCTGGATGATAGTGGATTCCCATGTCATAATCCTTGATGAGTCCAATCATCTTTGTTGCCTCAAATTCAAATCTGTTTGGGTGAATATGTACTTGAGACTCTTGTGGTCCGTGTAAATCTCACATCTATGACCAAGAACGTAATGTCTCCAAATCTTCAAAGCATACACCACGGCTGCAAGTTTGAGATCATGTGTAGGATAATTCTGCTCATGTTTCTTCAATTTTCTCGATGCATAGGCTACCACTTGACCTTCTTGCATGAGCACACATCCAAGTCCCTGTCTTGAGGCATCACAATAAATACCGAAACTTTTGCTCACATCCGGCAAAACCAAGATAGGTGTTGTTGTCAACCTCTTCTTAAGCTCCTCAAAACTGTCCTGACAAGCTTGAGTCCATTGAAATGCTTTCCCCTTCATTAATAATTCATTCATTGGCTTAACTATTTTGGAAAAGTCCTTGATGAATGGCGGTAATATCCAGCCATTCCAAGAAAACTCCTAATGTCCTTCACATTCTGCGGCAATTCACATTTCAACACGTCTCTTACTTTTCTTGGGGCAACCGATAGTTCTCCTCTCGAGATGATATGGCCTAAAAACGACACTTCCCTCAACCAAAACCAGCACTTGCTGAATTTGGCGTACAATTGGTGTTCCCTCTATTTCTTCATTGCGAGTCTCAAATGCTCTTCATGCTCCTCTTCGCTCTTCGAGTAGATCATGATATCATCAATGAACACTACCACGAACCTATCCAAATACTCCATGAAGACCTTACTCATAAGGTACATAAAGTACACAAGTGCATTTGTCAATACAAAAGACATCACAGTGTACTTATAAGATCTATACTGTGTCTGAAAAGCTGTTTTGGGTATATCCGATGGTCTTATCTTCATTTGGAAGTAGCCTGACCTCAAATCAATCTTGGAGAAAACACAAGAATACTTCATCTGATCGAACAAATCCTCCATGCAGGGCAAAGTATACTTGTTCTTGATTGTCACCTCGTTGAGAGCTCGGTAGTCCACACACATCCTTTGGGATCCATCCTTCTTGTCCACGAAAAGTACGAGCGCTCCCCAAGATGAAGAGCTTGGGCGAATAAAACCCTTCTCTAGTTGCTCTTGAATCTGCTTTTTGAGCTCCGCTAACTCCTTACGAGGCATCCTATATGGCCTCTTAGTTGTAGGTGTAGTTCCAGGTATTAATTCAATAGCAAATTCTATGTCTCGATCAGGTGACATACCTGACAACTGATCTAGAAACACATCTAAGAATTCACACACCACTGGAATCTCCTCAATTGCGACACTGTCTATGTGATTCAACTCCAATTGCTTCGGTGCATGTTTAAATGCTTCAAATTATATGGTGATCCGTTCCTCATTGGTCAACTTTGCCCTTTTTGTGGCATATTGTATAACTCCATTGTGCTTCCTCAACCAGTCCGTACCAAGTATAGTGTCTAATCCTTGAGAATCCAAAATAGTGAGGCTAGCAAAGAAGTCTACCCCCCTTATTCTAAGGCTTACTTTTGGACATATTATATTCGTCCTCAACTCTCCTCCATGAGATTTAACCAACAAAGTATACTTCATATGAGAGATAGGCAAACTATATTTGACAACATACTTCAATGCAATGAATGAATACGATGCTCCAGAATCGAATAACATAGTTGTCGGGTTGGAGTTTGCGAGAAACATACCAATCACCATGTCATCCGCTTGTTGTGCTTCTTCCGTAGAGACATGGTTCACATTGCCATGAGCAAAATTCTACTGTCCACAGTTGCCTTTTGGCGCTCCTCCATTCGGTCATGGGTTCTGTCTTGGAGCATTGCTTCCTTGACCAAGGCCTAACTTAGGACACTAAGATGCAGGAAAGTTGGCGCGTGGCGCTTGAGGCATTGGAGGACGAGGTGCTTGCATAGCAGGGCGTTGCTGCATTGGTTGAGCTGGACGTGGTGGAATAGCAGCGCGATATGCAGGAGCCAAGGGGTTGTAGTATGGCGCATTGGGTGGTGCAAAGCGGGGGCGAACATTGCTTCCTTGTGGCTCTCCTTGATATGGTGCTTTCCACTTAGTTTCTTGCTCCATCTCACGAACTTTGTTCTCAACTACAATTGCTTTATCTACAAGTTTCTGAAAGTTGGCATAATCATAGTTGAGCAATTGCACTTGGATCTCATTATTAAGGCCCTTTGTAAATAGATATTGTTTCCGGCTGTCCCGGCTGACATCTTCTGGCGCATACCTTGAAAGTTGAGTAAATTTTCCAAGATATTGACTCACGCTTGATCTTCCTTGCCTCAAGTTCTCAAATTCTTGTCTCTTTGGATCATAACACCTTCCAACGCATAATGAGAACAGAAGCTCTCCTTGAATTCAGCCCAAGTGAGCCTCTCTTGATTCTCATGGACGTTGCATAAAGAATCCCAGCAATCCGCAGCTGCTCTAACTAGTTGATGAGAAGCAAATAGGACCTTCTCCCAGTCACTGCTTTGGACAATAGCAAGCTTCTTCTCCATGGATTTCAGCCAATCATCAGCTTCCATAGGGTCTGTGGATTGAGCAAAAGTAGGTGGCCTAGTCCTCATAAACTCTCCCATTCTGTTATGAGGCGGTGGGGGTGGCGGTGGTGGCATGTGGGGCTGATTGTTGTTGTTACCAGCCTGCAGCTGTCCCATAGTTTGTATCATGGTCTGCATGAGCTAGTTTTGCATAGCCAATAACTGCCCAAGGTTGATAGCCTCAAGTCTAGGTCCACTGTTGTTCTGAGGTGCTCCATTGTTCTCATCCTCATCATTGGCATCACTCTGGTTGCGAGTCCTCACTATCTGAAGAAAAGCAAGAGATAGAAGAATTTAGAAAATGTCCCCAACTATATGCATCAAGGGATATGAAACTAAACAACTAACTATACAAGCCTATATGGACATGGCAATGCTAAAGCATCCCACAATCCTCTACTAAGCACACAAGCAACATATATAGCAATCAACACACCAATCAAATCACAACACTTCCTGAGTGCATCTATGTGCTCTAAAGGGTCCATTCTATCTAGGTTGCGTCCTACGGTCAACCTGGCTCTAATACCAAATTGTGATACCCGGTTCCGAAAAATGAACCAAGTGCAGTATATGTGTGACCAGGATGTTTAACACATATACACAAGTGATTCACAAATGATAAACAGATAATAATCACATCACAAATTTATTAAGAAGTATTTTTATTACAATATTTAAATAATCCTCAGGTTACAATTCTAATGATCATTAATGGTAATGAGACTAATACTGCAGCGGAAATAATCTAAGTATGAAGCTAAGCAACTAAGCAAACTAAGCATAAGGGATACCGTGGCTCCAAGCAACTCCACAGGCAAGTCGACGGCAGCACACAGCCTAGTACTCTGCATTATCATCACGATACTCCCAGACATCACCTGAACCTATTGGTGGGGGAATTGCAATGGTGAGTACATGTCGTACTCAACAAGTGTGGAAAGTATGAAAAGTAGCTTAAACAAGGCATGCTAATAAACAATTGCTAACTACTGAAAAGTACATTTTGAAAACAAGTAAAAAGCATGATACTATGTCTATGTGTGTTTAACCCCATCATATCCCAGATAAGCATAATTAACATGTCCATCATTCATTAATCATCCATTCACTATATTCTCACCATTATCATTAACCATGACCATTAATCACCATCCAATCCATAACCATTACCAACCATCCCAAACCCAAGTTGCCTCTAATCATGTAGGTCATCCAGGTGCTCGTGGCCAGGAGCATGGCTATCATGATAGTTTTTAACACTCTGCAGAGGTTATATCACTTTACCCACAATTTCGTGATTTCATCACCCATCAGCGACTAAAGGAAACCTCCATTATACCAAAACATTACCATAGGTGTATGGTCAAGAGATCACAAAATAGCCTTTACAAAGGGACTACCAGCATATTCACACCTCCTGAGGTTTCATCGGTGGTGATGTCTCTAACTGAGCACATCCTAAATCAAGGGCCCCCTCTTGTGCCGTTCGGATCCCTGGGCAGTCCAGACACTATTGTAAACCCAACTGACTCCCATTATCTGCTCCTCCAAATGATCTGGTTTGATGCTGGCAATACATGTAATTAATTGGCTAAGCTACACCCATACTTGGCCTTGTGGTGGCACTGTAGTCTTGTCTTATTATTGCATGAACTTGTCCTTAGATCCATGGCAAGCAAACCACCATAACATCCAACCCAATCCACAAACCGTACTTGCTTAGATCTCACAAGTCCCATGTTACCAATTAACCATATTCATCAATTCACATCATCCATGTAGGATCGAAGAGCTCGTGAGAAGCTACCAGAGGGGGGTGAATGGTAGATTAAAATTTTTTCAGCGAAAGCAACAAAAACCCCTCAGCAGAAAATTGATTTGTCAAAGATGTTGTGTTTTCGACTAATCTCAATGTGTTCAACCATGACAAAAATAGTATAGATTGTGGAGAATCAAGTCAAGAAGGCGCGACAACAAGAATAACAAAAAACCGTTGAGAAAAACTCAAGTTACGATTGAAAGCTCGAGCAAAGGTCAATCTGTTCTACCTGAGAAAAAACAGATCTGCAACACTGCAAAGAAACTCATTGATGAACCCAACGGGTACAGGGGATGCCCTATCTTTCGATGAGATATGGTGGTGGTGAATGAGTTTGGTGGAGGCTGATGTTGGTTGCCCTACTACCACAACCAAAATGGTGTGGCGCCTTGAGCGACAATTACATTGTCTCCTGGTAACTACGATTTGGGTGGAGGTCGACGTTGTACTACCCGACTACAACAACCACAAGGGTGCTGCGCCTTAGCGATAGTTACACCAGCTCCTGTTGTTGTTGTTCTTGCCGTGCCAAGAACAGCCTTGAACCTGCAAGCAATCGAAGAACAAGCAAGAATAAGATAACAAGCAAAAACTCACGGTGTGATAAGCTAGGGTTCTGATTCAAGTAATCGGAAGGTCTCGTCGACACTTGCATTACAAGGAAGCAGCAATGGCTAAACTTATAGAAAACAAAACCCAAGTTCTTCCTATGGCTGCTAGTTGTTTATATAGAGGAGGAAGACTAGAACTCAGGATGGAGTCACGAGTCTTGTTCGGCCTTTCCTAAGAAGCTCAAGCGTCATCTGCCTTTGATTATTGATCCAATAGAAAGTAGACGAAGAGACCTTTATATAAAGTACTTATTTGCATTAAGCAACCTTGGGAGTTGAAAGTTATGCCCCTTTTAAGTTGGTACTTGCTGCAGTTACGAGGACCCCTCGGGTGGAGCAACCTTCATTGCATTAATCCCTCCATTTCTCCTAGCTGGATCAATAATAACAAGGTCATCACAAGGCTTTAATAGTTCCCCATTTGAAGTACAATTATTTTGAACAACCAGGAATGAGATCACCTGATCATTAAACAGGCGTGCACGAGCGCGTGTCATTGAACCTTGATTAGTTGCAAGTGGTGAATGGGTTGCTGTTGTGGTTGTATCAACAGTAGCGATGTCCTCATCACTCGTGTAGATCCAAAACCACAAATCCAACGACCCTAAAATTTTTAAAGATGATAGATAATCAAATTGTGAAGACAACCCAAAAAGAATCACGTTAATTGGATCTGCAAAAATCGAGTTATGATAAAACCACCGAAGAAAGGTAGTGCTATGCAGACACTCAACGAGAAAGACTTGATGAAAACAAGTCGGACAAACAAGGCACAAAAGTTCCTTTTAACTACGAATTTTATTCAATAGAACATAAGAGGAACAGTACAAAAGTCGTCTACCACGAGCTCTTGCCTCCCTTATTTATATAACTAGCCCGAAAGCCAACTCAACACAAACCAGGACTCTAATCCTACTCAATTCACAAATCGGAACTTTCCATAACTGCTCAAGACTCTTCTTTACGCAGATAGAAGCAATCTTAAGACTTCCAAACACCTTAGGAACTTATCCCACATTCCTAAAACAACTCAACTTCATGACCCACACGAAAACCTATCATAACTAACTCAAATCTTTCCATATTTGAGTCAAACCCGACTCAGCCGCAGTCTGAGTCCATAACCTAGTCGGTTGGACCTTTCTGACCAAATTTTTTACGTCCACATCTCTTCATCACGTCTTGGAACCATGTAGCCACATCCATGCACTACTTGCACACATGAAAACATCTTCCAATGACATCCACGATACCTTCATATGCATTGCTCTTGATTCAATCATGCTGCATAACCTCCCAATCAACTCAACCACAATTCCTTTCGAACTTGGTTGTTGAATCTCATCTTCTCCCTAAGACTAGTTCAATGGATCCCGTCACTAGCCATGTCTTGAACTCAAGCAACACCTACACATGAACAAACAACCAATACTTCCGAACACAAGTCCTTGACTTGACTCTACTTAGTTCTGAAACCACAACACCTTACGGGAGCACCTCACATAAGCATGTTGCAAACCTTAGCAAAAAGATATCAACCATAACCACCAAAACACACCAAAAATTTAGTATAAGAATACTAAGCAAACTTTCCATAGATGTAACGCAAGTTCAAATCAATTTAAAGTAAAAGCAGAACAATTGCAATCAAGCTCCGAACTTTGCCAAAGCTAACTATACCTTGAACCGGAGCTTACCAAAGCTAGCAAGACCTAGCGCCGGAGCTTACTAAAGCTAGCAGGACCTAGCGCCAGAACTTACTAAAGCTAGTCAGACCTAGCGTCGAAGCTGACCAAAGCTAGTCGGACGTAGCAACAGCAAGTCAGACCTATCCAAAATAAGTTGGACCTAGACAAAGAAGTCGGACCTAGCCAAAATAAGTCGGACCTTGCATGAGACCTTGGCAGGAGCTACCCTAAACAAGTAGGACCTATCATCGGACCTTGTTAAAAAGGTGTTTTGGTAGTATTCAAAACTTTTATCATCAAAGCCAATGTATTCAGCACACATAGGTCTCACAATCTCCCCCTTGATGAATGCGTTGGCAACACCACTTAAAATCTGAACATTGGCTTATTCACATGAAAAGTTTTGATAACAGAATTCTCTCCCTATACATATTTCTCCCCCATTGTAAATCAGAAATAAAATGAGAAGAAAAACAATAATTCCCCCCCCCCCCCCCTGAGAAGAATTGTGCCAAAAACACTTGTGAATATGTGTAATGTGTGATCAATTTCTCTCCCTTTGACAATGTATTCAGCAAGGTACAAAAGAGAAATTTTAATTGTTATAAGCATATTATAACATATACATGTAAAACAAAGCTCATCCAAAGTCATACTATCAAGTAACTTACACTATCACATCAATGAGATACATAAAGTAGTGTAAGCCATGCTAGCGATCAAGTGTAATTTTCAATTTAAGCAAGTCATGACCTCACAAACTTAACTATTTCAAGACTTGAAAGCATGACACTTGTTACTGCATTTAATTATTTTTCAAAGCACAAATTTAGATCATATGATATTTGCAAGAGATTATATGTGCATCTGCCTTATTCTAACCAACAAAGCCAAGCCTATGTCATTTGTCAATCAGAAGCTTAAGGACATTGTTTTAGTCATACACAACTTCTTCCAAGTTCATATCTAAATGCAATGATAAGCCATCTCAAAAGAGGAAGTGGGATGCATGCATATTCTCTTGATCTTTTCTCAATTTATATTTGATCATAAAAGCTCAACATATGAGTTGATTACTTGATTAATTCTTTCTGATTAAAAGCACTTGTGAGCATGCAACAAGTTCAAAACAGTAAGAAAGTTTGATCATGACCAGATTTAGTGTAAGTAATTATTCCAATTACAAGTTGAATGTAGCCTAGAGAGGGGGTGAATAGGCTTTTTAAATTTTTGTCAGACCCTGAAATACTTAAAAAATTGATCAAATACAGATAGATCAGACTAGTCTGGTACTGTGCAGGCTAGTCTGATATTCGCGGACTAGAAAGATCATGTTTAATCAATAGTTTCACTTCTAGTACCCAATGAAGAGGAAAGTAAATAGCAACTTGGATGAATTAGAACAGTGAAACAGTGTATGACAAGGATCAACTTTAATTCCAATAGTTTAACGTAAGTTATACAAGATTAAGTAAACCCTAGAATGAGATGAACAATGAAACAAAAGTGCACAAGACGCGATTTTTTTCGTGGTTCAATTCCCATGAAGGAAACCTACATCCACGTTGAGGAGTCCACGGAGGACCGGGTCTTCACCAACCCTACCCGCGTCGAATCGCCACAGAGGCTGATTCTCTTCCACTAACTACAAAGGGGTAAATAACCGAGTTTAAGGGGCCTTCTCACAAGTTGAGGGCTCCCCAAGATTTACAATGAAGAACACCACCAAACACACTCCAAAGATATGCAATAAACAACAAGGGTGTGCGAGAGATTCAAACCCAAGAGCTCAAGATCGTGTGAAACAGGTCTCTCCTTTTGATCAATTCTAATCCTCAAATATTTGATCTTTCTAGGGTTAGAATGTGTGGAGGATGTGTATTTTAGGCTCTTGGAAGGTGTGACAGTGCACAGGGTCGAGAGTTATGGTTGTAGGGCCGTACACCTCTCTTTATACTAGGGTTTCCAAAAGTTACCATTAGGGTTTGGGATGTCAGGACTAGTCTGTGGTGGACTCCGGACTAGTCCGATGTGCGGCGTGTGGAAAATCCTAGGTGTTCAGATATATCGTATTTGTCCGTAAATCTGCGGACTAGTCCGATTCGGGCTCTGGAGATGTTCGCACTAGTCCGGAATATATCGGACTAGTCCGGTGTGGTGAACCTCATGTTGAATTGATGACAAATCCGCACTTGGAGGGCTTGTCCGATTTTAGTTAGAGAGTTTTCAGACTAGTCCGTGGTGATATCAGACTTGTCCGGTGTCATGAAATAATTGAAGGGCTAATGGACAAGTTCAGACTTGGAGGACTTTTTCGAATTTAGTCAGAGAGATATCGGACTAGTCCGTGGCAATATCGAACTAGTCCGGTGCTGTGTAAATCTGGAGTACTTGCGAACAAGTCCGCACTGGGGAGACTTGTCCGTTTCTACTCAGAGACATATCAGACTAGTCCGGTGTATATCGGACTAGTCTGATTTTCCTATGAATTGTGCAGCGAGTTAAATTGTTTGTTAACTTGAGCTCTTGGGGTGTGTTTCTCCAACACACTCCATACACAATGATCTAATCTTTTCAGCTCTTGAGCTCTTTTCCTTTTGATTCCTCATTCTCCTTTCTTTTTGAGCTTTCCTCCTAATTTTTTTAAGACATGCGCTTATCTCAACAATTTTGTTAGGATCTCATTTGTTTGTCATAATTCAACCAAAACCCACAAGGGATGCCTAGATGCACTTTCAATCTCCCCCTTGGTGATTGATGACAACCAATTGAGATTACACAAATATGATACAAATTCAGATTTTCATAAAGCGTGCACATATGAACTTGGAATAAAATAGACAATGCAAACATATGACATATGTGCACTCTTTATGGTGGGGTGCAAATCTATGTGTGTGTGTGTGAGCAATAATCGTGATGTGAATGAGGTAAATAGCTTAATCATAACAGCATCAATTTCATAGCATTAACATAGATCATTTCAGAGCATTAACATAGATCAAAAGCATTATCACAACACATGTCCATAAGCATAATGAGAGCAGAACAAAAGTTATACAACACCAAAAGAAACATAAATAGAGCTCTCATCTCTCAACCTACTGCTAGGACCTAAGACCCCCCCTCAATCTCTTCCCCTATAGCATCAAGGCACCAAAAAGAAGGAGAAGAGGGATCTAACCAGTGTCGTCCTTTCGTCGTCTTCATCTCTAGGCGGAGAGGGATGAGGGTGAGAGCCACTCGTCGTGCCCCCAATGACCAAAGTAGGCAAGCTCGAAAGGAGATAGAGGTGGAAGTTCCGAGAAGTCAGAGGCGGAGTCATATGAGATGACTGGAGACCCAACGAGCTCAATCTCCAGCTTTTGGCATATTGCTTTGATATTGTTCTTCATGTACCGCATTTCCTCCTTTCTTGCCTTTTTCATCTTATGGACCTTTACCTCAGTCTTGCGGCAAGAGCCAAAAATAGCAGTTAGGTACTTCATAATGCCACTAGGAGACCCATTGTGAGGAGAGGCCCTTGAGCTTGATGGTGGTATGACCTCTCCTTGGGCTCTCTCTAGATGTTCTTCAGCTGAGGCAGGTGAGGGAGCAACTAGGAGAGTGGATTGAGGAGGCTTCTGGGGCCTTAGAGCAGTATGCTCGACATCTTTCACAAACTCAATTCTTGTGATCTTCTCTATAATGAACATGACGTACGGTGCATAACCACAGGAACGGGTGGGGGTGCAAGAGATGTTCACCATATCATTTCAGATGTAGTCAAAGATGTCAAACTTTCTCTTCTTGCTAATCACTTTCATCAAGGTTCTTAAGTAACCTTGGACACTCCCGGCATCTCCATCCTTTGGAACAATTGTCTTATGGAACACTCTATTGAGAACCATAAAGAAAGGCTTCATGTTCTTGGTTGAGGGAGGATTGTACTTGAGGCGAGTGTCGTAGAGAAAGTCCATCTTGTCCTTCTCCAGAACACCAATATTGTGAATCGCAATTGCATTGTTGTCGATGTTCTCTAGATGCAGTAGCCTAGCAAACTCATCATATGTGATTGTGTACTTGGATCCATGAGTCATCCAAGTCACTCTCTCTTCTTCATCACTGGCAAAGTAGCAGGTTGCAAAGAATTGAGCGATGACCTCATCATTCCAGTTATACCTAAAAGCGAACAAGTCCTTGAGGCCATGTCTCTCCACACCCTCTATAACTTCATCAAAGGCTTGACAACTCTTTCTCTCAAAGTGTGCCCAGTTGATCCATTGGCTGCGGACCACTGGAGTCTTCATCTGAAGGTACACGGTACTGTAGTGGTCCGCGTGGAAGTTGCTCCAGAATCTAGGACCAACAACCTTCTTGCCATTGCTATAGGCATCAATCTTCCTCAGTTTCCAAGCCACATCACTCCCTCTGCCATTGAACTTTTCTTCTGAGGGGTCCCTATTTCCCCGTCTTGGAGCAGTCATCTCAAGGGGGTCCAATCGGGTCGGAGGCAATTCCTTTGCCTTTTCCCTTAGTTTAGCGTGGAGCCGCCGAACTAGGACCAACCACATCTTTTGCTCTCGAAGCAGGCTTCTTGGCTAGAACCTTTCAACGCACCCTAGGTGGAGTGGGCGAGGGGTCAGTGGTACGGTCTTGTCTTTTCTTGGCTTGGCCTGTCGAAACACGAGGCAAGGTCTCTTGATCATTTTGGCCTCAAAGTTAGAGATGTCATCATTTGAGCTCGACATTGTCGTGACAAGAAGGTTAGACATGACATAGATAAGGAAGGATTGGTGGCAAGGAAAAGCATTTACAATGCACATATGTGGCAAGGATTAGCATTGAGTTGAAGAAGATTAGGGTTTTGTTCTGCTAACATCGGACTTGTCCGTTGCATAGGTGCGGACTAGTCCGGGGTACCAGACTTGTCCGCACTGATAACGGACTAGTCTGGTATTTAGCTGCTCGAACCCTAACTAACAGGATATTGGAGTTTCTCAACAGAAAAACGGAGCAATGTCAGTGTAACTACTACAAGGGAGCATGTATTGACAGGAAGAACTAGGCTATTTGAACAAAAACAAGGCAAATCGAAGGTTCTAGGGTTTGGAGAGAAATTTTACCAAATCCTTCGATTCGCGACGTTGAAGGTGTTGTTGATGGGACAAGTCTGTGGTCTTCGATATCCTTGCAATGGAGATCAAATCCCACCAAAACTTGAGTGGATTTGATTGAGGACTTGCCAATCGCCTTGGGAGCAATTGAGTGAGGAGAGAGAATGTGAGAGAAGTTGTGAGGAGGAAGGAGATTAAGGTTGCGCCGGCCCTAGACTTATGGAGTCGAAAAATTGGACTAGTCCGTGGTCTGACCGGACTAGTCCGTTCTAGCCGACACTTTGCGGACTAGTTTGCAATGTGAGGACTAGTCCGGGGTAACCACGGACTAGTTCGTGGTCACCAGGACAAAAACAAATAGACCTTTTGTATATATTTGAAGGTGCTAAAAGAAGATAGGGGCAAAAACACACAAATATTTATTGATGAATATGATCAGTAAACATACAACAATCAAGCTATGACCATGATTCACCAAGATCAAATAATTAACATAGTTTTTCAGAGAAAATAGAGAGAGATATTTTTTTCAACACAATCAACATGATTTTGAAGGTGGCATACAGGTATGCAAGTTTTCAAGCCACCTTCCGAGCATCAAGGATATTTAGTTCATTTCGGAGCTCACAAAAACGTTTTTCATCAAGTGGCTTGGTAAAGATATCAGCTAGTTGTTTTTTGGTGTTGGCATGGGAAATAGTTATGTCCCCTTTCACTGAATGATCTCTCGAAAAGTGATGCTGGATGTCTATGTGTTTGGTTCTAGAGTGCTCAACGGGGTTATGGGCAATTTTAATGGCACTCTCATTGTAACAATGGAGTGGAATACGGCTCATATTGTAACCTTTAATGCCTTAAGAGTTTCTCGCATCCAAAGGAGTTGTGCACAACAACTCTCGGCTGCAACATACTCCGCTTCGGCCGTGGATAATGCAATGGAGTTTTGTTTCTTGGAGGACCAAGAAATTAGGGATCTACCTAAGAATTGGCAAGTACCGGAGGTACTTTTTCTATCTACCTTGCATTCGGCATATTCTGCATCAAAGTATATAATGATATTCAATTTCAAACCTTTAGGATACCAAATGCCTAGGTTGGGTGCATGAACTAAATATCTCAAATTTCTTTTTATGGTTGTCAAATGACATTCCTTAGGATTGACTTGAAATCTTGCACACAAACATACACTCAACATGATATCAGGCCTAGATGCACATAAATAAAGTAAGGAGCCAATCATTGAGATGCAAGTGTCCATTTGTCGCCATGGAAGTCTTTATGGACTTTGCTTTGTCCATGACAAATTTTTTGAGAATGTCTTGAGTGTACTTTGTTTGGCTTGTGAACGTCCCTTCCTTTTGTTGCTTCACTTGGAATCCCAAGAAGTATTTCAACTCTCCCATCATGGACATCTCGAATCTATCTGTCATAATCTTACTAAATTCTTGACAAAATGATTTGTTAGTTGAATCAAATATAATATCGTCAACATAGACTTGGCGAAAGAATAGATCATTATGAAAATGCTTAGTAAACAAGGTGTAATTAGCTTTACCAATCTTAAAACCATTTTCAGTCAAAAAATCTCTAAGGCACTCATACCAAGCTCTAGGAGCTTGTTTAAGGCCATAGAGAGCCTTACACAGTTTGTATACATGGTCGGGGAACTCTTAATCTTCAAACCTAGGGGGATCCTCCACGCACACCTCCTCCTTGATTGGTCCGTTTAGGAAGGCGCTTTTCACGTCCATTTTATAAAGCTTGAAATCATGGTTAGTAGCATCTCCAAGTAATATACGAATTGATTCAAGCCTAGCTACGGGAGCAAAAGTCTCGTCGAAATCCAAACCTTCGACTTGTGAATACCCTTTGGCCACAAGTCGTGCCTTGGTCCTTGTCACCACCCCGTATTCATCTTGCTTGCTGCGGAAGACCCATTTAGTGCCGAAGACATTGTAGTTGGGTCTTTTAACAAGTTCCCACACTTTGTTCCTTTTGAAGTTGTTCAATTCTTCTTGCATCGCCACCACCCAATCCGGATCCTTTAATGCATCTTCAACCCTGTGTGGTCCAAAGAGGATACAAACGAGTAATGTTCACAAAAATTTTCTATACGAGATCGTGTTGTTACTCCCTTTTGGATGTCACCGATTATGTTGTCGACGGGGTGATCTCTTTGGATGCATTGATGTACTCTTGGATGGGGCACTTGTGATCTTGAATCTTCATGGTCATCATCCTCTACTCCCCCTGGATGGTTACCTTAATTGATGTGTTGATCACCTTGGTCTTCTTAAGGTTGATCTTGTGTGAAAGCTCACCCTTGATCACTGTCCTCCACTTGTGGTTCATCTTCTTCATTCGCATTTGGAGTTAGCACTTGTGGTCGAACATCGCCCAACGCCATTCTTCTCAATGCTTGACATGGAGATTCTTCTTAATCTAGCACATATTGATCAACTTACTCTTCTTGAGAGCCGTTAGTTTCATCAAACACCATGTCACGTGCTACTTCAACAAGGCCAGACTTGTTGAAGACACAATAGGCGTAGGAGTTCGAATCATAGCCAAATAAGAAACCTTCATCGGACTTCAAAGCGAACTTTGAAGTCCTAGGCTTCTTGTTCAAAATATAACATTTAGAACCAAAAACTCGAAAGTATGAAATATTCAGCTTGTTACCGGTGAGTAGTTCATATGATGTTTTCTTGAGTAGGCGATGAAGATATAGCCAGTCTATGGCGTGACAAGAGGTATTAACCGCTTCGGCCCAAAACCGGTCCGAAGTCTTGTATTCATCGAGCATTGTCCTCGCCATCTCAATGAGGGTTCGGTTCTTCCTTTCAGCTACTCCATTTTATTGAGGAGAATATGGTGCTGAAAACTCGTGTTTTTCCCTTCCTCGTCTAGATACTCCTCAACTTGGGTATTTTTTAACTCCATTCCATTGTCACTTCGTATGTTTTTGATCGTTAATGAAAATTCATTCTGAGCTCGCTTGAGAAACTTCTTGAGGGTTCCTTGAGTTTCTGTCTTATCATGCAAAAAGAAAACCCACATGAAACCAGAAAAATCATCAACAATGACTAAACCGTATTTGTTATCGCCGATGCTTATGTAAGAAATTGGACCAAATATGTCCATGTGAAGGAGCTCGAGCGGTCTTGTTGTAGTCATGACATTCTTCGCAGGATGGGGTGCTCCTACTTGCTTCCCTGCTTGGCATGCGCTACAAGGCCTGTCTTTCTCAAAAACAACATCCTTTAAACCTCGGATGTGATCGCCCTTAAGGAGTTTTTGAAGATTCCTCATACCAGCATGTGCTAGCCGTCAATGTCACAACCAACCCATGTTGGTCTTTGCAATCAAGCATGTGTCAAGTTCGGCTTTATCTTTGTTGAAGTCAACTAGATAAAGTTTTCCCTTTAACACACCCTTGAATGCAACCGAGTTATCACTCCTAGAGACCGTCACACCCTCATTAGTAAATAAACAATTATAACCTTTGTCGCATAATTGAGATATAGACAAAATGTTATAAATCAACGTGTAAAACATGAGAAAGAGTATGTTTTGATGAAATTGCAATTTTAACGGTACCAAGCACCCTTCCTTGACTGTTATCACCAAAATAAATGCCTTCGCTTGGATCTTCATTTTCTTCATATTCCACGAACATCCTTCTTTCTGCGGTCTTGTGATTGGTGCATCCACTATCTAGCACCCATTTATCTCCACAGGATGAATAAGCCTGCAAAAAGCAAATTATGCCTTGGTCTTAGGTACCCAAGCTTGATTGGGTCCTTTAAGGCTAGTCACAAGTGATTTGGGCACCCACACACGAGACTTGGTGTTCTCATGCCGTGGCCCAACATATTTTGTATAAACACTAACAAGATTACTTTTCATAAGTACATATGAAGCATCAAATGTTCTAAATAAAATTTGTTGTTCATATGTGTTCACAATGTTAGGCTTATCAACATTATTAAGTTTTCTATCTTAAGAGGTGTTTCCCTTGACAATGACAATGCTTTCCTTGTTATTCTTGTGGCTCCTAGCATTTTACTTTTCACCACAAGAATATCCAATGCCATATTTGACATTATCTTGTGACCAAGTATGCACTACGTGCATACTTGACCTTCTCCTTGTCAAATATGCCACTTCGGGAAGGATGTTTGTCTTTAGTCAAGGTTGGCTTTTCCTTCAAGTTAGTGTCATTTTTAGTACATGTGCAAGCAATAATAGTTTCAGATTTTACACGTTGAGAAGGTGATCTTGAAGAGGATGAAGAACCACTTAGTTTGAGTGACTCAACTTGTACTTAAAGGGTCTTGTTAACTTTGGTTAAGTTAGCAAGTTCATCCTTGATAGCCACGTTTGAGTCATTTAACTTCAAGCAAGCTTCCTTGCTTGAAGCTAACTCAAGTTTTAGTGATTTGCTTCGCTCCTTTTCAAGTTCAAGAAGCTTTTTGATCTTAAGATATTCTTCCTTTTGGAGGATAATCATATCTTCTTAACGATCAACTAGCTCCTCCTTATCAACAAGCTTATCCATCAAGAATTTCATCTTAGCAGCAGTTCTCTTGTCTAAACCTCTAAGCATGTTTTCATCATCACTAGAATTATTAGTATCACTAGAAAAAAATGCAAGGAGGAAGATTTAGTTGTTACCTTCCTTTTACCTTCCTTGGCTATTAGACATGTGTTATTATCATTGTCCTTCCATGCGCCCAAGGTTGGGAAGAGAGTGGATTTTTTGGTAGTCTTCTTGATGGCTATGGTGGCCATCTCCTCCTCTTCTTTGGATGAGGACTCATCATTTGAGTCCCACTCCTTCCCTAAGTGCGCTTGGCCAAATTGCTTCTTCTTCTTGAACATTTTCTTTGGCTGAGGCTCGTTGTCCTTAGTCTTCTTCTTGTTTTCTTCATGTGGACAGTCTACTATAAAGTGGTCGTACTCTCCACAGTTATAGCAAGAATGCCTCATTTTTGGTATTGGTTTGTCCCTATTTATTCCTTCATTTGAGTGACCACCTTGTCTTCTTCTCATCATTTTCTTGAATTTCTTCATTAATAAGATCATATCTTCTTCATCAATAGCTTTCATCATCGCCGTCATCTTCTCCATGAGCTTCTCGGGCTTCTTTTGATACAGGTTTACAAGTGGACTTTAAAGCAACTCCTTTCTTCTTTGCCGAGGTAAGGTCGGCAATTTCCTTAAGGCTTGCTTCTCCATCATCTCAAAGTTGATGATTTTGCCAAGAAGTTCGTCCGGGGTCATCTTCCGATACCCGGGGCTTTCTCTAATCATTGAGCAAAGAGTCACATTGCAAGGCATGAATGCTCTAAGAATTAGCTTCACGACCTCGTGATCATTCCACTTCTTGTTGCTATATGGTCGAACTTTGTTGATAAGATTATTCAATCAATTGTACATATCTTGTGGTGACTCATCTTCTTCAATGGCAAATCATCCCAATTCGCCTTCAATCATTTCAACCTTGGCCTCGCGCACATGACGATCACCTTCATGGGCGGTTTGTAGAGTATCTCATATCTCCTTGGCAATTTGGAGTCCATCCACCTTGGTGAACTCGTCTCGGCTCAGTGACGATGTGATAACAGCTGTAGCTTGAGCGTTTTGATGAATAGCTTGTTCTTGGCTTTGAGTCAGCTCTTCATCATCATCTGGGATATCTATCCCTGTGCACACTGTATGCCACAAGCTGGGGTTAAGAGATATGAGATGCATTTTCATGTTTTGTCTCCACATAGAGTAATCATTGCCATCGAAGAAAGGTGCTTTCCCTAGTGGAATTGACAAGTAATGATTATTGTTAGAATTTAACTGATCATAATTAAAAGGATATCAGGAGTTGTCGATGTGACTACTCCCCTTCTTCTTTTCGTCCTCGATCTTCTTCTTCCCCTTTGGGGAGAGTGCCTTCTTTTTTAGGAGTGCCTTGAGTTCAAGCATCTCCTCGTCTTGTTCTCACAATCTTGGATAGCGTCGAGAAGCTTCTCTAGCTTTTGAGTTCTTTCTTCATCACCCTTCCTGTTGTTGAAGTTCTTGTGTAATCCTTGACGTCTGACATCTTCTCTTCGAGCGGTGAGTCAAGAAACCTTTTTTGATACCAATTGAATGTATCCTAGTGGGGTTTGAATAGGCTTTTTGAATTTTTGTCAGACCCTGAAACACTTAACAAACTGATCGAATACAGACAGATCGGACTAGTCTGATATTCGCGGACTAGAAAGATCAAGTTTAATCGATAGTTTCACTTCTAGTACCCTATGCAGTGGAAAGTAAATAGCAACTTGGATGAATTAGAACAGTGAAACAGTGTATGACAAGGATCAACTTTAATTCCAATAGTTTAACATAAGTTATACAAGATTAAGTAAACCCTATAATGAGATGAACAATGAAACAAAAGTGCACAAGACATGATTTTATCTCGTGGTTCGATTCCCACAAAGGAAACCTACATCCACGTTGAGCAGTCCACGGAGGACCGGGTCTTCGTCAACCCTACCCTTGTCGAATCGCCACAGAGGCCAATTCTCTTTCACTAACCACAAAGGGTTAAATAACCGAGTTCAAGGGGCCTTCTCACAAGTTAAAGGCTCCCCAAGATTTAAAATGAAGAACACTACCAAACACACTCCAAAGATATGTAATAGCAACAAGAGTGTGCGAGAGATTCAAACCCAAGAGCTCAAGATCGTGTGAAACAGGTCTCTCCTTTTGATCAAAGCTAATCCTCAAAGATTTGTTCTAGGGTTAGAATGTGTGGAGAGATGTGTATTTTGGGATCTTGGAAGGTGTGACGGCGCAGGGGGGGTCAAGAGTTATGGTTGTAGGGACGTACACCTCTATTTATACTAGGGTTTCCAAAAGTTACCGTTAGGGTTTGCGATGTCCTAACTAGTTCGGGGTGGACTCTGGACTAGTCCAGTGTGCGGCGTGTGGAAAACCCAAGTGTTCAGAGATATCAAAATTGTTCGGAAATCTGCGGACTAGTTCGATTTGGGCTCTGGAGATGTTCGGACTAGTCCGACATATATCGGACTAGTCCGTCATGTATCGGACTAGTCCGGTGTGGTGAACCTCATGTTGAATTGAGGACAAGTCCGCACTTGGAGGACTTGTCTGATTTTAGTCAGAGAGTTTTCAGACTAGTCCGTGGTGATATTGGACTAGTCCGGTGTATATCGGACTAGTCCGGTTTTCCTGTGAATTGTGCAGTGAGTTAAATTGTTTGTTAACTTGAACTCTTGGGGTGTGTTTCTCCAACACACACCATACACAATGATCTAACCTTTTCAGCTCTTGAGATCTTTTTCTTTTGATTCCTCATTCTCCTTTCTTTTTGAGCTTTCCTCCTAATTTCTTTAAGACCTGTGTTTATCTCAACTATTTTGTTAGGATCTCATTTGTTTGTCACAAATCGACCAAAACCTACAAGGGTTGCCTAGATGCACTTTCACTAGTCACGGCGAAAACTACAAAATGTATAACATGAGTAATGTAGTAAGAACTTTCAGCATCTAAAAGGAATCACAAAGTCATATATGTATGAAATACTATGCTCATATTATTTTAATTTCAGATTCACACATAGACTTCCCAAGTTTCAAAACTCCTCCTCAATTTAAGCCATGAGGATGCATAACCCCTATTTCACTACAAATGAAACAAAAACGAGTGAAATCCAAAGGTTTTGTAAAAATGTCAGCCAATTGTTGTTTGGTATCTACATGGTGAAACACAATGTTTCCTTTTTCAACATTATCACGGAAAAAATGATATGTAATGTCAATGTGCTTTGTTCTAGAATGTTGCACAGGGTTTTTACCAATGCAAATAGCACTAGTGTTATCACAAAACAATCGAACACTATCTAGATCAACCCCATAGTCCTTAAGTGTTTAAACAATCCAAAGAATTTGTGAGCAAGCACTAGCAGTAGCTAGATATTCAGATTTGGCTGTAGATTGTGCAATTGAGTTTTGCTTTCTAGAGAACCAAGCAACAAGAGAATTACCAAGAAAATGACAAGCACCCGAACTACTTTTCCAATCAATCCTACAACCCACAAAATCAGCATCCGAAAAAACTTTCAAAGTAAAGGTTGAGGAAGAATGAAGAAAAATGCCAAATTCTTGAGTTCCATGTAAGTACCTGAGAATTCTTTTGATGGCTTGACGATGTGAAGCACGTGGGGAAGCTTAAAATCGTGCACAGAGACATACACTGAATGGAATGTCCGGACTTGATTCTGCGAGGTACAAAAGTGATCCGATCATGCTTCTGTATTCTTTTTGATCCACGGGTTCACTATCTTCATCAAGTTCAAGTGTCGTTGTTGTACCCATCGCTTTCCGAAGAGGCTTGCTTTTGTCCACGTTGAAGCGCTTGAGAAGGTCTCTTGTATACTTCGTTTGATGCACAAAGGCATCTTCCGTGGTTTGCTTGATTGGCAGCCTCAAAAATTATGTGAGTCCCATCATACTCATCTCAAATTCAGAACTCATCATAGCTGAAAACTTGGACACAAGATCATGAGAAGCACAACCAACGATAATATCATCTACATACACTTGAATGAATAATGAGTCATTGCCATGCTTAAGTACAAAAAGAGTTTTATCAACCTTGCCCATGGTAAACCCCTTTTCAAGTAAGAATGTTTTTAACCTATCATACCATGCTCTAGGTGCTTGTTTGAGATCTTACAAGGCTTTGGACAGTTTGTAAACATGATTAGGAAAATCTAGATTTTCAAAACTTGGTGGTTGCTTGACATAAACCTCTTCATCTATGTAGCCATTAAGAAAAGCACTTTTAAATTCTATTTGATATAACTTGAAACCTTTAGATGCAGCAAAAGCTAACAAAATTCTTATGGCTTCTAATCTAGTAACAAGAGCAAAAGTTTCATCAAAATCTAGACCTTCAACTTGAGTGAAACTTCGAGCAAACAACCAAGCCTTGTTCCTAATCATAACCCCATCCTCACTTTGTTTATTTTTAAACACCCATTTAGTTCTGATTAGAGAATGACCTTGAGGTGGAGGTACAAGTTTCCAAACATTATTTCTATCGAAGTGTTTGATACGACACTTCCCCCGAACCCGCTGAGAAGCAGCCCCACAGAGGTTCTTTTGTGGTTGGGGCATGCAAAGATCAAGATCAAGATGATGACCTCAGAGATTTACGTAGTTCGGGCTGCCTGAGCATAACACCCTACTCCACGGGGTTTTTATAATTGTATTGAGCGAGTACGTTCGCTAGGATCAGCTCGAATCAGATTTGATTGTCCCCCCAATATTCGTGTGGTATAGCCCTTTTATAGTTCTAAGGACTGACTGTTACAAAGCTGGCCTGGCCCGTCATGTGGCCCTGACGTGCTTAATGACCTAATAACTGTCTAAAGAGTATTAAGTATAATTAATAGTGTGGTAACGTGCCTTCATGGCAGTGTTACCCCTATTAATGGTGCATTGATCATGTCATTAATATGGCATTAATGACACATTATCAGACCTTGTAACTGCTGCTTTAACCATCCTTGAATGTTTGTAACGGATGTGATCTGCTCGTATTTCTGTTGGTGATGAAGGTCCGGAGGCTCCACACGTGGCAGCTCTGGAGCTTTCTCTTGCGGGAAGGTAGATCCGGGGTCACTGTATACATGTCGGTACCGGAGCTCCTCTCTGACGGGGGCTAGGTCCAGAGCTGTTGTACACGTGTTGTCGCCGGAGCTTCCCTTGGTTGGGAGTTTTGTTCCGGTCTTATTTTACACGTGTTAACCTGGGAGCTAGCCATGTGAGGGGAGCGGGTCCAGTGCAACGTGACATGTGATACCTGCAAGGGCCTTCGACTCTGACGGGTGGATCTTTCTTGCACTTCTTGCGATGTCATGGGGTACCCGATACGTAGAGTACCGACAATTTCTTTCAAAATTTTCCAACTCCCCTTGCATGCCAATAATCCAAGATTCATTAGTGAGTGCGTGTGATATATCTTTGGGTTCAAAAGAAACAACAAAAGTAGAATAAGCGTGAGAGTATGGATCACAAAACCTGGACCGTGTGACTCGTTCGTGCAAGCTTCCAATGATTTGTTGTGGAGGATGACTTTTGAGGGCTCAGAGGGGAGTAGACACTTCACAAACTTCTTCTTCTTCATGTTCATCACAAGTCGATGAGCTTGTGACTTGAGAACGATCTGGACCAGCAATGGTGGACGTCGGTGCTGGTTGATAATCAGGAGTTGGAACAATGTCATTAGTTGCTGAATTTTTAGGCAGTAACACCTCTTATTCCTCATCTTCAACGAAAATACTCTCCCCCCCGCGGATTGATTCGGACCTGCAATATTTGAGCTAGTACCTAGGCTAGCTTCATCAAAAGAAACATCACAAGTCTCCACAATTTTGTTAGTGTCAAGTTGAAGCACACGGTAGCCTCTAGTATGAGATGGATAACCAAGAAACATGCCATCAATGGATCTAGGTTCAAATTTATCAAGATTACCATGTTTCTTAACAAAGCATTTGCAACCAAAGACCCTAAAATGTGTGACACTAGGCCTATGTCCAAACCGGAGCTCATATGGTGTTTTTGCTAACTTAGCACGTAAGAAAACACGATTTGAAACATAACAAGCAGTTGCAATTGCATCAGCCCAAAATTTACTAGGAGTTTGATATTCATCAAGCATAGTCCTAGCCATCTCAACTAAGGTTCTGTTCTTTATCTCTACAACACTGTTTTGTTGAGGTACATATGGTGAAGAATATTAACACTCTCATTTTCATGCATCATGCATTGCATAAGCTCATATACATGTTTATCATTAATCCACATAAAAAGGAACAAGTTTAAAATGAATTAGAAGCAAAACAACACTTTTGAAAGTCTGTAGAAGTACGGACTTTACCGGTTTGTACTGCGGACTAGTCCGGTTTCCCTCTCTATTGCCCTTCGGACTTGTCTGTTTTCACTGCGGACTAGTCTGATTAAGTCTCTGTTCCATTTTGGGCTTGTCCATGATTGAGTGCGGACTAGTCCGTTCTTTGTTCCGGTTTTCGAATAAGTTGTCAAATCCCCGAACTTGTCCGATCCATGTCGGACTTGTCCATTTTCTTCTTTGGATAAGACTGGAGTTGTCCGGACCACCTACCGGACTTATCCGTTTTTGCCTTTGTCCAACGTCGGACTAGTTTGGGCCCCTCAGCAGACTTGTCCGGTGTGCCCGACTCGGATTCAGTCTTTTCCTCCATGATTTGTTATTGGGTATTTACCTTAATTGGGCCCAAGAATGTCATAATTAACCCCTGTGGAGCCCATGTGTGACCCATACATGGCCTCCACCCACCTTAGACTCGAATTCCATCAAACCCTAGCCCTCCACCCCTATATAAAACAACCCCACCCCTTGACTTTACGTCCTTTTGCCTCAATTGAAAGACCACAAGCCCTAATTCGTGTGTAGCCGCCAGAAAGGAGGGAGAAGGAGATCCCGAGCAAAAAGAAGAAGAGGAGGAAATGAAAAAGGATCGTCAATAATTCACCATCAAGTTCTTCATTAACCTTAGATCGCCAAGATCCAAGTGTTGCCTCCAAAACCCTTGATTCATTGGAGTTCTGAACACCTGGTATACCTTCTATTTCCTTTTTCTCACGTGAATTCAACCCCGTTTCTCCAAATTTACGTCAATCTAGAAAACCCTAATTCGCTGTTTCTTGGAAGGGCAGACTAGTCTGACCCTACAGCGGACTAGTCCGATTTTGCAAAATGTTTCCTACTGAATTAATTCTAAATTGTTTCGAATCAATTCCAAACCTTTATAAACTTGTTAAAAGATATTAGAACTAGTTAGTAAACATCATTAACAACTCATTAACTAGTTTTGCTTCACAGTGGCATTAATCATGCATGTCATGTCATATTATGTACTATATGTGCACTTATGGATTGTGATTCTTGTCTTGTATGTTTGTTGCGCGGATTAGACGGATTTGCGCTAGAGAGTGCTGCGGAGGACCTCCAGCACCAGGAATTTGAAGTATTTGATCCCAGTCAAGCCCAAGAGCAAGGCAAGTGTCCTTTAATATATTGATCCTATTTTGATAATAAATGTTTTGTTTCCAAAACGACATGCTTATGTCAATTTGATGGGAATCCTATGATAGGAAGTTTACTAGCTTTGTTTAACCACCCTTGTCATCTCGAATACATGGTAGAGAGTCGGGAAGGGTTCTTTTTTTTTTTACCTTTTTGCTTCGCTTAATTAATTGGGATGGGAAAACGACTATACAACTTAACTATGCATTAATGAGATTATGGTTAATATGAATTGGTTGATGTGATATGGTAATGGGTGATCTAAGCAAGCATGGTATGTGGATGGGTTGGATGTTATGGTGGTTTCGCTTGCGCTAGATCTAAGGATCGGTTCATGCGAGAATAAGCCAGGACTACAGTGTCACCACGAGGCCAAGTATGGGTGCGGCGCAGCTGATTAATTAGGGCATTGCTAGTATTGTATGGATCATTTGGCGCACCGGGGGAGGAGAGTAAGATTGGGTTTGGATATGGTTGGCGGGACTTCTTGGAATCCGAACGACACAAGAGGGGGCCCTTGGTTGAAGATGTGCTCAGTGGGAGACATCGCCACCAATGAAACCTCAGTGGCTTTGTACATACTAGTAATCCCTTTGTAAAGGCTTTTTTTTATCTCTTGGCCACACACCAACAGAAGTGTGTAGTATGACCAACGGGTCACGAGCATAAGGGAGGTTCTTTAGTCACCAAAAGGTGATGAAATAACGAACTTGTAGGTAAAGCGGTACAACCTCTGCAGAGTGTGTATAAAACTATCATGATAACCGTGCACCCAGTTATGAGCACCTGGACAAATTCCATGATTAGAGGGAAAACTTGGTATTGGGATGGTTATGGTTATGGTTGATAATATGGTTGATACTGGTTATGGGATGGTATTATGGTTTATGGCAATGGATATGGTTAATGGTAATGAGAAATCTGGTATAATGGTGATGGATGTGGAATATGGACTGGTATTATATTATTAATTATGGTTTATAATGTGTTTACATCACATACATATAATATATTATTGTCTGTGGTGTTGATTGGAGTTGCGCTACCCTTATGCTTATTTTGCTTAGTTTTCTTATTTAATTCATTTCTGTTGCATTAGTTCAAACTTGTCATTAAGCTTGTAATTGACGATATTATGAAATATAAAATAAAAGTGCTTAATTAATCTTGTTCTGTGGTAATTTTCTGTATATCCTTTTGTGAATGGACTTGTGTATATGTGTTGAACGTCTTGGGTACACATATGCGTTCACTTGGTTTATTTTTGGAACCGAGTGTCACAAATCGGTATCAGAGCCACATGGTGACCGTAGGACGCAACCTAGATAGAATGGACACTTTAGAGCACATAGGAGCACTCAGGAATCGATGTGTTTTTGCTTGGTGTGTTGTTTGCTATGAAATGCTTGCTTGTGTGTTTGTGTGCTTAGTATAGGATTTTGGGATGCTTTAGCATTGCCATGTCCACATAGACTAGTATAGGTAGTTGTTTAGTTTCATTTCCCTTGATGCATATAGTTGGGGACGTTTCCTAAATGCTTCTCTCTTGCTTTTCTTCAGATGTTGAGGACTCACAACAAGGGGGATGACAATGATGAGGAGGAGAATAATGGAGCACCTTAGAACAACAATGGACAAGGACCTGCCTAGGGAGCTATCAATCTTTAGCAGCTATTGGCCATGCAAAACCAGCTCATGCAGACAATGATACAGACTATAGGACAGCTGCAGGCTGGCAACAACAACAATCAGCTTCACATGCCTCCACCGCCGCCCCCACCTCCTCACAACCGATTGGGAGGGTTCATGAGGACTAGGCAACCGACCTTTGCTCAAGCTGTTGACCCTGCTAATGATTGGCTCAAGTCTGTGGAGAAGAAGCTAGCTATTGTCCAATGCAGTGACCGGGAGAAGGTACCGTTCGCGGCTCATCAACTCGTTGGAGCAGCAGCCGATTGGTGGGACTCGCTATGCAATGCTCATGAGAATCAAGAGAGGATTACTTGGGCTAAATTCAAGGAGAGTTTCCGTTCTCATTATGTGCCCGAGGGTATTTAATCTTGAAGAGACAAGAATTTGAGAATCTGAGACAAGAAAGATCGAGCGTGGGTCTATACCTTAATAAATTCACTCAACTCTCAAGATATGCGCCTGAGGATGTCAGTCGGGACAGCCTGAAACAATACTTCTTCATGAGGTGCTTGAACAATGAGATCAAAGTGCAATTGTTGAACTATGATTATGCAAACTTCCAGAAGCTTGTGGACAAAGCAATTGTCGTGGAGAACAAGGTCCATGAGATGGAGCAAGACACCAAGAGGAAGGTGTCGTTTCAAGGATAGCAGTAAGGAAGTAATGTGCGCCCTCGCTTTGCGCCACCAAATGCACCTTATTACAACTCTTCTGCTCCCGTACAGCGCCCTGGTTATGCACCGCACCCAGCTCAGTTTGTGCAGCAATGCCCTGTCATGCAAGCACTTAGGCCTCCAATGCCTTTTGCACCTCGTGCCAATCTTCCTGGTGCAAATGTGCAGATTCAAGTCCGTCCAAATTCTGGTGCAGTTAGAAAGTGTTATACTTGTGGAGAAGCAGGACATTTTGCACATCAATGTCCTAAATCAGACCTTGGTCAAGGAAGCAATGCACCAAGACAGAACCCAAGACCCAATGGAGGAGCGCCACAAGGAAATTGTGGATGGCAGAATTTGTTCGTGGCAACGTGAACCATGTCTCTACGAGGATGCTCAACAAGCATATGACGTGGTGATTGGTATGTTTCTCGCAAACTCCACCCGGTGACTACATTATTTGATTCTGGAGCATCACTTTCATTCATTGCATCGAAATATGTTGCCAAGTATAGTTTGTCTATCTTTCATATGAAGTTTACTCTATTGGTTATCCTGGAGGGGAGATGAGGACAAATATAGTATGTCCAAAAGTAAGCCTTTGAATAAGGGGGGTAGACGTCTTTGCCAACCTCATTGTTTTGGATTCTCAAGGATTGGACATTATACTTGGTATGTACTGGTTGAGTAAGCGCAATGGAGTTATTGAACGTGCCACAAAGATGGTGAAGTTGACCAATGAGGAAGGAATCATCATAGAATTTGAAGCATCTCAACACGCACTGATGCAATTGGAGCTGAATCACCTGGACAGTGCTGCAATTGAGGAGATTCTAGTGGTGTGTGAATTCTAGGACGTGTTTCCGGATGAGTTGCCAGGTATGCCACCTAATCGTGACATTGAGTTTGTTATTGAATTAATACCTGGAACTGCACCTATAGCTAAGAGGCCATATAGGATGCCTCCTAAGGAGTTAGCAGAGCTGAGGAAGCAGATTCAAGAGCAACTAGAGAAGGGTTTTATTCGCCCCATCTCTTCACCTTGGGGAGCGCCTATTCTTTTTGTGGACAAGAAGGATGGATCCGAAAGGATGTGTGTGGATTACTGAGCTCTTAATGAGGTGAACATAAGGAACAAGTACACCTTGCCCCGCATGGAGGATTTGTTCGATCAGATGAAGGGTGTTTGTGTCTTCTCCAAGATTGATTTTAGGTCGGGATACATTCAAATGAAGATAGACCATTGGACATACCCAAAACAGCTTTCCGGACACGGTATGGATCTTATGAGTACACCGTGATGTCCTTTGGGTTGACAAACGTGCCTGCCTACTTTATGTACCTCATGAATAAGAGTCTTCATGGAGTACATGGATAAGTTTGTTGTGATGTTCATTGATGACATTATGATCTACTCAAAGGATGAGAAAGAACATGTGGAAACTTGAGCTCATGTTGCAGAAATTAAGGGAGCATCAATTGTATGTCAAGTTCAGTAAGTGTCAGTTTTGGTTGAAAGAGGTGTCGTTTTTGGGTCATATCATCTTGGGAGGAGGAGTATCGGTTGACCCTAGAAAAGTAAGGGACATGTTGAAATGGGAGCCATAGCAGAATGTGAAGGAGATTAGGAGTTTTCTTCGGATGGCTGGGTATTACCGTAGGTTCATGTAACACCCAAAATTTTTGAAAAGTAAAAAAATGTGTGTAAAATTAATTTTTGGAGAGCTACACAAATATTTTCTTTGGAAATAAAATGCATATAAGGCAATTGCATCATGTTTGGTTGTTTTTGTGAATTTTGAAAGTTCAAATCCGCCAGAAATTCAGATTACAAATTTATATCTTGAAAAAGATGAAAAAGAAAATAGAAAAGAAATAGAAAAAAGAAAAGAAAAAGGAAAACCCCTCCCTGGGTCAAAATTCCCCAGCCAGCCCAACTCCCTCCTCACTCCCGCGCGGGCCCGCACCCCCTCTCCCCTCCCTCTCTCTGCCGCCCGGGCCCCGTGCGATAGCCGCCCGCACCCCTCTCTCCTCCCGCTACCAACTGGGCCCACCCCTCAGCTTTGCCTACCTCGCGCCCCCGCCACTCCCATAACGCGCGCGCACGACGCCGCCCCCATTTCCTCTTTTTCATGCCATCTGTTTCTCTGCAATAAAGCACCGGCTAGTGCCCTATGATGGCACCATCAGTTTCTCAGCCGAAGCCCAATAAAAACCCAGCTTATTCCCCTCTCATTTCACCATTCTCGATGCCCAAACCCTAGCCGCCGACGAGCTCGGTAAAGCCGATGCGTTCCCGTCGCTCCGTTCAATTCCGTACCTCGGTAACTAGCTTAACACCTTCACCGTGTCCCCAGGAGCTTGCCGGACATCCTCGTCGGTGGAGAAAGGCTCTGCGTCGCCAACTTCGTCGGGCGCCGACGAGTTCTGCCACCAATCACCGTTGCCGACCCCCTTCTGTCCATTTTCCGGTCGTGCAACAACCCTCAGTGAGACCCCCTTGCTCTCCTCTACATTTTGCGCTATTTAGATGTGCCTTATAGCCTCTGCTGTGCGATTTTGGTCATCATCGGCTATAGTAGGTTGTAACTGCTATAGTGCTTTACCTATTATTTGCCTTCCTTGTTGTGAATCACACATGTCATAACTTCCCAACTTGCGAGTACCGTTGGTACTCAAACTTGTTAGTTGCATATTCCCCCCCCCCAGTCTACGAAGATGCTGAGGTGGAGAACCAGGACTTCTACGGAGATCCTGAAGAGATGTTCTAGGCTGGCGCTCCCCCATGCAACGCTTGTGTTGGAGCCCGTTGTTATATTTTTCTGCTGCTTGTGTACTTTTATTTTAGACCTGGATGGTCATTTATGTATTAAGGTGATGTACTCGAACATGGTATTTTATTTTGGTATTTCACTTTCATCTATACATGTATGAGTTTAACTGATCCTGGCATACATATGGAAAGCATCTGGTTGTCTTCTTATTACCAGGTGTGACAGTTCATCAAAGACTTCTCCAAGATAGTCAAGTCAATGACGGAATTGCTAATGAAGGGGAAAACTTTCCAATGGACTCAAGCTTGTCAAGAAAGTTTTGAGGAGTTGAAGAAAAGGTTAACAACAACCTCAGTTTTGGTTTTGCCGGATTCGAGCAGAAGTGTTGATATTTATTGTGATGCATCAAGACAAGGACTTGGATGTGTGCTCATGCAAGAAGGTCAAGTGGTTGCATATGCATCGAGACAATTGAAGAAACATGAGCAGAATTATCCAACACACGATTTGGAACTTGCAGCCGTGGTACATGTATTGAAGATTTGGAGACATTACATTCTTGGTCATAGGTGTGAAATTTATACGGATCATAAGAGTCTCAAGTGTATATTCACGCAAATGGATCTGAATTTGAGGTAACGAAGATGATGAAGCTCATCAAGGATTATGATTTGGGAATCAACTATTATCCGGGAAAGACTAATGTAGTGGCCGATGCTTTGTGTCGGAAAGGAGTAAGCCACCAACTCACGGTTCGAGAGTTGCCATCCGAGTTATGTAAGGTGTTTGAGCGGTTTAATCTTGGATTTGTGAATAAGATGAGGATAATGGAGTTAAATCCGACCTTGGAGCAAGAAATTCAGGAATGACAGGCCAAGAATGAGGAGATTCAGGAAATCAAGGAAAGGACCTAAGAGGGGAGAGAATTCAGATTTGATGAGGACGAACATGGTACCCTATGGCTTGGAAAGAGGATTGTCATGCCTAATGTGAATCATATTCGAGAAGCAATACTAAAAGAGGCACATGACTCATCATACTCAATTCATCCCTGTTGTACAAAGATGTACAAGGACTTGAAGACTTGTTATTGGTGGGCTAGCATGAAAAAGGACATAGCTGAATATGTAGAGTTGTGTGATGTGTGCCAACGGGTGAAGGCAGAACATCAAAGACCAGTTGGATTATTGCAACCATTGAAGATTCTGAAATGGAAGTGGGAAGAAATTAGTATAGACTTTATAGTTGGTTTACCGCGTACCCAGTGCGGTTATGACTCAATTTGGGTTATTGTGGATCGTTTGACCATGTCAGATCACTTCATCCTCGTCAAGACCAAGTATACTGCAATACAACTGGCAGACCTATATATGCAGCATATAGTGTGCCAACATGGAGTTCCAAAGAGGATAGTGTCGGATAGAGATTCTCAATTTACTTCCAGGTTTTGGCAAAAGCTGCATGAAGCATTAGGAACAAGGTTGAACTTTAGCTCAACATATCACCCTCAAACGGATGGACAAACTGAGAGGACCAATCATATTTTAGAGGATATGTTAAGAGCTTGTGCCTTGAAGCATAGAAGGAGTTGGTACAAAAGCTTGTTGTATGCAGAATTCTCATACAACAATAGTTACCAAACAAGCTTGAGGATGTCACCCTATGAAGCAATATATGGGAGGAAGTGTAGGACACCAATGTTCTAGAATAAGACAGGAGAGAACCAAGTGTTTGGATCTGACATGCTGCAAGAAGCGAAGAAACAAGCCTAGATTATTCGTGAAAACTTGAGGGCTGCTCAATCAAGACAAAAAGGCTATGCGGACAATACGAGAAGAAAACTAGCCTTCGTAGTGGGAGATTTTGTTTACCTCAAGGTGTCACCAATGAGAGGTCATAAGAGGTTTAACATAAGAGGCAAGCTAGCACCTCGATACATTGGGCCATTCAAGATTTTGGACAAAAGAGGAGAAGTAACATATAAGTTGGAGATGCCAGGTCATCTTTCATATGTACATGATGTGTTTCATGTTTCCCAGCTCAAGAAGTGCTTGAGAGTGCTGGAAGAACAAGTGCCAATGGAAGAATTGGAACTAGAGACAAATTTGACTTATGCCGAGCAACCGGTCAAAATCTTTAAAACCAAGGAGAGAGTCACAAGAAACAAGATTATTAGATGGTGTAAAGTTCAATGGAAGCATCACACAGAATCAGAGGCAACTTGGGAGCTGAAGGATGATCTCAAGAACATCATCATTACATAAGTTCATATACATGTTTCACATTAATGCACATAAAAAGGAACAAGTTTAAAATGAATTAGAAGCAAAATAACACTTAAAAGTCTGTAGAAGTACAGACTTGTCCGATTTGTACCCCGAACTAGTCTGGTTTCCCTCTCTGTTGCCCTCCGGACTTGTCTGTTTTTGCTGTGGACTAGTCCGATTAAGTCTTTGTTCCATTCCAGACTTGTACGTGATTGAGTGCGGACTAGTCCGATCTTTGGTCCGGTTTTTGAATAAGTAGTCAAATCCCCGGACTTGTCCGATCCATGCCGGACTTGTCCATTTTCTTCTCTAAACAAGACCGTACTTGTCCGGACCACCTACCAGACTTATTTGTTTTCGCCTCTGTCCAACATCGCACTAGTCTGGCCCCCTCAGCAGACTTGTGACGGCCACCACAACTTCATACGAACTTCGATCCAGGCGTTCAAGTACTTCCTGGAAATATTATCAAGTCTACATTCAAACGGATCTGTCCTCATGTTCATATCTATTCGGAGTCGGCCGCAATCGTTATTTTAATACCAAGACCTTTTCTGTCCACGGTGCTGCATCACCAAAATTGGGCCCATGGTCCATGTATTGTTTGGAGTCCATTAGGGACTCGTGATTAGGGTTTCTCATGACCCTATGGAGGTAATAAATAGTAGACGCCACCCTCATTAGCTGGTGGGTTTTGTTTATTTGTAAGTTAGCTTCTGCTGCTTCCTTGTACACGCGCTTGTCGACTAGATCGCCCATCTACTTGTATCCAGAGCCCCACTTCAGATTGAATCAACTGATAAGTGCTTGTTCTTCTTGTTCTTGCGTGTTCTTCGATTGCTTGCAGGAACAAAGGCCCTCATGGTTAGGTTGATTGTGCGCCAGCAAGATCAATATAACTTTGGAGTTGGTGTACCGATCGCTAAGGCGCATCGTCTTGGGGACGGTGTAGTCGGATCGCCAACGTCTTCTCCTCCACAAATCAAACCCTCCTATTCTCGTTGAAAGATTGGGAACCAAGATCCTATCAAGATAATAGACTGCAACAAAGACGACAGTGCAGCGCTGCTCCTTCCCGATGTCGCATATCTCTCAGTACCCTCTCTCGAGTCTCCAGCACAACACTGCTCCTTCCTGGTGCCGCTTATCTCACGGTCCCTTCTCTGTAGTCTCCAGCACATGAGGAATGGTGAAGTTGGCATTGGGGGATTAAGAAGGCACCAAAAAAAGAAGACAACGCTGGGTCCGATTGCTGGTGGTGGCTGTAACACCCTTCCACTATGGGTCTGGTGGCCGTTACTTTAGGCAGCTCTCTAAGACTACAGACTAGCCCCATAGACCAACACTATTATTTTCTGCGTATTTTGTCCTCACTCGTGCGCACTCGAGAATGTAGGATCGAAGAGCACGTGTAAAGCTACCAGAGGGTGGGTGAGTGGTAGATTAAAACTTTTCAGCGGAAGCAACGGAAACACCCCTCGGCAGAAAATCGATCTGTTAAAGAAACCTTGTGTGCGACTAATATAAACATGTTTGAAAGTTGCCTAGAGGGGGGGTGAATAGGCTAATCGACCTGCAAATGACTGAATAAAACGAGATTAAATCACAGGGGGCGGACTAGTCCGGTCTAGGGGCGGACTAGTCCGGTCAGCCTGCGTGAAGAACCCTAAAAAGTGTTTCTAGTAAGTTTTAAGGAGATTTTCTCGAGGCTACAAGTGAGGATATGTTTATGACAAGTTTAGAAACTACCAACACAAGAGCAAGTCAAGTTTCAACTAGGTTATAGAAAAGTGAAGCACACGACAAGACTAGCAACCCTAGAACAAAGTATGCAATAAATAAGATGCGAAGAACACGGAGACACAAGGATTTTATCCCGAGGTTCGATTCCACACAAGAATCTACTCCCCGTTGAGGAGTCCACAAAGGACCGGGTTCACCAACCCTTCCCTCACCAAGTTTACCGCACGGGCCTAACTTGGTTCTTCACTATCTCAAAGTGCAAATACAAGATTCGTTGGGGCTTCTCACAATCTGAGGCTCCCACACCACAAAGATGATCAACAACGCAAACACACTCAACACACAGCTCACAAAGACTCAATGAGTGCAAGAGATCAAACCGGGAGCACAAGCGCGATGTTCTTCCTCTTCTCCACCACACTAAACCCTAATCCACTCAAGAATTAGTTTTAGAGGGAAAGTTGGCAAGAAAGAGGCTCAAGGGTGCTCCAAGTTGGCTGTGGCGGCACTAGGGTTCAAGTCAGTTCAAGTGTCTGTTCAAAAGAACCCAGGGGACCTCTATTTATAGAGGTCCCAAGCCCATACTGCTGACTTCAGCAGAAGGGCGGACTAGTCCGGCCTCAGGCCCGGACTAGTCCGGCCTAGGGGACCACTGACCTCTTGTCAGGCCCCGACAGCTGACACGCTATCGTCACACTACCCGCCAAACTTCAAATTCAAACGGTCACTTCAACAACGGACTAGTCCGATCCACACCGGACTAGTCCGATCTCACACAGAGCCTTTTGCTCCGTGTGAAAACGGACTAGTCTGTGGACCACGGACTAGTCCGGCCCCATGGGTGGACTAGTCCGGTCCTCCCAGACTTAATCCCAGAAGTACCTTCAACACGCTAACCCGGACTAGTCCGGCCCCATGGGCGGACTAGTCCGTTCTCACTCAGGACCTCTTGGTCCGGTCTCAAACGGACAAGTCCGTGGTTTTGAGACTTAGTCCCCAAAACCCACTCACTGCTACCCGGACTAGTCCGACCACAAACGGACTAGTCCGATCTCAGTCAGACCCTTCTGGTCCGGCCGACAACGGACTTGGCCGGCCAGGGGCGGACTAGTCCGGCCACCTGCACGGACTAGTCCGGCCCTACTACCAGACTGCTTATCCACTCTTTTCTCTCAAGGGGTTTGACTTATAAAACACTTTGAGCTCCCAAACTTTATCTCAATGCACTTTACACACGCACCCTCCTATTTCTACGGCTAGTCTAACTCAACACGCTAGAAACCCTAGTTTCTACGCTTCGAGTTGACTCCGTTTCCTTCCTTTTCCTTTTTGAGGGTTTGCGTCTCCGATCGAGTCCACACCTGTGCTAAGATCACTTGAGCTCATTAGCGACTTAATTGTCGTCATCAATCATCCAAAACCCACGGGGAACCTAGATGCACTTTCAATCTCCCCCTTTTTGGTGATTGATGACAACACATCAAGTCCTTCACAAATAAGAGTATAAAAAATTGGTTTTCATAACTTGTGTGCGTATGAATGACTCCCCCTCAAAGTATGCAACATGTAAAAGAGGTGGAGGAGATCTTTCATACCCACACACGTTATGGTGGGGTGCCTACGTGATGTGCTCAACAATTGTGACAAGACATAAAGAGCATCAATATAATCAAAGGATTGACAATTAGAGCATTATATTGAGATTAAACGACATTAACAAGTCTTGCACAAATGTAAACATCCAAGAGCATGAATATATTACAAAACAAGTCCATAAATCACAAACACACCCACAAACGATTAAGTCCCCCTTAACTCTCCCCCTTTGGCATCAAGACACCAAAAAGGAAAAGAAGGGGGGGGGGGGGGAACAAAGATCTACGAACTAGTCCTCGTCTTCGCCACTTCCACTCTCCGTGGCCTCGGAATCTTCAACGTCTTCCTCATGATCGACGGCGTCATTGTCGTCGTCTTCGTCGGAGTTCCTTGCCGAGGGAGCAGCCCGAGAGGAGCTTCCATCCTCTTGGAGTTGGGCGAGCTCATCGGCGGTGAAGTTGGGAAAAGGAGTGATCTCCCCATCACCCACCTCCGGAGAGGACATCGGGACCTCCAGTTTGTCGCACACCGCCTTAAGATATTTTTCTTTACGCTTGTGTGCCCTTTGAGCGCGGATCTCTTGCTTCTGGCAAGAAGTGAAGATCGCCTTGAAGCATTTGAAGAAGGCACTCATGGATTGAGGCGGAGGCGGAGATGGAGGTGCCACGGGGCAAGATGGAGGATCTGCATTCTTGCGACGAGGAGGAACAGGAACATTCGGGGGCTTCTGAGGACGAAGCGGGCGATGCGACACGTCCTTGACAAAGGTCACGCCCGACACCTTCTCAATGAGGCACATGATGTAGGGGGCATACCCGCAAGCACGGTTGGGGGTATGCGAGATGTTGAAGATATCGTCGAAGATGTAATCGGCGAGGTTGAACTTCTCTTCCCCATCGATCAGAAGTAGCAGGTGCCTCAAGTTCCCTTGAATCACCCCAGCATCACCGTCCTTCGGTGCTATCGTCCTTCTGAGGATTCTGTTCATAATGCTGTAGAAGGGCTTGATGTTGCGGGCGAGACCGGCATCAAATGGAACGTGACTTGGATACATATATGCCAGCTCTTCACGGTCCACGGCCTTAAGGTTAGATATTATAATCTCATGATCCATGTGTGCCTCAAGCCCTAGAATCTTGGCAAACTCTGCGAAAGTGACTGAGTACTGCTCACCGTGTGTCATCCAAATAATTCTCCTGTCACCAGAGGTGGTGAAGTAGATGGTGGAGTAGAACTGCAGAATCACTTCGACTTTCCAGTCATACTTGAAACCCATGATCTGCTTGAGGTCATGGCGCTCAGCGGCTTCGATGACGGCGTCAAAAGCAGAGTGTTGCTTTTTGGCCATGTAATCCCAGTCAACCCATTGAGCTTCTATTACCGGCTTCTTCATCTGCTGATAGACTAGCCGGTGGTAGTCACAATGGAAGTCACACCAGAATCTGGGATCTGCCGTGCTCCTCTCAAACTTGTAGACCTTCTCGGTCCTCAGCCTCCTGGCCTTTTCAGCCCCTTTGCCATGAAACACATTAGCAGACAATTCCTTCTGCCTGTTGGGGTTCCTTTCTGGTGTGTGAACTTCAAGGGGGCCAATGGAGGTGGCTTTCCCTTTCTCTTTGATCACAACACCTCCAGCTGCCTTCTTTGATGACATATTGACAGCTGGCTTTTTCTTCTTTGGCTCGACAGGAGCCGGAGCCTTTCCCTTCTTAGGGTCACGCTCGACCCTGGGCTCAGGTTCCATTTAGGCTGGCTCCTTGCCCTTCGCCTTCTCGCCAACGGTGACGAGCTTCTTTCGCTTGGGGGCACTGGCCTCAGCAGCCCTGGAGTTGTGAGCCTCCCTGTCTTCCCTTTTCTTCTTCCTCAGCTCATTGAGGGACTCTGCGGTTGCTCGAGCGATGGCTTCTTCCTCATTGTAGATGCTCGCGGCAACTTTGGAGGCTTCGAGTGCCTTCAGCCGCCTCTCTTCCTTTGCCTTTTGCGCTTCTATGAGCGCAGCCTTGGTCCTTGCCTCGACAATTTGAGCTTTGGTCCGCCCCTCGGGGTTGGGACGAGGAGGGGAACACTCCGAGTTCGACATGCTGTGAAAAGCATATAAAAAGGAAGGTATGAGTCCAAGTAGAGGGAGCATTGCGGAAAAGATCTCGAGAAAAGAATAGAAGTAGGGTTTGCCCTGCGCAAAACGGACTTGTCGGCCCCAGGGGCGGACTAGTCCGCTGGGCGGACTTGTCCGCCAGGGGCCGGACTAGTCCGGGTTGCGCAGAATGAACCCTAACCCTAATTGATTCATCGAAAAATCATCGAATCAGCGCGCAATACTCCTAGGCTATGATCGCAAGGGTATATGGAGCAACATTAATGAAGGTGTTCCTATCAAAAACTTTAAGAATCAAGAATGGGGCTAGTTTTTGAAGAACGAGGGAATACCTTCTCAATCCGCTAGAATCGATGGAATCGGAGATGGATCGTGAATGCGGAGCGCGGGGAAGTGATCCCTCACTCCCATAGACTCCGATGCGTGGATTGGAGTCGAGATTTGGAGGTTGGAGCGCAAAATCGCCGATGGGGGGCGATTGCTAGCGCGTGGAAGTGAGAGAGTCAAGTGAGAGGAAGAGGAGGGGTCTGGGCCGACCCTGGGGGTTTAAGCCCCCAAGGGCCGGACTAGTCCGGTTGAGTGGCCGGACTAGTCCGGATCCGGACTTGTCCGGTTGAAGGGCGGACTAGTCCGGTTTGTGGATCAGCCGCGGACTAGTCTGGACCCGGACTTGTCCGTCCACTAGGGCGGACTAGTCCGGTCCGACTGAGCTGAAAAGCGATGTCTTTGAGTTGCACACATGCTATGGGTCCTTATGGATAGCAAGCAATACAAACATGATAATTAAAGAAAGAATGTGATAAAAACATGATCAAATCCCAAGAAAAGGTTTTCTCAAACAGATTTTGAAGAGAAATCACAATAGAGAAGAGTTTTTCGAAATTGCTCAAAAAGTGAGGAATGAGGTTTAAGCCACATTCCTAGAATCCAAAATGTTGAGCTCACTTCTTAGCTCACAGAAACGCTTCTCATCAAGAGGCTTGGTGAAGATATCCGCGAGTTGATGTTCCGTCCTCACATGAGAAATTACAATATCTCCCTTCATTGAGTGATCTCGCAAGAAATGGTGTCGAATGTCTATGTGTTTGGTCCTAGAGTGCTCCACCGGATTATGGGCTATCTTGATGGCACTCTCGTTGTCACACAAGAGTGGAATGCTGCGCAAGTTAATCCCATAATCCCTAAGGGTTTGTCGCATCCAGAGAAGTTGTGCACAACAACTTCCGGCTGCAACATATTCCGCTTCGGCGGTGGAGAGAGCAATAGAGTTTTGCTTCTTGGAGGACCAAGACACTAGAGATCGACCCAAGAATTGGCATGTACCCGATGTGCTCTTCCTATCAACTTTGCACCCCGCATAGTCCGCATCGGAATATCCAATGAGGTTAAACTTAGATCCTTTGGGGTACCAAAGTCCTAGGGAAGGTGTGTGTACTAGATATCTCAAGATCCTTTTAACGGCGGTCAAATGACAAGCCTTAGGTGCCGCTTGAAAGCGAGCACACATACACACACTTAGCATGATATCGGGCCTAGATGCACAAAGATAGAGAAGTGAACCAATCATAGACCTATATAACTTTTGATCCACACTTGGACCATCCTCATTTAGGTCTAGGTGTCCATTTGTCCCCATAGGGGTTTTGATGGGTTTTGCCTTATCCATGTCAAACTTACTTAGAATATCTTGTGTATACTTAGTTTGACTTATGAACGTCCCTTCTTTGAGTTGTTTTACTTGAAATCCTAGAAAGAACTTCAACTCACCCATCATGGACATTTCAAACCTCTCCGTCATTATCTTGGAGAACTCATCACAAAACACCTTATTTGTGGAACCAAATATGATGTCATCCACATATATTTGGCACACAAAAAGATCTTCGTTGAAGTGCTTTGTGAAAAGGGTATAATCCGCTTTGCCTATCCTAAAACCATTTTCAACTAGGAAGTCTCTTAGGCACTCATACCAAGCTCTAGGAGCTTGCTTGAGGCCATAAACAGCCTTTCGCAATTTGTAAACATGGTTAGGATAGTCTTGGTCTTCAAACCCTGGAGGTTGCTCTACATAAACTTCTTCCTTGATTGGGCCATTAAGGAATGCACTCTTAACATCCATTTGGTAGAGCTTGAAGTCATGATGAGTAGCAAAGGCTAGTAATATCCGAATTGACTCAAGCCTAGCTACGGGAGCAAATGTCTCATCAAAATCCAATCCTTCAACTTGTGAGTACCCTTTTGCCACAAGTCGTGCCTTGTTCCTAGTTACCACACCATGCTCATCTTGTTTGTTGCGGAACACCCACTTGGTTCCAACAACATTAGCTTATGGGCGCTTGACAAGCTCCCAAACCTTGTTCCTTTCAAAGTTATTGAGCTCCTCTTGCATGGCAACTACCCAATCCGGATCTCTTAAGGCATCTTCAACCTTATGGGGTTCCAAGGATGAGACAAAGGAGAAATGCTCACAAAAGTTTGCAACACGTGAACGTGTTGTTACTCCTCTTATGATATCTCCTAGAATGTTGTCAACGGGATGATCCCGTTGAACACTTTGATGAACAGGAGGATGCGGAGGTTGAGCTCTTGAATCACTTACTTCATCTTCTTCACTTTGGTCTCCCCCTTGATCCAAGCCTCCCCCTTGATCTTCATTCCCATTATCATTTTGGGGAGTATCTAGTGGATCTCCAACTTGTCCAATGGGGGTTTGACCTACTTCATAATGATGATGGTCACTTGGGCTTTGAGATGGTTCTTGTGGGCGAACATCTCCAAGTGCCATTCTCCTTAGAGCTTCTAGTGGAGGTTCCTCTTGATCAAGGGCATGTTGATCAACTTGCTCCACTTGAGAGCCATTGGTTTCGTCAAACACCACGTCACGTGCTACTTCAACAATTCCGGAGGATTTGTTGAACACACGGTACGCATGAGTGTTTGAGTCATATCCAAGCAAGAAACCCTCATCGGACTTTGAAGCAAACTTCGAAGTCCTAGGCTTCTTGTTGAGGATATAACACTTGCTACCAAAAACACGAAAGTAGGAAACATTGGGTTTCTTACCAACGAGAAGCTCATAAGAAGTCTTCTTGAGGGGGCGATGAAGGTACAATCGGTTTACGGCATGGCAAGCGGTGTTAACCGCTTCCGCCCAAAACCGGTCCAATGTTTTGTACTCATCTAGCATCGTCCTTGACATCTCAATGAGCGTCCTATTCTTTCTTTCGGCAATTCCATTTTGTTGAGGAGAATAGGGAGCGGAAAACTCATGCTTGATGCCCTCCTCATCTAGGAACTCTTCTACTTGCATGTTCTTGAATTCGGTGCCATTGTCACTCCTTAATGCCCTCCTCATTTTGAGCTCTCCTTAGGAATTTCTTGAGGACACCGGGGGTTTCACTCTTATCATGCAAGAAGAACACCCAAGTATATCTAGAGAAGTCATCAACGATGACTAGACCATACTTGTTGCCACCAATGCTAATGTAAGCAATGGGGCCAAAAAGATCCATATGGAGTAACTCCAAAGGTCTAGTTGTCGTCATGACATTCTTAGAGGGGTGTTGAGCTCCTACTTGCTTTCCCGCTTGACACGCACCACATGGCCTATCCTTTTCAAATACCACATCCTTTAGGCCACGAACGTGCTCTCCTTTAAGGAGCTTTTGAAGGTTCCTCATTCCAACATGGGCTAGCCTTCTATGCCAAAGACATCCCATGTTGGCTTTCGCCATTAAGCATGTGTCAAGTTGAGCCTTATCCGTGGTGAAGTCCACAAGATACAGCTTTCCCTTGAGCACTCCCTTAAAGGCTATTGAGTCATTACCCTCTCTCAGAACATTCACACCCTCACTAGAAAAAACACACTTATATCCTTTATCACAAAGCTGTGATATGGATAGGAGATTATAGTCTAGGGAATCAACATGCAAGACGTTAGATAAGGTATGCGAAGAGGAGATAGCAATTTTAACGGAGCCAAGGATTTTCCCTTGGCTATTATCCCCAAAGAAGATTCCTTCACTTGGGTCCTCGTTCTCCTCATACTCTATGAACATGCTCCTCTCTCCGGTCATGTGGTTGGTACATCCGCTATCCAACACCCATTTCGATCCGCCGGAGGAGTAAGCCTACAAAACAAATTTATGCCTTCCATTTAGGTACCCAAGCGGAGTTGGGTCCTTTCACGTTAATAGTTAGGCATTTGGGCACCCACACGCAAGGCTTGGGGCTCTTGCGGAGTGGCCCAACATATCTAGCAAACACTTTGCTGTGTTTGTTCCTCTTTAGCACATAAGATGCATCAAAATCATGGAATAGAGGATGTGATTCAGATTTAGGCAGTTTGTTGCTAGAGGGTGAGTTCTTTTCAATTTTAGTTGGTGATGAAATCCCCTTAACGAAGACAATCATGTCTTTGCCATACTTGGAGGTTTTGGCGTTATGCCTTCCACCTCTAGTATAGCCAAGACCATCCTTGACATGGGGAGGTCTTGTGTTGGTGTATGCACTTCGTGCATACGCCACCTTCTCCTTGTCAAAGATAGCACCCTTAGGTGCTTGCTTGCCTTGTGCTGAGTTGAGTTCATCCTTAAGCTTAAGGATTAAGTTAGAGCACTTGCAAGGCGGAGTTGCATTGGATGAGGCCTTTGAGACGGTTGAGCTCTTGGAGGAAGAGGCTACATTGTTCTTGAGAGACTCAACTTGAGACTCAAGGATTTTGTTAACTTTTGACAAGTTCCCAAGTTCATCCTTGAGCTCAATTGTCTTCTCCTCAAGACTTGAACACGTTTTCTTACTTAGAGCAAGTTCGTGTTCCAATGCCTTGCTCTTCTCTCTTTCGAGCTCAAGGAGCTCATCAAGCTCTCGACATCTCTCCTTCTCAAGGATGAGCATGTCCTCTTGTCTATTGATGAGATCCTCCTTCTCAAAGATCTCATCCATAAGCAATTTCATCCTTCGCAAGGTGCTTTTGCTTATGTCCTTAAACATGTGTTCATTCTCACTAGCACTATCAAATTCGTCTTGAGAGGAGGTTGTGGAGGAGGGATGAGATGTTACCTTTCTCCTTCCCTCCCTTGCCATGAGGCAAGTAGGTTTGTAGTCGTCGTTGAGGTTGAGGAAGAGCTTGCTTCCCTTGGAGCTCCTCCCGATGGCTATGGTAGCCATCTTCTCCTCTTCTTCTTCGGAGGAGGACTCATCGTTAGAGTCTCACTCCTTCCCCAAGTGTGCTTGTCCGGAGGGCCTCTTCTTCTTGAAAAATTTCTTGTCTTGAGGCTTGCCCTCCTTCTTCTTCTTCGCTTCTTCATGTGGGCAATCAGCGATGAAGTGCCCATACTCGCCACAATTGTAGCAAGACCTTTTTGATTTGGGCCTTGCTCTTTCCTTCCCTTTGCCCTCATGGTTGTATCCACCTTTCTTCCTCCTCATCATTCTCCTAAACTTGTTGATGAAGAAGGCCTCTTCCTCATCGGTGTCGAGGCTCTCCTCATCATTTTCCTCTTGCTCCTTTGAAGAGGGTGTTGCCTTGAGTGCAACGTTCTTCATCTTGGAGGCGGTGAATTTTTGAAGGTCGTTGTAGAAGAGCGCCTCCTTCTCCATGATCTCGTGGTTAATGATCCTACCAAGGACCTCCTCCGGGGTCATTTGAGTGAACCCCGGGCTTTCTCGAATCATGGAGCAAAGGGCGACGTTCCTAGGCATAAATGCCCGGATCAACCTCTTCACAACCTCTTGGTCAGTCCACTTGGTGCAGCCATATGATCGGCTCTTGTTGATAAGCACCTTCAACCGGTTGTACATGTCTTGGGGGGATTCACCATCCAAGATGGCGAATCTCCCAAGCTCTCCTTCAATGAGCTCGATCTTGGCCTCCTTGATCATCCGATTTACTTCATGCGCCGTCTTGAGGGTGTTCCATATGTCTTTGGCCACCTCAAGACCATCGACGCGGTTGAACTCATCTCTTGAGAGAGATGAGATAATCACACCCGCAGCTTGAGCGTTGCGGTGGATGAGGATGGCTTGTTCTTGCGTGATGTTGTCCTCATCCTTCGGGATCTCCACCCCGGTCATGACAATTTGCCACAATGCCGGATTGAGTGACATGAGGTGGATCTTCATGTTGTGTTTCCACATCCCGTAGTCGGTTCCATCGAATTGAGGAGGTTTCCCCAATGGGATGGAGAGGTAGTGGTTGTTGGCGGCAAGGCGTTCATAGTTGAACCCTTGTCGGTTGTAGTTGACCCCGCCGCCACCACTTGATGAGCTTGACGGCTCAACCACAGCAATCTTCAACTTCTCCCGGAGCTTCGCCTTGAGCTGGCGAGTCTCCTCATCATCCGTTGGCTTGTCTTGATAAGCCATTGTCTCCTCACGTGTCGGTTGAGAGTCGTTGGTCGACACCTCTTCAAACACCACTCCGGCCATCTCTCCAAGTTGTTAGACTCTTTGTGGAGAGTCCTGCTCTGATACCAATTGAAAGTTGCCTAGAGGGGGGGTGAATAGGCTAATCGACCTGCAAATGACTGAATAAAACGAGATTAAATCACAGGGGGCGGACTAGTCCGGTCTAGGGGCGGACTAGTCCGGTCAGCCTGCGTGAAGAACCCTAAAAAGTGTTTCTAGTAAGTTTTAAGGAGATTTTCTCGAGGCTACAAGTGAGGATATGTTTATGACAAGTTTAGAAACTACCAGCACAAGAGCAAGTCAAGTTTCAACTAGGTTATAGAAAAGTGAAGCACACGACAAGACAAACAACCCTAGAACAAAGTATGCAATAAATAAGATGCGAAGAACACGGAGACACAAGGATTTTATCCCGAGGTTCGATTCCACACAAGAATCTACTCCCCGTTGAGGAGTCCACAAAGGACCGGGTTCACCAACCCTTCCCTCACCAAGTTTACCGCATGGGCCTAACTTGGTTCTTCACTATCTCAAAGTGCAAATACAAGATTCGTTGGGGCTTCTCACAATCTGAGGCTCCCACACCACAAAGATGATCAACAACGCAAACACACTCAACACACAGCTCACAAAGACTCAATGAGTGCAAGAGATCAAACCGGGAGCACAAGCGCGATGTTCTTCCTCTTCTCCACCACACTAAACCCTAATACACTCAAGAATTAGTTTTAGAGGGAAAGTTGGCAAGAAAGAGGCTCAAGGGTGCTCCAAGTTGGCTGTGGCAGCGCTAGGGTTCAAGTCAGTTCAAGTGTCTGTTCAAAAGAACCCAGGGGACCTCTATTTATAGATGTCCCAAGCCCATACTGCTGACTTCAGCAGAAGGGCGGACTAGTCCGGCCTCAGGCCCGGACTAGTCCGGCCTAGGGGACCACTGACCTCTTGTCAGGCCCCGACAGCTGACACGCTATCGTCACACTACCCGCCAAACTTCAAATTCAAACGGTCACTTCAACAACGGACTAGTCCGATCAACACCGGACTAGTCCGATCTCACACAGAGCCTTTTGCTCTGTGTGAAAACGGATAGTCCGGCCCCATGGGCGGACTAGTCCAGTCCTCCCATACTTAATCACAGAAGTACCTTCAACACGCTAACCCGGACTAGTCCGACCCCATGAGCGGACTAGTCCGTTCTCACTCAGGACCTCTTGGTCCGGTCTCAAACGGACAAGTCCGTGGTTTTTAGACTTAGTCCCCAAAACCCAATCACTGCTACCCGGACTAGTCCGACCACAAACGGACTAGTCCGATCTCAGTCAGACCCTTCTGGTCCGGCCGACAACGGACTTGGCCGGCCAGGGGCGGACTAGTCCGGCCACCTGCACGGACTAGTCCGGCCCTACTGCCAGACTGCTTATCCACTCTTTTCTCTCAAGGGGTTTGACCTCTAAAACACTTTGAGCTCCCAAACTTGATCTCAATGCACTTTACACACGCACCCTCCTATTTCTACGGCTAGTATAACTCAACACGCTAGAAACCCTAGTTTTTACGCTTCGAGTTGACTCCGTTTCCTTCCTTTTCCTTTTTGAGGGTTTGCGTCTCCGATCGAGTCCACACCTGTGCTAAGATCACTTGAGCTCATTAGCGACTTAATTGTCGTCATCAATCATCCAAAACCCACGGGGAACCTAGATGCACTTTCAGTGTTCAACTTTGACAAAACTAGTATAGATTGTAGAGAATAAAGTCACAAGGACGTCACAATAAGAATCACAAAAATCAGTCGAGAGAAACTCAACTTACGATCGAAAGATCAAACAAAGGTCAATCTGTCCTACCCGAGAAAAACAGTTCTGGAACACTACAAAGAAACTCGTGTAGACCAGAAACCACAAATCCAATGACCGTGAAATTTTTATAGATGATAGAAAATTAAGTTGTGAAGACAACCCAAAAAGAATCATGTCAATCGGATCTGCAAAACTTGAGTTATGATAAAATCACTGAAGCAAGGTAGTGTTGTGCAGAAACTCGACCAAAAAAACTTGTCTGAAACAAGTCAGACAAACAAGGCATAAAAGTTCCTTTCAACTACGAATTTTATTCAATAAAACACAAGAGGAACAGCCCAAAAGTCGTCTCTCACGAGCTCTGGCCTCCCTTGCTTATATAACCAGCACTTAGGCCAATCCAAACCTAACTAGGACTCTAATCATAATCAATTCACAAATCGAAAATTTCCATAACTGCTCAAGATGCTTCTATACGCAGATAGAAGCAATCTTAAGACTTCCAAACACCTTAGGAACATATTCCACGTTCCTAAAACAACTCAAATTCATGACCCACATGAAATCCTATCAGAACAAACTCAAAACTTTCCATATTTGAGTCAAACACGACTCAGTTGTAGCCTGAGTCCATAACCTAGTCAATTGGACCTTTTCGACCAATTCTTTACGTCCACATCTCTTCATCACGCCTCGAAACCATATAGCCACGTCCATGCACTCCTTGCACACATGCAAACATCTTCCAACGACGTTCACGATACCTTCATATGCATTGTGCTTGATTCAAACATGTTGCCCAACCTCCCGATCAGCTCAACCACAATTCCTCCTGAACTTGGTTGTTGAACCTCATCTTCTCCCTAAGACTAGTTCAATGGATCCCGTCACCAGCCATGTCTTGAACTCAAGCAACACCTGCACATGAATAAATAACCGATACTTCTGAGCACAAGTCCTCGAGTTGACTCTCGTTAGTTCCGAAACCACAACACCTTACGTGAGCACCTCACATAAGCATGTTGCAAACCATAGAAAATTGATAACAGCAATAATCACCAAAACACACCAAAAACTTAGTAAAAGAATACTAAGCAAAATTTCTATAGATGTAAAACAAGTTTGAAACATTGCAAGGTAAAAGCGAAACCACTGTGATCAAGCTCTGAACCTCACCAAAACTAACCGGATCTTGAACCGGAGCTTACTGAAACTAACAGGATCTAGCACTAAAACTTACCAAAGCTAGTAGGACCTAGCGCCGGAGGTAACCAAAGCTAGTCGGACCTAGCGTCGGAGCTTACTAAAGCTAGTCGGACCTAGAGCCGGAGCTAAACAAAGCAAGTCGGACCTAGTGCCGGAGCTTACCTATGCAAGTTGGACCTAGACAAAGAAGTCGAACCTAGCATCGGACCTTGCCGAAGCTACCAAAAACAAGCTGGACCTATCGTCGGACCTTGCTGGAGCTCGGACCTAGAGTCGGACCTTGATGATAAAGGTGTTTTTGTAGTATTCAAAACTTTTATCACCATAGCCAATGTATTCAGTACACATAGGTCTCACAATCTCCCCCTTGATGAATGCATTGGCAACACCACTTAAAGTCCAAACATTGCCATGAAAAGTTTTGCAAACAATTTCTCTCCCTTTTTGAAAATCAAATGAGATAGAAAGATAGAAATAAATTTCTCCCCCTTGCATACTTCTCCCCCTTTGACAATGTATTCAGCACGGTACAAAAGAGAAATTTTAATTTTTTATGAGCACATTATAACATATACATATAAAACAAAGCTCATCGAACTCATACTATCAAGTAACTTACACTATCACAACAATGAGATACATAAAGTAGTATAAGCCATGCTAGAAATTAAATGTAATTTTCAATTTAAGCATGCCATGATCTCACCTATTTCAAAACCTGAAAGCATGACACTTGTTGCTGCACTTTATTATTTTTCAAAGCACAAATTTAGATCATATGATATTTGTAAGAGATTATATGCGCATCTGCCTTATTCTAACCAACCAAGCCAAGTCTATATCATTTGACAATCAGAAGTTTAAGGACATGGTTTTGGTCATACACAACTTCTTCCAAGTTCATATCTAAGTGCAAAGATAAGCCATCTCAAAAGAAGAAGTGCGATGCATGCATATTCTCTTAATTTTTTCTCAATTTATATTTGTTCATAAAACTCAACATGTGAGTTGATTACTTGATTAATTCATTATGATTAAAAGCACTTGTGATCATGCAACAAGTTCAAAATAGCAAGAAAGTTCGATCATGACCAGATTTAGTGTAAGTAATTATTCCAATTACTAGTCATGGCAAAAACTACAAAATGTATAACATGAGTAATGTAGTAAGAACTTTCAGCATGTAAAAAGAATCAAAAGTCATATATGTATGAAATGCTATGCTCATATCATTTTAAGTTCAACTTCATACATAGACTTCCCAAGTTTCAAAACTCCCCCTCAATTGAAGCCATGAGGATGCATAACGCCTATTTCACTATGAATGTAAGAAAAACGAGTGAAATCCAAAGGTTTTGTAAAAATGTCAGCCAACTGTTGTTCGATATCTACATGGTGAAGCACAATGTTTTTTTCAATATTATCATGGAGAAAGTGATACCTAATGTCAATGTGCTTAGTTCTAGAATGTTGCACGGGGTTTCTAGCAATGTAAATGGCACTAGTGTTATCACAAAATAATGGAACACTATCTAGATCAATCCCATAGTCCTTAAGTGTTTGAACAATCCAAAAAATTTGTGAGCAAGCACTAGCAGGAGCTACATATTCAGTTTCGACTAAGGTTTGTGCAACTGAGTTTTGTTTTCTAGAGGACCAAGCAACAAGTGAATTACCAAGAAAATGACAAGAACCGGAAGTACTTTTCCTATCGATCCTAAAACCCCTAAAATCTGCATCTGAAAAAGCTTTCAAAGTAACCGTTGAGGAAGAAGGAAGAAAAATGTCAAATTCTTGAGTTCCATATAAGTACCTGAGAATCCTTTTGATGGCTTGACGATGTGAAGCACATGGGGAAGCTTAAAACCGTGCACAAAGACATATGCTCAATTGTATGTCTGGTCTTGATGCCGTGAGGTACAAAAGTGATCATATCATGCTTCTATATTCTTTTTGATCCACAGGTTCACCATCTTCATGAAGTTCAAGTGTCATTGCTGTTCGCATTGGTTTCCGAAGAGGCTTGCTTTTGTCTATGTTGAAGCACTTAAGAAGGTCTCTTGTATACTTCATTTGATGCACAAAGGTTCCCTCCTTAGTTTGCTTGATTTGCAGCTCTAAAAGGTACATGAGTTCTGCCATCATACTCATCTCAAATTCTGAACTCATCATAGCTGAAAACTTGGACACAAGATCATGAGAAGCACAACCAAATACAATATCATCCACATACAGTTGAACAAATAATGAGTCATTGCCATGCTTAAGCACAAAAAGAGTTGTATCAACCTTGCCCATGGTAAACCCCTTTTCAAGTAAAAATGTTTTTAACCTATCATACCATGCTCTAGGAGTTTGTTGGTGACCGTACAAGGCTTTGGACAGTTTATAAACATGAATAGGAAAATCTGGATTTTCAAAACCTGGTGATTGTTTGATATAAACCTTCTCATCTATATAACCATTAAGAAAAGCATTTTTAACATCCATTTGATATAACTTGAAACCTTTAGATGCAGCAAAAGCTAACAAAATTCTTAAGACTTCTAATCTAGCAACAGGAGCAAGAGTTTCATCAAAATCTGGACCTTCAATTTGTGTGAAACCTTGAGCAACCAACCTAGCCTTATTCCTATCCACAACTCCATCCTCACTTTATTTATTTTTAAACACCCATTTAGATCCAATTAAAGTGTGACCTTAAGGTGGAGGTACAAGTTTCCAAACATTATTTCTTTCAAAATTTTCTAACTCTTCTTGCATGACAATAATCCAAGATTCATTAGTGAGTGCGTGTGATATATCTTTGGGTTCAAAAGAAGCAACAAAAGCAGAATGAGCATGAGAATTGGGGTCAGAAAACCTGGATCTTGTAACTCGTTCATGGAAGCTTCCAATTATGTGTTGCGGAGAATGGTTCTTGTAAATTCTTAGGGGAACAGATGTCTCACAAGCTTTTTCTTCATCAGGTTCATCGCAGATTTATGAGCTTGTGGCTTGTGGACGATCACGACCAGCAGAGATGGTAGTTGGAGCTTGTTCAAAGTTCAGAGCTGGACACGTGTCAGCTTTGGAACTATCAGGCAATATCACCGACTCTTCTTCTTCTTCGAAAATACCCTCCCCCTGAGGATATGGATCCGGACATGCAATGTTTGAGCTTGTACCTGGGCTAGCTTCATCAAAAGACACCTCACAAGTCTCCACAATTTTGTTAGTGTCAAGTAAAAGCACATGGTAGCCTCTAGTATGAGATGGATAACCAAGAAACATGTCATCAATGGATCTAGGTTCAAATTTATTAAGATTACCATGATTCTTAACAAAGCATTTGCAACCAAAGAATCAAAAGTGTGTAACACTAGGCCTATATCCTAACCGGAGCTCATATGGTATTTTACCTAGCTTAGCGCGCAAGCGATTTGAGACATAACAATCGGCTGCAATCACATCAGCTCAAAATTTCTTAGGAGTTTGATGTTCATCAAGCATAGTCCTAGCCATCTCAACTAAGGTTCTGTTCTTTCTTTCTATAACACCGTTTTATTGAGGTACATATGGTGAAGAAAACTGATGATCTATTCCATTTTCAGCACAAAAGTGATCAAAAGATTGATTTTTAAATTTGGTTCCGTTATCACTTCTAATTGCTTTTAAAGATCCTGGGTGATCAATTGATAATCTAAGAAATAAAGTACTAAAGTAGCTAAAAGCTTCATTCTTAGATGCCATAAAGTAAACCCAAGAGTGTCTAGAATAATCATCAACAAACACAAGAACATACTATTTACCTCCGAAGGATTGAACATGTGAAGGTTCTACAGTGTCAAGGTGCAAAAGTTGACCCGGTTCAGTTGTCATGATCATTGTGAGGGGAGTATGTGAACCTGCAACCATCTTAGCATGTCTACAAGAAGAGCACATAATTTCTTTGTCCCCTTTAAGCTTAGGCAGGCCACGTATACGATCAAGAGCACTAACACATGTTAGATGATCAAAGCCTATGTGACCAAGTCTACGATGCCAAAATTATCGGTCCTTTGAATCATTAGCAACTAGACATCTATGCTTAGAGAAAGACATATCAAAATCAGCTTTAAAAACTCTTTCAAACCGAGACATGTTGAAAATAAGCTCACTATTTGAATTTACAACTTTGCAGCAATTTTTAGTGAAAATAATTTCCAAATTTTAATATAGCAGTTGTGAAACAGAAAGCAAGTTGTATTTCAAATTTTTAACAAGTGCCACATCTTTCAAAGTGTAGTGATCATTTACTCTAACCGAATCCTTAGCAATTATAGGAGTTGAAGAATTATCGGCAAAAGTAACATTCTCTACACATGAACAAAAGAGAGGGAGGAGAACCATTCTTTGTTACCGGTCATGTGGCGTGGGCAACCTGAAACCACAATCCAAATGTTCTCCTGATAGGATCTCAGTTCTCGATCTTTTGATGAGAATAGGAAGGTTCGATTTGTGGAGGAGACGACGTTGGCGATCCGACTACACCATCCCCATAACGATGCGCCTTAGCGATTGGTACATCGACTCTGAAGTTGTATTGATCTTGCTGGCACAAAATCAACCTGACCACGAGGGCCTTTGTTCCTGCAAGCAAACGAAGAACACGCAAGAACAAGCACTTATCTGTTGAATCAATCTAAAGTGGGGTTCTGGATACAAGTGGACGGACGATCTAGTTGACACGCGCGTGTACAAGGAAGCAGCAGAAGCTAATTTACGAATAAACAAAGCCCAACAGCTAATGAGGGCGGCGGCTACTATTTATTACCTCCCTAGGGTCGTGAGAAACCCAAATAACCCTAATGGACTCCAAACGATACTTGGGCCATGGGCCCAATTTTGGTGATGTAGCACCATGGACAGAAAAGGTCTTGGTATTAAAATAACGATTGCGTCCATCTTCGAATAGATATGGACATGAGGTTAGATCCTTTTAAAGTAGACTTGATAATCTTTCTAGGAAGTACTTGAACGCCCAGATCGGAGTCCGTATGAAGTCGTGGTGGCCATCACAAGTTGGTGTTGTTCTGCTGTCCAAATCCCGTCCGCGCGAATTCCCTTCCCATTGGCTCCTATCCATTGTTCCTAAGCAAAACAAGAAAGCACGTAGTTCCACGGTCTAGATAAGATGGACATAAGGCCAAGAACGAGTTTGCCTCATAGTTTAGTTGACATGCACAAGTGCGAGTGATCGGACCAGAAACCGGTAGCTGAGTTGGTGTGGATGTATCGAGGGTGTTGATGTCCTCATCATCTCCTTCCTCAAGCATGTATCCTACATAGAAGATCAATACATCGATGACTCAATAATGGGGTTAGTCAAAAGGCATTTAGGAATCCACTACTGAGTCACACGACGTGCAACAGGAAAAACACGCGAAAGCTGAGATAAAACAACAGGTTTATGAGTCAAAGTTTGAGATTTTTTTGTTCTTAACTACTGACCTATAAGGTGTTACTTGTGTAGCACAAAATCAGTAGCTCTGAAGGCAAAAACAGAAGGTCCAGAAGTAAGCTTTGAATGTTTTTGACTCATAACAGTAGATTGCATGTTCCTAACATTCGGTTTAGTATGTGCAGCAAATTTTGCATGATAGTTATAAGATCTAGCTTGCATTATTTCCTTTTTTATGTTGTTTAGCTAGTCTATAACAAAAATCTATGACATGACCATCTCTACCACAATAGGTACAATGAAATTTAACTTTGTGTTCATGTCTAGATGAGCATGCAATATGTTTATTTGAACCCGAACATGACTACACTCCTACAGATTTAAAAACCACCTCTTTTTGTTTAGGAACTGTTTTAATCAAACCACTTCCTAATGACTTTACAATTTTAGGTGGATGTGCATGAGCAGGAGAATCAAAACCTAAACCGGTTTTATCATTGCAAGGTTTAGAAGAATTTAACAGCAAATTTATATTCTTCTTCTCATTGTAAAACCGCTCTAGTATCTTATTTTGTCGAGTTCTTCAGATAAAACTAGTTAGTTTTGACATGAAGTTTTTCCTTTTAGTTTGCGATTGGAACAATATTTAACATCATGAGAATGTAAATCATTGTTCAGAATGGAGATTTCATTCATTGCATATTTTAGTTTCTTGTCAAGATTGTCACATGCAGAACAATGCAGATTATTTGTAGAACAAGAAGCATCTTTAAGTTTTTAATATTAAAATCAGACAACTTTTTGTTCTTTTCAATTCTTCATCAAGTTTATCTAGAGTAGAGGAGTGTGCAATTCTTAATGTGGACAATTGTTCATAGATTAAGTCACATGAGGGACATGCATCATCACTAGGAATCAAAGTTTTAAATGGTTGATTTCAGATTCTAGTTATTTAATTTTAGCAGAATTATCCCTAAGTTTTTTGTCCTTTTTCTTGACAATAATAGTCGCACGAGAAATTGCATCACACATTTCATTACAGGTAGAACATACCTCATTGTCATCACTGTTGTATTCTGCATCCTCCTGACTTGATCTTGATCTTGTTTTGCAAGCCATGAAGCATAGTTGGCCAGATCGTCATCATCTTCATCACTTCCAATGTCTACATTACTTGAACTGAGCTCTTGAAGTGCGGTGATGAAGTTGTTTATCATCTTGCGTCCTATGGAACCCTTATTTTTCTTGTTGGAGTTTCCAGAGGTGGTCTTGACCTTTTTCTGCTTCTCTTCACGGGTAGTAGGACCTGAAAGCTTAGGGCATTCTGTATGAAAGTGTCATGTTCAAAGCATCGTTGAGGTCCGGAGCTTCCTCTCCTTCTAGGTCTCACATTTTGCAATGCTTTTGAGAACCGAGTAGAGATGAGTGCTAGCTCCTCCTCTGGAAAACCTTCAATCTGTTCCAAGGTTAGTGAAGATAGCAAAACAAGAGTATTGCAAGATGATGATTGGCCAAAGCTAGGCATATCACATTTTGAAACGAATGCAATAGACTTATTTTGATTCTTTCGTGATAAAATATCAATTCTATATTGTCATGTCTAATGCACTAAGGAGTTGCCTAGCATTCTCAGCATGAGAAAAGTTTACATTGACACTACGTAGATTACTGAGAATTTTATTAAACTGGGCAAAAAGTTGATCGATGGACTCACAAGGTTGTATCTCAAAGCGCATGTACTCCTTTTTGAACATATCTTTTTTTTTACCTCCTTGATTGTGTTGGAGCCTTCGTGATAATCACAAAGAGCTCTCCAAACATTGTATGTTGATCGGAGGTGTGCGACACGATCAAAGTCGCTTTGAGTGAGTCCATGAATGATCAAGTTGCGGGCTTTGTTGTTGTTATTGTCAACATCCCGTAGATTCGTAGCTGTAACTTGATCGTTTGGTGGCACTTCATAAGGTTTGTATACCTTTTCCCATATTGCGAAGCCTTGTGCCTGGATGAAAGCTTCCATACGTGCTTTCCAAACCTGAAAATCAAGACCACTAAAAACACAAGGTTTTGTTGAGTATTTCTCCATGATGATTAGTCAAAAACACGTGCAAATCACAAATATTAGAGCACCGTGGCTCTGATATCAATTGTAGGATCCAAGAGGACGTGTAAAACAACCAGAGGGGGGTAAATGGTAGATTAAAACTTTTCTGTGAAGGCAACGGAAACACCCCTCGGCAGAAAACCGATCTGTTAAAGAAACCGTGTGTGCGACTAATATAAACGTGTTCAACTGTGACAAAACTAGTATAGAATCAAGTCACGAAGACGTCACAACAAGAATCACGAAAATCCGTTGAGAGAAACTCAAGTTACGATCGAAAGATCGAACAAAGGTCAATTTGTCCTATCCGAGAAAAACAGTTCTGGAACACTACAAAGAAACTCATTTAGACAGAAAACCACAAATTCAATGACTGAAATTTTCAAAGATGATAGAAAATTAAGTTGTGAAGACAACCCAAAAAGAATCATGTCAATCGGATCTGTAAAACTCAAGTTATGATAAAACCACCGAAGCAAGGTAGTGTTGTGCACAAACTCGATGAGAAAAACTTGTCTGAAACAAGTCAGACGAACAAAGCACAAAAGTTCCATTCAACTACGAATGTTATTCAATAAAACACAAGAGAAACATCCCAAAAGTCTTCTCTCACGAGCTCTGACCTCCTTGCTTATATAACAAGCCCTTAGGCCAACCCAAACCTAACTAGGACTCTAATCCTACTCAATTCACGAATTGAAACTTTCCATAACTGCTCAAGACTCTTCTATACGCAGATAGAAGCAATCTTAAGACTTCTAGACACCTTAGGAATGTATCCCACATTCTTAAAAGAACTCAAATTCGTGGCCCACATGAAATCCTATCATAACCAACTCAAAACTTTCCATATTTGAGTCAAACATGATTCAGTCGCAGCCTGATTCCATAACCTAGTTGATTGGACCTTTCTGACCAATTATTTACGTCCACATCTCTTCATCACGCCTCGGAACCATGGCCACGTCCATGCACTCCTTGCACACGTGCAAACATCTTCCAACAATGTCCACGATACCTTCATATGCATTGTGCTTGATTCAAACATGTTGTGCAACCTCTTGATCAGCTCAACAATAATTCCTCTCGAACTTGATTGTTGAACCTCATCTTCTCCCTAAGACTAGTTCAATGGATCCTGTCACCAGCCATGTCTTGAACTCAAGCAACATCTGTACATGAATAAACAACCGATAGTTCCAAGCACAAGTCCTCGATTTGACTCTCTTTAGTTCCGAAACCACAACACCTTACGTGAGCGCCTCACATAAGCATGTTGCAAACTATAGCAAATTGATAACATCAATAATCACCAAAACACGCAAAAAACTTAGTAAAAGGGTACTAAGCAAACTTTCCATAGATGTAAAACAAGTTTGAAACATTACAAGGTAAAAGCAGAACCACTGCGATCAAGCTCTGAACCTTGCCAAAGCTAACAAAACCTTGAACTGGAGCTTACTAAAACTAACAAAATCTAGTAACGGAACTTACCAAAGCTAGCAGGACCTAGCGCCAGAGCAAACCAAAGCTAGTCGAACCTAGCGCTGGAGCTTACCAAAGCTAGTCAGACCTAACCAAAGCTAGTCAGACCTAGCATCGGAGCTTACCGAAGCAAGTTGGACCTAGACAAAGAAGTCGGACCTAGCATCGGACCTTGCCGAAGCTACCCAAAAGAAGCCAGACTTATCGTCGGACCTTGCTGATGAGGACATCAACACCCTCGATACATCCACACCAACTCAGCTACCGGTTTCTGGTCCGATCACTCGCGCTCGTGCACGTCAACTAAACTATGAGGTGAACTCGTTCTTGGCCTTATGTCCATCTTATATAGACCGTGGAACTACGTGCTTTCTTGTTTTGCTTAGGAACAATGGAGAGGAGCCAATGAGAAGGGAATTCGCGCGGATGGGATTTGGACAGCAGAACAGCACCAACTTGTGACGGCCACCACGATTTCATACGGACTCCGATCTGGGCTTTCAAGTACTTCCTGGAAAGATTATCAAGTCTACTTTCAAACGGATGTGGCCTCATGTCCATATCTATTCGGAGTCGGCCGCAATAGTTATTTTAATACCAAGACCTTTTTCTGTCCTTGGTGCTGCATCACCAAAATTGGGCCCATGGCCCATGTATCGTTTGGAGTCCATTAGGGACTCGTGATTAGGGTTTCTCACGACCCTAGGGAGGTAATAAATAGTAGCAGCCGCCCTCATTAGCTGGTGGGTTTTGTTTATTCGTAAGTTAGCTTCTGCTGCTTCCTTGTACACGCGCGTGTCGACTAGATCACCCGTCTACTTGTATCCAGAACCCCACTTTAGATTGATTCAACAGATAAGTGCTTGTTCTTCTTGTTCTTGCGTGTTCTTTGATTGCTTGCAGGAACAAAGGCCCTCGTGGTCAGGTTGATTATGCGCCAGCAAGATCAATACAACTTCGGAGTCAGTGTACCGATCGCTAAGGCGCATCATCTTGTGGATGGTGTAGTCGGATCGCCAACGTCTTCTCCTCCACAAATTGAACCCTCCTATTCTCATCGAAAGATCGGGAACCAAGATCCTATCAAGTGGTATCAGAGCAAGGTTAATCGGTGAGAGTGCTACCATTACTTTTCTTTCCGCTGTTATCATCCTATAGTCCAGAAAAAGCCCAAAAAATACCAGATCTGTTTTTTCCATTATTCCTAGACCATTGTGCCTTTTACTTTCTCCACTTAGTCAAGACTTGTTGAGTTCATGGTTTCTTCGACGAGTCAAGTTGATGGTCTTTAGTTTTGCACCACTAGAGTTTCAAGTTCGCGTCACATTTGGTCACCTAGTTTGAGTCATATTCGTAGTTCGAGTTTGAGTCGAATTACTAGTTTGAGTTTGAATCAGATTGCTACTTCGAGTTTGAGTCGGATTGCTAGTTCGAGTTTGAGTCGGATTACGAGTTCAAATCAGATTGCTACTTCGAGTTTGAGTCGGATTGCTAGTTCGAGTTTGAGTCTGATTACTAGTTCAAGTTCGAATCAGATTGCTACTTCGAGTTTGAGTCAGATTAGTAATTTGAGTTTGACAACAAGAAAAAGGCAAGTGCAAAATCAAAAGCCGCACAAAAGACACAAGCAATTAAAAAAAAAAGGCAAGTGCAAGATCAAAAGCCGCATGTGCAAATTTTGTTCTAGGGTCTCCTGATTCCATCTAGAGAGAGTTTGGGTGACCACCCCAACAAAAAAAACGAAAAAAAAAAGAAAGAAAATCATATTGTTGTTTGGGGTGTTTTTGGTGACGACATTGGTGTCTCGGCTCGCGTCTCTAGTACGGTCTAGACTAAGATCAGCACAGTACTGTCGTAGAATATTTATTCAGCTTGTTGTGATTAACGTGGTGAAAGTTTGCTCCTTGTGCTAGTTCAGCCACCTAAAGCCATAGATTGACACCTGCTCTTGAAGTTGTTCATTACTTGCTGGTTGCCATCACCTTCTTGCTGAGCTTTGTAAGAACAGGTAAGAGCTTGATTGAACAGGTTCAGAGTGAGCGAGTTATCTCCACCAGCACCATTGTAGCTAGGGATAACGTTACCCTTTCATATTGGATTGTTTTTTTTCTACTAACCATGGCAGGAGGAGCAAATACAAATGAAGACGTGCATTCACCTCGCACACGGGGAATTATACAACACTTTGAATGCCAAGTGCGGCTACACACAGAAGCGCATGATGAGGATTTTCGTGTTACCAGTGACCGCCTTGGTCAATTGGAAAATATGCAGATCGACACCAACACCAAAATTAGCACGTTGGAGATTTCCATTCAAACATTGAACCCCTCTATTGGAGCCATCCTGCAGCGCCTTGAGGAGAGGGATCGTGGACGCACCGCAGATGGACAGGTGAGCAATGCTCCTAGTATTGTACGTGAAAATGAAGATGACTATTCTGCAGATACGGAGATTGGGGAAGATGAGGAAGCTAGGCCACGGCGCCGGCTACAACGCAACCGTCAAGGCATAGGTGGACATCGTCGGCGTGAGGTACGCAATCATGAAGATACTTTTAACAAGATCAAATTTAAGATACCTCATTTCGATGGTAAATATGACCCTGATGCATATATTACTTGGGAGATTTCTGTTGATCAAAAATTTGCATGTCATGAGTTTCCTGAAAACGCAAGAGTTAGAGCAGCCACTAGTGAGTTTACTGATTTTGCTTCTGTTTGGTGGATAGAACATGGCAAGAAAAATCCTAATAACATACCACAAACTTGGGATGCTTTGAAACGGCTCATGCGGGCTAGATTTGTTCCTTCTTACTATGCACGTGATCTGTTAAATAAGTTACAACAATTGAGACAGGGAGCTAAAAGTGTAGAAGAGTATTTTCAGGAATTACAAATGGGTATGTTGTGTTGTAATTTAGACGAGGATGAGGAACCAGCTATGGCTAGATTTTTGGGTGGTTTAAACCGTGAAATTCAGGACATACTTGCTTATAAAGATTACAATAATGTTACCCGTTTGTTTCATCTTGCTTGTAAAGCTGAAAGGGAAGTGCAGGGATGACGAGCTAGCTCTAGAACTAATATTTCTGCAGGAAAGACTAGCTCATGGCAAACACGCACGACTACTCCTTCAACTGGGCGTGCTTCCTCGCCATCTTCTTCACCAAGTCGGGCAGCACCTTCTTCTTCCGGCAACAAGCCACGTGCTTCTTCCACTAGCTCAGCAGTAAAGTCCACCCAAAAGCCCACCGAGAGTGCTTCTTCCGTAGCATCTACCGGACGATCTAGAGACGTTCAATGTCACAAGTGCAAGGTTTTTGGCCATGTGCAGCGTGACTGCCCAAGTAAATGTGTTCTAATTGTTAAAGATGACGGTGAGTACTCATCTGCTAGCGATTTTGATGACGATACATGTGTTTTGCTTGCAGCTGACTATGCAGGTAGCGATGAACATCAAGAAGAGCATATTGGTGCAGAAGATGCAGCGCGCTATGATAGTCTCGTTGTGCAGCGTGTGCTTAGTGCACAAATGGAGAAAGCGGAACAAAATCAAAGGCACACATTATTCCAAACAAAGTGTGTCGTCAAAGAGCGATCTTGCCGCATGATCATTGATGGAGGTAGCTGCAACAACTTGGCCAGCAGTGACATGGTGACCAAGCTGGCACTAAGCACCAAACCGCACCCACATCCCTATTATATTGAATGGTTAAACAACAGCGGTAAGGCAAAGGTAACTAGACTTGTGCGAATCAATTTTACTATTGGATCATATAAGGATGTCATTGAATGTGATGTTGTGCCTATGCAAGCTTGTAATATTCTGCTAGGAAGACCTTGGCAATTTGATAGAGATTCTATGCATCATGGTAAATCAAATCAGTATTCCTTTCTTTACCACGAAAAAAAATTGTGTTGCATCCTATGTCGCCTGAAGCTATTGTGCAAGATGATGTAGCTAGAGCTAGGAAAACTAAATATCAGGACCATGCTAACATTGAGAACAATAACAATGCCAAATCTGTGTTTGATAAGAAAAATGAGATATCTCTGAAGGGAAAATGCTTGTTTGCTATGAAATCTGATATTAATGAACTGATTGCTTCCACCTCTGTTGCCTATGCTTTGGTATGCAAAGATGCTTTGATTTCCCTTTACGATGTGCAACATTCTTTGCCTCCTGCTGTTGCTAACATTTTGCAGGAATATTCTGATGTGTTTCCAAGTGAAATACCACCAGGACTACCACCACTTCGAGGGATTGAGCACCAGATTGACCTCATTCCTGGTGCTTCATTGCCCAACCGTGCACCATACAGGACAAATCCAGAAGAAACAAAGGAGATTCAGTGCCAAGTACAAGAACTACTTGACAAAGGTTATGTACGTGAGTCTCTTAGTCCTTGTGCTGTTCCAGTTATTCTAGTACCTAAAAAGGATGGATCATGGCGTATGTGTGTGGATTGTAGAGCAATCAACAATATAACCATTCGATATCGTCATCCTATTCCACGCTTAGATGATATGCTTGATGAATTGAGTGGTGCTGTTGTGTTCTCAAAAGTTGATTTGCGTAGTGGTTATCACCAAATTCGCATGAAACTAGGAGATGAATGGAAAACTGCTTTCAAAACTAAGTTCGGTTTATATGAGTGGTTAGTCATGCCTTTTGGGTTAACTAATGCACCTAGCACCTTCATGAGATTAATGAACGAGGTTTTGCGTGCATTCATTAGAAAATTTGTTGTTGTGTATTTTGATGATATATTGATTTATAGCAAATCCATGGATGAACATCTTGATCACTTATGTGCTGTTTTTAATGCTTTGCGTGAGGCACGATTATTTGGTAATCTTGAGAAGTGCACCTTTTGCACGGATCGAGTCTCTTTCCTTGGCTATGTTGTTACTCCACAGGGAATTGAAGTTGATCAAGCCAAGGTAGAGGCTATTTAGAGGTGGCCTGTACCAAAGACCATCACACAGGTGCGGAGCTTTCTAGGGCTGGCTGGGTTCTATCGTCGCTTTGTGAAGGATTTCAGCACCATTGCTGCTCCATTGAATGACCTTACGAAGAAGGGGGTGCCTTTTTCTTGGGGCACCACACAAGATAACGCCTTTACCATACTGAAAGATAAGTTGACGCATGCACCTCTTCTCCAACTTCCTGATTTTTCTAAGACTTTTGAGCTTGAATGTGATGCTAGTGGGATTGGATTGGGTGGTGTTTTGTTACAAGAAGGAAAACCTGTTGCATATTTTAGTGAGAAAATGAGTGGGCCTGTTCTAAATTATTCTACCTATGATAAGGAATTATATGCTCTTGTACGAACTTTAGAAACATGGCAGCATTATTTGTGGCCCAAAGAATTTGTTATCCATTCTGATCATGAATCACTAAAGCATATTAGGAGTCAAGGGAAACTAAACCGTGGGCATGCTAAGTGGATGGAATTTATTGAGTCTTTTCCTTATGTCATTAAACACAAAAAGGGAAAGGATAATGTTATTACTGATGCTTTATCTAGATGTTTTACTCTTCTATCTCAACTTGACTTTAAAATTTTTGGATTAGAAACGATTAAAGATCAATATGAACATGATGCTGATTTCAAAGATGTATTTCTGAAATGTAAAGATGGAAAAACATTGAATAAATTTGTCCTCAATGATGGCTATGTGTTTAGAGCTAACAAGTTATGCATTCCAGCTAGCTCCGTTCGTTTGTTGTTGTTACAGGAAGCGCATGGAGGCGGGCTGATGGGGCACTTTGGAGTGAAAAAGACGGAGGACATACTTGCTGGTCATTTCTTTTGGCCAAGGATGAGGCAAGACGTGGAGCCCTTTGTTGCTCGCTGCACGACATGTCAAAAAGCTAAGTCATGACTTAATCCACATGGTTTGTACATGCCTCTTCCTATTCCTAGCATGCCTTGGGAGGATATTTCTATGGACTTTGTTTTAGGACTGCCTAGAACAAAGAAGGGGAGGGATAGCATCTTTGTTGTTGTGGATAGATTTTCTAAAATGGCACACTTCATACCTTGTCGTAAAAGTGATGATGCTACACATGTTGCTGATTTGTTTTTTCCGAGATATTGTTAGATTGCATGGTGTGCCAAACAAAATAGTTTCAGATCGTGATGCTAAGTTTCTTAGCCATTTTTGGAGAACGTTATGGGCAAAATTGGGGACTAAGCTTTTATTTTCAACTACTTGTCATCCCCAAACTGATGGTCAAACTGAGGTTGTGTGTAGAAGTTTATCTACCATGCTTAGGGCTGTTTTGAAAAAGAATATAAAAATGTGGGAAGAGTGTTTGCCTCATGTTGAGTTTGCTTATAATCGTTCCCTACATTCTAGTACTAAGAAATGCCCTTTTGAGATTGTTTATGGATTTGTACCCCGTGCTCCTATTGATTTATTACCTCTTCCTTCAATGGAACGAGTGAATTTTGATGCTAAACATCGTGCTGAATTGATCTTAAAATTGCATGAAACCACTAAGAAGAATATAGAGTGCATGAATGCCAAGTATAAAATTGCTGGTAGTAGGGGAAAGAAAACTATCACTTTTGAACCTGGTGATTTAGTTTGGTTACATTTGAGAAAGGATAGGTTTCATGATTTGAGAAAGTCTAAATTGTTACCTCGAGCTGATGGTCCATTCAAAGTGTTAGAAAGGATTAATGATAATGCATATAAACTCGAGTTGCCTGCGAATTTTGGAGTTAGTCCCATATTTAACATTGCAGATTTGAAGCCATATTTGGGAGAAGAAGATGAGCTTGAGTCGCAGACGACTCAAATGCAAGAAGGGGAGGATGATGAGGACATCAACACCCTCGATACATCCACACCAACTCAGCTACCGGTTTCTGGTCCAATCACTCGCGCTCGTGCACGTCAACTAAACTATGAGGTGAACTCGTTCTTGGCCTTATGTCCATCTTATCTAGACCGTGGAACTACGTGCTTTCTTGTTTTGCTTAGGAACAATGGAGAGGAGCCAATGGAAGGGAATTCGCGCAGACGGGATTTGGACAGAAGAACAGCACCAACTTGTGATGGCCACCACGATTTCATACGGACTCCGATCTGGACGTTCAAGTACTTCCTGGAAAGATTATCAAGTCTACTTTCAAACGGATGTGGCCTCATGTCCATATCTATTCGGAGTAGGCCGCAATAGTTATTTTGATACCAAGACCTTTTTCTGTCCATGGTGCTGCATCACCAAAATTGGGCCCATGGCCCATGTATCGTTTGGAGTCCATTAGGGACTTGTGATTAGGGTTTCTCACGACCCTAGGGAGGTAATAAATAGTAGCAGCCGCCCTCATTAGCTGGTGGGTTTTGTTTATTCGTAAGTTAGCTTCTGCTGCTTCCTTGTACACGAGCGTGTCGACTAGATCGCCCGTCTACTTGTATCCAGAACCCCACTTTAGATTGATTCAACAGATAAGTGCTTGTTCTTCTTGTTCTTGCGTGTTCTTCGATTGCTTGCAGGAACAAAGGCCCTCGTGGTCAGGTTGATTGTGCGCCAGCAAGATCAATACAACTTCGGAGTCGGTGTACCGATCGCTAAGGCGCATCATCTTGGGGACGGTGTAGTCGGATCGCCAACGTCTTCTCCTCCACAAATCGAACCCTTCTATTCTCATCGAAAGATCGGGAACCAAGATCCTATCACTTGCTGGAGCTCGGACCTAGAGTCGGCCCTTGATGATAAAGGTGTTTTGGTAGTATTCAAAACTTTTATCGCCACAGCCAATATATTCAGCACACATAGGTCTCACAGAGAAAACTTCCGGTCAGTCACCCATATGTAAATTGCTCTGGTCCAAGCACGATTAACCTTAGAGTTCTTTGCAAGTGAGCTTCCGAAAAAGAAGGTATACTTTGGTGGTATGAGTATTCTATCAATCCTATTAAGCCTTGAGCCATGATGTCATAGTGGCAAGGCCAGAAGACGACATCAGGTTAGAAGATGGTGCTCAGGCAAACTGCAGGCGGCGACGAGCGCTTGTGCATCGAAAGGAGGACCGAAGGTGTGAATCTGCATTGGGGATTGGGGATGGAAGTGAATACCGATTAGGGTTACATGTTTTTATATGGCAGTGGCGTATGGGCCATGGGTATTGCGGCCTTGTGGGCTGAATATGTCAAACAAAATACATTTTTGGGTATCCGCGGGTGGGCAAGAAAACCCGTACCCGCACCCGCAATATCTTGGGTCGGGTACGGGTTAGACCCGTGATTAAAATAATAATTGTACCCATACCCACACCTATCGGGTGCCAAACCCGCCGGGTACCCGCACCCGCTGGTAGGATTGCCATCCCTAAGGAAAACAGAGCACACCTGCTTTGTTGGCGCTATGGATGATAGGTGGGGCCCAATGCACCACTCCCCCTTATCCTCATTTCTCCCCTCAAATTCAAACATGAATTCAATCATTAATTAAAGTTCAAACAACAGGGAACAACTGGATGGTGGCCAAAAAATTTAAAAAGACGATTTCAAATCTTTTAACTACTTCAAATCTTTTGATTAGAATGGCTGAGTTGAATTTTTGAATTCAACTAGAGTCACTCTTTTTTGTTGTATTTTAAATACACTGCAAACTCATTCCAAAAATGTGAAATGCTTGTAGATGGACTAAAATAGTTGTTTTGAATCCAATGATGCACTCATATTCGATAATTTACAAAGTTGAATTGAAAGTTATGAATTTGCATTTGAATAAGTCACACGCTTGATCCAATAAATAGAAATGGGGTTAAAAAATTATTGAACTTGGCATGGATGAGGACTGAAACATGGGAAAGACATCGGTGACTTCAAATTGGGAGTTTTGACCATTTTGAACAAAACATATCATTTGATTTTTAAACTCACATTTTAAGTTTGATTTAACCACCACATGGGAGCTATATGTTTGGATTCAAATTTTTCATACTTGAAGCGATTGTTGAGCCAGGTTTGCACTAGAGTTTTCTTTGGAGTCATTACGTAGCTCATGTGAGTTGGAATTCTATTTAAACTTAAAAAATTAAGTTCATATTTTTGAATATTTGTTCTCTTCAAATGTGGGATTTTACAACATCCGTGATCTCAATGCCACACTAGATCTGGAGGATGTTGATCCAACTAGCTGACGAGTGGGGCCCTCGGGGCTTTTCTTCCTTGGGCCACAGGCCGAGGAGGCAGTTTGGGTGGCGCACGGCGGCCAGAGCGCGGCGGCGCTACTCGTCGATGATGGGTTCCAAAGCTCTGATGGTTTTGGCACTTGCTGCCAGGGGGCAACGCGTCACAGGGAATACATGGTGACCATGGATAAGGACAGGGATGGCCAGAGGGGGGCGACGACGATGGCAGCAGAAGATCCCGCTCGATTGAGCTTAGCCGAAGTGGATAGCGCACTATTCTCCTCGAGAATTTATCATGGAGGAGCAAGGTGGTATGAAGAACATGAGTTTGGACTTACAACTTGAGGAAATCGGCTTGAACTATGAATTCATCGTTGACCTAGGTAAAACAGAGCCGCGGCAACGAGATTTGGCTTTTCTACGCGTTTCCTCAATCAATCTTCAATCTTTTTGCACAGGGTAGTGCGAAAAACCTGGATAGAGCATGTGGATGTTTTTGGAAGGAGTATGATTAATCGGACACGACGTATTTAACCAGAATTCATGCTCGGCTTTAATAAACACTATGGAGAAAAACCGAGCAATCACGTCACTAGGATGGGAATTGGTCGAGCAAAGTGGAGATAATCAAAGGACAAGATTGTGTGAACATTTTGGCACGCTAGTTGAGTTGGAAACGAGCTGGTAGCAGTCTGGCACCATGGCTGCACTGTGGCAGCTCCGCCGAAGAGAAGAAATGCTTCCACCGAGGGAAAGCTCAGGGAAGACAAAGAAAAGCTTGGTGCCACATCTAGGATGAAGAGGGAACCATGTTGACGCTTGTGGACGCTCGACAAGCTGCAAAGCAAAGGGGGAAACTTGTCACCGTGGACCTGACCGGGCAGCGGCAAAAGAGAATATGAGCTCTGTTCTTGATGGTCGATGCTGCAAGAATGGTGGCGCGTGGCAGAGAGAACGGTGACACACACGAGCGTTGAACCCGGACTTCGGTTGATGCTGCCAGCAATAGTGGCACGACGCTCCACAGTGTATTGCGGTGCACAGAGGTTGGACGAGCTGCTTCTGTGAGCGTGCAGAAGCAAACAGAGAGAACAAGTGAGGGAGGGAAGCAAAAAACTAGGGCGCGGATGAGGGCATATTCTTTGTGCTGTGGTCAGACAGGAAGAACCGTGTGGTGGCACATGCAAGAGTATCTGTGGTGCCCTGAGAGCTGCTACCAATAAAGGGAGGAATTGAGTGAGTCGGTAACTGTTGCTTGTGTAGCTGACAAGTGGAGTCCACCCTTTCCTATTTCCTTTTTTGTAAATTCATTTTCTGTTGACCAACGGGCTCTATAATTATTCAAATTTGGCAAGGTGGTTAATGATAATATGGAGAATCTATTCTTGATTCTGTCAGCACCCAACAGACCAGGTACCCTTGGTTACCAGAAGAAGAAGTGTGGAGTCCTACCCTCAAGAAGAGATGACATTCGGAAGCCACCACGTGTTCTGCAGCGCCGGACTGCCTCTTGTTGACGGCTGTTATATACCAATTTCACCCTTCAATATAACTCAATTATGTGAAGGAAATATCATTTCTTGCTCACATCGCCTTTTTATTTAACCTATTTCCACTTGTACTTGGAGAAATTGGTGCATGCAGGTATTTTACATAGAATTGAAGTGAAACAAGGGGATGGATCATATAAAATATCATCTTAGCCAATCAAGCGTCGACACGTGGCACCACATATCAAATGGCCCACAAACAGAAGTATCCGAGACCATCCAACGGTGTAGCACTCATATCATGGAATGGGACCCACCTGTCAATCACCTGGAAGAAGAACTGGCCGTTTGGAGTCAGGACCAGGTCGACCGACCCCCCTAGTCGGCCGACTAGTTCCTGGCGCCAAAGGCGGTCAAACGCCACGTGTTGGCTCCTCCTGGCTTGAAGAGGTCATAGGTGATTGACTCACGCGCTTTTGGTGGCAGAAACCAACCCTTCTCCAAGCTATAAATAGGACCCCTCACCCCTCACTTCAACACACACAACTTGAGCATCATACTATTGTATATACTAGTTCTCTAGTCCTAAGTGGAGTTAGGCTATAGAGAGGAGAGCCTCTAGTCTCAAGTCCAAGTTAGAAAAGGTATGGCTCATGTATCTTTTCTTATATTTGTGACTTTATGCATAATAAAGATATTATCTTTAGTCTTCTTTTATTCATATACTTGGATGAAGTGTTTCTTGTTTGATTGTGGATTCCATGTATGTGGTAGTAGTAGTCTTTATGATTATGCTATATCACTCTTGATCTATCACCATAAACACTACAAACCCCCACTATAGTCTAATTAGTTATGATATGATCATGTTAATATGAATCACTTGTGCTATGTAACAACATTGGTTCAACGATGATTTAGCTCATTGCCTTAGGATGTGATGAGGACATCAACACCCTCGATACATCCACACCAACTCAGCTACCGGTTTCTGGTCCAATCACTCACGCTCGTGCACGTCAACTAAACTATGAGGTGAACTCGTTCTTGGCCTTATGTCCATCTTATCTAGACCGTGGAACTACGTGCTTTCTTGTTTTGTTTAGGAACAATGAAGAGGAGCCAATTAGAAGGGAATTCGCGCAGACGGGATTTGGACAGTAGAACAGCACCAACTTGTGACGGCCACCACTACTTCATATGGACTCCGATCTGGGCGTCCAAGTACTTCCTGGAATCTGGCCTCATGTCTATATCTATTCGGAGTCGGCCGCAATCGTTATTTTAGTACCAAGACCTTTTCTGTCCATGGTGTTGCATCACCAAAATTGGGCCCATGGCCCATGTATCGTTTGGAGTCCATTAGGGACTCGTGATTAGGGTTTCTCACGACCCTAGGGAGGTAATAAATAGTAGCCGCTGCCCTCATTAGCTGGTGGGTTTTGTTTATTTCTAAGTTAGCTTCTGCTGCTTCCTTGTACATGCGCGTCGACTAGATCGCCCGTCTACTTGTATCCAGAACCCCACATCAGATTGATTCAACGGATAAGTGCTTGTTCTTCTTGTTCATGCGTGTTCTTCAATTGTTTGCAGGAATAAAGGCCCTCGTGGTCAGGTTGACTGTGCACCAGCAAGATCAATACAACTTTGGAGTCGGTGTACCGATCGCTAAGACGCATTGTCTTGGGGACAGTGTAGTCGGATCGCCAGCGTCTTCTCCTCCACAAATCGAACCCTCCTATTCTCATCGAAAGATCGGGAGCCAAGATCCTATCAAGTGGTAATCAGAGCAAGGTTGATCGGTGAGAGTGCTACCATTACTTTTCTTTCCGTTGTTATCATCCTATAGTCCAGAAAAAGCCCAAAAAAATACCAGATCTGTTTTTTTCCATTATTCCTAGACCATTGTGCCTTTTACTTTCTCTACTTAGTCAACTTGTTGAGTTCATAGTTGCTTCGACGAGTCAAGTTGCTGGTCTTTATTTTTGCACCAATAGAGTTTCGAGTTCGTGTCACATTCGGTCACCTAGTTCGAGTCAGATTCATAGTTCAAGTTTGAGTCGGATTACTGGTTTGAGTTTGAATCAGATTGCTACTTTGAGTTTGAGTCAGATTGCTAGTTTGAGTTTGAGTCGGATTACGAGTTCAAATCAGATTGCTACTTCGAGTCTGAGTTGGATTGCTAGTTCGAGTTTGAGTCGGATTACTAGTTTGAGTTCGAATCAGATTGCTACTTCGAGTTTGAGTCAGATTAGTAATTTGAGTTTGACAACAAGAAAAAGGCAAGTGCAAAATCAAAAGACACACAAAAGCCACAAGCAATTAGAGAAGAAAAAAAAGGCAAGTGCAAGATCAAAAGCCGCATGTGCAAATTTTGTTCTAGGGTCTCCTGATTCCATCTAGAGAGAGTTTGGGTGACCACCCTAACAAAATAAAAAAACAAATAAAAAGAAAAAAAATCAGATTGTTGTTTGGGGTGTTTTTGGTGACGACATTGGTGTCTCGACTCGCGTCTCTAGTACGGTCTAGACTAAGATCAGCACAATATTGTCGTAGAATATTTATTCAGCTTGTTGTGATTAACATGGTGAAAGTTTGCTCCTTGTGCTAGTTCAGCCACCAAAAGCCATAGATTAACACCTGCTCTTGAAGTTGTTCATTACATGCTGGTTGCCATCACCTTCTGCTGAGCTTGGTAAGAATAGGTAAGAGCTTGGTTGAACAGGTTGAGAGTGAGTGAGTTATCTCCACCAGCACCTTTGTAGCTAGGGATAACGTTACCCTTTCATATTGGATTGTTCTTTTTTCTACTAACCATGGCAGGAGGGGCAAATACAAACGAAGACATGCATTCACCTCGCACACGGGGAATTATACAACACTTCGAACGCCAAGTGCGGCTACACACATAAGCACTTGATGAGGATTTTCGTGTTACCAGTGACTGCCTTGGTCAATTGGAAAATATGCAGATCGACACCAACACAAAAATCAGCACGTTGGAGATTTCCATTCAAACATTCAACAACTCTATTGGAGCCATCCTGTAGCGCCTTGAGGAGAGGGATCGTGGACACACCGCGGATGGACAGGTGAGGAATGCTCCTAGTATTGTACGTGACAATGAAGATGACTATTCGGTAGATACGGAGATTGGGGAAGATGAGGAAGCTAGGCCACGGCGCCGGCTACAACGCAACCGTCAAGATATGGGTGGACATCGTCGGCGTGAGGTACACAATCATGATGATACTTTTAATAAGATCAAATTTAAGATACCTCATTTTGATGGTAAATATGACCCTGATGCATATATTACTTGGGAGATTTCTGTTGATCAAAAATTTGCATGTCATGAGTTTCCTGAAAACGCAAGAGTTAGAGCAGCCACTAGTGAGTTTACTGATTTTGCTTCTGTTTGGTGGATAGAACATTGCAAGAAAAATCCTAATAACATACCACAAACTTGTGATGCTTTGAAACGGCTCATGCGGGCTAAATTTGTTCCTTCTTACTATGCACGTGATTTGTTAAATAAGTTACAACAATTGAGACAGGGAGCTAAAAGTGTAGAAGAGTATTTTCAGGAATTACAAATGGGTATGTTGCGTTGTAATTTAGACGAGGATGAGGAACCAGCTATGTCTAGATTTTTGGGTGGGTTAAACCGTGAATTTCAGGACATACTTGCTTATAAAGATTACAATAATGTTACCCGTTTGTTTCATCTTGCTTGTAAAGCTGAAAGGGAAGTGCAGGGATGACGAGCTAGCTCTAGAACTAATATTTCTGCAGGAAAGACTAGCTCATGGCAACCATGCACGACTACTCCTTCGACTGGGCGTGCTTCCCCGCCATCTTCTTCACCAAGTCGGGCAGCACCTTCTTCCTCCGGCAACAAGCCACGTGCTTCTTCCACTAGCTCAGTAGTAAAGACCACCCAAAAGCCCACCAAGAGTGCTTCTTCCATAGCATCTACCGGACGATCTAGAGACATTCAATGTCACAAGTGCAAGGGTTTTGGCCATGTGCAGCGTGACTGCCCAATAAAACGTGTTCTAATTGTTAAAGATGACAGTGAGTACTCATATGCTAGCGATTTTGATGACAATACATGTGTTTTGCTTGTAGCTGACTATGCAGGTAGCGATGAACATCAAGAAGAGCATATTGGTGCAGAAGATGCAGCGCGCTATGATAGTTCCATTGTGCAGCGTGTGCTTAGTGGACAAATGGAGAAAGCGGAACAAAATCAAATACACACATTACTCCAAACAAAGTTTGTCGTCAAAGAGTGATCTTGCCGCATGATCATTGATGGAGGTAGCTGCAACAACTTGACCAGTAGTGACATGGTGACAAAGCTGGCACTAAGTACCAAACCGCACCCACATCCCTATTACATTCAATGGTTAAACAACAGCGGTAAGACAAAGGTAACTAGACTTGTGCGAATCAATTTTACTATTGGATCATATAAGGATGTCATTGAATGTGATGTTGTGCCTATGCAAACTTGTAATATTCTGCTAGGAAGACCTTGGCAATTTGATAGAGATTCTATGCATCATGGTAGATCAAATCAGTATTCTTTTCTTTACCACGATAAAAAAATTGTGTTGCATCCTATGTCTCCTGAAGCTATTGTGCAAGATGATGTTGCTAGAGCTAGGAAAACTAAATCTCAGGACATGCTAACATTGAGAACAATAACAATGCCAAATCTGTGTTTGATAAGAAAAATGAGATATCTATGAAGGGAAAATGCTTGTTTGCTACGAAATCTTATTAATGAACTGATTGCTTCCACCTCTATTGCCTATGCTTTGGTATGCAAAGATGCTCTGATTTCCCTTTACGATATGCAACATTCTTTGCCTCCTGCTGTTGCTAACATTTTGCAGGAATATTCTGATGTGTTTCCAAGTGAAATACCACTAGGACTACCACCACTTCGAGGGATTGAGCACCAGATTGACCTCATTCCCGGTGCTGCATTGCCCAACCGTGCACCATACAGGACAAATCCGGAAGAAACAAAGGAGATTCAACGCCAAGTACAAGAACTACTCGACAAAGGTTATGTACGTGAGTCTCTTAGTCCTTGTGCTGTTCCAGTTATTCTAGTACCTAAAAAGGATAGATCATGCTGTACGTGTGTGGATTGTAGAGCAATCAACAATATCACCATTCGATATTGTCATCCTATTCCACACTTAGATGATATGCTTAATGAATTGAGTGGTACTTTTGTGTTCTCAATGGTTGATTTGCATAGTGGTTATCACCAAATTTGCATGAAACTAGGAGATGAATGGAAAACTGCTTTCGAAACTAAGTTCGGTTTATATGAGTGGTTAGTCATGCCTTTTGGGTTAACTAATGCACCTAGCACCATCATGAGATTAATGAACGAGGTTTTGCGTGCATTCATTGGAAAATTTGTTGTTGTGTATTTTGATGATATATTGATTTATAGCAAATCCATGGATGAACATCTTTATCACTTACGTGCTATTTTTAATGCTTTACGCGAGGCACGATTATTTGGTAATCTTGAGAAGTGCACCTTTTGCGCAGATCGAGTCTCTTTCCTTGGCTATGTTGTTACTCCACAGGGAATTGAAGTTGATCAAGCCATGGTAGAGGCTATTCAGGGGTGGCCTGTACCAAAGACCATCACACAGGTGCGGAGCTTTCTAGGGCTGGTTGGGTTCTATCGTCGCTTTGTGAAGGATTTCAGCACCATTGCTGCTCCATTGAATGACCTTACGAAGAAGGGGTGCCTTTTTCTTGGGGCACCACACAAGATAACGCCTTTACCAAACTGAAAGATAAGTTGACGCATGCACCACTTCTCCAACTTCCTGATTTTTCTAAGACTTTTGAGCTTGAATGTGATGGTAGTGGGATTGGATTGGGTGGTGTTTTGTTACAAGAAGGAAAACCTGTTGCATATTTTAGTGAGAAAATGAGTGGGTCTGTTCTGAATTATTCTACCTATGATAAGGAATTATTATAGGCATTATTTGTTGCCCAAAGAATTTGTTATCCATTCTGATCATGAATCACTAAAGCATATTAGGAGTCAAGGGAAACTGAACCGTAGGCATGCTAAGTGGATGAAATTTATTGAGTCTTTTCCTTATGTCATTAAACACAAAAAGGGAAAGGATAATGTTATTGCTGATGCTTTATCTAGACGTTATACTCTTCTATCTCAACTTGACTTTAAAATTTTTGGATTAGAAATGATTAAAGATCAATATGAACATGATGCTGATTTCAATGATGTATTGCTGAAATGTAAAGATGGAAAAACATTGAATAAATTTGTCCTCAACGATGGCTATGTGTTTAGAGCTAACAAGTTATGCATTCCAGCTAGCTCCGTTCGTCTGTTGTTGTTACAGGAAGCGCATGGAGGCGGGCTGATGGGGCACTTTGGAGTGAAAACATGGAGGACATACTTGCTGGTCATTTCTTTTGGCCAAGGATGAGGCAAGACGTGGAGCGCTTCGTTGCTCGCTCACGACATGTCAAAAAGCTAAGTCACGACTTAATCCACATGGTTTGTACATGCCTCTTCCTGTTCCTAGCATGCCTTGAGAGGATATTTCTATGGATTTTGTTTTAGGACTGCCTAGAACAAAGAAGGGGAGGGATAGCATCTTTGTTATCGTGGATAGATTTTCTAAAATGGCACACTTCATACCTTGTCGTAAAAGTGATGATGCTACACATGTTGCTGTTTTGTTTTTCTGAGATATTGTTAGGTTGCATGGTGTGCCAAACACAATAGTTTCAGATCGTGATGCTAAGTTTCTTAGCCATTTTTGTAGAACGTTATGGGCAAAATTAGGGACTAAGCTTTTATTTTCAACTACTTGTCATCCCCAAACTGAGGTTTTATCTACCATGCTTAGGGCTGTTTTGAAAAACAATATAAAAATGTGGGAAGAGTGTTTGCCTCATGTTGAGTTTTCTTATAATCGTTCCCTACATTCTAGTACTAAGAAATGCCCTTTTGAGATTGTTTATGGATTTGTACCCCGTGCTCCTATTGATTTATTACCTCTTCCTTCAATGGAACGAGTGAATTTTGATGCTAAACATCGTGCTGAATTGATCTTAAAATTGCATGAAACCACTAAGAAGAATATAGAGTGCATGAATTCAAGTATAAACTTACTGGTGGTAGGGGAAAGAAACCTATCACTTTTGAACCCGGTGATTTAGTTTGGTTACATTTGCGAAAGGATAGGTTTCCTGATTTGAGAAAGTCTAAATTGTTACCTCGAGCTGATGGTCCATTCAAAGTGTTAGAAAGGATTAATGATAATGTATATAAACTCGAGTTGCCTGCGGATTTGGGGTTAGTCCCACATTTAACATTGCAGATTTGAAGCCATATTTGGGAGAAGAAGATGAGCTTGAGTCGCGGACGACTCAAATGCAAGAAGGGGAGGATGATGAGGACATCAACACCCTCGATACATCCACACCAACTCATCTACCGGTTTCTGGTCTGATCACTCGCGCTCGTGCACGTCAACTAAACTATGAGGTGAACTCGTTCTTGGCCTTATGTCCATCTTATCTAGACCGTGGAACTACGTGCTTTCTTGTTTTGCTTAGGAACAATGGAGAGGAGCCAACGGGAAGGGATTTGGCACGGACGGGATTTGGACAGCAGAACAGCACCAACTTGTGACGGCCACCACTACTTCATACGGACTCTGATCTAGGCGTTCAAGTACATCCTTGAAAAATTATCAAGTCCACTTTCGAACGGATCTGGCCTCATGTCCATATCTATTCCGAGTCGAACGCAATCGTTATTTTAATACCAAGACCTTTTCTGTCCATGGTGCTGCATCACCAAAATTGGGCCCATGGCCCATGTATCGTTTGGAGTCCATTAGGGACTCCTGATTAGGGTTTCTCACGACCCTAGGGAGCTAATAAATAGTAGCCGCTACCCTCATTAGCTGGTGGGTTTTGTTTATTCGTAAGTTAGCTTCTACTGCTTCCTTGTACACGCGCGTGTCGACTAGATCACCTGTCTACTTGTATCCAGAACCCCACTTCAGATTGATTCAACGGATAAGTGCTTGTTCTTCTTGTTCTTGCGTGTTCTTCGATTGCTTGCAGGAACAAAGACCCTCGTGGTCAGGTTGATTGTGCACCAGCAATATCAATACAACTTCGAAGTCAGTGTACCGATCGCTAAGGTGCATCATCTTGGGGACAATGTAGTTGGATCGCCAACGTCTTCTCCTCCACAGATCTAACCATCCTATTCTCAACGAAAGATCGGGAACCAAGATCCTATCAGGATGTCTTGTGCCCGGACTCTTAAGGTAATTACTTAATATGCTAGCATGGTGCTAGGATAGGAGGTAGCGTTGAATGTCTCGTAGACCCATGGATTGAAGAGGTAGGCAGTAGGTGGTGACAGCCCTATCCGTCCTTTGTAATCCTCCAGATTCAGCTATGCCACATGCTCTTGGCGGGAGCGCCTAGTGTTGCTAGGGGTAAACCAGTGCCCGATGTGTTGAACAACTTAGCATAAGTATTCACTATTGACATGCTCATTAATACCTAACCTAGGCTATGTATATGTATATTAGAAGCATTGTAGGAGCAACTCCCCAACTCTAGGTCTAACCTCCACTAAGACCCATTTACCCCTTAGAATAGATTGCTTAGCTATGTGTCACACTACCCATATATTGTCAACTTACCCCTGTCTTGATAATTGATTAGTATCCCTTAGCTTGATCATAAAAGTAATATTTACTTTACTCATTTGCCTTTCTTTGGGATAAATACGATACCCTTGGGAATAGTGTTGGGTGAAATGCTACACGACATTTTTCGTGCGCTTGCGGACCTTATCTCTTTCGAGAGATGATCTGTGATGTTAGTAGCCGTCAACAAGCATTTATGGCACCGTTGTCGGGGAATGCAAAGGAAGTGAAGGATAGCTATCACTTGTGATTAAGCTATAGGTACTAATAGTTATTAGATAGGATTATCCTTGTTTGTTTTCTCCTTTTGTGGTGAAAACAGGATAGTGTTGGCTAACCCATTTCATGGGATGGCCAACGAGGACACTAGTGTTCAACTGCAAGATGATTCATGGCGTACCTCAACAAATGTCCGCTAGGCAACACCACTGCCTCTTGCGAAAGAATTTTAGCTTCCAGTAGGAGCCAAAGGCATCCATTCCCAATCTTGCAGGAGGCTCTAAGAGTTTTTTTTGGTTTGTCTCCACCATAGGTTGGATGGTTGGCTCCTCATCCAACATTCATGTCATGGGTTGGTCCACCAATCCATGACTACATTTGTGCTGGAGCTGAAGGAGTCCTGTTCTCATTCATCATGGATGAGAATATGGTATCTACTCAAGGAGTGTATTAAAGAATGCTCTAGTTCCCTTAGCTTGGCATGCACACCACTTAGCAAGGTGGACATGCTGGCTATGGAACTACACCTCCCACTAAAGTATCATGAAGAACAAGCCAATGAAGGAGTGTTTGGATGATCCAAGCCATGGATATTCACATGATTTGTGAAAATCCATGTCATCATGGGCCACTTTGGGAATCATTTCCCTAAGACCCATGGGGATTCTTCCTTCCAAACACAACTCCAATGGCTATCACCTACAACGAGGTCAAGGGTGAATTAACATCACCCTTGTAATCAAGGAGGCTATGAGGATTTCAAGGGATTTAAGTTCAACTAGCCTACCTTTAAGTATCTTGTCCATGGAAAAGCAAGAAATCAAGACAATATTTACATGAAGTTCTTGGCCAAGGACATGAAACTTAAAGAGCATTCAAGATCCAATATATCCCATAATAACTTGTTGGGATTCCTACCCTTCGACCAAGCCCATGCAACCTGGGCCAAGTGATATTGTGGATGAAGCATTTCTTGTTTGATTATGGAGTCCACATGTCATCTTGCTCAAGGAAGCTTTTGATCTATAATCAAGGTATGGGTTGACCTTAATGAATATCTAGAAGATCGAAGTGACACCCCTAAAAGAAGGACAAGCCTCACCATACTCATAAGAGAATATCTTCAAGAAGAATAAACTGTCACTGCATCAACAAGTCTTTATCACGATGACCGAGAGGCTAGGGTCACCATGTGGTCCACATGTCCGAATGACATGCCAAAGGAGATTTGGCATGACAAGCAAGAGAAGTTGTACACATCTTCAACTCCGGGGTAGGACAACGAATCATCGCACCAAACAGGACGGAGGTAAGTCCCACTCATCAGAATTTAAAAATTTGGTGAGTCCTTGCCAATAGGTAAATGGGTAGTTATCCCATATTTATTTTACCCAATTGCATATATGAATTTCTCATTTGCAATTAGCATGTTTTAATTTTCACACTTGCATGTTGGAAGGAAAATTTTCAAACCAACATAAAACTAAAAATTTCAAGTTAGGAAATAAATTTATTTGGACATGAACATTGGCCGTAACCACTTGAATTCATCTTCCTAATTCAAACCAAAAAATATTTCCCTTAAATATTCATTGCATTTGCAAGTTATTTCAAGTTGGGCAAAACAATTCGACAAAGGGTACTATTACTTTTGAGCTAACGTAACCCATTTTCAAGTTGTTTTGTTTGTTCTTAATTTTAGTGCAGCCAAGAAAAAATTTGTAAATAGATTGGAAGGCCCCATCAAGCGCATATTCCTCCATCGATCTCATTTTGAGTTCATGGTGGAGGAATGCACATGATGGTGGTCCAATGGAGGAACGAGATGAATCTCATTCAACTCCAACCTCAACTTGGCAGGAGATATTAAACATGAAGGCTACACCAAAACCCATGGTCATTAGTTTCTCACACAACGACCTTCAACCAAGACTACTCTACAATTTGAGGTACGAGTTTAAAATTTTCCATCATTTGAATTACATTAGGATTGAATGATTTTTGCTTGCATTGGTAAGGAAGGTTTACACCTTCTCATCATTCAATTCTTATGCATCCTCACGAGAGTAAGTGTTGGCATTACTCTTTTTGATTCTTCAAAAAGGAATGTCACCTTAGTTGGGACTAAATTTAAACAAGTACCTAGAATTTCATAAGAATTGCTAAAATTAACTTAGACATTTTTTGCCTAGGTAATGCTTATGGAATGACTTAATGGTTGAATTTGTCTGTAGCAACCTAGAAATACTGATGTCCATAATTTTGATTTGAAACTCATCCATGCATGGATCACTAAATTTCAAATTCCTAGGCAAGAAATTAAAAATGTTCAGGAGGATAAAATTGAGAATCTTGCTTGCCATGAACCACATGATAAATATTTGCTCTTGTAAAAAACTATGATGGTTAAGAATTTTACAAGATGAAGGGATCCATACAAAGTATTTATATCTCTTGCATTGCTATGCGTAGGAGCTTTAGAAAATGTTCAACTCTATTTATCCATAATGCTCCACTCCTAACAATGATTCATACATTGTTCATGGAAACACTAGAAATTGGACCCAATGCATCTTTGGTCTTGTTCTTCCCCATGCATACAATTGAAGATTTGATTACCTAACCCAATAATTCATTTGTACAAGTATCGAGAGCTAACTATCACTTTCTATCATAGAGAGGAAGTTTGCGGGAGTAAAATAACTAACTAGGCATTCAAAGATCCGATTGTTGGAAACCCTAAAATTAGGATGATTGCTACCTATCGGAAATTAAGCCCGAAGGTCAACCATAACTATACGAGGCCGGAGATTTGACATGGAAACCCTTCGTGAGCAACTAGAAGGCTGCTACGAATATGTGAGAGCATTATGCTCTCAACTATTTGGATCACTCATTCAAGCTCAAGGGAATTTCCACCATTATTGGGTGTAAGTTATTCCTCTATGGATAAAAGGTATGATGTACCTTAACCAAGGAATGATAGGATCACATCCAATGTATATTGGGTGCAAGTTGTTCCTATGTGACCAGAAGGTATTTTATACCTTAGTCAAGGAACAACGAATCACACTCAACCCATGTTGAGTGCACGTCATCCCTTTGTGGTTATAGGTATGTTGTACCTTAGCCAAGGAATAATGGATCGTACTCAACACATGTTGGGTACATGTCACTCCTTTATGGCTAAATGTTATCATTACATTAGCCAAGGAATGACGGATCACACCCAATACATAAGGGGTACAAGTTTTTCCTTTATGGCAATAAGGTATGATACACCTTAACGCATGTTGAGTGCACGTCATGCCTTTGTGCGAAGTGTTATCACTACCTTAGCAAAGGAATAACAAGGTACATCCAACCTATGGAATCTTGAGGTGTGGATGAGCGACATCGACAACACTCTCCTTTACCACACTCATAGAACCCATTGAAGTCAATCCAACATCGACACTCAACCCTCCAATGTCAAAGCCATGCTGCAAAAAGGTTAGGCCAACCTCATGGCCTACATCCGTCATTAGGGTTTCAGCCCCTATCGTGGACCTTGAACAAGAACAAGCTTGGGGGAGGACCCCCACTTGAGGTAACTTGTATCACATCCCATTTACATTCATTATTTTATTTATTTCTTTCTACCACATTTGCATCTAAAGAAAACTGATTAATAATAATGTAGTATAGGGTAGGTTAATAAAATAAAAGATGTGCAGTAAGAATGATTTGGAATTCACATAGATTAAATGATGAATAGTTGCTCTGTTTTAATTTTCCAAAGTCCCTAGTTTACATTTTACTACTCTCCAACATATTGCTCTCATTGGCTAAAATTGCTTTTGCCTTGATGAGGAAATTGTGGGTAGCAAAATCTTAATCCATTCGAAGTTGTTGTGAGGTATGATATAGTCATAGGGCTGCTATTCCTAGTTTGAAAGTGAAACTTAGATTTCCAGAGAAATTCTAAAAAGATTTAAGTTATCCTCATTTGATTGGAGATATCCACCAAAGCCTTATGATACATTACATTGATAGACCTTATGCATATGTTTTTGTCTTCACATTGAGCTTTGTCGAACTAGTATAGACCTATGTGAGTTTTCATTCATTACTTTTTGGATTCAAGACTTCACTTGCACATGCTATACTTCTACACTAGAAGTAAGCAAATTCCCATCATACCACTATTCCACAATAAAAAGAGAAACTCCATATCATTCATGATTAGTACCCTCTCCAAAATTCATTGCATAAAAAGAGAGTAGAAGACATGGCTACAAGAAAAAGAAAAAAGGAAATGCATGATTACATCATAAGCATGAGAAAAAAATGCATGCTTACATCATAAGCATGAGAGAAAAAAAGAAGAAAAAAATAGTAGCCATGTTTCATCCCTGCAAAATAAGAGAGTCTACATGTAGGAGTCATCTCAAACATCCACATCCACTTCCACTCCATCACACATGCACAAAGTCTATAATCAAATAGGTTTGAATTGATTTCTCCTAAGGCTTGCTCTTTTGACTTAGCAATATTATGTGTTGCAAATGTGCCTACTCTATTCCCCACCAAGCTCCACATACAAGCCTTATGTAGAGGTAGGGTGAATTTAGGCAAAATGCCTTGGTGGGGAAATATTTCCACTACACATAAAGGAGAGACTTGAGAGAATCAAATTGAGATACTTAAAATCTAAATTGAACTCTCCGGAATTTGAGTGGAACTTGATTTCTAGGGTATGTGTGCTCCATTTGCTGTTCTATCTTTTAATCACCCAAGAATAGGAGAATTCATAAGCCTCATAATGACTTAGGATGGGTGAAATATCATGTCAATTTTTACAATACTAGGTAGAGTATTTTGTTGTTCAGATGGTACTTTTGAAAAATAGAACATTGTAGCAACTCTTGATCATCAACCTAAAGTCTTGACTTTGCTCAGGACGAGCGAAGGATAAGCTTGGGGGAGTTTGTTGATGCCTGTTATATACCAATTTCACCCGTCAATATAACTCAATTATGTGAAGGAAATATCATTTCTTGCACACATCACCTTTTTATTTAACCTATTTCCACTTGTACTTGGAGAAATTGGTGCAGACAAGCATTTTACACATAATTGAAGTGAAATAATAGGATGGATCCTATAACATGTCATCCCAGCCAATCAATCATCGACATGTGGCACCACATGGATCAAATGGCCTACAAACAAAAGTATTCAAGCCCATCCAACGGTGTAGCACTAATATCATGGAGTGGGACCCACCTGTCAGTCACCTGGAGAAAGAACTGGCCGTTTAGAGCCAGGACCAGGTCAGCTGACCCCCCTAGTCAGCCAACTAGTTTCTTGTGCCAAACGCGATCAAATAGCACGGGTTGGCTCCTCCCAACTTGAACAGGTCATAGGTGACAGAATTGCGCGCTTTTGATAGCAGGAACCCTCACCCCTCACTTCAACACACGTCACTTGAGCATCATTCTATTGTATACACTAGTTCTCTTAGTCCTTAGTGGAGTTAGGCTATAGAGAGGAGAGCCTCTAGTCCCAAGTCCAAGTTGGGAAAGATATGGCTCATGTACCTTTTCTTATATTGTGACTTTATGCATAATAAATATATTATCTTTAGTCTTCTTTTATTCATATACTTGGATGAAGCGCTTCTTGTTTGATTGTAGATTCCATGTATGTGGTAGGAGTAGTCTCTATGATTATGATATATTACTCTTGATCTATCATCATAAACACTACAAATCCCCACTATATCTAATTAGTTATGATATGATCATGTCAATATGAATCACTTGTGCTATGTATCGACATTGGTTCAATGATGATTTAGTTCATTGCCTTATTATGGCTTATGCCCGGGCTCTTAAGATAATTACTTAATATTCTAGCATGTTGCTAGGATAGGAGGTAGCGTTGAATGTATCGTAGACTCACAGATTGAAGAGGTAGGCAGTAGGTGGTGACAACCTGATCTGTCCTTTGTAATCCTCCACGTTCAACTATGCCACAGGCTCTTGGCAGAAATCGCCTAGTGTTGCTAGGGGTAAACCTGTGCCCGATGTGTTGAATAACTTAGCATAAGTATTCACTATTGACATGCTCATTAGTACCTAACCTAGGCTATGTATATGTATATTAGAAGCATTGTAGGAGCAACTTCCCAACTCTAGGTCTAACCTCCACTAGGACCCATTTACCCCTTAGAATAGATTGCTTAGGTATGTGTCACACTACCCATATATTATCAACTTACCCCTGTCTTGATAATTGATTAGTATCCCTTAGCTTGATCATAAGAGTAGTGTTTACTTTACTCCATTGCCATCCTTTGGGATAAATACGATACCCTTGGGAATACTCTTAGGTGAAATGATACATGACAGTTTTCGTGCGCTTGCGGACCTCATCTCTTTCGAGAGATGACTTGTGATGTTAGTAGCCGTCAACACCTCCCTACTAAGGGTGGCTCCGGTGCTGCCACATGTCCCGCGGCGTCTAACCTGCCTCCCTGCTAAGGGTGGCTCCAGTTCTGACACATGTTCTGTAGCTCTAGATCTGCCTACCTGCTAAGGGTTGCTCCGGTGCTGCCACGTGTCCTGTAGCTCCGGATCTGCCTCCTTGCTAAGGGTGGCTCCGGTGCTGCCACGTGTCCCGCAGCCCCGAATCTGCCTCCCTGCTAAGGGTGGCTCTAGTGCTGTCAGGTTTCCCATGCCCAGACCTGCCTCCCTTCTAAGGGTGTCTCCGGTGCTTCCACGTGTCCCGCAGCTCCGGACCTGGCTACCTCTTAATGGTGGCTTAGGCGCTGCCACGTGTCGGACCCTACCTCTCCAATGGGAAGAACTCTGGGATCTCCAACTTACCAATTACATTGTGGATAACGAAGGCCATAAACCAACAGTTTCAAGACCAGATTTAAGCTTCATTAATTCTGCATTAATGACGCACGATATTACGGAGCTCTTCAGCCTGGCAGACAAATGTGCCAAAGCATTCAAGCGTGGTAATGTCAATATCAAGGCACCTTAATACGTAATAAATCACTATTAAGTGCCTTAGATCATGTACAGGGTACTTAATCGCCCGAGGCCACCTGTTGGGCCTCAGCCTCACTGTAATAGCTATACCTTGGCATATAAAATGTTTGCGCTGCACAATAGAAATCAATCCGATCTCATACGCAGTCAAGCATACTGACTCAAGCTCAGTGACACTCAATACTACACACAAACCCCCGTGGAGTAGGGTGATATGCTCAGGCGGCTTGAACCACGTAAAAATCCCTATGTCATCTTGTTCTTGAGTTCTTTGAGTTATGCCCCCTCTGCAGGGCGGATCTCAACCGCCATTACGCGGAGCAAGATGTTCGTGTCATTGTCAAGCGTAACCACGAGAGGCGATGCATCCCAGAGGATCCTTCTCCTCTAGGAGCAGGTGGTGGGTGTACGGTGCTTGCAGCACATCTTCGTATGGTGGAGTGGCCACCCAAGTTCTGGCCTCACCTACTGGAGAAGTACGATGGGACTGTGAACCTCGTCGAATTTCTGCAGATCTACTCCACCGCCATCCTCGCTACAGGAGGGAATAAAGTTGTCATGTCCAACTACTTCCCAGTAGCCTTGACCAGAACTGCCGGGTCATGGTTCATGAGCTTACGCCCTGACTCAATCTATAGTTGGAGAGAGCTATGTTGCCAATTCACTGCCAATTTCAGGAGTTCCTATACTCGCCCGGACATGAGCTGGACCTTTTTGCCGTATAGCAAAATTCGGGATAGTCACTGCCTTCATTCATCCAACGGTTCTCCCAAGTTCAGAACACTATACCTTCTATCTCGAATGCTCTGTTGTGGTTGCCTTTCGACAAGGCGTAAGGTACAAGAAAATGCTGGAGATGCTAGCCACAAAGACCATCCATGATGTTAAAAAGCTCTTCAGCCTCACAAACAAATGTGTCAGAGCTACTGAAGGGCATGACTGGCACTCAAAACAAGTCACAGAGGCAGGAGCGCCATCTGCTTCCAACGCGGGAACCACTGCCCATGATAGTGGTACGAAGAAAAAAAAGAAGACAAGTGGCAAAAATAAGCCACTTGCGAGCGCACCTACATCTGTAGCTGCGACAGCTCCAGGAGGCTGGGGACCGCGCCCCGACAAGACCGCTCCTGATGTGACCCATTAGCGACCTCGACCATCGTCTGATGACGACGACAGCAAGAAGTGGTATCCGATCCACAACACCTCAGATCACAGCCTTGAGGATTGTCGTGAGGTCAAGAGGTTTGCAGAGCGTGTCCAACAAAAGCGTCGAGAAGATCCCTCCTTCCAACAGCGGGAGGGCAAGCAAGAGGTCGACGAAGCTCCAGGGGAGTAGGAGCTGGGCTTCAAAGACACCAAGAAGGTGTTGAAGGCAGTCTACAACAACGTCGACGACTCCGACACCAGCTCCGATAACGAGTGAATGAGGACTCTCCAAATGATGTATGGAGGGTCGTGGGACATTACTTCCCGACGCGTAGTGAAAACTTTGTGTCTGGAGGTAGCTGTTGTAGCTCCCACCATCAAGGCGGAGCCCCATCGGAAGTGGACAGACACTCCGATCACCTTCGACACATCCAACTACCCCTAGAACATGGCTGGAGTTGGGCAACTTCCGCTGATAGTCTCCCCGACTATCAACAACCTGCAACTCTTCCATGTTATAGTTGATGGCGGGGCAGCTCTCAACCTCATCAGCTTTGCTGCTTTCAAGAAGATGCAAGTCCCCATGTTGGACCTTAAGCCCTCGCTCCCATTCTCTGGAGTGGGTCCAGGAGCTATCACTTTGTTCGGTTGTATCTCTCTCTAGTAACATTCGAGATGCATGAGAACTACCGTCTAGAGAAACTGATCTTCGACGTGGTGGAGATCAGTCTTCTCTTCAACGCCAACCTCAGCAGACCAGCTCTGTACCGGTTCATGGTGGTAGCCCATTATGGCTATCTGGAGTTGAAGATGCTGACACCTGCGGGTGTCCTCAAGATCCGAGGAGATCAAATAGTTGGTGTCACTGCGTTGGAGAAGCTACATGTGCTCGATACTGCGCAAGAAGCTGATTCCAACAGGGAGCAGTTTGCTCAACAACCTCCGAGCATGCGCCACCGCGACTCAACATCTGTACCTCGTGTGCAACCTGTTGACGGTCGTTATATAACAATTTAGACCCTCAATATAACTCAATTATGTGAATGTATGAATATTTCTTACACACATTGTAGTTAGAAATAACCTAGTTCCACATGTACTTGGAGAACTTGGTGCATGCAGATATTTTATGCAGAATTGAGGTGAAACAAGGGGATGAATCCTATAAATTATCATCATGGTGAATCGGGCGATGACACGTGGCATCATATATATATAAAATGGCCCACAAATAGACGTATGTGAGGAGATCCAGTGGTGTATCACCCACATTAGTCAAGAGGATCCACCTGGAAGCCACCCAGAGATAGCACAAATTGTTTTGAGGGCTTACCAGGTCGGCCGACCTCCCTAGTCGGCCGACCTGGTCTTTCCTCCAAACTTGGTCAGCTTCCACTTCTTGGCTCCTTCCGGCTTGAAGAAGTTGTTGATGACTGATTCGCGCACTTTTGGTGGCGGGAACCGACCTTTCCCCAAGCTATAAATAGGATCCCCAACCTCTCGACTTCAACACACACCACTTGAGCATCGTTCTATTGTATACACTAGTTCTCTTAGTCCCCAGTGGAGTTAGGCTATAGGGAGGAGAGCCACTAGTCCCAAGTCCAAGTTGGGAAAAGGTATGGCTCATGTATCTTTTCTTATATTTGTTACTTTATGCATAATAAAGATATTATCTTTAGTCTTCTTTGATTCATATACTTGGATGCAGCATTTCTTGTTTGATTGTGGATTCCATGTATGTGGTAGGTATAGTCTTTATGATCATGCCTTAATGTCATTATACTATCATCATAAACACTATAAACCCCCACTATAGTATAATTAGCTATGATATGATCATGTTAATTGAATGACTTATCCTATGTTTCAACATTGGTTCAACGATGTTTAGGTTAGTCATTGCCTTAGGATGGCTTGTGCCTCGGCTCCTAAGGTATTTACTTAATCTGCAAGCATGGTGCTAGGATACTTAAGTAGCGTTGGATGTCTCGTAGACCCACGGATTGAAGAGGTCGGCAGTAGGTGGTGATAGCTCTATCTGTCCTTTGTAATCCTCCATGTTTGGCTATGAAATAGACTCTTGGCAGAAGTTGCCCTAGTTTTTCTAGGGGTAAACCCGTGCCCAATATGTTGAACAACTTATCATAAGGATTCACCATTGACATGCTCATTAGTATCTTACCTAGGCTATGTATATGTATATTGAAAGCACTGTAGGTGCAACTCTCCAATTCTTAGTCTAACCTCAATTAGGACTCATCTACCCTTTAGAATAGATTTCTTAGGTGTGTGTCACACTACCCATATATTATCAACTTACCCTTGTCTTGATAATTGATTAGTATCCCATAGCTTGATCATAAGAGTAGTGTTTACTTTACTCTATTACCTTCCTTTGGGATAAATACGATACTATTGGGAATACTCTTGGGTGAAATGCTACACGACAATTTTTGTGCGCTTGCGGACATCATCTCTTTCGAGAGATGATCTGTGACATAAGAAACGTCAACAAGCATTTCTGGTGCTATTGACGGAGAAGGCAAAGGAAGTGAAGAATAGCTATCACTTGTGATTAAGCTATAGGTACTAATAGCTATTAGGCAGGATTACCCTTGATTGTTTTCTCCTTTTGTGTGAAAATACGGTAGTGTTGGCTAACCCATATCACGGGATGACCAATGAGGATGCAAGTGTTCAATTGTAAGATGATTCAAGGCGTACCTCTACAAATGTCTGCTATAACACCATTGCCCTTTGCGGAATAATTTCAGCTTCCAGTAGGAGCCAAAGTCATCCATCCCCAAGCTTGGGGGAGGTTCCAAGAGTTCTTCTTGGTTTGCCTCCATCATGGGATGGATAGTTGGCTCCTCATCCATCACTTATGTCATGGGTTGGATCAACCAATCCATGACCACATTCGTGCTGGAGTTGAAGGAGTCTTATTCTCATTCATCATGTATGAAAATATGGTCTCCACTCAAGGGGTGGATTGAAGAATGCCCTAGTTCCCTTAGCTTGGCATACACTTAACATTGTGGACATGCTAGTTATGGAACTACACCTCCCATTGAGATCAAGCCAATGGAGAAGAGTTTGGATGATTCAAGCCATGGATATTCACATGATCTGTGAAAAAACATGTCAACATGGGTCACTTGAGGAATCATTTTCCTAAAGACCCATGGGGATTCTTCTTTCCAAACACAACTCCAATGGCTATCACCTACAAGGAGGTCAAGGGTGAAATCAATATCACCCTTGTAATCAAGGAGGATATGAGGATTTCAAGGGATTTATGTTCAACTAGGCTACCTTAAAGTATCTTGTCTATGGCCAAGCAAGAAGTCAAGACAACATAAAGCTCTTGGCCAAGGACAAGAAACTTAAAGAGCATTCAAGATCCAAGATGTCCTACAATTTCTTGTTGGGATTCCTACCCATCAACCAAGCCCATGCAACTTAGGACAAGTGACATGGTGAATGAAGCATTTCTTGTTTGATTGTGGAGTTCACATGTTATCATGCCCAAGGAAGCTTTTGGTCCATGATCAAAGTATGGGTTAACCTTAAGGAATCTCAAGAAGGTCGAAGTGACACCCCTAAGGAATGACAAGCCTCACCATGCTCTTAAAAGAATATATTCAAGAAGAAAAAGTCATCACTACATCAACAAGTCTTCATCAAGACGACGGAGAGGATAGGGCCACCATGTGGTCCACATTTCTAACTAACATGCCAAAGGAGATTTGACATGTCAATCAAGAGAACTTGTCCACATATTCAACTCTGAGATTGGATAACAAATCATCGAACTAAATAGGACGGAAGTAAGTCCCACTCATCGGACTGCAAAATTCAGTGAGTCCTTGCCAATAGGTTAATTGGTAGTTATCTCATATTTAATTTCCCAATTGCATATTTGAATTTCCCATTAATATTTGCGTTTGCATGTTTGAATTTTCACACTTGCATGTTGGAGAGTAAAGTTTCCAACCATCATAAAACTAAATTTTGAATTAGGAAATAAATTCATTTGGATATGAACCTTTGGCATAACCACTTGAATTTATCTTCCTAATTCAAACCAAAAATATTTTCCTTAATATTCATTGCATTTGCAAGTTGTTTCAAGTTGGGCAAAACAATTTGACAAAGGGTACAACATGCTTTTGAGCTAACGTAACTCGTTTTCGAGTTGTTTTGTTTGTTCTTGATTTTAATGCAGCCAGGATAGAATTTTGCAAAGAGGTTGAAAGGCCCCATCCAGCGCATATCCCTCCATTGATCTCATTTTGAGTTCATAGTGGAGGAATGCTCAAGATGATGGTCCAATGGAGTAACAAGATGAAGCTCATTCTACTCCATCCTTAACTTGGCAATGAACATGAAGGCTACACAAAAATCCATGGTCATGAGTTTTTCACACTAAGATTGTTGAATGTTAATGCGACACTTCCCCCGGATCTGCTAAGGAGCAGCCCGTGGAGGATCTTTGTTCGGCAGGTCTTAGGCCTCAATCAAGTATTCTAGCGTATGAGAATATAAGACGGTGGTTTTTACGTGGTTCGGGCCGCAAGGAGCGTAACACCCTAGTCCACAGTGGATGATATTGCTAATATGTGTGTATGCGTGTGTGTAATGTTTGGTCCTTGGCTTCTGCAATGATGGCAGTCTGGACCTTTTATAGACAAGGTAGGACGCCTTACAAGTGGGGTCCCGGGGCCTGACAGGTGGTCCTGAACGATCTTATCCTAAGGATCTAAGGCTTCTCGCATAAGCTTCCTCTGACCGTGGTTTTGAAGACTCCCCATCTTGCCGTCCGAGTTGTCAGTAGCCCATGTGCCGTTGCTGACATTGGCAGGGGATGTCCCGTCTAACTGTCTCGGTCGCCTTAAGCTACCCACTTGGCGGAGTGGGATAGACCTGCGGCGTCTTCACTGTGATGCGATTGGTCGTAGCGGTACCTGACATTAGGCATGTGCTGCGCCATGCGTTTGGGGAAGCCGCGTATCTTCAATCCTTGACAGGGACAAGGCGCACCGCCCTCTTAACTCCCGCGTCCCTCCGTCCAGGGCAAGTGGCTCGACTATGTGACAGCTCGAGAGCTCACCTCTATGAAGGAGGTCAAGTCCCGCCTTGCGGACCATGTGGCAGCTCGGGAGCTCACCTCTGCGAAGGAGGTCAGGTCCCGCCTTGCAGACCACGTGGCAGCTCGGTAGCTCACCTCTACGGAGGAGGTCAGGTCCCGCCTTGCGGATCACGTGGCAGCTCGGGAGCTCATCTCTGTGGGGAAGGCTAGGTCTCGTCCTGCTGGACACGTGGCGGTGCCGGGAGATCACCTCCGCGGAGGAGGTTAGGTCCCGTCTTGCGGGACACGTGGCAGCACCGGAGCCTGCCCATATGGGAGGTGGCCCGTCTCATGTATTGGTACACATGCCAGCTCTGGAGGTCTGTCTCACAGGGCTCGTCTCCAAAGGGGGTGCTGAGCTTCTCCTTCAGGCTTCTTGCGGATATCCTGGACCACCCATCTGAGGCTGATTAGTCCGGGTCTCTTGAACACGTGGCGCCCTCGGACACCGCCTCTGCTGGGAGGCGGGGTACCTAGGAGGCTCTAGCTTGTGCACGAGGGTACCCAGTATGCCGGGTACCGATAGTGGCCCCTGGGTCCACATTGGGGGGAGGCAACGATCCCGAGGGTGGGGCCCTTATCCTGCTTTTTGGCGCGACCTTTTAATTTTGTCTTGATCAGTCGAAGCAGTGCACGCCTCTGCTGCTGTGACCACGTGTCCCTCTCTGGTTGAGGGGTCATGGCGATGGGATCTTTGCTTGCTGCAATATTATCGCGACGATTCTCAAGGCGCCAGCTGCACTTCTGCTGCTTTCACTTCCGTCTTTATGGTAACCGTCGGGTTGCCTTCTCAGGCGGAGAACTGCTCGGGTCGGTTTTTCTGATGGGGGACCTGGGCCCGTTTGTCATGGATGCCGTGACCATGCATAGTCGTTGATGACAGCAGGGAACGTCCCATCCGTCTTGTCACCGTCAGCTGCCCACTTGGCAGTTTGGGGTAGGCCTGCGGCGTCTTCACTGCGATGTGATTGGATGCAGTGGTACCTTACAGGAGGCATGCGTAGCACCGTGCACTTGAGGAAGGCACGCACCTTCAATGTGCGGCTGGATATGACGCACTGCCATTTACTCTTCGGGGCCCATGGCTTATTGCAGGCCGTGGGACACACTCCAGCTCTGAAGCCCTCCTTGGTGGGAGCGAGGGCCCGATGCAGGAGGGCGTGTGGCAGCTCCAGAGCCCTCCTTGGTTGGAGCAAGGGCCTAGAGTCGGAGGACGCGTGACAGCTCTGGAACCCTCCTTTGTGGGAGCAAGGTTCCGGAGCCAGAGGACGCGTGGCAACTCCAGAGCCCTCCTCGGGGGGGGGGGGGGGGGGGAGGCTGGGTCTGGAGCTTCTTGTATGTGGGGGTAATCAGTCTTGAGGGTATCGACAGTGGCCCCCATGCCCACCTCGGAGAGAAGACGATCCCGTAGGTGGGGCCTTCATCTTGTCTTGTAAAAGTGACACGAGCGGGCCCCCTCAAGGGGCGCTAGAGCTCAAAGAAGTGACGCCGGCGACCCTCTTGAGGATGCCGAAGCTCGGAGAAGCGACGCCAGCGGCGCCCTTGGGGGTGCCAGAGCTCGGAGAAGCGTCGCCGGCTACCCCCTTGGGAGCACCGGAACTCAAAGAAGTGACGCCGGCGGCCCCCTTAGGGGCGCCAGAGCTTTGAGAAGTGTTGTCGACGGCCCCCTTGGGAGCACCAGAGCTCGAATAAGTGACGCCGATGGCCCCATGGGGGGCGCCGGAGCTCGGAAAAGCGTTGCTGGCGGCTCCCTAGGGAGCGTCGGAACTCAAAGAAGTGACACTGGTGGCCCCTTTTGGGGGTGCTGGAGCTTGGAGAAGCGTCGTCGGCGGCCCCCTTGGGAGCGCCAGAGCTCGAAGAAGTGACACCAGTGGCCCCCTTGGGGTACATTAAAGCTTGGAGAAGTGTCACCGCTGGCCCCCTAGGGAGCGCCGGAACTCAAAGAAGTGATGCCAGCGGCCCCCTTGGTGGGCTGGGAGCTTGGAGAAACATCGCCAGCGGCCCCCTTGGGAGCGCCGGAGCTCAAAGAAGTGATGCCATCGGCCCCCTTGGGGGGTATCGGAGCTCGAAGAAGCGTCGTCGGCGGCCCCCTAGGGAGCACTAGAGCTCGAAGAAGTGACAATGGCGGCCCCTTGGGGGGCGCTGGAGCTCGGAGAAGTGATGCCAGGGGCCCCCTTGGGGGGCACCGGAGCTCGGAGAAGCATCGACGGCACCGGCGGCCCTCTTGGGCGGCACCAGAGCTCGGAGAAGTGACACTGGCGGTTACGACCGACGTGTAGAACGTCGACGACTACTCCCTATAAGTCATGCACATACGATATACAAAAAGTAATTTCACACGTCGATCACCACTTCCCCACTCTTTAGTCTTGTTATGGCTTACGGTCCTTAACTAAGATATGGGGTATGGGTAATTCAGTGCGACAGCATTCAGGGTATGGTCGCTGTCTTGCTCAGGGCATGAGCCGTCCGCCCCCCTGTACTCAGTTGTTAGCACTGGGAGGCAAGGTGCGCATGCTTAGGGTATAGAACCAGACTAAGCAAGTTGCACACCCTGGACCTACAGCTCGGCATTAGCCTTTCAGGAGTTAGAACCATTCGACACCATGGACTCCGACCAAGAAAACGATCATCGGACCCCAAACACATTGTAGGTACCTCATGTAGATCCGCCTTTAGTAGGATAGCACAACTCCAACTAGGATGAGACAGGAGAAATGTAACCGGGCATATGGCAAACGATATGCGAAAGTAAGCAACAAAATTAAAGCATAATATAAATAATTTTGCTCGACGGTTACTCCCTTCTTGGTTTTAGTCTCGTTATGTCTACGGTCCTGAGCATATGACAGAGAATATGCAAGAGCGAGCATGATTTGATGATCATAAAATTAATGCATAATTAAATGAACATAAACGGAGCATAGGGCAAGACAATGGTTCTTCTAACTTGGTAATTATAGGAGGAGGCAGGCTTTACAAGAAGGCAATGACCCGCTCCGGATGACAAGGGAGGAAAATGTACAGGCTTAGGGTATGGAACCATGCTAAGCAGGCTGAACACCCTAGACCGGACCCACTGGAGCTTAGTTGCTTCGAGCACTGCTCCTAAATGCTATAACACCCTTTTCAGAGAAAAAACATTATCCTACCACTATGCTCAAGGTGAAGCTTTATCGAAGTGGCGCTGGGGAGACACAGTGTACACGCTTAGGGCAGGACCAGACTAAGCAAGCTGCATACTTTGGACCTCTCACCGTGCCAAAAGTAAAACTTACACATCTTCGGGTCAAACGTACCGTAACGCCCTGATGATGTCGTTGTCGTTGTGGTGGCGGGAAACCGCTTGATGTCCTGCCCATGAGACCCCTTAGAGGCCTCCTGGTAGGTGTGGCCAACTGGTTGGGCACGCCTACCACCTAGTCGCAAGATGTCATCGGTGGGCCCCCGGCAGAGCACGGGAGCATGGATAGTTGACGCTGGCGGGCCCCTTGGGGAGCGCCGAACTTGAACTGAGATGTGTGGTCATCATCGGAGAAGTCTACAGCGGTGATGGCGACGAGGCAGCCACCGAACCGAGGCGGCACCCACCCTCAACGTGCAGAACATTGACGGCGGGGCCCCTAGGAGCTGCCAGAGCTAGATGCTCCGGCGGCGCCCACCATCAACGCTAGGAAACGTTGATGGCCATCCCCCTGGGAGGTGCCAGAGTTGGATGTTCCGGCGTCGCCCATCATCAACAAGAACAATGTCGGTGGCGGGCCCCCTCAATGGTGGTGGAGCTGGCTGTTCCACCATCGCCCACCATCGCTGTAGAAACGCTGACAGCAGGCCCCCTGGGTGGTGTCGGAGCTGGCTGCTCTGGCGTCGCTCATGTCGCTGTAGAAACGTCGACGGCAGGCCCCCTGGATGGTGTCGTAGCTGGCTGCTCCGACGTCGCCCATCATCGCTATAGAAACAACGACAGTAGGCCCCTTAGGTGGTGCCAGAGCTGGCTGCTCCGGCATCGCCCATCGTCGCTATATAAACGTCGACGGGAGACCCCTTGGATGGTGCTGAAACTGGCTGCTCCGGCGTCACCTATCATCGCTATAGAAAAATCGATGGCAGGCCCCTTAGGTGGTGCCGGAGCTGGCTGCTCCGGCGTCACCCATCGTCACTATAGAAACGTCAACGGCGGACCCTTCGGGTGGTGCCCGAGCTGGCTGCTCCAATATCGCCCATCGTCAGTGTAGAAACGTCGACGGCAGGCCCCTTGGGTTGTGCCAGAGCTGGCTGCTCTGACTTCACCCATCGTCGCTATAGAAACGTCGACGGCAGAAACCTTGGGTGGTGCCGGAGCTGGCTACTCTGACGTCTCCCATCATCGATGTAGAAACATCGACGGGAAGCCCCCTTGGGTGGTGCCGGAGCTGGCTGCTCTGACATCGCCCATCGTCAGTGTAGAAACGTCAACGGCAGACCCCTTAGGTGGTGCCGGAGCTGGCTGCTCCGGCGTCGCCCATCGTTGCTATAGAAACGTCGACGGCAGACCCCTTGGGTGGTGCCAGAGCTAGCTGCTCTGACGTTGCCCATCGTGGGTGTAGAAATGTCAATGGCAAGCCCCCTAGGTGGTGTCGGAGCTGGATGCTCTGACGGCGTACACCCTCAACGCTAAGAAACATCGACGGCGGGCCTCTTGCAGGTGCCGAAGCTGGGTGCTTCGACGGTGATGGAGGCGCAACTTTCTGAGGGAAAAAGCCCCCTTCCCGGCCTCCTTCCTGTCAGCGGTGCTGGGGGAGCCGACTGATCGGGGATGTGTCTTGACATGCCGTTCTGGCCAGTCGTACCTGCACGGGGACGTGACGGACCAGAGAGTGACGCTCAGGCGACGGATCTGGTCACCGGACGACGGCTTCGGAAACCGCCTTCCATGGGCCTGATGAACACCATGACTGGTGAAAGCGCTACAACTTTTTTGAGGGAAAAAGCCCCTTCCTGGCGTGTGATACGCACACACCTAGACAGCACGTGTACCAAGTTGTTGTGGCCCGATCTTCTTGTAGGATCTACGAACTTGATAAATTGTCGCTGTGTGACCTGGTCAAGAGGCAGCGCACCGCGAGGTTTTCCACACGACAAACTATCAAGACAATCACCCTTCCACGTATCGACAAAACAGCCCACGCAATCACGCCCTATAGACGTGATGATATGGACATGCCTAGGCAGCACGTGTAGCAAGTTGTTGTGGCCCGATCTTCTCGTAGGATCTGCAAACTTGATAAATTGTCACTGCATGACCTGGTGAAGAGGCAGCGCACCGCGAGGCTGTCCACGCGACAAACTACCGAGACAATAACCCTTCCACGTATCGACAAAACAGCCCACGCAATCACGCCCTATAGACGTGAAGGCACGAACTGGGTGAACCGCAGTTCGGCGTTCTATAACTCCCTCAGGAATCGAAAGAACAAGTATTGTAAGCCTCTCAAGACTCACGCATAAACAAAACTCCTCGAGTTTGTGTATTATGAATTCAATAAAAATAAGCTCTCCCCCTTTGCATTGTCTAGTACAAGATATATATAGAGATATTGGCGTTCAGCTTTGAGTAAATGGCTGCATGCGCATGCTCTAGTGGATTTCGTGGCTGGTTCGCGCGTCTTTTCAGCTTCTGGCAGCAGTCACTAGAATGAGCATAACTCCTTATTAAAACATCAAAATAATGAACCGTTTGATAGGATGGAAAGTAGACTTGAAGACGCTTCCATCAAATTATAGAACACTATGTAACTCCTTGTATTTTGTCTGCAGTGTTGCTTGGAATTCGTACTATATGTCAGTCATCTAGCTTCTGGTTGCATTCACATGCTAAGGTGATGAACCACCATTTTATTCATGCACACCATAGGATTATTGGTTCAGATGTCCAGAGGCTTGAATCCATCTTGATTCCATGCTGGTTCATACACTCCATCATTCCTAAGGACATTGAAACAAGAACTCAAAAGTATAGGCTCATTCAACATAGATTGATTATTAAACATAACGTTAGCGTTCACCTGAGAATGAATTTCCTTCTACAATTGTTTAGCTCTACTCCTTGTAATTGGACCAGCTATATCAAGTGGATTTTCATTCGAAGATTAGTGAATGCTAGCCAATTCCTAATTAGCCTCCCCCTCTTGAGAAGGAGTCGTCCTCGACTCAGGCTCACCAACAAATGGAAGCAAGTCTTTGACATTGAATGTTGTACTCACATTGGAATATTCAGGTGGCAGCTCGACTTTGTAAGCATTATCATGTATCTTTTGGAGAACCTTGAACGGACCGTCACCCCGAGGAGATAACTTACTCTTACGCTATTGGGGAAAGCGATCCTTTCGTAGATGCAACCATACAAGATCTCCTGGCTGAAATGTAACCATCTTCTTACCTTTGTTTGCTTGCTTTTCATATTGTGCTGATTTCTTCTCAATATTCTTTCTTGTCTCCGCATGTAACCGCTTGATAAAGTCTGATCTTTTTGTGGCATCCAAGTTAACTTGTTCCTGTAATGGTAAAGGCAAAAGATCCATGGGAGTATGCGGTTTAAACCCATAAACTATTTCAAATGGACAAGAGTTTGTTGTGGAATGGACTGCCCTGTTATAAGCAAATTCAACATGTGGAAGGCAGTCTTCCCAGAGCTTCAAATTCTTTTTCAACACAGCACGCAACATGGTTGACAAGATACGGTTGAGAACTTCATTTGGCCATCCATTTGTGGATGACAAGTGGTTGAAAATAACAACTCTGTGCCAAGCTTAGCCCACAATGTCTTCCAAAAGTAGCTGAGAAATTTAGTATCCCGGTCTGAAACAATAGTCTTTGGAACTCCATGTAAACGAACAATCTCCCTAAAAAACAAATCAGCAACGTGTGAAGCATCATCGCTCTTATGACAGGAGATAAAATGTGCCATTTTAGAAAAGCGATCTACAACAACAAAAATAGAATCCCTCCCCCTCCGAGACCGAGGTAACCCCAGAACAAAGTCCATAGATATATCTTCCCAAGGTACATGTGAAATAGGTAATGGAGTATATAAACCATGGGGATTGAGGCGGGACTTAGCTTTCAAGCAAACGATGCAGCACCAACGTGCCGCTGGACATCACGTCGCATATGTGGCCCAAATAAATGATCAGAGAGCATGTCAAATGTCTTTTTGACACCAAAATGACCAGCTAGTCCACTGGCATGTGCTTCCTGCAAAAGAACTTCACGAATCGAGCAAGCTGGAATGCATATTTTGTTAGTCCGAAACAAGAAGCCATCATGCGTATAATATTTATCCCAACCTTTTCCATCAATACAACGAGAGAAAGGTTCTTTAAAATCAGCATCAGCAACATAAAGTGTTTTAATAGATTCCAAACCAAGCACTTTTGTATCTAGTTGTGTAATCAACGCACATCTTCTAGACAAGGCATCGGCAACAATGTTATCTTTACCACGCTTATGTTTGACAACATAGGGAAACGTTTCAATGAACTCAATCTATTTAGCATGTCGACGGTTCAGCTTGCCTTGACTTTTAAGATATTTCAAAGCTTCATGATCAGAATGAATTACAAATTCTTTAGGTAACAAGTAATGTTGCCAAACTTCCAAAACGCGAACTAACGCATAAAGCTCCTTGTCATAAACTGAGTAATTCAGATGGGGACCATTTAGCTTTTCAAAAAAGTAGGCAACAGGTTTACCTTCTTGCAGCAGTACACCTCCTATGCCAATACCACTTGCATCACATTCGATCTCAAATGTCTTACCAAAATTAGGAAGTTGCAGCAGCGGTGCTTCACAAAGCTTTGTTTTCAGCATTTGAAAATGCTTGGTCTTCGTCATGTCCCCATTTGAATAGAACATCATTCTTTGTGATATTGTTAAGTGGTGCAGCAAGAGTGCTGAAATCTTTGACAAAATGCCTATAGAAACTTGCAAGACCATGAAAGCTTTGAACTTGGCTCACATTTACCAGTGTAGGCCAATCCTTTATTGCTTTAACCTTCTCTTCATCAACCTGAATACCATTTGCGGAAACAACAAAGCCAAGGAAAACAACACGGTCTGTGCAAAAGGTGCACTTAGCAATGTTGCCATACAATTTCTCTTCCCTCAAAACAGCAAGTACTTGACGGATATGATCAAGATGTTCATCAAATGATTTTCTATAGATCAGAATATCATCAAAATAAACAACTAAAAACTTGCCAATGAAAGCTCGTAAAACATGATTCATTAAGCGCATAAAAGTTGAAGGAGCATTTGTCAAGCCAAATGGCATCACAAGCCATTCATAGAGACCAAATTTAGTTTTAAACGCTGTTTTCCATTCATCACCAAGTTTATGAGGATTTGATGATAACCACTACACAAATCTATCTTGGTGAAAATGATAGAACCACTAAATTCATCTAACATGTCATAGGATGGCGATATCGAATAGTTATAGCATTGATAGTATGACAATCAACACACATGCGCCAAGAGCCATCTTTCTTTGGGACTAAAAGAACGGGAACTGCACATGGTGATAAGGATTCACAAGCATACCCTTTGTCCAAAAGCTCTTTTACCTGTCGCTGAATTTCCTTTGTTACTTCAGGATTGGTGCGGTAGGTTGGACAATTTGGAAGCAAAGCACCTGGTACCAAATCAATTTGATGCTCAATTCCACAGAGTGGAGGAAGTCCGGCTGGTATCTCATCGGGAAAAACATCTTCAAAGTCCTGTAAGAGATCAAGAACAACACTAGGCAGCGATGAAGGTAAATCATGAGTTGAAAGTAGGATCTCCTTGTGCAAGAGCACAAAGAATGGGGTTGTGGTGTCTCTCACTTCTCTCAAATCACTCTTGCTCACAAAGAGACATTCAGTGTGACGTGGCTGTTTAGGATTGGCATGAGGATTTATGTGGCTGGATGGGCTAGAACTTCTCCCTTACTTGTGTTGAGGGTCTCGCTCAATTTTCTTTTGTCTGATTCCTCTCTTTTCTTGCGAGCCATATCTGAAGTATGTCTTCTCTGGAGATAATGGAACAAGAACCACCTTCTTGTCATTGTGAATGAAAGTGTATTTGTTAGACCGTCCAAAATGCATCGAGTCCACATCAAATTCCCAGGGCCGACCAAGCAGCAAATGGCATGCTTGCATGGGGGACAATATCACAATCCACCTCTCCATGATAACCACCAATGGAAAATGACAAACAAATCATGGCTGAAACCTTAACTGTCCCAGAATTATTCAGCCATTGCATATGGTACGGACGTGGATGGCGACGTGGCTGCAAACCAAGCGTCTCAACTAGCAAAGCACTAACAATATTATTGCAGCTCCCACCATCTATGATGAAACGGCACACTTGGCCTTGCACTTGCATTGGAACTGAAATAAATTATGGAGTTGTCCTTGTTCAGCAGCAACAAACTGAGTGGAAAGGACTCTCCTAACCACCAAAGAAGGAGATGGTGTATTCATTGTAGAAGGCTCGAAAGCAAGGAAATCAGCAGGCAACTCATCAAAATCAGCACTAGTAATCTCATCAGAAGATGGAGAAATAACGTCTTGTAACATGTCATTGGAAGTAAAAGTTGGAATAGGTTGAATCGCTAAACAATTCAGACCTAGCTCAAATGTAGCATCTTCTGCTGAATACTCACAAGTGTCAAGATTAAAATCTGCAAATACATTGGTAAACTCGTCCTCCTCTTCACTTTGTGAATCATAAGAACCATCAGCAAGGGCAATAATAGTACGACGATTGGGACATTCAGCTTGTTTATGCCCATGACCACCACACTTAAAATACTCAATCTTGCTTGTCTTGTGTTAGGTGGCTGCAGTAGAAGAAGTGGGCTGATTTGAACTCATGGCTTTACCTTTCGCATCCAATTGTTTGGAAGAAGGTGGAATGGATCTATTTGTTCCACAAGATGAAGATTTGGGCATTGCAGCTCCTTGCTGTTGGAATTGAGGAGTGACATCCCCTTGCTGTTGGGAATGACGCCATGAAGCATTGTATTTGTAAGACGTAGCAACCTGCCGTTCAGCCCTCTTTGCGAAATGAACCAACTCAGTGAGACAAGTGTAATTTGTCATATCCACTTTATCAGCAATGGATTTATTGAGGCCAACCATAAACCGGGACATTGTGGATTCCTCATCTTCAGTTATCCCTGTACGAAGTAAACACATTTCCAATCCTTGAAAATATTCATCAACAGTACGAGTACCTTGTACAAGACGTTTCAGCTTCAAATGTAGGTCACGAGAATAATATGCAGGAACAAAACAACATTGCATTTCCCTCTTCATGTCTTCCCAAGTTATACGAACATGCCCAACTCTTAGATATTCAGTACGGACCTGATTCCACCAAGTTATGGTATAGCCTTTAAACTCAATGGCTGCAAGCTTTGCCTTCTTTTCAGCAGGGTATTCATACAAATCAAATAGTTGCTCCACTTTGGTTTCCCATTCAAAGTAATCATCAGCATTCTCCTTGCCGCTGAATGGAGGAATGGACACTTTAACCTTGCCAAAACCATCATCATTATGACGTCGTTCATGATGACGTCGACGGTGATCACCATAACGACCACGGGCTCCAAAACGGCCAAAGTTGTCACCACCATGATCATCATATGCATCACGACGACCATAAGGATCACCTCCATGTTCAGCACTATAATTTGGATAGATTTCAGCATCAAAATCAGGAGGATGCCCAACAGGAACACGTCGTGCACGACCAAAACCAGCAGCAAATCCTCGGCCACAGCCACCTGCAAAGTTATCAAAACCAGCAGCGAATCCTTGGCCACGACCACCATCACCGCCACCGGCATGTTGATCATCATCCTCAATGTGTTCATCATCATGAGGTGGATGCTTCCCGTGTTGCTGCTGTAGTGATCGTTGAAGCGCTTGCATCCCCTGCATCAATTGTTGCATTTGTGCATGCACTTCCTGAATTTCTTGACCAGAAACAGTGTGAGAAGGGGAATCTTCATTTCCTGCCATGTTAGTAACAAAGGAAGAAAGTAATAGGACAGAATATATGTGGAATCGCTCCCTCACCACTGACAAAACAAGTTCTTTCTCTCCCTGAAAAGAGCAAGAACCGGGCTGCAATTTGTAGTGGAAGAGTGATTGTAACAGCGACGATGGTGCAACAACTCACAATGCGTTTTAAGTGGAGCTTGGTGGGGTAATATGTAAGTGGAATGCGCTGAAAAATGTAGTGATGCAAAACCGAATAATAATCCAAAAACACAAGTCTAAGTTGCTGAATATAAAGGAAAAGATGCACAAAGGTGTACAAACAAGATGTAGGAAGTGGATAGATGAACACCAAGTGCATCAACCGAAACTTATTGCTGCCCAAACCCCTTTGGATGTGCTGAACACAATTCTCTTTTTATTTCTTCTTTCCTCTTTTTTTTTTAACCTTTGTGACAAATGCAGCACAACTTTCAACTAAGATGGATTGTGCAGCACAAAAACAAGAAACTCGGGTGGTGAATTGTGGCAGGTAGAAAACAAGGGTGGGATGGGTGGTATATGCAGCAAGCGATTTGATGATTAGAACAAAGATAACAACTAGAACGATGTGGAAAAGAAAAAAATTCAGCAACTAGACAAATCTTAAAGGATTAAAACTCGATAAAGCAAACTACAAAATCAGTAGCACGTATGAATTTGGGATGTAGGTTTTCTTTTTGGCTATTAGTGGACAGTAGGTATATAAAAATCTATCCTACCAAAAGCAAGAATAATCCTACTGAGGAAACAGAGGCTTTGGTACCAGATGATATGCACACGCCTAGGCAGCACGTGTAGCAAGTTGTTGTGGCCCGATCTTCTCGTAGGATCTGCGAACTTGATAAATTGTCGCTGCATGACCTGGTGAAGAGGCAGCGTACCGCGAGGCTGTCCACGCGGAGAACTACCGAGACAATCACTCTTCCACGTATCGACGAAACAGCCCACACAATCACGCCCTATAGACATGAAGGCACGAACTGGGTGAACCGCAGTTCGGCGTTCTACAACTCCCTCAGGAATCGAAAGAACAAGTATTGTAAGCCTCTCAAGACTCACGCATAAACAAAACTCCTCGAGTTTTTGTATTCTGAATTCAATAAAAATAAGCTCCCTCCATTTGCATTGTCTAGTACAAGATATATATAGAGATAGGGACGTTCAGCTTTGAGTAAATGGCTGCATGCACATGCTCTAGTGAATTTCGTGGCTGGTTCACGCGTTTTTTCAGCTTCTGGCAGCAGTTACTAAAATGATCATAACTCCTTATTAAAACATCCAAATAATGAACCGTTTGATGGGCTGGAAAGTATACTTGAAAACGATTCCATCCACTTATAGAACACCGTGTAACTCCTGTATTCTGTCTGCAGTGATGCTTGGAATTTGTACCATATGTCAGTCATCTAGCTTCTGGTTGCATTCACATGCTAAGGTGATGAACCACCATTTTATTCATGCACACCATTGGCTTCTTGGTTCAGATGTCCAGAGGCTTGAATCCATCTTGATTCCATGCTGGTTCATACACTCCATCATTCATAAGGACATTGAAACAAGAACTCAAAAGTATAGGCTCATTCAACATAGACTGATTATTAAACATAAGGTTAGCGTTCACCTGAGAATGAATTTCCTTCTGCAATTGTTTAGCTCTACTCCTTGTAATTGGACCAGCTATATCAAGTGGATTTTCATTTGAAGATGAGTGAATGCTAGGCATGTCCTCATTAGCGTGCCAAAATGTTGAAGTGTTAATGCAACACTTCCCCAGATCTGCTAAGGAGCAGCCCTCGGAGGTTCTTTGTTCAGCGGGGCTTAGGACTCAATCAAGTGTTCTAGTGGATGAGAATATGAGACGGTGGTTTTTTACGTGGTTCGGGCCGCAGCGTAACACCCTACTCCACGGTGGATGGTATTGCTAGTATGTGTGTATGCATGTGTGTAATGTTCGGTCCTAGGCCTCTGTAATGGTGGCAGTTCGGGCCTGATATAGACAAGGTCGAATGCCTTACAAGTGGGGTCCCAAGGGCCGACAGGTGGTCTCGGGGCAATCTTATCCTAAGGATCTAAGGCTTCTTGCATAAGCTTCCTCTAAATGTGGCTTTGAAGACTCGCCGTCTTGATGTCCGAGTTGTCAGTAGCCCATGTGCCGCTGCTGACATTGGCAGGGGATGTCCCGTCCAAATGTCTCTGTCGTCATAAGCTACCCACTTGGCGGAGTGGGATAGTCCTGCGGCGTCTTCACTGTGATGTGATTGGTCGCAGCGGTACCTGACATTAGACGTGCGCCACGCCATGTGTCTGGGGAAGCCGTGTATCTTCAATCCTTGAGAGGGACAAGGCGCACTGCCCTCTTAACTCCCGCTTCCCTGCGTCCAGGGCAAGTAGCTAGACTATGTGATAGCTCGGGAGCCCACCTCTGTGGTGGAGGTCAGGTCCCGCCTTGCGGACCACGTGGTAGCTCGGGAGCTCACTTCTGCAGAGGAGGTCAGGTCCCGTCTTGCGGACCAAGTGGCAGCTCGGGAGCTCACCTCTACGGGGAGGTCAGGTCCTGCCTTGCGGACCACGTGGCAGCTCGGGAGCTCATCTCTGCAGGGAAGGCTAGGTCTCGTCCCGTTGGACACGTGGCGGTGCCGGGAGCTCACCTCCGCGGAGGAGGTTAGGTCCCGTCTTGCTGGACACATGGCAGCGCTGTAGCCCGCCCATATGAGAGGTGGCCCGTATGATGTCTTGGTCCACGTGCCAGCTCCGGAGCCCTGTCTCACAGGGAGGAGGGATCCTTGCCTGCTGGACACATGGTTACCTAGGGGCTCGTCTCCAAAGGGGGTGCTGAGCTTCTCCTTTGGGCTTCTTGTGAATATCCTGGACCACCCATCTGAAGCTGATGGGTCTGGGTCTCTTGAACACGTGGCACCCTCAGACGCCGCCTCTGCTGGGAGGCGAGGTACGTAGGCGGCTCTAGCTTGTGCACGAGGGTACCTGGTATGCTGGGTACCGACAACGACCTTCAACCCGGACTGCTCTTCAATTGAGGTACAATTTTAAATTTCCTATCGTTTGAATTGCACTCGGATTAAATGATTTTTTCTTACATTGGTGAGGAAGGTTTACATCTTCTCATCATTCAATTCTTATGCATCCTCACGAGAGTAAGTGCTGGCATTGCTCTTTTTGATTCTGCAAAAAGGAAAGTCACCTTGGGAATAAATTTAAACAAGTACCTAGAATTTCATAAGCATTGCTAAAATTGACATAAACATTTTCTGCCCAGGTGATGCTTATTAATGACTTAATGGTTTAATTGGTATGTCGCTGTTGGCGGCTGTTATATACCAATTTCACCCATCAATATAACTCAATTATGTGAAGGAATTGTCATTTCTTGCACACATCACCATTCTATTTGACCTATTTCCACTTGTCCTTGGAGAAATAGTGCATGTAGAGAATTATTGCAGGAAATGAGGTAAAAGAGAGAGAGAGCAATCATATTAAATACCATCTAGCCAATCAAGTGACGACATTAGGTACCACATGGATCAAATGGCCCACAAATAGAAGTCTCCGAGGCCATCCAACAGTGTATCACCCATATCAGTCAATGGGACCCACCTGGAAGTCACCCCGAGGAAGCACACTGCAATTGGTCCAAGTTTCTGTTCGACCGACTAGGGGGTTCAGCCGACCCCTTCTTGGCACCAAACTCGATCAGCTTCCACGTGTCGACTCCCCGTGGTCTCCTGATCACGATGAAGAATGATTCGCGCACTTTTGGTGGCAGGAACCGACCCTTCTCCACCTATAAATAGGACCCCTACCCTCACTTCACACACACACACCACTTGATTATTCATCCATTGTTAGAGGAGTGTAGGCTGTAGAGAGGAGAGCCTCTAGTCCATAGTCCAAGTAGGAGAGGAGTAGAACGAGTCTCCTCCCAACACCTAATTGGGAAAGGTATGGCTCTCATATTCCTATTTGTATTTGTGACATCGCTCTTAATAAAGATGTTATCTTTAGTCTTCTATTGTTCATATACTTGGATGAAGCGTTTCTTGTTTGATTGTGGATTCATGGTAGGAATAGTATTTATAATTATGCTATACCATTCTCATTGTATCAACATAAACACTACAAACACCCACTATAGTCTAATTAGCTATGCCATGATTATGTTAATATGAATCACTTATGATATGTATTAACATTGGTTCAAAGATGATTTAGTTCATTGCCTTAGGATGGATTATGCCTAGGCTCTTAAGGTAATTACTTAATATGCTAGCATGGTGCTAGGATAGATGAGTAGTGTTGAATATCTCGTAGACCCACATATTGAAGAGGTAGGCAGTAGGTGGTGACCGCCCCATGTGTCCTTTGTAATCCTCCACATTCGGCTATGCCACAAGCTCTTGGCGGGAGTCGTCCTAGTGTTTCTAGGGGTAAACTCGTGCCCGATGTGTTAATCCACTTAGCATGAGAATTCATAATTAATATGATCATTAGTAACTAACTTAGGCTATGTATATGTACATTAGAAGCACAGTAACAGTACCTAACTAACTCTTAGCATAGTCCCTCTTTACCTCATTTACCCCTTAGGATAAAATGCTCTTGTGTGTGTCACACTACCTCCAAATTATCATTCATCCATCCTTGCTAGAAACCTATCTAGACCAGCCTAGCCTCTCCATTTGATGATTTCTTTGCCTCCACCTAGCCTTCCTTTGGGAGTATATAAATGACACCCTTTTGAAATACTCTAAAGGGGGGAATGCTACATCGATAGATTCCGTGCGCTTGCGGATTTACATCTGTGATTTAAGAACTATCAACAAAAATTTCTGGCACCATTGCTAAGAATGAATTGTTAGTAGTGCGTAGAAAATATCAACAAGCATTTCTTACGCCGTTGATGGGGAAGGCAACCGAAGTATTGCATGATTGAATGAATAGGATAAGACTCTGGGTAGGTTTTAGTAGGATAACCTTTCTTTGTTTTCACATGGATACTGTATGTCTGGTTTCCGCTTGTTGGAAAACTTTGTTGAAGATCTCGAATCCCTTCTGAGAGATCAACCTCGTTTCGTTACTCCTCAGAAGATTCGAGCGGCAAAGCAAGCCAGCATAACTGCACCAACAACTGAAACGACAATGGCTCAGAAGACCCTTCGTGAGTTTTTGGCTCCCTCTGCTAACAATGTGTCTGTTGGGCCCACTGTTAACACGGGAGACATGAACTTCGAAATCAAGACTGGCCTGATCACTATGGTTCAAGCCAACCCATTTTGTGAGAAGCCTAACGAGGATGCAAGTGCTCATTTGCAACAGTTCCTTGGGATCTACAACACTTTTAAGATCAAGGACGTGTCTCCTAATGCAGTCCGTCTTAGGATATTTCCATTCTCTCTTCTTGGGAGAGCAAAGCAGTGGTTCTACGCAGACAGAAGTGTTGTAGACACTTAGGAGTAGTGTTCTATGACATTTCTCACCAAGTTCTTTCCGTTGGGCAAGACCAATGCCCTATGTGGAAGAATTTCCAAATTCCAGCAAGACGCCATGGAGTTTATTCCCGAGGCTTGGGAAAGGTTATAGTAATACATCCTATTCTGTCCCCACCATGGGATGGATGATTGGCTAATTATCCAAAACTTCTACAACGGGTTGATCCCTTCCGCCCGTGACCATGTTGATGTTGCTGCTGGAGGTGCCGTCTTCTCATTGACAGTGCCCAAATCCAAAGATTGATTGAGAAGACGGTGTAAAACATGGTTTGGAGCGATGAGTGTCTCCATACCCACCAGCGAGGCATGCACACCTTGAAGGACGTGGACATGATCGCTGCCAAATTGGACCTCCTTACGAAGAAAATTGATGGACAAGGCAATGGTGAGGTATGTGGCAATGCCTATGCCCTAGACTCTCACATCACATGTGAAGTCTGTGGCAACACGGGCCATTTGGGCAATGACTGCCCAAAAACTCATGAGGAGTCCCATCATATCCCAAATAATTACCAATTATGAGTCCAACACCATTAATTACCATTATATCACATCCATTACTCATTATCCATCAATATACTATATTATTACCATCATCATTAAACATATCCAATTATCACCATCCAATCCATAACCATAACCAATACCAAACCATAACCATCCCAAATACCAGTTCCACTCTAATCATGGAAGTTGTTCAGGCACTTATAACCGGGAGCACGACTATCATGATAGTTTTTAACACTCTGCAGAGGTTGTACACTTTATCCACATATTCGTGATTTCATCACATTTCGGTGACTAAGAACCTCTATCATGCCTTATCACACATCCGTTGGTGTGTGGCCAAGAGATCACAAAATAGCTTTTACAAAGGGACTACTAGCATGTATGGACCCACTAAGGTTTCACCAGCAGGCTTGACTCTCCATTCTCCCACTCACGGGCCCCCTCATGTGGCTTGCGGTTCCCAGGGTAGCCCTCCTCGACTCCCATTCCTCGCACCATCCAATAGTCCATAAAATACCATCAGCACACCTAATTATTCAACTACACCACACCCATACTTGGCCTTGTGGTGGCACTATTGTCCTGGCTTATTCTCGCATGAACCGGTCCTTAGATCTAAGGCAAGCAAAACCACCATGACATCCAACCCAATCCACAGACCATGCCTGCATAGATCTCTCAAGACCCATGTTACCAATTATCTATGTTTATCAATTCTCATCATATACGTGCTCATTAATTCATAGTTAAGCCATTTGGTTGTTTTCCCAACCAAATTAATTAGAGCAAAGCAAAAAGGTGAAATGCCCTTCCCGACACTCTACAACATGTCCCAGGTGACAAGGATGGTCAAACAAGACTAGTAAACTCCTATCTTGGGTTTCCCATCAACTTGACACAAGCATGCAGTTTTGCAAACAAAATATTTAAAAACAGGATCAAAATGATCAAGGACACTTGCTTTGGTCTTGAACTTGATTAGGGTCAAAAGATTTGAAGTTATGGTGCTGGAGGTCCTCGCCAGCACTCTCTAGAGCAACACCTTATATTCCGCACGATAGACATACAAAACAAACATTACAATCAATAGATGCTCATATATTACTCAATATTCCATGACATGCATGATTATTGCAATTATGTGTTAAAACTTGTTAATGAGTTGCTATTAATGTTTACTCACTAGTTATAATGGTTTTCAACAAGTTTGAACGGGTTTCAAATTGATTTGAATCAAATTGGGATTAATTCAGGAACTTCAGATTTAGGTGGTCAGACAAGTCCGTACTGGTGACCGGACTAGTCCGCCCTGGACCAGAAAGTCGATAGGACTAGTCCGCACTTGGCCAGACAAGTCCGCTCAACTAGGGTTTTTGGAGAATTTCCAACTAGAGTATGGTTAAAGTTAATATAGGATCATATTTTACGTAGAAAAGTGTTTCTAAGACATTTACCATGAATCCAAGGGTCCAAAGGTCGATGGCTTCGAGAATTGACTTCTAGATCCAAAGAAGATGGAGGATTGGTGGAGAATTGATGATGACGCTGATGGGTTGACGAAGATCAATCTTGCTTGAGTCTTATCCTTCCTCTTTCCCTTCTCCTAGCTGCAGTAGAGTCTTCTTAATGGCGGCCTTCATGAATTAGGGTTTGGGGTTTCTCAATTGTGACAAAGGGATGAAAAGTTGGGTGGTGGATGTTTATATAGATGTGGAGGTGGTAGGGTTTGATGAATTTCGAGTTTAAGGTGGTGGAGGTCGTGTGGGGGTCCCACATGGGCTCCAGAAGGGTTGGGCACGATGTTCTTGGGCCCAATTAAGGTAAATACCCAATAACAAATCATGGGGGAAAAGATTAAATCCGAGTCGGGCACACCAGACAAGTCTTTTAGGGGGGCAGACTAGTCTGTTGGAAGTCGAAAAGTTGAACAGATAAGTCCGGTGTCAAGCTGGACAATTTTGCTTGTAGGAAAATCAAAGTTCCAGAGAGTTGAACGGACATGTCCGGTGCTAGGCCAGACAAGTCTGGGGTATGACTTAGGAAAACATCAGAAACATTTTCAGACTAGTCCGTAGCATTAATGGAAAAGTCTGGAAAGACAACGGAGAGCAAAACCGGACTAGTTCGGGGTCCAAACCGAACAAGTCCGCCGTACCTAGGGAGAACAACAGAGATTTAGACGGACTAGTCCAGGGTCCAAATCCGGACAAGTCCGCACTACAACAGGTTTTATTTGCTTGCATGATTATAATTTATTTTAAACTTATTCCTTTTGTGTTGCTTAATGCTAAACATGTATTAGAATGTATGCAATACATGATGGATGAAATGAGGGTGTTACATCATCCTATTGAATCTTTTGATAAAGAAGGCCATTTCCTCTTCATCCATGTCGGTGCTTTCCTCTTCTTCACTTTCTTCATCATTGCTTGAAGCTTGCACCTCTTTGCTTTTGGACTTGGGTGAGGCTTTGAGAGCAATGCCTTTCTTCTTGGAGGATGTGATCTTGGCAAGGTCGTTGACATGGCGTGCTTCCATCTTCATCATCTCGTGGTTGATGATCTTGCCAAGCACCTCATCCGGAGTCATCTTGTGGAAGTTGGGACTCTCGCGGATGAGAGTGCAAAGTGTCACATTGCAAGGCATGATGGCTCTTATCATCCTCTTGACCACTTTATGTTCGGTCCACTTCTTGCATCCGTACGCCCAACTCCTATTGATAAGACTCTTGAGTCGGTTGTACATCTCTTGAGGGATCTCGCCTTCTTCCATGGGGAATCTTCCAAGCTTCCCCTCAATCATCTCAATCTTGGCTTCCCTCACGGACCGGTTGCCTTCATGTACAATCTTGAGAGTGTCCCGAATTTCCTTGGCTTGCTCCAACCCATCCACTTTATTTAATTCTTCTTGGATCAAGGCTGAGTTGAGCACGGTTGCCGCTTGAGCATTGCGGTGAATGAGTTGTTCTTGTTTTGGGTCAGCTCTTTGTCGTCCACGGGGATATCTACACCTATGCAAACAACATGCCAAAGCGTAGGATTGAGAGAAATAAGATGCAATTTCATGTTGTGTTTCCACATAGTGTAGTTAGTCCCATCATAGTACTTGGATGCCTGAAGTTTGTGTTCGCATTTCATCAAAGGAAAAAGTGGGCTGTACCTACATGAAGAAAAGAGTTGCTCGTGTAAAAGCAATATCTTTTATTTGTAGCTGTGTCTTGTCTTGCACATACTCAGCTCGGTGAATGGGTCATCTTCGATTGGCATGGTCCTTTGGATGTAAGAGATCTCGTTTGCTGGTCGGGCCCTTCCATGAGTTTAGATCTCTATGTATGAATCTCTTATGAAATCCCATACTTTTTCTCATTTCAGAACGATCAGCATACTGTGTGACTTCTGCGTGATAGTTCTTGCATTTAGATATTGGAAAGCGAACTCCCATAATTAGGAATTTCATAGATAGAGAAGGACGGGAAAAAAGAGAGAGATTGACTAACTACCTGGATCAATGCTGATTGACGCTTGCGAATTTGCAGCACCGTAGCAAAATCATTACCAACGACAAAGAAAGGAAAGTCTCATTGGCCCTCGTCGATGGTACAAATGCTCCAGTCTCCCACTCATGTTCACATCTCAAAAAATCAGGCTTTCATTGGAAAAACCAATGCCGACGTCAAGATCAGTATCCTTTCTTTTGAAAGCTCGGGAGCAGAGCTGAAAAAGATGGAGTTACCGTACGATGATTCCTTTTCCTGACGCTTATCACTTGATTTATGACTCGTCCACCAATAGTGATGGGAGTCTGATCAGTGACCAGTCTCCTTTTTTGGAGAATCCCTTTGACCTTGCAAGCCAAGCTACTACATGCATTAATGACTATGAGGGTTTCAGTAGTAGTTTCCTTTCTGGCTCTACCAGTTTTGCGAGCGCTGAAACCCATCTTCCCATTGATTTCAACACCCTATATGAGCAGGCTTCGACTGATCCACAAGATCTGGGCAAATATTTTGATCATATTTGCGAGGATCTTTCCCCATTGAAATAAAAAGGTAGTTTGAATGTGAATTGAGGCGCTAATAGTTGAAATGATATCGCGTGTAGTCCTCTTCGGGCTTCTTGAGCTTCTTCTCCTTCTCAAGCCTTCTTCTCCTCTTGGCCTCATCTCTTGCTTTTTGAAGAAGGTCTGCAAGGCGCTTCACTTCTTCATCTTCATCTTCAGTTTCGACATCAAAGGGAGGAGGCTTTGGCTTGCCCTTGGAGGTGGCGCCAGTATTGTCGTGCAAAGGACTGGATCCAAATCCTCCAGTATGGCTGTTCTTGCCGGTGCCGGTGGTGTTGACGATCGGCATCTTCTTCTCACCGTTTTCCCCATCTCCTCTCCAAGCAGTTAAACTTTTAGGAGAGATAGGCTCTGATACCAACTGAAAGTTGCCTAGAGGGGGGGGTGAATAGGTGGATAACCTGAAATTTAACTTAATAAAAACTAACCAAATTACAGAGTGCAGACTAGTCCGGCCTGGGGGCAGACTCGTGCGGTCAGGATGATAAACTTGACTAAAGGTGAGATTTTTATGTGATCTAGCAGACTTAACTTGATAAAACGTAAAGTGTATGAATCTAGCAATCTAGTATATGGTGTGCAGGAAGTAAAAACAACTAGATCGAGGCGGATCAAAAGATTGAGACGAAGACCATAAGTAGCCCTAACTTGATCTAGCGAAGAATGAAAAGTCATATCAAAGACACAAGACGCAGGATTTATCCCGTGGTTCAGCCCCACAAAGGAGCCCACATCCACGTTGAGGATGCCCACGAAAGGCAGGGTTTCACTCAACTCTTTCCTCATTTATCCACCACGAAGGTCAGCTACTCTTCCACTAAATCACAAGGGTAATCAACAAATCCGTGGGGCAACTCACAACCTGAGGCTCCGACAAGTTTACAACTCAAAAATATCGAAGATCAATACCCACACAAACTCCAATCAATCAGTCAAATCGAGAGAATCCACCAAGATCTCAAGATCAAGCAAACCCTTTTCTCCTCTCTTCCACAACTCACAAATCCTTAAGAATCGCTCTTAGGACTCCAGGAATGGTTGAGAGAGGGCTAGTATGGCTCTAAAAAGGTTGTGGCGGCACTAGAGTTCGAGAGAGGGCCTTTGGAGGATGGGGGAACTCTTTTTATAGGGATCCCGACAAGTAGTCGTTGCCACCAGAAAATGTGCGAACAAGTCCGGCCTCTGACCCCATACTAGTCTGGCCTGTGGGGACCAGTGATGTCACCCTTGATCAACCACAAAGTCACCCACCACCTTTTGAATTCAAACGGTCACTAAACCACGAACTAGTTCGTCCTACAACAAACTAGCCCGATCTCACACAGAATTGTTTGTTCCAGTTGAGAACGGACAAGTCTGGCACATCGGACTGGTCCGGCCCCTAAGGGAGGACAAGTCTGGACGTCCAGGACTTAGTCCCAGCAGCTACCTCCAAGTCCACAATGGACTAGTCGGTCAAGGAACGGACTAGTCCAATCTATGTCAGGAACTACTTTTCCGGTTTGAAACGGACTAGACTGGCCCTCTAGGGCGGACTAGTCTGGCCCTTCGGGACTTAGTCCAGAAGGTCACAGACACACTCACTACGGATAGTCCATCCTTAGACGGACAAGTACTCAGACAGAGACTCTTGGTCCGCCTAACATCGGATCAGTCCGATGGGTGAAGTACCATGCCAATTTTTGCAATACTTGGTAGAGTATTCAGTTGTGCACATGGTACTTTTGAAAATATAGAACATTGTAGCAACTCCTGATCATCAATCTAAAGTCTTGACTTTGCTCGGGATGAGCAAAGGATAAGCTTGGGGGAGTTCATTGACAGTGGTTATATACCAATTTCACCCGTTAATATAACTCAGTTATGTGAAGGAATTGTTATTTCTTGCACACATCACCTTTCTATTTGACCTATTTCCACTTGTCCTTGGAGAAATAGTGCATGCAGGGAATTATTGTAGGAAATGAGGTAAAAGAGGGGGAGCAATCCTATATACCATCCCAACCAATCAAGCGACAACATGTGGCACCACATGGATCAAATGGCCCACAAACAGAAGTATCCGAGGCTATCCAACAGTGTATCACCCATATCAGTTAATGGGACCCACCTGGAAGTCACCCCAAGGAAGCACACTGGAATTGGTCCAAGTTTCTGTTCGGCTGACTAGGGGATTCAGCCGACCCATTCCTAGCGCCAATCTCGGTAATCTTCCACATGTCGACTCCCTGTGGTGCCCTGATCACGATGAAGACTGATTCGCACGCTTTTGGTGGCGGGAACTAACCCTTCTCCACCTATAAATAGGACCCCCTACCCTTCACACACACACACCACTTGAATATTCATCCATTGTATACACTATTCTCCATAGGTTTAGAGGAGTGTAGGCTGTAGTGAGGAGAGCCTCTAGTCCATAGTTCAAGTAGGAGAGGAGTAGAAGGAGTCTCTTCCCAATTCCTAACTGGGAAAGGTATGACTCTCATATTCCTATTTGTATTTGTGACTTTGCTCTTAATAAAGATTTTATCTTTAGTCTTCTATTGTTCATATACTTGGATGAAGCATTTCTTATTTGATTGTGGATTCCATATATGTGATAGTAGTAGTATTTATGATTATGCTATACCATTCTCATTATATCATCATAAACACTACAAACTCCCACTATAGTCTAATTAGCTATGATATGATTATGTTAATAGAATTATTTATGCTATGTATTAACGGTGGTTCAACGATGATTTAGTTCGTTGCCTTAGGATGGCTTGTGTCGAGGCTCTTAAGGTAATTACTTAATATGCTAGCATCGTGCAAGGATAGATGAGTAGCATTGAATGTCTCGTAGACCCACAGATTGAAGAGGTAGGCAGGTGGTGATAGCCCTATCTATCCTTTGTAATCCTCCATGTTCGGCTATGCCACAAACTCTTGGCAGGAGTTGTCCTAGTGTTGCTAGGGGTAAACCCGTGCCCGATGTGTTAATCCACTTAGCATGAGAATTAATAATTAATATGATCATTAGTAACTAACTTAGGCTATGTACATGTAATACATTAGAAGCACAGTAGGAGTATCAAACTAACTCTTAGCCTAGTCCCTCTTTACGTCATTTACCCCTTAGATAGAATGCTCTTGTGTGTGTCACACTACCTCCAAATTATCATTTATCCATCCTTGCTAGAACCCTATCTAGACCAACCTTGCCTCTCCATTTGTTGATTGCTTTGCTTCCACCTAGTCTTCATTTGGGAGAATATAAATGAGACCCTTTGGGAATACTCTAAAAGGGAAAATGCTACATCGATAGATTCCGGGCACTTGCGGATTTACATCTGTGATTTAAGAACTATCAACATGCATTTCTGGGACCACTGCTAGGAATGAATTGTTAGTAGTGCGTAGGAAATATCAACAGTAGCAACCTAGCAATAATGATGTCCATAATTTTGATTTGAAGCTCATTCATTCATGGATCACTAAATTTCAAATTCCTACGCAAGAAATTAAAAATGTTCAGGAGGATAAAAATGAGAATCTTGTTTACCATGATCCAAATGATAACCATTTACTCTTGCGTAGAAAACTATGATGGTTAGAAATTTTACAAGATGAAGGGATCCATATAGTGTATTTATATCACTTGCATTGCTATGAGTAGGAGCTTTAGAAAAATATGCAAATTTATTTATCCATAAAGCCCCACTCTTATCAATGATTCATACATTGTTCATAGATACACCTGAACTAAGAACCAATGCATCTTTGGTCTTGTTCTTCCCAATACGTATAAATGAAGATCCGGTTACCTAACCCGAAAATTCATTTGTACAAGTATCAGAAGCTAACCATCGCTCTCTATCATAGAGGGGAAGTTTGCAGAGAAATAATACTATGCAGGCATTCAAAGATCCGATTGTTGGAAACCCAAAGAGGATTCCATTTCAACATATCTTGGTCAAAGAGTAAATTAGGATGGTTGCTACCTATCGGAAATTAAGCCCGAAGGACAACCATAACTATACGAGGCCGGAGATTTGACATGGAAACCCTCCATGAGCAACTAATGGGCTGCTACGAATATGTGAGAGTATTATGCTCTCAACTATTCTAAGCACTCATTCAAGCTCAAGGGAATTGCCACCATCATTAGGTGTAAGTTATTCCATTGTGGCGAAAAGGTATGATGTACTTTAACCAAGGAATGACAAGATCACATCCAATGTATATTGGGTGCAAATTGTTCCTATGTGGCTAGAAGGTATTTTATACCTTAGCCAAGAAACATTGGATCACACTCAACCCATGTTGACTGCACGTCATCCCTTTGTGGTTAAAGGTATGTTGTACCTTAGCCAAGGAACAACGGATCCTACCCAACACATGTTGGCTACATGTCACTCCTTTGTGGCTAATGGTTATCTTTACCTTCGCCAAGGAATGACGGATCACACCCAATGCATGAGGGGTACAAGTTTTTCCTTTGTGGCAAGAAGGTATGATACACCTTATCCAAAAAATGACAGAACACACTCAACGCATGTTGAGTGCACGTCGTTCCTTTGCAGCCAAGGGTTATCATTACCTTAGCCAAAGAATAACAATGTAGATCCAATCTATGGAAACCTTGAGGTGCGAACAAGCAACATCGACAACACTCTCCTCGACCACACTCATGGAACCCATGGAAGGCAACCCAACATCGACACTCAATCCTCCAATGCCAAAGCCATGCTGCAACAAGGTTAGGCCAACCTCATGGCCTACATCCATCGTTAGGGTTTCAACCCCTATCGCGGACCTTGACCAGGAACATGCTTGGGCGAGAACCCCCTCTTGAGGTAACTTGTATCACACCCCATTTGCATCCTTTATTTTATTAATAAAATAATAATAATAAGAAGAATAACGTAGTATAGGTTAGGTTAATAAGATAAAAGATGTGGGGTAAGAATATTCTTACTTTGCATAAGTTGAAATGATGAAAAGTTACTCTGTTTTATTTTCTCTATTCCCATGCATACAACTTAGTATTCTCCAAGTATTGGGTTTATTGGCCTAGAATACTCTTGCCTAAAACTTGAAAATTGTGGGTAGCAAAAGCTAAGTCCAATTCTAGGTTGTTGTGGGACATGATATAGTGATAAGAGCTGTTAATATCCTAGTTGAAAGTGAAACTTAATTTCATGGAGAAAATTTAAAATGGGAGTTCCTCATTCGATAGAAATTCTTACCAAAGCTCTGTGATGATTTGAATTAGATAAACCTTATGCACATGCTATTTTCCTTCACATTGAGCCTAATCAAACTAGTATAGACCTATGTGAGAATCTTTTCATGCTTTTAAGATCAATATTACACGGCACATGCTAAACTTCTACACTAGAAGTTAGCAAAATTCCATCATATGGTCATTCCACAATAAAAAGAGAAACTCCATGTCTTTCATTCTTAGTACTCTCTTCACATTTATTGCATAAAAAGGGAGTAGAAGACATGGCCACAAGAAAAAGAAGAAGACCAAAGCATGAGAAAAAAAAGTAGTTGTGTTTCATCTCTTCAATTAAGAGAGTCTACACAAATAGGAGTCATCTCAAAAATCCAAATCCAATCCACAAATATTCCATCACACTTGCAGAAATCTTGATCGAAAGTATGATTTGTTTTCTCCTATGACTTACACTTTTGACTTAGCAATATATGTGTTGCTGAAAGTGCATCTAGGAATCCCTTGTGGGTTTTGGATGATTTATGACAAGCAAATGAGATCCTAACCACTTTGCTGAGATGAGCACAGGTTTTAATGAGAAAATGAGCAAAGAGCAAAAAAGAAGGAGAATGAGGAGCAATGTGGAAAAGAGCTCAAGGAACAAGTGTAGTAGATCATTGTATGGAGTGTGTTAAGGAAACATACTCCAAGAGCCCAATCACAAATAACCTCACACACTGCACAAATTTATACAAGACCGGACTCGTCCGAATGACACCGGACTAGTCCGATATCTCTCTACACAAGATCGGACAAGTCCGATATTCCCACGGACTAGTCCGATATCTCTCTGACTAGAATCGGACTAGTCCTCCCCAGTGTGGACTAGTCCTCAAAACACTTCACAAGTTGCACAAAATCAGACAAGTCCGATATTAGCACGGACTAGTCCAAAAAACCCTCTGACCTAAATCGTACAAGTCCTCCAAGTACGGACTTGTCCTCAATTCACTTAGGGTTTCATATTTCCGGACAAGTCTGATATCTATCGGACTAGTCCGAAGATTTCCAGAACCAAAATTGGACAAGTCTGCTCTCTGCCGGACTAGTCCGATATTTCAGGACACCTAGGGTTTGCTACACATAGCACACAGGACTAGTCCAGTGTCCATCACGGACTATTCCGATATTCCTAAACCCTAACGGTAACTTTTGGAAACCCCATATAATAGGTGTACACGGCCCATCTTTCAACTCTCTCGACCCCCTGCGCCGTCACACCTCCCAAGAGCCTCAAAAACACATCTCTCCACGAAATCAAACGCAACAAAGATCAATCCTTTGAGGATACACTTTGGATCATTGGAGAGACACAGTTCATCACTCATTGAGCTCTTGGTTTGATTCCCTAACACACTCCTGTAATTTTCATTGTAATCTTTCAAGTGTGTACTTGGTGGTGTTCTTGTTGTAATCTAGGGGGGCCCTCAACGTGTGAGAAGGCCCCTTGAATTTGGTTATTTACCCCTTTGTGATTAGTGAAGAGGATTGACCTTCGTGGCGATCCGACGAGTGTAGGGTTGGAGAAGACCTGATCCTTTCGTGGACTCCTCAACATGGATGTAGGTTGCCTCTGTGGGAACCGAACCACGGGATAAAATCATTGTATTCTTCGCTTGTTCTCATTGTTCTTACAACTCATATATATATATATATATATATATATATATATATATATATATATATATATATATATATATATATATATAGGGTTTTGATCAATCATGTTCACTTTAAGTTGAAACATTGAGTTTAAGATTAAATTGTGATACACCCTAGTTTATAGTTGTGCAACACTTAAATTACAAGTATAATTTCGCTGCTTACATCCTAGAATCAAATTAATCGATTAAATTTGATTAACCTAGTCGATACACACCGGACTAGTCCGCACTTGACCGGACTAGTCCGATATCTCGAGATTTGATCTGGTTGTTAAGTGTTGCAAGTTCCGACAAAATTCAAAAAGGCCTATTCACCCCCTCTAGGCCACATTCAATTGGTATCAGAGCAAGGTTCTTCAAGAAGGAGACTAATCGCTTGAAGAGATCATGTCAGACATGAAGGACGTACACAAGAGCATCAACCAAGAGAAGGTTGAAGAAGACAAGAACCAGAAATTGGAAAAGCTCCTCGAAGCCATTCAAGACTTCGAGGATGACGATGAGGAGACGCTGGAACTCAAGGCGTTCCTAAGGAAGAAAACCCTTTCCAAGGGAAAGGTGAAGATCGAAGATGAGAAGAAAAAGAAGGAGAGTAGTCACACCCACTACTCCCGATATCCTTTTAATTATGGTCGCTTAAATTCTAACAACAATCATTATCTATCTATTCCACTTGGAAAAGCCCCACACTTCGACGGCAATGACTACTCAATGTGGAGGCAAAACATGAAAATGCATTTGATTTCTCTCAATCCAAGTTTGTGGCACATAGTATGCACAGGAATAGATATCCCGGATGATGATGAGGAGCTCACACCTAGCCAAGAGCAAGCCATCCATCGAAATGTTCAAGCTGCTACAATCATTACTTCATCAATCAGTCGTGATGAATTTACAAAGGTGGATGGACTCGAGATCGCAAAAGAGATATGGGATACATTGCAAACCGCACATGAAGGCGATCGTCATGTGCGAGAAGTGAAAATCGAGATGATCGAAGGCGAGCTGGGAAGATTCGCCATCGAAGAAGATGAGTTGCCACAAGTTATATACAATCGACTAAAGACGCTCATCAACAAGGTGCGAGCATACGAAAGCAAGAAGTGGAACGACCACGAGGTAGTGAAGCTCATCCTTAGAGCCTTCATGCCTCGCCATGTCACCTTGTGCTCGATGATACGAGAAAGCCATGGGTACAAGAAGATGACCCTAGATGAGCTACTTGGGAAAATCATCAACTTTGAGATGATGGAAAAGCAAGCCAAGCACGTTAAGGAGATTGCTGATCTCACCTCGGCAAAGAAGAAAGGGGTTGCTTTGAAGTCCACCCTCAAGCCCTTATCTAAAGAAGCGCGAGAAGCTCAATTAGAAGAAGATGGTGACGATGAGAGCAGCGACTTGGATGAAGATGACATAATACTATTCATGAAGAAGTTCAAAAGAATGATGAAGAAAAAGCAAGGTGCTAAATCAAGTGAAGGAAAATACAAGGAAAGATCAAAACCAAAGCCGGGCATGCTATAACTGTGGTGAGTATAACCACTTTATAGTTGATTGCCCATATGAAGAGAATAAGAAGAAGACCAAAGAAGCAAAGCCTCAACCCAAGGAGTTCTTCAAGAAGAAGAAGCAAGCTGAACAAGCACATCTTGGGAAAGAATGCGACTCTAATGATGAGTCCTCACCCGAAGTAGAAGAAGAGATGGCTAGCATAGAAGGGGAACGGCACTTGCCTCATGGCAAAGGATGGTAAACGCAAGGTAACAACAAAACCCTCTTCCGTACATTCCTATTCTAGCGATAGTGAAATTGCTAGCGATAATGAAGATATGCTCATTGGACTAGATAAGAAAACAGCCGCAAAAGTGAAATTTTTACTTGATCAACTTGTTAAGAAGGAGAAGTTGATATATCGTCAAGAAGACATGATTATCTCCCAAAAGGATGAGTATGTTGAACTTGACAAGCTTCTAGAGCTTGAAAAGGAGTGAAACAAGTCACTAGAGCTTGAGTTAGCTTCAAGCAAGGAAGCTTGCTTGGAGTTAAGCGACTCAAATACTACGGTCAAGGACGAACTTGCTAACCTAATCAAAGTTAACAAGATCCTTGAAGTGCAAGTTGAGTCACTCAAGCAAGGTGACCCTTCATCCTCCTAAAGCTCAGCTTCTCAACCCATTAAAACTGAAACTGCTTCTACTTGTACATGTGGTAAAGTTGGCACCAGCTTAAAAGACAAGTCAACATCTACCAAGGATAAGCATCCTGCCCAAAATGGCATATTTGACAAGGAGAAGGTCAAATATGCACGTAGTGCACACTTGGCCACAAGACCTCCTAATGTCAAATATGGCATTGGGTATTCCTATGGTGGAAAGCAAAATGCTAGAAGCCATAAGAATAACAAGGAAAACATTACCTTTTTAAAGGGAAGACCCTCTCAAACTGGAAAATCCAAAGTTAATGCATCCAACATGCATGATCACCGGACTAGTCCGGTCGGGATCCGGACAAGTCCGGTCTTCCGAACAAGTCCGATCTCCCAGACTAGTCTTGTATATAAACAACAACAGTTGCTATTTAGAACTTTCGATGCATCTTATGTCTTAATGATAAGTAATTTTAGCAAAGTTTATGCTCATTATGTTGGGCCACGCCATGGGAACACCAAGTCTCATGTGTGGGTGTCCAAATCCCTTGTAACTAACCTAAAAGGACCCAAGCAAGTTTGGGTACCTAAAACCAAGGCATGATTTGTTTTTGTAGGTCTATTCCTCTGGTGGATCAACATGGGTGCTAGACAGTGGCTGCACCAACCATATGATCGGAGAAAGAAGAATGTTCGTTAAGTATGAAGCAAATGAGGATCCAAGCGAGGGCATCTATTTTGGAGACAATAGTCAAGGAAAGGTGCTCGGTACCGGTAAAATTGCCATATCATCTAAACACACTCTTTCTCATGTATTACATGTTGATTCCTTAGATTATAACCTACTGTCTATATCTCAATTATGTGACAAAGATTATAATTGCTTGTTCCCTAACGAGAGTATGACCGTCTCTAGGAGGAGTGATGGTTCCATTGCATTATAGGGTATGTTAAAGGGAAAGCTTTACCTTGTTGACTTCAACAAAGATAAAGCCAACAAAGGTTGACACATGCTTGATTGCAAAGACCAACATGGGTTGGCTGTGGCATAGATGGCTAGAGTGTTTTGGTATGAGGAATCTTCAAAAACTCCTCAAGGGCAATCACATCCGAGGTTTGAAGGATGTTGTTTTTGAGAAAGACAGACCTTGTAGCGCGTACCAAGCCGGGAAGCAAGTTGGAGCACCTCATCCCGCTAAGAACGTCATGACTACAACAAGACCACTCAAGCTACTTCACATGGACTTATTTGGTCCAATTGCTTACATAAGCATTGGTGGTAACAAATATGGTTTACTAATTGTCGATGATTTTCTCGCTTCACTTGGGTTTTCTTTTTACATGATAAGACAGAAACACAAGGAATCTTGAAGAAAATTTTCAAGCGTGCTCAAAATGAGTTTTCATTGACGATCAAGAACATTCGAAGCGACAACGGCACGGAGTTCAAGAACACACAAGTTGAGGAGTACCTAGACGAAGAAGGCATAAAGCATGAGTTTTCAGCTCCTTACTCCCCTCAACAAAATAGAGTTGTCGAAAGGAAGAACCGAACCTCATAGAGATGGCGAGGACAATGCTCGATGAGTACAAGACCTCAGATCGATTTTGGGCGGAAGCGGTCAACACCGCTTGCCAGGCCATAAATCGACTTTATCTTCATCGACTACTCAAAAAAACATCCTATGAGTTGCTCACTGGTAACAAGCCTAATATTTCATATTTTTGAGTTTTCGGTTCCAAATGCTATATTTTGAACAAGAAGCTTAGGACTTCAAAGTTCGCTTCGAAGTCCGATGAAGGTTTCTTTCTTGGTTATGATTCGAACACTTACGCCTATCGTGTCTTCAACAAGACCTCCGGACTTGGTGAAGTAGCACGTGACGTAGTGTTCGATGAAACTAATGGCTCCCAATAGGAGCAAGTTGGTCCATGTGTGCTAGATAGAGAAGAAGCTCCGTGTCAAGCATTGAGAAGAATGGCGCTAGGCGAAGTTCGACCACAAGAGCCACCTCTACATATGCATGAGGAAAATGAACCACAAGAGGAGGCCAATGATCAAGGGGGAGCTTCCATACAAGATCAACCTCAAGAAAGCGAAAATGATGAACAAGTCGAAGAGGGCAACCATTTAGGGGGAGAAGAAGATGATCATGAAAATTCAAGACAGCAAGTGTCACACCCAAGAGTACACCAATGCGTCCAAAGGGATCACCCAATCTACAACATCATCGGTGACATCCAAAAGGGAGTAACTACTAGATCTCGCATAGCTAATTTTTGTGTGCATTATTCTTTTGTATCCTTTTCGGAACCGCACAGGGTTGACGATGCATTGAAGGATCCGAATTAGGTAGTGGCCATGCAAGAAGAACTCAACAATTTCAAAAGAAACGAGGTGTAGGAACTAGTCGAAAGACCCAAGTCCAATGTCGTCAGCACCAAATGGGTCTTCCGCAATAAACAAGACGAACACGGGGTGGTGACAAGGAACAAGGCATGACTTGTGGCCAAAGGGTATTCACAAGTCGAAGGTCTGGATTTCAATGAAACTTTTGCTCCAGTAGCTAGACTTAAGTCTATTAGAATATTACTTGCATATGCTACTCACCATGATTTCAAGCTCTATTAAATGGATGTGAAAAGCACCTTCCTCAACGGACCAATCAAGGAGGAGGTGTATGTGGAGCAACCCCCTGGGTCTGAAGATGAAGAGTTTCCCGACCACGTATTTAAATTGTGTAAGGCTCTCTACGGCCTCAAACAAGCTCCTAGAGCTTGGTATGAGTGTCTTAGAGATCTTAATTGAAAATAGTTTTAAGATCGGTAAAGTAGATTATACATTGTTTACAAAGAACCTTGACAATGATCTCTTTATTTGTCAAAATTATGTTGATGATATAATTTTTGGTTCAACTAACAAATCTTTTTGTGAGGAATTTAGTAAAATTATGATAGAAAAGTTTGAGATGTCTATGATGGGAAAGCTAAAGTACTTCTTGGGATTCCAAGTGAGGCAACAAAAGGAAGGGACGTTCATAAGCCAAACTAAGTACACTCAAGACATACTCAAGAAGTTTGGAATGGACAAGGCGAAAGACTCCCATGGCAATGAATGGCCACTTGGATCTCAATGAAGATGGACCAAACGTCGATCAAAAGGTATATCGCTCCATGATTGGTTCTCTACTCTACTTATGTGCATCTAGGCCAGACATTATGTTGAGTGTATGCTTGTGTGCAAGGTTTCAAGCCAACCCAAAAGAGTGTCATTTGACAGCCGTTAAGAGAATCTTGCGGTATTTAGTTCATACATCCAACCTAGGCCTTTGATATCCCAAAGGTTCCAAATTCAATCTCATTGGCTACTCCGATACAGGTTATACCGGATGCAAGGTAGATAGAAAAAGTACCTCCGGTACATGCCAGTTCCTAGGGAGATCCCTAATTTCTTGGTCCTCCAAGAAACAAAACTCCATTGCCTTATCCATGGCCGAATCGGAGTATGTTGCAGCCGGGAGTTGTTGTGCACAACTCCTTTGGATGCGACAAACTCTAAAGGATTACGGTTACAATATGAACTGCATTCCACTCCTTTGTGACAATGAGAGTGCCATTAAAATTGCCAATAATCCCGTTGAGCACTCTAGAACCAAACACATAGACATCCAACATCACTTTTTGAGAGACCACTCAATGAAGGGAGATATAGCCATTTCACATGTCAATACCGAAAAGCAACTAGCTGATATTTTTACCAAGCCACTTGATGAAAAACGCTTTTGCGAACTCCGAAATGAACTAAATATCCTTGATGCTCGGAGTGTGGCTTGAAATCTTGTATACCTGAATGCTTCTTCAAAATTCATTGATTGAGTTGTGAAAATCATCTCTCTAAATTTTTCCTAAAAACTATGTCAATTACTAAATCTTGGTGAATTGTGACCATTGCTTGATTGTTGTATGCTTACTGATCATATTCATCAATATTATTTGATTTTATTTGCATCCTTATTTTCTTAATAAGTACCTTCGAATATATACAAATGGACTATGCTCATCTTGTCTAGTGACCACGGACTAGTCCGTGGTTACCCGGACTAGTCCGCCCGTGCAGACTCGTCCGCAGAGCGTCGGTTAGGCCGGACTCGTCTGACAGACAATGAACTAGTCCGATATAGCCTCTGGAAAAGTTCGGACTATTCCGATCATTTTTGGACTTGTCCGATTTTTCGTGTCCTTAACCCTAGCCGCCACCAAACCCTAATCTCCCTCACCCCACACTTGCCTCAAGCTTTCTCTCTCCGCGCTCGAGCTCCCCAAGGCAATTCGACGACTTCTCCATAAAAAATCTCCAAGTTTGGGTGGAAATCAACCTCCTTCGCTTAGGGAATGAAGAACACGGACTTGTCCGCCCTTCAACCCCCTCTTCTCTGAGATTCAAGCGATTTTTCAGTAAATTTTCCCCCAAACCCTAGAAATCTCCATTTTCATCATTGTTGATCGAATAGCCTATTCCTGTCACCTAATGCAAGTGTCCTTGATTTATTACATTGCTGTTAGGCTAGTTTTTGCATTGAGCAACTCCATTTGTCTCATAGTTAAGGTTTTTGAGGATGAATACCAGACTACTCCGGTCCATGCACGGACAAGTCCGGTCACCCGGACTAGTCCGTGCCTGTACACCAGACTTGTCTGATTTTTCTGGACTCAACCCTAACTTCTTGATTCCTCAATGCAATTCTTTGTCATCTATTCTCATCAATACCTTGTACAATCGATTCTCAGGGCATGTCGAACTCACACGACTAAGTTTCTGATTTCGAAGCTGAGATGGACCACGAAGCCGTGCTTCGGTCCTCGACAAGCCTCGGCAAGAAGCGCCAAGAGCAACCTTTCGAGCCGGCTTCCTCTTCTCCCCAGGCTCAAAGGAAAGTGCTCGCGAAGAAGCCAGCATCCAAGGCTTCTGCTGGAGGTGGTCCTCGCCAAGCCAAGGGCAAGGGAAGGGAATTGCATCGGGCCCAATTGGCCCTCTAAAGCTGTCAGCTCCAAGGGAAGGAGCCAGGAATCCCGCAGAAGAAAAATTCAACAGAAAGGGCAGTGACACGGTAGCCAAGTTCAGAAATGTTGATTGCTACAGCCATCCGAAGCAAGCTACCGATGGGTGGTTTTGGAGCAACTTCCATGCAGACTTCTACAAGTCTATATATCTCCAAATGAAGACGCCAGTGGTGTGCAGCCAATGGATCGATTGGGCACATTTTGAGAAGAAGGGCTGCTCACCGTTTGTTGAGGTGGTCGAGGCTATGTAGAGGCATGGATTGAAGGATCTATTCGCCTTCAGGAGCAATTGGAATGATGAGGTGATTTCCTAGTTTTATGCTACTTGCCACTTCTCAAGTGATGAGGAATAAAGTATGACTTGGATGACTCATGGATCCAAGTACAACATAACTTATGAGGAATTTGCAAGACTGTTACACCTTGACACCTCAAGCAATGACAACTTGATCATCCAGAACATAGGTGTCATTTAAAAGGATAGGATGAAGTTCCTCTATGAACCCAACTCCAAGTTCAACCCCCCTTCTACCAAGAATATGAAGCCCTTCTTTGTGGTGTTGAATAGGGTTCTAAAGAAGACAATTGCCCCCAAGGATGGGGATGCTGGAAGTATGCAGGGGTACCTCAGGACCTTGATGAAGTTCATTAGCAAAGACAAAAAATTTGATGTCTGTGACTATATTTGGAATGACATGGTGAACATCTCCTGCACACCGAACAGGTCATGTGGCCATGCTCCTTATCTGATGTTCATGATTGAGAAGGTTACAGGCATAGAGTTTGTCAAGGATGTGGAGTACCTACCCTTGAGGCCCTAGATGCCTCAGAAGCCAAGTGTTCAAGCTGCTCCATCTCCGGCCTCCAGCCCTGAGGCTCCAGCGAGAGCCAGTGTCGGTGCTCGGACTGCTCCCGCCACTAGGGCCCCTCCTCAAAACGGGTCCCCAAGTGGCATCTTCAAGTACCTAGCTGCTATTTTTGCCTCCTGTAAAAAGGCTGAGGTGAAGGCCCACATGCTCAACAAAAGAAGAAAGGATGACATGATATATGTCAAGGAGAACATGAAGTAGATTTGCCAAAAGCTGGAGATTGAGCCCATTGCATCTCCAGTAATTTCTGATGACTCCAAATTTGATTACACCGAGCTCGGGCCCTTGCCTCCCTCTAAGCTTGCCTATTTTGGCATTGGGGACTCGAGTGGCTCCGTTCCTCCTCCTCCTCCTCATCATCAGCCAGAAGATGAAGATGAAGACGATGAGAGGACCGACAGCGAGGCTTGAAGACTTTAGGTCCCTCCTCTCCTTCTTTTTGGTGTCTTTGATGCCAAAGGGGGAGAGATTGAGGGGGAGTCTTAGGTTTTAGCTGTAGGGTGCAAGGAGAGCTTCTTTTTATGTCATTTGTCTATCTTGTGGGTTGTAAAACTTTTAATATGCTCTTATGATACTTATGGTCCTGTGATGCAATGTTTTGAACTGCTTATGAAGAAATTGATGAAATCTGTGTTTTTACTATAAGAATGACATATATGCTTATTGTTGATGTGTTGATGTCAATTATGTCATTCTCATAATGATTATTGCTTCTATACACTTAGTTCTGCATCCCACCATAAAGAGTGCACATATGGATCATGTTTTTATTGCTTAATGTGTTTTAAACTCATATGTGCACACTTTATGAAAATCTCAACTTTTATCATATTTTGTGAAATCTCAATTGGTTGTCATCAATCACCAAAAATGGGGAGATTGAAAGTGCATCTAGGAATCCCTTGTGGGTTTAGGATGATTTATGACAAGCAAATGAGATCCTAACCACTTTGTTGAGATGAGCACAGATTTTAATGAGAAAATGAGCAAAGAGCCAAAAAGAAAGAAGAATGAGGAGCAATGTGGAAAAGAGCTCAAGGAACAAGTGTAGTAGATCATTGTGTATGGAGTGTGTTATGGAAACATACCCCAAGAGCTCAATCATAAATAACCTCACACACTGCACAAATTTATACAAGACCAGACTCGTCCGACTGACACCGGACTAGTCTGATATCTCTCTGCACAAGATCGGACAAGTCCGATATTCCCACGGTCTAGTCCGATATCTCTCTGACTAGAATCAGACTAGTCCTCCCCAGTGCGAACTAGTCCTCAAAACACTTCACAAGTTGCACAAAATCAGACAAGTCTGATATTAGCACGGACTAGTCTGAAAAACCCTCTGACCTAAATCGGACAAGTCCTCCAAGTGCGGACTTGTCCTCAATTCACTTAGGGTTTCACATTTCCGGACAAGTTCGATATCTATCAGACTAGTCCGAAGATTTCCAGAACCAAAATCGGACAAGTATGCTCTGTGCCGGACTAGTCCGATATTTCGGGACACCTAGGGTTTGCTACACATAGCACACTGGACTAGTCCGGTGTCCACCACGGACTAGTCCGGTATTCCTAAACCCTAGCAGTAACTTTTGGGAACCCCATATAAATAGGTGTACACGGCCCATCTTTCAACTCTCTCGACCCCCTGTGCTGTCACACCTCCCAAGAGCCTCAAAAACACATCTCTCCACGAAATCAAATGCAACAAAGATCAATCCTTTGAGGATACACTTTGGATCATTGAAGAGACACAGTTCATCACTCATTGAGCTCTTGGTTTGATTCCCTAACACACTCCTGTGGTTTTCATTGTAATCTTTCGAGTGTGTTCTTGGTGGTGTTCTTATTGTAATCTAGGGGAGCCCTCAACGTGTGAGAAGGCCCCTTAAATTTGGTTATTTCCCCCTTTGTGATTAGTGAAGAGGATTGGCCTTCGTGGCGATCCGACGAGGGTCGGGTTGGAGAAGACCCGGTCCTTTCGTGGACTCCTCAACGCGGATGTAGGTTGCCTCTATGGAAACCAAACCACGGGATAAAATCATTGTGTTCTCCGTTTGTGCTCATTGTTCTTACAACTCATATATATATATATATATATATATATATATATATATATGTATAGGGTTTTGATCAATCGTGTTCACTTTATGTTGAAACATTGAGTTTAAGATTAAATTGTGATACACCCTAGTTTATAGTTTTGCAACACTTAAATTACAAGTATAATTCCGCTGCTTACATCCTAGAATCAAATTAATCGATCAAATTTGATTAACCTAGTCGGTACACACCGAACTAGTCCACACTTGACCGGACTAGTCCGATATCTCGAGATTTGATCTGGTTGTTAAGTGTTGGAGGTTCGGACAAAATTCAAAAAGGCCTATTCACCCCCCTTCTAGGCCACATTCAGTTGCAAATATAACTACTATTGATCCCTATCAAGCTCCACATACAAGCCTTATTTAGATGTAGGACAAGAAGGGCATTGCCTTGGTGAGGATACAAATACCACTTACCACATAGGAGTGATTGAGTGCATCATTTGAGAAACTTAAATCCAAACACCATTTGAAATTATCATGGGATTTGGGTGGAACTCATACATTAGATGATGCATGCTCATTTTGCTGTTTTGTCCTTCAACCACCCAAGAAAAGGATGAAGCATAAGCCAAAGACTAAGAAAAAGGGTGAGGTACCATAGCCAATTTATTCAATGCAAGGTAGAATACTTTGTTGTTCACTTGATACTTTTGCGAAATAGGACATTGTAGCAACTCCTGATCAACAACCTAAGTATTTATCTTTGTTTCGGGATAAGCAATGGGTAAACTTGGGAGAGTTTGTTGACGGTCGTTATATACAAATTTCGGTACCACAATATAACACAAATATGTGAAGGAATGAATATTTCTTACACACATTATAGTTAGAAATAACCTAGTTTGACATGTACTTGGAGAAATTGGTACATGCAGGTATAAACAGACGTATCCGAGGAGATCCAATGGTGTATCACCCACATCAGTCAAGAAGACCCACTTGGAGCCACCCCGAGAAAGCACAAATCGTTTGGAGGGCCTACCAGGTCGGGCTTCCTCCTTAGTTGGGTGACCTGGTCTTTCCTCCAAACTCAGTCAGCTTCCACGTGTTGGCTCCTCCCAGCCTGGAGAAAGTCGTTGATGACTTATTCACGCGCTTTTGGTGATGGGAACCGACCCTTCTCCAAGCTATAAATAGAACCCCTCACCCCTCACTTCAACACAACTCTTGAGCATCATTCTATTGTACACTAGTTCTCTTAGTCCTTAGTAGAGTTAGGCTATAAGGAGGAGAGCCTCTAGTCCCAAGTCCAAATTGGGAAAGGTATGGCTCATGTATCTTTTATTATATTTGTGACTTTATGCATAATAAATATATTATCTTTAGTCTTCTTTTATTCATATACTTGAATGAAGCATTTCATGTTTGATTGTGGATTCCATGTATGTGGTAGGAGTAGTCTTTATGATTATGCCATAACAATATTATTCCATCATCATAAACACTACAATCCCCCACTTTAGTCTAATTAGCTATGATATGATCATGCTAATATGAATAACTTATGCTATGTTTCAACATTGTTTCCTCATTGCCTTAGGATGGCTTGTGCCGTGGTTCCTAAGGTATTTACATAATATGCTAGCATGGTGCTAGAATAGTTAAGTAGCATTGGATGTCTCGTAGACCCATAGATTGAAGAGGTAGGTAGTAGGTGGTGACAGCCCAATTTGTCCTGTGTAATCCTCCACGTTCGGCTATGCCACAAGCTCTTGGCGGAAGTCGCTCTAGTTTTGCTCGGGGTAAACCCGTGCCTGATATGTGGAACAACTTAGCATAAGGATTCACCATTGGCATGCTCATTAGTATTTAACCTAGGCTATGTATATGTATATTAGAAGCATTGTAGGAGCAACTCCCCAATTCTTAGTCTAACCTCCATTAGTACTCATCTACCCTTTAGAATAGATCGCTTAGGTGTGTGTCACACTACCCATATATTATCAACTAACCCTTGTCGATAATTGATTAGTATCCCATAGATTGATCATAAGAGTAGTGTTTAATTTACTCCATTTCCTTTCTTTGGGATAAATACGATACACATGGGAATACTCTTGGGTGAAATGCTACACGACAGTTTCCATGCGCTTGCGGACCTCATCTCTTCTGAGAGATGATTTGTGATGTAAGAAACGTCAACACGGCCAAGCAACAACCACAACAATCTGCTCAAGGTCGTCCAAATCGGTTCTAAAGCCGCCCAAACCACCCGCGTTGCGGGAGGTCTGGGTGACAAATAGGAACTCACACTCATCACCTTCTTCTGGGATAATGTAGACGTGTTTGCTTGGCAACCATCACAAATGTCTTGGATTCCCAGGGAGGTGATTGAGCATAATCTGAAGATCTACCCCGACGCATGGCCTATTCAGCAGAAGCACCAGAACCAGTCCATCAAGTGGCAAAACTTCATCGATGAAGAAATGAAAAAGTTGCTCGATGCTGAATTCATCTGTAAATTCATCATGCACGATGGCTGGCAAACCTAGTCGTCGTCCCCAAGGCCAGTGGGAAGCTTCAGATGGGCATCGACTACACCACACTCAATAAGGCATGTCCAAAAGACCCTTTTCCACTTCCAAGAATAGATCAAATAGTGGATTCTACTTTTGGCTTTGAATTATTATGCTTCCTGCATGCGTATTCTGGTTTTCATCAAATACCAATGGCTAAGGAAGATGAAGAACATACAACCTTTATCATATTAGATAGTCTATACTCCTACACTACCATGCGTTATGGTCTCAAGAATGCTCTCTCAACTTTTTTGCGAGCAATGCATAAAACATTTGGTGAGCTTAATCGGGACCTTTTGGAGGTGTATGTTGATGAAATTGTTGTCAAAGTCAAGACCAAAGACTCTTTATTGGATAATCTTCAGATAGTCATTGACAAGTTACGCATGATGGCACGAAGCTGAACATCGACAAGTGTGTCTTCGGGGTTTCCTTTGGAAAGCTTCTTGGATTCTTGGTAACACACGAAGGAATTGAAGCAAATCCAGAGAAGATAAAACCTACTGAAGCGATGCACCTCCAGCACGTATCAAGGATGTCCAGAAGCTTACGGGGTGTCTGGCCTCACCCAGACGATTATCTCTAGACTGACTAAGCGAGCACTCCCATTCTTCAAGCTTCTGCAAAAGTCCAGACCTTTCAAACTGTTCGAAGAAGCAGACAAGGCATTTCAAGAGCTAAAGCAGTCACTCACATCACTGCCAATCGTTGTAGCTCAAGAGCCAAGTGAGCCTTCATTGCTTTACATTGCTGCAACGACAGAAGTTGTCAGCATGGTCCTGGTCGCAGAGAGGCCAGAAGTACCTCCAAATTCTTCTTCACAAAGGCTCAGACCCCTCCGGGAGGGTCCGGAGCCACCTGGAGACGTCAACAATCAAGGCGAGCTTGGGTTCCAGATCCTAGACATTGAAGAAGATCCTGAAGGTTGGGGGCCTCCGGAACATCCTCTACAAGAAGACATGTTGCCCCCCCCCCCCCCCCCCCGGGAGGGTCCTGACTGCACATGAAGAAGACCTAGACCCCTTCGGGAGGGTCTGGATTGTCCAACGACCAGTCTACTTCATCAGTGAGGTTCTCTACGATGCCAAGACAAGATATCTAGAAGTGCATAAGCTGCTATACGCAGTTCTTATCGCTTCAAGAAAGTTGCGACATTATTTTCAAGCTCACAAGATCTCGGTGGTAACCTCGTATCCACGGTGAGCTATACTCCATAATCCCAATGCAACAGGAAATATTGCCAAATGGGTTGTGGAGCTAGCAGGGTTTGAGCTTGAATTCCTGCCTGGACATGCTACCAAGAGTCAGGCGCTAGCTGATTTTCTAGCAGAGTGGACTCCATCTCCATCTGGTTCGGGAGTCCTCGATGTTGATATGCCGGAACCTAAGGTCCCGATCTTCACCGAGCCTCACTGGACCCTATTCTTTGATGGCTCCATGCAGAAGTAGGGGGGCGGAGCTGGAATTCTGCTCCTTGCATCAACCGGGGAGCAAGTCTAGTACATGATTCGTCTTGACTTCAAGGCAACAAACAACATGGAGCAATATGAAGCTCTCATCTTCGTATTGAAGACGACACCATTGTTCGGTATCCAGCAGCTACTAGTCAAAGGGGATTCGCAACTCATCATAAAACAAGTTAGAGGTCAGTGTTGTTGCAACAATCCACAACTAGCAACATATCTTCTTCAAGTCCAGAAGTTGCAGAAAGAATTCCAGGTCCTGGACCAATGCCATGTACAGCGTGCCAGCAATGCTGAAGCTGATGAACTCTCAACAAAAACTTTTATTGGGGCTCCAGCATCCGATGGAGTTTTTGTAAGGAGATTTCCAACTCCATATGCACAGCTTGCTGAACTGGGTGAAGGGGGCGAGACTAGCACCTCGAAGCTGGCGGTCTCGATAGCTCTATTACCATGGTGTCCACCAAGGATCGTAGGTGTCATAGGGGGCTCCGTGCAACCTGGCGCGCAAGATCCAGAAGCTCAAGCTAGTCATGATGCATGAATCACGGAGGTCTGGGACTACTTGAAACACACAATATCCTTCCTGAAGAAGATGTATCCGCTGAACTGATTGTTCGAATGGCTAAGAGATACACGTTGGTAGAAGGGGATCTCTACCGACGTGGCACTAGTGGCATCCTATTGCGGTGCAAAACTCGGAAGATGGCTGCGAGCTCCTCACAGAAATCCATGGAGGCGAGTGTGGGAACCATGCTTCATCCCTCACGTTGGTCGGTAAGGCCTTTTTGGCATGGTTTTACTGGCCTACAGCTCTCCAGAATGCAGTCGAGCTGGTCAAGAGGAGAGGTGTGCCAGTTTCATGCCAAGCAGATCAACACACCGGCATAGTCACTGCAGATGATTCCACCCTCATGGCCATTCATTGTATGGGGGTTGGATATTCTGGGACCTTTTCCCAAAGCTGTCGGAGGGTACCGATTTCTCTATGTCGCCATCGACAAGTTCACAAAGTGGCCAGAAGCAGCTTCTGTTATATCAATCAACAAGCAATCAATAATCAAGTTCTTGAAGTCCATTGTCTGCAAATTTGGAGTCCCGAACAGAGTCATCACTAACAACAGGACCCCATTCTCAAGTGCAGCATTCCAAGAATATTTCGAAGACCTCAGCATCAAGATTAGCTACGCATTAGTAGCACACCCAGCAAGTAATGGGCAAGCCGAGAGAGCAAATACTGAGATTCTCAAAGGACTTGAGGCCCGCACCTCCAAATGCTTGAAAAAGCATGGTGCCAATTGGATTGTGGATCTTCCTTCTACATTGTGGGCTAGCCGGACAACACCCAGTCAGACTACAGGAGAGACTTGGTGGACGGAGCCGAAGCTGTTCTCCCTCCAAAAATCACCATGGGTTCTCTTCTAGTCCGGACTTATGACGAAGCCACACAGAACCAGCTCCGGCGTGATGATATGGAACTTGCTGCTGAGGCAAGATGCCAAGCAGCTGCCTGAAATGTGTGATACCGCCAGGCGCTCTGGTGCTATCAGCAACACATGTGCGCGATCGGCAGCTTGAAGTAGGCGATCTGGTGCTGCGGCAGATAATTTCTAAAGAAGGAATGAACAAGCTCTCCCCCAGCTGGGAGGGTCCCTTCTGAGTGAAAAAAGTTTCATGCCTCGAATGCATAAGCTTGGCTACAGAGGATGGTACACCACTTCCCAACCCTTGGAACATAGAGCCCTCCGTAAGTTCTACACATAGCACGGAGGTGAGTCTATTGTTGTTATAATATTCCATAGTGTCCAAGATCAAGTGGGGTTGGTCCAAAGATGTATAGCATACTTAGCATGGTTCTGTACCTTAAATGTGTATCCTTTGCCTCCACTATTATCCGAAATTATTATGAAATACTATAAAATGAAAACAGACTATACGTGCATTTACATTGCGCATGCTATTTATTTTCCCCTTATACCTTCTTGCTGATAGTAAAGGTGTGCAATCCTGTTGCAAATGGTTTTCTAAAAATTCATGTGATACCTAATCATCGTTGAATGGTCGACTCGCCTGGAAACCAATACCAATGACAGGTCCGGAGTGTGCTAAACGTTTAGCCTGGTCCAGCACCATAAGTACGCAAACTCTACCTTTTTTGGTGTTGCGTCAAAGTAAGGCGAGTCCAAACGGCTCACAGTCCTAGATGAAAGTACAACCGGTATGCTGGTATTATCACACTGAATTATTCAGGACCTAGAGTTCAGCTAAGGATAGTAAGACACAACTAAACTATACGCAAGAAGATGCACTTTTACTACTTTTCCTTATCTCTCATGTGCAGGACAAATGTTTTACATGATCACTCTGGGAGCTCCGGGACCTCCAGGGGGCCTGATGTTAATGGTTTACATGTTGAAAATAGGTCCCGGGGGATAAACAAGCTCTGACACTTCCAGGGGCCAGATGCTAACGTTTTACACGTTGGTGATGGGTTCCAGGAGACCACATTCAAGCTCGGAGCTAACCTAAAAGCTTCAAGTCATTGCCAAGTACCTGATGGTAGACGTTCTCAATCCATTGAGTACGTCACCAGAGGGCCAAGTAAACTATGGCAATGACAACACAGAATATTCAAAATGAAGACAAAATATCAAGAAGATGAAATTCATTTCATTCAAGTTCCAAGATTTTTACAAAAAGTTTGAAGATACAATAGCAGTGAAGAGATGAGGAGGACCTAAGTGTCGCTGGAGTTGCGTTTGAACCATGCGGCTACGGTCTTGGCAGCGTCCTAAACGCTGGCTTTGGTCGCTTTCTCCGTCTCTGCAAGGGGCCCTTCCAGCACCGGAGCCAGAGATGGTGGGGTCCCAACTTCTGAAGAAAGTCAGCACATACTCTGCTATTGACTTGACCAGGACCTTTCCCTCCGTCTCCAGCTGGTCACTGATGACATCTTCCAAATCTCCCAGCTTGGTCTTGGTGGAATTCAGCGCTGTCAGGGCTTGACCAACTTCTAGCTTCAGGTCGCTCAGCCGTACCGGACTGAAGCCTAGAGGCACCAGTGCACTTTCAGCACGCCCCAAGAAGTCCCAGATTTGCTGAGTTTCGATCCTCCGTGCGGTTTCCAGCCCGTCGAGAGATTTCCTGGCAATCTTCAACTTTGTGAAGCCCTCCTTCGAGAACAGTTCAACCTCTTTGGCATGCTGGTGCATCCGCTTAGCCAGTTGCCTTTCTTGGTCTGCAACTTGTTTCTCTCAAAGGATCAAGCAATCCTTCCTCGCCGCGAGGTTCTTCACTTCTGCCTTCACCTCATCCTCTTTGGTGGACACAACAAGCTCCCGTTTGCTAAGTTCTTGCCTCACCTGCGATACACGCTTCTGGTCTTCTTCAGAGTGAGCTTTGAACCAATCGACACGGAGGGCCAGATCTTTTTCCCCACGTTCTAGCTTCTAGGAGATCTTTGCATCTCTTCCTTGGGGCTCCTGCTCCTTATTGGCGACTACCTCTTGGTGTTGGAAGAGCTCCTCCTTCAACTTATTCAAAGAGCAGAAGCGGGCATTGGCTAAATCATTGGCCGCCACCGCTTCGTCAAACACCTGACGAGTCTGAGCGTCCAGCACTTCGATGGCAGCTTGCTTGTCATTTAGAATCTCATCCATGCGTGTCAAGCGCACCAGCTTAGCTGCAAGCCAATCTCTCCCATCAGCCAAACGGATCTGCGTGAGCTTCGTATAGAAATTCAGAAGCTTCCGCCACCGCCTTAGAGTCTCCCGCTCTGCCTCCAAAGCATTGCGCTCATGGTCGCAGCCAAGTTGCACTTGACAAAGACTGGAGCAAGCGTTCTCTATGGATAGAGACAGGGGGATTGGCTCTAGACTTTCCCTTGGATCTGCTGGCGCCTCCATGGCAACGAGATCAGTCGTCGGTGCCCATGGCACAAGCATAGACCCCGACAAGTCTTCATCAGCTATGACAATCTCCAAGATGTCATCCACCCTTGGCGCTAATGCCGGTGCAGCAACATTCGATGTCTCTGGCGCCACCATGGTGTCAACCGCCGGCTCTGACACAACATCAGATGCTAGCCCGACACTGTTGTGGTGTCAACTGGCAACTTTGGCACGGCGTCAGTCGCTGGCTCTAGCACCGTCAAGGTCCCAGCTGGAAGCTCTGGCAGTACCTTAGCATCCAGCATTGGCTCCAGAGTTGGCTCCAGTACTATTGAGACATCTGGTGGCTGGTTTAGCACGACTACAGCGTCATCAGCTGGCGCCGAAGTCATCCTGGCTTCACATATTGGCTCCGGCACCGCCATAGTACCCGTCATGGCCTTAGAAGAAGCCACAGCATCAACTAGCGGATTAGCCGGCATGGTATCTTCGACTGCGATGCTGACCTGGCCTGTTGATGGCGCCTGAGCAACAACTAGCCTCGAAGCTCTAGAAACAGAGGAAGTAAAGAATCAGCAAAAGGCTGAAAATGGAAAAGAAGCAAATTCTTGATGTCACATCATACCTAGGGCCTCGACAGCTCCAGTCGGCACATAACTTTTTCCTTAGGTGGACAGAGTCATCTAATCCTACTATCGCTAGTGATGCAGATGGTCTGACATTAGCTCCGAGAGTCCCTGAAGCAGATACTGGCTTCAGAGCCGCTGGGACCTCTGGGATTGGCACCGCATCTCCTCTTGCCTGAGTTTCGGTTGCAAGATCCTTCCCAGACCCGGTGCTCGCCTTGGGCACCGAGGTCGAAGCTGAAGAAGTAGGGGGTACAACCACCTCAAACTTCAAGGATGGGTGTGCCCCAGACGATGGTACTGCCTTTGTCGGAGCTAGCCTGAGAGAGCCTGCATCCACCCGCTCCAACTTCCTCTCCTGGCTGGAGGAATTGGGAAGTTTCCTTCCCCTTGCCCCTGCTGGAGTCGGACCTGGGACCTTTCAGCTGGCTAAGCTCCGCAAGAGATTTCCATTTGCCACTGACAGAGGCAGACTTGGACCTCTCCTACTGACTGGGAGCCGAAGCTTCAGAGATGACTATTCCTCTGGAGGCGTCACCCCTTTGTCGCACGGTGATGTCAGTATCATCGAGAGTTGGCATCTCCTTCAGCAGCTACGACCTCAGCTCCGGCACGGCGAACACTGGCAAGAAGTCCGATGGAGGCATGCAGTTGTCACTGGAGATAGTACCACTATATAGCTTTGACAGACTGAACAACAGAGCCTTCTTGTCCAAGTCGGTACCTATGGTGCAATCAAGCCGGTTGAAATCCATCTCCCCGCCATATCTCCAGGTTGGGAACTTCCTTTGCTGAAGAGGAGCAAGGCACTATTGACGTTTCTTACGTCACAGATAAAAATCCGCAAGCACACGGAAACTATCGAAGTAGCATGTCCCCTTTAAGAGTATTCTCAAGGGTGGCATTTATATTTTTCCAAAGGAAGGCTAAGTGGAAGTATAGCAATCATAAAATGGAGAGGGTAGGTTGGTCTAGGTAGGTTCTAGTAAGGATGGGTAATAGATATGTCGAGGTAGTGTGACACACACAAGAGTATTCTATCCTAATGGGGATATATGGGTCAAAGAGGGATTAGGCTAAGAGTTAGAAAGTTAATCCTACTATGCTTCTAGTGTACATATACATAGCCTAGGTTAGATACTAATGAACATGGAAATGGTGAATTCTTATGCTATGTTGTTCAAAACATCGGGCACGAGTATACCTCTAGCAAACTAGGATGACTCCCGCAAAGAACTTGTGGCATAGTCGAACGTGGACGATTTGAAGGACAGATAGGGCTCTCACCACCTATTGCCTACCTTATCAATCCGTGTGTCTACGAGACATCCAACGCTACTTAACTATCCTAGCACCATGCTAGTGTATTAAGTAAATACCTTAGGAGCCTAGGCGGAAGCCATCCTAAGGCAATGACTAACCTAAATATCATTGAACCAATGTTCAAACATAGCATAAACATCTATATTAACATGATCATATCATAACTAATTAGACTGTAGTGGGAGTTTGTAGTGTTTATGATGGTATAATAAAAATGATATGGTATAATCATGAATACTACTCCTACCACATACATGGAATCCACAATCAAACAAGAAACACATCATCCAAGTATATGAATAAATGAGGTCTAAAGATAACATCTTTATTAAGAACAAAGTCACAAATACAAAAAAGAATATATGAGTCATACCTTTCCCAATTTGGAATGGGGAAGAGAGAGACTCCTTCTACTCCTTCCTACTTGGACTATGGACTAGAGGCTCTCCTCTCTACAGCCTAAACTCCTCGAAACCTATGGAGAAAAGTGGATACAATAGAATGAATACTCAAGTGGTGTGTGTTTAAAGTGAGGGTTGGCGTCCTATTTATAGTTGGAGAATGGTCAATTCCCGCCACCAAAAGCACGCGAATCAGTCGTCAACAACTTTAGAAAGCCGGGAGGAGCCAACACGTGTCGATACCAAGTCGGCCGAACAAGGGGTTCGGCTGACCTGGTCAGTGCTCTATTGAGGTTGTGCTTTCTCTAGGTCATTGACAGGTGGGTCCCATCTATTGATATAGGTGATACACCGTTGGATGGCCTCTGATACTTCTGTTTGTGGCATAGCCGAATGTGGAGGATTACAAGGACAAATAGAGTTGTCACCACCTACTGCCTACCTCTTCAATCTATAGATCTACGAGACATTCAACGCTACTTAACTATCCTAGCACCATGCTAGCATATTATGTAAATACCTTAGCAGCCTAGGCAAAAGCCATCCTAAGGCAATGACTAACCCAAACATCATTGAACCAATGTTGAAACATAACATAGTCATTCATATTAACATGACCATATCATAACTAATTAGACTATAGTGGGGGTTTGTAGTGTTTATGATGATAGAATAAAAATGATATGGCATAATCATAAATACTACTACCACATACATCGAATCCACAATCAAACAAGAAACTGAAAGGGCATCTAGGCAATCCCTTGTGGGTTTTGGACGATTGATGACAAACAAATGAGTTCCTAATGAACTTGTTGAGATGACTGCAGGTCAATTTAAATGAGATACTTTGGTGCACTCAAAAAGTGAAAAATGAAGTGGGTCCATAGGACCGGACTAGTCCGTCCATAGGACCAGACCAGTCTGTTGAACTCTCTGATGCTGTATAACACATAGCACCGGACAAGTCCGTTAAACTCTCTGGAACTCAAATACACAGGACACCGGACAAGTCCGGACACCTAATGGACTAGTCCGGTATTCCTCACACAATTTAGGGTTTCTAGTGTGCTGCACATTTTCACGCCGTTTTTACACAGCACACCGAACAAGTCCGGTACCCAATACGGACTAGTCCGGCTGTCGGGATCCCTAACGGTAACAATTTTGGAAACACTATAAATAGGAGATCCACAACCCTACAAAGATAATTCACGCATTCTACTGTTCAAAACTCAAACCCTAGGGGCGCCACGTGTCCCAAGAGTACAAAAACACATCTCCCCACACATGTAAAGTCCTCAAAAGGTGAAAATCAATTGAGTATTCAGATTTGGGGTTGGGAGATCATTGTCTACGCTTCCTTGAGCTCTTGGGATTTGATCTCTTTACACTCGTGTATCTACATGTAATCTTTTCGAGTGTACTTGATCATCTTTTCGTTGTAATTTTTGTGGGAGCCCTCAACGTGTTAGGTTGCCCCATAAACTCGGCGATTACCCATGACAGTGGAATCAAGTCGGTCTTGTGTGGTGACTTGACGAGGGAAAGGGTTTGAAGAGACCCGACTCTGTGTGGGCTTCCTCAACGAGGAGTAGATCTCTTTGGTGAGATCGAACCTCGGTAAAAATCCATGTCTCGTGTGTTTTTTATTTTTGCATTATCTTTACTTAGGGCATTAGAATTGATCAATCAAATAGTTTGTGATTCACGTGAACATTAAGTAATCTGATCTCTCGTTCAAGTTAAAAGAATAATAATTACATTCCGCTGCAATTTCATTTGAAATTCATTTATAAATATTGTACAATTTAGTTATAACTGAACAACCGGACTAGTCCGCATAACAAACTGAACAAGTCCGGTCTCCTGGTATTTGACGATTTAATTAAGTGTGCGGGAAATTATCAAAGCCTATTCACCCCCCTCTAGGCCACATTCAATTGGTATCAGAGCAGGTTCTCCATCGACAAGACTCACCGCTCAGAGAGATCAATGGCCTCTAAGAAAAACAACAAGATCCCGAAGGTGCTCAACACCGAAGATGAGCAAGATACAAAAGCCTTTGATGTACTCAGGGAAAATCAACACGATGATGAAGAAGTATGTCACCTCAAGGCACTTTTAAGGAAGAAACTCCTAAGTCAAAAAGGAAAAGAGGACGAGAAGACGACGGGGAGTGGTCATCACGACTACTCCTGATATCCTTACAATTACAATCGTCTCAATTCAATTAATCATTATCTTTCCATTCCCATGGGAAAATCTCCGCAATTCGATAGAAATGATTATACCATGTGGTAATACAATATGAAAATCCATCTAATCTCATTGAACCCAAGTCTTTGGCATATTGTGTGTACATGTGTAGATATTCCGGATACAGATGATGAACTCACTCCAAAAGAGGAACAAAAAATTCACCGCAACACACAAGTTGTTGCAGTGATCACTTCATCTCTAAGCCGAGAAAAGTTCACTGAATGTAGCCTAGAGAGGGTTGAATAGGCTTTTTGAACTTTTGTCGGATCCTAAAACACTTAACAAATTGATCAAATACAGAGAGATCAGACTAGTCCCGTACTGTGTGGGCTAGTTCGGTATGCGTGGACTAGAACGATCAAATTTGATCAATGATTTCACTTCTAGTACTATATGCAGCGGAAAGTAATTTGTAACTTGGATGTATTACGACAATAAAACAAGGTATGTCCAAGATTAACTTTAATATCAATGTTTCAACGTAAGTTACAAAAGATCAAGTAAACCCTAGAATGTGATGAACAATAAGAACAAAAGGTGCGAGACACTATTTTATCCCGTGGTTCGATTCCCACGAAGGAAACCTACATCCACGTTGAGGAGTCCACAGAGGACCGATTCTTCACCAACTCTACCCTTGTCGAATCGCCACAGAGGCCGATTTTCTTCCACTAATCACAAAGGGGCAAATAACCTTGTTCAAGGACCTTCTCACAAGTTGAGGGCTCCCCAAGATTTACAATGGAATACACCACCAAACGCACTCGAAAGATATGCAATAAACAACAAGAGTGTCTGAGAGAATAAACCCAAGAGCTCAAGATCTTATGGAACAAGTCTCTCCTTTTGATCAATGCTAATCCTCAAAGATTTAATCTTTATAGGGTTAGAATGTGTGGAGAGATGTGTATTTTAAGCTCTTGGAAGGAGTGATGGCGCAGGGAGTTGAGAGATATGGTTGTAGGGATGTACACCTATATTTATACTAGGGTTTCCAAAAGTTACCGTTAGGGTCTGCGATGTCTAGACTAGTTCGTGGTGGACTCCGAACTAGTTCGGTGTGCGACGTGTGGGAAACCCTAATGTTCAGATATATCGAACTTGTTCGGAAATCTGCGGACTGGTCCGATTTGGGCTCTGGAGATGTTCAGACTAGTCCAGCATATATCAGACTAGTCCAGTGTGGTGAACCTCATGTAGAATTGAGGACAAGTCCGCACTTGGAGGACTTGTCTGATTTTAGTTAGAGAGTTTTTGGACTAGTCCGTGGTGATATCGGACTTGTCCGGTGTCTTGAAAAATTGTGGGGCTAATGGAAAAGTCCGGACTTGGAGGACTTGTCCGAATTTAGTCAGAGATATCGGACTAGTCCACTGGATACTGGACTTGTCCATTTGTTGTGCAAGAGTGAAGTGATGAGGACTAGTCCGCACAAGAGGGTACTAGTCCGATCTTGGATAGAGAGATATCAGACTAGTCTGGTGTATATCGGACTAGTCCGGTTTTCCTTTGAATTGTGCAGTGAATCAAATTGTTCGTTAACTTGAGCTCTTGGGGTGTGTTTCTCCAACACACTCCATACACAATGATCTAATCTTTTCAGCTCTTAAGCTCTTTTCCTCATTCTCCTTTCTTTTTGAGCTTTCCTCCTAATTTCGTTAAGACATGCACTCATCTCAACAATTTTGTTAGGATCTCATTTGTTTGTCATAAATCAACCAAAACCCACAAGGGATGCCTAGATGCACTTTCATTCAACAAGATTGATAGACTAGAAAGTGCGAAGGAAATTTGGGATACACTTAATAGTGCACATGAAGGAAATCGGTCAATCTGAGAAGCTAAAATTGAAATTCTTGAAGGAGAATTAGGGAGATTTGCCATTGAAAATGGTGAATCACCTAAATACATGTACAATCGGATGAAGGCACTTATCAACAAAATCCGCACCTATAGAAGCAAGAAGTGGACTGACCATGAGGTGGTCAAAAGAATGTTTAGAGCGTTTATGCCAAGAAATGTCACCTTGTGCTCTATGATCCGAGAAAGCCCGGGTTCCACAAAATGACTCCGGGTAAACTATTAGGCAAAATTATCAACTATGAGATGATGGAGGAGGCCCAATATGTCAAAGACCTAGCTGAGCTCACTTCCTCCATGAAGAAGGACGTTGCTCTCAAAGCAACTTGCAAGCCTAAGGGAAAGGAAGCTCGTGAAGCACAAGATGATGAAGACACAAGTGATGTAAGCACCGATTTGGATGAAGAGGAAATGGCGCTCTTCGTCAAGAAATTCAAGTGCATGATGAGAAGAAGGAAGAGCAGCAACTCAAGTGAAGAGAAGAGCAAAGAAAGAGTAAAATCCAAGGCTCGACGTACCTGCTACAACTGTGGCGAGTACGGTCACTTTATGGTTGACTGCACTTACGGAGAAAATAAAAGGAAGAAGGAAGCAAAGCCTCAAGAAAAGAAAATCTTCAGGAAAAGGAGGCAAGCTCACCAAGCGCACATTGGCATGGAATGGGACTCAAATGATGAGTCCTCCTCCGATGAAGAAGAGGAGATGACCGACATTGCCATCAAGAAGCCTACCAAGAAGTCTACGCTCTTCCCGAACATGGGAGGACGGGAGACTTACAATCACACTTGCCTCATGGCCAAGAAGGGCAACAAAAAGGTTCAACGTACACCCCCCTCGATTAATTCCTCTATTGATGACTTTCATAGATCTAGTGAAAATGAGGATATGTTTAAAGGATTAAGTAAAACTGTTTTAAGGAAAATGAAATTGTTGTCAGATGAAATTTTTGAGAAGGAGGAGATTGTCAACCGACAATAGGATATGCTCATCTGTGAAAGGAAGAGATATCAAGAGGTTTAGAAACTCCTTGAGCTTGAGAGGGAGAAGAACAGGTCACTTGAGCATGAGCTAGCCTTGAGTAAGAAAACTTACTCAAAACTAGAAGACTCACATGTTGCAATCAAGGATGAACTTGCTAACTTGTCAAAAGTTAACAAAATCCTTGAAGTGCAAGTTGAGTCACTCAAGCAAAGTGACTCCTCCTCCAAAAGCTCACCTTACAAAGGTGTAAGTCTGATAACAATTGTAACTTGCGCATGTTCCATTAAGAAAAATGTTGTTAAACTTGATTTTCCTACTTCTCACACTAAAAATCCATCCCAAAGTGGCATCTTTGACAAGGAAAAGATTAAATATGTATGTAGTGCATATATGGTCACAAGACCTCCTAACGTCAAAGATGGTCTTGGGTTTACTAGAGATAAACACAAGTCCACTAATGTTCAAGTTAAGAAACAAATTACTTTTGTCAAGGAAACATCACATGAATCTGAATTGCAAATACTATTCCATACTTTTGATGCTTCCTATGTACTCATGAAAGATAGATTTGGACATGTATTTGCTAAATATGCAGGGCCATGCCACAAGAACTCAAAAACTTGTGTGTCAGTGCCCAAGACTCTTGTGACTAACCTGCGAGGACCCAAACAAGCTTGGGTACCCAAAACCAAGAAATAATTCTGATTTTGCAGGCCTACTCCTCGGTGGATAAAAATGGGTGTTGGACAGTGGATGCACTAATCACATGAACAGAGAGAGGAGCATGTTCGTGGAGAATGAGCGCAACGCGGATTCAAGTGAAGGTATATACTTTGGAGACAACAGCCAAGGAAAGGTCCTTGGTAGTGGTAAAATTGAAATCTCTTCCCAACATACTATGTCAAATGTTTTACATGTAGATTCTTTAGATTATAACCTCTTGTCCATATTTTAGTTGTGCGACAAAGGTTATAACTGTTTATTCACTGATGAGGGGGTGACCATTTTTAGAAGAAGCGATGGCTCAGTTGCATTCAAGGGAATGTTGAAAGGAAAGCTTTATCTTGTTGACTTCAACAAAGATAAAGTTGAACTCAACACTTGCTTGTTTGCTAAAACCAACATGGGATGGTTGTGGCATAGACGGCTAGCCCATGTTGGGATGAGAAATCTGCATAAACTTCTAAAAGGTGGTCACATCTGAGGTTTAAAGGATGTTGTTTTAGAGAAATAAAGGTCGTGCAGTGCTTGCCAGGCGGGAAAACAAGTAGGAGCACCACACCCCGCCAAGAAAGTGATGACTACCTCAAGACCGTTGGAACTTCTACACATGGACCTCTTTGGTCCAATTGCTTAAATAAGCATCGGCAGTAACAAATATGGATTGGTCATTGTTGATTACTTTTCTAGATTTACCTGGGTATTTTTCTTGTATGATAAATTAGAAACTCAGGGAATCCTCAAGAAATTTCTGAAAAGGGCACAAAATGAATTCTCTTCAACCGCAAAGAACATTAGAAGTGACAACGGGGCGGAATTCAAGAATACACAAGTTGAGGACTACCTAGATGAAGAAGGAATAAAGCATGAATTTTCGGCACCCTACCCCCTCAACAAAACGGGGTGGCCGAAAGGAAAAATAGAACCCTAATCGAGATGGCAAGAACAATGCTGGATGAATACAAGACATCGGACCGTTTTGGGCTGAAGTGGTGAACACTGCTTGTCACGCCACAAACCGGTTGTATCTTCACCATCTCTTGAAGAAAACGCCATATGAGCTTCTCACCGGTAACAAACTAAATGTTTCATATTTTAAAGTATTTGTTTGCACATGTTTTGTCCAGAACAAGAAACCGAGGACTTCGAAGTTCACTTCAAAATCTGATGAAGGGTTCTTACTCGGTTATGATTCGAACGCATACCCTATCGTGTCTTCATCAAAGTATCTGGCCTTGTTGAAATAGCATGCGACGTAGTGTTCGATGAAACTAATGGCTCCCAAGTGGAGCAAGTTGATAAGTGTGTGCTAGATCAAGAAGAAGCCCCATGTCAAGCATTGAGGAGGATGGCACTTGGTGATATTCTAACTCAAGAGCAACCACAAGACTCAAGTGCACAAGATGAACCTCAATAGGGAAGCAATGATCAAGGGGGAGCTTATGCACAAGATCAAGATAAGGAAGATCAACATAACCACGGAAGCAATGATTTAGGGTGAGACAATGAATATGAAGACAAGAAGTGCAAACTACTTCACAAGTCCCTCACCCAAGAGTACATTATAGTGTACAAAGAGATCACCTTGTCAACAACATCATTGGAGACATTGCTAAGGGAGTAACTACAAGATCTCGCGTAGCTAATTTTTTGTGAATATTACTATTTTGTCTCTTTTCTGGAGTCATACAGGGTAGAAAAAGCATTAAAGGATCCAGATTGGGTGACTGCAATGCAAGCGGAGTTGAACAACTTCAAGAGAAATGAACTGTGGGAAATGGTGGAAAGACCAAAGGCGAACATCGTTGGAACCAAATGGGTCTTTCAGAACAAAAAAGATGAACATGGAGTGCTAACAAGAAATAAGGCGCGACTTGTGGCAAAAGGTTACTCAGAAGTCGGAGGTTTGGACTTTGACGAAACTTTCGCTCCCGTAGCTAGACTTGAGTCTATTCGTATTTTATTGGCATATGCTACTCACCTTAATTTCAAGCTGTATCAAATGGACGTCAAAAGAGCTTTCCTCAATGGTCCCATTAAAGAGGAAGTGTACGTGGAGCAGCCACTAGGATTTGAAGATCAAGAGTACCCCAACCATGTGTACAAACTGCGTAAGGCTCTCTATGGCCTCAAACAAGCTCCTCGAGCTTGGTATGAGTGCCTTAGAGATTTTCTAACTCAAAATGGTTTTAAAATGGAAAAGTTGATTATATTTTGTTTACAAAACACTTTGATGATCATCTATTTGTATGTCAAATCTATGTTGATGATATCATCTTTGGTTCTACTAATAAATCTTTTTGTGAAGAATTTAGCAAGATTATGACAGACAGACTTGAGATGCGGATGATGGGCAAATTAAAGTTCTTCTTGGGATTCCAAGTGAAGCAATTAAGAGAAGGCACGTTCATAAGCTAGACCAAGTACACGTAGGACATCCTCAAGAAGCTCAATATGGACAAGGCCAAGCCCATCAAGACACCCATGGCAACTAATGGACATCTCGATCTCAACGAAGATGGTCCAAATGTGGATTAAAAGGTATATCGTTCTATGATTGGCTCATTACTCTATTTATGTGCATCTAGGCCAGATATTATGCTTAATGTGTGTATGTGTGCATGGTTTCAAGCTGCACCTAAAGAGTGCCATTTAATAGCTGTAAAAAGAATTTTAAGATACCTTGTGCACACACCCAACTTGGGCCTTTGGTATCCCAAAGGATCTGATAGGATCTTGGTTCCCAATCTTTCGATGAGAATAGGAGGGTTCGATTTGTGGAGGAGAAGACGTTGGCGATCCGACTACACTGTCCCCAAGACGATGCGCCTTAGCGATCGGTACACCGACTCCGAAGTTGTATTGATCTTGCTGGCGCACAATCAACCTGACCACGAGGGCCTTTGTTCCTGCAAGCAATCGAAGAACACGCAAGAACAAGAAGAACAAGCACTTATCTGTTGAATCAATCTAAAGTGGGGTTCTGGATACAAGTAGACGGGCGATCTAGTCGACACACGCGTGTACAAGGAAGCAGCAGAAGCTAACTTACGAATAAACAAAAACCCACCAGCTAATGAGGGCGGCTGCTACTATTTATTACCTCCCTAGGGTAGTGAGAAACCCTAATCACGAGTCCCTAATGGACTCCAAACGATACATGGGCCATGGGCCCAATTTTGGTGATGCAGCACCCTGGACAGAAAAAGGTCTTGGTATTAAAATAACTATTGCGGTCGACTCAGAATAGATATGGACATGAAGCCAGATCCGTTCGAAAGTAGACTTGATAATCTTTCCAGGAAGTACTTGAACGCCCAGATCGGAGTCCGTATGAAATCGTGGTGGCCGTCACAAGTTGGTGCTGTTCTGCTGTCCAAATCCCGTCCGCGCGAATTCCCTTCCCATTGGCTCCTCTCCATTGTTCCTAAGCAAAACAAGAAAGCACGTAGTTCCACGGTCTAGATAAGATGGACATAAGGCCAAGAACGAGCTCACCTCATAGTTTAGTTGATGTGCACGAGCGCGAGTGATCGGACCAGAAACCGGTAGCTGAGTTGGTGTGGATGTATGAAGGGTGTTGATGTCCTCATCATCCTCCCCTTCTTGCATTTGAGTCGTCTGCGACTCAAGCTCATCTTCTTCTCCCAAATATGGCTTCAAATATGCAATGTTAAATGTGGGACTAACCCCAAAATTCGCAGGCAACTCGAGTTTATATGCATTATCATTAATTCTTTCTAACACTTTGAATGGACCATCAGCTCGAGGTAACAATTTAGACTTTCTCAAATCAGGAAACCTATCCTTTTGCAAATGTAACCAAACTAAATCACCAGGTTCAAAAGTGATAGTTTTCTTTCCCCTACTACCAGCAAGTTTATACTTGGCATTCATGCACTCTATATTCTTCTTAGTGGTTTCATGCAATTTTAAGATCAATTCAGCACGATGTTTAGCATCAAAATTCACTTGTTCCATTGAAGGAAGAGGTAATAAATCAATAGGAGCACGGGGTACAAATCCATAAACAATCTCAAAAGGGCATTTCTTAGTACTAGAATGTAGGGAACAATTATAAGCAAACTCAACATGAGGCAAACACTCTTCCCACATTTTTATATTCTTTTTCAAAACAGCCCTAAGCATGGTAGATAAACTTCTATTTACAACCTCAGTTTGACCATCGGTTTGGGGATGACAAGTAGTTGAAAATAAAAGCTTAGTCCCCAATTTTGCCTATAACGTTTTCCAAAAATGGCTAAGAAACTTAGCATCACGATCTGAAACTATTGTGTTTGGCACACCATGCAATCTAACAATATCTCGGAAAAACAAATCAGCAACATGTGTAGCATCATCACTTTTACGACAAGGTATGAAGTGTGCCATTTTAGAAAATCTATCCACAACAACAAATACGCTATCCCTCCCCTTCTTTGTTCTAGGCAGTCCTAAAACAAAGTCCATAGAAATATCCTCCCAAGGCATGCTAGGAACAGGAAGAGGCATGTACAAACCATGTGGATTAAGTCGTGACTTAGCTTTTTGACATGTCGTGCAGCGAGCAACAAAGCGCTCCACGTCTCTCCTCATCCTTGGCCAAAAGAAATGATCAGCAAGTATGTCCTCCGTCTTTTTCACTCCAATGTGCCCCATCAGCCCGCCTCCATGCGCTTCCTGTAACAACAACAAACGAACGGAGCTAGCTGGAATGCATAACTTGTTAGCTCTAAACACATAGCCATCATTGAGGACAAATTTATTCAATGTTTTTCCGTCTTTACATTTCAGCAATACATCTTTGAAATCAGCATCATGTTCATATTGATCTTTAATCTTTTCTAATCCAAAAATTTTAAAGTCAAGTTGAGATAGAAGAGTATAACGTCTAGATAAAGCATCAACAATATCATTATCCTTTCATTTTTGTGTTTAATGACATAAGGAAAAGACTCAATAAATTCCATCCACTTAGCATGCCTACGGTTTAGTTTCCCTTGACTCCTAATATGCTTTAGTGATTCATGATCAGAATGGATAACAAATTCTTTGGGCCACAAATAATGCTGCCATGTTTCTAAAGTTCGTACAAGAGCATGTATTTCCTTATCATAGGTAGAATAATTTAGAACAGGCCCACTCATTTTCTCACTAAAATATGCAACAGGTTTTCCTTCTTGTAACAAAACACCACCCAATCCAATCCCACTAGCATCACATTCAAGCTCAAAAGTCTTAGAAAAATCAGGAAGTTGGAGAAGAGGTGCATGCGTCAACTTATCTTTCAGTATGGTAAAGGCGTTATCTTGTGTGGTGCCTCAAGAAAAAGGCACCCCCTTCTTCGTAAGGTCATTCAATGGAGCAGCAATGGTGCTGAAATCCTTCACAAAGCGACAATAGAACCCAGCCAGCCCTAGAAAGCTCCGCACCTGTGTGATGGTCTTTGGTACAGGCCACCCCTGAATAGCCTGTACCTTGGCTTGATCAACTTCAATTCCCTGTGGAGTAACAACATATCCAAGGAAAGAGACTCAATCCGTACAAAAGGTGCACTTCTCAAGATTACCAAATAATCGTGCCTCACACAAAGCATTAAAAACAGCACGTAAGTGATCAAGATGTTCATCCATGGATTTGCTATAAATCAATATATCATCAAAATACACAACAACAAATTTTCTAATGAATGCACGCAAAACCTCGTTCATTAATCTCATGAAGGTGCTAGGTGCATTAGTTAACCCAAAAGGCATGACTAACCACTCATATAAACCGAACTTAGTTTTGAAAGCAGTTTTCCATTCATCTCCTAGTTTCATGCGAATTTGGTGACAACCACTACGCAAATCAACTTTTGAGAACACAACAGCACCACTCAATTCATCAAGCATATCATCTAAGCGTGGAATAGGATGACGATATCGAATGGTTATATTGTTGATTGCTCTACAATCCACACACATACGCCATGATCCATCCTTTTTAGGTACTAGAATAACTGGAACAGCACAAGGACTAAGAGACTCACGTACATAACCTTTGTCAAGTAGTTCTTGTACTTGGCGCTGAATCTCCTTTGTTTCTTCTGGATTTGTCCTATATGGTGCACAGTTGGGCAATGAAGCACCGGGAATGAGGTCAATCTGGTGCTCAATCACTCGAAGTGGTGGTAGTCCTGGTGGTATTTCACTTGGAAACACATCAGAATATTCCTGCAAAATGTTAGCAACAGCAGGAGGCAAAGAATGTTGCACATTGTAAAGGGAAATCAAAGCATCTTTGCATACCAAATCATGGCAACAGAGGTGGAAGCAATCAGTTTATTAATATCAGATTTCATAGCAAACAAGCATTTTCCCTTCATAGATATCTCATTTTTCTTATCAAACACAGATTTGGCATTGTTATTGTTCTCAATGTTAGCATGGTCCTGATATTGAGTTTTCCTAGCTCTAGCAACATCATCTTGCACAATAGCTTCAGGAGACATAGGATGCAACACAATTTTTTTATCATGATAAAGAAAAGAATACTGATTTGATCTACCATGATGCATAGAATCTCTATCAAATTGCCAAGGTCTTCCTAGCAGAATATAAGCTTGCATAGGCACAACATCACATTCAACGACATCCTTAGATGATCCAATAGTAAAATTGATTCGCACAAGTCTAGTTACCTTTGCCTTACCGCTGTTGTTTAACCATTGAATGTAATAGGGATGTGGGTGCGGTTTGGTGCTTAGTGCCAGCTTGGTCACCATGTCACTGCTGGCCAAGTTGTTGCAGCTACCTCCATCAATGATCATGCGGCAAGATCGCTCTTTGACGACACACTTTGTTTGGAATAATGTGTGCCTTTGATTTTGTTCCGCTTTCTCCATTTGTGCACTAAGCACACGCTGCACAATGATACTATCATAGCGCGCTGCATCTTCTGCACCAATATGCTCTTCTTGATGTTCATCGCTACCTGCATAGTCAGCTGCAAGCAAAACACATGTATCGTCATCAAAATCGCTAGCAGATGAGTACTCACCGTCATCTTTAACAATTAGAACACGTTTGCTTGGGCAGTCACGCTGCACATGGCCAAAACCCTTGCACTTGTGACATTGAACGTCTCTAGATCGTCCGGTAGATGCTACGGAAGAAGCACTCTCGGTGGGCTTTTGGGTGGTCTTTACTGCTGAACTAGTGGAAGAAGCACGTGGCTTGTTGCTGGAAGAAGAAGGTGCTGCCCGACTTTGTGAAGAAGATGGCGGAGAAGCATGCCCAGTCGAAGGAGTAGTCGTGCGTGGTTGCCATGAGCTAGTCTTTCCTGCAGAAATATTAGTTCTAGAGCTAGCTCGTCGTCCCTGCACTTCCCTTTCAGCTTTACAAGCAAGATGAAACAAACGGGTAACATTATTGTAATCTTTATAAGCAAGTATGTCCTGAATTTCACGGTTTAAACCACCCAAAAATCTAGCCATAGCTGGTTCCTCATCCTCGTCTAAATTACAATGCAACATACCCATTTGTAATTCCTGAAAATACTCTTCTACACTTTTAGCTCCCTGTCTCAATTGTTGTAACTTATTTAACAGATCACGTGCATAGTAAGAAGGAACAAATCTAGCCCGCATGAGCCGTTTCAAAGCATCCCAAGTTTGTGGTATGTTATTAGGATTTTTCTTGCCATGTTCTATCCACCAAACAGAAGCAAAATCAGTAAACTCACTAGTGGCTGCTCTAACTCTTGCGTTTTCAGGAAACTCATGACATGCAAATTTTTGATCAACAGAAATCTCCCAAGTAATATATGCATCAGGGTCATATTTACCATCAAAATGAGGTATCTTAAATTTGATCTTGTTAAAAGTATCTTCATGATTGCGTACCTCACGTCGACGATGTCCACCTATGCCTTGACGGTTGCGATGTAGCCGGCGCCGTGGCCTAGCTTCCTCATCTTCTCCAATCTCCGTATCTGCAGAATAGTCATCTTCATTGTCACGTACAATACTAGGAGCATTGCTCACCTGTCCATCTGCGGTGCGTCCACGATCCCTCTCCTCAAGGCGCTGCAGGATGGCTCCAATAGAGGTGTTCAATGTTTGAATGGAACTCTCCAACGTGCTGATTTTGGTGTTGGTGTCGATCTGCATATTTTCCAATTGACCAAGGCGGTCACTGGTAACTCGAAAATCCTCATCAAGCGCTTCTGTGTGTAGCCGCACTTGGCGTTCGAAGTGTTGTATAATTCCCCGTGTGCGAGGTGAATGCACGTCTTCATTTGTATTTGCTCCTCCTGCCATGGTTAGTAGAAAAAAATCCAATATGAAAGGGTAACGTTATCCCTAGCTACAAAGGTGCTGGTGGAGATAGCTCGCTCACTCTCAACCTGTTCAATCAAGCTCTTACCTGTTCTTACAAAGCTCAGCAAGAAGGTGATGGCAACCAGCAAGTAATGAACAACTTCAAGAGCAGGTGTCAATCTATGGCTTTAGGTGGCTGAACTAGCACAAGGAGCAAACTTTCACCACGTTAATCACAACAAGCTGAATAAATATTCTACGACAGTACTGTGCTGATCTTAGTCTAGACCGTACTAGAGACGCGAGCCGAGACACCAATGTCGTCACCAAAAACACCCCAAACAACAATCTGATTTTTTTTCCTTTTTTTTCGTTTTTTTTGTTGGGGTGGTCACCCAAAGTCTCTCTAGATGGAATCAGGAGACCCTAGAACAAAATTTGCACATGCGGCTTTTGATCTTGCACTTGCCTTTTTTTTTCTTCTCTAATTGCTTGTGGCTTTTGTGCGGCTTTTGATTTTGCACTTGCCTTTTTTTCTCTAATTGCTTGTGGCTTTTGTGCGGCTTTTGATTTTGCACTTGCCTTTTTCTTGTTGTCAATCTCAAAGTAGAAATATGATTTGAACTTGTAATCCGACTCAAACTCGAACTAGAAAACCGACTCAAACATGAAGTAGCAATCTGATTCAAACTCAAACTAGTAATCCGACTCAAACTCGAACTACGAATCTGACTCGAACTAGGTGACCGAATATGACACGAACTCGAAACTCTAGTGGTGCAAAACTAAAGACCAGCAACTTGACTCGTCGAAGCAACCATGAACTCAACAAGTCTTGACTAAGTGGAGAAAGTAAAAGGCACAATGGTCTAGGAATAATGGAAAAAAACAGATCTGGTATTTTTTTTGGGGTTTTTCTGGACTATAGGATGATAACAGCGGAAAGAAAAGTAATGGTAGCACTCTCACCGATTAACATTGCTCTGATTACCACTTGATAAGATCTTGGTTCCCGATCTTTCGATGAGAATATGAGGGTTCGATTTGTGGAGGAGAAGACGTTGGCGATCCGACTACACCGTCCCCAAGACGATGCGCCTTAGCGACCGGTACACCGACTCCGAAGTTGTATTGATCTTGCTGGCGCACAATCAACCTGACCACGAGGGCCTTTGTTCCTGCAAGCAATCGAAGAACACGCAAGAACAAGAAGAACAAGCACTTATCTGTTGAATCAATCTAAAGTGGGGTTCTGGATACAAGTAGACGGGCGATCTAGTCGACACGCGCGTGTACAAGGAAGCAGCAGAAGCTAACTAACGAATAAACAAAAACCCACCAGCTAATGAGGGTGGCTGCTACTATTTATTACCTCCCTAGGGTCATGAGAAACCCTAATCACGAGTCCCTAATGGACTCCAAACGATACATGGGCCATGGGCCCAATTTTGGTGATGCAGCACCCTGGACAGAAAAAGGTCTTGGTATTAAAATAACTATTGCGGCCGACTCAGAATAGATATGGACATGTGGACAGATCTGTTCGAAAGTAGACTTGATAATCTTTCCAGGAAGTACTTGAACGCCCAGATCGGAGTCCGTATGAAATCGTGGTGGCCGTCACAAGTTGGTGCTGTTCTGCTGTCCAAATCCCGTCCGCGCGAATTCCCTTCCCATTGGCTCCTCTCCATTGTTCCTAAGCAAAACAAGAAAGCACGTAGTTCCACGGTCTAGATAAGATGGACATAAGGCCAAGAATGAGTTCACCTCATAGTTTAGTTGACGTGCACGAGCGCGAGTGATCGGACCAGAAACCGGTAGCTGAGTTGGTGTGGATGTATCGAGGGTGTTGATGTCCTCATCAGGATCCAAGTTTAACTTGATAGGATATTCCGATGTCGACTATGCAGGATGCAAAGTTGATAGAAAAAACATATCGGGGACTTGCCAATTTCTTGAGAGACCCTTAGTTTCATGGTCATCTAAAAAACAAAACTCTATTGCTCTTTCTACAGCTGAAGCAGTGTATGTTGCAGCCAGTAGTTGTTGCGCACAACTACTTTGGATGCGACAAACTCTAAAGGATTATGGTTACAATATGAACCATATTCCACTCCTATATGATAATGAGAGTGCTATAAAAATTGCACACAACCAGTAGAGCACTCAAGAACTAAGCACATAGATATTCGTCACCATTTCTTAAGAGATCATTCATTAAAAGGTGACATTGTAATCTCACGTGTTAGGACTGAAAAACAACTTGCAGACATTTTCACCAAGCCATTACATGAAAAGAGATTTTGCTAGCTAAGAAATGAGCTAAATATACTTGACTCTTGAAATGTGGCTTGAAACACTACATACCTGATTGTGATTTCAAAGTTTTCTCATTTTTGCAAAAATTTGTCCCTTATCTCAATTTTCTCTTGAAAACTATTTAAATTAGTGAATCTTGGTGAATTATGGCCATTGTATGTTTGTTGATTGCTTACTGGTCATATTCATCAGGATTATTTGTGAAATGATGTCCTTTAGATCACTACTAGATCAAACACCCAAAATCAAGTTGTCAATTCTGTTATGTCCTGTTGACACCGGACTAGTCCAGCGTCAGCACTGGACTAGTCCGTTGCCTCATACTAGTCCGGCTCTAGTACGTCATCCCTGACTTGTCCGGTGTCAACCGGACTAGTCTGTATATATCGGGGTTAATCCTAGCCCGCCGCCAGGAGCTCATCCACCACATCTCATAACCTCTTCTACCCTCTCTCTCTCTCTCTCTCTCTGTCTCTGTCTCTCTCTGTCTCTCTCTCTCTCTCTCTTCAACTGTGATCTCCAGGCGATTTCCACTTTCATCCATCAAAATCACAGATTTCTCCAAGGGAAATCCTCCCTTTGGCTCGGAGCTTGTCCACTCCGGACTAATATGGACCATACTCCGCCCCTTCAACTCAAATCATCAATTTTTTTGGTAAAATCTCACTCAAACCCTAGGTCTCACATTTCTTAATTCTTGCTTATTTTTCTTGATTCCTAGGGCATACCTTACTTCTCTAGATGTAATCCTACTGTTTCCCTTTCATTGTGAATCGATTCGAGCAAGATTTGTTGAAAATAGGAAATTAGGGTTCTTATGCCTGACCGGACTAGTCCGGTGTTCAAGTGCGGACAAGTCCGGTACTCCGGACAAGTCCAGACTCTAAAAATGGACAAGTCCGTGATAGGATCTTGGTTCCTGATCTTTCGATGAGAATAGGAGGGTTCGATTTGTGGAGGAGAAGACGTTGGCGATCCGACTACACCGTCCCTCAGACGATGCGCCTTAGCAATCGGTACACCGACTCCGAAGTTGTATTGATCTTGCTGGCGCACAATCAACCTGACCACGAGGGCCTTTGTTCCTGCAAGCAATCGAAGAACACGTAAGAATAAGAAGAACAAGCACTTATCTGTTGAATCAATCTAAAGTGGGGTTCTGGATACAAGTAGACGGGCGATCTAGTCGACACGCACGTGTACAAGGAAGCAGAAGAAGCTAACTTACGAATAAACAAAAACCCACCAGCTAATGAGGGTGGCTGCTACTATTTATTACCTCCCTAGGGTCGTGAGAAACCCTAATCACGAGTCCCTAATGGACTCCAAACGATACATGGGCCATGAACCCAATTTTGGTGATGCAGCACCCTAGACAGAAAAAGGTCTTGGTATTAAAATAACTATTGCGGCCGACTCCGAATAGATATGGACATGAGGCCAGAACCGTTTGAAAGTAGACTTGATAATCTTTCCAGGAAGTACTTGAATGCCCAGATCGGAGTCCGTATGAAATCGTGGTGGCCGTCACAAGTTTGTGCTGTTCTGCTGTCCAAATCCCGTCCGCGCGAATTCCCTTCCCATTGGCTCCTCTCCATTGTTCCTAAGAAAAACAAGAAAGCACATAGTTCCACGGTCTAGATAAGATGGACATAAGGCCAACAACGAGTTCACCTCATAGTTTAGTTGACGTGCACGAGCGCGAGTGATCGGACCAGAAACCGGTAGCTGAGTTGGTGTGGATGTATCGAGGGTGTTGATGTCCTCATCATCCTCCCCTTCTTGCATTTGAGTCGTCCGCGACTCAAGCTCATTTTCTTCTCCCAAATATTGCTTCAAATCTGCAATGTTAAATGTGGGACTCACCCCAAAATTTGCAGGCAACTCGAGTTTATATGCATTATCATTAATTCTTTCTAACACTTTGAATGGACCATCAGCTCGAGGTAACAATTTAGACTTTCTCAAATCAGGAAACCTATCCTTTCGCAAATGTAACCAAACTAAATCACCAGGTTCAAAAGTGATAGTTTTCTTTCCCCTACTACCAGCAAGTTTATACTTGGCATTCATGCACTCTATATTCTTCTTAGTGGTTTCATGCAATTTTAAGATCAATTCAGCACGATGTTTAGCATCAAAATTCACTCGTTCCATTGAAGGAAGAGGTAATAAATCATTAGGAGCACGGGGTACAAATCCATAAACAATCTCAAAAGGGCATTTCTTAGTACTAGAATGTAGGGAATGATTATAAGCAAACTCAACATGAGGCAAACACTCTTCCCACATTTTTATATTCTTTTTCAAAACAGCCCTAAGCATGGTAGATAAACTTCTATTCACAACCTCAGTTTGACCATCAGTTTGGGGATGACAAGTAGTTGAAAATAAAAGCTTAGTCCCCAATTTTGCCCATAACGTTCTCCAAAAATGGCTAAGAAACTTAGCATCACGATCTGAAACTATTGTGTTTGGCACACCATGCAATCTAACAATATCTTGGAAAAATAAATCAGCAACATGTGTAGCATCATCACTTTTACAATAAGGTATGAAGTGTGCCATTTTAGAAAATCTATCCACAACAACAAAGATGCTATCCCTCCCCTTCTTTGTTCTAGGCAGTCCTAAAACAAAGTCCATAGAAATATCCTCCCAAGGCATGCTAGGAACAGGAAGAGGCATGTACAAACCATGTGGATTAAGTCGTGACTTAGCTTTTTGACATGTCGTGCAGCGAGCAACAAAGCGCTCCACGTCTCGCCTCATCCTTGGCCAAAAGAAATGACCAGCAAGTATGTCCTCCGTCTTTTTCACTCCAAAGTGCCCCATCAGCTCGCCTCCATGCGCTTCCTGTAACAACAACAAACGAACGGAGCTAGCTGGAATGCATAACTTGTTAGTTCTAAACACATAGCCATCATTGAGGACAAATTTATTCAATGTTTTTCCGTCTTTACATTTCAGCAATACATCTTTAAAATCAGCATCATGTTCATATGGATCTTTAATCATTTCTAATCCAAAAATTTTAAAGTCAAGTTGAGATAGAAGAGTATAACGTCTAGATAAAGCATCAGCAATAACATTATCCTTTCCCTTTTTGTGTTTAATGACATAAGGAAAAGACTAAATAAATTCCATCCACTTAGCATGCCTACAGTTTAGTTTCCCTTGACTCCTAATATGCTTTAGTGATTCATGATCAGAATGGATAACAAATTCTTTGGGCCACAAATAATGTTGCCATGTTTCTAAAGTTCGTACAAGAGCATATAATTCCTTATCATAGGTAGAATAATTTAGAACAGACCCACTCATTTTCTCACTAAAATATGCAACAGGTTTTCCTTCTTGTAACAAAACACCACCCAATCCAATCCCACTAGCACCACATTCAAGCTCAAAAGTCTTAGAAAAATCAGGAAGTTGGAGAAGAGGTGCATGCGTCAACTTATCTTTCAGTATGGTAAAGGCGTTATCTTGTGTGGTGCCCCAAGAAAAAGGCACCCCCTTCTTCGTAAGGTCATTCAATGGAGCAGCAATGGTGCTGAAATCCTTCACAAAGCGACGATAGAACCCAACCAGCCCTAGAAAGCTCCGCACCTATGTGATGGTCTTTGGTACAGGCCACCCCTGAATAGCCTCTACCTTGGCTTGATCAACTTGAATTCCCTGTGGAGTAACAACATAGCCAAGGAAAGAGACTCGATCCGTGCAAAAGGTGCACTTCTCAAGATTACCAAATAATCGTGCCTCACGCAAAGCATTAAAAACAGCACGTAAGTGATCAAGATGTTCATCCATGGATTTGCTATAAATCAATATATCATCAAAATACACAACAACAAATTTTTCAATGAATGCACGCAAAACCTCGTTCATTAATCTCATGAAGGTGCTAGGTGCATTAGTTAACCCAAAAGGCATGACTAACCACTCATATAAACCGAACTTAGTTTTGAAAGTAGTTTTCCATTCATCTCCTAGTTTCATGCGAATTTGGTGATTACCACTACGCAAATCAACTTTTGAGAACACAACAGCACCACTCAATTCATCAAGCATATCATCTAAGCGTGGAATAGGATGACGATATCGAATGGTTATATTGTTGATTGCTCTACAATCCACACACATACGCCATGATCTATCCTTTTTAGGTACTAGAATAACTGGAACAGCACAAGGACTAAGAGACTCACGTACATAACCTTTGTCAAGTAGTTATTGTACTTGGCGCTGAATCGCCTTTGTTTCTTCTGGATTTGTCCTATATGGTGCACGGTTGGGCAATGAAGCACCGGGAATGAGGTCAATCTGGTGCTCAATCCCTCGAAGTGGTGGTAGTCCTGGTGGTATTTCACTTGGAAACACATCAGAATATTCCTGCAAAATGTTAGCAATAGCAGGAGGCAAAGAATGTTGCACATCGTAAAGGGAAATCAAAGCATCTTTGCATACCAAAGCATAGGCAACAGAGGTGGAAGCAATCAGTTCATTAATATCAGATTTCGTAGCAAACAAGCATTTTCCCTTCAGAGATATCTCATTTTTCTTATCAAACACAGATTTGGCATTGTTATTGTTCTCAATGTTAGCATGGTCCTGATATTTAGTTTTCCTAGCTCTAGCAACATCATCTTGCACAATAGCTTCAGGAGACATAGGATGCAACACAATTTTTTTATCATGGTAAAGAAAAGAATACTGATTTGATCTACCATGATGCATAGAATCTCTATCAAATTGCCAAGGTCTTCCTAGCAGAATATTACAAGCTTGCATAGGCACAACATCACATTCAACGACATCCTTATATGATCCAATAGTAAAATTGATTCGCACAAGTCTAGTTACCTTTGCCTTACCGCTGTTGTTTAACCATTGAATGTAATAGGGATGTGGGTGCGGTTTGGTGCTTAGTGCCAGCTTGGTCACCATGTCACTGCTGGCCAAGTTGTTGCAGCTACCTCCATCAATGATCATGCGGCAAGATCGCTCTTTGACGACACACTTTGTTTGGAATAATGTGTGCCTTTGATTTTGTTCCGCTTTCTCTATTTGTGCACTAAGCACACGCTGCACAATGAGACTATCATAGCGCGCTGCATCTTCTGCACCAATATGCTCTTCTTGATGTTCATCGCTACCTGCATAGTCAGCTGCAAGCAAAACACATGTATCGTCATCAAAATCGCTAGCAGATGAGTACTCACCGTCATCTTTAACAATTAGAACACGTTTTCTTGGGCAGTCACGCTGCACATGGCCAAAACCCTTGCACTTGTGACATTGAACGTCTCTAGATAGTCCGGTAGATGCTACGGAAGAAGCACTCTCGATGGGCTTTTGGGTGGTCTTTACTGCTGAGCTAGTGGAAGAAGCACGTGGCTTGTTGCTGGAAGAAGAAGGTGCTGCCCGACTTTGTGAAGAAGATGACGGAGAAGCACGCCCAGTCGAAGGAGTAGTCGTGCGTGGTTGCCATGAGCTAGTCTTTCCTGCAGAAATATTAGTTCTAGAGCTAGCTCGTCGTCCCTGCACTTTCCTTTCAGCTTTACAAGCAAGATGAAACAAACGGGTAACATTATTGTAATCTTTATAAGCAAGTATGTCCTGAATTTCACGGTTTAAACCACCCAAAAATCTAGCCATAGCTGGTTCCTCATCCTCGTCTAATTTACAACGCAACATACCCATTTGTAATTCCTGAAAATACTCTTCTACACTTTTAGCTCCCTGTCTCAATTGTTGTAACTTATTTAACAGATCACATGCATAGTAAGAAGGAACAAATCTAGCCCGCATGAGCCGTTTCAAAGCATCCCAAGTTTGTGGTATGTTATTAGGATTTTTCTTGCTATGTTCTATCCACCAAACAGAAGCAAAATCAGTAAACTCACTAGTGGCTGCTCTAACTCTTGCATTTTCAGGAAACTCATGACATGCAAATTTTTGATCAACAGAAATCTCCCAAGTAATATATGCATCAGGGTCATATTTACCATCAAAATGAGGTATCTTAAATTTGATCTTGTTAAAAGTATCTTCATGATTGCGTACCTCACGCCGACGATGTCCACCTATGCCTTGACGGTTGCGTTGTAGCCAGCGCCGTGGCCTAGCTTCCTCATCTTCCCCAATCTCCGTATCTGCAGAATAGTCATCTTCATTATCACGTACAATACTAGGAGCATTGCTCACCTATCCATCTGCGCTGCGTCCACGATCCCTCTCCTCAAGGCGCTGCAGGATGGCTCCAATAGAGGTGTTCAATTTTTGAATGGAACTCTCTAACGTGCTGATTTTGGTGTTGGTGTCGATCTGCATATTTTCCAATTGACCAAGGCGGTCACTGGTAACTCGAAAATCCTCATCAAGCGCTTCTCTGTGTAGCCGCACTTGGCGTTCGAAGTGTTGTATAATTCCCCGTGTGCGAGGTGAATGCACGTCTTCAGTTGTATTTGCTCCTCCTGCCATGGTTAGTAGAAAAAAAGTCCAATATGAAAGGGTAACATTATCCCTAGCTACAAAGGTGCTGGTGGAGATAACTCGCTCACTCTCAACCTGTTCAATCAAGCTCTTACCTGTTCTTACAAAGCTCAGCAAGAAGGTGATGGCAACCAGCAAGTAATGAACAACTTCAAGAGCAGGTCTAAATCTATGGCTTTAGGTGGCTGAACTAGCACAAGGAGCAAACTTTCACCACGTTAATCACAACAAGCTGAATAAATATTCTACGACAGTACTGTGCTGATCTTAGTCTAGACCGTACTAGAGACGCGAGCCGAGACACCAATGTCGTCACCAAAAACACCCCAAACAACAATCTGATTTTTTTTCCTTTTTTTTGTTTTTTTTTGTTGGGGTGGTCACCCAAACTCTCTCTAGATGGAATCAGGAGACCCTAGAACAAAATTTGCACATGCGGCTTTTGATCTTGCACTTGCCTTTTTTTTCTTCTCTAATTGCTTGTGGCTTTTGTGCGGCTTTTGATTTTGCACTTGCCTTTTTTTTCTTCTCTAATTGCTTGTGGCTTTTGTGCGGCTTTTGATTTTGCACTTGCCTTTTTCTTGTTGTCAAACTCAAATTACTAATCTGACTCAAACTCGAAGTAGCAATCTGATTCGAACTCGAACTAGTAATCAGACTCAAACTCGAACTAGCAATCCGACTCAAACTCGAAGTAGCAATCTGATTTGAACTCATAATCTGACTCAAACTCGAACTAGCAATCCGACTCAAACTCAAAGTAGAAATATGATTTGAACTTGTAATCCGACTCAAACTCGAACTAGTAATCTGACTCAAACTCGAAGTAGCAATCTGATTCAAACTCAAACTAGTAATCCGACTCAAACTCGAACTATGAATCTGACTCGAACTAGGTGACCGAATGTGACACGAACTCGAAACTCTAGTGGTGCAAAACTAAAGACCAGCAACTTGACTCGTCAAAGCAACCATGAACTCAACAAGTCTTGACTAAGTGGGGAAAGTAAAAGGCACAATGGTCTAGGAATAATGGAAAAAAACAGATCTGGTATTTTTTTGGGGCTTTTTCTGGACTATAGGATGATAACAACGGAAAGAAAAGTAATGGTAGTACTCTCACCGATTAACCTTTCTCTGATTACCACTTGATAGGATCTTGGTTCCTGATCTTTCGATGAGAATAGGAGGGTTCGATTTGTGGAGGAGAAGACGTTGGCGATCCGACTACACCATCCCCAAGACGATGCACCTTAGCGATCGGTACACCGACTCCGAAGTTGTATTGATCTTGCTGGCGCACAATCAACCTGACCATGAGAGCCTTTGTTCCTGCAAGCAATCGAAGAACACGCAAGAACAAGAAGAACAAGCACTTATCTGTTGAATCAATCTAAAGTGGGGTTCTGGATACAAGTAGACGGGCGATCTAGTCGACATGCACGTGTACAAGGAAGCAGCAGAAGCTAACTTACGAATAAACAAAAACCCACCAGCTAATGAGGGCGGCTGCTACTATTTATTACCTCCCTAGGGTCGTGAGAAACCCTAATCACGAGTCCCTAATGGACTCCAAACGATACATGGGCCATGGGCCAAATTTTGGTGATGCAGCACCCTGGACAGAAAAAGGTCTTGGTATTAAAATAACTATTGCGGCCGACTCCGAATAGATATGGACATGAGGCCAGATCCGTTTGAAAGTAGACTTGATAATCTTTCCAGGAAGTACTTGAACGCCCAGATCGGAGTCCGTATGAAATCGTGGTGGCCGTCACAAGTTGGTGCTGTTCTGCTGTCCAAATCCCGTCCGCGCGAATTCCCTTCCCATTGGCTCCTCTCCATTGTTCCTAAGCAAAACAAGAAAGCACATAGTTCCACAGTCTAGATAATATGGACATAAGGCCAACAACAAGTTCACCTCATAGTTTAGTTGACGTGCACGAGCGCGAGTGATCGGACCAGAAACCGGTAGCTGAGTTGGTGTGGATGTATCGAGGGTGTTGATGTCCTCATCAGTCCGGTACCTGACAATTTGAACCTCTAAATTCTTATTTGCACATAGTCTCAAAACCATTCTTATCAATCCTTGAATTCATTTGTCAGGCACGATGTCTTCAGGATCCGACGACAACTCTTTTGATTATGATGAAGAGTGTAACCGTGCTAGAGTGCAAAGAGCCAAAGAGAGAGTGATGAAGAAAAGACATGACCACAATGTTCACACCTCTCCTCCCGACGCTGTACTTCCCAAGAAGAGGAGATTGGTGGTGAAGATACCAATAAGCAAGGAAGGTGCTGGGAGTTCATTGGCACCCATGAGAACTCTCAACAAGGGGAAAGGACTAGCCAGTGGTCCTATTGGCCCATTGAAGATGAAGGCTCCTATTCATCGCAATAGGCAACCCTCTAGCGATGACTTTACAGGAAAAGGGAGTGAATTGGCTAACAAGTTCATAAAGCTGGAAGTCTATGAACAGCCCAAATAGTCAGCTGACCCTAGATTCTGGAGTAACTTCCATGCTGACTATTATGAGCATGTCTACTTGAAGATGAGGAAACCAGTGATTGAAAGTCAGTGGGTGGACATCACCTACCTATAGTCCAAGAGATGCCAAGCTTATCAAGAGGTCCTAGAGGCATTGGAGCGACATGGGCTGAAGGATCTTATCTCTTTCCAGTGGTACTGGAACATTGAGGTCACTCTATTCTATTCCACTCTTTACTTTTCTCGTGATGACGGAGACAAAATGATATGGATGACACATGGAGCGAAGTACAGTGTCACATATGAAGAATTTGCCAGAAATCTTCACCTTGAAGATTGTTTGGAGAATAACATCATCATTCACAACCTAAAGCCTCTGGAGAAAGATGAACTTGACTTTCTCTACGATACAAGAATGCCATACAAGTCTCCAACTAGCAAATACTTGAAGCCTTTCTTTGCAGTGCTGAATAGAATCCTGAGGAAGACCATAGCTCCTAAGGAGGGAGATGCATGGACTATCCAGGGGACACTCAGGACATTGATGAATATGATCAGCAGGAGAAGGACCTTCAATGTCTTTGAGTACATTTATAATGATATTGTGAACATCTCCATCACCCCTAACAGGTCCTGTGGCTATGCACCCTATATCATGTATATGATTGAGAAGGTGACAGTGCTTGAGTTAGTAAAGGATATTCCCCACACTGGTCTCAGGCCTCAGAAGCCTACAATTTACATTGTCCCCTCTGTTGCTACCTCACCCGCAGAGGAACAAAGATCTAAGATGGCTCATGAAGGCACAAAAATTGAAGCTCATACTCCTGCTCCTCCACCTCCTAGAGAGTCCTCCAGTGGTGTGCTGAAGATGCTTTCATCCATCTTTGCATCCTGCCGCAAAGTGGAAATTAAGCAACACAAGAAGAGTCTGGCCAAGAAGAAGCATCAACGATATGTCAAGGACAACATCAAAGCAATCTGTGAGAAGCTGGAGATGGAGCCAGTGGGGTCACCTCAGATCTCAAAATATTTTGAAGAAGATATCACAGAGATGGCACCCCTCTCGAAGCAAGAGTTGGCTTCATTCAGATTGGCTAGTGCCTCTGCTCCTCCTTCTCCTACGCAAGCACCTAAAGATGAAGAAGAGGATGAAGATAGGACCGAGAGTGAGGGAGGCAGTGGCGATGAGTGCTACCACTCAATTTTCCTCTTTTTGGTGCCTTGATGCCAAAGGGGTAGAGATTGAGACTAGTAGTCTATTTTGTAGCCATTAAGGACTTGTGATCAAGGACATGTATCTCGATTTCAAACTGTTGTAATTTGTTTTGGATGTGCTTACTTTACTTGATGTGTGATGCCTAGTTTAGTGATAATGTGATGATGGTTGCTATAATTGTTAAGTTATTATATTTTGCTCATCACATCTTTTGATCACACACTCTTTAGGCACCCCACCATAAAGAGTGCATATATGTGAAAAGTTTTTGTTACTCATCTATCATTCTCATATATGCACACTTTATGAAAATCAATTTTTACTCTTAATTGTGAAATCTATATTGGTATCATCAATCACCAAAAAGGGGGAGACTAAGAGTGCATCTAGGCAATCCCTTTTGAGTTTTGGACAATTGATGACAAACAAATGAGATCCTAATGAACTTGTTGAGATGACTGCAGGTCAATTTAAATGAGATAGTTTGGTACACTCAAAAAGTGAAAAATGAAGTGGTGTAAGAAAAGAGAAAAGCCCAACTGATGACTGAAGCGCAAAGAAGACTTAAATGTATAGGATGTGTGTGAAAGACACATCCCAAGAGCTCAAGTCTTTGCGTGGGGTAAGGGCTTAGAATCAACCTAAAAATTCACTAAACACCGGACTAGTCTGTTCACGGACCGGACTAGTCTGCTCAACTCTTTGTTGTCCAAATTAACAATGCACCGCACTAGTCCGCTCATGGACCGGACTAGTCTGATCAACTTTCTGGAACCACATTTCATAGTGCACCGGACTAGTCCATTCATGCATCGGGCTAGTGTGTTTAACTTTCTGTAAACCTATTACGTTGTGACCCAAACAAGTCCTTTCATAGGACTGGACCAGTCCGTTGAACTCTGTGATGCTCTATAACACATAGCACCGAACAAGTCCGCTCATTGACCGGACTAGTCTGTTAAACTCTCTGGAACTCAAATACACAGGACATCAGACAAGTCAAGACACCTAACGGACTAGTCCGGTATACCTCACACAATTTAGAGTTTCTAGTGTGTTGCACATTTTTACGCCGTTTTTACACAGCACACCAGACAAGTCTGGTACCCTATACGGACTAGTCCGACCGTCGGGATCCCTAACGGTAACAATTTTGGAAACACTATAAATAGGATATCCACGACCCTACAAAGACAATTCATGCATTCTACTTTTCAAAACTCAAACCCTAGCACCACCACGTGTCCTAAGAGCACAAAAACACATCTCCCCACGCACCTAAAGTCCTCAAAAGGTGAAAATCAATTGAATATTTAGATTTGGGGTTGGGAGATCATTGTTTACCCTTCGTTGAGCTCTTGGGGTTTGATACCCTTACACTCGTGCGTCTACTTGTAATCTTTTTGAGTGTATTTGATCATCTTTTCATTGTAATTCTTGTGGGAACCCTCAACGTGTCAGGTTGCCCCATAAACTCGATGATTACCCATGATAGTGGAATCAAGTCAACCTTGTGTGGTGACTTGATGAGGGAAAGTGTTTGAAGAGACCCAGCTCTGTGTGGGTTCCTCAATGAGGAGTAGATCTCTTTGGTGAGATCGAATCTCGGTAAAAATCTGTGTTTCGTGTGCTTTTTGTTTTTGCATTATCATTACGTAGGGCATTAGAATTGATCAATCAAATAGTTTGTGATTCACGTGAACATTAAGTAATCTGATCTCTCGTTCAAGTGAAAAGAATAGTAATTACATTTCGCTGCAATTTCATTCGAAATTCCTGCATAAACATTTTACATTTAGTTATAACTGAACAACCGTACTAGTCCGCATAACAAATCATACAAGTCCGGTCTCCCTGGTATTTGATGATTTAATTAAGTGTGCTGAAAATTATCAAAGCCTATTCAACCCCCCCCCCCTCTAGGTCACATTCATAAACACATCATCCAAGTATATGAATAAAATAGGACTAAAGATGACATCTTTTAAGAGCAAATTCACAAATACAAAAAGGAATATATGAGTCATACCTTTCCCAATTTGGAATTGGGAAGAGTGAGACTCCTACTCCTTCCTACTTGGACTATGGACTGGAGGCTCTCCTCTCTACAGCCTAAACTCCTCGAAACCTATAGAGAATAGTGGATACAATGAATGAATACTCAAGTGGTGTGTGTGTGTGTGAAGTGAGGGTAGGTCATCCTATTTATAGTTGGAGAAGGGTCGACTCCTGCCACCAAAAGCGCGCGAATCAGTCATCAACGACTTCAGGAAGCCGGGAGGAGCCAACACATGTCGATTAACCGAGTTAGGTGTCAGGACAAAGTCAGTTGAATAGGGGGTTCTCCTGACCTGGTCAGTGCTCGGTTGAGGTAGTGCTTTCTCCAGGTCACTGACAGGTGGGTCCCTTCTTAATGAGGACATGTCTAGCATTCACTCATCTTCAAATGAAAAATTCACTTAATATAGTTGGTCCAATTACAAGGAGTGGAGCTAAACAATTGCATAAGGAAATTCATTCTCAGGTGAAATCTAATCTGATGTTTAATAATCAGTCTATGTTGAATGAACCTATACTTTTGAGTTCTTGTTTCAATGTTCTTAGGAATGATAGAGTGTATGAACCAGCATGGAATCAAGATGGATTCAAGCCTCTGGATATCTGAACCAAGAAGCCTATGGTGTGCATGAATAAAATGGTGGTTCATCACCTTAGCATGTGAATGCAACCACAAGCTAGATGACAGACATATGGTACGAATTCCAAGCATCACTGCGGACAGAATACAAGGAGTTACACGGTGTTCTATAAGTGGATGGAAGCGTTTTCAAGTCTACTTTCCAGCCCATCAGACGGTTCATTATTTGGATGTTTTAATAAGGAGTTATGATCATTTCAGTAACTGCTGCCAGAAGCTGAAAAGACGTGCGAACCAGCCACGAAATCCACTAGAGCATGCACATGCAGCCATTTACTCAAATCTGAACGTCACTATCTTTATATATATCTTGTACTAGACAATGCAAAGGGGAGAGCTTATTTTTATTGAATTCAGAATATACAAACTCGAGTAGTTTTGTTTATGCGTGAGTCTTGAGATGCTTACAATACTTGTTCTTCCGATTCCTGAGGGAGTTGTAGAACGCTAAATGGATTGAGTTCATTGAAACGTTTCCCTATGTTGTCAAATATAAGCGTGGTAAAGATAACATTGTTGTTGATGCCTTGTCTAGAAGATGTGCGTTGATTACACAACTAGATACAAAAGTGCTTGGTTTGGAATCTATTAAAACACTTTATGTTGCTGATGCTGATTTTAAAGAACCTTTCTCTCATTGTATTGATGGAAAAGGTCGGGATAAATATTATACGCATGATGGCTTCTTGTTTCGGACGAACAAAATATGCATTCCAGCTTGCTCGATTCATCAAGTTCTTTTGCAGGAAGCACATGCCGGTGGACTAGCTAGTCATTTTGGTGTCAAAAAGACATTGGACATGCTCCCTGATCATTTCTTTTGGTCACATATGCGACGTGATGTACAGCGGCACGTTGGGTGCTGCATCGTTTGCTTGAAAGCTAAGTCCCACCTCAATCCCCATGGTTTATATACTCCATTACTTATTCGACATGTACCTTGGGAAGATATATCTATGGACTTTGTTCTGGGGTTACCTCGGTCTCAGAGGGGGAGGGATTCTAGTTTTGTTGTTGTACATCGCTTTTCTAGAATGGCACATTTTATCCCCTGTCATAAGAGCGATGATGCTTCACACATTGTTGATTTATTTTCAGGGAGATTGTTTGTTTACATGGAGTTCCAAAGACTATTGTTTCAGACCGGAATACTAAATTTCTCAGCTACTTTTGGAAGACATCATGGGCTAAGCTTGGCACAAAGTTGTTATTTTCAACCACTTGTCATCCACAAACAGATGGCCAAACTGAAGTTGTCAACCGTACCTTGTCAACCATGTTGCGTGCTGTGCTGAAAAAGAATTTGAAGCTCTGGGAAGACTGCCTTCCACATGTTGAATTTGCTTATAACAGGGCAGTCCATTCCACAACAAACCCTTGTCCATTTGAAATAGTTTATGGGTTTAAACCGCATACTCCCATGGATCTTTTGCCTTTACCATTACAGGAACAAGTTAACTTGGATGCCACAAAAGATCATACTTTATCAATCGGTTACATGCGGAGACAAGAAAAATATTTAGAAGAAATCAGCACAATATGCAAAGCAAGCAAACAAAGGTAAGAAGAAGGTTACATTTCAGCCAGGAGATCTTGTATGGTTGCATCTACGAAAGGATCGCTTTCTCCAATAGTGTAAGAGTAAGTTATCTCCTCGGGGTGACGGTCCGTTCAAGGTTCTCCAAAAGATAAATGATAATGCTTACAAAATCGAGCTGCCACCTGAATATTCCAATGTGAGTACAACATTTAATGTCAAAGACTTGCTTCCATTTGTTGGTGAGCCTGAGTCGAGGACGACTCCTTCTCAAGAGGGGGAGGCTAATGAGGACATGCCTAGCATTCACTCATCTTTAAGTGAAAATCCACTTGATATAGCTGGTCTAATTACAAGGAGTAGAGCTAAACAATTGCAGAAGGAAATTCATTCTCAGGTGAACGCTAACCTTATGTTTAATAATCAGTCTATGTTGAATGAGCCTATACTTTTGAGTTCTTGTTTCAATGTCCTTATGAATGATGGAGTGTATGAACCAGCATGGAATCAAGATGGATTCAAGCCTCTGGACATCTGAACCAAGAAGCCTATTGTGTGCATGAATAAAATGGTGGTTCATCACCTTAGCATGTGAATGCAACCAGAAGCTAGATGACTGACATTTGGTATGAATTCCAAGCATCACTGCGGACAGAATACAAGGAGTTACAAGGTGTTCTATAAGTGGATGGAAGCGTTTTCAAGTCTAGTTTCCATCGCATCAAATGGTTCATTATTTGGATGTTTTAATAAGGAGTTATGATCATTTTAGTAACTGCTGCCAGAAATTGAAAAGACACGCGAACCAGCCACGAAATCCACTAGAGCATGCGCATGCAGCCATTTACTCAAGGCTGAATGTCCCTATCTCTATAGATATCTTGTTCTAGACAACGCAAAGGGGGAGATCTTATTTTATTGAATTCAGAATATACAAACCCGAGGAGTTTTGTTTATGCGTGAGTCTTGAGAGGCTTACAATACTCGTTCTTTCAATTCCTGAGGGAGTTGTAGAACGCCAAACTGCAGTTCATCCAGTTTGTGCCTTCACGTCTATAGGGCGTGATTGCGTGGGCTGTTTCGTTGATACGTGGAAGGGTGATTGTCTCGGTAGTTCGTCGCATGGACAGTGCCGCGGTGCGCTGGCTCTTCACCAGGTCACGCAGCGACAATTTATCAAGTTCGCAGATCCTACGAGAAGATCAGGCCACAACAACTTGGTACACGTGCTGCCTAGGCGTGTGCAGGAGTCGCGTGGAGTGTAGCGACAACCAGATGGTCGACATCGTTTAACCACTGCTAGGTTGCCCCCTGCGGGGCACCTGTCGTCGGTGCATTGTGGAGTAGTGACGTGCTGACAGGAGTGCACTTTCTGGGCTCGCCGCCGGTGGCGTTGTAGCAGTTGTCACAGAGGGAGTTCGTCGTGCCGTGTTGTGCGGGCCTGCATCCGGTGGAGTGGCTGCACGGCGACGCGATGGTCCAAATATCTTGCCCTAGAGCGGGACCCAGCGTTGGGGTGGGATGAAGCTTGGTCCTCCGCCACCGCCTGCTGGCGGGGGTGTGGCCTAGAGGAGCTAGCATTGGAACGGACGCTCACCATGCTACTGGTGAAGATGTTTGCAGGGAAAAAGCCCCCTACCTGGCGCACCAAATGTCAAGGTGTCTAGATGACACCTCCCCCGGACCTGCTCCGAAGCAGCCCGCGGAGGTTTGATGTATTTTTGGGGGCTAGTCCTAGTAAGATCGAACGCAGTGGATGATGAACACAAGGGATTTATGTGGTTCGGGCTGCCGGAGCATAATACCCTACTCCACGGTGGTTTGTATGTGTTGTATTGTTCAAGCATGTGTCGAGTCTCTCCAGGTCTGTCCTCGAGGTCGGTCGCCCGCCCGTTCCTTTTATAGTCCAAGGCTCGGGCAGTTACAAGGTGGGCCCCGGGGCCCGACAGGTGGTCCCGGGAGGTACCAAATCCTATCTAAGATCTGAGAGTAAATGATATCTCCTGAATATGGCTTCAATGTGCCGCCTGTCCATGCCCTGCAGCAGGGCTATACATAGCCTCTCATGATGGTTGGACACATCCCGTCTGTCTTGTCGCGACTGCCCATTCGCCCACTGTATGTAGTAGTTCGGCACCGGCCAGCCATAACAATACTGGACACTGGCCCCTTGACTTATGAGTGCACACCTCTGCTTACCTAGGGAAGGCGCGCGTACTTACTGCTTGGACACACTAAGCACGTCTTCCATTACTGCCGCCTCCTTCCACCCCCAGTAGCAGTTAACCAAGTGGCTGTGTCGGAGCGCGCTTCTGCAGGAAGGCCTAGGTCCGGCGCTGCTGGGCATGTGGTTGCTCCGGTCCTACCCTCAGCGGGAGAGGCCAGGCCTGGAGCTGCGGGACACGTCGCTGTGTCGGACCTCCCCTCAGCGGGGAGGCCGGTCCGGAGCTGCAGGACACGTGGCAGCGCTAGACCTCCCCTCAACGGGGAGATGGGTCCGAAGTTGCAGGACACGTGGTAGCGCCGGACCTCCCCTCCGTGGGGAGGCGGTTCCAGAGCTGCAAGACACGTGGCAGCGCCGGACCTCCCCTCTGTGAGGTGGTAAGTCCGGAGGTGCAGGCCCAGAGCTACGGGACACGTGGCGGCGCCGGTCCTGCCCTCAGCGGGGTGTCCAAGGCTGGAGTTGCAGGGCACTTGGCGGCGCCAGACCTGCCCTCAACGGGGAGGTTGGTCCAGGAGCTGCGCGTCACGTGGCATCCTGGAGTTACACCAGAACCTGTGTCCTCTTCCTTGTATCTATGGGTACCCGGTCCGCCAGGTACTGACAATATTGTAAAATGTGTGTTCTGTGTGTAGTGTTGTTAGGTTTTGCATTGTACGACACCACCCAATGTGATTCCTGGAATGTTGGGACTGGGGTCCTCACACTTCACATGATTAGATTTATGAACCTATGTTTTGAATAATGGTTGGGATTGGAACAGGAATTAGAATTGGTATATGAGTTTGGTGATAATGATTCGATTGGACAGTTATGAGTTGAATATGGTCGGTTATGGTATTATTATGGATATATTATGGATGATTATGGTTATTTAAGTCAAATTGATGGTATTGGACATGGTATTATTGTCCTCACATAATTAATCATAATATCACATTTCAACTGTTTGAAAATACTTTTATGCAATTGGCCATTTATTATCGTCCTTGTTTAAGCTACATGTCATACTTTCCCACACTTGATGAGTACGACATGTGCTCATCCTTGTTGTTTCCTAACAAATTTAGGGTCTATTTGGTTTGAAGCCAAAACTTGCCACATTTTGCCACGCCTAAGTTTAGTCAAGTTTGACCAACTTAGTCATTGTTTGGTTCATAGCCACAATTGTGGCAAGATTCCTTGCCATCTAACTGGGTCCCACATGTCAAAGACTCAGAAAAGTGTGGCAAGATTCCCTTAGGCTTGCCAAGTTGTGGCTGAAAATTTGAGCACCTAACCTTAGTCAAGTTAGGCAAAAATTTGTGGCAAATTGTGGCAACCTTAGTACATAAACCAAACAGGCCCTTAGTAACAGGCGACAATGTGGAGTATTCGGAGGACTATGAAGAGCTCTAGGCGTGCATGTTACCGTCAAGCTTGCCTGTGGAGTTGGAGCCAATTGGTGTTCAGTTTTCTGCTGCAATGTTTTTAGAGCTTGTGTTCGAGACTATTTGCATATTGTAATAAGGTACTACTATTATTATTATTCGACACATGGTTAATCTGAATATTGTTTACAATGCACTTATCGTCTGCTAAACATCCTAGACACACATATGCGTCACACTTGGTTTATTTTCGGATCTGGGTGTCACAGTAGTGGAGGTAATGTGACACACCTAAGCAATATACTCTAAGGATAAAGATGTCCTAGTGAAGGTCAGGTTAGAGATGGAGTTACTCCTATTGTGCTCTAATTACTCATATATGTACCCTACTAGTGTACATATGAGTATGCTAACGATGAATACTAGGTCTTAGTGGTCCAACACAGCGGGCACCGGTTTACCCTTGACAACATCAGGATGATACCCACCATGAGCCTGCAGCGTAGCTGAACGTGGGATATTACAAAGGACGGACAAGGCTATCACCACCTGTCGCCTACCCCTACAACCCATCGGTGTACGAGACATCCAACGCTAATTAACTATCTATGCACCATGCTTACATGTTAAATAAATACCTTAAAAGTTGCAATGCAAGATCCATCCTAAGGCAATGACTAACCTAAACGTCATTGAACCAATGTTGTGACCAAGCACTAACATATTCATATTAACATAAGCATTTTAATACCTAATTAGACTATAGTGGTGGTTTATGATGTTTATGATAACAAGATATGAAAATTATGACTAGATCATAGTAACATCTACACCTAGCACATACATGGGCTTTACAATCAAACAAAAAATGCTTTACCCAAGTATATGAATAAACAAAGACTAATAATACTATTATCGTAAAGCATACAGTCATGAAATAAAGAAAAGATACATGAGGCATACCTTTGCCAATTTTGACTTAGGACTAGAGGCTCCTCTCTACAGCCTAACCTCCAGTAAGAAACTAGAAGAACTAGTGTATACAATGAGAGAATGCTTGAGTGGTGTGTGTGTGTGTGTGTGTGCGTGTGTGTGTGAAGTGAGCCCCCTCCCCCTATTTATACACGGACTAGAGGCGATTCCCACTATCTTTTGCGCGCGAATCAGTCTCCACTGGCTCCAGGGCACCATAGGGAGTAGACACGTGGCGGCTAACCGAGTTTGGCACCTGGAAGGGTCAGCCAAACCCAAGTTCGGCCGACTTGGTCCTGGTGCCCCTCGGGGTGTTCTTCCTCCAGGTCACTAGTAGTTGGGCCCAGGATCCTCGCGTGATTTGACGTTGGGTTCCCTCAGATATGCTTGGGAAAGGGTCCATGGATCTATATGATGCCACATGTCATCGTGTGATTGGTCGGGATATCACTTTTCAGGATTTCTGTCCCCATTCTTCATGATTCTGTAATAAAATACATGGATGCACTATTTCTCCAAGTACAAGTAAAATTATGTCAAATCTAAGGATGATTTGTGTAAGAAATATTTATTCCTTCACCTAATTGAGTTATATTGATAGTAGAAATTGGTATATAACTCTCCCAAGCTTACCCTTTGCTCGTCTCGAAGCAAAGATAAAGATCTGGTTGTTGATCAGGAGTTGCTACAATGTTCTATCTTTCAAAAGTATCAAGTGCACAACAAAATATTCTACCTTGCATTGAATAAATTGGCTGTGGTATCTAACCCCTTCTTCCTAGTCATTATGGGGCTTATGCCTCATCCTTTTCTTGGGTGGTTGAAGGTTAGAACAAGAAAGTGAGCATGCATCACCTAATGTCTAAGTTTGACTCAAATTTCCTGAGAGTTTCATATGGTGTCTGAATTTAAGTTTCTCAAATGATGCTCTCAATCGCTCCTATGTGGGAAGTGGTAATTATATCCTCACCAAGGCAATGCCTTTCTTATCCTACATCTACATAAGGCTTATATGTGGAGTTTGGTAGGGATCAAAAGTATGCATAATTGTAACACATCTATTGCTAAGTCAAAAGAGCAATCTCTAGGAGAAAACAAATCATACTTTTGATCAAGATTTGTGCAAGTGTGATGGAATATTTGTGGAGTCTAAATATGAAGATGACTCCCAAGTAAGCACTCTCTTTATGGTGAGTATGAAACATGGCTATTCTTCTTCTTTTTTTCATGCTCTTGTACATGAGCATGCATTTTTCTTTTTCTTTTTTTGTAGCCATGTCTTCTACTCCTCTTTTTTTTTCAAATATATTGAAGAGTGTATTATGCGTGGAAAGCATGGAGTATCTTTTAATGGTGGAATGGTCACTAAATTTTACTAACTTCTAGTGTAGAAGTTTAGCATGTGCTCGTGAAATCTTGATCTTTAAAAGCATGAACAGATTCTCACATAGGTCTATACTAGTTTGACTATGTTCAATGTGAAAGCAAAAAGCATATGCATGGTGTCAAATTTGAATCATCATATGGCTTTGGTAGGAATTTTTATCAAATGAGGAACTTCCATTTTAGAATTTTTTTGAAAAAATCATATTTCACTTTCAACTAGGATTTTAGCAGCTCCTATTACTATATTATATCCCACAACAACCTAGAATTGGACTAAGATTTTGCTACCCACAAATCCCAAGTTTTTAGGCAAGAGTATTAAGCCAATAAACATAATACTTGAAAAATATTGAGTTGTATAAAAAAAAACTAAGGGAAATAAAACAGAGCAACTATTCATCATTTCAACTTATGCAAAGTGAAAATATTCTTATCGTGCATATTTTATTTTATTATCCTAAATTATACTACATTATTATATATTATTCTTTATTAGATGCCAATGATGTGTTAGGAATGAAACAAAACAATGGAATGCAAATGGAGCGTGATACAAGTTACCTCATGTGGGGGTCCTCCCTAAGCTTGTTCTTCTCAATCTCTGTGATAAGGGTTGAACCCTTGATAATGGAAATAGGCCATAACATCAGCTGGTTGTTGTTGCAGCGTGATGTTGATGTTGTGGAACGGTGCGTCGATTTGTTGATGCTAGTTGTGGTTACTTTGGATGTGATCTTGAATGGTGTTGAGGACATCGCTTGTACTCACTTCAAGATTTCCCATCCTTTATGTGAGTTCTGCCATTCCTTGGCCAAGGTCATGAGAACCTCAGGCCAAAAAGGAAAGGCGTGTACTCATCGGTGGAGGAGGCAAGCTACTAGAGATGGAGCTAGAACCGTAAGGGTCCCATCTCCCTCCGGTGGTAGTCCACTCTTTCCACGACGATCCGCCGACCTCATATGTTTGAGGTTGGGTCCAAACCGGTGCATCACCCATCAGATCCACTTCCTCTTGGTACTCATAGGCGAGAGTGGATTGTGGTGGCATCTCCATGGCTGCTCTTCGTGAACTCTTGTGACCCTGCCAAAAACATTACTTCCACAAACCTCTTTGATAAGTTGAAGAGCAATTGTTTGCTGTCGACATTTGTATAAGTGAAAATCTAGGTTAGGTAACCTATAAGACCTATGTGTGCTGAATACATTGGCTATGACGATAAAAGTTTTGAATATTGCCAAAACATCCTTTTAACAAGGTCCGACTCTAGGTCCGAGCTCCAGCAAGGTCCAACAATAGGTCCGACTTATTTTGTCTAGGTCCGACTTGTTTTCACTAAGTCCGGCGCTAGGTCCGACTAGCTTTGGTAAGCTCCGGCGATTGGTCCGACTAGCTTTGGATAGCTCCGGTGCTAGGTCCTGCTAGCTTTAGTAAGCTCCGGTTCAAGATTCGGTTAGCTTTGGCAAGGTCCGGTGCTAGATTGCAATGATTCTGCTTTTAACTTGCAACATTTTGAACTTGCTTTTTGGGTTATGGAAAGCTTGCATAGTATTCTTTTACTAAGTTTTTAGTGTGTTTTGGTGGTTATGGCTGATATCGTTTTGCTATGGTTTGCAACATGCTTATGTGAGGTGCTCACGTAAGGTGTTGTGGTTTCAAAACTAACGTGAGTCAAGTCGAGGACTTGTGCTCGGATGTATCTGTTGTTTATTCATGTGCAACTGTTCCTTGAGTTCAAGACATGGATGGTGACGGAATCCATTGAACTAGTCTTAGGGAGAAGATGAGGTTCAACAACCAAGTTCGGGAGGAATTGTGGTTGAGTTGATCGGGAGGTTGCACATCATGGTTGAATCAAGAATAATGCATATGAAGGTATCGTGAACATTGTTGGAAGGTGTTTGCACGTGTGCATCGAGTGCATGGACGTGAGTGGCTGCATGGTTCCAAGATGTGCTGAAGAAAAGTGGATGTAAAGAATTGGTCAGAAAGGTTCAACCGACTAGGTTATGGACTCAGGCTGCGGCTGAGTCGTGTTTGACTCAAATATGGAAAGATTTGAGTTGGTTATGTTAGGATTTCGTGTGGGTTATGAAGTTGAGTTGTTTTAGGAATGTGGGATACGTTCCTAAGATGTTTGGAAGTCTTAAGATTGCTTCTATCTGCGTATAGAATAGTCTTGAGAAGTTATGGAAAGTTTTGGTGGAAATTGAGTAGGATACGAGTCCTAGTTTAGTTTGGGTTGGCCTCATGGCTGGTTATATAAGCAAGGGAGGCCAGAGCTCATGGTAGACGGATTTTGGGCTGTTCCTCTTGTGTTCTATTGAATAATGATCGTAGTTTAAAAGAACTTTTGTTCCTTGTTCGTCCGGCTTGTTTCAGACAAGTTTTATTGTTGAGTTTCTTGCACAACACTACCTTGCTTTGGTGATTTTATCATAACTCGAGTTTTACAGATCCAATTGACATGATTCCTTGATTATCTATCATCTGTGAAAATTTCACGGTCATTGTATTTGTGGTTTATGATCCACATGAGTTTCTTTGAAGTGTTGCAGATCTATTTTTATTCGGGTAGAACAAATTGACCCTTGTTCGATCTTTCGATCATAACTTGAGTTTTCTCGATGGTTTTCCATGATTCTTATTGTCGTGACTTCGTGACTTGATTCTCTATAATATCTACTACTTTTGTCATGGTTGAACATGTTTAGATCAGTTACACACACAATTTTTTTAATAGATTGATTTTCTGCCGAAGGGTTGTTGTTGCTTCTGTTGAAAAAGTTTTAATCTATCATTCACCCCCCTCTGGTAGCTTTTCACGTGCTTTTTGATCCTACATAACCGAATCTCATTTATATAACCGGGACAAAAAAACACTAAGGATCCATCTAGGTCATGTTTAAGAGCGTTTCCTTGCACTAGAGTCCTCATCTATTAAGTAATGGCTTGTTGAAATATATTCAATTGAAGCATTTTCTAAAGCCCCTACTTTCAACAATGCGCCTAATTAATGATGTACAATTAATTGGACCCATCATTTTAGTGTTTGCTAACCATTATGACATCATAGCCTTGATTAGAGCAATTTTATCTTCATGGCAAAAAGGATCCTAAGTTCATCTTCACGCACAACTCTAACATCTCCTCTAGGGAACATAGACATAGTCACCCATCTATGCATGAAGCGTAAAGCAAGATTTTGCAAGTGAGTTTTCCTAGAACCCGTACATGCTATCTGACTAGTCAATTCTTGTAAAAATTTTGTTTATTAAATTTAGGCAAAGTGTCTAAATCTATTAAACAACGTCTATGGAAGCCTAGGATTTCACTTAATTCTTTCCATAGGATAAAGTATTCTATTTGGAAAAAACCTAAAAGAAATACCTTCAACTCCTAATTTTAGGCTGCATAGGAACTAAATAGTGAGGGGGTGTGAACCTTCCTCATCTATTTGAGCAAATTTATCCTATCCTAATGCATGCCAAATGGTAAAGAATTCAGAATCTATACTAATTTTGGAGATTAGCGTCGGATCATAGGCCCTTGTGTGAGCGAACTCACGATCTCAGACGAGGTTGTAGGCTTGTTGTTCAACATCGTGTTTCAAGTTGAGCTCGTCATCTTTGAGAAGGTAGAGTGGAGCATCATCTTCTTCCATTGGGACGTCGTCTTGCACACCGCTCCATTGTGGACTTGGTGTAGGCTCGGCGGAGAGGTGTGAGTTTTGTGAGACTTATGTGTGTTGAATACATTGGCAATTAGAATAAATGTGAAGGTTTACATTCAAAGTTTTGAGCATACACCGATACATACTATCCAAATTTTTCTCAGAACATTTTGGAGAGTAACTTTACCTTCGATAGTTTTAGATTGTACGAACTTTTCAATGTGTTTTTGGAGTGTAACATTATCCTCGATGGTTTCAGATTGTCGATACTTTTTCTCACGTGAGTTGTCTGAACTATTTCAGATTGTCATATCTTCATAACTTGATTCTCTAAGATCTACACTGATTTGTCACATTTTGAACACGTTGGAAACACTCCGACACTCGGTTTCTCTATCAGATTAATTTTCTATTGAGGGTTTTTGTTACTTCCGTAGAAAAAGTTTTAATCTACCATTCACCCCCCTGTGGGTAGCTTTTCACGTGGTCTTCGATCCTACAATTGGTATCAGAGTCACAGTGCTCTAATCTTTGTGATTTGCGCGTGTTTTTACTAATCGACATGGAGAAATACTCAGCAAAACCTTGTGGGTTTGATGGCGTTGATTTTCAGGTCTGAAAGGCTCGTATGGAGGCTTACATACAAGTGCAAGGCTTCGCAATATGGGAAATGGTCTACAAGTCTTTTGACGTGCCACCAAATGATTACGGCTGCAAACATGAGAGATGTCAACAATAATAACAAGGCTTGCAACTTGGTCATACAAGGATTGACACAAAAGCGAATTCGATCATGTTGCACACCTCTAACCAGTGTATGATGTGTGGAAGGCACTTTGTGACTACCTGAATGATCCAACACGATCAAGGAGGTAAGGCAAGATATGTTCATGAATGAATATATGAATTTTAAGATGCAACCATGTGAGTCCATCGACGATTTATTTACTCGCTTTAATAAAATTCTCAGCAACTTGTGTAGTGTCAATATTAATTTTTCAGATGCTGAAAATGCTAGGTAATTTTTAAGTGCATTAGACATATTGATTAGGGAGATGAAAGTTACATCTATTCAGGAATCCACTGTCATGAGTATACTTACTTTAGATGTCCTATATCCTAAATTGAAAACTCATGAACTTGACATAATATCACGTAAGAACCTCAACAAGTCACTTACATTTGTTTCACAACGTGACATGCCTAGTTCTAGTACATCTTCATCATGTGGTATACTTGCTTTCTGTCTTCTCTAACCCTTGAACAGATTAAAAAATTTCAAGAAGAGGAGCTAGCACTTCTCTCCACTCGATTCTCAAAAGCATTGCAAAATGTGAGAAGTAGAAGGAGAGGAAGAGTGGTTCACAATGTTGCTTTGAATGTGGTAAAATAGGACATTTTCGTACAGATTGCCCTAACCTTTCAGGTCCTACCTGTGATGAAAAGCAAAATAAGTTCAAGTCCTCTTCTTGCAACAGCAACAAGAAAAAGATGACTTTCACAAAATGCTCTCTGCTCTACTAGACAACAACTTGAGCGATGTGGACTCCAAAAGTGATGAGGATGAAGACAATTTGGCAACTATGTATTTCATGGCGGGCAACTCAAGATCAAGTATGGAGGAGGCAGAACACAACAACAACGATGAAGATGTCCCACTTGCAAAAAATGTGTGACGCTATTTCTCGTGCCACTGTTATACTTAAGAAAAAGGACAAAAAACTTAGGGACAATGCTGTTAAAATTCAATCACTAGAATCTGAAATTAATCGTTTAAAATCGTTGATTCCTAGTGATGATTCCTTTTCCTCTTTTGAGTTAATCTATGAACAATTGTCCTCCCTAAAAAGTGCACACACCTCCACAGTTGATAACCTTGAGTTAGAAATTGAAAATAACAGAAAGCTTGCTGCACTTAATGATAAAAACTTGAATGATACTGGCTGTTCAACAATTGATTTGCATTGTTCTAACTGTGATGATCCTAATAAGAAACTACATGATGCTATGAATGAAATTTTTGTTCTGAACAATGCTTTACATTCTCATTAAGTTAACTATTGTTCCAATTGCAAATTAGAAGAAAAAAGTTCAAGTGAAAATTGCCTTGATCTGTCCAATAAACTTGATGACATGCATAAGACACTAGATCATTTTTGTAATGCAAATAAGAACCTAAACTTGTTGCTGAATTCTTCCATGTCTTGCAATGATAAAACTAGATTAGGTTTTGATTCTCATGCTCATGCTAAAGCACATCCACCTAAAATTGTAAATTCATTAGGAAATAGTTTGTTTCAAACAGTTCCTAAACAAAAAAAAAAGTGATTTTCAAATCTGCAGGAGTGTTGTCACATTCGGTTTCTAATAAGCATGTTGCTTGCTCATCTAGACATGAACATAAGGTTAAATTTTATTCTACCTATTGTGGTAGAGATAGTCATGTCATAGATTTTTGTCATAGACTAGCTAAACAATAGAAAAAGGAAAGAATGATAGCTAGATTTGATAACAATCATGCAAAATTTTCTCCTCATGCTGAACCGAATGTTAAGAACTTGCAACCTGCTGTAATGAGTCATAAGCATGCAAAGTTTGCTCACAAACCTACTGTTTCTTGTTCTACACATGTAACACCTCGTAGGTTAGTAGTTGGGTACAAAAATCCTCAAACTTTGGCTCATAAACCTGTTCTTTATCTCAGCTTTCGCGTGCTATTCCTGCTGGATGTCATGCGACTCAGTACTGGATTCCTAAATGGCTTTTGACTAACCCCAGTATTAAGTCATTGATGTATTGTGCTTCTATGTAGGTTACATACTTGAGGAAGAAGAACATTTGGATTGTGGATTCAGGTTGCTAATGCCACATGACCAGTAACAAAGAATGGTTTCTCCTCCCTCTCTTTTGTGTCACGTGTATAAAATGTTACTTTTGCCGATAATTCTTCAACTCCTATAATTGCTAAGAATTTGATTAAAGTGAATAATCACTACACTTTGAAGGATGTGGCACTTGTTAAAAATTTGAAATACAACTTGCTTTCCGTTTCACAATTACTAGATGAAAATCTACTAAAAATTGTTGCGAGGTTGGAGATTCAAATGGTGACCTTATTATTAACATTTCTTGGTTTGGAAGAGTTTTTAAAGCTAATTTTGATTTGTCATCCTCTAAGCATAGGTGTCTAGTTGCTAATAATTCAAAGGACTTATATTTCTGGCATCGTAGACTTGGTCATGTAGGCTTTGATCATCTCACGCGTGGTACTACCCTTGATCGCATACGTAAGTTGCCTAAGCTGATGAGGACATCAACACCCTCGATACATCCACACCAACTCAGCTACCGGTTTCTGGTCCGATCACTCGCGCTCGTGCACGTCAACTAAACTATGAGGTGAACTCGTTCTTGGCCTTATCTCCATCTTATCTAGACCGTGGAACTACATGCTTTCTTGTTTTGCTTAGGAACAATGGAGAGGAGCCAATGGGAAGGGAATTTGCGTGGACGAGATTTGGACAGCAGAACAGCACCAACTTGTGACGGCTACCACTACTTATGGACTCCGATCTGGGCGTTCAAGTACTTCCTGGAAAGATTATCAAGTCCACATTCAAACGGATCTGGCCTCATGTCCATATATATTTGGAGTCGAACGCAATCGTTATTTTAATACCAAGACCTTTTCTGTCCATGGTGTTGCATCACCAAAATTGGGCCTATGGCCCATGTATCGTTTGGAGTCCATTAGGGACTCGTTATTAGGGTTTCTCACGACCCTAGGGAGGTAATAAATAGTAGCCGCCGCCCTCATTAGCTGGTGGGTTTTGTTTATTCGTAAGTTAGCTTCTGCTGCTTCCTTGTACACGCGCGTGTCGACTAGATCGCCCGTCTCCTTGTATCCAGAACACCACTTCAGATTGATTCAACTGATAAGTGTTTGTTCTTCTTGTTCTTCGATTGCTTGTAGGAACAAAGTCCCTCATGGTCAAGTTGATTGTGCGCCAGCAAGATCAATACAACTTCGGAGTCAGTGTACCGACCGTTAAGGTGCATCTTCTTGGGGACGGTGTAGTCGGATCACCAAAGTCTTCTCCTCCACAAATCGAACCCTCCTATTCTCATCGAAAGATGAGGAACCAAGATCCTATCAAGTGGTACCAGAGCAAGGTTAATCGGTGAGAGTGCTACCATTAGTTTTCTTTCCGCTGTTATCCTCCTATAGTCCAGAAAAAGCCCAAAAAATACCAGATCTGTTTTTTCCATTATTCCTAGACCATTGTGCCTTTTACTTTCTCACTTAGTAAAGACTTGTTGAGTTCATGGTTGCTTCGACGAGTCAAGTTGCTGGTCTTTAGTTTCGCACCACTAGAGTTTTGAGTTCGTGTCACATTCGGTCACCTAGTTCGAGTCAGATTCGTAGTTCGAGTTTGAGTCGGATTGCTACTTCGAGTTTGAGTCGGATTGCTAGTTCGAGTTTGAGTCGGATTACTAGTTCGAGTTCAAATCAGATTGCTACTTCGAGTTTGAGTCAGATTAGTAATTTGAGTTTGACAACAAGAAAAAAGCAAGTGCAAAATCAAAAGCCCCACAAAAGCCACAAGCAATTAGAGAAGAAAAAAAGGCAAGTGCAAGATCAAAAGCCGCTTGTGCAAATTTTGTTCTAGGGTCTCCTAATTCCATCTAGAGAGAGTTTGGGTCAACAAAAGAAAAACGAAAAAAAAAGAAAAAAATCAGATTGTTTTTTGGGGTGTTTTTGGTGACATCATTGGTGTCTCGGCTCGCATCTCTAGTACGATCTAGACTAAGATCATCACAGTACTGTCGTAGAACATTTATTCAGCTTGCTGTGATTAACGTGGTGAAACTTTGCTCCTTGTGCTAGTTCAGCCACCTAAAGCCATAGATTGACACCTGCTCTTGAAGTTGTTCATTACTTGCTGGTTGCCATCAACTTCTTACTGAGCTTGGTAAGAACATGTAAGAGCTTGATTGAATAGGTTGAGAGTGAGCGAGTTATCTCCACCAGCACCTTTGTAGCTAGGGATAACGTTACCCTTTCATATTGGATTGTTCTTTTTTTCTACTAACCATGGCAGGAGGAGCAAATACAAACGAAGACGTGCATTCACCTCGCACACGGGGAATTATACAACACTTCGAACGCCAAGTGCGGCTATGCACAGAAGCGCTTGATGAGGATTTTCGTGTTACTAGTGACCGCCTTGGTCAATTGGAAAATATGCAGATCGACACCAACACCAAAATCAGCACGTTGGAGATTTCCATTCAAACATTGAACACCTCTATTGGAGACATCCTGTAGTGCCTTGAGGAGAGGGATCATGGACGCACCACGGATGGACAAGTGAGCAATGCTCCTAGTATTATACGTGACAATGAAGATGACTATTCTGCAGATACGGAGATTGGGGAAGATGAGGAAGCTAGGCCACAGCGCCGGCTACAACGCAACCGTCAAGGTATGGGTGGACATCGTCGACATGAGGTACGCAATCATGATGATACTTTTAACAAGATCAAATTTAAGATACCTCATTTTGATGGTAAATATGACCCTGATGCATATATTACTTGGGAGATTTATGTTGATAAAAAATTTGCATGTCATGAGTTTCCTGAAAATGCAAGAGTTAGAGCAGCCACTAGTGAGTTTACTGATTTTGCTTCTGTTTGGTGGATAGAAAATGGCAAGAAAAATCCTAATAACATACCACAAACTTGGGATGCTTTGAAATGGCTCATGCGGGCTAGATTTGTTCCTTCTTACTATGCATGTGATCCATTAAATAAGTTACAACAATTGAGATAGGGAGCTAAAAGTGTAGAAGAGTATTTTCAGGAATTACAAATGGGTATGTTGTGTTGTAATTTAGACGAGGATGAGGAACCAGCTATGGCTAGATTTTTGGGTGGTTTAAACTGTGAAATTCAGGACATACTTGCTTATAAAGATTACAATAATGTTACCCGTTTGTTTCATCTTGCTTATAAAGCTGAAAGGGAAGTGCAGGGACAACAAGCTAGCTCTAGAACTAATATTTCTGTAGGAAAGACTAGCTCATGGCAATCACGCACGACTACTCCTTCGACTGGGCATGCTTCCCCGCCATCTTCTTCACCAAGTCGGGCAGCACCTTCTTCCTCCGGCAACAAGCCACGTGCTTCTTCCATTAGCTCAGCAGTAAAGACCACCCAAAAGCGCACCGAGAGTGCTTCTTCCGTAGCATCTACCGGACGATCTAGAGACGTTCAATGTCACAAGTGCAAGAGTTTTGGCCATTTGCAGCATGACTGCCCAAGCAAACGTGTTCTAATTGTTAAAGATGACAGTGAGTACTCATCTGCTAGTGATTTTGATGACGATACATGTGTTTTGCTTGCATTTGACTATACAGGTAGCGATGAACATCAAGAAGATGCAGCGCACTATGATAGTCTCATTATACAGCGTGTGCTTAGTGCACAAATGGAGAAAGCGGAACAAAATCAAAGGCACACATTATTCCAGACAAAGTGTGTCATCAAAGAGCGATCTTGTCGCATGATCATTGATGGAGGTAGCTACAACAACTTGGCCAGCAGTGACATGGTGACCAAGCTGGCAGTAAGCACCAAACCACACCCACATCCCTATTACATTCAATGGTTAAACAACAGCGGTAAGGCAAAGGTAACTAGACTTGTGCAAATCAATTTTACTATTGGATCATATAAAGATGTCATTGAATGTGATGTTGTGTCTATGCAAGCTTGTAATATTCTGCTAGGAAGACCTTGACAATTCGATAGAGATTCTATGCATCATGGTAGATCAAATCAGTATTCTTATCTTTACCACGATAAAAAAATTGTGTTGCATCCTATGTCTCCTGAAGCTATTGTGCAAGATGATGTTGCTAGAGCTAGGAAAACTAAATCTCAGGACCATGCTAACTGAGAACAATAACAATGCCAAATATGTGTTTGATAAGAAAAATGAGATATCTCTGAAGGGAAAATGCTTGTTTGCTACGAAATCTGATATTAATGAACAGATTGCTTCCACCTCTGTTGCCTATGCTTTGGTATGCAAAGATGCTTTGATTTCCCTTTATGATATGCAACTTCTTTGCCTCCTGCTGTTGCTAACATTTTGCAGGAATATTCTGATGTGTTTCCAAGTGAAATACCACCAGGACTACCACCACTTCGAGGGATTGAGCACCATATTGACCTCATTCCCGGTGCTTCATTGCCCAATCATGCACCATACAGGAAAATCCGGAAGAAACAAAGGAGATTCAGCGCCAAGTACAAGAACTACTCGACAAAGGTTATGTGTGTGAGTCTCTTAGTCCTTGTGCTGTTCCAGTTATTCTAGTACCTAAAAAGGATGGATCATGGCGTATGCGTGTGGATTGTAGAGCAATCAACAATATCACCATTCGATATCATCATCCTTTCCACGCTTAGATGATATGCTTGATGAATTGAGTGGAGCTGTTGTGTTCTCAAAGGTTGATTTGCGTAGTGGTTATCACCAAATTCGTATGAAACTAGGAGATGAATGGAAAACTATATTCAAAACTAAGTTCGGTTTATATGAGTGGTTAGTCATGCCTTTTGGGTTAACTAATGCACCTAGCACCTTCATGAGATTAATGAACGAGGTTTTGCGTGCATTCATTGGAAAATTTGTTGTTGTGTATTTTGATGATATATTGATTTATAGCAAATTCATGGATGAACATCTTGATCACTTACATGCTGTTTTTAATGCTTTACGTGAGGCAGGATTATTTGGTAATCTTGAGAAGTGCACCTTTTGCACGGATCGAGTCTCTTTCCTTGGCTATGTTGTTACTCCACAGGGAATTAAAGTTGATCAAGCCATGGTAGAGGCTATCCAGGGGTGGCCTGTACCAAAGACCATCACACAGGTACGGAGCTTTCTAGGGCTGGCTGGGTTCTATCGTTGCTTTGTGAATGATTTCAGCACCATTGCTGCTCCATTGAATGACCTTACGAAGAAGGGGGTGCCTTTTTCTTGGGGCACCATACAAGATAATGCCTTTACCATACTGAAAGATAAGTTGACGCATGCACCTCTTCTCCAACTTCTTGATTTTTCTAAGACTTTTGAGCTTGAATGTGATGCTAGTGCGATTGGATTGGGTGGTGTTTTGTTACAAGAAAGAAAACCTGTTGCATATTTTAGTGAGAAAATGAGTGGGCCTGTTCTGAATTATTCTACCTATGATAAGGAATTATATGCTCTTGTACGAACTTTAGAAACATGGCAGCATTATTTATGGCCCAAAGAATTTATTATCCATTCTGATCATGAATCACTAAAACATATTAGGAGTCAAGGGAAACTGAACCATAGGCATGCTAAGTGGATGAAATTTATTGAGTCGTTTCCTTATGTCATTAAACACAAAAAGGGAAAGGATAATATTATTGCTGATGCTTTATCTAGACATTATACTCTTCTATCTCAACTTGACTTTAAAATTTTTGGATTAGAAATGATTACAGATCAATATGAACATGATGCTGATTTCAAAGATGTATTGCTGAAATGTAAAGATGGAAAAACATTGAATAAATTTGTCCTCAACAATGGCTATGTGTTTAGAGCTAACAAGTTATGCATTCCAGCTAGCTCCATCGTTTGTTGTTGTTACAGGAAGCGCATGGAGGCGGGCTGATGGGGCACTTTGGAGTGAAAAAGACGGAGGACATACTTGCTGGTCATTTCTTTTGGCCAAGGATGAGGCGAGACGTGGAGCACTTCGTTGCTCGCTGCACACCATGTCAAAAAGCGAAGTCACGACTTAATCCACATGGTTTGTACATGCCTCTTCCTGTTCCTAGCTTGCCTTGGGAGGATATTTCTATGGACTTTGTTTTAGGACTGCCTAGAACAAAGAAGGGGAGGGATAGCATCTTTGTTGTTGTGGATAGATTTTCTAAAATGGCACACTTCATACCTTTTCGTAAAAGTGATGATGCTACACATGTTGCTGATTTGTTTTTCCGAGATATTGTTAGGTTGCATGGTGTGCCAAACACAATAGTTTCATATCGTTATGCTAAGTTTCTTAGCCATTTTTGGAGAACGTTATGGGAAAAATTGGAGACTAAGCTTTTATTTTCAACTACTTGTCATCCCCAAACTAATGGTCAAACTGAGGTTGTGAATAGAAGTTTATCTACCATGCTTAGGGCTGTTTTGAAAAAGAATATAAAAATGTGGGAAGAGTGTTTGCCACATGTTGAGTTTGCTTATAATCGTTCCCTACATTCTAGTACTAAGAAATGCCCTTTTGAGATTGTTTATGGATTTGTACCCCGTGCTCCTATTGATTTATTACCTCTTCCTTCAATGGAACGAGTGAATTTTGATGCTAAACATCGTGCTGAATTGATCTTAAAATTGCATGAAACCACTAAGAAGAATATAGAGTGCATGAATGCCAAGTATAAACTTGCTGGTAGTAGGGGAAAGAAACCTATCACTTTTGAACCTGGTGATTTAGTTTGGTTACATTTGCGAAAGGATAGGTTTCCTGATTTGAGAAAGTCTAAATTGTTACCTCGAGCTGATGGTCCATTCAAAGTGTTAGAAAGGATTAATGATAATGCATATAAACTTGAGTTGCCTGCGAATTTGGGGTTAGTCCCACATTTAACATTGCAGATTTGAAGTCATATTTGGGAGAAGTAGATGAGCTTGAGTCGCGGATGACTCAAATGCAAGAAGGGGAGGATGATGAGGACATCAACACCCTCGATACATCCACACCAACTCAGCTACCGGTTTCTGGTCCGATCACTCGCGCTCGTGCACGTCAGCTAAACTATGAGATGAACTCGTTCTTGGCCTTATGTCCATCTTATCTAGACCGTGGAACTACGTGCTTTCTTGTTTTGCTTAGGAACAATGGAGAGGAGCCAATGGGAAGGGAATTCGCGCAGACGGGATTTGGACAGCAGAACAGCACCATCTTGTGATGGCCACCACTACTTCATACGGACTCCGATCTGGGCTTTCAAGTACTTTCTGGAAATATTATCAAGTCTACTTTCAAAAAGATCTGGCCTCATGTCCATATCTATTTGGAGTCGGCCGCAATCGTTATTTTAATACCAAGACCTTTTCTGTCCATGGTGCTGCATCACCAAAATTGGGCCCACGGCCGATGTATCGTTTGGAGTCCATTAGGGACTCGTGATTAGGGTTTCTCACGACCCTAGGGAGGTAATAAATAGTAGGCGTCACCCTCATTAGCTGGTGGGTTTTGTTTATTCGTAAGTTAGCTTCCGCTGCTTCCTTGTACACGCGCGTGTGAACTAGATCACCCATCTACTTGTATCCAGAACCCCACTTCAGATTGATTGAACTGATAAGTGTCTGTTCTTCTTGTTCTTGCGTGTCCTTCGATTGCTTGCAGGAACAAAGGCCCTCGTGGTCAGGTTGATTGTGCGCCAGCAAGATCGCTAAGGCACATCGTCTTGGGGATGGTGTAGTCGGATTGCCAACGTCTTCTCCTCCACAAATTGAACCCTCCTATTCTCATTGAAAGATCGGGAACCAAGATCCTATCATAAGCTTAGAGGGGACAACGATATTGTGTGCTCTTCTTGTAGACATGCTAAAATAGATGCAGGTTCACATCCTCCTCTCACAATGACCATGACAACTGAACCAAGACAGCTTTAGCACCTTGACATCATTGGTCCTTCACATATTCAATCTTTTGGAGGTAAATGGTATGTGCTTGTAATTGTTGATTACTTTTCTAAATACTCTTGGGTTTACTTTATGGCATCTAAGAATGAAGCTTTTAGTCACTTTAGAACTTTATTTCTTACATTGTCAATTGATCACCCAGGATCTTTAAAAGAAATTAGAAGTGATAATGGAACTAAATTTTAAAACCAAACATTAAATCACTTTTGTGTTGAAAATGGAATAGATCATCAATTTTATTACCATAAGTACCTCAACAAAACGGTATTGTAGAGAGAAAGAATAGAACAATAGTTGAGATTGCTAGGACTATGCTTGATGAATATCAAACTCCTAGAAATTTTTTGGCTGATGCAATTGCAACCGCTTGTTATGTCTCAAATCGTGTTTTCTTGCGTGCTAAACTAGGAAAAAACACCTTATGAGCTTCAGTTTGGACATATGCCTAGTGTCACACATTTTAAGGTCTTTGGTTGCAAATGCTTTGTTAAGAAACATGGTAATCTTGATAAATTTGGAGCTAGATCTGTTGATGACATGTTTATTGGTTATCCATCTCATACTAGAGGCTCTCGTGTGCTTTTACTTGACACTAACAAAATTGTGTAGACTTGTGAAATTTCATTTGATGAAGCTAGCCAAGGTACTAGCTCTAATACTGCAGGTCAAGATGCATATTAGTAGGGGAGAGTGTTTTCATTAAATATGAAGAAGGAGTGGATCTACTGCCCGAAATTTCAGAAGTAAACAATGACATTCCAGTTCTTGATCTCACTCCACAACCAACACGGACGACCACCATTGTTGGTCCAGATCATCCTCAAGCCACAAGCTCTTCATTTTTTTGTGAACGTGGAGAAGAAGAAGCTTGTGAAGTGTCTACTCCCCTCCGGATCCTCAAAAGTCATCCTTCGCAACAAATTATTGGAAGCTTGCATGAGCGGGTCACACGGTCTAGTTTTTTGGATCCAAACTCTCATGCTCATTCTGATTTTATTGCTTCTTTTGAAACCGAAGATATATCGCACGCACTCACTAATGAATCTTGGATTATTGCCATGCAAGAAGAGTTAGAAAATATTGAAAGAAAAAATGTTTGGAAACTTGTACCTCCACCACAAGATCACACATTAATTGGAACTAAATGGGTGTTTAAAAAATAAATGAAGTGAGGATGGGGTTGTGGTTAGGAATAAAGGTAGGTTGGTTGCTCAAGGTTTCACACAAGTTGAAGGTCTACATTTTGATGAAACTTTTGCTCTCTTTGCTAGATTAGAAGCCATTAGAATCATGTTAGCATTTGCTGCATCTAAAGGTTTCAAGTCATATCAAATGGATGTTAAATGTGCTTTTCTTAATATAGAAGGCTACATTGATGAGGAGGTTTATATCAAGCAACCACTGGGTTTTGAAAATCTTGATTTTCCTAATCATGTTTACAAGCTCAAGCCTTGTACGGTCTCAAACAAGCCCCTATAGCATGGTATGATAGGTTAAAAACATTCTTACTTGAAAAGAGGTTTACCATGGGCAAGGTTGATAAAACCTTTTTTGTACTTAAGCATGGCAATGACTCACTATTCGTTCAAGTATATGTGGATTATATTATCTTTTGTTGTGCTTCTCATGATCTTGTGTCCAAGTTTTCAACTATTATAATTTCGGAATCTGAGATGAGTGTGATGGGAGAACACACATACTTTTTGGGGCTGCAAATCAAGCAAACGAAGGAAGGAACTTTTGTGCATCAAACAAAATATATGAAAGACCTCCTTAAGAATTTCAACATGGACAAAAGAAAGCCTCTTCGGACACCAATGGGAACAACAACAACACTTGAACTTGGTGAAGATGGTGAAACCGTGGATCAAAAAGAATATAGAAGTATGATCGGGCCACTTTTGTACCTCATGGCATCAAGACCCGACATACAATTCAGATTTTGTCTTTGTGCAGGATTTCAAGCTTCCCCACGTGCTTCACATCGTCAAAGCCGTCAAAAGAATTCTCAGGTACTTACATGGAACTAAAAAATTTGGCATTTTCTACCTTCTTCCTTAACCGTTACTTTGAAAGCTTTTTCGGATGCTGATTTTGGGGGTTGTAGGATTGATAGGAAAAATACTTCAAGTGCTTGTCATTTTCTTGGTAATTCACTCGTTGCTTGGTCTTCTAGAAAACAAAGTTCAGTTGTACAATCCGCTGCTGAATCAGAATATGTAGCTGCTACTAGCGCTTGCTCACAAATTCTTTGGATTGTTCAAACACTTAAGGACTGTGGGGTTGATCTAGATAGTGTTCCACTATTTTGTGATAACACTAGTGCCATATGCATTGCTAAAAACTCCGTGCAACATTCTAGAATAAAGCACATTGATATTAGGTAATACTTTCTTCATAATAATTTTGAAAAGGGAAACATTGTGCTACATTATGTAGATACCGAACAACAATTGACTGATATTCTTACAAAATCTTTGGATTTCAATCGTTTTTGTTTCATTCATAGTGAAATAGGGGTTATACATCTTCATGGCATAAATTGAGGGGGGGGGGGGGGGTTTGAAACTCAGGAAGTCTATGTGTGAATATGAATTAAAAATAATATGAGCATAAGTATTTCATACATATATAACTTTGTGATTCCTTTTACTTGCTGAAACTTCTTACTACATTACTCATGATATACATTTTGTAGTTTTTGCCATGACTAGTAATTGGAATAATTACTTACAATGAATCATCATGATCAAAGTTACTTGCTGTTTTGAACTTGTTGCATGCTCACAAGTGCTTTTAATCATGAAGAATTAATCAAGTAATCAACTCACATGTTGAGTTTTTATGTTCAAATGAAAAATTAAGAAAATATCAAGAGAATATGCATGCATCACACTTCTTCTTTTGAGATGACTTATCTTGCACTTAGATATGAATATGGAAGAAGTTGTGTATGACTAAAACCATGTCCTTAAGCAAAGGGAAACCAGAGCTCATGGTAATACGACCATGGGGCTGTTCCTCTTGTGTTTTGATCAATAAAAGTCATAGTTTAGAGGAGCTTTTGTGCCTTGTTCATCCGACTTGTTTCACACAAGTTTTTCTCGCCAAGTTTCTGGACCTACTGACGTTGCTTCGGTATTTTGATCATAGCTCGCGTTTTACAAATCCAATTGACGTGATTCTTGTTGGGTTGTCGGTGAGTTCTCGAACACGACGCTCCAAGTCATCCTCCCGGTGTTTGATGGCAAGCTCCGACTCCTACACGGCTCGGCGCCTCTCCTCCAACATGATGGAGCTCCGGGAGACCTTTTCTTCCCGCACCGCCAAGTCTTGTTCCGCATCAGCAATGACAACCTCGATGGACCAACTCAAGCTGCTTATCCTCGCTGAGCTTCAGGCAAGCTTCGGTGATAGCATGGGCCTTCAAGGCCTTCGCCTCGAGGGCCTTGTTCTTGGCGTTGACTAGCTTCACCAAGTGTCGCTCCTCAGCAAGCTGATCCCACTCTCGGGTGAAAGTAGCCTGCGTTTGGCACAAGGCGGACTAAGTCGCGGCAACAACATCGAAGAGGGGAATTGGCATGGCCATCACCACAGACGGCTGCCCCTCTGCGTCCTCTACTGACTCCGCGGCAGACACCAACGCGGGGGGAACATATGGCTCCCCAGCTCTAGGAATTAGCGCATCGCTGCCCGGCGCCAAAGCACTCCCTCCTGCCACAAAGGTATCGCTGGCCGCCAGTGGCGAGTCGCTGTCTTCCACACCAATAACATCGGGCATCAGTGCAGTATCAGCAGTGGGCGGTTCCGCTCCACCAAGGGTATCCGAGATGGTCAAGGTGGTCACGTCCTCGCCTGGCACTGCCTCAGCCCCATCTGCTCTGACAGACGGAGTAGCAGGAACATCGGTATCACCAGAAGCCAGTGCACCTTCGGGCGTAGGATGCGGCGCAGCAGACCCCGTCCTAGTTATGGGAGGTGTGGGAGCTACCAGACCCACCACAGGAAGCACCAAGGGCACTATGTCGGTCAATGACACCCTGAAAAGCCTAAACCAACTCCGTTAGAGTAAACAAACAACAAAAAAAGAAATGGTAGGGGATGAAACTACGCTTACCGGCGGACTGGGTACTCCAGAGACCCTGGCCTCGCAGCTTGCAAGGCAAATCAAGGCCCCCTTGACCTGACGGCAAGGCCGACGCCACAACCTCTGCCACCTGCTCCTGGACGACTTGGGTCAACTGGACAACCGGCGTGGACTCCTCCGTGTCACTTTCGAAACCAGATTCCTCACTAGAATCAGAGACCAGGTCGATGATGGAGGCTTCGACCACTTCGGATCCCTCACGAAGGGAGATTTGGGAACCAGCCCCCCGCATCAGCCTGTATCTCTTCGACACAGGGACGGCGACACCCGCAACAAGGGTGCGGAGACACTTCCTCGATGCAGGAACAAGCGTCGGCTGGCTATCCTCCACCCTGTTGAAGGTTGTAGAGGGCCCCACCTCTGCCCTTTCTGAAGTACACGGGGTAGGCCTCAACCCTTGTTGCGCCGCAGCACAGCACGGCTCTAGGACTGCCGAAACCCCAGTCGTATCTTCTGGGTGCAGCCAAGCAAGGCCAAACACGCTGACCTTCGGCATCCAGCTCAACACTTCGCTCCTCAGGCTAGGGGTCATGAAGAGCGGCTCGCAGTCGTCCGAGATGGAGACGTGCTCATCATCGACTGTGTCGCACATCACCACCTTCAGCATTTTCTTGAGCATCTGGGGGTTGGATCGCTCTGATCTTAGACATCACTGGTCGTACTCGCTGGTGTAGACCCAACCCCCGTACAGACGCATCTGGAGTGCGGCGATGCGGCGGCGCAAGAAGTCTGCCAGCACCATCAGGGAGGTCAAGCCCTTGTCCGCAAGGACCTGGATCCTCTTCAATAGCGGGGCGTACTCCTTCATTAGCTTTTGGTACTCTTCCTAGGTGGTGGTATCAAAGGTTGGGCCTTGTGAGGGCATCTTCCATGAAGTGTGGGCCTCGGTACGCATGATAGCCGAGTTTGCCCTCCAGCCGCTCCACTTGCCCCTCTTGAGAGAAGAGATGTAGACCCGAGAAGACTTCTCCTGGTGCCGGAAGTAGTAGGCACCCACTTGGCTCGTGACGCTCTTTCCGGTGGTCTTCATCACGAAGAAGAACCAGAACAGCTGCACCATTGGTGGGATGTTGTGACACCCGGTTCTGAAAATAAACCAAGTGAACGCATATGTGTGCCCATGATGTTCAACACACATACACGAGTGCATTCACAAAAGGATATACAGAAAATTACCATAGAACAAGATTAATTAAGCTCCTTTATTACACAAACCATATTATCCTCGAATACAAGCACTAATGAAAATTAATGACAAGTTTGAACTAATGTAGCAGGAAATAAACTAAACTGAGCAAACTAAGCAAAAGGGATAGCGCAACTCCAACACTCCACAGGCAAAGCTGATGGTAGACATGGCCTAGAACTCCGCATTATCATAGTTAAACTCCCAATCCTGACCTGCAACTGTTGGTGGGGGAATTGCAAGAGTGAGTACATGTCATACCCAGCAAGTGTGGAAAGTATGACATGTAGCTGATTCAAATGATGAATATAATAAAGGTTAAGTGCTGAAAAGTACATTAAAACATTTGAAAAGCAATGTATTGTATGTATGTGAAGTAAACCCATAATAAACCATAATTAATATGACAGAACCAATCCATATTCCATATCCATCATCCATATACCAGATTTCTCCATTACCAATAATCATAATCAATATCATAATTTAATTCATAACCAACCATAATCACATTTTTAACCATAACCATTACCAAACCATAACCATCCCAAATTATCGATTTCCCCTAATCATGTGAGGGTCCAGGTTGCTCATAACCGGGAGCACGGCTATCATGATAGTTTTAAGACACACTATGCAGAGGTTGTACCACTTTACCCACGTGTTTGTGATTTCATCACCTTTCGATGACTAGAACCTCTATTATGCCGTCTCACACTTCCATCGGTGTGTGGCCAAAAGATCACAAAATAGCTTTTACAAAGGGATTACTATCCTATTTAGACCCCACTAAGGTTTCACCGGTGGCGATGCCTCCAACTGAGCACATCTTCAATCAAGGGCTCCCTCTTGAGCCATTCGGATCCCAGGGTAGTCCCACCAATCACCAACAAACGCAATCCGACTACCCCTTCCCTGAACATCTTTAATGGTCCAAATAGCACTCCCTAATTAATCAGCTATGCCGCACCCATACATGGCCTCATGGTGACACTGTAAATCCTGGATGGTCGCTCCACGAATCGGTCCTTAGATCTAAAGAAAGCGAAACCACCATAACATCCAACCCATCCACATACCATGCTTGCTTAGATCACCCATTACTATATCATATTAACCAGTTCATGTTAATCAAAACTCATAAATGCATGATTAAGTTATGTGGTGTAGTTGTCTTCCAATCCCAATTAATTAAGCGAAGCGAAAAAGGTAAAAAGTCCATCCCGACTCTCTATCATAAATTCCAGGTGACAAGGGCGGTTACACAACATTAGTAAACTTCCTACCATAGGATTCCCATCAAATTGACACAAGCATGCAGTTTTACAAATAAAACATTTATTTCAAAACAAGATCAATATGCTTCAAGGACACTTGCCTTGCTCTTGGGCTTGATTGGGATCAAAGACTTCAAACTCTTGGTGCTAGAGATCCTCCGCGACACTCTCTAGTGCAAATTCGTCTAATGCGCACAATAATCATACAATAAGAAACACAATCAAAGAGTGCACAAATATTACTCAATATGACATGACATGCATGATTAATGCAAATGCGAGATAGAACTTGTTAATAAGTTATTAATGATGTTTATCAATCAATTACAAAGGTTTGGAGTTGTTCGATCTAATTTTGGAAGTAATTCAACACGATTTAACCAGGAAAATCGGACTAGTCTGCTCGGGACCAGACAAGTCCGCACTTCGCAGAACTAGCGAACTAGGGTTTTCTAGATCGACATGAATTTGGGGAAACAGGGTTGAACTCATGTAAGGAAGAGAGAATAGAAGGTATACCAAGTGTCTAAGACTCCAAGGAATCAAGGATCTTGGAGGCAACACTTGAATTTTGACAATCTAGGGTTGATGAAGAACTTGATGGTGGATTGTTGACGAAGAACGCAAAGTTGATCGAGATCTTTATCCTCTTTCGTTTCCTCCTCTTCTTCTTCTTGCTCTAGATCTCTTTCTCCCTCCTTGGTGGCGGCTAATCACGAGCTAGGGTTTGGGTGAGGTGAAAAAGTGGCAAATAGATGTCAAGCCAAGGGGTGGGGTTGTTTATATAGAGGTGGAGGCTAGGGTTAGATGGATTTCGAGTTTTAGATGAGTAGAGGTCGTTTGGAGTCCCTCATGGGCTCTAGAGGAGTTAGGCATGACGTCCCTAGGCCCACTTAATGTAAAACCCAAGAAACAAGTCGTGAAACAAAAGATCAATTCGGAATCACGATTTATCAGACAAGTCCGAAAAGGGCCAGACTAGTCCGAAGTTAGACAGAGAAAAATTGGACAAGTCTCGACTAGACATCAGACAAGTCCGAACTTGTCCAGAGGGGAAAAACAGACAAGTTTGGCTTAAAATCGGACAAGTCCGACTTTACTGAGAGGAAAAAATGGACAAGTCCGCTGGAACACCGGACTAGTCCGGACAAGTGCAAGGACTCAGTGAAATTTCCAAGGAATTAGAACACCGGACTAGTCCGCACAGGACCAGACAAGTCCGAAAGTGTCCAGAGGGAAAAACAGACTAGTCCGCAGCAAAACAGACAAGTCCATTTGAAGTCAGCGAGAAATCGGACTAGTCCGCACCAAAATCCTACTAGTCCGCACTTTCCAGAATTCTTAAGTGCGGTTTTGCTATCAATTCATTTTTAATTTGTTCATTTTTATGTGGATTAATGTTAAACATATTTAATGATGGAGTAGGGCGTGATGCATGAAAATGAGGGTGTTACAAACCTACCCCCCTTAAAATGATTCTCGCCCTCGAGTTCGACGCAGAAGAGAAAAGATAGGGAAATTCCTTCTTGAGATCGTCCTCCAACTCCCATGTTGCTTCCGATCCTGTATGATGTTTCCATTGCACTTTACACCATCTAATAACCTTGTTCCTTGTGACTCTTTCCTTGATTTCCAAGATTTTGACCAGTTGCTCAGTATAAGTCAAATCTGCCTCTAATTCTAATTCTTCCATTGGCAATTGTTCTTCCGGTACCCTAAAACACTTCTTGAGCTGGGAAACATGAAATACATCATGAACATCTGATAAGTGAGTTGGCATCTCCAACTTATAGGCTACTTCCCCTCTTTTGTCCAAAATCTTGAATGGCCCAATGTATTGAGGTGCTACCTTGCCTCTTATGTTAAACTTCTTATGAACTCTCATTGGTGACACCTTGAGGTAAACAAAATCTCCTATTTCAAAGGTTAGTTTCCTTCTCCTATTATCCGCATAGCCTTTTAGCCTTGATTGAGCAGCCCTCAAGTTTTCACGGATTACCTGAACTTGTTTTTCAGCATCTTGCAACACATCCGGACCAAATACTTTAGTTTCCTCTATCTCATTCCAGAACAAAGGTGTCCTACACTTCCTTCCATATAGTGCTTCATAAGGTGACATTTTCAAGCTTGCTTGGTAACTATTGTTGTATGAAAATTCTGCATATGGCAAGCTCTTGTCCCAACTTTTCCCATGCTTCAAAACACAAGCTCTTAACATGTCCTCTAAAATCTGATTGGTCCTCTCAGTTTGTCCATCCGTTTGAGGGTGATATGTTGAACTAAAATTTAACCTTGTTCCCAATGCTTCATGCAATTTCTGCCAAAACCTGGAGGTAAATTGAGAACCTCTATCCGAGACTATCTTCTTTGGGACTGCATGCAAACATACTATCCTTCCTAGATACAGTTCCGCTAACTTCTCTCCATTAAAGGTGGTCTTGACGGGAATAAAGTGAGCTGATTTTGTCAATCGATCCACAATTACCCATATTGAGTCATAACCAGACTGAGTACGTGGCAATCCAACTATAAAGTCCATACCGATCTCTTCCCACTTTCATTCTGGAATCTTTAATGGCTGTAATAATCCGACTGGCCTTTGGTGTTCTGCCTTGACTTGTTGGCAGACATCACACAATGCTACATATTCAGCTATGTCCTTATTCATGCCAGCCTACCAATAACATGTCTTCAAGTCTTTGTACATCTTGGTACAACCGGAGTGAATCGAGTATGGCGAGTCATGTGCCTCCTTTAGTATTGTCTCCCGAATATGCTTCACATTAGGCATGAATCCTCTTACCAAGCCATAGAGTACCATGTTCATCCTCATCAAATCTGAATTCTCTTCCCTCCTGGGTCCTTTCATTGATCTCCTGAATTTCCTCATCCTTTGTTTGACCCTCTCAAATTTCTTGCTCCAAAGTTGGGCTTAACTCCATCATCCCCATCTCATTGATGAATCCGAGATTCAACCGTTCAAACTCCTTGCATAACTCGGAAGGTAACTCTCGAACTGCGGGTTGATGACTTACTCCTTTCCTACTCAACGCATCGGCCACTACATTGGTCTTTCCTAGGTGATAGTTGATTCTAAAATCATAATCCTTGATGAGCTCCAACCATCTTTGTTGCCTCAAATTCGGGTCCATTTGTGTGAATATGTACTTAAGACTCTTCTGATCTGTATAAATTTCACACCTATGTCCAAGGATGTAGTGTCTCCAAATCTTCAATGCATGTACCACAGCTGCAAGTTCCAAATCATGTGTTGGATAATTCTGCTCATGTTTCTTCAATTGTCTCGATGCGTAGGCGACTACTTGACCTTCTTGCATGAGCACACATCCCAGTCCTCATCTCGATGCATCACAATATATATCAAAACTCCTGCTTACGTCTGGCAATATCAAAACTGGGGCTGTTGTCAACCTTTTCTTCAACTCCTCAAACTTGACAAGCTTGGGTCCATTGAAACGCTTTCCCCTTCATTAGCAACTCCGTCATTGGCTTGGCTATCTTGGAAAAGTCCTTGATGAACCTACGGTAATATCCAGCCATCCCAAGAAAACGGCGGATCTCCTTTACATTCTGTGGTGGCTCCCATTTTAGCACAACTGTCACTTTTTCGGGGTCAACCGCTACTCCTCCTGAGACGATATAACCCAAAACTGACACTTCTCCCAACCAAAACTGGCATTTGCAGAATTTAGCGTACAATTGATGCTCTCTCAATTTCTGCAACGTAAGCCTCAAGTGTTCCTCATGTTCCTTCTCAACCTTCGAGTAGATCATAATGTCATCAATAAACACCATGACAAACTTATCCAAGTACTCTATGAAGACCTTATTTATGAGGTACATAAAGTATGCAGGTGCATTTGTCAATCCGAAGGACATCACGGTATACTCATAAGATCCATATCGTGTTCTAAAAGTTGTCTTAGGTATGTCCGATGGTCTTATCTTCATTTGAAAATATCCCGACCTCAAATCAATCCTAGAGAAGACACAAGCACCCTTCATCTGATCAAGCAAATCCTCTATGCGGGACAAGGCGTACTTGTTCTTGATGGTCACCTCATTAAGAGCTCAGTAATCCACACACATCCTATGCGATCCATCTTTCTTGTCAACAAACAACACGGGTGCTCCCCACGGTGAAGAACTTGGGCGAATAAAACCTTTCTCTAGTTGCCCTTGAATCTGCCTCTTGAGCTCCGCTAATTCCTTAGGAGACATCCTATATGTCCTCTTAGCTATAGGTGCAGTTTCAGGTATTAAATCAATAACAAACTCAATGTCTCGATCAGGTGGCATACCTGACAACTCATCCGGAAACACATCCAAAAATTCACACACCACCGGAATCTCCTCAATTGCGACACCGTTCATGTCATTCAGCTCTAATTGCTTTGGTACGTGTTGAGATGCTTCAAATTCTATGGTGATCCCTTCCTCATTGGTTAACTTCACAGTCTTCGTGGCACATTCAATGACTCCATTATGCTTCCTCAACCAGTCCATACCAAGTATAATGTCCAATCCTTGAGAGTCCAAAACAATGAGGTTGGCGGAGAAGTCTACCCCTCTTATTCCAAGGCTTACTTTTGGACATACTATATTTGTCCTCATCTCTCCTCTAGGAGACTTAACCAATAGAGTAAACTTTGTATGAGAGATAGGCAAACTATACTTGGCAACATATTTTGATGCAATGAATGAATGCGATGCTCCAGAATCAAATAACATAGTAGTCGGGTTGGAGTTTGCGAGAAACATACCAATCACCATGTCATTCGTTTGTTGATCATCCTCCGTAGAGACATGGTTCACGTTGCCACGAGCAAAATTCTGCTGTCCACGATTTCCGTGTGGCTGTCCTCCATTGGGTCTTGGGTTTTGCCTCAGTGCATTGCTTCCTTGACCAAGGCCTGACTTAGGACATTGATGCGCAAAGTGTCCAGCTTCTCCACAAGTATAATACTTCTTTACTCCACCAGAATTATTGGGGCGAACTTGATTTTGAACGTTTGCACCAGGAAAATTAGCATGAGGCGTATATGGTATTAGAGGCCTAGGTGCTTGCATGACAGGGTGCTGTTGCACAAACTGAGTTGGACGCGGTGCATAACCAGGGCGATGAGCAGGCACAGAAGAGCTGAAATAAAGCGCATTGGGCGGCGCAAAGCGAGGGCGCATATTGCTTCCTTGTTGTTGTCCTTGATATGGCTCCTTCCTCTTGTTGTCTTGCTCCATCTCTCGGACCTTGTTCTCCACAACAATTGCTTTGTCTGCAAGCTTCTAGAAGTTGGCATAGTCACAATTCAGGAATTGCACTTGAATTCCATTGTTAAGGCCCCTCATAAACAGATATTGCTTCCGGCTATCCCGGCTCACATCCTCAGGCGCATACCTTGAAAGTTGAGTAAATTTATTAATATACTCACCCACACTCGATCTTCCTTGCCCCAGGTTCTCAAATTCTTGCCTCTTCAAAGTCATAACTTTTTCCGGCACATAATGAGAACGAAAGCTCTCCTTGAATTCAGCCTAAGTAATCCTCTCTTTGTTTTTATGATCATTGCATAAAGAATCCCACCAATCCGCAGCTACTCCAATTAATTGATGAGAAGCAAATAGAACCTTCTCCCGGTCACTGCATTGGACAATAGCTAGCTTCTTCTCCACGGACTCCCGATCACTGTATCATGGTCTGCATGAGCTGGTTCTGCATAGCCAATAGCTGCTCAATATTGATAGCTCCCAGAGCAGGTCCTTGTCCATTGTTGTTCTGAGGTGCTCCATTGATCTTCTCCTCATCATTGCCATCCCTCTGGTTGCGACTCCTCACCATCTGAAGAAAAGCAAGAGATAAAAATTTAGAAACGTCTCAAACTATATGCATCAAGGGACATGAAACTAGCAACTACCTATACTAGCCTACATGGATATGGCAATGCTAAAGCATCCTAGATGTATAAGACTCCAAGGAATCAAGGATCTTGGAGGCAACACTTGGATCTTGACAATCTAGGGTTGATGAAGAACTTGCTAGTGGATTATTGACGAAGAACGCGAAGTTGATGGAGATCTTGATCATCTTTCGTTTCCTCCTCTTCTTCTTCTTGCTCTATATCACTTTCCCCCTCCTTGGTGGCGGCTAATCACAAGCTAGAGTTTGGATGAGGTGAAAAAAATGACAAATAGATGTCAAACCAAGGGGTGAGGTTGTTTATATAGATGTGGAGGCTAGGGTTAGATGGATTTCGAGTTTGAGATGAGTAGAGGTCGGTTTGGAGTCCCTCGTGGGCTCTAAAGGAGTTAAGCACGATGTCCCTAGGCCCACTTAACATAAAACCCAAGAAACAATTCGTGAAACAAAAGATCAATTCGAAGTCGCGTTTTATTGGACAAGTCCGAAAAGGGGCAGACTAGTCCGAAGTTAGACAGAGAAAAATCGGACAAGTTTGGACTGGACATCGGACAAGTCCGAGATTATACAGATAGGAAAAACAGACAAGTATAGCCTAAAATCGAACAAGTACGACTTTAGTCAGAGGGAAAAACGGACAAGTCCGCTGGAATACCGGACTAGTCCAGAGACTTAGCGAAATTTCCAAGGAATTGGAACACCGGACTAGTCCGCACAGGACCGGACAAGTTTGAAATGTCCAGAGGGAAAAACAGACTAGTCCGCAGCAAAACGGACAAGTCTGTTTGAAGTCAGAGAGAAATCGGACTAGTCTGCACCAAAATTTGACTAGTCTGCACTTTCCAGAATTATTAAGTGCGGTTTTGCTATCAATTCATTTTTAACTTATTCCTTTTTATGTGGATTAATGTTAAACATATTTAATGATGGATGCAGGGCATGATGCATGAAAATGAGGGTGTTACAGATGCCTACAAACGCCTCACAAAAGTGGATGAACACAGCAACCGCGATGAAGGAGTTGGGCGATAGGTGGTGCAGCTGCAGCCCGTATTCCCCTAGCAATGCGAGGAAGAACCTCGACAATGGGAGTCCAAACCCCACAGAGAGCAACAAAGAGAACAGTATCGTCTCCACGCAGGTCTTGAAGATAGGGAGATCCGCAGCGGATCATCCATCCTTGCTCTACCGCCGCCCAGCCAAGCAGATGCCTCATCGGCATCAGATCCTCGACTGTCTGGAAAGGAGAAGGAGGCAGTGGGGAGGCCATCGGAGCAAGCAAGAATAAGAGCTTTAGTTGAGTGGTGAAGGCTTGGGCGCTCAAGGAAGAAGGAGAAGGCTCGAGCAGCAGGATGTGAGAAAGGAAGGAACTGTCCCCTCAAACAAAGGTTTCCTTTTTGATCACCCCCGCAACGCCTGAGCACTTCGTGCGAACTGCAAAGGCTCGACCCACACCACTCAACCCACAACATCAATGATAGTGGGGGCTAGGCCCTCTGATGGAAGTGTTGGCCCAAGCGATTAGCCACATGAGAAGACACCTGAAGCAGTTCCCATAAAGGCGGAGCAAATGTAAGTGCTATAGCTACATTGGGAACCATCGCGGTTAAAGGCGCCGCAGAAGACAGAGATACTACAGCAAGCAAAGATCTCGTCACCATTGTCCCTCAACCAGGAGCGGACTCGTGGCTACATTGGCAGAAGCGCCCACCGCTTCGACTAACCAAGACAAAATTCAAAGGGTAGTGCAGGAAAACATAGAAATGGCTCCACCCTCGGGCTCATTACCTCCCCCCAAGGTGGATCCAGGGGCCACTATCAATACCTCGCATACGGGGTACCTTTGCACACAGGCTAAACGTGCCTAGGTACGTCCAGTGGCGCCATGTGTCCAGAAGGTGTCGGACCTCGACCTTCCTCAAGTGCGGGACTTGGCACTACCACGTGGACCTCAAAGATGGGACCCGACTCCAGAGAGACATGCTCCCAAGATGCCATGTGTTTGGGCTTTGGACCTCACCCTACTATAGGAGTGAGCTCCGGCACAGCCATGTGGCTCGAAGCACCAGGACGGACGCCTCCCGCGGAGAAGGGCTCCGGAGCTACCACGTGTCTCGCAGGGCTCTAGAGCTGGCTAGTGCCTCGAAGGGCTCCAAAGCTGCCACGTGCCTCGAAGGACCAGACCTGGCCTCCCCGGCAGAGCCCAACCCCGAAGCTGCCACGTGTCTCGCAACTCACCCTAGGCGTTGGGGTGCAGGAGCTAAGGGATGGTGTGCCCCGTCTAAATCAAGCATTGAAGATAGGCACCCACCTCCAGTGAATAACACGGAGCACGCCAACGATCAGAGACCGCTGCACCCAATCAAATCACAGTGAAGATGCCGCATGCCTACCCCGCTCTGCCAAGTGGGTAGCTTACGACGACAAGACAGACGGATGATACATCTACTGACACCTTCAGCGACTACGCATGGGCCATTGGCGACTGAGGCGGCAAGACGGCGAGTCTTCAAGCCGCGGCCAGGAGAAGCTTATGCACAAAGTCATAGATCTTTAGGATAAGATCACCCCGGGACCACCTGTCGGGCTTCAGACCCCACTTGTAAGGCGTCTGGCCTTATCTATAAAAGAACCACACCGCCACTGTTGCAAAGAATCCCCAATCTACACACACACACACACACACACACACACACACACACACACACACACACACACACACACACACACACACACACACACACACACACACACCAGCAATACAACCTCACCGTGGAGTAGGGTGTTACGCTCTTGCGGTCCGAAACACGTAAAAACAATAGTCTCACACTCTCATACGCACGATCACTCGATAGAGGACTAAATCCTGCCGATCAAAGGAACCTCCGCGGGCTCCTCCTTAATAGATACGGGAGAAGTGTTGCATTAACACTTCGATAGACACCTTCTCTTCCCTTTGCTGTAACAGCGCCTATGTGCAGCACCAATAAGAAGTCGTGAAAAGTTACTGCATATAAATTTTCATGGAACACTTATCAAACACAATATCATTTATGTTTAACCATATGGACCACAACAATGATGCTACAGTCATAAGCATCGTCTTAATGCAAGGTTGAAACGATAACAGCCATGTATTAAGAAAGTGATGACCAGAAGCTCGAGTCGCCATATTAAATGTAATACTAACAACTCTTCGTATAAATCTATCACAGTGACATACAAAAGATTTTTTATCTCCGTTAGATTATCTTTTGTTAGTATTACTCTCGACTCCAAATAAAATCTTAATTTTTATTAGTAGTTTGGACACCCACAACTTGCTATTTTTTCTTAAGATTCCATTAGATATCATGGCCCTATACATTGAGTTTACTGAGAATATGCCATTTTGATGAATGTCCCATCTAAAAACATCTTCATTATTATTTAAACCGTAGTGATGACGTTTTGTCGTAACGCGGAGTCTCTACAGCTCCAATCAACAGCTCGATGAGGTATCCAAATCCATGCATCTGAAGTTTGATTCCCCCAACGTCTAAATATCATTTGCCACTACATTATACAAGAGATAACAGAAAAAGGTGCCTCGAGTGGCACTTTTATTGTTTTAACGATCTCCAACACGCTGATCAGTTTCTCGTTGATACCATCCAACCGCAGACCGCACTTGTACCTACAGCAGAATGCAAGCAGAACCAGTTAGTGTTGACCTGCAGTTTTGTGAAACCATGCCGACCGACTGGATGCCTAAGCAGCACCCAGGCGAACAAGGAAGGAGGGAGGACTAGGAGACTCGGACGGAACCAGAGAGAGGTAGGAAGGGGCCACCACGGTCCTTGGAGTCGGCCAGGCGGGGTCCCTCCTTCCGTCTGTGCTGTGCTGCCCCTTCCTCCGTCTGCGCTGTGCTGCCCCTTCCTCCGTCTGTGCTGTGCCGCCCTGCCCCTCCCACTTTGCCCCGCGTCGCGCCGCCCCTCCCATTCATCTGTGCTCCACACCTCTCTCCATGCGCAGTGCCACCCCTCACTTGGGCGACACCTCAACAAGATGTGTATGTCTGGAAATAGTAGGAATACAGAGCAACCAATCTTACAAGTTACAGCAAGAATGTTGCATCAGCAACATGTTTAATTTACAATGTTGAAAAACTGTTTCTTTGTTCGAAGCCAGGCTTTACTGACAGCACTGAGGTGTGTACGAACAAGTGGGTAACACTTACTTCATATTACTGTTCCGCTAGGGATTAAAGCATCCTTAATCACGGTGACAATTCCACCTTTGATGAAGTACCTATCGGTCTCCCTTGCAGCTTCTTGAACATCGTGAACATTGATTATCTACAAAATTAACACGTGACATCCAAAAGATCTCACTAAAGGGAAATATCTGTCAGAAAAGCATATATAATGCAATGTTCATGTTTCCCTTGCACCCTTCATGTAAGTTTTCATAACAGCAGCCTGAGAAATCTGGAAGCAACGCAATGAATTATTTTTCAGAGGAACACAACACTCCCACAATAGCTGGAAACCAATCTTGCGCTCTAACTTGTACTACAGAGTAGCAGATTCCCCACTGAACTTTGGGACAGAACGATGACTTGGGTCTCCGGACTAAACTTCACTCTAACTCAAAAGTGCCAGGTTTCTCCGACACCGACCATCAAAGTGTGTAATACAGAGCTACTTGTAAAATATCGCGTCTGTAACCAGATACGGTTACACTATCATATCATATTTAATACATAACACGGTCAGGACTTCCCCTACCGTCTTCCTTTCAAAAAAAAAGTTAAGATCTGTTTCGATGATTGAATCCTTCTGGTAATTAGAAGCTGAGTACAATCGTATGCAAAAGCAGATGTAAAAAATATATATTTTCAATAATTTGCTGGCAGCAGACAACTGGTTCTGGATGATTGCAGGTGTTTTTGGGTAGAATTTGAGGGCATATGGTTGCACTTATGCTTGTCTAAGGCATTTGGGCAGCACAGCAAAGTACACACTGACACCAAGCTCTGCATTTTCAGTTGTTTTCAAACTTTGAAAGCGCAAAGTGATACATGAATTATTGTTAGCCTTTTCTCATCAAAAAAGTTTCAAAATGATTACCCGATTAAATAGAAGTAAAAGGGAAAACTGAATATCAGATAAACAAAAGCTAAAAAAATGAAAGGTCATAATAGTCTATTCGTATTTCAAATCAATATTCAAAAATTGCAGAAAAAAAAGAACTGACAGGGAAAAAATGATACATAGTATTATGCAATTTTGTAGGTAATACCTTCACATTGTCTCCAAGTCTAGCATTTTTGTCAATGATAGCTCTTTTGATGTGAGAATTCTTCCCAATACCAATGGGAATGCCACTTTTTTCAGCAAGGAGTTTCTTGTCAGCTTCAGTCTGGCAACAAAGAACACAACACAAAGGATGAGTCCTCTTGTTTCTATGACAGTAGCTATCGGTACCCTACATACCGGGTACCCCACCATACTGCAAAAAGTGCAAGAAAGTTCCACCCATCAGAATCGAAGGCCCTTGCAAGTCCCACATGGCACGTTGCACCGGACCCGCTCCCCTCACATGGCTGGCTCCCGGGTTAACACATGTAAAATAAGACCGGAACAAAACTCCCAACCAAGGGAAGCTCCGGCGACTACACGTGTACAACAGCCTCGGACCTAGCCCCCATCAGAGAGGAGCTCCGGTATCGATACGTGTACAGCAACCCCGGACCTACCCTCCCGCAAGGGAAAGCTCCGGATCTGCCACGTGTGGAGCCTCCAGAGCTTCGTCACCAACAGAAATACAAGTCGATCATGACCATTACAGATATTCAAGGATGGTTAAAGCGGCAGTTACAAGGTCTGATAATGTGTCATTAATGCCATATTAATGACACACGATCAGTGCACTGTTAATAGGGGTAATGCTGCCATGAAGGCACGTTACCACACTATTAATTATACTTAATACCCTTTAGACAGTGTATTAGGTCATTAAGCACACCAGGGCCACATTTCGGGTCAGACCAACTTTGTAACAGTCAGTCCTTAGAACTATAAAAGGGATGCACCGCATGAATACAGGGAGATAGAGGCTGATTCGACCTGACCCTAGCGAACACACCCACTCAATACAATTACAAAAACCCTGTGGAGTAGGGTGTAACGCTCAGGCGGCCCGAACCACGTAAATCTCTGAGGTCACCATCTTGATATTGATCTCTGTGTGCCCCAACCACCAAAGAACCTCCGCAGGCTGCTTCTCAACGGGTTCGGGGGAAGTGTCGTATCAAACACTTTGACATCTGGCACGCCAGATAGGGGAACAATCCCGAGATCACAAGATGGTGAATTCAGCAGCTGGATCATCCAACGGCGATCGTGCTGAACAACCTACTCAAGGCAACCCCTCCAACGTTCAGCAGCCAGTAGGTGCCAATGCTCCGACAGGCACTGTAGCACCATCTGTTCCGGCAAACAATGCCGATCAACGAGATGGGGCATCTGCGTCGATCACCGCATCGACAAACAACAATCCTGAACACGTGCTCATTGCTGCGCGAGCTCTTCTGCAACATCCACCACCCCCAGGTGCACCCCAGAGTGCTATGGGGCAGTGGAGGGCTGATGTCGACCATCTGGTCACAGCCGCGGCTGCAGGCATCAGCAACCAAGGTCCTCCCCCTTCAGGGAGAGCACCTTCACAACGACGGACCCTGTCCGGCCAGCTTGGTCCACAAGCCTCTCAACAAAGGAGACGTGCTACCTCCCAGTAGGTGACTTCGTTGGCCCCTGGGGCGCAATGCACCCATACCATCACCAGGATTCTGACTCATGACCTACGGTCAGAATTGGATCACCGTTACCAGCAACAGGACGGCCGAGTCCATATCGAGCGTGCTCGCGAAAGGCGAGAGGCTCGGGACAACCCTGCTCCTCAAGGAGTAGGAGGAGGTTGTTCTGCTCTGGTCATGCATTTACACATGGTCAGATGGCCACAGAAGTTTCGGCCTCATCTGCCGGAAAAATTCGACGGGACAGTCAACCTCGCCGAATTTCTTCAAATCTACTCAACTGCCATACTGGCAGTAGGGGGTGATGAGGTTGTAATGACCAATTACTTCTCGGTGGCTTCAATAGTTGGGTGGAACTATGCCAGCAATTCACTGCCAACTTCGGGAGCTCCTATACCTGGCCCGACACTGAATTGGACTTGTGTGCTGTAAAGCAAACGTCGGGGGAATCGCTACAGTCGTTCATCAACCGATTCTCTCAGGTAAGAAATACTATTCCTTCAATCTCGAGCTCCTCTTTTATTGTTGCATTAAGACAGGGTGTTCGAGATAAGAATATGCTTGAGAAGCTGGCTATTAAAGAAGTTACAGTGTCACGGAACTCTTCAGCCTAGCCGACAAATGCGCTAGAGCTGCGGAGGGCCGTGAAATGCACTCCAAGTCAGCTCCGGAGGCCAACCATAAGTCCTCCAAAACTGAAACCGCTACCTCCGGTAGTGGTAAGAAGAAGAAGAAGCCCAACGGCAAAAAGAAGTCGTCGGCCGGCGCTCTAGCTGTTGCTACTACAGCCCCTGGAAGCCAGGGGCCACGCCCTGAGAAGCGACCTCGTCCTTCATCAGAGGACGGCAATAGTTCCAAAGCATGGTGTCCGATTCACAAGACGAATAGAAACAGCTTGGAAGAGTGTCGGGAGGTCCAGAACCTTGCCGAGCGCTGCAACAAGCGCCGGGAAGAAGCTCTTTTCCGTCAAAGGGAAGGAAAACAAAAAGTCGACGAAGCTCCGACTGAAGAGGAGCTAGGTTTCCAGGACCCTAAAAAGGTCTTGAAAGCCGTTTACAACACTGTCGACGACGACTCCGACGCCTCTGACAACGAGCGTCAAAAGACCTTGAACACCATCTATGGTGGTTCTTGGGACATCACCTCTCGTCGCATCCTCAAGACAATGCGGCGGGACATGGCCATAGTAGCTACTGCTGCTAAGGCAGAACCACATCGGAAGTGGATGGACACACTCATCATTTTCAATGCTTCAGACTGCCCCCGAAAAATGATCGGGCTGGTCAACTCCTGTTGATGGTGTCACCCACCATTAACAATATTCAAATCCACCATGTCATGGTGGATGGAGGTTCCGGGCTAAACCTCATAAGCTTCGAAGCTTTCGTTAAGCTTTAGCTCCGGCCTTCGGAACTTCGCCCATCCTTACCTTTCTCTGGAGTAGGTCCGGGAACCATTACTCCTCTTGGTTTCATTACACTCCCAGTGACCTTCGGGATCCGGGAGAACTACAGAACCGAGAAACTGGTTTTCGATGTTGCGCAGATCAGTCTGCCCTTCAATGCCATTTTGGGCAGGCCAGCTGTATACAAGTTTATGGCTGCTGCCCATTATGGTTATTTGGTGTTGAAGATGCCAACACCTACGGGCGTTCTCCAGATCTGTGGAGATCGTACTGCAGGAGTCACTGCACTGGAAGAACTCTATGCGCTTACCACAGCACAAGAGGAAGCATCCAGTAAGGAGCCAGCTGCGAATCCTCCAAGCATTCATCACAAAGGTTCTACCTTCGCACCTCGTGTGCAACCAAGCGGCAACGCCGAAATTCTTATCAAAGTTGTCCAAATTTGTTCCAATGCTGCTTAGACTACCGGTATATCGGGGGGTCTAAACAACAAATAGGAACTCACGCTCATCACTTTCCTCCGGGCTAATGTCGACGTGTTTGCCTGGCAACCGTCACAAATGCCTGGGATCCCTAGGGAGGTGATTGAGCATAATCTGAAGATTTACGTAGATGCACGGCCTGTACACCAGAAGCCTCAGAAGCAATCAATCGAGCGACAAAACTTTATCTGACAGGAAATCAAGAAGTTGCTCGAAGCTGGATTCATCCGAGAAGTCTTCCACCCAAAATGGCTGGCAAACCCAGTTGTTTTACCCAAGGCCGGTGGGAAGTTTCGGATGTGTATCGACTACACCACCTTAAATAAGGCATGTCTAAAAGATCCATTTCTACTATCTAGAATAGATCAGATAGTGGACTTCACCACCGGGTGTGAACTACTATGTTTCTTAGATGCATATTCTGGACATCATCAAATCCAAATGTCTAAGGAAGATGAAGAGCATACTGCTGTCAAAATAGTAGATGGATTGTATTGTTATACTGCCATGTCATTTGGTCTTAAAAATGCTGCTTCAACATTTGTGTGAGCCATCTAAAAAACATTTGGAGAGCTAATTAGAGACTTGATGGAGGTGTATGTTGATTACATTGTCATGAAGATCAAAAACAAAGAGTCACTATTTGACAACTTACAAGCCATCTTTGACAAGCTGCGCACTATGCGCACTAAGCTGAACCCGGACAAGTGTATCTTCGGAGTTAGCTCTGGAAAGCTTCTGGGGTTCTTGGTGACTCATCAAGGAATTAAAGCAAATCCGGCAAAGATCAAGGCTATAGAAGAAATGTGGCCCCCAGCCCGCATTAAAGATGTCCAAAAATTGACTGGATGTCTAGCTGCGCTCAGCCGGTTTATATTAAGATTGGCATAATGGGCGCTACCCTTCTTCAAACTCTTGAGGAAGTCCGGAACATTTCATTGGTCTGAAGAAGCAGAAAAGACGTTTCAAGAGCTGAAGCAGCTCCTCACCACACTACCAATCCTGGTAGCTCCGAACCCTGGTGAGCCTTTACTGCTTTACATTTCGGCAACTACAGAGGTTATCAGTATGGTTCTGGTCGCGTAAAGACCGGAGCCATCTCCAATTCAGGAGTCTAGACCCCTCCAGGAAGGTCCAGAGCTACCTGATGGCGAGTCTGGGTATCAACCCTAAGGCACGAATCCTCAAGGCGAGATGCTAGAGGATCAACCTCCTTCAAACGAAGGAGTAACTGCTACTGAACAAGAAGATCCAGAACCCTCTGGGAGGGTCTAGGTCACTCCAGAAGAAGCTCCAGGTTCCTTCAGCAGGGACCAGGAAATTCTAGAAGAAGGTCCGGACCCCTCCGGGAGGGTCCGGGTAGATGAGGAGGAAGCTCCGGGCCCCTCTGGGAGGGCCCGGACAGTCCAACACCTTGTGTACTTCATCAGTGAAGTACTCCACGACGCCAAGACAAGATACATTGAGGTGCATAAACTGCTTTACGCAGTTCTTATCGCCTCAAGAAAACTTCGTCATTACTTCCCGTTAGTAGCTGAATTTTTACTCTCATTGAAGAGATGATGACACTAGAGGGTTGGGGCAATTTTTCTTATCTATTCCTCACACAATGTCATACCCTCCAAGGGGTTGGGGATACATTATTTATAGGCTTCTATCTAGCCAAGGTGCTGCTGTCCTAGCTGCTCTAAAAGCAGTCCAAGATGCCATGCAAATTGCTGTCCTAGAGATGCTAACAGCTGTCCTAAAAGCAGTCAAGATGTTGCTGTCCTAGATGCTGTCCTCTAGTCTAATATGCTGTCCTCTACCAAGGACTAAGGTACAACAAACTAAGGACAATGGTACAAAGGAGTTGGGGACCAAAGACTAAAGGACCAAAGACCAAAGGACTACAAGACTTATTCCATCATTCTCCTCCTAAGTCTTGTACGTCGTCTTCTGGGAGGGTTGGACCATCCCGATCCTGGAGCAAAGTTTCGTGTGCCATGAGCAAAGCTGGCTCCTCCTCCACCTGTGCGATGTGGGCCTCCTCCTCCTCCACTTGTGCGACGTGGGCCTGGCCACATCATGGCTATCGACACTCCCTGGCCGAATGACCAAGCTTGCCACATTTGTGGCAGGTGTCGTCTCGTGCCGACTTGTGGTTGCCGGCGGCATCGCCCTGGGCACCTCCGCAGGCACGTCCTTGCGCCCTGGTCTGGGCACCTCCGCGCCCCTTGCGCGGCTTGCCGCGCTTGCGGCCGCCTGTCGAGCAAGAGGACTCCCCCTTCTTCTGATCACCCTGACCAGCCCCCCACTGCTCACGAGTGAGAAGAAGCTTCCCGCCAATGGTGATAGGCCCCGAGAAAGGTTGTGGTTCATCACTGTCAACGACCTTGAGGCGACCTATCGCCTCTTCGATCGACATAGTGGAGAGGTCCAGCAGAGACTCGATCGATCGAGCGATCTGTTTGTACTTCCCGGGCATGCAACGAAAGAGTTTCTTAACAGCTCTCTCCTTGTCGTAGGTGTCGTCGCCAAACTGCTCCAACTTTTGCAGCAAAGTGTTGAGATGGAGAGCAAAGTCATCAACGTCCTCACCTGGCTTAAAGGCCAGGTTCTCCCACTCCTTGCGAAGCACCTGCAGTGTGGTCTTGCGGGCGCGGTCGCTGCCGATGCGTGCCGCAGCGATGGCGTCCCAAGCCTCCTTAGCATTCCGCTTCTTAGAAAGCGAGAACTGCATCTCGGGTGGGACTGCAGCAATGAGGGCATCCAGTGCCCGTTGATCCTCGTAGTAGTTGACGTCGCCGTACCGAACTGCTTCCCACATGTGTCGCACCTGGAGCTGCACCCTCATCACCGCGGCCCACTCGATGTAGTTGGTCTTGGTGAGGGTAGGCCACCCACCGCCAGGACCGACGTCCCTGACAATGGCCTGGACCCTGTGGTGTCCATGGTACCTATCCGGGGAGGGAGAACCGTGCTGCCTGTAACGGTGTCGAAGGTCATAAACGACACTTCCCCCAAACCTGCTTAGAGAGCAGCCCGCGGAGGTTCTTTAGATTCACAAGGGCTATTCCCAGGAGATTGAGCGCAGCGAGATGATGAACACAGAGGGTTTATGTGGTTCGGGCCGCCGGAGCGTAACACCCTACGTCCACGGGGGTGTTTGTGTATTGCCTTGCTTGAGCGTGTATGAGTTTCGATCCCCTGTGAAGGTTGCCTGCTGAGTCCTTTTATAGTCCAAGGACTCTGCAGTCACAAGGTGGGCCCCGGGGCCCGACAGGTAGTCCTGGGGAGAGCCAAATCCTATACAAGATCTAGGATTAAATGCTATCTACTTCCCTTTGTCAGGGGCTTCAATGTGCTGTCCTGGCGCGTCGTGCGTCAGGGCTACACATAGTTGTTGATAATGGCAGGACATGTCCCGCTCGTCTTGTCCCCGCGGCTCACTCGTCCTTCTTGTGCAGTGGGTCTGTACCGGCTACTTGGACAAGACAGGACACTGGAGCCTTGACTTGCATATGCGCGACTCCGCTTCGCATGGGGAAGGCGCGCGTACTTAATACATGTCTGAGCAGCGCACTCTTTCCTTTACTGCGGCCTCCTACCGCATTGAGTTGGCCATCCGCCACGTGGTTGCACTGGTGCCTACCTCTGCGGGGAGTCGAGCGCCCGACTGTACAGGCCACGTGGCGCCTCCGGAGCCCACCTCCGCGGAAGGGCGGAGGCTCAGCCCTGCGGGCCACGTGGTTGTTCCAAAGCCCTTCCCTGCAGGGAGACGGGCCTGGTCCCAGGGGTTCCAATGGCTAAGTGGCAGCCCGGGAGCCCGACTCGGTGGGGAGGCGAGGGTCCGGTTCTGCCGGCCATGTGGCAGCCCCAGAGACTGCCTCGGCGGGGAGGCGAGGGTCCGGTTCTGTGTGCCACGTGGCTGCCCCGGAGCCCGCCTCGGCGGGGAGGTGAGGGTCCGGTCCTACCGACCACGTGGCAGCCCGGGAGCCCGCCCCGACGGGGAGGTAGGATCTGGTCCTTCCCTCCACGACGTGGCAGCCTCGGACCTACCTCCAAGTAGAGGCCGAGTCCTTAGCCATTTTCTCCTTGTGTGCGGGGGTACCCGGTCTGCGAGGTACCGACAGTGGCCCCCGAGCCCACCTCGGGAGAGTCGTTGATACCGTGCGTGGGGTCTTCTTCCTTATCTTCCCGCGTAACTCTTTCGATTCCAATTCGGGGTAGTTCCCCGGGCGGCAAGCCCCTGTCATCTTGGCGATGCGTCTCCCTCTGGTAAGCGGAGGCGCGGCACGTGCGCCGCGCGACATGACTTCTCCTTTCAATCGTGCTTTAACTGCGGTGGTTCCCAAGGTGGCTCCTGCACTTCCGCTGCTTTTTCCTTTTCAGAAACCACCGAGTTACCTCCTGCATAGTTGGCCACCCGGCTCGTCTTCTTTGCGGAGCGACCCGAGCCCTCATGTCATTGCCTATGCGGGTCTGTTGCTCTTCTACCGAGGCTGTGGTGATTCACACGCCGCGTCTGTTGGTTTGCAGAGGTGAATAAAAAGAGACTTTCCCCTAAGGGTCCTTTCTTCCGCTTCTGCATCCTTGCGCTCGTGCCTCTTGCCCCAAGCCCAGTTCTTGCGCTCTAGATCCCGATCTCCCCTTCTAGAGCCTCCTCCTTCAACCTCATGGCGAGCATCCTGCCCAGGTCCCGGCTGTCCAGGTCTACCGATCTGGCCCCCGTGCATCGGCTTCTCGGCTGGCAAGCCCCTGAGCTGAAGAAGTGGCTCCATCACGGGAAGCTCCCACTGAACCTCACCGATGGGGAAATGGTTCTGTTCTCGTCATACGTGCTGGCCGGCTTCGTTCCACCAGCATCTGCCTTCCTGGTAATGCTTCTGGAGACCTTGGGCCTCCAACTCCACCACCTCCCGCTGAACTCGATCGCCTTGCTGGCGGTCTTTGCTCAGCTCTGCGAGATGTTTGTGGTGGTGATGCCGTCGGTGAAGCTCTTCAGTTACTTCTTTGTACTGAGGGCCACCAATGAAAACTCGAAGGATCAGCTCGGCGCCTACTATTTCCAGCGCCGAAGCAAGGTCCCCTCTAGGTACATTGCTTCCTTTAGCCCTGCACGATGGGAGCAATGGTGCGAAGATTGGATGATCATCAAGGTCGGGCTCACGACCAGATGTGCCTCCCCACCGGGAGACCCTACTCCGAGCGGTCATTCTGGGAGGAGCGCCCAAAGCTGGAGAAGGCGTTCGACACGGTGTTGGAGAGGATCCAGATGCTGGCGGACCACAGGCTGACGTCTGCGATGGTGTTGAGGGACTTCATGTCCCGACGCATGGCTCCGCTCCAGCACCGCACCTGCTCGGTGTGGATGTACACCGGCCCAATGGACTCCGGCTCGAGACTGGCCCCGACTCCAACCCGGACGGGCAGCTGTTGCACAATATGCTGGTCCGGGTCTGCGCCGACAATGTTTCCCCTGAGGGACTGGCCCTTTTGGCGGCCTACCGCCCCCTGTGCTCATACATCGAGCTGAAGAGGCGGCTGCTGAAGGCAATGCCGACGCTCGACGAGTCTGGGCTGGCGCAGCGCCAGATTGGAGACCCGTTTCGGGGGATCGACATTGCCGACGACGCCAAGGGAGGCGGAGATCCCTCAAGCGACGAAGATCCGTCAAGCGATGACCCCTCATGTGGGCTCCAGCTCCGTCAGTGGGGAGGCGTCGGCACCTCTGCTGACAAGGGGAAAGGGAAAGCACCAGTGCCGGTGTCGGACCTGACCCCCAAGAAGCGCGCCCGGCCGCTGCCGTCAGTCCCCTCTGTTCCTCGTTAGGATGCCGCAGTCCCGCTGCACCCGGCATCAGGGGGTGCCGGTGGCGCCACTTTGTCGCCCGAGTCCTCGAGACGCAAGAAGGGGAGGCTCCTCAACGCCGATGGGACCCCAGCGTTCCCTCGCCGTTCAGAGGAGCACCAGACTTTGGGGATGCCGTCGACTCCTCCATCTCAGGGGCCCCCAGCACATGCAGCAGCCCCCCGCTGCAGGTTTGGGGGGTCCGAACCCCCCCAACCCTATCGGGAAGCCGTGGAGCTTCAACGTCCCCCGGTAAGTCTGCATAAATTTCATCTTGGATGTTCTTTGCTGTGTGCTTACCCTGTAATATCCTTATGATTCGGGTTTGTTTGATTTCAGTGCAACCGCGGCTACTCCTTCTCCGCCCGTGCGCCCTTTTGCTGGTGGGCATGCTGCTCCAGTCGGCTCACGGGGCTCCTCTGCAGACTCGGACCCTGCTCCGGCGCACTGGGCTACTGCCGCCGAGGTGTCCTGGGTCTCCGTGCCCGAGACCCCTTCAGCAGCTGCTGAAGCTCCGCAGCACGCGCCGACGACTGATGTTGCGCCCGCAAACAACTCCGCATCCACCAGCTACTCCGCACTGGCTGATGCTATCGCGCTGACCGACGCTGCTACATCGGCTGGCGCTACCGCCCCGGGTGGAGCTCCCAGAGCCGGCTTAGGAGCCGTCTGCGGCAACGTTGGGGCCTCCGCGGAGGAGGGGGCCCCTGGAGACGACACGGCTGCTTCCAGCGGTGGTTCCGCCCTGCCTTCTCTGATTGGGGGAGCTCTGGTCCCTGTCTCCCCGGTGGTCCTCCACATGGAGGACGATATTGAAGCGATGGAGAGGTAGGGGCCTGCTGCTACGGTGGAGCCCCTCCCCCTATCTGAAGCCATGGCCGTAGCCTACTCCGGCTTTCGGCAGGCTCGAGCGACCCTCGATTGGGAGAGGGGGAGGCTCGAGGATGAGGAGGATCGGCTCCAAGAATGGGCGAAGACCCTGGAAGCCCGAACCCAGTTGGCGAAGAGTCGGGTGGCGCAGCGGGAAGCAGTTGTCCAGGAGGAGATGAAAATTCTCGACCAGGAGCGCGAGCTTATCACTCAACTGGACGCCGTCACCCAAAAGCTGAAGGCGGACGCCACAACGATCCATGCTGAGGCCAGCTCCCGCCTCCAGTCCTGCGAGGAGCTTCAGTAGCTGTTATCTCACCGGGAGGCTGCTCTTGCCGAACGGGAACAGGAGTTGGCGACAAAGCAGGCTGAGGTGGAGGTGACCTCTCGCCGGCTCATCCTCCAGCAGGTAGGGGTGAGAATCCGCGCCGTCGAGTTAGACCGCCAGGATGCTGCCCTGGCTGAGGCGCAACAAGCTCAGTTCGCCGAGCGCCAGGCTCTCCTAGATCGCGAGTTCAACATCACCCTCAAGGAGGGTGACTTGAGCCGCCGTGAGAAGGAGGTCGGCGAGCGCGAGAGGGCCCTGGCAGCCAAGGAGAAGCGGTTCCTAGACGGCAGCCCCCGGGCACTAGCGGCAGCCCAGCAGGAGGTGCAGGAGTTTCGGGCGTCACGTTCTGCTGAGGCCCAGAAGGTATGGGAGTTCCTGGGCGGCGCCGACTCAGCTCTGGTGCCGCTCGGCTTCAGCCCGGTGCGCGTGGGGGAACCAGCTCAGGAGGTGATCCAGGTGTTCCCAGCTCTTGACTCTACCATCTCGAAGATGCGTTCGCTGGGGGCCATCATCGACAACCAGCTGGAGGCAGAAGGGAAGATGCTGGTGAAGGAGGTGGCGACGCACATTCTGTCCTACTATCGGAGCTGGTACCCTGATGTCCCTCTTCAGCTGGTCCACGAGGGGCCCATTGTCGAGAGGGAGGAGGCCGCCAAATCTAAAGTCTCAGATGTCGTGGCGCTCATCACCTCGAGGTTCCATCAGAGCAGCTGAGGGCTCTCCATGCGCTGCTTGTATCTTGTGATTCTTTCAGTTTTTCTTTGTAGTTGTTTGTGATGACAGACCTTCATTTTGGAACGAAAAATCTGCTTGGAGTGCCCCTCATACTTAGCATATTTTACTTTTCAGCAATATCTCCTAGTTGTCTTTGTTCCTTAGCTTCTCGGACCTACCGTCCCCCGGAGTGTGGCCCCTTGGCAGGTCTGGCCAGTTGTTATGGGCACACCTGTCAAATACCTAGAACTTAGGGCGGACGGTTGGACGGGAGCTTAGGACGCGTAGGTAGCATTGCTGTAACTGAGTATGCAGGGACGTCGACAGCGGGCCCTCTGGGGGTGCCGCTGGGGCTTCAGTCCGGCGGTGCCCACCATCTTCGGTGAAACATCAACGGCGGGCCCCCTGGGGGTGCTGTCGGAGCTTCAGTACAGCGGTGCCCACCATCCTCGGTGAAAGGTCAACGGCGGGCCCCCTGGGGGTGCCGCCGGAGCTTCAGTCCGGCGGTGCCCAACATCTTCGGTGAAAGTCGATGGCAGGCCCCTTGGGTGTGCCGCCGGAGCTTCAGTTTGGTGGGGCCCACCATCTTCGGTGAAAGGTCGGCGGCGGGCCCCCTGGGGGTGCCACCGGAGCTTCAGTACAGTGGTGCCCGCCATCTTCGTGGGTACTCTGACGGTTATTACCGGAATAACTCCATGAAGACCTGCGTATAGATCAAAAATAGGAGAAGTAATTCTGTCTGCTGGTCATTTCTCCCCTGCTCTTTTTTAGTGTCGCTTGACTTACGATCTTGGGCTGACTCATGGGGCTTGGGTAATTCAGTGCATCTGCACCTAGAGCTCGCTATCCCTACTACCTAAGGGTGGTCCATCTGGCCCCCAGTACTCAGCTGCAGCGCTGGGGAGGCAGAGCGCACAGGCTTAGGGTACAGGACCAGGCTAAGCAAGCTCTGCCCCTGGACCTCCCGCTCGGCGTAAGCCTTTCCTGGGGGAGACCGTCTGGAGACACAGGCCCCCGAGTATGGGAACATCCGAGGCCCCAAGCACATTGCAGGTACCTCAAGCGACCCCACCTGCAACCAGACAGCAAGACTCCTACTATTGCTAAAGCAGGGAAAAAATGACAGCGCCCATCATAGATCACAAGCTATGGCGAACTTACAGCAATATCATAAAAAATTAAAGATAATTTTTTGAATGACAAACCCTATACAGGGAAGGAAAACATTCTTTCATTACGGTTTCCCATAAGATGGAACGGACTTTACAAGGAGAACGACCCGACCTGGGCGACAGAGGAAGTCGAGTGCACCTACTCAGGGTTCTGGACCAGGCTAAGCGAAATGTGCACTCAGAGCCCCATCTCTCTAGCCTTAGTTACCTTAAGTATTGTCCCTAGACACTATGTACCTTTTGCAATGAAAGAAAATTGTCCTAACACTGGTCCAAGGGTAGAACTTACGGAGGTGCTTGATGTTCCATGGGTTGGGTAATCGCTCTCCATCCTCCGTAGCTAGGCGGACACACCCTAGGCGGCAAACCTCTGTAACCCGGAAGGGGCCCTCCCAGCTGGGGGAGAGCTTGTTAGCCCCTTCTCGTGAGATTAAGCGATGCAACACCAGGTCGTCTACCTTTAGCTCCATACTCCACACGGTCCTCTGGTGGTAGCGCCGGAGCGCCTGCCTGTACGGTGCATTTCGGAGAGCCGCTCTCACTCGTCCCTCGTCGACGAGGTCCATGTCTTCACGCCGGAGCTGGTCCTGCGCGGCTTCGTCATACACCCGGACACGGGGGGAGCCCATGGAAATTTCTGGGGGGAGGACGGCCTCAGCCCCGTACACCAGGAAGAAAGGCGTTTCCCCCGTAGCCCGGCTAGTTGATGTCCGGCTAGCCCACAGCGCACACGGAAGCTCATCTACCCAACTTGCACCATGCTTCTCAAGGTGTGAGAATGTGTGAGTCTTGAGGCCCTTGAGGATCTCTGCATTGGCCCTCTCGACCTGTCCATTGCTCTCTGGATGAGCAACAGATGCATAGCAGACTTGGATCCCAAGGTCCTCGCAGTATTCCTGGAATGCTGCACTTGTGAACTGGGTCCCGTTATCAGTGATGACTCTGTTCAGGACCCCGAACCGGCAGATGATCGACTTGATGAATTTTACTGCTGACTGCTTGTTGATGGTGACAACTGGGGCGGCTTCCGGCCACTTGGTGAACTTGTCTACGGCGACGTAGAGGTGCCGGAATCCTCCGACGGCTCTAGGAAAGGGTCCCAGGATGGCCAACCCCCACACAGTGAATGGCCATGAGGGAGGGATCATCTGCAGCGCCTGAGCTGGTGTGTGGATCTGCCTAGCATGGAACTAGCATGCCTTGTATCTCCTGACCATCTCAGCGGCATCCTGGAGTGCTGTCGGTCAGTAAAAGCCATGACGAAAGGCTTTACTGACCAGCGTGCGGGATGACGCGTGGTTCCCACACTCGCCTCCATGGATCTCTGTGAGCAAGTCGCAGCCCTCCTCTTGGGTAATGCATCGCAGTAGGATGTCATTGACACCACGTCGGTAGAGATCCCCTTCCACCAGCGTGTACCTCTTAGCCATGCGGACTATCCTTTCTACCAGGGCATGTTCTTCGGGAAGGATGTTGTCTTTCAAGTAGTCCCGGACCTCCGAGATCCATGCATCGGGACTTGCTTGAGTCTCTGGATCTTGGGCGCCCAGTAGCTCGGAGCCCCTGGTGGCCATACGATCCTTGGCGGACTCCATGGTAGCAGGGCCGCCGGGACTGCCAGCTTCGAGGTGCTGGGCTCGCCCCCTTCGCCTGGTTCGGCTGCCCGGGTGGTTGGTCGCGGTAACGTGCTTGCAAAGACTCCTTTAGGAACTGGGGCCCCTGTGGAGGCCTTCGTTGACAGGTCGTCTGCGATTGGGTTGTCGGCTCGAGATACATGGCACAGGTCCAAGACTTCAAAGTCCTTCTCTAGCTTCCGGACATGCAGCAAGTATGCTGCTAGCTGAAGGTCGTTGCAGCTGCACTCCCCTTTGGCTTGCTTGATGATCAGCTGGGAATCACCTTTAGCCAGAAGCTGACGGACATTGAGAGTCAGGGCAGACTTTAGCTCAAAGATTAGGGCCTCGTATTCTGCCATGTTGTTAGTCGCCTTGAAGTTGAGGCGCACCATGTACTTAAACTGCTCCCCAGTCGGGGTGAGGAGCAGGACCCCGGCCCCGGCCCCCTGCTTCCATGAGGAGCCGTTGAAGTAGAGCATCTAGGGGGTTTCGGTGAAAAATGGAGCCTTGGGCACCATTTCTCCGTTGTCCGGGCCCCTGGGTTGCTTGGCGATGGGGTCCATTCTGCCAAGAATTCCGCCAGTGCTTGGCTCTTGACTGCATGTCGAGGTAAGAACTCTAGCTCGAACTCCGCCAGCTCCACTGCCCACTTGGAGACGTTGCCAGTCGAGTTGGGGCTATGGAGTACAGTCTCTAGTGAGAAGGAGGTGACCACTGAAACCCGGTGAGCCTGGAAGTAATGACGGAGCTTCCTCGACGCTATGAGAACTGCATACAACAGTTTGTGTACCTCCAGATATCTTGTTTTTGTTTCATGTAGGACCTCACTGATGTAGTAGACTGGCCGTTGGGAGGTCTGAACCCTCCCTGGGGGGTCCAGGGCTCCTTGCAATGCGTTTGCATCCTGGGGAATGTGGCCCCCAGGATCTAGTCAGACCTCCGGGGGCTAGGACCCGGAGGGCACTTGGTCACTGGAACACACAGCGAGGGGGTCCTCTACTGGGTCCGGGCCCTCAGGCTCAGCTTCCTCCTCAGGGGCTCCCTCGGGTGCATGCTGCGGCAGTAGCTCCGACCGCTCTGCAACCAAGACCATGATGACCACCTTCGTTGTTGCGGTGATGTACAGTAGGAGTGGTTCGCTGGGTTCTGGCGCCACCATGATGGGTAGCATCGTCAGGTGCTTCTTGAGCTCCTAGAACACCGCTTCCGCTTCCTCGGTCCACACAAAGGGACCCAACTTCCATAGAATCTTGAAGAAGGGCAACGCTCGCTCAGCCAGTCTTGAGATGAACCGGCTGAGGGCTGCCAAACACCCTGCAAGCTTCTGCACGTCCTTGGTGCGGGCCTGTGGCCGCATCAGTTCTATTGCCTTAATCTTCTCTGGGTTAGCTTCGATTCCTCGGTGCGAGACCAAGAAACCAAGGAGCTTCCCTACAAAAACCCTAAAGACGCACTTGTCAGGGTTCAGCATCGTGCGTGTCGTGCGCAGCTTGCTGAAGACTTGGGCTAGGATGTCTAATAAGTATGTGCAGGCTCTAATCTTTACCACGATGTCATCGACATACACCTCTACCAGATATCTAATGAGGTCCCCAAATGTCTTATGCATTGCACGTACAAAGGTGGGGAGAGCATTCTTAAGTCCATAAGGCATGGAGACATAACAATACAGGCCATCTACTGTTATGAAAGCAGTGTGTTCCTCACCTTCCCTAGACATTGATATTTGGTGGAAACCAGAATATGCATCTAGGAAACACATAAGATCATAGCCTGATGTTGAGTCTACTATTTGTTCTATCCTAGCAAGAGGGAATGGATCCTTTGGGCATGCCTTATTGAGGTTGGTGTAGTCGATGCACATCCGGAGTTTCCCGCCAGTTTTGGGGATGACAACAGGGTTGGCCAACCACCGTGGGTGGTGGACCTCCCGGATGAAACCAGCATCTAGTAGCTTCTTGATTTCTTCACGGATGAAGTTCTGCCGCTCGATGGACTGTTTCCTGGGCTTCTGTTGCACCGGTCGGGCGTCGGGGTAGATCTTCAGATGGTGCTCAATCACCTCCCTGGGGATCCCGGGCATTTGTGAAGGTTGACATGCAAACACATCAACGTTGTCCCGGAGAAAGGTGACGAGCACGAGTTCCTATTTGCTGTCCAGGTTCCCCGCGATGCGGGTTGTCTGGGAAGCCTCGGAGCCAATCCTGACGACCTTTACCCGGACATCGTCGTCGACTGGTCGCACGCGGGGTGCAGAAGTGGAGGCCCGCTATGTCGGGCCCTGTTCTTGTCGTCTCTCCTTCGCGCCCCTAGAGCTAGGGCCCTCCCTGCTGTGAGTGCCTGGAGCTGCTCCAAGGCGGATACTGCAGCTGAGCGGCCCCCTCTGACCCTAAGGACGCCGGAAGGCGTTGGCATCGTCACAATAGGTAGCCGTAGTGGGCTACAGCCATGAACTTGTAGAGCGCCAGTCTTTTGATGATTGCATTGAAGGGGAGGTCGACGTCTGCCACGTCAAACAAAATGCTCTCTGTACGGTAGTTCTCCGGGGTCCCAAAGGTCACCGGGAGGTGGACGTTACAATACGGGTGGATTTGCCCTGGTCCGACACCTGAGAACGGGCTCGAAAGTGTGAGCCGGGACATCGGCAGCTGCAGCTTCCGGAAGGCCGCTGTGGAGATGAGGTTGAGGCCTACCTCACCATCAATCAGCATGTGAAAAGACCTTCATGTTGGCGATGGTCGGGGACACCAACAGCAGGAGTACGCCTGCTCCCGCCACGTTCTTCGGGCAGTCAGAGGCGTCGAAACTGATTGCCGTGCTCATACACTTGTGGTGGGGAGCCGGGCTCGGAGTGGGGGCCACTGCAGCCACGGCCCGTCGCAGAGTCTTCACTACATTTCGAGACGTGGGATCTGTGGCACCCCCGTAGATGACGTGGAGAGTCTTGCGGTGCTCCTTATCGCTGCTGGAGTCGGAGTCGCCACCCTCGAAGACGGCCTTCACCGCCCTCTGGGGTTCCTCGAACCCCATCTCGCTGTCATCCTCCTTTTCAGGATTGACCTTCTGTTTACCCTCCCTCTGGCGGGGAGGCGCGCCCTCCTGGCACTGCTGCTTCTGTTTCTGCTCGCGAAAGCGCTCCGCGAACTTCTTCACTTCTCGGCACTCGCTAGCGCTATGGCTATTTGTGTAGTGCACCGGGCACTTGAAGTCAGGCTCCTCGGGTTCTGGTGACTGCCGAGGGCGCTTGTCTCGGCGCGGCGCCCGAGCTCCGCTGGGTGCCGCGGCCGCCACCGCATGGGCTCCGGGCTTTGGCTTCTTCTTGCCATTGCCATTCTTCTTCTTCTTGCCACTGCTCTTTGCAGAGGCTCCTTCCTCAGTCGGCGTGGCTTCCCTTGCCTCTAAGGAAGTTTGGGAGTGCCAGTTGTGTCCCTCAGCTACCCTAGCACATATGTCTGCCAGGGCAAACAGCTCAGAGACATCACGCACTTCATGCGTGGCTAGCTTCTCGAGCATATTCTTGTCCCTCACACCCTGCCTGAACGCAACAATAACTGATGCGCTAGCGACATGAGGGATGGTGTTCCATAATTGAGAGAACTGCTGGATGAATGATTGCAGCGACTCTCCAGCGCGCTGTCTGACGGCGTGGAGGTCAAGCTCTGTGCCAGGGCGCTTGTAGGAACTGCCAAAGTTCGCCAAGAACTGTCGGCACAGCTCATCCCAGGAGGTTATGGACCCCTGGGGCAGGTTCATGAGCCATGACCAGGCTGGGCCGGTCAGGATGACGGGGAAGTAGTTAGCCATGATGGCCTCGTCGCCTCCTGCAGCTAGTATTGCGGTGGAGTAGATCTGCAGGAACTCGCTCGGGTTGACGCTCCCGTCGTACTTCTCCAGCATGTGTGGCCGGAACTTTCGTGGCCACACCATGAAACGGAGGTGAGGTGCCAGAGCTGCACACCCTTGGCTGGGGCTGGCAGGCGCCGGTCGTGGCACTGCGTACCGCTGGTGAGCAGGTGGGCCTGTGTACACATGACGCTGGGGCGGTGCAGCGTACCCCTGTGGAGGTGAAGGCTCGACGTACGCCTAGTATGGTGGAGGCACGGCGTGAGCCTGGGGCTCAGACCCGGTGCACTGTAATCTGCCTCGAGGTTGCGCCGCCGCTCCCTCTGTCGCTCGATGGTGACTAGGCAGTCTTCTCCTGACCTGCAGCGTTGCAGCCCGGTTCTCAGGTCTGTTGTCGAGATCCTGGTCGAGCACGAGTTTGCCGTCCATCGGTCAACTGTTGGAGTCCGTGACAACGACACATGCATCGGCTGGGCATGTGTCTCCTTTGGTGGAGGTGCGTTGAGCGCAGCGGTGACGAGGTGGTCGACGTCATTGATCCACTGTTGAGCTGCTCCCCGAGGAGCATCCCAAGCAGGTGGGTTGTGGAGTAGCGCGCGCGCTGCTGCGAGCGCACTCTCCGGGCTTGCAGCCGGCGGCGCCGTAGCTGCCGTCACGGCTGGAGTACGCCCTAGTGTGGCGTGCCGGCCTGCAATCGGCGAGGTGATAGTAGGGCGACGTGAAGGTCCCAACCTTGCTGCTCTACTGCGGGTTCCCGCCCTAGAGCGAGATGATGCCTGGTCCTCAGCTACTGCCTGTCGCCGTGACTGCGGCCTAGATGAATCGGCGTTGGAATGGCTGTTCACCATTGCTGCTGGTGGAAATCTTCACGGGGAAAAAGCAGCCCGCGGAGGTTCTTTAGATTCACGAGGGCTATTCCCAAGAGATTGAGCGCAGCGAGATGATGAACACAGAGGGTTTACATGGTTCGGGCCGCCGGAGCATAACACCCTACGTCCACGAGAGTGTTTGTGTATTGCCTTGCTTGAGCGTGTATGAGTTTCGATCCCCTGTGAAGGTCGCCTACTGAGTCCTTTTATAGTCTAAGGACTCTGCAGTCACAAGGTGGGCCCAGGGGCCCGACAGGTGGTCCCGGGGAGAGCCAAATCCTATACAAGATCTAGGATTAAATGATATCTACTTCCCTTTGTCAGGGGCTTCAATGTGTCATCCTGGCGCGTCGTGCGCCAGGGCTACACATAGTTGTTGATGATGGCAGGGCATGTCCCGCTCGTCTTGTCCCTGCGGCTCACTCGTCCGTCTTGCACAGTGGGTCTGTACCGGCTACTTGGACAAGACAGGACATTGGAGCCTTGACTTGCGCATGCGCGACTCCGCTTCGCCTGGGGAAGGCGCGTGTACTTAATGCCTGTCTGAGCAGGGCACTCTTTCCTTTACTGCGGCCTCCTACCACATTGAGTTGGCCGTCCGCCACATGGTCGCACCGGTGCCTGCCTCTGCGGGGAGTCGAGCGCCCGGCTGTACAAGCCACGTGGCGCCTCCGGAGCCGACCTCCTTGGAAGGGCGAAGGCTCAGCCCTGCGGGCCACGTGGTAGTTCCAGAGCCCTTCCCTGCGGGAAGACAGGCCTGGTCCTGGGGGTTCCAATGGCTAGGTGGCAACCCCGGAGCCCGCCTCGGCGGGGAGGCGAGGTTCCGGTTCTGTCGGCCACGTGGCAGCCCCGGAGCCCGCCTCGTCGGGGAGGCGAGGGTCCCGTTCTGTGTGCCACATGGCTGCCCTGGAGCCCGCCTCGGTGGCGAGGCGATGGTCCGGTCCTGCCGGCCACGTGGCAGCCCGGGAGCCCGCCCCGGCGGGGAGGTAGGATCTAGTCCTTCCCTCCATGACGTGGCAGCCTCCGACTCTGCCTCCAAGTAGAGGCCGAGTCCTTAGCCGTTTTCTCCCTGTGCACGGGGGTACCCGGTCTACGGGGTACCGACAGCCGCGTTCTCTGTTGACTCCGTCGCCGCCACCGGGAGCGCCACCGGCGCGTCCGCTTCGTTCTGGGCTGCGGCTGTCGCGCCCATGGGGACGTGCGGCTACTCGATGCATCTCCTGTGCTTGCACCACTTCCCTCGCCAACCTGAGCTCATCGTTGATGCCACCGTCCACAGAGCCGCTAGAGCTACTGTCGCGCAGAGCCTCCAGCTCCGCTGTCGCTGCACGCGCTGCAGCCTCCGCCGCCGCCGCCGCTTCCACTTCCGCCCTCACTGCTGCCAGTTCCGCCGCCGCCAACCTTGCTGCCTTCGCCGCAGTCTCTGCAGCCGCTCGCTCGCGCTCCTCTGCTGCGGCGACCTCTGTCTGCCGTGCACTCGAGGTGACCGAACGCTGAGACTGTTCGTCGGACATCGCGCACTAGTGGGGAGTTGGTGTGTGGGGAAGAGGGATGAGCTGGGGCAGCCGGTGTTCCTGCTACCGGTTGCAGACAGGGAGAGGCGCGGGAATGAGATGAGCAAGAGATGTTTTGGCTACAGGATAGAACGGCTCTGATACCAAGTGTTAGTAGCTGAACTTTTACTCTCATTGAAGAGAGGATGACACTAGAGAGTTGGGCAATTTTTCTTGTCTATTCCTCACACAATGCCATACTCTCCAAGGGGTTGGGGATACATTATTTATAGGCTGCTATCCAGCCAAGGTGCTGCTGTCCTAGCTGCTCTAAAAACAGTCCAAGATGTCATGCAAACTGCTGTCCTAGAGATGCTAACAGCTGTCCTAAAAGCAATCAAGATGCTGCTGTCCTAAAGATACTAACAGCTGTCCTAGATGCTGTCCTCTAGTCTAATATGCTGTCTTCTACCAAGGACTAAAGTACAACAAACTAAGGACAAGGGTACAAGGGAGTAGGGGACCAAAGACCAAAGGACCAAAGACCAAAGGACTACAAGACTTATTCCATCACTTCCAAGCCCACAAAATATCAGTGGTAACTTCTTTTCCACTACGTGTAATTTTGCAAAACCCTAATTCTACTAGGAATATTGCAAAGTGGGCAGCGGAGCTGGCAGAATTCGATCTGGAATTCGTGTCGAGTCAAGCAATTAAAAGTCCAGCATTGGCTGACTTTGTGGCGGAGTGGAATCCCTCTCCATCAAACCCTGGGGGCCATAGTGAGCAAAAAACAAAGCTCAATGTTCCGGTATTCACTGAGCCTCACTGGACCCTCTACTTCGATGGCTCCGTGCAGAAGCAGGGGGCCGGAGCTGGAATCCTTCTCTTAGCTCCAACCGGAGAGAAGGTCAAGTACATGGTACACCTTGATTTCAAGACAACCAACAATATGGCGGAGTATGGAGCCCTCATCTATGGATTCAAGGTGGCACCATCTTATGGTGTAAAACAGCTGTTGGTGAAGGGAGATTCATAACTCATCATCAAACAAGTGAAAGGTGAATGCTCCTGCAACAATTCTCAACTAGCTGCTTATCTCCTTGAAGTCCAGAGGCTTCAGAAGGACTTTGAAGTCCTGGATCTCCATCATGTTCAGCGCCTTCATAACTCCAAAGCTGATGAACTCTCGACGAAAGCCTCAACTGGAGCTCTGGCTCCTGACGGAATCTTCGTCTGGAGGTTGTCAAAACCAACAGATCAGTCTGCCGAACTGAGCAAGGGGGGCAAGACCAGCACCTCAAAGCTGGTGGTCCCGGTGGCCCTATTACCATGGCGTCCACCAAGGGTCGTAGGTGCTGTCGGAAGCTCTGAGCAACCCAACACGCAAGACTCAGAAGCTCAAGTTAGCTCCAATGCATGGATCTCGGAGATCCGAAGCTACTTGAAAGACAATATCCTTCCTGAATACAGTGTATCCGCTGGCCGGATTGTCAGACTGGCTAATAGATACACATTGGTAGAAGGGGATCTCTGCCGACGCGGTGCCAACGACATCCTAATGCAGTGCATTGCAAGGGAAGAGGGCTGCAATCTCCTTGCGGAAATCCATGGAGGCGAGTGTGGGAACCACGAAGCTTCCCGCACGTTGGTTGGTATGGCCTACAACACTCCAGGATGCGGTTGAGCTAGTGAAGAAATGTGAAACATGTCAGTTCCATGCAAAACAGATTCACACACTAGCTCAATCACTACAAATGATACCTCCCACATGGCCATTCGCTGTGTGGGGAATGGATATATTGGGACCTTTCCCAAAAGCCGTCGGAGGTTACAGGTTCCTATATGTCGCCATCGACAAGTTCACCAAGTGGCCAGAAGCAACTCCAGTAGTAACAATCAGCAATCAAGTTCTTGAAGTCCATTATATGTAGATTTGGAGTTCCAAACAAAGTCATAACTGAAAACGGAACTCAATTCACAAGTGATGCATTCCAAGAATATTGTGAAGACCTCGGCATTCAACTTAGCTACGGTTCAGTAGCTCATCTAGCAAGCAATGGTGAAGCCAAGAGAGCAAATGCAGAAATCTTAAAAGGACTCAAGACGCGCACATATGAGCGCTTGAAAAAGCACGGAGCTAACTGGATTGAAGAGCTTTTGTCCACATTATGGGCGAATAGGACAACACCTAACCGGTCAACTAGGGAGACTCCATTCTTCCTGGTGTACAGAGCTGAAGCAGTCATTCCTCTGGCGATCACCTTGGGGTCCCTCTGGGTCCAGACCTTGGACGAAGCCACGAAGGATCAGCTCCAGCGTGAAGACCTTGACCTCGTCGATGAGAGAAGGGGCCAAGCAGCTGTTCGTAATGCACGTTATTGCCAAGCGCTCCGGCGCTATCATCAAAGGCATGTGCATGATCGACAGCTTGAAGAAGGCGACCTGGTGCTCCGTAAGATACTAACTCGTGAAGGGATGAACAAACTTTCCCCCAGCTGGGAGGGTCCCTTCTGAGTCATCAAAATACCCCGACCAGGATGCGTTCGCTTGGCAACTGAGGATGGGATCCCACTTCCCAATCCTTGGAACATCGAGCACCTCCGTAAGTTTTATGCTTAGAATCACGGAGGTGAGTCTATAACTACACACAATGCATGTTGTAGAGTCATTATACAGAGTCGAGCAAGTCTTCCGGGAGAACATCCGGACCCCTCCGGGAAGGTCCGGGAGGTTCAAGTAACACTTGACACAGTTACAGCACTAAAAGTGTAACTACTTGCTCTGGGTTAGTACAAGATGTATAGCACATTTAGCAGGATCCAGCACCCTAAGTGTGTCCTTGTCTCCCCTATAACTCGGACCTATAATGAAAGACATTGTTGTGTGAAAACAGACTCCACGTGCACTTACTTTTTGTACAAGGCTCAATATATCAAATTATTTTTACCCCACTTGTCTATAATGAAGTTGTGCAAATATTTTTGAGCTTTGTTCCAAGTAATTCACATGCATTACAAGCCTTATTGATAGTCTTTTTGGATCTTAACACTGCTACATAGTCTACTTGTCTGAACGCCAAGCCAACATAGGTCCGGAGTGTGCTATCGACTTAGCCTGGTCCTGCACCCTAAGTACGCCACTCTACCTACACCCCGACAGGCCTTAGTAAGGTGAGTACTAGTAAGGCACGTAGATCTAGGAAGATTCTATCAAAACGCTTGTTATCCTATTGAGTTTCTTCGGATCTAAAGTCCAAATAAGAATAATAAGTCACAACCAATTTATAGAAACGATGACAAATTTTACTTTCTCTCTTGCCTTTAATGTGTAGGAAAAACAAAAATTCATAGCGATGGTGGACGACGCCGGAGCTAGTAAGCTCCGACATCTTCCAAGATAGGTTCGCCGTCAACATCTAATATGTTGACGCCGGAGCTACCAAGCTCAGACCATTCCAGGGGGCCTGTCTTTGACGCATCAAAATTGAAGACTTCAGACTTAAAATCTACAAGTGCGAAGAAACCAAGTCATCAACATACTATCATAACCTTTGGTACATATACACACCTCAACTGTACACATGTACCAGGGGCCAACAAGACACGACACAGTATATTGAAGACAAAGTGAAATTCAAGGCAAAAAGGTGGATTTCATTAATCAAAAGAACTGGATTACAAAATTGAGATTACAAGGGACAAAGGGAGAAAAGTCCTAGCTACTGGAGGATCTAGGTCCTGTGGAAAAACGAAGCAACCTTCTTAGCAGCTTCTTGGACACTAGCCCAAGCGACATCCTCCTCCCCCTCCGCGATGATTCCTTCAAAGACCGAATCAAGGGAGAACTGGGGGTCTCGACTCCGGTAACATGCCACGACATACTCCGCGACATTCTTGGCCAAGGATTTACCCTCCGCCTCCTGTTGATCGGCGATGATGTCACCCATCGCGTTGAGTTTGCTGCTAGCAGAGCCAAGTGTCACTAGCGTCTGGTCCACCTCCTGCGCCGGGTTCTCTAGGCGTACTGGACTGAAACCAAGAGGCACGAGGGCCCTGTCCGCACGCCCCAGGAAGTCCCAAACCATAAAGGACTCAGTTGCCTTCGAGCTCCGCAGCTCCTCTAGTGACCTCCGGTCGGCCGCAAGATCTGAACCTTCACGGGCAAGCCCAACTTAGCATGCTGCTGCATGTTCTCAGGAACCTGCTTCTCCCGGTCGGCCAGCTCCGTCTCCCGAAGGTGGATGCGGCTCCGCCTCTAAGCTAGGTCCTTTTCCCAGCCCTTGACTCTCTCCTCCCTAGCGGCAACATCAGACTCTCTTTTCGAGAGCTCTTGCCCCACCTTCCAGTTCTTCTTCCTCTCTTCCTCCTTCCATAGATCCAGCTTTTTGCTGCGATTTGCTAAATTTTTCTCACCCAGAGTCAATTTTTGGGTGACCTCCGCCTCTCTCCTCACCAAATCCTCCTGCTGCCCCATGAGTTTTTCCTCTCTCGCCTCCAGGTCCGCTCGACGCTTTAGGAGAGTCATTCAACTCTGCGAGCTTTTCGTAATGCTCGTCAGCAGCGTCACGTCTCTCCTTGGCTAGCTCTAGAATTCCCCTGGAGTAGCATCGAGCACCCGTATGACAACCTCCTTCTCCTCCATCAACTTATCCTAGTATTCTAACTGGACCTTCTCCCCTTTTATCCACTCCTTCTGGTCAGCCAGCCTCGTCTGAGCAAGCTTGATCTCAAAACAGAGTCTGCTGCGCCAACGCCTCAAGGTGTTGCGCTCCTCCTCCAAGGCTTTGCTCTCATGATCGAAGGCAAGCTGGAACTGCCGGAGGCTTGAACAGGCGTTGTCTATGGACAACGCCAGGGGATAGGTTCTGGGCCTGCCAGGATCATTTCCGCGGGCTCAAACGGGTTCTCCGTCACAAAAATTGGATCCCACTCTACAATAGTGGTCCCCTGTACTCCCGCAGCGCTAGGACCGCTCTCCTAGAGCCCTTCAGCGGCAGTAAAAGAACCCGCTGGGGGAACTTCCACCTCCTGAGTAGTTGAAGGTGCCGCTTCCAGGTCTTCAGCCGACGGCCCCGAAGTCAGGGGACCTGTCACCCTCTCTTCGGGCTGCTCTGGCTTCGGCCCAGGTACCTCCGGGACCACCACTTCTGGAGCAGCAGCTGGAGCTTCAACTGGGGCTTCGATTGCCGCTGGCTCTGGCTCCGATGCAGCAACCACTTCCGGCACAGTCACTGGACCTTCAGCCACCTCCAGCACAGCCGCCGGACCACCAACCACCTCCGGCTTAGCAGCCAGACCCTCTACCACTTCCAGCCCAGACGTCGGATCTTCAACTGTTTCTGGCACAAGGGCCGGAGCTTGGGTGATCTCCGGCTCAATAGTCGGGGCTTCAGCTACCTCTGGCTCAATAGCCAGGGCTTCGACAACTTCCGGCTCAGAAGCTGAAACTTCTGGCGTCGTCGGTGCTGGAGCATCAGCCTCTGCCACCAGTGACACATCTTCAACTTCCCTCTTGCGGTCCGCCGCTACCACAGGAGCTTCAGGTGAGGACTTTGAGTCCAAGCTCATGACAGCTGGCGCCGGAGCTGCTGCGACTTCCGCCTCAGCTTGACGAGGAGGCTCAGCAATCGAAGCCGGAGCTTTGACAGGTGCAGCCCCAGCTGCTGCGACAGGCGTTGAAGCTTCGGGTCCTTTCTTCGACACCCTAGAAACAAAGGGAAGAGAAGATTAAAGACACATCCAAAAACCAGATTAGCATTTTAGGGTGAACAATCAATGCTTACCTCGGCATGCTACCACCCCAGTCGACTCAGAACCTCTTCTTCTGAGGCCCGGAGCTAGAGCCCACCAAATATGGTGAGACAACTGCTTCGGACCTGAGCTGAGGAACACTCGTAGCTGCCGGAGATCCTTCAGACCGAGCTTCCCTTCGTCGGGAAGAACTCCTGGACCTGGAGCTTCTAGCCGGCACTGAGGCCAGGGTCGCCTACCCAGAGCTTACGCCTCTTGAAGACGTTTGCACCGGAGCAGGAGTAGCTATAGAAGACCTCCCCCTCCGGGGAGAAGCAGCCGTCGTGGAAGGAGCAGGCCTGACGGACCTCCCGTTAGTGTGCTTTAGCTTCCTCTTTCGGTTGGAAGGCTCAGCTAGCTCTTTGCCCTTGCCTTTGCCAACGTCTTCAGTCCTTCGGCTCGGGGCGGAGGAAGGACCACCTTCGGAAGCTCCGAGAATTGCCAATCCGGTGGTTGAACGCCTTTCTACCTCGCCAAGGTCATCAAGCACTGGCATGCTCCTCCGGAGCTCCCTACTGAACTGCGCCTCCATGTTCAGGGGGAGGAAGGCAGCTGGCGGAGCCAAGTCATCACTGTTGACATTAATCCCATGCTGGAATTTCTTCAAATTAAACTCCAAGGACTCATCATACAAGTTAGATTTTAGACCAATTTCGATCCGGTCTTCATCCGTCACGCTGTTGAGGGCCCATGCAAGTTTCTCCCTCTTCTTCAGCAGAGCCCACCTGTTGACTAGTAAGTTGCAGAAGACCATCTGGGGGGTCACTCCACCTTCCACACACTCGCGGATCCTGGTCAAGACAGGGTTGAAGGCATTTGACAACACTGGAACCACACTCCATGCGTCAGTGTCAACATTTGGGAGACCTTCGGGCAGTTCCAATTTCTCGTGCGCCTCTTCCGTGACGATGATCCAATCTTTCCTCCAGTCGTCCCACTTGCCGGAAGGAAATGACTTCAAATATTTGTAGGGGCAGTTCTTGCGCTTCACAAAATACACGTGGTGGCACTAGGACTAACCATAGAAGGGAGGCAGGTCCGTTCCGTATGACACGTGGGTTCTTCAGAGGTCTTCAACTCAGACAAGTGAAGTTCCTTTGCTCTTTTTGCAGTCCCAAAGGGTATCCAGTACGTAGTGTACCGACAGTGCCCCCTGGGACCACCTCTGGGAGAGACCTTTTGGATGAAGTCGTTTTGCCGGAGGTGGGTCCATTCTTCGGTTTTTGAGCCGTGTCTTCAAGGGTCTTTGGATGTGTCGTTGACGGTAGTTCGCAGTTAAACCATCGCCGCGTGGCATATCTAGAATGCAGCAGGTGAGATCTGAGCATGCAGATCTTACGCAATTGAAGGTCGCCAGTTCCCGATACGAAAACCGTATCGGTTCTGCGTGCCCTGTCAGGCCGCCGCCCTCGGGCTTACCGCCTCTCATGATGACAACTGTTCGCCTGGGGTAAGGACCTCGACTTGATCGTCAAGGTGGCCCCGGGCCCCCTTGTCATTGGCAGGGTGAAGTTTTCGAATTGTATCATCGGCTCCTCTGCGGTTTCTATCCAAGCATTCCGGGGGCTTGCCTAAGAAGGAAAGCGCGCACCGTTTGTGGATTCTTTACGCCTTCATTTGAACTTGCACTCGAATCCTCCAAACTTTCGCCTGCTTTTCATCTCTCGCCCCACTGTGCTGCAATGAAGTTGGGACTCCCTGGGGAAGCCACATTGGGAGCAAGAAGGAGTTGTACAGGGTCCGGACCTACATGGGTTGGTCCAGTGACTCCTTCGACAATGACATTCGCTGTGGCAAGCTTCCCTTCGAGGAGCGAGCCGGAGATATGGTGTACTTCCTTGGGTACGCCATATGGCGGGTTTGATCCTGCCTTCTCCACTTTCGTTCTAATGCTGCTAGATTTCTATGGTCTGCAGCTCCACCATCTTGGCCCCCACTCAATCTTGCTGGTGGCGACTTTCGTCCACTTTTGCGAGATATGGGTGGAGTGCCCCCTTGCGTAGAGTTGTTCTAGACTTTCTTCATTGCCCACCCCACCAGGAAGAGTGATGAGTTCATCGGCTTCTACTACTTCGTGAAGCGGAAAAACTCCCCTCTCAAGTACTTGAGGTCCTTTACTTCCGGCAAGTAGGACGACTGGAAGAAAGACTGGGTGGTCATCACCATCGAGGGACACGAGAGGCTAGAACTGCCTGAAGGCCTCCCCCGCGTCGACAACAACATTTGGAGTGACGTGCCGGAGCTGTCGAGGTAGTACAGGCCCATTCTAGACAGAATCCAGGAGTGTGTCGAAGGTGGGGTGACCCCCCCCCCCCCCAGATGGTCTTCGGCAACTTCCTGACGAACAGGTGGGCCCCGCTGAGGGCTAGGGGGCGACCTACTTGGGCCTTCAACGGTGAGATGGACACCAACCGCATTGAGGTTGGTTTGGGCACCAACTTGAACGGCGAAGCCTTGAAGACCCATCCCAAGAAGTTTCAGCCTGGGAACATCGGCCCTGGCGACGTGTCTCCACCGGCGGCCTTCGTCCCTCTGAATATGATACCAGAGGAGTGCAGAGAGCCTCGGAGGAAGATGCCACTGTTGGACGACTTGGGCCTAATGGAGAGGTGATCAACCTCCGGGGTGGCGATCCCCGGAGCTTCAGAAGGTGGCTCCACTCCCACCCCGAAGCCAAGAGCTAAAGTTATAGGCAAGGGCAAGGAGTTGGCTGAGCCCTCAAGCCGCAAGAGGAAGTTGAAGCATTCTGACGGGAGGTCCGTCAGACCTGCTCCCACCACGACAGCTCCTTCTCCCCAGCGGAGGAGGTCTTCGACGGTGGCAACCACTCCAGCATCGGCATCTCCCCGGGACGCTAGCTCCAGCCATGTGGCTCCAGTACCAGGGCCAGCTGAGGGCTCTAGGTCTGAGGGTCCTTCTCAGTCGAGGGGGGCCTCAACCAAGACGACACCGGCGGTGGCAGCAAGCTCCGGGGAGCCTTTTGGAGCTACTACGCCAGTGGCGATAGGGTCCAGTCCTGAGCATCCGGTGAAGAGGTTCTGCGCTAGCTGGAGCGGAAGCCTTCCAAGGTAAATTTGATTTTTTACCTCAATTGTTTTTTTTTTGTTGTAACCATATTTTGAGTTTCTTCGTCCTTCATCCGCAAGGTACTCAAGAAAGGGGTTGAAGCTCCGGCTCCAGTTCCAGTGGTGCCCCAAGAGGTGGCTGAGGCCGCGACAGCTCCGGCCCCAGCTGTCGTGGTCCTTGACCTGGAGTCATCCCCTGAAGCTCTCGTGGTAGCGCTGGACCACAGGACTGAAGATGTACCAGCGGCACCAGCTCCAGAGGTTGAAGCTTCGATTCTGGATGCTGTGATGACGAACGCTCCGACCTCAGAGCCGGAGGTAGCTGCAGTTCTGGCGCTAGAGCCGGATGTTGTTGAAGCTCCGACGGTGGATGTCGGCGTTTGGATCCGGCAGATCTCCCGACGCTACCTTTGGTAGATCAAGGAGTTGTAGTTCGGTGAAGGGCTCGCAGAGATTCAAGAAGGTGAAAGACACGTGTACACAGAGATTTATGTGGTTCGGGCCACCTGAGCGTAATACCCTACTCCACGGGGTGTGTTGGTGATGTATTAAGCGTGTGAGTCTAGAAGAAGCTCCAGAAGAAGAAGCTCGTCTAGCTCAGGGAGTTCAGTAGCGGTCTGGACCCGTCCTTTGTGTATCGTCGACCAGTCCTTTTATAGTACAAGGACTGGTCATTACACCATTAGCCTTGCCCGACATGTGGCCCCGGCAGTTACACTTGCTTGATACACAATTAATGATGTTAATTACCCTTAAAAGCCTGGTAACGGACCTCAACAGTGCCGTTACCAGTATTAAGGGCCATCCGATCGTGTGTCATTAATATGGTATTAATGACACTTAATCGGGTCTTGAAGTCTTTGATTGCTCCTTGAAGGTCCGGAGCCGTTGGGGGGTCCACCAGCCTGATTGTTGAAGCTGAAGGTCCGGCGGTTGCCATGTGGCAGCTTCGGAGCTTACCGTCGTGGACGGGTAGTTCCGGTGCTGTTGGACACGTGTCAGTACTGGAGCTTCCCCCTGTCTGGGGTTAGGTCCGGGGTGCCAAACTGGTATTTTGACCGGAGCTTCCCATGTGTGGGTTATAGCTCCGGTCTTATGATACACGTGGCGGCCCTAGGTTTAACCAAGTCGGGGAAGCAGGTCCGGTTACGCCTGACATGTGGGGCCTTCGGAGGTCTTCAAATCTGGTCGATGGAGTTTCCTTGTGATCTTTGCAATCCCAAGGGGTATCCGGTGCGGAGGGTACCGACAGTGGCCCCCTGGGTCCACCTCTGCGAGAGACCTTTTGGATGAAGTCATTCTGCCGAATGTGGGTCCATTCTTTGGTTTTTGAGCCATGTCTTCAAGGATCTTCGGACGTGCTGTTGGCGACAGCTCGCAGTTAAACCTCCGTCGCGTGGCATATCCAGGAGGCGACAGGTGAGATCTTAGCGTGCGGATCTCACGCAATTGAAAGTCCCCGGTTCCCGATATGAAAATCGTATCGGTTCCACGCACCCTGTCAGGCCGCCGCCTTCGGGTTTCCCGCCTTTTATGATGACAACCGTTCGCCTGGGGTAAGAACCTCGACTTGATCGTCGGGGTGGCCCCGGGCCCCCTTGTCACTGGCGGGGTGAAGTTTTTGACTGGTATCGTCGGTTCCTCTGCGGTTTCCATCCAAGCGTTGCGGGGGCTTACTTAAGAAGGAAAGCACGCACCGTTTGGGGTTCTTTACGCCTTTCATTCGAACTTGCGCTCAAACCTTCCAAACCTTCGCTTGCTTTTCCTCTCTTGCCTCGCTGTGCCGCGATGGAGTTGGGTCTCCGCCAGAGCCCACTGAAGACAGATGATGATTTGAAGAAGGTTCGGGCCCTCACGGGATGGTCCCCTGACTTCTTCAACCACTTGGTCCGCGCCGGCAAGCTTCCGTTCGAGAAGGAACACGCCAGCGACATGGTGTACTTCTCCGCATATGCCATGGTGGGACTGATCCCACCTTTCTCCTCTTTCTTCTTGATGCTGCTAGACTTCTATGGTCTGCAGCTGTACCGCCTTGGCCCCCACTCCATTCTGCTGGTGTCAATCTTTGTCCACTTCTGCGAGATGTGGATGGGCATTCCCCCCTGCATTGAGCTCTTCCGCACCTTCTTCACTGTCCAAACCACGGGTAGGAGTGACGAGTACCTTGGCTTCTACTATATTGTAAAGCGCAAGAAGTGCCCGTACAAGTACTTGCGGTCGTTCCCTTCTGGGAAGTGGGATGACTGGAAGAAGGATTGGATTGTCATCAGGGTGGAGGAGCACGAGAAGCTGGAGCTGCCGGAAGGCCTCCCCAACATCAACACTGCAGTTTGGAGTGAAGCTCCGGTGTTGTCGGACGCCTTCAACCCTGCTCTGACCAGGATCCGCCTGTGCGTGGAAGGAGGGGTGACTCCTCAGGCAGTGTTTTGCAACTTCCTGACCAACAGATGGGCTCCGCTGAAGAGGAGGGAGAAGCTTGCTTGGGCCCTCAACAGTATGCTGGATGATGACCGGATCGAGACCAGTTTGAAGTCCAACATGGAAGGTGCAACTTTGGAGTTCCACCTCAAGAAGTTCCAGCACGGCATCGACGTCGAGGGTGACGACTTGGCTCCGCCGGCAGCTTTCCTCCCTCCGAACATGGAGGCAGAATTCAGCAGGGAGCTCTAGCGGACGATGCCGGTGCTTGACGACCTTGGTGTTGTTGAGAGGCACTCGACCACCGGGTTGGCGATCTCTGAAGCTCCTGAAGGTGGCTCTGTTCCCGCCCCTAAGCCAAAAACCGAAGTCGTCGGCAAGGGCAAGGAATTGGCCGAGCCCTCGAGCCGTAAGAGGAAGCATGCCGACAGAAGGTCCGTCAGGCCTACTTCTTCCGTGGTGGTTCCTTCTCCCCGGAGGGGGAGGTCTACAACAGCGGCATCTACTCAAGTAGCGGCATCTTCCCAGGGTGCCAGCTCCGACCAAGCGACTCCAGTACCAGGGGCAGCTGAGGGATCCGGGTCTGGAGGTCCTTCCCGGTCAAGGGGGGCCTTGACCAGAGCAACGCTGATAGCAGCAGCAAGCTCTGGGGACCCTCCAGGACTACCACGCCAGTGGTGGCTGGGGCTAGTCCGGAGCGTCCGGAGAAGAGGCTCCGTGCTAACTGGTGTGGAAGCCTTCCGAGGTAATTTTTGATTTTTTACCTCAGTCAGTTGTTTTATTGTTAACTGTATTTTTATTCTCTTTGTCCTTCATCCACAGCGTGCCTAAGAAGAGGGCTGATGCTCCGGTCCGCGCAGCAGCGGTTGAGGCTGTGTAGACTGAAGCTCCGACTCCGATTCCAGCGCCGCCCCAAGAGGTGGTTGAGGCTACGGCAGCCCCGACGCTGGCTGTCGTGGTTTTAGACCTCGACTCATCTCCAAAAGTTCCCGTGGTAGTGTCGAACCACGGGAATGAAGATGTACCAGCAGCGCCAGCCCTGGAGGTTGAAGCTCCGGGCTTGGATGCTGAGATGTTGGACGCTCCGACCGCAGAGCCGGAGGTAGCTGCGATTCCGGCCCTAGAGCCAGATGTTGTTGAAGCCCCGGCAGTCGACCCAGTGGTTGATGAGGTCCCGGCAATGGGGTTGGGTGTTGATGAAGCTTCGGCACTTGAGCCGGTTGTCGAGGAAGCTCTGGCGGTAGAGTCGGTTGCTGTAGAAGTTCTGGCTGTGGAGCCAGCCGTTGAAGAGGTTCTGGTGTTCGAGCCAGTTGCTGCGGAGGTGTCGGCACCTGAGCCTTTGGTGGTTGAAGCGCCAGCGCCCGAGCCCATGATGGTCGAAGTGCCAGCACCTGAGCTAGAGGCGGAGGAAGCGCCTGCGCCGGAGCCAGAAGTAGCTTCTGCTCCGACCGAACCTTCAACACCCGCTCCGAAAGCGGTGATCCCGGAGGTGCCCTCTGCTCAGCCATGGTGCCCAGATGAAGCTGCTGGCCCCCTGCCTAAGGGGCCAGTTGTTGATGACCTGGCGACTGGGCCTTCGGAGTCAATTCCGGAGGTTGGAACTTCTTCTGCAAGTATATCCTCCGCGGCGGCCGAGGCTATCCCGGAGGACGGCCCTAGTGCCGTGGAAGCTCAGGGGATCGCTCTTGTAGAGTTGTACCCAATTTTTGTCACTGAAGATCCGTTGGAGCCAGCGGAGATGACCCCGGCAGGTTCGGACCCAATCCCCTATCATTGTCTATTGAAAACGCCTGCTCCAGTCTTCACGAGGACCAGCTGGCCTTCTACCACGACAGCAAGGCCCTCGAGGAGGAGCGCCAAACCCTTAGGAGGTGGCGCAACCAACTCCATTTTGAGACCAAGCTGGCGCAGTCGAGGATGGCTGACGACAAGGAGTGGGTGCAAAGGGAAAAGGTCCTCTTGGAATACTGGGGTAAGCTGTTGGATGAGAGGGAAAGCATGACACGATCCCTCAACAACCAGTCCCGGGCCATCTACGAACAGGCCAAGGCTGCAAACAGCACAGCGGATGATCGCCAGGAAAGGCTCACCGCCATCCACGATAGTCTCGTCAAGCGCCGGGAGGCTCTTGAAGCGCGGGAGAGACGACTCGAAGATGAAGAGCAGAAATTCCTGGAGCCGCGGGATGACCTCGTGAAGAGGGAGGAAGAGCTTGTCTAAAAGACAGCTCTGGCTGACAAGAGCCTCGAAGAACACACCAAGAAATTGGAGGAGCGTTGCAAGGAGGAGGAGAAGAAAGCCTGGGAGTGAGGGCAAGATCTCTACAAGCAGGAGAATGCCATCGCTGCCAGGGAGAAGAAAGTACGGGGCCGAGAGAAGGATCTGGTCAACCGCCGGAATGAGATCCACCTCCGGGAGGAAGAGCTCAGCAAACTTGAAAGCCAGATTGCTGAAATGATTCAGCTGAATGCCAAAGAGGTGGAGCGTCTTACTCGGGAGAGCTCGGAGCTTGCGGTAGCCAAAAGATCCTTGGCAGAGATGCGTGGTGCAAGGATTGCGGAGTCCCAACAAGTTTGGGACTTCCTAGGCAAGGCCAACGACACGCTGACACCAATGGGCTTCAGTCTTGTGCGTCCAGATGATCCGGAGCCGGAGCTGGACCAGGTATTGGAGGCGCTAAGTTCAGCAGGCAACAAGCTCTCCAAGATGTGTGATGTCATCGCAGACCAGCTGGAAACAGAGGGTCAATCCCCGGCGAAGAACATTGCAGAGTTTGCGCTGACATGCTACACCAGTCGGGACCCCCAATTCCCTCTGTACCCGGTGCTTTAAGGCCCCATCGAAGGAGAGGGTGAAGCCGCCCGAGCCAGCGTGTCGGAGGTGGCCCAGAAGGTTGCCCAGTTCTTCAATAGGGTCTAGGACCATCTCTCTGTGTTAGTAGCTGAATTTATACTCTCATTGAAGAGAGGATGAAACTAGAGGGTTGGGGCAATTTTTTCTTGTCTATTCCTCACACAATGCCATACTGTCGGTACCCTCTGTACCGGATACCCTTTGGGATTGCAAAGATCACAAGGAAACTCCATATACCAGATTTGAAGACCTCCGAAGGCCCCACATGTCAGGCGTAGTCGGACCTGCTCCTCCAACATGGTTAGTCCCGGGGCCGCCACGTGTATCACAAGACCGGAGCTATCACCCACACCTGGGAAGCTCCGGTCAGAATACCAATATGGCACCCCCAAACCTAACCCCAGATAGAGGGAAGCTTCGGTACTGACACGTGTCCAACAGCAATGGACCTACCTGTCCACGCCGGTGAGCTCCGGAGCTGCCACGTGGCAACCGCTGGACCTTCAACTTCATCTATCAGGCTGGAGGACTCCCAACGGCTCCGGGCCTTCAAGGATCAATCAAAGACTTCAAGACCCGATTAAGTGTCATTGATACCATATTAATGACACACGATCGGATGGCCCTTAATACTGGTAACGACACTATTAAGGCCCGTTACCAGGCTATTAAGGGTAATTAACCCCATTTATTGTGTATCAAGCGGGTGTAACTGTCGGAGCCACCTGTCAGGCCAGTCGGACGTTGTAACGACCAGTCCTTGTACTATAAAAGGACTGGTCAATGATACACAAGGGACGATTCCAGACCACCGCTGAACACTCTGAGCTAGACAAGCTTCTTCTTCTGGAGCTTCTTCTAGACTCCTGAGCTAAATACAACACCAACACACCCCGTGGAGTAGGATATTACGCTCAGGCGGCCCGAACCACGTACATCCTTGTGTACACATTTCTTTCACCTTCTTGAATCTCTGCGCGCCCATTACCGAACTACAACTCCTTGATCTACCAAAAGTAGTGTAGGGAGATCTGCCGGTTCCAAACACCGACAGCTGGCGCGCCAGGTAGGGGCGCCCAAGATTTCGAGTATGGTGAACTCAGCTGCTGGATCATCCAATGGCAACCCTGCCGTTCAACCCGTTGGAGGCAATCCCTCCAACATGCAGCAACCAGCAGGTGCTGTGGCTCCAGCAGGAGTCATGCCTCCACCACCACCTCCTGCACCAGCACGTCAAGCTGAGCAACGTGACGGTGCATCGGCGTCAGTCACTGCATCGACAAACAACAACAACCCTGAACATGCGCTTCATGCAGCACGTGCCCTCCTCCAACGTCCACCACCTCCAGGTGCATCCCAGGGTGCAATGGAGCTATGGAGAGCTGATGTGGAACATCTGGTTGCAGCAGTAGCCGACCGCATCAGCAATCAAGGTCCTTCTCCTTCGGGGCGGGCCCCATCGCAGCGCCGGACTGTGTCTGGCGGACTTGGTCCGCATGCCTCCTAGATTAGGAGGTGGGCTGTGTCACATCAAGTTACGTCGCTACCCTCTGGGGCGCGACGTACTCACACAGTAACCAGAATGTCAACTCATGACCTCCGGGCGGAGCTTGATCGCCGTTACCGTCAACAGGATGGCCGTGTCCATATCGAGCATGCTCGCGAAAGGCGAGAAGCTCAAGATAGCCCTGCTCCCGAGGGAGTAGGAGGCTGTTCTGCACTGGCCATGCACCTACGCATGGTTCGATGGCCACAAAAGTTCTGGCCACACCTGCCAAAGAAGTTTGACGAGACTGTTAACCCAGCCGAGTTTCTCCAAATTTACACCACCGCAATCCTTGTGACCGGAGGTAACGAGACTGTAATGGCCAACTACTTCCCAGTAGCTTTGACTGGGACCGCCAGGTCCTGGTTCATGAGCCTTCCTCACAACTCTATCAATAGTTGGGAGGAATTGTGCCAACAGTTCACCGCCAATTTCGGGAGTTCATACACCCGACCAGGCACCGAACTGGACCTTTTTGCAGTGGTGCAAAAGGGGGGAGAATCCCTACGCTCATTCATCCAGAGGTTCTCCCAGGTACGAAACACCATTCCTTCTATCTCTAGTGCTTCTGTCATCGTGGCATTTAGACAGGGTGTGCGAGATAAGAATATGCTGGAGAAGCTGGCGGTCAAGGAGATCAGCAGCGTCATGAAGCTCTTCAGCTTGGCAGACAAGTGTGCCAAAGCTGCGGAGGGCCGTGAGATGCACTCCAAACCACCTCTGGAGGATGGTAAAAAATCCTCCAAAGGCAAAGCCACTACCCCCGGAAGTGGTAAAAAGAAGAAAAAGTCCAACGGCAAAAAGAAGTCATCGGCCGGCACATCCACCGCTACAGCTGCTGCAGCTCCGGGTGGCCGGGGGCCACGCCCTGAGAAACGACCTCGGCCATCCTATGAAGACGGTGGCAACTCCAAAATGTGGTGTCCTATCCACAAGTCGAACAGCCACAACTTGGAGGACTGTCGGGACATCCAAAACCTTACTGAGCGCTACCACAAGCACCGGGAAGAAGTTCCTTTCCGTCAGAGGGAAGGAAAGCAGAAAGTCGACGAAGCTCCGGCTGAAGAGGAGTTGGGCTTCCAGGACCCTAAAAAGGTCCTGAAGGCTGTGTACACCTCCGTCGACGATGACTCTAACGTCTCTGACAATGAGTGTCGAAATACCATGAACACCATCTTTGGTGGTTCATGGGACATCACCTCCCGCCGTATCCTCAAGACCATGCGCGAGACATGGCCTCAGTAGCTCCTACAGCCAGGGCGGAACCTCATCGGAAGTGGATGGACACTACCATCACTTTTGATGCTCCGGACTGCCCTCGGAACATGATCGGAGCTGGCCAGCTACCTCTGATGGTATCACCTACCACCAACAACATTCAACTCCACCATGTAATGGTGGACAGAGGTTCAGGGCTGAACCTCATAAGCTTCGAGGCTTTTGTCAAGCTTCATCTTCGACCTTCAGATCTTCGCCCTTCCCGACCTTTCTCCGGAGTAGGTCCGGGGGCCATAACACCGCTCGGTGCCATTACTCTCCCTGTGACCTTCGGGACTCGGGAGAATTATTGCACTGAGAAGTTGATCTTTGATGTCGCTCAGATCAACTTGCCCTTCAATGCCATTCTAGGCAGGCCTTCCTTGTACAAATTCATGGCTGCTGCTCATTATGGCTACCTGGTGTTGAAGATGCCAACACCAGTTGGCGTTCTCCGGATCCGCAGAGACCGTACTACCGGAGTGACTGCTCTGGAGGAACTCCATGCGCTTGCTACAACATAGAGGAAGAATCCAGGCAGGATCAAGCTCCAAAACCCCCGAGAATTCGTCAGCGAGGCTCAACCTCCGCACCTCGCTTGCAACCAAGCGGCAACGCTGACATCCCTGTCAAAGTCATCCAAATCGGTCCCGATGCTGCTCAGACCACTCGTATATCGGGAGGTCTGAACGACAAATAGGAACTCGCACTCGTCACTTTCCTCCGGTCTAACGTCGACGTGTTTGCCTGGCAACCGTCACAAATGCCTGGGATCCCTAGGGAAGTGATCGAGTATAATCTGAAGATCTATCCCGACGCTTGGCCCGTACATCAGAAGCCTCGGAAGCAATCCGTAGAGCGACAGAACTTCATACGACAAGAAGTGAAGAAGTTGCTCGAAGCTGGATTCATCCGAGAAGTCTTCTATCCAAAATGGCTGGCAAACCTAGTCGTTGTACCCAAGGCCGGCTGAAAGCTTCAGATGTGTATCGACTATACAACACTGAATAAGACATGCCCAAAAGATCCATTCCCACTACCTAGAATAGATCAGATAGTGGATTCCACCTCCGGGTGTGAATTACTGTGTTTCCTAGACACATATTCTGGGTACCATCAAATCAGAATGTCTAGGAAAGATGAAGAACATACTTCTTTTAACACAGTAGATGGATTGTACTGTTATACTGCCATGCCATTTGGTCTCAAGAATGCAGCTTCAACATTTGTACGAGCTATGTACAAAACCTTTGGAGAGCTCATCAGAGACGTAGTGGAAGTGTATGTTGATGACATCATCGTCAAGATCAAGGACAAGGAGTCACTCCTTGACACCTTGCAAGCTGTCTTCGACAAGCTGCGGGTCACCCGCACGAAGCTGAACCCAGACAAGTGCGTCTTCGGGGTTAGCTCCGAAAAGCATCTCGGTTTCCTGGTAAACCGCCGGGGCATAGAGGCAAATCCGGCGAAGATTAAAGCCACAGAAGAGATGCGGCCACCAGCCCGCATCAAAGATGTCCAGAAACTAACTGGATGTCTAGCCGCCCTCAGCCGGTTCATCTCAAGACTGGCGGAGGGCGCTACCCTTCTTCAAGATATTAAGAAAGTCCGGACCATTTCAATGATCTGAAGAAGCAGAAAAGGCGTTCCAAGAGCTAAAGCAGCTCCTCACCACTCTACCAACCTTGGTAGCTCCGAACCATGGTGAGCCCTTACTGCTTTACATTTCAGCAACCGACGAGGTTGTCAGCATGGTCCTGGTCGCGGAGAGACCAGAACCATTACAAGCTCAGGAATCCAGACCCCTCCGGGAGGGTCCGGATGTTCCTGAAAGAGAGTCTGGGTCCCAGCCACCAGACTTGGATCAACAGGGAGTTATCCCAGAAGACTTGGACTCTTCCGGGAGGATCCGGGTCACTCCAACAGAAGCTCCGGGTTCCTCTAGCAGGAACTCGGAGGTCCCCAAAGCAGGTCCGAACCCCTCCGAGAGGGTCCGGGTCGATGTGGAGGAAACTCCGGGCCCCTCTGGGAGGGTCTAGACAGTCCAACGCCCAGTGTACTTCATCAGCGAAGTACTACATAATGCTAAGACTCGATACCTAGAGGTATACAAGCTGCTCTATGTAGTTCTCATCGCCTCCAGGAAGCTTCACCACTACTTCCAAGCTCACAAGATATCAGTGGTGACCTCTTACCCACTGCGTGCGATCTTGCATAGTCCCAACTCTACTGGGAACATTGCAAAGTGGGCAGCAGAATTGTCCGAATTCGATCTTGAATTTGTCCCAAGGCAAGCGATCAAGAGTCAAGCATTGGCAGATTTTGTGGCGGAATGGACCCCCTCTCCATCAAACCCTGGGAGCCCTAGTGAGTAGAAGTCGGAACTTAAGGCTCCGGTCTTCACCGAACCTCATTGGACCCTCTACTTCGACGGCTCCATGCAAAAGCAAGGGGCCAGAGCTGGAGTCCTTCTCCTCGCTCCAACCGGGGAGAAGGTAAAATACATGGTCCACCTTAACTTCAAGGCGACCAACAACATGGCGGAGTATGAAGCACTCATTTATGGATTAAAGGTGGCACTATCATACGGTGTCAAGCAGCTGTTGGTCAAGGGAGATTTGTAGCTCATCATTAAACAGGTGAAGGGTGAATGCTCCTGTAACAATCCTCAATTAGCTGCTTATCTCCTTGAAGTCCAGAGGCTTCAGAAGGACTTCGAAGTCCTGGATCTCCACCATGTCCAGCGTGTCCATAACGCTAAAACTGACGAACTCTCGACGAAAGCGTCAACCGGAGCTCCGGCTCCTGACGGAACCTTCATTCGGAGGTTGTCAAAATCCACAGCTCAGCCTGCCGAACTAAGCGAAGGGGGCGAGGCCAGCATCCCGAAGCTGGTGGTCCCGATGGCCCTGTTACCATGGCAGCCATAAAGGGTTGTAGGTGCTGCAGGAAGCTCCGAGCAACCCAGCACGCAAGACTCAAATGCTCAAGCAAGCTCCGATGCATGGATCTCGGAGATCTGGAGCTACTTGAAAGACAATATCCTTCCTGACGATGATGTATCTGCTGACCGGATAGTTAGATTGGCTAAAAGATACACATTGGTAGAAGGGGATCTCTACCGGCGCGGTGCCAACAGCGTCCTAGTGCAGTGCATCACAAGGGAAGATGGTTGCGAACTCCTCGCAGAAATCCATGGAGGCGAGTGTGGGAACCACGCGTCTTCCCGCACGCTGGTCGGTAAAGCCTTCCGACATGGCTTCTACTGGCCTACAGTGCTCTAGGATGCAACTGAGCTGGTGAAGAAATGCAAAGCATGCTAGTTCCATGCAAAGCAAATCCATACACCGGCTCAGCCTCTACAAATGATACCTCCTACATGGCCGTTCGCCGTGTGGTGGATGGACATCTTGGGACCTTTCCCAAGAGCCGTCGGAGGTTACAAGTTCCTGTATGTCGCCATCAACAAGTTTACCACATGGCCGGAAGCAACTCCAGTTGTGATAATAAACAAGCAATCAGCTATCAATTTCTTGCAGTCCATAGTATGCAGATTTGGAGTCCCAAACAAAATCATAACAGATAATGAGACCCAATTCAAAAGCTCTGCTTTCCAAGGATACTGCGAAGACCTCGGCATCCAAGTCAGCTACGCCTCTGTAGCTCATCCGGCAAGCAATGGCCAAGCCGAGAGGGCAAATGCAGAAATCCTGAAAGGACTCAAGACGCGCACATATGAGCGCTTGAAAAAGCATGGAGCCAACTGGATTGAAGAGGTTCCGTCCACTTTATGGGCCAACAGGACTACTCCAAACCGGTCAACTAGAGAGACACCCTTCTTCCTAGTGTACGGAGTTGAAGCAGTCCTTCCTCCGGAAATCACCTTGGGGTCGCTCCGGACCTCCGATGAAGCCATGCAGGACCAGCTCCGGTGTGAAGACCTTGACCTCCTTGAAGAGGGAAGGTGCCGAGCAACTGTTCGGAATGCCCGATACCGCCAAGCTCTTCGGCGCTGTCATCAACGGCATGTTCACAGCCGACAGCTCGAGGAAGGCGATCTGGTGCTATGGAGAATACAATCCAGAGAAGGGTTAAACAAACTCTCCCCCAGCTGGGAGGGACCCTTTAGAGTGATCAAAGTATCCTGTCCTGGATGCGCTCGCTTGGCAACCGAGGATGGGACACCTCTCCCAAATCCTTGGAACATTGAGCACCTCCGTAAGTTCTACGCTTAGTATCACGGAGGCCAGTCTGTAATTACATATGGTGTATGTTATAGAGTCATTGTACAGAGTCGGGTAGCTCCTCCGGGAGGGCAGCCGGACCTACCCTGTTAGGTCCGCAACGCCCATGCAACACTTGTCACAGTCTCAGAACTAAAAGTGTAGCTAGCTACCTTGGGTCAAACGAGAAACGAAACACACTTAGCCTGGTTCCGTATCCTAAGAGTGTACTTGTTTCCCCTGTACCCCGGACCTATAATGAAAGACATCATTGTGTGAAAACAGACTCCACGTGCATTTACTTTGTACAGGCTCAATATTTTTTATTTTTATTTTTCTCTTTCTTTTCTATAACAAAGTTGTGCAATTCTTAAGAAACTTTAGCTCGACCAGTTCATGTACAATTCGAGTTGCATTGTCTGTCCTTCCGGGTTTAAACATTGTTGATGGCCTACTTGTCTGAATGCCGCTAAGCCAATCTAGGGCTGGAGTGTGCTATCGACTTAGCCTGGTCCTGCACCCTAAGTACGCCACTCTACCTACACCCCGGCAGGCCGAAGTAAGGCAAGTCCAGAAACAGTCGGACCCGGAGGGAGCAAGACGGTGCTCTTGATTGTATTTAGGATTGTGCTCGACCTAAAAATTTCTCGGGAACAGTAAGCCGCAATGAAGTTGTAGATAGGAAACGGATTTTACTATTTTTCTTGACTTCAGTGTGCAGGAAAAATAAATAAGCTATGACACCCTCTAGGCGGTTTGTGGTCAATGTTCAAACATTGACATCGAGCATCTCTGGAGCTACTCAGTTCCAGTCGCTACTGGAGCTGCCAGAGCTCCGACACCCCGAAGGACTAACCATCAATGCTCCAGAACTACTAAGCTCCAGCGATGGTCAATGCCGGAGCCACTAAGCACTGACAGCCTCAGGGGGTCTACACTATCGAAGACTTCGAACCTACATTCTACAAGTTCGAAGCATGCAAGTCTTCAACAACTGGTACATCTTCTTAGTACATGTTCACAATCAAATTGTGTACATCTACCAGGGGGCCAAGCGAGACAAAGGTGTTGAAGACAAAAAATGAAATTCGAATTCACAAAAATTTGGATTTCATTCATCTGGAGACAAGAGATTACAAAATAGGAGAGGAAGAAGAGAAAGTACAAGCGAGAGCTACAGGGAGACGATCCTAGACCCTATGGAAGAATTGGGCGACCTTCTGAGCCACCTCCGACACGTTGGCTTGGGCGGCTTCATCCTCTCCTTCGATGGGACCTTCAAGCACCGGGTCCAAAAAGAATTGAGGGTCCCGGCTGGTGTAGCACGTCAGCACATACTCTGCGACGTTCTTCGCCAGGGACTGACCCTCTGTTTCCAATTGGTCCGCGATGACTTCGCCCATCTTGGAGAGTTTGCTGCCTGCTGACCCCAGCACCTCCAATGCCTGGTCCAGCTCCGGCTCTGGATCATCCGGATGCACGGGACTAAAGCCCATTGGTGTCAGCGCGTTGTTGGCCTTGCCCAGGAAGTCCCGAACTTGTTGGGACTCCACAGCCCTTGCACCACACATCTCCGCCAAGGATCTTTTGGCCGCCGCCAGCTCTGAGCTCTCCTGAGCAAGACGCTCCACCTCTTTGGCATTCTGCTGAATCGTTTCAGCAACTGTCCTTTTGAGCTTGCTGAGCTCTTCCTTCCGGAGGTGGATCTCGTTTCGGCGTTTGACCAAATCTCTCTCCTAGCCCCGCACTTTATTCTCCCGGGCGGCGATGGCATTCTCCTGCTTGTAGAGTTCCTGCCCTCGCTCCCAGGCTTTCTTCTCCTCCTCCTTGCAACGCTCATCCAATTTCTTGGTGCGTTCTTCAAGGCTCTTATCAGCCAGAGCTGTCTTTTGGACAAGCTCCTCCTCCCTCTTCACGAGGTTGTCTCGCAGCTCCAGGAATTTCTGCTCTTCATCTCGAGCCGTTTTTCCCGAGCTTCAAGAGCCTCTCGTCACTTGACGAGAATATCGTGGATGGCAGAGAGCCTTTCCTGGCGTTCATCAGCTACACTATTGGCAGCCTTGGCCTGATCATATATGGCCTGGGATTGGTTGTCGAGGGTCCGCGTCATGCTTTCCCTCTCATCCAACAACTTACCCCAGTACTCCAGGCGGACTTTCTCCATTCGCACCCACTCCTTGTCGTCAGCCAACCTCGACTGTGCCAGATTGGTCTCAAAATGGAGTAGGTTGCGCCACCTTCTAAGGGTTTGGCGCTCCTCCTCGAGGGCCTTGCTGTCGTGGTAGAAGGCCAGTTGAACCTGGCGAAGGATGGAGCAGGCATTGTCGATAGACAACGATAGGGGGATCGGGTACGGACCTGCCGGAGTCATCTCCACTGGCTCCAGCGGATCTTCAGCAACAAAAATTGGGTCCCACTCTACGAGAGCGGTACCCTGAGCTTCCACAGCACTAGGGCCGTCCTCCGGGATAGCCTTGGCCGCCGGCAAGGAAGTGCTTGCAGCAGAAGTACCGACCTCCAGAATTGGTTCTGAAGGCCCAGCCGCCAGGTCGTCAACAATTGGTCCCTCCGGCGGGGGGCCAGCAGCTTCATCCCGGCACTCTGGCTCGGCAACGGGCACCTCTGGAGTCACTGCTTCCGGAACGAGCGTTGAAGGTTCGGCCGGAGCAGAAGCTACTGCTGGCTCCAGCACAGGCGCTTCCTTTGCCTCTGGTTCGGGTGTTGGCGCTTCAGCCATCATGGGCTCCAGCGCTGGCGCTTCGACTGCCATAGACTTAGGCGCCGTCTCCTCCGCAGCAACTGGCTCGGACGCCGGAACCTCTTCAACAGTCAGCTCCACAGCCGGAACTCCTGCAGCAACCGACTCTGCCGCCGGAGCTTCCTCGACGACCAGCTCAAGTGCTGGAGCTTCATCAACACCCGGCTCTACTGTCGGGACCTCCTCAATCACCGGTTCCACTGCCGGGGCTTCAACAACATCCGCCTCTAGGGCCGGAATTGCAGCTTCCTCTGGCTCTGCGGCCGGAGCATCCAACATCACAGCATCCAAGCCCAGAACTTCAACCTCCAAGGCTGGCGCTGCTGGTACATCTTCAGTCTCGTGGTTCGGTGCTACCATGGGAGCTTCTGGGGATGAGTCGTCAAAATACCACGACAACCGGCGCCGGGGCTGCCCCAGCCTCTGCCACCTCTTGGGGCGGCACTGGAATCGGAGCCGGAGCTTCAGCCTGCACAACCTCAACTGCTACTGCAGGGGCCGGAGCTTCAGCCCTTTTCTTGGGCACATTGTGAATAAAGGATGAAGAGACTCAAAATACAGTTAACAATAAAACAACTGACTAAGGTAAAAAATCAGAAATTACCTTGGAAGGCTTCCGCACTAGTTCCCGCAGAACCTCTTCCCCGGACGCTCCGGACTAGCCCCAGCCAACACTGGCGTGGTAGTCCTGGAGGGCCCCCTAGAGCTTGTTGCTGCTTTCGGCGTTGCTCTGGTCGAGGCCCCCCTTGACCGGGAAGGACCTCCGGACCTGGAGCCCTCAACTGGCCCTGGGACCGGAGTCACTTGGCCGGAGCTAGCACCCTGAGAAAATGCCGCAATTGGAGTAGACGCCGTCGTTGAAGACCTTCCCCTCCATGGATAAGGGGACGCTGCAGAAGAAGAATGCCTGGCCCTCCTGTCGGCATGCTTCCTCTTACGGCTCGAGGGCTCGGCCAATTCCTCGCCCTTGCCGACGACTTCGGTTCTTGGCTTAGGGGCGGGGACGGAGCCACCCTCCGTAGCTTCAGAGATTGCCAACCCGGTGGTCGAGCGCCTCTCAACGACACCAAGGTCGTCAAGCACCGACATCGTCCGCCAAAGCTCCCTACTGAGTGCTGCCTCCATGTTCAATGGGAGGAAAGCTGGTGGCGGAGCCAAATCATCGCCCTCGACGTCGATGCCGTACTGGAATTTCTTCAGGTGAAACTCCAAAGTTGCACCCTCCATGTTGGACTTCAAACCGGTCACGATCCGGTCGTCGTCCAACATACTGTTGAGGGCCCAAGCCAACTTCTCCCTCCTCTTCAACGGAGCCCACCTGTTGGTCAGGAAGTTGCAAAACACCGCCTGGGGAGTCACTCCTCCTTCCACACACAGGCGGATCCTGGTCAGAGCAGGATCGAAGGCATCCAATAGCACCGGAGCTTCACTCCGAATTGCAGTGTCGATGTTGGGGGGGCCTTCCGGCAGCTCCAGCTTCTCGTGCTCCTCCACCCTGATTACAATCCAATCCTTCTTCCAGTCGTCCCATTTGCCAAAAGGGAACGACCGCGAGTACTTGTACAAGCACTTCTTGCGCTTCATAAAATAGTAGAAGCCAAGGTACTCGTCGCTCCGACCTGTGGTTTGGACAGTGAAGAAGGTGCGGAAGAGCTCAATGCGGGGGGGAATCCCCACCCACATCTCGCAGAAGTGCACAAATATGGACACCAGCAGAATGGAGTAGGGGCCAAGGTGGTAAAGCTGCAGACCATAGAAGTCTAGTAGCATCAAGAAGAAGGAGGAGAAAGGTGGGATCAGTCCCATCATGGCGTACGCGGAGAAGTACACCATGTCGCCGGCGCACTCCTCGAGCGGAAGCTTGCCGTCGCAGACCAGGTGGCTGAAGAAGTCAGGGGACCATCCCATGAGGGCCCGGACCTTCTTCAAATCATCATCAGTCTTCAGTCGGCTTTGGCGGAGACCCAACTCCATCACGACACAGCAAGGCAAGAGAGGAAAGGCAAGCAAAAGTTTGGAAGGTTTGAGCGCAATATCGATTGAAAGGCGTAAAGAACCCCAAACGGAGCGTGCTTTCCTTCTTAAGTAAGCCCCCACAACGCCTGGATAGAAACCGCAGAGGAGCTAACGATACCAGTCAAAGATTTCACCCCGCCAATGACAAGGGGGCCCGGGGTCACCCCGACGATCAAGTCGAGGTTCTTACACCAGGCGAACAGTTGTCATCATGAAAGGCAGGAAACCCGAAGTCGGCGGCCTGACAAGGCGCACGGAACCGATACGATTTTCGTATCGAGAACCCGTGACCTTCAATTGCGTGAGATCCGCACGCTAAGATCTCACCTGCCGCCTTCAAGATACACCACGCGGCGGAAGTTTAACTGTGAACTACCGCAAACGACATAACCAAAGACCCTTGAAGACACGGTTCAGAAACCGAAGAATGGACCCACCTCTGGCGAAATGACTTCATACAAAAGAACTTGGCATTCCACGCCTGTGGTGCCTGCCGCAAGCCATAGAGGGCCTTGCGCAGGCGCAACACCTTGCCCTCCTTACCATGGAGCGCAAACCCCAGCGGTTGGTGTACATAGACCTCCTCTTTCAAGTCAATGTTGAGGAACGCCGACTTGACGTCCATGTGCTGGACACGCCAGCCTTCTTGGGCAGCCAGCGCAAGAAGGAGTCGCACGGATTCCATCCGTGCCACGGGGGCCAAGGCATCGTCGAAGTCGATCCCCTCCTACTGCAAGAAGCCGCGTGCCACCAAGCGAGCCTTGTGCTTGACAATGGCACCGACTTCATCCCTCTTCAGCTTGAACACCCACTTAAGGGTGATCGCACGGTGGCCGTGAGGGAGGTCAGCAAGCTCCCAAGTGCGGTTCGTCTCAACCGCATCCATCTTCGAGTGCATCGCGGCATGCCATGCCGCGTGTTTCTCAGCCTCCGCAAAAGACTGAGGCCCGCCGTCGTCGCATGCAAGGTGCAACTGCGCCTCTGGATCTTGATTATCCAGATCGTGAGGGGCCAGTCTCGGCACCGGCTGGTCGCCGAGAATGTTCTCCATCTTGTGATACCACAACTGCTCACCATCGTAGCACCCGTTGAGGCGCTCCTCGTCGTGGGAGAGCAGAGTGACAAACTCCACTGGCTCGTGCTCGACACGAGCTGGCGACGGAGTGGACGTGGCCAGAGGGGTGGCCGTCTGTGTTGGAGTGCGTGGGGTCGCCAGCTGAGGTGGAGGTGGACGCTCGGGGGCTGGGGTAGACACGCTCAGTGAAGAGGAGTTGTCTACTCCCCCAGCTCCCTTGAAGTACACATAGTCGATGACGAAGTCGTCGTTCGTCGAGGTCGAACCGTCGTCCACCGCCTTGTCCCATGCCCATCATCGCCCTTCGTTGAACACAACATCGCGCGTCATGCGCACACACTGTGTCTCTGGGTCGAGAATGCGATAGGCCTTCGAGCCCTCTGCGTAGCCGTAAACATCCCGGGGGAGCTCCTGTCATCGAGCTTGCCGATCTGGCCAAGCTCCTTGGCCAACACAAGGCAGCCGAAGACCCGTAGGTGAGAGACCGCCAGCTTGCGCCCATACCAAGCCTCGTACGGCGTCGTGCCGTGGAGGGCCTTGGTGGGCGAGCGGTTGAGGATGTAGATGCCGGTTACCACCGCCTCTCCCCAAAAGACAGTCGACATTCCCCTCTGCTTGAGGAGGGCCCGAGTCATCCCCACAACTGTCTGATTGCACCGCTCGACGACGCTGTTCTGCTGCGGGCTGTAGGGCGCAGAGTAGTGGCGCTGAACACCCTCATCCGCGCAATATGATGCGAATTCAGCAGCCGTGAATTCGCCGTTGTTGTCAGTGCGCAGTACGCGCAGCTTGCGGTCGCACTCCACCTCCGCAGTGGCCTGCGCACGCCTGATGGCGTTCGCAGCCTCTCCCTTGCTGCCAAGGATCTCCACCCACATGTAGCGGGGGAGGTCATCGATGAGCAGCAGGAAGTAGCGTCGTCCTCCTGGTGTAGCCGGTGTCACTGGGCCACAGAAGTCCCCGTGAACGAGCTCCAGCCGCTCCTTGGCTCGAAAGCTCGACTGCTGGGGAAAAGGAAGCCGCCTCTGCTTTGTCACCACGCAGACGTTGCAGAGCTGCTCCACGTGGTCAAGGCATGGCATGCCTCGCACCATCTCCTTGGCATTGAGCTGCTTCAGGGCCTCGAAGTGAAGGTGCCAAAAGCGCTCGTGCCACTGCCATGCCTCGTCCTCCCGACGAGTGGCAAGACAGACAGGTTGTGCTACCTGCACGTGAAGGAGATAGAGTCGATTGGTGCCTCTAGTTACCTTGGCAAGAAGGTGACAATGGCGATCCCAAATCCTCATGACTCCGTCCTTGATCTCCATGTGTGAACCACTCTCATCGAGTTGTCCCAAGCTGATGGAGTTTCACAACGCGGGGATGTAGTAGACTCCGACGAGCAGCTTGTGCTCACCGGACTTAGCGCTGAGGAGGACGGAGCCAACACCCTTGATCTCCACGCCGGAGGCGTCACCAAACTTGATGGAGCCTCGGACATTGGGGTCAAGCTCGGTGAAGAACTCCCGTCGACCGGTCATGTGATGGGTGGCGCTGGTGTCGAGGCACCACCCGTCAGTCTTGTCGTTGCTGGAGCCGTCGCCGAGGAGAGTGTGTGCTCTCAGCTCATCAGGATGAAAGAGAGCCGCTGCGGTCGATGCCGCTAGAGGTGGCTTGATGCTTCCATGTGCCATGAGCAAAGCTGTCTCCTCCTCCACCTGTGCGACGTGGGCCTCCTCCTCCTCCACTGCTCCCCCTTCTTCCGATCACCCTGGCCAGCCTCCCACTGCTCACGAGTGAGATGAAGCTTCCTGCCAATGGTGATAGGCCCCGAGAGAGGTTGTGGTTCGTCGCTGTCGATGACCTTGAGGCGACCTATCGCCTCTTTGATCGACATCGTGGAGAGGTCCAGCAGAGACTCGATCGAGCAAGCGATCTGCTTGTACTTCTCGGGGATGCAACGAAAGAGCTTCTCGACAGCTCTCTCCTCATCGTAGGTGTCGTCACCGAACTGCTCCAACTTCTGCAACAAAGTTTTGAGACGGAGAGCAAAGTCATTGACGTCCTCACCTGGCTTAAAGGTCAGGTTCTCCCACTCCTTGCGAAGCGCCTGCAGTGTGGTCTTGCGGGTGCAGTCACTGCCGATGCGAGCCGCAGCGATGGCGTCCCAAGCCTCCTTAGCAGTACGCTTCTTGGAAAGCAAGAACTGCATCTTGCGCGGGACTGCAGCAATGAGGGCATTCAGCACCCGTCGATCCTCGTAGTAGTCGACGTCGCTGTACCGAACTGCTTCCCACATGTGTCGCACCTGGAGCCGCACCCTCATCACCACAGCCCACTCGTCGTAGTTGGTCTTGGTGAGGGTAGGCCACCCACCGCCGGGACCGACATACCTAACAATGGCCTGGACCCCATGGTGTCCATGGTACCGATCTGGGGAGGGAGAACCGCACTGCCTGTAATGACCGCATTCTCCGTCCACTTCATCGCCGCCGTCGGGAGCGCCATCGGCACGTCCGCGCTGGCCTGGGCTGCGGCTATCGCGCCCATGGGGACGCGCGGCTACTCGATGCATCTCCTATGCTCGTGCCACTTCCCTTGCCAACCTGAGCTCATCGTCGACACCGCCGTCGACAGAGCCGCTGGAGCTACTGCCGCGCAGAGCCTCCAGCTCTGCTGCCACTGCACGCGCTGCAGCCGCCGCCGCTGCTGCTTCCACTTTCGCCCTCGCTGCTGCCAGTTCCGCCGCCGCCAACCTTGCCGCTAGTGCCGCCGTCGCCGCAGCCTCTGCCGCCACTTGCTCGCGCTCCTCCGCTGTGGCGACCTCTGTCTACCGCGTACTTGAGGCGACCGAACACTGAGACTGTCTGTCGGATGTCGCGCACTGGTGGGGAGCTGGTGTGTGGGGAAGAGGGATGAGCTGGGGCAGCCGGTGTTCTTGCTACCGGTTGCGAACAGGGAGAGGCGCGGGAAGGAGATGAGCAAGAGATGTTTAGGCTACAGGATAGAACGGCTCTGATACCAAGTGTTAGTAGCTGAATTTTTACTCTCAGTGAAGAGAGGATGACACTAGAGGGTTGGGGCAATTTTTCTTGTCTATTCCTCACACAATGCCATACCCTCTAAGGGGTTGGGGATACATATTTATAGCATCCAAGGTGCTGCTGCCCTAGCTGCCCTAAAAGCAGTCCAAGATGCCATGCAAGCTGCTGTCCTGGAGATACTAACAGCTGTCCTAAAAGCAGTCAAGATGCTGCTGTCCCAAAGATGCTAACAGCTGTCCTAGATGATGTTCTCTAGTCTAAGAGGAGTACAACAAGGACCAAAAACAAACTAAGGACAAGGGTACAAGGGACTAGGGGACCACAGACCAAAGGACTACAAGAATTATTCCATCACTTTGTAGCTCCCGCTTGTATTCTCTCTTCTTCTTCTCCAATTTTGTAATCTCTTGTCCCCAGATGAATGAAATCCAATTTTTTCTGAATTCGAATTTCATTTTTTGTCTTCAACACCACTTTTGTCTCACTTGGCCCCCTGGTAGATGTACACAATTTGATTGTGAACATGTACCAAGAGGATGTAATGGTTGTTGAAGACTTGCGTGCTTCGAACTTGTTAAATGTAGGTCCAAAGTCTTCGATAGTGTAGGCCCCCTGAGGCTGTCGGAGCTTAGTGGCTCCGGTATTGACCATCGCTGGAGCTTAGTAGCTCCGGCAGTAGTCTCCATCAATGGGTAAAGCATCGATGGTTAGTCCTCTGGGGTGTCGGAGCTTGGCAACTCCGGCAGTGACCTCCGTCAACACGTGTTGTGTCAACGTCAGACTCCACTTTAGAGTCTTTCCACCATCTTCACGTTGACGGCTTGCCCCCTAGCTTTACCGGAACTGAGTAGCTCCAGAGATTCTCGATGTCAATGTTTGAACATAGAGCACAAGCCGCCTAGAGGATATCGTAGCTTATTTATTTTTCCTGCACACTAAAGTCAAGAAAAACAGTAAAATCCGTTTCCTATTTATAACTTTATTGCGGCTTACTGTTCCCAAGAAAGTTTTAGGTTAAACACAATCCTAAATACAATCAAGAGCACCATCTTGCTTCCTTCAGGTCTGATCATTTCTGGACTCACCTTACTTCGGCCTGCCGGGGTGTAGGTAGAGTGGCGTACTTAGGGTGCATGACCAGGCTAAGTCGATAGCACACTCCGGCCCTAGATTGGCTTGGCAGCATTCAGACAAGTAGGCCATCAACGATGTTTGAACCCGGAAGGATAGACAATGCAACTCAAATTGTACATGAACTGGTCGAGCTAAAGTTTCTTAGGAACTGCACAACTTTGTTACAGATAAGAAAGAGAAAAATAAAATATATTGAGCCTGTACAAAGTAAATGCACGTGAAGTCTTTTTTCACACAATGATGTCTTTCATTATAGGTCCGGGGTACAGGGGAAACAAGTACACTCTTAGGGTACGGAACTAGGCTAAGTGTGTTTCGTTTCTCGTTTGACCCAAGGTAGCTAGCTACACTTTTAGTTCTGAGACTGTGACAAGTGTTGCATGGACGTTGCAGACCTAGCAGGGTAGGTCCGGCTGCCCTCCCGGAGGAGCTACCTGACTCTGTACAATGACTCTATAACATACATCACATGTAATTACAGACTCACCTCTGTGATATTAAGCGTAGAACTTACGGGGGTGCTCAATGTTCCATGGATTTGGGAGAGATGTCCCATCCTCGGTTGCCAAGCGAACGCATCTGGGATGGGATACTTTGATCACTCGGAAGGGTCCCTCCTAGCTGGGGGAGATTTTTTTAACCCTTCTCTGGATTGTATTCTCCGTAGCACTAGATTGCCTTCCTCGAGCTCTCGGTTGTGAACATGTCATTGGTGATAGCACCGAAGAGCTTGGCGGTAACGGGCATTCCGAACAGCTGCTCGACACCTTCCCTCTTCAAGGAGGTCAAGTACTTCACGCCGGAGCTGGTCCTGCGTGGCTTCGTTGGAGGTCCGGACCCGGAGCGATCCCAAGGTGATTTCTGGAGGAAGGACTGCTTCAGCTCCGTACACCACAAAGAAGGGTGTCTCTCCAGTTGACCGGTTTGGAGTTGTCCTGTTGGCCCATAGAGTGGGCGGAAGCTCTTCAATCCAGTTGGCTCCATGTTTTTTCAGGTTCTCATATGTGCGCGTCTTGAGTCCTTTCAGGATTTCTGCATTTGCTCCCTCGGCTTGGCCATTGCTTGCCGGGTGAGCTACGAAGGCGTAGCTGACTTGGATGCCGAGGTCTTCGCAGTATCCTTGGAAAGCAGAGCTTGTGAATTGGGTCCCATTATCTGTTATGATTTTGTTCGGGACTCCAAATCTGCATACGATGGACTGCAAGAAGTTGATAGCTGATTGCTTGTTTATTGTCACAACTGGAGTTGCTTTCGGCCATTTGGTGGACTTGTCAATGGCAACATACAGGAACTTGTAACCTCCGACGGCTCTTGGGAATGGTCCCAAGATGTCCATCCCCCACACAAAGAAGGGCCATGTAGGAGGTATCATTTGTAGAGGCTGAGCCAGTGTGTGAATTTGCTTTGCATGGAACTGTCATGCTTCGCATTTCTTCACCAGCTCAGTTGCATCCTGGAGCGCTGTAGGCCAGTAAAAGCCATGCCGGAAGGCTTTACCGACCAGTGTGCAGGAAGACGCGTGGTTCCCACACTCGCCTCCATGGATTTCTGCGAGGAGCTTGCAGCCTTCTTCCCTTGTGATGAACCACATTAGGACACCGTTGGCACCGCACCGGTAGAGATCCTCTTCTATCAGCGTGTATCTTTTAGCAAATCTGACTATCCGGTCAGCGGATACATCATTGTTGGGAAGGATATTGTCTTTCAAGTAGCCCCGGATCTTCGAGATCCATGCATCGGAGCTTGCTTGAGCATTTGAGTCTTGCGTGCTGGGTTGCTCGGAGCTTCCGGCAGCACCTAAGACCCTTGATGGCTGCCATGGTGACAGGGCCATCGGGACCGCCAGCTTCGGGATGCTCGTCTTGCTTCCTTCCAGTTCGGCTGGCTGAGCTGTGGGCTTTGATAACCTCCAGACGAAAGTTCCGTCAGGAGCCGGAGTTCTGGTTGATGCCTTCGTCGAGAGTTCGCTAGCTTCAGCGTTATGGACACGCTGGACATGGTGGAGATCCAGGACTTCGAAGTCCTTCTGAAGCCTCTGGACTTCAAGGAGATAAGCAGCTAGTTGAGGATTATTACAGGAGCATTCACCCTTCACCTGTTTAATGATGAGTTGCGAATCTCCCTTGACCAACAGCTGCTTGACACCATATGATAGTGCCACCTTTAGTCCATAAATGAGTGCTTCATACTCCGCCATGATGTTGGTCGCCTTGAAGTCAAGGTGGACCATGTATTTTAGCTTCTCCCCAGTCAGAGCGAGGAGAAGGACTCCAGCTCCGGCCCCCTGCTTTTGCATGGAGCCGTCGAAGTAGAGGGTCCAGTGAGGTTCGGTGAAGACCGGAGCTTTGAGTTCCGGTTTCTGCTCACTAGGGTCCCCAGGGTTTGATGGAGAGGGGGTCCATTCCTCCACGAAGTCTGCCAATGCTTGACTCTTGATCGCTTGTCTTGGGACGAATTCAAGATCAAATTCGGCCAATTCCGCTGCCCACTTTGCAATGTTCCCAGTAGAGTTGGGATTATGCAAGATCGCACGCAGTGGGTAAGAGGTCACCACTGAGATCTTGTGAGCTTGGAAGTAATGTTGAAGCTTCCTGGAGGCGATGAGAAATGCATAAAGTAGCTTGTGCACCTCTAGGTACTGAGTCTTGGCGTCATGTAGTACTTCGCTGATGAAGTACACTGGGCGTTGGACTGTCCGGACCCTCCCGGAGGGGCCCGGAGCTTCCTTCACATCGACCCGGACCCTCCCGGAGGGGTCCAGACCTGCCTCGGGGACCTCCGGGTCCTTGCTAGAGGAACCCGGAGCTTCTACTGGGGCGACCTAGACCCTTTAGGAGGGGTCCACATCTTCTGTAATAACTCCATGTAGACCCAAGTCTCGGGGCTGGGACCCAGACTCACCTTCAGGAACCTCCAGACCCTCCCGGAGGGGTCTGGATTCCTGAGCTTGAGATGGTTCTGGTCTCTTCGCAACCAGGACCATGCTGACAACCTCGTCGGTTGCTGAAATGTAAAGCAGTAAGGGCTCACCAGGGTTCGGAGCTACCAAGGTTGGTAGAGTGGTGAGGAGCTGCTTTAGCTCCTGGAAAGCCTTTTCTGCTTTTTCAGACCATTGAAATGGTCTAGACTTTCTCAATAGCTTGAAGAAGGGTAGCGCCCTTTCCACCAGTCTTGAGATGAACCGGCTGAGGGCGGCTAGACATCCAGTCAGTTTCTGGATGTCCTTGATGCGGGCTGGTGGCCGAATTTCTTCAATGGCTTTAATCTTCGCAGGATTTGCTTCTATGCCCCGGCGGTTTACCAGGAAACCAAGAAGCTTTCCGGAGCTAACCTGAAGACGCACTTGTTTGGTTTCAGCTTCGTGCGGGTGACCCGCAGCTTGTCGAAGACAGCTTGCAAGGTGTCAAAAAGTGACTCCTTGTCCTTGATCTTGAGGACGATGTCATCAACATACACTTCCACTACGTCTCTGATGAGCTCTCCAAAGGTTTTGTACATAGCTCGTACAAATGTTGAAGCTGCATTCTTGAGACCAAATGGCATGGTGGTATAGCAGTACAATCCATCTACTGTGATAAAAGAAGTATGTTCTTCATCTTCCCTAGATATTCTGAATTGATGGTACCCAGAATATGCGTCTAGGAAACACATTAATTCACACTCGGAGGTGGAATCCACTATCTGATCTATTCTAGATAGTGGGAATGGATCTTTCGGGCATGCCTTATTCAGTGTTGTATAGTCGATACACATCCGAAGCTTCCCGCCGGCCTTGGGTACAACGATTGGGTTTGCCAGTCATTTTGGATGGAAGACTTCTCGAATGAATCCAGCTTCGAGCAACTTCTTCACTTCTTGTCGTATGAAGTTCTGTCGTTCTACGGATTGCTTCCGAGACTTCTGATGTACGGGCCGAGCGTCAGGATAGATCTCCAAATTATGCTCGATCACTTCCCTGGGGATCCTAGGAATTTGTGATGGTTGCCAGGCAAACACGTCGACATTAGCCCGGAGGAAAGTGATGAGCGCGAGTTCCTATTTGTCATTCAGACCTCCCGATATGCGGGTGGTCTGAGTGGCATCAGAACCGATTTGGACGACCTTGACAGGGATGTTGGTGTCGCCGCTTGGTTGCACGCGAGGTGCGGAGGTTGAGCCTCCTTGACGAATGCTTGGGGGTTTCGGAGCTTGTTCCTGCCTGGATTCTTCCTCCTGTGCAGTAGCAAGCGCATGAAGTTCTTCCAGAGCAGTCACTCCGGTAGTACGATCTTCGCAGATGAGAACACCAGCTGGTGTTGGCATCTTCAACACCAGGTAGCCATAATGAGCAGCAGCCATGAACTTGTACAAGATGGGCCTGCCCAGAATGGCATTGAAAGGTAAGTTTATCTGAGCGACGTCAAAGATCAACTTCTCAGTGCGATAATTCTCCTGAGTCCCAAGGTCACGGGGAGAGTAATTGCACCCAGTGGGGTTATAGCCCCCGGACCTACTCTGGAGAAAAGTCGGGAGGGGCGAAGGTCCGAAGGTCGGAGCTGAAGCTTGACAAAAGCTTCGAAGCTTATGAGGTTCAGCCCCGAACCTCCGTCCACCATTACATGGTGGAGTTGAATGTTATTGATGGTCGGGGATACCATCAATGGTAGTTGACCAACTCCGATCATGTTCCGAGGGCAGTCCAAAGCATCAAAAGTGATGGTGGTGTCCATCCACTTTCGATGAGGCTCTGCCCTGGCTGTAGGAGCTACTGAGGCCATGTCCCGTCGAATGGTCTTGAGGACACGGCGGTAGGTGATGTCCCACAAACTACCAAATATGGTGTTTATGGTCTTCTGACGCTCATTGTCAGAGACGTTGGAGTCATCGTCGACGTAGGTGTAAACATCCTTCAGGACCTTTTTAGGGTCCTGAAAGCCTAACTCCTCTTCAGCCGGAGCTTCATTGACCTTCTGTTTTCCTTCCCTCTGACGGAAAAGAACTTCTTCCTGGCGCTTGCAATAGCGCTCGACAAGGTTTTGGACCTCCCGGCAGTCCTCCAAGTTGTGGTCGTTCGATTTGTGGATAGGACACCACACCATGGAGTTGCCACCGTCTTCAGAGGACGGCCGAGGTCGTTTCTCGAGGCGTGGCCCCTGGCCACCCGGAGCTGCAGCAGCTGCAGCGGTAGATGTGCCGGCCGACGACTTCTTCTTGTCATTGGACTATTCTTCTTTTTGCCACTACCGGAGGTAGTGGCTTCACCTTTGGAGGATTTTTTGCCATCCTCCGGAGGTGGTTTGGAGTGCATTTCACGGCCCTCCGCAGCTTTGGCACACTTATCTGCCAAGCTGAAGAGCTTCGTGACGCTGGTGATCTCCTTGACCGCCAGCTTCTCTAGCATCTTCTTATCTCGTACGCCCTGTCTAAATGCCACGATAACAAAGGCGCTAGAGATAGAAGGAATGGTGTTTCGTACCTGGGAGAACCTCTGGATGAATGAGTGCAGGGATTCTCCCCCCTTCTGCACAACTGCAAAAAGGTCCAGTTCGGTGCCTGGCTGGGTCTATGAACTCCCGAAATTGGTGGTGAACTGTTGGCACAATTTCTCCCAACTATTGATAGATTTGTGAGGAAGGCTCATGAACCAGGACCTGGCAGTCCTAGTCAAGGCTACTGGGAAGTAGTTGGCCATTACGGCCTCGTTACCTCCGGCCGTAAGGATTGCGGTGGTGTAAATTTGGAGAAACTCAGCAGGATTAACCATCTCGTCAAATTTCTCCGGCAGGTGAGGCCGAAACTTTTGTGGCCATATGACCATGCATAGGTGCATGGCCAGTGCAGAATAGCCTCCTCCTACTCCCTCAGGAGCAGGTCTGTCCTGAGCTTCTCGCCTTTCACGAGAACGCTCGATATGGACACGGCCGTCCTGTTGACGATAATGGCAATCAAGCTCCGCCCGGAGGTCATGGGTTGAAAGTCTGGTCACCGTATGAGTTCGTCGCGCCCGAGAAGGTAGCGACGTAACTTGCTGTGATGCAGCACACCTCCTATTCTGGGAGGCATGCGGACCAAGTCTGCCAAACACGGTCCGGCGCTGAGATGGGGCCCGCCCCGAAGGAGAAGGACCTTTGTTGCTGATGTGGTCAGCTGCTGCTGCAACCAGATGTTCCACATCAGTCCTCCACTGCTCAATCGCACCCTGGGATGCACCTGGAGGTGGTGGACATTGGAGGAGAGCACGCGCTGCATGAAGCGCGTGTTTTCGGTTGTTGTTATTCGCCGATGCAGTGACCGATGCCGATGCACCGTCACGCTGCTCAGCTTGACGTGCTGGTGCAGGCGGTGGCGGTGGAGGCATGACTGCTGCTGGAGCCACGGCACCTGCGGGTTGCTGCATGTTGGAGGGATTGCCTCCAGCAGGTTGAACAACAGGGTTGCCGTTGGATGATCCAGCAGCTGAGTTCACCATACCTGAAATCTCGGGTCCCCCTTCCTATCGCGCCAACTATCGGCGTTTGGATCCGGCAGATCTCCCGACACTACCTTTGGTAGATCAAGGAGTTGTAGTTTGGTGAAGGGCGCGCAGAGATTCAAGAAGGTGAAAGACACGTGTACACAAAGATTTACGTGGTTCGGGCCGCCTGAGCATAATACCCTACTCCACGGGGTGTGTTGGTGATGTATTAAGCGTGTGAGTCTAGAAGAAGCTCCAGAGGAAGAAGCTCATCTAGCTCAGGGAGTTCAGTAGCGGTCTGGACCCGTCCTTTGTGTATCGTCGACCATTCCCTTTATAGTACAAGGACTGGTCGTTACCCCGTTAACCTAGCCCGACATGTGGCCCCGGCGGTTACACATGCTTGATATACAATTATTGGGGTTAATTACCCTTAATAGCCTGGTAACGGGCCTTAACAATGCCGTTACCAGTATTAAGGGCCATCCAATCGTGTGTCATTAATATGGTATTAATGACACTTAATCGGGTCTTGAAGTCTTTGATTGCTCCTTGAAGGTCCGGAGCCGTTAGGGAGTCCACCAGCCTGATTGTTGAAGCTGAAAGTTCGGCGGTTGCCACGTGGCAGCTCTGGAGCTTACCGTCGTGGACGGATGGTTTCGGTGCTGTTGGACACGTGTCAGTACTGGAGCTTCCCTCTGTCTGGGGTTAGGTCCGGGGGTGCCAAACTGGTGTTCTGACCGGAGCTTCCCATGTGTGGGTGATAGCTCCGGTCTTATGATACACGTGGCGGCCCTAGGACTAACCATGTCGAGGAAGCAGGTCCGGTTACACCTGACATGTGGGGCCTTCGGAGGTCTTCAAATCTCGTAGATGGAGCTTCCTTGTGATCTTTGCAATCCCAAGGGGTATCCTGTACGTAGGGTACCGACAGTGGAGCCGGTGGTTGATGAAGTTCCGGCGCCTGAGCCGATCGTTGCGGAGGTGCCGACCCCCGAACTGGTAGAAGTCGAAGCACCGACGCCTGAACCGGCAGTGGAGGAGGCACCAGCATCAGAGCCGGAAGTGGCCTCAGCTCTGGCCGACTCTTCAACGCCTGCCCCGGAGGTGGTGGTTCCATAGGTGCTCGCGCCTGAGCCAGGGTGCCGAGACAAAGTTGCTGGCCCCCCGCCTGAGAGACCAGTAACTGATGACCTGGTGGCGGGACCTTCGGAACCGAGTCCGGAGCTAGAAACTTTCGTTGCAGGACCTTCCTCGGCGGCGGATGAGGCTATCTCGGAGGGCGTCCCTAGTGCCGTGGAAGATCAGGGGACCGCTCTTGTAGAGTGGGACCCGATTTTTGTTACAGAGAACCCGCTGGAGCCAGCGGAGAAGACCCCGACAGGTCCGGAGCCAATCCCTTTGTCGCTGTCTATCGACAACGCTTGCTCCAACCTTCATCAGGTCCAACTGGCCTTTTACCACGACAGCAAGACCCTTGAGGAGGAGCGCCAAACCCTTAGGAGGTGGCGCAACCGGCTCCAATTCGAGACCAAGCTGACGCAGTCGAGGCTGACCGATGACAAGGAGTGGCTAAAAAGGGAGGAGGTCCGGTCGGAGTACTGGTGTCAACTGCTGGATGAGAGGGAAAGCATGATGCGATCCCTCGACAACCAGTCCTGAGCCATCCATGAACAGGCCGTGGCTGCTAATGAAGCAGCGAATGACCGCCAAGAGAAGCTCAGCGCCATTCACGACAGCCTCGTCAAGCGCCGGGAGGCTCTTGAGGAGCGGGAGAAAAAACTCGAAGATGAAGAGCAAAAACTCCTAGAGCTGCATGATGACCTCGTGAAGAGGGAGGAGGAGCTTACTCAGAGGCTGACTTTGGGTGACAAGAGTCTCGCAGAGCGCACCAAGAAGCTGGAGGAGCGCTGCGAGAAATACGAGAAGAAGGCCTGGCAGCGGGGACAAGACCTCACCAAGAGGGAGAATGAAATTGCTGCCAGGGAGAAGAAAGTGTGGGACCGGGAGAAAGACCTGGTCGACCACCAAAACAAGATTCACATCCGAGAAGAGGAGCTTGGTAAACTCGAAAGGCAGGTTGCTGAAAAGATTCAGCAGAACGCCAAAGAGGTCGAGCGCCTTACCCGGGAGGATTCGGAGCTTGCGGCGACCAAGAGGTCCTTGTAAGAGGTGCGAGGCTCAAGGGTTGCAGAGTCCCAGCAAGTTTGGGACTTCTTGGCCAAAGCCAATGAAGCGTTGACACCGCTGGGTTTTAGCCCCGTGCGTCTGGACGACCCGAAGCCGGAGTTGGACCAGGCGTTGCAGGCATTGACTCGACGGGCAACAAGCTCTCCAAGATGGGCGATGTCATCGTGGACCAGTTGGAAACCAAAGGACAATCCCTGGGAAAGAATGTCACAGAGTACATGCTGACGTGATACACAAGCCGGGCTCCTCATTTGTCACTAGACTCGGTGCTCGAAGGTCCCATCCATGGAGAGGGAGATGCTGCCAAGGCCAGCGTGTTGGAGGTTGCCCAGAAGGTTGCCTCATTCTTCCGTAGGATCTAGGACTTTCTCTTTGTAGCTCCTGCTTGTATCTTCTCTTCTTTTCTCCAATTTTGTAATCTCTTGTCTCCAGATTAATGAAATCCAAGAATTTATGAATTTCATTTTTTGTCTTCAACACCTTTGTCCCACTTGGCCCCCTGGTAGATGTACACAATTTGATTGTGAATATGTACCAAGAGGATGTAGTATTTTGTTGAAGACTTGCATGCTTCGAACTTGTTGTTTGTATGTCCGAAGTCGACGATAGTAGGGGCTCCCTGAGGTTGCTAGAGCTTAGTAGCTCTGGCAGTGACCCTTGTCAACATGTAGAGCGTCGACAGTTAGTCCTCTAGGGTTGTCAGAGCTTGGTAGCTCCAACAGCGACCATTGTCAACATGCGGTGCGTCGACAGCAGACCCCATTGGGGAGTCTTTTCACCATCTTTTCTTCACGTTGACGGCTGGTCCCCTGAATTTGCCGGAACTTGGTAGCTCCGGCGACACCTGCTATCAATGTTTAAAACATCGACAACAGGTCATCTTAGGGGCTGTCGGAGCTTTGATAGCTTCGACTTCATCCACCATCATCATGAGATCTTTATTTTTCCTGCACACTGAAGTCAAGAAAAATAGTAAAATCCATTTCTTATCTATAACTCGATTGCGGCTTACTATTCCTGAAAGAAATTTTAGATCGACAGCAATTCTATATACAATCAAGCGCATTTGTTTATGTTCTTCAGGTCCAATCGTATCCTAGACTCACCTTACTTCGGCCTGCCGGGGTGTAGGTAGAGTGGCGTACTTAGGGTGCAGGACCAGGCTAAGTCGATAGCACACTCCAGACCAAGATTGGCTTGGCGGCATTCAGGTGAGTAGACCATTTAACAATGTTAAGACCTGAAAGAATTAGCAAAGCGACTTGAATTATACATGAATTGTTCGAATTAAAGTTTCTTGAGAACTGCACAACTTTGTCATAGACAAGAAAGAGAAAAATAAAAAATATTGAGCCTGTACAAAATAAATGCACGTGGAGTCTGTTTTCACACAATGATGTCTTTCATTATAGGTCCGGGGTACAGGGGGAAAATACACTCTTAGGGTACAGAACCAGCCAGGCTAATTGTGTTGCGTTTCTCGTCTGACCCAAGTTAGCTAGCTACACTTTTAGTTCTGAGACTGTGACAAGTGTTGCCTGAACTTTGCGGACCTTCCAGGGAAGGTCCGGCTATTCTTCCGAAGGAGCTACCCGACTCTGTACAATGACTATATACCATACATCACATGTAACTACAGACTCACCTCTGTGATATTAAGCGTAGAACTTACGGAGGTGCTCAATGTTCCAAAGATTAGGAAGAGGTGTCCCATCCTCGGTTGCCATGCGAACACATCTGGGACGGGATAATTTGATCACTCGGAAGGGTCCTTCCCAGCTGGAGGAGAGTTTGTTTAACCCTTCTCGAGTTTGTATTGTTCGTAGCACCAGATCACCTTCCTCGAGCTGTCGGATGTGAACATGCCTTTGGTGATAGCGTCAAAGAACTTGGCAGTATCAGGCATTCCGAACAGTTACTCGACACCTTCCCTTTTCAATGAGGTCAAGGTCTTCACGCCGGAGCTGGTCCTGTGTGGCATCATCGAAGGTCTGAACCCGGAGTGACCCCAAGGTGATTTCCGGAGGAAGGACTGCTTCAGCTCCGTACACCAGGAAGAAGGGTGTCTCTCTAGTTAACCGGTTTGAAGTTGTCCTGTTGGCCCACAGTGTGGGCGGAAGCTCTTCAATCTAGTTGGCTCCGTGTTTTCTCAGGCGCTCATATGTGCGCGTCTTGAGTCCTTTTAGGATTTCTGCATTTGCTCTCTCAGCTTGGCCATTGCTTGCCGGGTGAGCTACAGGAGCGTAGCTGACCTGAATGCCGAGGTCTTCGCAATATCCTTGGAATGCAGAGCTTGTGAATTGGGTCCCATTGTTAGTTATGATCTTGTTTGGGACTCCAAATCTGCATACTATGGACTGCAAGAAGTTGATAGCTGATTGCTTGTTTATTGTCACAACTGGAGTTGCTTCCGACCACTTGGTGAACTTGTCGATGGCAACGTACAGGAACTTGTAACCTCCGACGGCTCTTCGGAAAGGTTCCAAGATATCCATCCCCCACACAGCGAATGGCCATTTAGGAGGTTTCATTTGTAGAGGCTGAGCCGGTGTGTGAATTTGCTTTGCATGGAACTGACATGCTTTGCATTTCTTCAACAGCTCAGTAGGATCCTGGAGCGCTGTAGGCCAGTAGAAGCCATGTCGGAAGGCTTTATCGACCAGCGTGCGGGAAGACACGTGGTTCCCACACTCGCCTCCATGGATTTCTGCGAGGAGCTCGCAGCCTTCTTCCCTTGTGATGCACCGCATTAGGATGCCGTTGGCACCGCGCCGGTAGAGATCCCCTTCTACCAGCGTATATCTTTTAGCCAATCTGACTATCCGGTCAGCAGATACATCATCGTCAGGAAGGATATTATCTTTCAAGTAGCTCCAGGTCTCTAAGATCCATGCATCGGAGCTTGCTTGAGCATTTGAGTCTTGCGTGCTGGGTTGCTCGGAGCTTCCGGCAGCACCTATGACCCTTGATGGCTGCCATGGTAACAGGGCCATCGGGACCGCCAGCTTTGGGATGCCGGTCTCGCCCCCTTCACTCAGTTCGGCAGGCTGAGCTGTGGGTTTTGACAACCTCTGGACGAAGGTTCCGTCGGGAGCCGGAGCTCCGGTTGATGCTTTCGTCGAGAGTTCGTCAGCTTCAGCGTTATGGACACGCTAGACATGGTGGAGATCCAAGACTTTGAAGTCCTTCTGAAGCCTCTGGACTTCAAGGAGATAAGCAGCTAGTTGGGGATTGTTACAGGAGCATTCACCCTTCACTTGTTTAATGATGAGATTCGAATCTCCCTTGACCAACAGCTGCTTGACACCATATGATAGTATCACCTTTAGTCCATAAATGAGTGCTTCATACCCCGCCATGTTGTTGGTCGCCTTGAAGTCAAGGTGGACCATGTATTTTACCTTCCCCCCGGTTGGAGCGAGGAGAAGGACTCCAGCTCCAGCCCCCTGCTTTTGCATGGAACCGTCAAAGTAGAGGGTCCAGTGAGGTTCGGTGAAGACTGGAGCCTTGAGTTCCGGCTTCTGTTCACTAGGGCCCCTAGGGTTTGATGGAGAGGGGGTCCATTCCGTCACGAAATCTGCCAATGCTTGACTCTTGATCGCTTGTCTTGGGATGAATTCAAGATCGAATTCAGCAAATTCCGCTGCCCACTTTGCAATGTTCCCAGTAGAGTTAGGATTATGCAAGATCGCACGCAGTGGGTAAGAGGTCACCACTGAGATCTTGTGAGCTTGGAAGTAATGACGAAACTTCCTGGAGGCAATGAGAACTGCGTAGAGCAGCTTGTGCACCTCTAAGTATCGAGTCATGGCATCATGTAGTACTTTGCTGATGAAGTACACTAGGCGTTGGACTGTACGGACCCTCCCGGAGGGGCCGAAGCTTCCTCCACATCGACCCGGACCCTCCCGGAGGGGTCCAGACCTGCTTCGGGAACCTCCGGGTCCTTGCTAGAGGAACTCGAAGCTTCCACTGGAACGACCCGGACCCTCCCGGAGGGTCCAGATCTCCTGGAATAACTCCCTGTTGATCCAAGTCTGGGGGTTGGGACCCAGACTCACCTTCAGGAACCTCTGGACCCTCCCGGAGGGGTCTGGATTCCTGAGCTTGAGATGGTTCTGGTCTCTCCGCGACCAGGACCATGCTGACAACCTCATCGGTTGCTGAAATGTAAAGCAGTAAGGGCTCACCAGGGTTCGGAGCTACCAAGGTTGGTAGAGTGGTGAGGAGCTGTTTTAGCTTTTGGAACGCCTTTTCTACTTCTTCAGTCTATTGAAATGGTCCGGACTTCCTCAATAGCTTGAAGAAGGTTAGCGCCCGTTCCACCAGTCTTGAGATGAACCGGCTTAGAGCGGCTAGACATCCAGTCAATTTCTGGACATCCTTAATGCAGACTGGTCGCCACATCTCCTCTACGACTTTAATTTTCGCCGGATTTGCCTCTATGCCCTGGTGATTTACGAGGAAACCAAGAAGCTTTCCAGAGCTAATCCCAAAGACGCACTTGTCTAGGTTTAGCTTCGTGCGGGTGACCCGCAGCTTGTCGAAGACAGCTTGCAAGGTGTCAAGGAGTGACTCCTTGTCCTTGATCTTGACGACGATGTCATCAACATACACTTCCACTACGTCTCTGAGGAGCTCTCCAAAGGTTTTGTACATAGCTCGTACAAATGTTGAAGCTGCATTCTTGAGACCAAATGGCATGGCAGTATAACAGTACAATCCATCTAATGGGTTTGCCAGCCATTTTGGGTGGAAGACTTCTCGGATGAATCCGGCTTCGAGCAACTTCTTCACTTCTTGTCGTATGAAGTTCTGTCGCTCTAGAGATTGCTTCCGAGGCTTCTAATTTATGGGTCGAGCGTCAGGATAGATCTTCAGATTATGCTCAATCACTTCCCTAGGGATCCCAGGCATTTGTGACGGTTGCCAGGCAAACACGTCGACATTAGCCCCGGAGGAAAGTGATGAGCGTGAGTTCCTATTTGTCATTCAGACCTCCTGATATACGTGTGGTCTGAGCGGCATTAGAACCGATTTGGACGACTTTGACGGGGATGTCGATGTCGCCTCTTGGTTGCACAAGAGGTGCGGAGGTTGAGCCTCGTTGACGAATGCTCGGGGGTTTTGGAGCTTACTCCTGCCTAGATTCTTCCTCCTGTGCTGTAGCAAGCGCATGAAGTTTCTCCAGAGCAGTCACTCCTGCAGTACTATCTCCGCAGATCCAGAGAACGCTAGCTAGTGTTGGCATCTTCAACACCAGGTAGCCATAATGAGAAGTAGCCATGAATTTGTACAAGGTGGGCCTGGCCAGAATGGCGTTGAAAGGCAAGTTGATCTGAGCAACGTCAAAGATCAACTTCTCAGTGCGATAATTTTCCCAAGTTCCGAAGGTCACGGGGATAGTAATGGCACTGAGTGGTGTTATGGCCCCCGGACCTACTCCGGAGAAAGGTTGGGAGGGGCGAAGGTCCGAAGGTCAAAGCTGAAGCTTGACAAAAGCTTCAAAGCTTATGAGGTTCAACCCCGAACCTCCGTCCACCATTATATGGTGGAGTTGAATGTTATTGATAGTCGGAGATACCATCAATGGTAGCTGACCAGCTCCAATCATGTTCTGAGGGCAGTCTGAAGCATCAAAAGCGATGATGGTGTCCATCCATTTTCGATGAGGCTCCACCCTGGCTGTAGGAGCTACTGAGGCCATGTCCTGCCGCATGGTCTTGAGGACATGGCGGGAGGTGATGTCCCACGAACCACCAAAGATGGTGTTCATGGTCTTCCGACGTTCATTGTCGGAGACGTCGGAGTCGTCGTCGACGGAGGTGTAAATAGCCTTCAGGACCTTTTTAGGGTCTTGGAAGCCCAACTCCTCTTCAGCCGGAGCTTCGTCGACTTTCTGTTTTCCTTCCCTCTGACGGAAAGGAACTTCTTCCCGGCGCTTGTGGTAGCGCTCGACAAGGTTTTGGACCTCCCGACAGTCCTCCAAGTTGTGGCTATTCAACTTGTGGATAGGACACCACACTTTGGAGTTGCCACCATCTTCAGAGGACGGCCGAGGTCGTTTCTCAGGGTGTGGCCCCCGGCCACCTGGAGCGGCTGCAGCTGTAGCGGTAGATGTGCCAGCCGACGACTTCTTCTTGCTGTTGGTCTTTTTCTTCTTTTTGCCACTCCCGGGGTAGTGGCTTCACCTTTGGAGGATTTTTTGCCATCCTCCGGAGGTGATTTGGAGTGTATTTCACGGCCCTCCACAGCTTTGGCACACTTGTCTGCCAAGCTGAAGAGCTCCGTGACGCTGGTGATCTCCTTGACTGCCAACTTCTCCATCATCTTCTTATCTCGTACGCCCAGTCTAAATGCCACGATAACAGAAGCGCTAGAGATAGAAGGAATGGTGTTTCGTACCTTGGAGAACCTCTGGATGAATGAGCGCAGGGATTCTCCCCCCTTCTGCACAACTGCAAAAAGGTCCAGTTCAGTGCCTGGTCGGGTGTATGAACTCCCAAAATTGGCGGTGAAATGTTGGCACAATTCCTCCCAACTATCGATAGATTTGTGAGGAAGGCTCATGAACCAGGACCTGGTGTTCCCAGTTAAGTCCACTGGGAAGTAGTTGGCCATTACGGCCTCGTTACCTCCGGCCGCAAGGATTGCGGTGGCGTAAATTTGGAGAAACTCGGCAGGATTAACAGTCCCGTCAAATTTTCTGGCAGGTGAGGCTGGAACTTTTGTGGCCATCTGACCATGCGTAGATGCATGGCCAGTGCAGAACAGCCTCCTCCTACTCTCTCGGAGCAGGACTGTCTCGAGCCTCTCGCCCTTCACGAGCACGCTTGATATGGACACGACCGTCCTGTTGATGGTAACGGCGATCAAGCTCTGCCCAGAGGTCATGAGTTGAAAGCCTGGTTACCGTATCAGTAGGTTGCGCCCCAAAAGGTAGCGATGTAACTTGTTGTGATGCAGCACGCCTCCTATTTTGGGAAGCATGCGGACCAAGTCTGCCAGACACGATCCGGCGCTGTGATGGGGCCCGCCCCGAAGGAGGAGGGCCTTGGTTGCTGATGCGATTGGCTGCTGCTGCAACCAGATGTTCCACATCAGCCCTCCACTGCTCCATTGCACCCTGGGATGCACCTAGAGGTGGTGGGCGTTGGAGGAGAGCATGCGCTGCATGAAGCGCGTGTTCAGGGTTGTTGTTATTCGCCGATGTGGTGACTGACGCCGATTCACCGTCACGCTGCTCAGCTTGACGTGCTGGTGCAGGCGGTGGCGGTGGAGCCACGACTCCTGCTGGTTGCTACATGTTGGAGGGATTGCCTCCAGCAGGTTGAACAGCGGGGTTGCCGTTAGATGATCCAACAGCTGAGTTCACCATACTCAAAATCTCGGGCGCCCCTACCTGGCGCGCCAACTGTCGGTGTTTGGATCCGGCAGATCTCCCAACACTACCTTTGGCAGATCAAGGAGTTGTGGTTCGATAATGGGTGCGCAGAGATTCAAGAATGTGAACGGCAAGTGTACACAAAGATTTACGTGGTTCATGCCGCCGGAGCATAATACCCTACTCCACGGGGTGTGTTGGTGATGTATTAAGCGTGTGAGTCTAGAAGAAGCTCTAGAAGAAGAAGCTCGTCTAGCTCAGGGAGTTCAGTCTTCGTCTGGAATCGTCCCTTGTGTATTGTCGACCAGTCCTTTTATAGTACAAGGACTGGTTGTTACAACGTTAGCCTGGCCTGACAGGTGGCCCCGGTGGTTACACATATTTGATACACAATTAATGAGGTTAATTGCCCTTAATAGCCTGGTAACGGGCTTTAACAGTGTCGTTGTCAGTATTAAGGGCCATCCGATCGTGTGTCATTAATATGGTATTAATGACACTTAATCGGGTCTTGAAGTCTTTGATTGCTCCTTGAAGGTCCAGAGCCGTTGAGGGGTCCACCAGCCTGATTGTTGACGTTGAAGGTCTGGCGGTCGCCACGTGGCAGCACCGGAGCTTACTGTCATGGACGAGTAGGTCTGGTGCTACTGGACACGTGTCAGTACCGGAGCTTCTCTCTGTCTGGGGTTAGGTCCGGGGGTGCCATACTGGTATTCCGACCGGAGCTTCCCATGTGTGGGTGATAGCTCCGGTCTTATGATACACGTGGCGGCCCTGGGACTAATCATGTCGGGGAAGCAAGTCCGGTTACGCCTGACATGTGGGGCCTTCGGAGGTCTTCAAATCTGGTAGATGGAGTTTCCTTGTGATCTTTTCAATCCCAAGGGGTATCCGGTACGGAGGGTACCGACAGGGGTGCTCGAGATTCAAAGATGGTGAACTCTACTTTCGACTCATGACCTCCGGGCTGAGCTCGATCGTCGTTACCGTCAACAGGACGGCCGCGTCCACATCGAGCGTGCTCGCGAGAGGCAAGAGGCTCGGGACAGTCATGCTTCTAAGGGAGTAGGAGGAGGCTGTTCTGCATTGGCCATGCACTTACGCATGGTCAGGTGGCCGCAGAAGTTCTGGCCTCACCTGCCAGAGAAATTTGACGGGACTATTAATCCCGCGGAATTTCTCCAAATCTACTCCACCGCAATCCATGCGGCTGGAGGCAACAAGGTCATAATAGCCAACTATTTCCCCGTGGCTTTAACTAGGACAGCCAGGTCCTGTTTCATGAGCCTTCCGCCCGACTCCATCAAGAGTTGGGCGGAACTGTGCCAATAGTTCACCGCCAATTTCGGGAGTTCATACACCCGACCAAGCACCGAACTGGACCTTTTTGCTTGACAGCAAAAAGGGGGAGAGTCCCTGCGATCCTTCATCCAGAGGTTCTCCCAGGTACGAAACACCATTCCTTCTATCTCAAGCACTTCTGTTATTGTGGCATTCAGACAGGCCGTTCGAGACAAGAAGATGCTGGAGAAACTGGCGACCAAGGAAGTCACCAGCGTCACGGAGCTCTTCAGCTTGGCAGACAAGTGTGCCAAAGCTGCGGAGGGCCACGAAATGCACTCCCAACCACCTTCGGAGGACAACAAGAAGTCCTCCAAGGGTGAAGCCACTACCTCCGGGAGTGGTAAGAAGAAGAAAAAGTCCAACGACAAGAAGAAACTGTCGGCCGGCACACCTACTGCTGCAGCTGCTGCAGCTCCGGGTGGCCGGAGGCCACCCCCTGAGAAACGACCTCGGTCGTCGTATGAAGACGGTGGCAGCTCCAAGATGTGGTGCCCCATACACAAGTCGAACAGCCACAACATGGAAGGCTACTGTCGGTACCCTCCGTACCGGATACCCCTTCGGATTGCAAAGATCACAAGCGATCAAGAGTCAAGCATTGGCAGATTTCATGGCGGAATGGACCCCCTCTCCATCAAACCCTGGGGGCCCTAGTGAACAGAAGCTGAAACTCAAGGCTCTAGTCTTCACCAAACCTCACTGGACCCTCTACTTCGACGGTTCCATGCAAAAGCAGGGGGCCGGAGCTGGAGTCCTTCTCCTCGCTCCAACCGGAGAGAAGGTAAAATACATGGTCCACCTTAACTTCAAGGCAACCAACAACATGGCAGAGTATGAAGCACTCATTTATAGACTAAAGGTGACACTATCATATGGTGTCAAATAGCTGTTGGTCAAGGGAGATTCGTAGCTCATCGTTAAACAGGTGAAGAGTGAATGCTCCTGTAACAATCCTCAACTAGGTTCTTATCTCCTTGAAGTCCAAAGGCTTCAGAAGGACTTCAAAGTTCTGGATCTCCACCCTGTCCAACGTGTCCATAACGCTGAAGCTGACGAACTCTCGACGAAAGCGTCAACCAGAGCTCCGGCTCCTGACGGAACTTTCATCCGGAGGTTGTCAAAACCCACAGCTCAGCCTGCTGAACTGAGCGAAGGGGGCGAGACCGGCATCCTGAAGCTGGCAGTCCCGATGGCCCTGTTACCATGGCAGCCATCAAGGGTCGTAGGTGCTGCTAGAAGCTCCGAGCAACCCAACACGCAAGACTCAAATGCTCAAGCAAGCTCCTATGCATGGATCTCAGAGATCCGAAGCTACTTGAAAGATAATATCCTTCCTGACGATGATGTATCCGCTGACTGGATAGTCAGATTGGCTAAAAGATTCACGCTGGTAGAAGGGGATCTCTACCGGCACGGTGCCAACGACATCCTATTGCGGTGCATCACAAGGGAATAAGGCTGCGAGTTCCTCGCAGAAATCCATGGAGGCGAGTGTGGGAACCACGCGTCTTCTCGCACGCTGGTCGGTAAAGCCTTCCGGCATGGCTTCTACTGGCCTACAGCGCTACAGGATGCAACTGAGTTGGTGAAGAAATGCAAAGCATGTCGGTTCCATGCAAAGCAAATTCACACACCAGCTCAGCCTCTACAAATGATACCTCCTACATGGCCTTTCGCTGTGTGGGGGATGGACATCTTGGGACCTTTCCCAAGAGCCGTCGGAGGTTACAAGTTCCTGTATGTTGCCATGGACAAGTTCACCAAATGGCCGGAAGCAACTCCAGTTGTGAAAATAAACAAGCAATCAGCTATCAACTTCTTGCAGTCCATAGTATGCAGATTTGGAGTCCCGAACAAAATCATTACAGATAATGGGACCCAATTTCACAAGCTCTGCTTTCCAGGGATACTGCGAAGACCTCGACATCCAAGTCAGCTACGCTTTCGTAGCTCAACCGGCAAGTAATGGCCAACCCGAGAGAGCAAATGCAGAAATCCTGAAAGGACTCAAGACGCGCACATATGAGCACCTGAAAAAACATGGAGCCAACTGGATTGAAGAACTTCTGCCCACACTATGGGCCAACAGGACAACTCCAAACCGGTCAACTGGAGAGACACCCTTCTTCCTGGTGTACGGAGCTGAAGCAGTCCTTCCTCCGGAAATCACCTTGGGGTCGCTCTGGGTCCGGACCTCCGACGAAGCCACGGAGGACCAGCTCCGGCGTGAAGACCTTGACTTCCTTGAAGAGGGAAGGTGCCGAGCAGCTGTTCGGAATGCCCGATACCGCCAAGCTCTTCGGCGCTACCACCAATGGCATGTTCACAGCCGACAGCTCGAGGAAGGCGTTCTGGTGCTACGGAGAATACAATCCAGAGAAGGGTTAAACAAACTCTCCCCCAGCTGGGAAGGACCCTTCCGAGTGATCAAAGTATTCCGTCCCGGATGCGTTCGCTTGGCAACCGAGGATGGGATACCTCTCCCAAATCCTTGGAACATTGAGCACCTCCGTAAGTTCTACGCTTAATATCACGGAGGTGAGTCTGTAATCACATGTGATGTATGTTATAGAGTCATTTTACAGAGTCGGGTAGCTCCTCCGGGAGGGCAGCTGGACCTATCCTGCTAGGTCCGCAACGTCCATGCAACACTTGTCACAGTCTCAGAACTAAAAGTGTAGCTAGCTACCTTGGGTCAAACGAGAAATGAAACACACTTAGACTGGTTCCGTACCCTAAGAGTGTACTTGTTTCCTCTGTACCCCGGACTTATAATGAAAGACATCATTGTGTGAAAACAGACTCCACGTGCATTTACTTTGTACAGGCTCAATATTTTTTATTTTTCTCTTTCTTGTCTATAACAAAGTTGTGCAGTTCTTAAGAAACTTTAGCTCGACCAGTTCATGTACAATTCGAGTTCCATTGTCTATCCTTCCGGGTTCAAACATTGTTCATGGCCTACTTGTCCAGCCGCCAGGTCATCAACAACTGGCCCCTCTGGTGGTGGGCCTGCAGCTTCATCATGGCACTCTGGCTCAGCAGCGGGCACCTCCTAGATCACCGCTTCCGGAGCGGGTGTTGAAGGTTCGGTCAGAGCAGAAGCTACTTCTGGCTCCGGCGCAGGCGCCTCCTCCACCTCTAGCTCAGGTGCTGGCGCTTCGACCATCATGAGCTCGGGTGCTGGCGCTTCGACCACCAAAGGCTCAGGTGCCGACACCTCCGCAGCAACTGGCTGGGACGCCGGAACCTCTTCAACAGCCAGCTCCACAGCCGTAACTTCTGCAGCAACCGGCTCTGCCGCCGGAGCTTCCTCAACGACCGGCTCAAGTGCCGGAGCTTCATCAACACCCGGCTCCACTGCCGGGACCTCATTAACCACCGGCTCGACTGTCGGGGCTTCAACAACATCCGGTTCTAGGGCCGAAATCGCAGCTATCTCCGGCTCTGCGGTCGGAGCGTCCAACATCTCAACATCCAAGCCCGTAGCTTCAACCTCCGGAGCTGGCGCCACTGGTACATCTTCATTCCCGTGGTCCGGCGCTACCACGGGAGCTTCTGGGGATGAGTCATCCAAAACTACGACTGCCAGCGCCGGGGGTGCCGCAGTCCCAGCCACCTCTTGGGACGGTGCTGGGACCGGAGCTAGAGCTTCAGCCTGCACAGCCTCAACCGCTGCTACAGGGACCGGAGCTTCAGCCCTCTTCTTAGGCACGCTGTGGATGAAGGACGAAAAAACTTAAAAAACAGTTAACAATAAAACAACTAACTGAGGTAAAAAATCAAAAATTACCTCGGAAGGCTTCCGCACCAGTTACTGTGGAACCTCTTCTCTGGACGCTCCGGACTGGCCCCAGCCGCCACTGACGTGGTAGTCCCGGAGGGTCCCCCAGAGCTTGTTGCTGCTGTCGGCATTGCTCTGGTCGAGGCCCCCCTCGACCGGGAAGGACCTCCGGATCCGGAGCCCTCAGCTAGCCCTGGTACTGGAGTCACCTGGCCAGAGCTATCACCCCGGGAAGATGCCGCCACTGGAGTAGATGCCGCCGTTGTAGACCTCCCCCTCTGGGGAGAAGGAGACGCCGTGGAAGAAGTATGCCTGGCGGGCCTTCTGTCAGCATGTTTCCTCTTACAGCTCGAGGGCTCAGCCAATTCCTTGCCCTTACCGACGACTTCGGTTCTTGCTTAGGGGTGGGAACGGAGCCACCTTCCGGAGCTTCGGAGATCACCAACCCGGTGGTCGAGCGCCTCTCAACAACACCAAGGTCATCAAGCACCGGCATCGTCCGCCGGAGCTCTCTATTGAATTCTGCCTCCATGTTCAGAGGGAGGAAAGCTGCTGGTGGAGCCAAGTCTTCGCCCTCGACGTCGATGCCGTGCTGGAACTTCTTGAGGTGGAACTCCAAAGTTGCACCCTTCATGTTGGACTTCAAACCGGTCTCGATCCGGTCATCGTCCAGCATACTGTTGAGGGCCCAAGCCGACTTCTCCCTCCTCTTCAGTGGTGCCCACCTGTTGGTCAGGAAGTTGCAAAACACTGCCTGAGGAGTCACCCCTCCTTCCACGCACAGGCGGATCCAGGTCAGAGCAGGGTTGAAGGCATCCGACAACACCGGAGCTTCACTCCAAACTGCAGTGTCGATGTTGGGGAGGCCTTCCGGCAGCTCCATCTTCTCGTGCTCCTCCACCTTGATTACAATCCAATCCTTCTTTCAGTCGTCCCACTTCCCAGAAGGGAACGACCGCAAGTACATGTACGGGTACTTCTTGCGCTTCACAAAATAGTAGAAGCCAAGGTACTCGTCACTCCTGCCCGTGGTTTGGACAGTGAAGAAGGTGCGGAAAAGCTCAATGCAGGGGGGAATGCCCACCCACATCTCGCGGAAGTGGACAAAGATGGACACTAGCAGAATGGAGTGGGGGCCAAGGTGGTACAGCTACAGACCATAGAAGTCTAGCAGCATCAAGAAGAAAGAGGAGAAAGGTAGGATCAGTCCCACCATGGCGTACACGGAGAAGTACACCATGTCGTCGGCGTGTTCCTTCTCGAACGGAAGCTTGCCGGCACGGACCAAGTGGTTGAAGAAGTCAGGGGACCATCCCATGAGGGCCCGGACCTTCTTCAAATCGTCATCGGTCTTCAGTCGGCTCTGGCAGAGACCCAACTCCATCGTGGCACAGCGAGGCAGGAGAGGAAAGGCAAGCAAAAGTTTGGAAGATTTGAGCGCAAGATCGAATGAAAGGCATAAAGAACCCCAAACGGTGCGTGCTTTCCTTCTTAAGTAAGCCCCCGCAACGCCTGGATGGAAACCGCAGATGAGTCGACTATACCAGTCAAAAATTTCACCCTGCCAATGACAAGGGGGCCTGGGGCCACCCCGACAATCAAGTCGAGGTTCTTACCCCAGGTGAACGGTTGTCATCATGAAAGGCGGGAAACTCGAAGGCGGCAGCCTGATAGGGTGCGCGGAACCTATACGATTTTCGTATCGGGAACCGGCGACCTTCAATTGCGTGAGATCCGCACGCTGAGATCTCACCTGCCGCCTCCTAGACATGCCACGCGGCGGAAGTTTAACTGCGAACTATCGCCAACGGCACGACCAAAGACCCTTTAAGACACGGCTTAGAAACTGAAGAATGGACCCACCTCCAACGAAATGACTTCATCCAAAGGTCTCTCCCGGAGGTGAGCCCAGGGGGCCACTGTCGGTACCCTCCGTACCGGATACCCCTTGGGATTGCAAAGATCACAAGGAAACTCCATCTACCAGATTTGAAGACCTCTGAAGGCCCCACATGTCAGGCGTAACCAGACCTGCTTCCCCGACATGGTTAATCCCAGGGCCGCCACGTGTATCATAAGACTAGAGCTCCGGTTCGGGGGTGCCACACAAGTATCTAGACCGGAGCTTTCCCGTGTAGGGAGTATAGCTCCGGTTTACTGATACACGTGGCAGCACTAGGACTAACCATATAAGGGAGGAAGGTCCGGTTTCATATGACACGTGGGGCCTTCGGAGGTCTTCAACTCAGATAGGTGAAGTTCCTTTGCTGTTTTTGCAGTCCCAAAGGGTATCCGGTACGCAGTGTACCGACAACAAAATTGGAGAAAAGAAGAGAAGATACAATTGGGACCTACAAGGAGAAAGTCCTAAATCCTATGGAAGAACGAGGCAACCTTCTGGGCAACCTCAAACACGCTAGCCTTGGCGGCATCTCCCTCTCCGTCGATGGGACCTTCAAGCACCAGATCTAGTGGGAAGTGAGGATCCCGACTTGTGTAGCACGTCAGCGTGTACTCTGTGACGTTCTGCGCAAGGGATTTTCCTTCAGTTTCCAACTGATCCGCGATGACGCCCATCTTGTTGAGTTTGTTGCCAGCCGAGATCAACGCCTTCAGTGCATGGTCCAGCTCCGGCTCCGACTCCGGATCGTCCGGACGCACGGGACTAAAGCCCAGCGGCGTCAGCGCATCATTGGATTTGCCCAAGAAGTCACATACTTGTTGGGACTCCGCAGCCCTTGAGCCTCGAATCTCTTCCAAGGACCTCTTGGCCGCCGCAAGCTCCGAACCCTCCCGGGCAAGGCGCTCAACCTCTTTGGCGTGCTGCTGAATCCTTTCAGCAACTTGCTTTTCAGGGTTGGCAAGCGCCTCTTCCCGGATGTGGATCTTGTTCCAGCGGTCAACCAGGTCTTTCTCCCGACCTTGCACCTTCTTCTCCCTGGCAGCGACTTCGTTCTCCCTTTTGGTAAGGTCCTGTCCCCGCTGCCAGGCTTTCTTCTCCTCACTCTTGCAGAGCTCCTCCAACTTCTTGGTGCGCTCTGCAAGACTCTTGTCACCCAGAGCCAACCTCTGGGCGAGCTCCTCCTCCCTCTTCACGAGGTCATCCCTCAGCTCCAGGAGTTTTTGCTCTTCATCTTCGAGCTTTTTCTCCCGCTCCTCAAAAGCCTCTCGGCGCTTGACGAGGCTCTCGTGGATGGTATAGAGCTTCTCCTGGCGATCATTCGCTGCTTCATTAGCAGCCACAGCTTGTTCGTGTATACCCCAGAACTGATTGTCGAGGGATTGCACCATGCTTTTCCTCTCATCCAGCGGATGGCCCCAGTACTCCATCCGGACCTTCTCCCTCTTGACCCACTCCTTGTCGTCGGCCAGCCTTGTTTGCGCCAGCTTGGTCTCGAATTGGAGCCGGTTGCGCCACCTCCTAAGGGTTTGGCGCTCCTCCTCGAGGGCCTTGCTGTCGTGATAAAAATCAAGCTAGACCTGATGAAGGCTGGAGCAGGCGTTGTCGATGGATAACGACAGGGGGATCGGCTCCGGACCTGCCGGGGTCCTCTGTGCTGACTCCAGCGGGTTCTCCATAACAAAAATTGCGTCCCACTCTACAAGAGTGGTTCCCTGAGCTTCCGCGACACTAGGGTCGCCCTGCGGGAGTGCCTCAGTCATCGTCGAGGAAGGTCCGACAATGGGAGCTTCTACCTCCAGAGTCGGCTCCGAAGGTCCCGCCGCCAGGTCATCAGCAACTGGTCTCTCTGGCAGAGGACCGGTCGCTTTGTCTTGACACCCTGGTTCAGGCGCGGGTACCTCCAGAACTACCACCTCCGGGGCAGGCATTGAAGACTCGGCCAGAGCTGAGGCTACCTCCGGCTCTGGTGCTGGTGCCTCCTCCACTGTCGGCTCAGGCGCCGGCGCTTCGACCTCCACCGGTTCGGGAGCCAGCACCTCCACGACAACCGACTCAGGCACCGGAACTTCATGAACCATCGGATCCGCCGCCAGGGCTTCAATAACATCCAACTCTAAGGCCAGAACTGCAGCTACCTCCGACTCTGAGGTCGGAGCACCTGTCATCACAGAATACAAGACCGGAGCTTCAACCTCCGGAGCTGGTGCCGCTAATACATCTTCATTCCCGTGGTCCGGCGCTACCACGGGAGCTTCGGGAGATGAGTCAAGAACCATGACAGCTGGCGCCGAAGCTGTCGTGATCTCAGCTACCACCCGGAGCGGTGCCGGAATTGGACCCGGAGCCTCTGCCTGTACAGCATCAGCCGCTGTCGTAGGAACCGGAGCTTCAGCCCCTTTTTTGGAGACCCTGTGGTTGAAGGAAAAAGAAACTCAAAATATGATTACAACAAAAACAATCGACTGAGGTAAAAAAGCAAATTTACCTTGGGAGGCTGCCGCTCCAGCTAGCGCGGAACCTCTTTGTCGGACGCTCAGAGCCCGACCCAGTCGCAACTGGGGTAGTAGCTCCGGAAGGCTCTTCGGAGGTTACTGCCGCCGTCAGCGACATCTTGGTTGGGGCCTTCCTCGACTGGGAAGGACCCTCAGACCTAGAGCCCTTTGCTGGCTCCGGAGCTGGAGTCACCTGGGCGGAGCTGGCATTCTGGGGAGACGCCGACGCTGGAGTTGTCGTCGCCACCGAAGACCTCCCCCGCTGGGGAGAAGGAGTTGTTGCGGAAGGAGCACGTCTGACAGGTCTCCCGTCAGAGTGCTTCAACTTCCTCTTTCGGCTGGAGGGCTCAGCCAACTCTTTGCCCTTGCCAATGACTTCAGCTCTCTGTCTCAGGGCGGTAGCAGGGCCACCCTCGGAAGCTCCGGGGATCACCAATCTGGTGATCGAACGCCTCTCAACCTCACCGAGGTCGTCAAGCACTGGCATCTGTACCTGGGTTTGACATGAACCTGCTCAGTTTGCTCACAGCAAACGATATATCAGGATGGGTTGCGCTAGCTAAGTACACAAGTGAACCGATCATCTAAGAATATCTGAGTTGATCTCTTGACTCTTTCTTGTTCTTTCTAAGTATCACGCTGGAATCATAAGGCGTTGGAGAAATCTTGCTATCCATAAAACCGAACCGGCTCAAGATTTTCTCAACATAGTGGGATTGACTTAAAGTAATTCCACTCTCATCCTTATTCAGCTTAATGTCCAAAATAACATTAGCTTCTCCCAGATCTTTCATATCAAAACACTTTGATAGAAAAGACTTGACCTCAGAAATTATATTAATGCTCGTACCAAAAATGAGTATATCATCAACATACAAGCATAATATAACGCTATCGCCCCCACCATGGCGATAATACACGCACCGATCAGCCTCATTAATGACAAAACTCGCAAACGTCAAAGTATTATCCAACTTCTCATGCCATTGCTTAGGTGCTTGTTTCAGGCCATACAAGGATTTCAACAATTAGCACACCTTTGTCTCTTCACCTTTTACTACAAACCCATCAGGCTGTTCCATATAAATTTTCTCTTCCAACTCTCCATTAAGGAAAGCTGTCTTCACATCCATTTGATGGATGATTAGACCATAAGAGGCAGCCAGAGAAAGTAGTACACGAATTGTCGTCATTCTGGCGACAGGTGAATAGGTGTCAAAATAGTCCTTAGCAACTAGTCTCGCCTTGTACTTTTCAATAGTACCGTCAGGTCTAAGCTTCTTTTTGAACACCCACTTGCAGCCTACTTGTTTGCACCAGTATGGCCGTTCAGTTAACTCCCAGGTTCCATTGGAAAGAGTTGAGTCCATCTCACTATGAACTGCTTCTTTCCAGTCATCTGCCTCAGGTGATGCATATGCCTCTGCTATGGATCTAGGAGTATCGTCCACAAGGTACACAATGAAATCATCACCGAAGGATTTTGCAATCCATGATCTCTTACTCGACTGAGTTATTCATTATGTTCCTCCTCTGGGATATTCTCAAATGGTGTATCAAGAAACTCGCTAGTTGTGGTAGATTCAGGACAAATTTTAGAAGAGATCCTAGCGGTGCTATGTATATCTTTTATAGGAAAAATATTCTCAAAAAATGTTGCATCACGAGATTCCATAATAGTATCAACATGCATATCAGGTACCTCAGATTTGACTACTAAAAATCTATATGCGATGCTCCAATGAGCATAGCCTAGAAAGACACAATCCACTGTCTTTGGTCCCAGCTTGCGTTTCTTGGTAACTAGAACATTGACCTTTGCCAAACATCCCCAAGTACGCAAGTATGATAGTGACGGTTTCTCCCAACCCACTCCTCATAGGGGGTTTTCTCTTTATTCTTGTTTGGAACACGATTTAGGACATGACTTGAAGTCAATAGAGCCTCCCCCCACCATGCCTTAGATAAACCGGACGTGTCTAACATGGCATTCACCATGTCACACAATGTGCGGTTTTTCCTCTCGGCTACCCGTTTGATTGGGGTGAATAGGGAGGCGTCCTCTCATGTATAATATCGTGTTCCTCACAAAAATCATCAAATATTTTGGGAAAATACTCACCACCATGATCTGACCTAAGACGTTTGATCTTTCTCTCTAATTGAGTTTCTACTTTAGATTTATAGATTTTAAAGTAGTTTAAAGCTTCATCTTTAATTTGCAACAAGTAAACATAGCAGAATCTAGTAGAATCGTCTATTTATGTCATAAAATATTTCTTTCCACCTTTTGTCAACACACCATTCATCTCGCATAGATCAGAATGTATGAGTTCTAATGGTGTCAAGTTTCTCTCCTCGGCTGCCTTGTGAGGCTTTCGAGGTTGCTTTGACTGCACACAACTATAACACTTAGAACCTTTGACAATAGGGAATTCTAGAATTAATTTGAGACTAGATAGCCGATTCATTAAACCAAAATTAACGTGACATAAACAAGAATGTTAAACACTTGCATCATTATTAATACCACCACAAATATGGTTTACTGACTTATTATTAAACTCCAAAAGAGAAAAGCGGAACAGGCATCCGCAGTAGTTTTGTTTGGCCTGAATAGAGACTTGTTCCCTTTGTTCTTGACATTGGGTTTCTGCATCATATTAGCATTGGTGCTAGATTGACCCTCGCCTCCTTTCTCAGTAGCGTCCTTAGCCCGAGCCTTCTCCTCAACATCAAGAGATGCTATCAGATTTTCAACTGATATTTTTTGTCTCTTGTGTTTGAGAGTTGTGGCGAAGTTCCTCCATGATGGAGGTAACTTTGCAATAATGCACCCATCCACAAACTTGTCGGGTAAAGGACACTTAAGGAGATTGAGCTCTCTCGCAAGGCACTGTATTTCATGAGCTTGTTCAACTACAGTACGGTTGTTAACCATCTTGTAGTCATGAAAATTCTCCATGATATACAGTTCACCGCCTGCATTGGCTTAGCGTTAAGTGCATCCCAGAGCTCTTTCCCATCTGTGACTGTCAGATAGACATCACAGAGTTTATTATCAAGAACACTTAAGATGCATCCTCTCAGGGCAGAATTGGCTTCCTCAAACTTTGTCTGTTCTTCAACAGACAAATGACCTTGAGGCTTGCCCTGGGTTACCCAGAAGATCTTAAGCGATTGGAGCCAGAGTGTGGCCTTAACTTGCCACCTCTTGAAGTGCACGCCAGAGAATTTCTCCAGCCTCAGTGCATCGGCTAGAGTCATCATGTTCAACTCAGGAAATTGCCTAATAAGGTTTTGGATTGTTAGAAAAATAGGAGGCAATTTACTGAACAATTCCGGAAGAACACGAGAAAACCAGCAACGATCGGCAGACAGACGGGACGAGAAATAATGCATACCGATTTGAAGCCAAGCGCACCGTTGTAGATCCGACGACGAACAGCTGCTGCAGGCGTTGATGACGACGTTGAGCCGCAGCGCCCGATTTCCTCGGTAGACGAGCTGTGGTGAAGAACGCGAGCAGTCACGTGGAGCGATTCCCAAAAACCTTATTCGCCCTCTCCCGGTGCAGGATCGCAAGGGCGAGTGGTTCCGGAGACCTGCTCTCCCGATCATTGTTACATGCCGGCACTCGGGATGGAGTAGACTAGATGGCGGCGCAAGGAACGCAAACGTGGGAACGATCTGATCGTGGGATACCCTCTGCCGCACGGCGCACGCCCGTATTTATAGAGTCCCACGGAGGCGGTTCGTATGCGATCCGGTGGGTCTGGATCCGAACTGACTCCGCAGTCGTAGACGCGTCCGTCTTCAACGACTTGGACTCTGACTCGGTAGCCCCAAAAATTGGGAAGCCTAAAGCCTAATTTAATTTTCTACAAAAATATAAAATCTGGGCTCGGCTCGAGGCTCGAATTCACACGCCCACACGCGCGCGCACGCGCGTGTGCGGGGCGAGGCGAGCGAGCGAGGAGGAGGAGGAGGAGGAGGAGGTGCGCGCGTGGGCCACCCCTCTCTTCCTCTCTTCTCTCTCACTCAATGAGTGGAAGAGCAACCTCCCTTTTATGTAGGGGTTGCTCCACTTCTACTTCCCATGTGGGACTAAACACTTAGCACCACTCCCTCTTGTCCTAATGGGCCTTTGAGATTTATTAGGAATTAATTCTGAATATTATATGGGCCAAGCCCATTTATTTCAACATTTATTGGGTCGGAACAGAGTGCATACTTTGGGAGTGGCTTCCATATGTTGGACAGCCTGGAAGATGAGAAAAGACATTAGTTTGAAAGGAAAATTGCTAAACATCCTTGTGATATTTTATGCTATGCAGTTGCACATATAAATTTTTGGACAGGTCCGTACTCTGATGAAATGCAGACCATCATCAAGACTAGTGTCGAGTCTCTTCTGCGAGCTGCCATCAAGGTGATGAAAAATTGAAGTATGTGCTGCTACCTCTACCTGGAGAGGAGGGTGACAACAATGGTCTTGACGATGGTGGTATGGCATGATGGTCGTGTGCGATTTCTCTATACGGACGTTGCTCCTTTCTAGGAAAAAACTCAGTTACTCCCTGTGGCGACGACGACGAGAGTGGTGGATCGGAACTCAGTAGTGAGGCCTTCCACTCTGATGGTCTGACCTACCTGTGTGGCTGTGCGATTTCAACAGATCTTAAGTCTTTTTTTATTATTGTGATTTTACCCTTGGTTTAAAAGTCAATTCTGATTTTACTCTTCAAATTGAGAGTTTGTGATTTTACCTCTCTCTTTTCAGAATGAAGCTGCCGTTTGCCCTCTTTTTTGACACCGTTAGTTTGATAGGATTAAACGATTTTTAAAAAATAGAATAAAACATTAGAAAATTGGAAAGGACTATAATGCCCTTTACTTTAGATGTATTGTTCATCTTCCTCTATGTCATGTGCGTGGACCACATCACCGCCGTCTGATCGCAGCCGTAGCGGCCCGAGTGGATCCGCGCCTCGGCAGTGAACCAATCGCTGCCGCCGGACCTGATCTACGAACTGATTGTTGCCGCCGACCAGATCCAGGAGCGGATCGCCGCCGCCTCACGGGCAACCCCGCACGGTGCTTGTGGCCCGACCAAGTCCACATGTGAGAAGGTGCCTCCGTCTCCTGCAAGCCCACACAGCGGCTGTCGCCCGAGCAGATTCACGTGCAAGGAGATGTCGCCACCTCCAGATCAGGCCCGCACACTATCTACCGCGCCACGAAATCACATTTCCCTGCCCGCACCAGTCCTCAGTAGCTGTCTATTGTTGTTCACCGTGTTTCCCTGCCTTCCGTTGTTTGATTGATTTTCTTCTACTTTTAGGAATTATTAAGTAGCTAACTAATGTTGTTCACTTAGATTTTGAAATATTGTTCACTGTTGAAATATTGTCGAAAGTATAATTTTTTGTTCAGGGTATACTGTATACATCATGAATATGTTAATATGACTATATTAAAATAGGGGTAAGATCATAGATATAAATTAAAAGTAGGGTAAATTACAAGGGTATTTTTGTCCTTTTTCTCATATTTAACATTGTTAACAAGCACTAACAGAGTAGGGGTATACTATTTTTTAGTTTTGAAAAAAGAGAGGTAAAATCACAAACACTCAATTTGAAGGGTAAAATCACTGTTTATCTCACAATAGCCCCTTTTTGTTATTATTACTTTTCCCGTATTTAGTGAGAGAGGGGATTGTCTGCATTGTTCACGTGTCTATATCAGGAACGGCCATGGTGTCCTCCTCAAAGGAGCGTGTGGCAAACATGGCTTGGGTACAAGTCTGGGAAATATTAACCTGTTTGTAGAAAATATTAGTACATGGGGTGAGATTAACTATTGTGCAACAAAATGATTAAATCTGCACTAAACATACGTTGGCTGCTTTCACACTTTTTCATGAATACCAGGTCACATGACTTTTTAAAAAATACGGTAGGGAGATCCTACTGTTTAAAGCTTGTATGAAGAAAGATATGAATGATACATTCAAATTATATCAGTTAATCACGAGGACTAACTAATGTAGAGGGGGAAGTGTCCTAAATAGCTCAATCAACTAAGCAATAAGAGTCATGCATGGAACCTATCCTTAGCCGTTTGTTTGAGTCTATAACTTTGCAATTTACATTTATCTAAGAAAAGCATTTTCCAATAAGAGAAGTTGGGAACCGTGTTTTCAAAAATCTTGGCATTTCTTTATCTCCAAATGGTCCAACAGGCTATTAAGAGAATCTCCATAAAGAAATTTTGCTAGAACTCCTTCTCAGCTTTTGAATACCATGTCGAAGAAGCCCACCTGCAAATACGTACCAATGTACATCAAGCCAATGCAAATATTGGATATTATGATTACATTTAAAAAATAGGTGAAAATCTATCTCTTAGTCCCGTTTTGTTTCGATTTTAGTCGGATTATGAATGAAAATAAACGATAATCCCACCCAAACACGATGCTTAAATCTTGCTTATCTTTTAAAGTGATTATTAAATCACCCTAAAAGCAACATAAACCCTGATTTCTCGTAGAGCGATCAAGATCTCACATTTCTAATAAGCGAACTAATTTTCCTCCCATGCCCCCGCATCCTCCTCAATCCCGCCAGCCATTCTGAAAGTGCATCTAGGAACTATGTGAGTTTTCTATGATTAATGATAAGCAATTAAAAATCTAATGAAAAAGATGATTTTTATTGTAGATTTAGGTCCTGTTTGGTACGTGTAACACCCCAGCCACTATGGGCCTGGCGGTCGTTACTCCTGGCAGCTCTATAGGATCACAGACTAGCCCCACAGACCAACACTAGTCTTTTCTGTGCACTTTGTCCTCACTCGTGCGCACTCGGGAAAACTTCTCGGTCGGTCACCCATCCACAAATTGTTCCGGGCCAAGCACGCTTAACCTCGGAGTTCTTTGCAGCTGAGCTTCCGGAAAAGAAGGTATACCTTGGTGGTATGAGTTATTCTATCAATCCTATTAAGCCTCGAGCCAGGATGTCACAATCCACCCCCCTTAGAAGACCGACGTCCTCATCGGTCAACTCCCAAGCCAGGAACATCCCCTCTTGGCCACGTCCATACGTTCAGTACTAGCATACGTACCATACCGTGTCCCTCCTAAAGAACCCACGCGTCATGTGTACGTACCCACATCCCTGACCCGTACGCACCCGTGAAACTGCGAGGGTCAGCTCTGATACCAGTCTGTAACACCCCAGCCACTACGGGCCTGGCGGTCGTTACTCCTGGCAGCTCTATAGGACCACAGACTAGCCCCACAGACCAACACTAGTCTTTTCTGTGCACTTTGTCCTCACTCGTGCGCACCCGGGAAAACTTCTCGGTCGGTCACCCATCCACAAATTGTTCATGCTGCGGTACCACAATGCGGTTCTTGAACCATACAATACCCTCGTCATCCATTTGAAAGCATAACACTTCTCCTTGTTTAATCCTTCTCTTGATGTGGGACATCGCAATTTCTCACTTCTGAGCCTTTATGATCTCCTTTCGAAGTGTAGGTATAAGAACAAGATTATACAGTGCTCCATATGGAACCACGCATAAGCTAGGTTCTTCCTCGTCCTCCGGTATCAGTGATATGTTATTAACTTGAGATTTGTGATTGAGCGCATCAGCCACCACATTAGCCTTTCCCGGATATAATGGATTTCAAGATCGTAATCCTTGATCAGTTCCAACCATCTCCGTTGTCTCATATTGAGTTCCTTCTGAGTAAAGATGTATTTGAGGCTCTTATGACCAGTGTAGAGGTGCACTAGGTTTCCAAGTAGATAGTGTCTCCACATCTTCAATGCCAATACCACAACAGCAAGTTCTAAATCATGAGTAGGGTAGTGCTGCTCGTGGTTGCAGAGTTGGCATGATCCATATGCTATTACATGCCTACCTTGCATCAAAACACATCCAAGTATCGTGCCTGATGCATCACAATATACGTCAAAAGGATTAGTTGTATTCGGGTTAGCTTGTAAGATGATTTCTCAAGGTTTGGAATGCTTCGTCACATTCTTTAGTCCATACATACTTCTTGCATTTCTTCAATAGTCCAGTCATTGGCTTAGCAATCTTGGAAAAGTTGCGAACGAATCTTCGATAATAACCAACTAGTCCCAAGAAGCTACGGACCTGATGGACTGACTTTGGAGATTGCCATTTAAGCACTTGTACAACCTTACTTGCGTCCATTGCCACACCTTCTGCTGAAATAATATGACCAAGAAAAGGTACTTTGTTGATCCAAAACTCACATTTACTAAACTTAGCATATAGATTATGCTCTCTTAGTCGCTGTAGTACAGTATGAAGAGATGTTCAACATGCTCTTCTTCTGATTTGGAGTATACTAGTATGTCATCAACAAATACCACGATGAACCGCTCCAACTCTGGCATGAAAACCGAGTTCATAAGGTACATGAAGTGTGCTGGTGCATTGGTTAGACGAACGACATGACTAGATATTCATGATATTCATACAGTCTATATCTGGTTGAAAATGCGGTCTTCAGAATATCTTCTGCTCGAATCTTAATTTGATGATACCCCGATCTTAGATCCATCTTTGAGAATAACTTTGCACCAACTAGTTGATCGAACAAGATATTAATCCGTGGTAGTGGGTACTTGTTCTTAATCGTCACCGCATTTAGCGAACGATAGTCCACACACAACCATAGTGACTCATCCTTCTTCTTCACAAATAGAGTTGAGCAGCCCCATGGTGATGAGCTGGGTCTGCTAAATCCTTTGTCTAGCAAGTCTTTTAGGTGCTCCTTCAATTCCGCTAGTTCATTTGGAGCTATCTGATATGGTCTCCGAGATATCGGTGTAGTTACGAGTGCTAACTCAATCTTTAATTCTATGTCACGCTTTGGTGGCATACCTGGAAGATCATCTGGGAATACGTTGGGATATTCAGAGACCACTGGAATGTCCTCAAGTTTCGTGGTTTCCGTGTGATAAGTAGTTGGATTTTTAGAGTTTAGATCTTCAAGAATGATAGTATGAAGACCATGGATTCGAGAGTCTAACTGAATAATACGAGGATTGATGTCAAGAACAGCACCATGGTACTTCAACCATGCCATTCCCAGGATAACATCAATCAGCTGTCCTTCTAAGACAATGAGTGTGGTAGGATATATCTTCCCTCCTAAGTACAACGGTGCTTTGACTACTATTTCACTTGCGGCTATATTGCCTCCAGGTGAGGTGATGAGGTAGTGAGCATTGGTGGTAGTAGTAGCTAATTCAGCATTGCACACAAATGATGTACTGATGAAATTGTGTGTAGCTCCAGAATCAAATAGAACATATAGGGGTAGTTCGTTGAGAGTGAACGTATCCGTAAGAACATGTTCTGTTTCGGCTATATTCTCCAAAGCAGTATTATGGACATTGCCTCCTTTTGGTGCTAGCCTCTTAGGTGGAGTGCACGGTTGATTCGCACCTCACACCATTGCTTTTCCACCACCCAGTTGAGTTTGTGGGCAGTCCTTGGCTAAATGACTAGTACGGCCACATGTGTAACAGGTATACCTTGGCGGTCCCACTCCAGCCGGAGGATGATAACTGGGTGCGTTCGGCTGAGAAACAAACGGGCGTGGGGCAATACGCTGCTGCTGCGGCTGCTATATGTATCCTGATTGATGGAATGGGCGACTCTGATATTGTTGTGGTCGCATAGGTGGTTGGACTTGTTGACCAGAGGGTGTCCGATACACCAGTCGATGGTTCGGTGGAGCGGGATTCCCACCACCTGGGGGTGCATTCCTCTTCTGGCCCTCCACTTGAGTTTGGCAGTTTGCATCTTCAGGCTTTATTGCAGTATTGAAGAGTGTGGTGAAGTTTCTGCATTCTACCAACAGAAGTTGTTCCCTCAGCCACGGAAGAAACAGTCGCATTTCTGCGCCTCCGTGCTTACATGATCAGGTGCATACTGAGACAGGTGATTGAATGCCTTAACATAATCATGGTCGCTCCTCCCTCCTTGTTTTAAGTCCAAGAACTCCTGAAGCTTCCTGTCCATGATCCCAGATGGAATATGATAAGCATGGAACACGTCGCGGAATTCAGCCCATGTAACCTTATGTCCAGCGGGCAAGGAGGCAAGGTGAGTTGCCCACCATGCACCGGGGGAATCTTGAAGTTTCTGCACCACGAATAGCGCCTTCTGATGTTCGGTGGACTGCAGCAGCCCGAACTTTGATTCGATAGTGCCTAGCCAGCTATTCACCTCAAAAGGTTCATCAGCCTCCATGAAGACCAGTCGGTGTGTCCCCAGAAAGTCTAAATAAGTAGCTTGGGGAGGTTGATTGTTTCCTCCATCTCAACGCTCCCTGGGTCGAGACATATTCTGCATATAGTTGCAGGATGTCTGTCTGCTCATCTCGCGAAACCACCAGGGCGGCCACAACGTCCGCTAGAGTAAGTGGAGGTGGAGGTGGAGGTGGTGGCTGCTGTCGCAGGGTCTGCTGCTCCACGCATGGAGATTCAACACCACCCTAGGCACTACCGCTGCCCACCTCGAAAGTGGATTGAGTACGCACCATTCTACCATGCAATATGTTCATCATCAGTTCCCATATCATCACTTCATTCCATAATATGTAGTATGGCAACTGATAATGAAATCATAAGTAGATACTTGATGACAATGACATGTCACTTATCCAATACGATGCTCAATACAGGAGATAAACTGCTAACATGAACTGTAAGCACACTTTCATTAATAAAGTCACAACTGTATACAAGCACTAGTACTAAATCAAGTATACATCAGTCTATGCCAAAATTGATGTACTCCTCTGCAAGAGTCCATCACGATCCTACTTGGTTACCAAAAGATCGTTTGACCATGTTCTTATTGCATACCCACTAGTTTGTACAACAAAACCCACATATGGTCCATACTACCAACTAGTGCGTACTGCCTACTCGTTGCCCTGCTTAGGCAAGGTGCTGCAACTGGTGCTGGTGACTCCTCAACTGCCTTCAGCTCTGGTTCAACCTCCTACGGGTCCTCTTCATCGGCCTCCTCTGGATCCTCTTCATCGGCCTCCTCTGCATCCTCTTCTTCCTTTGCCTCACCCATCTCCCCAGGGTGTTCTTCTAGATCCTCCTCAGCAGCTGCTATTGGTGAGGCTAACTCTGGGATCCACTCCATGTCAGAATCAGAGTCCACATGCTCAAGGGGCGGGAGGTGTGGACATTCATCATCCTCTTGTATAGGCTCAAGTTCCACTTGAACTCCCTGAACAAGTGGAACCTCGTCTGCTGGGGGTACTGAGGGGTAGGAGGGTATTGAACTTGATACTCCTCTAGATTATCAATGGCATGTATCATATCATGCTCGAAATTCTCCGCTTGCTCTCGAGCTTCATCACGCTCAGCAGTTACTTCTTGTACTAATTCCTCACTGGCTTCCAAGGCTGTCTGCTTTTGATTCAATTGCAACTGCTGCTGTTCAATTTCCTGGTCACGTTCAGCTATAATGTTTGCCTTAGCATCACTTGCATCTCGATGCATGTTTCCATGCTCTCTAGCTATCCTCAAGGCGCTGTGGTGCTGCCTGATAATGCTGTCCTGAACCACTTGCACCCCAAACGATGAAGCGGCGTATGCCCCTAGGCAGGACACAGAGGTGCTCGTTTTATGTTAACTATTATTGATGATTATTCGAGAAAGGTATGACCTTATTTCTTAAAGCATAAATCAGAAGCATTTTCTGCATTTAAAGAGTGGAAGACTATGGTGGAGAATCAAACTGAGAAAAAGGTGAAGGTTCTTCGTACTGATAATGGGATGGAATTCTGTTCTAATGAATTTAATTCTTATTTTAAGTCTCATGGTATTGTGAGACACCGTACTGTTACTCACACACCTTAGCAGAACGGTGTGGCTGAGCGTATGAACAGAACTATCATCTCCAAGGCCCGTTGCATGTTGTCTAATGCTGGTCTTAACAGACGGTTTTGGGCTGAGGCTGCTTCCACTGCTTGTTATCTTATTAATTGTTCTCCCTCTATTTGCTATTGATAAAAAGACTCCAATTGAGGTATGGTCTGGTTCATCAGCTAATTATTCTGAGTTGAGGATATTTGGTTGTCCTGCTTATGCTCATGTTGATAATGGAAAATTGGAGCCTAGAGCTATTAAGTGCATTTTTCTTGGTTATGGTTCTAGTGTTAAAGGTTATAAATTGTGGGATCCTGAATCAAAGAAAGTTATAACTAGCAAAAGTGTTGTCTTTAATGAATCTGCTATGACTACTAATGCTATGAATACTAATGCTCCTGCTCAGACTTCTCAGACCTCTAGTGTGCAAGTGGAGCATTTAATTGATTCAACACATACACTAGATAATGATGACTCAGATGCACTTATTGATGATGATTCATCTGTTATCCCACATTCTCCTGTTGTGCAGCCTCCACAATAGTCTATTGCAGTTGATAGGTATAGGAGACCTAATATTAGACCCAAGAGGTTAATTGAGGAATGCAACATTGTTGCTTATGCTTTGAGTTGTGCAGAAGATGTTGAAGGTAATGCAGAACCTTCTAATCATTCTAAGGCTATTACTTCTTCGGACTGCAATAGTTGGGTTGCCGCCATGCAAGATGAGATGGAGTCACTTGAAAAGAATGGTACTTTTGATTTAGTGCCATTGCCTAAAGAGAAGAAACATGTTCGTTGTAAGTGGATTTTCAAGAAGAAAGAGCCTATTTCTCCTATGAGACTGTTAGGTATAAAGCAAGGTTGGTTGCTAAAGGTTATTGTCAGATTGCAGGTATTGACTATAATGATGTCTTTTCTCCTGTTGTGAAACATAGCTCTATTCGTTGTTTACTCAGTATTGTTGCTATACATGATTATGAGTTGGAATAACTCGATGTTAAAACTGCATTCTTACATGGAGAGTTTGATGAAGATATTTATATGGATCAACCTGAAGGATTTATTGTTCAAGGCTCGGAACATCTTGTCTGTAAGTTGAAAAAATCTCTTTATGGCTTGAAGCAATCTCCTAGACAGTGGTATAAGAGGTTTGACTCCTTTATGCTCTCTCAAAAATTTAAGCGTTCATCCTATGATAGCTGTGTTTATTTAAAGACTGTTGATAATTCAGCTATTTATTTACTTCTCTATGTCGATGATATGTTGATTGCTGCAAAAGATAAGTCAGAAATAGCCAAATTAAAAGCTCAATTGAGTAGTGAATTTGAGATGAAGGATTTGGGTGCAGCAAAGAAAATTCTTGGCATGAAGATTATCAGAGAGAGACAAGCTGGCAAGTTATATCTTAGTCAGCAAAGTTATATTGAAAAGGTCCTTCATCATTTTAGTATGCATAATGCTAAACCAGTGTGTACTCCATTAGCTCCACATTTCAGATTATCTTCAGCTTTATGTCCTGAGTCAGATTATGATATTGAGTACATGTCTAGAGTTCCGCATACTAGCACAGTTGGATCTCTTATGTATGCTATGGTTTGCTCTCGTCCTGATTTGTCATATGCGTTAAGTGTTGTCAGTAGATACATGGCTAATCCTGGTAAAGAACACTGGAAAACAGTTCAATGGATTTTGAGATACGTGCGCGGTACTTCTAATGCATGTTTGCAGTTTGGAAAATCTGGAAATGGACTTGTTGGTTATGTTGACTCAGATTATGCTGGTGATTTGGACAAACGGAGGTCTCTCACGGGTTTTGTTTTCAACATTGGTGGTTGTGCTGTTAGTTGGAAAGCTTGTTTGTAGTCTACTGTTGCTTTATCAACTACAAAAGCTGAATATATGGCTATTTCTAAAGCTTGTAAAGAAGCTATTTTGCTTAGAGGTTTATATGCTGAGCTTTGTGGAGATTATTCTTGCACTACTATATTTTGTGATAGTCAGAGTGCTATTCACCTTACCAAAGATCAAATGTTTCATGAGAGAACGAAACATATTGATGTCAGGTATCACTTTATTCGAGATGTTATGGCTCATGGTGATATTAAAGTGTGCAAGATCAGTACTCATTATAATCCTGCTCATATGATGATAAAGCCAGTTCCTACTAACAAGTTTGAGCTATGCTCAAGCTTGGTTGACATTATAGTTTGAGTCCTAGTGACTTATTGGCGCGCGTTGTTATTTATTATTGAAGGGAGTTGATTGTTGATCCTTTCATTAGCTACAAGACGAAATTTGTCTCAAGGTGGAGTTTGTTGGAATATGATCCAAATTCTGATCTCGCTGGGGACACCTAGGGGATGTGAGAGGTGGAGTCCTCCCACGTTACGGGTCATATTTATTTTGAGGGATTTTTTCTTTTGTTAGACACCCCCTATAAATACATCTTGTAGGCTGTTGAGGGAAAAAGGAGAGAGGAGACCCTCATTGTAATCCCCATTGTAAAACTCTAATCATATAGTGAAGATCGCCGATCGGCCCGTGGTTTTTTCCCGCAAGGGTTTTCCACGTAAAATCTGTGTCTGGTGTTCGATCTTGTTTATGCATTAATTTGCTAACACAGCCATTCCAAAAAAACTCCAGATTTCTTCACATTCCGCGGTGGTTTCATTTTAGAACATATCTCACTTTTCCTGGGTCAACCGATACTCCTCCTGAGATGATATGGCGCAAAAATGATACTTCCCTTAACCAAAATTGGCACTTGCTGAATTTGATATATAATTGGTGTTCCCTCAATTTCTGCAATGTGAGCCTCAAGTGCTCCTCATGCTCCTCCTCACTTTTCGAGTAGATCATAATGTCATCAATGAACACCATAACGAATTTATCCAAGTACTCCATGAAGACCTTATTCGTGAAGTACATGAAATATGCAGGTGCATTAGTCAATCCAAATGACATGACTATATAATCATAGGATATATACCGAGTCCTGAAAGCTATTTTGGGTATGTCTGATGGTCTAATATTCATTTAGAAGTAACCTGACCTCAAATCAATCTTGGAGAAAACACATGCACCATCATCTGGTCGAATAAATCTTCTATACGGGGCAATGTATACTTGTTCTTGATCGTTACTTCGTTAGAGCTCGGTAATACACACATCTTTTGGGACCCATCCTTCTTGTCCACGAAAAGCACTGGCACTCCCCAAGGTGAAGAGCTTGGGCGAATGAAACCCATTCCTGTCTACTCTTGAATTTGCTTCTTGAGATCCGCTAACTCCATAGGAGGCATCCTATATGGACTCTTAGTTATAGGTGCAGTTCCAGGTATCAAATCAATAACAAACACAATATCATGATAAGGCGGCATACCTAGCAACTCATCTGAGAACACATCTGGATACCCGCAAACAACCGGAATGCTCTCCAATGTCACACCTTCCACATGACTCAGCGTCACTTTATCCGTTGGGGGTTGGCTTGTCTCAACTTCAATACGGGTGTCATGCTCACTTGTCAATTGCACAATCCTCTCGGCATATTGAATCACTCCATTATATTTGATCAACCAATCCATACCAAGTATTATGTCTATTCCTCGGGAATCCAGGACGATGAGATTCGCAAGAAAGTCTACCCCCCTTGTTGAAGTGTACAAACGACACTTCCCCCGGACCTGCTAAGGAGCAACACGCGGAGGTTCTTTTTTGGAGGGGCGAATTTCTTGAAATGACAAGCACGATGAACACAGAGGATTTATGTGGTTCGGGCTGCCGGGAGGCATGATACCCTACATCCACGGGGGGTATGTTGTATTGCGTGTGCTCGGCTTGTGGTGAGCGTTGGACCAAAGATTCACCATCAAGGTGAGACTCATCGATCCAAAAAAGTGCCCCCCTACCTGGCGCACCAAAATGTTGAAGTGTACAAACAACACTTCCCCCGGATCTGCTAAGGAGCAGCGCGTTGAGGTTCTTTTTTGAAGGGGCGAATTTCTTGGAACGACAAGCACGATGAACATAGAGGATTTACGTGGTTCAGGCTGCCGGGAGGCATAATACCCTACATCCATGGGGGTGTGTTTTATTGCGTGTGCTCGGCTTGTGGTGCGCGTATGAGTGAGATTGTGTGTCAGTCCCCCCTAGTTCGTGGCTGCTTGGTCCTTTTATAGGTCAACATCCGGCAGCGTACATTATGACTGGAGTCCGACAGGTGGGCCTGTGTTAACTAGTCATGAGGCCTTGATGGCACGTTAATGGGTCTTGGTGATGCATTAACATCTCTTAATGACATATTAATGGGTCTTGATGCCGTCTTGAAGTCGCGGTCTTGATAACGCATTAATGTTGTGTTGATGGTGCGTTAATGCGGTCTTGAGTGCACACATCGCCATCCGGAACTGCGAGATACGCGTGGCAGCTCCGGACCTCTCCTCAGCGGGGAGGCTAGGTCCGGAGTGGTCGAGACGCATGGCAGCACCGGACATCTCCTCAGCGGAGAGGCTAGGTCTAGAGTCCTTGAGACGCGTGGCAGCACCAGACCTTTCCTCAGCGGGGAGGCTAGGTCCGGAGTCCTTGAGACGCGTGGCAGCATCGGACCTCTCCTCAGCGGAGAGGCTAGGTCCGGAGTCCTCGAGACGCGTGTAAGCACCGGACCTTTCCTCAGTGGGGAGGCTAGGTACGGAGTCCTCGAGACGCGTGGCAGCACCTCTCCTCTCCTCAGTGGGAAGGCTAGGTCCGGAGTCCTCGAGACACGTGGTAGCACAGGACCTTTCCTCAGTAGGGAGGATAGGTCCGGAGCTGTAGGTTGTCAGAGACGTCTTGTCTTCCTTGTATGCAGGGGTACCCGGTCTGCAGGGTATCAACAGTGGCCCCCGGGCCAACCTCAGGAAAGGCAACGATCCCATAGGTGGGGCCACCAGCATCAACGTCGACGGCGGGCTTCCTCGGAGGTGCCAGAATTTGGTCAAGGTGCAGGAACGTCCACCATCGACACTAAGAACATCAATGGCGGGCCCCCCTGGGAGGTGTCGATGTCGGAGCTTGAGGTCCGACGGTAGAGCTTGGCGAAGGGTGAAGTCCTGCATAAGAGTGACAACATAAAGAGTAGTAGTGTTCATTAGTTACAATCTTCCTACTCTTAGTTTTGTTATGGCTTACTATCCTTAGCCGGGCTACGGGGCCTGAGAAATTCAGTGCGATAGTATTCGGGTACTGGTTGCCGCCTCACCCAGGAACGTGTGCTGTTCAGACCTGCCATACTGTGACGCAACAACAGAATAGGTAGAGTGGCATACTTAGGGTGCTGGACCAGGCTAAGTCTTTAGCCGACTCTGGACCTATCATAGGCGTTGTATTTCAGGCGAGTAGGCCATTCAGCAGGCACGAGATCCCAAATGAGAAACTACCAGAAATATCCGAAGACATCACAGGTACTTCAGGCTGTCAATCTGTAGCAGGATAGCACAACTCCTACTGTGAGCAAACAGAAAGATGTAAACGAGCGAAAAAAGAAGACATCACAGGTACTTCAGGCTGTCAATCTGTAGCAGGATAGCACAACTCCTACTGTGAGCAAACAGAAAGATGTAAACGAGCGAAAAAAAGGGAACAATATGCATAATATTTAATCATAATTATGTGAACATAGTGATAGTATCCGAATTTTGGTTATTTCTTTGTCCAGGAGCATGTGCCTTTCAGTCCCCGGTACTAAACCGCAGTGCTGGGAGGAAGAGTGCGCTGGCTTAGGGTCACAGGGCACGACTTTGGGTGCACGACCAGGCTAAGCAGTTTGCACACTCTTGACCTCCCGCTGACATTAGTCTTTCGGGAGACATCCGACCCCCAGTACTCAGCCGCAGCGTTGGAAAGGTAGAGTGTGCATACTTAGGGTGCAGGACCAGGCTAAGCAGGTAGCACACTCCGGACCCCCAGTATTCAACCGCAAGAAAGGTAGAGTGCGCATACTTAGGATGCAGGATCAGGCTAAGCAGAGAGCACACTCCAGACTCTCTATTGGCAATAGCTTTTCATGGGGAAGGCCGTCCAGCGCCATGGGACTCCAAACAGGAAAATAACCAAGAAAACTGGATACGTCAAAGATACCTGGTGGCGTCATTGTTGTCATGGTCACAAGTAGTCATCGCGTGGTTGCGTAAGTAGCCATGAGGCAAAGTGTACAGGCTTAGGGTCACGGGGCACCAACTTAGGATGCAAGACCAGGCTAAGTAGGCTGTACACTTTGGACCTCCCACTGGCGGTGTTGGCAGTAGAAAGCCGTCGAGTGGTGACAGCAATAGCCACCAGAACACGCAGCGTGTGTCTGCCGGGTCAGCCCGCTATGAAACGGGAAGTGGCACCGTCTTCCCTGCTCCCTTCATGGCGCGAGGGTCGAGAAGAGTCAGCGATGGACTGAAGATTCACCATCAAGGTAAGGGTCATTGATCCAAAAAAGTGCCCCCCTACCTGGCGCGCCAAAATGTCAAAGTGTACAAATGACACTTGCCCCATACCTGCTAAGGAGCAGCCCGCGGAGGTTCATTTTTGGAGGGGCGGATTTCTTGGAACGACAAGCACGATGAACACAGAGGATTTACGTGGTTTGGGCTTCTGGGAGGCATAATACCCTAAATCTATGGGGGGTGTTGTATTGCATGTGCTCGGCTTGTGGTGAGCGTATGAGGACATCAACACCCTCGATACATCCACACCAACTCAGCTACCGGTTTCTGGTCCGATCCCTCGCGCTCGTGCATGTCAACTAAACTATGAGGTGAACTTGTTCTTGGACTTATGTCCATCTTATATAGACCGTGGAACTACGTGCTTTCTTGTTTTGCTTAGGAACAATGGAGAGGAGCCAATGGGAAGGGAATTGGCGCGGATGGGATTTGGACAGCAGAACAACACCAACTTGTGACGGCCACCACTACTTCATACGGACTCCGATCGGGGCGTTCAAGTACTTCTTGGAAAGACTATCAAGTCTAATTTCAAACGGATCTGGCATCATGTCCATATCTATTCCGAGTCGGCTGCAATCGTTATTTTAATACCAAGACCTTTTCTATCCATGGTGCTGCATCACCAAAATTGGGCCCATGGCCCATGTATCGTTTGGAGTCCATTAGGGACTCGTGATTAGGGTTTCTCACGACCCTAGGGAGGTAATAAATAGTAGCCACCGCCCTCATAAGCTGGTGGGTTTTGTTTATTCGTAAGTTAGCTTCTGCCGCTTCCTTGTACACGCGCGTGTCGACTAGATCGCCCGTCTACTTGTATCCATAACCCCACTTCAGATTGATTCAACTGATAAGTGCTTGTTCTTCTTGTTCTTGCGTGTTCTTCGATTGCTTGCAGGAACAAAGGCCCTCGTGGTCAGGTTGATTGTGCGCCAGCAAGATCAATACAACTTCGGAGTCGGTGTACAGATCGCTAAGGCGCATCATCATGGGGACGATGTAGTTGGATCGCCAACGTCTTCTCCTCCACAAATCGAACCCTCCTATTCTCATCAAAAGATCGGGAACCAAGATCCTATCAAGTGGCAATCAGAGCAAGGTTAATCGGTGAGAGTACTACCATTACTTTTCTTTTCGCTGTTATCATCCTATATTCCAGAAAAAGCTCCAAAAAATACCAGATCTGTTTTTTCCATTATTCCTAGACCATTGTGCTTTTTTTACTTTCTCTACTTAGTCAAGACTTGTTGAGTTCATGGTTGCTTCGACGAGTCAAGTTGCTGGTCTTTAGTTTTGCACCACTAGAGTTTCGAGTTCATGTCACATTTGGTCACCTAGTTCGAGTCAGATTCGTAGCTCGAGTTTGAGTCAGATTACTAGTTTGAGTTTGAATTAGATTGCTACTTCGAGTTTGAGTCAGATTGCTAGTTCGAGTTTGAGTCGGATTACGAGTTCAAATCAGATTGCTACTTCGAGTTTCAGTCGGATTGCTAGTTCGAGTTTAAGTTGGATTACTAGTTCGAGTTTGAATCAGACTGCTACTTCGAGTTTGAGTCAGATTAATAATTTGAGTTTGACAACAAGAAAAAGGCAAGTGTAAAATCAAAAGCCGAACAAAAGCCACAAGCAATTAGAGAAGGAAAAAAGGCAAGTGCAAGATCAAAAGCCACATGTGCAAATTTTGTTCTAGGGTCTCCTGATTCCATCTAGAGAGAGTTTAGGTGACCACCCCAACAAAAGAAAAAACAAAAAAAAGAAAAAAATCAGATTGTTGTTCGGGGTGTTTTTGGTGACGACATTGGTGTCTCGGCTCGCGTCTCTAGTACGGTCTAGACTAATATCAGCATAGTACTGTCGTAGAACATTTATTCAGCTTGTTGTGATTAACGTGGTGAAAGTTTACTCTTTGTGCTAGTTCAGCCACCTAAAGCCATAGATTGACACCTGCTCTTGAAGTTGTTCATTACTTGCTGGTTGCCATCACCTTCTTGCTGAGCTTGGTAAGAACAGGTAAGAGCTTGATTGAACAGGTTGAGAGTGAGCGAGTTATCTCCACCAGCACCTTTGTAGCTAGGGATAACGTTACCCTTTCATATTGAATTGTTCTTTTTCTACTAACCATGGCAGGAGGAGCAAATACAAACAAAGAAGTGCATTCACCTCGCACACGGGGAATTATGCAACACTTCGAACGCCAAGTGCAGCTACGCACAGAAGAGCTTGATGAGGATTTTCGTGTTACCATTGACCGCCTTGGTCAATTGGAAAATATGCAGATCAACACCAACACCAAAATCAACACGTTGGAGATTTCCTTTCAAACATTGAACACCTCTATTGGAGCCATCCTGTAGCGCCTTGAGGAGAGGGATCGTGGACGCACCGCGGATGGACAAGTGAGCAATGCTCCTAGTATTGTACGTGACAATGAAGATGACTATTCTGCAGATACGGAGATTGGGGAAGATGAGGAAGCTAGGACACGGCGCCGGCTACAACGCAACGGTCAAGGTATGGGTGGACATCGTCGGCGTGAGGTACGCAATCATGATGATACTTCTAACAAGAACAAATTTAAGACACCACATTTTGATGGTAAATATGACCCTGATGCATATATTACTTGGGAGAATTCTGTAGATCAAAAATTTGCATGTCGTGAGTTTCCTGAAAATGCAAGAGTTAGAGCAGCCACTAGTGAGTTTACTGATTTTGCTTCTGTTTGGTGGATAGAACATGGCAAGAAAAATCCTAATAACATACCACAAACTTGGGATGCTTTAAAACGGCTCATGCAGGCTAGATTTGTTCCTTCTTACTATGCACGTAATCTGTTAAATAAGTTACAACAATTGATACAGGGAGCTAAAAGTGTAGAAGAGTATTTTCAGGAATTACAAATGGGTATGTTGCGTTGTAATTTAGACGAGGATGAGGAACTAGCTATGGCTAGATTTTTGGGTGGTTTAAAATTCAAGACATACTTGCTTATAATGATTACAATAATGTTACCCGTTTGTTTCATCTTGCTTGTAAAGCTGAAAGGGAAGTGCAGGGACGATGAGCTAGCTCTAGAATCAATATTTCTGCAGGAAAGGCTGGCTCATGGCAACCACGCATGACTACTCCTTCGACTGGGCGTGCTTCCCCGCCATCTTCTTAACCAAGTCGGGCAGCACCTTCTTCCTCCGGCAACAAGCCACGTGCTTCTTCCACTAGCTCAGCTGTAAAGATGACCCAAAAGCCCACCAAGAGTGCTTCTTCCGTAGCATCTACCGAACAATCTAGAGACGTTCAATGTCAGAAGTGCAAGGGTTTTGGCCATCTGCAGTGTGACTGCCCAAGCAAACGTGTTCTAATTGTTAAAGATGACAGTGAGTAGTCATCTGCTAGCGATTTTGATGACGATACATGTGTTTTGCTTGCAGCTGACTATGCAGGTAGCGATGAACATCAAGAAGAGCATAATGGTGCAGAAGATGCAGCGCGCTATGATAGTCTCATTGTGCAGCGTGTGCTTAGTGCACAAATGGAGAAAGCAGAAGAAAATTAAAGGCACATATTATTCCAAATAAAGTGTTTTGTCAAAGAGCGATCTTGCCGCATGATCATTGATGGAGGTAGCTGCAACAACTTGGCCAGCAGTGACATGGTGACCAAGCTGGCACTAAACACCAAACCGCACCCACATCCCTATTACATTCAATGGTTAAACCAACAGCGGCAAGGCAAAGGTAACTAGACTTGTGCGAATCAATTTTACTATTGGATCATATAAGGATGTCGTTGAATGTGATGTTGTGCCTATGCAAGCTTGTAATATTCTACTAGAAAGACCTTGGCAATTTGATAGAGATTCTATGCATCTTGGTAGATCAAATCAGTATTCTTTTCTTTACCACGATAAAAAAATTGTGTTGCATCCTATGTCTCCTGAAGCTATTGTGCAAGATGATGTTGCTAGAGCTAGGAAAATTAAATCTCATGACCATGCTAACGTTGAGAACAATAACAATGCCAAATCTGTGTTTGATAAGAAAAATGAGATATCTCTGAAGGGAAAATGCTTGTTTGCTACGAAATATGATATTAATGAACTGATTGCTTCCATCTCTGTTGCCTATGATTTGGTATGTAAAGATGCTTTGATTTCCCTTTACGACATGCAACATTCTTTGCCTCCTGCTGTTGCTTACATTTTGCAGGAATATTCTGATGTGTTTCCAAGTGAAATACCACCAGGACTACCACCATTACGAGGGATTGAGCACCGAATTGACCTCATTCCCGGTGCTTCATTGCCCAACCGTGCACCATACAGGACAAATCCGGAAGAAACAAAGGAGATTCAGCGCCAAGTACAAGAACTACTCGACAAAAGTTATGTACGTGAGTCTCTTTGTCCTTGTGTTGTTCCAGTTATTTTAGTACCTAAAAAGGATGGATCATGGCATATATGTGTGGATTGTAGAGCAATCAACAATATCACCATTCGATACCGTCATCCTATTCCACGCTTAGATGATATGCTTGATGAATTGAGTGGTGCTGTTGTGTTCTCAAAGGTTGATTTGCATAGATTCACATGAAACTAGGAGATGAATGGAAAACTACTTTAAAAACTAAGTTCGGTTTATATGAGTGGTTAGTCATGCCTTTTGGGTTAACTAATGCACCTAGCACCTTCATAAGATTAATGAATGAGGTTTTGCATGCATTTATTGGAAAATTTGTTGTTGTGTATTTTGATGATATATTGATTTATAGCAAATCCATGGATGAATATATTGATCACTTACGTGCTATTTTTAATGCTTTATGTGAGGCACGATTATTTGGTAATCTTGAGAAGTGCACCTTTTGCACGGATCGAGTCTCTTTCCATGGCTATGTTGTTACTCCACAGGGAATTGAAGTTGATC